>OY728150.1:1761212000-1763937834 GCA_963277665.1 Viscum album
CAATAAATAATATGGTTAAAGATTTTTTTCTTCTAACTCTCAATTTATTTACAAATATTTAATACGAATCATTTAAAATGTATTCTATGTCATTTAATGCTAAATGGTTTACAAAAGTGAGAGTAGGAAACAAAATAAAACATTTAGGGCATGAAAATATTTTATTATTATAATTTTAATTATTATTTATTTAAATTACATTAAAATAATCCACATTTTTTAATATAAAATAGTATTTCCATTTTAAAATATTTTTCATCTTTAAAAGATAAAAAATAACATTATATTTATTATTATTTTCCTAATTTTTTTTATTTTTTTATAAATTTATTTTCCTTTTATATTAGCAAACATTAATGTTTTTATTCTAAATTAAGGAGAAAAAGTAAGGATATCATCGAATTTCCCTCCCTAGATGAATAATGACTATTATATTTTGAATTTATTTTGACGATACATGTTTCACTTCATGTGTTTAATTAATAATTCATTGAATACCAATTTCTTTCATGTTAATATAGAAAAAATGTAATATTTTTTATCATTTTATGATATATAGATTTTATAAAACCCTCTAATACATACGATAATGTTTTATATCTCTTGATATAATGTTTTTGTGGGTGTACATCATCACAAATATAATTTTTAACCTTAATAAGTATGAACAGGATCATGTATATATTTTTTCAAATGATAGTGTGTGTACATGATATTTTATAACATTGTTCAGATGTTGGTAAATCGACATGGGCATATGGAGAATTATTCAGATAATGGTACATTGATATTATAAAATATATAATTATTTACACGATGGTGCATCGACATGATCACATATACTTTTATTCATTCGATCATTGGTGAACATGGTCATGAATTACCTTGTTTACATGATAGTGTGTCAGCATGATCACTTATATATTTTTTTTACAATATTATTGTCGAAATGATTATATATTGATTTATACAAATTTCTATGATTTAATATTATTATATCACATTTCTATGTTTTTCAATGTGAATTTTTTTAGGATACTTGAATCATGTAAATTTTTATTATAGTTTGAATTATTGTTTTAATTATTTAATACTTATTTGATGAATTAATATTTCCTCAAATTTTTTGAATTTATTTTTTTAAAATGAAAACATTTTTTGTTTTAACATATTAATTATTACTAATTATTTTGAAGGTTAAATTTAAATTTTATGTCTTAATAATTTATTTTAATACATTATGTACATATTTTATATAATTGTTTTATTCTTATTCACATCCTGGGATGTTTTTAGTAAAAAATAGAAAATAATGATTAACCTAAAAGGTGACTACTTAAACCATTGAGGGGACTAGTATTCAACCCAGTCGAGGAGAAATCCCAAAAAAACATCACTGGTGGAAGGTGGGATTGGTATTGGCCAATAAGATTCTTTGGGAGAATGAGAATTCTGATTATAGGAGTATCCATTGGACAACATGTTTTTTATGTGGCTCATTTGGCATGCAATTGATGTGAAACAAAGGATTATACCATATAATCAGATCGAGGGTGTAATAAAATTCTTTGAATGATATACTGGAGCCTATACATGGTGAAATTATTTTTTGGACCACATTTTACATGATTATAATACCTCCATCATTAGTATGTTAGACACATCGTACTCTACTTCTCGATGAAATCAGATATGTTTGGTCAGACCTGCCCGTTGTCTTTTACCTCCAGTGACACCCTTTCCTCATCTGAGATATCCTATATTCTTTTGTTGTCTTAGAATCTCATATGGACTTAACCAAGATATAGAGACTATTCCATTATAATTTAATTTTTTTTCAATGGTCCCAAAATAAAACATGTCAATTCAAATTATAATCATGAGAGAATCTGAAGAACATTATTCATTCATTTTCACACTAGGATAAAGAGAGATTTAAGTGCTTTGTTTTTTATGGATTATCTAAAACATGCATGGAATTTTCAATCAACACCTCCATTTATAGTGCAACCATTGTTTTTACCTCATTATTAATGATAGAATGTCATAATGGTAGCTCCACCATTTTTTTCGGTGGTATCTCTATTCATAGGATGGATTCATCACTAGTTCCAATCTATGGTAGAACCAAAGTTTGATTTTTTGACCTCCATCACATAATCTTCATCTGAAAAGGTGACCATTTGTCATATATTATTCATCAATGGTTTCTATACCAGATAATGATCCATTTAGTGATTGAACAGAGGAAAATAATTTCTCACTAAATTTTCTATCATGAATTTGTAAAAAGTGGATCATCTCATTTAATAGTTCCTTTCCTTTTGTAATTATATGAAAATTGAAATAAAATATCTTCATTATCAATTGTATATCATCACTCATGGTGGATCTTTCGTTATATTATATATCACAACCATAAACCTCTCCTCCCAAATGATTGATTATTTCAATAATGGTAGCTTATTATCAGTAGCAACACAATGTTATCATCTAGTATATCTATGTACAATTAGATAAAATAAATTTTCTAAAAAATATAATTTTTATAATTTTTATTTCTATAATTTTAAAAAAATATTTTTTTTTTCAAACAAATTAAGTACAATTTGTTTAAAATAAGTTCAATAATATTCTATACATGTATACACATATAGTAATTGTTCTTTAGATTGCCTTATTTTTATCAGATTCAAAATTTTATTAAAATGTAAGATATATTTTTATATTAATTTATTTTAAAAATATGAATTCTATATATTTATTACAATGATCATGATAAATGTTTTATATTTTATATTCATGTAAAAATAAAAAATAATGAAATTATTTTTACATTCAATATGGTGTTTCTATTCTAATTTAATGGGTATAATATATTTTAGTATTCTCTAACTCTTGGTATGTAGTGATCAAACCAAACGACGCTCCAAAATGATCTTCGAGGTAATGATGAAAAATTAATCCATTATAAATTAGATCATTGGATAAAACAACTTGATATATCATTTTAAATAGTTTCTTTGAAAAGAATTATGTGATACACATTAATTCTCAACATCTAATACAGAATTCCTTCATATTATATTTCCTTGAAAAGAACATGAATCTACTTATATTTTACCATATTATACTACCTTTGTGATAATGATATAAAAACATCATCATCATACTCCTCAAAAAATTCAAATGGGTTTTAGTGAATTTTTTTCTTCATATTATCTTGCATGAAATATATTTGTAAATTGTTAGTGTTGGGTTTTCACTTTTCATAATAAAAATAAGGTATGTATGTATTGGTTATTCGACCACTTAAAAACAATTTTGAGGTTTTAAATCCCAAAACAAATTCACGTCACAAACTATGTTGATGAAACGTATAAATGATTTGGTATTTTCATCTAGTTTTGTGTAAATGTTAAGATTCTTTAATTGGTTATCACTACTCTAAGAGTGATTTTCATAGTGGGTATGAATCTTATCACTCAGTAGATAATGGTTGTGAGTGGACTAGGATCATGGTGATCTTAAACACTATAAATTTTTTTTTATCTTTTTTATTTCCACTTCATTTTTTTACATTATCCCAACAATTAAAATTCATTTTTTTATTAAATAAAAAATTATTTATTTTTTTAATATTCTTCATAAAATTTAAAACAGCATTCCCCCCACTTCTCATTATTTCGATATCTAATGATGACAAAACATTCTTATGATTACAAACAAATATTATATGGTAGATGTTAAATAATTATATTAATATGTTTTTCTATCAATCCTTATATATAACTCTAATTAATACATTCCATTTTGATAATATTTATCTGCCATTTTCAAGCTTTCTCATATACTTATGAGATAACCCTTGATAACATTTTTATATATTTTTTACTTACCGAGAATTTAATTTCATAATTTGATTTTTGTTCCTATTACCTAGTTTATAAAGATGCTTATATATAGAATATTTCATGGTTGGTATCTAGTATGATGTGATTATGGAGAAATGATTAGTTTTATTGTTAAATAAGTTTGTTATACATATAATATCTAAAGTCAATTAACCAAAATACTCATTATATTATTCTTGATTCTTATATGAAATAATATTAATTGAAAATATATATAATATTATCTTTTATAATATCCATGGGAAATAAATATAGTGGTTAAAGAACATGTTTTTATCATCGGACTTAGGAGTGAAAGTTTTGGGGTATCAATACTTTGGGAGTAATTTTATATCCAAATGGGGAAGTGGATACATTTTCAAATAAAAGGTTTTAATTTTTATGTTCATTCGATAGACGAAAAAAATATGTAAAAATATTTTTACACAAACCCTATGATGGTAATTTCATACATGTTATCTCATTTGGAAATATATAGTGGGGTCATTTTTAATTTTGAAAATCAAACATATTTTCTACACCATGATAGTAAAACTAGAATCAGAATTTTCTTAAATAAGGATCATTTCTATAATATATGTGGTGAAAATATTCTGTCATGTATTTTACTAAATTTCATAAGAAATAAGTGAATGATGAAATTTTAATATCAAAAGGTAGAAAAGATACATTGAGACAATGGGTGAGAGAAATATGCCCCTCTTATATTCCCTCGTAAAAAGGGGGATAAATAATTTTCCAAATATGGTTTATTATAAATATGGTAGATTATAATGAAATTGAATTCAAATGTTACTTTGTGTCGAAATAAATAAAAAGAGGGATATTTATGTCATTTAGTTGATTTATTGAGTTATTGTTGTATTTGCTGTAAACATAGATAACTAGTTGTAAATATCAATATTTTGGAGAACTAGGGAAAATGTTTGAAAATACACCCCCTAAATAAAATATTAGAGCTCTACATATAATTATGGGTAAAGGAAAAATTATATAGATGTATGCTGTGTATACCAAAGAATTTAGCACGCTATATTTTCTAATATATAATGTATATAATCTATAAAAATACTAGTGTAGATGATGTTAGGATAATTATTATTTGTACTATAATATCAAAAAATCATGGAGTATACTATAGTGTATATCATTAGGATCAATCATTTAAATAGTTAATGTCTAGTTGATTGATTTTATGGAATATTACAACTATTTTAAAAATAATTCTTATATAAGTGAGCCCAGTGGCTACTGAAATTAGTGATTAAAACTACTGGACGATGGTTGGATCTTAGGAATAGAGCTGAGTAGTTTTATAATGTCACTTATGTTATTAATATGGTATTTTTTTGGTTGATTAATAGGTCTGGGATATGTATTGAAGGTGTTGTTGTTTCAGATGAGTGAAATCTAGAAAGATAAAAAAGTCAAAAATCAATATAAATGGATCCTCACATAAGGGTCTTACCCTATGAGACATCATATAATTTATTTAATAAAGAGGAATACATGTGTGAGACCTAATTGTACAGAAATTAATGAATAGTGATTCACATGACTGAATTAGAAACTAAAACATCTATGTAAGGTCCTTTTTTTGTTTCATAAACTGCATATGGGTCATTTTTTATGAACTATGTAGGGTCAACATGAATAGAGATATTTAAGGGTAATCACTATAGGCTATGTAAGGACAAATTATATTTAGAAACATGTTTCTAATAGTAATTCTCACATTAAGGTGGTCATGTAGGTTTTATGTCTTATGAATGATCACACTATAAACATAAAGGAATACATATGAATAATTTTCTTCTATGGATTATCAAAATAATGATAAATATCACAACACAATGACCTCAATAAGGATCATTTTATTTTTATGAACAACTCAGCATGATATTATAACATTGTGATAGAGTAAATATGAGTCTATTAGGATGATCTAAATAGATAATACTATAAGGATGAACCTATAAGGATGATTTTATGAGGATTATTTGTAATGATAAAATCATATAGATCACATTATCATTATATTAATTAATAAATTTTATATCCATAGACAAGAAAACAGAAAACTAGAAAACCATTATTGGGATAACTATTGTTTGGAAGAATTGCATACCCTACATGGTGAGTATTTTGTTACATTTCATGAGACAAAAATTATTACCAACTAATAATTCTATGAAATATAGATGTGTGGAACAAGCTTGTTGTTATGTTTTTTTCATTAATTTTTATATTGATTCTGAGGATTTCCATCTCATAGAAGAATATAAGGCTCATTGTTTTGGGATCACCTGGTGTATGGACTTCCCATCACCCTCAACCATGGCTCATTCGATCAATTTATATAATTTATGATATAATAATTACACATTGTGAGTTGTATTTATTGACTATAATATAACATTTTCATTATTTTTAATATGATAAAAGAAGATCTTGATGTGAATAATAAGCATGTATGTTTAATGAATTTAGTGTTGATATGGTGAATAATATGAATTAGTAGGTAAAATTAATTCAAGTGACTCATGAACTATTTTGTAGTGACAACATATCAGGTAAGTATAAAAAAGGAAATTAGGAACATGTAGTTTGAGAAACCAAACCATTGATTTGTCTTGATCAGTAGACTACATAAAACAATGAAAATGATTTCCGTACTGGTAGAATTGCAAGGAGATTCTATATGTTATTAGAGAAGGATACTATATAGTGGAATATTGGGTCCAATTTTTGTGGCCCTATAAATATGAGTACCTATATGTTTTAAATGATATGCTACACCATTTTGGATGGTGTAACGAGTTTTTATACTATAGAAGGAATTCCATGATATATTACATGAAAATATAGATTTCAAGTCCTTATAGATAATTTGGTACCTATGTGAAATATCACATATTCTATGAAATTACCAATAAGAAACCCTACAATATCATATAAATTACTAAAAATTCATTTCAAATAAGAATGTTATACCATAGTGATTTTCATCAATCCACAGTGCCTCTCCACACATTGAAGAATAATTGGAAATGTTGTACTATAGAGTATAAATGTATATTTGAAAAAATATTAAAATTTAGCTTCATATAACATGTTTTGTTGTTATTCAAAACAAATATAGTTATAATTTATAAATTTAAATTGAATACAAATGGAGATAATATTCTATATTTTTTATAGGTGTTATTGAAGGGTGATTAATATTTGAATTTTATTTTGAAATTCAAATTAAAAAATGATAAAGTATTTTGAATATATAATTTAGATTCATAATATTTGATATTTTTTACTAAATGAGAATTCAAAGTATAATAGTAGTCATAGATGAATATCTTTTGAGAAGATAGAATGAATTTTGATGATAAGAGATCTTTCATCAAATGTTAATATCTATATCGCAATCTTCACAATATTAATGATCTTTATCATTTGAAATAGATAGATATTTTAATACTAGCATGATGAGAAGAATCATCAACTATTGAATATATTGAAGAAGTACATATGTAGGGTTTTAATTGAATCTACTCATGGAGGAATGTTATATTCTCAGGTAATGTAAGGGAAAACTCATCATGTGAGATTATATATCTTTATCGGATCATCATTTTTGTAGAGGGTTCTATCCTATATGTTTTTCTAGAAGTTATTGAGCATAGTGGATTGTATGTTATAATACATATTTGGGAGATAGTAGAGAATCTATACTGATTGAATAACAATTGTAGAAATGGGTAGGCTTTTGAGCCAAACTTTTATTTTTTTTATTTACATTTCTTCATATTTCACAGAAAAAAATGAATTTTTTTCAATATATTTAGTGTATCATGAATGGTAACACATTTTATGAGATAGAATAAAAGGGATAATTCATTGAAATAGTTTATGAAAGATTCAACCCCACCTATAGTGTACAAAAATATATATCTCTAAACATCATGTTCACCTGGTTGGAGTCTTCTAGAAGTGATGGTAAGGCACAACAATTACTATTATGGTTTGGTTTAGGATAATATTTTTAATCAATGATTAATAATTAAATAAGATTATTTTTATGGGGACTCAAATCCTTAAAATGATATTGTTTTGGTGACTTATTAAATATATTCCTTGGATTAAAGGAAATTAATTCAATCATTTCTTGGGGCATGGTTGGATGTCTCATAGATGAATGTCGAATTAATAATAGTAGGGGTAATAGAAATTAGGCTAAAACCATACCTTTGCATATGGTTTCAAATTGAATTCAAATTCAGATTTCCGAAACGAAATATTTTTCAGTTGGAGTATAGTTTGTAACACTTGTTGATATATTATACATCCCTCTATGACATTTTATGTTATAATATTATCCTTATGGGATAAATCTATTGATTTATTATTGGCCTAATTATTTTTAACCACTTATGCATGTAAATGTCAATTATTGAATATGAATAAATATTAATTATATAGTCATATCATAGAGGTTCATAGGTTCACTAGTCGGTCACACATTATAAAACAATTGGGAGTGACACAACAAAATATCATAAAAGGAGAGTAAAAGGGATAAAAAACAAAAAAAAATATAATGTGAATAAAATATATATTTACATGGACTAGGAATAATCCTCACATCATTGTAGATGATGAATTTTTAGTTTTTCATGGTGGAAAAATTACATGGCAATTTCACAGAGTACATAACCTCTAGCTCAAAAGAGATCATAATGAAATTTGGAGAAAAATAACCCACACTACAACAATAATGGATGATTAAGTTCATTGTTCTAAATTAGTGGTTTCCACGAAATGAAATTCGATGTAATAATCTATTGGATTCATCTATCAACCATCATATTGTGAGTATGATAGTATTACATTGCCTTAGTACCAATTGTTATGATGCTATATTATGTCTTTAGTTTTTAAAGTACCCTATCTGTGTTGATGATCATCTCAACTATAGAATTCAATATTTTTGTATATTATAAAATCTAGGACACTGGTATTTAGCCTTACATAATCTAAAAAAATTGTTTTACATGGTTCCAATATCACCTATATTATCATTGAATACAGAAAATGGTCCACCAAGAGACCCTGACTTGGAACACATTCTGTGATGATAGTAGATCAGTGGACTACCAAGAGGGAAAGGGAGTTTTTCTATGAAATTAAAATATTTACTTTATTTTGATCCCTCACACATTCACTTAGTTCTACTATACTTGAGTATTTAATTAGGCTTAAATATTTTATGCCCATGAAATCTCTTCTTTTAGGCAATATCCCCCTGAATAAATATATTATATTAATATAATTCATTAGTTCTAATAATTCATTTAGAAGGAGATAAGGTTTCATTATCATTGTCTAAAAAAGGTGGTTTTATTTATTATAGTTGTTATATTATGAGATGATAAATTTTAATTTTTTTTTGAAATATGAAAGATGCAAAAATGGTGGAAATTATATATTAGTTAAATTTGGTAATAATGAGTCTCTAAATATGTATGATATCATCCACAATGTTATAAATATAAAAATTAATATTTACATACTATATGGGAATAAGGATACCATATAGTAGATTTCTTTGTTGATTTCAAAGGAAATGTTTAACCACTAAATTTCTATTACATATAGGAAGACTTCAAAAATTTTGAACAAAACCGCATGATGATTAATTTCTATCGCTAATAATAATATGAATAATTATAATTTGGTATGTATCTAAAATGAATGGAATAAAAGAATTTTGTATTATTGTAGAGGATCTATTTGTAACATCACGGTTATGGGTGCCACCTGAATGTGCCTTGAACCCGGTCAGTCACATGACCTCACGCACATTTCCCCAGACACTAGAGGCTGCCGAATAGCAGTGATGGCCAATGTCTGATAAAGGGGAAACTATGCCCTCATTTGAAAAGTATTTACAATGGAAAAAAATAATAAATAGTAGAGGTAGTAGTAATACCATATAATAGAAGTAAACACCAGAAGAATGATGTAACTAAAACAACTGATGCACATATATAAAGGATGAATGTCACATATTTATAGGAAAGCATCCAAAAAAGTCACAAGGCATGAAATAAAATACTAAACCAAAGTACCTATAAGTAGTAAAATCCAATAACATGACAAGCCTCATCTTGGTCACATGCTCTCCAGCTCTAATAGAAATCAATTTCCTAATGAAGAAAGGTGTTTTCCCTTATCTATACCTGAAACCATAAAATTTTTTTGGGTCAAAAAACATAACCCAAATAAGGTGTGAGATGAATTCTAATAGGTAACCACCAAAAGATTTATGCAAAACTGTTAGTGAATATATATATATATATATATATCAGGTTAAAAGATGAAATGAAGAAATAAACTATGGAGTACTCAAAAGTAAACAATCCTACTATTTTCAATTACATTCATTTACACTAATTAATTATTCAATCCATTAAATAATGAATCCTCGGGATCTAGCCTAAGATGTATATCCCATGTGTAATAGAAAAATAGATGTCTTGAAAGACCATCTAACAAACTAGTAATATTGAGTCCAATTTTTTTCTTTATCTTGGAAGGCTCTTCACTTTCATCAAATATTAAAAAGCAACCCATTGGGAAAGATCTCATAGTATAAACTGTCATGTTTAACATATCATCAATTAAATAAACAAAAACCCTTAGGAAAATCTCACATAGTATATCCTCTTTTGTCCCATATGGTACTAATCATTTACAACGACCACCAAGGTACCTTTCATGATCGATAACCCCTTGGTGTGCATAAAATCAATAAAAATATAATGACCTCCTTGAAGCTCTCATAGTCAATGACCTATGGTCTAACATTTATTTAATAACGACCCTCTAGGTAGCTCTAATGCTCTAACCCCTTTAATATTTGACCACATAGCATCTCTCATAGTCAATAACACTATGTCAACATAACTACAACTTATATATAAAGGACCCCACTGTGGGAGGCTCTCATAGTAAATTCCCCTTGGTCATACATCCACAATAAAAATGACATGCATCTCAAATAAATGGTAATGCCATCCTAACAACATGAGGCGTGGAAAACAAAGCAATCCTAACAGGAATTCAAGACCAAATGGCCATAATTGTTCAGATTTGGGAAACACATCCATATTAAATGTATTAAACCTTAAACCTAAGAAATAAATCTTTTCAAACAAACAAACCATAGAAGTTATTAAACATGGTAAAATTACAAAACACACAATACACCAAGCATGGTTATTCAGCACTTTATGCATATATAATTCAAAGACAATCATAGAAAGGAACAAACCACGTACCATGATGTTGTATGATAAACACTCTAGAATTTTATCCCTTGAATCATCTTAGAACAACAAAGATCTATAAAAAATGGTTAAAATTGTTCACCCTTGAATAACCAAGGAGAGAAGAATAATATAGAAGAGATTCAATAGGGGAAGAGAGAACTAACTATTGGAAATCCTTCACACCCACCAGCATCTCAATCAGATCTCAGATAAGGGAATGGGAGGATATCGAATATCTTCAGTCATACATCACTCTCTTGTGTGAGAAATTGGAAGAATATGGGTGTTATTGACGTTAGACACAACCCCACAACAATTTATCAAATCATAGAAAAATTAAATGGAATGTTCATTTAATGTAAACTCAAAAAACTTGCCTCAATCGGCCCCTATTTTATGTGGTCTTATAGGTCAACCACATGACCCTATACTTGGTTGTTACATGACTAGTACACGACTACACCCAGAAACTGGGAACATGGGGTGTAATCAAAAGTACACGGCGCGTACATAGAAAATTTCCCCTTTATTACTTTTTCTTCAAAAATAACCATAAACAAAGATCTATACCTAAAATTAAGATTTTGGTTCTAACAAACTTCCACCCATAAATAAATTCATCCCTAAATTGCCATTCCAAGGGTGGTGAAGAAGAAACATCAAAAAAACTCTTTCCATAGTGATCAAATTTCATCCTCCCTCTCCCAAGTCTAATCATGTAATATACCATGCTACCATAGCACCAGTACTAGAGGAACATATAAGCCATAGAGAACCTTCATGCTGCGATCCACAATCCAAATAAGGTGCTCCTCAAAGGATGCATCCACCTCCAAATCAACCTCTTTGGTTGAAAAATGTGAGACGAGTCTGAAAAGTAATTCCATAGTTGAGAATCATGAAAGACTTCATACATATATCAATACCTCAGAGCTCACTATTACTGATAAGAAACCAGCTCAAATATCTCCAAAACCTCAAATAGCCCAACATATCACGGTGAAACATTCCCCTATCTCCTAACCCCCTATGTTTTAACCTCAGTGTGACATGTAAGAAAACTTGATCTCAAACCTCAAACTCCATAGGTCATCTCCATTGATCAGAATAAGATTTTAGTTGAGATTGTGCAGAAGCCATCTTCTTATGAATCAACTCCACTATCTTAGTCATCTCTTAGAAAATAAGAGGTGCCTTCATAGCTACCTCTCCTTCCTCGATCCAAAATAGGGGTGATCGGAATGGCCCACCATACAAAGCCTCATAAGGTTCCATCTAAATCGTCCCATGAAATATGTTATTGTAGGAAAACTCCACTATTGGTGTGTGTATCCACCAAGACTCCTAATATCCCGAACACATGATCGAAACATGTCCTCCAAAACCTGAATCGTGCGCTTGGATTGGCCATCTGTCCGGGGATGGTATGATGTTCTCAGAAGTACTTGTGTATTCAAAGCCCTCTCTAGACCATTCAAAACATGAGAAGTAAACCGAGAATCCTGGTCTGATATGATAGAGTGCCGTACCCCATGAAAACATATAATCTCTCAGATGTACAACCATCCAAGCTCATCAACACTGATGGATTCCTTAATCGGTAAGCAAATGTGCACCATCCATGACCCTGTTGAGATAAACTCACACTATATCATTACCATGACACCTACAACATTTAAAGAACTTTACAATGTTATCCCCTATGCATTCTAATGAATCCATTGTCGTGTTTTCCTTCAACTGGGTGTACCCGAACACAACTTAGGTCATAACCACGACATCACAGCAAGGAAGGTCAATCCAAAAATTACATTAGAAAATTTTTTCTTGCAATCATTATTTGAAAGACATTTCAGATTTTCACACAACAACCACCCTTAACTATCAGGGTTTTCAAACTATCTCACTCGAACCATACTCATGGAATAAGAATTATAACGAGTCAACCCATCATTGGATGGCTTATCTTAGAAACTCCTGGCTTAGAAGGATGACATATTGCAACCCAAAAAAACGCCTTATCCAAGGCACCACGTGCTCACAATGAACCCATTCATCGAAGCCAACATTTTTCTCTCAGTGAAACTCTTATGTCACACCATCCATTGATCACAAATAGGGTCATTCCAAAGCACGAACAAAATGTAATTCCATATCCCACCCACTTCAGTTATTACCTCTTTAAGAATTACATCGGATCCTAACTAAAAGTTAGAGATAAACTCAGATCAATAAACCCATAGTCCAAGGAACTCACCAAGGTGGTCCATACTCCTCGTTCAAGTGAGAATTTGGTGAGAATCCCAAAAGTAAACATAGCAAAACTGGTTATACCCAGAATGGCATCGGCCTAGAGATCGCGTCAAGGAAGTGGTAGGCATCAAGTGTCTATCCAAGATGTTCTTACCCAAGAACTCCAGTATTACTCAAGACTAACCAACCCTCTATTGAAACCAAACTTCCAGCGCGCATCACATAAAAAGATCAAGACCGGTTCAATGACTTCCAACTATAGCACAATGTATAATGAACATTCTCTAAGAGCACCCAGGTTAACGTCAAGATATGGGACATGCTCACCTTTTAAGAGAGTGTACACTAAGAGGACATCAAAGATTACTATGAATGGATAGTCGATCTACTATTGGTAGACCTCCTAAAGGAAACACAGCTTCACTTGCTGACAAATTTCCATTAAACTGATCAAAACAGTTTTGTGCTGCCTAGAAATCACCAACAAGATACATGACTCCCAATCCTCAAATAATTCATGTAAAAATGACCATTTTCAAATAGTAATTTATTATGATCCCTTTACCTGGAAAGAACATATTTGAAACCGAACGGACGTGTTGATGCCTACATAGGTGTGTCTTATACGTCGTGATGAACTAACCGATCTCAAAAAATATAGTTCAGAAGAAGCATAAACACTCGTGTGTCGTTCCATGAACCATGATATCTATGTCACATATCTTGGCATGGATCTGAAAAGATAAACTGACTGGCATGTAAAAACACCTGTGTCCCTTAAATTCCTCCCAAGTAGTGGGATGAAAAGGGTTCCATAATACTTATTTCACTCTACACCGTAGAAAACCCACAAACATACACTACAGCTCAAAGATAATCGATGTAACAGAACTAAATGGATCATTTAGACATTTAACACTCGACCGATATCTCCTATTTCAATATACACTACCTCATGATTAAAAATCAATGATACATTCTGGGGGACTATGCATAATTTTTCAACCCTATGAATCCTCGTACTATATGGCTCACAAATGAACTGGATCAAAATGAAATCATTTACACAACCATAAACTCAGTTGATTACGTACCAAGTCATCCATCACTATGAAAAAGGCATGTTTACACGTCCTCCTAATAGATGACCATTCCAGAGGCATGTCTAACCTGGAGAACCAAACAATCCCCAAGGTTGTTCCCACATAGAAATTCAAAGCATAATGACCACCCCTCTGAACAAGGATTTCATTATTAACAATAATTCATAGTAGGTACAATGACACCTCGATCACACAAATTTCAACAGCTCCCAATGGAAAACAATACAACCAGCTCTAAGAGTGCCGCCTACCACAGTCTAGCATCATACGAAGAATATGTATCAACATCCCTTACTTTGTTATTAAGAAGAGATTCACTAGGCTCAAAATCCAATGGGAAACTACTTTATCTCATCAACTCAATGTTAAACCACCAAGTCTCACCAACATTCATTTAAAACCTTTAAAATCTCTAACATTCCATCATAAATAGTTATTTAGCAAATAAGATCCTTTTTAACAACCAGGGAAACCTACACGGATCTTGTTAAACCAACCTGGGACCTCAAAAAGAAAACCCAATATTAGTTATTTAACCACAAAAATCATGAACACATAAGTATTTAATTATATTAAAACCCCATTCCATGGAATGTAAGAAGATGAATCCTATAGGAGATCATTGAAAGATAAACAAAAGGGAATCCCATGATAGGGATCCTAAAAATCATACCCAGATGTGGGATCCTAGTAGGGATTCCATAGAATCAATAGGTCTTGTGTAATCATAGTCCAGAAGGCACATCTCACCTGGGAAATTTCGTCAAAAGAAAAACATCTTGAGAGAGATCCCACAACTCATCTCTGATCAAAAGTCTCAACTAGGTTTGTTCGTACACCCAACCAGTCATTTAAACATCAGTCTCACTCGTAAGAGACAACTGAAAGTAGTAAATAGAAAAAGAACCTTTAAATTTTTAAAAGAAACCCCAAATAACCAGTTAGGATTCTTCATGATGTGCCATAGTTTCCACCATCGTGATCTACATAGAAAACTACTCAGAAGGGACTACTTACAATTCCAAAACTGACATCAAGGGATAAAATAATAACATACACTCAAAGTGTAAAAAAGAGGACTACATGGAATATAAAACTCATACATAGAATGTAGACTCGCTCTCTTACATATGTATATATCCCCACTTACCTAGGAATGTAAACAACACTGGTACATGACGTGCCATTTGGAAACACGGCGTGGACCAAAGTCCTCCCTCCTGGCCATGTCCGTCTACACGGCCAGACTCACCCATTTTCTGCCTATGGTAAGCTACACGGAGTGTACTTAATCTACATGGAATTTCCTTAACATTACTCAAAAACATAGGTTTTCCCCCACACTACTGAAACCACATGGTTTCTCTCTGGGTGTAAAACGATAGGGCACGTTCACCCTAGAAATAGTGTGTTCCACAATGTTCCATCCACCAGTGTCATTAGTTACACAACTAGATACACTGTTGATCACCACACAGATTGTACAAGATCGATATGATGTGTACCATCCGAATTTCATCCACCTGTGTCATTAGTCACACGGCTGAATACATGGTCTCTACAGCACATCATGTACTTACAGTACACGGTGTGTTCTACCAAACAATTTTCAACACCATATCTCTGCTCACAATGTTATCCATACAGTCAAACACTACAGGGCATGTACATGCAGTACGTAGTGTGTACTTACGAATAGTGGTCTCTTCCAGAATAGAAGAAGACATGGAGTGTGTTCATCACACCACTTGTCGTCTTGTCTTGGTTTCCAGAGAGTAAGCCAATAAAAATTCTCTAATACACATAAACACATAAAAGTTTTTCTAATGCATGAAAAATTCTGACCTATGAGATCCCATTATCCCCGCAGATAAATGTTTGGTATCCATATTCTTTTCATTGCTTGTAAAAATTCAATTAATGTTCAAATATGAACCACCAAATTCCGAACCAAGAGGGCCTATAACTCCTTAGGGACCAAATTTTTGTATCCATCCAAATGAAATATTACAATTACAATACCCTATTAGAATAGAAGGTATTACATCATAGAATCTATCAAAACATCATGCATAACTATCACAACATCTATCACAACAACATTAAATCAGTAGTGCACCCTAAATTGCATGACAAGACTATATGACTTGTAATCTCTATCAGGTGCTTATATGATATATGATATGGAATACCCTCATCTCATTCGGTTGCAATAAAAATATAACCTCAATAAAATCAATGATAACAACAAAAAACAATCAAATCACCCAATGGTGAGATTAATTCAACTATAATAATTGAAAAACTTGAAAAATTATATATTACTGGTAACATGGATTTTCTATGTACACATGTTATCTAAAACCAGGAACATATTATCACTAACTACATATTTATTCTTATCCCTTTCTATAGTCTCTAAATAGTTATAAAAATCAAAATATAAACTCCTCTTATACCACTTTGTAAAGTCACGGTTCAGGGGGCCGCCCAAAAGTTCTCCAAAACCTGGATGGTCACATAACATCAAACACATATCCCAAAATTCTAGAGACTTCTGACTAGTATCGAGGGCCAAGGTTTGATAATGGGGAAGCTATTTTATCATTAGAATAGTATCCAAATGGAAAACAAGTAATAAATAGTAGTGAAAGTAGTTATTCCATATAAAAAAAGTAAACAACAGAAGACTAATAGAAATAAAATAACTAGAGAACATATATAAATGATTCATGTCACATATATCTAGGAAAGCAGCCAAACAAGTCACAATTCTTGAAATAAAACACAAAACCAAGGTACAAAAAAGAAGTAAACTCCAATAGCATCGCAAGCCTCAACATGGTCTCATGCTCTCCATCTCCAACAACAATAAAGAACATGAGGAAAAGTCCACATTACCTTATCTATAACAGCATCCATATAATATTTTTGGGTCTAAAAGCATGACCCAAACATGATGTGAGATGAATCCCAGTAGTATACCTCCAAAAGATTTGTGTCTAACTATTAGTGAATATATATAGTAGGTAATAAGATGAAATTAATCAAGTAAAAAAAGGTGTACTGAAAAGTAAACAATCCTAAAGTTTTAAATTACATTCATTTACATTAGTTAATTATTCAATCCTCTGGATAATGAAATATTGGTATCTAGAAAAAAAATGATATCCTATGTGTAATGGAAAAATAGATGTCTCAAATGTTCATCTAGAAAACATGTAATACCAACTCCAGTATTATGCTTTGCTTGGAAGGCTTTTCACATTTATCCAACATTCAAAAGAAAACCTATAGTAATGTTCTCATAGTATAAACCCTCTAGATTAACATATCATCAATTCAATAAACAATGAATCCATGGATAAGACACACAGGCTAACTCCTTTGGTCCTATATAGTACTAATAATTTACAAAGACCACCTAGGTAACTCTCACAATCAATACCTCCTTGGTCTGCAGAGAAGAAATAAAAATATAATGACCTCCTAGAATCTCAACAAATTAAATGACCTAAGATACAACATTCATTTAATAATGACCCTTTGGGTATCTCTCAGGGTATAACCCCTCTGGTCTATGACCACTCGATATCTCCCATAGTGAATACCTCTGGGTCAACATAACTACAAATTATACATAAATGACCCTACCTCGGGAAGCTCTCAAAGTAAATTCCCCTTCGTCATAAATCCACAATTTGGATCACATTCATATCAAATAAACATTAAAACCATAATAAAATCATGAAGCAAGGAAAACCATGAAATCTTTACACTCATTCTAGACAAAATGTCTTTAATCGATCAAATATGGGAAAAACCTATAATCAAGGTATTAAACCTTACGCAAAATAAACAACCCTTCCTCAAACCAAAAAACCATTGAAGGTTGGGAATATGATTAAATTCCGCAACATGAAATACCCCAATCATCGATATTCAACAATTTATGCAAATATAATCCAAAGACAATCAATGAATGTCAAAAACCACATACCTTGATGTTGTACAATGTACAAGCTTGAAATTATACCATTGAATTAGCCTCCAATGGCCAGAAGCCCTTAATTTTTTATTGATTTTTTTATAATCCACCTTTCAAGTGGTGAGGTGGAACCCTTACAAGGCCCGTAGGTGTAAGTATTACATGGCCCATAGGACTTAGAGGAATTCATTTCCCTTAGGCTTCAAACATTACATACAACCCACGCTAACCACTTGGAACTGCTCCTCCCCAGCATCTTCATCATGAAATCATCTCTACACCTTCGCATGGCTATTCGGCTAGGCTTTCCCATGCATACACAGGCTTGTCCTGATGGAAGTTGTCAAACCCTCTCATTCCTGCAATATTTTTAGCTTCAACTATGGTGAAAGCTATTTTCTCCTCCTCCTTCTGAAGCCTGTTCCTTTTAGGTTGTCTGGTTTTCATCTGCACTTAATGTGGCCCGAAGGCCTTGAGGTGGCCTAAAAGAATTACTGACCAGAAGGCCTAGGTGGCCTTAAGGCCTTAAGGGACTCACGAACCAAATTGGTAGCTTGAAGGCCCAAACGGAGGAATATTCCTAGCTGCTAAAATACCATATAGTGCCTGCTACAGTTCCCACTATAGTTCCTGCTATAGTTCAGCACAGTTACTATTACAGTACTGCTATAGTACCTAGAAATTAGCCTCCTCCTGGATTATATCCCCAGTCTCTTGGATGTACTTAAAGAGTCTTCACCAATTGGGTTGAGGAGAATCTTCACCCTTGAATTATCCTAGAAAGACGTAGATCTAAAAAAGATTAAAATCGTTCATTCTTTAATAACACACGAGAGAAGATGAATCAGGAAGAGATGCTCTATGGGAAGAGATAACTCGCTGATAGTAATCCAACGCACCCATTGATTCCTCAATCGGAGCTCAAATGAAAAAATGGGAGGATCTCAAAACTCTCTGCCCATTCATCACTCACCTATATGAGATACGAGGAAAACAAGGTTGTTATGGATGTGAGACACGACCATGAACTGATTTATTAAATAAAAGAAAAAGTACATGGGGTGTTCGTTTAATGTATACTCCATGAACTAGCCTCAATCGGCCCCCACTTTAGGTTTTCAATTGGAGTGATGAACACCAAAGCAGTGTTTGCAGAACTCATGAACATGATCTTCAATACGTACATTGACTGGTTTGTAGTGGTATTCATTGATGACATCTTAGTGTATTCAGCATCTGAGGAGGATCATGTGATACACCTGATGATGGTTCTGGACACACTCCGAGTGCACCAACTTTATTGAAAGCTCTCAAAGTGTGACTTTTGGATAAAGAAGGTCCACATTCTAGGACATTCCATCTTATAAACTGGAGTTGCGGTGGACCCAGAAAAGATTGAGGTGGCTCTTTCTGGGGATCCACCCAATAGTATTATCGAGGCGTGAAGTTTACTTGGGTTAGCTGGGTACTATTAGAAGTTTATACCAGAATTATCTAGATAGGAAGCTCCAATGATAGCATTGAAAAATAAAATAAAACCCTTTGTGTGGATAGAAGGATTCTAGCATAGTTTTCAACAGCTGAGGGAGATCTTGATGAGTGGTCCTATATTGAGGTTTCCATAGGAGGGAATAGATTATGTGGTGTAATGTGACACATCAGGAACCGAACATGGATGTTTCAAGATTTTGTGGATATAAGTGATTTCTGATCGATCATGACAATTGAAACCACATGAGTAGAACTATATTACTCATGACATTGAGTTTCCAGTGGTAGTCTTCACCCTGAAGATGTGGCAGCACTACCTTATGAAAAAATGACACATACATTACTATGACCACAAGAGTATGAAGTATATCTTTTCTCAAAATGATCTAAATCTATAACATTGAAATTGGATAGAGTTCCTTTAGTACTATGTTATTGATGAGTTTTATACTCCATGGAAGGGGATGATGGTGGCATACACTCACAGTAGGATATCGAGTTCACTACTACTAAATGGGGCCTCAAAGTAGTTGGCCTTGCTTCATTTATCATTTGGGGATAAATAAGTGGTATCTTATATTCAATCAATGGTGGTTTCCCCTCAAATATTGCATTGATTCAGGGATGCGAAACTCAGGGATGCCAATTGCGAGACCACACGTGCCCAGATGTCAACAGGGTATTCCCCTTATAGATATTCGATAGGTGGGGAGTACCTCATCCTTTTCAGAGGTTGCACCATTGTACCTATGTTGTTATGAGAGGAATTATTCTGGTAATTACATAGATCACCATTAGTGGTGCATCCAGTTGTTGAGAAGATGTACCAGGAACTCTAACATCGGTACTAGTGACTGGGGATTGAAAAGGTAGTGGCAGAGTTTGTCTTGAGATGCCTCATATTTCAACAAGTGAAGGCAGAGCACCACAATCCAATAGGTTTGACAAAACCCCTTAGAGGTACTAGAGTTAAAGTTGGATGGGATATTTAAGGACTTCGTAATAGGATTACCACATACAACTAGGGGCATGATACCATCTGGGTGATCATAGAACAAATCAACATGTCGGCCCACTTCATGCCAATTCAAAAATAGCGTTCAGTAGAGAGATTGGGATGCCTCTACATTCCAGAGATAGTTCGACTCCATGGAATCCAATTTACGATAGTCTCAGATCAATATTCATGCTTTACATCCTAGTTGTGGAAGGGATTACATGAGGCATTTGGGACTCATCTTTTGTTGAGAACATCCCTTTACCCAAAGACTGATGGTAAGATGGAGGGGACCATACAAACCCTAGAGGACATTCTTCATGCTTGAGTTCTTGATTTTTGACATAAATGGGATGACCACATTCCACTTGTGGAGTTTTCATACACAAAAAATTCACTCCACTACCAGCATGGCATTGTTCGAGGTTTTGTATGGGTGACCATGCAGACCACCTCAATGTTGGATAGACTAAGGGGATTCGGCACTCATGGGTCCAGAGTTGGTATGGGATACCATTAAGAAGGTGGAGATCATCATATAGTAGATTAGGACTACCCAGATCAAGAAAAATTGATATACGAATAGGCTACATAGACCCATGATGTTAAAATAGGGTGACCATGTATTCCTACGGGTGTCTTCTTGAGGAGGGATATTGATATTTGGTCGGGGCAGCATGTTTTCTCTAGGATCCATTGAACCTTTCCTTATAATACATAGAGTGGTAAAGGTGGAATACTACATCGATCTAGCATCGTAGTTAGAGAGGGTGCATGAATTCTTCTATATATCCTAGTTGAGGAGATACGTGAACGACCCTTATCACAACATCGACTATGAAAAGCTAGAGATTGATGATGGGGAGACATTGTAGAGTTCCTGGTGGAGATTAATGATTGACTGGAATGGTTCCTTCATGGGTGGTCGATACCTATAGTGTATGTTTGTTGGCATCATGGGAATCTCCATGAGAGAAAATCGGAGAGGGAGGCTCAAATTCATGCTTAGTACCCATTCTGTTTGGTTAACACTTGTTTTTTCTTACAGGGACGTAAATCCCTAAATGGGGGGATCAATGTAATTCCCTAGAATTACAATAAATTTTTTGAAAATTAAATGGGACTATTTTGAGACGAGGCTATGAGACAACATGCAATTATGAGGCCTAATTTTCCCCGAATGATCGGTTGAACAATGTAAAGATTTAAATAGAACGTGTGAGAATTTTCCCTGAAAATGTTTAATAACTCTTATATGGGTTCCTGGATCATAAATCTGAGGGCACCATTGTGTTCAAGAGAGTGGGTTTATCATAGTTGCGACTTATGTTTAGTTGGCACAAGCCTCTTGGTAGAAAACCCAAAATTGAATAACGGTAAATAAAATAAACAAATAAAATTATTTTTTTAACAAATCCTTATAACTCAAAAAATAGTGACTCATATTGTATATTTGAGACCACCATTTATCTCATGATAGTATTCTTTCCTTAGGTAGATCCTAACATTGGTCGATGCTGGTCAATAGTGGAAAGTAGCTTTTGGTCGTAAATAAAATATTTGAATAAAGTTATTTTCTTAATAGTATTATAAATCCTAAATGGTAAATTGGATTTAAAATAATATAGTACAATTGAGCTTGTGAGGGAGTGTGTCCCATAGGAAATACGTAAAATCCACCGTTGTGGGTCGAGGGTGAATGTTAGTTTTTGATCTTTTTAGATCATTTAAATAAACATGTGAGTGGGGTTTTTTTAACATTTTTAAACTGGTGATCAGATAAAAAATATAAGGGCATTATTGAACATAGAGGGATGATATATTCCTATAAAGGACCTAATATTGTTTGGAAAAGTTCGACTGGAAGAGACATTTTTCAAAAAATTTGGATGAAAAATAAAATAACTTAAAATGTTATTTTATTTGATTCTCTTCACCGTTGACCACTGGAAATTCAGCACCGTGGGGCAGTGATGAGATGACAATGAGTTGTATTAAATGAATCCCATTAATGAGGTTCTTAAATTTGTAGCATAAAGACTCATTAATTGAATCATAACAGATATTTTTTTCATTAATGAAACAACATAATGATGTGATGATGTACTGTAATAGAAATTAGTTGATGTGTTTCTCTTTTAATGAAATAATGAGTTGGAGAATCATAGCTAGAATTTATATGACAAATGACAAGGAAATTATCTCCAGCGAAGAACCTTGAAGAATCGCTAGTGAAAACGACGCATCCCAAAGAATAGGATCGACGAATGATGAACACATTCTCCTTTCACCATTCGAAGTATTGCTAGCAACATAGGCAGCAAATCAATAACAGAGAATGTAGGTGCCAAATGCCGCTTGTCCTCAACCAATGAATCTATCCCAGGAAGGGGTTATTTTATTTAGTTTCCCCATTCTTCATTCTAAATCAATGAATGTTGATTAACCCAAGAGTATATTGATCCATGGATAGCTTGTTTTGGCGGGAGGGTTCTCTTTCTTGGGGTTTTGCACCCTGATTATTTATTTTTGAATGGAATCATAATATTGAACCCCATTGTTTTAAAATCAAAAACAGAGGGTGTGGGATGAAACAAATAATGTCTAATCCCCTCCACCTTATGAGTTCTTCGTGGGTGAACCTCCAAGTTGATGGTGATGTGGTTTTGAGTAATTAGAAAAAAAAAGGCGGCACCCCATTGAGGCTGGAGGCATAGATGACTTGAAAAATGGACCACCGGAGCAGACTCGGTGGTCCCCTGAAGGCGCTAGCGATGGCCCGCGATAGCAACCACGGGAAAGTGGCGGTAACCCACAATGGAACACTGAAGGAGGAACCATGCCACGAGGGGACACTATAGGAGGTTCCACACCATGACTCCACGCCGAAGGAGGCGTTGTGGCCGGCTTGGGTCATGGAGATGTGGTGGGAGCCACCGGCAGCTAGCCAGTGGCTAGAGAATAGGGATGCGGCGATTCGAACGCATCGGTGGAGAGGCAGAGGCCATGTGGGCCATAGTTTCCCACTATAACATGGTCCAATGACCGTGCATATGAAAAACCGGTAGGGTCGGCTTAGCCGGCTGTGGCACGCCGAACTGGACACCACATAGAATTTTGGATGGAGATGACTGGCATGTAGGGCGTGAAAACTAGGCCGTTACGTGGCCCGATAAAGAAATAAAGTCATCTCGCTATTGCATGGTGGGATAGCAAGATAAAACTGGCCTACTGGGTGGCTCTAGGTTAGAATGAATTGGCCTGCTAGTTATGGGGTTGGCCGGATGGAACCAACACGCTAGGTGATTCGAAGGGATTGAATGCCAGCCGAACTAGGCTGGGTCCAGCAATGATCAGTGGGCCTAACTCAAGGGCAGGCCTTACCAGGCTTCCCTATACCCAAACAGGGTCAGATTGGACCAGTTGAATAGGACTGGGGGATGTGGGGGTACCGGGTCGGGTTGGTCGGGTTGGTCCGATCGTCTTAGATCAGGCCCAGACACGACGGACCACCGATTAGTAATACACAAATATCCTTCAGACCATGCATCTGATTGATGATCCGTTTGTGGTGTTGGAACCCGTGTGACAAGGTGGTTTTTTCAGAATACTCTAAGGATGTTTTTATTTATGATAAAATTATATGAATGGTGGGAGGAGAAGTTTCTCCTAACATCAAGTGCACTACGTGCAGGAATTCTACAGCTAACTAAGACCCAAAGACTGCTTACAAGAGACCCTCTGTGGATCAAATATAGGAGAACCTGTGTGGATCAGCTATGATGTACCAGTGGAAGTGTCTCTGTGTGACCCGACAGGCCCATGGTGAGGAGAATCTTTGTGTGACCCAGCATCCCCTTGGTACTCATCAAGGATGAGTACCTCAGTATAATGGCCAAGTTGGGAAGTGACTCTGTGTGTCCCGACAATCCCATGGTGGGGAGAAGCTCTTTGTGACCCAGCATACCCATGGTACTCATCGGGAATGAGTATCCTAGAACACCAAGGTGTTTAGTGTTTTGATCAGTGTTATTTCTTTTCATTCTCTAGATTATACCTGTATGAACTGAAAGTACCATGTGTAGGTTTTGGGTGCAGTAGAAGCGCATTAGCGGGTGTACCCAACTTTTATTTTTCCGTTAACAATGATCAATCTGAGATCTATCACAATAAGAAAATGCCGAATCTTTACAATAGAACGATGAATGATCAAAATTAAGGGAGTCCCGAAACCATCGAGAGGATCATCATATGTTGGATATAATTAATATAATTAAAAGACAAGTATTACCTTGATGGAATTCTCTCTCCATTTATGTTTCTAGTTACAGTCCTATGTGATCCGTCATTGTGTCATAGAATCCATGTATAGGATTCTTCTATAGCTTATCTACACATTCTCCATGTATCTTTGGATGTAACCAAAGGGATCTCCGGGTGCTAGCGTGGAAGAGCCTTCTCTTGCAATGTCCAACTATGATTGCCTTCAGAGCCTCTTGAAATGTGCTCACCTAGATCTGGTGGAGGTGGATCTCCCTCGTAGCATGAGAGCGTCTTTGGAAGAAAGGAATTATTTATTGTAATGAGAGAATTATAGAGATCTTTTATGATAAACTCCCAAAAATGGCTAGGCTAATAAGAAATATATAATTGGGATTTTAATTACTTAGAATTATAAAATTAATTAGTTACCAAAAAATTATTTCATTATTTCATTTAATTCTTAGTATTAACCCATGTCTAATAATAATAGCTGACTATTATTATTACCTGACCTGCGCCCAATGAATTACTCCTCATATTAATTAATGAAATAAATAATATTATTTATCACAAATCCACAGAAAAACTACATGGCTTGTATATTAATATACACAACATGTACTTTTGTTTTTCTATTTTATTTATTTACTCCACCACCTTTATTAGACCATTAATAGTGGCTATTTATTTATCAAATAAATATCACATCATTACTTGATAATATATATATATTATTTCTCCCATAATATATTCTCTCAAATAACGAGTGTCTAAATAAATGCGATTAGAAATCCTTGAATTATTATTAAACCACAGTCGAGAATAATCATTATCCAAATTGTTAAATTAATATTTAAATGAGATACTAAGACAAACATAGTGTGTGACACTATAGGACTCTTTCTCAGTGGAATTAGGCAGAGCCTACCTAAAGTCCAAGGTTAGTGTCAAGAAACAAGCCATGGCACCCATAGGGAAAGAAGTTAATGTCGCAATGACATGTTGCCTCCTACGAATGCTTACCATGTAATGTAATCCATTTGACTCGATATCTCAAATCAAGAATGTTACATACTAGTTCCATCAACCCATGTAATCGAATATTCATTATTTTAATTCATAGAATTGAACTTACCCATTCCTCACCATGTTCATGAATTTATTTAGGCTATATAAATTCCATTAAAGGGCCTGAGATATCAACTCCCATTATGTAATAGAAGGGAAAAATCTTTCTTTCTTTATCTATTAATGCAGTATTACTCATGACGCACCCCACATATCATTCCTCACTGCAAAAAATGTGTCGTCACAATTATCATCAATACATATCAGTGATCGACTTGTAATACCAATTAATAATAATCTTAATGTCTAAGGACCAATTCACACATCCGAAGATAGGAACATCCAATGACACTATGAAATGTTTATTTCCTACTGGTGAGTCTAATTATCATAATATCCTCTTGGATATTACCAAGGACTCACACCATGAGAGGTATCCTCAATGTTTTATGAGTCCTTGAAACTAATTTCCTGTCTTATTTTTGTCCCTCAAATAACAACATCTGTCCATAGAATATATATTCAAGAATAGTGTTATGGAACTTCTGTGTTCTCATTATAGTAGGGATCCCCTATGACCCTTTAATGAAACATCTATCCTTAGGACATTATCACATACATTGTCATAGAGAAGAATAATCAAGATGTGATAAGGTATTTATTAATCAATAAAGTCAAAAGTAGTTATTTCTAGGGCCCCAACCCTAATAGATTCCCACGTGGACTAGGGAAAACTGCTAACAAACTTTAACCCTATATCTCTCACATGATATTCTTGCTTCTACTGAGATTGGACATTAGTCATGGGGTCTGACACGTTCTCTTTAGTGGACACTCTTCTCACTTCAACTTCAGCCCATTGAAATAAATCCCTCAAGAGGTGATTATTCCAGAGTATGTGCATTGACGATTGATGTGACTTTGGTTATTTTTCAAGAGCCACCACTATAGTATTATCACAATACAATGTGATAAGATCTTTACTACTATGAACCACATCAAGCTCTTAGAGAATGTTCTGAATCTATATGGCTTATTTCAATGCATCAGAAGCCTCTATATATTTGGAATCTTCTATAGAATTGGTGACACTTGGTTTCTTCGAACTCTTACAGCTCATAGATCCTCCATTGAGACAAAAAAACATATCCAGATTGTGACTTTAGATCGTTCTGATCTATCTAAAAACCAGAATCAGCATACCCTCTAATGACATGCTCCTCGTATCCTCCATACACCAGGAACATATCCATAGAACTTATCAGATACTTATGGATAGTATTAACAGAATTCCAATTTTGTTCTCCAGGATCTACTTATTACCTCCATATCATGCTCAGTGTATAGGAAACATCAATCCTGGTACATATCATGGAATACATGATGGATAAAATAGCTGAAGCGTATGGGAGTTTACTCATTATATCTTTCTCCTGTTGTGTCTGAGGACACATTTTCATTGAAAGTTGTATGCCTTGTGACACTAGAACCAATCCCCTCTTGGATTGTTCCATACTAAATCTCTTTAGTATTTGGTCAATGTTTGCACCCTGACACAATCCAAGAAGCCTCGTGGATCTATCACAAATGATCTTGATCCCTATAATATTGGTTGATTTTCCTATGTACTTCATCAAGAAACACTAATTCAACCAGTCCTTAACTGACTGAAAGACTAGTACATCATTTACAATAAGCAATATTTTGTCAAAAAATAGTAATAGGATAATGACTGCATTACCACAAAACTTCTTATAAACACATGTCTCATAATCATTCTTAATGAAACCAAATTCCATTATGGATTCATCAAATCGAATGTTCCATGATCTGGATGCTTACTTTAATCCATAAATGGATTTCTACAATATGAAAACCCGTTTGGATTCAACTGGGGTCACAAAACCTTCTTGTTGTTTTATATAGACATCTTCCTGAATGTTTCCATTAAGGAATTCTATTTTGACATCCATTTTCTAAATCTCATAGTCCTGGTATGATGCTATGGTATGTATGGTTCTTATGTACTTAAACATGGAAACTAGAAAAAAGTTTCGATCATAGTCAATTCCTTGACGATGTATGAATCCTTTAGACACTAGCCTTTCTTTTTTAGGTGCTAACATGACAGTCCATGTCCAGATTTCTCTTCAATACCCATTTTTATCCAACATGATTTACATCAAATGGTTCATCGACAAGAACCTAGACTTGGTTCTGATACATGGAATTCTTCTCAGAATTCATAGCTTCTATATGGCTTTCATATTCTCAGATTTATACCACTTCCATGTAGGATAGAGGTTCATCATTGTCCAACAATAATTATTAAACATCCTTAGTGACTAGTAAACAAAATCTCTCGGGTTCCCTTACCTCTCTTGAGTTATTACATTGTACATTTGTTTTTGGAACCTCTTCCACGACGACTTGTAGAACTTTTTCCTATACTATCTTTAATGAATCAAGAGCATCAACTTCGTCGAAGTCAATCTTTCTCCCACTATCCATTTTGAGTATGTTCTCCCTCTCAATAAATATGGCTTGTATGGTGACATACACATTCTTTTCTAATAGATTATATAGGTAATATCATTTCATTTTCTTGGGATGTCCTATAAAGATACCCCTCATGCCATAGGGGTTCAAGGATTTTTCCAGAGTAGGCCAGAACAAACACCTCTCACCCCCACACACATGTGTGAGACAAAATGGGATTCTTTACATTCCATAAATATTTAAGAATCCCATTTTCTATCTTATTTGGTAATCATATTAATGAGTTTTCTGTATTTTTTAAAGCATATCCCTAAAAGGATAATAGAAGATATACATCACTCATCGTCATCCTCACTATGTCTAACAAGGTGCAGTTCCTCCTTTCAATAACACCATTCCACTGTGGTGAATAAGGGGGATTGATCTGAGATAGAATCCAAGACTCCCATAGAAGATCGATGAAATCTTGGTTCAGATATTCTCCACCTTGATCCAATCGAAGATTCTTTATCTTCAAATCAAGATGATTCTCTACTTTATTTTTGAGTTCCATAAATTTATCTATGGCTTATGAATTATACCTCATTTAGTATATATATCCATATCTACTCAAATCATCAGTAATATTAATGAATTAAGAATAACCACCACTAGCTTCTACTAGAAATGGTCCACACACATCTGTGTGCACCAATCCTAGAAGTTTAGTGGCCATTTCAACCTACCCACTGAAAGGAGGCTTGGTCATTTTACCTTGTAAATAAGCATGAAATCTATCAAGTGGTTTTAGATAAGTAGAGTTTAAATAACCATCTAGGCTGAGATTTTTGAATCGTGTCTCATTTACATGACTGAGACAGTGATTCCACAACCGGGTGATTTATGAGTCATGTGAGATTGTTTTGTTATAGATTAAAAAAACATGGTTTTCAAAATTTAATACATAAAAACCATTATTTGAATGCACTATACCATAACATATAATGATATTAAAAATAGACACCCTTATTTACAAATTTGAAAACAAATCCATCCATATCCAAACAAGATACAAAAATTATGTTCTTGGTAACACTAGGCCCATTATAACTGTTACGTAAAATCCAAAGCATTATATGTGGAAAAGAGTGATTGTAATCTCCCATGACCAACACAACCATCCTCATACAATTGAAAGCTCTAATATCCACCTCTCCTCTAGAAATATTTCTAAACATACTTGGTTTCGAAATTTTAATACATATGTGAGAACCATAAGCTGTATCGAATACCCAATGAGTATAAATAGAAAGATAACACTTGATAACGAACACACTATTAGTATCCCCATGCTTCTTGGTGCAGTTCTTCTTCCAGTGGCCTTGCATGCCACATAAGAAACATAATACCTCTTGTTACATGCCCTGCCTCTGGATCTTCCTCTTCTTAGAGGGACAGTTCTCAGGTGCTTCGTACTGTTTATGAATCCATGTCCCCTTTTCCTTGTCCTTCCTTTTCATATTCACAATAAGGACTATGGTTTGTCATTCCCCATGACCTTATCCACATGGAGAATAAAGTTCAAGCGTTCTGAAAGACTCTTCTCATTTTTTTCCCATGTTGTAGTTGACAATAAAGCTACAGAAGGTCTTGGACAGTGATGATAGGGTGAGATCTCTACGCAGCTCATCTGGGACCTTAATCCCTAAGATGTATAGGCATTCAATTTAGACAATAAACTTGAATACCTGAGTCTTAGCTAGCACAGACACACCAAGCATAGTTGTAAACAATGTGATGGATATCTCATATCTCTCAAGTCTCGCCTTATATTGATAGAGATATTTAAGGTGAGACATCATTCTCTACACATACATGGTTTCATGCTACTTTAAGATATCATCATACACCATTTATAGCATGAAACATTGGACATTCGTCGCATCATCCAACTATTTCTTGTAGAGAGATAGTTCCTAATCACTAGACTCTTTTCCAGGTGTAACTAGAATTGGCTCCTCCAACACATACAGTCTCCCCTCATGGAGAAGGATGACGCGTAAACTCCTCTGCCACTCCTAAAAATCTGTGTCGATGAGAATGTTTTCCTTCTTGAGTATGGTTCACAATGATATGTTTGAAGTCATTTTTCTTTCCATTTATAAAAATTAAAATGTGAAATGGATTAATACTTTATCATGATAAAACTGAGACAAATAAATTAATTATTTATTATTTGTCTCCCACTATTTTATCAAAATCCAATAGCCCTCACTATTGAATTCGGAATATTATATTGTCTTAGTATTCTAGTGGAAAGGAGTCATATTTCCATTCACAATCCCCTAACTAGGGTGGGTAAAGAAATTTTAAGGGTTTTAGGTAGGAATTCTAAATTCCAACTGCATTAACTCACAGTTCCATTATCCGTTGAGTGGACTCCCCAATCTTTAAATCCTTTAATTTTCGATTTCCTCAACCTTTGCCTCTTGGTCACACCAAGTTCGGTTGTGGAAGTCAATCCTTGATGTGGACCTTGTCAAGTCAACCCAAAAACTTGAATTATAATTCTCTGAAAATTGAAATCACCCCAATTAGGGTTGGTTAGGCACATTAAAGTATGGTCTGATTATATCCAAGATTATGGAAGGCTATACCGACTTAATATTTTCTTTGAGGGATTTTATCCTTATATGTAAATTTTCATTTCATTTTATGAGCTTAGATGCTTGTTAATATTATGTGGGATATACTTAAGTGATTAACTATGTCTAGGATAATATTTACGCATAATCCATTCTAATTTTAGTTCCATCATGCATGCATGTTTAATTCATTAATTATATGATCATGACAACAAACCCACAATAAATAATCCATGCAACTGACAGAAATAAAATAAATGGTACAATCATCAGCTTGTTTTATTGTTTAGTTTATCTAGTAGTTGATAAACAAACCCAAGACCTAGGGGAGAAACACTTTGAACCTTTTGGGTTCATCGTTACAGCTTTCCACCTATCCAGCTATGTATCTCCTTGGATTGGTTTCACCGTGGCTCCTAACTTGAGCCACCTCCACTAGCTTAGGAGCTCAATCCATTACATATGCTTTTATCTCACTTTCAGGTGAGCGATAAAAGAGGGTTTTACATAAAAGAAAACATGGGAACACATTCCCTACATATTATAAAGGAGAAGGCTCTTAGGCCAAAATATTTAATTGAAATAAATATATTAAATGAAACCATTCATATATAAAGGTCTTGGTCTAGTTCATGATCATCCATACATGCAACAATATTTACACCTAAATAAAACTAGCATTGAATTCTTTAATCATTATTGTTTATGATAAATCACGGTCGAATCAATTAATTATATTTAATTAGTTACTCCTTTTATATTAATCTGTATCTCTTAATTTCCTTAAGATTCTCATCCATCATAATTTTAAACAAATAAATTCATTTAAAATTATCATTTTACATAACATGTACCTTGGAGGCAACCCAGTGAATTCTCATTCATAACTACCCAATGAGTAGAAATGATCATTAAACAGATGTTAAATTAAACACATATATATAATACAACTATCACATGTTGTGCCATAGATTTAGGCTTGCACTATGGTACACGTATCAAGGATTTTTATAATATAATAATAAAATTTAATAAATCTACATAATTTGGATGATTACACGACATGTAGTTCCAACTACTAAGCGTGCACTTTTTTTTTACCATCCATCTATGTACACTCCTACGGACATGGAATGTAGATGTACTTTTGAAGTATTCATAGAAAACGGAGTGTTCAGTGGGACACATGCCATGTTGTATCCACGTTACATGGTTTCCAGTCAAGTACGTCATGTACATGGTACACGGTCCTACCAAAACCTGAAGGGACTACACGCCATGTTTAGTGGGCCACACAGATTGTAATACAGAAATTGTTTGCCACATATTCATGGTCAACACGTGGAGTCTTAAAGTCTTAGATACAATCCTTTTACATGGGCTGGTTTGGTGGACCAGTTCGATGCATTGAACCTAGAATACACGGTGTGTACTGCCGAATACACACCCTATATTCTGAGGTTGTACGGATAGGAACGTTTGGCACCTCTGGATGAGATATTCTATTTTATTTTAATCAAAATTAAAAGAAAAAATTATTTCAATAAGGTGAATGAGAAACAAGAGAGGAGGAACAGATCTCAAGATTCGGATTTGCAGAATGATTAACTTGAATTGAAACAACATAATGATTAAATGCGTAAATCATCAAAGAAAAAATAAATAATTATAATAAACCATATGACCCCTCTGATACCACTAGTACATTCTGGGCATAGTTGAAGCAGGTTAGCAAGTATACCAAACCTTAATTTTTCCATTAACAATGATAAATCCAAGATCCATCACGATAATAAAATGTCACATCTTCAGAGTATAATGAAGAACGAAAGAAATGAATGGAGTCCGAGAGCCATGGATAGGATCATCATATGTTGGTTATAATTAATTTAATTAAAATACATGAATTACCTTGATGAAATCATCTCTTCATTGATGTTTCTGGTCACAATCTGATGTTATCCATCATTGCATAATATAATCCATGTATAGGATTCTTATAGCGGTGATCCCTACGTGCTCTACGTATCTCGGGATATCGTCTAAGAGATCATCGGGTGCTAGCGTGGAAAAGCCTTCACTAATGATTTTCGCCTTTGATCACCTTGAGATCCTCTTGAAAAGCTCTCTCTATGATCCAGTGGACAAGGATCTCTCTCGTAGCATGGGCGCGTTCTTGGAAGAGACTAATTCTCTCTTGGCATGAGAGCATTTTCTAGTTCCATTGTGCACAACTCCCAAAAATGGCTAGGCTAATGAGAATTATATAATTTGGATTTTAATTACTTAGAATAATATAATTAATTAATTACCTGAAATCATTTATTCATTTCATTTAATTCATAGTAATGCACCATGTCTAATAATAACACTTGACTATTATTATTACTAAACATGAACCCAACTAATTACACCTCAAAATTTTTAATGAAATAAATAATATTATTTCTCACAAATACCCAGAAAAACTATATGGCGTGTATATAAATATACACGGTGCATACTTTTGTTTTTCCATTTTCTTTATTTCCTCCAATACATTTATCATTCCTTGAGTAATGGCTATTTATTTCTCAAATAAATATCACTGCATTACTCACAAAAATATATATTATTTTTTCCAAAAAATATTCAATCAAATAACTAGTTTCAAAATAAATGTGATTAGACATCCCTGAATAATTATTAAACCACAATCGGGAATAGTCATTATTCAACTTGTTAAATTAATATTTAACTGAGATTCTAGGACACATTTAGTATGTGACCCTCTAGGCCTCTTTCTTAGTGGCATTAAGTGGAGCCTGCCTAAATTCCAAGGTTAGAATCTAACAACACTCCAAAGAACCCATAAATAAAGAATTTAACACCGCAATGATATGTCACCTCATATGAACGCTTACCATGTAATATAATCCCTTTTTTTCAACATCTCAAATCAAGCGGATTGCACGGTAGTGTAATTAACCCATGTGCTCGATTATTCATTCTTTGAAGTACAAGAATTTAACTTGCCTATTCCTCACCATGGCCATGGATTTATTTAGGCTATATCAATTCCATCAAAGGGACTGATATATCAACTCCATTTATGAAACAAAAGGGAAAATCATTTCTCCAATTATCTATTAATGCAGTATTAATCGTGATGCTCCCAACACATCCTACCTTTCTACGAACAGTGTGTCGTTACAGTTTTTTCAATAAATGTATGTGCATGAGTTTTAATACCCATTATTAATAATCTTAATTTCTATAGACCAATGCACAAATCCGTATATAGGAACATCCAATGACACTATGAAATGTGGATTTCATATTGTTGGGTCTCATGCTCATAATATCCTCATGGATATTACCAAAGGTGCACACCATGAGAATGTGCCTCAATGTTTTATGATTCATCACCCCTAATGGCCTGTATTATTTGTGTCCATCAATTAAAATCATTCGTCTATAAAACATCTATTCAAGAATAGTGTTATGGTACTTTCATGTTCTCATTATAGCAGGGATCCTATATGACCCTTTAATGAAACAGCTATCCTTAGGACATTCTCACATGAATTTTCATGTAGAATAACAATAAATATTTTATGAGGTATTTAATAATGAATAAATTACAATGTAGTTGGTTCTAGGCCACGAACTCCAACACCTTGTGAACACATTCCTTTGTGTTCCTTCCATTTTGGTTTGGGATCCCTACTAAGTATTGTGTTACTCACCCCTACACAGAATTTTCCCACAAAAGTCATGTCATATGCAGGTGATCGACACTTCGTTAGAGGCCCTAGAAGTCCGAGACAAGGTGGTGCTCAGTGATACGAGATGGACTGATGCTTCGACGGAGACCTTGGTGGTCTGGGACCAGTTTGTGCTCAGTGAGATGGGAAATATAGGCATACTTTTATGGATAAAGGTAGTGACCCTTCACCTACCCTTTAGGTGGGGTCTCGAGTGGATGGATCGTGGTATTTGTAATTTCCTTTGCGGTTTTGGGCTTGTATTCTAGCCCCATTGTACTTTAATTTATTATAGTAGACTCTATAGTTGTCTCAGCAAAAATTGTGGTTTACATCATGTTTACTTTCCACAATTTGAACTTTTCACGTGTGTATAGGTTTAAAGGAAAATTCCTTCCATTTTTGGGATATTCCTATTCAGTCTTAGTCTCTAGCCCTTATCCTATGGAAGGAATGCTTGGGGTAGTCACAACATGGGACCTAGGGGACGGGTCATGACAACGATCGTTTTTCATCAATGATATAAGAATAATATGATCATGTGAAACCAATTTAAGTATAAGAATGATAATAATTTTAAGAAGATGAAGATTAAAAGATTATAACACTGATTTTCATCATTATGGTATGGATGTCGATCCTTTTTTGATTCAGAGAAGAAAAATCCATGTTACCATATTCAATAAAATTTATTTGAAGGTATATTTTTAGGAAGGTATGTGGTTTCATGTATATTAGCTGTTAACAATAATTAATGAAGATAATATGTGGGGGGAAAGGATAACATATCTTCTAAATGTTCTTAAAATCTTTTGATGAAATTTGATCTACAATAAAAGGGATGAAGTGAAACACATTTATAAACATGATGAAAACCAATAGAATGAGTGAAACTCTTTGTATTTAAGAAAAGAAAAGATTTATTTTATAAAATCAAGGAGATACTAGTAGTGTGAGTTCCCATGACATGTTAATAGTTATATATGTGGTGGTGTTTTTTGGGGTTTGAGATAAAATATTCCCATTATAGTGTTAAAAATATTGTATTGTATAATAATTTATTTAGGGAATAACCAATAATTAAAAAGATTTTGATTCTAAAAATCTTTTCAATTCATGTGAAAATATAGAATGGAATCTCTTACAGACAATCCAAAATTGCTTGTGGTATACATTATTGGTAAGAACTATGTAGATACACTATTATCCTAATAGATAATATATGTTTAAAATCAAAGAGGTAAACTAAATAATATAGGTATACACTTTAGTAAAAATAGATAAATCCTAAATAAATTATTCCTCTTATTAGGTGTTTAGACTGATCATTAGTGGAATTTTAGATAACTCATTGATCACTTTATAAAAGATATTTTGAAAATAAAAGCTAAAATATTACTCACTCATAATTTTGAAATACTATGGACAAGTCCCAGTAATCTTAGACAACATTGAGACTTCCACTAAAACAGAAAATACTTTACTACGATGATGTTGCAAGATTAATACACAATTACGAAGGCTGAAATACCCTATATGATACAAGGCTCATACACACCACTAGGAGACCTTGGAAGAGCTCTACATGGATGGAAAAAATGGGTCATATCATATATATTTCAATTTGATGGATCTCTTGTATGTCTTGTCAGAAAAAACATATTGATTTTGTCTAGATTATAGTGATTCAATGACTACATTAATCATTATAAAGAATATTTTTAAAAACATTAATGAAGGGATTTTTTTGTTGGCTCACACTTTTTGAAAAGATGTTCTACCATAGGTGATGTTATAAGGTTTTGATAGATTCTACATATGAATACGTCCATATAACACAAAAACAATATATTTAATTTCATAGAAATAAAGATTAATTATTCATTAAGATTCTTTATAGACAACAATAATTCAAAATGACCCCATAATGTAGTATAATATTTACAACCATACTAATGGATTGGTTGAAATGAATATTATTAATTACACTATCAAAATATATATAAATAAGTTTTTTTAAACAAAAAAAATTTAATCAATATTTACAAACAATTTAAAGGAAAATATTTTGTTATTTATATGATTAAATGAATAATAATCTGAAAATTAGTTATATAATGGTTAGGAAAAAAATAATAATTTAATTGTACAAAAGTGATATTTTTCATTAAATTAGTTTTATGTGTGCAATTTTTTTTATAAAAAAATTGATTAATGGTTTTAATAAAAAATATATTATATATTAATTATAGTAGTTTAAAATTGATTTAATTTTATGAGAAAATTTATGAATATAAATTTCATTTTATGTGTGAATTTCATTTTTCTAGAAAAAAAATCATACTGATTTACATGATTATAATAAAATTAATTATTTGAAATTAAATAAATTTAATTTAATTTAATTTATTTCATATCTATAAACATAATTTCAATTTATTTTCGAGGAAAGATTCAATATTTTTCTAAAAAATTGAAAAGGAAAATTTGCAATAAGTATTAAGGTTATGATGGGTTTCCAATGGAGGTTAGTTAATCTAAGAGATAAGGGTATGATTTCTACATAAACATTCATAATTATAGTTTTATAATTATATATAGACAATATTATATCCAAGATTAAAATTAATTTCTATTTGGTGCCACCTTCTTATGAAAAAAACATTATATAATTTAAATCATCTATGTAACGACTTGTATATTTTCTCCCTCACATATAAATGGGAACCTCCTCCCTTACATTATTAATAAATTTTATTCAATTTATATCAGCTAATTCTTAACCCAAATAAATTATATCTTTCAATATTTTATATTTTATTCTATATTATTCTCATCATATAAATCATTCAATGATTTAGGTGTAATCCAAAGGAGGTTTCCTTCAAAAAAAATTTAAATATTAATCATGGTCATTCAATTTTATTTCTTATTACATATAATGTAAACCTATTATATTCAAGATAACATGATAAATCATGTGTGAATATATATAATATGAAGATATTTTTATGATATAGAAACAATTTTCCACAAACATTCCATCAAATGTGAAATCAATGTATCACTTATGCATACGCGTTAACTACAGCCTCAATATAGTAAAATGAATCATATTCTATCACTACCATAATTGGATGTTTATAATGATTGATTTATTAAATTTTACAGATTTTTATGATATAATTATTACTATATAATACTAAAATATTAATTATCTTACTTTCATTATTTTTGATAGAAAAAGAACATAGTATTCATGTTTATGTATGGATAACCATCTCTATGAAAGTTGGAAATCATTTTTTTATATCTAACTTTATAATGATGTTTATTTAAAATAATATAATTAATATATGTGATATTAATATCATTATTAAAAAATAATAATTTGATGTAACCATGATCAATTTCAAAGGAAAAGATCGTCCATATAGATACACTCCTGAAAAATAAAAAATAGAAAACACTTGAAAAATATTTTTTTAATATATAACTGTTAATAATTGGGTGTATAAACGTTATATGTGTATCATATATGATATTATATTTATATATATAGTTATGGTATAAAATAATTAGAAATTTTTATTTATTTTATATGATTTTTGTGTTCTTATGCCTCACATAATACCTAAGGTAATGGATTTTATGTTAAAAACTCATTTTAATAATAATTTTATAAGCATATGATTATGATGATGAAAATTTATGACATGTATCTTAAAATTAATATTAATTTTCTTATTCTGTGTTTATGTCTTTAAATTTCACGAATTCCTTTCATTTTACAGTTTCTATTAACTAAAAAGTGAAAAGAAATGGTTTGAAGGAAAATAACATTATTATTTATTCTACTGGGATTCCATTTATTTTGTGTTCAGATTTTCATTAAAATGGCTTCATGAATATTTAAAATACTATTCTATGATTTTATAGTTTATTTATTACCAATTTTTGAAATTCAAGAAATAGATTGAAAATAAATCATCTCATAATTTTTGAAATGAGGTAATTTTTACTACTTTTTTGAATAGAATCAATATTTTAATATAAATCAAATGAAAATTAATTCCTACTATCATGAATAATTTTATAATTGAATCTTACATTATAATTTTAATGGTACCTTTCAAATGTAATGTTTTCTTTAATAGTTTTTTGTATAAAATTAAAAATAAATATGTGACATCAAAATGAAAAGTTATTCTCACAAAACAATTAAGATGAAATTTTAAAGGAACCTTTAATTCATGATAAAATAATTTGTTATTACTTATGAATCACTAGGTATATGATCCAATTATATGATACATACTACTTCTTGGTGTGTTTTATGATTATTTTGATGAAATATTTTTGAATCCCACCTTTATTCTGTGGGTTATGTTATGATGAAATGTTTTATCTTGATCTTATAAAATATATATTAATGGATTTTGATTATGTTATGAATTTTTTCGTTATAGTTCAATAACTAATTGTGTAAATATTAATGTTTTATGATATCAAAGTGTAATATTTAGGTTTTCCCAATCCCAAAATATAGCACAATGAATGTTATTCCAAAACCAAAAGAGGGTGCATTGGAAGTTTCTAAGGCCCATTTTGGGTACATAGGTTCTCATACCATGACTAGAATTTTATTAATGACTTTGTTGGTTTCCTTGAAATATAATTTATATGATCATGATTATGAATCACTTTATGTATCTATTTCATGACAATATAATTTATTTAATTTTATGATTTCACATATTATAATATTTGTTTCCATTGTGATACATATCTTAAGTACTAGCAATATTTATTCCACGAATCGTTATTTTGGTGTATGAATTATTATGTATGATTTTCATATTTTATTATTATCCCCTTATACAATTATTCCAATTTTTTGTTTGACAATTATTATTAATTGATATCTCCCTTACATACCCGTAAAAAGAATCTATGATCACCATTTTTTATGTTTCATTATCAACATGATGTATAGAAAATATTTAATTATGATATGTATAAGAAGGGTTATTGTTGGCAAGAGCTTAGTGGGAGATCACTTAGATCATTTTTATAATATTTTTTTATGTATACAAGCTTCCCAATACACAAAATATTTAGAGTCAAGGTGTGTATCATAATAATATTTAATGAATATTCATCAAATAATATTTAATATTTTTGTATTAAAAGTTTGGATCCAAAAAGTTAGTATGTGAGTAAGGATTAGTTATTTTTGAAATATAAGATGGGAAAACATTGGTGAGAACCATCAATAAAAAACATAGTACGTAATAACAACCTTTGTTATTTAAAATAAATGTCTATGGGTTTTTTACAAAATCAATCCCATTGTAGATAGAGTTTTCATTTGGTTGTAGTACATATTCACCATGTGGTAGCCACTTTGAATGTTCCAAATTGTTTATTAACACAATCATATCTAGTTTACAAGGTGAATTATTATGACTACAAACTAGGATAGACACACATGTATGATATTATTTGGCTAATTATCATTTTATTTATAAACCATTATAGGGGGTTGTAATATATATTTAACAAGGAATACCTAGTTTAAATTGAAGGTGTAATAGACACAAATGATGGTGTCATTATTTATAAATTCAAATAATAATTTTTATAGGTTGATCACTATTGTTAATTATTCATGGTGATTATTCTATCCATTTTAGTTTTTTTATGGAATAGAAGATAAAATCGTAATGTGGTTGGTTTTTTAGGTATTATCAAATAGTTAACTATGCAATTAAATCATTGATATAATAAATAATTTATATATTCAAATATATCATGGACAATTATCTCATTTCTCTAATGATTAGTTATTGAATTAGTAGTAAAAACCTCTAAATGTATAATCATATTATCTCAATCTATGATTATTATCCAACTAAGGATGGCGTGAATTTGTTTACAATAAAAATTAGAATTTACCCTCTACATGAATTTGATGCTATTTTTTGCATGGATTAAATTTTTTTTATAAATATCAAGTCATTTATTAAGGAAGGTATGTAATATTGGATATTCCACAAACATCTATGATATTATATTAGAATATTGGTAAAAATGTAATTATAATGTAAATCACATTCATTTTTTGGTTCTTGGTTATAAATCAATTTGTATTTATTTGGTATTTGGTGATAAACTCAAATTTAAAGATATTCTTATATTATGGGAGTTTGTTTATGAATATCGGTAATAGTTTCCTTGTCTTCCTTTGAATCATGATTTTTTTATTCAATATATATAATACTCAATTCTATAAATATTTTGAAGACTCCATTTATAAGGGACCTAATTAAGTAGTAGGAATTAATGATGTAAATACAATAGAATCATAATAATGTCTTCATTCATCCAAGTCTGTCTTTATGGGGTCCACCTGCAATTTTTATTAATAATATAGATATGTTATTATTACATTTTTTATTATTGTGACCATAACATGATCAGAATATAGAATATGCATCCTAATTTGAATATTGAGGATATATTTGATCAATTCCGATGAGCCCCAAATCATTCCAAGATTATACATTATTCTATATACTAGTACGTTTGTTTGAAAACTAAATACATTGCTTAAACAGTTTTTAATTGAAGCTATAGACGCTATGAATTTATAATGATTTAATTTGGTCTCAAACATTCCCCCTCTTTCATAATATGTTTAATGAATTGAATCTTTAGATATTTCCTTGATTATTATGTAGTAGTGTTTATTGATGATATTATAATTAATTACAAGAGTAAGGGGTGCATGAATATAACTTGAGAATAGTACTGATGAAACTTAGGAAATAAAATCTTTATGAATAAAGATACTATGTTTGAATTTTTTAAATAAAAAGATATATTTTTTGAATCTTGTAATATCAAGAAAGGGTATATTAGTGGATATAAAATTGGAGAAAGTTATTGACTATCATCTTAGACAAATAACTATGACTAGCATCGGTAGTTATCTTCGATAATATAAATATAATCGACGAATTGTGGTTAAATTATCAAGGATTCTTAATTGACCCACCATGGTAATTATTTTTGGAGTCATGTTCTTTATAACATTTAATGAGAAGAAAACTACATGGAACAAATGAGAAGGTTTTTAAGTTCAGTTTTTCTCACACTACTCACCAGTTTGGAAAGTTTTTTGATTTAGTGTGATGTATTGAAGAGGGGATTGGTATTTCTTCTTTTATATAATGATATTGGATAGAATATTCACATTTCCAAATTAATATTTCTTTGACACATTACCGTACTTCTTATTTGGAGTGAGCTAATTTAATTTAGTAAATAATGATTTAGAGTTCTTATCTATATGGAATTTTTTTACATATCTACTTACCATAAAATATTAATAAATTTATTCAACCCTAAATAGTAAAATATAATCTAAAGGATATTGCTGGAATTGATTAAATATTATGAACATTTAATAGAATACACATATATGAAGGGAAATGTTGATTAGTTCATGATTGAAAAGGACCATGTTAGCTTATCAATGATGAGGTTAAAAAATATCATGTTTTCATTGTTTTCGAAAGGATATAACATTAAATTTTAAATATAATGGGATAAATAATATGTTTCTCAATAAAATTCTAAATAATGTATCATAGTGATGATTAAAGAGGAAAAGATGGAGGATGTGGAGATGCGTAAAAATGTGAGAAATATAACAGAGTTCAACCACTACTATTGGATTAAGTGTATATAAAAATGGATTTTTACTATTGTTATTTCCCAAAAAAACCATTATTATAGCCTATAAAAATGGTCTGGGGTACTATTCATATATCCTATACAAATGGTTTTTGTTACCATTGGTATATCATATACTAATGATTTGGGTGACTGTTGGGTGATTCATCAATGGTAAAGACATATACCAATAGTTTTACCTATCCATTGGTATAAAATACATATAATAATGGTTAAATTTAAATACATCTTATAATAGTTTGGCCAAACCATTGGTATATGTCATCTATTAAAAAAATCTAATACTATGTATTATTCCCACAACCTCTTGTTTATCATCCAATGACATTACCATGAACCTATAACATCTTATATGATCATATATATATTTATATATGTATATTTATGAATTTAAAAAATTTAAAATGAATTATATTTTTATTTTTATTATGCACAATTTATAGAATCACCAATACTAATGGATTGTGAAAACCACGGGTATTAGTGTATTACAAAATTCAGTATTCTAACGGTTTAAAAAACTATTGATATATATGGATATATAAATAGTTGTACCTAAATATTGATCAATATTTTGGAATATATTCCCAGGAAACTTACATATACCAAAGGATTGTTCAAAACATTTTTATAGGTTTCCATTTTACATACCTATACCATCATTTCTCCAATAATGATTATATAGCATGAATATTCCAACGATTATTTAAAACCTTCGTATAGAACCTTTGGTATTGATTAGATTTATATTAGTTCATGGTGGTGATGGAATTAAAAGGTTTAAGAACCATGTTTGTGTTTTTCAATATAGTGTGCGAATATAGATCTATTGAAATAAGATAATGCCTCTTCATTATATATTTATCCTAGAAGTATGATGATTTATTAAAATTTCAATGTGTAATTATGGTTGGAAAGAATAAAGAGAGATAATTTAGATTACGTATCATTGTTAATAGTGTGTTATAATATTAGTATTAGAGAAATATTTCTAAATATATGTTCCAACCATTTCCCATACTAAAATGGAACATCCAAAAAGTTACCAATGATTTCATCATCAGAATTGGAAAAACAATTACAGGTCACAATGTTATTTTTTATTTAGTCTATATTCTTATGAATTAAATAAATTTAATTCTGATTATATATTATTTCTTTTTTTATCATAATTATATGATATTTTTATGTATGCGAAGAGGATTCATGGAATACCACATGCTATTTTATATAATCAATATATGAGGTTCAACCAGATGGTTTGGTGGTGTATTCAGCATGATCTGGATACCAAATTGTGATTTAGTAATACTTATCTTTATCAAAATTATTTTTTGTATAATAATAACATTAATGTTGATATCATATTCTCTATATTATAATTTTTTCAGTATGGCCAACATCTTATTATTTAGTTTTTTTTCAATAATAGCATTCCATTGTGCATTCATATATAACTTTATAATGATTTCAATTTAAAGAAGTGAATAACTACAACATGTTAGGATGATGATTGACTTGGAATGATATTAGGACATGAACTTGTCAATGAAATTTAATATTATTTCAATTCCACTCAATGTCAAATTATATATTATCTGAGCCCAATGAAGTCTTATCTAGATAATTATTAGTGGGATGTGGAATTCAAAATTGAGGTGAAGTTATGCCTATGAATTTATCAATTTAATATATGTTTGTGATTGGGAATTAATGTAAAAATTATCCCTTTTATATATATTTCCCATTGAATTTATTCATCATGTAGGTATTGTACATTATTTTAAGATAAATCTAGAGAACCCCTCATTAGTTAACGATGTGTTCCACATATCTTTTTGAGGATGTACGTACCTGATCCATCATATGTTCTAAACTCAAAGATTATATCAATAGACCATAATATTTATTATGATGAAATTATATTATATATCATGGATATTAGGTATAAAGTTATACATAAAACGTCTACTCACCTACTTAAAGTTTGTTGGAAGAATCTGTAATTCAAGGAACCTATGTGGAAACCCCTGGATCCGATGTAGTATAGAATCACTCTCTTTTTTCTATTTAGGTGATGGATAATTAAGGTTAAAATTTATTTAATCAGGGGTATATTATAATACCCTATTATTTTACATTCATTTCCATTTCAATAAATAAGAATCAATTGTTAGCATAGTTTACTAAAAAGCCTCAGTTTTATGGAACTTATGATATTGTACAACATTATAACATAGTAATTGGATTGGTGGAAATGAATATGATTATCCACATAATGATATATATATATATATATATATATAAATTTTTTCAAAGAACTAAATGTATTTTTAGTTAAATATAAATAATCATTAACAGTTTAATGAAATTATTTATTGATATCAAGTCGTATTCTTTGAAGATATGTATTATCAACGTGTTATGCATTATTACCAAAAAAATGAATATTGAAAATAATTAAATATGGATATTAATGAAATTTATTGATATTTTATATTAGTTAATGAAAAATTATCCATATATTAGATATGTAATGGTTAGGAATGGTGTATATTTATTTATATGAAAAATTAATATTTTTCATGAAAATAAATATCTCTAAGCAATGTGTTTTATCAAAACAAATTATATAATTAATTAATGAACAATAATTTTAATTATATATATATATATATTATATTCACTAACATTTGTAAAAATTCATCTAATTTTTTTCAAAATGAAATGAATAAATGTAAATTTTCATTTATGCATAAAAAGGTATTTTCCTAGAAAGAGTTTTTCAATTTGTTTAACATGATAATATTAAAAATAATTTTAGTCACATATAGAAATGAAATTAATAAAATTTATTCCATATTTGAAATTATCATTTCTAAATTTGGAAATGATTCCACATTTAATATTTTTTCATAATGAATATTAGAAATAGTAAAACATTATACCCATGATTATTGATAAAATGGTTTTACCTCGGGGATAAACTAAGAGATATGGGTAATATTTCCACATAAAATTACAAAATATTATTAGATAAAGTTATTCCTTCCCTGTAAGATTATTATATCAAATTCATTGTCATTTGGAGCCACTCGAACAAGAATGTAATATTATTTCATTAAAAAAATTTATTTATTTCCATGTCTGTACTATTCCACACTTATAAATGGGAACCACCATTCCTTATTTATTCATGAATTTTTGTCCTTATAGCTCACCTAATCCTTGAATTAATACCTAATTATCATATTTTATACATTCTAGAGTCCCTAGTATTATGTTCTGACCGATATATTGAGGCTTTAAGTATATTACAATGGTGGTATATCAGATAATAGATATAAATCTTAATCAAGGTCTTTCAATTTTCTATGTCTTCAGTAAATAATTAAAATTGAGTTCATGCGTCAGTATAGACAACCATTTATATAAACAGTGTAATTATTTTTTTACATATAAACCATCTTGGATGACTATTTATATGTAGAAAATGAAAATATATTATATTTATGTCATGATAAAAAATTTAGTGGTGATGGAACCCTGCTCAGAGTATATGAATAAGAAATGTAAATATAAAACATTAATAGAAAATGAAACTGTTAACACCAGAAAATGATGATTTAATGTATTAATTATTATCAAATGGGATTAAAATTATTATAAGTGTATCATATATTATATTATATATTATATATTTTTTTATTTTATATACTTAATGTATTTTACAATTTATTATACCAAAGATTACAGTGCTAATGAATAAATTTAGGATTAATATAAGGATTTTATGTTATAATTTTTTATTTAATAGGGATTTTTAACCTTATGATACAATTGATAAGAATATACTGTATATCTCTCAAAAATATTAGTTATGTTATTAAAATATGGATATTAATAGAAATTAAAATTTTCCCTTTTATTTTCCACCATCAAAGTACATCGACATTTAAGATAATGTTGTTAAGAAAAATGAATTTGTTTTTAAATTTACCCCAAAATCATTTTCATCCATGTCCTTAATTTATTGGATGTGATTTCAAGACTGATAATACTATTTAGATAATATTATTATTGATAATTTTAATCCATGTTCTAATTTCTAGAAAAAAATTAAAAGGTATATTATTATTATTTTATAAATTAGGCACATTTTACAAAAGTTTTGACCACAATACTTGTTAACATACACCGCAAAAATTACTTTTCTAACCTTTATGAGATCTATTTTCATTTAATATTCCATTTTTAATTTTCCATGTTTATTTTCAAATAAAAATTTTTCCTTAATGTTTTTGAAATTTAATGATATTAAATTTGTTCTATTAAAATGAAAAATGTTATTTTCCCCATGAAATATTCTAGTAATATTTTAAATTCATTTTTCATTAATCATAACATCATTTGATATTACTTTTACTTCAATGTTTATATGATCTAACAAAACCATTATTATTCATTATTTGGATGGATGATATTTTTATGGTGAAATATTGAGGAAACCCATATCATTTTTTATATTTTATTTTATGAAATAATTAAAAATATTTTAATGATAAAATGAAAAATATATTAATGGATCTTTATTATGTGAATGGTGGGATTTTTTATAGTCGTCAAATAAATATTTATGAACAAGTGTGAATATTTTTTGATCATTTCGACAAGAATTTCAATGTTTCTCATTTTTTGGATGTTGTATTTTGAAAACAATAAATTGTAATTATTTTAAGAGTTTTTTAATGTCTATAATATGTGGTATTAAAACTGGAATAAGCGTCAGTAGAGGGAATGGGGATTCAAGAAATCTCCATAGGATGATTGGGTTATAAAAGTTTTTGAACAATTTTGTATCATCTAATTTAAAGAGTGAATAAGGAAATAACATCATGAATTCCATAATGGTTGTTTTTCGGGGAATTTTATTTCCATAAAAGAGGCCCAAAGTGTCTTTTCAGATAATTAATCATGTGATGTTTGGAGTGATTCTATGAAAGTGGGCATTTAGTTGTTTTATTTTGGATGGGTGATGGTCTGCATTTTTCATTATCTGAACAAGAAATGAATGGTTGGACTTTAAATAAACTCCCCCTCACTATTTTATTCTCCAATATAGTTGTTTTCAGGTTTTATTTTCTAATATAAAAATATTTTATGAATGATACTCTATGATCAATTACATACATGATATGCCACATCGAGCTTAAATGAACAACTAATTATTATTATTTATATGTTACGATTATAACCTACCCATTAGAGTATATATTATGAAAATGATTAAATTTTTTATGAATTTATTTTTTACATATGTGTATATTATGTATTCTTTGACAATTTTTTTATAATTTAATATAAAACCCTTCTTAATACTAAAAAGATATTCTTTTATGCAAAACTATTTAAATGTGCACTAGTTTGTTTTATAACAATAAATAAAAAATAATTCTTGTTGGATTATGTTAATTAAATTTTTTATAATAGTTTTTAAAATTAAACATATTTGTTTTATAGACAAGACATAAGATAAAATTCAATTTTACACATAAAATTTGTAATTTTCAAAAATCACTTTTTGGATGCCTTTAGTTGGAGAACATGTTTTAAAACTAATTTTTTTTACACTTTATTGAATAATATATATAAAACTATTTCTATTATTTTAAATTTTAATATCGAAATTTACATTGGTTTATTTTTTAAATTTTCTAATAAGGTTTATGTAGTGATGAATAATGAATAATACTAAAATTTAATGAAAAATAGTTTTTTCGTTTAAAAAACTAATAGTATTAAATTATAAGTTTTTTGATTTAAAGTTTTATAAGGTCAATTATTAATCATTTAATCTTATATATGTCATTATAATTAATTTCACCTTGAATTTGTATTTCATTATTTTCAATGTCTTCACATTAATAACTCTTTTTCTCACTCTATCAATGGAATTAATTTTTAAATGATATTAATGATTTCTATGTTTTTACTTTTTAGAAATTGATTTCATATTTGGAAAAATAATTAAAATAATTATTAAATAGAACCCTTTTATTTTTGAACAATATTGATAGTTAATTTAGTAAGGTTTATCACAATAGTTAAGGGTAAATATGGTAATTCTCAGTAAAAATAATAATATAAAAATTTTAAAATTACCCTAAAGCATGTCCTTATATTATTGGATGAGTAATTGTAGAATAAAATAATCCTTGTTATTTTTTTATAGATATTGGTTCCAATTGGATGACATTAATACATATTTAGTATTTTTTTAAATAGTCAATTTTGAAATCCTTTTGTTTTTTACAAGTCAAATATTTTCAATATGGGGTAATAAAAGAAATATGATCGAATATAAATAGAAATTTTAAATATGTAATGATGACATTAATAATTTTAATTTATGTTTAATTTTTAGTGAATAAATAAGCAAATTTAAGGATTGAAAAATGATGATGTAATAATTGTATAATTAATGAAAATACCAAATAAATTTTATTAAAAATATTAAAATAAATATAATTTGAAATAAATATTTTGAAAACAAAATTTACATTCCTTTGATATATTTTGGATGATTTAATATTTTTTAGAATATTTTATATTGGTATGGTATTTGAAAAAAAGATGGGTAATGAATAGTATCACAATTAAAAATAATGAAATTTTAAAATAGTTAATATTTTATTAAATGATATAAAATTTAAAAAAAATGTAAATAAATTGGTTAATGTTTAAATTTTTATCTATTATCCATTATTGGTTTTTCTTGTATTTTATTTTTACTCCAATAACCCATAAAAATTAAAAACATGTGTTATCACAGTTAGAGTTAAAGGGATAATGTAAGGGTTAAATCCAAACGAGTTAGTTGTATAAATAGTCTAAAACACTATATTTGTCATAGTATTGCGGTATTTTGACCAATAATAATCATATATTATAAAAATATAATTTTGGAAACATTTTTCATATAATATTATTTTATATTAAATTAATATTTTGAGACATTCCAAGAGTTCCCCTTCACTCTATTATAGAAGATAACATGTTCTTATATAATATTTACTCCTACAAACCTATTTGGTTCGGCCAAGATCTACCCAAATACATTTATATAATATATCCTCACATTATAAAGATTTTGTATTAAGAAAAAAACCACCCTTAGTGGTCCTAAGGTGCTATGAAAATGATATTGTTCAGAAAAAAGGTTTCATTTTTAATTACGTGTTTTTGTAATATTTCTTCTTCCACTTACTTAAAATATTCTACAAACAATATTAAATAATCAATCTAGTATCATTATTATTCAAACATTTAATTATTTTATTATCATTACCTAAATCCAATCCCAATTCCTTTATATGGGTATTGAATTAATCATTCATGTGTATGATGGTCTACAACCACATAAACTAATATATTTTGTTTTCCATCAATATCTATCAATTATAGTTATAATTTTTGAATTAAAATTTATATATTATATTGAATACATATTTATAAATATTATATAATAATATTTCATTTATTTTCATTCCTTTCCATGAACATTAAAATGATAATGTCATTCGGGCATACGCGTGAACTATCACCTCCATGAAGTGATGTGATATGTTTTTATCACCATATAACATGTTTGATATATATAAGTATATTTATATGATTTATATAATATAAAAGATATTATTATCATTCTATAGTTTTAAAATAATTCTTACCATTTATCCATAATGATCATTGGAAATTTTAAATCTTATGCATGCGTATGTATGGCTTGTCATCTCCATGATTGTAATAATGATTATCTTTCATATATATATATATGTAATAATGGATTTGAATGTATGATTTAGTTAAAATAATATTATTATATCAATAGAATTATTATATAGATGATGGACTAATGGCCACTTGGACATTTGACATCTTACCAAATTCATTTTGGACTCAAGTATAGAATATCATCAAAACACTCGGCATGAGAAAAAAATAATTATTTGTTAAAATGTGATAATAAGTTATATAAAATAAATAATAATCATTAACAGTATTATAGGTAATGTTTATAATAATATTATTTTTATTATTCTATAATATAATGATTATACATGATTATTCAGATTCAAGTTATGATACTTTTTAATTAAACCATTCCTTAGGTGTTTTAATAATTTATTTTCTGAATCATTCATTATCATGTACATGTTTTTAAAACATTTTTTGATGAATTTATTTATATAAACATGAAATTTTTAAAACATGAATTATTTAATTTCTCACAATATTTTTTCAAAAAGAAATCTATTTATGTTCTTATATAAAGAACATCTTCTAAACCCCCTATTTTAATGTGCCTAGTTCAACTTATTCTACAAAAAAGTCAAAAAGATTGTTTTTTGTAATAAATATATAATGATTAGTTTCTCTCACCATCATAAATATTTATTAAAATAATCTTTTATTTATTATTATAGTTTTGTTTTTTTAAATGGTTTCATTTTTATGTGTGTTTTTTTATATTTTAAAATTAAATTTTACAAGAAAATGGTATTTTGGTATTAAAATGTGTTTTTCAAATGGGTTTGAAATATTTTTCATGGGTTTTATTGAATATTTTGTCCTTGAAAATAATATATGAAGGGTTTATCCCCATTATACATCATGGATGATCCCTATATAATATATATTAATTTTTAATCCCCATTATAGCTCATGAGAAAAGGTTGACCATGATATATAATATATGAACCCTAAGCCCCATTATAGCACTCCAATGCATTGGGTACTCTTGATATGGAAGCTGATCATTTGGTTATTACATTTTTTGGGATGAATTGTATATTGAAATTTTCATGATTCCCTAAGGCATTAATGTGTTATTTCTATGCATACTAATTAGTTTCTATTAATGATAAAGTGTTTATTTATGAAAAGGGTTTTAGGGTTTTCCATGTTTTTGTTGGAATAATGAATTAATCACATTACATAACATACTGAGATTTTTGTTCTCATATAGTGTTTTCTTGAAAATTAATATATATTATGAATGGAATGTGGGATTTATATATCATTATCAATGTATTAAACATGTGTCATGAAATGAAACCAAGTTTTATTTTTAAAAGGGGTTTCTTTTGGTGAAAAATGAATACATTATGTAAGTGTCTAGTTTTAATGTCTGGATTTACATTCTAAGAGTTATTACTAATTCTATAAAACTACCAGTTGAAAATCTCAATGAAATTGAATTATATTTCTAAAAAAATTAACATTTAATATTTAAATATGGGCCCTTATAGTTAATATCAATGGGAGGATTATACAACTTTGGATATTATGATGTTTTCATAAGAGTTATACATATTATCTTGGGTTTATAATTTTAAGGATGAACATAAACTTAGTGACTTATAAACCCCTTTTTAGAATTTATTTTATGAAATTTTAAGGTTCTTAACAATATTTTTGGAGACATTTATTTTTGAGTTAATTATGGTTTATTAAATTATTGGATGAAAAATAAAATTTTTGATATAAAATTTTAGCTTAAAATTTTCTTTATAAAAGTGAGATATTTATATTTTAATACTATAATAATTTTATAGTTTTTGAAAAAGGACAACCCACATGGTGGGTGACAGTCTGTTGTGTTTGGAAAGGAAGTAGGAATTGAACCCATTACTGAATGGCGAAAGGGGTGCATCACCTACCGCTTTCCTTCACAAAGTGTTGGGTTAGTATGACTTTTTATATTTATCTAAATGGGTTTATGGAAGATGAATAATTTGATTTTGGTAACATATATATTATCAAATTGTTAACACTTTGATTGGGAAATTATTTAGTGATTATGTTATTAATGTTGATTTAGAAGTCATTCTCAATTTTTAGAATCCTATAATATTATGGAATATTTAATAAAATAAGATTTTAATTTAGGTCTAAAGTGAACTGTGTTGCATTTGTTGTCAATGAGGCATGAAGTTGTCTTGGAATGAATGGAAGTCAAGGAATGTCACGATGTGAATGACAAAGGTTGTGATGGTGTTGGTGATGAATGGAGAATGGCCATGGTACTAAGATGCGTGTCACTTAGGAGATTCACTAAGTGGCACAGGAGATGTGGTTGAAACATTCTCTAGTAATATCAGACGATTGTTGAGCTGCTCTTTAAGTTCCAAGAACTTGTATCACCTAGATACAATGTCACAACAATGATAGAAGACCATGAATTGTATTGACAATTCATGAGGAGATGAAAGGAGATCCATCCACAATCACTGAGTGGATGAAGTGGATTAATGAAGTCCATGCACTATCACTAAGTGCATGTGAACATGAAGATGATCCAACTTGATCTCTGATTAGATCAATGAAGTTCATTGAAGAATTTATGTGATTAAGAGCTCGGTTGATGAAGAAAGAACCTTCAAGAATTTCCCTCATAAGTAATGAATATTTGTTGAGAAGGAGTGAGGAATTCAAATGAAGAAGAAGATGAGAAAAAATGAGGAAGAAGGCTTCAAGTGGCATTTGGCATATGGGGATACTTTGTTTTTATACAAAGTCTTTATTCCTATACTTAGCAAAAAATAAGGCCACCAAGGAGGCCAGCCGAGGGTCATCACCCAAGGCACTTGTGGGACTCAAGGTCACCACGCCCATGGGGAACCCTCAAAGGCCAGCGCAGCATCCTTGAGGCAGGGGCGCACCTGTGTGACACTGCATGGGCGCCTGGGGCACGCCCGGAGGAGCGCGGCAGGGGCCGTGTATAAGCCCCCGAGGGCACGCGGTGGTGAAGCCCGCGCACCCGAGGAAGCATAGAGGGCGCTAGTAGAGCGCCCGCAGGGAGTAGAGAGTGGGCGCAGAGCGCGCCCGCAGGGAGAACATGGTGCGGGGTGGCACCGTGGAGGGAGAAGTTCAACTGAGGGGTTGAGGCGGCGCTAGGGTGATAAAGCGCGGAAAAACAGCGCGCCGATTCGATGTGGGACGCGGAAATTTCACCCGGGACATATCTGAGCCGTCCGTCTCATCGCGCACTGGATCGCAGCCGCTCATCTAATCTACTGCGCGCCGCGATTTAATCCGGCCGTCCGATGTATCTCAAACGCTTGATCCGACGGCTCCCGGCTCGTCTCCTTCGTCGAGCCACCCCGATGCCACCCGCGAGCTCCGTTCGAACCAGGAGCCTCCCGAACGATGATTTCGAGCTCCCGGCCACCATTTTCGAAGACGAAGGCTCCATTGAGTTCGTCTGAGCCGTATGAACACAACCATGACTTAAAATGAGCTTGCATGAAACTAGTGGAAGATTTCGGTTGCGGCCGAGGCAAGAGAATCTGCCGAGGCTATGAATGGTTTATGATTTTCATGGGCAGTGCTTAAAGAAGGTCGTGCATGCGTTCTAAGTCGCATGCAAGTGAAAAAAATAAAAAGGAATGGATCCCGCGTTCGGCATGATAAATATTCAAGATTTTCTAAAATCTTGAATACCCGAAAACTTCGGGAATTCACGCGGAAGATATGGAATCTCCCTCTGCCTATAAAAGAAGAGCCAGAGGCTCTCATTTTGGTTGCTGATGAACTTGAAAGAAGCCCCGTGAGTGCTCTGCCTCGCGAAGATTTTGAAGCCCCGTGCAAGTAAACTTGCGTGGCTGGAGTTCCTTGCGTGCAACACCTTTGCGCGACAAGAAGGTTGGAGGTCCCCTGCGCACCTACTCTTTGCGCGGCAGGAATACCCGAGGCCGCATTACTTGTGCGCCCCGTGGTTGAGGTGCCTTGCACCCGAGGAGCTTGCGCGCCGTTTGTGCCTTGTGCACTTGCGCGGTTGAAGACAGTGAGGCCGCACCACCTTGCGCGCCTTAAAGAACATGTGGAGAAGAACCCGAGGGCCTTAGTGCTTATGTGCTAAACAAGGAGACCCGAGGCATTAGTGCATTTGTGTGTGCATTCTTGAAGAGTGAAGACCACCACACTTTGTGTGTGTGTGCATTTGAAAAGAAGGCCGAGGATAGTTTGGGTGTGTGCAAAAATAGTGGAGGCCAAATACACACTCATTGTGTGTGTGCAAAGCAAAGAACAAAGTTGTGTGTGCAAAACAACAAAGTGAAGTGGCCGAACCTATGTGTGTGCTCTAAGTGGAATAGACACACTTAGAAGAAGAAGAATACTCACACAAAGTATAACACACATTTAAGTGTGTAAACACATTGAACAAAAGTGTGAAGTTCAAGTGAGAAGGTGTGTGCTTGAAGTGATTACACCCTTTGTGGGTTTACTGCACCTAGAAGAAGAACAGGAGAGTGCATGCATTCATGCATGCACATGCGCACGTAATCAAAGATTAGATCAGTGGTGTGCAATTGAGTTGTCCAAGACTTGAAGATCTTGAAGAGAATTGAGAAGGCCATGCATTCAGTGCATGAGGATTCAGAGTTGCCATGCATTCAGTGCATGAAGTTGTTTTAATACTAAGACTGGACCAGACTGAAGTTAAAGACATCATTTGTCTGAGTATTCAGTAGTTGGAGAGAAGCCAGGTCATCCTTAGAAGAAGGTGATAAAGCCTGAGCAAGACGAGAAGACCTGATCAACTCAAGTGATCAGAGGTACAGAGCAAGGCCAGCAGTCTTTATCCCAGACTGCTGAAGATACTTGAAGAAGCATAAAGTGAAGAAGAGCTACTCGTGTGACTCGAGGATCCAAGAGAAGACCCTGTGGGACTCATGGAGAAGAAGTCTTCAGTGGGATTCTGGAGCAGGCCAGTGGGACTCTGGTAACACTGTGGGACGCAGTATAAAGACCCTCCTGTGGGACTCAGGAGAGATACAGTGGGACTCTGTATCGACCATTATAATTCTGACAAGTTATAATGGGAGAAACCATGTTAGGGTGTATAACCAACATGGCAAGGACGTAGGCCTTTGGTGCCGAACCTTGTAAATCCGTGTGTCATGTGCCTTTATATTTACTGCATCATTCGAGGAAAGGTGAGAGATACAAGAAGAGTGGATCGAGGCTTTAACCAACCATAGAGGTTTAATTGATTATGAATCAATTAGTAAAAAGTTTTAAAGGATCACTGATTCACCCCCTCCCCCTCTCAGTGATTCACACTGATCTGGGCACTTCAATTGATATCAAAGGGAAGGTTACCTCTAAAAGATCCAAGAGAGTCTATATGGAGTGCAGATTTGAGGAAATGAAAGAACAGCCTCAAATGGAGATATCATCCAAGACTCTGAAAAACAGAATGAAGAAACAGGCAAAGAAGATGAAGAAGAAGGTTGTTGCAATCAGAGAAACTCCTTCTATGGAAAGAAATGTGAAAGTCACATCAGATGACAATTCCTTTTATCATTCTTCTGATGAAGCCTGTCCTAGCTGTGATGAAGTTGGAAAAATGAAAGATCTTCAAAGTGCAATCGAATATCTTCAGAAGACAGTCCCCAAGGAAGTAGCAATGTGTATAGCTACAGGCATCCTTGATCTTCAAGAAGAAAAATCACAGTTAGAAGAAGAAGCCAATGCAATGGAAGATCAATTGGCTAAAAGGGTTGGCATAACCAACACTCTCAGAAAGCTGGTGAAGGCTAAAGATGAAACTGTTTCTCTTTGCAATGAAAGATATGAAGACACTGCTGAAGAATTGCAAAGAATCCTTTCTGAGAAATAATTCTTTATGATATTAGTCAAAGATGTTTTCCATGCACTGGAAAAGAGGCATAGAGTGTCAATGAATGTCAGAGATGCTCAACTCAATGACAAAGTCAAAATGGTGAAGGAGCTTGACAACTCATTGCAAGAAATAAAGAAGGTGCATGAAGACCAGATGAAACAACTGGTGGAGAATTGGGAAGGAAAGCTAAGAACTATTGAGGATGAGAAGAACTCCCTCAATATGAAATGCATAGAACTGGAGGTGATATTGAAAAATCAGAAATCACCCAAAGCCAAAGCCTCCCAGTCAGCTGAAAGAAGAAATGTTGCTACTCAAGTGAGCTTTGAGAAGGATGATTCTAAAAGAAAGACATCCTCTAATAAAAAGGGCCACATCTTCTAGAAAGAAGGTACCATCCATACCATCTTGTACTGATGCTTCTAATTGTGTTTCCACAAAAAGTGCAGGATGGAAGAATAATTCCAAACAAGTATGGATGAAGACAATGAAGAAAGAAAGCTCTCCTGAAGCAGCACAACAATTCAAGACAAGTACCCTACAATCAGAAGGAATCAAAAAGTCTAGATTTGTGGGTCAATGTTGGTGTTGTAATAAGTATGGGAACTGTGAAAAGGATTGTTGGTACAATCCACTAAATGTCAAAGCACAAAGGAAGCCCATGCCAAGGGGGAGCAAGCCAGAGGAAAAGAAGCAGCATCCACAGGTCCAGAGACATCTGTTTACTGCAAATAGATTTGGATTACTTGACAACATCTGGGATGATTGAAAAAGTGATCAAAAAGATACATGTCAATCTCCAACTGTATCCAGAGCTAAAAAGAAGAGACGATCACTGAACCTGGCTAAAATGGAATCCTTGGGAAGAAAGCATAAGAAAGCTGAAGATGCTCCCAAGAAGATTATGAAAAAGGAAGAGAAGACCTTGGAGTCTAAATCCAAGAAGGGTGATGCATCCAGAAGGACCACCAAGAAAACATGCTTCTACTGAGGAAGGAAAGGAAATATCATGGATCTTTTTAAAAAAGCCATGAAATTCAATAGAGGCAGACTAGACTCAAATGGACAATCAATCCAGAAGAAGCATAAGGGATTGGTTGAAAATAAGTTGCCTAAGAAAGGTGGCTTAACAGTATCAAAAGAACCATGTGGAACTTCTAGAACTGAGGCCACACTTCCAAATGACTTGTTAATCATATGGCCAAATCAGTTGCAACTTGCCAAAGATCTACAAAGAGCTGAAGATGAAGTTCTGGCAATTGCTAAGGCAAAAGAGAAGAAGAAGATTTCACATGAAGATGTATTGAGATCCACACCAGCACAAACATCATTGAAGATCAAATGTGCAAGTGTGATGAATGGTGAAAATGGGACATCTCGGTTGAGAGAATCTTCTCAACCTTGTTGTTCACATTGATGAACCAAGGAGGTTCCATCTTATTCCCTAATCACTTGTATTTACATGTGCTAACATTACAGGGAATTGAAGATGATGATCATTCTCAACTGGAGGATGGTTTGGACAGAATGGAGTGCACCCCTTGAGGGGGAGCCAATCTGTAGAAGATGGGATTCTGAGATTTAATACCATCTTGAGAAAAGTGAAGGTATTCCAATCATACTTTCATCCCTTGTTTCTTAATTGAGTTTATCTTGTCAATTAAGGGGGAGTATTGATTGAAGTCAAATGGATGAAAGCGGGAGCTTTATCTTTGCACTGAACTTTCTAATGAGTTTTGTGAAGTTGTGCAGGATTTAGAAAATTCATTGATATATCTGAAAAATTTCAAACCCCTGAAGCATGATCTCACATGTGGAGAGAATTATGGACAGCTTTGAATTCCTTGGTCATATCACTCTTGTTTTCTACACCGGGTTAGCCCAAGTAGACTTAGAGTTGATTTACTAAAGGTTCTTTGCAAAAGAGAACATGTGACATCATCCCTCTCTCAGTGATTTTCAAGAAGGTGCTATTCAAAGGGAGGAAGATATTTTTGAAAGTGAACCACACCACACCTTTGCATTTGATTTCCAATAAGGGGGAGAAAATATTGGCACACATATTGACCCATTCATATGTGCTAAAGTGGTGTATTGACAACAAATACAAAGGGGGAGATTGAAGTGCACTGTGTTGCATTTGTTGTCAATGAGGCATGAAGTTGTCTTGGAATGAATGGAAGTCAAGGAATGTCACGATGTGAATGAAAAAGGTTGTGATGGTGTTGGTGATGAATGGAGAATGGCCATGGTACTAAGATGTGTGTCACTTAAGAGATTCACTAAGTGGCATAGGAGATGTGGTTGAAACATTCTCTAGTAATATCAGACGATTGTTGAGCTGCTCTTTAAGTTCCAAGAACTTGTATCACCTAGATACAATGTCACAACAATGATAGAAGACCATGCATTGTATTGAAAATGCATGAGGAGATGAAAGGAGATCCATCCACAATCACTGAGTGGATGAAGTGCATTAATGAAGTCCATGCACTATCACTAAGTGCATGTGAACATGAAGATGATCCAACTTGATCTCTGATTAGATCAATGAAGTTCATTGAAGAATTTATGTGATTAAGAGCTCGGTTGATGAAGAAAGAACCTTCAAGAATTTCCCTCATAAGTAATGAATATTTGTTGAGAAGGAGTGAGGAATTCAAATGAAGAAGAAGATGAGAAAAAATGAAGAAGAAGGCTTCAAGTGGAATTTGGCATATGGGGATACTTTGTTTTTATACAAAGTCTTTATTCCTATACTTAGCAAAAAAATAAGGCCACCAAGGAGGCCAGCCGAGGGTCATCACCGAAGGCACTTGTGGGACTCAAGGTCACCACGCCCATTGGGAACCCTCAAAGGCCAGGGCAGCATCCTTGAGGCAGGGGCGCACCCGTAGGACACCGCATGGGAGCCTGGGGCACTCCCAGAGGAGCGCGGCAGGGGCCGTGTATAAGCCCCCGAGGGCACGCGGTGGTGAAGCCCGCGCACCCGAGGAAGCATAGTGGGCGCCAGTAGCGCGCCCGCAGGGAGCAGAGAGTGGGCGCAGAGCGCGCCCGCAGGGAGAACACGGTGCGGGGCGGCACCGTGGAGGGAGAAGTTCAACTGAGGGGTTGAGGCGGCACTAGGGTGATAAAGCGCGGAAAAACAGTGCGCCGATTTGATGTGGGACGCGGAAATTTCACCCGGGACAGATCTGAGCCGTCCGTCTCATCGCGCGCTGGATCGCAGCCACTCATCTCATCTGCCGCGCACCGCGATTTAATCCGTCCGTCCGATGTATCTCAAATGCTTGATCTGACGGCTCCTGGTTCGTCTCCTTCGTCGAGCCACCCCGAAGCCACCCGCGAGCTCCGTTCGAACCAGGAGCCTCCCGAACGATGATTTCGAGCTCCCGGCCACCATTTTCTAAGACGAAGTTTCCATTGAGTTCGTCTGAGCCATATGAACACAACCATGCCTTAAAATGAGCTTGCATGCAACTAGTGGAAGATTTCGGTTGCGGCCGAGGCAAGAGAATATGCCGAGGCTATGAATGGTTTATGATTTGCATGGGCAGTGCTTAAAGAAGGTCGTGCATGCGTTCTATGTCGCATGCACGTGAAGAAAATAAAAAGGAATGGATCCCGCATTCGGCATGAGAAATATACAAGATTTTCTAAAATCTTGAATACCCGAAAACTTCGGGAATTCATGCGGAAGATATGGCATCTCCCTCTGCCTATAAAAGAAGAGCCAGAGGCTCTCATTTTGGTTGCTGATGAACTTGAAAGAAGCCCCGTGAGTGCTCTGCCTCGCGAAGATTTTGAAGCCCCGCGCAAGTAAACTTGTGTGGCTGGAGTTCCTTGCGCGCAACACCTTTGCGCGACAAGAAGGTTGGAGGTCCCCTGCGCACCTACTCTTTGCGCGGCAGGAAGACCCGAGGCCGCATTACTTGTGCGCCACGTGGTTGAGGTGCCTTGCACCTGAGGAGCTTGTGCGCCGTTTGTGCCTTGTGCACTTGCGCGGTTGAATACAGTGAGGCCGCACCACCTTGCGCGCCTTAAAGAACAAGTGGAGAAGAACCCAAGGGCCTTAGTGCTTATGTTCTAAACAAGGAGACCCGAGGCCTTAGTGCATTTGTGTGTGCATTCTTGAAGAGTGAAGACCACCACACTTTGTGTGTGTGTGCATTTGAAAAGAAGGCCGAGGATAGCTTGGGTGTGTGCAAAAATAGTGGAGGCCAAATACACACTCATTGTGTGTGTGCAAAGCAAAGAACAAAGTTGTGTGTGCAAAACAACAAAGTGAAGTGGCCGAACCTATGTGTGTGATCTAAGTGGAATAGACACACTTAGAAGAAGAAGAAGACTCACACAAAGTATAACACACATTTAAGTGTGTAAACACATTGAACAAAAGTGTGAAGTTCAAGTGAGAAGGTGTGTTCTTGAAGTGATTACACCCTTTGTGGGTTTACTGCACCTAGAAGAAGAACAGGAGAGTGCATGCATTCATGCATGCACATGCGCACGTAATCAAAGATTAGATAAGTGGTGTGCAATTGAGTTGTCCAAGGCTTGAAGATCTTGAAGAGAATTGAGAAGGCCATGCAGTCAGTGCATGAGGATTCAGAGTTTCCATGCATTCAGTGCATGAAGTTGTTTTAATACTAAGACTGGACCAGACTGAAGTTAAAGACATCATTTGTCTGAGTATTCAGTAGTTGGAGAGAATCCAGGTCATCCTTAGAAGAAGGTGATAAAGCCTGAGCAAGACGAGAAGACCTGATCAACTCAAGTGATCAGAGGTACAGAGCAAGGCCAGCAGTCTTTATCCCAGGCTGCTGAAGATACTTGAAGAAGCTTAAAGTGAAGAAGAGCTACTCGTGTGACTCGAGGAGCCAAGAGAAGACCCTATGGGACTCAGGGAGAAGAAGTCTTCAGTGGGATTCTGGAGCAGGCCAGTGGGACTCTGGTAACACTGTGGGACGCAGTATAAAGACACTCTTGTGGGACTCAGGAGAGATACAGTGGGACTCTGTATCGACCATTGTAATTCTGACAAGTTATAATGGGAGAAACCATGTTGGGGTGTATAACCAACATGGCAAGGACGTAGGCCTTTGGTGCCGAACCTTGTAAATCCTTGTGTCCTGTGCCTTTATATTTACTGCATCATTCGAGGAAAGGTGAGAGATACAAGAAGTGTGGATCGAGGCTTTAACCAGCCATAGAGGTTTAATTGATTAAGAATCAATTAGTAAAAAGTTTTAAAGGATCACTGATTCACCCCCTCCCCCTCTCAGTGATTCACACTGATCTGGGAACTTCAATTGGTATCAAAGGGAAGGTTACCTCTAAAAGATCCAAGAGAGTCTATATGGAGTGCAGATTTGAGGAAATGAAAGAACAGCCTCAAATGGAGATATCTTCCAAGACTCTGAAAAACAGAATGAAGAAACAGGCAAAGAAGATGAAGAAGAAGGTTGTTGCAATCAGAGAAACTCCTTCTATGGAAAGAAATGTGAAAGTCACATTAGATGGCAATTCCTTTTATCATTCTTCTGATGAAGCCTGTCCTAGCTGTGATGAAGTTGGAACAATGAAAGATCTCCAAAGTGCAATCGAATATCTTCATAAGACAGTCCCCAAGGAAGTAGCAATGTGTATAGCTACATGCATCCTTGATCTTCAAGAAGAAAAATCACAGTTAGAAGAAGAAGCCAATGCAATGGAAGATCAATTGGCTAAAAGGGTTGGCATAACCAACACTCTCAGAAAGCTGGTGAAGGCTAAAGATGAAACTGTTTCTCTTTGCAATGAATGATATGAAGACACTGCTGAATAATTGCAAAGAAGCCTTTCTGAGAAAGAATTCTTTATGATATTAGTCAATGATGTTTTCCATGCACTGGAAAAGAGGCATAAAGTGTCAATGAATGTCAGAGATGCTCAACTCAAAGACAAAGTCAAAATGGTGAAGGAGCTTGACAACTCATTGCATGAAATAAAGAAGGTTCATGAAGACCAGATGAAACAACTGGTGGAGAATTGGGAAGGAAAGCTAAGAACTATTGAGGATGAGAAGAACTCCCTCAATATGAAATGCATAGAACTGGAGGTGATATTGAAAAATCAGCAATCACCCAAAGCCAAAGCCTCCCAGTCAGCTGAAAGAAGAAATGTTTCTACTCAAGTGAGCTTTGAGAAGGATGATTCTAAAAGAAAGACATCCTCTAATAAAAGGGCAACATCTTCTAGAAAGAAGGTACCATCCATACCATCTTGTACTGATGCTTCTAATTGTGTTTCCATAAAAAGTGCAGGATGGAAGAATAATTCCAAACAAGTATGGATGAAGACAATGAAGAAAGAAAGCTCTCCTGAAGCAGCACAACAATTCGAGACAAGTACCCTACAATCAGAAGGAATCAAAAAGTCAAGATTTGTGGGTCAATGTTGGTGTTGTAATAAGTATGGGCACTGTGCAAAGAATTGTTGGTACAATCCACTAAATGTCAAAGCACAAAGGAAGCCCATGCCAAGGGGGAGCAATCCAGAGGAAAAGAAGCAGCATCCACAGGTCCAGAGACATCTGTTTACTGCAAATATATTTGGATTACTTGACAACATCTGGGATGATTGCAAAAGTGATCAAAAAGATACATGTCAATCTCCAACTGTATCCAGAGCTAAAAAGAAGATAAGATCACTGAACCTGGCTAAAATGGAATCCTTGGGAAGCAAGCATATGAAAGCTGAAGATGCTCACAAGAAGATTATGAAAAAGGAAGAGAAGACCTTGGAGTCTAAATCCAAGAAGGGTGATGCATCCAGAAGGACCACCAAGAAAACATGCTTCTACTGTGGAAAGAAAGGACATATCATGGATCTTTGTAAACAAGCCATGAAATTCAATAGAGGTAGACTAGACTCAAACAGACAATCAATCCAGAAGAAGCAGAAGGGATTGGTTGAAAATAAGTTTCATAAGAAAGGTGGCTTAACAGTATCAAAAGAACCATGTAGAACTTCCAGAACTGAGGCCACACTTCCAAATGACTTGTTAATCATATGGCCAAATCAGTTGCAACTTGCCAAAGATCTACAAAGAGCTGAAGATGAAGTTCTGGCAATTGCTAAGGCAAAAGGGAAGAAGAAGATTTCACATGAAGATGTATTGAGATCCACACCAGCACAAACATCATTGAAGATCAAATGTGCAAGTGTGAAGAATGGTGAAAATGGGACATCTCGGTTGAGAGAATCTTCTCAACCTTGTTGTTCACATTGATGAACCAAGGAGGTTCCATCTTATTCCCTAATCACTTGTATTTACATGTGCTAACATTAAAGGGAATTGAAGATGATGATCATTCTCAACTGGAGGATGGTTTGGACAGAATGGAGTGCACCCCTTGAGGGGGAGCCAATCTGTAGAAGATGGGATTCTGAGATTTAATACCATCTTGAGAAAAGTGAAGGTATTCCAATCATACTTTCATCCCTTGTTTCATTATTGAGTTTATCTTGTCAATTAAGGGGGAGTATTGATTGAAGTCAAATGGATGAAAGGGGGAGCTTTATCTTTTCACTGAACTTTCTAATGAGTTTTGTGAAGTTGTGCAGGATTTAGCAAATTCATTGATATATCTGAAAAATTTCAAACCCCTGAAGCATGATCTCACATGTGGAGAGAATTATGGGCAGCTTTGAATTCCTTGGTCATATCACTCTTGTTTTCTACACCGGGTTAGCCCAAGTAGACTTAGAGTTTATTTACTAAAGGTTCTTTGCTAAAGAGAACATGTGACATCATCCCTCTCTCAGTGATTTTCAAGAAGATGCTATTCAAAGGGAGGAAGATATTTTTGAAAGTGAACCACAGCACACCTTTGCATTTGATTGCCAATAAGGGGGAGAAAATATTGGCACACATATTGACCCATTCATATGTGCTAAAGTGGTGTATTGACAACAAATACAAAGGGGGAGATTGAAGTGCACTGTGTTGCATTTGTTGTCAATGAGGCATGAAGTTGTCTTGGAATGTCACGATGTGAATGACAAAGGTTGTGATGGTGTTGGTGATGAATGGAGAATGGCCATGGTACTAAGATGCGTGTCACTTAGGAGATTCACTAAGTGGCATAGGAGATGTGGTTGAAACATTCTCTAGTAATATCAGACGATTGTTGAGCTGCTCTTTAAGTTCCAAGAACTTGTATCACCTAGATACAATGTCACAACAATGATATAAGACCATGAATTGTATTGACAATGCATGAGGAGATGAAAGGAGATCCATCCACAATCACTGAGTGGATGAAGTGGATTAATGAAGTCCATGCACTATCACTAAGTGCATGTGAACATGAAGATGATCCAACTTGATCTCTGATTATATCAATGAAGTTCATTGAAGAATTTATGTGATTAAGAGCTCGATTGATGAAGAAAGAACCTTCAATAATTTCCCTCATAAGTAATGAATATTTGTTGAGAAGGAGTGAGGAATTCAAATGAAGAAGAAGATGAGAAAAAATGAGGAAGAAGGCTTCAAGTGGCATTTGGCATATGAGGATACTTTGTTTTTATACAAAGTCTTTATTCCTATACTTAGCAAAAAATAAGGCCACCAAGGAGGCCAGCCGAGGGTCATCACCCAAGGCACTTGTGGCACTCAAGGTCACCACGCCCATGGGGAACCCTCAAAGGCCAGGGCAGCATCCTTGAGGCAGGGGCGCACCCGTAGGACACCGCATGGGCGCCTGGGGCACGCCCGGAGGAGCGCGGCAGGGGCTGTGTATAAGCCCCCGAGGGCACGCGGTGGTGAAGCCCGCACACCCGAGGAAGCATAGTGGGCGCCAGTAGCGCGCCCGCAGGGAGCAGAGAGTGGGCGCAGAGCGCGCCCGCAGGGAGAACACGGTGCGGGGCGGCACCGTGGAGGGAGAAGTTCAACTGAGGGGTTGAGGCGGCGCTAGGGTGATAAAGCGCGGAAAAACAGCGCGCCGATTCGATGTGGGACGCAGAAATTTCACCCGGGATAGATCTGAGCCGTGGGTCTCATCGCGCGCTGGATCGCAGCCGCTCATCTCATCTGCCGCGCGCCGCGATTTAATCTGGCCGTCCGATGTATCTCAAACGCTTGATCCGACGGCTCCCGGCTCGTCTCCTTCGTCGAGCCACCCCGAAGCCACCCGCGAGCTCCGTTCGAACCAGGAGCCTCCCGAACGATGATTTCGAGCTCCCGGCCACCATTTTCGAAGGCGAAGGCTCCATTGAGTTCGTCTGAGCCATATGAACACAACCATGCCATAAAATGATCTTGCATGCAACTAGTGGAAGATTTCGGTTGCGGCCGAGGCAAGAGAATCTGCCGAGGCTATGAATGGTTTATGATTTGCATGGGAAGTTCTTAAAGAAGGTCGTGCATGCGTTCTAAGTCGCATGCACATGAAGAAAATAAAAAGGAATGGATTCCGCGTTCGGCATGAGAAATATACAAGATTTTCTAAAATCTTGAATACCCGAAAACTTCGGGAATTCACGCGGAAGATATGGCATCTCCCTCTGCCTATAAAAGAAGAGCCAGAGGCTCTCATTTTGGTTGCTGATGAACTTGAAAGAAGCCCCGTGAGTGCTCTGCCTCACGAAGATTTTGAAGCCCCGCGCAAGTAAACTTGTGTGGCTGGAGTTCCTTGTGCGCAACACCTTTGCGCAACAAGAAGGTTGGAGGTCCCCTGTGCACCTACTCATTGCGCGACAGGAAGACCCGAGGCCGCATTACTTGTGCGCCCCGTGGTTGAGGTGCCTTTTACCCGAGGAGCTTGCGCGCCGTTTGTGCCTTGTGCACTTGCGCGGTTGAAGACAGTGAGGCCGCACCACCTTTCGCGCCTTAAAGAACAAGTGGAGAAGAACCCGAGGGCCTTAGTGCTTATGTGCTAAACAAGGAGACCCGAGGCCTTAGTGCATTTGTGTGTGCATTCTTGATGAGTGAAGACCACCACACTTTGTGTGTGTGTTCATTTGAAAAGAAGGACGAGGATAGCTTGGGTGTGTGCAAAAATAGTGGAGGCCAAATACACACTCATTGTGTGTGTGCAAAGCAAAGAACAAAGTTGTGTGTGCAAAACAACAAAGTGAAGTGGCCGAACCTATGTGTGTGCTCTAAGTGGAATAGAAACACTTAGAAGAAGAAGAAGACTCACACAAAGTATAACACACATTTAAGTGTGTAAACACATTGAACAAAAGTGTGGAGTTCAAGTGAGAAGGTGTGTTCTGGAAGTGATTACACCCTTTGTGGGTTTACTGCACCTAGAAGAAGAACAGGAGAGTGCATGCATTCATGCATGCACATGCGCACGTAATCAAAGATTAGATCAGTGGTGTGCAATTGAGTTGTCCAAGACTTGAAGATCTTGAAGAGAATTGAGAAGGCCATGAAGTCAGTGCATGAGGATTCAGAGTTGCCATGCATTCAGTGCATGAAGTTGTTTTAATACTAAGACTGGACCAGACTGAAGTTAAAGACATCATTTGTCTGAGTATTCAGTAGTTGGAGAGAAGCCAGGTCATCCTTAGAAGAAGGTGATAAAGCCTGAGCAAGACGAGAAGACCTGATCAACTCAAGTGATCAGAGGTACAGAGCAAGGCCAGCAGTCTTTATCCCAGACTGCTGAAGATACTTGAAGAAGCTTAAAGTGAAGAAGAGCTACTCGTGTGACTCGAGGAGCCAAGAGAAGACCCTGTGGGACTCAGGGAGAAGAAATCTTCAGTGGGATTCTGGAGCAGGCCAGTGGGACTCTGGTAACACTGTGGGACGCAGTATAAGGACCCTCCTGTGGGACTCAGGAGAGATACAGTGGGACTCTGTATCGACCATTGTAATTCTGACAAGTTATAATGGGAGAATCCATGTTGGGGTGTATAACCAACATGGCATGGACGTAGGCCTTTGGTGCCAAACATTGTAAATCCTTGTGTCCTGTGCCTTTATATTTACTGCATCATTCGAGGAAAGGTGAGAGATACAAGAAGAGTGGATCGAGGCTTTAACCAGCCATAGAGGTTTAATTGATTAAGAATCAATTAGTAAAAAGTTTTAAAGGATCACTGATTCACCCCCTCCCCCTCTCAGTGATTCACACTGATCTGGGCACTTCAAGGTCTAATAGTTTAATTATTTAATTGAAGAATATATGATTTTATTATTTACTTATGTTTATTAAGGTTATTTTTGAAATGGTTATTGTATCAGGTTGTTTATTTGTGAAATTGATTTTTGATATAAGACATCATGTGTAATTGATGTTATTTTTAGAGAAATGTGAAAATTTATCTTTGAATAATATTTGAAATAATCCATCTCAGTATTGTGTTTCAATAATAGTCTATAACATGTTTTATTAAATATAAGGATAGTCATTTTTTGAATGGTTTATGTCGAGCTTTGGGTATTACTATTGAATTTAAGATATTAAAATTATGTTTCATTCAATAAGGGTATATTTTTTATGGAATTAAATTATATTTTAATTTTCTTTTTGATTTTCAAAATGTTTCATGATAAAATAAAAATATATAAAATCTATTGTGGTTGATTTGATTCGCAAAATTTTGATATGAATTGGTCAGGCATGAAAAATTCATTTTGAATACTCATCATTTGGAGAAAAAGTTGATTTTATAGTGTTCTTTAATGGATGGAACTCTACTTTATTTAGTGAGTATGATTCCATATGTTCATATTCAAAGTAGTAAAATAATTCCTCAACTCTATTAAAAATATTTTAAAACAAAATTTTTATTCATTTATTCATTGTACTGATAAGTCGATGATCTTTTGAACACCTCATAAATGTTTGGTTTTCTTATTGTTAACATTCTCGTGACCAAGTTCTCTGTAACTAACCATTATAACATAATACTTTTTTATCTTCCATGTCCACTTTTTCTTACATGGAATAAAATTATTTTTTATCTCATGTGACCATGATGCTTACCTCTATTTATTTTAATGTGGAAGGAACATTAATCTTTTTTCAAAGTGGGATTATAAAAAATGTGTTTTTAAAAATCAAACCAATAGTTTTCAATACTATGTACCAATATTGAGGTTTAAACTTATTAATGTTGGAGATAATATAACACCCCAGGATTTTAATAAAGAAATATTATCTTTGAAAGCATACCTGATACCCCACATCATGATTAAACAAATGAATAAATATTATTATGTATACGTCCACATTATAACCTATTCATTCAAATGGATGGTTTGAACATAATTTAGTAAATTATTAAAATATGGTTTAAAATTTTATATTTTATTATTTCTTTGAAAAATAAATTATAAATGAAAATAAAACTCTTTTTAAAAATAAAAGGAAATAGCTTTTTGAAAAACTATTTAAATTTTCATAAGTTTTTTATACCTATATATAAAAAACCACCATTATTGGATTATATTAATTAAATTAATATATAATAATTTTTCATTCATCTAATGATTTTTCTGTTGATGATATAAGTCAAAATTCAATTTTACACAAAAAGAATTATTTTTTAAAAATGGTATATTTTTCTCCTATTACGGAATATTTTTTTAAATTTAGTATTTAAAAATTTTATAAATTATATTTGAAAAAAATAAAATTCATCATTTTAATAAGAAATTAAAATATTACTTTGCATGAATTTTTTATATTTTACTGATAAATTTCATGTTTTGATTAATATTAAAAAATTATAAAATATTGTTGAAAACATATTTTTTCATCTAAATAATTAATGGTGTTAAATTATAATTTTATTTGTTTTAATGTATAATTAGATCATGTTTATATGATTTAATCCAATTTATTTCATTATAAATTATTTCACATTGAATTTGGATATATAAAAAATTCAATATATTAAATGTTATCAATTTAATATCTTGTAATCTCACCCTATCAACAAAATTAATATTATATTAATTACATCCACTATTTTCATATTTTAAAAATTTGATATGATGTTTTTAAATATATGTTCCAAATTTAGTAAATGGCGTGTTTTGTTTTTTTTAAAAATAATAGTAACATTAATAATTTTTATTACAACGGTAATGGGTAAAAAATTAATTATAATTAATAATTATATTATAAATATTAGAAAAATAACATAAAAGTTTTCCTAATTTAATTGTGTGAGTTATTTTCTACCAAAATAATACTTTGTATATTTTTTTAAGATCTTGGTACCACATGAATGAAAAAAAATCCATTTTTAGTATTTTATTCAATGAATAGCCAATTTTTTCATACTATTGTTTTTAATAGGTGAAATATTTTTAATAAGGGGTTATATAAGGGTTTTTTCTGACAATAAATTTCATTTTCAAATATTAAATTTTTATCTTCATCATGATAATTTATTTTTTATTTTTAGGGAATAAATTTTCAAATTAATGGCTATCATGATGATGTTGGTGTGATTGTTTAATTAACTGAAACTTCAAATAAATGTTAAGAAAAATATGGAAATAAATATAATTTGATATAATTAATTTAATCCATTAATTTAACATATTCATTTTACATCTTAGTGATTATCTATAATATTTTTTCAAATATATCATCTTTTTATGATATTTTTAAAAAGAAATGAAATTAATATTTTCAAAATTAACATTAATGTTATTCTAAATTAATTAAGATCATATTAAATAATATATAATCTATTATAATATAAAATTTGGAAAAATTAATTTTATATGGATAGACATGTCATCATGATCCATTAATAGATATTTTGGAATTTTATTGTATCTATATTATCCCTTAAAGAGTAAAAACACATGTTATCACGGTAAGAGTTAAAGATGTAATTTAAGGGTTAAATCCAAAATTAAGGATTAAATAATTGTAAAAACTTATCTAATTTACATTTTAAGTGGTTATTTTGACCCATAGAAATTATTTGATTGAAATAAATCATTTTTGAGAAGTTTTTAATTCAATATTATGTATATTGGTTTTATATTTTTAGATATTACAAGAGTGTGACACCCCTCTCTTATAAAATGGAACCTATTTTGATATATTATTCACAATTAATAAACTATTTCTATTAAAAAATATTTTAAAAAATTCATTCTGATAATCCATCCCCATATATTATATTTTTATATTCAGCATAAATCCACACTTAGTGGTCATAAGTTGTTAAGAAAAGGAGATTGTACGAAGGAAAGATATCATTTTTAAATAATTATTTCTATTTTATGTCTTCTTCCAATAAATTCTATTATTCTTTAACCATTACAAAATAATAATTCCAGTATAATATATATAATGAGATTTTATTTTGTTAACATCATCAACTAAATCCATACCAACTTCAATGAAATTGTAAATGAATTAATCATTCATGTGCATTGCGAACTACCACCTCACGATCTAATATAACAAATTTTGCATCATTGTATCTCAAGAGTAGTTATAGTGATGAAATTAATGTTTATATATGATATTAATTTCATATTTATTATTATTAAAAAATAATATATCATTTACACTCTTACCATTCCATTTGTCACGACCCGTCCTTGGGGCCCATGCTGTGACTACCCCAAGCCCGCCTTCCATAAGCCAGGGGCTGGCGACTTGCACCAAGGCGTAAATCATGGAAAAAGTGAAGGAATTTCCTTTTTAAAGTAAAAAACAAACACCACAGAGTAAGCAGGCAGAAGTAAACAATAAGTAAAAACTGGTAAAACAGTAAGTGCAGAAAGTAAGTGGGCCAGAATACAAACCCAAACTGAAAGTAAAGTACAACTGGAAAGGGAAAACAGCAACTGAAAAGTAAATCCGCGATGTTGAGCTGTCCACTAGGAATCCCACCTGAAGGGTGGGTACAGATAGCCTCCACTGCTCCTCGGGTCCAGCCGACCGCTCCGAGTACGTCCCGCCTAGTGGTCCACCTCCAGGTACCGTCCTGCTCCGCAAGCCTCAACCACGATTAGCGTTGTCCGTCGTCTGCAACCAACATAATGTAGTGTGGGAATATCCCGTGCAGGGGTGAGTATAAGCTACTCAATAGGGACCCCGAGACCCCTGAAGGTCTCCCAAAATCCACAAAGGATAAACCACAAAGGAAAGATACAATCACGAAGTAACATCCGACACTGCTTAGGTATATGCTCATACATATACCTAAGTAATCAATTCTCGTTCGGCTCCAACATCCAAACCCAAGTACAATCCAGTCTACACATGAAAGCAAAACGTAAATCCACACAGGATAGCACAACACAATCCACATAAAAACGCAAAATAGGATTCAGCTCACACAGGAATACTTCTTGAATGACGATAGAGATGGTCAGATGTAGCCACTGATTCATCTAAGCCGTCGGACCCACAAAGGATCGGTAGGTACTACCCCATACAATGACCCACACATGATCGATCATGAAGTTGAAACCATAGCTATTGGGAAACTCCTTCTCCATCAAGTATAGTGGTTATGCCGCTGTAACCAAGTGCTCCCCTCTAATCTTGGACTGATGTAGTACTCCACCTATCGAGTACTGTGGGCCTGCTGCTACAGCCAAGCGCTTCCTACCATGGGTCTCCCGCTACAACCAAGCGCTCCCCCTCATAGCCTCTAGAGTTACTCCTTCTGTTGAGTACCACGGGTCAGCTGCTACAACCAAGCGCTCCTCCGTCGTGGGTCTGCTACTACAACCAAGCGCTCCCCCTCATAGCCTCCAGAGGTACTACTTCTGTTGAGTACCGCGGGTCTGTCGCTACAACCAAAAGCTCCTCCGCCGTGGGTCTGCTGCTACAACCAAGTGCTTCCCACTGGGCGATCCGTAACACACCGAGTCGTTCGATCAGCAGTCGTCAAGTCTCAACCGGCTCTAGGGATTCCGCACACAGCATGCTCGTTCCGGGAGGGTCCACTCCACAAGCTAAGAGGTCGATGCATGAACTGACATGTAGTCTGGAGTTGACGTATCCCAAGATGTACCATAGTGGTCACTGCCGAAAACACGGAGGATTCTCGTACTGTTTTCATCATCGTCGCAGTAGAATCCACTGAGGATCTCTGTACAGTCGTCGTCGTCACAGTAGCAGTCGTAGCTAGCTCTAGGGTTTCCGCACACAGCAAGATCGTTTGGGAGGGTCCGCTCCATGAGCCGAGAGGCTAATACATCAACTGATACATAGTCCAAAGTTGATGTATCCAAATGTTCAGTATCGTCAACAGGAACTCAATGACGCAGACGGCGTGTCAATCGGACGCCCGGTCTGAGAGTTATTGGCTTTTTCGTCCCAGGGGCCCGGTTGGTTTTTAAGTCAAAACCAACCCAACCATACTCCACCTGCTTTGAAACCTCGGGCGGAGTAATCCAAAAGATCTTTCTCACTTAGAGGAAACCAACAAAGTCGACGACACGTCAATCGGACGTCCGAAGCTCAATATATGAGTGTTTCCGCTCCAAGGGCTCGGTTGGTTTCATGTACGAACCAACCCATCCGAACCCAAGGTATTCCGAAACATTGAGTGTGATATACCGAAATGACCGTCTCGATCCAAGGACCGCATCGCCGCTGACGGCGCGTCGTTTGGAGGCCCGTAGCTCAAGTTATGTGCAAAAGACCGAAACAGTCTGGATACGGGGGGTCTGGGCCCGGACCGACCTGGCCCGACCCCCCCTGGGTCGGCCCGAACCGGGTTGACCCTACCAGGGTATGGGTCCGACCCGGTTGGGCGCGACTCGGCCCAGCCAGAGTGGCCTGGCCCGGCCTGGGCGCGACCCGACCGGTGGGTCGGCTCGGCTCGGCTCGGCCGAGCGGCCGAGCAAGGGAGGTCGCGGGGCGTGCTGTCCCCGTGGGAAGAGGAGTCGCGGCCCTGTGTGGGGCCGCGCTTGGTCAGCGGATGCTGCAGAGCCATGTCCCGTGTCTCGTCGGACCCGCGCGGTCGTGGGTCTGGTTAGCCACCGCCGCTGGAGTCTGTGGGCCACTAGAGTTGCTCTGGTGGTCCGATTCCATTTCCGACTACGTTGTGGCTCATCCCGGGTCCCATTCTTCACTTCGGAATCAACAAATCATCTCTGCGGACCATTTTGTCATCGTCCGCCATTTCGCACACCAAGAAAAAAGGGCGGTGGGTTCAGACTTGTTTGTTGGTCCGCACCCACCGCGTTAGCGGTTCGAAACAAGACCATAAATCCCAGCAATTGATAAACCACGTCCCGCAATAATAATCCGCGGACCAACTTGTTAATTGGTTGGTCCGCATTCTTGCCTTGGAGGAAAACAAGCATAGGTAAAATCATTTTCAAAATGACCCCTACCCCGTCGTAGTCGTCGGACGAGTTCTTCGCAGAATTAACCGTCGCGGTAGAAGATGATTGTCGCGTCGCGGGAGGGCGTCGCGTCGTTGCAGAAGGGCGTCGCGTAGTCGTGGAAGGGCGTCGCATCGATGATCTCTGAGGTTTAAAGAAAACACACGGATTTAATTTCATTAATTAAATCCATGTTAAAGATAAAATCCACAAAGGAATTTAAAAGATTTGAAAACTTCTACCTCAAGCAGTTGATCGAAGTTTTGTCGTGGGGAAAGAACGTCGCGGAAGAAGCATCGGCGTCGCGGTACTCGGCGTCGCATCGTCGATCTCTGAGGGTCTGGCGTTCTTTGTCTCCCTTCATAGGAGGCTGGCGTTCTTCGCGTTCTTCGTGTTCTTCGTGAAGGAGGAAGAAGATATTTAGAGATTCTCCAAAGGTTTAACACAACATCCATGAAAAAGGTGTGTTGGTCTTATTTTATTAACATGCCAACAAACAAAAATAAGATAAGTAACGAATGAATTAATTCATAGAATTAATTGCAACGAAACTAACCGCCCAATTAATAGGGGTGTTAAGAATTTAGAAAATGGGTCAGTTGACTTTCATTTAATAGGGCTTTTCGCGGGTGCGTTACTTAGAGGAAAAGAAATTGTGGGGCTCGTGCGGGCCCCACCTCACAAATATCCTACCAAGAGGGTAGGATATTCTGAATTGCACCCTATTCGCTTCAACTCAGCTTAAGCATCTTTAAGTGGTTTTTAAGTGGCTTTAAGTGAAATAAAAATAAAGTTGTCGCACACTTTATTTTATTTCTTAATTTAACCCCAAAAATTTAAAAACCACACCCGAGCAAACACTACTCCGGAAGAGGCGTTTCTATGAAAATACCGGCACTACGATTCCATCGGTGCCCTTGGAATTTGATTCCGAGCACCGGTTCAAAAGTTAGAAAAACCCACTCGTTCGTTGACTGAACTTACCCGATCCAAACTTCGTAAAATGATTCCGGGCACACCGGGCCTCAGAATCAGATGCCGTCAGAAACTACGTTCTTGTAAAATTCCAAAGAAAATTAAGAAAAAAATTTCCTTGAAATTTACGGGTATTTACATCACTCCCACCTCAGGGCTTTATGTCCCCGTAAAGATACATCATAAACTAGGGAAACAAATGTGGGTACTGAGCACGCATCTGAGCCTCCCGCTCCCAAGTGCTCTCTTGGAGGTTCCTGTGCTTCCATCTGATGCGCAGAAGAGGAATCGATCGTCCACGTAGGACCCACTTTTTTCGGTCCTCGATCTCTACTGGGTCCTCCGCAAAAGTCGCCCCATCATCCATGTCTAGCTCCCCATGTTCAATGATGTGCGTCGGTTCGTGCACATATCTCCACAGTTGAGATACGTGGAAGACGTCGTGCACCCGGTGCAACTGAGGTGGTAGAGCCAGGTGATAAGCCACCTCGCCAACCTGCTGAGGACCTGGAATGGTCTGATGAAGTATGAAGACAACTTTCCACCTCGGCCAATTCTCCGTAACTCACGTTGAGGTGTGACCCGTAAGGAAACGTGGTCACCATCCTCGAACTATAGTGGTCTCCACCTCCTGTCAGCACAAGACTTTTGCCGACTCTGAGCTGTCCTCATCTGTTCTTGGTTGATTTGGACCTTTCTGGTCCTGCTCGAGCTGCTGAGATTTCTTCTTTCCCGAGAAGAGAAATCCAATCTCATCCCCTGGATGAACCATGTTCTTCGCCTAATACAGTCAATCCCGTCATGGATGATACAAACCTATAGCAAGGATGACGTCGTAAGGCCTCGACTCTACTACCAAGAGATCCAACTGTTACTCTCGCCTCTAAGGGTTGAGTCACACTATCGGCATCAGTGTGTGGTCACTGGGTCTCCTCCAGTAGGTATCTCAAAGTGAGGTTCAAGTCAACGGTTTTTAAACCGGAACCTCTTAGTAACAACTAAAAGAGAGGACAGGAAAATAAACACCACAAGAAATGTGTCTTTTGTTACTGCATCTCAAAGTACAAAGACACAAAACATCTACAAACAAACATCAACAACGCTAGAGGCAGCATAAACCAAAGTCTCCAGGTCTGGAGCTAGTCCCACTCCTATCCATATTCTCTCGGAGCTCCATGATTGTAGGCCTTAGCTGCCTGAAGCTGAGCTCTCCCATGTCCACCAGCTCCCTGCGGTCAAGGTGGACCTCCTGGTGGTGGTGGTGGGAACACCTCGAAGTGTCGTCCACCTCCAGCTGCATGGCTAGCTCCCCTGCCACGGTCTCATGCTCCATGCGATCCGCCTTGATCGAACTTCTGCCTCTACCTAGGAGGTCCTTCGTTCATTTGTTGGTCATCCGTATGGCGGGTCAGACAGTCACGATCCATGTGACCAACCACGCCGCAGGAGTAACACTGTCCACTCATGGTAAGTTGTTTTCCACCTCGGGTGCCTCGCACAAAGGATCCTGTGTCACGCGGTCGACCACCGGTAGCTCTAGTCCTCGTGGACCCCTGCGTCATCTGTTTACTGCCCGCTGCAGAAGACTCTGCCGCGTGCCATCTAGTGGTGGGTACTACTTCTAGAGACTGCTCAACAAGGAAACTCTCCACTAAGAGGGCTCGCTCCAACACCCATGTCTGTTTCGGAATGCTGTGAGAAACAACTGAAGTTCTGATCTCTTGCCTGAGCCCCTGATCGAAGGTTTAGGCCCTGAAGAATGGGTCTCGTACCATGTCCGTGGAATAGCGCGAGAGATCGGTAAACCTCTCCGCGTACTGGGCTACTGTCAAGCTGCCCGGCCGCAGCAGTAGTAGCTCTTGGATGCGTAACGTTCGGAGGGTGGCTGGGACGAACTCTGAGCGAAAAAGGCTCTCAAAGTCCGTCCAAAGGAGTGATGCCTCGTCGGGCACCTGGAGCATCAAGCTCCACCATCTTCCTGCTGCCGCATGCAGGAGGCTCGCTGAAAGGACCAGCATAAGGTCTGCTGGTGTCCTCACTAACCGGAAAACTCAGACCACTGCCTCCATCCAGTACTCGGCTGCCTGGGGGTCCGTCTCCCCGCGGAACCTGGGTGGTCGCTGGCACTGGAACTCATGCAGTGCACTGAGGCGACGTGCATCATTAGCGGCTGGTGCTGGAAGAATCGGTGGCTTAGAGGGTAAAGGTATCGTCGGTGCCTCAGCTTTCAAAGGGCCATGTACCGAGGCCTCGTCACTCGATGGACTTTCGTCACGTACAACTCTCAAAACCCTAGCTGGCTGCCGTCGTGGGGCCATCCTGAAAAGGAAACAGGTGCGCCATGGTCAGAACAGTATGCCTAGTGAGCTGATACAAGTAATCAGAAAGAAATCTTGAAACACACATGCAATCAATGTTTTCGTGCATTAAGTCGGAAATCAGAAGTCAGGGTCCTGGTGTATGGATACGTCGGCCACCGCACCAACACTGGACTCCCTGGACTGATAACCACACCCAATAAGCTAAACACTATTGCTTCACATAGAAAAGATCAGAGTCCGCGATAGAACCTAACTCCTCTGATACCAATTTGTCACGACCCATCCTCGGGGCCCATTCCGTGACTACCCCAAGCCCGCCTTCCATAGGCCAGGGGCTGGCGACTAGCACCAAGGCGTAAATATCAGAAAAAGGGAAGGCTTTGCCTTTGTAATGTAAACAACAAACACCACAGAGTAAGCAGGAAGAAGTAAACACTAATTAAAAAATGGTACAACAGTAAGTGCGGAAAGTAAGTGGGCCAGAATACAAACCCAAACTGAAAGTAAAGTACAACTGGAAAGGGAAAACAGCAACTGAAAAGTAAAGTCGCGACGTCGAGCTGTCCACTGGGAATCCCACCTGAAGGGTGGGTAAAAATAGCCTCCACTGCTCCTCGGGTCCAGCTGACCGCTCCAAGTACGTCCCGCCCAGTGGTCCACCTCCAGGTACCGTCCTGCTCCGCAAGCCTTAACAACGATCAGCACTGTCCGTTGTCTGCAACCAACACAACGTAGTGTGGGAATAGCCCGTGTAGGGGTGAGTATAAGCTACTCAGTAGGGACCCCGATACCCCTTAAGATCTCCCAAAATCCACAAAGGACAAACCACAAAGGAAAGATACAATTACGAAGTAACATCCGACACTGCTTAGGTATATGCCCATACATATACCTAAGTCATCAATTCTCGTTCGACTCTAACATCCGAACCTAAGTACAATCCAGTCCACACAGGAAAAAAAATGTAAATCCACACAGGATAGCACAACACAATCCACATAGGAAATCAAAACCTAAATCCACACAGGATAGCACAACACAATCCACATAGGAAATCAAAACAGGATTCAGCTCACACAGGAATACTTCTTGAATGACGATAGAGATGATCAGATGTATCCACTGATTCATCTAATCCGTTCGACCCACAAAGGATCAGTAGGTACTACCCCCTGTAATGACCCACATAGGATCGATCATGAAGTTGAAACCATAGCTATTGGGAAACTCCTTCTCCATCAAGTATAGTGGTTATGCCGCTACAACCAAGCACTCCCCTCTAACCTTGGACTGCTGTAGTACTCCACCTAACGAGTACTGTGGGCCTGCTGGTACAGCCAAGTGCTTCCCACCATGGGTATGCCGCTACAACCAAGCGCTCCCCCTCATAGCCTCTAGAGGTACTCCTTCTGTTGAGTACCACGGGTCAGCCGCTACAACCAAGCGCTCCTCCGTCATGGGTTTGCCGCTACAACCAAGCGCTCCCACGTGCTGCTACAACCAAGCGCTCCTCCGTCATGGGTCCACCGCTACAACCAAGCGCTCCCCCTCATAGCCTCCAGACATACTCCTTCTATTGAGTACCGTGGGTCTGCCGCTACAACGAAGCGCTCCTCCGCCATGGGTATGCTGCTACAACCAAGAGCTTCCCACTGGGCTATCCGTAACACACTGAGTCGTTCGATCAGCAGTCATCAAGTCTCAACCGGCTCTAGGGTTTCCGCAAACAGCATGCTCGTTCCGGGAGGGTCCACTCCACGAGCTAAGAGTTCGATGCATCAACTGACAGGTAGTCTGGAGTTGACGTATCCCAAGATGTACCGTAGTGGTCATTGCTGAAAACACGGAGGATTCCCGTACTGTTTTCATCATCATCGCAGTCAAATCCACTGAGGATCTATGTACAGTCGTCATCATCATAGTAGCAGTCGCAGCCAGCTCTAGGGTTCCCGCACACAGCAATCTAGTTCGGGAGGGTCCGCTCCACGAGCCGAGAGGCTGATACATCAACTGACACATAGTCCAGAGTTGATGTATCCAAAATTTCCGTATCATCAATAGGAACTCAATGACGCAGAGGGTGCGTCAATCGGATGCTCGGTCTGAGAGTTATTGGCATTTTCGTCCCAGGGGCCCGGTTGGTTTTTAACTCAAAACCAATACAACCATACTCCACATGCACCCAAACCTCGGTCAGAGTAATCCAAAAGATCCATGTCACTTAGAGGAAACCAACAAAGTCGACGGCACGTCAATCGGACGTCCGAAGCTCAAGATATGAGTGTTTCCGCTCCGACGGCCCGGTTGGTTTCGTGTACGAACCAACCCGGCCGAACCCAAAGTATTCCTAAACATTGAGTGCAATATACCGAAACGACCTTCTCGATCCAAGGATCGCATCGCCGCTGACGGCGTGTCGTTCGGAGGCCCATAGCTCATGTTATGAGCAAAAGACCGAAAAGGTTCGGATACGGGGGGTCTGGGCCCGGACCGACCCGGCTCGACCCCCCCTGGGTCGGCCTGAACTGGGTTGACCCGAACAGGGTCCGGGTCCGACCCGGTTGGGCGTGACCCGGCCCGGCCAGGGCGGCCCGACTCAGCCTGAGTGCGACCCGACTGGCGGGTCGACTCGGCTCGGCTCGGCCGAGCAAGGGAGGCCACGGGGCGTGTTGTCCCCGCGGGAAGAGGTGTCACAGCCCTGCGTGGGGCCGCACATGGTCAGCGGACATGGCCGAGCCACATCCCGTGTCTCACCAGACTCACGCGGTAGCGGGTCTGGTTGGCCGCCGCTGCGGCTTCAGCCATGGGGGCTCCATCCGGCGGCGCGCCGGGGCGCCGCCGGTGGAGTCCGCGGGCCACCGGAGTTGCTCCGGTGGTCTGATTCCATTTCCGACTGCGCCGTGGCTCATCCCAGGTCCCGTTCTTCACTTCGGAATCAACAAATCGTCTCTACGGCCCGTTTTGTCATCGTCCACCATTCCGCACACCAAGAACAAAAGGGCGGTGGGTTCCGACTTGTTCGTTGGTCCGCACCCACCGTGTTAGAGGTTTGAAAAAAGACCATAAATCCCACCAATTGATAAACCACGTCCCGCAGTAATAATCCATGGACCAACTTGTTAATTGGTTGGTCCGTGTTCTTGCCTTGGAGGAAAACAAGCATAGGTAAAATCATTTTCAAAACGACCCCTACCTCATCGTAGTCGTCGAACGAGTTCGTCGCGGAATTAACCGTCGTGGTAGAAGATGATCATCGCGTCGCGGGAGGGCATCGCGTCGTCACGGAAGGGCGTCGCGTCGTCGCGGAAGGGCATCGCATCGAAGATCTCTGAGGTTTAAAGAAAACACACGGATTTAATTTCATGAATTAAATCCATGTTAACGATAAAATCCACAAAAGAATTTAAAGGATTTGAAAACTCCTACCTCAAGCAGTTGATCGAAGTTTTGTCGTGGGGAAAGAACGTCGCAGAAGAAGCTTCAGCGTCGCGGTACTCGGCGTCGCGTCGTCGATCTCTGAGGGTTTGGCGTTCCTCGTCTCCCTTCATCGGAGGCTGGCGTTTTTCGCGTTCTTTGCGTTCTTTGTGAAGGAGGACGAAGATCATTAGAGATTCTCCAAAGGTTTAACACAACATCCAAGAAAAAGGTGTGTTGGTCTTATTTTATTAACATGCCAACAAACGAAAAAAAGATATGTAACGAACGAATTAATTCATAGAATTAATTGCAACGAAACTAACCACCCAATTAATAGGGGTGTTAAGAATTTAGAAAACGCGTCAGTTGACTTTCATTTAATATGAGTTTTCGCGGGTGCGTTATGTAGCGAAAAAGAAACGGTGGGGCTTGTACGGGCCCCACCTCACAAATATCCTACCAAGAGGGTAAGATATTTTTAATTGCACCCTATCCGCTTCAACTCAGCTTAAGTAGATTTAAGTGGCTTTTAAGTGGATTTAAGTGAAATAAAAATAAAGTTGTCGCACACTTTATTTTATTTCTTAACTTAACCCCAAAAATTTAAAAACCACACCCGAGAAAACGCAACTCCAGAAGAGGCGTTTCTAAGAAAATACTGGCGCTGTGATTCCATCAGTGCCCTCAGAATTTGATTCCGAGCACCGGTTCAAAAGTTAGAAAAACCCGCTTGTTCGTTCACTGAACGTACCTGAGCCAAACTTCAGAAAATGATTTCAGGCACACCGGGCCTCGGAATCAGATGCCGTCAGAAACTACGTTCTTGTAATATTCCAAAGAAAATTAAGAAAAAAAATTTCTTGAAATTTACAGGTCTTTACACCATTCACATAAAAATGACAATATCATTCATGCATACAAGTTAAAAATCACCTCTAAAAAGCAATGTGATTCATTTTCATCACCACTTCAGAAGGATGATATATATATATATATTTAAAATATTAATTTATTTTAATGATATTATTATCATTATGTAATCTAAATTAACAATTACCCTCTCTCTATAATGATCATGAAAAATGAAAACATTACTCATGCGTGTGTACAACATAGAGTCTCCAATATTTTTACTTAGTTAAATTTTCATATATATATATATATATAAACGATGGTTTAAAAAGTATAAATGATATATAAAAGTGATTATTACAACGTGAATATTATTTATATATGATGAAAGAATTATAACTTTTATTATTGACATCATACTAAATTAATTTTGGACTCAAGTAACGAATATCGTCAAAACATATGACATGAAATTGAATAATTAATTAATTTTTATAACATGAAAATAAGTGAAATAAATGGAAAAATAAAATTTTATAAGTTTCCAATTAATGAAAATAATTAACCGATTTTCAATATTCAGTAATATAATTATTTTCAATGATAAGCCAGACTCAAATTAATATCCTTTTTAAATAAATATTATATTATATTTTTTGACAATTTTTTTCCAAAAATCATAATTATTCATGTTCATATATAAAAATTATTCCATTAGGATGGTATTTACATGTCCAAAAAAATATGAAACTGAAATTTATAATTTCTCTAAAATGTTTTCAAAATTGAATATTTTTATGATTTTCTGTAATATACGTTCTTTTAAAAACCCTCTTTTAATGTTCTTTTTTCAACTCTTTTAACAAAAATAAAAATGTAATTTTAATTTACTTTTATATAAGGACAATATTTTACCATATTCATGACACATTTTTACAATAATTGTTTCATTTTTTATTTCTAAGAAAATTATATCATTATTATGTTTGTGGTTTTTATATTTTAAATCAGATATCTACAAGAAAATAGAATTTTGATATTAGAAAGTTTTTTACACATTGTTTCAAATGATTTTTCTAGGGTTTTATTCTTCATTTGGTCCTTGGTAATTATATCCAAAGGATTCATACCAATTATAGATCACATTTGATCTCGTTAAAGGTTATAAGAAGGGATGATCCCCATTTCCGCTCATGAGAAATGGGTATGCCTGATATATCTTACACAAAGGGTGAGCCTCATTATAACATCCCAATGTAGTAGGTACTATATACCTGGAAGTCTTCCTTATAATGTTTCCATTTTTAATGGTGAATATAAGAGTCATATGTTAATTATAGATCATGGTACATATATGATTTTTTATGTATACTAAATATTGTATATCCATGCTAATAAGTTTTTTAAGAAATGTTTTTTATGGGTTTCCATTTTTCCACTAGACTAATGAGTTTCATTCATTAAGCCCATTATTGGACTATATGTTCTCATACATATTTTTAAATTTTTTCAAATATGAGAATATTTTTATTGTAAAGGAATAACTCATGATGAAAGTATTGAAGATATGTCATGAAATGAAAACAGTTTTAATTTTTTAAAATGGTGTACATTGTTGAAGAATTTAATACTAAGTATAAATTTACAGTTGTATTATATAGGTTTACTTTTTAAGTGATTTTCCTAATTGTTTAAAACTATAAATTTAAAATATCATCAAATGTGAATTATATTTTAAAAAAATAAAATTTGTAATGTTTATGGATAGTTTATTATAGATTTTATGGAATAAGAGGAAATTTTCTTTCTCCTTCTTTAGTAAACATTTTTACCTATTTTGATTTTGATTTAAAAAAAATTATGGTTATTGAATTGATTCAAAAAAAAATTTGTGTAATAGATTCTTTCTAATGTTGTATTCATATATCCTAGATAAAAGTGAACCTGAGATGAACTATGCGCACTGGAGCGTGTTGTTTTTGTGAAGGTACTCTAGACATCAAAAAAAAAATCAAATGTTTTCACCCTAAATAAAATTATTTGGGTATTTAATCAATTAAATTATTTGAGTATTTTATGTACCCCATGTTCATGGGGACTATGGAGTGAAATACCTCACAATGGAAGCGTTTTCATTTTGATAGAAGGACCCTATGAGTTTTGTGCGTTTTTTATATTTAAATTTAAATTAATGATTTATTATATTATCTTATAAATAATTAATTATAGTGTATTTTTATGATATAGGGCCCTCAGAGGAAGGAATGTGGCCATATATTTGTGGATGATAAAATGGGAGAGTAGTTAGACTACACATAAAAATTTATATGACATCAGTTTGAAGTTATTGATAGACAAACATTACCCACAAAATTTATTATTTGTTATAATACACAGGGTTTAAGGAAATAAATTATATGTAATCAACATGTTTAATTGAATTTTTTATTTTGGGATTCAATGATAAGGATTAAAATTTTTACAAGGCCCCAACTGACCATTGTATTAGCTATTTTTATGCTATTGATGGCCAAGTTTATGAAATTTGATATCCTTTTCCTATGTGGATATACCATAGGGAATATGATTTGGGTGAGGGGAATGACCAATTTTAACCACTGATGAATGTTATAGGCTATGTGACACTATTTTTTACTATTTCTTATCAGTTGAATCAAGTTTAACTGGATAGTCCATACAATATTTATTATGATGTTGAGGGATATACTAGTTCATTGAGAATTGGGTGTTGACCTAAGAACTGGATAGAGAATAATGACTCATAAGAATGAACCACTACTATGTTATGATGTAGGGGACCCTTTCTATTTCCCCCTTGAATAAAAAACCTAAGAGTGGAAGTATATATAAGGTGAATAGGGTATATGTCATCACCAAAGAACCCATATAAAACTTTACTAATTTTGGGGATATGAATTCTTTTGAAGTTTTTATGTGTCAGGAAACCCCTTTTTATTAATTTATGCCTTCATGTGTTAATTTTTGATGAATCTATGGTGCCTAGTTAGGCATCATGGGGCCTGGATTATGGCCTTAATGGGATGTAGGCTTAATGGATTCCCAAAAGTTCTTATTTTGATATGTATTTGGGCCTCGTATGATAATTGTACGATACAAATTGGATGATTATGTCACTATCGATACCTAACATAATTTCTAGGATCATGCTATTGAGATACATGAAGAATGTTCAAGAATCTATGTTTCAGCCTCATGTCTATATGGGATTCCATACATAACATGTGTCCTTAGGATCCTCATCATTTCTAGGATGTGTCAATTTTTTAATGGGGATTGTTTTACTATGATTTTTATTATTATAACTATATTTTTATATCAACTCTAGGATCTAAATGATCGATCATCATAACCTTAAATTTTTTGATCAGGGTGATCATGATAGATGGGATCTAACCATGTGTAATTGTGACTTATGGAATAAAATTTATATAGTTTTTTCATGGATTAAACGTAGTTGGACATGATCCATTATTTACAAATGAAACATTTAAAGATTCCCATGACACCTAGGATCTAAATGTGGAGCCATTTATGATGAAAAGTTTTCTATTTTAGCATGAATATTTGGAATTAATAGTTAACAACCAAGGATATGGTATTTCTATGATTTCAAAAATATCATTACAATCATGGAGGTTCCCTAATAATGGATGAAATAGTAATGATTTATTAAGGTTATATAATTAATAACTAAAAATTGTATGGATTGTAATTGAGTTGGTGAGGTCCACGTGATGTGCACAAATATATTTAGTCATCAATCCTAAGTAGGTATTTTTGGTTTATTTTATTGAATATTTAGAAAATTATTTATTTATTTTTGATGAAAATTCCATATGAAAATATCTCCTCATATTTTGGTTTGTATGGGACCATATTGGTGGTTCCATACATTGATTTATACTAACACCCTTCCCAATACACTATATTATATAGTATCCCTAGTAGATCATTCAGGGTAAAAGAATAAACATGTTTTGGTTGGAAAACATTATATATTGATAGAGATATTGGATCAAATGATGTCATAGATTTAAATAAGGTGAGGTGGTATGTATTTTGGGATCAATAATTATTTATTTTGTTTGTATAAGTATGTATTTGTGGCTGACCACATGGGTGATCAACTATTGTATAACGTTGTTGTTTGGGTCTTCTCTACATTTTATGTATTATCATTTATGGTTATATTTATTTCTTTATCTTTATTTTTTATTTATGTAGGATGATTAGTTATTTATTATTCTATTGTGAAAACTAATAAATGGGTTCTAACCTCCCCATGGTACCTTCAATGAGCCCCATTGTGAGTTAGAAAACTTTGGCACTTTGAAAGGTTCACCTGAGGTCTTGTAGAAAATTTGTTCAATGAACCAGTCAAGTGTCCTCTATACTAATATATTAGATATGGACCTATAGGTCCCAGTTTCTAAACCCAACTCTGATTGAACCCAGAATGGTGTATTTTTAATACCTTTCCCATTAAAAGTCTTTGTTAACCAGTGTATGGGACAACGATTCTTGTCTTGTAATGAGATAGTTGATATGATTTTCAACACCTGAAATGAACATACTATATGATATTTATGGTTTCTGAGTTATGGGGTTTTTTTGGAGATTCGTCCATTGTAATGAATACAATTATTGGAATTTTGACTTTTTTCTATAAAGGAATGATGAATATCATGCATCATGTCGATCACATAGGATTCAGGTGATATATACCTAACATTGTGATTAATTTTGATGAAATTTGTTGTTGTTATGTCTAATGTGTCATTAAAAACTTATAAAATGTTTTACCACATAAGTACCTGGTGTGATTCAATAATATTGGTCTGACATGAAAACATTTGGTTTATTCTTTCATAAGGCCTAATGTATACTATGGAAGAAATGGTCATACACCCCCTTTGGAAAAATATGAATAGAGACCATATTATATCGTTTAAATCTAATTATATAATTCTCATGTAATAAGATATAGTGGATTTCCAATATTTCATACAATGAAATTTTATATAATCAAACTAGGTGACAACAATTTGAAGAATATTGATCACATAGGATAATTCAACTGAATATATGCAAATAAACTTAACTGAAGATACATGGTTCACCTTGGGTATTCATGTCTATAGTATATCAATGAGAATAATCTATCATATGGATATGATTTTTTCATGAAATTCATTATGTATTAAGTTTATGACAACTAAGAGTAAGTGTTCCATCATGTTGATTTAATGATCAATTCAAGAACTGTGTGGTTTTTCTATATGATATGACCTATAATTATACAAAGTCATTAAGAATAAGGGTGTATTATAGTGACCCTTATGATATGAGTTTTAAATTAGTGATCTTATGGATGGATTTGTATCATCCCATGATCTTATGAAAGAAATATTACGTTCGATTACATGCATGATATGCCACATGAAGCATAAATGAGTAACTAAATATTATTAGAAAAATGTTACTATTATAATATATCTATTAGAATAGAGGGTATAAAATTTATTAAACAAATTATGATAATAATCGTTACAAATGTATATATAATTAATTATTTGGTGATCAGTTAATAATAAATGAAAATAAAACCCATTATAAAATAAAAGGAAATGTTTTTCTAAAAAACTATTTAAATTTACCCAAGTGTGTCTTATAACAATTATAACCAAATAACCCTTCTTGTATTATATTATTTAATTTTATAATATATTTAATTTTAAACATTCATCGTATTATTTTTATAGACATGATATAAGAACAAATTAGTTTTTACTCACATAAGATGCATTTTTCTAATATGGCATTTTTTCCACCTTTTGATCATCCACTTGTTTAAAATATCTTTTTTGACACTTATAAAAACTCTATATGAAAAAATAATTTTATTATTTTCATTTATAATATCACAATATACTGTGGTTTAATTTTTGTTATATTTTTTAAAAGTATTAATTTTTGAAGAATAGTAAAAAAAATAAGGCATTAAAATGAAAAACACTTTTTCTTCTAAGTTATTAATTGTGTTAAATTATATTTTTTATTATTTATAAAGTATAATTATAATATATATATATATATAAATCCTATTTTGGTGATTAAATTTAATTTCACATTGAAATTTTATATAAAAATGTTGCAATCTTTTTTTAATTTTTACTTCCTAACCACATTGTTTCGTCCCGTTTCTAGGATTAGTTTTTAATTAATTCAGGAAGCATTTGTGAATTGAATTTTAAAAACTATTTTACATATTAGAAATAAAAAAATCAGTATTTATTATATATGTCCCATTTTTAATTATATGATTTGTAATGTTTAAATTATCTTCTACAACTATTAAGGGTAAATCATGTAATTAAGTGTAATTTTTTCTTATAAATATAAAAAAATGACCAAAAAATTTCTACAAATTTAATTTGAAGATTATATTTAATCCATAATCATTAATGTATAAGTTAGTTGACCAATTATTTCCATTAGAATGAGAATATAACATTGATAATATTTTATTCAGAGAAAATTAAAAATTGTCAAACATCAATTTTTAACATATAAAATATTCTTAATATGAGGATATATATATGATATTCTAATATATATATATATATATATTTAATATAATATATTTACTTTCATCACTGTAATATATATTTAAAATATTTTAAATAATATAATTAGCTTAAATGGTTACACAATGACGATGTAGTAATCGTTTAATTATAAGAAATATCAAATAAATGATATTATCAAAATTATAATAAATGTAATATGAGATAATTATTATCATATGAAAAATTTCAAGATTAGTTTTACTTTCTATTGACAAGTTTAAATAGTTGTTCTGAATATATCATGTATTTATGATAATTTTAAAATATGAAATAATGAATATTCACAAAATTTACATTAATGATATTTTAAAATATAAAATATTTCATTAAATGATATTAAATTAATAATAAATTAAAATACTACAAAATTATTAGTATAGGGCATAAAATTTGATCAATTAATCATTTATTATCATTTGTTATTTTATAGTATTTATATTATCCCTCAATGTGTAAATTACATTATATTGTAGTATGTGTTATAGGGGTTAAATAAGTTCTATAGAAAAAGGCAAGGATTGATAAATAATAAGAACATGTTTAATTTTCATTGGAAAAATGGATTTGAACCTATAAAAATACTATATTCTGTATAACCCTTTTGTGATTCATTTATTACAAAAAATAAATTTATACTTATTTATTATTTTAAAGAAGTCCAAGGGTGCCCCTCTCTTATCTTGTAATGGTGAACCCCTTATTTTTTATTTATACATAAAAATTTATTTTGTTCAGATAATATATGCCCAAATTCATTTCTAAAATATCTACCTCAACTATAGATCTATTACATTAGTCATAACACTAACCGTAGTGGTCTTATGGTGTTAACAAGAGGAGATAATCTGAAGAGGAGGAAGATTATGATAGTATGAATTGAGTCACTCTCAAGGTAAGATAAATTATATTTGTAATCATATTTCAATGATCCTTTTCAAAATATATTTAAAATTTTCAAAATGAAAGTTTTTTATCTGAAATGGGATGAACGATATTTTACACTTTAATGTCTCTTTAACATTTTCATGCACCGTTTACATGTTATCATTTTAATTTAAAATAATGTGTTTTAAATTTTGAGTGTGCAGAATTGTTAAAATAAAATTTCATTTCAAATTGGAAAATTTATATTTATCTTATGTGTTATATATATGTTATTCTTATTTAATGGTTTTTGGGAATTGTTTATGATTACATGTGGTTTTATGAAAAAATGAGGGTGGAAGACTCTGTTATAGATCTCTAATACATAGGTTAATGAGATAGAGTTAACCAGTAGGGGTTTTCCTTAGATATTTAGGGAATAAATAGTCGTGGGTATTCCAATTGTAATAATGAATCTTGCTCCATATGTAGTAAAGAGTGATATAGTAAACAGAAGATTCATAGGGAATTGATGCCACAAGTTTCCATTAGGATTTATGTCTCCAACAGAGTTTTATTGGAAACAAATGATATCATTGGGCATACATTTCTGAAAACAATTTGTAGGTTTTTAAGTATTCAAGGACTAATATTTTATTTATTTATTTTTATGTCCCTTACAATGATTTTTATTCTCCACCCAAGTTTTATTTTTTCACAATGTTTAAGAATGTGTATTAGAATGAAGGAAGTCAAGTGTACTATTGTGAATATTCTTTCATGAAAAATAAATCATGTTTTATATTAAAAGATTATTATTTTGGAATAAATTGATATTATTTTAGTGGTATCCACATTGTATGATTGTGGAATTCTATGTATAAATTAGAAGCTAATTTTATAAACATACAAACATGAAAATATATTCTTTTATTAAAGTTGGTAAATTAATGACTAAAACTCATGATTATGTATTATTCAAGGTCAGGTCCATATATTTTCTATTCATTGTTGGGTATGACAACTTTGGAGATTAATATTTTTTGCTTAAGAGTTATTTAAATCATCATGGGTTTATAATTTTAATATTAATCATACATTATATGTCATAGAAACCCTTTTCAGGATTTATGTTGTGAAACTGTTAGGTAATAAGTTATATATTTAGAGATTGGATATATTAGGTTAATCATCCTAATTATAAATTATTTTAAGGTTTTGTATTATATAAATATTGTGGTTGTTGTCTCTATTTTAAAAATAATTATTTCATTTCATGTTTTAATGTTGATCTTTTATATAGATTAATGATCATTTATCAATATATAAGTAAATGGTTCTCACACAACCTTATTAATCCTTCTAAATGATTACTCATAATTATGATGGAAAAATGATTCTTTATATGATCTTCAAAGATTTATAAGGATCCAAATCACATGAAATAAACTATTTTAACTATTCAACAAATTTTTATTTCCCCAAAATTTATATGGATCATTTTATTTCTATTATTTTATTTAAAAAAATATAGACATCAACATTATCTGAAAATATGATTACAAACAAGGAATTGAATGTCTCTATTATGAATATTTTTTCTACCTACTGAATGATAAGAATGACTTTAATATCATGAAGGAATATTGTGGTTTCGGTATTTGTGGTTTCAATTATTCTCTATGTGATATTCACAAATCATAAGGACATCTTAAATTAAAATATTACTAAATAAGAAATATGGAGCCTTAATTTATAGAAAGATTATATAGTGGTTTTTCAATAATAGTGCAGGAGAAAACATTTGGGTTTTGATAAATGCCTGAGGTATTAGATACACATATTTTTATGATAAGAAAAAGATAAATTGATGAAAAATTACTTCACTTTTGGTGTATATATATTTAATGGTATTTATCACCTTTATTGATTATATCATCTCTTATTTGGATATAATTTTGGTTCATTACATTTTAGGATGCAAAATTAATGGTATATGATAATCATTATGGTTAAATATTTCCCTCAAAATATAAACTTACAGTTATAATAAATCTATAAGAATTATATATTTTTATAAATGGAAAAACCATATACTATGTGAAAACTTGTCTCATCTAGAAAGGTTGGCAGTGTCGAACCCAAAAAAAATTTGTGATAATAGTGAAACACCTACTGCTAGCCTACATTATGTCTCTACTAGTATATTATTTTCATTTTAGTTAAACAATTAGATGGATGAAAAATTAGTTGATTATGGGAGATTTTTTTTTCATAAATATATAACCTTGGGATTGTAAAATGATTTTTTTATTGTGTGATTAATGATATATAGGATGACATTTAATATTTTTGGGACCTGTTTATGATTGAGGTAAAAAAATACTTTATGATTTTTGAGGAATTTTAAGGACAATTTCTTATCAAATGTTACATGTTGATCTTGGTGTATTACTATTTAACATTATATATTAATGTTTTTTATCATATTGATGTTTATTTTCAGAATTTTTTCATATTTTATCCTAACATTTTCGTTTGGTAAATTTTTTATGACAAGATAAATATATAGTTAGTTTTTTTATAGAAAATATGATCCTCTAAAAGTAAATTCTAGTGCTTACTGCATGAGAAATTTATATTGAATACTAATTGTTTATAGAAAAAGATGATTTTGTGATAAAAATTGATTAAATAATGAACCTTAAAATTTTTATGAAGTTAACTTCCATTTGTTTTCAGTCATGGTATTAAAATAATTCCTCAACTCTGTAAAAAGATTGTTTTAAAAAATCTTATTTACTAAGTTTTATTGATGGACTTTTATCCCATCACATATTTATGGTTTTTTTATGGTTATATTCCTCATAAAAATTTTATATATCACTCCCTATAATTAATTAATAGTTTTTTTACCTTCCAGGTTTTTGTTTTCCCACATGGCAATAAAGTAAGTGTTATCTTAGGAGACCTTAGAACATTATTTTCTCTCTAATTAAGGGAATTTTTTTATTAATCCTCTTTCTAATGTGGGATTTCAAAAAAGTAATTTTGAATGGATAAACACATTAATTTTTATCCCATGTTCCAATTGGATGAAAATAATTTAGTAAATGTGGTATAATGTATTATCGCAATATTTTAAGAAGGAAACACTATGTTCGATAGCAAACAGGATACGCCACATCGAGGTTAAATGAACGACTAAATATTATTATTTAAATGTTATCATTATAACTATGTTGTTATATTAGAGTTTATGAACAATATTAACTGAATTTGGAATATATCGGCTACAAATTTATATATAATTAATTATTTTATACGTATTTAAATATAAATGAAAACAAAAAACTATTTTTTTTAATGTATTGTTTTTCTCCAAAATGTTTTCAACTTTCAAAACTATCTTTTATACCAATAATGAATTATATAAATATTTTAATATTATATTAATGATATTTATAATATATTTAATGTTTAAAATTTATTGTATGAGTTTTATATACATGATATAAAACAAATCCAATTTTACTCAAAAAAGATGTATTTTCCTAAAAAAGTAGGGTTTCCACCTTTTGTTGGTGCCATTCTTCTAAATAAAGTTTTTATAAATTTTATAAAATATATTTGAAAAAATAAACATCATATTGGTTATAGGAATATCATATATCACATTTTTTAAAATTTTCGTATTTTTCATATAAGTTTCAATTATTTATTAATAGTAAATAAATACTGCATTATAATTAAAAACAACATTTCATGTAATTAATTTATAGTGTAAAATATAATATTTTTTTTGATTTAAAGGTATAATTATATCAATTTTATATAATTCCATATAATTTATTTCATGGAAATAAATTTCACATTGAAATTTTATATAAAAACATTGTGAGCTTTTGAATATTTTTACATTAAAATCATGTTATTTTGTCATGTCTACAAGATTTAATTTTAATTAATTTATGCAAGTTCTGTGAGTTTTATTTTTAAAATTTGTTTCTATGTTTTTAATAAAATCATAAAAATTTATCAAATAGTTCCCTTTATTTTTTTGGACAATATGAATAGTTACTTTTATATTTTATGTTAACAAGGTTAAGGGTAAATCGGGTAATAAGGGTGAAAATAATATTAGAAACAATATAAAATGACCCCATTACTTGTAGTATTTTTATTGGATGAGTATTTTTTGTCAATAAGAATTAGAGGCTCAGTTATGTGACCACTTATTCCATTTTTTATGAGAATATAACCTTTGTAACATTTAATTCAAGGAACAGTCAAACAAGTCATATTTTTTTTAACAAGTATAATATTTTTAGGATAGGGTTATATAGGTGATATTTCTTACAATAAAGATTAATTTAAAAGGTAAATTATTTATATACATCATACTAATTTATTTTTAATTTTTAGTCAAAACAATAATTACCATAAATAGTTACATGATGATGATGCATTAATTGTCTAATTAAAGGAAATATCAAATAAATAGTACCTAAAATATTTAAATAAATATAATTTTTCATAATTAATGTCATAAAATTTATCTAGATGACTATGAAATATTAAATATTAGTTAAAAGAGTGTTTCTTCAAATATATTATGTTGTTATGGTATTTTTAAAAACTAAACTATGGAATAGTGTCAAAATTGACATATAAAATATTTTAAAATATTAAATATTTAATCAAATGATATAAAATTCATAATTATATAAAATTAATCCAAATGATTGTGATAAGGCATAAAATTTCATCAATTAATAATTATGGTTATGTTGTAATTTTTTAGTAATTATATTAAACCTAAATGATTAAATTACATTATATCATGATAAGAGTTAAATGGGTTAATTTTACGTTAAAAAAAGATAAGGATTAAGAATTTATCAAAATGTAAATTGTCATTAGATGGTTGTATTACGACCAATCATAATCCAAGATTTTAGATAACTCACCATGGAGCCATTTGGAAATGAACATTATTCAGTATTAATTTAATATTTTGAAGAATTATAAGAATTCCCTTCTCCCCTATATAAAAGGGATCCGCATCTCATCATTTCCTTAAACAAAAAAACATATTTGGATCATTCAATATCTAACCAATCCCTTCCTATAATCTCTCCAATAATTATATATATCTATGTTTGGGAAAAATTTGACACTTGGTGGTCTTAAGGTGTTAATAAAATAATATCTTCTAATGAAAAATATGATAATGATTTTACAAGTTGATTCGGACTCAAGGTGAGGGATATTATTTGAAAGAATCTAATTTAAAGTCATTTTTCCAACTATTTTTAAAAAATCTAAAAGTAATGATTGTTTTACTATATAATTGATAAAATTATTTTCATTATTGTATGTATCTTTGATGTTTTGATGCTTCTTTTATATGTTTTCAATTTTATTTTTAAATAGTATGTTTTCACTTATGAGTGTGGGGCTCTTTAAAAATGAAAATTGATTTCAAATTAGAAAGTGTATTTTAATGTTATGTATGATTTTTGGGTTATGATTTTGTAATGGTTCATGGGATGTTTTTATTAGTAGGGGTGATTCTATGATAAACTGGTGCTGGGTGATCATGTTATAACTCTCTATTGCATTGTGTAATTGGACAAATTTAACATGTAGGGGTTTTTATAAGACATTATGGGAATATATTGTGGTGGGTATTCTAAATTTATCCCTGAAAATTACTCCCTATCTAGTCATGTGATCTATAGTGAATTTATGATTGATATGTAATTGATTCCATAAGTTATATTTATGATATATGTTTTCTATGATATTTTATAGGGATCATATGGATCCATGAGGTAAGATAATGGTATTATCTTTTATTGGTGAAAATAATAAATTTATGGAAATTGATTCATTATGTTATAAATGTTCCTCGACTAATGGTTTATATTGGACTCTAAGTCTTTTAATGCTCACAAATCATGTTTCACTTATCACAAATCATGTACTAATCTTGTAAACTATGGTTGATTTGGTTCTATTATGTTATATTGGGATAATGATTAAGTATTATCCATTATCATAGTATTATATAATAATAGAGTTTACATATATTTTCCTTAGTATGAGACCCTACTTATATGTTAACTATATCACCATTGGAGTGAATGAAATTGACTAAGTCCCAGACATCATAACCTAGACACCATAACTCAGACACCGTGACCCTGCTACCATAACCTTGACACTATTTCCTGATTTAGAAATGGACCTAACACCATCACACTTTCTACCATAAAAATTTCTACTCGAACACTTACAATGGTGACCATGATATCAGTTTGACAATTCACAAAGGATTTGCTACCACAATCTTGTTACTATTACCACATGCTATCGGTTTAACAATTTGCAAAGGACTAGACACCACTCTTGTTATACCCTTCAATAGAAAAAATGACACTATTCCTAGCGACACATTTTCAAGAAAAAAAGTGTGACACCATTCCATAAATAATCATTTTCGGTAATTTTTAATTAAATTTTAATTTTATTTATAAGGGTCATATTTAAGTCATTTAATGACACTAAAATAATTAATCATATTTTTTTTTAAATTTCACCTGATAATACTAGGTATGAGGTATGTAAATCATGTTCCCTTCTAGCCAAAACCAAGACATCCCGAAGATAAAATACATGGTGGTGCACGAGATTCAAATATATCATGAAATTAAGGAAACTAAAATAAAGTAGAACACACGCATGAAAAAGAATAAACTGAATAAATTGTTTTAGCCAATATTTATTTCAATTTAGTCTTCCTCTATTTGTAACTTATATTTCAAAAAACTAAATTTTACTTCGATTTGTTTTCTTGGATTGTAGTTATAACCGTTTTCCATATTAGTGTAGTTATAAAAGTTATATCAATATCTCATATTGTTATAACTTAGAATTAATCAATCTTCTATGAAACTATTTAAATTGACAAGCTATTATAATTTTACCACCTTGATTAACAGGATTATTTTATTTATAATTGGGGGAGTATTTTAAATAAACATTGTAACAGAAAAGTATATAGGAACTCAATTCACCCCCTCTAAATATTCCTACTTTGACCAACAATCGGTATTAGAGGAGTTTTTAAAATCCATATCATCATCATTTTTAATTGGTTTTAAATATTTTTCAATTGTAATTTTAGTTGTATTTTAAATATCTCAAAATTTCTATTAGTTCTAATGTTTTAGTATATTAGAAAAATATACACTATTAGTTAGTATCGATAATATATTGAAAGGTGATGCTACAAATAGACCTCCATTATTTAATAGAAGAAATTATGCACAGTGTGAAAATAAAATTAAAATGCACATAGAAAGTGTGGGTTTTGTGATTTGGTCTTCAATTATAGATGAATATAAGATTTTTTTACTGATAGGAATACTTGGGATGACCCAAATAAAGGTTATTATAATAGTAGTTTCAAATCAATGAATTCCCTATACTTATATTAAGAGATCAAGAATTCATTAAAAAATTTGAATGTAAAAAACATTTGAAATTTGGGATACTTTATCTATTTCACATGATGTAACCTCTATTTTTAATGAAATGAGACTGAAAACATATGCCATTAAATTTGATAACTACAAAATTAGGCCGAATGATCCTATTTTTGAAATGTATCTTAGGTTTAATTAAGTTTTAAACAATATGATCTCCCTAGGAAGAGATTTTATATCCAAGGAAAAAATAATGAGAATACATAGATGCTTACCAGATATCTGGGGTGGAACATCTGTATCAATAATAGAATCTAGTGACATTAGCATGTTACCAGTAAAGGTGATGATATGCAAGTCGATGATGTATGAGGAAGAATTAAAAGTCAATAATGGATAAAAGGAAAAACCCAACTGTAAATCTGTGGCACTCAAGACAACTACCTATAAACAAATGGATAGGTAGAAATTACAAGACCCTGCAGAAAGTTCCAACAGTGAACAATCATTAACAGACAGTGATGACAAAATTGCTCAGATAACTAGAAAGTTTATGAAACTCTGTATAATGAATAAAATATTTAGAAATCCCCACTTCAAAGAAAGATATGATCATAAGGGAAAAATGAATAAGGATTGTAAAAAAGTGAAAAATATAATTAAATATTATTTTATTCATGAAAAGTGAAAGGACAAGTGAAATAAAACTTTCCTAAGTTTAAATATGAGAATAAATTTCAGGACAACTATAAAAGGTATCAGAAAGAAATTGAGGCCACCTGGAGTCCTTCAGAAGATAGAACTAGTGACTCTAAATCCTTCCAAGATGAGAGAGATAACAATGGAAATATGTGCTTCATGAAAAATACATCTGAGGTAACCAAATAATCTAATGTACGTATATTTTATTATTCTGGTTATGAATCTAACAATGAGGAAGCAATGACTAGTGAAGAATTATTTGAATACTATAATATTCTTGAAGACACAAGTTGTTGATTAAAAGACAAATATAACCCCATGATGAAATAATATTATTTTACTTATCTTTCTAAATATGATCTTTCTATAGAGAAATATAAAAACTATAAATTACTAAAGGAGAACAATGAACATAAGTTATTTAATGATTAATTAAAAGGGGGAATAGAGAAATTACCTAAAGAAAAATTACTCTTACACAAATGATTGGTAAAACAATTTCCCATAGATACATGACTGGTATAAAATACCAACCTTGGAAAAGAATTATCACCAAAAACATGTTTGTAACTAAATATATAAAACTGTTTTTGGGCTTAAAACATACAAATATTCTGCACATTCCAATAATGTGAACTATTTTATTACTTTATGTTTCTTAAGACTGAATAGAGTTTACTTCTCAAATTCATTATAATTTTAAAATTGGAAACCTATGAAGAATGTATGGGTTCCCAAATCCTTTTTAGCTAGTGTTATTTGGTATAAAAAATTGAGGTACCAAAATCTATTTTTGTTTGATTATTTTATTGTAAATTTGTTTGAAGAGTTCTTGCAACAGCTTATAGTACTTCAAATGTGGATGTCTAAGACCCATGATAGAATATTACTCATTCTTCAATAATGTAATTAAGACTAATGGTGGTCGTGCCACCTTTGGTGACAAATGTTAAGGAAAAATAATTATCCTCGTCCCAATTGGTATCACTAAATCAGTTTTAATTTATTAAGTACTTTTTGTTGCTGGATTAAAATATAATAGTTTTAGTTTCTCACAACTATATGTTGATGGATTTCATGTTAAATTTGAAAATGATTCTTGAAATGTTTTTAACTATAAAAATGAAGTAATATTCTCCAAATTTAGAAATGAAAATATTTATGCTGTTAATTTAGATAATTAAATCTCTCAAAATTTTGTATGATTGAGTTTTTTATAAAAAATATTGGTTTTCACATAGGTGATTAGAAAACTATAATATAAACTCACATAGAAAACATAAAATAATAGGTTTTGTCGAGAATTTACACAAACATGAGTTTATAAATGAAAAATTCTATAATACTTGTAAAAATGGAAATTGTAAATCATTCAAATCTAGAAATTAATGCTAAATCATCTGACCATCCTATGAAATAATCAGTTAAAACTTACAGTTCAAGAAATTCTATAGATTCTAGTCACAATCAACCCAAACATATTGAAGAACATGAAGTAACTATATATTCTTCTTCTAGACCTATTATAACTCTTAAAAACCACCCTTTAGATGCAATAGTTGGAGACATAGATAAAGGAAGACATACATGAGCTTCTCATAGAAATTAGTTTGATCATCAATCATTTCTATTGAATTCTGAGCGCAAAAAAATCAATGATTCAACTAATGATGAATTTTGGGTGATAGTTATGCAAGAGGAACTAAATCATTTGGAAAGAGGTAATGTTTTTAAACATGTGGATTGACCCAAAAAACCATGTCCATTGGCACTAAATGCGTGTTTAGGAACCAAGTAGGTGAAGCTGGTAACATAGATAGAAATAATTCTAGATTGGTTACACATGGTTACAGTCAATAAGATGTAATTCACTATAAAGAAACTTTTTCACCAGTTTTTGTACATGAAGCCATTAGAATCCTTCTTTCACGTACAACACATCTCACATTATAACTCTATCAAATGGATGTCAATCATGCATTTCTAAATGGTGATATATTTGAGGATGTTTTCTTAACAACCCCTTAGTTTTAAAAACCCTCACATTCTAAATCATGTTTTTAAATTAACTAAGGCTTTATAAGTTTTAAGGAAAGTTCCAAGATCTTTGTATGATAGATTATATTTTACTCTTATTTCCAAAGGTTTAAAAAATGTATAGTTAATACTTTTATTTTTATAAAACAAACTTCTAAAGGTGTTTTAGTTGTTAAAATCTATGTAAATGACATTATTTTTGGATCTTCAATAAATTCATTATGTAATAATTTATCAAAAATGATGAAAAATGAATTTGAAATGAGTTTAATGAGTGAACATAAATTCTTCACGGGATTTCAAATTTCTCAAAACAAATAAGTTATTATTTTAAATAAAATACAATATATAAAAATATCATAAAACATTTTGGCATGGATAACCCTAAAAGTTTTATACTCTAATGAGTACTACATGTAAGTTAGATCATAATGAAAATTGTAAATCTATTGATGGAACCACTTATAGTGGAATGATTGAAAGTTTACTATACTTAACTATAAGTCAGCCTAATATTATGTTTAGTGATTTCATTTGTCCATGTTTTAATGAAAATCCCAAAGTTCATCATTTAAATGTTGTTAAAATAATATTAAAATATCTCAAACATACAACCAATTTAATGTTGTTCTATCATAGAGGAAAACCTTTTGATTTAGTAAGTTATTTTGATGTGTATTTTTTTGGTTCTAAGTAAGATAAAAAAGCACCCCTAGAACATGTCACAATTTAGGCAAGTCTCTAGTATCGTGGTGTGTTAAAAAATAAAAATTATGTTGTATTATCTACTGTTGATACTGAATACATAGTTGTTGGTAGTTTTGTGCACAAATTTTGTGGAGGAAACAAACATTACTAGATTATTGATATCAATTCAGACATCTACCTATAAATTTTGACAATAAAAGTTCGATTTACATATCAAATAATCCTATCTCACATTCCATGACTTTAAATATTCATACAATGCATTAATTTTTGAGAGATCACTATCAAAAAGGTGATATCACATTGGAATTCATGGGCACTGAACATTATCTTTCTTATATATTTATTAAGCCATTAAATTCATAAAGGATAAATTGCATCATACATGATTTAGGAAGGATAAACCTCAAGTGAATAGTTTACTATTTCACAAGTTACTATATTATATTTACTATCTCTCTGTTATAGTCTCATACTTGATGTCTCAATGATAAAATCACACCATTTAAAGTCACACTATACTGATGAAATCATTACTACCAGCTCAGGTTACACCATAATGTCTTAGACATATATTTGTAGAATTTCTATTCATATTGATGTATCGATTATTTTATTGATTTTATACCATGTATTTATGTTTTATATTTTTGAAATACCTAAATGATAAAACCACAATATTTCCACCCATCTCTTCACTCAATCTCTCTTTTCATAAAACTGAAACCCTTATCTCTAAAACTGTTATCCCTCTTTCAACTTTTCATTTTTCTCAAACTCACATAGGATTCCCAAAATGAATCACCAATCTTCATAGACTCTTGAGGAGAATTTTTCTCCCAATAAAGTTAAAAATACTGTTAAAATAATGCCTAAGAAACCACTAAATCCAGGCCTTGCTGATCAAATAGTAGTTCCAGAGAATGAAGTCTTTCCAAAGTGGTTACAGACTAGTATGTCTCTTGTTTTGAAGGTATTTTATGAACATGTATTATTGAACTAGTTCAAAAAAACATAAAATAACCATTTATCTAAAACTGGTTTATGTTTAATATTAGTATTTTCAGTTCAAGATCATTTCGGAAGATGATTTTGTTGTACGAAGCTCAGTAAATTGTCAAGGATGTACACTTTCTTCGAGGCTGTGGGAAGCCTACCTAGGAATACCTCATGATGAAATTTTTAAATAATTTTAAGTATGACCTCCTACTATAATAGATGATTTTATATTTGTATAGGATTTTTATTGTTTAACTAGAAACAAATAGAATAGAATTCTGATAGTAGCTGAGATAGATGGTGAGACAAGACTAATTTTTAAGCTTATTCAACATCTTGATTTTTCAAGGAATGTGGACTTCTCCACCCTTAAGTATCAATATGTGATCTTAATACATCATATGAATAATGGGAACAATATAAATCTGTTTAAGTATATTATACATCACATGTGGGATATGATAAAAAAACCTCAAATTCAAAATCTCTATTTTATTAAAGGTAAATTTCTGAAATCTTATTATCCAACAATATAGTTGGTCAGAATGAAGAATTTGTTGAAGGTTATGAGTTTTTGTCTCAAAGGATACAGATAAGAGGATGAAAATTTTCCAGAACCCATGGAAGAAATCTTGGGTAGAAGATAATGAAATAATTCTTGAATGTTTCAACCCAATTGAAAACTCATAATGACCTAAGAATGTATCTAACAATGGTCTGGAACCTGATGAAGTTATTGAATACTAAAATTAGGAGGTATATGATGTTGTAGTTTCACCTAAATAAGGAACTATCTTAGAAGAAGAATACAGTGGCCTACCTATTCCACAAGATGTAATTGAAGAATATGTAGCTACTGATGTTACTAATGATGTTGTTTCTAAATAATAATAAGATGTTATTCTGGAAAAAAATATGTTCATTAAGAAAATTTAGAAGAACATCTGAAGCCTAATGTTATTTTATATACTTATGAGAGGATGGATCATGCATTTCAGTTGGAAAATTAAGTAACTGATCTAGATAGAATAGAAGAAGTGGAAGTGACTCAAGATAGTTAGTCTCTTATTCCTATCATAGATGCACCTATTTAGGGAGAGCATAACCCAAATTTGGAATGATTTAAAGTCTCTAAACCTATGGATTTAATTTTATTAGATGCCTATTATATATTTTCTGAGTATTTTGGTGTTGCTGATTCTCAAGGATTCTAAGTTAAATAATCTGATCCCTCTGTAGTGTTTAATTTCAAACCAACCATTACGAAAGAAATTGTACCTACAATGGAATCAGAACCTATATCACTTCCTTCTTATGAAACTACCCAAGAAACTCCATCTTATGTAAGTAAAGGTCACATTAATGAGTTTTGGAAACCTTTTTATCTGGATTTGAAAAGGTCCTAAAGTCACAGATTTCCCCTATGAATAATCCTATTGAATGAGATGTTTCCCTACTATTAGAGAAAATTATTTAACAGATTCAACCAAAGATACATCATGAAATTTAGGATGTTCATATTGAGAACAAGATTTTGAGTGCTGAGGTGAAATCTCTATAATCTATAGTTGTTGATATGTAAAAGTTCTCACCAACTTCTCATGATTATGTTGCTAATCATAGTAATGATGTGGCTGATAAGATTCCACAAAACTTTTTATCTCTAATTCCAGAAAACTCGGTTACTATATATGAAATCGTTTTCGATAACAACACCATGATAGCCAATGATATATGTGCAATTGTTTATAGATTGAATAATCTAACCAATGGATGTAAATGTTGCATACAAAAGGTTATAAATCAACTTAAGTCTCTCACATCAGCTATTACAGGTTCATCTGCCTTTGGACATCCATCTCATTCTATAAAGAGTGTTTTGATCAGATCAATTATTAAAGAAGAGCTTCAGTCAGTGTTGAGTGGTGCTGATAAGGAAATTTTATATGTTATCATCAAGAACAGTGACCATGTACTTGATTTGGTGAGGGTAAATTAAAATATTTTAATTTATGATCAGCAAGAAATCTCTAAAAAAGTGGATTTTTACTTTAATAGAATTTATTACAAGTATGAGCCGACCAATAAGATCTAGTATCTTTTAGAGAATTAGAAAATACCTCTAGTAACTAAAGCCTTTAAGGATCAAATACCAATGATCAAGGAATTAAAACACAATCTGAAGATTTTCTTGTAAAACAATGATGAATTTAAGAAGTCTATGCAGTATGGAGGTGACATCATCACTGATTTAAATAATTTGTTAAAGTCGTATCTACATGTACAATGTACTGCCATTGTGGATCCTATAGCTTCCCCTTTCCAGCATGTTCCAACTCCTTCTTTCTCTACTACCTTTAATCTTGATACCATGTAAATATATTAGGCTCTGATCTAGATTAGACCTATTATTATTGAGAAAAAAGTTCATCGGTATCCCACCAGAGCATCTCTTGCAACCTTTGTCTTTAATAGAGTGCCTTTTTTTCTCTGACAGTCGGATCAATCCCTTCTACAAATTTTACTTCTGATAATGTGTCTCCTCCTGATGTCTATGACAAGGGAAAATAAAATATTTATGGCTCTGAAGATAAGTGAATGATGTATTTTTATCGGTTTGTATTGTAATTTATCTCATTTTTGTAATGAAATCTCAAATTATATTCAATACAATGCACACTTTTTTTATTCTATTAATTTACTTCATTTATTTTTTCTTTAAATTTTAATTTTGTTCTGATAATCCAAAATGGGGGAGAAATAAGATAATTCATTTATGGAAAATGGATCTTCATGTGAGAATGAAAAATTTTATACATCCTATTACATATATACTGAAATATCTTGTCTTTAATAAAATATATGGATTATAAATTTCATGATTTCTGATCATAAAAAAGGGGTATCCCAACCTCTATTTATTAATTTTAAAAATATTCTATTATCAATAGTTATATAATATTATTCTCTCTTTATAAGAATCTATTCATACACCCACCCCTCATGATACTCAAATTAAAAGAGATAATGTGATCCCATCCTCAAGAAATAGAAAATCAACACCTCTATCTTGCACCAAATAAGACGTGTGTAAGGATCTAGGGTAATGTGATCTAATGGTGAAGCATAGACACATGGATCCATTAGGAAGAATGTTTATGGGGATGCTTGGTAGCAGGAGAAAAGAGAAAACACACAATAGAGAAAGGATCTAAACTTTATAATGGGAAGATCTAATATCAGTATGAGAAATGGTTTTAAAATCTATTATAGCTGAATCATGATTAAGAAAACATGTTTTAACTATATAAAATATTCATTAGTATTATAAATTTAATTATATATTTTACATCCTTTGAAATGACTTTAAAAACACCTAAATATGATTTTAAAATTATTTTACGTAAAAGTATGGGTTAAAGGGGAGAAAGTGAAAAAAATTTTAAAAAATGGAATTTTGACAACATTTTGGAAGTGACTCACTATTGGGATATTCACCAACGTGAGTTATTAGTGGGTGATGCATCATTGGGTTACCCACTATTAGACAAGTCACCAATGCAAGCTACTAATGATGAACTACCATTTTCGAGTCACTGTTCTGTGAGTCATCATTTGGCGAGCCACCATTTAGTGGGCCACCATTTATTTAGTCATCATTCAGTCAGTCACCATTCATTGAGACACAAATGTGACTCACTATTAACTACCTACCGGTCCTGACTCACCGTTAGATGAGCTAGCATTGGGAAACTAAAGTCCTGACAAACTCCTGAAATGTGTCACAATTTCAGTGAAGAACACTCCAAACACCGTATTTTTGAAAATTAATTGATAGTGGAGGTTCAGAACATTAAAATATATTAATTTAAATTAATATAATGATGATTACTATGTTTATAAATATATTATAAGACTGTATTTTCCTTTAAAAATTCATTTTCCTTAAAACCAACTTTTTATCATATTTAAAAACATATTTTTAAATTGATTTATTCGAATATATGTATTGAATTTGATAATATACAATCCATATTTTTATTTTGATGTTTAAAATATGGTAAATGTGAAACTTCAATTTTTTTCAATGATAATAGTAACAATGGTTAAATTTAACACGTCAGTGAAGGTTAAATAGGGTTACTGATGGTTAAAACTAAGAGACAAAGACAATATGTTGTCATATTAATTCTTATTGAATGAAGGAAATTAGAAACATATGTCCTTATTATTGAAAATGAGTTTTTTAATGGATACTTATTTGGGAAATGATCAAAATAATATTTATTGGAATGAAAGATACAAAATATCTTGCTCTTAGTTTTAAATATATGTTATGTGTCAACATAGGGAAAAATTAATGTTATGATTTAATATAAGTGTCTATATTGATATTAATTGAATTATTTTCATGATATATATTTATTTAAATTTTTTATACATTTTATAATGAACATAAATAATTATACACATCGATGCATTAATTATCCAATTAATAAAAAATATAGATAATTCGTTTAAAAAATTTATTAGAAATGTAATATGAATGATGTAATGTGTGAAGTGAATTTCATACATTAATATTACATATTAATTTAATATCATATAATTAAATGTTAATTCCCCTTTGTCATGAAGTATTTAATTTCAAATTAAATGAATAATGTTAAAATGTAAATAATGATATTTTGTAATTAATAAATTCTTAATAAATGATATAAAATTAATTAAAAACATTATAACAGGAAAAATGAATGGGATATGATTCTAATAACCGTAAATTATATATTTATATATTCTATTGTCAATTTAATGTTATATCACTAACCCATAATGGGTGAAAACATTAATATTATGGTTATTGTATAGAGGGTCAATGTAGGGTTAAAACCAAAAGATATGGGATAAAACATAATCCAAAATTTTCCAAATTTTATTGGATGATATTATTTCTAATAATCCCTATATTATAATTGAATTTTATCAATTTGTATCCAGCTCATAAAAAATTAAATTATATTAATATAAAGTTTTAAAAAATTACAAGGGTGACCCTTCACAAAATTATAAATGGGAAACCCTCGCTTTTCTTCTTCATACCACACTAATCTTTCTAGTTGATTAAATTCAAAAAAATATTCATATACAAACCATTAAAACAAGTATAGATGTGATGTTATTCCAAAAAGTTAAACCATAGATATCTGAAGTGGATATCTAAAATGAGTTTTTTCAAAAAAGATATAATCTCTAAAAACAATCACTTTATATGTAATTATTCTTTAAAAAATTATAAATATATTAAATTATTTAAAAAATAATATCTTTTTTATCTTAATTATAAATGAATATTATTATGACTATTAAACCACATTTATTCACCTACTTTCCTCAAATGGGAAGTGAAAATATCACTCAGGCATATACACGACATACCATCTCAATATGGCAATATAATTATTTTCTCATCACCATCTATTAACATTGGAAATTAATAGTGGTTTAATGTTAATATATGACATATATTACTTAATTATAATTAATTAATGATAATATCATTGTAATATCCCGACCGAGGTGCCACACACTAGTGCCTCCATCTAGTCAGTCTCATGAACTCAAGTGTGCCACACCATATACTAGAGGCAGCTAACTATTAAGGACGGTATGATAAATACTTCATGGGGTGACTATAAAATCTTTTATCATAGTAACACACCAGTAAATATTATAAAAAAAAGTGGAAGATAAATATTGAATAATCAACAAGATCAATATCTCATGGTAATCAATTTAGGAAAATACAAGATCTGACACAAGCAGAAACATGCCTTGTCAATGTATGTGTCATGTTTCTAAAATGAAAAATAAAAATAAAGAAAAAAATTAACTCCCAAGTAGGTCCCTAACCATAACCAGTTCCTTCATTCTATTTCCTTCCTCAATTATCAATATATCATTGCACATTTTCCTATAACATTTCCTGTACCAATTATGTATATTTGGGTACCAATTAGGTATCTTTAATAGGTTGTGAGTACGAATCAATAGGACACCACAGACGGTGTCTACAATAAAATCCATTAAAATATAGTGTAAGTAGTCATATTAAGAAATACATAAAATGCATATTTATCCATTTATCACATTATCAGTTTATCTATATTTAACCACATAAACCATATCATATCGTGGACACCCGTATCTAAATACCTAATTTGGCCTATGTGAGAGTATGATCTATTTTTAAGGGATCCCATGAGTATAAATTTTCATGTTACCATTCTCATTTTTAGAAATAATGTTCTAGGTTTCCATTCCTTAATTAATATAATTGAATGACCATGTTATGATTATTATATTCACAAATGAATAACCATGTTACAATTTATTAATTCACACATATGAATAACCATGTTACCATTCTTTATTTCACAAATTAATGATTATTTTTCCTGTAATTAATTTACACAATTGAATGACCATGATACCATTATTTGACCCTTGGTTGAATTTCCATGTTACCATTCATACATTATTATTACATATATCATAATAACAAAATATTACAAATATCTCAAGTACCCATTAGATAATTAAATAGTTAAATAATAAATTCACAATATCCAAATTCACTAATTAATTAACCAAATAATTATATGATTCATCACATTAATATCAAACAATATCTTTCCATTGCTAATTATTCAAAAATCCCATTATTTCAAAATCCTTTAAAAAATTATTTCACCAAAATAATTAATTCCATTAGGTAATTAAATTTCTAAATAAATAAATAAATTATAATATTTATTTTCATGAAATTAACCTCATGACTATGGGATTTGAACATTATACCACCAAACATTATCCAATTATCCAACAAAGATACCAGTGGAAAAGCAGCACAAGGAATGATGTGGTAGTTTCCAAGAAGTTACTAGATTATGGTTGACCATTATCAAAACCACAAATGAAAATATTCCAAGTGAGTTTACCATAATGGGATGTATAATAAAGAACATAAGTACAAAATCCAACCACAAAGTCTTTCTAGGGACAGATTTAATATATGGGATATTCAAAAGGGGTTTGTGAACTCCAAAATTGCCTGAAGTGTCATTCTAGGATAAGAAGAGAAGAGATGTAGTGGTTTTAAAATACAATGATCCACACAACCACTTTAAAACTATAGTTCAATCATTTACACATTGTGTAATTATACTACATGTCTTTTATTTCTTTTAATTAGTTTTGAAGAAAAAATCCAACACCTCTTATTTGTTTTATTAAAACCCATTAATAATTACTTGACATGTAATACCATTACATGTTGTGTAAATGTTCTATAATTGAGTTTTATATGAATTTCCATTTGATTCCTCTAAACTCATCACAAACCCATTTTTAACACATAACAAATAAATACTCATGCTCTATAAATTTAAAAAAAACATGCATCCCCATACATTAGGTAATTTTATTCAATAAATTCTCCTTATATCTAAACAATAATATCTCATAATTTATAAAATGAAGAATAATTTAGATAGAAAAGTACCTAAAAGGATGGAATCCAAAAATCTCCCCACCTTATAACAGCTCCTCCATGAGCTGCACTTCCAATGATCTCTATGATTCAGAATAAAAAATACCAGGTCACTAAGGTTGCACATCTTCTTTCCTTCCCTATGTTACTCTTGTATATGCCCATATTTCCACATTATAAAAACAATAAACACGGTCATTGCACATAAAAAATTATTAGTATTATCTAATACACATTCATGGTTGTCCTCAAAGGATTCATCTAACTAAGGATTAATATCCTCCACCTTGATCACTTGATATGGGACAAAATGATATTTTGAAAGTTGTGATAAATGTAAAACATCATGCATTGAACTATATATTTATGGAAAATCCAATGGATATGCCACTGGCCTAATTCTATCTACTACCTCAAACTGTCCAATGAACCTGTGTGTCAACATGCCCTGCCTCTATATCCTATGGGGACACAACCTAGGTGACACCAGAAGGAATACATGATCAAAATTTGAAAACTCTAGGGGTCATCCCCTTCTATTAGCATATGAATTATGCCTACTCTAAGCCATTTACATATGTTACAGAATTATATGAACCTTCTCTGATTTATAAAATATAAGACTATGTCCTAAAAACCCTCTCTCACAATCCTCTATCTAGCATAGTGCTAATCTGTATGGCCCACCATAAACAGTCTCATATGGTTTCATATATATAGTATCGTGATAAGTTCCACTACTAGAAATTCAAATCAATCCATATGGTTCTCCTAAAAACATCTGATGTCAAAGAAACACTCCCAAAACATATCCTCAATGAACTGTATTGAATTATCTAGTTACCCATTTGTATGTTGGTGGAACGAAATACTATATAATACCTTCTTTACTTTCTCTTTCTGCAAGCCCTTCTTGAACCACTATTTGAAGATTGAGTCATGACATGAAATAGTATTCTGTGGCACCCCATGCTGAAAAATTATGTCCCTCACATATAAATATATTAGATTATCCCTTGATAAAACCTCATTTATAGGAAAGAAATGTGTTACCTTTTTTAATCAATCAACAACAACCGAGATAGAATCAAACATCCTTGGGGTCTTTGTGAGACCTACCATAAAATAAATTATCACGTCATCCCAAATCCAATAAGTAATTTGTAATGAGTGAATAAAACCATCATTCCATTTATTATATTCTCCCACCTACTGAGAGGTGTAGAATAATGATAAAAACTCTTTTATTACCCTTTAAATGATCAGCTGCTAAAACCATTGTTGTTGAGAGTGGAATCTCAAGAGGTGGGTGAATTGTGTTCTTACTTAAAATTTCTATGAAAAAATTATGATAAAGATCCACCATATTTGAAACAGCTCAGATAATTAAGGAAGTAGAGATATAAATGTTTAGTTGGTCAACAAGTTTCTTAAAGGGTGATTATTCCTCATTTAAATCAGTGTAAAAAACATATTCAGCTTCTGAAATAGGTTTACAAAATTAAACACATACACCCACACTAACTATAACTAACTATCAGAGTCAATGTAAAACAGTTTTCTGTTTCTGATATTATGATTTGCGGAAAATATAAAAAACATAGTGTTACAAAAACATAGAACAAATCAGATTTAAACAACTGGTTCAGTCTCAAGCTAATACTAAATCCTATCCACTTGGTGATCAACTTATACCAAGTAGTTTATATTAACAATAAACATGATACACAGTCTTTATTGGGCTTTACAACAGTTTTCACAAACTATCTAGGCCTGAAACCCTCTACCACTATTCTTCCTGGAAAATCAAACAAGCTAATCCAAATATGGCCTCTTCAACAGTTACATGTGGGAAACAAGGTGTTTGTGAAATATGATGTGAGGGTGTTTAGTATCCTCCAATTCAAGAATAGGAGATGGTGTGTGTAACAGAAAGACACACACACTTCTCACAAATGTGAAATAAAAAAACACAATAGATATAATATTATAAGATTGATTTTAGACAGCTCTATGTGTTTGCAGTCCAGCTATTAACTCCTTGGAGTGAATAAATTGCAGTTTGAGTCTTTCTCTTGGAGTTTTCCTCAAAACAGAGTATTGCAACTCCAGGTTCTAGTTTCCAAGTTCTGAGATGTTCTACTTCTTGGTTTGATAGATATTTGAAGAAGTACAAAAGGCATATGTGAATTTTTTCTCCCAAATGATATTTGTGGTGCTCTTGGGTTCTCAATGTTAGTGCATGATATTTAATTCTTATTCTCTTTGATCTATCGAGTAATATATTTTTCATGCATTTATCTCTTGTTTCCTCTATTTCTTCCTTCTTTTTACATGGCATTTTATATTTTAGATCTGACAATAGGAATAAGTAAACCACGTGCGGCCTTCCTCGTACCTCATATTGTCTCTTTATACAGTCTCTTGATATGTGTACAATCAGTATTAATTAATTTCAGAAGCATTAAATTTACAAAATATGACCGTTATAATAATCTTAAAATTTGAAAAATTATGGAGTAGAAGAGTGAGCATCAGTAGACTGGTAGTGGAAGCTTTCTCAATATTAGGCTTCAGCAGTAGACTACATCGGTAGCCTTAATTGGTAGCCCTCAACAGTATCCTTCAATGGTAACCTTCTATCGATGACCTTCTTCAATATCCTTCCTCGGTGGCCTTCATCGATAGCCTTCTATCGGTGACCTTCATCTATAACATTCTCTCGATGAACTTCATCGGTGACCTTCATCGTTAACGTTCATTGGTGACCTTGTATCGGTGGCCTTCATCAGTAACCTTCATCGGTGACCTTATATCGGTGACCTTCATCGGTGACCTTTACATAGATAAATTTGGCACTATAAGCTTAATCGATAGAACAGTGAGATTAATGATACATAGTTATTACCAGATAAAAACAAAAAATATTAATGAAACATGATTATCGTACAATAAAAACATGATTATCTCATAAATGAAACATGATTTGGGACTATCAAAATCGGCGAGTCCAACCATCTCCCCCTTTTAGATAATCAAAAATTATGCCAGTGAAAATTTATATTTATGTATTATTGAATTATGGATAAACACATTTTCTAATATCTTAAGTGGTGTGTAGAAGTAAAATAGAACCATGATTATTGTGGAAAATATAGATAGTGTATCCATGTAAGGACTCCACTAAAATTAAAACTTCTCCTTCTTTGTGATTAACAGAAAGAATGGAATTCAAAAAAATACAAAAGTGGATTTTATTATTAATGAAGCAAGAGTACAATATACAAAAAGAGTAAAAAGATCCCTATCAACATGGAAATCCCATATTTAATCCACATCAGAATGGTATATTGGAGCTTTGTGTTTGGAAGCTGAGGGGGAAACTTCAGAAGATGGAGGGATAGGTCGAGGTATGGCAGTGACCAGGGTAGGAGGAGCAGCTATAGAGGCATCAGTAGACCAATAGTGAGTAGATCTCTGAAGAATCATAGGGGTCAATATTATGATGTCCTTTGTAGGAGTCATCAATGGGGAAGCACTGGTAGAGCCTGAGGTAGCTGAGAAAGAATTTTATGCTAGAGGAACAATAATAGGAGTGCAGTCCACATGGAGGAAGGGTAAAATATGATTTTTGAAATCCATAATAATACTTCCTCCACATTCCATGGATGAGATAAAATCATCCTTATTCACCATTAATTTTTCAAAGGAAGGAGTCAAATCTCTAAGCTTGCTAACTTGATCCTTAAAGCCTGAGTGACAGGTGGGATTCTCAGGTTTTCCAACTGAATCTTGAAGTGACCATCCATCTGATGTTTAGTGTACACCATTTTGTAGTAGAAATCAACTTGCTCTCTGACAGCCATCTGATCAAGTGAAGCCTCCCTTTGATAATCTCCCACAAGATTATGAATTTCTTTGGTAGTGAAAATGACTTGAGTCATTGACTGAGGGTCCAAGGTACTTGCACCAGAGAACTTCTCCATTTCTTCTATAACAACCGACCTGAAAGCATCAAGATTAATAGGAGGAGAGATTGAAATGTAAGAAGATGCACACAAAGGTGCCATAGTAAAAGGCACTATCTCCATAAAAGACTTGGTCAGACCACTGATAAACTTATTTACATCATCATCATGTCCACTCACATGTGCCTCTATAGACATCTTAATGTCCTCAAACATAGTGACCATCTGTAGAACAAAACTTTTAACATATTTAAGTTGTCTTTCCACATGAACTCTTGAATCCAAATAGGATTATAAACTTGAAATTTATTATTTCATAGATTCCATAGACTCTGCCATGGTTCTGACCAGATTCTGACAATCCTTCACTTTGTGTAGAAAAATTGAGTGAGAGGTACAAATTACTCTTTCTAAAGTAGATGCAACAAGTTCTTTATTGAGTGACATTATTATATCTATCTCAATATATCTCTCATCAAAGTTCCTTTTCAAATATTATTTTAATGATTTTAATCATCCTTCATCGCATAGTCTCACAAGAAAGAACTACTAGTTGTATAATAGTGGTCTCTGAAATCGAAGGAATTGGAGGGCTTCTGTTAGGCTTATCATCATTAGAGTCTTCATAGTCTAATCCCAACACCACGAATCCAGGGTCTTCTAACCAATATTTTATTCCATGAGGAATAACAACTAAAATGATGGAAACATGTTCCTCCCCCTCAATTGGATCATGTCATGACCCATCCCTCGGGGCCCGTAATGTGACTACCCCAATCCCACCTTCCATAGGCCAGGGGCTGGTGACTAGCACCAAAGGCGTAAATCCCTAAACTAGGAATTAATTTCCTACATAACAATAAAAAAACACAACAGAGTACCAACTTGAAGTAAAACACTATGTAGAACTATATAAAAAAGAGTGTGCTAAAAGTAAAGGGGCCAGAAATACAAGCCCAATAGTAAAGTACAATACAAATGAAATACTAGTACAATTGAAGAAAAGAAGTAAAACTGTTATAGCGTCATCCTCCAGGGTTCCCACCAGATGGGTAGGTATATATGGCCTCCTCAACTCCCCATGTCCGTCAGTCCGCTCTGTGTACGTCTCGCCGAGTGGTCCACCTTCGGGTACCGTCCTGTTTTGCAACTCTCTGCCCTAATCAGCATTGTCTGTTATCTGCAACCAACACAACATGGTGCAGGCATAGCCCGTGTAGGGGTGAGTATAATGATAGTCATTAGGGACCCTGATACCCTCAAGGTCTCACAAAATCCAACAAGGATACCAAAAACTATGAAATCCATGGTTAACACTTACTTAGGTATATGCCCATACATATACCTATGTTACATAGTAACACATCTCAATCATGAGGAAAAAACGAATGAAATTGACTCATCTCAAACCAGGATTTTCGTTATCGAAACCACGACTGCTAGAGAACTCCTCCTATCATGAAGTGCTATGAAGCAGTATATAAGTACAAATGATTATTCGCAAAGCTAGATCATCTTATTCTATCAAGAGGCACTACTTCTGACCATACGGAGTCTGACACACACATGATCGATAGGTACTAACCCCCACAATGACCCACACAGGATCTAATCCACATAGGATCGCTAATCACTGACCCACACAGGATCTGACCCACATAGAATTGGTATGCGCTAACCCACATAGGATTGCTAAGCGCTGACCTCCGTATGATCTATCTCCAACCTCTGCCTCACTATCAGCCACATGATTCCTCGCACCTAGTACACTTTATTTCCATAAAATATTTCCTTGAGATATTGTTCGTACGTAGACCTCCACTTAACTCTAAAAAGGAGTAACCAGAGGACTTCTATGTCATAAGGGTTTCAACGCGACAGACGATGCGTCAATCAGACACCTGATCTTTGAGTTATTGGCATTTCTGTCCTAGGGGCTCGGTTGGTTTTTAGGTTCAAACCAACATGACAGTTCTCCAAATGTGTATAAATATCATGTGAGGTATTCCAAAAGAACCTTCTCGTTTTGGGATTTTCTTCAACGCAAACGGTTTGTCGAACGGACACCTGTAGCCGAGGATATGGGCGAAAAGGTATATACTAGCCATATTGGGTCGGGTCTGGTCCAACACAATTAGACTGACCCGGCCCGATCCTGGTCTGAACCAGGGTCCGACCCAGTCCGTGGGTCTCACCCAGTCTGAGGAAGCGGCCCGGCCCGAGGGCGGCCCGACACGAGGGGGGGCCCGACCGTCGGCGGCCCAACCGAGGGCAGCCCGACTGATGGCAGCCCGTCTAAGGGCGGCCCATCCAATGGATGCCCGGGGGCTAGCCCACATGACCCAGTTGGCCACACCAGGGGGGGGGGTGCGGCACCCCTTTACTTCTGAAGGAACCGGTGCTAGGATCCGGTTCGGTGAACCATTGGACCAGAGGGGTCCGGCCTGTAGTGCACACCAGCATCCCGCTCAGCTGGCCACCCCCGACTTCTCCACCATGGCGCAACGGCGCTACGGTTCCAATGACCGACACATGGAGTGATGGCACCGCACCACCTTCTCCATGGCCCGGCCTGGCCGCGACCTCCAGCTCCTCCGTGCGATATGACAATGTCGCGCTCATCGTCTAACCGACATGGACCACCTGGCCGCGGCTCTTCCTTCTGGTGTAGTGTGATGGCACCGTTCCCCTTTGGCACTACCACGGCCCACCTGGCCGCGGCTCGGTTCTCTACGAGGCGCGACGGTGCCACACCCTTGTGACGACCCGGTGGCCTTGCGCCGCTGGTTTCTTCATGATCTTCCTCCGTCGTCAACAAATAGAAACATCCAAAGGGGGAGGGTCGGGTTGTGTTCGTTCGGTCTGAACCCTCCTCATCATGGCGATAACATTTGGAATACCATAATCCTGAAATTTGAACAATGAAGAACATAGGTTTATACTCATGTATAAAATAACTCAAATCCCCCTACCTTGTTATTGTCGATTAACATTGACGAAGTTGCGGGAAGGCGGATGCCATTCCATTGACATCGCGAAGCATCATGGGTAGGAGACTGAGGAAGAAGCGTCGACAACATTCTTCGCTATCAGCTCCTTCACTTTTTTCTCGATTGAAGATCGATTAAGATATTCACCATTCTTTGTTGGAAGGACGAAGTTCTCCATGGGTTCTTCAAAGCTCCACCAAAAAGAAAATGCCAACCAAAATAATTGGTTAAGCTAACCCATTATTTAATTATTGGAAAAAAGATTTCAAATGATTTCAAATTAATTAATTAATGTTATTAATTAATTTGTGGTTTGTCACACTTATGATGGAAGGTGGAAAGTTACAAATAAATTAAGAGAGGGATGGATTTATTAATTCAAGGGAAGATTAAGGGTTTCATCCCACATAAATGGGTGGTTTAGGGGGGTTTGAAGCTTTTGTGGGCCACACCTAATAATATCATCCCAAGGGAGGTTATGTTCGGGTGGGCCCCACTACTAACCTTCTCTTGGAGGTTTTAACCACCAAAGAATAAAAACAAGATAACCCGTATTTTTATTTAACTTAATTAAAAACCCCAAAATCTAACTTCCACTTTCGTTAGAACGCAACTGCGGTGAAGGTCGTACTAAGCAATCACCAATTTTGCGAGTTCAACGGTGCCCTTAGATTTCAATTCTAAGCCCCGGTTCAAAATTTATAAAATCATGTACGTACGTTTACTGAACATACCTGAAAAAAATTAATGAAATTCATTCTGGCCACATCGGGATTTGAAATCATGAGCTGTCATAAACTGCTGACTTGTAAAATTCCCATGTATTAAAAAATATTCATAGGAATTACGGGTCTTTACATTCTCCCCACATTAGGGCTGTATGTCCCAGTAAGCTAAAACTCGATCTAAGGGAACAAATGAGGGTACTGAGCACGCATCTAAGCCTGCCTCTCCCATGTGCTCTCCTGGAGGTTCCCATGCTGCCAACGAATGCGCAATAAAGGTATTGACCATCCACGTAGGACTCTCTCTTGTTGATCCACAATCTCCACTAGAAACTCTATGAAATTATCCCCATCATTGATTTCCATCACCACAAGGTGGATGATATGGGAAGGGTCATGCACATAACTCCTCAGCTAAGATACGTGGAAGACATCTTGTACCTGATGCAACTGAGGTGGAAGAGCCAAGCAGTTAGCCACCTCGCCTACTCTACTGAGGACCTATGAAGGTCCAATGAATCGCGGAAAGAACTTACCGCCTCAGCCAAATCTCTGTAGAACTCATTGAGGTGAGACCCGTTGGAGGACGTGGTCACCATCCTTGAACTCCAGAGGTATCTGTCTCCTATAAGAATATGACTTCTTTCTTCTCAGTGTAGTCTTCATCTGTTCCTGGATGATTGGAACCTTCTCCATGGTAGCCCGTACCATCTCTCATCCCACTAGTGGTGACTCCCCTAGGTCTGTCCAGCACAGTGGTGATCTGCAAGATCGACCATACAAGGCCTCAAAAGGAGCCATACCAACGGTGGTGTGATAGTTGTTGTTGTAGGAAAACTCTACCAACGGTTAGTGATCCTCCCTGCTACATTCGAAGATGAGGACACATGCACAGAACATGTCCTCGAGGGTCTGAATGGTTCACTCAGTCTGACCATCCATATGAGGATGGAAGGCAGTGCTCAAGCGAAGCTATGTCCCTAAAGCCTCCTGCAACCCCTTCAATATCCAGGATGTATACCGTGCTTCACGATCAGAGACAATAAAAGAAGTTGCTCCATGAAAATGCGCAAATTCCTACACAAAGAGGCGTCACAAGCTCGCCACCGAGCCCTTCTCTCTGATCGGTAGGAAGTGGTCCGACATGGTGAGTCTATCAATGATCACCCAAATCAAGTTGTTCCCCCTAGATGTATGTGGAATACCCATCACGAAGTCCATGGATTTCCCTTACCACTTCCACTCTGGGACATCTAAGGGCCTACCAATCATGCTAGTACCTCTTGCTATGCCTTTACTTACTGACAAGTAAGGCATCGTGAGACAAACTTAGCTACTGCCTCCTTCATACCTATCCATCGGTGCTATCATTGAAATGTCCTGACACATCTTCGCCACTCCTGGATGTACCGTAAGAGAAGAAGTGTGGAACTCCCTCAACACATCCTCCTGAAGTGCTACTGGTACCATGGTACATCCTCTGATGAGGATGATGTGCTCCCCACCTTCAGAAAATCCATCAGGTTCCTACCCTATGGATATCTGAGCACGTCGCATCTCGCAGTCAGTGTCCCCATGTTGCGCCTCCCTGACTCACTGAATAAGTGGTGGAGTGACTATAAGAGACTGTAGAAAGGGCGCTCCATCTCTATCCATGAAAGATATCTGTAAGGTTTCTAGATGCCCTGTCTCCTCACCTATAAGTTGTATACCATATCTCCTGCTGAGCTCATCCGCAACAACATTCCCATTCCCTAGAGTATAGATTATCTCAAACTCATAGTCATGTAGTAACTCAAGCCAATGTCATTGTCTCAGGTTCAGGTCCTTCTGGGAGAAGATATACCTGACACTCTTGTGATCATAGTAGACTGTGAAATGCTTGCCCATCAGATAGTCCCGCCACATATTGAAGGCGGAGACCACTTCTTCTAACTCTACGTCATGGGTAGCATAGTTCTGCTCGTTCTATCTCAACTTCCGAGAACCATACGCGATCACAGCATGCTTCTACATCAGGACACACCGGAGTCCAATCTCTGATGCACCGTAGTAAACTATGTACCATACACCCTCCTCTAGAATCCTCAAGATGGGGGCACTAGTCGGCCTCTGCCTCAGCTCCTGAATGCTCTACTGGAATCTCTTCAACCACATGAAGGGTTTCCCCTTCTTCGTCAAGGCTGATAGTTGGGCTGCAACTCTAGAGAAGTCTGGAATGAATCTTTTGTAATATCCAGCCAAGGGAGACGTCCCTCCCCCTTTGGGGGGGGGGGGTGAACTTGGAAACATATTTTTAAAATATGTCCTCATGTTTTGTCACTCTTGTTTGAAATTGAAAACTCAAAACTCCTACTTTCGCGAGGGTATGGCTGGCCGACTCAAGAGTGATCGGTTGCACCCTCTTACGCATTAGTTTAACCTATGATTCCTGGGTTTCCTTTTTTTCCAAATAAGGAACACCTCATCCCAAATTTTTAGATAAAGCACAACCTTCTTGCCAAATACAGTCAATCTGTGTATGAACTGTAGTTTCCCAGTCCATACTAAAACTAACGTCGTAAGGCCTCGACGCTACTGCCAAGAGGTTTCAACAAAAATTCTCTCCTCAAGGGTCAGATCACACCGTCATCATATGTGTGATTATCAAGTCTCCTCCCAAATATATCACCATATGTGAGGGTCAAGTCAACGATTTAACCAGAAACTCTAGGTCTAGGACATGATTCGTGGATGGAAGGAATTATTGGTACCTATGTCTATGGATATGGCAGCTAGTAGTAGACACAGACCGTACCTCAAATCATTTCTAGATCCCATGGGTCACACTCCTTGACCGCATGCAGCTACTCTCCTCCCCAGCCCTCCATCTCCTTAAGCCTGGCGGGGAATACAATGGAGGGTGGTTGTAACATGTCGAAATCTACACCACCTCATGCTGCTCTCCTAACTCTGCTTCCATGTCTGCTACCCTAAATATTCATCTGTCATTAAAACATCATCTTCTCAAAACATTTTACACGCTCAAGTCCCTGAGAATGGCACCAGTTTCATGCTTTCCCACTACTAATAATCATTGTATGTATCCACTAATCCAAAGAACAAACAATCGCCAAAGGTATCTCTAGAAAAAGGTGTTGCCTCGGATGTCCTGAAGCACACATTGATTTATATTCCAAGCCCCAAAGAACTAATAATAACATATTAATTTACTACCAGGAACGATCGGTATGCATAGATGAATTCTCTGCTAACGACATGTTGTCCTGACAAATATGTACAAGCTCTAGAGAACTCTCTGCCACCTCCTTAGGCCAGTCCTCAGCTGCCTATGAGTCGGGCTAGCCTCAGAACATGAGGGGTATCTGATATTGAAACAAGTGTAAGGCACTAAGGCTACATGTTTCATCTACCAGTACCGCCAGTTGAAACTGTTGACCAATAGGTAGTGATATAGCTGACACACTGCCTGAAGGTACAATCTCGGGAAACGGCCCACATACCGAAGCATCATCGCTATGCGTACCAACATCATGGTCACTCACTAGAAAACACTAGTATCTAAGATCACTATATGCTCTATGGGTGTCTCAACTAGGTGGATAACTCTAGTAATCAACTCTAGTTAGTCCTCTGCTACCTGGGAATCTGTCTCGCCTTATAACCTTGGAGGCCTCTACCGCTAGAAATTGTGCAATGCGCTCAGTCGGCATGCATCATCCGCCAGTGCGGCTGGTGGATTCTGCTGCCCAATGGTCATAGGTGCTGCTAGTATACCACCCAAAGGTTCCAACATAGTAAGAGGGCCCCGCACCTGAGCCTCGTCGCTCGGTGGGCTGTCATCGTGTACTCTCTCAAAACTCTAACTGGCTGTCTGCATGGAGGCATCCTGAACAGATGCGACATGGTCAAATTTTTATTCCTTGTGAGCTGACCTAGTCAAGCTGACATAAAGAAAACTTTTGAAAACACAAACGCAATCAGTGTTTTCGTGTACTTAGTCAGAAATCAGAAGTCAGGGTCCTGGTGTATTGACACGTCGACCGCTGCACCAACACTGGACTACCTCAACTGAGAACCACATTCAGTAAACTTAACACTATTGCTTCACAGAAAAGAATGATCAGTTTCCTAAGTACTGTGGTAGAACTGACTCCACTGATATGAATTTGTTACAACCCATCCCCCAGGGCCTGTATCGTGACTACCCCAAGCCCGCCTTCCATAGCTCAGGGGCTGGCGACAAGAACCAAAGGCGTAAATCCCTAAACTGGGAAGGAATTTCCTTTGTAACAGTAAACAATCACAAAAGAGTACGCAAATTGAAGAAAAAAACTATGTAAAACTATAAAAAAAAGAGTGTTTTGAAATTAAAGGGTTCGGAAATACAACCCCAATAGTAAAGTACAATACAACTGAAATACTAGTACAATGGAAGAAAAGTAGTAAAGCAGTTATAGGGTCATCCTCCGTGGTTCCCACCTGAAGGGTAGGTACAGATGGCCTCCCCAACACCCCATGTCTGTATGTTCATTCCGTGTACGTCTCATCGAGTGGTCCACCTCCAAGTACCATCCTATTCTGCAACTCTCTGCCCCGATTGGTGATGTCCCTCATCTGCAACCAACACAATGTGGTGCGGGCATAGCCCGTGCAGGGGTGATTATAACGATACTCAATAGGGACCCCAAGACCCTCAAGGTCTCGCAAAATCCAACAAGGATACCACAAAGTATTAAATCAACGATTAACCCGTACTTAGGTATATGCCCATACATATACCTATGTTATTTAGTAAGCGATATCAATCATGAGGGAAAAACAAAAGTCATTGACTGAGCTCAAACCAGTATTTTCATTATCAAAACCATGACTACTGGAGAACTCCTCCTGCCGCGAAGTGATAAAAATAAGTATAGAAGTACATATGATTAGTTGCGAAGCTAGATAATCTTATTCTGTCAAGAGGCACTGCTTCTGACCATATGGAATCTGACCCACACATGATCGATAGATAATAACCCCCATAATGACCCGCACAGGATCTGACCAACATAGGATCGGTATGAGCTAACCCACATAGGATCGCTGAGCGATGACCCACACAAGATCTGACCCACATAGTATTGGTATGCACTCACCCACACCAGATCACTGAGCGCTAAACTCTGTATGATCTGTCTCCATCATCCGCCTCACTATCATCCACTGGATTCCTTGCACTTGGTGAGCTCGAGTTCCGTAGAATATGTCCTCTAGATATTGGTCATACCTCTACCAATAAACTCCATGAAGGAGTTACCCAAAGGACCACCTTGTCTTAAGGGTTCCAACGCAACAGACGGTGAGTCAATCGGATGCCCGGTCTGTGAGTTATTAGCATTTCCGTCCTAGGGGCACAGTTGGTTTTTAGGTTCAAACCAACCCGACTGTTCTCCAACTGTTTCCAAACCTCATGTTGGGTATTCCAAAAGAACCGTCTCATTCTGAGATTTCCATCGCCGCAAAATCTTCATCGAACGGACACCTGTAGCCCATGATATGGGCAGAAAGGTGTAAAATGGCTATAGTGGGTCCAGTCCGGTCCAACCCAGTTGGACTGACCCGACCAGATCTGAGGTCCGACCCGGTCCGCGGGTCCTACCCGATCTGAGGAAGTGGCCCGTACTGAGGGAGCGGTCCGTCCTGAGGACGACCTGGCCTGAGGGGCTGCCCGAGGGCGGCCTGGCCGAAGGCAGCCCGACCGGAGGCGTCCCGTCCGGGGGCGGCCCAGCCGAGGGCAGCCCAGCTGATGGCGACCCTGCCGAGGGCGGCCCGACCAAGGGCGTCCCCTCTGATTGTGGCCCAGTGGCTAGCCCAATTGGCCTGGCTAGCCATGCCATGGGGGGGGGGGTGGTGCAGCGCCCCGGGCTTCCGAAGGAACCGGCACTAGGAGCCTGTTCGGTGAACCGACGAACCCGAGGGGTCCCACCTATAGCACGCACCCGTGGCCGGCTCAGCTGGCCACCCCTGGATACTCCCCTATGGTGTGACAGCACAATGGTTCTGCTGGCCTCCTCGCGGTGCGACGGATTCGCGCCGCCTCCGCCGCAGCTCAGCCTGGCCACGACCTACCGCTTCTCCGCGCACCGCGACGGCGCCGCGCTCATCATCCAACCACTGTGGCCCTCCGGGCCGAGGATCTTCCTTCTAATGTAGTGCGATAGCACCGCGCCCCTCCGGCACTATCGTGGCCTGCCTGGCCACGACTCGGTTATCTACGCGGCCCGATGGTGCCGCGGAATAGTGGTGACCTAGCGGCCTTGTGCCACCGGCTTCTTCGTGTTACGCCTCCGTAGTCAACAAATAAGAAAAACCAAAGGGGTTGGGTCGGGCTGTTTTCATGGGGTACGAGCACTCCTCATCATGGAGATAACATTTGGTATACCATAATCCAGAATTTTGAAGGACTAAGAACAGAGGTTTATACTCATATATAAAATAACTCAAATCCCCCTACCTCATTATTTTCAATGAACGTTGATGATGTTCAGCGAAGGCGGATGTCGTTCCGTTGACATTGGGAAGCATCTGAGGTAGGAGACCAAGGAAGAAGCATCAGCGGTGTTATTCATATTCTACTCCTTCACCTTTGGCTCACTCGAAGATCGATGAAGATATTCGTCATTCTTTTTTGGAAGGATGATGTTCTCCAAGGGTTCTCCAAAGCTCCACCAAAAAGAAATTTCCAACCAAAATAATGGGTTAAGCTAACCCATTATTTAATTTTTGGCCAAAAGAATTCAAACGATTTCAAATTAATTAAATAATGCTATTAATTAATTTTTTGTTTGGTACACTTATAAGGGAAGGTGGAATGTTACAAATAAATGAAGAGTGGGTTGGATTCATTAACTCATGGGAAGTTTAAGGGTTTCATCCCACACAAATGGGGGGTTTTATGGGGTTTGATGATTTTGTGGTCCCCACCTAATAATATCCTCCCAAGGGAGGTTATGTGTGGGTGGGCCCCACCACTAACCTCCTCTTGGTGGTTTTAACCACCAATAAATAAAAATAAGTTAACCCATATTTTTATTTAACTTAATTAAAAACCCCCCAAAATCTAACATCCACTCTCGTTAGAACGCAACTGCGTTGAAGGTCTCACTAAGCAATCACCGACACTGCGAGTTCAACGGTGCCCTCGGATTTTAATTTCGAGCATCAGTTCAAAAGTTATAAAATCCCTTATGTACGTTTACTAAACGTATCCAAACAAAACATCAAAAATTGATTCCGGGCACACCAGACCTCGGAATCATGCGCTGTCAGAAACTGCGGACTCCTAAAATTCCCATGTATTTAAAAAAAATCCACAAGAATCTTCAGTCTTTACAGATAATTCTCCAGATCAATTACATCCATCTCTTCTATACCACATTGATCAACTGCATAAACAGAAGAGTCCAATGTCACTTCTTCTACATAATCTTCATCTAATACCATTACAATTCTAGCTTTAGATGATTCAGTAACCTATTTATCTACACTTTCTACCATGTATGTATATCATATCATATGACTAAGACTTATACATTCCTCTTCACATTCATCACCATCTATCTCAAAATCATCAAAACTAGATTCAGTTTCATCCTCCTCCTCTAAGGTCTCTCTAATGTCTCTAAAGACATTTTCTTCTCCTTCTTCTTCACTAGTTTCTTCATCAACAATGTCCCTTATGGAATTCTCTCTTATGGGAAATACTTCTGGTGGGTTAGGCTCACCAAAGTACAAAACATTGGCCTAAGGATTTAATTGATGGTCAGGATCACTCCTGTCATCTATAGAATAATTCACTCTTACTTGAATAATAACAGCCTCTACTTCATCATCGGAGTATACTGGCTCCACATCATTAAGATTTATACCCAGATCTCTCTAATTCTTTGTCCTATTAGGATTAGTTATAGGGTTGAATTCTTCATACATATTAGCCTCATCATCCACCAATTTTCATTTCCAAGTGATCCATCTTATCTTCATAAACATGAAAATAATCTTGATAATGCAAATGTTTTCCTTTACAATTGTTGTTTCCTCCATATTTCTAGAAACTGATTTCACTTTAAACATCATGGATATCAATTTGGCATGAAACAATGCATTTGATTTGGAACTTGGATTTTTTTATATCCTCTAATTGAATCATCAGAAACCTACACAGATTTATCTTCTATCCATGCTTCAACAGATACCAATGAAAAATTTCATGATATATCATGGTAGTAATGTCTCCTCTCCTAGGACTCAAAACATTCTTAACAAACATAAAAATAAACCTCTCTTCTCCTTCCATTTCAGCTGCAATCACATTCCTAAGGATACCATTCCCTATCAGTTTATCCAAAGCTTCTTTATAAAAGAATAACTCACTAGTGGGAGGCACCACTCTTGAGTAGTAATAAAAAATCCCTTCATGTGGGACTCTTAAACAATCAGCCCATTCAATAGAGGAGAAGCTCACCCTTACTCTATTAACCTTTTAAGACATCCAGTGTCATTCTCCGACTGGTCTAATTTCAAATACTCAAATAATTCCGTCACTAGATTTGGGTAATAAGGACCATTGTTATTTCCCAAGTATTCTACCCAATCTTGTGCTTCAAGTGCCTTCAGCACTAGATACCTACTCAATAATAGCCATTCCAAACATAATTCATTCTCAACCACGATTTCCATCTTTGAAAAATGTATATTGATTATATTTTCCACTACTATAATTCCACTATAGACCTAGCTCGAGGTCCCTTAGGGTTTATTGCATCTCCTTCATCATCAACCATCAGCCTTTTTAATCTTTCCATAACAATCTGGAGTGGTTTGAGGGTTTCAGCAGAGCGTTAAGTTCCATAGTTATAGATCAAGAGGTTCGGGAGAGGATTGAGGTGGATTGGAATGTGGTTTTTACTTTATTTTTATCATTTAGGGATTTAAAAACAAATCGAGTAAAATAAATAAGTAATACTAAAAATGTTTCAGATTCTGGAAGAAAAAATAAAAGTCTCAGAAAGGTCGAGTATCGATAAGGTGCCAATGGTGAGGTATTAACGGTGAGGTACTAAGGGTGAGGTCCAATGGTGGGGACCAATGGTGAGGTCCAATGTTGGGGTCTAATGGTTAGGTCAAATAGTGAGGTCCAATGGTAAGGACATAATGGTTCGGTCCAACAATGAGGTCCTAACTTAATAGTTTATCATACCTAACTCACGTTTGATGTAATTTAACCTATTAGAACACAAAGGATTTGGGAATATATCAACTAATTGGTGTTAAGTGACAATTAATTCGAATGTAATATCACCTCTTTGATAATGATCTCTCAAGAAGTGATGTCTCACATCAATGTGCTTTGTCCTAGCATGAGATATAATATTTTTAGAGATATTAATAGAACCCGTATTATCATAGTTTATAGAGACATGTTTGAATTGATATTTATAGTCGAGTAACGTGTGTGTCATCCTCATAATTTGACCACAAAAACAAACAGTAGCTATATAATCATCTTCGACTATAGATAATGAAACATAATTCAGTTTATTACTACACCATGATACTATTGACTTGCCCAAAATGATACATGTTCTAGAGGTTCTCTTTGTATCTAACTTACTACCAGCAAAGTGAGCATCCTAATAACATATTAAAAATCAAAGTGTTTTCTTCTTGGATAAAATAGCCTTAACTTTGTAGTATAATTGAGTTATTTAAAAACCCATTTAATAGAATTTAAATGAGTCTCTTTGGAATTGTCTTGAAAACGAGCACACATGCACACACAAAAAATAATATCAAGTCAGTTGGGAGTAAGACAGAGTAGACTCCCAATCATACCTCTGTAATTGATTTGATCCACTGATTTACTAGTTTCATCAGCATCCAAATTACAAGTTTTACTCATAGGTGTATCACAACCTTTATTACCATCCATGGAAAAATCATTCCAAAAGAACCTTATTATATATACTTTTATTTAAAACAATAACTTTCTTATTTTCAAAAATTTGAAATCCAATTACAATTTTATGTTCTCCCATTAAACTCATTTCAAATTCATCTTGCATTATTTTTGATAAATCAGTACATAATGAATTTTTAGAGGATCCAAAAATAAGTTCATCTACATATATTTTTACTATTAAATCATCTTTGGAAATACTTTTGATAAAAAACGTAGGATCACCTATTCCTTTTGTAAATCCTTTTGAAATAAAAAATGATCTATGTCTCTCATACCAAGCTACTGGGGATTATTTTAAACCATATACGGCTTTATTATGTTTAAAAACATGATTTGAAAAATGAGGATTAGTAAAACTAGGGGTTGTTCAAAAAATACATCCTCCATTATGTACCTATTTAGAAATTAACTTTTGACATGCATTTTAAAATGTTTGAAATTCAGAAGAGCTGAATAAGCTAGTAGTATCTTAATGGCCTCTATTCTAGCTATAGGTGAAAAGGTTTCCCCATAGTCTATTCCTTCTTCTTGAACATATCCTTGTGAAAATAGTATATCCTTGTTTCTAACTTTCTTTCTAAATTCATCAATATTATTTCTAAACACCCATATACTGCCTATGGTGAAAGTATCTTTAGGTATTTCTGCTAATTCCAAAACATTTTTTCTTTCAAACTTATTTTTTTCTTATTGCATAGATATTACCCAAAATTTATCAATGATAGAATCAATATTATTTTTGGGTCCATGTTGTGAAAGAAATATTTGATGGTCAACATGTTTTCATAGAGAAGCTCTATTTTGTGATTCTATATTTAGATCACCTACTATGTCATCTAAAGGATGATTCTTGAGGGATATAATACCTCTAGAGAAAGTTGAATTGGACTCTTCATGGTTTTCTATAGGTTCATATTCACCATTTCAAATTCTAAAAAATTTCCAGAACTAGTTGTTTTAACTAAGGATTCACTGTCTTTATCATTAAGGTCTAGAATTGACATATCATCCACATGATGTTGAACGGAGGTTTTGGGTACATGTGTATCAGTATCATCAAATTTGAGATGAACTAATTATTCCACACATTTGGTTCTCTTATTGAATACGCTATAATCTTTACTAGAGATTTAGTAACCAAGTAAAATTCCTTCATCGCTAAAAGAAGAAAAATTGTCAAGATTATCCTTAGTGTTAAGGATAATGAATTTAAATCCAAAAACTCTAAATTAATTAACCTTAGGCTTCCTATTATTCTTAATCTCATAATTTTTTTTATTAATAATGGGTTTAATTAATCTATATTGATGATGTAACAAGATGTATTAACAACTTCAGTCCAAAAATAGACAGGCAGGTTATACACATTTAGCATAGTCCGGGTAATCTCTTGAAATGTACTATTTCATCTATCTACGAATCCATTTTATAGAGGTGTTCGTGAAGAATATAAATTGTGATTATATCCATTTTGTGATAAAAAATATTCAATATTTATATTTTCATTCTCACAGCCATGATCACTTCTCAAGGTCTCAATTCTAAATCCACTAAGATTTTCTACAGACTTGGAATATTTAATAAATTAAGAACATTATTCACTCTTGTGAGCTAGAAAGTATACCCATGTATATCTAGAAAAATAATCTACAAGAACATAAATATAGTGTTTCCCATTTAAACATGAATCTCTAGATGGTCCTAAGAAATCCATGTGAACTAACTCAAGTAGTTTAGAAGTTGAAACTTCTTTCATTGCTTTGAAACTAACATTGTGTTGTTTTCCCTTTTTACAAGGATTACAAACATTGTTATGCGGGAATTCCAATTTAGGTATGTCTCTAACTAAACCTTTCCGAGATAGTTTTTTAAGTGAGTGCACATTTCAGTGTCCTAATCATCTATTCCATAACCAGGATTCTTTATGAAAACCATTTAAATAAGAAACATTTTACTCATCTAAAAAGTTTAAGTCAACATGATATACATTTTTATTTCTAAAAGTAGTGAATATTAAATCATTTTTGGAATTAAAAACATTGCATGCATAATTTTCAAACTTATCATTAAATCAATCTTTTCACAATTGAGAGATACTATGTAGATTGTATTTTAACCCATCAACAAAAAATACTTTTGAAATTAATATAGTATTTGGGATACCAATTTGGCCTAAGCCAACAATCTTCCCTTTAGCATTATCATTGAATGTGACATGTCCACCATCAACATTAATTAGGCTCTTGAAGCATGAATAAAGTTCTATCATATGTCTTGAGCATCCACATGTCCATGTACCATAGAGTCCTACAGGATCTCATTAGGCTATTTTCCTATAAAACATATTAAGCATAGGGTAACTCTGGTACCCATATTTTCTTGGGTCTAGAAAGGTTAGCATGTAATGCATTGGGAACCCATACTTGTCTCATAGGATTACTATAATCAACAGATATGTTTTGAGACATGAAATGTTTTTTAGGTCTTTTGGAAAAGTGTTTTTCAAAAGATGTTTCAGAAAATGAACTAGAAGTGAACTGTCCCGATTTTGGAACAAATTTATTTTTAATAATCCTTTTATGTCTTGGTTGATATTCTAGACCAGTTGTATATTTTGGGGCACTTTGTTTCTCTAGAAACTGAGTCAAGGTATCTCTACCAGTAGTAAACTTCTCTGGAACCCTTTTTAATTTCCCATTTGATAATTTATGTTCAATATTTTATTTTAATAGGTATGCACATTTTTCTTTCTCAATTTCCAAATCAGACTTATAATTTACATTTAAAGCATGTTGTATTTTCAATGATTTATATTTATCTTTGAGTTCATTAATGGTATCCTCAAGAATTCTATAATATTCAAATAGTTCATCCTTAGTCATATTTTCATCATTATATGATTCAATTTCCTTCCCATAATGGTAAACATTATGTATAATAGAATTGGGTGTTACCTGAGATGTTTTTTTCATGAAACATAGGTTTTCATGTATGTTCTTTTCAATATCAGAAATTTCAGATCCACTAAAGCTATCATCGGAAGAACTCCAAGTAACTATCATATCATTTTTATATCCCTTTCCTCATCTTCATATTTCTTATTAAATTTCAACTTGGGCCAATCATCCTTTACATGGACTTTTCATTTACACTCATATAAGACTATCTCATTTGTATTGTCATTCCATTTTCTATCCACTGTCCACTGTCCTTTACTACCGTACCGTCCTTTATAGTTTTACTTTCTAAATAAATTATCCTTACGGAAGAACTTCTTGAATCTCCTAGCATGATGAACCATATTATCATCATTATCAAAAGACGAGTCTTCACTGGTGGAAGTGTCTACAAGAGGTTGAACTTTTTCTTTATCTTTACTCATTGAGGTAGCTATCTTGAATAACATTGAGTTATTTATCAGTTATTCATCCACTTATTTAATTACATTAATACCTTCTTCGTACATCCTAAGTTTCCTAATTATTTCATTCATTGGTAGCTTTCTTATGTCACAAGATTCTCAGATAGAAATATAACTTCTTCTACATCTGTCAGTTAGCCATCGAAGAAACCTTATTATCTGGTCCTTTCTATCTATTGGTTTCCCAATTAGAATCATGGTATTTATGATTTCATTGAACCTGAGATACATTTCAGATATAATTTCTCCTACTTCATTATAAAATTATCACATTTTATAATATATGTGTTTAGTCTCATTTCTTTAACGTTGGTTGTTCCCTCATGAGAAACAACCAAAGTTTCCCAAATTTCATAAGTAGTTTTACAGGAAGATATTATATTGAATTCTTCATCACCTAGATAATACTGAAAATCCTCACATGAAACTTCACTTACACCTTGTTTCCCACCTGTGACTGTGGAAGAGGCCATATCTAGAGTAACGATACTTGGAAGCTAGAACCTGGAGTAACGATACTCTGTTTTGAGGACTACTTCTAGAGAATGTCCTCAAAACAGAGTATCGTTACTCCAGGTTCTAGCTTCTAAGTACTGAGGTGTTCTTCTTCTTGGTTTGATAGAGACTGGAAGAAGAACAGAAGGCAGACATGAATTTTTTCTCCCAAAGGATCTTCGTGATGCTCTTGGGTTCACAATGTAAGTGCAGGATGGTTCTTTCTTGTTCTCTTTGATCTAGCGAGTAATATATTTTTCATGCATTCATCTCTTATGTCATCTATTTCTTCCTTCTCGTTACATGGTCTTTTATATTTGAGATTAAACAATAGTAATAAGTAAACCACATGCAATATTCCTTGTATCTCATACTATCTCTGGATACGTTCTCTTGATATGTCTACAGTCAACATTAATTAATGTCAGAAGCATTAAATTTAACAAATATGACCATTATAATAATCTTAGTAATTTGAAAAAGTATGGAGTATAAGAGTGAGAATCGGTAGACCGGTTGCGATAGATTTCTCAATAGTAGGAGTCAACAGTATACTGCATCAGTAGCATTCATTGGTAGCCCTCAATGGTAACCTTCAATGGTAACCGTATGTTGGTGACATTCATCGATATCCTTCATCAGTGACCTTCATCGATAACCTTATATCAGTGACCTTCATCGGTAACCTTCTATTTGTGACCTTCATTGGTGACCTTCATCGGTAACTTTCATCAGTGACCTTCTATCGGTGACCACCATCAGTGACCTTTACTTTGATAAATTTTTCACTGTAAGCTTAATCGACAGAAAAGTGATATTAAAGATACATAGTTATTACTTGATAGAAACTAAGAATATTAATGAAACATGATTATCTTATAATAAAAACATGATTATCTCTTAAATTAAACATGGTTTGCGATTATCAAAATAGGTGAGTCAAACAACTATCATCATAGGTCACAATATATTTTTTCCAATCCTAAATGTACCACCCACATTGACTATGTAATTCCCACATGATCTCCTGTCAGATTCTCATAGGCATAACAACTCGATTCTATATTTATATGATTACATCCCTATCTATGCCCCAATCTGAAGGTGACTCCACACCTTCAGGGTTTTATATCAGAGTGAAACATTATGGATCCTCATATTTCATATATTAGATCCATCTAAAATGTCTATACTCTATTTAAAATGACACCATTGTCCTATTATCTTGACTCTCATAAAACCCCACATGAATTTTATCCAGAAAAATCATTATTATCCACTAAAAAAAGACTCGTGTACCATCTGAGTCAGAGTATTTTCTACTCAAAGTGTTAACCACACTATTTACATTTCCATGAAAATATTATAGCAAATAATCTAATTATTTTATATACTAGACCCATCTCTACTACCGAAGATGAAAACTCATTGTGAGAAAATCAACATGCATTTCTTGTGGTCTGTAAACATTATAATCATATCTCATCTAATAGATAATTCTTCCAACACTTCATAACATAAACAATAACTACCCACAAGAGGTTGTGTATAGGTTAGTTCTATTCAAGTGGCCTCAGCTACTGAGACCCAAAATCTACAACTCGATTTATCTGCATCAAAATATCACTATGTACAATACCATATGTATCAAAAATATATATTTTCTCATCACCTAGTCTAGGTAGGATCATGATTTTTTTTCCGAAGTCAAATGCTTCATCAACTCATAGAAGTCCTCCTCACATGCTTGTGAAAAACCAAACTATATCCGATTATTTTCAAAACTGAAAGTGGTGATTCCAAATGGGAAAATTCTTGTATAAAAATTTTATATTATCCAGGTGTCACTTTGTGGTTTTGTTTTTTTTTGGTGATCTACTAACAAACCATCCTTCAGGATGATGTGTCCTAAATGGAGTACTTGATAAATCCAAAAATGATAGTTACATAGAATTTAATATAGATTATTCACACTCAGCGTACTCTTGAATACATCACGTTATTGGCCATAATCATCATGAATCTTGGATTACACCAAGATGTCTTCCAAAAACAAAACCACAAAGTGATCCCAGTAAGGATTGAATATCTTTTTCATCAAGTAAATAAACACAAGAGGTATATTAGTCAATCCAAATGACTTTATGAAGAAATCATACAAGCCATATGTGCTTCTAAAAGAATTCATTGGAATATCAAAATTTCAAACTCTAAGCTGACTAATAATTGATCACAAGTTGATCTTTAAGAACAGACAAAGATCCTCTCTACTTTACAAATAGATCACCAATAAAAAAACGGGTTACTAGTTCTTCACATTCATCTATTTCAATATTGGATAATCAAAACATAGGTAGAAAATACTATTTTATTTATTTGAAAACAAAACAGGATAACCCTAATATGTCATACTCTGATGAATAAATATCTGATCCTCCAACTACTCCAACTGAGTCATGATATCTTAAAGCCATGTTTGATCCATTCAGTATAGTGGAATAAAAACTGGCTCATCCCCAAACATGATATCAATAGTAAATTCCAAATCTCTCTCTAGTGGAAATCCTAATATTTCTTCAAGAAACACATCATTAAATTGTCCTCATATTATTGGAAACCTATCATTATGGACTCTTTTATTATCCTAAAATAAAATTTAATCCTGGGATATGAGATATCCCATTTTCTTATTAATTGAACCTGTTTGTCCTACCAAGATAACTCGCACCTCACTATAAAGAAAACTATCATCCTTAGTTGACATAATAGAAACACTCCTCTGATAAAAATATATGTGGTATTGGTATGCGAAAATATAATACCTACCAATAATTAGTTCATATCCTGACCTATCAAGGATATAGAGATCCCACTAAAAGTGAAACTCCATAACATCAAGAGAACATCCCATGCTCATAAATGTGTCTCTTGAATGTACTCCTAATGGAGTATCAATAATCATTTCTCCACTAACAAAATACACCAATAGGATCAAAATAATGACATTTTTTATTGATATAAAGGAATGAGAGGCACTAATATCAAATAGAGAAACTCCCTAAAATAAAATCTTCTAGAACAGTACCTCTCAATGTTGATGGTCTGGACTCTATATCTATTAATGTAAGATTCATTGCATGTGGTTTCCTTACCCCACTCCGATGTGATGTTGTGTGACTCCCTAGAGTCACACCAAACCGTTGATATGGGTGATCTTTCCCGAAACCACCACATTATCAACCTCTTCCAGCTTGGCTAGTAGAACACTAACTTCTTGCCTGATACAATATAGAAGATCCTTTTCCCACACTTTGAACCTGTTTAGCTTCAAACTCATTGACCATCTGTTTTTTATCTTATTGAACATCCACATAATTTCCATCATTATAAAATATTTGTGATATATTATTGGCTAAGGAAAATCTATATGATAATGGCACGACCCACCACATTGATAATAGAAAAATCTTGTAATGTTATGTGCAACATACCCTCTTATCGGTGTACTCTGATTTCCACTTCCCTAACTAATGATTTCATAATGATGATTCCTTCCGATGAAAGTCAAAAATCATGATCATGTAGTATAAACAGTCTACGAAGATCTATAGGCCTCTTTCAGGTTCCCCTCATATATGATAGCCTGATCCACCACCTCAACAAATGTATTTAACCAAAAAAGGGTAAATTGGAACTTAATCTCACACTTAATCCCATCTTGAAATCATCTCATCATAGTTCAATCATCTCATATAAACTCAAGAGCAAAGAACTGCTAGACTGTAATCATCCAACACAATCCATCTATGGAATGCTCCTCTGAGTTACAAATACAAACTCTTCTTTGTTCTCCATCCTCAATGTCTTGGGATAGAAGTTTACCAAGAAAATATCAAAGAGGTAAATTGATGAAATGTTGTCAGCCAATCTAGTACCCACATGATTGTCTCACAAATGATCTGTTGATCATTTTATCATATAAGTGGAAAACGTGACCTATTTTTATTAGGAGTCTCTAAATGTTCAAGAATCATATCAAATGACTCAACCTATAACTCAACTCATTTAGGTCCACCGTCTCAAGAAAACGTCATAGGGTACTACAACTATAACTCTCTTGTCCATTTATACATTCCGTTCACGACTTTCCTAGGTATCCACCGATAAATTTCATGATGGGATCAAATTTCTCTCATTATTTTCCCCCTGCTTCCTCACCTTGCACTATCAGTGCATCACATTCCATCACAAGAGGATCATCCAATTCCTTGTTCTTCATTCCTCCTCTCCGCAAGTGTAATCATGAAATCATGTATATAAAATTCCCTACACATGTCTTAGGAATAATAACACAAATTTACCACATTTAAATAATAGGAAAACACAAAAGGTCATAGTAAGAATATTCCTCACATCTCTCAACGCAGTCAAAATTGAGGCCCTATGACTGCCCTTAACCATCTGATGCATAGGACTTTGTACTCAAAGGGTATTCTCATCAATCAAGTTTTACATTTACACAATAAATTATTAATATTATTTCCTCATTTTTAAATTTATGATCTCATATTGAGAACCATATTTAATTTAATTTGACATGTCATGAAAATTGTTCATGTTCAAAAACATACCGAAAACCTATTTTCTCATGCATGCTTAAAATATTTCATGTCACAAAATAATTATGGGTTCCTAAAATGATTGATTTAGAATCAACACTCATTCCATTACAAGACGCAAGTCAATTTACATAAAATCCCAAAATTAATTTTCAAATCTCAAAACAGGTGCATCACTCAAGGTGAAATAATATTCAATTGTTACAATGAACAGAAATAACTATGATCCCACCAAGACTACGTCAGTTTTCCCCCATACATGGGTTTTCATCTCCCATGCATGATCTCATTACCAAGGCTCAAATATTCTTAGTTTCCTTTCTATCATTTCCAATAAAATTATTCACACATGAAGAGAAATAAATTGGGCTCTTATACAACATTGTAATGTACCAAAATGGGTTCCACACCACGGTACCCCGAGATGGTCGGTCACGTGACCTCAATGTACCTCCCTGTACACCGAAGGCTGCTGACTAGTAGCGTGGCTCTAATAAGTAATTCATGGAGAAACTGTAACATATTTGATCAGAGTAATACACTATTGGAAATAGTAAAAATTAGTATAATCAATATATAAAAGAATGAACAACACCAATATCACACGGTAATCGAAATTGTAAAATACAATATCCAACTGAAGTAGAAACATTCCATGCTAGGGTATGTATCTAGTGTATAATATGAAAACATAAAATAAAGACAGAAACTACTCCCATGTAGATATCAAACCACATCTGATTCCATTATCCTTTTTCTATCCCTAATTATCCATCAATCTTAGTAGCATTCCCATTAACATTTCCTACAATAATAAATTCAATATGGGTACTAATTAGGCATCTTGAATAGGGTGGTAGTATGACTCAGTAGGTCACCACCAACTGTGTCTTAAAAAAAATCAATAAAAAATAGTTCATATAGTTTTATAGAAAAATAATTATAATAAAAAATTACACAGTTATCAAATTATTTATTCATAATTATTTAAACACATAATCCTTGGGGTCTCATGGAAACCTGTATGTTAAAACATACTTTAGACTACACCATATTTTGAACAATACCCAAGGGATATCCCAATGTTTAATGTTTATGTTAACATTCTTATTTTCAAAAAATAACAATGCAATCATTTCTTAATTAAAACAATAAAATTACTATGTTACCATTCTTATTTTCACAAATGAATGATCATGTTACCATTCATTATTTCATTCATTTTAACAACCTTTTTCCAATTATTTACTTCAAATATGAATTACCTTATAAATATTCAATAATCCACACAATTGAATGAAAATGTTACCATTCTTTGATCCTCATCCAAATTTCCATATTATCACTCTCCTTTTTCAATTATATATATCATAATAACACAATATTTCATTTATCTCAACTATCCATTAATAAATTAAATATTTTATTAATCCTTTAAAAATAATATCAATAAATAATTAATTCACCAACTAAGTATCTGATTCATCACATCAATATCTCACAGTCACTACCCATATATAATTATCCCAAAATTCTGAAATTTATCAATTCTATAAATATTTAATTCTCAAAATAAATTAATTCCATTGGATATTTCATTTTCTAAAATAATATTGAAATTATTCAATTTTCATGTAGAAAATCAAAATCATTACTATAGGATATTAACATTAGACCACCTACCTATAATTAAATATCCCACAACATTTTCGATGGACAATTCCCACAAGGAAAGATTGGTATGGCTTATAAGAGGGTCCTAAATCATGTTTTACTATGATCCAAACTAACACCACATATTCTCCAAGGGATTTTACCGTAAAGGATTAGAGTATAAGGAAGATAAGTATGAAATGAAACCATGAAATCTTTTCAAGGATTGATCACATAAATGGGACGTCTAGAATAGGTTTTGGTACTCCAAAATTTCCGAGAGAGTCACCCTGGGTTGAGAGGAGAAGAGTAGAAGTGGGTTCAATCAAAAATAATCTTCACATACACTTTAAAACCACATGTTGGTATTTAAACAACCTATAATTTGGTTAAAAATTATTAAATTGTTTTTAATTGTTTTTTTTTTCGAAAAATCTGTCACCTAGATTTATTTTATTAAAACCCAAAAAAAATTAGAGGACATGTAATACCCTTACATGATGTGTAAATTTTCTACAGTTGATTTTCATCCCATTGTTTCTTTAATGCCTTTGAACACATGATGAAACCATTTTTAACACCTAAAACATTTATACCTAGATCCCATTTATTTAATGAAGCATACATCCATGAACTTTAGGTTGCTTTATCCAATAAACTCCCTTCATATCCGAACAAGACTAGGGTACTATAACTCAAATAAAAAAGAACAGAGATATTAACCTACATGAACATATGGGATATTAAAATCATAGTATCCTTTTTTACTTTTCAAACCATTGAAAATGTTAACTTCGACCATGCGTATTTGTGGACTATCTCTTCCATGATGCATTGTGTGTTTTTTCATTTCTATTTTAGATGGATTGTAATAATTCTGGAGTTAATATATGTAGATATATATAAATGAAATGTAAAATATATTAAATATTATGCCAAATTTATTGGTGATTTACCTTTATTTCACTGCATTCATTGAAAAAATGGAAATAGTGTTCAATCTTACGTATGGCCTACTTTTTGAACGACTAGGGTAATTAATTCTTCTATATATATATTGAATCAATGAATAAAAGTATGTATTAATTAATATATATTATACTTATATCATTTCTAAAATTATAGATATTATTTAACTTCTATAAAATCACATGGACCAATCTGTTGAACCAGAGCACAGATGAATAACTAAGAAGATATATCCTGAAACCATGATATCAATATAGAGGTGTTTACAAATGTGTCACAAATGGATTTAAGTTAATAATATATTGGAAAAAATATATGAGTATAGTTATATAGCATATATTTTTAATAAATATATAATTTTTATACAAAATATTCTAATACATATGAATAATATCATTCCTAAAGTAAGGAATTTTTTTCACACTTTTATTTTTTGGTTCACATTCTATATTCACAACATGTTTCTTTTTTAATTTATATAATTCATTTTAATGTATTTTATGGTGGGTTATATGAATATTATAATGATATAAATATTTATATATGGTTTTTCCATTCATGTGGATTATGATCCATGTTTTACAAAAGCGGTAAGGTCTATATATTAAAATCGCCTTATTTATTTGGATTTATTATGGTTAAGTTATAATGATGAAATATTATGTCATATCTCTCAAAAAACATTTTTATTTTAGTATAGTTATGTATTTATAATAATTTTTTTTAATTTAATGTATCTCAACATAATTATCCAATAGTCCAAAAATATGTTTTCTATGAAAATCCACATTATTTTTCTCTTTTGTCGCAAATCCATTTTCTTACATATCAATGAATCAATATAAAATTAAATGAATTAATTTAATATTCTCTTATGATTGTTTAAAAACATTTTTACACATGGTTTATATTTAAAAAATAGTTTAAAATGAATCATCATTTCATTTTACAAATGTTGAAATTTTTTACCTCTTAATTTGGTTTGAAAGGGTGGCCTTTTTTTAAAATGTATAGAATGAATGGAATTTCCCAATTTCATGGTGGTTCTATTTTTTGAACCTTATATTACATTTTACGAATGTTATTTTCATAGATACTATTTTCCAAAATATCTATTAAATATTTTTATTTAAACTTTATTTTCTGTATAGAAATATTATTTTTGTGAAAATAATTACAATGATATTTTAATGTAATTTTCATGTTAGATCACATAAAATTATGTTATTTATGCATTAATAGGTATATGATCTAGTATAAACATCTTTATGCTTTCTCTAGGTTGTTAATTTCTATGATAACTAGATGTTTATGAAACCCATTTAGTCACAATGTGTTATTTTTTGATGAATGGATAAAAGTATTTCTTTAAAAATGTTATGTTGTGATGATATGATGAATGTTTTATGATCATGTGACATAGAAATATGTGGTTTACATTATGTGACATGTTTATTTTAAAACCAAGGATGGTGGTTATGTTATAAACATGGATGATGGTTATGTTATGACAAAGGATGGTGGAAATGTTATAACCAAGGATGTACGGGAAATATATTTACCATTATTTCACTAGGTAATGATTGATATCTCATGAGTTAAAATATACTTGAAGCAGAAGTGAATCTGATTCAATACTTTAATTTGAATATTATGATATTCATTAGTGTGAACCATGACTACTATGATTATTTGGGTAGTGAACCCATTCCAATATAATTGTCTTGGAAATGATCCTTTACTATTAGGGAAATGATTTTTAATTCTTATGAGTTTTACAAAAACTTATTTCTTACATAAATGTTATTATCTAATAGATCATGAGTTAAGATTTATGTATGATTAATATCTTATGAAATTCCATGGTTTATTTTTTTATTAACTTTATGATCTATGATATATAGGGTAAATTTTTTAAATTTCAGGGTCATGTTCTCAAACCATTATGTTTATGTAATGCTCAAGTGATCATTTATTTATAATTTTGTTTAATCATAAGAAAAATTAGGCTTACCCATTCATAGTTTACCTTTACGAGTTTATGAAAAATGGTTCTAGATTTGATATGTATATAAAGGGTTTAATTAATGAATATATATATATAGGAGATGATGTATATCTTTTACATACCAGTTTCAAATGTGACCATGATTCCAAAGGCAATATACCTATATTATTCAAGTGTGGATAATTTCGTTCTGTAATGAATTTTTATCAATTTATATGTGATATATATCTATGAAATTCTTAGGTCGTTGTAGTTGGTATCATATCAGGGTTTAGATATCGTTTGGAATCATGGATGAGATAACATCAGTGCGAACCCTAGGTATTTTTCCATGTATAGGATATAATCCTAATGTTTTTGTAAATATCATGAATGAACATGGTTAATATTATGGTTTCAAGGAATATTTTTCCATAATTTAGTCAACATATATATGATTTTCATGATTATGTTGTCTCTCAATAAAGTGATCACTTATCACACTATTCTGTTGGTTTTACAAAATTGAAAGAACCTAAAGGAATCATGTTAATGTTGAATGTCATTCTCAATGTAATGATTATCCTCATTAGAATACCTATTAAATAATAGATGGAATATGAAGCCTAATTATTATTCACAATTAGAAATTTTTATATAATTTATAATTTCAACAATTTTGAATTTAATAACATTAGTAAATTGAGAAAGACTATGTTCCATAAAGACCATGGATAAAACAAGATTCTCCTTCCAATATGATTATATTGTATTAGGAAGAAATAATATTATTTTATTTAAGGAATGGTAAGATTTTTTAGGGTATAAAATAATAACACAATTTAATTAATATTTGAGGAAAACTAAAAATATTTATTAATGAAATGTACAAGAATAAAGGTCACACTAAGCTATCCTCAACAGATAATTGTTATAAATGTTGAATTAATGTGCCTTATGAAAATATATTTCATCATGGGAATCCTAATGAATATAATTAGAAGGGTCTAATGAGTAATGGTTTTTCCAATGGTGATAAAAAAACTACGATAGTGGAATAGAATCTATGGGATGTTTTAATATTATTTCGTATGTTAAAATAAATAAACATGATTAAATTGAGGTTAATAGATCCTAATACATGATTCATATATCATTTTTTCAGCATTATGTATTTTAGAATAATAAGATGATCACCTTTTAAAGGATTAAAAAGGTGGTGTGACTATTAATGTGTACAAGTATTTTTATTCAATAATTACACTATATATATGTTAAAGTAATGATATTTTGGAAATAAATATCATGAAAGATTTATGTATTTTTCTGCATTGGTATATTTTATATAATTTCAAAACATATATTTAATTGCAGTAATAACCATGAAAATTGATTAAGTGGTAAGTTGATATTATTTTTGAGAACAGATTATTAAGGTAAAAGAAAAACCATAATATGTGTCTTATGTTGAGTTAATAATGTTTTGTTTGGATAAAGAGATTATAGAAATTGATAGTATTTGTAACCTTAAAATTGGTTCGTGAATTGATAAAAATATATTTGTGTCATTTTTGATCATGTTTAATAGATTTCATTTATTTATATAAAATATTCAATATTTTTGGACTTATTTAATGAATAAGGATTGTCTTAATTTTTTAATCATATATGTCTTAATGTAATATAAACCTAACTGTTACAGACATAATCATGGTTTTATAACATTATGGTTCATTTTTTGTTAAAAATAATTAATACATAATTTTTATGGTTTTTATTGATCTTGTTCTTATACTCTTTTTAGGTTTAAATACCCTATTGTTTTGATATATTTTTAATCATAGCCTAATTATGGATAAATGGATAGTGTTCTTATATAATATTTATGGTTGAAAATATATACATTGACCAGGTTATATATTCATAGATATTATGGTCGTTATTTGAATTACCTTTCATGCTAGAATATAAATTTTATTCTTGTTGTTTTGGTGAATTTCAAGACATTTATAAATTATATAGTAATTTATAATGGTTATTAATGATTTTTGGTAGGTGTTTCATTCTATTGAGGTACATGTAACCATTAGGTTTAAAAATTGTTTTAGCATGACATATTATTTTCTGAGAAAGAAATATTTTCTTTTGATCATATTTGATGAAGTTTACCATATAGCATTTGATATTTAAAAATTCATTCATGTTATGTTTATTAGAGAAATTAGGGTTTTGGATATAATTTTGTACATATTTTAATTGAAGTTTATTCATATTTGTATTTATCTTATGATAAAAAATATTTTATTGCATTAACATCATAGGAATATCCAGAAATACATTTTTGGTTCACCAGATATTGATTTTATATCATTATGATTAATTATATTCATCTCAAAATTGAAATGTTTCGAAAAATTGATTAGATTGTATAGGAAATTTATTAAATGTTGAAATTATTCTTTTCATGTATGTATTTTTCCATTTTTTATTTTTCTTAGGGATAAATTAATTCCTCAACATTATAAAAGGGTACATGAAAAAATGTAATCCTATTATCATTATTTCTGATGGATGGATGGTATTTTTCACTCATTTTTAGTTTTTTGGTTTCTAACTTTCTTAAGATCATTCACTTTCTTACAATCAATGTTCACTACAACTCTACATCATCATTTGGAAATTAATTTTTCAATTTCAATATCTTCAATTCCAAATAATGTTTCCTTGTTTGGAAACATAGTATTAGTTATCTAAGATGGCATGTGTAGTTCTATTTAACTATTTTAATGTTGAACCTTTATCCACCTAGCATTTTGGTTTTCCACAATATAATTTTTAAACATCCAACTATGGTTTACTAAACTAAAATAGCGAGGAAGTTTTTTTAAGGGGTGTGCGGAAAATGTAGCCCATTAATTTTTTTAAATATTTCATTCAAAAATATTTAACTTCTTCGATATCTTGTTTTACAAACAACAACGAGTTTAAATGTTCCAATATATATTATTAAAAATATTATCACTTAAGGTTATCACATTTCCAATAAATTTGATGGGATGATTGAGATTAAACTAATTTATGAAATATATGTTGTTCATAATAAATATTTATTTATTGGTAAAATATTAATAATTAATCACTCAGTTTTTGAAATTAAATTTTATGTTAAATAAATAAGTTTTCTCTAAAAAACTTATTAATCTTAGTGAAGAAATATTATATAATAATTTGTGGAACTTTTTAAAATTGTTGTCAATAAAGTGATATAAATTTTCGAAACAACAATATTAAAATTAGATTTTGTTAAATGTTTGTTATTTTTTTGAATTTATTGGTTTTTAATGAAAATTGAAAAAAATAATTTTTTAAAATTAGTTTTCTTTCCATACATAAAGTAAATTAATTTTTCATTAACTTTTACATTTATTATTAATGTGAAATATTATAAAAGAATTTATCAATAAATTTTTTTTAATTTGAATAAAAAAATTTCTTGATTTTGGTATGAATATATTTTAATTTCTGAAATACATTTACGAAAGATATTTTAAACACACAATGTTTCAAAATTTTAATTAATTAGATTAAATATTAATGGGGGTGATTGTAATAAATTTTATAAATTATATTTATATTTATATGAATTCAGATACACGTAATTATGATTACTATTTATAGGATTAATGTAAAGACATATTTCTGTGAATAAATCATTTTCCAAGAAAAGGATTTTCATTGTGTTTGCACTATTATATTTAAATTAATTTCCACTAATTATAGGTATTAAATTTCTTAAAATAGACTCTATATTTTTAATTAGGTGGTTCAGATTTGTTATATTAACTTGTATTATTTTTTATCAATGTGAATATGAATTATGGAAACAATTCTCACATCAATAATGGTTAAATCAAGTTAATTTTGATTAAAAACTCTTATATGAAGAATTTTTTTTTCATCCTATTTAATATTGAATGAAATTATTTTAAAACATATCACACTAATAAAAAAATTTAGTTGTTTAATACAAACATGATAATGAGAATGACCTATATAGTTTTTAAAACAAACAATGATACAAAATGTCTCTGTCTTAGTTTTAAAAATGAATTTTGTTTCCACAAATGGAAAAAATAATGTAATGAATAAATATAAGTGTTTATTTTGAGATAAAGGAAATTTTTTATTGTATGATGTTATATCAATTTAATTTTTTATAATGAAAATAAATTATTATTCAATAGTGTTGTATTATTTTTCCAATGACAAAAATATATTAATTGACTTTAAAAAATCTAAAAGTAAATTATTTTTAGTGAGTTATCCCCCCCCCCAAGATTTTTATATGAATATTAATAAGTAATTTTATATTAATTATTCTTAATGAAATCTTACTTTTTTCTAATGTATTTAATATGATATTAAAATAATTATTTTAAAATTATATTTAATGATATATTATAAAATATAATATTTTATTTTGTTTAATAAAAAATATGGAAAATATTATATTGGTAAAAATCAAGGAGATATGTCTTCAAAAATATAACATGGTCCATTTATGGATTTTTTGGTATTTTATTTAATAATTAATAACCCTTATTGTTTACAAAACATTATTATAGTTGTAATTATGAAAAAGGATAATGAAGGGTTAAAAAAATGATGAACGTAAATTATGATCAAAACAAGTATAGATTTCATTTCATAAGTCTATTTCTAAAAATAATCATCTTAGTTTTTAATATTACTAATATAAATACATTTAGTCATCAAAATTGATTAATATTAAGTTAATATTTTAGGAAGATCTAATGGTTCCCCTACCCTCAATTAAAAAATTGTACCCCCACCTACTATTATTTACAAAAAAATAATCATTATATATCTACTAAAAAATAATATTTTAACTTCTGCGTTATGTTTGCCACATTTTATAGGTTATGTTCCTCCCAAAAGACCATCCCTATAGCCATCAAGAGGATATTAAAAGGTGTTTTAAAAGATGTTGTAATCTACATAACTGATCAATTTATTTTTAGTTATTCTTTTACCTTATCTATGTCTATTTAATTATGCATAAAACAATAACTTCATTATCATATATAATATAAAACTTTATTATTATTTGGAAACCATCATTAATTTTTATCTTTCAATCAAATAGGAAGTCAAAATATCACACGTGTGTATATATCGCATAGCATCTCAACATAGTGATATAATTCATTTCAAATCAGAATTTCAATGGATGAGAATTATTATGGGTGACATTTTTATATATTATTCATTTTTAAAAATTAAACTTTTTAATGAAAATATCATATCTAAATTATTACTTTCATAACAATTCAAAAATGATAATGTGATTCGGGATTCATTTTTCATTTATATTTTATGTGGATGGTAATAATGATGGATATAATAAATATATATCATATATATCATATATTATATTTTAATGTTATTTATTAATTATATTTATATTATTACATCCATTTATAAAAATTAATACAAAGTTCATCATATGTAACCCTTTCCATCTCTATGAACACTGTATTTCTTATTTCTCACTATACATTTTATAAATGATTCTAAACATGAATATAATAAAGAAATATGATATTGAGAACATGATTAAAATTTTGGAGAGTCTTTTACTCGATTATATTTTTAGGACCAAAATACCAAACAAAAAAAAGGTGAAAATGAATCAAATAACCAACTGAATATTGATATTAATAAGGAGGTGTTAACACAGGGTTAATAAAAGGATATAATTATATAATATATTTTATGATATTTGTATACAAGAATGATTCATTAAAATATTTATAATACATATATATTTATTATAAATGATGTTTAATAAAAAATTTGATGCTTGACCTGAGGTATGTTATTTATTTCTGATAAAAATTTTATAAGATCATATATGATTTTCACCACTTGTTTCCATTTTGTGTTGTATAAATTTCCATGAATTAGTTTTATCATTTTTTAATAATTTATATATGTATAAAATATTGTTATGAGGATCATTATTTCAAGGGTATTATTATTAAAATGTTAATAAAGGGTTAAGGTCATTATGTTACAATTTAATTAATATCCGTACTCTTTATAGTTATGTTCTGATGATTAAATATAATAATAAATCTATAAAAAATTCTGATTTTAATCCATTATGTATATTTATTTAGAATAAATATATTACATTAAAGATTCTATCCTTATGTACTAAATTTACCAAAAATATATTTTAAATAACATCATATTTATTTCTTTGTTTGGTTGAAAAACATTTTCCTTACATATATATATGTATTCCAAAAATGATTTCAAGAACCTTTTTTATAATATACTATTATGGGTTAAATTATTTTTTAACAATTTCTTTTCCTTTTAAAAAATTTCTTAAATTGAATTTTATTTTAATTTTTTTATGAGTTACATTTATATTTTTCAAAAAAAATAACACATGAATTTTTTATTTTATCTTATAATAATTGAACATAATCTCACACTATAGTGAATTCTTAATGTATTAAATCGTAATTAGGTGTTAACAAGGATATTGTAACAACCCTAACTCTAGAGCCCAAAATCAATGGTTATTTAGTGCAATATATTAAATACAAGGAATCACATCACCATGGATTGATCTGTTTAGTATTGTTCAAGAACTATATGCACACTTGGTTTCCTTATTTCATTTGTAATTAAACTTATAGAATAACAATTGAATGTAAAATTTATCTTTTACATTTATTCAAATAATTCCCCTTTATAAACAAGAGTGAAATCCAAGAAATTGTGAGATAAAATTATCATTAAGGGTTAAGCGCACTGGATACTTCATTAATCAGTAACCATAATGAACACAGAATGTTAAATAATTGAATAATTATTCCCTTAAAATAATAACCACAAAAGATATATATCAAAAGATAATATCATATTGAAAATATCATATATAATAATTACTAAAAATATAATGAATTAAATGAAAAATTATTGGACATAACATGTCTCGAAACGAATATTGCTTCTGTCAAGACAATTCACAAGACAATTTAAAATTTTATATCTAAAAATATTTCTAATTTTGACAACTATTTTTTCTCATGAGACATGTCGATGCATCAAGGGTATATATAATATGGCCATTACTTATCACTATATTATCAAGAATTATTCATATTAAAAATAATATATTGAAATCATGAATTATATTCCTTGTCATTAAATATTCATATTGAGTAATGGATTACAGATTTTTCAACATTTCCCCAATTAATAAAATAACATTCAAAGTAAACACCATATGTAAAAATGGTTTACTTTTATATAAATAAGCATTTACAAGAAATAAATAGTGTGGATTTATATGAGAAATATAATATCAAATTAAAAATTATACTAAAGGGTTGGTGGATACACCACTTAAAAATTATTAGGTGCACAATACAAACTATGTCTCAATGATGTAGAAATTAAGACAAAGTCGAATGAAAAGATTATATTGTCAATAAAATGAATAAATTATGTGTATCTGGTATAAATACACATAAAATAAGTGAAAATAAAACATAATATAATTAAAATTCATTTAATAAATAACCTTATCATGACATAATTGATGAAATAGATTTTTATACCATGAAATGAAAAACGAGTTAAGAAATCACTTACCATGTGCTTTCCTTTAGATGAAAGTTATTTAAACTGATGTATAAATATTTAGTGAATGTCATTATTTTATAAATTAACAACATTAATATTTATTAAATCATATATTATCCTATTATGTCATCTAATCAAATGATTTTTAATAATATTTTTTTATTAACCTTGATTAAGGTGTTAACTGCTTCATTTTCCTAATAATGTTATGCTGTGTTTATGCTAGTTCTTTTGTATGCGATATATTACCAACATCTATAGAATGATATTAAGGTCTAAAATATAATATTTATTCATTATATATTTTTTTATAATCATTTTCCAAGGTGAAAAAGTTAAATGAATTGCATTGCATCATGGAGATAATAAGTTGTACAAACGCACAAGCGACAGTACCATTCCCTTAATGGAGAAAGAGTAAAGAAGACGATGGTGTAATAATTTTTTAGAATAAAAATAAGGTATGATTTAACTTATATTTCTATTATTTCCATCATTATACCCATATATTTGTTGCGGTGATAAAAATAATTACACCATGACATGGAGACAGAAATCCGTATGTATGCACATACAATGCTTTTTTTATAGGATTGATAAAAGAGGTAAAATGATTGTTACATAATAATAATAAAATATCAAAATATATATGTAAATGTATTTATTAATTTCTTAAAAAGAACACATGAATATGGAATAGAATAATAAATAAACCTAAAAGAGTTAGTACGGACGATTACCTCTTCTTTAGCTTAATTCCATTATAAACTTTATTAGGGGAACTATTTTTGGACTTTTCTAAAAACCCAATCTTCTATAACATTAATAATTATTTTTTATGTGAAATATATTGGTATTTAATGATCTTTAAGGATCATGGTGATGTGAGGAAGTTAGAAAGGATGTTCTCTTTTATAATTGATGTGAGGGGAACTTTTAGAAACTCTTCAAATATTAAATAAATAAAAATTAATGTTTAGTTAAAAGGGTATTAGCAATGAGTTAAATAGAATATAAGATGAACAATGTTATAAATCCTATAATCCATTATTTTTTAGTCAGGTTTAATTTAAATTAATAAGAATATATTTTTTATTCTCTTAATATCTTTTTCACTTACCGTGACTACATGGACATTTACTCATTGAGGGTCAGTATTGTGACTTTAAAATTAAAAAATACCCATAAATGGATAATTGATGAATTTTTAAATATAATGCACATAATTTGGAAGAATATATTTTTTTAATAATTTTATATAATTTAATAAGATATAATTTATTTTTAAATATTATTAATGTTTAATTTATCACTATTAATTAATTTTCTTTTTAAAAATATAAATACAACAATATATCATTGAAAAAATATTTTCATACATCCCCAAAAAGTCAATTTATTGTATAAAATTATCGTAACACATTAATGAACTCAAAGTATATATATTATAATTTTTCTAATATAATTTATTTTAAATTTCCATTAATATAATAATTACTGCATCCCACTATGCGTGCATATTATTTAATTATTTATTAAATAAAAATTAAAAAAATAAAAATGATAAAAATAAATCATTTATATTTGAAAATAAATTTTTTATTTGGAAATCTCTTCTGAATAACACCAAGTAAAAATGTTATAGTAATTAAAAATAAAAATTTGACATCTTTGGATTTTCATTAAATCTAATCTTATAAATATTATATCCTCATCCAAAAGTTCAAAAATTGTTATATAACAAAAATATATATTAATATTTATGAAATGGGATCATACAATTATCTTCTAGAATGTGGTAGGGCCATTTTTTAGTCCTTATAGTTATATTTTTAACCAAAATTAGTCAATTTACCCATTATTATGGTAATAAAAATTACAAATACTACTATTCATGTTGGCCAAAAATAAATGCGACATATATGAAATTTATTTACGTTTTAAATATAAATATATAATTAATTTTATAAAAATTTAAACATATTATTGAAGGAATATAAATTAAAATTAAATTAAAAAAATTCAATGATATAAAGTCCTTCAAAAAATTCCCTATTAAGTATAAAAATATTTTTATTCCATATTAACAATGAAATTGGTTCGAATGAGATGTTATTATTAATAATATTATATAAAATATTTTAATTATAAAATATAAAATAATATTAATTCAAAATGGATTATATAAATTTTTTTTTAAAAAAAAAATACATTTTCACCATTCCCTGGAAAATAATTATTTCATAAAAAATACCAAAAAATCACCTTTATATTATTTTTTCATTTAATATTTAAAAATAAAGCATATTTTATCAAATATAATTTATATATGAGTCACCATTTTTTTAAAACTAGTGTTCCATTGAAAGGAGGAAAATTACCTTTAGAATAATATAGCTTTTATGAATATAATTTGATTTGTTTCTGCCTTATGCCTATAAAATTTATTGGATGAATCCCAAAATATTTGATTGAATATATAATATATAAATTTAATTATTATATTTTATTAGAATAAATAAATTTCTTACATTAAAAATTAGTTTAAACTTATATGTTTCAAAATTTAGTAAATCATAATCCCACCCACCAATTTAGAGGCTAGCTTATAATGTTCGTATTAAATAACAAAATTTAATATCTTATCATTATTCATTTAAAATAAATGTTATGTGAAGAGTTATCTATTACATAATTTGAATTTATTTATAATTATACATACCATAAAATAATTTGGTGTTATATTCTTTCTTCCTACAAAATATTTCATCCTAGAAACATTAATGAACAAACTGATGAGGTTGGTTCTTCTTCATAGCAGCCACATTTTTATACATCACTTCATCCATTTTTTGGTTCACCCAAAGAATCATTACCATTAGAGTTATATTATTCCACAATACTTTATACCTCTTGTCAATAATTTTGACAGGCTCTTCACAGTACGACATATCAGGTTCTATTTCGATTTCTACAAAGGTGAGTACATGTGTTGGGTCTGATATATACATCTTTAATAATGAAATGTGGAAAAGATCATGAAATTTTTAGAATTATAGTGTAATATTTAATATAAAAGATAAAAAATCAAATCAATCTATAATTCTTAATTTTTTGATGTACCTAGGTCCTAGTTTACCTCTTTTTCCAAACCATATGACACCATTATATATAGATACTTTTATAGTGACATGATCTCCCATGTGACATTCCAAATACATTATTTGTTTCCCAAAAACACTTTTTAATACCTTAAGCTAATTTAATATGAACCCAAATAGTATTTTCCTTTTTATTACATTTTTAATATGTTATGGGCCTAAAATTTTCCTTTCAACAACTTTATCCTATCAAGTAACAATACCTCATCTTTTTTTATATATTGCTTCATAGAATGCCACATGAAATCTTGAATGAAAAATATTATTGTAGTAAAACTATACCATAGTTAAATAATGATCCCACATACCATGAAAGTAATGTGAGAATGATTTCAATATGTATTATAATTTTTGAATAGTCCTTTCAGACCATTCATTAGATTTAGGATTGTAGGCAGTGCTTAAATAAAGATTAGTATCTAGATCCCTCTAAAGACTATTCTAGATTTTTTATTTAAAACTGTAATATAGATCATAAAAAACCTATATGCGTTCAATATAATTTCATAAAACTTCATTAATATATAATATTTATATTTTATCAAGATTTAAGTCTTCTCTAATATCAATAAAAGGATCTAACATGGTTAGGTGATTGAAAAGAACCCATATAACATCATTAATTCTATGTTCATTTGGAAATACAATGATGAATTCATTAGTAATGTCATCCCATCTAAAAATAGGAAAATGTAAGTGTTTCATGACTCATTTATGATACTTCCTCTAAATCTTCAATTTTTTATAAACAAGGAATATTGACTTATATTTATCCCTTTCATGATTCATATTACACCACACAAAATATATATGAAATACCTATATGTATTTGTAGAGTGAGTATTTAAAAGGGAAATTTGAGTGCTAAGTATCACAAGATAGATCCCTTTTCAGTTCAAGTGTTGATGTAACACATTACCTCATCCAAAATTCTAAACACCATCTTCAATAACAAATCCTCCAAGCTTTCCATCATTCACAAGTTTTACTCTATTACGAAAACATCATCATTTTATTGAGAGATTTTTATTTTTTCCAGCAAAAATAGTTTCCCAGTAATTTGATAAATCAGTGGTTTTACACTTCATTAATAATTCCCATAACCATCATCACTATGTCCATAAACAGAAGATCCCTCCCAATCTATAATACAGTGATATGCCCATGATTTTCCTCCTTTATTCATTTTCTACCTTATATTCTTTTCTTAGGTTGTAGTTTATTGGGAAAACATAATCAGTGTGTAACTTGACGCACCATATTTTCCTCATGTTGAGTTATTTATATGTAAATATGTATTTAAAACTCTATTAATCCATATATATCTCTCATATTTTACTATCAATATAATGTGTTCATATATGTAGAGAAAGGGTTACGACTCCTACAAGAAGTTCATAAGTTGGAAATTTCATTCCCTGAGTCCTAAACATTCTTGATGCATGTGAAATAACATTATCATTTTTCATAATGAATAAAACCAGTCCTATCATTTATGAATCACTATATATTACTAAACTATCTTTTCATGATAGAAGATTCAAATTCAGAGAACTGATCAATCATATCATAAATTCCTCAATGCATTCTTCACATTCTTTTGTCAGTAGGACCTTTACCCCTTTATATGTGAGCATGGATAATGGCTTATCAGATAATGAAAAAAATCTAAATAAAGATCCAATAGTAACTTACTAAATAAATAAAACTACATTCCATTGTTATGTTGGTTGGAGTAGGACATTTTTCGATTACCATTATATTTACAGTATTATATTAAATTTATTATTTAGAAACAATATATATATGGAAATAAATTTTAGTATTATATAATTAACACTTTATAAATTTACCATATAACTCTACCCATATGAGTGTTTCAATAATGATATTAAATTTATTATCATGGTATTCATTATCTTTAGAATAAACCTAAATATCATCAATGAATACAACAAGAAAATAATCACAAATATTCCTTGAAAACTATGGTAATTAGTTCTATAAAACCTAAAAGTGGATTAGTCAATCCAAATGGAATTACTATAAACTCATAATGTCCACACATCACGTGAAAAAATATAATCACAATGTCTTAATTATTTACTTATAATTGATGACATATAGAACAAAGGTCCATCTTCATAAAATATTGATCTCTGGGATGTTGATGAAATAAAAAATCACTATAAGGATGAAGTTATTTTTTATTTTTCATAAAATAATTGATTTCTCCATATTCAATACGCATCCTAACGGATCAATCGTTATTCTTAAAAAAGAGAAAATGGGTTGTCCATGTAGAAAACATGGGATGTTCAATCCCTTATTTCAATAATCCCCTAGTTTTTTCTTCTTCTCAACTACATAAAATGTGGACATTTGATAGGGATTCATTGAAATTGGGTTTTAATTAGGGATTAAGTAAACGGTAAACTCAACATCATGCTCTGAGTGTGTCTGAGTAATTCTATAACAAACACATCAATTAATTCTTTACAATATGTACATCCTCAATTTTACAATTACCTTATTCATCCCAATATGTTATTAACCCTTTCTCTATAACATTTGAATTTAGTATAGATACTGATAATGGAACTAGATAAGAATCATATGGTGATATTTCGGCTCTAAAGATACAGAACTCTACATATTCATCAAACATCATAATCTCTTTCTTATTATAATAAATATTTGCATCATATTCTGAAATAAATTGTGTATTATGGATTATATTAATATAAACCATAGGTATGATGATGAGGTAAGAAATTAAATCATGTTTATGTGTCATAATGGGGACTTATCGACAAAACATTGTTCTAATGATATTTTCCTAAGGATTTTAGATAGACAACATTAATATTCAATCATATGGAAAATGCCTAATTTTAATAGGAAACTACGTAGAAATAAAAGAGTGTGAGGATACAACAAATAATAATGAAATAGATAAATTAGAATATATGGTTAATTAATATGTCACCATATCATTGGGTACTTCTACATCAGCTGTAGAGATCTCACAAGCTCTCTCAACTCCCCATAGCCTATTTTAATATAGATTCCCTTGATGATTTAGAAATTTATTTAAATAATTAATCATTTCATTATTGTTGAGGCAACAAAAAACATAATTTTTTTCTTCCCCTTTAATTCATTATCACTATAACCCATATCAATATATTTATAAAAACTCCCAATACCTTCTAAAATTTCAAGGGATGATTATTTCAAAAATAAAATTCATAATTTAAATTCCCTTTTTCCCACCTCTTATTTGGTACTTCACATTTTCCATAGCTATTTGAAGACCTATTCATATCATTATTTCCATTGAAAATATTGGGAATAAAAAAATTTATCTATTTTTATGGAACATAATACTATTTCATAATAAGATGAATATTATTAGAATCCAGTTACCTTTAGATACATATCATAAGGCATTAAAATTAATGTTTAATATTTCATTTTGAATCGCATTTGTAACTAATAACATATCTATATTGTTTTGTAAAGGTATCCACATACTCTAAAACACTCTCTTTTTAGTATTTATTTATGCTAAGGATTTTATTTTATTTTATTTCATTTATCAAAAGGGACATGTTTATCAAATAATGCATCCATAAAATTTCATCATTTCGTGTGTTCTGTTTCATCTTCCACCCTAGTATTGGTAAACAATGATCACCATTGATAATAATCTTCCTTTACAGAATATAACATTTGTACTGCCTTTTCCCTTTAATCAACTCCCAATGATAGAAATATCTTTTCAAGGGACTTCATCCACATCTCATTTACAAATTAATTTGTAGTACCACTTAATGATTGGTTATTTTTTCACATGAAATTATCCAATAATGGTGTACTGGGTCATAGAGAATCATTTTTATCCATATTAGTGAGGTTATTAACTATAACCTAAGAATGTTATGCTAATTTTATCATGATATTATCACCTACAACACTAACAGTGTCGGATTCCTCAGTGGGGTAATCCTAACATTATCTGGATGTATTGATTCCCATATATACATTTTGCGCAATCACTAAATAATGAAACACAATGAGCTAACTAGTAATCATAAATAGTATTGAGTGGAAAAAAATTTCTATTAATAAATGTTTTAAATTAATATATGGATGTATTATAATTCTCATGATAGTTATGTTTATTTAATATCTAGGTACCAAGGATTCCACTAATCTTCCTCTAATAACAGTTGTAACAACCCCAGATCTAGAAGCCTTCAATCACTGGTTATATAATTACAGTGGCATTAATACAAGGGATAAAAAAACAAGGATCGATGAGTATATAAGTCTTGATTAACAATATACATACAAAATTTCATTATTACATTGGTAATTAAAAAATGAACAAAAAAATGTAATGTAACATGTTTCCTTGACACATATTCAATGATTTCATCTTCATAACTAGGAAGGAAGAAATATAAAGGGTGAGAACAAATGATAAATATGGGATATGTATTTTGAAGCTTCTTTAATCAATAAGAATAAAAAATGAGGAATGATAAGTAACAAAAAACACAATTTATTTAAGTAATTACTATTAAAGAAACTGATTCTGAGATAATATTATATTGAAAATATCATGGGTAATAAAAACTGAAATACTAATTAAGGAAATATTAAATTATTTGATTCCTTGTATCAGGAACATCATAGCATTACCGTAAATACCTTTCCCAAGACATTTCAAAATACTAAAAGGCGAATGAAATTCAATTTTCCCACTTTTTTTGTCTAATAATATATGTCAATGCATTAAGAGGATATATAATATTTTTCCCCTATATTCACTGAAAGTATAAATTTTTCATCATGTATAACATATTCAATTTAATTAATGAATATTATTCTTTAACATTAAATAACATATTGATTACATGATTATAGATTTAAAAATATATAACTAATTAATCAAATAACATTCAAAGTAAACACCATATGTAAATATTGTATAAATTTTAGTAAATACTCATATCTATGAATAAAATTAATTAGATATTTATATGAAATATAATCTCATCTGAAAAATTATCTCAATGTGTTATTTGAAACACCACATAAACATTATAAGGTGCACAATACCATGTAAGTCTCAATGATGTATAAATTTGGAAAAAGTCTTTTACAATGATTATATCTTTAATAAACTAAATAGATTATGTATATGAAATATAAATCTAAATAACATTATTGTAAATAAAACATAATATAATCAAATACCATTCCCACAAAAATTTATCAGGAAAGAAGTAACAAAATAGATTATTAACCCCATGAATTAATATTGAGTTGTGATATCTCTTACCATAAGAATTCCTTTTGTTGGCCAAAATTTAAAATCATTTATAATGACTTCAATATTTTATTAATATGTGAAAAAACAATAATAATATTTAAGATATCATATATGTTCTTCTTGTATCATCTTATCACCATTTTGTTAATAATATTTCATCATTACAATTTTTTGTATGTTAACTATTTCATTTTCATATGTGTGCTTTGTCATGAAAGTCCAAGTTATTCTTTATAGGATATATTTCCATCATCTAAAAATTTATATTACATTCTTAGATATCATTTTTATTCATTATATTTTTTAATCAATCTTGAATGTAGAACATGGAAAAGGAATTCCATCACATCTTGTAGACAATAAGTCGTACGCACACATTAGCGACAATATCATCCCATTAATGGTGAAAGGTTAAAGAATTGAATACTATATTAATTTTTAAATAAGAAATATTATTTCATAATAATCATATTATTCCATTATTTCCATCATTATACCCATCCAAATAAATCAGTGATAAAAAAATTACACAATGGCCCTGAGATGATAAACCGTACACAAACACACATGTGTTGTGATTTATTTATTAGTAGGATATATAAAAAAGATGAATATGGTTTTCATATAATCATAATAACATTTCATAATAAATATTATAAAATAGTTGTTACTTTATCTTCAAAACAACACTTTAATAAAAAATAGATGAATAAATAAATATGAATGATTTGGAAAAGATAATGACCTCTTCTTTGGAAGAATTCCTTTATAACCTCTCTTAAGAGACATATGAAAGGTATTTTGGAAAAAATATAACCTCTATAACGTAACTATATATTATTATCATGTGAATAAGTGTGTTTTGGTAATTTTATAAGGTTCACGGTACTGTTAATAATTAAGGGATGAGGTTATATTTAATTAATAAAGAAAGAGGCATTTTGAGAACTCTCAAAGTATTAAATTAATATAAATTAATTTACAAGTAAAAGGGGTAAAAATTATTTATCTATATTTTAATATGAATTTGGTTCTAAATCCTTTCATACATGACTTTTAGGTGATTTTTTGTCACAATAATACCCTTATCTTTTGTGTTTTACCTTTATTTAATCGCTTTAACTCTTACCCGAACAACATGTATTTTTACTATTTCATTGTCAATATTATTAATGTAAAATGAAAAAAACCATACATGGATAATTGAGTAAATCTACAACTCTATCCCACTTTTTTAATGATTTTATATCTTTTTAAAAAATTATATAATTTTATAAAATATTAATTATCTCAAAATTATGTTAATGCCAATTTTGACACAATTCATTATCTTAACATTTTAAAGTATAAATACAAAAATTTTAAATCTAAGAAACTATTATAATACTTACATAACAAGACAATTTAATATATAAAATTCATGTATGGTGTTAATTATCCCATATTTTTTTTATTTCATAAATTTTATTATCATTTATTTTGAATTTCCATTAATAGAATAATTATTCCCTCAATGTTATGAAAGCTTTTAAGGTATTTATTTATTCAATATAAAATATCATTTATTTTATATGATGATTATAATAAATTTATATTTCAAAAATATTTTTATAGTTTAAGATATATTTTGGATAACACCATCTTATAAATGTTAATATTATTAAAAATATGAATGTGATTTCATTGACTCTTCTTTAAATAAAATATTATTAATATTATGTCAAAATGAAAACGACCATTAACGGCCATAAGACCAAAAAATATTTGTTTATGGATTAAATGGGGCAATCAAATTATATTTTTCCATGTATTAGTGTTATTTTCGTGTCTTTATCATTTTATTTTCAAAATAAATTACACAATTTACCGATTGCGATGGTAATAAAAATTACCAAGGTTATTATTCATATTATAAATATTATAAATTGGGTAAATTTACTAAATTTGAAACTTCTTAATTAATATATGGAAACCATTATAATTATTTCAAAACACATTAGTTGAAGAATTTAATTTATAATAAAACTCACATAATTTATAGAAAATAGTTTTCTAGAAAAATGTCCTATTAAATATTAATTTGTGTTAATACCAAATGTAGCCATGAAATTGATTCCAATGGAAATAAATTATTCCTAAAATAATATAATTACTTAAAATTGGAATAAAATATATAATATAAAATTTAAATTGTTGATATAAAGATATTCTGTCCGATAAAAATCAGTATTTCTCACTATTCAGTAGAGAATAAATATTTTCTAAAAAAATTACAAATGTACACCAAGATAATTTTCGCATTCTTATTTTAAACATGAATTTTATTTTTTAAAATAAAATCCATAAAAGTATAATTTTTTTTTGTTTTGAAACAGTATTACCATTAATTTATTGCAATACTACTTTTAGAAAAATATTTCTTTTTTATGGGTAAATTTTGATATGGTATTATCATAATCCTAACATTTTTATTAGATGAATATAAAAAAAATTGATTTATTTTTGTAATATATAAATTTCATATATATTTTCACTAAAAGTAATTAATTATTACATTAACTGTGATTTGTACAGATGTATATTTCATAATACAGTAAACCATATTCAAACCCACTAATTTAAAGACTAGTTTATAATAGTCGTGTTAAATTATAATATTTAACTATACAACATGATTCATATAAAATTGGAATTGAATGAATTGTATTATATTTTTTAAAATTAAATTATTTAATACAATACATATCATAAAATATTACTGGTGTTATAGATATTTTATAAGAATATTTTTTTAGTTTTTTGGAATTCTTATTATTTCAAGTATAATTTTCAAAATTGAAAATTTATTTTCTTTAAAAAAAAATTTCTATGATATTTTAATTAAATTTTCATATATAATAATATCATTTTATGTTAATTATAAATTACTAGGGATATGTTACAATGGACCCATTTGTACTTGTTCTCTACGTGGTTTACATTTATGTTGACGAGATGTTTATGAAACCAATTTATTTTACAAGGTTTATTCTATATTGAATGGATTATATTATTTCCTTGAAAATGTTAGTTTGGGATGATATGATGAATATTTTATGATATTCTATATCAAATATATATGGTTTTCAATATGTGATGCTTGTTACCTTATAAACAAGGAATGTTGTTATGATATAACCTTAGATGGTGGTTACATTATATAATAGTATGGTGTTTACATTATAACAATGGATGGGTGATACCTAGATCTCCCTCTAATTCATTGGGTGAAGATTGATATCAAATTAGATAAATATGACATGAATGGGGAATAACCCTTGTTAAATAATAGGATTTTTACAATATAATTGTCTAGGGAGTGAACCATGACTAAAATGATGGTTTGGGGAGTGAACACATTCCACTATGATAGTCTTGGAAATGAAAAATTACTACCTTGTAAGTGATTTTCTATGATTATGTGTATTCCTCAAAATTATTTTTTATGACAATGTTATTCTATAATGGATAATTTTCCTTTATCTTATTATGATTCATGTAATATTAACTTCAATTACTTATTAAATGACTCATGATTATGATCTATTATATAAAGGTCGAGATTTTCAATTATTATGATCATATTATAACAACTGATTGTTAATTCTATTCAGAAGTGATAACTGATAACTCACTAGTTCATCCATACTATGAATCTTAGCCCACTTATTCTTATGTTTCCTTTCCCCAGTTATGAAGGATTATACTATCTATTATATTTTTATGAATATTATTGTTATGAAGAACATTTTGGAAGATAGTGTAAATATTTTATGAACTTGTTGATCATATTCCAATGTTTCCAAAGGATCTAGTATAATATTATTAAATCATTGATCGATATTTATTAATTTTAATATTCAACTATTGATATGTGATATCTATATATAGAAATTTAGGGTTTCAATATAAAGCCACAATGATAAACCTCACATTATAAATTCAACAATAATATTACTTATCCCATTTGAGACTATGTTGAGGTGATTTATCATTATTTAAAAAATTACAGTCTGGATACTAAAAATAATATAAAAAATTTACAATATCCTAATTGATCTACCATAGTGTCTAAGATTACTCATTGGATCATTAATATTTCCTAAGATCCAACTAATAAATATCTCCATGTTTTAAACATAAAAAAACATTTATTTACCATTATACTCATAGGATAAATATTTATATAAATAAAAAATTAAAAATATCCTATAAAAGTGAACAAGATTAAAATTACAAACAAAATGCCTAATGTAAAAAATGGGTGGAAGGACCACATCCTGAGTTACATAGAATAATTAAAAATGTTTTATGACTTTCTAGTATGCTAAATTTACCTTTTTACCCCATGGTTTGTCCTATAACTCTATAAAATCAATATTTAGCTATGTCTCCCCTAGAAAAAATCCAGTTCACTATATGTTCAGTTTTTAATTTTAATATACAATTATCATGACTTTAATTGAAATAAAACATTAATGGAATTAAAAAAAATCTATTTTATATGTTTTCCAAAATATATTTTATCGATGGTTCTGTTATGAAATTCTGAAATGTTATGAATATGATAGTATTAAAATAATTTTAGTGCATAGGTTTATGTTTTTATATTATTAATATTATCTTGATAATGATGGTATATAAGGATTTCCCCTTAGAAAATACCATCATTAATACAATTATCATTATTTTTATTGATAAAAAAATTTACACTATGAAAATGATTGACAGTCTTATTCTAGACAGAGATAAATATTTAATATTTAATTGTTATTTTTGTCTAACAAATTATATTGATGAATTTTAGATAATTATTTGGAACATATTAGCAAATTATTGTTTCAACACTTTTATTTCCCTCATATTAAAAATTTGAACATCTGGTATAAATGAAATTGACATAAAAAAGTGTTGAAATAGGCTTAAAAGTATTGATGTAGAATAATTTATAAATTATTTCACTAGTAATATACTTTATATGAATTAATATTGAAATGAATAAATAATGGATTATATTATAAACATAACCATTTTTTCTTTAATATTGGAAGGTAGTGTATAATTTGTGATTTTTTGTAATGAATAATTTCAATATGGGTAAGTGAAAGTGAGTGAATTTTATGTATTTTTTAATTTTGAGATCAAAAAATATTTTAAAAATATATATTCTACAGTGTACGCGTCTTTGAAAATAATATATGTGTGTATATATATATAATTAACTTTTTGAGGTGAATAAATAATTATCAATGATTGTGAATGTGATTTGGAGTGTTGGTTGAGTTCTCTAGGGTTAATGGAGGTGGTAAAATTCCACAACACCACAAATGGTTTGAATGAAAAGATAAATTTTCATAGGAAAGGGCTATTACCCCTTCTATTTGGGGTTTATTGGGTGTATACCAAACCATGGTTGTCCAGCAATGATCCAATTAGTGTCCACAGTAGTTTTATTGGGAGCTCTGAATATATTATTAGGTGCTTTTTTAATATATTTCTTGGTTTTTTTAAAAACACTCAACCATTATCTATTATGGGTCATATGATACCTGAGGTTTCCATTCAATTTCACACCAATATTTCTTTAAATTATTGAGCTATTTGAGGGCCATCTATTACATGATTTAATTTTTTTTCAAGAAGTAATCTTCCCTTAGTAATGATAATTTATTCCATTGGATTCCACTAATGTTTTTTGTGTTTAAATTCAATTTCAGTGTATCCATTATTTTAGGCTATATTTGATTGATTTCGTAATTTCAAATTAATGGGTCAAAATAATGAATTGATTTTTTATTTTTTACTTCTATATTTATGAGGTAGATGTCCATATCATACAAAACCATATACATGTTTATGTTTGAATATTATATGTTTCTGACCATTGGTTTTTGGTTTATATATTCTATGAAAGGATTAGGAAACTGTGAAATTATTTGACAGGTGAGGTTTATATATTTTAGGAGATAATTAGATATATAATCCATGGTTGGGAATATTAATGATGATCGATGGCTACACTTCCAAGAGGATTAAATTATATTATGTTTAATAGACCCTAAAAAGTGTATGTATGGTGGGAAAAAAATTTATTCACATAACGGAAACCCTAGTGAGTGGGTTAAGGGATTTTCTTTGTTTTACATTAATAAATTTTATAGTTTTACTATACATTTTTAATTATATGTAATGGGATATGTGAATAGCCTTTGAACCTTGAAATTTCTAGAGGTAAATGTGTGAAATAATGGTAATGGGTCCAGTGGACTATTTTATGTCATTATGATTAGGGGAACTATGTTGGTGGGTTATGTGGGAGATTAAAAACATCCTTAAGTATTACTTGTTCCCCAAAATAATAGAATTTTGATAATTGGAACTCTTATTTATATAGATCTCATATGGATGAAAATGGTAGATGGTATATGTAGAACCCATTTGGGGTGCCTAATGGGAAGTTTAACCAATTTTAGAATGACGAAACCAACTAGTAAGATGACGATTGAGTTACATTCGGCTCCTACTTGATGTTGATGTAAGGTTTAGTGTTTCTAAAAATGATTTTTTACAGAGGAGAAACCAATGGGTAGTCCATGTTTTGTAAACTTCTTTTTCAATGTGATTAATAAGTGCATGGTTATGTGATTGGATTTTAAACATTTTATAATGTGACATTGGGTTGGTTGTAAAAAAGGTAATCCAATGATGACGGTGATTTATTTTTTGATTTCTCTTTAGATCATATAATGATGTTCCATTATAGTGGAAGTAAAATAAGTATTAGATACTCATGTGTGAGACTTGAGTTATTCTAGATGATAGGTATAGCCATTCATGACCAATGGATCTCATTCAATATATTTGGCATGGATCAAGGGCCTCAAGATCGTTATGAGGTATTATTCAGAATGTAATTTTTCTATTATTACTATCATGGTGAGACTGTTAGGGCAGGTTATGTTAGTAATTTTTGAGTTATCAACTAAAATATATATATTTATAGGAATTTTTATAGTATATATCTAATTTATGTTTTGTGTTTTCTATAAATAAATTTTTTGACACCAATGCATTTTTATTTTAACTATTTATTTGTTTATAGCCTGAACACCCAAGGATTTATTTTGATAGTAATCATATATATATAAATCTTAGTATAATTTTTTAATAATATGTTATAAATATTGTGTTTTATTCACGAGATACCACATTGAGTGATATGATTTCAATTAAAGAGTAAACATATAAACACTCTGTTAGAAATATAGTGTTTATAAAATACATAGTATAAGACCTCAAAATTAGTAAAAGGGTGTTGGAATGGGATTCTATATGAGACCAGAATATAATTTATAGGGTTTTGGTATGTGATATTGTTGTAAGGCCTCACCCTGATAGATTGGGAGTTTTATGATCCTTAGTTGCGAACCATAACATGAGTAATATGTTAATGGTCACTCAAAAAGGGTGGGTCCATACAATAGAATTTCAAATATACCATATCTAATGATTTATGATAAATATACATGGTAAATGATTACACATCCATCTATAATGTGGCTAAATAAGGTGCTCTTTGCTATCATGGTGTATTGGTTATCATAAAATAACCTAAGATAATTTTTTCTAAAGTTGTCATTTATTTTTTTATATACATATAAACACTATATATGATGTTATATAGCAAGTATTTTTTGGTGGTACCCTAACGAATTTTATGATGACACCTTACATGGAAACAAAGGATTCCATATAGAATATTGTATTTCACATTTAAATAATTTCATCAATATGAGGTCTAGATTATTTAGCTGTATGGATTGTTGGGGAATGGGTTTTAAGAGAGAATAAAAGTTGTTTTTATTATATAATTTCTATATTTATTTGATTACATTTTACCCGTTCATGGTTGTGGGTTACCCATATATATTTGATCATATTATAAAAATATGTTAAATTATTACGATATCATTTCATATATATATAATAATGATAGATTTCAATTGAAAATAAATAATATTTATTTCTCTAATGTTATATGATTAATATAATCTATATTTATTTTTATATGTCATGTTACTGTGATTATAGTCTCCTCATATTGGTTCTAGATTCTCTACTCTTTTAATGAACCTCTGGAAGATATGGAACCGTGCTTGAGGTCATGTGGAGCTCCTAGTTCTAGATGAATGATTGTTTTCTAGGATTGGATATTACCAAAATGAATGATAGAATTTTATTAGTAGTTGATTCTCGCTAAAATTTACCCAAGATAATAAGGTAAGACGATCCTTGTAGTTTAGCTTGGGTTATCGAATCCACAGAGACCTAAGAAGAAACCTATAAACACGTACACTCTATGGACTGTTTTTGGCTATGAAGTGGAAAACTTGGATTGATTTTGGAAGGGTTTCAAATATATATAATAGATTTAAGTGAATTCAATTTAAAAGAATGAGTTGATCCTAGGTTATCTCTCGGGGTGGATTGGATGTATTTCCTTTTTAATGATTTCAATTTTTTATATTTGAGATGGGTTCATTTAAGGAGATAAAAAAACATCATGACTTACTGGTTTAATGCCTACAACCTTTAACACTAATCACCTATACACTTTAAGGATCAAATTTTTGATCACTTCAAGGTAAAGGTTTGTATTATCACTTGAAGTGTGTGGCCTTAAATTCAACAAGGACGATGGAGTTTAAAAATCATCAAATAAATATCTCAATTAAAGAAGTGATTATACATTAATGAGGTGATAAATAACATCCAATCCAACCCCTTGATACTTCCTTGGATCAACACATTATTGGGTTAACCCTCCATTGATTCTATGGTTTCAATGGAAGCGGAAATTAGACTCATGAGGGAGGAAATGGAGAAGTAAAAAACGCAATAAAATAACAATCACTCTACCGTTGTGTGATAATATCACAAGGTATGGTATGAACAAGTTCACACCTTGATCCAACGGTATCAAAGTGAAAAGGAGAAGAACATAATAATAATATAAGAAGAACTTATATTAAGAAACAAGGATGAATTAAAACAACTTACATGTGAAGGAAGAACATTACAAAGAGAAATTGGCAGCATAACATTAAGATGAGAACAAGATCAAAGAATCCTAAATCCTCCAACACCACTGCCTTAAATAGGAATTTTTTGATCCCTTGGGTCGAGCTTGCAATAGTACAAAGCATCTCAATTAATTTTGGTAGGCCATAGGTGGTGCAAAGCTTGTGGAATTTGGACTTTTCCAAATTTGACCCGAGGTGGCAGCCAGCTTTCATCCACCGAAAAGACGCATTTGGATGACCTTCGAGATGGCCGAATCAGAGTGGTCCATAGAATAATAAAATTTATCTACTGATGTCTTCTAACCGTATGTAAAAATGTGGGCTCATTTGGAGTTGTGGATTCCGAGATATGATCACAGTAGTGGGATGTTTTTCTGGGCCGCAAAATCTGGCCCATAATTTTATCTCTAACATGGGACGTCAAAATTACCACCATGGAGGCCGAATTAGAATTAACTCATGAATATTGATTTGTTCCTACACATGGCTTATAGAATTACACGAAATGTTGGATTAATTGAGCCTGTATGTTGGGCCCCACAGTCTCATCAGTGGGCTGGTATCCAATCTTCCTTCTCCAGAATTGCTTCCTTTCATTTCCAAATATCTCCATCATCCTCCATGAATTCTCCACTGGTCCCTGAATCAAACATGTTTATATTTAAGTGTAGATCAATTTCCAAAAATATAAAATTAAAATATGTATAATTAAATTCCTTAAACTCAGATGAATCATTGGGTACTTTAAATGATGATCAAAAATGTACCACATAATTGTGCATTTTAAGAAGGTATTACAATCATATTGTGAAATGATGTTCAAAGTGTAAAATGCACTAAATGGTGTTTATGAATTACAAATAAAATGAATATTATGTATATTAACAGTTAATATTAGCCTCATTTAGTGTCTAATCACACCCCCAACATGAGTTTTGCTAGTCCCGAGAAAAATATATCTCAACAATATGAAATTCGAATTCCCTTTTCCAAAAACATTTTAATACACAATGATCACCAAAAAACCTTATACCAAACAATCATGAAACCCATCAAAATATTTTAATACAAGATAGTTTCATATGAAGATCCCAATCCCAAGCCCATTCCTTTGTTCAAATTCATTTCCATATTTCATCCAATATCAATTAAGTATGAGGGTGTGTTGTGCATCACAATAGACACGGGGGTTCATATTTATTCAAGGGGGAAATTACGGAAGCGCTAGGTGGAATCTCATTTCAATATTAATATGAGTATTCATTTTTTTATAATTTTTTTGGTGTTTTTTTTGCAATTTTTCTATGGTAATTGAAGTTGCACTCAAAAGAGTCAACCCCTGTAGCAAGACTTTGCCGATGACTCCCAGGCTCAAAGACCTTAGGGAACCAAGTGAAGCCCACATACTCGGGCATCATCTCAAGATAACTCAGTCAAAAAAAATTCAAATTAACAAAAATAGAGATAAAATTACTAACTCTAGGCCAGACAACTATGGAGTCACGATCCCCATGTGCCGAAAGCCACGCATTAGGTCATTTCATTGCTCTACGCGCTAATTTTTTTTAATATTTTTTTTGATTTCTCATATTAAACTAAAATGATCACCAAACCTATGATATTTATTTAGGGGACCCCATGAACTCAAACTAATACCCCACTATCCAAGGGACATGCATTGTGATCTTTTTTTATTTGGATGAAAATATAAATGATGAAATATCACATTGGACAGCCACACATTCCAAAATCAATGCTCATGAAATTATACAAGGATTAAAATCAGTATCAAGGTATGCTAAATTATTTGATATTCAGTTTCAAAGTGTGAAATGTGTATTACCATGTTCAAAGTTAAAGGAATTTTTCCTTCCATTTACACAATTTTTTTCAAATCATTCATTTTGTTTTTTGACACGAAATCATTTTTTTATTTTATCTCCCCCCCAACTTAAAATAACATTGTCCCTAGTGTTTAAATAAAATATAATTTAGAAGGGGTTAGAGGTAGAGAATTAAAGTTCAAAAAGGAAATTCAAAATGAGGGTCATGGAATGAAGTCACCTGGTGGTTGAAGATTGAAGTTCTTCCTGCTCCAATTTAGTCCTTTGATATCTATGTCGCTTGTAGAGTTCCCTAGTGGAGAAATGAAAACAAAAAAACAAAACAATAGAGTATATATATATATATATATATAAGTAAAACATAAGTATATATATATAATAAAATAAACTGATGATACATTGTCTTGTTTTTAAATTTCTGGGTAAGGTATTACTCAAGGATCACACCATGTGACACGGATGGATATAGTGCTTCCCTTTCATACCCATCCATACTCATAATAGAAGAACAGGTCAACAGTCTATATATTTTTAAAAATATAAAAATGATTAATTAAAATATAAATTTTATTAAAACAAAAAAATTATAGGAAACTTGAAATCCATGGGTTGCCTCCCATGCAGCGCTTTTTTTTAACGTCGTTAGCTCGACTTGAACCCCCCAACTTATCCAATACCAACATTCAACATTTTAAGGACCACATGTTTCACCACTTTCACTAGGTTGATATTCATTCTATTTTTAGAATTTTTTTCATACACAAACCTATGTTCTAAAATGAGTGGTAAAATCAAAGGAATATCAGAAATAGTTGATCCAGTTTCCTCTGTGGTCTTTCCTAAGACATTAATGATCATTCAAAAATTTTTGGTTTCAAGAGAAGAATGAATTACAATTGAAAGGTCATGATTATACCATATGAGTGGATTCTTTAGAGGGGAGGGATGGACAATAATTTTGAGCTTAGGTTGGATAGGACATTTAGGCACAAGTTGATATTTTGAATCCAACTCGGTTTCATTTTCCAAAATTCTCAACAAAATTGGTTGATTTTTAATAGAAGATTCAACCAACAAATTAGAAATAACAGTTTTAGGAATGGGTATGGACTCAAAGTTTTTGATTTCTCTTAATGGTTCAGTGATTTGTGTTCTTGAAAAATCATCAATGGAGTTATACTTAGGAGACTCAATCCATGATGTCAAATTATCCTCTTTTGAATCCAAAAAGTTAATTTCCTCCTGATTTAAAGACCCTTAAAAAATTCCTTGATCCTCTTCATCAATCCCAAATCCAAAGGTTGGTTCTTCAATAAATTCATGAGAGGTTTTTGGGAAACTAGACACTTCACATAAGGTTATGGAAGGGACAGTTTGTGTAGGGATGGTTTCCTCACAATTTTTAATGCTTTTCAGTTCTAACCTCAATGATGAAACCTCAAAATTCATTATTTCCATTTGATCACACAATTTTTTAAGTAACGGTTGTGGATCATGATGGGTAAGGGGTTGAGAAATATGGTCTATTTCAGGTGGATAATTAAGTTGTTGGAATTGCACAGGAGGGTGTTCATATTGGCTTTGTGGTGATTGAAACTCATTATATGTTGGGATGTTTTGTGGATCATAGGGGTAAAAACAATGTGGTTCATTAGGTCGTTGATGATCTCATATGTAGAAATTAGGATGGTCATTGTACATCACACATGTGGTTGGGTGATCAAGGTGGGGATAGGTTTCCCATGTTTGGACTTGTTCAAAATTGACTTCCGTCGGAGTGAGGGGTGAGAAAAGAGAATAGGGATGAAGAAAAAGAATGATAATGTCTAAGATAACTTACTTAGGTCCTCGGAAACAGCGCCAAAATTTGATTCTCGCTCAAATTTACCCAAGAGAAGAAGGTAAGACGGTCCTTGTAGTTTAGCTTGGGTTATCGAATCCACAGAGACCTAAGAAGGAACCTATAAACACGTACATTCTATGGACTGTTTTTGGCTATGAAGTGGCCAACGTGGATTTATTTTGGATGGGTTTGAAAGATATCTAATAGATTTATGTGAATTCAATTTAAAATAATGATTTGATCCTAGGTTATCGCTCGGGGTGGATTGGACGTATTTCCTTTTTAATGATTTCAATTTCTTATATTTGAGATGGGTTCATTTAAGGAGATAAAACAACATCATTACTTACTGGTTTAATGCCTAAAACCTTTAATACAAATCACCTATACACTTGAAGGATCAATGTTTTGATTACTTCAAGGTAAAGGTTCGTATTAGCACTTGAAGTGTGTGGCCTTAAATTCAACAAGGACGATGGAGTTTAAAAATCATCAAATAAAAATCTCAATTAAAGAAGTGATTATACATTAATGAGGTGATAAATAACATCCAATCCAGACCCTTTCTACTCCCTTGGATCAACCCATAAGTGGGTTATCCCACCATTGATTCTATGGTTTCAATGGAAGCGGAAAGTAGACTCATGAGGGAGGAAATGGAGAAGTAAAAAAAACGCAATAAAATAAAAATCACTCCACCGTTGTGTGATAATATCATAAGGTATGGTATGAAAAAGTTCACACCTTGAACCAACGGTATCAAAGTGAAAAGTAGAAGAACAGAATAATAAGAGAAGAAGAACTTATATTAAGAAACAAGGATGAATTAAAATAACTTACATGTGAAGGAAGAACATTACAAAGAGAAATTGGCAGCATGACATTAAGGTGAAAACAAACTCAAAGATTCCTAAATCCTCCAACACCACTGCCTTAAATAGGAATTTTTTGATCCCTTTGGTCGAGCCTCCAACAGTACAAAGCATCTCAATTAATTTTGGTAGACCATAGGTGGTGGAAAGCTTGTGGAATTTGGACCTTTCCACATTTGACCCGAGGTGGGAGCCATCTTTCATCCACCGAACAGAAGCATTTAGATGACCTTCTAGATGGCCGAATCAGAGTGGTCCATAGAAGATGAAAATGGAGAACCGTATGTCTTATAACATCCTTTAAAATGTGAGCCAATTTGGAGTTGTGGATTCCGAGATATGATCAAAGTAGTGGGCTGTTTTTCTGGGTCGCAGAATCTGGACCATAATTTTATCTCTAACTTGGACCGCCTAAATGACCACCATGGAGGCCGAATTATCATTAACTCATGAATTGTTATTTGTTCCTATACATTTCTTCTAGAATCCCACGAAATTTGGGATTAATTTGGCTTGTATGTTGGGCCCCACAGTCTCATCAGTGGGCTGGTGTCCAATCTGCCTTCTCCAGAATTGCTTCCTTTCATTTCTAAACATCTCCATTATCCTCCATGAATTCTCCACTGATCCCTCAATCAAACATGTTTATATTTAAGTGTAGATCAATTTCCAAAAATATAAAATTAAAATAATTATAATTAAATTCCTTAAAATCAGATGAATCATTGGGTACTTTAAATGATGTTAAAAAATGTACCACATAATAGTGCATTTTAACAAGGTATTACAATCATATTGTGAAATGATGTTCAAAGTGTAAAATGCACTAAATGGTGTTTATGAATAACAAATAACATGAATATTATGTATATTAACAATGAATATTTGCCTCATTTAGTGGCTAATTAGTAGTGTAATTATAAGATGAATTATAATTGTAGATATTTTTACAAACATAATATTTGTCATATCTCACAAATTTAAAATTATTTCAATGTTACCAAGAGATGACATGTTTTTTCTATTTGTACATTCATATTTAATGTGTTTATTTTTCATGATTTTACAATATGAAGTCATTATTTATTCATTTTCACTCCATCCAATATAGAAATATTGGTCTATTCTAAAATCATTTTCAATAACATGGGTATCATTTATATGTTCATAACATATCATTGTTTTGAAATGGTTTTTCTATGAGGAAATTAGGTGAATAAAAAAAATTCATGGAATATAATTTTGAAAAAATAACAAGGGGATGTGGTTAGAAATAATTTAAACATAAATAATTAGTTATTCAACTTTTTCACAAATAATAAATTGGGTTCACCATAATTTATGATAAATGTTTCATTGATTTTACATGTTTTCATCGTGACATGGTTCCAGTCTAAATAATTGTAGATGAAAACCCTATATTTGGTATCTCTAGGTATGTGGTTCGTAATGATAGTAATTTAGAATGGGGGCTTCAATATGTTGTTTTTCAAGTGTGTTTGATGTTATTTAGTTAGATAAAATTAAGTGGGTTGACATTTTTTGGTGTTTCCCATGAATGAGGATATGTGACCTAGTTGGTTTGAGTCGGGATGATAGAATAGATTATATTGGTGTCTTCCTTATTAACTAATTGGTCATGGGTTTTAGTGAGTAGTATAGTTTGATCTCTAATTAATAAGGGATGATTGAGTTGGTTATTCATATATTCCATGAGTTTAATAATGTATTCTTCATGCGTTTTACAAGATTCATGGAATAGTGTGACCAGGGTTGAGGGGATATAGAATAGTTTATTTGTATTTTTGTAAAATTATCAAGAATTATCAGATTGAGTTGGTTCATGTTTTTATGGTTCAATAAATTTTTCTCCTTGTCTGAAATTTTAGGTTGGGGAGTGTGAAAATGTAGCATCATCTAAAAAACCTATTTTAGAGTATCGATAGTTTTTAGCTATAAGGATTCAAGAATCCATGAGATTATAAATGGATAATGGTTTGAGGATAAGTGGGTGTGTCATTGGAAATGACCGTTATGTGAGAATATTTAGGTAAACTAATAATTAATAATAAGAAATTTCTCTAGGTAATTCGCGTTTGGATATAGAACATTCCAATGGTGGTTATGTGGGAAACTATGGTGGGAATGAAAGTTAATTTAATAATTATAACTACCATTGTTGTATTTGTGAATTGTTATATAGTGTGAAATTCCTTGTATTATCATACAAGTACTACCAAAATGTGGGGTGAATTTTTGATGTCCATGGTAGATTTTAGATAAATATAATGTGGTGTGGATTTATTCAGTAGATACTTAGTGGACATGGGTTTTTTGGAAAGGAAGTGGTTGTTCCATATTTAATGTTTCTTTTATTTGAAGTGGGTAAAGAAATTGTCTCGACCATAATGAGGTAATACATTTGAATATTTTCTAGGATATATATGGGAGGAATATGTTTTAACATCAAGTGTACATTGATAAATTGTGATATTGGTTGGGGCCTATTGGGATATGTCTAGATTGGATCCATGGGTGTGTTTTGTGTACCCTTTTAGGTTGGAGTGTGTTTATGATTAGTGGTTATGATAGAGTGTTGTTATAATAATGGTAGGAGTATATGGAAGGACCTAACATCATAAAATATGGTTGTTAGACTTTTTTCCCATTGTATGTGGGTTTTAATGAATAGGGATAATGTGTGGTTTTTTATAGAAAAATGATTTAAAGTAAATAAATATCATTGAAGAAGAAACAGTATAGATAATCTTAAGGTGGGGATCATCATATCAATTTGTTTGAAACTAAACCTCTTAACATGTTTTTAGATACTGGTATCTCATTCAATGGAGTGTCAAGGATAACTTTTTTGAAATAAAATTTAAATATTTTATAATGTAGATATATAATGCAACCGATATGGTTGTACAAAAAAATTTGATTTGTGGATTGATCAGTATTGGTAGGTATTATCAGTATGTTTAGTATCTAAAGGATAACATGTTTTTTAAAAATATGGATGGTAGACCTAGTGTTCCTCCATGATAATATATAGGATTAGGCATCCTGTTTGGGATCAAATGATATTATCGTGGTTGACTAGTCTCTTTCATGATGGAAGTGGGATATTGATAGATTTAGAAGATTCAATCCCATGTAATAAGACATGGTAGCATTATTTTTTTATTACATTTCTTTCATGGAATAATGATGATGAATATTGGTTATTGTAATGGGAGTTTCAGTAAAAAAAAATTGCATGGATCAGGTATATATTTATTTTTTTTCATCAAATTAAAATTATGAATGACATAAATAATCATGTTCTAATGAATGGGTAAAATATATGAATTATATTAAAGATTCCTCATTGATAAGATAATCCATATAACGGGGGTATTTAGTGACTCACATTGCAATGAGTCACTAGAATTTTATGAAATTTAGGACATTTTTGAAGTTTAAAATTTTGGGATATTTACACTTAGGAATATTGTGGATAGTGGGGATATTCAAAATAAATTTTGATGTTTTGAATGAATTTTTTGAAACAAAATAATTAAAAAAATGAACCAATTTATGGGTTTGAGGTTAATGTGTGTGGATAATGGATAATAGTTGTAGCAGCACACCCTAAGAATCATTGTGTAAGGATGCATATTTTCTAGACGCCAAAGTACGATACATCACCTAATAGTATGGGTTAGATGGTCGTACATCAAAACCCTAGAGTCCCATCGAAGTTCAAGTGTGTTTACACCAGATTTTTTGTAGGATATTTCAATCCTTTTCAATGGTAATTTTTTTTTTAATTCTAGGGTGAATTTTCATTAACATCATCCTCTATTCAACTATACGTGATTCATATACCAATTGGTCTCTTTTCATATTTTTATATCTCTCATTATCAATCTTCAAGATTGTAAATGTTTATCTATTTCCCTTTTTTTTATAACAACTGATGAAAGAGTATTCTATCTACATGGTTAATTTATTTCCATTTTTTACCTCATTCTTCATGTGTTTCCCAGCTACACCAATATTAACCCCATGGTAGAGAATATTTTTCCAACATCACAATTATTGACATATAGGGGTATATTAAACCATGGTTTTAGATACGTTAATTATTATAAACTAGAGGTAGGTTATCCCATTAATTTGTAACAGTATTCATGTGTATGTATGTGAATTTTATTTTTGTTCCCTTTTTGTCCTTTTTTAAATATTATGAGAATTTATTGGGTGAGTCTGTGATTGTGTGATTGGATGGTACTAAGCCTTAATGGAGAAAATTTTATATAAACTTCATTTTTATAATTTTTTTAACACATGAAATCTATTCCACTATTAGATTTATTATCCATTTATATTCAACAAACCTTTAATTAGGCATGAATATTTTGATAAATTTTAAATGTATTTGAGTAACCCCTTGTGAGCAGTTTAAGGGGTTCCAATTCATTGACACTTCAATAATGGTTTCAATTATTGTAATTCAATATGAATTTTATGTGGAGGGATATTTGGATAACATTAAAACATTCTAACACAATTATTTACTATTAATGATTGATGGGAATGAATCTAGTGGACAGGGTAATATTTTTATGATTGTGGTGACATTATTGTTTGGTAATATGATCGGGAAATAACTTCAATCAGGGTTCATTATAGTACAATATAAAGGTATTGTGTGAATATGATATATTAATAAAATAAATCTATTTAAGGTGTCTTTGGTATATGGTAAGTTTAGAACTATAGTGGGGATCGTCATGGGGTATGGGGTCTCATTCAGATTAAAAATGATGGAACCTATGGTTGGGTTGAGCAGTGAGGTGTGTTTGGATTCATGTGTATGATTAGGGTATGGTGAGAATTGATAACATGGATAGTATTGGGATGATATACCTTTTTGTAAGCTATAATATGGTAATCTCTTGGATTATGTGAGTCATTAATGCATGGGTAAGTAATTAATGAATGTGTATGCATATGTTTATGCAACATAGGGTGTTCTTTGGAAATAGTGATGTATGAGTGATGTGAGTAAGTATATAAGTGATTCTTGAACAGATTGTTTGATATTTCCCCTTACCATTGATATGTAAAGGGGGCTTAGATTACCATATCTAATTGGAAAGATAGGAAAGAGGATATTAATGGATATATATAACTATTAGTATTGTTTTTATACATTATACATGGATAGATTTCATCAACGTCCTCAAAATGTATTTCATAGGCTTATATTTTATTATGAATATTTAAATATTTAGATGATTTATAGAAAGTTATGTCATACAATTTTATGTTATCCTCTTCTTGAGTATTAGGTATTGGGCTTTTTTAATAACTAAGATCTAGGGTATGATAATTTTTTTCATGTATTGAAAATTTTCAATCCTAGAATATATTTTGGAAACTATTAATGGTGAAGCATATTGAAGATATAATGATAAATTTTTAGGGTCATAGTGTGTTGCTAGGAAATGGAATGATTTATGTACTAGATGTGACATATACTAGGTATTATACATGAGAGCCACTTATCTCTGATTGGTTAGTGTTAATGTATTTAATATGATACCTTACTTTCTGTGATATGGTATTAGTTTTATATATGGTGTATGATTTCACCTTCAATGATATGGTGTTAGTATGTTACATAGAATGAGACACCACCCTGAGTAACAATGTTTTGGAATAAATCATGGTTATGGGGCCTCACCCTAAGTGATAGGGTGTTTTATGAGGATTGATTATAGAACATACCCTTAGTGATATAGTATAGGTTATTTATAATTTGAGGTTTGAAATTTTACATAATTTATATTTTTTAAAATATTATATATGTTGGGTCCTTGTTATATAATAACACTCCCTTCACCAAGAGGTATGATTTGGGTGGGGTAAATTGTCATGGTGGCCTAGTAAGTACATGATGACTTGACATGATAGCTTGTATAATGTCTATTTCCTTTCATTTTCATTCATACCATTTATAAAATGGAGTACATAATTGATGCGTTTTTTGTATCCTTATAGAGTTTTGTGCCCATTCCATGAATGGGATCCCTGATGCATGTTCAGAGCAATGTGTTTCAAATTCTGGTTAGTGGTTATATAGGGGATCAGAATTTATTAATTGGATGGATGGTTTCTAGACATGTTAAAACTTGGTCCAAGAGTTTTTGTGGGGTTCCAATTGTTTTAGTATTTTCATACCTTGTACTTGGTTAGAGACGAATAGGTGACCCTTGATGCATGAAGTTTTTATAATATTGGGTTCCATTATTATTATTTATAACCATGACATATTTTTCTAATATTAATGGAAGACCTTTATATGTAAATATTTTTTCTCACCCTGATGTTATATGATGATTTGATTATTTATAAAAAAAATATTTTGTGTTACCAAGTGTACATTGTCCCTATATTGTCTGTGGGATCTCACCACTATTCTGTAAACTTTGATATATTGGCACGGCAGCTTAAGCCCATGAGGTTCTCATAGTCTTGGATAAAATGTGGGATACTAAGAAAGGTAATTAATATTTCTCATATCATTGGGAAATTATTTAATATTATTTTATAACCATGATAACATAAATGAATTTAGATTGATACTATTTCAATATTTAATTGAACTACTTATATGATTTTAGATGATTGGACTAGAGATTTTCCCCTTCAAGATACTTTTTGGGAGGATGATGTAGACTACTGATGATGATGAAACATTCATAGTTCTCCGGATTTATTTTCACCAAGGTGTGGGGATTTATTTTCATTACAAGATTGTATATTATTACATTATTATTTCTATGAGTTAGTGTACATTTGTAAAATTGAAAAAATAATGATAAAAGATGTTATATGCTCAACTCATGGTATATCTTTTTGTGATCTATTTATTATTTTATATTGTTGTTACATTTATAATTGTAGTATCCACCTATGATGATTTTACCATTTGTGTCCAAATATATAGTATAGCAGTTCACCTCCACTCACCCCTATTACATATACAATATTAAGATTTAAATGGATTCATAATATTTTTAATTATAATGAATAATAATAATTGGTTGATGTTTTATTATAATGGTACTTAACATTCCTAACATTTAGTTAGTGAGAAAAAACAAGTTATATTGGTTAGTATTTTTCCTTATCTAACACAAAATGTTAGACTTCTTTATCTTTTGGTAGGTTTTAGATCATTTTCCACAACGGATTAGATAACTAAATCGTATTATTTATTTATAGGATTCTATTATTATTTTTATGTAATGCATTATATTGCTATAAATAATTTTTTATTTTGTGATTGATACATTGGGTGATCTTACTCAAGGGATAATATAATTGATTATACTTCAGATAATCACTATTTAGTGTTTTTCAAATTGTTGAAGTTGTGTATTATGGGATATTGAATATCATATAGGCCATTACATAATTTCTATCACAGATTTCCTTTTATGGTTTTAATATATGACTATGTTTTATGATTTTAAAATTTTAATTATTATGCATGGAAAATATTCTGTTTTTTTCTCTTGGGGATTTTCTAATGTCTATATAGATATAACCACATCTACTTTTATATATATTATTACAATATTTTACTGTTTGTATTTTTTGGGTTGTGTTTTCTCAATGACCATGGTTGATAGCATGATCTTGGGGTTTTGGGATTATTATATTATTATAAATGTATACATGTTGATGAAGTATTATCAAAATTTTGGGGGATTATAGATTATTCATGGTAAATAGATATATTGTATATTGGACTTTTTATAGTAAATAAATAAATTTTTCAATTTTTATCATATCACATGGTTGTGGATATGTTTACCGCTCATGGTTTTCTATTTTTCAATCCCATTTTTATCCATCACTTATTCCAACTTTTGGGAAATACATCCACATTTTATAATTAATTCATTGTTGTTAGATCCCATCATGTGACATAATGGAGGAGTTTTTAGTGTGTCACACATGACTTCATCACCAATCATATGAGGGGAACTCAATAGGGTCATATCATGATAAAAAATTATTTAATTAAGAAGAAACATAAAAACAATTAAAAAATATCTTTGGTAATATGATGCCTCTCTGATAGTAATGATATATTGATAGATTCCAGTTATATGTTTATAATCAATAGTAATTTTATTTATTCATTGATTTATAATATTTTAAAACATTTTATTCTATCACAATGTGGTTTTTTTATTTTTTTACTTAGTGGTTACATGATATTATCAAATTTTTTAATGAATGAAAACTATAAAAAACAATGGGGATTAAATGATTAATTAAAATAAAAATTATTCATAAAAATAAATATTTCAATGTTAATATAAAATTTAAACTTATAAGATGATCAACTATTTTTTTTATATTATAGTTCTAATAATTTTTTCTCAAATAATATAACTCAAAATTGTTTGTCACGACCCATCCCTCGGGGCCCGTGTTGTGACTACCCCTATCCCGCCTTCCATAGGGCAGGGGCGGGCAACTAGAACTGAAAGGAATATTCCCTATAAACAATAAGGCATTCCCTTTTATAACCTTTAACTCACACAACGATGTAAAAAACATGATACAAGCACAAAGTAAAACAATGTAGTAAACATGGTGTGTAAAAAATGTAAAAGGGGATAGAATACAAGCCCAACTGTAAAGTACCAGAAAAATAGGAAAGTACAAGTAAAACTGAGTACAACTCCTATGAACCCCTTCCTAGGACTCCTACCTAAAGTGTATGTACAACTCTTGAATGCTTGTCTCTGCGGTATGCCTCGTCTATGATCAACCTCTGAGCTACCTCCCATCCTGGTACCCTCGTCCTCAGTCAGCGTTGTCTGTCGTCTGCACCAAACACAACAAGGTGCGGGCGTATCCCGTGCAGGGGTGAGTATAACGATACTCTGTAGGGATCTTGAGACCCTCAAAGGTCTCACAAAATCCACAAAGGATCAACCTCAAAACAAGAAAACACATTACAACCCTACTTAGGTATATTCTTGTACCTATACCAAAGATGTCGAGTAAACTCATCTAAATCATGAGGAAACACGAGGTCTGACTCAAAATCCCAAATCCCAATTGTTCCATGAATGAAATAATATAAAAAAGATAAAGACTCATCTTTCACCATGTATAGAAAACTGAGAAATAGAATTATAAATCTGACCCACATAGGATCGCTATGGAAGCTGATAGCCAGTCATAGGATTCTCTAGGGATGGTAACAAGTAACATTCTGAACACCACGGCTGCTGGAGAACTCCTTCTCTATTGAGTAAAGTGGGCCTACAGTGTCACATATAGGTGCTTCATAAAAACCTTGGACCATTGTGGTACTCCTAACGAGTACCGTAGGTCTTCCGCCTCACACAGATGTGCCCCCCACTGTGGGTATGCCACATCACGTAGAGGTTCTCCCCCTTGTGACCTGCTGAGGTACTTCTCCTATCGAGTACCATGGGTGTGCCGCATCACAAAAAGGCACTACCCACCTCGGGTCTTCCGAGTCAAACAAAGGAGCTCACCACTGGGCCAGTCGAGTCACTCAAAGTTGACATGGTCAGTAGTCGTCAAGTCTTAACCAGTCGCAGGGTTATGTACATATTGCCCATGGGAGAATCTCTCCCCAAGACACAATTCATACTTAAACCACCCTAAATTTCCTCAAAAAAATAACCAAAAGTTCTGTCATGTCAAAAGGGACCCAACTCAACAGACGAAACGTCAATCGGACGCCCGGTCTGTATGTTATTAGTGTTTCCGCTCGGACGGCCCTGTTGGATTCGGGGTCTGATCCAACTCAACAATACTCCAACTTTATCCATGACTCATGTGGCTTATATCAAAATTACCATCTAGATCCAAGGATTCCGGCACCATAGAATGTTCATCAAATGGACGCCCAGTTCTCCTGTTATGGCCAAAAATGTAATATTGGGCCCAGATAGGCCCGGGTTTGGTCCGACCCAGTCAGCCGACCCAGACCGACCCGACCCAGTTTGGAAAACTCGACCTGGTCCAGGTCTGGCCCAAATTTCCTTGAGCTCGGCCCGCTGGGTCATGGGCCGGCCCAGACCACAAAGGGTGCGACCCATTAGCACGGCTCGCTGAGCGGCTTGTGGTGTGGCTCGTGGTGCGCCCTCGCGGCGCGGCCCGCGGTGTGCCCTCTAGTGCGGCCCACGGTGCAGCCTCACGGTGCGGCCTGGCTAGCACACGGGACAGCTCGGAAGTCCCACATGGTGTGCCTCAGCTGTCCAGAATGATCGGCCGATCTTCCATCCAACGGCGCGACGACACCCCTGTCCACCTGTGGTCGGCCGTTTGTCGGCCGCCATCCACCTCCGTTGCAGTCATACGGTCGCGGCCTCCTACTCCACCAATGGTGTAGATGTGCACCGCCACTTAGACACATATAATACCAGTTTCTGACCACCATCCTTCCCCACCAAGGCCGACAGGCCGCATCCTCCTCTTCAACCGGCAGCACGGACACGTGCCACCCTTCTTTCCTCATGGTCGGCCGAGTTCCGACTACCGCCTTCTTCTGCGACCCTCAACGACTTCCTTCCAAGCCTGAAAAATTAAACGATCGCATATTCACGATCCTTTCATCGAGGGATCTATGTCCATATATCACTCTCAGCAAAACTCTGTGTTTCCAGCATCAATAAATATTAGGCATTGAAGAATGCATGAAGAAAGTGCGAAAAATAAAAAGAAAGTGGATCAAGGTTTTTGGGCAGGACGATTCCCATGTTCATTTGGCCATCATCACCGTTAATTTAGGATATGAATAATAAATAAATTAAAATCAAATAATGATAAAACCCCTACCTCAATTGATCATTAGAGGTGTCGTGAGGAAAAAATACAGTCAATGAAGAATGTCAGCGTCCATTGCTTCCACAAGATTCTTCTGATCCGGTATCAGAGTCAGTTTCTCATTCTTCATTGGGGAGGTGGTTTTTCATTGGACAATGTTATTCCCGGTTCTCCAAGGTTCTCCCTACTCTCATTTTCCAATGATTTCCATCCAGGAAATGAGGAGCAAACAAATATTAAAATAGGTTTATCAAATTAATTAAGGTTCTCACAATTAATTTAGTCATGTAGGCATATTAGTGTTGGCATAATAAAAAGGCACATTAAATTGAATTATGTTGCCACAATTGAATGGAACATTAAAGAAGGTTTAGGGTGGTCCCCATAATTAAAATTGAAAACATAGCTTTTAAAATCGGGTGGTCCCCACCCCCAAAACACAAATGGAGGTTTCAACAAGAAAAATAAAATAAAGGTGTTTTATATTATTTTCCTTCTTTTAACACACCCACAAAAAGTTCAAAAACTAACTTTCACTCTCAACCTTTTGCGGTCGAGGTGAATGTCTCCTTAAACTAATATCGGCTTTTTGAGTTCAACGGTGTCCTCGTATTTCAATTCTGAGAACTGGTTCAATAGTAATAAAAACCCACTCACACATTTAATGAACATACCAAAAAAAATTCGGAAATTCATTCCAGGCACTTCGAGCCTCAAAATCATGCACATTAAATTTTCACGGACTCGTAATTTTTCCACATAATTAAAAAAATACATAGAAAATTCTGGTTCATTACATTCTTCTCACCTCTAGGATTTGTGTCCCTATAAACCACAACTCAAACTAAGGGAACAAGTGGGGGTAATGAGCATATATCTGAGCCTCCCACTCCCATGTTCTCACATAGAGGTTTCAATGCTTCCAGCGAACGTGCACTAGTGGTATCGACCACCCATAAAGGACTCGCTCCTGTCGATCCTCAATCTCTACTGGATCCTCTATAAACATCGCCCCATTTTCGATGTCCAGCATGTCGGGGTCGATGACATGAGTTGGGTCATGCACCTATCTCCTCAGCTAAGATACATGGAAAACTTCGTGCACCCGGTGCAACTAAGGTGGATGAGCTACGCGTTAAGCCACCTCGTCAACTCCATTGAGGACCTGAAAGGGTCCGATGAACCTCAGAAATAACTTGTCACCCCATCCAAATCTCTACATACCTCGTCGATGTGAGACACGTAGAAAGATGTGGTCACCATCCTCATACTCAAGAGGTATTTGCCTACTGTCAGCATAGGATTTCTACCTGCTCTGTGTAGTTTTCATCCACTCCTAGACGATCTGCACCTTCTCTGTGGTAGCTCGCACCATCTCTGGTCCCATGAGTGTTGACTACCCTCGGTCTGTCTATCACAAAGGTGATGTGGATGGTCGTATGTAAAATGCCTCAAATGGTGTCATACGGATAGTGGAGTGATAACTATTGTTGTATGTAAACTCTACTATGGGAAAGGGATCCTCCCAGCTGTGGAAAAAATCAAGAATTCATGCACGTAGCGTGTCCTCACGAGTCTGAATGGTCCACTCCATCTGACCATCCGTCTGAGGATGGAAGGAAGTGCTCAACTGAAGCTGTGTCTCAAAGGCCTCCTATAACCCCTTCCATATATAGGAAGTAAAACGTGAAACACAATGAGAGAAAATCCTAGATGGAACTCTATGACGATGTACAATCTCTTCCACGTAGAGGTTTCCCTTGCTCTCTACTGATCTCTTCTCTCTGATAGGCAAGAAGTGGGCCGACATGGTGAGTTGGTTAGTGATCACCCATATAGAATCAAGACTCTTAGATGTGCATGGAAGTCCCATCATGAAGTCCATATAAATTCCACCCCACTTCCACTCTATCACCTCTAATGCATGAACTAAGCCTATTGGAACTCGATGCTCTGCCTTCACTTGCTGAAAATTGAGGCACTAAGAGGCAAACTCTGCCACTACCTTCTTTATTCCCATCCACCAGTGCTGACTCCAGAGATCTTGGTACATATTCTCCACTCCTGGATTTACTTCTAGAGAGGACGTATAGAACTCCCTCAACAATTCCTCCCTAAGTGTTACTGGTACCATAGTATTCCCTCTGAAGAGGATGACATGCTCCCCACCTTCAGAAAATGCATCATGTGCTTGTCATGTGGATATCTGAGCACGTCGAGCCTCGCAGTCTATGTCCCCAAGCTGTGCCTCTCTGACTCGCAGAATGAGTGGGGGAGTGACTTTCAGAGACTGAAGATAAGCTTCCCCATCTGGATCCGCATAGGATATCCACAAAATGGCTAGCTTCTCGATCGCCTCACTCAACATCTATATTCCGGATCTCTTGCTTATTGCATATGATACTAAATTCCCTTTCCCAAGATTATAGACTATCTCGAAGTCATAGTCCTGGAGGAACTCATTCCAACGTTGTTGTGTCAGGTTTAAGTCCTTCTGAGGAAAGGTATACCCGAGACTCTTGTGATCAGAGTAGACTGTAAAACGTTCTCCCATCAAGTAATGTCACCACATCTTCAAGGAGAAGAATACTATTGCCAACTCCATGTCATGGGTAGAGTAGTTCTGCTCATGTTGTCTTAGCTGTCAAGAACCATATTCGATCACTGCATGCTCTTGTATCAGGACATATCCAAGCCTGGTCTCTGATGTGTTGCAGTAGACTACATACCCAATGCCTTCCCCCAAAAGCCACAATATGGGGCACTCTTCAATCTCTGCCTCAGCTTCTGGAAACTCGGAAATAATCACTCTGACCCCATGAAGGGTTTCCGTATCTTATTCAACACTGATAAGGGTGCCACAACTCTAGAAAAGTCAGGCACAAACCTCCGGTTGTAACTGGCCAAACCCAGAATACTCATCAACTTCATCACACATCTGGGTGGATCCCATGCTAGTACATCCACATTCTTCACTGGATCCACCACATCTCAAGCCTTCGAGATAATGTGTCCCATAAAGTGGAACTCTCGTTTCCAAAACTAGAACTTTGGGAGCTTACCATAAATTTGGTGCTCTCAGAGTGTGACTAGAACTATCTGCAAATGATAGGCATGGGCATCCTTCGTCGCTGAGTATATCAGGATGTCGTCGATGATGAATACCACAAAGCGATCATGGTATGGCTGGAAGATCATGTTTATGAGTCCAATGAACACTACTGGGGCATTGGTCACATCGAAAAGGCATAACAAAAAACTCATAATGGTCATACTGACCTCTGAAGGTCGTCTTCTACACATCCATATCTCGTACCCTGAGGTGGTTATATTCTGATTTGAGGTATATCTTCAAAAACCATCATGCTCCCTTCAACTGATCAAAGACATCATCAGTCCTTGGAATTGGGTACTTGTTCCTCACGGTCACTTGGATCAGGTGCTGATAGTCCACACAAAGTCTCAAACTCCCATCCGCCTTCTTGGCGAACAAAATCAGGGCTGCCAAAGGGGAAACACTGGTCCTAATGAACCACATGCTCTGCAAGTCCTCCATTTGTACTTGGATCACTAAAAGCTCCACAAGATACATATGATATGCTGGGGTAGATATAGGTTTCATCCTGGGGTACGTGTCGATTTAAAAGTCCACCTCTCTGGGAGGAGGTAGACACGGAACATCATCAGGGAAAACATCAGCATACTGGTCCACCACTACAGGATAGCTCAGACTCTCAACCTAAATCGCTCTGAGGGTAAGGTTAGCCAACTGATATGTGATCAACTGCAACCTCCTTCTATTAGTCCATCATGTGCTGCAAAGGTTCCCTTCTCACCGGTGAAGGAAAACCCGGTCCCCATATGTGCGGACAAACTGCACTTTCCACCTAATATAGTCAATCTGAGAATGGACTCCAGATAACCAGACTATACCCAAGACGACGTTGTAAGGCCTCGATGCCACTACTAAGAGATCCCAGCCGAAGCACTCGCCTACTAGAGTAATCTCAAACTTCTCGCACCAATGAGTAATCATCAAATCCACTCATGTAGGAGTCTATAGATGTAAGTATTGAGGGAACAGCTCCATCGAAAACTCTAAGCTCCGAACGAGGGCCATGGAAATAAATGAGTGACTAGAACTTGTGTATATTAGTACTACAGATAAGGTGGGGTAGATACAGATTGTAACTCTAATCATATCCAGATTTCCGTGGTCATAGGCCTCAACTGTCTGAAGCTGATCTCATCCATGTCCTCATGCTCCCTATGGTTGGGGTGGACCACTTGGCGGTGGTGGCAGTAGAACCTCAAAACGTCGCCCACCGCCTTCTGCACGGCCTCCTCCTCTACCACATCCGACTCCATCCTTTGGACCTCCTCGATCGAACCTATATCTCTGCCACGGTGGTCCCTCGACTGTCTACTAGTCATCGGTACGGCAGGTCGGGCGGTTGAGATCCATGTGAACCTGCCCGCCACATGTGTAAAATTGTGTGTTGCTTTCCTTCCCTGCTCTACATTGAGAGCCTCACACCACTGACCTTGTATCTCACAGGTGTCCTACTGAATTTCTATTCCTCTTGGACCTCTTTATCATCTGTCTACTATCAACTGCCAATGACTTTTCTACCTGTCTTCTGGTGGTGGGTCTCGCTATTGGGGACTTCTCATCAAGGAAACTCTCCACTAAAATATCTCTCCCTAACACCCCCACCTTCGTCGGGATGCTGAGAGAAACCATCGAATCTATAATCTTCATTTCGATCCGCTTCTCAATGTTTCAGGCCCTGAAGAAAGGGTATCACACCATGTCAGTGGAGTACCATGAGAGGTTGGTGAATCTCACAGAATAATGAGCCACAGTCATTCTACCCTACTCCAAGTGGAGAAGCTCATGTATACGCATTGAGCATAGGGTCACTGGGACTAACTATGCCCTAAAAAGGCTCTCGAAGTCTGCCAAAATGAGAGTGACCTTGTCTGGAACCTAGAGAATCAAGCTCCATCATCTTCCCGCTACTTCCTGAAGAAGGCATAAAGCAAGGATCACCATGAGACCAGCCGATGTCTATACCAGTCGAAAGACTCTAACCATAGCCTCCAGCCAATCCTCATCTTCCTGTTGATCTTTCTCACCCTAGAACCTCGGTATCCTCTGGAACTAGAACTCGTGCAACATGCTCAAGAAGTGTGCACCCTCTATTGCTGGTTCTGCTGGCATCGGCTGCCCAATGGGTAGTGGTGCTGCTGGTACACCACCCGATGGTACAACTACCATAAAGGGCCCTGCACCAAAGACTCATTACTCGGCGGGCAGTCATCAAGTACTCTAACTGGAATATTGGACGGTTTTCTGCGTGGAGGCATCTAAAAAAGAAAATGGTGTGCCACAGTCATTAAGATTATACCTGGTGAGATGACTCAAAGAGATCACAAACATTCCCCAAAACACATGAAATCAGTGTTTTCGTGCGATGAGTCAGAAATCGGAATTCAGGGACCTAGTGTATGGATGCGTCGGACGCCGCACCAACACTGGACTCCCCAAACTGAAAACCACACCCATAACACTTTACACTATTGCCACTTATAAAATATTAGAGTTCTAGTTCATCGGTAGAAGTGAACCCCTCTGATACCAATTTTTCATGACCCGTCCCTCGGGGCCTGTGTAGTGACTACTTCAAACCCGCGTTCCATAGGATAGGGGATGGTGACTAGCACCAAAAGGCATATTCCCTAAAAAAGGGAAGGCATTGCCTTTATAATCTGTAACTCACACAACTAATCACAAAACAAGATAAAAGCACAAAGTAATACTATATAGTAAACAGGGTGTGTACAAAAAGTAAAATGGGCCAGAATACAAGCACAATTGTAATGTACAAGAAAAACTAGAAAGTACAAGTAAAACTGTGTATAGGTCCTGTGAACACTTACCAAGGAATCCTACCTGAAGGGTAGGTACAACTCTCGAATGGTCTTCTCTGTGGTACGCCTCGTATATGGTCCACCTCCTAGCTACCTCCAGTCCTGGTACTCTCGTCCTCAGTTAGCGATGTCCAACGTCTACAGCAAACACAACAAGGTGTGGGTGTACCCCGTGTAGGGGTGTGTATAATGATACTCAGTAGGGACCCCGATACCCTCTAAGGTCTCATAAAATCCACAAAGGATAAACCTCAAAACATGAAAACAACTGACAACCCTACTTAGTTATATTCCCATACATATACCTAAGTTGTCGAGTAAACCCATATCAATCATGAGGAAACATAAGGCCTGACTCAAAATCCCAAAGCCCAACTATTACAAGAAGGAAATAATTTCACAAAGATAAAGACTCAGCTCACAACTAATGTACAAATATGAGAAATAGAATAACGAAACAGACCCACATGGGATCGCTATGGAAGCTGATAGCCCGCCACAAGATTATCTAGGGATAGTAACAAGTAACATTATAAACACCCTAGATAATGGAGAACTCCTCCTCTATCATGTATAATGGTCCTACCACATCACATCGAGGCGCTTCCCACTAACCTTGGACTACTGAGGTACTCCTCCTGTCGAGTACCATGGTTTTGCCGTGTCTCACAGAGGCGCTCCCCACCATGGGTCTGCCGCGTCACACATAGGTGCTCCCCCTCATGTCCTGCTGAGGTAATCCTCCTGTCAAGTATCATGGGTCTACCGTGTCATACAAAGACGCTCCCCACTGTGGGTCTACCGAATCAAACAGAGGCACTCCCCACTGGGCCAGTCGAGTCCCACTGAGTCAAAACTGTTAGTAGTCATCAAGTCTTAGCGATTCGCAGGGTTTTGTACGTATCGTGCTTGGGGGAACTACTCCCCAAGACAAAGTTCATACCTTAACCTCCCCAAATATTCATAAAAAAGTAACCCAAATTTCGGTATCATCAAAAGGGACCCAACGCAACAAACATCGCATCAATTGGACCTCCGGTCTATAAGTGATTAGCGTTTCTGCTCCGAGGGCCCGGTTGGATTCGGGGTCCAATCTAACTCAACTGTACTAAAACAATATCCCAGACTTAAATGGAGTATGTCAAATGAACGGTCTCAATCCAAGGATTTCGGTACCATAGATGTTTCTTCAAACAGATGCATAGTTCTCATGTTATAGCCAAAAAGGTAATATTTGTCTCAGATGGGCCTGGGTCCGGACCAACATTGTCGGACCGATCCGAACCAACTCTACCCAGTTCGGGTTGACCTGAACCGATCCGTGTCTAGCCCTAATGTCCTAGGCCTCAGTGGGCCCGGACCTCTAGGCCGTGGATTGGCTCGACCCGCGAAGGGTGCGACCCGTTAGTGCGGCCTGCTGGGCGGCACGCGGTGCGGTTCACGGTGCGGCCTCGCGGTGCAGCCCATAGTGTATCCTCACGGAGAGGCCCACGGTGTGGTCAAGATGGCATGTGGGACTACTCATCATTCCTAAATAGTAAAACTTAGCCGGCTGGAATGGTCAGCCGATCTTCATTCCAGTGGAGCGACGACGCATCTATCCACCTACCGTCGTCTGGGTCCTTGCCACCGTCCATGCTCTACCGGCGGTGCGGACGGACGTCACCACTCTGCCCTGCAGTCAGCTAGTTGTCATCTACCCTCCTGCCCCACCGCGGCTGGCGGGCCATGACCTCCTCTTCAATCGGCAGCGCGGACGCGCACTGCCCTTCCTTCCTCACAGTTGGGCGGGTGCCGGCTACTGGCTTCCTCCGCGAGCCACTGCGGCTTCGTTCCAAGCTTGAAAAATCAAACGATCGCATTTTCTCAATCCTTACATCGAGGGATCCATGTCCATATATCACGCTCAGAAAAACTCTCTGTTTTCAGTGTTAATAAATATTAGGTGTTGAAAAATGCATGAAGAATGCATGAAGAATAAAAATAATGAGGGGAATGTTTTATGTGTGTGATGATGGCCATGATTGTTTGTCCAATGTCATCGTGAATTTAGGATATTAATAATCAATAATGTAAATTCAATCATAAATAAAACCCATAACTCAATTGATTGTTGGAGGTGGTGTGAGGAAGAAAGATGTAGTCACTAAAGAACTTCGGTGTTCGCTGCTTCCACATGACGCTTTCGATCTGGGCTCGGGGTCAGTTCCTTGTTCTTCATTGGGGGTGGTTCTTCGTTGGAGCAAGTTCTTCTTGGTTCTCCATAGTTCTCCCAACTCTCCTTTTCCAATGATTTCCAACCAGGAAATGAGGAGCCAAAAAATATTAAAATTATATTATCAAATTAATTAAGGTTTATACAATTAATTTGGTTGTGCTGGAACATTAAAGTTGGCAAAATTAAATGGCGCATTAAATTGAATTGCATTATCACAATTTAATGGCTCGTTAAGGAAGGGTGTGGGTGGTCCCCACAACTAAAATTTAAAAAGGAGGTTTCAAACTTGGGTGGTCCCCACCTCCATAACTCAAATGGAGGTTTCAAAAAGAAAAATAAAATAAAGAAGTTTTATTTAATTTTCATTCTTTTAACATGCCCACAAAAATTCCGAAAACTAACATTCACTCTCGACATTTTACGGTCGAGGTGAAGGTCTCCTTAAGTAAATATCAATGCTATGAGTTTAACGGTGTCTTCAAATTTCAATTCCATGCACTGATTCAAAATTTCTATAAACCCTCTCTCACATTTACTGAACGTACCAAAAAAAGTTCAGAAATTCATTCTGGGCACTCTGGACTTCGAAATCATGCGCTGTCAATTTTCACAGACTCATAATATTCCCATATAATTAAATAAATACATATAAAAATCTAGGTCTTTACATTCTCCTCACCTCAGGGGCTTTGCATCCCTGTATTCCATAACTCAAACTAAGGGAGCAAGTGGGGGTACTGAGCACGTATATGAGCCTCCCACTTCCATATTCTCTTTTAGAGGTTCTCATGCTGCCAGAGAATGCACACCAGAGGTATTGATTTCCCCCGAAAGACCCGCTCTTGTCGATCCTCAATCTCTACCGGAACCTACGTAAATGTCTCCCCATCATCGATTTCCAGCTCTCCATGGTTGATGACGTGAGATGTGTCATGCACCTACTCCTCAGCTGAGATATGTGGAAAATGTCATGCACCTGGTGAAATTGGGATGGGAGAGCTAAGCGGTAATCCATCTCTACAAGTATACTGAGAACCTGAAAAGGTCCGATGAACCTCGAAGATAACTTGCCGCCTTGGCCAAATCTCGACATACCTCATCGAGGTGAGTCCCTTAGAAAGACGTGGTCACCATCCTTGAACTCGAGATGTCTCTACCTCATATCCTTATAGGATTTATGCCTACTCTGTGCATTCTTCATCTTCTTCTGGATGATCTGCACCTTCTCTGTGGTAGCTCACTCTATCTCTAGTCCCATGAGTGCTAACTCCTCTAGGTCTGTCCAACACAATGGTGATCTGTAAGGTTGTCCGTACGACGCCTCAAATGGTGCCATGCCGATAGTGGAGTGATAACTGTTGTTGTATGAAAACTCCACTAAGGGAAAGTGATCCTCCCAACTACATCCAAAATCAAGGACACAAGCACGTAGCATGTCCTCAAGGGTCTGAATGGTCCGCTCCATCATACCATCCCTATGGGGATGGAATGCAATGCTCAATCGAAGTTGTGTCCTGAACGCCTCCTACCACCCCTTCGATAGTCGGGAAGTAAAATTTTCATCATGATCTCAGACAATCGTAGATGTCACTCAATTAAACCATACAATATTTTTCATGTAGAGGCATCCCATGCTCTCTATTGATCCCTACTCTCTGATAGGTAGGATGTGGTATGAATTGGTGAGTCGGTCAATGATCACCTATATGAAATCATGACTCATGTACGCGCATTGATTTCCCATAAAAAATTCCATGAAAATTCCATCCCACTTTCACTCTGGAATATCTTATGGATAAACTAATCCTATTAGAGGTTGCTTCACTTCCTTCATTTACTGACAAGTGAGGCACTGAGAGACACACTCTGCCACTAACTTCTTCATTCTCAACCACCACAGTTGACGCCAGAGGTCCTGGTACATCTTCGCCACCCCTGGATGTACCACTAAAGGGGACATATGGAACTCCCTAAAAACTTCCTCCCTAAGTGTTACTTGTACTATAGCATGCCCTCTAGAGAAGATGACATTCTCCCCACCTTCAGAAAATCCATCAGGTGCTTATCCTATGGACATATGAGCATGTCGACCCTTGTATTCTATGTCCCCAAGCTACGCCTCCCTGACTCACTGAAGGAGTGGGGGAGTGACTATCAGAGTCTAAAGATAAGTTGCCCCATCTCGATCCACAGAGGAGTATACCAGATCTCTTGCTAAGTGAATCTACAACTACATTCCTTTTCCCAAGAGTATATACTATCTCTAAGTCATAGTCCTGGTGGAACTCAAGCCAATGTCGTTGTCTCAGGTTCAAGTTCTTTTGAGAGAAGATATACCCGAGATTCTTGTGATTAGAGTAGACTGTAAAATGTTCACCCATTAAGTAATTTTGTCACATATTCAAGGAAAAGACTACTGCGACCAACTCCAAGTCATGGGTAGAATATTTCTTCTCATGTTGTATCAGCTTTTGAGAACCATACGTGATCACTACTAACTCTAGCATCGGGACACATCCATGCCCGGTACCTGATGCATCGCAGTAGAATACGTACCTAATTCCTCCCTCTGGTAGCATCAATACGGGGGCACTCGTCATTCTCTGCCTCAGCTCCTGGAAACTCCGATGTCATCTCTCTAACCACACGAAGTGTTTCCCCTTATCTGTCCACGCTAATAAGGGTGTCACAACTCTGGAAAAGTCAAGCACAAACCTCCGATAGTAACCAGCTGAACCCAAAAAACTCTGCTCCTCTATCACGCTCTTGGGTGGCTCCCAAGCTAGTACAGCCTCAATCTTCGCTGGATCCACCGCAGCTCGAGCCTCCGAGATAACATGTCCCAAAAATTTGACTATCATATCCAAAAATGGCACTTAAAGAGCATAAAATAAATCTAGTTCTCTCAGAGTGTCTCCAAAACTATCTGGAAATGATAGGTGTGACCCTCCTCCGTTGTTTAGTATATCAGGATTTCATTGGGGAAGACTACCAAAAAGTGATCGAGGAATGGATCAAATATCCAGTTCTTGAGTCCCATGAACACTATTGGGGAATTGGTCATGCCTATAGGCATATCCAAAAACTCATAATGTCCATAACGACATCTGAAGGTAGTCTTCTACACATCCATGTCTCGTACCCTAAGCTGGTGATATCCTGATCTGAGGTCTATCTTGGAAAACCATTGTGCTCCCTTCAGCTGATCAAAGAGATCATCAATCCTTGGAAGTGGGTACTTGTTCTTCACAGTCACTTGGTTCAGGTGCCTATAGTCCACACAGAGTCTCAAACGCCCATCCGCCTTCTTGGAGAACTAAATCGAGGCTGCCAAAGGGGAAACACTGGGACTAATAAACCCCATGCTTTGCAAGTCCTCAAGCTATACTCATAGCTCTCAATGCTCCGCAGGAGCCATCTGATATGTTAGGGTAGATGTTAGTGTCGTCCTGGGGTACTAGTCGATGTAAAATTCCACCTCTCTATGAGGATGTAGACCCAGAACATCATCAGGGAAAACATCATAAAACTTGTCCACCACTACAGGATAGCTCGGACTCTCAACATTAATTGCTCCAAGGGTAAGGTTAGCCAACTGATATCTGGTCAACTTCACCCTCCTCCAAGTAAGTCCATCCTACGCTTCGAAGGTTCCCTTCTCGCCGGTGATAGAAAACCTGGTCATATCGGTGCGGACACACCACACATTGTGCCTAATACAGTAAATCTAAGCATGGACTCTATATAACCAGTCCATACCTAAGATGACGTCGTATGGACTCGACGCCGCTACTATGGGATCCCAGCCGAAGCTCTCGCCTCCCAGAGTAATCTCACACTACCAGCACCAGTTAATAATCATTGAATCCACTCCCTTAAGAGTCTCTAAATGTAAGGATAGAGCCAACAGATCCTTCGGAATCTCCAAGATTCGAATGCGGGTCATGGCAATAAATGAGTGACGAGAACCTGTGACTATAAGTACTGTAGCTAAGGTGAAGTGGACACATATCATAACTATAATCATATCTGTAGTACCATTTTCATAGGTCTCAACTATCTGGAGCTAAGCTCGTCCCTGTCCTCCTGCTCCCTGTGGTCGGGGTGGACCACCTGGTGGTGGTGGCAGTAGAACCTCAAAACGCCGCCCACTGCCTACTGCATGGTCTGATCCTCTACCATGTCTGCCTCTAGCCGGAGGACCCCCTCGATAGAACCTCTATCTATACCATGGCGGTCCCTCAAACATATAATGGTTGTTGGTACGGTGGGTCAAGCAGTCACGAGCCATGGGACCCCACCCGCCGCACATGTAACATTGTGTGTCTCTCACCTGCCCTGCTCTACCTCGAGAGCCTCGCACCACTGACCATGTATCCCGCGGTTTTTAGGCAATATGTATGGTCCTCTTGGACCTCTTCATCATCTGTCTACTGCCAGCTGTCGATGACTCTGCTAAGTGATGTCTGATGGTGGTTCTTTCTGTCGGGGGCTACTCAGTATAGAAACTCTCCACTAAAAGTTCTCGCTCTAACAGCATCACCTACATCGAGAAGCTTAGAGAAACCATCCAAGCTATAATATCCCTTATGAGACCCTACTCGAAGGTCTGAGACCTGAATAAAGGAGTCTTGCACCATGTTAGTGGGGTTCCATGAGAGGTCAGTGAACCTTAGTGAATACTGACCCACATTCATGCTACACTAGTGCAAGTGGAGAAGCTCCTGTATACACACTGAGTGTAGGGTCGCTGGGACAAACTATGCCCTGAAAAGGTTCTCAAAGTTCGCGCAAATGAGGGTGACCTCATCGCAAACCTAGAGAATAAAGCTCTACCATCTGCCCACTACTGTATGATAAAGGCTAGCGGCAAGGATCACCATGAGATCAGTTGGTGTCCCTACTAGTCGAAACACTCTAAACACAGCCTCCGGCCAATCCTCATCATCCTGTTGATAAGTCTCACCCCAGATCATTGGTGGCTTCTGGAACTGGAACTCATGCAACATGGTCAAGTGGTGTGCACCCTCAGCTACTGGGGTTGGTGGCATCGGCTTCCCAACTGGTAGAGGTGATACTGGTACACCACCCGGTGGTACAACTTCTGTAAGGGGGCCCTACACCGATGCCTCATCACTCGGTGGGCTATCATCACGCACTCTAACTAGAATCCTGGATGGCTGTCTACATGGAGGCATCTTGAAAAGAAATAGGCAAGCCATAGTCATTATGTTTATACCTAGTGAGCTGACTCAAAGTGATCATAAACATTTCAAAAACACATGTGATTGATGTTTTAGTGCGATGAGTTAGAAATAAGAATTCAGGGTCCTGGTGTATGGATACGTTGGTCGTCGCACCAACACTGGACTCCCCGAACTGAAAACCACACCCATAACACTTAACACTATTTCCACTTAGATAAGATCAGATTTCTAGTACATCGGTTGAACCGAACCCCTCTGATACCAATTTGTCACGACCCATCCCTCGAGGCTCGTGCCGTGACTACCCCAAGCCCGCCTTCCATAGGCCAGGGGCTGGAGACTAGCACCGAAAGGAATAATCCTGAAATATGGGAAGGAATTTCCTTTATAACATGTAAATCACACAAATAAGCACAAAACAGGATGCAAGCACAATGTAATGCTATGTAGTAAATAGGGTGTGTACAAAAAGTAAAAGAGGCCAAAATACAAGCCCAACTGTAAAGTACATGAAAAACTGAAAACTACAAGTAAAACTGAGTACATCTCCTATGAACACCCACCATGGACTCCTACCTGATGGGTAGGTACAACTCTCGAATGGTCGTCTCTACGGTACACCTCGCCTATGGTCCACCTCTGAGCTACATCCAATCTTGGTACCCTCGTCCTTAGTCAGCGTTTTCCGTCGTCTTTACCAAACACAACAAGGTGCGGGCGTATCCCAAGCAGTGGTGAGTATAACGATACTCAGTAGTGACCCCGAGACCCTCAATGGTCTCACTAAATCTACAAAGGATAAACCTCAAATTATGAAAACTACTGACAACCGTACTTTGGTATATGCCCATACATTTATCAAAGTTGTCGAGTAAACCCATCTCAATCATGAAGAAACACAGGGCCCGACCCAAAATCCCAAATCCCAAATGTTCCACAAAGAAAATAATATCACAATGATAAAGACTCATCTCACAAAATGTATCCAACTCAGAGAAACAGAATTATGAAGCTGACCCACATAGGGTCGCTATTAAAGCTGATATCCAGCCACATGATTCTCTAGGGATAGTAACTAGTAACATTCTGAACACCTCGGCTACTGGAGAACTTCTTCTATATTGAGTATAGTAGGCCTAATACATCAAACAATGGTGCATCCCACTAACCTTAGACTATTGAGGTACTCTTCCTGTCGAGTATCTTTGTTCTGTCGCGTCACACAGAGGCGCTCCCCACCGTGGGTCTGCCGCGTCACACAGAGCCACTCCCCCTCATGGCCTGCTGAGGTAATTCTCTTTTTGAGTACCATGGGTCTGCCATTTCACCCAATGTTTATCCCCTCCATGGGTATGATGCATCACAAAAAGGTTCTCCCTATTGGGCTATTCAAGTCACTCCGAGTCGAAATGGTCAGTAGTCATCAAGTCTCAGCCAGTCGCTGGGTTCCGTACATATCGAGCATGGGAGAACCACTCCCCAAGCCATAGGTCATACATCAACAGCCCTAAACTTCCATGAAAAAGTAACCCAAAGTTCCATCACGTCAAAAAGGACCCAACGCAATAGACGACACGTCAATCAGACTCCTGGTCTGTAAGTTATTAGTGTTTTCGCTCCAAGGGCCTAGTTGGATTCAGGGTCCGATCCAACTCGTCCATACTCTAACCTTATCCAAGACTCAAGTGGATTATATAAAAATTTATTTCTTGATCCAATGATTCTATATATGTAGACAGTTCATCAAACAGATTCCTGGTTCTCATGTTATAGCCAAAATGGTAGTACTAGGCCCAAATGGGCCGGGGTCTGGTCCGACTAGGTCCGGGTGTAGCCCGGATGGTCGGGGCCTCAGCGGGCCTGGCTAGCTGGGCCATGGTTTGGCCGGACCCATGAAGGGAATTACCCGTTACATGGCCCGCTGGACGTCTTGCTGGGCACCGCGCTATTCGGCCTCACGGTGCGGCCCGCAGTGCAGTCCGCGGTGCGGCCTCACGGTTCGGCCTCACGGGGCGGCCTCGCAGTTGTGCCTTGTGGTGTGGGCCGTCGTGCAACTTGTGGTGCAGGCCGCAGTGCTGCTCATGGCGCGGCATGGTTGGCATGCAGTGCGACCTCACAGTGTGGCTGGTGGTGGGGTCTCGCTGGCACTTGCGACCACTCGGCGGTCACTCACAGTGCTCCTCGGTCTACCGGAACGACCATCCGATCTTCCTTCCAGTGGCGCGATGACCCCGCTATCAACATGCGGTCGGGCCGGGTGTCTTCCGCCATCCGCCTCCACCACGGCCCTGCGACCGCAGCATCCTTCTCCACTAGCGGCGCCGACGCGTGCCACCACTCCGCCCTGTGGTCGGCCAGTTGTCGGCTGCCATCCTGCCCCGCCACACCCAACAGGCCACGACCTCCTCTTCAACCAATAGTGCAGACGCGCGCCACCCTTCCTTCCTCAAGGCTGGCTGGGTGTTGGCCGCCGCCTTCTTCCGCGAGCCACTCTGGCTTCGTTCCAAGCCCGAAAAATGAAATGATTGCATATTCGCGATCCTTGCATCGAGGGCTCCATGTCGATATATCACGCTCAAAAAAAATTAATGTTTCTAGAATCAATAAATATAAGGTGTTGGAAAACTAATGAAAAACAAGTGAAAAATAAAAAAGAAAGAGGGGCATGGTTTATGTTTGGGATGATGACCATGTTCGTTTGGCCATCATCGTCATGAATTTATGATATGAACAATCAATAAAGTAAATTCAAACATTAATAAAACCCATACCTCAATTGATCATGGGAGGTAGAGCAAGGAAGAAAGACATAGTCGATGAAGAACATCGGAATTTGGTGCTTCCGCAAGATGCTTCTGATCCGGGCTCGGGGTCGGTTCCTCGTTCGTAGATGGGGGTGGTTCTTTGTTGGATAATTTTCTTCCTGGTTCTCCATGGTTCTCCCAACTCTCTTTTTCCAATGATTTCAAACCAGGAAATGAGGACCTAACAAATATTAAAATAGGTTTATCAAATTAATTAATGGTGGCACAATTAATTTGGTTATGTTGGCACATTAATTTTGGCACAATTAAATGGCACATTAAATTGAATTATGTTGGAACAATTGAATATCCCATTAAAGAAGGGTTCGGGTGGTCCCCACAACTAAAATTCAAAATGGGGTTTTCAAACTCAGGTGGTCTCCACCTCCATTACTCAAATGGATGTTTTGAAAAGAAGAATAAAATAAAGATGTTTATTTTATTTTTATTCTTTTAACACACCCACAAAAAGTCTGAAAACTAACATTCACTCTCGAAATACTACGGTCGAGGTGAAGGTCTCCTTAAGCAAATAACAGCGCTGTGAGTTCAATGGTGTCCTCAGATTTCAATTTGAAGCACCAGTTCAAAATTTACAAAAACCCACTCGCACGTTTACTGAATGTACCAAAAAAAAATCAGAAATTAATTCTAGGCACTCTGGGCTCGGAATCACGTGGCTTCAATTTTTACGGACTTGAAATATTCCCATATAATTAAAAAAATACATGGAAAACATGGGTCTTTACATTGTTACACAATATCATTTTTCAAACAACCTCCCACGTTTCTCAACTATGATAACCAAAATGAAAAGATATTGAATATGATGTTCACATTCTTCTTATGATGAATAGTAAATAACATGTATTGAATTATTATATTAAAATATAAAAACCTAACAATGTTATGAATAGTTCCACTATAAATATTCAATGACCATAAAATTACTCCCTGGTATATTATCCGACCATAATATACATTGTAAAATTTTTGGGAGGGGTGTTATGATCATGAATAAGTAGAAAAAGACAAGAATTATGAATATAGGGGTAATAACTACACATTATCTATTTAATCACTACTTGTAAAATCATTGAATTAAAATAATAGAGAAATTGGTTAATTATATTCAATTCTCAATGTGATCATACTTGATTTCCTACCTTTGACATAAAAAATATCTCTCCTTGAATGTCACTTAATATCATAGAGTAAATGAAAAAAATGAATAAATTTATAAATAGAATGTATATGGACATAAAAATTAAACAAACTATATAATCGACTTAGAAAAAAAAATTTAGGAATAATCATGAATATGGGATTTAATCAACTATTAAAGTAAGGAAACCCCATCGTAAATTCCTCTTCAATTATATATAAATAAAAATAATATGTATAAAAACTCTATTGATAATCTTACCCAACCCACCCACATAGAATGAGTTTGATTACATTATTATTATCTCTCCCATATTATTTTCCATCTAAATTAAAATTTTAATTCATCATAGAATATGAATTTTTTTATCATTATTAGATACACACACTTTGAATATATTTTACATTATCACCAAGAGGTAAAAGCGTGAATGTAAAACAAATTCCCCATCCAAGATACTTATCTTTATCCTAAAATAAACAAATATTCAAGGGAGGTCTCTACCGAATTGTTTTTATTTCACAATTCCTCCATATGATTTTTATTCATTCAATTATTCCTTAAAGAATAAAATTTCTCTTCCATCATAGGATTTTAATTTTATATTGATCTGGTGAGATTACCCTTTATTGGGGTTTATGATTTTTAAATGGATGTTTATCATTTATCAATATAGAGTTTATGATATAGATTTATTGTTACATACATAAATATTTAGTGAAATTAGTTATCATACTTATTATAATTATATGAGTATTTCGTAAATGGTTTTATAATTTCCTTAAATTGATACCTTAAAAAGTGTTATTTTGAAACCATGACATGAATTTCATATTTTAAAACATAGGTTGCTTCCTTTTTTCTAGTCTAATCACACTCTTGTTTCATTTATAAGTGACTTATTATAACTTATTTTTCATATTATGGAAGATAAATAATATACAATTATATGAGGTAAGTTTTTTATATTTTATGTTTATAAATATTATATGTGTATCCTATTTATCACATACCCTTATAACATTGTAAATACATTAAAGTTATTACCAATGATATAGTCACTAATATTGATATGGGTGAGTCTTTCATGGTGATTAGGTCATGGAAATTTTTATGCTCTCATCATTACCTATATTATCATTATTTACAAAACACTGCTATTATATTTAATTTTATCTTTTTTATCCAAATACTCATTGTTATCCATTATGTAAACATTTTTATACTTCAATGCCCTTTATTTATATATTATCTCCATCACCCATGTTAGAATGTATCTCATATATACATGTTTTATCATATCAATACGTAATAGAGATATATTCCCCTATATATTTGATTAAATATTCAACAAGATTCCCAATATTCTAAATACAAATCACTATACTTCTCTAAATAGAACATTTAATTATTATTGTTTAACTATGATTCATGTATCATAGTTTAAAATTTCATCCACGAGTTTCTATAACTCCCCCAAACAAATTCATCATGAAATTTTTGTATAGAACATTTTTAATAAACCTAAACTATCATAACCACCCAATTTTAATCATTAAAAATTAATTATTTTTATAAGGTGATGTAGTTATATTATTACAATATTAGTGATTTATCTTGTTTTATGTTGAAATAATTATAAAAAAATAGTGATATAATCACCACAAATACTCTATATATCATTATTAATGATTGAGTCTCAAAATTTGAAATATAATTTCATTAACGAGGATGTATCAAATTTCAATTACTAAATATGAAATATGATATCTTTAAAGAGTATATTAGTATTTTTTTCACCTGTACCTCCTTCTTTTACTATATAGTTTTTACACTAATAAGAACATGGTATTTGTAGTGAAATTGGGATCGTGGGGTTGATAGGATGGTCTATGATTTGAAATGTACCGTGGCCTTTCATGGTAATTATTTATTTTCAAGTAACTTTTTAGTTCATGCAATTTAAAAAATGTTAGATAATTTTTTATGGTGAAGAATGGATAGATCTTTATTTGGGAAGAAGAGAACTATGGAGTCCATTATTGGGCCTCCTTCATTCAATTTTTGTGTCCAGTTATATTTTTTGATTGTGTATTACTAATGATCCAAAGTAATTATCCTATATAAAATATAAATTGAAATATAGTGGTGAAATTAATATAATAAAAGGAAAATATTTTTTTATTTCAACAAAATCAGAAAAAAATTCATTTATCCAATTTAATAGAAAAACAAAATTAACATTGATTTTAAAATTAAGTAACATCTAATTTAGAATATGTAATGCATTATAATTTGGAATTAATATTGGTCAATTATAAAACATTAAATATACATAAACTAAATAAAAGTATATCTCAATCAATATAGTTTATAGTGATGAAATAAAATTATAACACCTAAAAATTCTAAGTGTAACATTTTAGTCAATAACATGAATAACATGTAATAGTAATAATATAAAGGGATATATGATATGAATAATTTAGGATATATTAACTATTTTCAAAAAATATAATACATTCTACTATATTCATAGCATGTAATACTGAATTGTTTTGTGTAGCATGCAACAACGAGTTCTTCAAAAGCTACTGTTACACGCAAGGCTGAGTTTTACATAATACTATTACTATTGTATATTTAAATGAAAATTAAGTCCTATAAATTAAATTGGATGTTATAAAAAGTATTAAATAACTTATGATTATATATTTTTTAATTCATTGGTTACTATTTAATTATATATTAATATAAAAACAAAATTAATTTAAATAAAATGTTTTTATAAGAATCTATAATTGTATGCCAAAGGTATTTATCTAGGTCAGTTAAATTGAATTAAATTTGTTTCATAATCATAATTAAATTTATATATTATATATTCAATATAATTTTTTTAATATTAACACAATATATGTGATAGGCATTATGTAAAGAAAAAATATAACTTTATTTTTAAAAATATGTATTTTTTAAAGACATGTTGCCACCTTTTAATAATAAAAATGTATTAAATAAAAATATTAACACTTATATAAATTTTATTTTACAAAATATTATTTATATTTCAGATAGGGATTTAAATATTATCTAAGTGTTAATTTTTTTATTAATCATAGATGTATTATTTTTTGATGATTACTCAAAAATGCTATTTTTTATTGAAAACTAATATTTTTTATCAATAATATATAAGGATAAATAATATTTTTAATTTGTATTAATGTAAAAATAGTTAAATTATACCTATATTTATAAAAAAATTCATCTTATTCGTTTTAAAATTAAATTGATATAAATATCATAATAAACAATAGAACATCACTACTAGGAAATATAGTATTTGTGGAGGGATGATTCGGGTGACCACCGTTTAGATGTCGCTACTGAGTACATCAGCGACTGCCAAATGGCAGTGGATGTATATTTTAACCCCTGCCCTAATTTTTTCCCCCCGCGACCCTCCTCGTCCCGTGACCCTGTTTTGTTCACCCTCCGGTGACCCTGCCTCCACGCGGTGTCATCCCCCGTACCACCATCGTCAAACTACCCCAGCCCCGTCGGGCATCGTCCCCCATACCGATGTCGTCGAATAGCCCTGGACCCATCGGGCCCCGCCGCTGATCCCTCCCGCCACCATCAATCCCACCTCGTCGAGCCCTTCCGCCACGCTCTTGCCCTGCCACCGAGCCCTTGCGCCGCCAATCCCTCCCACCCCCGTCAAGCTCCCGTTGTCAAGCCCCACCGTCATTTGTCAAGGCCTGCTGGAAAAGCCTCATGCCCCAATCGATCCCATGCAGTCAAGCCCCTTCTTGTGCATTCCCAACCTCGTCTACCCCATTTACTAGAAGTGAGTCCCCTGTAAGTGATTTGTTCAAATTTCAGTTCAATATTATGTATTCAATTAGAACATTAGGTGATTATTACATGGGTACTTCATCTTTCCACAAGTCCAATAGCTATCTAAATTCTCATAATAATCCAATGTATTTTTATTTTGGTGACACTATAGCATTTGATATTTGTGGAAGGTGTATCAATTGGGATTTAGTTGAATCACATACATGATTTCGCCTTTCATAATATATCACATACTTGATTTGGACATTCTTTAATATAATTAAGAATTTTATATTACCTTCCATCTCCAGGTGAGTTGTTCATTAATTTAGTATTTTTACTATTTTAAACATTTAAAACATTTATATGAAATCCTTTTCCATGCAACCAAAAAAAGCTTATTTAGTCATATTTTAATGTTTCACCTTTTCTTAATTCCTCGGATTGAGGTGATTGTTGTGGATGTGCAGTTTTGTGCATGTCCTTTACTAGTTAGTTTATTCTTATGTTTACCATAATTTATTATCAAAATATGTGTGCTACATTTTTCCTTTCATGCCATCTTTTGTATTCATAAATGTGATACAACATGCCAAAAGCAACATGTAATGCATGATTCCTTATTTGATTATTATTATGAAGTGATGAATTCAATGTTTCTTATTGAAATTATGGAAATTAAAAAAACTATTGAAAATGAACAATGAAAAGACAACTATCCTTGTGGGACACAATTGTTGGTTCATAGTGGGAAAGTATTGAAGTATAAAAGAACATTCTCAGAGAACAAGGTTTCTAAAGATGTATTTCTTGTTTTCATTCATAGAAAGGTTAATCATTCTTCATTATATGTAAATTTTATGTATTCTTCCTATACAATACTTCTCAAGAATGTTTTTTCTCATAGAATGCTTTTTCATTTTGAAGGCCTTTACAAGCAATGAGCATCTCTTTAAAATGAAGGGTCACTATATGATTTTATCTATATAAATACTAATGTAACCCCTATTCATTATGGCAACATCAATAAATTTAATCTCTCTCTCCCTCCCTCATCTAATGATTTGGTTATGGTAGTGATTTACCTAATTACATGTTTTTTACTTCGTTGTCATAGTGCTTATTTTCCTTTTTAAATAATATTTTTTTGAGGTGGTGGAATTTATCTATCTAATGTATCACAATAAATTTTTTTAATGTAGCTATATACAAAGATATAGTGTCATGTTTTGAATGAAAAAAATGAGATCATTATTTGAAATAGTAGCTTTATCTCAATGCTTTTTTTAGGACATTTTCTTTGAATTTTAATATATCTCGAACTATAATGCATATTTTGACATGTCGTGCTTATAGAATTTTAACTCTAGCCTCTTCATGAGATTATATATATATTTTTTAAGAGAATAAATTAATATCAATGGAAATTGAGAGGTTTAAATGTGAACACAATAATAGCATATATATTTTGGTGTTTTTTAAAAAAAATTGCATGAACTTTACTCTATTTATTGCATTTTTTAGGTATGGTGTCACATTATTAATTTATTTAATTTTATATATTTTGATTTTGTTCCATAATAGAACCCAATACTACAATAATGTGTTTCATGAAGCTTCATGGTGTCTCTAATGATCCAATTAGCTGGTCTTGTTTTGAAGAATTTTTTCTTAGGATATGGTTTCAATTGCAAACTAGTACATGCAGTTGTCATGATATGAAGTTAATTTTATTTAAAATAGTTTATACCATATCTATAATGAAATGTTTCATTATTATAATTTATTAATTTCTTCTTGTATGCATATAAAGAAAAACTATGGGCTGATCAAGGGTTCTGTCCACACCGATTACTTCTTCTAGCATGTGAAAATGCACCAGAAGTTCTTGATGAAGTTGTGTGAGTTGATCTATTAGTAAATAATTCTCTTTGTTTTTGTTTCACAATTCATGCCTATTTTGGATTCTTGTTTTACAGAGTTTCAATGGGCCCCCCTTCCACTTTTGATGACATAGAAACAAAGTAAGGAATAAAGTGCAGTATTTATATTCTTCGAAGAATAGCATGTCCTTAAATGTTGGGTGTGGAGGTTGAGAGAGGGGAGGGGTTATTTTGGGGTTTATATGATGGTGAAAAACTTTTATCTATCATTTTAGGTTACCCTTTCAAGCATTGGAGGTGGAGGATTTGGATCTCTTGAATTTCTATGAATCGACCAACAGGTGTGTTTCTTCTTGTATCACTTCAAATTTTTATTTAATCATTACAGTGTGTGGCATGACTGAATTAAACATCAACCTATTATTAATACAGTTTTTCTTGCTTATAGAATTGGGTTTAATGCCTAATATTGTATTTTGGAGATTATGTTTGATTATAGGTAATAATTTGAGTTTACGGATCAGGTTGATTCTCTTGTAATCCCATTTAACTTTAAATATATAACTTACTGTATCATGACAAAAGATTAGATGGGTAAATAATTGTCAACCTGATTCAGATTTGAATATTATTCATAATCGGTACTACCCAACACAATTATTCGTGTTGTGTAAGAGCAGACGGAACGTCAATCGGACATTCGGTCTTTTCGGAATGACCAAATATGTGATTTTTAAAGGTTTTACGTCCATTAAAAAGTTGTGTCTGGGGGTCAAAATGAGATGAACAACATCTAAATGCTGTGAAATCAGACGTCAACAATGGTAGAGTGAATTTTGAATGATTAAAGTATATGAAACATCAATCAGAGATGTCGTTTTCCCGGGATGACTGAATACGCACCTTTAGTGTCATAAAACACAAAAACGTGTGTTTAATGATAAATTCCATATCAAACGACCTCGGAACGACCTGAAATAATAGTAAGACTATATTATTATTATTTTTGTTTTGTAAATATTGATGGAACGTCAATCTGACATTCGTTCTATCCGGAATGATTGAATAAGTGATTTTTAATGGTTCTACACCTTTTAAAAAGGTGCGCCTGGGGGTCAAAATCCATCAAACGATGTCCAAATGTTGTGAAATCGGAAAAAAAACAACCATAAAGTGAATTTTAATTTGGTCGAGTAAACGGAAAATCAATCAGAGATGTCGTTTGGTCGGGACGACCGAAAACACACTTTTAGTGTCACAAAACACCAAAACGTACGTTTAACTGTCAATTTTGTATCAAACGACCTCATAATGACCTAAAATTATAAGAAGAGTGTATTATTATTATTCTTGGTGTGTAAGAATATATGACACATCAATTGGACATGCGGTCTACCCAGAACTATTGAATATGTTGTTTTTAAAGGTTTGACACCCTTTAAAATGGTGTGTTTGGGGGTCAAAATAAGTCGAACGGCCTTTGAATGCTGTGAAATTAGACAAAAAGAAACATATAGTGAATTGTAAAAATTTTGAGTAGACATAACGTCAATATGAGGTGTCGTTTTCCCGAGATGTCTAAAAACACACATTTAGTGTCATAAAACCCTAAAATGTGTGTTTAACGATCAATTCAATATCAAACAACATCATAATGACCTTAAATCATAGGACAATCGTCTTATTATTATTCTTGATGTGTACCAGAAGACGGACCATCAATTCGATGTGTGGTCTGCCAAAAACGACCGAATATGCGGTTTTAAATGGTTGGAACGCCCTTTTAAAAGGTGAATTTAGGGGGTAAAAATCAACCGAATGATTTCCAAATTCCATTAAATCAAATTAAAACAACCATAGAGTGAATTTTGAATTGGTCAAACAGACGGAACATCAATCGGAGATATCGTTTTCCTGGGATGACCGAATACGAACCTTTAGTGTCCTAAAACACCAAAACATGCGTTTAACAGTCAATTCCATATCAAATGACCTCATAATGACATGAAATCATATTAAGACCATATTATTTTTAATCTTGATGTGTGAAAAAAGATTGAATGTCAATCGGATGTGCAGTCTACCGAAAACGAATGAATATGTTTATTTTAAAGGTTTGAATCCCTTTAAAAAGGTGTGTTTGGTGGTCAAAACTAGCTGAACAACCTCCAAATTCTATGAAATAAGATGAAAACAATCATAGAGTGAATTATAAATTGGTTGAGCAGACGGAACATCGACCCGAGATTCTGTTTGGCCGGGATTACCAAAAACGCACTTTTAGTGTCACAAAACACCAAAACGTGCGTTTAATGGTCAATTCCATATCAAATGATTTTAGAATGACCTAAAATCACAAGAAACCATATTTTTATTATTCATGATGTGTACCAGCTGACGGATCATTAATCGAGTTTATAGTCTTCCCAAAACAACCGAATATGCAGTTTTTAAATGTTGGATGTCCTTTAAAAAGGTGTGTCTAGGGGTCAAAATAATATGAATAACCTTTAAATTCCATGAAATCAGATGAAAACAACCATAGAGTTAATTTTCAATTGTTCGAGAAGATGGAACATCAATCCGAGATTCTGTTTGGCCTGGATCATCAAAAAACACACTTTTAGTGTCATAAAACACCAAAATGTGCGTTTAACACTTAATTCCATATCAAACGACCTCAAAATGACCTGAAATCATAGGAATATCATATTAAAATTATTCTTGATGTGTATAAGTAGAAGAAACATCAATTGGGCATGATGTATGCCCAAAATGACTGAATATGTGGGTTTTAAAGGTTGGACGCCCTTTAAAAAGATGTGTTTGGGGGTCATAACTAGTTGAACGACCCCCAAATGTCATGAAATAAGAAAACAATAATCGTAGGGTAAATTGAAAATTGGTAGAGCAGAAAAATCATCAATCTGAGATGTTGTTGGTCCGGTATGTTCGAAAACACACTTTTAGTGTCATAAAACACCAAAAATGTGCGCTTAACGGTCAATTCCATATCAAATGACATCATCATGACCTAAAATCACAATACAACTGTCTTATTGTTATTCATGATGTGTACCAATAAATAAAACATTAATTGGATGTATGGTCTGCCCAAAAAAACCAAATATGCGGTTTTTAAAGGTTAGACGGCCTTCAAAAAGGTGTGCCAGGGGGTAAAAATCATCCGAACAACCTCCGAATGCCGTGAAATCAGACGACAAAAACTGTAGAGTGAATTGAAATTTTTTGAGCAGAAAAAACATCAATCTGAGATTCTTCTTGGTCGGGATGATCAAAAACAGACTTTTAGTGTCATAAAACACCCAAATGTGTGTTTAACAGTCAATTCCATATCAAACAACCTCAGAATGACCTGAAATCATAGGAAGACTATATTATAATTTTTTTTGATTTGTACACGAAGACGACACATCAATTGGACATGCAGTCTGCCCAAAACGACCAAATTTTCGGTTTTTAAAGGTTTGACATCATTTAAAAGGATGCGTTTGGGGGTCAAAACCAGTCGAACAACCTCCGAATGCCGTGAAATCAGACGAAAACAACCATAGAGTGAATTTTACTTTGTTCGAGTAGATGAAACATCAATCCAAAATGTCATTTGTCTGAGATGATCGAAAACGCACTTTTAGTGTCATAAAACACTAAAACGTGTGTTTAACAGTCAATTCCATATCAAATGACTTAAGAATGACCTGACATCATAGGAATACCATATTATTATTATTTATGATGAGTACCAGCAGACAGAATGTCAATCAGATGTACGGTCTTCCCAAAACAACCAAATATGCGGTTTATAAAGCTTTGAAGCCCTTTAAAAAGGTGCGTATGGGGGTCAAAATCATCCGAGTAACATCCAAATGCCATGAAATCAGAAAAAACAACAACCGTAGAGTGAATTTTAAAATTTTCAAGTAGAAGGAACATCAATATGAGATTCTGTTTGGCCGGGATGATCAGAAACACACTTTTAGTGTCAAAAAACACCAAAACGTGTGTTTAATGGTAAATTCCATATCAAACATCCTCAGAATGACATGAAATCAAAGGAAGACCATATATTAATTATTCATGATGTGTAAAAGATGATGACACATCAATTGGAAATGCAGTCTGCCCAAAATGACCGAATATGTGGTTTTTAAATGTTGAACGCCCTTTAAAAAGATGTGTTTGGGGGTCAAAACCACTCGAATGACCTCTGAATGCCATGAAATCAGATAACAACAATTGTAGATTGAGTTTTAAATTGGTCGAGCAGAAGAAACATCAATATGAGATGCCATATGTCCATGATGATCAAAAACGCACTTTTAGCGTCACAAAACACTAAAATGTGTGTTTAACGGTCAATTCCATATCAAATGACATCATAATGACCTAAAATCATAGGAAAACCAAATTAGTATTATTTTTGATGTGTACTAGTAGATGGAACATCAATCGGATGTACAGTCTTTCCAAAACAACTGAATATGCGATTTTTAAAGGTTGGACGCCCTTTAAAAAGGTGTGTATGGGGGTCAAAATCATCTGAACGGCCTCTGAATGTTGTGAAATCAGATGACAACAACCTTAGAATTAATTGTAAATTGGTCGAGTAGACGTAATATCAATATGAGATTCTGTTTTGATGGGATGATCAAAAAAGAACTTTTAGTGTCATAAAACACAAAAATGTGCATTGAACGGTCAATTCCATATCAAATGACCTTAGAATGGCCTGAAATCATAGGAAGACCATATTATAATTATTCTAGATGTGTACAAGTAGACGACACGTCAATTGGACATGCAGTCTGACCAAAACGACCGAATATGCGGTTTTTAAAGGTTGTACACCCTTTAAATTGATGCGGTTTGTGGTCAAAACTAGTTGAACGACCTCTGAAAGCCATGAAATCAGACGATGACAACCGTAGAGTGAATTGTACATTGGTTGAGCAGACAAAACATCAATCTGAAAGTCCGTTTGTCTGGGATGATTGAAAACACACTTTTTGTGACATAAAACACTAAAACATGCATTTAACGGCCAATTCCATATCAAATGCCTTCAGAATGACCTGAAATCATAAGAAAAGCATATTATTATTATTATTGGTTATGTGTACCAGTTGACAGAATGTCAATCAGATGTATGATCTGCCAAAAACAACTGAATATGTGGTTTTTAAAGGTTGGACGCCCTTTAAAAAGGTGAGTCTGGGGATCAAAATCATCAGAATGACTTTATAATGCCATGAAATCAGAAAAAAACAACCTTAGAATGAATTTTAAATTTTTCGAGCAGACGTAACATCTATCCGAGATTCTGTTTGTCCGGGATGATAAAAAACGCACTTTTAGTGCCACAAAACACCAAAACGTGCGTTCAATGGTCAATTCTATATCAGATGACCACTTAATGACCTAAAATCTTAGGAATACCGTATTTTAATTATTCATGATATGTATAAGCTGATGACACATCAATTGGACATGCGGTTTTCCAAAAATGACCGAATATGCTGTTTTTAAAGGCTGGACACCATTTAAAAAGATGCATTTGGGGGGTCAAAACTAGTCGAACGACCTAGGAATGCCGTGAAATCATATGACAACAACCATAGAGTGAATTGTAAATTTTTAGAGTAGACAAAACATCAATCTGAGATGTCGTTTGTCTGGGATGATCGATAACGCACTTTGAGTGTCATAAAACACCAAAACATGCATTTAATGGTCAATTCCATATCAAATGACTTCAAAATTACCTGAAATCACAGGAAAATTGTCTTATTATTATTAGTTATGTGTAACAATAGACGGAACATCAATTGGACATTCAGTCTGCCCGGAATGACTAAATATGTGGTTTTTAAAGGTTGGATGCCCTTTAAAAAGGCGTGTATATAGGAAAAAATCAATCAAATGACCTCCAAACTCTATGAAATCAGATTACAACAACCTTAGAGTTAATATTGACTATTTTGAGTAGACGGAACATCAATATGAGGTGTCGTTTTGCAGGGATGACTGAAAATGCACTTTTCGTGTAATAAAACACAAAACGTGTGTTTAATGGTCAATTCCATATCAAACGACCTCAGAATTTCCTAAAATCATAGGAAGACAATTATATTATTTTTCTTGATGTTTATGGGTAGATGACGTGTCAATTGGACTTTTGTTCTTCCTGGAACAATTGAATATGTTCTTTTTAAAGGTTTGACGCCCTTTAAAAAGGTGTGTTTAGGGGTCAAAACTAGTCAAACGACCTCCGAATGCGGTGAAATAATATGAAAACAACCAAATAGTTAATTTTAAATTGTTCGAGTATATGGAATAATAATCTGAGATTCTATTTTCCTTGGATGACCAAAAACACACTTTTAGTGTCATAAAACATCAAAACATGTGTTTAATAGTAAATTCCATATCAATCGACTTCAGAATGACTTGAAATAATAGGAAAACTGTCTTATTATTATCTGGCATGTGTACCAGTAGACAGAACACCAATCGGATGTGCGTTCTGCCCAAAATGATTTAATATGCAGGTTTTAAAGGTTGGACGCCCTTTAAAAAGGTGTGTCCGGGGGTCAAAATCAGTCAAATGACCTCCGCATTCCATAATATCAGACAACTACAACCATAGAGTTAATTGTAAATTGTTTGAGTATACAAAACATCAAATCGAGATGTTGTTTGGCCGGGATGACTGAGAACACACTTTTAGTGTCATAAAACACCAAAATGTGTGTTTAACGAAAAATTCTATATCAAACAAACTCCAAATGACCTGAAATCATTGGACGACCATATTATTATTATTCTTGGTGTGTAGGAGTAGAATACTTGTCAATTGGACGCATGGTATGCCCAGAACAATTGAATATGCAGTTTTTAAAGGACTGACGCCCTTTAAAATGGTGCGTTTGGGGGTCAAAACTAGTCGAATGACCTCCGAATGCTGTGAAATCATACAACAACAACCATATAGTGAATTGTAAATTTTTTGAACAAATGGAACATCAATCCGAGATTTCTTTTTCCTAGGATAACTGAAAACACACTTTTATTGTCATAAATCTCCAACACGTGCATTTAACAGTCAATTCCATATCAAATAACTTCATAATGGCCGGAAATCACAAGAAAAACATCTTATTATTATTTGGGATATGTACCAAAAGACGGAACGTCAATCGGATGTGTGGTATGCCCAAAACAACTGAATGTGAGGGTTTTAAAGGGTGGACACCCTTTAAAAGGTGTGTCTAAGGGTCGAAATCATCCAGAAACCTCTAAATTACATGAAATAAGATGACAACAAGCATATAGTGAATTGTAAATTGGTCGAGCAGACAGAACATCAATCTGATATGTCAGTTGGTTGGGATGATCAAAAAATCACTTTTAGTGTCATAAAACACCAAAGCGTGCGTTTAATAGTTAAATCCATATTAAATGACCCCAAAATAATCTTAAATCATAGGGAATTTTTATTATTGTTATTCTTGTTGTGTAAGAGCAGAAGGAATGTCAATCGAACAATTGGTTTGCCCGAAAGGACCGAATATGTGGTTTTTAAAGGTTTTACGCCCATTAAAAGCATGCGGGGGGGGGGGGGGGGGTCAAAACCAAGCAAACAACCGTCGAATGTGCTGAAATAAGACGCCATCAATCTTAGAGTGATATTTGAAATATTTGAGGATGGTATGTCAATCGGCAGTGCCGTTTGTCCAGGATGATGGAAAACACACTTTAAATGTCATAAAACATCAAAACATGCATTTAACATTCAATGGTATATATCGAACGACCTCAGAATGACTTGAAATCATATAAAATATATCTTATTATTATTTTTATGTGTAATATGAGGTGACGCATCAATCGGAGGTGTGTTCTACTCAGAACTACCGAATACGTGGTTTATGAAAGGTTTGACACCTTTTAGAAAGGTGCATCTAGGGATCAAAAATAGTTGAACAACATCCAAATGCAATGAAATTAGATGACAACAACCATAGACTAAATTGTAAAATGGTTGAGCAGATGGAATGTTAATCAGAGATTCCATTTGTGTGGGATAACACAAAATGCACATTTAGTGTCATAAAACATCAAAACATGTATTTAAAAATCAAATCCATAGAAAACAATTTCATAATTACCTAAAATCACAGGAAAACTGTCTTGTTGTTTTTTGTGATATATATGAGTATATGGAAGGTCAATCGGATGTGCGGTTTTTCTGGGATGACCAAATATGTGGTTTCAATTTCATTTCAATTATTAGTTGAAATATTTTTTTGTACTAATTATTTTATTAAATTTTGTGATGGATTTTTATTCGATGATGGGTATGGAGCTTAAAGATTATGAGAAAAAGAGATTTATGTTCTCGTGGTTTTATGTATTTTGACATATTTTTTGTATTTTTGAAATATAGTATTTCTGTAATGTTGTTGTGACTTTTAAATAAAAATAAAACAAACCTATAGCGACCACCATATGCCTGCATGGAAGGTCTATAGCGACCACCATTTGATGGTCACTATAGACCGTGCCAAAGTAAGCTATAGCGACTTCTATATGGAGGTCACTATAGTTAATATTGATGTTATATATAGTTTCTTCCAAATGTAGGACACTAAAGGAAACAATGACAGGCCTAAAGTGTCCCCCATTTGGCGGACACTAGGCGGCCACTGTGGGCCTTTAGCGATGGATTTTACTGGTCGCTAAAGGCCTTATTTCTACTAGTGCATTTTATCTTTAAAAACATAATTTCTCTTCTAATCTGAAATATTATTTGTAAATTCATTTTTGTCTCTTATGGACATACAATTTTGAAAAATTGATTCCATATTGGGAATCAGGTTAATTTATAATTTCTAATAATTCCAACGTAATATTTTAATAATGGTATTGGTGAAATTTGTTAAAATTAATTACTCTTATTAAGAGATAAATGAATTTACCAAGGGACTATACATTAAAATTAAGGGTCCAAATAACCAAGAACCTTATCCAATTCCCATTTGATGGCCATATTTAGACTATATACCTTCTTTTAATAATTTTGGGTCATTATTATAGAATCATTACATGGTATATACATTTTTGGAAATCACAGATAAAATTTCATATGTTTTCCACTAAACACATATATAAAAGGAAACAACCTATACCCCTCACCTCACACCATCAAAACCAATTTTTTGTCCAATGGACTACCCAAAAAAACCCCAAATTATCTAAAATAATATAATAGTCATTTTATTTGGATTAAATATAACATTTTACGGAATTATTTCACACTTAAAGATAATACCCTATTATGTAGTCATGTTTTTCTAAAAGAGTTTTTACTTTATTTCCTTCTCCACCTCCTCTCAAAATTCGTATATCATTCATATTTATTAATCTAAATATATTAAATATAAGTACATTTTTCTATTATAATTTCATGACTTACAAAACAAATTACCATTAATTGTGTTATTTAATTAACTTTCATGTGTATGGAAGACTATCACCTCACTAGCTGATTTTTTTCCATTACCACCTTTAAAATTTGAGAATGTTAATTGATATAATGTTTAAATATGAGATTTATTATATTTTTAATGAATTTTTTCTTATGAAATTATTATATAACACACAACATAAATATTTCCATTTTTCAAGAACATGATAATATCCCTGGTGTGTATGACGAACTACCTCCTTGCGAAGCAATGTGACTCATTCACACTTTTCATAGAACGTGTTAAGGATTGGTTAAAAATAATTATACAAAATATCTGAAATACAAATGATACTATAATTATATATATATATAATTTAATTTTCTTTCTTTAAATATGATATGAAATTGGAAATAGAATTCTTATGTACGTATGACATACCATCTCCATGAATAGTGAATTTCCTTTCTAATAAAAAAATCCATGTATTAATCATAAAACATTTATATTTAATATACATTAAATTTAAATTTTGGAATAAATTATTTAGTTTATTAAATCATGATCTATGTTATTTGAGTAAAATCACAAAACATTAAAACATATTAGAAAAACAATATATGTTTTTACCCAAAATGATGAAAATAGTGAAAAACTATTAAAGAATTGGTAATAATATGTTATAAAAAGACCATTTATGATATCATAAATTTTAATATTGTTCTTGAATAAGTTAATATTTTTTTTAAACCCACTATAAAATATTTTAAATTATATAATAACAAATGGAAACTACGAGGTAATTGATTTCATAACTCAATTTAATCTCATTGGGTTAAACATCTACTTTTTTGATTATGACATGCTAAGATTATGTGTGTAATAATATTCTATTATCTTTTTTTATTTACAATGGTGAAACTTTTATTTATAATGGATACACATAATACATGTATTTAATAATTCTCACTTCATCATTATTATCATTTTAAGGGGTTGTTTCACATTCTCATTTTAATCGATATTATTTATTCTTGAATTTCAATTAAATGTTATTATTTATTAATTTTTTAATAACGCATTTTATATTATTTTCCACTTGTTATTCAGAGAATTTTTCATGTGATAGTTTAATTTTTCTTCTATTCGGAATTAAAATGTTTTAGAAATTTTTTTAAATAAAATGATACATCGTTTCTCTCTTCTATTATAAATTTGTCTTCCTCCAAAACCATGATTTCTAAAAATATATTCACATATTTAATATCCTTATCAAAACAATTTATAGAATTTTTTTTCAACCAATATTACTATTTAGAACAAAAAATTTAATGGAATACCATTTTAGTTTTTAAACAAAATATCATTATGGATTTTACTAAAAAGTGAATGAATACATTATTTTTATGTGTATGTCATGAATATAACTTCCAGCCATCATGACCACTCAAATTTTTTCAAGAACCTTTTTATGTTGAAAATTTAATTTTTAGTTCAATGTATGATCAAAATATATTTTGAAATTCTATTTTCTAAATGTGATTTTAAAATAAATGGATTTCTTTTTTTCCAAAAAAAAATTATTTTCGTCAATTATGTTTTTAAATATATTTTCATTTCATCAATGAAAAAAACATTTTTCATATTACAATGAGTATTATCTATATTTATACCACCCTTATTATTCTTCTAGATGCATTATTATAATTGTGGTTGTGGAGAGTATTGACATTCAGTAATGTGAATCATTTTTTCCAGGTCATTAACTTTCCCTTGAGTTATTCACTATTTAGTGACCACTAAACATTATATTTACCTAAAAACCCAAACTATTATTCATATATAATAATATTTTCTAAATATTACACCATTTATAAAAATGGTATTAACATTTATAGTTATTTAATTCTATGGGGAAATAGTTATAAATCGATGTTATTTACTCAATATAGTTATTCGATAAGGAAAATTATTTATGAATTAAATCTATTATTATATATGAGGAATTATTTGGATAGGTATGAAATAATTTTGGGACCATTTAATTTAATCCCCTTGATGAATCAGTAGTCTCATGGGATGAATTAGTTATCTAGTTTACTATAAATGGTTTTTTAACAATTATTTTTAAACAATATAATGAAATTATATTATGGTAAAGGTTATATGTACCTAGGAAATATGGAATCAAATTATTAATAATTTTTTCATTAATATTTATTTATTATTATCAATGGTATATTAACAATTACAATTTCAATTGAGGCATTTAATACTATGATTATCGATTAGACAGAATGTATTTTCAGTCATTTAACCTTCCATATAGATTATGAATTATAAATTTATTTGAATGGAAATACATATTTGTTATTTAAAATTCCATATTGATTATTCCTTATGAAGTTATTTAAATAAAATTTTTGTTTATTTAAATAACATACCATATTTTTTATTCATTAATGATCCATGATATATTTTGTTGTACATAATCCTAACCCAACAATTGAGATCAACAATATTTTTTTTCATTTCCCTAGGAATCTAAGAATATTACTATGACTTATATGATAGGATTCATTAGATAAAATAAAATTAAATTCAAAAAAAAGTGTTTTAATTATTTCATTCTAAATATAATGGAAGACTCGTGTATGTATCTAGTTTATTAAGACAACTAAATCGATCGGTCATTCAGGATGTGGTTCATTGTATCATATACCAATTTAATGGTAGTAAGTAACAATTTCATGCTTTTGGGGTCGGGGTCATTGTAGTTGGCATTAAAGTAAGTTTAGTAGAAACCATGGTAATTTGATATAGGAATAAATAGATTATAAAACAAAAAAATGATATATACTGAGGATATGTCTAGAATAAAATCCCAAGGAAACCATTTTTATTATTATAATATTAGTTATGCAAAAATTATTCAATTTATTTTAAGTATTTCACTAGTTTTTGGAATATAAATTTTATTTCATAATGATGTGATATAATATAGTGTGTATTTCCATTTAAAAATGGAACCTACAATAATTAATGTGAACCTAAAAAATTAACATGATACAAAGAGTAATAATAATCATTTCATTTGATGTTTTTAATATAATCTTTCAAAGGTAATATGTCTCCTATGAATTTATACAGTATGGTGAAATATTATAATGTGCTAAAAAGAAAATTAAACAGTTGTTTATGTATTATGGATTTAGAGGGAAGCACAAGAATAAGAGTGTTTTTCGGAAAAATATGGATAAAGGGAAGAAGGGAAAAATTATCTTTCCACAAGTGATATTGGTAGAAATAAACACACTGGTACATGATTAAATGGTGTGGTAGTTTTATACATGTTTGGAAAGAAAGGCCACCTTGATTTTGACTAGATAGGAAAAAATAAATTTGAAATTTTCAATGCTTCAACTGTAATGAAAGATGTAATTATGAATATCAATTACACAATATTACACCTCAATAAAATCTAATTGATAATGGTCATGATTATTCTATAATAATAGATCTATAAGAATGATTACTATGTTTCTTTTTAGATTCAAGAATAATTTAATTTTTTTTATTATATCGACGATGACATGGTTAATTGAGTTTTAAAAAATATGTGGGTTTTACTAAGGTAATTTTTATTATGTATTTAAATGTATGTATTCAATGGTAACATGAAATGTGATTCAAAAGAAATTTGAAATTCTTGGAAATCAAATTGTTGAAAAAATGATTACACTTAATATATTTCTAGTGGTTAGATAATGATGTTGAGATAATGAGATGATCGATATTGATAATGTAAATTGGGTATTACTGACATTTTGGGAACTAATTAATGTTTTATTGGAAAAGAGGTTATTCTATCATTTATTGGGATTAAAACTTTTTTTGTTTTATTGAATATATACAATAACCAATTTTTTACCTAAGGAATACTGCTGCATGATTATTTTAAAATATGTTTTATTATATTTCAAGTTATTAATATGTTTTAAGAGAATACATGATGAAGGTATTCACATGTTTCATATGTGATGATTAAGAGACATTAATTTTTTCTAGGTAATATAATGTTTATTTATTATCCTTCCATATAAATTTGGTTAGACATATTTTTGATTTAAATTATGGTGAACTATTTATGGAATAGTTTAATTTGAACTTTTAATAAGGTTTTATAGATTATTTTATTACATAAATATATGGATATTTGTTGAAATTGGATAATATGTACTACCTGTATTGGTTTTGGGAAATAGATAATGATAGATAGAATGGTTTTTCACTCTTTTATAGGTCTTACTATATATTAAAAGTTTATTTCAGTGATTTAAGAATTAAAAAATTCATTCATATATATTCATTTCAGGAAATAATTGATGAATTTTTAAAATGATTAAAGTACTGAAAAATAGTGAAATTATTATTATGAAAAATAATTTTATCATAAAAGTATATCTCCTTTATTCTTAGATAATAAAATAAATCCCCATCATTAGGAGATGGGGGTATTAATTAAAAATTTATCTGATTACCTTCATTATGATGAACCAATGGTGTTTTTGATTATCATAAATTTATGGTTTTGATCCCTATAACATTCCATCTATCATTAACATTTTTTTTCAATGACCTATGCAACCCTATTTTATTATTTAAGCTTTTCTTCCATGTATATTTCATTACTTGTAATAGATGTTCTCCTAATCAAAAACCCAGTTGTGTGTTATTCCATATGACCTTGGTACATCCCATTCACTCTAATTAATATGTTATTTGAATAAACCTTTTATGATGTGTTTTTTACAATAATGGTATTTTCAATTATCAATCCTAAGGTTATAGAGATCATGTTTAAATTGTGATGAAATATTCTATTTAAGGTGGGGAGAATGTACCACCCAAGAAATCTTGAAGAATAAAATCTTATTCAAAAATTAGTGTGACACATAACACCAATAATATTATAGAATATAAAATCCAAATACATTAAGATATATTTACTATTTAAAAAAATTAGTATATTCTATAGCATGAAATGAAGGCAATATTGAGTTAGCTTTCACAACAAGCAACAAGGAGTTTCTTCTAAATCTTATGCTACATGCAAGGAAGAGATTTACTGAATACTATTAATATAATTATTTAAAATAAAAATTATATAATATACATTAAAATTGTGGTAATAAATATGTTAAAAAATATTAAAAATATATAATTTAAATAATTGGTTTCAAATTAATTAAAAATTAATATAAAAACCAATTGAATAGAAGGAAGATGTTTTTATAAAAAATATATTTTAATGTATAATTGTAGTTTTATAATAATATATTTAATTAATTACTATTATTGAATGATGGTAATTAAATTTATATATATTATATATTCAATAAAATACTATTACATTGATCAAATTGCTTCTATATCCTTATGTTAAGTATAAATTCATTTTAAGACATAAAAATATTTATTTTACTAAATTTATTTTTTCCTCCATTTAATAAAGAACATGTTTTAAAACTAAATTTTTAAATATTTATAATTTTTACATTGAAAAAAATCAATTTTAATTCAATATGTCAAAAAATATATTAGGGTTTTTATTTGGTATTTTTCTAAGAAGTTCTATTTTTTATTAATAGTGAAAAATATTGGATTTTAATTAAATAACGACATTCCATATAAATTATTTATACTTTTTTATTATATTTTCAATTTTTTAAAGTAAAAAATAGTTCAATTATTCATCTATTAATTCAATTTTTCGCAATTTAATATTTTTTCATATTGAATATATATATTACAACTTTGTATATTTTGTAACATATTCACAATAATATCCAACGTCCTTATACCATATGCGGGATTAATATTAACTTAATTTTTTCCACATATGTGGATTTAATTTGGGTATAATGATTACATTTTTTAATAATAAATTACATAACAAGTATAATAATTCTAAATAATGTTCATACCACTATAACTAGTGAAATAAATTATAATTAATTATAGCGATTATAATAATAAGTAGTATACAATGAGACTTAAATTTAACCTTTAGGGGCCAAATGACCTATAAACATATCAAACCCCGATTTTAAGGACAAATTATGAATTTCTGGATGATTATTGGAGAAACATTATATATAAAAAACATGGGTGGAATGTACACCTTAAAAAAATTACTACTTTCCAATCACCTCACATATAAAAGGACACCCTCTCCCCCACTCATGACTCTTTTAAACCAAATTGTTTTGGAAAATCCCTAAATAAATCACTCCCCAAAATCCCAAACCAAATCCTAGAACCCTTATAAAGTGTGTATAAATCCATCTTTGGAATGTATTAGTGTACAACTAAGGAGGATACCAAAAAAAGTTTTGTTATTTGTCAAAAACATTAATGTATTTCCTTATATACCTACTTCAATTATTCATATATCATGATAATACAATACAATAATTATATACAATATGATAAATTTTTTAATTTTAAGTATATGTAGAATATACACACATCCATCAAATTGGTTACAAAATCACCATTCATGTTTATGGCGGACAACCGCCTCATGAACCGATGTCGTTTCATTTCATTACCACCAATCAAGGTTGGTAATAATGATGTAAATAATATTTATATATTATATTTATGTTATTAAAAATTTGTTTATGATTCTTTAGTTATTATATATCACACAACTTCATGCTTTCTATTTTTTGGGAACATGATAATGTTTCTTGAGTGTGTAGTATACTACTGCCTCATGAAGTGATGTGATTTGTTCACTCTTTTCAATATATCTAGTAAAAATGGGTTTAATAAAAATATTTGATATATATTAAATAAAAATTTTATATAAATGAAAATATATATCATATTATTTAAGTTTATTTCTTCAATATGACTAGAAAATGGATGTATGTTTCATAAATATGTATAATCTATAGTCTCTACGGACTATTTATTTCATTTAGTATCACTATATTTCATGTATTGACCTAAAAAATATATAATGAATATATATGATATTTCAACCATCGATTAAATATTTGGAGGTGATTATATCATGTTTCAGTTAATATGAATAAAAAATAGCTCAAAATATACTCAATAAAAAAATCCGTTATTACATGAATATTGATAGAAATAAATTCAAACTAACGAGTAGGTAATAATATTTTTTAGATGGTTCATATATGATATAATAAATAATATTATGCTTCTATAATAATTTATTAACTTTTTTAAACCATTATAAATTTAAACAAAGTATGACCAAAAGTAATATATGAGGAAAGTGATTTCTTAACTTAGTCCGAGTCATTGGGATATACATGTACTTTGATGATTATGTAATTATTAAATTATATGCCTAATGAATTTTTAATATCATAATTATATTTAAATGTAAATTTAATATATTTAATATGGATACATATAATTGATTCATTTAATAAATTTTAGTTCATCCTTATGATCATATTATTTTTTTCACAATATCATTCTAAGAGAGATTGTTTATTCTTGAATTTCAATTAAAGGATATTATTTTATATTTGTTTAATAACCCATTTTAGTTTATAATCCTTAGGTTATTCATGATATTTTTAAATTTATAGTACCATTTTACCACTATTTAGTAATTTAAATGTTTTATAATATCATTTAATAAAATATTACTTCATTCCTCTCTTCATTGAGAATATTTTTTCATCCAAAACCATGTTTAAAAAAAATTAAAAAAGGTTTTACCCTATTCAAAATTATTAATTAGATTTATTTTCTGGGATTTAATCACCTTAAAAAATATTTTCAATGGAATCTCGTAGACATTTTCAAAATAATTCTCATTTTTCATTTACCCATAAAATGAAAGAAAACATTGATTTAATATATACGACATGAAGTGAATTTACGACCATCATGACCTATATTTTTTTGAATCTTATATTATAATTTTATTTTCTTATTTTCATTGAAAATAATTTTTAAAATTATTTATTAAATTCAATTTTAAATATGTGATCTTAAAATAATAAAAATCATAAATGTTTTTAAAACCAAAAAGGATATTTTCCGCAATAATGTTTTTGAATGAATTCTTATTTCAACGGTGAAGATATATGTAATTTTTACTCCAATTAGTATATATCATATTTATATCTTCCTTATTCTACCTATTGATGTTTAATGATTATTTTTACTAAGTATATTGTTCAAAATCATTTTCTTTTGTAATCATGAACACCACCTTGAGTCATTCACATTCTAGTTACCATTGAACATTGAATTTTTCCCTAAATGTCTACATTATTTATCATGTATATGATTATTTCCTAAACCGTGTACAATTTTTTAGACATTTTAAATATTGAAATTTAATTGCTTATTTGGTAAAATATTTACAAATATGGATTCTTTACACAATATAAATATTTGGTAAGGCACATTTTTTATGAATTAAATCAATTATTCAATATATGTGGAATTATTTGTAAATGTATGACATTGGTTGGTGTCATTTATTATATTACTCTTGATGGACCAAACTTCTTGTGGGATGAATCCATTGGCTAGCTTTATATATAAGCTCTTCTACATATAATGTTTAAATATTCATTTGAAATGTATTGATGTTAATGTCTCTTTTTACCTATTAATCATAACAACCAATAATTAATAATTTATTCATTTAGATTTAGTTATTATTATCTATTAGATTTTCACTCTGAAAACCCCCAATGGATTCATTTAATTATAATTTTTTAATTATTTTTTTTTAGTTATTTTCATTTCCACATCGATTATTTCTTATCCAGTTATTTAAATTGAATACTCTTTTAGTTACTTACATTTCAATGTTGAATATAAATTATACTATTTTATAAATGGAATTGGTATTCAATTATTTACCTTTCCATATTGATTATTAATTATTAATTCAGGATATCTTCAACTGTACATAATCTTAACCGAGTGTTTGGTCTCAATATTATTTTTTTCCTTTCCCTAGGAATCTACGAAGTTTAATATGGCTAATATGAATGAATTCCATAGATATAATAATGTTATTTAAAAAATTGTAACTTTTTCATTCCAAATGTAACATAAGATTCTTTTTTATATCTATTTTACCAGTTATACGGAACTATTTTATCCTTTGGGATGTGATTCCTTGTATAATATGTCAATTTAAGGGTTACAGGTACTAGTTCATAGTATTTTAGGTCAGTGATGCTAAAAAATTTACTTTTTGAATGATGTTTTTATAGAATAAATTATACACATTAGATATAATGTTATTAAATGGATCAAGTTTTTGTGGATGGAAGAATGTGAGGATTGCTTTGAGAAGCTAAAGAGAAGACTGAGTACGACACCTATACTCATATTACTAAAGAGTGGAGAATTATTTATAATTTCAAGTGATGCTTCAAATAAAAGATTGGGTTGTGTACTCATGAAAAATGATAATTTGATAGACTATGACTCACGACGGTTGAAGATAAATGAGACAAAAAACACAACACATTATCTAAAGCTAGCATCTATGATTTTTTCCATGAAAATCTAACAGCACTACTCCTGTGGTGAGAAGTGTGACCTATATACTGATCATAAGAGACCAAAGTATATAATCACACAAAATGTGCTCAAAATTAATCAATGGAGATGGTTAGTGCTAATCAAGGACAACAATTTATTTTTTCACTATCATCCTAGCAAGGCAAACAAGGTATCTAGTGATTTAAAGTGAAAAGAACCTACTACTCTATCCATGTTGCGGATTGATAAAGACCCTCTATTCATGGTTATATAAATTATCTATTTGGAAATAATATTGGTAGGGAATACATCATATATATAACAAATTATTGTGAAACCATCTATCCAAGGGAAGATTAAGGAGGCACCAAGGGTTGATCCAAAGTCATAAAAGGAGGTGAATGCAGTAAAGGAAGAGAAGCTTCAAGAGTTCCATATCGATGATGATGGTGTAATTAATTTGGGAACATAGTTATGTGTGCCTTAATAACCTATGATAATGAAGGATGTATTCGACAATGCACATAGGTAAAGATTCTCTATCCATACCAGTTGCACCAAGATGTACTATGATCTCATAGAATAGTTCTGGTAGGATAATATGAATAAGGATATTGTTAAATATATCTTAAGGTGTTTGATGTGTCTTCAAGTTACTGTAGAGTGTCAAAATTCAAAATGGATGATAACACCATTGCCTAAAACTATATAAATGGGAGAATGTCACCATGGAATTTTCTTAGGTCTATTGAAGACATCTAGAGGAAATGATGTCATGTGGGTTGAGATGGACCGACTCACCAAGACTTCCCACTTTATCATTATTCAGGAAGAAATATCTCTTGAACAATTTTCTAGGATATATGCAATGCATGTGTTGAGACTACATGGGGTTCCTCTCTCGGTTGTCTTTGATTGTGTTCCCTGGTTCACGTCTAAAATATATATGAGTCTTAAACATGACATGAGTACTGAGTTGAATTTCACTATGGCCTATCACCCCCAAACTAATAGAAAATAATAAAAGTCTATTCAGACACTCTAAGATATCATATGATCTGGATCATTATAATTCTTGGGTGGATAGAATTCGCATATCTCATTGTTTGAGTACTCATACAAAAATAGCTTCCACTCAAGTATTCTGATGGATCTGTATGAAGATCTATATTGAAAGAGATGCTGAACTCCAACCTATTGTGATGTAGTTGGTGGAAGAAATCTATTTGGACCTAATATTGTGCAAGAGTATATAGATAAGATTCTATTTATTCAACAACATATCAATACTTCTCAACATAGGAAATATATGTATGTCGAAAACCATCGAATGGAATTTTAGATTGAAGATATAGATAATGTCTTCATTTTAATATCATCGTGGAAGAGATTCATGCGATTTGTATAGAAAGGGAAGCAAATCCTAAGGAAAATTGGCCCCTTTGAGATCCTTGATCACATATGAGATGTGGCCTATCGACTTGCACTTCCACCGAATATGGTTCATGTCCAATATTTCTTCCATGTATCACTCTGGAGGAATTACAGAATATATCCTTCACATGTACTAAACTCAGAGGTGGTACATCTGGAAGATGATCTCTCTTATGGGGAGAAACTGGTAATGATTTTGGACTCAAGAAAAAAATGTTTAATTCAACGAGACAAACAACTATGTCAATGTGTTGTAGAGGAACCATAAGTATGATGAAGCAAAAATAGATCCAAAGGGGTCGATGAAGGAGAATTACACTTACTTATTTATGTAAAATGAAATTTCGAGGGTTAAATTTCAAAAGGGGTAAAGAATTTAACAACCTATAGTTTTTATAATGGAATTCCATTCTTATATTTATGTCATATAGTAAAAAAAGAAAAGGCATTAGGAAACACAATTCCACTTCATGCAGAAGTGAACTACAAAATTCTATGTGACCATTAAATATAATTTTTGCACTTTTGTGATTTTAATTTCCAAAATTTTACATACACGATTTTGATCCGTAAGATGTTTGGAGTCCTATAGGATAAACAAGATTTTTAGTGACAAGTTATATACCCATAGTAATAGTAATTTTACCCTTATGAATTGTACTGTTACTCTTATGAATATTAATATTACCCTTATGAAGTGTAATTTGGGGAAGTTAATAAGAACCTTACCAATGATAGTTTAAATAACATTTGTCCATTATATAAGTGATAATATGATATAATTATTATATAGTGTTGGTATTTTTGTATGAAACGAATATTTAATGATTAATTTAATAATTTATAAGAATTTATATTTTTTTAATATTTATTTATAAACATTTATTTTTGTATTCTTATGATTATATGATAATTTTATGATACCTTGAGTAATTTTCCTAATTGTTACAAAAACAACTTTAATTTCAAAATCTGTATTTTCCCTAGTAAATAATGATTTTATTTAAAAATTAAATTAATCATATTTAGAAAAAAAAAATCACAAAATTTAGTTCATTTTTGGATTCTACACATCAAGAAATTGTTATGTTGGTTTTTTGGGATTTTTCTAAAATACCTTAATTTTCGGGAATAATGAGATTCGATAATATACAAAATATGATAAATAAATAAATTTCAATATCATGATTGAGTCATGAATGATGTAAATGTCCATTAGATATATATCACATGCACTAATTACTGTATTTAGTCAGAGAAGTCATCACTCATTCTTGTCTTGTGGATAAAAAATAAATTAATGATTATAATATTGGGAAAACCCCTCTCCCCTCCACTATAATTACCACCCCTCAAAAGTTCATTTACATATACCTCTAATGATCCATGACATGTCCAAATTCTTCCCAATTCTCTTCCCTATACCCTAGCCCACATCCTGGATCTCTGGGTATCATCAAAATAACATACCTATGTTCCATGAGGATGATCTCAAGTGGAGAATTCAAGAGGTGATTCCTCTCACTTTTCATTCAATTTTCATTCAAATTTCATTTAATTTCTTCACTTATCATAAAATTACATTACACAAATGTCATGATAACTCCACTATAATTTATATACTAGTCTTATTTTATTTTAATGAAATATTAGTCATCAAACCCATCCCTCTATCTCTTTTATCTTAAAAATGGGATCCTCACCAATGAAGTGTCGATTTATCGACATCATAGATGATGAACTTTTATTTTCCACAAAGGTCATCAATTAAAAAATTAAATGATTTAAAATAGAATCTAAATGGTATTTTATAACCTCTTTTCTATTTTTTAACTGACGTATATACATAGTAATAAATTATAAAACAAAACATGATTGTTGTTATCAAAAACCACAAAACTTAACCTAAATCGATCATCATTAACTTTTTTCAAATAAATCTTCCTCATGGTATATAAAAAAATATTTAAGAAGATAATTTAAACTAATTTAATATCATAAAAAATTTATAATAACCATTCTGGATGTTTATACTAATCATACATGAACTTCCATTCATGTATACAAGTGAACCGATAATGAAATCTAAACAAAAAGGAAAACTCCAGAACAATGAATTTAAATAGTATAAATCATAAAAAGGCATAAAATTAAAATAATAAAACCATAAAGAATCATATTAATGTATAATATGTTCTTGTATTGTTAATTAATTAATCTAATGTGATTATATTGGATATTAACGTGAAGAATTATTTTGGAAAAAGGTATGGGGAATCCTCGAACAGTACTTTATTTCTTCAGGTTTTTCATCTTTCAATCCATTTTCAGTATGGTTATTCCATATAAGTAATTTCTTATTAATTATCTTTATATATATATATATGTCTTACAATATTGTTTATTTCAAACACAATGTTTTCCAAAAGATGTATTCTATAAAAAAGCACACTTTTTACTTCCCTCACAAGGTTGATAGTGCTTGTAGCAAGTGTGTTATTCCCTATTTCATTTGGGAACCAATAGTCATTGAATTTATGATTTATGATGTGAAACCCATTTCTTTACATGGTTTTTTATGTTCAATATTTTAATATTTTCAATGTAGAATGAATAAAAATGTAAATTTTATGATTTGATGGGTGTCCACAGAATTATAATGTGCTCAAATACATTGTGTAATGTGAAGAACCTCTTGAATAAGGAGAAATATGCATGAACATGACACAATAATTATTTAATACTATGTGTTTTAGTTTACCACTAAGACATGATGTTTCATTTTGATGCATTTCCATAATCAAATTATTCTCTTAATGTTTCCTCCCATGATTATGATCCTACACCTGTGTTATATTGATAATGATTGTGCTTAGAAAATTATATATTGTTTCATGTCCTTATCTATCCTATTAGTTGGATTTTAGATCACACCGTTTTTATGTATATCCTCATGTGACTACTTGTTCTAAGGATAATTAAAGGTCGAATAAGAATCTAGAGAAGAAGCAATTAAATAAATATCTTTGTTTTACGTTGTAATAGTTATGTGTGGTCCTACTTTTCTAATGACACTAAACCATTGGATCCTTATTTTGTAATATGTTTCTATCATCAAAATGATATAAATGTAATATAATAACTATAGGTTCTCTATAATTTTCATCCTAGAGCCTCTATTTATTACAGTTTTGTTTGACTGTCATTATTTTCCATATGATATAAATTCAGTTAATATAAATATGTAAAATGACATGAGGATATGTTTTTGGTGGTTTTTTATGAAGGGTTACATTAGATATTATGTTTCCCACTATTAAACCTTGAGGTTAATAAATAAAAATCATATAAAACATTCCAGGTTTCTCCAACCTCTGATGGTGCTTTTTCAAAATTAGGTTGAGGTATCCAAACACTTCATTCTTGGATTACCATGGATTCCCTAATGGAATTATTCTATCTGGGTGGTGATTGAACATGATTTTATGTATGACCATGTTATTACCATTAAGGACAATGATTAGGTAAATAATATTTGAAATCTATGTGTGTAGGGGATTATGAGGCCACATGGGGTTTCTTCTACAGTTATATCAGATAGGTAACCCAGATTTACCAATCATTTATAAAAGAGTCTCCAAGAGGTGATGTGGACCACAGTTTGGTGAATTATATCTCACCATCCTCCAAAAAATGGTCACATATAGTGTGCTATTTATATATTTGAGGATATGTTCTGTCATTACATCATACATTTTTGTGGATCATGTGATAACTATTTGGGACTGGTCAATTTTATTTGTAACAAAAGTTTTCATTCATCAATTAGAATGGATCCAATTAAGGAATTGAATGGTTTCATATTAAAATCACCTTTATATTGGGTAGATGTGATCAAGGAAAAACTTTTGGGATTGAGTCTAATTCAAAATATATTTTTGAGGATTTATTAATTATTACGATGTATGGTGGTAACAAAATGATGGAAGAAATCAAATGTTGATCATCAAAACCTTCACTTTCTGTTATTCATTAGTTATTTAGTTTTTTTTTTATCCTCATTTTAGTAATACCCAGCTTATAAAACAAGGATATTTTGATCTATGATATGTTGGACCGTTGGAGGTCCCTAGTCATCATGGGAAGGTTTCATATTAGTTGGCACATCCTATTCAATGAATATATATTCATGATGATTTGCCGTATATCTTATCTCAATAAGTACGTATCAGATCCCTATCACATTATGAGTTGGTAATAGATATAGTTGGTACTAGATGTTTTAGTTATAGAGCTATAGCAATATCATTTATTCATAGGATAATGTCTAGTTTTGGAATTCTATAATGTTGGTCAGAGTGTAATAACAACAAATATCTAATTCTCACAATACATGTCAGTAAAATAATCTATGAGGGAGTAGTGCCCTCAACTCTTTCAAGAGAACCCCTCTTCTACTTGACCATTTTTGTATAGGATTAATTATGTGTGCGTGATAATAATATCCTAGATTCTTATGGTACACCCTTTTATTTGTTTATGATCATTCCTTTTGGGTGTTATGTCGTTGTAGTTATTTTGGATTTTTTAGAAGAAATATATATTGGTTTCTCCCTATAGAGGAACATACATCATAAAACTCTAATTAATGACATATTTCCTTCATTGTTCTATGGTAAAAATAAAGTTAATTAAACAATAATATTTCTAGCTATAAAAATCCATTTTTATTCCAAAAATTTATTTTACATCATAATACTTGAATTTACACTATAAAATCATCAATCGAGATAAATTATAATTCATATGAGATTTTTTTCACATATATGATTTATGGAAAAAGAATTCTATAATAGTAATGATTTTTTTCTATATAAATTATCCCAATATGTTGTTTCATGTTTCAAATATTATGTATCTTCACTCAGTCATCCTCTCATACCATAGACCCTAGGTATTATTCTGGATTATTTATGTGATTCCCATCTCCATCAAGGTTTCATTGTTCAATTTTTCATCTTAATATCGAATGTGTCGCTTATCCTTGGAATGATTCCATTCTAAATTAATTTATTAAATTGTTTGTAATAAAATTTTGACACTATGTGTTGGATTGATGAACCGTGTGGTGATGTTTTGTTTCATCCTTTATAAATCTGTTATGTGCTCTACAACCTGGGGCTGGTCCTTTTATGCTTGTAGTGCGGTGGGTGCATGTTTTTTGTGGTATATTTTTATCTATATTATCATCCAATTGATTTATGGGGAATTTAAATTTAAGATTTGTTAATGGATACTAGAGAATTTTTTCCATCTTTTCCTTTAACTCAGTGTTAGTAAATCCCATTGTAGGTGTTTGCCACATGATTTTTAAGTAGTTTGTTATGAATATACCTTGTGTTGGATGAATTATGTTTCTCTAGTTTTATAAAAAAATTAATAAATTGAATAGAATTATTTATGTTTTTTTGTAAATGGAATTTAATTGATTTTGTGATTTTTTCTTGGTATTCGTAATGAAGAATACTATTTTCAACGAATGATTTTTTTTGGAATATATGGTTTTGAAATTGTTTTAGAAATGTAGAACCATTTAAAATGATTTAATAATTACAACACAAGGTAAAATTTTGGTACTAAGGTCGAATGCATAGCATGGGCCCACCATCTACTAAATTTTTAGGGGTTTACTCATGTGGTTTTCTCCTTTTTAAGTTCCCATTCTTCTAGGGATTGATATTGAATTTTTTGTGGGGTTCACTCATGGGGTGTTCCTCTACTCCTTATGTCAAAATTGTAAGTGCTTTGTATTGAAGTATTCATTTATTGTGGTATAATTAGTCTTCTAGACTATCCTATTATGATCCATGTCATGATTATCTTATACAATTTTTACAGTAATTTAATGATATGAATATGATAGATTTGATTATGAAAATTATTATTTAAAACTATTTAACATGGATTATTCGCCAACTATAGAAGAAATGGAAATACCTATCAGGGTTTTGATGTAAAAATGTTATATTTACTATTATACCATATTTTTTAAATTGATATGAGTGGGATTATTTTTATACAAGGTTTATATGGAAAACCTATATGAGATTTTAATGAGATTCTTTAGCTCACCCAGAACACCACTTTGGTGGTGTGTATATATGGTGATGTATTTTAATGCAAGGATAGAAAAGGTAGTTTAGTGAAGAGGAAATGTTTTTGTAAATAGGGTATGGTAATATGGTTGTGATAATGTGGGAAATTTTATACATACAACTTGGATTTGATGGTTTCTTTCATTATCATTTTTTTAAAATTTAGCTTGGATCATGTTTTAACTGTGTTGATCTGAATCACTTATTTTGTTATCCTTCTATTATAGAATATATTTTCCCACTATTATTTTTATATTTATTTATATTATTAATATATATATTCCATTTATTCATCTTTAGGTTGGGATAAATTCATCTCTCTTTTTTTTAATCGTCAATTTATAGTCTCTGACCCATGGGATCGGAAATGCCCATCGAGTATGTGGTTGGTCGGGTCATGTTCCATTTTGTGAGGGTATTCTTGGTTGGTACATCACAAGTCAGATTCTTTTTGGTTGATTATATTTCAAACATATCTTTTCCTACATTTTAACATCTATACATTTAAATAATCATTCCAATGATGGTTATCTTAAGTAATAGAAATCTTTTCTGAAATTCTATATGTGTCCCTCCCAACGCTTATAAGATGAAACCTCTTATCCCCCCTTATTCATGATATTAGACCCGTACATCTCATAAAATATCTATTATAAACCCTCATATAATCATTCACTTTATCCTAGTGGTTTTGGTATTCTACTAATATTAATCCTTCTATGAGTAAGGTTTAAGACAAAAGAGGTCTCTCAATCAAAAGTTATTTATCTTAAACAAGATCCATAATTTTTATTTATTCATAAACTACCAACAAATTTGTTGTATCCTTTAAAAATTGATTATAATAGTACCATATATATATATATATATTATAATTTTTTTATGGAGAAACCATTCCTCGTATCTTCTCAATACAATGGGAGATAAGAGTACCATATAGTTATATGTCCAGACTACCGCCTTCACGCAGCAATACAGATGATTTTACCCCACCATTAATATGTTTGGATATTATTATAGATTTTATATGTATATATGATGTTTTTGTTATATTAATGATTAAAAATGGTTAAATAATATTTACCATTTATTTATTAAATCAATCTAAAAAATTGAAACATCAATTGTGTGTACGTATGGGCTATAATTATTATGTGGTGACGTAAATAATTTTTCATCACCTCATTATATGAATCATAATAAATATAAATAAAATAAAATATATAATAAACGAAAATAATTATTAAAATTTCCATGATGACATAAAAAAGGTCAATGTGAAATGACAATTACATCTATACAAAAACATATCTGAAAAATGAATCTATTAACTCCTGTAATGATTATGCTAATGAATAAATTTTAATGAATGGGTGATAATATGTTATAAGTAAACCATGTATATTATTATATATGTTATTATGGATATTTTATAGAATTATAATATATTTTCTTTAATTTTAAAAGGTTATATGGTTTTTATTAAAAAATGAATTTGGTAAGGGTTTAAGGTTACAATTCTATTTTTATGAGGATAGTTTATGCTATGTTTTTTATGAATAAATTATATGATATTCTCTCCAAAATATATTTCATTTATGATCATTTAATTATTTATATAGATTTTATAAGTTCCTATAATTTTCTTATAATTATGTACTAAAGATACAAAATGATTGTTGTTAAGGAATTCCGACTTCATTTGAGTCTCTGGTCTTAATCCTTTCTGTCAATGTCTATAAATTACTAAAAATGATTTAAAAAAAAATTCTAAAATTCTAAAATTATTTATTAATGTAAATTTTAAATGCATTTTACATTATTTACCTTTTTTTAAATTTAATTTTTATTCCATTTTAAAAAAATATTATACTTTTGGAATTTTAATGATAATTTTATTAGAATTATTTTTAGTTGCAATATCAGAATGAATTTCTCTGCTATAATGAATACTCATTTCATTGGATCATTTTTTATATTCTTCCACAATTTTTTTAAAGGGAAAAAACTCCTATACTAATTTGTAATTTTTTAGAATTTAAATATCTTATTTGAAATGAAAATATTATTTTCATCTAGAAATATTCTATTTATATTTTAAATATATTTATATCTATAACAACATCCTTTTATTTTTCATCTGATTTGCCAGATTTATGATCCCGTTAGTGTGTCTTTATTCATTCTCGGGATGGATTATGATCATCATGATGAAATATTTATGAAAAATGTATCGTTTCCATAGATTACAATTTGATGATATCATAAATTTGTATGGCCTTTTGGAACACACATGATTAAAATAACATAAATTAGTGATGTATAATTTTTTCATTAATGATTTTCCTTAAAAATTTCAGCAAATCACTACTAATGTACTGATGTTTCTAAAAAAATAATGTTTTTTTTTTCAAAATATATAATTTTATATTTTTTTATTTGAAATGTTTATTTAATCCAAAAAAATTAGAATCATTTATAAATGTTGGAATATAACAGCTCAAATACTGAAATTTCAAAAAAAAAACAACAGTAATTATTTTTTAATTTATAATTTCTCTCCTCCCTTTATCCCCTCCCTTCTTGTACAAATACCCACAAACCCTCTAATACCCCCATTACCAACCCCTAATATGCACTCACCAACCTCTCCAGTAGAATGCATACACTCCCAGCCACTATCTCTTCCCCATGTTTAAAAATGTCGCTAAATAATGAAACTTTATTTACCAACATTTCGAAAAAAATCACATTTCTTTGAAATTCAATATTTTTTGAGTTTTTTTATTTATGATGTTTTTAATAATACTAGAATTATCATCTTAAAAATATCTAGAAAATGAAACCAAAATTACTGTCATTTCAAAAATATAGTAAAATTTAAAAAAAAAGGTTCATAATATTTTGCCTCCGCCCAACCTAGTCTTGTCTGGACTATGTCCCCCCAACCCCTCCATTGTACCCACACCCAACCACTAATATCCCCTACTCAACCCTCATGTTCTCTATGTAAAATCCGGCCTCATATCCCCTACCCAACCCCCTGTACACCTGAAGTACTATAATGCCCCATTGCCCCAACCCCCTCCCATATTTCCCCTCCAATACCCACATATATGCCCACGAAACAACTTTCACACACATAATAGAAGAAATCCCTCCTCCTGTGGGTGTGGATCCAAGAAACTTATAGTTACCAATAATGTACCCAACCATGTAACATGTTTTAACTTTTTACAAATAATTATATTATCTTATATTTATATATGTGTGTGTGTGTGTGTGTGTCTAAATAGATTTTCAATTTTAAAACATTAATATATTAAAGATATACATTTATTTATATATTATTATATGTTTGTTTTCATATTATATTGTGTATCTTATATTTTATATTTTATATTTTATATTTTAAGTTTCATATTTTGTTGTTCATATATATATATATACAGTTTTAAATTATATATATGTGTATATATTTTTTATATTTTCCAAATATGTATTAATATTATATTACATATGTGTGTTTTTATAATTTTTTATTATTATATATATATATATATAATGTTTATTTAAATAAAAATTATATAAAAAGGTTAATATATATTTATAAATGTGTGTGTGTGTGTGTGTTTGTGTATAAAGACATATGGTTATGTACACACACACAAATATATATATATATATATATATATATATATATAATCAACCACGTTTTAAAACACTGGTAAAATTGTAACAAAAATAGACATGATTTCATAAAAAAGAAGTAAAATTATAACATTTAACTCTATAATGTCAAATATATATATAAATAGATTACAATATTTCAAAATTAACAATATATATATATATATTCATTTATATATATATATATATAATATTAATTTTGAAATATTGTAATCTATTTATATATATATTACATTATACAGTCAATTGTTTGATATATATATATATATATATTGTTTTATATTTTATGTTTATGGATATATATTTATTTTATTTTATGTGTCATTATATTTTAATATTATATATATTTTTTATATTATTTATATATATGTGTTTATGTTATATATATGAGTGTTTATATTAATATGTATATATATAAGTGTGTGTCTGTGTGTGTCTAAAAATATGTGCATGTGTATATATATATATATATAATTATATATTAATATATATATATATATGTATATAAATTTTCTTCTTTTAAAACACTGGTAAATTAGTTTCTAAAATATACATGTTTTCTTAAAAATGGGAGTAAATTTAATATATATATATATATATGTATATATATATGTGTGTGTGTATTTATATATGTGTGTTTGTTTATATATATATATATGTGTGTGTGTGTGTGTGTGTGTGTCTGTGTGTTTATATATATGTGTCCATGTTTATATATATATATATATATATGTAGAAATATATATTTACATCAATATGGGGAAATGATGTATATTAATATAAATATTTTTAGCTATGATTCCTAAAAACATTGGAAATGTTTCATTGTTTTTTAGGAAACATTGTTAATATAGCTACGTATTTAAAAATCACTCAAAAAAATATCTCTATGTTCAATTTTTTTAAAGTGACATATGTATGGTATTCATGGGCCAGGAAGCTCGCTAGGGGATGATGTTTGGCTGTTACACACATATGTCCTGTTGTGAAAAAGTCTCTCCTTGTTGTTCCCTGAAGTGGAATCAGATTATGAGGTGTTGATTCGGGCTTTACTCGGGATAGTCAAGGTTCCTTGGTTGTTGACCTACATATTTCATAGTTGCGTTATTTAGATTTCTAATGGCTATACTATTTTTCATATTTCAAGAGAGGCTAATTTTTCTGCAGATTCCCTTTTATAGGGGTGTGGTTTGGAAGAACCTGTGTTGGTCTTTTCTAGCATGGGGTAGTTGCCATTGGTTTGAATGGTTTTGTCTTATGTGTTTCCCTTGGGCTTCATCATTTTTGTTCTCCTTGATTTCCTGGTGATGTGGTTGGATGGTGGTTTTTACCCTTTAAAAAATTAAAAATGCAATTATCATCATTGAGTAGAGGGACCATATTTATATAGGCCATACGTGAAATTGGTAATGAAAAATTTCTCATGATATTGTAAGGACAAGATTGAGGAGTCAACCTGGGTTAGTAATGGACTGTGTTTAATAAGATAGTCTTGGGAGGGAACATTGACAAAATAAATTATGAAATGGGGGATGAAACCAATCCACTACGATTATCTTAGCAACAATACATGAATAAGGAAATGATTTTGTATTCTTATTTTCATTCCAAAACCATTTGACTTATTCATATAATATGTTTTCATGGATTAGTATTGATTATTGATTATTTATTACTGTTATTCATTATGTCAATTGATTGATAAAACTTTTTTTCATGTGTCAAGGTTATGATATAGGAATTGATGGGTATGGTTTTCAAATGTTTATCTATTATTGTCATTCAGTCAGGCTTATCATATCCTCACTTATGATTATTAATTGATTTCAATTATATTTAGCCTTAGTATGAATCTTATATCACCCTTTATTATGTTTCTATTCACTATATTTTGGAGAATGGTTTTAAGTATGTGTGTGTGTTTTAATGGTTCTAATTGTGAAGAAATAAATTAGAAATTATATAGATATTTTATGAAACATTTATTTACATATATGTGTTTCCAATTACAATAATCATATATGAACCTGAGGAATTTATTATTTTAAAAAATTATTGAATACACATTTAAAATGATGTAATATTTATATTTTAAATAAATCTACCACTATAATTTGTATCAGTATAAAATATTAGTAACATTTTAAACCATGTATGATGAAACATTAGTGAGAACCCTTAGTATAAGACTCATTATTAGAGAACCTCTGATGTTATAATAAAGAATGGTGTGTGGTTTCCCTAAGAAAATACATCATTATCTTGAAACTTCAATTGGGCATGATTTTTTAAAAGATTTATCTATGTGTGATTACCCTGAAAAAAATTTCTCAATTATAATTCTGCCATTTTTGTGGTGTATGGTGTATGGGACCATACTGTTAACCTCATTTGACCCTCCTAGTATATATGAATTGGATAAGTCATATTTTCCTTATGATCCATTAAAAATATTTTTTAGGTAATAACCATGGGGTATGCAACACCATGAGACTTTATAAAATATATTTCAATTTATATAAGTTCAATATATTTGATTGATTATGATAAACCCATCCCCAAGTATAAATTAACCATAATATAGTCTATCTTTATAACATTTATATTAAATTGGTCGGTATTGAAAGGAATAAAAAAATTATGTAATCTTAATGGTTTGTGGAATAAAAAAATTAATTCAATGGTTATCTATTACTAAGAACCTTGTGAACTAAGGATTAAAATCTATAGTCTTGAAAAATATATAATGAAAATGAAAATGAAAATAATTGATATTAGAGGGGTTATAATGTAAACAATTTGGCACCAAAAACACCACCAAAATGAAATGATCATATAACAATCCTCTTCTTTTATGTCTTCCATTCCTTTCTCAAGAGAAACCCCGACCTCTTAGGTGCCTATCTCTTTCCCATTTTTTGGAGCCTTCCTTGTGACATCCTAATCGTCAACTCTTCATGATTAATCTTCATTATCATGAGTCTCAATGCCTCTAATAACATCATTTTCAATGGATATCTATTTATTAGAAATAAAATAGAAATCATTTAATTGAAAATGAAATAGTTTCTGAAGAAAATTATTTTTTGAAGAATGTTTCTGCGCCCTTTGTGAAAATATTTTAAAATTAAAAATTTAACACTTTAAGAAAAATTTATTTTAACACTTTTCTCCATTTTATAAATAAAATTTATAAATTATCTGATATTTTGTTTCTTATTATTTCCTATAAATATCAACTTTCAATTGAATTGTAATAAATACATATTTTCTTTAAAACTGAATTTTATTTTAAATTATTTAAAAGGATTATTTTGTATAATTTTTTTAAAAGTAATATTATTTAAATAATATTATAATAATTAAAATATATTTCCTTGGAAAAAATATAAAATATAATTATGATATTAAAACAATCTAAAATTATGAAAAAAAATTTAGAAGAAAGCATTTTCATAAACTCTATAAGTTTAGTTTTAAATTAAATTTTCCTTAATCTTTGAATGGAATATGGAAAAATTTATAACATATTTGAAAAAAAATTCTATATATAATGTAAAAAATAAATTTCATATTTAAAACTAAATAAATTAAAAATTAATTCCATTGGTTAAAGTAAAAACTACTTTCCAAGTGTTAAACGAAGAATAAAAGGGATAACACAACCTAAACACATGAAAAAATTAAATTTCATAGCTATATTTTGACTTGAAATCATATATGCTTAGAAAATTATTCATTTGGACCATTGTTCCACTTAAAAAATATTGTAACACATATTAATTTAAAAACATTCCAAGTCTCTCTTAAAAAACACATAAAAAATGGAATCCAATCTCCTCTCCACTTCACACTCTCAAATAATTATGGTTCAGACAGACCCTAACCAAATATATTCCTTAAATAACTAACCATTTTCTATAGAATCTTGATTGATTATAAATACAATATAGAATGTAATTAGTTATAAATATAAAGTACTTTTCCAAAAAAGATATAACATTATTAACCATTAGTTTTCATTTTACATCTTCTTATAAATCCATAAAATATTTTAAAAAAATTATAAAAAAATTAATTCATATAAATACTATAAAATGATATTTTATAATGTCAATAAAATGACCAGTATCCAAATCCACTTCCATAAAATGGGAAATGGAACCATAAATTGTGTGTAAGGTGGACTACCACCCCGCATAACAATGTAATTAATTTTCTATCACTATATATTTTATCTAGATATAATTATATATTTAACATATTTATATGATATTTATGACATTAATATGCTTATATAATTTTAATATCACATTTATCTTATTACCTTCCAATCCATTAAAAAAACATAGCATCGATTCTAACATATCAGGTGAATAAAGAATATAACATTTTCATATTTATTAATATTTTATTATTTAAATATTAATTTTATTTTAAAATAGATGCTATGTTTTATAGAGTACCTGATATGCAACAACAAGTTTCTTTGAAATATTACGATGCACACAATATTGGGTCATACTGAAAAATAATAATATAATATTATTTTAAATGATAGTTGACACCTAGACGTTGTATTGGAGTGAATGGAAATAACTAACTAAAATTGTAATATACATGTTTTTTAAACGTTTTTACATTTATCCAATAAATTTTAGAAGCTTAAAATAAAAAAGAATCCAATTTTAATCATTAATACTCTCATATGCATTAAAAGTTTGATTTACTGCCTTTTGATGGAAAACCCTCATTAAATATAGTTTTGGTAACTTATACATGTTATATTTGACAAAATAAAATTCTTTTTTTAGATCAGGACATCAAAATTTACTTTGAATGAAATTTTGGTATTTTTTTGATAATGTTCAATTTTTAATGAATAGTGAAAATACTGTATTCTAATTCAAAACTGCCTTTTAATCTAATTTATTTATATGGTTAGATTATAATTTTAATTGGTTTTAAGGTATAATTGGATTACATTTTTACCATTTCATTTCATTGGAAGAAATTTTACTGTGAAATTGGACATACACAAGTGTCAATCTTTTAATAGTTATTATTTCTTTAAAACATGCTTTTTGTTTTGATAGGGGGAATTAATATTAAAATAATTTATTCCACTTATATGTTTTGAATTTGGAAAAATGGATTCCAAATTTGTAATCAGGTGGTCCAAATTGTGTAAATAGGTATCTTTTATTTTTAGATATTATGAATATTTACTTCAGTAAAAATTTTATTTACCATGGTTAAAGGGAAAATATGGTAAATAAGGGTTACAAAATATAATTATAATAATATAAACTTACCCTACCATGTGTCCTAATATTATTGGTTGATACATTTCCAACAATGGTCATCCTTTTGTAAATTTGGGGACCCCATGGAACCACTTGGAAGTGATAATGACACTTTATATTAATTAATTTAATGTAAAGACAACAAAGACATAAACATATTTATTTTATGAAATAAATTTTTACATGGGTTAATATAAATTTTCTCTTCGACTATAAATATTAATTTGAAACCGAAAATTATTTCCTACATCATGGTATTTTTTTTATAAATTTTAGGCATTAAATAAATAAAATTACTTATGACACAATAATGATGTAGTATTTACCTCATTATTGATCGATTTAAATAAATGAGATTATAATGATTAAATAAATATCCAAAACCTATCCAATTATTGTTGGATGATTTTATTTCTAACATTAGTCATCTTATACTCATCCTTAATTAGTTTTGGACTTTTTGAAACCAAATATATGTTTATAATAAAATAATATTTTTAAACATTCCTAAAGAGACCCTCCTCCCCTTATAAAAATCTCTCACTTATAACCCATTCCTCACACTTCTCAAGCCTCATGGATCATCCAACCTATTAAACATTAATCTCTATACATCCATCTCCTCCTCCTAGAATCATTCTCCTAGGTAAAAGGAAATTCAATTAAACATTTTTGTTAAAACCAAAGGGAGATACCTGATTTAAAGGTAACGTCTTCTCTTAAGTTCATTTGTTTTATTTTACTACTTCAACCCCATAGAATCTTTTTTATTCTTTTATTTTATAAAAACTCATTATCCTAATTATAAAAGGTGGTTTTTATGATAATCATTTGAACTACCCTTACACACACTTGCATCTAATGAGTAAAGAACATATTGTTTCTGTGGACGACGACCTACTGCCTCATGAAATGATGATTGTTAAAATATCTCCAACAACCTATCATGGTGGACATTAAGATAGAAATATATTTTTATGTGATATAAATTATATTTATATTTTTTATATGCTTATGTATTTTTCATTTATAGAATACCTTTATGGATTCTATAGTGGGTAAATATGATAATTTCATTTGAGGTAGTGCAGCCACCCGCCCCCTCAAAGTTATATGACTCGTTCATTCCCAAACGTGGAATGTATAAATGATAGAGTTAATGAAATTATATATGATATTATACTGGAATTATAATATACCTATGTATCATTATGTTTTTATTCTATTAAATATGAAATATAAATGAAAGTAGTGTTCAGGCATTCGTATGGCTTACCATCTTCATAAACGGTGCATTTAATTTATTATCTAAAAATGTTATGTACTATTATAAATACATGTATATACTTGATATATATAAAGCATATGATATCTAAATAAAAAATATAATTTTAGAGAAAATGTAATTTCGGCCACATGGACAATTTATAATTATAACAAGTTCATTTTTAACTCATGTTCCGAACATCAGCAAAATGTCTGATATGAACTCAAATAATTAAATTATTGTTATAGAGAGGAAATAATAGATATAAAATGAATAATTAACTTGAAAAGTTTATTAATCAATAATAAATTAATTTTAGTTTATTATTCATGAGATTAAAGAATAATTGAGTCAAGTCAGACACGATGTAAGGGACTTCATCTCAATCTCCTTTCATTGAGGCATGTTTTGGTTGATACATGACATTATTTTATACAGTATATAAAAACATTTGACTTGTCATTTCAATTCAAAAGTATAATTTTTCTACGAGGAATTTTACTAAATTACAAAAATGAATGTTTATTTTTAACATAAGTTATGAAAATGACTTTTTTCTCCTCCGTGAGTATTATTTGATCTATGGCTTCCTTAACAATCCGTAATGTTTTTAAAAGGAAAATAGATACCATATAATCTTTTAAATATTTTGGTATTTAAAGTGTTTTTGATAATATATATTTTATGTCAATATATTTAAATAATATATTGTGATTTAAATGTTAAAATGTTATATTTCCTTTATGTTTGTTTTATGTGTTATGAATATGTTGCGGTTCTTGGGAATTGTTTATGTATTGGGGTGGTTCTGTGATAAACCTAGGTCGGGTGAGCTCGAGATAGCTCTCCAATGCACTGGGTAATGTGATGGAGGTAAACTTCAATGTTTATCCTAAAATATTTAGGGAATAAACTATGATGGGTATTCCAAATGTAACTCCCTATGTAGTTGTGATTGCAACAATTTATGTATGATATGGATGCCACATGTTACCTTTATGATTTATGATTTCTAAGTGTTATTCATAAATATTATTATTTCACAAGGTGTGATAAAGGGATTATGTTATGTATGTATTAATATACTAATGTCTTCATTCATTGTTTTATAAACCTTACTAAGCATTTTATGCTCATCCCATGTTTTGATATGTTTTTCACAGGATATAAAAATGAATTGGGTCAAGGATGGGATCAAGGGAAAGTCATTCTATCTAAAACATGGAACTAGACATGACCCTTTTTTATGAATAAAATTGAAAATGGTTATAATTTTCTACATGGAAATTTTTTAGATGTAATATAATAGTTATGGACTAATTATCTAATACTCTAAACCAGAAAAGATCCTTAATGTGAATTATTAACTTAATTCTAGATTATTTAATGTTTAAGGCATGGTCCTTATAGTTCGTATCAAAGGTCAATTTATACCACATTAGGAGTTATGATATTTTTAAATTAATATCCATAAATTATTTTTAGTTTATGTTTTGATTGAAATGATATAGCATTTACAGATTACCATGTTTCTTCGCTTAAGATATTTTTGTGTTCAGAATGGTTTTCCATACAGGAAACAGAGCAGCTATGATGGGACGACATCAGGAGGAAGAAAACCTTCCAAATCAGAAACCTGATATGGTTGGAATAAGAACTGAAAAGTTGGTTTTAGTGATGGAACTGTTGACTCAGGCTATAAATGGTGGTGGTATCCATGCACGAGATCAGCCAGAACAACCACAATGGAATGTGTCAGTAGTGGAGCATTTCATGACGCTGTATCCCCAATCATTCAGAGGATCATTTGACCATGTTCTAGCCGAAGGGTGGATTAAAGAACTAGAGAATATTTTTGATGCCATTGGGTGTTCAGAACATCAAAAGGTTAGTCTCACTGTTTACCGTTTTGAAGGTGAAGCCGATCAGTGGTGGTTGATGGTTAAAATAGCAGGGATAGTGAGGAAATTGATTCTCTGGTTTGGGATGAATTCAAAGTTATATTTCTTGAGAAATATTTTCCTAAGGTGGTTCATATTTGGATGGAAAAACAATTTTGAGAATTGAGGAAGGAGGATGTCTCAGTGGCTTCTTATTAAGAAAAATTCACTGGACTAGAAAGGTATACTCCAAGTTTCATACGATATCTTGATAGTAAAATAAACAATTTTTATTTGGGATTAAATCCAATGTATCGAACAGCTTTAGCTTCTCATGAGTTTAAAAGTTATGAAAAACTTGTTCAATGTGAGGAGAAGGTGGAAATAGAGTTTGTCAATGATCATGTGTTCTTTGACAAAGAACAGAATAAGAGGTCGAGGGGGAAAACAAAAGGGAAGATCTATTCAAAAAAGTTTGTTGGAAAGAAACATATGTTTATAGTTTGTGAAAATAATCATAAAAATAATGTTGGGGAATTTCATTTGAATTCTGTTAAGTTCTACCAATGTGGTAAAATGGGACATAAGGCTCATAATTGCATTGAAAAAGATCAGGGTAACGGTAATAAAAATTCTAATTTATTGTCAAAAAAATGTTTTATGTGCAATGAAATTGGTCATTGTGCAAATGAGTGTCCAAAGAGGAACTCGACTATGGGAAATCAGCCAGACTACAAGCAGAAAGATGTGGTGAAATCCTTTGTAACTACTTTAGTAGATGTTGGTCCATCAAATGATGTAGTATTAGGTGCACTTTTTGTTTGTTCATATTATGTCAATGTGTTGTTTGATTTAGGGTCTACACACTCTTTCATTTCAGAGATGTTTTCTACTAAATTGGGATTTCCATCTCAAGATATGAATCATAAACTTATGGTAAAAACACCTAGAGGAAATGATGAGACAAAAAGAAAACATAAGAACCCTCTTGTCCTTGTGAATGGAAAGAATATACCTGCAAACCTTATTTTTTTTCCTCTAGTAGAGTTTGATGTTATTTTGAGTATGGATTGGATTTCTGTTTATCATGCTATCATTGAATGAAGAGATATAGAGGTTTCTTTTCAAAAATACTTTCTTTTTGTGTAAAAAAATGAACCCTTACTTTTAATAATAAATCAAGAAGCTGAGAAACTAGTAAAATATGGAAATGAATGATAACTTCCACATATTGTTGAAAATAAATGAACTGTTCATATTAATGATTTTCCAGTGGTAAATGAGTACTTTTATATTTTTCCGGATGCGTTTCCTAGTATTATACCTGATCAAAATGTTGATTTTACTGTTGGCTTAGTTCCTGATTCTAATTAAATTTCAAAACCCCCTTATCGAATGGCTCAAATTGAAATTTTAGAGTTAAATAAGTAATTACAAGAGTTATTAGATAAAGGTTTCATTTTAACTAGCACATCACCATTGGGTGCTCCTATCTTGTTTGTTAAAAATAATGATGGTTCAAAGATAATTTTCATTGATTATAGAGCATTGAATAACATCACTATTAAGAAGAACTATCCTTTGCCTCATATCGATGATTTGTTTGATCAGCACCAGGGAGATCAGTGTTTTTCCAAGGTTGATTTGAGGTCAGGGTACTATCAATTGAAATTAAAGGAAGTGGACTTTCTGAAGACTATGTTTCATACTAGAGATGGCCATGATGAATTTTTAGTTATGCCTTTATGGTTAACCAATGAACCTAATGCATTCGTGGAAATTATGAATATAATTTTTTCATTAGATCTGGAATAATTTTGTAGTTGTGTTCATTGATGATATTTTGGATTATTTTAAATGTAAAGAGGAGAATGAAAGTAATTTAAGGGTTGTCTTGAAATCTTTAAAAGAAAAGAAACTGTTTGTGAAATTCAGCAAGTGTGAGTTTTTGTTACAAAAATTTATTTCCTTGGCCACATTGTTTAAAAAAATGGAAAAAAATGTTTATCCTTATAAAAAAAAGGTGTTGAAGAATGGAAAATATCCACAAATATAATAGACATTCATAGTTTTATTGGATTAACAGTTTATTACCAGAGGTTTGTCGAAAATTGTTCACGGTTATCGATCCCAATGAATAAGTTAACTGCTAAAGGTGTTAAGTTCATTTGGACAAAAGAATGTTATGATCGTTCATTGGAATTGAAACAAAGATTGGTGAATGATTCAGTTTTGTCACTCCCTTCCAGAAATGGTGATTTGTTATCTACATTGATTCTTTGTTGAAAGGACTTTGTTGTGTCCTTATGCAGAATGATCAGCTAATTTTTTATTCTTTACATCAGTTGAAACCTCATGAGTTAAATTACCCAATACATGATTTGGAATTAGTTGTTATTGTTTTTTCTTTAAAATTTAGAGACATCATTTTTATCGAGTAAAATTTGATATATATACTAACCAAAAAAATTTGAAGTATTTATTCACTCAAAAATAATTAAACATGAGACAGAGGAGATGGTTGGAATTAATCAAGGATTATGATTTCACAATCCATTACCATCCTGGAAAATCAAATAAAGTGGTTGATGCTTTGAGTCAAAAAAGTAATCCGTTATTAACCGAGCTACGTTTGGAACGAGATCCTTTGTTTTTTTATTAGATGAAATTTGGCATAGATGTTTATAGTGTTGGAAATTCCTCTATTTTGTTTCAGGTGTTGGTGAAATCGTCTCTATCAGAAAGAATGAAGAAAGCACAGAAGGAAGACAGTGAGTTGCAGAAAAAGGTAGAGTTGGTTCAGAAGGGTTTGTTGCCTAATTTTAACATCGATAATGATTGTGTTATGAGGTTTGGGAAGAGATTATGGGTGTCTTGTGATTCACAGTTGAAGAATGAGTTGTTATTTGAAGCTCATAGTTCTCTGTTTTCAGTTCGTCCTGGTAGTACTAAGATGTACAGATATCTTCATGAGTATTACTGGTGGGATGGAATGAAAAAGGGATATTGATAATTTTACTATGATGTTTTTGATTTATCAATAGGTTAAAGTAGAGCACACGTTACTGAATGGGATGCTTCAGTCTTTATCGTTTCCAGAGTGGAAATGGGAGAATATATCCATGGACTTTGTTGTTGGATTACCAAAGACATCTCAAGGTAATAATTCCTTCTAGGTTATTTTTGGTCGATTGACTAAATCTGCTCATTTCCTTCTTATTCGAGATAATTTTCTCTAGATCAACTTTCTTGGTTGTATGTTAAAGAGATAGTCAGGTTTCATGGTGTTCCCCTCTCCATTGAACCTGATCGTGAACCCAGGTTTACTTCTAAATTTTGGAAAGGCCTTCAAAAGTCGTTGGGTACTGAATTAAATTTTATTGTATGTTTTCATCCTCAATCGGATGGGCAGTCAGAATAAACAATTTAGACCTTAGATGATATGTTACATGCTTGCTCGATGGATTACCAGGGAAGTTGGGACCAACATGTTTCTCTTATTGAATTTTCTTATAATAACAATTTTCATTCTAGTATATAGATGGCTGTATTTGAGGCATTATATGGGAAGCAGTTTCAAACTCCAGCTTTTTGGGAAAAAGTAGGTGAAAGGAATCTAATAGGACCATAATTTTTCGAAGAGATGGAAGAAAAAGTTCAATTGATTCAGAAGAAAATGAGAACATCTCATAGCTGGAAAAAAGTTACGAGGACAACCAGAGGAAGGATCTTCCTTTCGATGTTTTTGATCATGTATTTCTCAAGGTTTCTCCATATAAAAGTGTAATGCATTTGGGAAAGAAGGAAAAGTTGAGTCCTATGTTTATTGGAACATATGAAATCCTGGAGAAATATGGATCGGTTTCATACAGAGTGGTTTTACCTCAATTTTTATCCCAGGTACACAATAGTTTTATGGTTCAATGTTGAGAATTCATATTCCAGATCCATCTCATATTTTGAGCATAGATGTAGTCATTTGGAAGGGAATCCCTCTTTTGAGGAACAACCAGTCCAGATTCTTGACTGAAAAGAGAATGTGTTGCGTAATAAGGTAGTTAATCATATAAGGGTTATGTGAAAAACCCATATGGTTGAAGAGAAAAAGTTGGAATCTGAAAATTAAATGAGAGATAAATACCCCCACTTATTTGATAAGTGTATGGAATTGTGGGGACACAATTCCCAAAAGGGGGAAGAATGCAACATCCCAGGTAAATAGAGAATATATCATTTTCATATATATTAATATTTGTGATTTAAATATTAATTTTATTTTAAAATGGATTCTATGTTTGATAGCGTACTTGATTCGCAACAAAGGGTTTCATTGAAGTCTTACACTGCACACAACGTTGGGTCATACGAAAAAATAATAATATAATATTATTTTAAATGGTAGTCAACGTATCACCGTTGTATAGGTGGGAATGGAAAGAACTAACTACAATATGAATATAAATGTTTCTTAGATATTTTTACATTTATCTAGTAAATTTTATAGTCTTCAAATAAGAAAAATACAATTTTAAGCATAAATACTCTAATATTAATTAAAAGGCTGATTTACCGCCTTTTTATGGATAACCCTCTTTAAATCAAGTTTTGGTCACTTTTATATGTTCTATTTTACAAAATAAAATTCTTATTTTAGGTCAGTACATCCAAATTTACTTTGGATGAAATTTTTGAATTTTTTTGATAATGTTCATATTTTAATGAATAGTGAAAATACTGTATTTTAATTCAAAACTGCCTTTTTAATATTATTTATTTATATAGATAGATTAACTTTTTTAGTTGGTTTTAAATTATAATTTGATTATATTTTTACCATTTAATCCAATTTTGGTCATTTTATGTAATTTCACTTTGAAATTGGACATAAACAAGTGTCAATCATTTGATTGTTATTATTTCTTAAAAACATGCTTTTTGTTTTGATAGTTGGAATTAATTTTAAATTAATTTCTACCACTTATGTGTTTTGAATATGAAAAAATGGATTCCATATTTTCAATCAGTACGTCCAAATTGTGTAAATAGGTAACTTTAATTTTTAGAAATTATGAATATTATTTCAGTTAAAATTTTATTTACCACGGTTAAAGGGTAAATCTAATACATAAGGGTAAAAAAATATTATTATTATTATATAAAATTACCCTAACATGTACCCAAATCAAATTTGAAGATACATTTCCGACCATTATAATCCTTGGGTCGATTTGGGGACCCCAAGGAGCCACTTGGGAGTGATAATGACACTTTATATTAATTAATTTAAATTGAAGAAAAAAAGGACATAAACATATATATTTTAGTAAATCAATTTTTACATGGGGATATATAATTTATCTCTTAGATTATAAATATTAATTTGAAATTTATAATTATTTCCTACATCATTGTATTTTTTTATAATTTTTATACATCAAACAAATATAATTATTTATAAAACAATAATGATGTAATGTTTATCCCATTAATGAATGATTTAAATAAATTATATTTTAATGAATAAAAAATATCCACAACCTGTCCAATTCTTATTTGATGATTTTATTTAGAAAATTTTTCAACTTATCATCACCCATAATGAGTTTTGGACCTTTTGAAGCCGAATATATTTTTATAATAAAATAATATTTTTAAACATTCCTAAAGATCCCCTCCTCCCCCTTATAAAAAGATCTCACTTCTAACCCATTCCTCACACTTATCAAGACCCTTTTCTCGTCCAAACTCTACCCAATTATTCTCCATACATCCCTCCCCTCCTCCTAGAATCCTTACCCCAGGCATAAGGCAATTCAATTGAACATTTTGGTTCAAACAAAAGGGACATACCTAATTTAAAGGTAACATCTTCTCTTAAGTTCTTTTGTTTTATTTTACTTTTAAAACCCCGTAACCTTTTTTTATTCCATTATTTTATAGCAACACCAGTATCCAAAATATACTAGGCAATTTTTATGAGAATTATTTGAACTAAACAAACACATACCTTCATCTAATGGGTAAAGAACAAACTATTTCTGTGGACGGCCAACTACTGCCTCACGAAACGATGATTGTTCAAATATCTCTAACTGCCTCTCCTGACGGTCATTAAAATGAGAATGTATTTATATGTGATATATATTATATTTATGTTTTTTATATGATTGTTTATGTTTCATTTATATAATACCAATATGGTTTCCATATTGGGTAAATATGATAATTTTATTTGAGAAAGTGCGGACAACCGTCCCCTCAATGTGAAATTACCAGTTCATGCCATACGTGGAATGTATAAAGGATGAAGTTAATGAAATTATATATGATATTATAATGGAATTATAATATACCTAAGTATCATTATTTTTTAATTCCATTAAATCTGAAATAGAAATGAAAGTAGTGTTCATTCGTACGTATGACTTACCATCTCCATAAATGGTGAATTTCATTTATTATCTCTAAATGTTATATACTATTATAAATACACATATATATATATATAATGGATATATATATGACACATATGATATCTAAATCATGAATATCATTCTTTAGATAATGTAATTTCGACCACATGGACAATCTATAATTATAACAAGTTCATTTTTAATTCATGTTCTGAACATCGACAAAATATCCGATATGAACTCAAATAATTAACTGATTGTTATAGCAAGGTAATAATTGATATAAAAGGAATAATAAACTTGAAAAATGTAATTAAAAAAATAGAAATTAACTTTATTTTATTATTCATTATATTGAAGAACGATCGAGTCAAGTCAGATACAAGGTAAGGGACTTCACCTCAATCTCTTTTCATTGAGGCATATTTTGTTTTATACATAAATTCCATTTATATGGTGTATAAAAAACATGACTTATAATTTCATTTCAAATTGAATCTTTTCCAAAGAGGAATTTTTCTAAAAAAAAGAAATGATTATTTTTAACGTAAGTGGTGGCAATGACCTTTTCTACTTCCACGAGTATTATTTGATTTATGGATTCCTTAACAAGATGGAATGTTTTGAAAGGAAAATAAATACCATATACTATTTTATGTATTTTGGTATTAAAAATGGTTTTGATAATTTATTTTTTAGGTCAATATATTTAAAAAATATATTGTGACTGAAATGTGGAAATGTTATCTTTGTTTTATGTATGTTTTATATGTTGTGAATATGTTATGGTTCTTGAGAATTGTTTACATTTATGGGTAGTTTTGTGATAATCCTTGGGCAGGTGAGCCTGAGATTGCTCTCCAATGCATTGGGTAACATGATGGAGGTAAATGTGAATGTTTCACCCAAGCGATTTAGGGAATATTCTGTGTTGGTTATTCCAAATGTAACTCCATATGTAGTTGTTACAGCTACAATGTAAGTATGATATGGTTAAAAAAAGTTACCTTTATGATTTATGATTTCTATGTGTTATTCATAAATCTTATAATTTAATGAGGTATGATAAAGAGCTTATGTTACGTATGTATTGATGAACTAATGTTTTCTTTCTTTTTTTATAACCCTTATTGATATTTTTATTCTCATCCCATGATATGGAATTTTTTTACCTAACAAAAAGATAAATAGGGTCACAGATGGGATTAAGGGAATGTCATGCTATTTAAAACATGGAAGTAGACATGAAAATTTTTTCGGAAAAAAATAAAAACTGGTTAGAATTATCTACTTTCTAATTTCTAAGATATAATGTAATAGTTATGGCCTAATTCTCTAAAACTATAAACCTGGAAAGATCCTCAATGTGAATTATTAAATTAATTCAAGATTATGTAATGTTTAAGGTCGGGTCCTTATATCGATCATGATTAATTGTGGACAACAACCTCTACATAGAAACATAAAAAAAATTTCCACTTTAATTTTGAAATGTTTGGTAAAAAGAACATATTTATTTAATATAAATGAGGTATTTAATATTTTAATGTTTTTTTAATGTTTAACCATTATTTTCATCTTTTTGTATTCTATATATTGGAAATTAAAGACGACATTCATTCTTACATATAGAATATCATATCAATTAATGGTGTCAATAATTTTATCATAACTAACTTTTATAGATATGATAAATAAATATATACTTATTATATATGATATTGGTATCTGGGTAAATATCTACAATATGATGTGACCATGATAAATATTAATGTATTGAGACTATGAAACCAAAACATATATGAAAAAAAAGCAATTATCGCATGAAATAGTGTTTTTAACAAAACAAATTAATAAATGGTTCATTATTGACAATACGTATATCATATATGGTATTAAATACATGATTATGGTTTTAATTTTTTTTACTAATTATATATTTATTATTATGGAAATTTGAACACATATAAAGGAAAAATTACTTGAGGTAAGGGTTTCTCATCTCACATTTAATTTTTTGAGATGTGTTCCAAATTCAACACTTAGTTCATTTGTGTTGTTTGTATACTACCCCATTGATATGTTATATCATGAATCAATTAATATAAATGGTATTTAATATTTATTATTTATTATTTATTTCATGGGTATTATGATTCAGAAGATACAAAGTGGTAATGGTTCATGATACAACCTCATTGTTTTTAAAAATTGATAAGGATTAACTTTACGATTATGAAATATCATACTATATATTATTTGAACCTAATGAATTTAATTATTCATTTATTATTCTGGTAAAACATATTTTATCCTATTGTAATGCTCTATTAACAAACAAAAATTACCAAAATAATGTTTTTAATGAAAACCAACTTCATTTCTTTCATCAGTTACAAAACCCTTAATCATCCATATACATGTTTTATAAAATCATTTCCCAAAATGTTTTATTGTACATTAAATGATTTATTAATGACCTTTTTACCCATGTTTGAAATTTTTTAAAGTGGTTTTAATTGATCCTTCTTATCATTTTAGGAATGAGACACTTTTTAACCTTTTTAAAAGTGTGAAAGGAATGTTTTCTAACTTATACAGTGTGTCTAGAATTACTCATAATCATGAAACTCATTATTTTGAAGTTTCCATGACATGTTTATAATGTTATTTTTATTGAATTTTTTTTCTTCATATTTTATATATATTTTTTTTATTATTTTCAATGTAAAACAAATATTTTTTTCAATTGTGTTTTAATGGAATTTTTTACATTTTTTTCATCAGTACATAAAAACCAATTATTTCAATTATAACACATTTGAAATATTTTATAATGATTGCATCCATATTATTTCTCCAGATGGTTTATGATCTTTTTGAAAAACTATGTTCTATTTCAAAACCATTCATGTTTTTTATTTTAATGGTTTTTTACTATGTTTATTTATTGTAGAATTCATTCAAATTTAATGTCTTTATTATTTGAATAAAAAGGTTTATATCAACAATGTTTCACCAATATCAAATTCAGAATGCATTGGACCACATATTTGATATATGGGGACAACAATAGACCCTCGATGCATCATTGGGTATTGTGGGACAATATAGATGAGATTTTATCTATAGACTAGCAAATTTATGTATGATGTATTTAAATTAGGTTTTGATGGTATGATTTTGATATCAAGAATTACCTATTCCATCATTATGAGATTATTTATTGAAGTTCCATGAGATTATTCAATTAGTTATAATATACATTATTATGTTTCAAGCATGTGTGATTATTTATATGTAATTATTTGATCATCATTTATTACAACCATATTATGCTCATGATAATTATTAAATAGAATGTATTTTAGGTTTATTCATTTCCATATTGATTATGCCTTATATATTCATTATAGATTATTTTTTATGAATAAACATACTCTGCATTACATCTCACCCTTCTCTTGTGTTCTATTTCCATGATGTGAAGATGTGTAACATGATTGAAATATAAGGATATGTTAATTTTACTAATGGTTTTCTCAAATAAAAGTAATTTTTATATTATTTACTTAATTATAATATTATATTAAATAATTTATATATGTTTACCAAACTATTATATTGTTTTCTTTTTCGGGGTGTGGTTCCTTTTTAATAATGAAAATTTCATAAATTATCGAATAAATCTTGGATATTAGGGTATTTTTTATTATAGTTGATATTAGATAATTTTCATAAGAAACCTTTCCAACTATATTTAGGAAAATATTTATTAGGAAACATTACCCTATGATGATATTTTAGTATAGGTATAGAATATTATCCAAAAAATTTGATGAGGAAGAGAGTATGTCTTTTTTCCTAGAAATATAGCTCTATCTGGATAATAAAATTAGATTTGGTTTTGGCATATTGGTAACTAGGGTAATAAATATGAAAATGGTGCATCGTTCATTGACTCTATCATCCCACAGTTTATTAAAATGGGCCTCACAATACAACTAGAGTATACCTAGGATAATGCCCATTTTATTTAAAAAATATTATGAAGGATTTTAATATACTTTTTTTAATTGAAAAAATTACCATTGAAAACATGGTAATGATTATGAGACTATATATGGATAAATTATCAAATTTATTTTTTTTGTAATTTAATAGTTTTTAGAATATACATTATGTGGTAACCCTGCCCCAGAATTCCTAGTGTCTATGTCTACTATTAATTACAATGTCATGATTATAAATAATTAAATCTACAAAGGACTGATTAGTTTAGTATTATTGGTAAACCACATACATAAATGAGTATTTCATTACAAATGTATACACTAATTACAACATATATTTTCCTTCTAAAAAAATAAATAGATCTAAGTATAACTCTAATACATATAGTATATTCCTAAATTATTTTCATTGTATGATTCATGCATTCTTGGGGAAGGAAACATTAAAAGGGTGATCTCAAAATATCAGTAAGGGAAAAAATATAGTGGAAGAAATATTGAATCAATTAGAATAGTCAAAATGGAAAGGTACATAATTGAACACACATTCTATGTAATCAATAAACTAAATGGAATTACATAATAAATTTGGAAATGTAATAACTAGAAATACATTCAATTAAAAAAACTAGATAAGGAAGAATAAATATGGAAATGTATGAAATTGAAATAGATTCCATTAATCAATAAACTATAATGAAATGTGTCCATATATTTGTCACATCAAAATCTCAAGGATGAATAATAACTAAAACTAATATAAGAGCAATGAATAATTATTATAATCCATGTTTCCTAGGTACATGGAACCAATACAATCAAAATATAGTTTAACCATACCAATTTGTGAAACTAATTCATCCCATGAGACTTCTGATGCATCTTGGGCCTTTCATTCAATTATCCCCACCTCATAAGTCTTTTCAAAAATAGTCCCCAACACGTGTATTTTATGTAAATAGAATTCCTCACATATCAAATAAATAATTTTCCTCATCAAATATCCATATAGAATAATGTATATGAATTTATCAATATTTCTCTAAATGATAAAATAAATTTCAAAGTTGACACCATATGTAAAATGACATGCAGTTTATCTAATAATAATATCCCTGACAAATGGAATTGATAATTTAGGGGAAATTTAATGTTAAATGTTCATAGGAGATTGAATATTTCAAGGGGGCTAAATAATAAATCAAGGTGGGGAATGTTAATATTATCCTTGGCCAAATAAATCATAAACCTTCCATAAGAATATTAAGGATTACATTAATACAATAAATTCCAAGTTGAGTAAAATAGCGGGTTATGGTCATTGATGAAAAAAAGATTAAATTTTAAAAATATTCTTGTGGTGAATATCCTTTTATTTTATAAAAAACTTTTGAAATTATTTTTCATTCAAAACCCCTTTAAAAAAAGTTTCATTAAAAATAATCCTTTTGAATTTGAGATGGAGGCTTCAATGTAATGATGGTGGTTATATCCATACAATTCGTACGAGGTAATATGAATATTCTTTCTATACGAAAAAAAGATAGAAAATACCTCAATTGGAAAAATACAGAAAGATTCATACAAAGATATTTGTTAAATATAAAAAGGGTAAAAGTGGATTTACCAAATCATTATATAATTAATTTTTAAACATTTAAATAAAATATGGATTGTAGAAGAAAATAGGTTCTCTAACTAAAGATAGAAATAATGCCAAGTGTTCATAAAAAATTTACAAATAAACATTGAGTACAAAAAAGTGGGAAATCGTACTAATACATGAAAATGGTCTTGAATAACTAGAGAATAATGAAAGGGATTATTGAAAAATGGTTATATAATTTCCTCTAAATTAAAGTCTATTGAATGATCATTAGGATTAGTAATAAGGAAAATAATATTTAAACATTACAAAGTGTCCCATACCACTTTGAGAGATTTTTAAATCATAAAACTCATGAAAGAATAATATTAAATAAAAGAATTACATTCTGTGATGGAAAATTATTTCATTATATAGAATGGAAATGGAAATGTATACACTATATAAAAGAATCTATATGCATAACAATATAATGTACCTTAATGAAATGAAATTAAGACGAAATCTATTACATATGAATTGAATGACCCAAATGTGATAATCATCAAATAAAAAATTTAAATACCATGAACATTATAGGTTTAATTATATTACATGTCAATGTGTTAGGATGTACACTATATAAATATAAGGAATTATGTGCACAATAAAAAATTATGCATCATGGAATGAAAAGTGAGACAATAATTCCATACCTGACGTTTCCTTTCGGGTGAACATCATTTAAATTCCTATATAATAAACTTATGTTAATTTTATAATTTATTCAGATCCTTTTTAATGTTTATAATTACATTTATTTCTTTTATTACAAGATTTTTAATATCTACTCAATCAATTAAGTTTATATAGGGTAGTATTTCACCAAATCTAGTTTTATGTGTTAAAACAACTATTGATGGTAAAATTTCGTCATAAAGATCATTACATAACATATATATAATAATAAAAATGTAATAATTATCACATTTATATGTCAATTATACTTTTAAAATAAATAATTATTCTTTTTATTAATATGATAATATAATACAATAATAGATATGGTAGACCATACATACACATGAGTAACATTCCCTTTTTTAAATGATCATTGTGGAAAAAAGGTAAGTAACTCAAATATTTCCATAATGATAATTATATAATAAATATAATATTATTTATTCATTTATACATATATATATAATTATTTAATTTAAAATAAATCACATCATGTTAGGGAGGAGGTAGTCTATATGTCCCCAAACGATGTTATCTCTTTTTAAATGTGTGATGGGGTAATAAATGAGATGATATAAATATATTATATATTATATTTGAAAAATATAATTATTTGATGAATATATTATTTAATATGTTTTATGTTACTTTTTTTAATTGTTTCCATTAATTTTTACATTCCTTATAACATGAAAACGAATCAAATTACTTTGAGGGTGCAGTAGTCCACACTTCTTCTGATGATATTATCGTATATAAACATCATGTAAAGCATATATTTATGGTATAAATAAAAATTAAAGAAGTTTAAAACATTATAAATAACATATATATAATATATAAATAGATATTTCATCATAATTTCCACTATAAGAAGCCGTAATTGACAATTGAATAATGATTGTTTCATGATGCAGTAATTCACCAATTATAGAAACATTATTCGTGTTTCCCATTTGATGGAGTTGGGTGTAAGTATAGGTCTAAAAATTCTTATAAAAAACTAGTATATTTTTTATAATGGTTTTTTTATTATAGAATATAATGAAGTGATTTTAGTTTTGGAAAATTGAAATGAAAATAAAAATATTGAGAAAAGGTATTACCTTTTAATCTGATAGCTTCTTTTGGACTAAACCATAAGGATTCCATGGAAAATATTATACCAAAAGTGAGAATTCTAGGTTGAGGGAAGGGATTTTGGGAGGCTATTTGGGTGGATTATGTTTGAACATAAGATGTTGCAGAGGTGTGAGGAATTGGTAGAGGTGGTGGCCTTTTATAGTGATTGAAAAGGACTCACTTGGTATTCTTGATAAGAGGTTAGGTGTACAAATGGTATTACCTAATAAATGTAATACCAAACTGTTGAGTCAGAAAGGTTTTCCTGATGACTTTTCCATTCCTTCTTGTTTTGAAAATCACAAACACCTTGAACTTAAGAAAATCTATAGTTTACATCTATAAGGAAAATTTCCTTCTCAATGGAATTTACCTCTACTATGATTTCATTGTTCATATCAATATTTTTCATAAGTATAAAAATTGGATTCCTATATAAAACCTCAGAATAATATAATACTTAGATATGAAGCATTCTGTTTTTAGGCTCCAAATTATAGATACGAACTCTCATGAAGTTCCAATCCGAATTCTAGATATGAACTCTCATGAAGTTCCACTCCGAATTCTAGATAAAAACTCTCATGAAGTTCCACTCTGAATTATGGATACGTACTCTCATGAAGTTCCACTCTGAATTTTGAATATGAAATCTCAGGAAGTTCCACTCCGAATTCTAGATACGAACTCTCATGAAGTTCCACTCCGAATTTTAAATAAAAACTCTCAAGAAGATCCACTCCGAATTATGGATACATCTCTCATTTAGTTTGATTCCAAATTCTGATTATGAACTTATCTATGTTCTGACTCTGAGTTCTCTGAATTCAGACTCTGAAATCTTATGAGTTTTGACTCTAAATTCCCATGAACTCTGACTCCGAACTTTGTAAGTTCTGGTTCCGAATCCTGATGAAACCAGACTCCAAATTTTCTTGAAATTCAGACTCCAGATTTCTACAGAGTTCAGGTTCCGAATTCCTACAAAACAGAATCCGAATATCTCTTTATTATAGACTCCAAATTATATTTTGGTTAGACTCCAAAATTTTATTTTCTTACATTCCGAACATCAGTTTTACTCATGCTTACACTTGTTTCATTACAAAACGATGTTGTACTTTCAGTTATTGACTAACCATTGGTTGAGTGACTTGTGTACAGGTCCCTCCGAAATTCAAAGAGAAATATGACCGTGGGAGGAGGGAGCCAACTGTTGGAGCTTCGCCTATAAATAGGATCTCATTTGAAAAGAAGCAACAACTTTGACATCATCTATGCTTACATGCTGTTGAAGTGATTTATAGAGAGAGAGGCTCTTATCAACTCTCAAGTCTTCGTGAAAAAAGTTTAAACATCTTGTTCAAACTTTTCCTTGTACAGACTTGCTTCGTGTGACTCTGATTGTTGCTGATTACAATCGAGGGCTTCCGAGGATGGGAAGAAAGAGGTTCCAACACATTGAAGTTGAGGGCTTCCTTGCTGAGGAAGATAGAGGTGCTGAATACCTGATAGTTGAGGTCTTGCGGGGATAGCAAGACAGACTCCGATCTTCATATTGAGGGATTACCCTAGTGCGGGTAAGACAAACTTTATTGAATGTATAAATCAAGGGACCTCTTATCCAGGGTTGTTGGATACCATTCTCTTTGGGTTAAAAGAGTTATTTTTTGTTACGTGTAGTTTTACTACTTTTTTTCCGTTGCATTTTTTATTATTAAGGAAAGTATAACTTTCTTATACTTCCTTACTTGTACTCTGATTTAGTTAGATTCTATACGCTTCAAGGTAGAATCTTAGTTGGTGTAAACTTTTGTTAAGTATCATTTCTAGAATCAATTTTCCAGAATGAAGCAAGTCTTTAGAATTCAGAGGTGTTGTGAATTTTGGATATCCAAAATTTCTTTAGGAAATTTTTAAAGAATATAGTTCACCCCCCCTCTTTTATTTCTATCTCATTGTACTTATTCGATCCTACATTTGGTATTATAGAGTATATCATACACATTCATTCCATCCTAACAATTGGTATCATAGGGCTTGGTTCAATCTGAATTAATCTCATGATTAGATTCAGAAGTTTTTTTCATAACTTTCGGAACTGATTATTCGGATTCATATTTCTGGATTTATACTTTTTTGAATCTATTTTTCAGAATCATAGTTCGGATTTGCTTTTTTCTTATAAATAAAATTTTTCTTGCTTAGAATATTTTCTCTTGTTTACAAACTCATACTTCTAACAAGTATTTGTGACAAAGTCTTTCTTAAGGATGGCAGGTTTAAATGTTGGTTATATCAATAACTTAAATCCTAATAGACCACCTATTTTTGATGGTAATTATTATGAATATTTGAGAGATCGTATGAAGAAATTCATTATCAATACTGGGGCAAATAACTATGTCATGCTTATTAGAGGATATAAAATTCCTGACAAGGATGTAAGTGCTTTTACCAATCAAGAAAGGCATGAATACCAACTAAACTATAAGGCACACAATACTTTGATTTGTTCAATGACTAGGAAAATATATTTCCAAATTTCATCTAGTGAAACAACTAATTGTATATGAAAGAAACTTGAAGTTACACATTTTGGTACATCCAAAGTGATTGAGACTAGAAGAGCCATGCTCAGAGCTGAGTATCATGGTTTTAATTTTCCTTATGGAGAACCAATTTGTATGGTGCAACAAGGATTCATGACTATAGTGAATATCTTACAATCTATGGGAGAGAAAGGTCTAGATGATGAAGCTCTTGTTGACAAGATTATTGACATCATGACCAATGAGTGGGAATCAAAGAGTACTGCTATTGATGAAAACAGAAAGGTTACTCAAATTTCTCTTGATGAACTATTTGGAACTCTTCTTCAACCTGAGACTAGAATGAAGAGAGATGCTGACAACATAAAGAAGAATAATGGGAATGGTAGTGTTTCTTTTACTACAAATTCAAATCACATGAAAGCTAAGACTCCTGAGAGAGTTTACTAGATCAAAATATATGAAGGTTATTATTCAATCCTAATCTAGTGAGAGTAAAGTCTCAGAAAACGAGTTATCTAATCTTTCTTGAATGATGAACAAGATAGCTGGATAGAGAAATTTCCAATCCAAGTATAAGAAGAAGTAAAGGAATGATAAGAATGATTCAGAGGTCACATTCTATGAATTTAAGAGATATGGACAAATAAGACCTGATTGACCTATGCTCAAAAGAAAAGAAAGAAAAGAGAGGCATTCTAAAAGGAACAGAAAGAAGTATTACATGTCCAAATCTAAGAAAGTTCTGAAATCTAATGACACATGGAGTGCTAGTGGTGGTGACTCTTCAGATGAATCTTCTGATTATGAATCTTCTGGATAGAAGAATATTGGTCTTATAGCCAAGCTACCTAATTTTAATCATTGTTTATAGATAAGGTACACAATGCTGAATCCCTGGCCAATGTTTATTTAAATGCTAATGATAGTAAATATTATAACTCTTCTGATGAAGAATCTTCTTCTAATTAAGAAAATACTTTAACTACCTAAGAAGATGTTTCTTGGTATGCTGAACTTCTTGAGATTGAGAACTCAAAACTCATGAAAAAACATGATAATGAAAACTCTAGGAATATTATTTTCACTAAGTAAATATCAGATCTTTCTAAAGATCTTGATAAGAAAAATTATGATTTTGAAAGTATTTTAAAAAATATTGAGGAAGTAAGTTATGAGAGGAATAAACTCTCAAAAGATCTTGAAAATGTAATTTCTAAGAAATATGTTCTCAATCCTAGCTCTAGTTCAAATGTTTTTGAAGATAATAACTTAGCCATCAAACTCAAATCCGAAATATTTTCCTTGAATAAGTGTTTGTCAAAATTTACCCATGGTAAGGAAAATTTTGATAAAATGTATTCACAAATTTGACCTTGAAGGAATACTTCTAGTCTTGGTTACACTAGTTCTAAATCAATTTTTAGTAACAACTACTTTGTCCCTCAAGGGGACCCATTTTTCACAAAGTGTCAATGTGGTGGTCACTGGGAAAAGAATTGTTCCTTAAACAAAACCTAATCTTTAGGATTTCATAAGGCTTATTTTTCTTAGATGATGTTGGTACCCGAAATTTTACTTTCTGAAATTTCCGGATCCAAGAAAATATGGATTCCAAAAACCTAACTTTTTCTAATTTTCAGGAAAATAGGGAAAGTACCAACAAAAATACTTGGTATATGGATAGTTGATGTTCCTGGAATATGACTGGTAACAAAAGCAATTTTGAAAAGATTATCAAGATGAAAGGATGAAAAGTAACTTTCTGAGATAATGCTCATGGAGAAATTATTGGTATAGGTAACATCGTTCTTCTTTGAAAAACCATGATTTCAAAATTTTTGTTTGTTAAGGGTCTTAAGAACAACCTCATCAGTATAATCCAATTATGTGATGAAGGCTACCTTGTGAATTTTAGGAATGATAAGTGCTTAGTACATAATTCCAAGGAAGAATTTATTCTTTCTTCCCATAGGGAAGAGAATGTATACACACTAAACTTAGAAGACCTTAGGAGCCAAGACATACCTTGACTTAGTGCAATGGAAGATCATTCATGGTTATGGAATAGAAGGTTAGGACACTGTAACCTTAGGAAATTATGCAAACTCTCTAAGAAAGGTTTAGTTAAGGATCTACCAGAGCTTATATTTGATTCTTCAAAAGTTTGTGATCGTTGTCAATATGGAAAGAAACATAAATTATGTTTTAAATAAATCGGTGAAGTCTCAACAACTGATGCATTATAGCTAGTGCATATCGATATTTTTGGTCCAACACAAAGTGGAAGCATTCAGGGAAAATATTATGTATTTTTTTTGGTTGATGATTACACTAGATTTACATGGGTCTATTTTCTAGCAAAAAAGTATGAAGCTTTTTATTATTTCAAAATTTTTAGAGCCCAAGTCCAAAATGAGAAAAACCTTCCATTTAAAACTATTCATAGTGATCATGGAGAGGAATTTCAAAATTATGATTTTGAAACTTTTGGTAGTAGAAAAGGTATTACTCACAACTACTCAGAACCCAGAACACCTCAAAAAATGGAGTTGTTGAAAAAAGAAATATAATTCTTCAAGAGATAACTAGAACCATGTTGAGTGAGTATTCTAAAGACAAACATTTTTGTGCTGAAGCTGTAAATACTGATTGTTATACTATAAATTGAGTTTTGACTAGACCTTTTCTTAATAAAACTCCTTATGAGTTATGGAATGGTAGAAAACCTATACTTTCCTACATTAAGGTTTTTGGATGCAAAGTATTCATTCTGAATACTAATGATAATTTAAATAAATTCACATCAAAATATCATGGAGGAATTTTCTTAGGCTACTCCACAACTTCTAAGGAATATAGATCTTTTTACAAAAACACTTGCACTGTTGAAAAGACAGTACATGTAAAATTTGATGAAACTGATCCCTTTGTTTTCAAACATCCTAAACCAACATCTTTAGATGTGTTTTCAAAAATTTATTATCAACCATTCATATAAAACCTTTCTGATAAGGAAAATTTTCAAGAAGATACTTCTGAAACATTTAACGCAGAATATTTCATACCTTATGTTGATGAACAGGTTCTTCAAAACCCAAACCAGTCATTTCTAAAGAATCATCCTAGTGATAGTATCATTAGTGGTGTGAATCAACCTGTAAGGGCTATAAGTTCCTTATGAAAAGAAAAAGAACATCTAGAATTACTTTCCCAATTAGAACCAAAAAGCACTGATGAAGCTTTAGGTGATGGTGATTGGATTAAATCCATGCAAGATGAACTAAATGAATTCGAAAGGAATAAAGTCTGGACCCTGGTTGAATGACCTAAGGAAACTTCTATCATTGGAGTAAAATGTGTCTTCAGAAATAAGTGTGATGAAAATGGAATCATCGTTTGAAATAAAGCTAGATTAGTTGCTGAAGGCTATAATAAACAAGAGGGAATATACTATGAAGAAACATATGCTCTAGTAGCTAGACATGAATCTATTCGTATTTTACTTGTCTTTGCAGCATTCTTCAATTTCAAACATTTTCATGTGGATGTGAAATGTTATTTCTTTAATGGTTATGTTCAAGAGGAAGTTTTCATTGAACAACATCTTGGATTTGAAGACACAAAATATCTTGATCTTGTTTTTAGACTTATCAAAGCTTTGTATGGCCTTAAACAAGCCCCATGAGTTTGGTATGATAGACTTACATGATTTTTGTTACAAAATAACTATGTTAAGAAAAATGCAGATCCAATGCTTTTTATAAAGAATGATAACAAAAATGTATTTATTTTTCAAATTTATGTTGATGACATAATATTTGGTTCAACTCAGCAATCTTTAACTGATTCCTTTGCAGATCTAATGAAATATGAGTTTGAAATGAGTATGATGGGTGAGTTAACATTTTTCCTTGGTTTTCAAATTTCTCAAAAAACAGAAGGAATCTATATATACCAACATAATTATATTAATGATCTTATTAAAAAGTATGGATATGACAACACTAAAAGTATTAGTACTCCCATTGGTACCTCAAATACACTTGATCTTGATGAAGCTAGGAAACCAGTAGATCAAACATATTTTAGAGGTATGATCGGAAGCTTACTATACTTGACAGCTAGTCATCCAAACTTAATGTTTTTAGTATGCTTATGTGCAAGATATCAATCCAATCCTAAGAAATATCTTTTAAATGAAGTGAAGAGAATTTTTCACTACTTAAAGGGAACCATTGATTTAGGAATATTTTACACTTCTGGAAATGATATTGTTTTAAAAAGTTTTTCATATGCTGACTTTGCTGAATGTAGAATGGATAGAAAGAGTACATCTGGAAATTTTCATTTCTTAGGAGATTCATTAGTTTCTTGGTCCTGCAAGAAGCAACACTCAGTAGCACTCTCCACTGCTAAAGCTGAATATGTTGCAGTTGGAAGTTGTTGTGCTCAAGTGTTGCGGATGAAACACACACTCACAGACTATGGCTTGAGTTTTACTAAGACTCAAATTTTGTGTGATAACATAAGTTCCATTTCCCTTAGTAAAAACCCTTCACATCACTCTCATGAAAAACACATAGATATTAGACATCACTTTCTTAGGGATCACACACAAAAAGAAGATATCGTTCTTCAATTTATCGGAATCCAAGATCAACTTGCTGACATTTTCACAAAATCGTTACCTTCCGATAGATTTGAATACATTAAACAAAAGTTAGGAATGATAACTATGAGGTAATATTCCTTCATTAACTTCCTGTTAAACCATTCTCCTTACAGTAATAATCTCCTTTCAAAACATTTTTATAATGAGTCCTTTGAAATTTTTGTAATGATGTTTTCGTATTGGATATTTTCATAAAGAAGTTTTCGTACTGGAAATTTTCATAATGAAGTTTTCGTACTGGAAATTTTCATAATTATGTTTCCGTAAATGAAATTTTTGTAATGAAGTTTTCGTACTTGAAATTTTTGTAATGAAGTTTTCATACTGGAAATTCTCATAATGATGTTTTTATACTAGAAATTTTCATAATGAGAATTTTCGTAATGATAATTTTCGTAATGGAAATTTTCGTACTCATATTTTTTTTCAAACTAGAGTTTTGGTACTCAATGTTTTTTGCAATAAACATTTCAATTTTAAGTTTTTCATAGTTAAATTTTCTTCAATAAGAATATCACCTTTTATGAATAAACTTCCTAGCCAATCTGAAAGGTATGACTTCCTTACATAAGTTTTCTTAATCGTTCTTAGTTGCTGGTAGTTTCTTTTTCTTATAAAATTTCTTGGATTCATTTCTTCTTAAATTCGAATGTTTTTATTAAAACCTCAAAATATCTGATTCAATATTTCCTTGCATGTATATTTTCAACCGTGAGATCAGGGAAAATATTTTTTCAACCATTAGATTGGTTTTGGTAGTTCAAAGGTCACCACCATCGCCTATATAAAGGGGACCCCTGATGGTTTTCCCACATCGTTTTCAAATCCCTCGCGTTTCGAAGCACTGCCTCAGTTCTTAAAGTCCATTCCAAATATTTTAGTGCTCCTCCATTCCGAATGTCTGTATAAGCCACTACCCAAGATATGTCTTCTACGAAGCCAATCTTAAAATGGTTAGTCTATAGGGAAAGGTTATTCCATCTAGACTATTTCAGTGAGTATGATTCTGTAATTTCTAAGAATAGCAAACTCAATGGTTGGGAAGATTTCTGCATATCGAAACCAGGGGATCAGCATGCTGTTTTTACGGATTTTCTTATAGAGTTTTATGAATCTGTTTCCTTCTATGAAGAAGATGGCAGAGAGAAGTTTTCTTTTAATAGATATATAAATACTAACAAGCTCTCTTACACCAAGGCCGCGAGCTTGGTGGGGCTCTCATACGATGTTGAAGTATAATTTTGTTCACATAAGCTACCGGATGTGAAAGGAAGTTTCAGAAATGTGAAGGCAATGAAATTCCTTGGGCTCAAAGATGACAAAACAGCAAATATTTCTCATCTCTCCACCAACAACTAGATTCTAAAGTTATGGGTTCATGGGTTTTTCTTTCCAAGAAGAGGTGATAAGGATAACCTAAAGAAGAGTGATATTTACATATTGGATATCTTGGTAAATCTTTGAAAGATAAATCTGATGAGGTTCATTCTTATTACAGTTCAGAACATCAAGAATGTAACTTTGAAAGCTCAAATTATTATGTATCCTACTCTTCTCTCCAAGCTTATTATTCAGTGTCTTGATTCCTTCAAGCTTTCTTGCACCTCTAAGAAAAGAATTTGTAAGGTGATGAGGATAACTGATGACACCTTAAAGAGGATGAAAGCTGGTTTTTCAAAAGAGGCAGGTGAGTTTTACGATCTGCCAGAGGAGGTGGTAGAAGCTGTTCCGGAAAATGTGGAGAAAGTTTAGACAGTAAAGAAGGTTGGTAAGAAGAGGAAATTAAATAAAGTGATTTCTAAAGGAAAGATCCCTAAAGATAAGGAACCCCAATCCTCACCTCCCAAGCCGAAAAGGAAAGACTACTGAATACCTTGAGAAGGTATAAAAAGAGAAGAAGATGATGAAGAATATTTCTAAAGCTGAGGTTGTACAATCCCTTTTGAGAGATACAGAAGTAGCTTCTGAGAAGATTCTTGTTCCAGAATCTTTTGATGTCCAACCATTACCAGAGACCCTTAGAAAGAACTACTTCACTCCAGAAAATCCTAAAGAGAATGAAGTTGTTGAAAGAGTAGAATAATGAGGGGAAGAAGAAGAAGAAGTAGTAGTAGAAGAAGTCAGTGGTGATTTAGATGACTTGATCAAACAAGTTGAGGATTATCATGAAAAGGCCGAATCTTCAAAGATTGTTACTCCGTGAAAGGGAGATGTGAAAGATGATGATAAGGAATAAGAGAAAGAAAATGAATTATCTGAGGAATAAAGCTTTGAGAATAACTTTCTTGAATAATAATCATAGAAGGAGAAAACTGATGAAGAAAAGATAGTTCAACTATCTGAAAGTGAGTAAGAATCTTCTGATGAAGAACCCATTCCGAAAGTTGATAAGGGTAAGCAAGTTCTTATGGAAACACCAATAAAAGACATCACAAGGAAGAATCATGTTGGTGGATCTTCTAAAACAAAGTTGGTGAAAATTGAAGAAGAACAATCCCCGAGAAACGTGTCTGATTCAGAATCATCAACACTGGGTCATGATTTTGTTGTTGAGTCTTTCAAGAAATTGGTAGATTCAATTCTGATCTTTCCCACCAGAGACTCCAGGTCCCAGATGCATCAACACAGCCTAAATCAGAAATCAGAATCTGTATCCATGGTCATGGATAAGTGTGTGAAGATTGAGTCTGAGCATGGAAATTTTCTTATCAATTATGATTTTCACAGAAAATCATGCAGCAAAATCACTCTATGGTCAAAGAAAGTTGATGATGACTTGGATGAGTTTGATCATTTTCAGAATGATGGAAAAGATGCTTTTGATATCTTGGATTCCAAGATAAATAATCTTCAGGAAAAGAAGACCCTTGAGAAAAATACTTGGAATCAAAAAAGTGAAGGATCTGAATGGAAAGCTTAACTCGATTGCTCAAAGTTGAAAAGGGGAAAGAGATCTCCGGTTTGAGATCGAAGAAAATCTTGTGAAGAAGGATGAAATTCTTAAGGCACAGTCTGAGGCTCTGAAGGCTCAAGATGAAAGGATTAAATCCTTAGAAAAGATAGCTGAGGAGGACCAGAAATACTTCAAGAATCTAAAAACCTTGTTGAAGAAGTTAATCCCCAAGGAAGAGGAAGACAAATAGACCAATCCAATTTTTTGTTGTAATGTCTTTCCTTGTAAAAATTTTTTCAATCGTAATCAAAAGTTTGGTTCCTTGTGTCGTTTTTATGTCTTTACTAATGATTCAGGTACTTTATTTTTTTTCCATTCCTCCAATTCTTTATAAAAATCCCAAAGGGGGAGAAGTAAAACGAACTAATCAAAAAGAGGACAAGGCAAAATCTAAAATGGTGAGGAAAAATTTCTAAGTAAAGAAGAACAATCCTTAAGTAAGGGGGAACTTATCTAAGGGTGAGTTTCTCATTATGAAGTTTTTCATTCTCATGATAATGAAAATTCCATTCCGGAAATCCAGAATAAAATCCTTAATGTTCCAAAGCCTAAGGGGGAGTTAGTTGTATTCACCATCATTTATGATCAAAGGGAGATAAGTTTTAATTTCAAAGTCTAAAATTTTTTCTATGTTCTTATATTCTTTTTCGAAAGTTTTTTGTGCTTTCCAAAAGGGGGAGATTGTTGAGTCAATAAGGTTTTATTTATGACTTTTCCATTCCTTCTTGTTTTGAAAATCACAGTCACCTTATACTTAAGGAAATCTATATTTTACTTCTATAAGTAAAATTTCAAACTTAAAGGAATTTACCTCTACCGTGATTTCATTTTTCATATCAATATTTTTCATAAGTATAAAATTCATATTCATATCTAAAACCTCAGAATCATATAATACTTAGATATGAAGCATTCTGTTTTTATGCTTCGAATTCTAGATACGAACTCCCATGAAGTTCCACTCCGAATTCTGGATACAAATTCTCATGAAGATCCACTCTGAATTCTGGATATGAACTCTCTTGATGTTCCACTCTGAATTCTAGATACGAGCTCTCATGAAGTTCGACTTGGAATTCTGAATACAAACTATCATGAAGTTACACTCCAAATTCTGGATACGAACTCTCATGAAGTTCCACTCTGAATTCTGAATACGAACTCTCATGAAGTTCTACTCCAAATTATGGATACGAACTCTCATGTAGTTTGACTCCAAATTCTGATTATGAACTTATCTATGTTCTGACTCTGAGTTCTCTGAATACAGACTCTGAACTCTTATGAGTTTTGACTTCGAATTCCCATGAACTCTGACTCCGAAAATTGTAAGTTATGTTTCTGAATCATGATGAAACAAGACTCCAAATTTTCTTGAAATTCAGACTCCGGATTTCAATAGAATTCAGGTTCCTAATTCCTACAAAACAGAATCTGAATATCTCTTTATTATAGACTCCAAATTCCATTTTGGTTAGACTCCGAACTTTTATTTGCTTACATTCCGAAAATCAGTTTTACTTATGCTTACACTTGTTTCATTACAAAATGATTTCGAACTTTCAGTTATTGACTAAACATTGGTTGAGTGAAAAGTGTACATGTCCCTCTGAAATTCAAGGAGAAATATGAGCATTGGAGCAGGGATCCGATCTTTGGAGCTTCTCCTATAAATAAGAGCTCATTTGAAAAGAAGAAAGAACATTGACATCATCTGTGCTTAAATGTTATTGAAGTGATTTATAGAGAGAAGGGCTCTTATCAACTCTCAAAGATTCATGCAGAATGTTTGAATAGCTCTTTCAAACTTTTCCTTGTGTAGACTTGCTTCGTGTGACTCTGATTGTTACTGATTACAATCAAGGGCTTCTGGGTATAGGAAGATAGAGGTTCCAAAACCATGAAGTTGAGGGTTTCCTTACTGAGGAAGATATAGGTGTCGACTACTTGATAGTTGAGGGATTGCGGGGATAGCAAGACAGACTCCAATCTTCATATCGAGGGCTTACCCTAGGGTGGGTAAGACAGACTTTCTTGAAAGTATAAATCAAGGGACCTCTTATCCAGGGTTGTTGGATACCCTTCTCTATGGGTTAAAAAATTTATTTTTTGTTACGTTTAGTTTTACTACTTTGTTTTTCCGCTGCATTTTGTATTATTAACGAAATTATAACTTTCTTATACTTCCATACTTGTACTCTGTTTTAGTTAGATTCTATACACTTTAAGGTAGAATCTTAGTTTGTGTAAACTTTTGTTAAGTTTCATTTCTGGAATCATTTTTCCAGAATCAAGCTAGTCTTTAGAATTTAGAGGTGTTGTGAATTTTGGTTATCCAAAATTTCTTAATGAAATTTTTAAATAAAACAATTCACCCCCCCCCCTCTTGTATTTGTATCTCATTGTAATTATTCGATCCTAAATTTGGTATTATAATGTATATCATACTCAGTCATACCATCTTAACACAAACCACCCATACTAATGAATGGAAGGTTAATGGACCATATTTGGAAATAAAGTGCGTTTTTTACATGTGTATAGGTAAAATGTTCATTTAAACATAGGTTTTTAGTCAATTTTAAGCCTAATTACACCATGATCACAATAATTAATTTTTAATCACTTTCAGTAATCATTTTTTACAAAAAATTAAGTTTATCATATTACAAACAAATATTGTTTTTAATATAATGTTTTATGTCATATTACCTAATTCAAATCATAGATGAGGGAAAATTAGGATCAATGTTAATCTTGGAGGCAGACTAATTAACTTGTTTTACTATAAAAAAGTTCAAATGTTTGTTATGTTTTTATATTCAGTTTAAATAGGTAAATCAATTATAATGATCTAAATTGTGTTAAAATATATATAATTAATCCAATTTTACTTGAAAACAAAATTTTAATATAAATTAACATTAATAATTATTTAATCGAAAATAAATTTTAAACTGAAACATGGTTTTTTGCACTATTCATTAAAAATGATGTTTCTCGGAAATATCCCACAAATTCCTCCTAAGATAATTTTTACATTGTTAACAAAAAATAAAGATTATTTTATAACACTAAATTCATAAAAGTTTTTAAATTAATATTTAAAATAGGTTCTCTATTAAAAGGATATAAAAATACCTTAATAAAAAATATGGGGGTTTATGTGGAATATTGGATTTTCTCTTATCTTATGATTACCAAATCTATTTGATGAATACCAAAAATAGTTAATTGAATATGTTAAATGTTTATTAAATTAATATCTCCCAATAATTTTAATTATATTAATCTGTTATGGTAAAACAACTTTGGTAACAAAAAATAGTTTTCTATTAGAAATATCCATATAACATAGAATTTAATCTTATATTCATTAATAAATTATATTTAACCAATTATTTAGTTTTATAAACCATAAACTATCATAAGGTAAATAATACTATTCATAACAGCTAGTTTATATCTTATTATATTAAATAATAATTTTTTAATTGTAGATTGTTTCTCGATAAGACTCAATAGTGTGTATAGAGAAATCCATCAAAGAAGTTCTCTTTTTCATGTAACATAAGCTATAGTAGAAGGTCTATCTTGAGTGTAACACAAGAAAATTCAGTGTTTCATTCATTAAAATACATAGAATCTATTTTATATTGTATATATATTATAAATCTTTCATGTATTATATTACCCTACGTACTTGTTGTCGCGTGTCATTTACGCTCTCGAATACAAGGTTCTTTAGTTTTTGGGGCTTCACATTCACCCCACGTTATTTAAATTTCATCCATGAAATTTATAATCAATCACGGTGATAAATTTTTTGATACTTACTATGTTTGAAATATCATATCGTGAGAAGGGTTTCTAGGTCAACTTTTATAGAAGAGAGAATGGATTGTATAAAGGTCACATGGACTATAATGTATCTAGGTCTCTAAGATGGAGAAAAATAGTTGAAATTAAAGATATATACTTTTTTAAAAATTATAAATATTTTTAAATATTGAATTAGGTTATGAATCACAAAAAATTGTATGATCAATGGAAATTTGACATCCTCAAAGACCTAAATTTTTGATGATATATAAAGCCTTCAGTTCAACAAAAACATAGATTTTAGGAAAAATCATTTATTTTGATGACATTTTCAAAATGTTGGGTAATTATTTTACTGACTAATAATATAATAAAATATTATTTCATGAATGGTTTTAATATCATATGAATAATAAAAACTTTTTTATTCTCTAATAAGATTGTAATTCATCCATTTACTCCCAAAAAATAATTACCAACAATGAATTATTTTCATAATGCATGAATCACTAAATGAATATTTTAAAGGGTTGTAATGTTTATTAAATTGTGTCAAGTCATACTATTTTTATATAACTATCTCCAAAAATAAATATGGCTACTAGATTAATTTGTAATCCTCAAAAGTGTTACAAAGTTTTTATCATTAATATTAATTCCTTATGTTATTGAACTAAAAACAATGATAATTATAAAGGACATTGTGTAGGATATTGATTTTTGTGAAAAAATTATCTTCCTTCAGTCATGGGTTCATGTCTCGCGACTATTCCATGTTTGATTAGTTTTCACCTAGCTTACAAGTTTTCCTTTTCTAAAATCATATTAATATAACTTTCAAATATATATGATGATGGGAATAATTAATATTATGTTAATCTATAAATAACATTTTTACTAAGTTTATAAATACAAGCTCAATATGTAAATACCTCATCCATTTTATTTCCACATATGTCATTCCTTGGTTATGGGTGTATCTATAATATCATTACATGGGTTTCTAACTCGTGAAACCATATCTTCAATCTGAAACTCCTTAGGTTTAACCTAGGATAATAATTATGTATCCAAATCCTTTATGATGGGTTTTAATGTAAATGTGTATTATCATATGTATATCACCTAGTTATATCACACTAGGTGCGCAGTAAGGCCAGTTTTCATGTACCAGGTTACCCGAGTCAAGCTCGGAACACTTTTTCAGAGTTGTTACTCATAGGTACATCTGTTCCAGAACCACATCCACATGTAGTATCCAGACATGGATGTATTTCTTAGAATACACATAAAATCTATACTTTACCTAAATTATAAGGTTTTAATATATAATTCTTCATCTTACACCTTAAGGTTATGTTTTCTAATCTAGGATTTCATAAATCAAGTTCCCAAGGTTGCTACTAAACATCATTTGATACCAACTGTAGAGAACCAACCTTAGATTTCCCAGATATGATGTCTGTTTTTCATTATAATGGAATTATAATAATGAATTCAAGACCTGAAGGACATGTCATTTTAGTATTCTTGTTAAACCAAATACATAAATGAGTATTTCATTGTAAATCTATAAAGTAATTACCACATAATATTATTCTTCTAAAAAAATAAAAATCTCTAAGGATAATTCTAATTCATCAAGTATATTCCTAAATTCCTTTCATAGTATGCTTCTTGGATTCCTTGAGAAAGAATCATAATAAGGGTGAGGTCAAATTATAAATAAAGGAAAAATATAGTGGGAGAAATAATTAATCAACGAGAATAATCAATATATAAGGTACATAACTGAACTCACATGCCATGTAATCAATAAACTAAATGGATGTACATATGTAATATGAAAAGGTAATAATTGTAAATACATTCCATTCAAAAAATTAGATAAGGACCATTTATTAACTGTGCTGATTTTCTTGTCTGGGAACCCGCTCTGAATGGTATTCTTGACTCAAAAAATTCCTATATGCAAAACTTTATTGGATCTGATTCTAGTTTTCAATGGTAATATTACTTCAATAATTCATGTATTAATCCTTCTAGAATAACTCTTATTTGGAATATTTCTCATAACATACTGCCCACTGAGGTTTTTCTTCAAGCTTTTGGTATCCAGCTATGCTCTAAATGTCACCTATGTAACCAACATAGGGAAGGCATTAACCATCTATTTTTATCTTGTTCCACAGCTTATGCTCAATGGAATTATATTTTTGACATTTTTAATTATATATGGCATACCCCCAACAAAATTTTTACCCTTCTTAAATGTTGTGTATAGTGCCAAGCCTCTCAGCAAATTAATAAAAATTTTCTAGCTGCTATTGCTGAGCTCCTACATGTGATCTTGTATGACAGAAATGATATACTTCACAATAAATGCACATTCAATCATAATATAGGGAAAGAACGAATCCTCATTGCGATTCTAGAAGCGGCATCGATCCAAAAATCTCACTGCAACAATTCAGTTAAGGATTGGGAGATTTTGCACAGGCTTCGGATTGATGGCATATATCATCAGCCACTTCGCACCTTTGAAGTTTTCTGGAAAACGCCAATGCCAGGATGGATCAAAGTCAACGTTGATGGTGCCACAAAGGGAAATCCTGGACCTGCCATATGTGGAGCCATTTTCAGATATTCTTCTGGAAATTTTCCAGGGTGTTTCATTGGTATTTTCGGCATTGATTCATCATTGGAGGCCGAAATTATGGGAGTAATTCATGCGGTCATGTTTTTCACCCAAAAAGGCTAGAGGAAACTATGGAATGAAAGTGATTCTACCACCATTCTCCAAGCCATCTGGAATGGGGTGACTCACCTTTCCTGGCCATCGATCAATATTTGGATGCAATGCATGGACTCTCTGCATGAAATAGACTACATTTCCACACATTCCTTCAGAGAGGCTAATGTTGTTGCTGATACCCTTGCCAACAAGGGTGTTCATCAGACCATGACCTGGAGGGACACCCTCCCACAAGATTTACTTCAGCTATTTGATAAATATTGTAAAAAAATACCTTCTTTTCATCTCATGTAATCTCTATGATTTTTTGATTCAATAAATTGTGCTTTGGTCCTTGACCGAGGCACCACTTCTTCTTTTAAAAAATAATTTGATAAGGATAAATAAATATGGAAAGATATGAAACTGAAAAACATTCCATTAATCATTGAACTGAAATGAAGTGTTTCAATAGATATGTCAATCTCAATTCGCATGGATGAATAAATATATAGAACTAATATTAAATAATTACTTAATTGTGAGATTCTTGTATAATCTAGGTACCTGGAACTAGTTCCGTCAAAATATAGTTTAACCATTCTAATTATCACAACTAATTCATCCCATTAGACTACTGATGCATCAAGGGGATTTAATTCACAAGTCCCTAACCCGTAGAGCGTTCCCTAAATGGTCCCCAACCCGTGTATTACAAGTCCAAAGTATTCCTTATATATCAAAAAAATAATGTTCCTCATAAAATAATTTTATTGAATGAAGTATACATATTTATCAATATTTCCCAAAATAATCAATTAAATGTCAAAGTTTACACCATATGTAAAATGGTATGTGGTTTAGGAAATCATAATATCCATGGTAAATGAAATGTCAAATTTAAGGGAAATTCAATGTCCAATGTTCATAAGAGATTCAATACATTATGGGAACTAACAATTAAATCAAAGAAGTGAATTTCAATACTATCTTTGTCCAAATAAATCATAAACTATTTAGAGGAATATTAAAGATGGTATCAATACACCAAATTCAATGTGGGGTAAAATATTGGGTTATTGTGCTTGAGGAAATAAACGATTAAACATTAAAAATATTTTTTAGGAGAATATACTTTTCTTAAAAAAATTTAAATTACTTCACATTGGAAAACCCTTTTAAAGAAATTATCATTCAAAATAATACATAAAAATTAAGAAGGATGCTTCAAAGAAATAATGGTAGATAAATTCGTACATGTCATATGAGGTAACAAGAATATTCCTCTTGTTCGGGAAAAGGATAGAAAGTGAATCATTTGGAAAGAGATAATAAGATTCGTTCTAAGAGATTGGTAAAATAAAAAAAGGGTAACTTTTTATTTTAAAAATCATTTTTAAATATATTTTTACTTTTTTAATAAAACCTATATTTTAAAAGAAAACTGGATCTCTGACTAAGGAGGGAAATAATTTCGGGTTTTCGTAAAAATATTTTCTAAAACACATTGAGTAAAAAGAGTAGAAAATGGTACTAATAGTAGAAAATGGTTATAAATTACTAAAGAATAATTGAATGTATTATTTAATAATGATTATATAATTTCCTTGAATAAAAATTCTATTTAAGGGTCGATTGGATTAGTCTTGAGGAAAATAGTCTTTAAACATTCATAAGTGTCCCATACCACATTAAATAATTTTTAATTCATAAACCTTATGAAATATTAATATTAAATGAATTTATTAAATACCAGGGAGCTAATGTAATTCATTATATATAATTTTCGTGGAAACGTGTACACCATATAAAACAATCTATATACATATCAATAGAATGTTTTTCAATGAAATGAAATTGAGATGAAATCCATTACATATGAATTAAAAGACCCAAAACTGATAATCATCAAATGAAAAATTTAATTAAAATGAATATAATAGGTTTCATGATATTATACATTTATTTTTTGGTATGTTAACAATATATATATAATAAATTAGGTGTACAACAATAAATTATGTCTCACGGTAAGAAAAGTGAGACAATAATTCCTTACCCTGTGTTTCATTTCGGGTGAATGTCCTTTAAATTCATATATAATAAAATTATTATAATTTTATACTTTCTTAAAAACTGTTTTTATGTTTATTATAACATTTATTTAATTTATTATAGGGTTGTGTCAACGGCTCAAAAAATTAGGTTTATATCGTGTGTTTTGGACTAAACTCAGTTTATGTTTCAAAACAACTATTATTTCTCAACTTTGGTAATAAGGTTCGTTATATAATATAAATAATAATAACTATGAAATAATTATCATATTTTTACATAAATTATAATTTTAAAATCAATCATTTAATATGCTTATAAAACTGGGAATATGTTACATCAATGGAGACAATACGGAATTCATACACATGAGTAATATTACCATTTTTTAAATTATCATTATGGAAATAATGTAAGTGAAATATTTCCCGAATGATAATTATATTATAAATAAAATATAATATAATCATATATACTTATATATATATATATATATATAATTCAATAATTTATAATGAATCACATCATGTCGAGGAGGCAATAGTCCACACGTCCACGAATGAAGTTATATCATTTAAACTGTGTGAAGGGGTAATAAAAGAGAAGATATATATTTATATATATTATATTTTAATAAATTAAATTAATAAAAAAAATATTACTGATATTTTCAATGTCACTTATTTTTAATTATATCCATTCATTTAACATACCATTTATTGTGCGAATGAATCACATTGCTTTGATGGGGCGATAGTCCACAATTCCTAAAATGAGATTATCGTATTTACCAAATTTGGAATGAATAAATCAATGTTATAAATAAAAATTACCGATGAATAAAAAATTATAAATAACATATATATCATATATAAATAGGATTTCCATCATAATGGCCACCATAAGAGGTTCTAATGGAGAATTTAACAATCATCGTTTCAATAGGCAATAATCTGTTGTTCATAGAAACAATATGTTTGGTTCCCATTAGATGGATGTTTGTGTAATTTTAGTTATAACTATTAGTATAAAAAAAATTAAAGTATATTTAGGATACTGGTGTTGTTATGTAAGAACTTAATAAAGAGATTTTAGGGGTTGGAGAATGAAAATAAAACTATAGAGATTGAGAAAATTCATTAACTTTTAATATAGTAACTTCTTTTAGTTTAAACAAAAAGGAAGCCATAAAAGTTATTATAAAATTAGAGACGATTCATGGTATAGGGCATGTATTCAAATAGGCCATTTGGATAGATATTGGTTATGCTTAAGATGTTTTATAGGAATGAGGAATGGGTAGTGGTGGTATCCCTTTATAGGGAAGGAAAAAAGGCTCACTTGGTATACTTGATAAGATGTTTGGTGTAGACATGTTTGTTCCTAAAATAAGTCATAAGACCCCCAAAACTAATTAATAGAAAAATAATGATCGATATATGTCCATAAAATGGTTTTTGGACAAGTGGATAGGTTATTTGGGAGCTTAAACATTGGGTTTCGTTCATTTTTAAGCCTAATTGCACCTTAATAACTATAATTAATTTTAATCACTTTCAGTAATCATTTTTTTTCTAAAAGAAAGTTTATATTATTATTAAAATAATATTATCTTTATTAAAATTTTTTATTTCATATTTTCAAATTTCAAATCACAGAAGAGACAAAATTATGATTAATGTTAATCTCGCAAAGAGACAGATAAAGTGGTTTTAGTATTAAAATGTTCAAAAGATTATTATGTTTTTATACTAAATTCAAAAATTTTAATTGATTATAATGAAAAAAACTGTATTAATATATTTCTAATTGATCTATTGTTTCTTTAAAAAAAATTATAATTAAATTTTTCATTAATAGTTATTTTAAAAAGGGATTTTTTAACTAGAACGAAGTTTTTTTCCTTATTCAATAAAAATGACGTTTCTCGAAAATATAATCCCAAAAATTCATATAAAATATAATTTTGAAATTATTAATTAAAAAATAATGTTTATTTTCTTATATTAAATTCATAAAATACTCAAAATTAAGATTTTAAGTCTGTTCTTCATTACATGGCGGTAAAAATGACTTAATAAAAGTATAGATTTTTATGTGATATACTACGATTTTTCTTATCTTATTCATACCAAATATATTAGATAAATATAACAAAAATAATATATTGAATATGTAACATATTTATTACATTAATATCAATTTTAAATTGTAATTAATTTAATCTATTATGGTAAAACAACGTTGTGAACATAAAAATAGATTTCTATAAAAATATCTTTTTAATTGTCAATTGGTTCTTATATTCATATATAATTTATTTTTAACTTATTATTTAGTTGTATTAACCAAATATTCTCATAATTTAGTTAATAATATTCATAACGGATACTTTTTATATATTTTTATTAAATAATAATGTATTAATTACATATCATTTGTCGATAAGACAGAATATTGTGTACAAAGACTGCAATTGAAGAATGTCACATTTTCATGTAACGCAAGATATAGAGGATGGTGAATCAAACATTTAATGAAATAAAAATCGGATTTTAATGCATTTAAATACATATAATGAATTTTAAATATTATATATATTATAAACTATCTGGTTATTATATTACCTAATTCTATTGTTGTCGTCTTTCATACATGCTATTGAATACAAGGTTATTACATTGGTTTTTTGGGGGATCACCAATTATGTTTCAAATTTTTTATGATCCAATATATTATATTAATATAGTACCCTAAGATATTTTGTTATGTCTCTTTTTAAATTTATAATCTTTGGTAGTTTATGCTTCACACAACTCCATGTTTCAAACCATAATATATTATTAAATGTGACCCTTGGAATAGTAATGTGACCATTAATAATACTAATATAACCAATAGAAAATTAAAATAACTTATGAAATTTAAAATTTAAATTTAAATTTCCAATAAATGGAAATATTTTATATTAATATCATGAAACAATTAAATAAATGTTTTTACAATCATTAAATTAACTTCTAGTATTTTTGTGAAACATAATTTTTTTTAAAAGGTTTGGGCCGAAGCCTCATTTATTATTAAAGAAAATCAAAGACCTCTTTAACTGGGTAGAGGGAGACCCATTAATATAATTATTTAAATGAATATTATTTTTGTAAAATATATTCATAAATTATTATTTTTTAATCTTATTATTTTTTGATAACTTTATAAAACCTTAATTAAATTTTTTATGTGTCATAAAATTAGTGAAAATTTTAAAATAACTATTTTTTGAATAAATGATGTTTTTAATTTAAAATAATATTTATCATAGTTAAAAAAATATTTTCATAAAATGGATCCAGTTTTAAATTACACTTGCCTAAAATTAGTTAGGATTTTAAGGACCAAGATTTTTCAAGGAAATTTTTTTCATAATTCTTTGGAATTTTATGAGTCTGTGGCTTCTGAAGGCACTTCATCCCGAGGCCAGGTGTGCTCGGAATCAATTTCGGATGTTTTTTTGGGTACGTTCAGTAAAAGTATGTGTAGGATTTTCTATATTTTAAACCATTGCTCGGAATTGAAATCTGAGGGCACCGATGAACTCGTAGTGCTGGTATTCGCTTAAGGGGACCTTTACCACAGTTGCATTTTATGCGGGTTAAGAGTTATTATTTGGGGTTTTAGAATGAAATGAATAAAATTGTGGAAATAAATTTTATTTAAGTTGGGTGGTTATTTTCTCCCAAGGGGAGTTAGTGGGGGGGGCCCACACCCAGATAACCTCCCATGGGTGGATATTTTTGACGTGGGGCCCACACGATTTCCCAATGTTTCATCTCCCCATAACCTCCCTTTAACCCCCATTTAACTCTCCTTTATTTAATTCTTTTACAAATCCCCTTAATTAAGAGATCTCTTCACCTCCTTCTCCCTCTTTTAAATGTTTGCCAACACATTTTAATTAATGAGTTCAACCTCTTCAATTAATTAATTAAGTTGTTTGAATTTCGAATTACATGTGTGAATAAAAATAATAGCTTAGCTTTTATTTTATTTTTGGGGTATTTTTTGTGTTGAGAGGATTTGTGAGAGATATTTGGAGAAATAGAGAAGGGTGTTCTTCTCTCAATGAAGAACACCATCCTTCCAACGAAGAACTTCCGAGGAACATCAATACTCTCCTTCGATCTTCAGCCAAACCAAATGAGAAGGAGCCACCCGCGTGGAACGCCGACGACATGCCATCTTCAGCCCTTCTTCCGCGACGTCAATGAGTTGACGCCATCTCCCTAAAATGCCATATTCCGCGATGCTCGACAACCGAGAACCTTATCTCAAGTAGGGGTTTCTTAATTTTGAAGTGATTATCTTGTACCCCGATCTTCCTTGGAAATTATTGTTTATTTTCGGCCGACTTCTACCACCTAACGTAGAGGGCGCAAGCCGAATGCACATGGCACAATGTCCCTCGTTTGTCACTTTTGATTGCGATGGAGATCATGATACAATGGTGGTGATGAATGGAAGTGGCAGCCAAGCACCGTACGTGCGCGGATTAACCATGGCCCACAACCGTGGGTCGCTCGACGGATGAAGAATAGGCTGGCTAAAGCCGGTCGAGCTGAAAGAGGAACGTGGCGCCACAAGGGGCGCTGTGCTGTAGAAGACTGTGGCCTGCATTCTGTGGGCCACTCAGTGGGTGAACCGGCTGGCAGGTGGCCGGCCGGGCTGAGAAGAACTGCAGTGTTAGGAGGGTGCCATGCTGGTGAGACCGCGGCCCACTCGAGTGGACCGCTTGCGCCAGGAAGGCCTAACGACTTTAGCTGGCCAGTTAGGGAGGGCGGCACCGCTTGGCACCACCGGTTTGGGCTGCCGGGGGGGCCACACACCCCCCACCCCCACCCCCACCCCCTCGAACCGTTCGGCCCTTAGGGCCGAGCCGCGGCTAGTCGGGTCGTGCCACGCCATGCCGGGACGGGCCGGGCTGGGCAATTCACCAGGCTGGTCCGACCCTTCACCGGGATGGACCCGCCAAAACTGGGTTGACCTAACCCACCATCCCACTGGGATTAATGGGTCTGGCCCGTTTTTACTTAAGGGTGAATAACTTGAAGACTGCGTGTCTGATAGATGCGCCATCTGTGGCACTAGGACCCTCGTGGCGGGGCGGTCTTTTAGCGATACTATAAGTGAGTTTTGGATAACTTTGGAAAATGGTCGGGTTTGGAATGAGCGTATTTCCAATTGGGCCCCTGGAACAGAAAAGCCAATATATTTTAGACCGGGCGTCCGATTGACGTGTCGTCTGTTGCGTCGGGTTCATTTTGACGAGACATAACCTCAGGATACATAAACTCTGGACTTCGTGATAGTTGATGTATCGACCCCTTGGATCAAGGAGCAGACCCTCACGGAATCAAGCGTGTTGTGTGCAGGAATCCTAGAGCTGACTGCGACGGCAACGACAACCGCATTGGAATCCTCTGTGGGTTCGGTGACGACGACAACTGTACTGGAATCCTCTGTGGGTTCGGCAGTGAGGACAATTGTACTGGAATCCTTCGTCGGTTCGGCAGTGACGACAACTCTACATAAATCCTCCGGGGGTTCGGAAGTGATGACAAATGTACTGGAATCCTCCATGGGTTCGGCATCGATGACAACTATACTAGAATCCTCTGTGGGTTCGGCAGCGATGATGAATCAGTGACTTCATCTAATCATCTCTATCTCTATACGAAAGATGTGTACCTATGTGAGCTGAGTCTTGATTTTCAATCATTATCTTTTATGTGATTGACTTCTTTCCTATGTGGACTGGGTTTTACATGGGCTCAAGAGTTGGAGCTGAACTGGGATTGATGACTTAGGTATATGTATGGGTATATAACTAAGTAGAGTTGGTTGATACTACGTGATTGTATCTTTCCTTTTGTGGTTTACCCTTCGTGGATTCTGGGAGGCCTTTGGTGGTCTCGGGGTCCTTATTGAGTATCGTTATACTCACCCCTACACGAGCTATGCCCACACTACGTTGTATTGGATGCAGACGACAGACAACACTGATCATGGAGGAGACTTGTTGAGATGGATGGTACCTGGAGGTGGACCACTTGGTGAGACGTACATGGAACGGACGGTCGGATCCGAGGTGCTGAGGAGACCATATGTACCCACCCTTCATGTGGGATTCCCGGAGGACGACTCAGTGGTTGATGTTTTCCTTTTCTACTGTTGTTATAGCATTTCAGTTGTATTTTACATTCATTTGGGTTTTTATTCTGGCCCATTTACCTTTTAGAACATTATTTTGTATTCAGTATCACTTTGTGCTTACATCGGTTGCATACTCTGTTGTGTTGTTTACTGTTATAAAGTAAATTCCTTCCATTTTGTTGAGATTTATGCCTTTGGTGCTAGTCGCCATCCCCTGGCCTATGGAAGGTGGGATTGGGGTAGTCACGGCACGTTCCCCGAGGATGGGTCGTGACAAATTGGTATCAGAGGAGTCGGTTCTACCGCAGAACGTAGGACATTGATCATTCCTTTCTGTGAAGCAATAGTTTTAAGAGTATTGAGTGTGGTTTTCAATCCAGGGAGTCCAGTGTTGGTGCGGCGGCCGACGTATCCATACACAAGGACTCTAACCCCTGATTTCAGACTTAGTGCATGAAAACACTGATTGCATGTGTGTTTCAAAAGTTTTCTTTGTGAATACTTTGTGTCAAATCACCAGGGATACTGTTTTGATCGTGTCACACCTGTCTCTTTTCCGGATGGCCCCATGAAGTCAGCCAGCTAGGGTTCCGAGTTGCGTACGAGATGGCAGCCCACTGAGTGAGGAGGCCTCGGTGCAGGGCCCCATCACAGCGAAGGCACCATCAGTACCACTACCCGCTGAGCCACCGATACTGCCATCCCCAACAGCAGATATTTCACACCACCTGAGTGCGTCACACGAGTTTCAGCTACAGAGGCCGCCCAAGTTCCGCGGTGAGATGGACCTTCAGGCAGTCAAGGATTGGATGGAGGCTATCTTCAGGGTTTTCATATTGGTAGGGACACCAGCCGGACTTATGTTGATCCTTTTCGCGAGTCTCCTGCACACAGAAGCAGGCAGATGGTGTATCTTGATGCTCCAGGTGCACGATGAGGCATCTCTTCTTTGGACAGACTTCAAAAGTCTCTTCTGCTCCGAGTTTGTTCCTGCCACCCTTCGTGCGGTGCGGATCCAAGAGTTACTTCATCTACGGAAGGGCGGCATGACAGTAGCTTAGTACTCAGAAAGGTTTACTGACCTCTCGTGCTTCTCCACGGACATGGTACGAGACCCATTCATCAGGGCATGGACCTTTGAGCAGGGACTAAGGCACGAGATCAGATCTTCGACGATTCCTCTCATCATCCCGATGCTGGCAGGGGTGCTAGAGAGAGCCCTTCTAGTAGACAACTTTCTCACTGAGCAGTCACCGGTAGCGAGACCCACCACAGGTTGACACAAATTCACACTCAAATTTACCCAAGAGAAGAAGGCAGGACGGTCCTTGTAGTTTAGCTTGGGATGTCAAATCCTCAGAGACCTATGAAGTAACCTATAGACACGTACATTCTATGGATTGTTTTTGGATATGAAGTAGCCAAATTGGGTTGATTTTAAATGGGTATAAGTGAAATCTAATAGACTTAATTGAATTCAATTTAAAAGAATGAGTTAATCCTAGGTTATCACTCGGGGTGGATTGGATGTATTTCCTTTTCAATGATTTCAATTTCTTATATTTGAGATGGGTTCATTTAAGAAGATCAAATAATATCATCACATACTGGTCTAATACCTAGACCCTTTAATACTAATCACCTATACACTTAAAGGATCAATGTTTTGATCACTTCAAGGTAAAGGTTCATATTAGCGCTTGAAGTGTGTGGCCTTAAATTCAACGAGGACCATGGAGTTTAAAAATCATCAAATAAAAATCTCAATTAAAAGAAGTGATTATACATTAATGGGGTGATAAATAACATCCAAGCCAGCCCCTTGCTACTCCCTTGGATCATCCAATATGTGGGTTATACCTCCATTGATTCTATGGTTTCAATGGAAGCGGAAAGTAGGCTCATGAGGGGGGAAATGGAGAAGTAAAAAAAACACAATAAAATAACAATCACTCCACCGTTGTGTGATAATATCACATGGTTTGGTATGAAGAGGTTCACACCTTGAACCAATGGTATGAATGTGATAAGGAGAAAAAAGAATAATAAGAGAATAAGATCTTTTATTAAGAAACAAGGATGAATTAAAACAACTTGCATGTGGAAGACAAATTTGAGACAACAAAACCGCAGCATAACATTACGATGAAAGAAATCTCAAAGATTATAAAATCCTCCAACACCACTGCCTTAAATAGTAATTTTTGATCCCTTTGGTCGAGCCTCCAACAGTCAAAGTCTCCGCAATTAATTGTGGTAGGCCATAGGTGGGTGGAAATTAAGGGAGAGTTGATTTTTCCACCCTTAACCCGAGGTGGCATCCAACTTTCCTTCACCGAACAGACGCGCTTGTAATAACTTCTAGATGGCCGAATCCGAGTGTTCTATAGAAGAAGAAAATGGATCCCCGAATGTCTCCTAACCTCCTGTAATATTGGGGCCCATTTGGAGTTTTTTATTCCGAGATATGAGTATATTAGTGGTCTATTTTTCTGGGCTGCAGAATCTGGCCCAGAATTTTATCACTAAATAGGGCCTCTTAAATAATTATAATGGAGGCAGAATTAGCACTGGATCCTGAAGAAGTATTTGTTTCTATATATGTCTTATAGAATCCTACGAAATTTGGACTTCATTGGGCCTGTATTTTGGGCCCCACATTCTCATCAGTGGGCTGGTTTCCAATCTGCCTTCTCCAGAATTCTTTCTTTTCATCGCCAAATATCTCCATCATCCTTTATTAATCATCCATTAATCCCTAAATGAAAAATGTTTAAATTGAATTGAATATCAATTTCACATAATATCAAATTAAAATATGGATAATTACATTCCTTATAATCAGATGACTCATTAAGCCTAAATTGGTGTACATTAGGCATGAAGTGAACACATGATGAGAATGGATGTTCAAAATCAAAATCCACTAACACAGGACCATTAGATCAAAAATGAACATTTAATACCATTAAAATGTAATTAACATATGTGTTTTTATTATATAATAACACCCCCCCCCAACTTGAGATTTTCTAGTCCCGAGAAAATAATTCGATGATTTTATTTGAATTCCATTCATCAAACACATTATAACAAACAGTGCACACAATGTAAACTGCACAGAAATATATCTTTATAACCTATCAAGATAATTTAAAACAAGATAAATTTAAAATCATATCCCAATCCCAAGCCCATTCCTTTGATCAAATCCATCATCATACTTCATCTAACTCAATTATGTGTAATGATGTGTTGTGAATCACAATAGATATGGGGGTTCATTTTCATTCAAAGGCGAAATCATGGAAGCGCTTGGTGGAGTCACATTTAATCCTAATATGAGTATTATTCATTCCTTTTTTTGGATTTTTTTTTTCAATATTTCCATATTAATTGAGATTTCAGTTAATCAAATTAACCCATGTAGCAAGACTTTTCCGATGACTCCCAGACTCAAAGGCCATAGGGCACCAAGTGAAGCCCACATACTCAGGCATCGTCTCGAGTTAACTTAATCAAAAACAAAGTCATATTACCGTAAATAGAGATAGAGTGAAAAACTTAGGGCTAGATAACTCTGGAGTCATGATCCCCAAGTGCCGAAAGCCTCGAATTTTATCAATCCATTGCTCTACACGCAATTTTTTTTAATACTCATATTATTCATAAAAATCAAACCATCCTTTTCTATTTATTATGGGACCCCAAAAATTCATATTAGTACCCAGCAGTCTAGTGGACATGCATTGTGGCATTTTGATTGAATTGATGAAAATAAAAATGATGAAAATTTTCATTGGACAACCAATCTTCCAAAATCAATTCTTTTAAATTTAATCATGAATTAAATTAAGAGTCAAGGAAATAAAAATTATTTTCTATGTATTTTAATGTGAGAAAAGATGTTATTATATGAATGATAATGGAATTTTACTTTACTTTTTTTATCATTGCTTTTTTTAACAAACATTTTTTTTCCACACCCCCCAACTTAGAATGAAATTGTCCCTACTTTCGTAAAAATAAAATAAAGGAGAAGTGGGTGGGGGGAAATGAGTTGGAAAGGACATGGAACAAGTTCACCTGGTGGCTTCATAATGATGATTTTGGTGCTCCAAAATAACTCTATGGTCTCATGGGAGATGTACGAACCTCCTTTATTGAATATGTATCACCAAAAAATAGTCCCTAAACCCTACAAACAAGAACAAACCAAACAAAAAAACAACACAACAATTTATTTAATACAAAGTCTCATCATTTTTATGGTTTTCTTTTTTTTTAAATCAACTGATGATACATTTTCTTCTTTTTAATTTCTGGGTAAGGTAGTACTCAGGTATCACACCACATGACACGGATGAATATAGTGCTCCCCTTTCGTACCCATCCAAACTCATAATAGAAGAACAGATCAACAGTCTATTTTTGTTAAATATCAAAATGATTAATAAAAAAATTATTCCAAAAATATTGAAAACATTATAACCATGGGTTTCCTCCCATGCAGCACTTTATTTAACGTCGTTAGGCCGACATGGATCCTAAATCTATCAATTTTTTATGGTTCATAGGTTAGCTCAGTTAACTCCACCTCTATTTCCTGTTTATTGAATGATTCAATGAATGGCTTTAACCTCTGACCATTGACCTTGAAAATGTATCCACTTGTGGGATCTTGAATCTCTACTGCCCCATGGGGGTACACCTTATGCACTATATATGGACCTGACCATCTATACCTTATCTTTCCCTGGTGTAAATTAAGTTTTGAACTATACAAGAGCACAAATTTGCTCGGTTCAAAATGTTTAACATTGAAATTCCTAGATTGGTAGGCTTGAACTCTAGCTTTATTTATCCTTGAATTTTCATAAGACTCCATCCTAAGTTCCTCAAGTTCATTAAGATCTAATTTCCTCTTTTAATCGGCTAAAGAAATGTCAAAATTCATTTTTTTGATTGCCCAAAACGCCTTGTGGTCAATTTCAACAGGTAAATGGCATGCTTTTCCCCAAACCAACCTTTATGGTGACATTCCTAGGATGGTTTTGAATGCTATAAGATATTCCCAATGAGAATCTAAGAGTTTCTCAGACCAATCATTCCTAGAACGGTTGACAGTTTTTTCTAGAATTTTCTTAATCTCCCTATTTGCTAACTCAGCTTGACCATTGGTTTGAGGATGGTATGCAGTGGAAACTTTATGAGAAATACCATACTTAGAAATGAGTGAAGAGAATGGGAGATTGCAGAAATGGTTTCCACGATCACTGATTATATCCCTAGGAATTTCAAATTGAGAAAATATGTGCTCTTTCAGAAATCAGATCACAGCATGATGGTCATTAGACTTGGTGGGAATGGATTCAACCCATTTTGAGACATAATCAATAGCTAAAAGGATATAGAGGTATCCCCTAGAGTTTTGGAAGGGTACCATGAAATAAATTCCCCAACAATCAAATATTTCAACGACCAGAATGGGTGTGAGGGTCATTTGATTCCTTTTGGTAATGGTTCTTAATTTTTGACAATGAGGACAAATTTGGCAGAGTTAGTAGGAATCCTTAGTGAGGTTAGGCCAGTAGAAACCACTTTGGAGGACCTTGGAAGTGTTTTTCTTTGTGGAAAAGTGGCCTCCACATGTCTCCGCATGACAGATTATTAGAATGGACTCTTGCTCAGACTCCGGAACACATCTCTTAATGAATTTATCAGGACAGAACTTGAATAGGTAAGGATCATCAAACACATAGTTTTTGACATCAGAAAGAAACTTCCTTAGAGATTGTGTCCCTAGGAATTTTGGAACGACTCCTGTAACTAAGAAATTGGCTATGTCAGCATACCAAGGGAAGCCACTCACAGAGTATAGGTGTTCATCAGGAAATGAATCAGACATAGAAAGGTGATTGGATTTGTCTTTGAATTCCATCCTAGAGAGGTGATCAGCTACAAAATTTTCAACTCCCTTTTTATCCTTGATTCTGAGGTCAAATTATTGTAAGAGAAGGACCCACCTAATCAGTCTAGCCTTAGCATCTTGTTTTTGGAAGAGGTATTTTAGTGCATAATGTTCAGTGAACACAGTGATGGTAGATCCTAAGAGGCAGGACCTAAACTTATCTAAGGCAAACATAATAGAAAGTAACTCCTTTTCAGTGGTGGTGTAGTTGATTTGGGCATCATTTAAGGATTTGCTTGCATGAGCAATGGAATAAGGAGTTTTATCACAATTTTGTCCTAACACAACTCCTACAGCAAAGTCACTATCATCACACATAAGTTCAAAAGGAAGGTTCCAATTTGGAGATTTCATAATGGGAGGAGAGGTGAGAGAGGATTTGAGTGTTGAGAATGAAACCTCACAACTTTCTGTCCAAATAAATAGAGCATCCATTACTAGCAGAGCACAAAGGGTATGAGAGATTAAACTAAAGTACTTGATGAATCTTCTATAGAAACCAGCATGTCCTAAGAAAGACCTCACTTCCTTAATAGTTTTGGCTGCTGGAAGGTGATGAATGATGTCAACCTTGGCTTTATCAACTTAAATCCCCCTACCCGAGACCAGATGGCCTAGAACTAGTCCCTCTTTAACCATGAAATGGAATTTTTTCTAGTTTAAGACCAGATTCTTTTCTTCACATCTTGACAAGACTCTCTCCACATTTTGTAGACATCTCTCAAAAGTATCCCCAAACACAGACAAGTCATCCATGAAGACCTCTAGAAAATCCCCTACCATGTCTAAGAAGATTCCCATCATGAACCGCTGGAAGGTTCCAGGGGAATTTCATAAACCAAAGGGCATGAATTTTAAGGCAAAGGTACCAAATGGATATGTGAATGTAGTCTTCCATTGATCCTCTAGGCAGACCTCATTTTGATTTTACCCAGAGTACCCATCAAGGAAACAATATAAGGCATGACCTGCCACTCTCTCAAGGACTTGGTCAATGAATGGTAAGGGAGAATGGTCCTTCTTGGTGAATGAGTTTAGCTTGTTATAGTCAATTCAGACCCTCCATCCACTAATCACCATTGTTGGAAGAATCTCTCCATCCTCATTGGTTATCACTGTGATTCCAGCATTTTTTGGAACCACTTGAATTGGGCTCACCAACTCACTCTCAGCTATAGGATAGATGATACCGGCTTTTAACAATTTCATAAGTTCCATCCTTACTACCTCCATGAGATTAGGATTGAGTTGTCGTTGAAGTTGACGACATGGCTTTGAATCAGATTCCAGAACAATCCTATGAGTCCCAATAAGTGGGCTAATCCCCAGAATATAAGACAGGGTCCAACCAATGGCATTTTTATGTTTCCTAAGGACATCTAGAAGCATCTTCTCATGATTGGCTTCAAGATAAGAAGAAATTACAATAATATGTGATTTATTGTACCCTAGGAATGCATACATGAGTGTAGCAGCAAGTTCCTTCAATTCAAGATCAGTTTGGTTCGGAATTTCTGCAGAAGATTGGGACATTGGATTAAGTTCAATTTCATTTCCTAATGATTTAGATAGGATTAATTCCCCACATGTAGAAGTTTCAGCTACTAGATTGGATTGATTGGATTTAGGGAAGGACGTTGGAGTGGTCTCCATGAATGTGGTTTCCTGAAATGTTTCACTGATTGTTGGACCTATGACTTCATCATAAGAGCAATTTGAAAATGATTCAAGCCAAGGAGATAAACATCCTTCATGTGAATAAAGGAAATCAATCTCATCCTGACTTAAACATCCATCAAATATTCCTTGATGTTCTATGGATTCATTATCAATGCTTCCTATCATGTTTACTTCATGAATTTCCTCATCATCCCCAATTTAGGAGCTTTCATTAAGATGTTCAAGTCTAGACACATATTTCCAAAGGTTATGGTCATGTTCCCATTTCGGACTCGGATAACAGAGTTGATTGTTGCAATGAAGGGATGACCAAGGATAATTGGGGTTTGTTCCTTATTTCCTATGTTTGGATGGTTGTCAAGGACAATGAAGTCAGCAGGGTTGATGAAGTTTTCAACCTTTACAAGAATTTCCTTTAAAATCCCCTTTGGAACCCTAATGCTACGATCAGCAAGTTGAAGTGTGACAGATGTGGGTTAGAGCTCTTCTAGACCTAACTGGCAGAACACAGCATATGGTATGAGATTGACACTAGCACCAAGATCACACAAGGCCTTGACAACATTGCTCTCTCCTAGTTCAACTTGATGTAAGGGAAACCTGGGTCTTTCAACTTAGGTGGAATGGTCCCGTGAATGGTGGTACACACATTAGCATCCAAAAGGACTTGGTTTTTATGTGAATATTTTCTTTTAAATGTGCACAAGTCCTTAAGGTACTTTGAATATGCAAGTATGGTTTGGATTGCATCGAGAAGAGGAATGTTCAACTTGTCTTGTGAGAATATTTCTATTAATGTTTCACTCAATTCAGGCTTGGTTTTCCCCCTCATGCATTGAGGAAATGGTGCAGGTTGTGGGGTAGTTTGTTGAAGAGTTGTTTCTTTGACAATGAAATCACGTTTTTCAATTTGATCATTTGGTTCATTTTATTTTTCATCCAAGTTTGAATCTTTAGGGGGGTTCTGAATTAGTTTTTCAAGTTTCCCAATTGATTTCCCACTTCTTAATATAGTCACAGCCTTTAGTTATTCATGAGTTGTTTGAGTACAACTTGACTCTCCCCTTGAAGTTGAGTATGGCACTGCCTGAGTAGGCATGGGTGCCTTTCCAGTTTTGATGGTTTGAAATTCTTGTTTAAGGGAAGATACTTATGAGTTCATCCTTTCCATTTGTTTTCACAGTTGTTCTAATAGGATTTGTGGAACAGTTTGGGTTGGTGCTTGAGAAGATTGGTTTATCCCAGGGGATATTTTGGAGGTGGGATTGTTTGTTGAAAATGGACCGGTGGATGTTGGTATTGGATAGGCTGGGTTTGGAACTGGTTATGGGTTTAGTAGTTCTGATGGGGGTAAGGATTTTTTCTTTGTGGTTGTCTAGGTTCTTGGTTATCTTTCCAGTGGAAGCCTTGGTGGTTGTTATACCTTGGGTTAAAGGTGTTTTGGTATTGTGGATTTTGAAAGTTCAAGGCATTTACATCCGATGGGGTCCTCCTAAAAGAACATCCTTGATGGATGGAATGCTTGGGCATTTTTCGGTCTTATGGTAATTTTTATCACAAATTGTGAAAACATGGTCAACAGTTTGGATTTCATAGACTTTCCTAAGGTCTACCTCTTCAACCTTCGTAGAGAGTGCTATGAGTTTATCCCTAAGGATTTCCTCTTCTCTAAGTGTATGAATTCCAGTATTTCATTGTGGATTTTTAGAATAAGGTGAGGTTCCCAATTTTTGGTTTTTTTCATAAAGGCTTTCTAGATACTCGTAATCATCATTTGGGGATTTTTTTTAAAGGTTCCATTACACATAATGTCAATGAATTGTTTGTTCCCCAGACCCAACCCTTCATAGAAAATTCTCACTTGTTAAGGTATAGAAAAACCATGGTGTGGAACCATGTTTAGAGTGTCTTTGAACCTCTCCCATGTTTCATAGAATGACTCTCCCTCTTTTTCAAAAAACTTTTGGATATTCTTTTTAAGTGCAATTGTTTTGTGGTGGGGAAAGTATTTTTTATAGAATTCTCTTTTTAGTTGGTCCCAAGAGTTTATGGATGATGGTCTCAAATTTTTTAGCCAATTTTTATCTCTATACTTTAAATAAAAAGTAAATAGCCTCATCTTAGCTGATTCTAGATGATTTGGGGGACACATGGTTACTACAATGTCATTGAATTCCTTAATGTGAAGGTAGGGCATCTCGGACTGCATTCCATGGAATATGGGAAGATAGTTTTGGAAATGGGGTTTAAAGATGTAGTTAGCATCTCCTAGGTAATTGTGTCTAATGCATGAGGGGGCATTGGTCCAGGAAGGTGTGAGGTAGTCATTCATGGTTTGATCAATTGCATTCCCCAAGTTTGGAGCTGCCTCATTTGGGTATCTTTCCACCTGGGTTTATGAGTTGGTTTCTTTGAAGAACTTCAATTGAAATTGGCTCAATTTTGGACTCTGGAATATTAGTAAGATTAGTATCTAATAGAAAGAGTTCCCTTGGTGTACTTGACTCCCCAACCCTAGGACTATCCACCCTAACTAGATGGTTTGATTGATCGCAGGTGTAGGCAGAAGGTAGGATGGTCCTTGTAGTTTAGCTTGGGTTGTCGAATCCTCAGAGACCTAAGAAGTAACCTATAGACACGTACATTATATGGATTGATTTTTTATGAAGTGGTCAACATGGGTTGATTTTATATGGGTTTAAGTGAACTCTAATAGACTTAAGTCAATTCAATTGAAAAGAACGAGTTGATCCTAGGTTATCGCTTGGGGTGGATTGGATGTATTTCCTTTTCAATGATTTCAATTTCTTATATTTGAGATGGGTTCATTTAAAAAGGACAAAAAACATCATCACTTATTGATTTAATACCAACACCCTTTAATAATAATCACCTATACACTTGAAGGATCAATGTTTTGGGCACTTCAAGGTAAAGGTTCGTATTAGCACTTGAAATGTGTGACCTTAAATTCAACAAGGACGATGGAGTTTAAATATCATCAAATAAAAATCTCAATTAAATGAAGTGATTAGACATTAATGGGGTGATAAATAACATTAAATCCAGCCCCTATCTACTCCCTTGGATCAACCCATAAGTGGGTTAGCCCTCCATTGATTCTATGGTTTCAATGGAAGCGGAAAGTAGACTCATGAGGGAGGAAATGGAGAAGTAAAAAAACACAATAAAATAATATTCACTACACCGTTGTGTGATAATCTCCCAAAGTTTGGTATGAAAAAGTTCACACCTTGAACCAACGGTATCAAAGTGATAAGTATAACAACAGAATAATAAGAGAAGAAGATCTTTTATTAAGAAACAAGGATGAATTAAAACAACTTACATGTGGAACACAAATTTGAGACAACAAAACCGCAACATATCATTACAATGAAGGAAAGCTCAAATATTATTAAATACTCCAACACCACTTCCTTAAATAGTAATTATTGAGCCCTTTGGTCGATCCTCCAACAGTCCAAGTCTCCTCAATTAATTTTGGTAGTCTATATGTGCGTGTAAAGTAAGGGAGAGTTGATTTTTCCACCCTTGATCCGAGGTGGCAGCCAGCTTTCCTTCACCGAACAGATGCACTTGGAAAACCTACAATCTAGCCAAATCAGAGTGGGCCATAGAATATGAAAATGGAGCCCTGGATGTCTACTAACCTTCTCTAAAATACGGGCCCATTTAGAGTTTTTTATTCTGATATATGATCATATTGGTGGGATGTTTTTCTGGGCCGCAGAATCTGGACCAGAATTTTATCTCTATCTTGGGACACTTAAATAGCCATAATGGAGGAAAAATTAGCATTGGCTCCCGAAGAATGATTTGTTTCTCTATATGTCTTCTAAAAGTCTACGAAATTTTGGATTCATTGGGCCTTTATTGTGGGCCCCAAAGTCTCATCAGTGGGATGGTGTCCAATCTACCTTCTCCAAAATTGTTTCTTTTCATCACCAAATATCTCCATCATCATTTATGAATCATCCATTGATCCCTGAATGAAAAATGTTTAAATTGAAGTGAATATACATTTCAAAAAATAGAAAATTAAAATATGTACAATTACATTCCTTATAATTAGATGACTCATTGGGCCTAAATTGGTGTACATTAGGCATGAAGTGCACAAATGATGTGAATGGATGTTCAAAATCAAAATCAACTAACTCAGGCCCATAAGATCAAAAATTAACATTTAATATAATTAAAATGTAATTAACATATTTGTTTTATTGGATAATAAGACACGTAGGGGAGACTTATGCAGCTGGCAATAGGCAGTTAATGCAGAGGTCCATGTGGACCAGGCCATCAAGTGGGAGACCTTAGGATACAGGTTCGGTTGTGTGGGGAACCCAAAACAGAGCCAGCTATCGAAGGAGCAGGTAGTTCTATGAATGCGGTGGACAAGGTCACATGGCTCAAGACTTTTCGACCCACCATTCAGACGAGTAAAAGACAGTATAGGGACCTCCCATGCAGAGGCATAGGTTCGACCGTGGCAGTCCGTCAGGAGTAGGCGGACAAGGCATAGGAGCTGGCTGAGCGGCGGGTGGTGGACGACGTTTCGAGGATCTACCACCACCACCACCACCAGGAGGTCCACCCCGACCACAGGGAGCTTGCGGACAAAGGCAGGCTCAGCTCTAGTAAGTGGAGGCTTACGACCACGGCACACCTGAGATGATTTGAGGTACTCTGTGTTTACTCCACCCTTGCTGTAGTACTTATAGACACAGGTGAAATTCATTCTTTTATTGTTGATGCCCTTATTCAGAGCATAAAGATTCGGATGGATCCGTTGGCTCGATCCTTACAGCTAGAGACTCCTATGGGAGCAGACTCGATGATTACACACCGGTGCCGGTAGTGTGAGCTTACTCTAGGAGGCGAGAGCTTCGGCTGGGATCTTCTTGTAGCGGCGTTGAGGCCTTATGACATCATCTTGGGTATGGATTGGTTGTCTACAATACATGCTTAGATCGACTGCATTAGGTGCAAGGTGCGGTGTATCTGCACAGATGGGAGTAGGTTCACCTTCACCGGTGAGAAGGGATCCTTAGCAGCGCAGGATGGACTTACGCAAAGGAGAGGGTAGCTGATCACACATCAGTTGTCTAGTCTCATCCTCGGAATGGTTGATGTGAAGAGACCGAGTATTCATGTTGTGGTGGATCAGTATGAGGATGTTTTTCCTGACGACGTACCCGGAATACCTCCTCGCAGAGAGGTAGACTTCTACATAGACCTGTACCCCAGGACATCACCAATATCTACTCTAGAATATCGGATTGCTCCCGCTGGGCTTCATGAGCCGTAGGTACAGCTGGAGGACTTGCAGGGAAAGGGATTCATCTGACCCTGTGTTTCACCCTAGGCTTCTCTGATTCTGTTTTTCAAGAAGGCGGATGGGAGATTACGACTATGTGTTGACTACTGTCGCCTGAATGAGTTGACAATGTAGAACAAGTACCCACTTTCAAGGATTGACAATCTCTTTGATCAGCTCAAGGGAGAACGTTGGTTCTCGAAGATAGACCTCAGGTCAGGCTATCACCAGCGCAGAGTTCGAGATGAGGATGTATAGAAGATGGCCTTTAGATTTTTGTATTTCCACTATGAGATATTGGTTATCCCTTTCAGTGTAACCAATGCTCTAGAAGTGTTCATGAGTCTCATGAACTGGATCATCCAACATTACCTCAACCGTTTTGTCGTAGTCTTCATCAACGACATACTGATATACTTGAATACTGAGGAGGAGCATGCCTACCACATGCGGGTTGTAATGGATATACTCCGAGAGCACCAGCATTATGGTAAGCTCTCGAAGTTCTAGTTATGGATATGAGAGGTACACTTCTTGGGACACGTCATCTCGGAGGCGAGAGTTGCAGTGGATCCTACGAAGATCGAGGCAGTGATTTCTTAGGAGCCACCTTTGAGCGTGATGGAGGTGCGGAGTTTCCTGGGTCTGGCTAGATACTATCATAGATTTGTTCTGGAATTTTCTAGAGTTGCAGCACCACTTTCAGCTTTGATGAAAAAGGGGAAACCCTTCCTGTGGTTAGATAGATGTCAGCAGATCTTTCAGAAGCTGAGGAAGATGATGAACAGTGCACCCATCTTCAGGCTACCGGATGAGGGCATTGATTACGTAGTTTACTACGATGCATTAGGGACAAGACTCGGGTGTGTCCTGAGGCAGGAGCGAGCAGTGATCGCGTATGGTTCACTGCAGTTGAGGTAGCACAAGCAGAACTACACTACCCATGACCTGGAGTTAGCAGTAGTGGTCTTTGCCTTGAATATTTGGTGACACTATCTAATGGGCGGGTGATTTACAGTTTACTCTGACCACTTTAGTCTCAGGTACATCTTCCCGTAGAAGGACCTGAACCTGAGACAGCGGCGATGGCTCGAGTTCCTCTAGGACTATGACTTTGAGATAGTCTATACTCTTGTGAAGGGGACCATTGTAGCTGATGCTCTCAACAGGAGATCGGGCATTCAGCTACTAGGAGAGGTGATAGAGAAGTTAGTCGTGTTGTAGATATCCATTGTGGATAGAGATGGAGAAGCCTTTCTACAGTCACTCACAGTCACTCCTCCACTCCATCAGCAAGTTAGAGAGGCACAACGAGGGGATGATGACTGCGAGACACAACGTGCTCAGATATCCTTAGGGCAGGCGCCTGATGGATTTTCTCAAGGAGAGGATCACGTCATCATCTTCAAGGGATGTACTATGGTACCAGTTGCACTACAGGAGGAGGTGTGGAGGGAGTTCGACACTTCCCCTCTAGCGGTACATCCAGGAGTGGCAAAGATTGATCAGGTTCTCAGACGACAGCACTGGTGGCTGGGAATGAATAAGGTTGTAGCAGAGTTCGTTTCACGATGCCTCACTTGTCAGCAAGTGAAGGCGGAGCACCAGGTACCAGAAATCTTGGTACATCCCTTAGAGGTCCTGGAGTAGAAGTGGGATGGGATATGCCTGGATTTCCTGATGGGGCTTCCACGAACATCCAGAGGGAATAAATCTATCTAGGTGATTTTTGACCGACTCACCAAGTCGGCCCACTACCTACCGATCAGAGAGCAGGGATCAGAAGAGATCTTGGGATGACTCTACATTCTGGATATCCTACATCTTCATGGTGTTCCATCGACTATTGTTTCTGATCGAGATGCTCATTTCACTTCCCGGCTATAGAAGGGGTTACAGGAGGCTTTTGGGACACACCTACGTCTAAGAACCGCCTTCCATCCTCAGACAGACAGACAGACTGAGAGGACCATACAGACACTTGAGGACATGCTCCGTGCATGTGTACTTGGATTTGGTCGCATCTGGGAGGATCACCTACCCTTGGTGGAGTTTGCGTACAATAATAGTTACCACTCCACCATCGGGATGTCACCATACGAGGCACTGTACGGCCGACCTTGCAGATCACATCTATGATGGACTTACCCTAGGGATTCAGCACATATAGGACCAAAGATGGTTCAGGATATGACAAAGAAGGTGTATATCATCCAAGAGCGGGTGAAGACTGCACAGAGCAGACAGAAGTCCTACGCTGATAGGAGGCGGAGACCACTGGAGGTCGAGGATGGCGATCACGTCTTCTTATGGGGCTCACCTCAACGGGGTCTATGGAGATTTGGCTGGGGTGGAAAGTTATCTCCACATTTCATCGGACTATTTCAGGTCGTCAACAGAGTAGGCGAAGTGGCTTACTGCCTGGCCCTTCCACCTCAGTTGCACCAGGTGCATGACGTCTTCCACGTATCTCAGTTGAGGAGATATGTGCACAACCCGACCCACATCATTGATCACAGGGAGCTGGACATCGATGATAGGGTGACGTTTTCGGAGGTCCCGGTGGAGATTGAGGATCGATGGGAGGGGGTCCTACATGGATGGTCGATTCCTCTGCTGCGCATTCGCTGGTAGCATGGGAACCTCCAGAAGATCACTTGGGAGCAGAAGACACATATGTGAGCTCAGTGTCCCCATTTTTTTCCTAGTGTTTGTTGTAGCTTTATAGGTATGTAAATCCATGATGTGGTAGTAATGTAAACACCCGGAATTTTCAAGGAATTTTTTTTCATAATTCTTCAGAATTATACCAGTCCGTGGCTTCTGAAGGCACTTGATTCTGAGGCCTGGTGTGTCCAGAATCAATTTCTGATGTTTTTTTCGAGTATGTTCAGTAAACGTACGTGTAGGTTTTTCTATCTTTTGAACCGTTGCTCGGAATTGAAATATGAGGGCACTAATGAACTCGCAGCGCCAGTATTCTCTTAAGGAGACCTTTACCGCAGTTTCATTTTATGCGGGTTGAGAGTTTTTGTTTAGGGTTTTAGAATGAAATGAATAAAATGAATAAAATTGTGGAACACAATTTTAGTTAAGTTGGGTGGTTATTTTCTCCCAAGGGGAGTTAGTGGTGGGTCCCACACCCACATAACCTCCCATGGGAGGATATTTGTGAGGTGGGGCGCACACTATTTCCCAACCTTTCATCTCCCCATAACCTCCTTTTAACCCCCATTTAACTCTCCTTTATTTAATTATTTGACAACTCCCTTTAATAAAGAGATCTCTTCACCTCTCTCTCCCACTCTTAAATGTTTTCAAACATATTTTAATTAATGAGTTCATCCTATTCAATTAATTAATTAAGTTTTTTTAATTTGGAATTGCACGTGTGAATATAAATAATAGCTTAGCTATTATTTTATTTTTGGGGAACTCGTTGTGTTGAAAGGATTTGTGAGAGAGCATTGGAGAAATAGAGAAGGTTGTTCATCTCTCAACTAAGAACACCATACTTCCAATAATGAAAAGCTGAGGAATGTCAATGTTCACCTTTGATCTTCGGCCAAACCAATGGAGAAGGATCCACCCGTGAGGAATGCCGACGATGTGCCATCATCCGCCCTTCTTCCACTAACATCAACGAGTTAACGCCGTATCCCCGCGACGTCGTCTTCCGGGATGCTCGACTACCGCGAACCTTATCTCAAGTAGGGGTTTGTTCATTTTGATGTGATTATCTCGTACCCCGTTATTCCTTGGAAATAATTGTTTATTTTCAGCCAACTACTACCACCTAATGTGCAGGGCACATGTCGAATTCACACGGCCCGAAAACCCTCCGTAGTCTCTTTTGATTGCGATGGAGATCATGATAGGAAGGTGGCGACGGATGAAAGTGGCGGCAGTCCGCCGGCCGCATGTAGAAGAACCCTGGCCCAAAACCGCAGGTAGCTCAGCTGATGAAGAACCGGCCGGCAAAGGCCGGCTGGGCAGAAGGAGGATCGCGTCGCCAAAAGGGGAACCGCGCTGTGAAAGACCGCAGCCCGCATTCTGCGGGCCGCTCGGTGGGAGAACCGGCCGGCAGGTGGCCAGTCGGGCTGAGCAGAACGGTGGCGTCGCGCCTAAGAGACTACGGCCCGCCTGAGCATACTGTGTGTGGGAACCCTAGAGCTAGCTGCGACAACAATGACTACCATACTGGAATCTTCCGTGGGTTAGATGATGGCGACAACTATACTGGAATCCTCTGTGGGTTCGGCAGCGACGACAACTGTACTGGAATCCTCTGTGGGTTCGGCAGTGACGACAACTCTAATGGAATCCTTCATGGGTTCAGAAGTGACGAGAAATGTACTAGAATCCTCCATGGGTTCGGAAGCGATAAATACTTTACTAGAATCATCTGTGGGTTCGGTAGTGATGATGAATCAGTGACTTCATCTGATCATCTTTATCTCTATACGAAGGATGTGTAACTTTGTGAGCAGAGTCTTGATTTTCAATCATTATCTTTGATGTGACTGACTTCTTTCCTTTGTGGACTGGGTTGTACTTGGGCTCGAGAGTTGGAGTCGAACTAGGATTGATGACTTAGGTATATGTATGGGAATATACCTAAGTAGAGCTGGTTGATACTTTGTGATTGTATCTTTCCTTTGGTGGTTTATCCTTCGTGGATTCTGGGAGACCTTCGGGGGTCTCGGGGTCCCTAATGAGTATTGTTATACTCACCCCTGCATGGTCTATGCCCACACTATGTTGTGTTGGATGTTGACGACGAACATCACTGATCATGGAGGAGACATTTTGAGTTGGACAGTACCCGGAGGTGGATCACATGGTGAGACGTACACGGAGAAGATAGACGGATCTGAGGTACTGAGGAGACCATATGTACACACCCTTCATGTGGGATTCCAAGAGAATGACTCGGTGGTTGCTGTTTTACTTTACTGCTATTGTTCTAGCTTTTCAGTTGTACTATACTTTCAGTTGGGTTTGTATTCTGGCCCATTTACCTTTCAGCACATACTTTTGTATTCAGTATCACTTTGTGCCTACATCTTTTGCGTACTCTGTTGTGTTGTTTACTTTTATAAATGAAATGCCTTCCCTTTTTTGGGATTTACAACTTACGTTCTAGTCACCAGCCCATGGCCTATGGAAGGCGGGATTGGGGTAGTCACGACACGGGCCCTGAGGATGGGTCGTGACAAGGATGAAATTATTTGACTTTATAAAAAAGATAAATTGTTTTGAACAGTGAAATATGGAAATTTATGATATATATACATTATAAGTTAAATTCACTATTACATGAATCATCACAGATATAAGAACAATAATATGTAACTATCCTTATATATTTTATATATTTATTCATGGATAAAAAATTATTTCTTTTCATGATCCAAAATAATAAACTAATGGATAAAATAATCACAAAACACCACTCTCCTCCAGAATAAATACAACCCATCAACACCAATTCTCCTCACACATATTAATCATTGAATATTGTAAAATTAAATACCGATACAATTCCAAAGACTCCTCCCCATGTATAGGATTTTTTTGTCTCAAATTATACAAAAACAAATTTTCATAAGGATATTCTCAACGAGAAGAATCCAAGAGGTAAAATCCTCTTTCGCTTTATTTACTTTTCATATTATTTTATTTTCATATACTCTCATATCCTCCACTACCAAATCATGGATGACAAATCTATTATATAATATATACTAAAATTTTATTATGTCAATATTAAATCCACCATAAAGTCTAATCATCTATTTCTATTATTCTAGAAATGAAACATAGTCTGTGAGGTACTGATTTACCGTTGTCATGGATGACATGTTTTCAATTATCAATTTCACCATCATGTCTAATCATAAAACCATTTTAATGGTTAAAATAGATTATAATATACTTATCAAAGATTATTTAATGTTATATTTTAATAATATTTACATAATAATAACTTAATAAAAAACTAGTGTGTGATAATCAAAAAACACCGAAATAATCCTAACGGTTGTCATTAACATTTTATTTAATGAATCATAATCATATATTGATAAAAATGATATATAAAAGTATTAAATATTATTTAATATCATTAATAAATTTTAATAGAAATTTAGGATAACTATTCCCATTTAATGTGATCTTTCGTACATGTATACAACTGAACCAATCCTGAAAACTAAGGAAATGAACATTCCTGAACAGTGAAAATGAATATTATAACTCATCACAAAGACCATAAGTGAACATAATAAAATTATAATAAATCTAATAAATTATTAACAGGTTCTAAATTAAATTATTAGTAAATATAATTTCATTATTTCAGACTTTAATTACATGTTCATAAAACTTTTATATATAAGATAAGGGTTTCTTACTGAACTTTAATTTTCCAGTCCGGAAATGCATTCTCTCTCTTTACCCAAAATTAATTCAATTTTATTTTTATATATTTCATTTAAATTATATTTATATGTTCTAAAATCATTTAACTGGAGCATTTTGTATTTATTTTATGGGTAAATACATGTTACACATTTTTCCTTTCTCAATTCATCCGGACAAGAATGCCCAATTAGAGGGAACTTTCCGATTTCTTACTCATTTTGAAGTACACCCCAAAATATATTATAAGACAATATTATTTTTATTAAATATAAAAATTTTAGTCATGAAAAACTATCTTTGAATATTTCATGTTTTACAAAAAAATAATACTTTTTATTTTTTAGAGATTCTTTAATATTTTCCATTATATAGTACTAAAGAGTATTGTTTCTATGTTTCTTATAACTTATTCTTCTTTGTTTTCACATAAGTTGGAAATATTTTATTCCTAAAACATAATTTCATCGAGAATAAATTTTATTTTTTGGATATACATGTTTATAATATGATTTTTTGAGAAATAAAAATTATTTTTCCAAATAACTCTTCTAACAATGTAAAAGGGGTTATTTTTCTTATGAGTTCCTCGATATTTTTATTATAGTTTTTTCATATTTTTAAACTTAATCCATTGATTATTATTCTTTATTGGGATTTATATTCTCTAATATCATCTATAATACTTCATTGAATAGTTTATGATTATTTAGACTATGAATTTTCTATATTGATACCATTAACCATACCGCTCAACATATTTATTGACTATATTTATTGATTGGGGAAATATACTTACATTATGTATCTATGTGTTGTTTATATTTCACCCAAATAATATGAGTAATACATTTGAATTAGTATGTAATGTTTGGGGACCTATATATTCCCTTTATTCTTTAGTAGGTGTCAATAGAAAAAATAGATATGGACTAGGCTGAGGCCTTGGCCATTTATTTTTAAATCTAGATTTAGTCGAGGCCATAACCATTTATTTTCAAATTTCATAGTCGATTACATGAAGGTATGTTTCAAAGGTCTAGCATTATTGATTACCTCATTATCTTATTAATAATTTATGATAAATGTGGTTATCAGTCTAGTATCATATCCATGTTTATGTTAAATTTACATATGATTACTTATATAGAGTTAATTAATCAGATTTTATTCATAACAAATTTTTTCCAACATTATGTTCTAACGGAACGAGTTTTCAGTTATTCCCCTTTCATTATTATTAAAGTTCATAATATCTTCTTCGTTATTCCATATCCTTACTAAGCATCCGATCTTACTCCTTCTTATGATTTTCCCATCATGTAAAGATGTATACTACGAATTTCATGTATGGAAAATGATCAATCTTATGGGTTTTTTTCAAAAACGATTCTATGTTTTTTTTTTCACAAAAAGTTGTACCATAAAATTAATGTATGTTATCTAGATTCCAAAACTGCTAACTGATCGATCCTTTGGGGTCTATGTCCAGTAAATATACCAATTAAATAATGTAAGGCATCGACTCTAGGATATTGGGGTTGGGGTCTTTAAAGTTTGTGTCATAGAATGTTTAGTAGAAAACATAAAAAATAGATTTATAAAAAATATATTAGGGAACATAAAATAACATATAATTTGAGTATAATATTTTACGAACATCCTAGAATTATGGTAAGGTACAGATTATGTGGGTCATCCTAGAAATAAATCCATTTTTGGATACTACAAGTGGATATGGGTTTGGTATAGATGTACCAATAGGTTAACAAATTAGAAAAGTTGTGTCATGATTGAATTTGATTAACCTCGTACATGAAAATGGGCCTTACCGCACACATGGTTTGACACACCATATGGAAATTCATAGGATAACTCACATTTTCTTCTAAAACCAATATAAAGGATTTAAAAGTAAATATGTACCTGAGGAAACAATGTTTATGATTATGAGATCAGCCATTCACACATTCCTAATTTATGAAAAGTGTTTTTCTATTTCAAAATTATGCATTATAATTCGTACAAAAACATAGTGTATGCCAATTTTTTCAAATGGAACACAGTGAAAGGATGGAATATTTATCAAAAAATATAATCAATGTAGTGATTTCCCACCCATGGAGGATAATTATATTGCAACTTGGGATAAAATTGGTGCTGAACAATTTATAATTGTACGAGGACAATAGAATCGTTTTATGAATCATAAATATATAGGTATGGAGTATCCTGATCCATAATGTGGAGGAACAATGCTATACTTTTTAATGACACAACAAACTCCAACTTTCATGGGGAAAAGAAACCCATTTGTAGTTAATAAGTGCATAATTTCCTTAGATAAGATATTTATCAATTTGGGATATAATAAGAGGTATAATGTTTCATGGATGTTTATCATCTCTCTGGAGAGTCCGATCAATTGTTGACATTAGTTCAATACTCGATAGAGGTTGAAGAAATTTAAAAACAGAATGGATGGATTTTAATGAAATTTTCATAAAATATATTTCTCTCATGAATAGCAAGCGAGTATAAAGATATAATTTTGTAGTCGGAAGAAAAATGTGGACAAAAACATTTCGATGTATTATGTAAAAAATTCATGGATAATGAGTCAATCTATGGATTATGTACATAATCTAAAGAGAAACATTCATCAGTTCATTGATTGGATAAAACCATTATATTGAAGTTAACTAGTCTCCCAAACTACCTGACCATAGGAATATATACTCTCATGTTCTATAAAGGTAGATAAATAATTATTATTATAAGGGAAAACAAGAGGATAATAGTGCAGAGAAGAAAGGAATGGAATAGGGGAATAATAAAAAGTTCATTTTCTAATGTGTGAAACTTTTGTATGGAAACACAATAGTTCCTGCTTAAAATGGAGGAATTTTTTATAAGTGTGGTGATAATGGACATAATTATCATGATTCTATGGAAAAGAGAGAATCTATCAATTTTCAATGATACAATTTCTAGGAGATGAGACACTATGAAAATAAACATCCAATGATTTAAGAGACATTCCTCAAAAAAGGAAATGAGATCAAAGACAAGATTATGTGATCACAAAAGCTGATTTTGAAATTCATAATGTTGTGTTAGAAGGTACATTAATAATATACTCAAATTTAGCTAATTATATATTTTATTCAAGACCATATAATTATTTTAAATCATTTATGATTACATTAAAAATTAGATATTTTCCATTAACCTTAACAAGTGAGATGTCATTAATGAATCAGTGTAATCCATTTTGCAACAAATGTGTGTTTAGAAGTTTCTATTATGACACATAAACATGCTCTAAATTTATATTTTGTCATCATACCTATGTTTTATTTTGATATAATTCATCATATGGACTAGATTTTGAAATATAATGAAAAAAATAGTGTTAAGAGAAGGATATTATGATTCATGATGAATGTTTGTAATTTATCATATTTAGAGGGGATACATCACTATCTGATTCAGTTCTTGATCAACTTAAAGAAGATCTAATAAATTAAATTCATGGGGATGAAGAGATAACATTATCTATGGGCGAGGGAATAAATCTTCAAACTGAGGACATAACTATTTTATAGAAATACATTGATGTAATTTTAAAGGATTTACCTAGATATCCTCCAGTGTGACAAAACAAAATTTATCTGTATTTCATCCTTCATTCAAGTAAAATATCAAAGGATCCATTTAAATAGACCCTGTGGAGTTATTTGAGATAAATAAACAACTATAGGATTTGAGTGATAAGTTATTTATTCTCCTTAGTGTTTCTCTATGAGGATTCATTGTTCAAATTGTCAATAATAAAGATGGATCCATGAATCTATGAATTGACTATAGATAAATCAATGGTATTAAAACAAAGTACAAGTATCCTTTGCCTCTCATTGATGATTTATTTTATCAAATCACTAAAGAAAATATTTTTAAAAGTTTAAAATTTGATCTGAATATCATTAATTCGGTGTGAGGAAGGAAATTTTTTTTAACACAACATTTCAAAATAGGTATGGATATAATGAGTTTATAGTAATTCTATTTTGAATAATTAATGCACCAACTATTTTATGGATGTTTTGAACATATTTTTAATGGAATATCTTGATGATTTTGTTGTGGTATTTACTAATGATATTATGATATATTTTAAATTCTATGGGGACAATGAGAACCACTTCCAGATTTTACTGTAGAATATTAGGAGAAAATAGTTACATTAGAGGATTATATATTGTGAATTCTAGCTTCAAATAGATTCTTTTCTTTTTAATATTATCTCTAAGGATGAAATCTCAGTTGATATTATTAAGAAAATTGTGATTCAAAAATGGCCCACACCAAGGAACATAACTAAGATATGTAGATTCATTGGTTTAGCATATTATTATTAGAATTTTGTTTAGAATGTTTCCAGATTAGACAACCCGAGAACCATGCTTAATAATAAAGGGCTTTAGATTATATGAAAAAAAAATTAAATGGTGATTTTAAGAATTTTATAGTACATTATTGTATTATCCGACCATTTCTCTTCCATTGAGAAATAGTGGATTCGAGATTTATAAGGATGTATCAAATAATGGAATTGGATGTGTCATATGAAAAAATATAGAGTTATTTCCAATGCATCAAGGAATTTAAAAACTCAGAAACATAACCATCCAACTCATGATATTCAGTTAGTATCTATAATCTATTCTCTTACGTTATGGAGACACTATGTCTTTGGTGAATGATGCTAGATATATACAAATCATAAGATCATGAATTATAACTTTTCCTAGAAAGAAGACATCATAAGGTAAAGGCGATGGATCATGCTACTCAAGGATTATGATTTTTTTTAATATAATACCAACTAGGAGAGGAAAATGGTAATAGATTCAAATATAAGGAAGGATAATAAAGTTCCAAACAAAATTAGGATTGACAACAATCAATTTTACATTTATCTAGAAAATATTTTTATGGGAATTATCAAATATTATAAAATATCATTACTTTTAAAATTGTTTTCCCAAAAATTATTATTGAAAATGTTTTAATGTTCTCAATCTGATGATGAAAATTTTAAAAATAAAAATAAAGAATCCAATGATGGGATGTTGGTATACTTTGTTCTCATGGATGGAATTAGAAAATTTGGGAGGTGGATTTGTGTTCTTTCTATACCTGAGATAAAAATAGAGTTATTGGATGATACACATAGCTTTAATTTCTCTATATAACATGTTAGTACTAAGATATTTTGAGATTTGAAGGAAAATTTATCCAGGGATTGTATAAGGTAGGAAATTGCTAATTATATATCGTGATGTTTAGTCTATAAATAAGTAATGGATAAACCATAACATACTAGAGGATTGATGAAACATATTTATATTCCTGCTAGGAAATGGGATAACGTTATTATTGATGTTTTCACTGGATTAAAAAAATCTCTACAAAATAATGATTCAATATGGGTAATTAATTACCGACTTGGAAAATATGCACATTTCTGTGCTATAAGGATGATGTTCCACTAGATCACCTTGTATGACTATATATTAATGAAGTTATAAGACATCATAGAACACCTATTTCAAATACTTCAGATTTTTATCTATGATTTATATAAAAATTCTGGAAAAGTATTCAGAAATATTTGGATAATTAGCTTCATTTACACACTTCTTATCACCCTCAAAATGGTGGAAGTTAGATAGGATGCTCCAAACATTATAAGACATGTTGAGATCATGATCACATGACATTAAAGCAATATGGGATTAGTATTTACCTTTGTTAATGTTTTTATAGAGTAATAGTATCTGTTCAAGTATTAATATGGCACTATATAATGCATTTTATAGAAAGACATTTCATCCACCAACATGTTCGGATGAAGTTGGTGAAAAGGATTGTATGTTCAGAACATGTGGAGGAAACAACAATAAGGATAATGACTATCCATACCCATATCAAAGAATCCTAGTTTAGGAGGAAAGGAAATGTCAATAATCAAAGGTAAGATTTGGAATTTCAATTGGGAGATCATGTATTTTTATATTATCTCAATGTAAGGGTTTTACAATATTTGGAATGAATGTGAAACTGATCCCTAGGTATAGTTTAACTTTAAAAATAATGGAGGGAGTTTTAGTTGTCAATTATCATTGGGTGATGACACCAAGCCTTCCTAATGTATACAATGTGTTCCATAACTCATTATTAAGAAAGTACATTACAGACCCAACACATGTCCTCACATCTAAAATATTAGAATTGGAACCTAATTTACCTTACTGTGAAGAGCCTATCCGGATTCAGAACACTAAATAATAGGTGTTGAGGAATTATAATATTTGGTTGGAAAATATTCTTCTGAAAAATAATTAAATTTTTGAGGCAATGTGGGAATTATAGGAAATTATGATGCAGAACTAGACAAATATTTTTTGAGGTGACACTCCTGATAATTTGAGGATAAAATTTTTATTGGTGGGTAGATGTTACACCCATAGATATTATGGTATGTCTCTTTAAATATATTATCTTTAATAGTTTATACATCACAAATAATAGATTATCAAACTGTAATGTAGTATTAAATATAACTATTTGAATAGTAATGTGACCATTATGGATAGTAATTTGACCAATAGAATAGTAACATCACTTATTAAAGTTAAAAAATATGGTATCTTATAAATGGAAATATGGTATATTTAAATCACGGAACATTTAGATAAAATTTTTCAAATCAATAAATTAATTTTTGGTATTTTTTGAAACATAAATTTTTATTTAAATTTTTTTACATAAAATAATTATTTAATGATAAATTATCTTTATAAAATTTATTAATAAATTTTTATTATTTTACTTATTTATTTTAGATAATTTTATGATATGTTATTTTTTTTCATGGTGTCATAAAATAAGTTATAATTTCAAAATTTGTATTTTCCAAATTAATGATGTTTTTAATTATAAAATAAAATTCTCATATATAGTAATTATTTTTATAAAATGGTATACATTTTTTATTCTACACATCAAAAAATTAATAGTTAGAACAATTTGTATTTCTTCTAAAATATCAAAATTTTGGTGAATAGTGATATATAGTATTTTACAGAATATGCATATTATAAGTTAAACACTCTATTGCTTGAGTCATAGCTGATGTAAGCACCATAATATCTTACAATATTTATCTGTTTACTATAGTTAGTCATATAATCAACCCTATTTCTTTTATTGAGAAAAAATAATAAATTGTTGATTAAAATAATCACAAAACACCCCTCTCCTCCATTATAAATACCAACCTATCCACCTCTTATCCTCACACCCCTTAAGCCTTTAATTTTGTCCAATTTTTACTAGTATCTTACCAATAAACTTACCCACATATAGGAGGTTATGGTAAAAAAATAAAAAAACCAATTTCCCTAAGGTGGTTCCCAATGAGTTCAATTCAAGAGGTGAAATCCTATTTCTCATTCTTTTTTTCAATTTATTTTATTTTTTTATAATGTAATCACCTCATTTTCCTAAGAATGCATGATAAAATCAGTTTATTATATACACTTTAATTTTATTATCTAAAATAAAAATACATCATTAATTCACTTCTACTCTTCCATTTTGTTCTAAATGTGAAATCATTATCCGTGAGGTTGCAATTTATCACCTCTATAAGTGATATAATTTCATTTTTCAATTCTACCATCAAGTATGGTCATAAAAAAACTATCACAATTAAAAAAATTATAATATATGTATTATAGGTTATTTAATGATTTGGAACAACTATATTTACATAATAATAATTAATAAACCAAAACTAGTGTGCAATGATCGAAAAAATGCCAAAATAATCTAAATACTTATCCCCATGTTTTATATAATGATTCATCCTCATATTTGGAAAAATACTATATAAGAACATTGAATATTATCTATGTTCATTTATAACATATAATTTCATTTTGGGATAACTATTCTCATTTCACATGATCTTTCATATATGTATACAAGTAAACCAATAATGAAAACCAATAAAAAAACACTTCCAAACAACAAAATTTAATCATATAACTATTAAAAAAAGATCAAAAATGAACTTGATAAAATTATAATAAATCAAATACAAGTTTAATATGTTTTTAATTAAATTATTAATTAATCTAATATCATTATAATACATGTTTTCTACAAATGCAAACCACTTTTCAACATAAGGTAAGTGTTTCTTCCTGAACCTCTATTTTTCAATCGAGTTACAATTTCTATTTATTTACCCCAGTGTAATTCTTCATAATATTTTTATAAATATTTGAAATTATGTTCATATGTTCTAACTCATCTTCCTAGATTAGATCAACATTCATTAATGTAGAAATACATGTCTGACAAGGTTCCCTTCTCAGTTATTCCTGATAATATATCCATATTAAAGAGAACGTCCCCATTTCATTGCAATTTTAGAGTACACTAATAATATATTTAAAATATCATTTTATTAAAATCCCTATTTTTATAATGATAAAATATATTTATAATATTTTTTTTAAAAAAATAAATATATTCATTTTTTTTATTTAAATACTCTCTAATATTCTCCCTTAAACTGTGCTAAAGAGGAACATTTAAAAATTACCTATAACCCCATACTAAATGTTTTTAATTCAGTTGGACATATTTTATTCTAAAAATATAATTTCATTTAAATATCATTTTATTTTTTTGATATACATGTTTATGATATGGTTTTATGAAAAATGAAAATGTTTTTCCAAAATAAATCATATTTTCAAAGTAGAATGGGGTATTAATCTCAATAATTTCTCAATGGTTTTGTTAGATTATTTTTAAAAAATTCTATAAACTCTATTGAATATAATTTCTAATTGGGATTGATGTTCTATGATACTATATACCATATTTTATTAAATTTTTTATGATTAGTTTTAATGTAAATATTCTATCTTGATACAATTCACCTTACTACTCATATTTCATAGTGATTATGTTTACTAATTGGGGTAGGTTATTTTTAATTTTTTATTGTATGTTGTTAATTTTATCCCTATTCATGTGACGAATGTGTTGGACTTAGTAAATGATGTGTGGGACCCATTTTATCCTCTCGATGCATTGGTATGTTTCATGAGACAAAACATATATGGACAAGGGGAGGGATTTCCCATTTGTTTCTAAATATATATTCGGCCAAGGCCCTGTCATTTTATTTTCATATTTCTTAGTTGTTGGCTCGATGGTATGTTTCAGTTGTCCGAAATTATTCATTCCCTCATTATGATATTATTAATTGATAATCCATGTAGTTATTCATTTATTATAATACCAATAGTTAACATTCATTCTCATATTATTATTTACATGTAATTATTTAATTCTTTTATTCATTCTATGTTATGATCAATAATTGTTTCTATGGTAATGTGATTTTAGTAGGTCAACATTCGTTGTTGAACTTATTTATATCATCTTTTGTAGTATTTCTTACCCTTATTTAGCTACTGATCTCACCCCTCTGTTAATATTTTTTTTACCAGAATGTGATTTGTTATATTATGAATAACTTTTAGGGATAATCTAGGAGTTTATGGGGGTTTACAATTTAATTTCTATGTTTTTTTTCATGTCCTAATGTAATTTTAATTCCTGCAATCTATATTCCAAACATGTTAAGCTAACAATTCCATGGAGATGAGTGTCTTGTATCTATTCCAATGTAATAATTTAAAGCACTGGCTCGGGGATACTGGGGTCAAGGTATTAACAGCTACATTATATAGAAATTGATCATATTGGAAGGAATGGTAATTGGTTAATGTATATACCACATGAAGGTCTTTACATTTTGGAAATGATAATAAAGCTGGAGTTGGAGCCATAACTAGAGGTTAACAAAATATAACTATAATAGGGTTGTTGACTAAAGTTATGAGAAATTAGCATGACCATAGAGAGAAATCCTTTGATCTAGCAGTTTTTTACAATACTAGACCACACCATGTTTTAGGAACATCCATCATTCAATGGGAATACATAACCACTTCATGATGAGAAATAGATAACTTCTATATAGATGACATTTCACTCCTTCAAAAGAAATTATAGGGACATTTCTATCAAGGTATCTTATCATCAATTAGGGTATGTGTATTAATAGTGGTAATTTATTAAAAATAGTAAGGATTAGGATGAAATAATGATCATGGAGTGGATGGATTTTAATGTATTGTTATTATGATAATTTTTTCCATTTATGAAATAATTGAATATAGAGGTACAATTCCAATGATTTTTGTTGAAGGAAGTGGAAAATTTTACTTTGTATGAGATAACATTACAAGGATAGAATGGCATATTGTTAACTATATATGTAATACAAAGAGAAAGATCTACCATTTCTTCAATGCACTAAAAATAATCCTTTTAAAATAATGGGTCTCTCAAACCTCATACAAGTATATATTAACATTTTCCATTTTGATATATAATTAATTGTCAATGACTTATTACTTTTGATTGAATTTAGATAAGAAAATTAGTTTTAAGCATGCTATAGGATGTAATATAAAAATTATAATAAGGGAAGGGTGGATTTTTCATATTGTAATGAATTTTGAATGAAACCTTTTGGAAAATTATTGAATAAAATAAGAGTTTTCAAAACATTTAATATAAATTATACCATTCTCATAAATTGAAAGGAATAAAAGAAGCTTACCATCTGAAATGGTTTATCTCTATAAAGATGTGAAACTATGAAAATGATTTTCCCATGATTTAAATAAATATCACAAAATGACAAGGGAGTATATCCATGACTATGTGATGGAAAAAATATAGATTGATGTTCCCAATGATGTGGTGGATGGTTAATTAATCATATACTAAAATTTAGATACTAATTTATTTGATTATGTATCTCCTCACTACATTATATCTTCCAAATATAATAAAAAATTATAATTTTCAAATACCTTAATTATTGGTAAATGAGTCAATAATCAAAGTTCAAGTCTTACTGGAAAAAGTATGTGTCAGTCAGCTCCCATTATGATACATAAACACACCATTATTATACATATAGTTTATTTTTTTATAATACATGTAATTGAATACCTATCAAAAAATGCTAAAATATATATTTCAAGGAGTTGGAAGTGTTGATTTGTCATAACAATGAAGAATTAATTATGTTTATATAAGATACATCATTGCATGATTAATTTCTTGATCCACCTCTAGTTTCAATTCTAAATGATATTATTAGGGAATAATAACATACAAGATATATAGATAGAAAAGGTAATCATAAAATTTAGGATGTGACTATTTTCTGGAATACATTAATGTATTTAAAAATGAATTACCTTGAAATAAACCATAACATGATCTCTAGATTTATATTGATTTAACTGTGGATTGAAGACCAATACCAATGACTCATTATATAATTTCAACTATATAATTATTAGAGTGAAATATTCATCTAGAGTTTTTAGAAATAGAATTCATTTTGATCATATAGAGACATTATCTCTATTATTAAAGTGTGAAATATTTAAGGATAATAAGATCTGGAGATAAATATTTTCATTAAATGAGATCATCATAATAAATATGATATTTCTCATGTTAATCATGCACTATGATTGATCAATAAACTACTACCTAGGGAATGTTAAAGAGGTATCAAATGCATTAAGTTGAAATGATCATTGAGTCCTAGAAAACATGTAGATTAAAAAGAATCAAATATTTATAGATTTTCATAATAAGGATCAACAAATTATTATGGTTGCTTAAAAATCATTAATTTTTCAAATGACTACCACAATATCTTTTGGAATATATAAAACGATCACATGTTTTTTGTGATAATTGTTAAATGAAAATTAATGTCGTTAGTAATATTAAATATGTAGAATTTAGGTATAAATATGGATGAAATTTGGAAATTGACTATGAGTTCATTCTATATATTATCTAAAAATGAGTTTTTGAATTATCCTCATATAAAAAATTTATCTATACACCCTTTTAGAACCAATATTTATTAAAATATAAATGAAAACTTTCGGAGGGATAACATGAAGTGGGAAATTTATTATTATGTGTCAAGATGATTAGATTTTCAATAGGTTAATTTTCAGACAAATCACCCAAATAGTTTCATTAAAACTGAAAACATTCCTACATGGAAATGGGAAAAAATTACAATTGACATTATCAATAGATTACTGAATAATCCTATAATTATTGATGAAATATAGGTTATTATTTATATCCATATATAGTCTAAAAATTTCAATACCATAGTAAAATCATTACCTGATGAGGACCATGAAAAACTATATATTAATGATGTTTTAATACTACATGTCACACCTCATTCAATTTTTTGTAATAATGATAAAAATTTACATTTAAATAAAGGATAATTCATTAAATGGATCTAGATACTGATATTTATTTGAGCACCACTTACCACCCTCAGACCGACAGAGAGTCCAAAAGTACCATTCAAGAATTAAAAAGATATTAAGGTCCTTCTATCATGACATTAATGGTTTGTGGGGTAAATACATAACTTTTGAGTATTTAAACTATATCAAAACTTTCCATCCATGTATTCAAATAGAACTATGTCAGGAATTATATTGAAAGATATTTCATACTCCAACATGTTGGGATAATATTAGTGAATGGATGATTATCTGTGCAGAACATTTTGAGTAGATAATGGAAAAGAAAAATATTACTAAACCCACTATCAAAGTAGCCCAATGTTAAAAAAAGTAATATGATAATATTCAAATGAATGATTTGGAATTTAAAGAAGGATATCATGTTTTTTAAAATTATGCCCCTGGAAGGGTGGTGTAAGGATGGATAAGATGGTAAAACTAAGTCCCATATCCATCAAACATTTATATATCCTCAAAATAATTTGATATGTGTTATAGAGTATGATAATTCCTATAAGTCTCTCTAAAGTAAATTATTTTTTTCCATATATTCATGTTAAAGATATAAATTCCAGACCCAATTCATGTACTCACCAATGATGAAATAGAGTTGAAAACTAATTTATTTTACTATTTAGAGACTATGTGGATTAAAAAAAAATGTGTTAAATTTGAATTTATGTATATGAAATACTCATTTATGAAAATATATGTTTCATATATTTATAAAATAAATTAAACGATTATTTATTAATTACAAATAAAATAAAAATAATTTGAAAGAATATAAATTTTTTCTTAAAAACAACTTTTTTGAAAAGTGTTTTCCTCTCCCTTTGTGATTTTATTTTAAAATTACATTTTTAACACATTTATAAATATATTTTAAAAATGATTCATAATTTTTGGAATCATCTTGTAAAAAGTATTGGAGTGAATTTTTGAGAGGTTTCTAAAAAGGATATTTTTTCAATGAATTGTAATAAATAACAATTTATAATCAAAAAAATCATTACATTTAAGGAATTTAAAATTTCCTTTTCGTTTTAAAATTATTTTAATGAATTATTAGTTTCATTATATAATATTAAAAACACTTTAGTTTATATTAATCAATTTTAAATTAACATTTTATATTAAAAGATTCTATATATATGAAAATTTTCTCTTTGGAAAACTTATTTTTTATTGCATTTTTGAGTATAATTTTTAATTAAAATTGTCAACTTCATTGAAGGAAATTTTTAAAAATTTATTCCATATTTTTAATCATAATAATTTATATTATATAATTCTTTCAATATATTTTTTTCATAATAATTATTATGAAAAATAAAAATAAAATCATGGTTATGGTGAAAAATGTTTACCAGCAGATAAACTAATATGATAAGGGTTAAAATGTCCTATAAATTGTTTAAATCCTATTGGATATACATTTATCAACATTATCTCATCGATGGTTTGAGAATGACCCATTTTTTAGCATTTTGGAAAGTGGAAAATGTTGTTATCAGTTATTGTTTTAAAAATTCCCAATGGTGTCTACTCCCCCACTTCTAAAAGCCACCCCATATCTTCTCCTATTAAAAATAAAAAAGTAACATAGTTCAAGTAATCACGTAGAAAATTTCTTCCTAAAATACATATCTAAATCCTATTGTAATTGGTTTCATCCTATATGCAATCTGGGATGGCATTGGGTATAAACCTAAAGTTGATTCCAGAATAAGATATAATGTTATTAACTATATATTTTCATTTTATTAATTTTATAAATCCATAATGAATTATTAAAAAATTATGAAATAATATAAACATTATAACCTATAAAATATTATTTCTTTAGGTTAATGGAATACCTATATCTATTTCCTCTTATAATAAATTGAAATTGAATCTATCCATCATGTGAATGAAATATTATAACCTCATGAACTGATGTAATTCGTTTTCCATCACATCTACCCTCAGGTTGATATAATTATCGAATTTAAATTTCTATATGATATATATTTCATTAACAAAATTCTATAATTAGAATACCACATATAAATTCTTATCCTCAAATCTGTTGGAAAAACATAATTTTTCTTGTGCGTAAGTGTGGACTACCGCCTCCACATAGCGATGTGAAAAGTTTACAATTTTATTTTGAAATTGATTTTTGTAAGCATATATATAAATAATATTAGACAAATATTTTGTAAAATAATTTTAATATAATAGTGAATCATGATTTACCTCTTTTTACATTCCATATATTTTAAAAACAGAGACACTGTTCATACATATGTACGATATAACTTCTTTATTAACAGTGTATCTCATTTCCACATCTCTATATTATATAGAACATTATTAAAACATATATAATGATTATATAAAATATTTAAATCAAAATAAAAAAATTAAGATATCTAATCTTTTTAAATTTTAAATGACCAAAATTACCAAACCAAAACATAAATGAAAAACAGAGTTATTTTCACCTAAAATAGTAATTTCAACAAAGAATTTTAGATATACAGGTCAGAAAATGAATATATGTAAATAATATTTGTTATGATATATATGTTTATTATTTTCTAACATATTTATAATATATTTATATTTATATATATTATGTAGGATGTTTGAACACATACAATGGAGATCAGAACTCTGGTAAGTTTTTCTCGTATAAATTTTACTTTTGTGAGATGTATGTCATATTTAACCCTTAGTTAATTTTTTCAGTTTATATACTACCTCATTGATATGTGATATAGTTATCACCTTAATCATAATGGTATTTAAATTTCCATTTTATTTTATTTCTTTTATAGGGATTAGGATTAATATGTAACCATTTTGGTAATGGATTATGTTACAATATCATTGTTTATCAAGATTTTTCATGATTAAGATTACGATGATGAAATGTTGTGATATATATTTGAAGAAACTCATTAATATTCTTATCCAATTTTTATTTATAGAGATTAAATTTTTTCCTCTTATTTTCCTCTCATTGGTAAAACAATATACCAAAATAATATTTTTAGTGATAATAGAATTTATATCATTCATCAGTCGAAACCCTATTTTCTTCCATATCCATGTTTTCAAAAAATCATTATATAATATTTTGACATTATAAAAATGATTTATTTAATAAATTTTTAACATTTTTTTATATTCTAGATAATGTTTTTAAATTAATCTTCTTTTTTATTTCCCAATGGGGCACTTTTTATCATTTTCACAACAATGCGAAAGGAATGTTTCTATACTTATATAGTGTGTACTAAATTACACACCATCATGAAAACACATTAAATTGAAGCTTCCAATAAAATTTTAAAATTATGTTTTAAAAAATATTAATACTCTATAAAATTTTATATTTTGAAAGGTATTTTTCAGGGTTAAAATTTTATTTTCCACAATATTTATTTTGATGAAAATTTAATGGCATTTCTATTAACTATTGGTAAAAACATTATTTCTCTTGTGAACCATTAAGAATATGTTCCAATGATTTAATTTTATAATTTATCAGTATGATTCTAGATCATTTTTAACTACGATGTAATATGTTGATATATTTCATCATATTACACTAAATGATTAATGATTGTGTTTACTGATTTTTGATAATAATGACATTTACTATGATAGTTTATCAATATTATTTTTTGTATTTATTATGTTTTACCCATTACATATGAGGAATTAATTGGACTTATTATGTCATGGTTTGATCATATTATAGCACCTTTATACATCAGTGGATCTCATTACGAAAAATAGATTGAGTATTTGGCTGAGACATAACACATTTATGTAGAATATCTTTGAATGAGGCCTTAACAGTATGGATATGATGTCTGACATTATAAATTCCTTAATTATGATATATTTTTTGATATTCAGTGTGTTTATTTTATTAGTTAGAATATATATGGATATGTTATGAGATAATATTATTATTTATATGAAATTATTTCATCTTTGTTTATTCATTAAATATTATGATCATAATATATATTTAATAGCATGAATTTTAGTTATTTACCTTTTCATATTGATTATGCCATATTTATTCATGAAATATTAAATTGTATTAATACCCTTTCAAATATTTGACATGACACCATTCTTATGTTTCCATTATCTATGATTCCAAGATGTGTATTATAATTTATTATTGTTATTTATCTATTATGGTTGAAGAGGAACTAAAAATAATTAATATTATTATTGTACATGATTTTATTGATACCTTCTAGAATTGTATCATATTATTCCTATAAATCATGAAGGTGATTTTTCCATAGAACTCATGCAACATCTGATATTTCAAATAATATATATAGAATGGCCCAAATTGAGTTATAAGAATTAAATAAGAATTTCCATCAGAATCTTGATAATGGATTCATTCAGTAAATTATTTCACCATTGGGAACCCCAAATATTTTTTTTAATATTAAATATTGATACATGTTTCCATTTTTTGATTATTGAGAAATTAACCTGATTAGAATCAAGAATAGTTTTCTGCAGTCATGTATTGTTTATTTGTTTTATCAATAATGAGGAATCAAATATTTTCCTTCATTTTTATTTGAAATGGATACTATAAGTTAAGGGATAAATTGAAGACATAACCATGATATAATTCCATTTTATGTATGAACAAAATAAATTTATAGTGATTCAATTTGGTCTAAATGATTTTCTTATTATCTTCATGGAATCAATGAATAGAGTCTTTAGAGATAACCTTGATCCTTTTTGGGAGTCTTTAGAAATGATACTATTATAAGTCCCAAGAGTAAAGAAGAACATAATTATTACCTACGCATTATACTAAATATAATTAGTATGCAAATGTAATATGAAAATTTTACTTTTTGAGTGTTTTTTCAAATGATAATTTCATTCATGTAATATCAAATGAGTGTATATCAGTAGATCCAGTGAATAAACCAGTTCATTGTAATTTTCTAACACTAAACACCATGAATGAAATATGTAGCTCTCTTGGATTAGTTCAGTATTATAGACACCTTGTGAAGGAATTCTCAAAGATATCAATTCCTCTCACCATTCTATCTTATAAGGGAGTTAAGTTCCTTTAGAAAGATGAGTGTGTAAGAAATTTTAGGAAACATAATAGAGAGTTTTTGAATGATTATACACTCAAACTAACATGGAGTGGATAAGGATTTTTTATTTCTAGAGATTCATATAATAATTTTTTGGGAATTATTAATGTGTAGAATGATATATTGATATATTATTCCTCACTCCAATTGATGGTCTCTAAAAAAATTAACTAACTCTTGATTTGGATTTAACAGTGGTAATCATTTCCTTACACATAAAGAGTAATTATATGTACATTGACATGTGTGACATATGAACATATTAGAAATGTTTAAATAATATATTCTCCTAAAAATATTTGAATAATTAACAAATAAAACTATTGTAATTGATTAAATATTATGATTTCTCAACACACTACCACTATGGGAATGAGAAAAAAATTTAATGTTTTGATTCAAAAGTATCATTCGAGATTATCTATGTTGAGGATCATAAAATATCAAATAGTTATTTATTTTTAAAGGATGTTCCACGAAATATTGATGTAATTATATAAATATTAAATTTTTCAAATGAGATTTCAACAATATATCCATCTGAATTATATCCATTTGAAGAAAGGCTGATGTGGAGACAAAGAATAAGGTGATAATTTTTCCTTGGTTCATCATTGATTATTACTAAATGATAAATATTAAGAACTGAGAATGTGTCCCGAAAATACAATACCAAAATAAAAAAATATTGGAATAAACTCATTTCTCGTTATTCTCTATTAATCCTATAAATATGAAGTTGTACAGTGTTTTGAAAGACTATTTAACGTGGGATAACATATATATGGGTATTTTAGATTATGAATCATAGTGATCGGTATATAATAATATTAAGGATTATAAATAAGAGTATAATTACAAGTAATAAAAATTAACCATACCTTAATGGAAATGGTAAAATATCACTCGGGATTTTGAATTCAAACCCCCCCAAAACATCCAATGTCAATAATTTAATTTTAGATATAGTTGACCTCTATCTGAATTCATAAAAATTAATTAATATCATGTTTGGTTTCTTACTTGATCATCATTAAATAATATACATTATGAATTTGGTAAGGTTACTTGGGGTACCACATTCAATTATATCTGATTGGGATCTAGGGTTAATCATGATGTTGTTGAGATCTCATCAGTACTATATATTTATAGAATTATGTTTTGGTAATTGATATCATCCTAAAAAAATTCCTAGTCTAAGATGACCATTCAAACCATAAAAAATATTATAATATCCTTTCTCTATATTTAAAAGGTGTTTGGGACTAACACCTTAAATATGTTGAGTTTTCAAAGAATAATATCTTCCACTCAAGTATTCAGATATATCCTTATAAAGCCTTCAATGTAATTAAGTATAGATCACTTCTACAAAATGATGAACATAGCGAAATAAAACTTCTAATACCTAATATAGATGAGGAATTTTAAGAGATGTTCAGATCCACACAATATCATATGAATTTATTTTATATTTTCTAGAAGGTTTATGTTGACAGTTCTCGACAAGATCAATAATTAGATGTTGGTGTGAAGTTCTTCCAATAAATTAATATTGATAAAAAGTAAATTAAATTTATAAAAATAGAAATTATAATCATTAGGTATATTGGTCCCTTTTATATTATTGATCATGTAAGGATTGTAGAAAATATCTTAGCACTCATAGAAAAACACTCTCAGATTCAATATGTGTTCTAATAATCTATTCTAAGGAAGTATATACTAGATCATTTATATGTACACAAATAATGGGTAATGAAACTAGTGAATACTATTTATTATGAGTAACAATGGGTAAAAATATTACATCATAGATATAATGTAATGAGGAAAATACCGCTCACCTGGTAAAAGTTCGTAAATGTAATAAATAGTTTTATGATGCTACATTGGAGCCCATTTATGTTATGAAGAAGTGATGTCCAAAAATTTTTATATTATAGTGATGTAATTTCAATGGAAACATTAAATTTATGATGTCACAAAAAAATATTTTATATGTATTTCAATTGATATAAAATAATAACTATTTGATATATTTTCTTATATGCAACTATGAGTTTATATGAACCGATATACAGTAAACCATTTTTACCAAGATGTTCAAATAGAAAAAATGAATTGTAATAAAAAAGTTAGGAAAATTATGTATAATTTTTTGATTAATTATTATTAATATATATATATTCATAATAAATATGTAAAATATTTTCATTTAAGTCATTTATTCTTCAAAAATAAATTATCATCAATAACTATTTTGGATGTATTTTTCAATGAAAATTTTAATATTAATTTATACCATTTATATAATTTTATTGAGGAAGAAAATAACATATTTTAAATAATAATAATATCATTATCTATTGAATAATTTTTAGGTTTTTTCTATTTTGATTTACTTTTCAATGAATAGTGAAAATACAAATTTTTATAGAAATTATAAATTTTTATATAGTAAATGTCACATTATGGTATTAATAAAATCAATATATAACCTATATCTCATTTAATTATAAATTATATGAATACTTATGTTTTAATCATTAATATATTTAATTTCAGAAAAATTTATTTTTTGTGCTGGAAAACCAATTTTTTTAAAAAAACTATTTTTATGCGCATAATATTTTTTTATCGTAGTAAATTAAGTTAATCTATATTAATAAATGGATTTAATAAAATATATTTTATGTATTCAGTATAATAGTTTGACATTCATTTTTTGTTTCTTACAAGGAAATTAATGGAGGTAAATTTTGTTTTACACTTAAATAGTCGTTTTTGAAAAAGGGATTTCATTGCAATTTTGTCCCTAAGTTAAAATTAAATTCATCCAATTTTATAAATTGATTATGTTAAAATTTATATTTTTAATAATCATAATTATTATAATTAAATTTTGTAAACATGATTTTTTATCATAGTGAATAATAAAAAATTAATCTTTTGTTAGCATGGATAATTTTAAAACAAGTTTACACGGGTGGTAAAAAATATCATAAGGGTAGTATTTCAACCCAATCATGTAAAATAATTATTTTTGGAAGATATTAAAACCATATATTATACCATATTCTACTAATTTTACATTTCCAGCCACATTTCTATTAAATATACCTTGAATTATTTAAATATTTTTATAAATCTAAGGTCTTTCCCTACGATCACTTATAAAAAGGTACCACTTCTCCCCCTTATTCACCCCATTTGAGCCTTATTGATCATAAATTCCCTACCCTAATACATTCCTATAATCCTTATCACTATATTATAGATTATTTTACTATCATGTTATCAATATTTCATGGATCAATGAGTATGAAAAAGAATGGTTCTCGACGAATAAGTATAGATCCTAACAAATCTATTTCAATTTTATTTCTTGCTATACATCCACTAAAATTTTGTAATCGATCAAAAAATTATGAACCTAGTATAAAACGGAAAAATTAATCCTTTGATAATTCTATTGTTCTGTTAGATTAACCCTGCAACTCAAACATAAAACACTTCTTGGGATCCTGGAAAAAACATAGTAATGGGGTGAGCTCAGATGTTTAGTAAGGGTAAATAATTTAGCGGAAGCTATAAACTCTTAGGGCAAGATGTGGAATAAAAAAATAGACTTTTAAACATAAATGTGAACATAATATAGAAAAAATAAATCAAATAATTCCATTGTTCTGTTAGATTAACCCTGCAACTCAAACATAAAACACTTCTTGGGATCCTGTAAAAAACATAGTAATGGGGTGAGCTCAGATGTTTAGTAAGGGTAAATAATTTAGCGGAAGCTATAAACTCTTAGGGCAAGATGTGGAATAAAAAAAATAGACTTTTAAACATAAACGTGAACATAATATAGAAAAAATAAATCAAATAATTCCATTTACCTTTTCACATGGATATTTTACTAGTCTAATAATCAAATCTAATAACTAATTTCATAACGAAGGAATTTATAGTATAGTACTTTAATTTCTGTTCTCAGGCCTCGTGTCAGGACCTAGGGGCTAACTGTAACCGGAACCCAACCCAGAGAGCCTATGTGACCGGACTCCAACCAGGAGAGCCTCTGTAACTGGACTCTAACCCAGAGTGCCTCTGTAACCAGACTCCAACCCTGAGGGTCTACTGTAACTAGACCCCTATCCGGAGGGCTTACTTTTACCTGTCCCCAACCTGGAACATACTATTCCAATACATTCATCTTAAGAAAAAGGTTGAAATATAACATAAACATTCGTATTAAAACTAGCATACAAAATGTCAATACTTTAACAATAATCCTAGAATGGAATAAAAATAACTCATCCACAGTAAAAAATATCACAAAACCTTAAATATAATTTGTGATATTTGTATCATAGTAAATTGACTTCAAACAAGTGTAAAATTTATCAAAGGATGTTCACATAGATGAAATAAAAACTATTTGAGAGAAATATCTCTTTCTATTTTGAAATAATTTAGAGTCACATAATTATAATGAAAACATTTATTTTGAAAATATTCAAATTATATTGTAAGGGAATATTTGACTATGTCATAATGGTGGAAAATAGTTGCAGCCGCCGTATAAGTTAAAAAACATTCCTACCTTAATTTTTTTGAAAAGGTCACAAAGTACCTTGTTTGGAAAATGATGGAAAGATTCCTTTATAAAAAACTTATAAAAAGTAAAACAAGTGTAAAAATTAATTTATCGCATATTCTAGTAAATAGTAAAAATGTTTTGAAATACCTTTTTAAGGAAACACGGATGTGGATGATAAAGATATCCTCGTAGATACTTACGTGAAAACAACCTCGGATAATAAAGAGATTGTAAAATTAACCCTTAACTTATACTTTTCCTTGGTCAAGGGTATACTAACCTCTTTTATAATAGTTAAATAATTGTTATTAAATTATACAAGAACCATATACATAGTTATGATATCCTATATGATCTTCTAATAATGCTTTGTTAATAATATTTTAGTATAATCATCGTTTCGGTTGTTAACTAATTCATTTTCATTTATATTATTTATTATGTGAGTCTTGTGTGTTATGGATGATATGTTTATAATTCAAATCCAGAATGAAATCAAGTCTTTAAACACTATTTTTAATCATTAAATGAAAATTATTCTTCAATGGTTAGGATGGGGAATGAATCACATAGCATTCGTGGAGACGGCAATCCGTACGTACGCACGATCGACAATATCATTCTTTTGATATTAAAATCGTATATAATTGGATGTTATATCATATATATAGAATAATTAACATGTTATATTTATTATTTACATCAATTATTCATCATTATTATACCCATCCATATAAAAATCTATTGAATAACAACTACACCACGACGTGGAGATGGTAAGCTGTACGTACGCACGTATGGTGACATGTCATTCATAGGATGGATAGAATAATGAATATGGTTGTACAATTTTTATAATAACATCACAGTATATAGAATATACCATAGTTATAGTTTTACAATGGAAACAACAAGGAAAGAATAAGTGTAATAAGAAAAGAACATGAAAGAAGTGATGAAATATTTACCTCTTCTTCAGGTTCTTCCTTTTGATTTGATAAAAAGGGATCTTTAGGTTATCTTTCCGACCAAAGGAAGACCTCTAGGAATAATGGAGGAGAGTTTAAAGGATATTTTGGCAGGGTTTGGCTGAGCCAAATGGGTTTGAATGTGTCAATTTGAGTGAAGGGGGAGTGCCCTTTTATAAGAAGGGTGAGGGGCACCTTTGGAAAAGATTGAAATATTATTTTATAATAAAATTATATTCGGTTTATAATAGCTCAAAATTGATATATTTCTAAGATAAAGTGAGGATGGGTTAAAATCCTCTCAACCAATAGGTTTTAGATAGTTTTAGGTTACCATTTTAACCTTATCTTTTAGATTTAACTCTAAGTTAAATAATTTAACTTTTACTGTGTCTTCTGGTATTCTTACACTATATGGTTAATAAACATACTATAGACATACAAAAGAACCTCAAGTGGTTCATTAATGAAATATATAATATTATTTAATCCCTTTTTCTGAACCTTATAGTTTAAGGAATATTATATCAACCAATAATATAGTATTTGTTTTAAAAATTAATTTATGTAAATTTTGACACTATTTGGTATTTTGTTTTTGTGAAAGTCATAGAAACCTTATCACTTCGATAAAAATTTATCTAATCAACTATAACATGTGATATTAACCTAGAAAAATAGTGGAATCCATCAAATGTCTCAAATTACATTTAATTGTATATTTATAATATCAATTATTTTGAACATTCATTAATAAGGTAATTAATACATTATCATTGTGTCATAAACAAATTAAATTATTTATTGTCTAAAAATTATAAATAAAATACAATTATGTAGGAAATATTTTTCTCTTTATACAAAATCTTTATAGTAAAATTTATCTTATGTATAACCCTATATTAAAATGTATTAGTTATCAAAAATTGAATTTAACACTTTTAACTCTTCTTTAAATAAAATATTAATAAATGTCCTAATCTAATCCATGTGGACCTAAAGGGTCATATTTTATTCCTAAGGTTTATTTTGGTCGAATTAGACTTATACAACAGAATTAGGACATTTTTTAGGGTAATAATAATATCATTTTTACCTTTAATTACCCTATTTACTTTTAATCGTGGTAAAAAAATCAACAGTTACTATTCCCTAAAAATTATTTTTATCTTATTGAGCCACATTTTACCTACTGATATTAAACATGTCTCTCGGATTTTTGAAATTCATTTCATAGAAGCGGTAAAATTAGGTTTTATGCAAATTTGCAAATTCTCCTAAGAGGTGGGTAAAAGACGGTAAAAAGTTCAACAAAATTTTTATATATCTAAACTTATTATAAAATGACTCCAATGAATTAAATTGAACATATATAAGTATTATTTATCAAAAATTGAATGTTTTCAGAAAAATTCCAAAATTTAAACCAAAGATAATTTTGATATTATTAATTCAAAAATGAAGTCTATTTTACAAAAATTAAAACATAGAAGTTTCATTTATTAATTTAAAATTATTTCCCGTTGTCGAAACAAAAAAAATGGGTTTTTAAAAAAGTAAAAACTATCAAAAGATTGACATGTGTTTATGTCAAAATTAAATATATAATTACATATAATGACCAACATTGTATTAAATGATAATAATATAATCTACTTATACTTACAAACCATCCAAATGTATCACTGGACACTATAAATTATTTTGATTAAAAAAGTAGTTTTCAATTAAAATTTAGTAATTTTTACTATTCACCCAAATATGAAAGTTATCATAAAAACAGAAACAATTTATCAAAACTAAATTTTTACGTCCCAATTCTAAATAAGAATTTTATTTTGTCAAATAGAATATATAAAAGCGACAATATTGTATTTAATAAGGGTTCCCCATTAAAAGGCGGTAAAATTGAATTTTTTGAAAAATACTTCTGTTATTTGAAAAAATTAATTTGTTCTTATATTTTATCTAAGAAACACATAATATGGATCTTAAAATTATATTGAGTATATAAGATTCAAAATGCATTTAATACTATTTATAACTGCTTTTTGAATGACTAGTTTGGTAATGTTGAGGTGCACTCGAACTCAATGTTGCGTGTAGCGCAAGCTATTAAATTACATTAATGAGATAACTTACTATGAGATCATGGGGTGTTACAAATATATTGAGATATTATTATTATTATTTCATAACCACTTACAACCTCTTATTATTCCAATGGGAGAAGAATGTTTCGCTCTTGTGTATTGTGGACTACTGCCACCATTGAGCGATACGAATCATTTTTTGACCACAATCATTCACGGTTGTTTATTATGAAATATTAAATGTTCATATTTGATATTTATTTAATAATTATTATTCTATAAATATTAATTAAAATTTACATTTATTTTGTTCAATTCATCAAAATTGGAAATGTCACATGTGCGTACATAGTGACTACCGTCTCCACATAATGGTATAATTCATTTTTTTTCACTGCATTATATAAATAATTATAAAATTGTATATAATAAATATTTATTATATTTATATATTTATTAACATTATTTTTATAAATTTACAATGATGAATGTGAAAATACCATAACCACTGAATCAAAATAGTCATGAAAAAACAAGGTAGTTAACACAAGATACGATGATGATATTGAATAATTTTGTTTGAATGGGTGATATGATTTTACAATTAAATAATGAATTGTTTTATATTAATTATTATTTATTTTTTATAAAAATACTTCAAAAAATAATTTCTTATAAAAAATATTAATGTGACTATAAATTAATATAATCATATTTTATGGGTTTTTTGTTACAATGCGATTTTCATAGATTTTTTTCATAAATTCTTGACTCTGAAATTATATGATCTATCTATAACAAATTTTTCTCCATAAATTATCTTCTATTTAATCTAGTATATTATATCATTAATTTTTTACTTTCCTCTCTATATTAATTCAGAAGACTAAAATGTGTTTTAATGATATTTATCATGTTTTCACCCCTCGATCAGGAATCGTTTCTTCCATTCCCATATTTTCTTCCAAGGTATTCATTAATATCTTTCAATATTATTAAAATATTATTTAAATTAATTTTTAACTATATTATAAATTATTTCCCATGATTTATATGGATTTTTTGTATAGTGGTCCAAATATGGTAGTTTTGACTTTTTACCGACAATGTGAATTGAATTTTTTATTTATCATATATTTCATGAATGAAATTATATTACATCGTGAATAATAAAATAGTTTTCTACAAAAAAATAGGATTCAATGATTATATTCCAATAAAATTTTCCATATTTTTTTCAAATGATAGATTCTAAATTATTTATTTCAAATAAAAGGTTTATTTTCTTCAATAAATGTAATGATGATATGTTAAATGTATTATTATATACAGTAATATCCATTTATGTATCTTATTATTTACTGGGTATATGATCCAACAAGTCTATTATTATTCTTTCTTTTGATTTTTTTATTATAATTATGAAATGTTTATAAAACAAGTATCCATTCCTTGAGTTATGATTTGATTATATGATAAATGTTTTATGATAATATTTCACATATATATAATGTTTTCGTTTGGTGATTGGTGGAACCATGGTTTATATCCATTAAATTCATTTGCTAATGAATGATATGTCATCTTGTAATAGGGACTGTAATATGGAATAAACCATGTTCAATTAGGGACCTTGTCCAATAATATATTCTTATATGTGGTCCTTGAAGAAGAAAATAATGAAATATTTAGTGAACCTAATCCACAATTGAAGTACTGGAAGAGATCATTAATTAAATAAATAAGGTTACAATATTATTTATTATGCTTGTAATGTGTTTTCATCAATTCAGATTTATTATTGATGATTCCTCACTATCACATATTATGTATTCTAAATAAAATAAAAATATTACATTATTAATTATTATGATAATTGAATAGTTGTGAAATATTTTCTTATTATTTTCTCATGTTCTCATAGCATGTTATAATATTATTCTCAAATATTATCTTTTATTGATATTTATTCTGACTACCCTAATAGTGATTCTAATTTTTATCTTTCATATGTTTCCCATCCCCTAGTAATAAAGATAGGTTTTCAGTATATTATTTCCATGAAGGGTTTTAGGTATCAAGCACTCAATTTAAAATAGAGTATATCATTAGTATACCAGTTTCTTACATACCCTAGTTTATATAGAAAATATCCTATATGTTCTTATAGTATTTTTTATTGAATAAATTTTCCATTCATTCTTTTTGGATATTTTATTCATTATTTTTGAAAATAGGTGCTAAGATGGAATGTGAATCCGAGGCTTGGTGTACCTAGAATAAATGATGGAAATATATTAAATATATTAAATAGAACATGAATGTAGTTTCCGTAAAAAATTTGAATAATTTCTAAATGGATTCCTAAATTATATCTAAAAGGGAACCACTGAGTTCAGAATATGAGTATTTCCCTATAGTTTATAAAACCTTGGTCGGTACGTGGTGTTTTTAGAAAATTCAACTCAGTCACATAAATGAATAAAATAATTAAAATAATTCTTTTTTTTATTTTCATGGATAAAGTGATTTTATTTTCTTTAAATATACTATTTTTTTGTATTACAGGGTTATCTACATAACCCTTAAATCATTGGATAACCATTGGAGAGAGATTTATAGAATCTCTCTCACACGAATGATGATCAGATCATCAATCAAAAATTGATGAGAAATGGATTCAAAGGTTTTGGGATGTAATGGAATTGATGAAAAAAGAGGGGGGTTAATTATTTCCCTTTTAGAAAAATTTACAGAATATAAATGTACCTATTAAAATAAAGTTATCCTTTTCATCTCTCTTAAATATGAGAGACTAGAAGAAATAAAAAAAGGAAAAGACACTAGCGATGTATAGTTATTAGGGGTATAAAAATTCCACTATACACTCCACAAACTCTCTACTACTTGAGATTGGTGATTATCACATGTAGGCCATCTTGTCAATTATCCTGTACAATAGAGTAAAGAAATTTAACACCATACAAGGCTTTTACATGTCCTACTGGATCATTTATAGTGAACCAAAATATCCACAGCTTAGTCTGTGAAGCTAACAATCCACCACGACTTAGTCTAAGTAGCCGATACTCGAAACAAAATAGATGAGATGATTTTTTTTGAAATATATTTAGCACAAAGTTTTGTAGAAATTGATAGAATAAATTGATCTTATATATTTCAAAATTTTAGAAAAATAGTAATCAATGTCGTGTATTCTTATTATTCACTAAAAAACTACATATAGATTAAATATTGTTGTGCATGCTTCCTTATTATTTACCCAATGAGAGAATAAGTATATAAAACAAATTTTTCTACCTTATTAAAATTGATGATCAACATAATGAAAATATTTCATCAAGTCATTTCCTCATATTTTTAATGTATCATCTATTCTATTTATATTTTATTTTCATTATATTGATTGATATAAATAGAGAATAAATTTCCAGTAGTAACAACATTATTCCTCTTTCTTCTGATTCATTTAGAAATATTATAAGAAGAGTGTATCATCATTTTAAACCTCGTTTAGAATAAATATCAAATAAAATTAATTAATATAACATGAATAAATAATACAATATAATTTACAGAATAATATCTATGATGAATGATTTAAAACTCCCATTTAAATCGAATAAAACATTTTTAATCTTAGTCAAAATTGTTCCTGAATCTATCAAGACAATCTGAATGTAAATTCAAATATTTGAATTTGAATAACATTTTCCCATAACATTTATAGAAAAGTGGTGTTATAATAAAATGTATATTTTTTCTCTCTAAATACAGGACCAAAATCGCTTCAATCTATTCAACTATAATCCTTTGATTTTTTTCGAATTTATCCCACAAATAAATAACTGATATAATTCCATATATGAATGAAACATATTGAAATACTATGAACAATAAAAAATAGAGAATCATAGGATACATAAACTCTATAAACATATTCTTTTATATTTCAACATTTAAATATTCATACCATCCAAACTTCCTGGGGGCATTCATAACAAAACCACTTTCTCAACAAGATCATATTCCTATAGTATCAATATATAATATTTTTCCTTCACATGTACTTATTTTAAGATTGTTTTATAATGATAAATATATGAATAGAGACTCTACCTGATGCTTTTAATAAACTTTCATCATGGAATGTTTTATCATGTAAAAATAGTGGAAACACAATAAGAGTTTCCAACTTGGAAAAGTATATCTAAATATTAATTTTTGCAGATAATAGTCACTATTTAATTAGGTGATTTATCTATAGTAAGATAAATTATATAATATTCAGCATGTTGAGTAGAAACAAATGTTCCAATAAACACTATAAATTCTCAACACAAAGTAGGACATGTATTTATAGTTAAGTTGTAGATGCATGCACTAAATTTTTCCACTATTGATGAAGCACTTCAACTTGTAAAAATATGGAATGTATGAAGAGTTTTATTGTTTAAAAAATTAGAACATAGAAGTAGTAGAAAAGTATGATACATTCCCACTGGAACATAGGGTTCATGAAATTGTGGTTCAATAATGTATAGTTCATGAACATAGGGTTCATTACCAATGTTGTGTAGGGTTCAATTCAACAATATGGTTCTTCTACAATACATTGGTATCAAAATTTTATTTTTTGTAACATATTGTAAAGTTTATTGATTTTAACATAGGTTATTTTAACCAACAATTTATATTAATAGTATGGTTGCACTATTCTAAAAGTAAGGTTCAAATAAGCCAGAAGAAAAAATGAGCAACATATATTCACATACATCAGCAAAATATTATAGAATGTCAAAAATTGATTCAGGTGTTTCCTAGAGAAAATATATTTATAAATTTTAATATGTTTCCAACAGAATAGGAATCAAATCAAGTTGAAATCCACATATCCATATATCATCAGAAAATAAAATACATTTGATCCGGAAGAATCGTTGCTGGGAAAACAATATTGTGGAACATTTGGTAATTTATTGACAATACAAAAGCCCTTTTTAAACTTTGATATGATATAATTAAATCCTGATGTACTTCATCGAAATAAATCTCACCAGGTTTCAATAATTTTCAATATATGTAGAAAATTAGGTAAGTCAAATATATTATATTTTCAAATCTGTTCGTTGTAGAGTAGCAATAATGCTGCTGCAAATTCCACAAATTTTTAGAGTACAAAATAATCTCTTCAAAACATCCTTATAAACTAATAAATATAATATAAATCTATTATATAACCTATAGAATATGATTCACATTATTCAGTTCAAATTTTCTTGAAATATCAGCAGAATTTAGAATTGTCTTTAATTTGAAAACTATAAGTTCACTTGAACGTCTTCTAAGAGAATCTGTGAATTTTTTCACCCAAAAAAAACTAAATTGGCATTCATCATAAGCATATTAAATGAAGATAATATTATTATATTTATAATAGAATAAAATATATATTAATACAATCACTATCAAATCAGATATAAAATAAATAATGTGACATCCAAAATAAGAAACACTTAAAAAATCTTTTTTTATATGAAAAATTATTTGTTGAAGTAAGTAGAAAAAATAAATCAAGATGAGAATGATAACGTGATACTCAAAATTCTCCATATTTTTATATTTACAAATCTCTAACTCTTTAACCAATTTTCTCCCCATTTTTGTAATGATAAAAATGATTAGTTCTTTAGTATACTAAATAATATAATATATTTAAACCATTCTATACATAATAAGAATTAAAAAATTTATTAGTAGTGTTACAAATATTTAAAATTTGATTAATATAAATTTCTTCTCCATTTTTTGAAAATATAAAGATGGTTATTTATTGTAAATTATATGTAAAATATACTCTAAATACATATTTTCATATAAACTCCCCCTTAATTCATTCTTCCTTTGAAAAGAATGAAAATATATAATCAAGGACCCCCAAAAACATGTAAAATATCATTTAATGAATAATAAGGGATTGCAATGAATGTATTAAACTATATAGTTCATTCTATAATAAAGAAATAAAAAATTTGTTGAATATTTTAAATAATAGTATCTATGAGATAACATAATTTTAAGAGAAAATAAATTTATAAAATAAATGATTTTTAAGGAATCTAACATAATTCCATTTACCTTTTCACATGGTTATTTTACTAGTCTAATAATCAAATCTAATAACTAATTTCATAACGAAGGAATTTATAGTATAGTACTTTAATTTCTGTTCTCAGGCCTCGTGTCAGGACCTAGGGGCTAACTGTAACCGGAACCCAACCCAGAGAGCCTATGTGACCGGACTCCAACCAGGAGAGCCTCTGTAACCGGACTCTAACCCAGAGTGCCTCTGTAACAAGACTCCAACCCTGAGGGTCTACTGTAACTAGACCCCTATCCGGAGGGCTTACTTTTACCTGTCCCCAACCTGGAACATACTATTCCAATACATTCATCTTAAGAAAAAGGTTGAAATATAACATAAACATTCGTATTAAAACTAGCATACAAAATGTCAATACTTTAACAATAATCCTAGAATGGAATAAAAATAACTCATCCACAGTAAAAAAATATCACAAAACCTTAAATCTAATTTGTGATATTTGTATCATAGTAAATTGACTTCAAACAAGTGTAAAATTTATCAAAGGATGTTCACATAGATGAAATAAAAACTATTTGAGAGAAATATCTCTTTCTATTTTGAAATAATTTAGAGTCACATAATTATAATGAAAACATTTATTTTGAAAATATTCAAATTATATTGTAAGGGAATATTTGACTATGTCATAATGGTGGAAAATAGTTGCAGCCGCCGTATAAGTTAAAAAACATTCCTACCTTAATTTTTTCGAAAAGGTCACAAAGTACCTTGTTTGGAAAATGATGGAAAGATTCCTTTATAAAAAACTTATAAAAAGTAAAACAAGTGTAAAAATTAATTTATCGCATATTCTAGTAAATAGTAAAAATGTTTTGAAATACCTTTTTAAGGAAACACGGATGTGGATGATAAAGATATCCTCGTAGATACTTACGTGAAAACAACCTCGGATAATAAAGAGATTGTAAAATTAACCCTTAACTTATACTTTTCCTTGGTCAAGGGTATACTAACCTCTTTTATAATAGTTAAATAATTGTTATTAAATTATAAAAGAACCATATACATAGTTATGATATCCTATATGATCTTCTAATAATGCTTTGTTAATAATATTTTAGTATAATCATCGTTTCGGTTGTTAACTAATTCATTTTCATTTATATTATTTATTATGTGAGTCTTGTGTGTTATGGATGATATGTTTATAATTCAAATCCAGAATGAAATCAAGTATTTAAACACTATTTTTAATCATTAAATGAAAATTATTCTTCAATGGTTAGGATGGGGAATGAATCACATAGCATTCGTGGAGACGGCAATCCGTACGTACGCACGATCGACAATATCATTCTTTTGATATTAAAATCGTATATAATTGGATGTTATATCATATATATAGAATCATTAACATGTTATATTTATTATTTACATCAATTATTCATCATTATTATACCCATCCATATAAAAATCTATTGAATAACAACTACACCACGACGTGGAGATGGTAAGCTGTACGTACGCACGTATGGTGACATGTCATTCATAGGATGGATAGAATAATGAATATGGTTGTACAATTTTTATAATAACATCACAGTATATAGAATATACCATAGTTATAGTTTTACAATGGAAACAACAAGGAAAGAATAAGTGTAAGAAGAAAAGAACATGAAAGAAGTGATGAAATATTTACCTCTTCTTCAGGTTCTTCCTTTTGATTTGATAAAAAGGGATCTTTAGGTTATCTTTCCGACCAAAGGAAGACCTCTAGGAATAATGGAGGAGAGTTTAAAGGATATTTTGGCAGGGTTTGGCTGAGCCAAATGGGTTTGAATGTGTCAATTTGAGTGAAGGGGGAGTGCCCTTTTATAAGAAGGGTGAGGGGCACCTTTGGAAAAGATTGAAATATTATTTTATAATAAAATTATATTCGGTTTATAATAGCTCAAAATTGATATATTTCTAAGATAAAGTGAGGATGGGTCGAAATCCTCTCAACCAATAGGTTTTAGATAGTTTTAGGTTACCATTTTAACCTTATCTTTTAGATTTAACTCTAAGTTAAATAATTTAACTTTTACTGTGTCTTCTGGTATTCTTACACTATATGGTTAATAAACATACTATAGACATACAAAAGAACCTCAAGTGGTTCATTAATGACATATATAATATTATTTAATCCCTTTTTCTGAACCTTATATTTTAAGGAATATTATATCAACCAATAATATAGTATTTGTTTTAAAAATTAATTTATGTAAATTTTGACACTATTTGGTATTTTGTTTTTGTGAAAGTCATAGAAACCTTATCACTTCGATAAAAATTTATCTAATCAACTATAACATGTGATATTAACCTAGAAAAATATTGGAATTCATCAAATGTCTCAAATTACATTTAATTGTATATTTATAATATCAATTATTTTGAACATTCATTAATAAGGTAATTAATACATTATCATTGTGTCATAAACAAATTAAATTATTTATTGTCTAAAAATTATAAATAAAATACAATTATGTAGGAAATATTTTTCTCTTTATACAAAATCTTTATAGTAAAATTTATCTTATGTATAACCCTATATTAAAATGTATTAGTTATAAAAAATTGAATTTAACACTTTTAACTCTTCTTTAAATAAAATATTAATAAATGTCCTAATCTAATCCATGTGGACCTAAAGGGTCATATTTTATTCCTAAGGTTTATTTTGGTCGAATTAGACTTATACAACAGAATTAGGACATTTTTTAGGGTAATAATAATATCATTTTTACCTTTAATTACCCTATTTACTTTTAATCGTGGTAAAAAAATCAAAAGTTACTATTCCCTAAAAATTATTTTTATCTTATTGAGCCACATTTTACCTACTAATATTAAACATGTCTCTCGGATTTTTGAAATTCATTTCATAGAAGTGGTAAAATTAGGTTTTATGCAAATTTGCAAATTCTCCTAAGAGGTGGGTAAAAGACGGTAAAAAGTTCAAAAAAATTTTTATATATCTAAACTTATTATAAAATAACTCCAATGAATTAAATTGAACATATATAAGTATTATTTATCAAAAATTGAATGTTTTCAGAAAAATTCCAAAATTTAAACCTAAGATAATTTTGATATTATTAATTCAAAAATGAAGTCTATTTTATAAAAATGAAAACATAGAAGTTTCATTTATCAATTTAAAATTATTTCCCGTTGTCGAAACAAAAAAAATGGGTTTTTAAAAAAGTAAAAACTATCAAAAGATTGACATGTGTTTATGTCAAAATTAAATATATAATTACATATAATGACCAACATTGTATTAAATGATAATAATATAATCTACTTATACTTACAAACCATCCAAATGTATCACTGGACACTATAAATTATTTTGATTAAAAAAGTAGTTTTCAATTAAAATTTAGTAATTTTTACTATTCACCCAAATATGAAAGTTATCATAAAAACAGAAACAATTTATCAAAACTAAATTTTTACGTCCCGATTCTAAATAAGAATTTTATTTTGTCAAATAGAATATATAAAAGCGACAATATTGTATTTAATAAGGGTTCCCCATTAAAAGGTGGTAAAATTGAATTTTTTGAAAAATACTTCTGTTATTTGAAAAAATTAATTTGTTCTTATATTTTATCTAAGAAACACATAATATGGATCTTAAAATTATATTGAGTATATAAGATTCAAAATGCATTTAATACTATTTATAACTGCTTTTTGAATGACTAGTTTGGTAATGTTGTGGTGCACTCGAACTCAATGTTGCGTGTAGCGCAAGCTATTAAATTACATTAATGAGATAACTTACTATGAGATCATGGGGTGTTACAAATATATTGAGATATTATTATTATTATTTCATAACCACTTACAACCTCTTATTATTCCAATGGGAGAAGAATGTTTCGCTCTTGTGTATTGTGGACTACTGCCACCATTGAGCGATACGAATCATTTTTTGACCACAATCATTCACGGTTGTTTATTATGAAATATTAAATGTTCATATTTGATATTTATTTAATAATTATTATTCTATAAATATTAATTAAAATTTACATTTATTTTGTTCAATTCATCAAAATTGGAAATGTCACATGTGCGTACATAGTGACTACCGTCTCCACATAATGGTATAATTCATTTTTTTTCACTGCATTATATAAATAATTATAAAATTGTATATAATAAATATTTATTATATTTATATATTTATTAACATTATTTTTATAAATTTACAATGATGAATGTGAAAATACCATAACCACTGAATCAAAATAGTCATGAAAAAACAAGGTAGTTAACACAAGATACGATGATGATATTGAATAATTTTGTTTGAATGGGTGATATGATTTTACAATTAAATAATGAATTGTTTTATATTAATTATTATGTATTTTTTATAAAAATACTTTAAAAAATAATTTCTTATAAAAAATATTAATGTGACTATAAATTAATATAATCATATTTTATGGGTTTTTTGTTACAATGCGATTTTCATAGATTTTTTTCATAAATTCTTGACTCTGAAATTATATGATCTATCTATAACAAATTTTTCTCCATAAATTACCTTCTATTTAATCTAGTATATTATATCATTAATTTTTTACTTTCCTCTCTATATTAATTCAGAAGACTAAAATGTGTTTTAATGATATTTATCATGTTTTCACCCCTCGATCAGGAATCGTTTCTTCCATTCCCATATTTTCTTCCAAGGTATTCATTAATATCTTTCAATATTATTAAAATATTATTTAAATTACTTTTTAACTATATTATAAATTATTTCCCATGATTTATATGGATTTTTTGTATAGTGGTCCAGATATGGTAGTTTTGACTTTTTACCGACAATGTGAATTGAATTTTTTATTTATCATATATTTCATGAATGAAATTATATTACATCATGAATAATAAAATAGTTTTCTACAAAAAAATAGGATTCAATGATTATATTCCAATAAAATTTTCCATATTTTTTTCAAATGATAGATTCTAAATTATTCATTTCAAATAAAAGGTTTATTTTCTTCAATAAATGTAATGATGATATGTTAAATGTATTATTATATACAGTAATATCCATTTATGTATCTTATTATTTACTGGGTATATGATCCAACAAGTCTATTATTATTCTTTCTTTTGATTTTTTTATTATAATTATGAAATGTTTATAAAACAAGTATCCATTCCTTGAGTTATGATTTGATTATATGATAAATTTTTTATGATAATATTTCACATATATATAATGTTTTCGTTTGGTGATTGGTGGAACCATGGTTTATATCCATTAAATTCATTTGCTAATGAATGATATGTCATCTTGTAATAGGGACTGTAATATGGAATAAACCATGTTCAATTAGGGACCTTGTCCAATAATATATTCTTATATGTGGTCCTTGAAGAAGAAAATAATGAAATATTTAGTGAACCTAATCCACAATTGAAGTACTGGAAGAGATCATTAATTAAATAAATAAGGTTACAATATTATTTATTATGCTTGTAATGCGTTTTCATCAATTCAGATTTATTATTGATGATTCCCTCACTATCACATATTATGTATTCTAAATAAAATAAAAATATTACATTATTAATTATTATGATAATTGAATAGTTGTGAAATATTTTCTTATTATTTTCTCATGTTCTCATAGCATGTTATAATATTATTCTCAAATATTATCTTTTATTGATATTTATTCTGACTACCCTAATAGTGATTCTAATTTTTATCTTTCATATGTTTCCCATCCCCTAGTAATAAAGATAGGTTTTCAGTATATTATTTCCATGAAGGGTTTTAGGTATCAAGCACTCAATTTAAAATAGAGTATATCATTAGTATACCAATTTCTACATACCCTAGTTTATATAGAAAATATCCTATATGTTCTTATAGTATTTTTTATTGAATAAATTTTCCATTCATTCTTTTTGGATATTTTATTCATTATTTTTGAAAATAGGTGCTAAGATGGAATGTGAATCCGAGGCTTGGTGTACCTAGAATAAATGATGGAAATATATTAAATATATTAAATAGAACATGAATGTAGTTTCCGTAAAAAATTTGAATAATTTCTAAATGGATTCCTAAATTATATCTAAAAGGGAACCACTGAGTTCAGAATATGAGTATTTCCCTATAGTTTATAAAACCTTGGTCGGTACGTGGTGTTTTTAGAAAATTCAACTCAGTCACATAAATGAATAAAATAATTAAAATAATTCTTTTTTTTATTTTCATGGATAAAGTGATTTTATTTTCTTTAAATATACTATTTTTTTGTATTACAGGGTTATCTACATAACCCTTAAATCATTGGATAACCATTGGAGAGAGATTTATAGAATCTCTCTCACACGAATGATGATCAGATCATCAATCAAAAATTGATGAGAAATGGATTCAAAGGTTTTGGGATGTAATGGAATTGATGAAAAAAGAGGGGGGGTTAATTATTTCCCTTTTTGAAAAATTTACAGAATATAAATGTACCTATTAAAATAAAGTTATCCTTTTCATCTCTCTTAAATATGAGAGACTAGAAGAAATAAAAAAAGGAAAAGACACTAGCGATGTATAGTTATTAGGGGTATAAAAATTCCACTATACACTCCACAAACTCTCTACTACTTGAGACTGGTGATTATCACATGTAGGCCATCTTGTCAATTATCCTGTACAATAGAGTAAAGAAATTTAACACCATACAAGGCTTTTACATGTCCTACTGGATCATTTATAGTGAACCAAAATATCCACAGCTTAGTCTGTGAAGCTAACAATCCACCACGACTTAGTCTAAGTAGCCGATACTCGAAACAAAATAGATGAGATGATTTTTTTTGAAATATATTTAGCACAAAGTTTTGTAGAAATTGATAGAATAAATTGATCTTATATATTTCAAAATTTTAGAAAAATAGTAATCAATGTCGTGTATTCTTATTATTCACTAAAAAACTACATATAGATTAAATATTGTTGTGCATGCTTCCTTATTATTTACCCAATGAGAGAATAAGTATATAAAACAAATTTTTCTCCCTTATTAAAATTGATGATCAACATAATGAAAATATTTCATCAAGTCATTTCCTCATATTTTTAATGTATCATCTATTCTATTTATATTTTATTTTCATTATATTGATTGATATAAATAGAGAATAAATTTCCAGTAGTAACAACATTATTCCTCTTTCTTCTGATTCATTTAGAAATATTATAAGAAGAGGGTATCATCATTTTAAACCTCGTTTAGAATAAATATCAAATAAAATTAATTAATATAACATGAATAAATAATACAATATAATTTACAGAATAATATCTATGATGAATGATTTAAAACTCCCATTTAAATCAAATAAAACATTTTTAATCTTAGTCAAAACTGTTCCTGAATCTATCAAGACAATCTGAATGTAAATTCAAATATTTGAATTTGAATAACATTTTCCCATAACATTTATAGAAAAGTGGTGTTATAATAAAATGTATATTTTTTCTCTCTAAATACAGGACCAAAATCGCTTCAATCTATTCAACTATAATCCTTTGATTTTTTTCGAATTTATCCCACAAATAAATAACTGATATAATTCCATATATGAATGAAACATATTGAAATACTATGAACAATAAAAAATAGAGAATCATAGGATACATAAACTCTATAAACATATTCTTTTATATTTCAACATTTAAATATTCATACCATCCAAACTTCCTGGGGGCATTCATAACAAAACCACTTTCTCAACAAGTTCATATTCCTATAGTATCAATATATAATATTTTTCCTTCACATGTACTTATTTTAAGATTGTTTTATAATGATAAATATATGAATAGAGACTCTACCTGATGCTTTTAATAAACTTTCATCATGGAATGTTTTATCATGTAAAAATAGTGGAAACACAATAAGAGTTTCCAACTTGGAAAAGTATATCTAAATATTAATTTTTGCAGAATATAGTCACTATTTAATTAGGTGATTTATCTATAGTAAGATAAATTATATAATATTCAGCATGTTGAGTAGAAAAAAATGTTCCAATAAACACTATAAATTCTCAACACAAAGTAGGACATGTATTTATAGTTAAGTTGTAGATGCATGCACTAAATTTTTCCACTATTGATGAAGCACTTCAACTTGTAAAAATATGGAATGTATGAAGAGTTTTATTGTTTAAAAAATTAGAACATAGAAGTAGTAGAAAAGTATGATACATTCCCACTGGAAGATAGGGTTCATGAAATTGTGGTTCAATAATGTATAGTTCATGAATATAGGGTTCATTACCAATGTTGTGTAGGGTTCAATTCAACAATATGGTTCTTCTACAATACATTGGTATCAAAATTTTATTTTTTGTAACATATTGTAAAGTTTATTGATTTTAACATAGGTTATTTTAACCAACAATTTATATTAATAGTATGGTTGCACTATTCTAAAAGTAAGGTTCAAATAAGCCAGAAGAAAAAATGAGCAACATATATTCACATACATCAGCAAAATATTATAGAATGTCAAAAATTGATTCAGGTGTTTCCTAGAGAAAATATATTTATAAATTTTAATATGTTTCCAACAGAATAGGAATCAAATCAAGTTGAAATCCACATATCCATATATCATCAGAAAATAAAATACATTTGATCCGGAAGAATCGTTGCTGGGAAAACAATATTGTGGAACATTTGGTAATTTATTGACAATACAAAAGCCCTTTTTAAACTTTGATATGCTATAATTAAATCCTGATGTACTTCATCGAAATAAATCTCACCAGGTTTCAATAATTTTCAATATATATAGAAAATTAGGTAAGTCAAATATATTATATTTTCAAATCTGTTCGTTGTAGAGTAGCAATAATGCTGCTGCAAATTCCAAAAATTTTTAGAGTACAAAATAATCTCTTCAAAACATCCTTATAAACTAATAAATATAATATAAATCTATTATATAACCTATAGAATATGATTCACATTATTCGGTTCACATTTTCTTGAAATATCAGCAGAATTTAGAATTGTCTTTAATTTGAAAACTATAAGTTCACTTGAACGTCTTCTAAGAGAATCTGTGAATTTTTTCACCCAAAAAAAAATAAATTGGCATTCATCATAAGCATATTAAATGAAGATAATATTATTATATTTATAATAGAATAAAATATATATTAATACAATCACTATCAAATCAGATATAAAATAAATAATGTGACATCCAAAATAAGAAACACTTAAAAAATCTATTTTTATATGAAAAATTATTTGTTGAAGTAAGTAGAAAAAATAAATCAAGATGAGAATGATAACGTGATACTCAACATTCTCCATATTTTTATATTTACAAATCTCTAACTCTTTAACCAATTTTCTCCCCATTTTTGTAATGATAAAAATGATTAGTTCTTTAGTATACTAAATAATATAATATATTTAAACCATTCTATACATAATAAGAATTAAAAAATTTATTAGTAGTGTTACAAATATTTAAAATTTGATTAATATAAATTTCTTCTCCATTTTTTGAAAATATAAAGATGGTTATTTATTGTAAATTATATATAAAATATACTCTAAATACATATTTTCATATAAACTCCCCCTTAATTCATTCTTCCTTTGAAAAGAATGAAAATATATAATCAAGGACCCCCAAAAACATGTAAAATATCATTTAATGAATAATAAGGGATTGCAATGAATGTATTAAACTATATAGTTCATTCTATAATAAAGAAATAAAAAATTTGTTGAATATTTTAAATAATAGTATCTATGAGATAACATAATTTTAAGAGAAAATAAATTTATAAAATAAATGATTTTTAAGGAATCTAAGATAAAATATTTTGAAAAAAAATAAATCAACAATTATCAAAAAATTTATTTAAAACAATTATGTCGTAAATGAAAAAAAAATATTTTAATATAATAATAGAATAATTTATCAAAATAGTGATACTTTTTTCACATGAAATTAATTATAATAGTAAAACATTAAATAGTTTTTTTTACACGCATGATAATATTTTAAAAAACACCTCAGAGTAAGGATGATAGTCATTCATTAATAAGATAATCAAAGAATTAATTCATAAAAAAATATAATGTAAAATTTATTTAACATTTTAAATATAAGGATAATTATGATTATAGTAATGAAATGATAAACCATTAAATATACATTCTCCCTCGTATAAAACAGTTTGTGTACTTTAATAGAATATTAAAATTTAATAAAATACTACTAGAATTTTAACAGTGCTAACCCTATGAAATTTTCACCTTAAAGATTAAAAAAATATTAATAAACTTCCAATCAATCAATAATTGAATCAATATGACATCCACATCTACTAATGTAATTAAAAAATGAATCCTTATGATCTGGAAAAACTGTTGCTATGAAAAGAGTATTTGAAAACATTAGGTACTTTATTAACCCTCCAAATAAACTTATTATCCTTCAATTATAACTAGCGATATCAATATAAACTTATTTTTTCTATTACACTATGTTTCAAGTGATTCTTCCATCTTTATAATTTACAGTATATCAAAAATAGTTGCTTCCCAAATTTGTTGGCTGTAGAGTTTCAAATATAATATAGAAAATTAAGTGATTTTCAAAGTAATAAAAAATCCATTTAATACATCCTCTAAAACTAATACTTTTTAGATATATGCCATATCAAACCAAAAATATAAGGTTAAATTGAATCCATTCATGGTACCATGACATATCATCAAAATTCATAGGTTATTTAAAGTTAAAAACTCCAATGTAACTTAAAAATCTTGTAATATATTCGGTGAATTTTTAAACCATCAGAACAACTAAATTCTATTTCTCCATAAACATATGAAATGAATATATTTTTATTTTCTATCATATAGAATAAACTCTAAAAGAATATAATAACTATATATTTAGATGAAAAATTAATAATGTCCCAAACTAAATCTAAAATATAAAAAAATTTCTTAGAAAACAAATAATGTTGGGTTGAATTAATTATAACAAATTTTAATATCATAATGATAATGATCCTCTCAAAAAAATGATCTCTACAAAGATCTTGGTTCATCTCATTTATTTGGATTTGATCGATACAAATCACGGTATGATGGTTGTTTGATTTTGATTACATCCCCATTTATCATTTCTATGATGAACAATAATAAATTGACCAAGGGATTCATTTATGGATCCTGGGTATTTATATATGGGTTATTTGTTGTGTTTTTATTTTTATAATATCTTTTTGATTATCTATTGCTCATTTTTATTACAATGAAGATGGATCAATTCCAACACAAACATCGGTCCAGGTTCACTCCTCGTGTTTTTGATTTCCCATTTCTCACATGATTCTTCGTTAACTGAAGGCATTCTTTGTTTGGACCACTTTTTGACATATCACTATGGATTAATTATTTCATATCCATTTATGGGTGAAACAATATGATTTTTTTGATATGGTCTTGGGATGAAGCAATTTTTATGTTATAGTGGTAGCGAAAGTGAATCAGAATTCATAGATACCTGATTTTACATTCTTAGAATTTAATATAAGAATGGGGAAAAATACAATATTCAAGTAGATTTTATGAAGTAACATGTTTTTCAATCACAAAGAGGATTAGAAGATATAGAATCTTTATTTCATGAGCATGGTGCATCCATATCAATAGACGAATCATAGGATAAGATGTGTGGATTCAAGATCAGGAATTATGTTAAATCCCCACTACATGGCATATAAGTCAGATCTACAAACCATGTGGGCCCCCTATGTGGCAGTTAGGGGTTTTGGAAGAAGATGAGTTTCACACAACATGTACCCATTTTATGTGGGTTGTGTTCTCTCACTGGTGAACTCAACGTGTACCTTGGAGGTTACACAAACATGGGGTGAAGTACATAGGGAGCCTATACACCATGTTCTCCCCTGATGTGGCCTTAGAAACACATGTTTTGCCACATATTTTTAATTAATTTTTTATCAATTTAATTATTTATTTTAACAATTTTTAATAAATAATGTCTCTTTTGTATTTTTATTATTAACATTAATAATCAATCAATTTTTATAACAAATCTTGTGTATTATGGTTTAAATTAGTCAATTTATGTTTTTACATTATTTTATGGTCTAATAACGTTTTATTTAGTTTGGTGTTTTTGTGTGCATGTATATTAATTTAATATAATCGAAATATTTGTTGTCTTTTAACAATTATTTATTTATTTATTTAGTTTTATAAATGTTTTAATCTTGTTTAATTTAATTAACTTAATTATTTAACATAAATTTATTAATAAAATAATAGTTATCTGATTTCATTAATTAATTTAATTTGAAACATTAGTCTTTTAAAAATAATTATTCTTTGTTTTATAATTGTTTTAATTTAATATTAACATTGAATAATCTACTTGTTTTAGAATTAAATTTTTAGTAAAGTAATATTTTATGTTTTGCGAATTGAAGTTTTTAATAATTTAACATAAGTTTAATTGGTTATATAAATTTATTAAAGTTTATGTTGTAATTAAATTTTCAATTGTTTTAATTAAGTTTTAGTTTTTATTAATTATTTTGTTCATATTTTATTTAAGTTTTTATTTATTTTATTTTCTATGTTAAATTTTACAGGGTCACAGTTTTACGGCAACTGTTTCATTTTACGGTGCCACCACACACTGTTTCTACACAGTTTCACCGTATCATTTGCGACACTGGTTCATTCATTTACGGTGGAACCATGTCATCCTCAACACGGTTTCACTATTTCTTTTGGAACCATTTCCCCCATCCAAAAAGGGTTTCACTGTAATCCTATTTTGTGGTCTCACTGTCTCATTACGGTGTCTCCCCACGCTGGTTCTATCCCCTTGCACCATTCACCCACAACAACTCCTTAAACATTGTATCTGTAGCCACAGTATCTTTATCCACCTTCCACACAATTTCCACTTCATCGCCAATTTCCTCATCTACTTCAAAGTACTTGAAGGAGAGCTCGAGGAGAAGGAGATATTCGGGTAATTTAGACGTAGGGGGTTTTTTAATTTTTTTTTTATTTTTATGGGTTTAGGTTTGAATTTATTGGGGAAATGGGGCTGTCCAGCGCCAAATGAATTGGCGCTGGACAAAAGTGGGGCACAGCGCCACTTCAAGTGGCGCTCGGCCCCGCACCACCCATATATATATAAAATTAACAAAATAAAATAAATACAATTACAAAAATATAAATATAATAAATTTAGATATAATAATTAATAAAATATAATATTATAAATACAAAATAAATTTTAAATATAATATAATTATATAATAAATTATAAATATAATAATTATTATATAATTACAAATATAATAAATATAGATATAATAAATATATAATAAATATAATTATATATTAAAAAATATAATAATTATATGAATATAAATATAATTATAATTTTATATATATAAATATAATAAGAATTATATAATTATTATAATTTTAAATATTATAATAATTATAAATATAGTAAAAATTATATAATAAATTACAAATATAATATAAATTATATAAAAAATTATAAATATTATAATTATTATATAATTATTATATAATAAATATAATTATATATTAGAATAATAATTATATATTTAAATTCATAATAATTATATAATTATATAATTATAAATACAATAATTAAATAATTATATTGTATTTATTATATTTATTATATATATTAATTATAATTAATAATTATATAATTATAAATTTAATTATGAGATAATTATAAACATAATAAATATAAATATGATAATTATATAATTAAAAATATAACAAATATAAATATAAATATGTATTTATTGTATATAATTATTAGATAATTATAAATATAATAAATATAAATATAATAATTCTATAATTATAAATATAACAAATACAAATATAATTATGTATTTATTGTATTTTTTTATTATATTTATAATTATAAAATAAATATATTATATTTATTATATTAGTTATATTTATTTTAATTTATTAAGTATTTATACATTATTATATAATAAATTATTAATATAATAATTATTATATAATAAATTATAAATATAATAATTATATATTTATATATTTATTATATTTATAATTTTGCATTTATTTATAGTATATAATTATTCATAGATATGATAATTATACAATAAAGATAAATAATTACATTTTACATTTATTATATTATAATTAAAAAATTAATTTATTGTAATATTTATTATACATTTATTATACATATTTATTATAATAAATATACATTTATAATATCTATTATAATAAATTTTATTATAATATTTATTATAATAAATGAATAATAAATATTATAATAAATGTATGATAAATATTATTATAATAAATATTATAATAATTGTATAATAAATGTATAATAAATATTTATAATACATTTATTATAAATTTATATTTATTATAATAAATATTATAATATTTAATTATAATAAATGTATGTTTATATTTATATTTATAATAAATATACATTTATTTATTATAATAAATCTACATTTATTTTATACATTTATTATAATAAATATGAACAATAAATGTATAATAAATATTATAATAAATTTATTTTTTAATTATAATATAATAAATGTAATATGTAATTATTTATCTTTATTATATAATTATCATATCTATATTCTTTATATTTATAATTATATAATTATATTATAAATAAATGTAATATGTAATATAATATAATAAATGTAATATGATACATTTATTTTTTAATTATAATAAATGTATAATTATAATTATATAAATGTATAATAAATATAAATGTATAATTACATATTACATTTATTATAATAAATAAATAATTACATAGTGCATTTATTATAATAAATAAATGTATATTTATAATTACATTTATAAATGTATATTTATTATAATAAATATATAATTATTGTAGTTATATAATTATTATAATTATATAATTGTTGTAAATATATAATTATCGTAATTATATACTTATTATATATATATATATAATTAATAAGGTTTATTTATATAAAGATATGATTATAATATTTATATCATTAGAATAATTATATAATTATAAATATAATAAATATATAATTAAAAATATAATAAATATATAGTTATAAATATAATAAATATATGATTATAGTAATTACATAATTATAATAAATATGTAATTATAATAATTAAAGAATATTTAATAAAGTTTATTTATATAAAGATAAATTATTTTAATAATGTTTATTTAAATATAAATGTATAAATTTTAAATATAAGGTTTATTTATATATAATTATTTATAAATTTATAATTATTTATAAATTTATAAATTTATATATAATTATTTAAATACATAATTAAACCATGTCAAATTTATTTATAAATTTATATATATATATAAAAATAAATATTATTAAAATTAATTATATTTATTATAATATATTATAATTATGCTTTTATTAAATTTATAATTATGTATTTATTATAATATTATATTATGTATTAAATTTATAATTATGTATTTATATTTAACAAGGTTTATTTATAATAAATATGTAATTATAATAATTAAATAATATTTAATAATGTTTATATATATATATATAAATAAATTTAAGATGGTTTATTTTTGTATTTAAATTATTATGTATAAATTTAAAAATAATTTATAAATAAATTTAATATGGTTTATTTATGTATTTTAATACATAATTATAAATTTAATACATAATTATAATATTATAATAGATACATAATTATATTATATTATAATAAATATAATAAATATAAATAATTTTAAAAGGTTATATATATAATTTTAATAAGGTTTATATATTTAATTATATCTTTATTATATTTATAATTATATAATTATTATAATTATAATTGTATATTTATTATAATTATACAATTATTATAATATTTATTATAATAATATTTATCATACATTTATTATAATATTTATTATAATAGATATTATAAATGTATATTTATTATAATAATATTTATTATACATTTATTAGATATTTATTATTGTAAATATTATAATATTTAATTATAATAAGTATTTATTATAAATATAAATGTATTATAAATATTTATTATACATTTATTATACATTTATTGTGCATTTATTATAATAGTATTTATTAAAACATTTATTAGATATTTATTATACTGAATATTATAATATTATAACATTATAATATTTGTAACAAATGTATAATAAATGTATAAAAAATGTATATTTATTATAATAATATTATAATATTTATTAGATATTTATTATAAATAATTAAATTTATTATAATTTTTGTAAGTATTATAAAAAATATAATTATGTATTTATTGTATTTATTTATTTTTATTATAATAAATAAATTTATTATATATATATATCGGGTTTGGGGGGTGTGGGGTCAAAGCTCCACTTCAAGTGGCACATTGCCCTTTTTTTCTTCAGCGCCACTTCATGTGGCACCGAAGAAACCCATATCCCCAAAATTTAAAAACCCTGCCCCATAAAATTAAAAAAAAAACCACCCTCCTAAATTACCCGAGATATTCAGACCGAAGTAACCTAATTTGAATCTGCTCGCCCTAGTTCTGTGACTCGCCATCACAGTGATCTACTTGTGTTGTTTACCTTTCCGCCCCGATGAGAGGTTGTGAACAGGAGTCCGCTGCACTGAATCACCATTCTCTGAAGGAGATCACCACCGCCAGAGGGAGAGGGAGGAGTTCAGGCCACCATCTGAGATGTGTTGCTATGATTTTCCATAGTAGATTTGAGCCGGCGTGTCGCAAGTTCTACAGATGATCCTTCCCGCTGCTAGAGGAGCTGGTCTTCTTTCAAAAGATCTGTTCAGCTACTGAGGCTGTAGCGAGGCCAATCCCAATCCGCTGTCGTCTGTGGTGAAAATTTTTGAGGTAAGATGAGACGCAACCTGTTGGAGTCAAGCTGAGCTGAGGGAATGAGTTTTGAGTGAGGGTAGTTGCGTCGTCGTCACAATTTTCAAGAGGAGGGTGAGTCGAGTTGTTGCTGTTGGGAGGAGCTCATCTGAGCTGGCATTGAGGAGACCCGCGTCTACTGTAGTGTCTCCCATTAAGAAGGAGGAGCTGGAGGAGGCTTCCTCTAGAAGCTAACCCGAAACCCTCTCCCCTTTTAGCATCGAAATAGGGGAGGAGAAAGTTAAAAAAAATAAAATAACAAATTAAAATAAAAACTAAATTAAAAAGGCAAACTTAAAATAACTAAATTAAAATATAAAACAATATTAGTTATAAATAAATAATCAATATAAAATAATTAATTTATAAAACTGAATTAATAAAATAAATTTAATAGAACATTAATTAAACTAAACTAATAAATAATAATTTCATAATTAAATTTAAATTAATTAAAATTTAATGTTGTGTACTAAATAATTATTTGTTAATATAATTAAATACTTAACAAAAATTTATTATGAACTAAAATAAGCTAATGTAATTAACATAAATTAGTAAATAATTTAATAATAATAAACTTTTAAATTATCATTGATAAATTTATTTAATTAAAATCAATAACTTTATTAATACTCATTTTAAGATTTTTAATTAATTAATGATTTTAAATATTTATTTATTTCCTAATGGTTTTTAATTATTATGTGTGTTTTTCTTGTGTAGGTTCATTCAATAGATGTGTATACGTCCAGATTCACAAAACTAACTCACCTGGAGTTTGATACATGAGAAAAGCTAGTGCGATGTGTGGGTCACGAAAAAGCACACATGTGTGGTAAAACGGGAAAAGACGAGTTCATTTTGTTAGAAGTGAGTAGTGACATGCAGTAGATGATGGAGGGTATTAAAATAGAGATGTCGCAGAATTTGGGGGTGGACGCTCATTCATTCCACGATCACATCAGATGAGAGACGAGACTCTCACTCTGATTCAACAAACACACCATTTTTTAAAGCGAAGACTCCCGGGGAGTAGCATATGAGTAGATCTGGAAATTAAGGAGCCTGGAAGCTGAGCAGTGCTAGGGGAGTTTACCTTCTCTCTGTCCATGAACTTTGTACGCTATTTTTGGTTGTTTTCACTGCTTTAAACAATATGATCATAAGCCGAATTTTATCATCTCTAGAATTTTAAAACCTTCTGGTCATGATCTATAAACCTTCATTAGCTTATCTTTTTAAGAAATTAGAATCAGTTGGTGAGACTGACGCTGTTTCTAATATTTTGATCATCCACACATCAATGTTTTCAATTTCACACTTCAAAATTGACTAGCGAGGTTGATTTTGGATGCATTTTTCAAATCTATAACTACATAAACTTTGAGAATTTATGGTGAGTTCTTTTCCAAATGTTAACTTTTAAAACTTCTTTACAGTATGATTATTTTTTGGTGTGGCTAACTCCAAGACGTAATCCTATTCTTTTTGAGTTTCCTGGTGAGGCAAATTCTTCAATCAATCTTGAGGTGTGTTTGATTGTAAGCTATGGAGAGAATATCCATTCATACCAATAGTTTAGAATTCCAGAGAACATTATTTATCTCTCTTCATATCTTACTACTATGCGTCATTTCACTATATTCTTTAGTTCATCATTACTTAGTTTAAGATTTAGTTTCTTCGTTTAATTCTTGTTTAAATCTTTACTGTCTTTAAAACAAAATATTAAATAAGTAAAAATTGAAAAGTAAAAAAAACTATAAAGATGTTTACATCATTGCTAACAATAGTGAGGTTTTTAGTTTTAAAACCTTATAATTCACTCACATGTCTTCTCTGTGGATCGACCCTGCACCACTGTTCTAGTGTATGTTAATAAATGTAATTTTGAGGGCCGTGATGTCCACCGGCCTATTCATCCCCTAAACAGACACGACTTAGACCAAACAATGAGGGCTAGCCTATGTATTGGTTAATGGAAATGGTTAAATGTTAAAATAATTCTACTAATGCACCATTTGAGTTTATAGGCAACCCACACATCATGTACTACTACACATACACTATATGAGGCATGGGTCGTTTACATGGATAGGACCCGGGGTTAGTAGATATGACATGTAACCCTACTACATACTATGTACTTATATAAACATGGCATGGATATCTTTTCATCTATATCTTCCACAACTATAGTTAGGTTCTCGTCCCCATATCCATTCTTTAACAGATAATATGGAATCATGTCCTACTCATATGACATTGATCTCTTCCACACAATATCTTGGATAGAGTCATTGGAATATCTCAGTGAGGCCTAGAGTGAGATCCTCTGTTTATCTCCATTCCATAACTGCATTTAGTGGTATCATTAAGACATATACTATATAGGAGTTGATCATCAACCAAGTGGGTTAATCAAGAATGAGATGTTTGTATCATGCCATGGCCTTGGGAGTGATCTTCATCTATTTATCATATTATCATTAGACTATCAGTGTGTATATATAATTACAATACCCAAATAACATAATATTTGGGATGGATTTCGTCAATTATATCAGGATCAATAGTGTGTTATGTTGGATGAGTGCTTTTGTAATCCTTCGAGCTGGAATCCTAAGATAGTATACTATGATTGTGTCTTACCTTTATACTGTGTGTGTGTTGAGTATATTTATATATTATTTTTATATGGGTTTTAGATATATAACTATGAAGATGTGATTGTATTTCCTTTTTTGTATTCTTTGTGGTTTCAGGGTGTGCTAAAGAGTATTTTCATATTAACCTATGCTCGGTTGTTTCCCACACATGAAATGTATTGTGCAGTTGATCAACCTTTTGACAGAGTCCATAATGGACTTGAGCTAGATTGTAATTATTGAGATCATATAGACTAAGGTATGTTCTTGAGGAATCTTGAAAGCAGAACCTATAATAATTTATAGGTTGGAATTGTTTTCAATGTCTTTTTGGTGGGGTTGTATTTAGCCATGATTATATTCACACACTTCCATTCATACTCTTATTGAGGGATTTATATGTATACATGCATGGTTGTTCAGTTATTTTCACATTTCACCATTGCATAGTCTTAGTCATTTGTGAGTGTGAAAAGGTAATGACTATAAGGACTCATATGTTAGTGATATTCCTATTCGGAACTAGTCTCATAAACCTGTAATATTGATGGGGGCATGGGGAGTCGTCTCATGGGCCCGATTGGTATGACTTGAGATAGAGTGTTATGAATGTATTCAGTTATACCTTTCGACCAGAGTCTCTGAGATTGGTTTGGGAAATCAATTTTAGGTGTTTTGAGTTTCAGTTTTACGAATGGGACTCCAATGTTGGTGGGGTGGATGGTATATCAATACACTAGGAATATGATCACCTTCCTTTTGAATCTATACTTGAGAAAATTGGTTGTATGTAAAATAGTGGTATATTCATCATACAAGAACGGGGTTTGGTTTTCGTGTCCTTCTTGAGTCAGCTCTCCGAATATACTCCTTAACTGTGGGACATAATGTTTATTTTATGACGTGTTTGAATCATATTCCTACTAGGATTCAGCATCACAATCATGAGTATGATCCCATCACTGATGAGGCATTGATACATGGACTCATTTATTAGATGTTACCTCTAAGTGGTGATCAATATATACCACAACTCGTTGATAAGCATGTGGTATCCATGGTACCGGTGGATGAGATAGATATGCGGAGTGCATTTCACAAGTTTGAGTGACATATACCTATCAGGTTATGTGGTGAGCCCACCCCATAAGTGGCTATGAACTGGATTGAGTTGGGGACCCATGTATTCCATCTCATTAGGACATCAGTAGATTTTATGGTGGTATTGGTGGTAAGCCTTCTCCCTGGCTTAGAATTAAGATGGTGCGCGTTAGTTACCTAGTCTTATGAAGACGTAAGTCTACCATGCTCAGATTTTTATCACCTATTTAGAGAAGTGTTATCTAGCATTGCTGAGGGATGTACATATCCAAGAGATTTTTCAGCTCTATTAGGGCATCATGATAGTATTAGAGTACAGATTAAGGGTTTCCAACCATTCTTGTTACTCGATGGATATGGTTCACACCAGTTCTTCAGGGCTTGGAACATCATGTCAGGTATGCATGGAGAAATCTAGGACAATGTTATCCCACTATTCAATCTATATTATGTTGGTGTGCTACTGCAGGCTTTAATGGTAGACAGTTTCTTAGATGAGAAAATATAGCCAATGGTTTCTAATGGTGGTTACATATGAGTAGATACCTCAATAGAAAAGATATGACATCAGTCCCATGGGCATGTACATGATATAGGGTTCAGTAGGAGGTCTTGTGATAGGGTATCTTTGGTTAGAGGATCTTAGGATTAGTACAGTCATCCTAGAGATCAGAAAATCTACTAATGTGATGGTAGGGGACATATTTCATGAGATTGTTTAACCCACTATAAAACTGACATGGAGACCATGGTTGGGCCATCAAGGTAGGGACAATAGAATTAGTAGGTCAGATATCATGGTGGAACTCATGGAAGTGTATCTGATAGACTAGTAGGATGTCATAAAATCTTTTAATTGTTACCACCACCACCCCAATGTGGTCCACACCAGGCTCATGGAGCTAGAGGATAAGGGAGGGGATAGGTGAAAACGATTGAATTTTATGACCCAGAGGTTCCATGGATTATTAGAGGTATGACATTTTTCTTTTATATCTTATATGGATTTAATATTGACACATGTTCTGGTGATTAATTTTTTTCCCACACACCTTGTACGTGACATAGAGATTCTGATTGAACCCTTGGCTTGACCCTTATAAATGGAGACACCTACTAGAGATGACTTAGTGATCACACACTTGTGTTGATGGTGCAACCTGAAATTTGGAGATGAGATTTCATGTCTTAATATCTTTGTATTAGCACCAAGGCCTTATGAAATCATATTATTTATGGACTCATTATCCAAAGTTCATTCCTAGGTTGACTGTTTTAGGAGAAGGATGTGGTGTGTCTATAGTGACGGAACCATGTTTCCCTTTTTTAGTGGAAAATAAAACTAGGATGCATAAGATGGACTCATACATAGGAGGGTGTCACAAATTACCAATTAGTTGGCTAGCGTAAACCTCAGTATAGTGGATTTGATGAGTTCCTGGTTTCCTTAAGTAGTGGTGGAGTTTTATGACCTCTTCCATAAATATGTTCCAGGATTACCTCACTGTCGTGAGATAGAGTTTTACACTAAAATACACCCCTAGAAGACACTAATATCAATGATAACATATTATATGTCTCCCATAGAGATTTTCGAATACACGGTGAGTTTGGAGGACTTATAGAATAAGGGATTTTCCAGTACCAATGTTTCACACTAGGCAACCATTTTTTTGTTCTCTAATAAGGCGAACGAGAGAGAGAGGTTGTGTGTGGGCTACGAATTCTTAAATCTGGTTACTATGAAGTGCATGTTTCCACTACTCAGGGTAGATGCCATCATTTATTTTTTTTATAGAGGAAAATGTTTCTCAAAGGATTACTATAGGTCTAGCTATCACCAGTTGATGGTTCAAGATGAGGATATACTGAATATGATGTGATGATGTCGCTATGGTAACAATGCTTTCTTGGTTATGTCATTTTTCATGATGAACTCCCCATTAGTGTTCATGAGACCCATGAACCAAATCACTCATCATATGTTAGATTTGTTCATGGTAGTCTTCATTAATGTTATCCTTATGTATTTAGTATCTATGGAGGACCACACAAAAAAACATGAGGATAGTTCTAGATGTTATTTGAGAGAATTGGATTTTCTAAAAGAACTTGAAGTACCTATTTTTTTATTCAGGCGGTCAACTTTATGGGATATGTTATCTCAGCATATATAGTGGTATAAGAACCATCCAAATTCTATGTAGTGTTATCTTAGGATCCACCAAACATATTTTTGATCTTCAAATCTTCATTAGGTTGTTAGGATATTAATAAAGACTCATATGAAATTTCTCTATGATATCATCACCCATAACAGCTTTGACCTAAATGTGGAAGCCATTCATGTGGAAAGAGATTTTCTGATAGGATTATCAATAGTTGAGTAGGATTTTGGAAAGCACTCCCATGTTCATATTTCTAGAAGAGGGTGTTGAGTAAATATTTTATGTATATGACTCAAGAACCGCAACTGGTTGTGTTTTAATTTTGTGGAAGGAGATGATTTATTATGGTTCACATCATATGATACCTCATCAAAAGAATTATGAAACCCCCATACATGAAATAGATGTGGTTTTCTTCACACTAATGATGTGATTTCAGTACAAGGTGGGATAGAAGTTTACCATCTATTGTAATCACAAAAAAAACATGTATATATTCTATTAAAATGATAAAAATTTGAGATATAAGTGATGGATAATGTTCTTCTTATATTATGACATTGAAATTGATTATACCCATGTAAATGGGATCATTGTAACAGATTATCTGAATAGAAAATATTATCCATAGTTTATAAATGAGGAATCATAAATGTTAACCTGAATATAGATATCCTTTTGGTGGATATAGAGGATTTTACCTCTAGTCGATGGTTGTTACCCTTAAACTCTTGCAAAATTTTAGAGAGAAAAAAGATTGGGATACCAACTATAGGATCCTATGTAATCATATTTCTACTAGACATGATCCTGATAGATTTTAAAAAGTTAGGGAGAATATCGTTTTTTTTTTCAAAGGATGAACTATTGTAGCAGTGATTTTATAGGATGAGATTCAGAGAGAGTTTCATAAATATCTTGTTATGGTACACCCAGCTATGGAAAAGATGTATGTGGACGTATGACATCTGATATATTTTTGTAAGGGTTGAAAGAACGGAGTTGTATGTTTTTTATCTTGATTCAATACTTTTTAGTAAGATATGGATGAACAAAACATTCTAGTAGTTTTAGGTCATCCACTTGAGGTTATAGATTGTAAGAGGGATAGGATATCAATAGAATTCATGATGAAATTTCCACATATTCCTATGTTATATGATTCCACCTGGTATACAATAGATCAAATAACCATGCTGTTAAAATTAATAACTACTTGGGAGAAGAGTTCAAAAAATATATTGTGATGCCTCTACTAATAGGAGAAAGTCCAACTGCGTAGAGGTCCATCGATGATAATTTTTGATCATTAGTCCTGCATCACATCTTGATTGTGGAAGATATTACAGGAGACTTTTGGGGACTCATATTTTCTTGATCACAGTGTTTCACTCCCAAATTAGTGTCAAGATTGAGTGGACCATCCATGATTTGGAGCACATTCTAGGAGAATTCACGTTCGATTTTTTACATACCTAGAAGGATCACCTAAAACTATTGTAATTTTCAGAAAACTATAGCTTTCATTCCACCATCGATATGGAATTATGTGAGACTTTGTACATGTGACACTATAGGTCACTAAATTACTGGAACGACATATGAGTGTCGACACTCATGGGCTTAGAGTTGGTGAGATAAACTATCAAGAAGGTTTAGATAATACATGATTGAATGAATACTGATAAAATCGATTAGAAGTCTTATGGATATAGAGGATAGAGGCCTTTAGAGTTTGAGGAGGGAGACTTTGTGTTACAATTGGTTTCAACTAATAGTGGTCTATGGGGATCTATTCTGAGTAGAATGACTTATTTGAAGTTCATTACCCCCTTCCAGATACAATGAAGAGATGGAATGTTTGAGTACTACATAGCTATACCTCCATGGTTAGACAATTTACACGACATCTTCCACATGTCACAGTTGAGGAGTTACGTGCATTACCCATCATACTTTATTGAATGGGGTGAGATTCACATAGAGGATGAATATACCATTTTTTTATGTGTTAGAGATCAAGGATCATAATTACATGATTCTTCATGGGTTGTTGTTTCCCTCAGTGCATGATTAGTGGTAGCATATGAATTTATAGGATAGCACATAGCAGTGGGAGGCTTAGATTTGGGCTCAGTAGCTACATCACTATGCATGGCCCCTATTTTTGATTTTCAGGGTGTAAAACCCCCGGGTGGGAATAATTTAATGAATTATATTATCCATTTATTATTTTTGGGTATTTTATGTGTGATTTTCGAGACTAGAAGCTAAGAGAGCATGTGATTCTGAGGCCCGGTGTGCCAATAATAAATGTTTGAAATATATTAAATATATTAAATATCTTGCATGGGTTGTTTTCATGACAATTTGGAATAAAATATAAATGAATGAAAGTTTCAGAAATATGATTGAACTGTTGAGTTTCCAATGTGGTGTTTACCCAAGGAATGAAATAACTAGGTTCCGCACGAGCAATTTGTAGAAAATTTGTCATGGGTGCTTAAATGAATAAAATAATTAGATTAATTATTTTAATTATTTTAATTATTTTCATTCATGAAGTTCTTGGAGATCCATTAAATATAATTTTATGTTGGAATTTTATGGTTATCCACATAACCCTATAAACATTTTAGATACGTTGAAGAGATTTTTGTAGGATCTCTCTCAGAAAAATAGTTACCAGATCATGGATAGCTAATCGATGCAAAATAGATTAAACGGATCTCACCAAAGATTGTGGTACATGATTGTTCTTCATCACTAATCAATTGTATTTGATGTATAATGGTTTTTTATTCAAATTTATTCCCCTTTCTTGATTTCTATGATGAGCATGAATCAATCAACCAACGGATTGATTCATAGATCATGTGTATTGTGGGATGGGTTATATGATGGGATTTTACTGGGACAATAAATTTGTGATTATTGATCATACAATTGTATTATAATGGAGACGGATCATATCCAATAGGAACATTGGACAAGGTTTATTACTCATGTTTGTGGTTGTACATTTCCACCCCAATTCTTCGTTCACCACATGCATTCTTCATTTGGCTCATGGTTCGATGTATCCAGTTGGATCGATCATTGCACACCATTTTTTTGATAAAATGACATGAATTTTTTGATCTAAGATCAACATGAAGAAAAAAATGTGTGATATTGGTAGCGGTAGTGAATCAGATGACATATATAGTAGATTTTGTATTCTTTTATGTTCTATGAAGAATGACACAAAAATCCATTTTGCAAGAATATTTAGTGGATGTATGTGTTGTTTGACGATGGAGAGATTCAAACAAAATGGAAACCTTATTTTTGGGCAAGGTTCGGCTGAATCGATGGATGGAGCACTAGAGAAGACGTGATGATTCCAAGTCAATAATTTTGGACAATCCTGTAGTACAAGGCATATAAGTCAAATCTACACATTTCGTGGGCCCCCTATGTAGTGATTACGATTTTGCAAGAAATATAAGTATCACATGGACAGTGACCCATGTCACACGACATGTGGCCTCTCCCTGGTGAACTCGGTGTGTATCTTGAAGAGTACACAGACATGGGGTGGAGTAACCAAGAAGCCTAAATGTCGTGTACTCCCCTACACAGACACATCCTGGACCAAAGTACACATGCTATGATGGTAATGGTACATGGGAATGATTACATGGTCTAAGCATAGTTCTTATGCATGGGTATAGTACACATGCATCCTACACCCCATGTACATATATACAGACATGACATGAGACATTATATGTTTACATGGGGAGGGCCTGGGGTTAATGGAAATGACATTTAACCCGACTACATGCCTCGTACTATTTAAAACATGGATGGGATATCTAGTTCATTGTATCTTGGATATGTTTTTAGGGTGTGTTCACCTTATCCATTCCCTAAGTGCATTTATGAAATCATCTTATACTCCTAGAAAATTGATCCCTTTAGTAGGAAGTATTAGAGAGAGTGGTTTGAATCCCTCTGCTTGGATCATGATGAGATCCACTATTCATATTTGTTCTATGGATGGAGTTATTTCTATTTTCATTGACCTATACAATGAGGGTTACAATCCTCTACTTAGGCGGTTAATCCAAATTGAGTTGTTGGTATCAACAATTATCATTTGTAGTGATTCTCATAAGTGTATCATATTTTCTTTGAAAAATCATTGTGTACTTCTAATAATGAGAGAAGAGGATAATTGCATATTGGAAGGATGTCATCAGTTCTATAAGACTCAAGAGGATGTTCTCCTAGATGAGTTCTTTTGGAAACCTTCGAGCTAGATTCCTAGGCTGTTATACTATTGTTGTGATTTACCTTTTGATTGTGTGTCTATTTTGAGTATATATTGATATTATAGTTATATGTGTTTTAGGAATATACCTATGTATATTTGACTTCATTTCATTTTTTATGCATTATATTTTCATGGTTTCTTACTCGGTGTTATTATACTCACCCCTATATAGTATTTTCCAACACATTTCATGTCTTATGCATAAGATCATCCTTTTGAAAAAGTTTTTGATGGGCCAGGACCATATGGTGCTTAGTGAAATTGGAAAGAAATTTTGTGTTCATGTGGAATATTGACATTAATCCCTATAATTATTCACATTATTTTCATTTGTCTAGTCTCTTTGTGGTGGGATTCTATTTTTCCCTCTTTACATTACTTTACTTCATGTCGTACTCAAATTTTTTATTTAGATGTATGCATAAATAATTGTTCAGTTGTTTTTACATTTATGCATTGTATATGCCATGATGTGTATGTGTGTGTATACATACATAGTATAAGGCCTCCCATGTCAGTGACATTCCTACGTTGTGCCAGTCTCTAGCCCATGGCATGTTGGAGGTATGCTGGGGTAGTCACAGTACATGCCACACTGGGATAGGTCATGAAACATGTTTTTTTCTGAAATGTAATAAATATTAATATAAAATTAGTTAATATTTATATATGAAAGTTATGGGTTTCTTTATATTGGTTGTATATGAATAAATTCATTTAGATAATTATGATACATTCATAATATTATAAGGATTTAATTTTTGTTATAAACTCTTCTGGGTGATGAGTGATATAAATCTAAAATGGTAGGTGTAAATTCCCATGGGAGGATAAATGTATTGGAAATTAAATGTATGTACATAAGGAATATAATGGATTCAAGGAAATGAATAATTCATGATAATATTGTGAACCATTGTGTTGGATAAATTCGACTCATTCTGAATCTATTTAAATATTTATTGTGAAATATTTTAAGGATCACATATACATGATTCCATGGATTAAGTTCAATGGAATTAATAGTCCATAAATTCATAGTTTTATAAATATTATATCCATTTTCCACATATTTATATATTCATTTAGTATTAGTGAGTTTTAGAAAAAAAAATAAAAAAATTTATTATGTGAATATATTTTCAAATGGGGAATTGGGAATTAAATTTACTATTTGATTTCTGGATAAATATCAATAGATTGCATATAATTATTATATATATTCTTATCATGATGGATTAATGAATGTTGTGTTACATTTGATGTAATTAATGATATGGAATTTGTTAAAGTTTGTGGGGAGTCATGGAGGATTGTTATGGATTCGTCCCCAAGATAGGATGAAGGAATAATGATGATATTGACTACATAACCATCATTTCATTCCTTAATAACCATTAGCCAAGAACTATATATGAATAGTAAAATTACCGTATATATATATATATATATATATATATGTTTATAATCATTACAAATTATTACAAAGGGGTTATTCTCATTTATATATCCATGAATTCAATATATTTATGAATCATTTTCCATTTATGTATCCATCATTCAGGTTGTGTATCGATCATCAACACATCTCACTGTAATTAATAATCAAATCCATGGAAATTTATACATAATGATCATTGACACATAATTATAAAGATATTTTCTTCCACATCACCATTCACAAAACCACATATATGTGGACATGTTGCATATTAAATGCAACGCTTTTTTATCAAGAAAAAATAATGAATTCTATAAATTTTCATAAAGGATCAAATCACATAATAAAAATGAATATAATGATGAAGGAAAAATTAGAAAAACTAAAAGATAAATACCATTTTGGTGGATTTAATAAGCTATATTTTTAATTGATTCTCCATAAAATGAGGATATTATCGAGGTTAATGTGGTTTCGGAGTTACTGTTAGAAAAAAATATTGTTTTTTCTCATGTTATTTAATGATTTTGGGTTAATTTATTATATTCATTAACTCTTTAATTTATTATTCTTTTTATTTCAACTCTATTACCCTTTAACTCAAGTGGTAAAACATGAGTCATCTGGGAAGACAAAGAGAATCACTATAATTCTCAAGTCTTAAACTTAGAGAATAATAATCTTTTTGGGTGAATACCTTTTGTTTTCATAACATATTAAATATATTTAATTTAATCATGAATAATTTTTTGAACATTACTTTTGTAATAATTAGTTATATAAATTGTAATCTCCCTCTACCCAGTGCACAATTTACTTAGTGGAGAATGTTTTATTGAGTGCTGAGTTTCCGTTAATTTTTAGTATTTGTGTCAATGTAGTGAGTTAATTCTAAATTTCCGAGAATCACAAAAACCTGATTGGTTATTTACATGGTAGTTAAAGAGTGGTTTGCTAAAATGAAATATTTTATACTTTTTAGAATCATAAATAGGTTGTATGACCATGTAGTAGTAAGTGTTAGATTAGTCAATAAAAAATATTATGCCTCTAGTGAATGATGAATCAATTAAGAAATATTTAACTAATTAATTATTAAGAAGATATGTAACAATATTTTTAGGACTATTATAGAGTTTAAAATGGAAATACAAATGGATTCCATCAAATTCATCATTTTTTATATTTTTAATATCATTCAGTTTTTATTTACTTAGTTTTCAAAACCAAATAATTATAAAAAATACATATTTTTCTTAAGTGACAATAAATTTTTGTGCACTACACTCTAGGTAAAAAATAGGTTACCAATATAAAAATATTTAAAATAGGAAAATAATTTCCTTTTCAACACCCCAGGAAACATTACTATCCTATTATTTGTTTCTAAAAAATATATATTTGTTTTAGATCATATTTAAGTTCCAATTATACATATTATTGAGGCTCTTAGTTTTAATGTAATGGTTATTATTCAACCATTTAAAATAATTCCATGATTGGTTCTTAACTATTGGATCAAAATCCTTATTCAAATAATTGTGCCTTAACACATAAATGTTTTTATTTTTTAAATGTTTCTAACTGAACCTATGATAATAGAGTTCTGTTCATAATAATTCTCATCCTTCTAGTTTACGTTGGAACAATATAATTTTAATGATATTATGTTCATTCATTTTATATCACTTTTTTCACCTAATTTCATTGATTAAATTTATTCATCACATTCATATATCTCTAATGTATCCATCAAATACTCATAATTCATTTTATATTTCTTATCCCTACAAAAATAATTATAATCATCATCTACAATAATTTCAAACAAATGTGAATTTATAGATTTCCATCAAATTTATCTCCAAATTACATAACAATATTACTTCCCATATTCTGAATATGAAATACACATAGAAAATAAATAAATTGTTTTATATTTTTCTTCCTGTAATTCTTTGTTAAATAATGTTATATATATTCATTCAGATATTAAAAAAAGTTTATTTTTTATGTAAATAAAAAGTTTCACTCCCAAATTATAGAAATTCATTAATATACGACTCTTAATAAATAATTTAATTATTAATGACTTTACAAATGTCTTTGTGAATAAAAAATATTCTCATATTACACCATGTGAAGAAATTTTTTCCTCTTACAAACCACATAATATTAATTTCAATTTCATTAAATCTTTTCATTAATGAATTTATATAAATAAACTAATTGGGATTGAATTGTAATTTATTTTTACTTTTTTATTCATATAATTAACATATGATTAATTTATAATCTCATTTTCCCCATATATGGTGTAATTACATGTTTTTATGTTCATCATTATTCAAACATATCCTTTTTCTTTATTTAACATTTAAAAAAAATTATTTTCTAATTAAACATTTGAAACAGAATACTGTTATATTTGCCAAAAAAATCATGTTTCAAGTAATGTTCTATGAGCCCATATAATTGAAAATTCATGAAATGTCATTATTTATTTCATTGTGATAAATTTAAAATAGGATAGACCTGGTAATATTTTATTTTTGATCCATGAAATTCAATTATGAACCCTTATTCCTCTCAAGATGAATAATGATGTATTTGTTTCTTACTCTTTTAGTCAAAAATATTTTTTAAAAAATAAATTATTATCTTTCTACCTTCTTTACATTCCCCATCAATCACAATATGATTTTTTCACTCCTTATTTTCCTCCTATTAATATCTTTTTTAACAAAGTTATAGAAGTAAGAAAATACACAAAAATATCTTCTTCATCGATATATATAACATATTATCATTATCTTTTATTGAATACCAATTTATTTACAATTAAAGAGGGTTTCCACCAGGCAAAATAGTTAATTGAATTAAAATGATATAAAAAAACTAGTTCTTTATTTGATGATATATTTTTTCATCATAATACTATATATTTTCTTCTTTTGAGTAGGTTCATTATTTTTGAAAACCACATAATGATTGAAATTTATATCCATTCGTTTTACTTTCTTTCTATATATAACTCTTTTTCTATATATTTAGTGATTATCCTCCAAAACAATTCCCAATTTAACCATTTTTATTGGGTATTTGACCATTAAAAACCTTCTCAACGCTTCTCATGCATCATTTGTCTCATTTACTTAATTAATAATTCAATAAAATTTTAATTTGTAGCATTTAATTTTATCAAAATATTTTTATTTCTAAATAAAAGTTTATATTCAAGGAAATATTATTTTTAAGGGAATCATTCCTCATTCTCAATTCATAAATAATAAAATTATGGACCCTAAATAACATATATTTTTCTTCAATTTTTATCTTTAAATTATTAACTTATTTTATATTTTATTGTGAATTAAAATTGTTGTCATCGAAATTCACTAAATAATTCATCTCATCTCAATATTGTTCATTATACTCTAAATAATCCTTTAAAATTACCCCAATTGTTTTTATATTTCCCTTACATGTATTTATCTTTAAGATTACCTTCATGCTCCATTTTATGTTATACTATTTTTTTATTAGTTTTCATTTTCAATTTTCTATTGTATATTATCATCTATCACCATAATCTGATCATCTGAATTAGATTTAAATTAATTTTCACCCCAATTATTGTAAATCTTATAAGTATCATGCACTTTTCATAATAATATTTTACATTGAAAATTTATTTTAAATGTATTTCTAGATTTCATATTTATTAGTAGTATATATAAATTTTATATTTTGTGACTAATCACCCTTTCCACGTAATTATAGAACATAGATATCACATAAAAATGTGTTCAACCATTTGTGTATAATAAATTATACAATAATGGCATTCCATTAAATCTTCTTTTAACTCATTTTATATTTCTACCGTTGAGTGATTGGAGTTTATCAGCAACATATTATTATCGAAATTATCTATAATTTATGTCTAATTAATTAATAGCTTTGAATGAAATATACACTATTGAATGGACTTTCATTATTTTTATATTCAAACAAATCTCATTGAAAACTAAAAAACTTCATGAAACCTATATTCATAGCTTTAATAAAATTTATTTCTTCATATTCAGACACCATTAGATTATATAATGGTTAAAAATAAATTTAAAACGTTCTTAACTGATATATATAATTTATTTATTGACACCATGTTATGAAATATATTTGGAAACCACAATTATATGATTGAAGAACCCATATTTGTTTTAAAAAGAATACAATTTCAAATAATTGATTTTGTTTAGAAATACATGTAACCTGGAATATTTCAGCATATTAACTCCCCAAAAATATTTTAAAATTTATCCCACATTCCTTTTCGAAACATGTGGATCTTAAACGTCATGTATATTTTTTTATAAGGACCCAACTGAGACCTTCATAACCTTTTCAACATCACTAGGTAACTAATAATAAAAATACATCAAGTAAGACAAATAGGATCAGTCACCTTAATTCTACTTATAATAACAAAGAAAACATTGTTCACACAAAACTATATAGTTGATCCCAATATGTTTTTACAAATTCTATAATTGAACACAATGAAGAAAATTACACATTTTACATTAACATAATTCTCCATATCATTCACTATGTTATAACAGATTCATCAAGAATGTAACCATTTTCTATTGATACCACTTTATACTACCTCAATGACAAATACAACCTAACTATGGGGTGAATTAGGGGTATCAATTTTTTCACCTATACAAGAACTATTTCCACTTTTCAAGAACATGATTAATTTATCCTAACTAAACATGAAACCAAACCATCCAAATATGAAAAGTATATACGATGACCTAGATATTTTACTTATTTTTTCATTAAAGGGGAAATCCATGAAATATGCACATAATGATGTGTCGATGTACCAAAAACCACTACTCGTTAATCTATATTATAAGCTTTAGGAATGGTTCTCTATGAAACCATGTTTTACTCATTCCTCATATCGATCTATATTCTTTTCCTGTATCATGTATCATTGAAGAAATAAAAACACATGTCATTCAATATTAATAGAAATTATATTCGAAATAAAGCTCTAGTGTTTGTGTTTTCGATCATCTATAACCTTCATGATAAATTATTTATTACCAATGAATTCCATTCATAGAAATAAATCCCTCACAAAAATAGTAAGAATGTGTATAATTATCTCAATTTTATATGATATTTTTTATTATCACATCATTAATTCTCAATAATATTTATATTAATATATCATTGAATTAATATATTTAGAATATCCATTGTAAAATTACAAATTTTAAAAATGTATAAGTCAAGAAAAGAATCATTCATGATCAAACAATGTTTGATAAAAACCCAAATAATATCATCAGGTTTGTAAAAATGTTGAGCATAAAACTTTTTTGATAATCTATCACTTCATATTGTGAAACACCATATTAATGCATAATAGAAAAATGATATTTTATTTTTATAAAAATGATTCCCTAGTTCTAATTTTAACACTAGAAATCGTGGTTTTGAATAATCAATATATTTTCTATTCACACTATATAATAGTCTATTAGGTTTTTTAATCCATAAATATTAATTCTACAGCAAATTGAAATATCCAATTATTTATATCCTATGTGTCATATGACATGGATAGAACATATTTTCATTACATCTTCCCACTAATTCATTACCATCCTGAAATAATGAAAACCACATAATACCTTTATATCCTTGAAAATATTATTCTCTAAAATAAATATATTTTACTGTGATTTATTTCAAACAAATAGTTATTTTTCATTACACCATTGAATTGTTTTAAAATTATGTATGCATGGAAACTTTTATTGCACACATATTCTAATGTAAACTAAATGTGACAATGATTACTTCAATATAACATATTATCTTTGAATAATATTTTTCTTATCATTTCATAAAATTAACTGAGGAATGTTTTTAATGGATGTATATTATTATGAAGTGATATTTTCATCCACCACCACATATTTTCCAAAACTCATTTTATCACCCCCATGTCTCTATAGTAATGTGACTACAAAAACTTTATATTTTTCAATTAAATTCATGTTATAATAATATATTTAAAAAATAACATTATTTGATTCATAGGAGACCAACATTCTCCACTACATAACATAAGGTTCAAACAAAAAATTTCTCAATCTCCACATAAACCATATATTTACTAGAATTATAAAAATAAGTTTTATTCAATTAGTTAAACAAAAATGATATTATTCACTAAAAATAAATTTCCACCCGAGTTTCATGATAAAAATAAAATTAAATATAAGTTTTTTATTGATCAAGGAATTATTTTATATTTATTTTTACCACACATAGCTAAATATGGTGTTATGAAAAATATTCAATGTTGTGGTTTAATACCACCCATTTGTTCATTTCCCTTTACAAAAAACAAATACCTCCCAAATTATACTAAAAATATTATCATCTCAATTACATATTTATTTCAAATAGTTACATACATTCTTGTTTTCGTATTTAAAATATTTTCCAATGAATAATAAAGTCAATATAAAAACCAATGGATTGATTCAACATTATCACTTAATAAAGAAAAACTATGCAGATGACACCTTGGGTAAGAAAAATTATAGTCTATTATCTATAATGATTATTATGAGATATTCAATTATACCATGTAAGGTAAATATGATCCTATAAATTATGATAGAATGATAAAAATATATACATTTCATATGAAATTTTCCAAATAACATTATTTGATATGATTAAGAAATAATAAATATATAAAATTATCCAAAAAATATGATAATCATTATGAAAATTTGGGAGAAAAATAATTTAATAATTTAAATGAACTTATCCCTGTTGTTAGAAAGTACATTTGGGTGTTAATAATTTTTTAGATGAAGAATATTGTTTTGGCTAATGACATGTTAAATATCATAAGTGAGGGAGTTAATTATGGAATATCTATTTTCTTAAAATGAACCTTTCCGGTGATCATATTACACTATTAGTATGAATACCAGTCTCTATATATCTCATAATTATTATATTGAGATAAATATATTAAATTTTGACACATGAGATTTTCCATCATTCACCTATTCTGGGAAAAATTCAAGGATCATAAAGTGATGATGTGAAAATTTGATAAATTAACTAAGAACATAATTTATTTGATTGTATTTTCGGGAATCTACAACAAACATCCATTCTTAAAATCCTAAAATTTTAAAGAGCTTGCTTCTCTTAGTCACTCTGAAATCTTAATCCTTATCCATGTGAAACTATCAAAACTTTCTAAAATCTATATTTTGATTACACCAATGATGGTGTAGTGATTATACCTTTCATCATCCAAAATATGATTCTCCTTGAACTTACAGTCATCTAAAGTTCTTGATATCCCTTCATTATTATATATTCTTTCTATAATAGTGATTTATTTCCATCTCTATGTGTATATATTTTATCCACGAACCATTATACCTTTTTTATAAATATACCTCTCTAAGTTAAAAAATTATTTATTTCCAATTTAGCTAATCTTTAAACAAATTCCAAAATGATATGAAAATGTATCTAAGATTCATTATTAAATTTGAGTCAGTATTATAGATATCGATTCAAATACAGTTCTTAAAAGGTAATAAATTTATTTTTTAGATATTATTTTTGATTCACACATATTACTTAACAATAAATTGAATCATGAAAAAAATTCCTTCTTCCACACGAAACCTCATAGTAAAAATTTTATAATCTAGGCATCATAATAGTATGTTTTTTCTTAATTGGGAAGAAAATTTAATCACCATCTTTGATTCATTTCATAGACACCTTCATTCATTGCATAAATAAAAAAATAGTAAATCATATTTGAAGAAACCATCAAAATATAATCATCATATCATAGTGAGACTATAACTTATGTAAATATCCTCTTATATCAATCTTTATTCTCCAAAATATATTTTCACCTACTTCCATATGATTTCCTTTATAGTAAATTTTTATATTATTATAAAATTTTTCTATAATCCTATATTTAATTAATATAAATACATTTAAAAAAATATATCTGATGTTTCTTTCTATGAAATTATAGTCACTATTGTGCTTCATCTATGGAAATCATATTCCTTCAAACGGTACTATTATAAAAAAGAACAATTCCTAAACAATAATTGTGAGAGAATTTATGTCTATGGAGGATGTGGTAGAATCATTTACATGTTTCTGGAAAAAAATGAGTGAGAGTTATGCCTATCAAGTACATAAACAATGATCATTTGATGGTATATATTGATGTCATATATTGAATGAATCTATATTTCGAAAAAGAGGATTCCATGTTGATGAATTTTTTGGAGATCTCTAAAAAATATAATTTTTAATAAGATAATCGATTTGAGAAGGCTGATTTTATTGAGTGAATGGAGGGGTTTTCTATATATATTTAGAAATGTAGAATTCATCCCATAATGATCAATGATGGTGACTCACAAACACCCATATTGGAACCTACTAAAAATTGTAGGGCAGATCTCTTATATTATTTTTTATTTAGTTTTTATATTTATATTCAATTTTATCTCATATAAATTTAAATTAGCATTACACATGAGGATTATAATCCATGTCTGAAAAAAACTTATTCTTAAGGCTCTTTGTTCTTCTTTATGATATTTCCCATAGATATACTTCTATGTTATTTCATCTCGTGGGTTTACATTATAGCATGGTTACATGGGTGTGTGATTCTTCTATGATATGTATTTTATAGTGGGGGTTCTATGGGGAAATGATTTCCAAGGATTTATTTTTTAATGGTTTTTTAATGGTTTTTTATGAAAATCCTTATACGGACCCAAAACGTTATCAAAGATCATGGGTACAGTATTTTTGGATTAAAAATACATGGTTAAGGTGTTTTAAAGATCAATTTAATATAAATATTCATCCATTTTATATGTACGTTATTATCCCAAAGTTATAACTACCCTCTCACTCTAAATTTTTCAAAAGGGGTGGGAGTTCCCAATTTTAAGATTATTGAATCTGGAGAGAGTAATGTCTCACATGAGATATTATATGGTGCATATTTTGGGTTCTAGAAGTTTCTTATAGGGTCTATAAATTTTAAAATAGACTATTATATTTTATTTACTGGAGATAATGTAGAAGTAATAAATGTGGAATATAAGAGAGTCTTGGTAATAAATCACTTGGTTATCACTGGATGTTACTTATTAGGAATATGGTTTTTAATTTCACATAAGTTAAGACTTTATAAAAACTCATGAAGGCACATACTGACTTGTATGAAATAAAAATAGTGATAAAAACTTCATCATGTTTTATTGACTTTTTAAAAAGTGTATGTTAGAAGGGTATCTATTATTAATAATATGAATGAATTTATTTGTCTATGTCTAATAGATATCATGAAAAAAAACCTTTTTGAGATCAGGGATGAGAATTGTTATTATATTCATCACTCCCTAAATCATGTAATTTTTAGTCATTATTTTGTGCAATACATGTGGATTTGATGACAAGATGTTCATAGATATCTTGGACTATGTTTTGAAAGATGAAATAATTCAAAAGGATATTCAAGTTAATTTCACAAAAAACTATAATTTGAGATGATACAAATATACCACTGGAAAGAAAATTCATCAGAGATCAAAAGGAAAGTGGAGATAGTTTTATAGTAGCTCCATGGACGGTTCTCTATTTTCCTGTAATTCTAGTAGAAAAATATACATAAATGTAATTATAGAAAATAAAATGAGAATTAGAAAGATTATTCTGATTAGTGTTGGTACGTTGACAAAATTTCAGAAAATAAGATGGGTTTTAATAAGTGTACTTATAATTCCTTGGGGTATTGGGATATGTTCATCAATGCATAATTAAATTATATATATATATGAGAGAGGATTTATGAGGAATTATACCTATATAATAGTTGGTGAGGTTCATCCTACCAATGAAAAGAATGTCAAAATTTTGGTAGAAAGAAATGATTGAATCTTTACATGGAATCAAATCTTACAAAAATTAAAATACATATTGTACATATCAGGGAAAATGAAAATCATTTTCTTGGTGGGGAAGAAGATAATTTATGATTTTTTATATTTTTATGGAATTCATGTGTAAAATTCCATGTGGTTCTATGTATATTGAGAAAGGAATGATGGATAAGATATTGCACCATGTGTTCATACAAGAAAGAGTGTTATATGTTTGAGAAAGAACATTTATTATGTTCTAGAATGAACATATAGGTAATCTCAGTGATATATGGATTATAATAATCACTAAAAGAGGCATATTAATGATTGTGAGAATAGAATAAAGAAATTTTGAATGTTTTTCTTTTTAAACCATTGAATGGAGTATTAACAGATATAAGAGGATGTTTGAATAACATGGAATTATGATTACATTCACATGGATTCCTGTAGCTATATCAGGAATCTTCTAGTGGAGGACCACCCTTTTATGTGACATCCATTGATACTTCATATAATTTATGGTTGTTTTTAAACTGGATAAAAATATAAATATTTTGGAATATGAATCATGTAGAGGATCATGGTAAAAAAAGAGATTAGTTTCATGTTAAAGATATTATGATCAAAAAAATTTGGAGAGTACAGATGTAAATATTTCTCGAAGTTTGATTAGTGTAAGGGTATTAATTTTTTGAAAATGGTTCTAGGGACTCCAGAACACAGTGTATTTATATAGATAATGAACTATACATTTGTGAATAAGTATAGAATCATGAGGATCCAAAATGGTTTCCCTAATGGTTTGGGGGTGGAAGCAGTGAATTTTCCCTCTTACTTAATAAACTATAGTTTGTTGTCTCTAATTTGTATACAACTACAATAACTCAATTGGTTGAAAATAGAGGATGTCTCCATAAATATAAAGGTCTTTTTTCACTCTCCGATGATGAAATTGATTTTATGATATGAGGAAAGATGGAGGATATTATTTTAGAATGATAATTTCTTGAATATGAATATAATTTTTTTAAAATCTTAATTTGTGACAATGAGTCATAGATGATAATCAGAATTTGAAATGTGATCTCTAAGGACAAGATCTGTTGGTAGGATTGACACCTAGTATAATGTTATAATGATGAAAAAGTATCATTTAATTTTATAGTTATCCTAGATGGACATCCAAACACTATGTATAGTTTAGAGAATTTATGATATATGGGTATAATGGAATAAAAAAATCATATACTAGAGTAACTTGAATAAGGATATGATTTGGTTGTTTTTGAATGATAGAATGTTATGTAAAGATAATTGATTTCATAGTCTTGAGAAAAATATATAGAAGATAAATATCTATAAATTTCATTAAAATAAGTAGTTAAACCACAATGGAAAATTATTATTATATATATATATATATAGTGAGGTTCCACATGCAATGTTATGAATTTAAATTTTTATAGTTGGTTCAAATAGAAAATGGAAACAATATGTTCTTATAGGAGGCAATAAGTTTGGAATACATATAATAATGGTAGTTATAAATGCGGTATGAACATCATTTTATGATGTGTTATGAACATCCGGGATGATGTAGGGTCCTACAAGGATGAATTTCTTATAAAAATGTATTTTTTGAAGGAATAATTGAAATTTAGATGGAGGTAATAGAAAAATGTATTTTAAAAATCGTATCAATAAATATAAGGGGTATATTTATAAGAGATACTTTATTCAGTCATAATCTCTATAACAATATGGATGATTTTTGATCATGGTAGTGTTAGAATAAATTCATCTAATGTAGTTTCAAATGAAGATATAATTCCATCGTGGGGACATATATTAAGAAATATATGAAGGGAAACTAGATATTTTTAATGTTCATCAAAACCTTGGACTTGCGTATAAACTAACGCATATCGTAAGAACCCTAAACTAATCACTGGGAAATTAGAATAAAATATTTCAATACTTCATGATATATAAAATGATAATACAGAGAAAATATAATAAATTATATTACCCTGAGGAATTTAGTTATAGGATTTATATTATTATACTTCTCAACATCAATGACATGATGGTTTTATGTTCTATAAAAAGATTAATGAGATAAAGGTTGAACTATCTAGAAGTATAGAGAATAAGGACTATGATCTGATGAAGTACATTTCATGTATTATGATGATGAGATGATTTAGTTTTTTACATTAAATCTAACCCCGTCATTACATGAAAATGTTTTTTTAATGGAATAATATATTATATATAAGTAAAATTTAAAAACCCTTTCAAACCAAATTTAATTTATTAAGGGGAAGCCACCATAAATAGAATCATAGTTCTAGTAGATAGATAAGGATTCATATGAATCAGATGTCAGAATACTTATGTATTCTATAATGTCTATAAAAGAAGTTTTTGTTTCAAGAAAATACATTTCAAATCCAAGATGTCATAACTATAATTATATGAAGTGTATTATTTTATAGATAAGGTATTCAATGGGAATATAACTTTTCCTCCAAATGGATTTGGCCTAGAATGGTTTTTGGGACTCATACTATAGAAGAGACTTGGACAAATAAAATATCACTTCAAGATATTTTTTTTACTTTTTGAAGAAGAATAGTGAGTTAGATATCCAAATTTAAATTAGTGGCCTCACTCTCAACATTGAAAGTGTAGTAAATTTCATTGATATAATATTTTAATGTGTTTGTGTTGTTAAAAGGGTTGTTGATGTATATTGGGAGATAAAAAGAAGTTTTTTTATTGAAGAGTGGGACTCACATGTCAAGAAAAATGATGATACATTTTTAGAGAAAGAACATCCATTTAATTTACCATTTCACATTAACAAATATATATGATAAAGTAAATGTTCATTTACATATTAATTAGAATAAAAAATATAGTGTATATGAAGATAAAGGTCATGGATAAAGAAGTTTTATGGTAGTGTTTTACTTCAATAGGATTTGGATGACCAAGGGGGGATGGTGGGTCAACCTCACAATGAAAGGATGAAAATACATATGAAGGATGAAACTATGTTAGTGTTTTTGTTGATAATATAGTGAAATAGAAATTGAAAATAATTCCAAACTCAGATATTGTTGGGTTTTAGTTTTTTAAACCATTTTATGTTCAGATACATTAGATTTCTATGTGGTGAAATTACATGAATATTATGTCTTGTAGGCTTGATGAGTACGCTAGATGTGGTAGTAACATGTCTATGTGACTACACAATAGATGATGGAAGGATGTACATATCAGGAAATTGGATGATGACCATAGAAATATAGAAGTGGGCGTCATAGTTTAAAGGAATCAGTGTGGGGAAATTGGAAATGTCATATGGAATAAATTCTTCAAGATAATTAGAAAATAACAATGTTGGGTGAAAGTGGGAGTATATTAGGTGAAAGGCAATGACCAAATTTGTAGTTTTTCTATACAAATCGATCAAGGTGGATATAAACCCATATAGCTTAGAATGTAGTGACTATAAAACATATTGGTAGGATCATACTTCTTCTAGTGGTGTTGATGAGTTGTGGTTAGTGTACATAGATTATTATAAATATACTATATTCTCTCATAAATCACCCCATGGATTAAAGTGAAAACCCAAACATCAAAAAAATCATTTTGTTGTTAATTTCCCATATAGGTATTCATTTTGATCTTGTTTTCTAATAATTTTTAATATTCTTTAATCTAGTGGATTTATATAATGATGTAATGTATTCTATATTTGAGTATTTTAGGGTTTATAGTTTATGATATTGGCACACTCTCGAATTTTTCTCTAATAAATTTATTCTCTAATGGGGTATTATATAGTGGTTTTATCATTAGATGAACTTGGACCCAATAGTCTCGATGTGACACCAAACATCCACAACACAATCTAGAAACTAGATCTAAATAGACCTACACATAGAATTTATTTTGTATGAACTATGAAAAAACCATTTATCTAATTCCTCTCTCAAGAATAAGTTTCCCTTATATAGGTTCTTCAAGGTGTGGCCTATTACATTATGAAACTACATTCCATTAATCCATACAATATTTAGTAATTTGTTTAAACAATCGTGAAATATACTATAGTGAGACAATATTATTTATATAATACATATAGAACGTCTTCAACTTTGTTTATAATATATTGTTTAAGATATACAAGATTTCTAAAACATAATTCAAATTCTATCTATCCTTTATATCAACAAACAAATCCTAAAAATACTCCAATTTTATTTTTTATAACAATCTCTCCCCGAGGTTTTGATTATAAACCATTAACTCATTTTCATTAGAATTATTAACCACTAAAAAAGATAAGAATATTTATAACCTTTTAAAGGGCATCAATAATTAACTAATAATTCACTCTAATGTTACATGAGATAATATATGTGTGGGAAAAAAATTATATTATATTTTCCTTATTAAAAAACATCTTTGATTCTCATTCTATTGAACCAACACATAGGGATGAAATAACTAAAACAAAATCCACCTAAATTACCATTATTTAAATCCCCAATTTTCATTAAATTTCTAAAATGGAACCCACATATAAACTGGAGAAAAAAATTCTACTGACCTCATAATCAAGTACAATATCTCCACCTCTTTCAATAAACATAAATATTTCCTTCTAAAAACTACTTAGGGGAGTGGGGGACCCTTCTCCAAACAATTTAGTTTGATAGATAGGGTTAGACACCAAGAGATGACTAGTTATTTTCAAAAACATCATTGGTTATTTCCTTTGACATTACGTTTTCAACCTAAATTTTTGTAGACACATATGTCAATTTCCTAAATCCTTGTCGAATCATGTTCATGAAAAAGTAAACCAACTTATTGATGTTCTTCATCCAGTAGTGATTTAAATGTTTTTTTATGATTTATGTCAATTTAGTTATATAAATAAATTGATATATCATACTTTATAATAACTCATACATCCCCAAGATATTTATTTATCAATATAAATTGAGTACATTCTTGAGTGTCCCAAATATTCAAATCTTCATTAGTTCTCAATAAAATGAAATCCTAAATCATTATTATAAAATAAATACCCTATCCTATATGTTCGAATCAATGACTTAGTAATGACATGTGGTTAGCGACTGAACTGTCCTAATACGCATTTGAAAATCATTATAGCTGCTTATATTAAATTGTGTTGAAAATATCTAAAAAAATAATATTATGTGGAAATACCATTAAATTATATTCACTTATTATATGTTTATTTATTTGAAATATTCTTCATACCATGTAGTATGACTAGTTGTAGACACAATTTTGGGATATATTAGTATTTTGTATAGTAGTCTCCCAATGATTTTCAAATATTCATTAATATAAAAGTGTATTATATCATTATCCTTTACCAATTTAATTTAGTTAGATACTTTTTTTATCATCACCATCATATTTTCCATTCCATATTCGTTTAGTTCTACGATGTAATATTTACATTTTTAAATAATGGTTTCTTGGATTCCTTATGTCACATGTAAATCAAGGAAACATTTTCTATATCATATCATCTTCATCATGAACAATAACCCCTTATATTAAAAAAATACTTGTATTTTCTTCATTTAAAACTCCAATAATTATCTCCTTAAAATAATTTAGAACCATCATCCTCCAATAATTATTCTTTAAGATATAGTGATTAAGGTCAACTCCACCTTCCCAAAAATAGAGATTTTTTATAATGATCAAGTTTGTAATACCGTTCCTTTGGATATCAGTTCATTTCATACAATTATTTCATTAATTGGTAACATTTTTTTCCAACTTAAAATACAAAACCATGTGGTTTCTCAATATAAACTTTATATTTACATAAACTATTAAGGAATAATTATTTTAAATCCACTTTTAAAAAATAATCCTCATTTAACTATTAATGAATAATAATAACAATATTTTATGGCAATGGTGTCAGATCAAACATCTCATCTACATAACCTAGATCAATTTGGGAATTCCCCCTAAAATATAGATGAAACATGATTTGAAATATCATTCATTGTTCATTGTTTTTTTATAAATAACCCCCATATATTCAGTTACATTTTTTCCCTTTATATTTGGAATAATTTTCCATGTTTTATTCTTCTCAATTTTGTTAATCTATTAAATATTCTCCTTGATTCACTTTTCATCATTAGTTGACTCCTCAAAATTATGTCTTTATGCTTATTATATAAATGATTTTTTTTTGTTGAGTTTTCATCATTCTAGCTTGTACTGGAGATATTTTTTCCCTAATAAGGTTCTCTTTATTAATCTCAAATGAGCTTCTTGACATCAGTTTACTTATATATACATATCAATAAATTATATCACCTATGAATTGTTTAGAAGACTTTTAATCTTTTTATTCATCCATAAATACTTATTTGGGTGCCTATTTCTTCAAAAATTCTCCCAATATTTTCAATATTCAATTCATTTTTTATAAATGTGATATCATTTAATTAAACTATATTTACAGGACTTTGGTATTAGTATTCATTCACCTCGATAATGGATGAGTAACAAATAAAAATTCAATTTTTTTCTTTGTATTTAAATTTATATTGTATTTTCACCTAATTGAGAATAATTTTTTTTATTATGACTATTTGATAGTTTATCATTATGGGATTCATCATGTACAACATCACTTAAGGATTATTGTATTATATTAGACACAGAAAAGTCCCATTGGTTATGTAAATCTTTGATAAAATAGTATCCTTCCCATACTTATATAGTAAAACATTTTTGATGAGTGTTGTTAATTTCATGTTGTTAATAATGTAGAGTATCCTCTCAACTACATTGTTTTGTTGGGAAGTCCTTGTCACTAATACTTTGTGTCTTATAATATAGTTTTCAAGATAATATTCAACATTTATATTGTTAAATTTCATTACACTATCATTCTAAAATGATAAAAAAATCCCCATGAATCTTCTTCCTAGTTATATGATAAAAATATGTATAATTAGAAACCTTGAACTTATGGGTAATCACCATGAAAAATCTGATCCAAATATGATCATCAATGAATAATTAAGTATTATTTTCTCATCGATGAATCCTATAATATTGGTTCACAAAAATTAAAATGAACTAATTAATTAAAACATTTTTACTTATTTTTTGTTATATGATATGTTTTATCAAATATATTCCCATATTAAAGAAGTCTCATGTGGTTTTAAAATAAACAATAATCTTTGATATGTCATAAAATAATCATTCTATAGTAAATTATCCATGTAGTTTTCTATCTAGTGGTCAATAGTTTTATTCCAAAATATTTTCACAACATACATGAACAAAAAACACATATCTTATTCTCCAATAATATGGTATATATTTTTATTTTTTTCTGTATCCATTTATTATAATTTCATTCACACTATATATACAAATTAATTTTCATTGGTAAAATTAATTTCATTCCACAATATATATTGAATGTGTGAGTCTAAAAATTTCACCAAGTCCTTATATAAAAAACAGTTATAGGAATATCATATATTTTCCTATTTTGTTATCTTTATATGTGACAATATGTTTTAGGTCTTTATCATTTAAAAAATTAACAAGTCCTTCTTTTTTATACATGAATCCCATGAAAAATAAACATTAAATATTTGGTTGGGAGTCCAAAGTCTAGGCCCATCTTTTTTGGTCAAATAAATCATTATGAAATTATACTTTTTAGATCATCCCTTATTAATCCACACTCCCTACTTCACAACATTGGAAGGTGAATATTTTTGTTCATCCTCTAGACATGATTGAGAAAATTAATCTTATAGGGTGGTAAATTGGTTTTGTACTTTCATACCACTTGATATATCTACATGATAATGATAATTTCATTTTAGAATATCTTTTACAAAAATCTCATTCAGTCTTGATGAGAAACACATGTCTTTGAATTTTTAACCTCTAGACCAATGACAATAACGATTAAAAATATACCAATTACAAAAATTGAAATCCCCCTATATTTATTATTCCTTTGTACTAAAGTATTTATTTTCTATGGAAAACTAATATTTAAAATTTTTCATCTATCCAAAATATTTTTAGTATTATTTTAGTGTATATTTATATGTTTTTACTTCTAATTCAATAGCCTTTTGTTTAATTTTTGAGTGAACTGTGATGATTTTTTCTTGATGTGTGGGGGTTAATGTATTCCCATCATACATCATATGTTTTTTCATTTAGAGTGGTCTAACATGATATCTTCCATTATTATTGAAACACTATGTTTGGGTGAAATTTAAAAAAAACATTAAATCCCTATGTTTCTCTTCAATCATTTCTCTGGTTCAAATGATTTTTCATTGTGATGTTCCTAAATACATGGTACATTCATTATATTCATTATTTCATTGCATGTCGATAATTTATCTTCATAGATCAATGATATATTTGAATATTTAGATTATAGTATTTTTAATAATATTCACCATCTTGTTCTATTCATATACTTTGTGTTCTGTCAAAATCTGTCTCTTTGTTTTTTGAATTATGAGATTTAATCTATTCAATTTCAGACTTTAAATCATATTTTTTTTATTCTTACTAATGCGTATCATGTTTATAATAAATAAATCATTAGTTTTATTTTATCCTCCATGCATTCATTTAATTATATATATATTCTAGATTATTTTTTTTCATTAATTAATCAATCAAAATCAGTGTAATCATATTTAATATCCATTTCTAGTAGTTAACCTATAATATCCATAAAATAAACACTATTGAGGTAATTTTACTAATTAATTTCATCCATCTATATTAATTCCAATATATAATCCTATTTTCATTGAATGTTTATCTTCTTTATGGATTTCTATTATGAAATATTCTTTTTATTCACAACATTTTTTTATTTCATCATGATTGATTCATCTTCATCATCATCATCATCATCATTATCATCTTATAATATCTAAGTATAACATTCATAGACTTACCAACCATTATATACCAAATTATAATGTGTTAATGTTTTCAATTTAATTTTCCTTTTCCCCATTTCAAATATATATAATGGAAATACATAATTAGAGTAACATTTGAATCATTAATTTCATCATTGATAAGATTAATTTAGATATTTTATTTTATTTCAATTCATTTCACTTCACATATATTTTAAAACCTTTTATAGTGTTATTTGGTCGAAATTTTTAAGAAATTTGATATGACATTAAAAAATAAAAGTTGATGTTAACATTTTTAGTTTTGTCACATTACACAATAAAAATTCACTTATGGTGTAAATACATTGAGGTGGGCTAGTTTCATGACATTCTTTAACACCCATTATATCCATGAAAAATATTTTATTTGGAATAAAAAATTGGGTAAAAGCAGTACTTATGCTATAAAACAATTTGGGGATATATAACTTTCAAAACCTATTCATTTTTTAAATTATACAGAAATAAAAATCTTGGTGACCTAAAACATTTAATTTATGACATGACATTATGATTTATTCGGTAAAATTAATCGGTATAGATAATATCATGATGTCTTAAGGTATACATGTGTTTTTTTATAAGTAGCATTTTATTATTTATATTTCATACAATGGATCATATAATGAGCTTCATGATTTTTATTTATTTCTAGGTTGCATTCCTTCTCATTTGGGTCATCCTTTCACATGGAATGATACCATGTTTCTCATTTATGAAGTTCAAAATTCATTTTTATGTTTCAATTTGTTGATTTTTTCACCCAATCATTGATTCTAATTTCTTCTTCAAACAATGTTGTTTGTTTTCTTAGTTTTATTCAAATAAATTACTATATTGTTCTATATTTTTTTATTAAAATAATTCTATAACAGTTATTTCTCCTTCATTGTAATTATATATGTGTGATAATGCATTTTCCATGAGCATCTAAACTTCTTATGAGTGAGGGATCAAATTTAAGAGTAAAAAATCATTAATGAAATTATAAATGATAAAATAGGTATTTTATTATATAAGTAAATAGGGTGATAATAAAATTACATCCCATTCCATTTCATGATCCATATCTATAATTTACAAGAGAAGGATCCAGACCTAATTCATATAATCTCAACTATGACAGATAGTTTTCTTTTATTTCCAATTTTTTTAGTTTCACCAATTTTATCTAGAATAACAACCACATTTAGATGAAATAGTGGTTTTTAATCTGGGTAGATCCAATTTTTTGGATGAAGGCTAAATTGGTGACTCTCAAATATCTAAATGATATAATCCAATAGATTTTCACTTGTTATTTTTAGAGTTATCCTATGTTGAGGCACCCCAAAAATTGAAAATGAAAACATTTTTCCATCAATTGAAGTTAAATAAAACTAATTATTATAAACCCCAACTATACATACACTCATGAGGAAACCACATTTAGGTTCCAATTTCTAGGTAATGAGTTTGTTAACCTCTATCCTATCAATTTAACCACAAACATCCAAAATTAAATGTATCTTCCTACTATTAGTATTTGGGAATAATATAAATTTCAAGTTTGGTAACGCCCATGTAGAATAAACAAAATTGTATGGGCTGATCAAAATTTTGGTGCCTCTATGGAGGAATATAGTTTTTTTTCCAGTCTAGGGATTGTTATAATGAACCTAGGATTCCATCTCACATATTTTTCCAATATCAGTTTACAATTTTCACAAATGGATTTGTTTCTTCATTAGTGTTTTCAATCTAGTTAATGATCCAAGGTCCTATGAATCACTTAGTGATATCAGAACATTACTATACACTTTAATTCAAACATTAAATCAAATGATTCTTCTCCACATGGTGTCAAAATAATAATTTTTGATATTTTAAATCATGATACAATTAATCCTAAAAACCTAAATATGTCCCCCATGACCAATAGGATGAGTGAACACTACTAAAAGAGAACACCATTATGGACTATCATATTCCATCAATAACAAGAGTCACACAATTTATTATTCATCCCCCAATCCAGACACACACTATTGAAAAAAATGTCACCCTACACACCACATAAAACATAGGACAACTTAGTTTAATTTAGAGTGATGATCCACATAATATATATCTGTAAATATATATCATTATATAAGTCAATGATAGATTCCAAAATCATGTGGTATCTTCTTAATTGATATGGAATAGGGTATTTCACTTTTCTATGCATGATAGAGCCGATAATTTTAATAAAATCAAAGCACCTGAGTCTATTACTACATGCATTCCAATAGCTAAAAATTTCATTGATAACTACTTTCCAACCATTCATGCCTAGAATCAATAGAATAATATTAAAAAATCAACAAGGAAGATGTAGAATTAGTGTGGGAGTCTTCAGACCCTTTTAAGTAACTAACCTAAAAGTACCATATCATAAACATGATGTATAACTTAGTAATAAAATATTTTTCAAGGCCTACAACCTACTGCACAGATTGTGGACGATGCTTCTACAGATTGTGGAATAATTCTTGAGACGCAATAAGAATTTTGATCCCTTATATATTATTTTTATCATAATCTTAATCATTGGAAGAGATATCGATGCCCTCATCGATGTGGGATTTACCAAGTATAAGATTCCACCAATAATGCATTCCATTGAGAATCCCTAGCTTAAATAATTGACAACTTTTAGCATCATTGAACCCAATCAGCAACAACAACAATATTAATGGAAGTCTAATAATGTGAGATGTGTATATGAAAACACCTAAACATGACTTTCATTAGTGTATTTATGAAAAATAAATCCATGACTTAAATTACACTAATTTCAATCTGAAATAACCAAAATACCAAAAAAATTATTCACACAAAGACTAATTCAAAAGAATAAACAACCCACCCAAGGATGCATTAAATTGTGGTGTGGTCAACACCCACCCTATAAGTAGTTTCCACCTAGGTACAAACAATATAACCAAGATCCTTGGACACAATAACCCTTCACATGACAACATTTTACACTAATGGATCAGTAGTTTCCACAAACTCATGTAAAAAATTTCCAACATCAAGCTCCAGTAATAAACCCATAACCCTTGCCCAAATATTTTAATCTAAAAAATATCATCACTATTTATTTTTAAAAAGAGAAATAAGGAAATAATATGTATGAGATAATAGAGTAATACCAAAGGATAATCTATGAAACCTTGAGCACCATGTAGGTAATATTTCTAAATGGTTATCATAATTGAACAGCAGGTACACTACACTATAATACTGAGACACACCGATGTGAGGAGTCCATAGTTGTGGTTCATCATTATGAAAAAGAGATAAAATTTTCATAGTCATGGAAAGGAGTAGAAAATTGAATTTATGAAACTAAATCATGTGTGAAAATTATAAAAAAACACAATGGTGAGAGAATAAACAATTATTTAAAAGAAAATAATCCATAAACAATTTGAAGTGAAAAATATCATGTACAAGGGAATCCCACCAATGATAATGTATATGGGCCACTACAACAATATATATCCCCTCTTCAATTCCTATATTGAATGAGAAATGGTATAATATAGGGAATGTTCAAGAAATATCAATATATTTCTATGAAACTCCACATCAATATCCCCTTCATCGAAGCCATTTCACATGTCCCATATTATTCCATATTCAAAAAGGAGTTTCTCTTGAATATGTGAAAAATGGAAGATGTAGGATTAATTTCCATAAATGAATAATTATCTATTTTTGTTCAATTAAATATCCTAAAATTGATGTGATACATTAGTTCCTTCCCAATCCCATTTACTATTAGGTCATGTAATTTTAGAAAGGCTTTATGCGATCTTAGAGTAAGTATAAATATCATATTGATAAGTTCCTTATGGAAATTGATGATTTAGGACATGAAGCTGATGAGAGTGGAATTTTAGTTAGATGGAATATCATTCATGAATCCTCATGGACATATAGTCGATATTTTAGTTCATGATACAAAATTCATATTTTGTACTAATTTTCTTTTCTTAGATATAGTGGATGAAGAATGTTTACCCATAATTCTTTGTTGAACATTTCATTCCACTGTAAAATCATTAATATATGTGAACCAAGATAGTTTAATATTTATATTCTATCAAGAATATGTATTTTTTTATCTAGTAATAAGTTCCAAGGAATGGGGAAACATAATTTTTTTATTCATTTTTCGCGACTAATGAAATTTTTTATTTCATGGATATAGATGTTGATATGGGAACTCTATCCACTAAATAGTAAAAAAGTAGTCAATATGGGGAGGTAAACAACATCCAACCTCTGATGAGATACACCATTCCAGATTTCATATCTTAATTTTTAATAAAACCCAAATTATAATTCCACCCTATTTTGAGAATACTTATATACTCATTCATAGGGAAACCATCTTCCATTCTAGTAATCATAATATCTAATCTGAAGGGATCCCAAGAAAAAAATTGATAAAAATAATTCTGTGTTCTAGAAATTCAATATTCTAGAGTTTTGTTGAAATTTAGGGGATTAGAACCATAATATTCTCCACAAGATTCTACAGGAAGAAGAATCTAAGCCATAATTAAAACCCTAGATAAGATTCACACCGGAAATGAAAGAAATCTGCAAAAAATTTCTAAATATTGTCGATGCTGTTGTTATTTTTCCCATCACTCAGGTTGTGTAGATGACTCTGCTTCATGTATTACTAAAGAAGGGATTCATAACTATAATAAAAAATAAAAATTAATTAATTTTGATTCAAAAAATTACTATATGGAGGGTTTGTTTTGACTAAATACAACTCGATACATAAACTTAATAAAACAAATGCTAGTCTCAATCATGGATTAGACACTTGAGAGATTAGTTCGGAAAGAATTATATAATTTCTTAGATGGATATATTGGATAAAATCAAATCCCCATTGACCTAGATGAGTTTTAAAGAACGAAATTCACATGTCCTTTCATAATATTCACTAATAAAAAAATTTAGTTTGGTATTTTTAATGCCCAAGATATATTTTAATGGTTTATAACATATATCAATCATTAAATGGATGATTGTTTTTTTGAAATATTTATTGAGGATTTTTCTACAGATAGATGATCCATTAATGATTATCTAAGAAAATTGGAAAATGTGTTTTAGTGATATGAAGAGAAATATCTAGTATTTTATTGGAAGAAATTACATTTCATTGTCTAAGGACGTATGGTATTTTTTTATAAAATTTCCAAACATGGTATGGATGTCAAATTGGAAAAATTATTGTAATCAAAGGCTTACCTGAACTCATAACTGGAATGGAAAGTGGTTTATTTTGGGGAACAAAACATCAAATATTTACATTATTATAAATATTTCACAAATTGACCAACCATTTAAACATCAAATTTCTATAGAAATTCCATTAGATTTCAGTAATGAAAGACAACAAGCATTCGTTGTTTTAAAAAATATCCTACAAGCAGCTCTTGTCATTATCTAACCAAACTGGGAAAAATACATAAAACTGATGGGTGATTGCATTGGATTCACTATGGGAACTATTTTTGTACAATATGTTTAAAATATATTTCATCATATTCATTATTTCATCCACACTATAAATTAAGCTCAACTCAGTTTTATGACCATATAGAAATATCTTATAGAATTAGTTTTCACATTTTCAAAAATAGATCATATCCCATGCTATATAGTCTCATGGTTTACATATATTATACAACATTGAATGAAATAATAAATAAAAAAGGATTATAATCCTTGTATAATTATATGTATCCTAATTCTATAAGAATTTGACATTATCATCAATTACACTATTCATAGAGTATTTGTTTCAAATAATCAATACTGATATTGTCTTCTCAATATCAAGAATAGTGAATAGATAATTGTTGAATTTGATTTCCCTGGTGAGACACTCTTAAATCTATATGATATATCCCATCAATGGATAAATAACATCGAAAAATATAATTCCTCTAAAAAACTTTAAAATTATTTCTAAAATAAATAAATAAATACGTTCCTTGTAAGTGATTCAAACATTTTTAGGGATGATACGCTACATTTTAAGCATTTTACTGATGTATTAATGTGTAGTTTCATTCCAGAAGAGGAAATTCAATGTGTTATGGAGTTCAATAATACATTATTGACTATTGGACATCATGGGTGTGAGTGTATTGTGGATAAAAGCATTCTGACTAGATTCTTTTTTTTACACTATTAAGATTTATGAAAGTTTTTATAACTATATAAGATGAATCAGTTGATATGAACAACTAAGAGAAATAAAAAATACCAATAACTCAATCCTATAATTATAAATCATTTTACATGAAGAATAAATTTTATGGCCCATTTCCTAATTCCCATGTACTGTTTTACATGTTTTCGGTGTGAAAAATGTTTTGAAGTGGATTGAGGTAGAAAATACGAAGATGGACATAGCCAAAGTAGTCATGAAATATATAAAGATATACATCATTTCTTAATTTCAATTTCCCTGATTACAAACTAGTGATCAAGGGACGTACATCAAAAATATTTTCATAAAAAGGATTCTATAAAATTATTGGATTTTGTACAATGTTGGATTTCCTTACCACATACAAACAATCAATCTTATGGAACATTCTAAATAGTGGATTACTAAAATTATGGAAAATGTAGCCAAAACAAAAAGGTAGGATTGGAGTCTTGAAAATGAAAACTTACTTGGGGAATTCCACATAATATAAAAAACCCCCTTAAGATAAAACACATTATGAAATGTCTGCAAAAAAACAGTTCTTTCCAATGGATATAGAACATAATTCAAACTAGGAAATAAACAATTTATAGAAACATGCACCAAATTAAAGGAAACAAATATTTCTTCAAATAAGATGAGATTTAGGATATTAGAAGATATGATTATGGTAACTCAATAATATACAAGGAGAAAACATTGAAGTTTCATTAATGATGCAATGCTTGATAGGTATTCACCATAGAGGACCAAATTATTTGCTTTATTGAAGACTAAAATTATTACTCATAAAAATGAACTCCTGATGGTTGGGTCTATTAGATGTTTTAAATGTATCCCCATACAGAACTATTGAAAATCAAAATGTAAATGGAATTGCCTTTATAATAAATAGAGAATTGTTAATAAAATTATAATTTAATGTTAATATGAATATATATTATATGTAAAATTCACATGATTTTGGGGAATTTCAATCTATCAAATTAAAATTAATCACTAACTAGGAGGAAACTGATGCTTATTCTGTATAGAAAAATTATGATTTTTAAATCTCAGTATACTAATTTTCGGTTTACACATCACCTAATGAAATGAATATTATGGGATAAAGATTTAAAATTACATAGGAAATATATTGTGTTCTAATAAATATCATATAGTATATATGATGTAAATTCAATATGTACAGTTTATTATCATTGGTTCTCCTTATAACCAGTAATATAAGGGTTTATGATGGAATATCCCTCTACCACTCCTCTTTTCCTCTCCCTTAACCTTTTCCATCTTCACTACACCTCTTCCCTCAGCACAACCTCCATTGGCCGAAACCCATGAACTTACTCCTCCCATCATCACATTAATCATTCCACCATAGTCCAAACCATGATTATTTACCTTAATTATTATAAAAAAGTGGCTCAAAGCTCACGTCATCATATGAATAAGTAAAAAATATGAAATTTAAATAAAAAATTTTCTTATACTTCTACTTCTTCATTTCCACAACAATTGGTAGATCCCATTCCATTAGATGATGATTTCCTTTTTAATTCTCACAATAACCTGGTCGTTCCTTCACTTACATATATTCTTCCCTTCATGTGTTTCATAGACACAAATTAACACTTATTCATTGATCATTTTTATGCTAATATGATGATGCCCATCAAAACATTGGGTGGGTCATGAAATAAAATATTCTCATCAATGAGGAAGTCATGGAGGAACTAAGATCGATGTAACTATTTAAAATTATCATGGTGCATGAGGATATGTATTAGGATATATTTCTGGTGTTCCTAGATACATTTATGTTAGACTTCATCCACATCACTTTCTGGCTGGGAGGAAAGTATTTTGAGTGATTTTGGGGGATTTTGGATTCATTCTATGAGTGTATTATTTAAATATTTCTTCATATACCATATATATTTCTTGGAATCTTGATTCAAGATGATGGGATATGATGATGATCTAGGAAATGATCACCTATAACCCTATTAAGATCCATCGTATCTAAAAGGCAAGTGAACCAAGATGAAGGGTGATTGTATGAATATTATTCATCATATCTTAGATCACACATAACTAGTATGAGGAGAATCCCACAGAGCCTTCACAAAGACAAAGGTGGATACTCTATCAACTAATGGGGGATCCCCTATAGTGAACATGACATGGTAGATTACATTTTAATGGAAGAAAGAGGCCAGGTGGAGGAATTGTACACTTGTTCTTGGATCCATGATCACTTGCCTAGATTGAAATGTCGGAAGAATTGACTGTACATAGTCAATATCATAATTATGTCCCATGGAGTCTATAGACCTCCCAATTCTCCATAATATGGGTCTGGTTCAATAGTTATATGATCTCTCTGATTGGGTCCCTATGTGCACCAAATGTACTACTAAGTCCCCTACTTTTGATGTTTCATGTGCCCCAACCATTCCAACTCATTAGCCCACTGTTGTCATACCTAAGGAATCTATTTTATCCAATCCATCCCATGATCAATAATAATTTAGAGGCATGGTCTATAGTTATAACTATATCCACCAATATATTTTGGAGCAACAAATGGAGATCTTCTATCATTTTGGAATCCATTTCTAAGATCCTTACCCACTTCCTTCTTATCCTCTACCACCCACCACTACATCAACCTACCCACACCAAACTATTGTTATCCCATCCTGCAACTCTATCCCTACACCATTTACCTTATCGCCATCATCCACTCCATTAGAGGTTCCTACCAAGATAAAAAAATTATGCTTCTCAGGACGACTTATTGTGGGATAACATTCAATTGGGCAGCTATCCTACTTGACAATCTACATATATGGTTCCTTTTATTGATCCAAATTCCAGCCATATGACCTCAGTTCAGTTTGGGACCTACACTGCAATAGAAATGATCGATCACACTATCAATGACATGAAACATCTTATGAGGGCAGAGTCACATGTCTCATCCATTATCACTATTATTGATATGGTGGGCTAGATCATGCCAACTATCATTCCAAGGGGACTGCAATTACTATTCATAGAAAATCTACCCAGTCTATTTTGTTATTCAACTTTACATAACTCCACTATTTTGTTTTTTTATTTCTACATTATCATCTTCATTAACCCTAGTATATATCATTTACTGTAACGCCCCGACCCCAGCTACCCAGAGTCGGTGCATTACTTCGTAACATTGGCATGATCACAAAATATCAAGTCTCGAAAGACCGATTAGTTTAGTAGCCTTGGAAACACTAGATACATTCTTAAACGTTACATTACATCATAAAGTGAAAAACTACAATAACAAAGTCTCCATAGTCCACACTCATATCCTCTTCTCACAATCCATGCCGGTCATTCATAAAATACTTCTTCACATCCTGGAAATATTAAAACATTGAAAGGGGTGAGCTGAGATGCTCAGTAAGGATAACAATATTGCGGAAGCTTTCATAAATAAACATAAAAATTTAAGGCAATGTATAACTAAAACAAAAGCCTTTTAAACATGAACATCAACATAATATGGCAAAAGTAAAATGATATAATGCCATTCACTTCTTCACATGGATATTCTACTGGTCGAATAATCACATGCAATATCAATAACCACTTTCATAATGAGGGAATGTATAATGCCAGACATTCTGAAACATTTTGTCAAGGCCTCGACCAAGACGTCTAAAATGATTAAGGCCTCGGCCAAAACCATAAATCAAATTGGGAAAGGGCCTCGGCCAATTCCACATCTAGTTGTCTCATGAGACCTACCGATGCATCGAGGAGCTATAGCGGGCTCTACCCGTCACTTATTATGTCCAATACATTCCTCATATGAATAGGTTTAAACATATCATAAACCTTAACATAATCGCATCACATAAAACATGCATAAAGGAAACAAAACATTTCCACATTTAAATCACAAGATATCAATAAAACACATTGATATAATAAAAACGCTTTCAAAACCATTTTCAATACCAAAATAAAAGAACGTATAACATGGTATTTATTTTTCATTAAAAAAATGATGGCTTGTAGAGGAAGCCGAAACTCAAATAATGGTCACGACGGCGGAGAAGTCATTGTCGCCGCATAAGTACGGAATGAAAAAAATTCCCTTTTGTCGTTTAGCAAAACGCTTCGTATAAAAAATATTCCTTTTGAATAAACGTAAAAGTCAAAGGGGTTTATACACCGTATAAAAGAAAGTTGTGTATAAAACCAAATATGCCTCAATGAAAGGAGGTTGAGACGAAGTCCTTAAAAGATCATTTTTAAAATAAAATATATCTATTATGTGTATTCACTATAGGTACACATAAAGAAAGTAAAAATACAATATAGGACATAATAATATCATGACATAATTTGAAAGTAGGAGATTAACCCAAAGAATGGAAGTTGGGTTAAGAAATTCCCTTACCTCGTGTCTGACTTGACTCAACCATTCTTTAACCTCCTGAATAATAAACTAGAGTTAATATATACCTTATTAAGAACCATTTTTAATTTAATTATCCTTATTATATCACTTATTACAATGATATGAACATTATGTAATTATTTAAGTTAATAACGGTCGTTTTGTCGATCTTTGGTACTTGACTCAACAATAAACTTCTTATAATTACAAATTGTTTATGTGGTAAAATATCCATTATCTCCATAATTATATTCATGATTTAGATGTCATATATATCTTATATATCCAGTATATACATTCATTTATAATATTACGTAACATTTAGAGGTAAGAAATGAAATGCACCGTTCATGGAGACGGTAAGCCGTACGTACGCATGAATGCTACTTTCATTTCAATTTCATATTTAATGGAACGAAATCATAATGATATAAAGGTATAATATAGTTACAGTATAATATCATATATAATATCATTTACTCCATCCTTTATACATCCCACATATGGTATTAACGATTCACATCACTTTGAGGGGGCGGTAGTCCGCACTTCCTAAAATGAAATTATCGCGTTTTACCCATAATGGAAATAATAAAGTATGCCATAAATTAGAAATACATAAGCATAAGTAAAACATAAAAATATTATATATCATATATAAAAATAGTGACATCTAAATGGCCACCTTTGAAGGTGTTATATGAGTGTTGAACAATCATCGTTTCGTGAGGCAGAAATTTGCCATCCACAGAAACCATATGTTCTTTAACCATTAGATGTAGGTGTGTGTAAGTGTAGCTCGAATACTTCTTATAAAAACATCCTAGTATATTTAGGATACTGCTGTTATTACAAAAGAAATGAATAAAAAGAGTTTAGGGGGTTGGAGAAGAAAAATAAAACAAAACAAAACTAGAGAAGACATTACCTCAAATTCGGGTAACTCTTTTTGATTTGAGCCAAAGGATTCCTTGGGAAGAGTTCTGCCAAAAGTGAGGCTTCTAGGAGTAAGAGGGGGAAGTTGGGAGAGTATTTGGGCAGGGTTTGGCCGAGCCAAATGGCTTGAAGGTGTGAATAAGGTGGAAGAGGTGGGGGCCTTTTATAAGTGGAGAGGAGGGGCTCTTTTGGAAAGATTAAAATGTTACATTATTACACAATGATTTTCGGATTCTAAAGGTCCCACACTTATATAATTAGTGGATAAGGTGATAAGGGTTCTAAATATACCCATCCAATAGTCTTTGGACAAGTTTAATCCTTGTATTTTACATTATCTTTTCATTTTATTAAAATCGTTAAATAATGAGGTCATCGCTGCATCATAATGATGTCATAAATAATATAATTTATTTAATGTCTAAAAATTATATAAAAAATACTATGATGTAGTAAATATTGTTAGCTTTCTAATGAATATTTATAGTCAAAATTTGGACTTTTGTAACCCCACTTAAAAACTGTTTTAGTAAAACAACACATGTTTGTGTCAATTAAATTTTAACATTAAATAAATATATATTAATGTCATTTTCCAACTAAAGTGTCTCCATGGGGTCCCCATGTTGAACCATGGGTTGTCTTGGTCGGCCATGACTCATCCAATAGGATTAGTACAAGTGTCAAGCTCATATCATATTATTAAAACATTGTTTTTACCTTAAACTACACTAATTACCTCTAATCGCGATTAAGAACTTAAAAGTTACTATTCACCAAAAAATTATTTTAATCTCATTGAACCACATTTTACTTCTTAATGACAACCACGTATGTCAGATTTTTGAAAATCAAATCACAGAAGTGGTAATATTTCATTTAAACAAAAATTCAGTTATTTAACTACCACTTAGTGGTTTCACTATTCATCAAAAATTGATGTTTTCCAGAACAATGCCAAAATTTCACCCTAAGCTATAATTGATATTCAGAATCCAAAAATGATGTCTATTTTACAAAATTCCAAACATATAAGTTGCATTAATTAATTTTATAATTAATTCCCGCTGTTACAAAAAATGGCGTGTTTCTAAGGAATAATTTATATCAAAAGATTGACAATTGTTTATATCTGATTTCAATGTTAAATTAATTCTAATGACCACCATTGGATAAAATGGTAAAAGTATATTCTAATTATACTTTAAAACCACTAAATAGTATAATTTTTCACTATAAATTATTTTGATTTAAAAAGTTGTTTTTAAGTATTTTTCACTATTCATAAAAATTAGAAGTTCTCAGAAAAATACCAAAAATTCAACATAGGCTAATTTCGATATTAGGAATACAAAAATGAAGTCCATTTTGAAATATAAAATTTCTATAATTTTAAAAAGTGGTTATTACTATTCATAATGGATACTTTGATTAGTCGCGGTGTTTTAGAACTCTAAGTTGCGTACAATGCAAGATATTGCATTATTGAATGAGAAGCGTATCGTGGAAGCTCGGGGTGTTACATTCTCCCCTCCTTCAATAAATTGCGTCCTCGCAATTTGAAATTTTTCTTTGAAAATAAAATGTTGAAAAGAGAAAATACCTTTGGGGAAAACCCACATCGGAAATAAGGTTAATAAATATATAACATTAAAAGAAAGCAAGATAAGTACAAAGGTCACCTGATATAGCCCATTCTAGGATTCTATGAAAATATGGATATGGAGGAGAAACAAACCATCAAGGTCTGATGGAGAGTTATAGAAAACAGGATTAGGAGAAAGTTTAACCACAAGAAAATCACATACCTGTGATTGGTTAAACGGTCATTGAATCCCCAGTTGGAAAAGTTAACCGACAACATTTTTGTTTTAAGTTACCTTTTATAATGTTGAGGAATTTATTTAGGAGATTTACTAAGAACGTAAGGGAATATACATACTTGTTATGTATACATTCATTCGTTAATAAATTTTTACCACAAACCCAACTTTTACTCCAAATGGTAACGGAACTCAAAAATATTCTATTTATCCTAATTGTATAAGGTTCCAAATGTTAACACAAACCATTTAGATTAGTAAAACTATTTTGTAATAACCAGGGACTTCCTGTAGGCTAGTGGTAGGAAATAAAGGCCTGTCGCACTATGATTGTGGGTTCGATTCCTGTAGCTTTGTCCGACGCGACGGGTTATGCCCCACCCTGCAGGTTGTCCTTTTCCTAAAACTATAGTATCATAATATTCCAAAAAAAAACTTCATAAATTTTTTAACCTTAAACAATACTATCCAAAGATCAACTTAATCCACTCCAACCTTTATAGTTATCCAAAATACCTCTGTCCAGACTTTCTCTAAAAGGTCTCTTAATTCCAAAATCAATTGTAACATCAGATTCCCCAAACAAAGAAAAGTTTCTCTTATTGTCACATACTAAAAATATGATTACCTTAATCATATTAGAACCTTACTGAAATCAAAAACTACTGCAGTACAATCCATATATATATATCACATTATTCTTATAACCAGAATATAATCCTTGAGTCCAAAAGCACCAATACATTAATTATTTTGCTTCAACTGTAGTAATAGCATAAGATTGGCCTTGATCCCTTGGCCTTTTCTGAGGTAAGTTTCCTTGACGCCTAGGACATTCATTTGCATAATGCCCCATTTCCCTACAATTGTAGCATTCAACTTTGACAGCCTCTTTATTTCCCTTGCAATCACGAGCCTGGTGACCCTTTTCTCCACATTTATAACAAACTCCCATTCCTTTTAGGCACGTACCAGGGTGATTCTTCCCACAATTATCACATAATGGAAAATCCTTCTTTCCCTTTTTCCCTTTATCTGTCTCTTGTTCCACCGTTCTCTTCTTCTCTTGCTTTACTTTGTTGTCATAAGACTTAGAGAATTCCTTTTCTGTCTTGATAGTAAATGAGACAATATCTTCGTATGTTGAGAACGATTGTGATACTAAAGCTCAACGGAGAAATGGTTTTAACCCATCAAAGAAACGATCAATCTTACCTCTTGGGTTACGTATATAATCTGCAACATGCCTCGCTAACCTTGTAACGTTAGCCTCATACTTTGCAACATTCTCATCCTCCTTCTGCCTCAGACACAGAAATTGCCTTTCCATATCTGCTCTATGGTCATGAGGAAAGTATTTTTCTAAGAAAAGATCTTTGAACTCCCTCCATTCCATATTCGATATGTCATCATATTCCTTTGTGTTTTGAATCAATGACCACCATTGATCAGCATCTCCAGTGAGGCGGTAAACTGCCATGATAACCTTTTCCCTTTCACTACTCCCCAAGGCGTGGAATATTTTCTCTAAGGAGTTTATCCATTGCTCAGCTAATAATGGATTTGTACCCCCATTAAATTTTGGTGGTTTTTGCCTCATGAAGCGGTCTAACATTGGTCTTCCACGTTGCGGATCAGGGTGATCCATACGAGTAAGGTTATTATTCATAACCTGAGTGAGTTGTCCCAGTATGGTAATAAGTTTATTAGCACTAGTTGTATCTTCAGATCCACAAAAATTATCTTGTGCAGGAGGGAAATCCCTACACGGAGTGCGTGCATTGATACGGTTTCCATTCCTTCCACTAGGCGCCATTTCTAAACAATGGCATAAACTATATTAGTTTATGAAATAAAATACATAATTCCATATTTGTAAAATACTTTACATAAATTGAACTATTTATGGATATAATCCATAATCATAAAAAGAAATGTTTCCTTTGAGGAAGTATATACTCATAACCCTTCATAGTGGTTTGTAAAGAAAATGAGAATTATCCTAAGCATGTCCCCCGGTAGTGTCATAACCAAGAGTGCAGCAAGGACCGTTGTCGTCCATCAGTTCCCGTTCGAGTCTAGATCAAAGCGGTGTTTTCGGGTTTTACCCCTAGATACAACTGTGCCAGAGCCGCCTCTACCTGCTCGTATCCAGACAGGGATGTATTTCTCGGAAAACTCACAACATCTCTACAATACCAAAATTCTAGGAAGTTCTTCTATACTAATCCTCAAAGTCTATCTTCGGGATATGTGCTCTAATCAGAGTTTATCTAAATCTAGCTTCCAAGGTTAGTACCAAACTGCCTCTGATACCAACTATAACGCCCCGACCCCAGCTACCCAGAGTCGGTGCATTACTTCGTAACATTGGCATGATCACAACAGATCAAGTCTCGAAGGACCGATTAGTTTAGTAGCCTTGGAAACACTTGATACATTCTTAAACGTTACATTACATCATAAAGTGAAAAACTACAATAACAAAGTCTCCATAGTCCACACTCATATCCTCTTCTCACAATCCATGCAGGTCATTCATAAAATACTTCTTCACATCCTGGAAATATTAAAACATTGAAAGGGGTGAGCTCAGATGCTCAGTAAGGATAACAATATTGCGGAAGCTTTCATAAATAAACATAAAAATTTAAGGCAATGTATAACTAAAACAAAAGCCTTTTAAACTTGAACATCAACATAATATGGCAAAAGTAAAATGAGATAATGCCATTCAATTCTTCACATGGATATTCTACTGGTCGAATAATCACATGCAATATCAATAACCACTTTCATAATGAGGGAATGTATAATGCCAGACATTCTGAAACATTTTGTCAAGGCCTCGACCAAGACGTCTAAAATGATTAAGGCCTCGGCCAAAACCATAAATAAAATTGGGAAAGGGCCTCAGCCAATTCCACATCTAGTTGTCTCATGAGACCTACCGATGCATCGAGGAGCTATAGCGGGCACTACCCGTCACTTATTATTTCCAATACATTCCTCATATGAATAGGTTTAAACATATCATAAACCATAACATAATCGCATCACATAAAACATGCATAAAGGAAACATAACATTTCCACATTTAAATCACAAGATATCAATAAAACACATTGATATAATAAAAACGCTTTCAAAACCATTTTCAATACCAAAATAAAAGAACGTATAACATGGTATTTATTTTTCATTAAAAAAATGATGGCTTGTAGAGGAAGCCGAAACTCAAATAATGGTCACGGCGGCAGAGAAGTCATTGTCGCCGCATAAGTACGGAAAGAAAAAAATTCCCTTTTGTCGTTTAGCAAAACTCTTCGTATAAAAAATATTCCTTTTGAATAAACGTAAAAGTCAAAGGGGTTTATACACCGTATAAAAGAAAGTTGTGTATAAAACCAAATATGCCTCAATGAAAGGAGATTGAGACGATGTCCTTAAAAGATCATTTTTAAAATAAAATAGATCTATTATGTGTATTCACTATAGGTACACATAAAGAAAGTAAAAATACAATATAGGACATAATAATATCATGACATAATTTGAAAGTAGGAGATTAACCCAAAGAATGGAAGTTGGGTTAAGAAATTCCCTTACCTCGTGTCTGACTTGACTCAACCGTTCTTTAACCTCTTTAATAATAAACTAGAGTTAATATATACCTTATTAAGAACCATTTTCAATTTCATTATCCTTATTATATCACTTATTACAATGATATGAACATTATGTAATTATTTAAGTTAATAACGGTCGTTTTGTCGATCTTTGGTACTTGAGTCAACAATAAACTTATTATAATTACAAGTTGTTTATGTGGTAAAATATACATTATCTCCAGAATTATATTCATGATTTAGATGTCATATATATCTTATATATCCAGTATATACATTCATTTATAATATTACGTAACATTTAGAGGTACGAAATGAAATGCACCGTTCATGGAGACGGTAAGTCGTACGTACGCATGAACGCTACTTTCATTTCAATTTCATATTTAATGGAACGAAATCATAATGATATAAAGGTATAATATAGTTACAGTATAATATCATATATAATATCATTTACTCCATCCTTTATACATCCCACATATGGTATTAACGATTCACATCACTTTGAGGGGGCGGTAGTCCGCACTTCCTAAAATGAAATTATCGCGTTTTACCCATAATGGAAATCATAAAGTATGCCATAAATTAGAAATACAGAAGAATAAGTAAAACATAAACATATTATATATCATATATAAAAATAGTGACATCTTAATGGCCACCTTTGAAGGTGTTATATGAGTGTTGAACAATCATCGTTTCGTGAGGCAGAAATTCGCCATCCACAGAAACCGTATGTTCTTTAACCATTAGATGTAGGTGTGTGTATGTTTAGCTAGAATCCTTCTTATAAAAACATCCTAGTATATTTAGGATACTGTTGTTATTACAAAACAAATGAATAAAAAGAGTTTAGGGGGTTGGAGAAGAAAAATAATACAAAACAAAACTAGAGAAGACATTACCTCAAAATCGGGTAACTCTTTTTGATTTGAGCCAAAGGCTTCCTTGGGAAGAGTTCTTCCCAAAGTGAGGCTTCTAGGAGTAAGAGGGGGAAGTTGGGAGAGTATTTGGGCAGGGTTTGGCCGAGCCAAATGGCTTGATGGTGTGAATAAGGTGGAAGAGGTGGGGGCCTTTTATAAGTGGAGAGGAGGGGCTCTTTTGGAAAGATTGAAATGTTACATTATTACACAATGATTTTCGGATTCTAAAGGTCCCACACTTATATAATTCGTGTATAAGGTGATAAGGGTTCGAAATATACCCATCCAATAGTCTTTGGACAAGTTTAAGCCTTGTATTTTACATTATCTTTTCATTTTATTAAAATTGTTAAATAATGAGGTCATCGCTGCATCATAATGATGTCATAAATAATATAATTTATTTAATGTCTAAAAATTATAAAAAAATACTATGATGTAGGAAATCTTTTTAGCTTTCTAATGAATATTTATAGTAAAAATTTGGACTTGTGTAACCCCACTTAAAAACTGTTTTATTAAAACAACACATGTTTGTGTCAATTTAATTTTAACATTAAATAAATATATATTAATGTCATTTTCCAACAAAAGTGGCTCCATGGGGTCCCCAAGTTGACCCATGGGTTGTCTTGGTCGGCCATGACTCATACAATAGTATTAGGACAAGTGTCAAGCTCATATCATATTATTAAAACATTGTTTTTACCTTAAACTACACTAATTACCTCTAATCGCGATTAAGAACTTAAAAGTTACTATTCACCAAAAAATTATTTTAATCTCATTGAACCACATTTTACTTCTTAATGACAACCACGTATGACGGATTTTTGAAAATCAAATCACAGAAGTGGTAATATTTCATTTAAACAAAAAATCAGTTATTTAACTACCACTTAGTGGTTTCACTATTCATCGAAAATTGAAGTTTTTCAGAACAATGCCAAAATTTCACCCTAAGCTATAATTGATATTCCGAATCCAAAAATGATGTCTATTTTACAAAATTCCAAAAATATATGTTGCATTAATTAATTTTATAATTAATTTCCGCTGTTACAAAAAATGGCGTGTTTCTAAGGAATAATTTATATCAAAAGATTGGCAATTGTTTATGTCCGATTTCAATGTTAAATTAATTCTAATGACCACCATTGGATAAAATGGTAGAAGTATATTCTAATTATACTTTAAAACCACTAAATAGTATAATTTTTCACTATAAATTATTTTTATTAAAAAAGTTGTTTTTAAGTATTTTTCACTATTCATAAAAATTAGAAGTTCTCAGAAAAATACCAAAAATTCAACATAGGCTAATTTCGATATTAGGAATACAAAAATGATGTCCATTTTGAAATATAAAATTTCTATAATTTTAAAAAGTGGTTATTGCTATTCATAATGGCTACTTTGATTAGTCGCGGTGTTTTAGAACTGGAAGTTGCGTACGATGCAAGCTATTGCATTATTGAATAGGAAGCATATCGTGGAAGCTCGGGGTGTTACATTTACATATTCTAATTCAAGGGAAATACATTTTTTCTGGATAATATTTTTCATATATTATGTTCTATACATGTAAATTTAGTTTTAAATGTCTAGTTCATCATACCCAACAATTACATTCAAGGGACCTGGTATTTTACCAATTATAATTCCCCATGAGGTATTTCCTCATGTACCTGAGTTATAGGGACCCCCATAAGAGCTCTATACATGTCCTTATGAGATTCTCTATTTACCGTACAATAGGTTTGGCCAAGAGATATTTGAGGTTTTGAATCAACCCAAGAACTCATTAGAGATAGAGTAAACTACCTCTGATTACCACATCTGTCTGATGATAGATAATCTAAAAGAATGCTTTGATTAATCATTTTCCATCCATATTGTTGGTTTCATTTTTGTTAGAGATTTATTGGTGGAAACAAATATTTGGATCTATTGATTTCTTATTGAGTTTGGGTAGGTCCTTTTTTCATAGAATGGGATTTTGTAGAAGAATGTTACTTTAGTAGTTCATTGAATTCTACTCCAAACATTTATGTGAGTTGATATTCAATATTTAATACCTTGTTCTCCTACCCATTTAAAGCATACATTTTTTCTCAATCTAGTGAACTTATTATTTATCATGTACATGCATGTATTCATTCTAACATTTTTATGGTAGCAGAATCTTTACTATAACATATAACATTTTACCCCATGAAATGGATTTTATTATTGTGATATATTGATTCACTGGGATGATTTTATTCATTCTGTGTCATTTAACTATTTTTTCAAATAAATAACTCCCATATCACATCCTAGAATAGTGAAATCACAATTTCATTTATATTGTGGGGGGACATTCTGGAGCTATATTTTATATACACTTCAATTTCTTCTAATTCTCATGAGTCTATGAGACATTTTTCATTATAAACATGTATTAACATAAAATCTCATTTAACCCACGTAAATAAATGATTTTCTTTATTGAAATTATTAAACTATTTTATTTATTCATGTTTATATATTATGCTTGATTCTTGAGTTCAGTAATTTATTTCTAATTCAAAATTATTGCATTTTCATTTGATTGAGTTAGTACTAGATATTATACCTTGAGTGATTTCCACTTTTATATGTATTCTAATTTCTAAATGGATTATAGACCTTTTTTCTATTCATTTATGATTGTATTTATTGAGGCATACATGAGGAATGTAAACCTATAAAAACATTAATTGTAATATTATATAGGGCATGAAAAAACAATTACACTATTAGGAAAATTGAGGAATTTTTATTGATTCATTTCTCATAAGAATCATCTATACATTTTTCTTTCATATGCATGTAGAAGATAAGGATGACTATGATTGTATTTATCTATGTTAAAATCCAATTACATCCCTTCCAAGAATACAATATGATGTTATTACGTTGATTTTAGTTGAATAAGGGTGGGGGAATGATCATTGCTGATGGAAACATGATTCTTGTTGCAGCAGAGATGTGTCATTATATTATAAAATAATCTAATAGATGTGGTCCATTTTTACTTATAATGTACATTCATGACTATATTGTTTATAATAAATATATATTAAAGTAAAATAAATGAATAAAATTGGGTTGTGTATTAGTTGATTCAAAAATAAACATTATTAGATTGATTAAACACAATGTGGATCGTACGTTGTTAGGTGGTGGAAGTGAGATATTTCTTACACATGGATTATAAAAAAAATAAAAAATAAAATGGATATATTATTTAAACATTAATGAAACATCCATATACCTTCCATGACATTTTAGTAGTGTAAATTCTTTTTTTAGTATGGTTATTAGTACACTATTTCTAATTTTCTTGAATTAGTTTTTAGAGTCTACCCTACATTTTATCTTGTTTTTTATCATTTTCCCACAAACCATATTCCTAAAATATATTAAATATTACGTTAAATCACTAATGATTAATTTTTTTTATTATTCATCATGAAGGGTATATGTTAGAACTGAGGGATGCCTATGGTTTTGGGAATGTATTTATAGTATCATCAAAAATCCAATTTTATTTTTGTTGTAGTTTCAATGTAAAAATCAGGGTCATGAAATTGTAACATGGGGATAAAATCTAAGGAACCGTTGAAATTTAAAATTAATGAAGAAAAATGATTTCAATAATGAACATAACTATGAGGAATGAAAAAAAAATTAATGATGATTTTAGAGGACATTCATTTTATAAAAACCATATATTTTATTTTTTTTGTTGTAATGCATGATTCATCTTAAAAAATTCTTTTTGAATCACTATTTAGATATTTTTTTTATTAGGACAACATTTTTTTAAACTTTTTGGGAGAATTTTATATGTTTAATTTCAATACAGTTTTCATATTATATTAATTGAACATCTCACTTTTATTAGACATTCTTACTATGTTATTTTGTTAAAATTTAAGAAAAATGAAGATACAGGTGAAAATATAGATCTACTATTAATGTTTTTAGTTTAAATCATTTTAATCCATAAAAAGTAATTTGTGGATTAAATCCATCCAGATTGGCCAGTCGCAAGACTGGTCGTAAAAGTAATTCAAGCTTCAATGTTCTCAACTTTATAAAAACATATAAAGTAAAAACAACACATATATATTAAAACCATTGGGGACCAATGAAACCAAAAATTTCATTCAAGTTGTAAATTATAGAGATATAACAATTTTGAATACATAAAAGATTTAATTTAGGATGTAACTTCAAGAATTATTTTCCAAATTACTAACTAAATGGAAGAAGATAAAAACGTATGTCAAAAGGTGTTTACATAGTAATATTCATTTTTCTTATTTATGATCTCGTCATTTTATTATTTAAAGGTCATTTAAATATTCATTTATTTTGATATTATTTTACTTGTTATTTTTTTCATCTTTTCAGTGGGATTGATTATATGGTTCTCATTTATTATGTTCACAATATCTATTGTTGTTTTAATGTGTTGTATTTTTCACTCAACTACTATTGATTTTTTCATCTTACACCATTGGGGTTATTTTTCTTAGATTTATTCAAATAAACTACCATATTCTACTTTCATTCTTTATATATTATTCTGAAATGGAATCTTTCACACCTGTATTAACTATATTCATGTTTGATACTAATTTTTTCATGAATGGGTAAACCACATAGAGGTAGGGACCTAAATTAATAGTATAATTACTTTAATGAAATTATAAACAAATTCATCATTAATTTATTGTATAATTAATATTGTCATTAGCAAAATCATATCACATTCCCTAGCATGAGAATGAATAAGAAATTTCAGGGGAAAGATCTTGAAAAAATTAGAATAAACCAAACTATGACCAGTATTTTTGTAAATTTCCCAATTTTGTAGTTTCACTTAATGTATCTATAAGGATAACCACATCTGGGACAAAGTGTGGTATCCAATCTAGGTATATCCAATATGTTGTATTAAGGATATATTTTTTACATTCTAAAATCTACATGTTTTAATCCAATATTATTTTCCATGATATTTTTTTTATTATATGTGATGAATCATAGAAATTTGTCCCAATCCCTTTCCTAAGTCAAGAAATGTAAAATCAATTTACTAATCCTAAATACCAACTCTATAGACTAACATGTGTAATCTACTTCTAGGTTCCATTTTTGATGTTATGAGATGCTTATTACTCATATATATGGGTTTGACTATGTACTTACACTATTCTACATTCTATTATAGTGGTTCAATTTGGGATTTATATAGGTTTCTAATCAATTCACGCTTATGCGGAATCATCGACATTGTACGGGCTGATCAATCCTCTAATGTGAGTTTTTTCATTTTCTTTAATGCCAATTATTTTGAGTTATAAATTTTAAAGGACTAAGTTAACACTTATGGAATATCACTGAAGTCATAGATATTTATTGATATACTTATTTTAATCTAATGTGAGACTAGTCTTGGTGTGATAAACAACATCCTTAGTGGAATCATACAATAATCTCTAGACATCCCTATAACGAATCTTCATGGGTTATTCACTATGGAATGAGTGCTATTATCAATCCTAACTCCCAAAATAAGTTATTTTAATGAATTTTCATCATGGAGTGGATAATTCCATCATGGTTCAACCATTCATAAATCTAAAGAATATTTAGTATTTCATGAACCATGTTGTGGTGTGTTCCATGGTTTATCGGAATGATTTCTATTATATAGGAATAACATCATCCACAATTTAAAACAAATGGGGCATAAATACTTTGTGATTTCATAAAACTCTTCATAAGTCTATCCACCATCATTCTTAATAAACAAAGACAAAAAATACCCCCAAAGGATTTTTGTAACATATTTTTTTGTTTAATTTAACTGCATAAAAGTTTCTATATAATGTTGTATTTCTATGATATATATGGATCTCTAGGAGTATTTTTAAATGGATGATATTAATTAAAACATCGTTAATAATATATAATTTTTCAGGTATACATATAAGTGAATAGTAATATATAATTATACTTATTTTTTGAAAAAACTTCTACCAACATCAGTATGAAAATTTTCCAATATAAAAAAAATTAAATTACGAATCCTCCCAAAAATAAAAGGTGAAATAATTAAATAATAGTTATATTTGACCAACTTACCCATTATACTAATATTATAGTGATATATTAGGATTTATGAATTGAATATAATTTCATAATTAATTTCAATAATGTAGCAAGTATCCATGGTTACCCACTATTTATTATTTCAATTTTTTATCCATGGTTTGTGTAACATTTATAGAGGATTCATTAAAAGAAACTAAATTATAATAGAAATATCATATTTACATAACATCCTAATATTGATAGGTAGTAAAAAGGATTATCAAATGTTTATAATACATATTTAGAAGACACTTTATTGATGTCCAAATATATTGGGAGGAAAAATTATTGTTGGTGTAATTATCACAAATAATAGTTACCACTCAATTAAAAATGTATATATTTGTTCATGAAAAAAATATTACAAACTCAAATATATTATGATTATATTTTATAGAGGAAAATTATGGGTATAAAATTTGTGTAAGAGAAAATAAATAATTCTAATCCCATCAATACGTATATCGAGGTTACACAACAAAGATATTAAATGCATGTAGATAATCATAGGAAATATATTTTAAAATGTATCATCCTTAATTGAGTTACGAGAATCAATATGAATAGAAATACAAGGACAAAGTATACTAAGTATTCTTAATTATATGAATCAATGTATTTAATTCATATATTTTTTTCATGATTTCCAACCTCTCTAAGCTACATGAAATCATCCATGAATCTCTTTAAATGAATTAAATTCAGACCAAACACATTTACAATAAATCATTATGGAATAAATAAAAACAAACATTAATATTTATGAGTATATTTTTAGGATTGTTTTTATAATAATAAAGGAGATAGAGAATGAAATAAATCATCTATTAAGTGTGTTATGAAGGATGAATCATTTTATTGAGTCTATATGGGAGGGAGACTATAACATTATTGAAAAGATACCATATGTATTCTGAAAATAATAATGTATTTCAATTTCAATGTTCAAATTTTTAGAGGGTGTAATATTAAAGGCCTAGCATATGAAATTAAATTAATATTTATTTATTTTATGTATAATGGTTAAATTTTTTTACATAAATATTTTTTTCTAAAAAATAATATTCTTATATATATAGGTTAATTTTCAGAAAATTAAATCACATTTTGAAAAGATATTTCAAAACTTTGTTAGAGTTTAATATTTTATTCTTGGTAAATTAAAAACTATTATAATAAAATATAAATAATAAACATTTAAAAAATATAGGATGACATGGTAAATAAAAATAGAATTTAATTTAGATGTAAATTGAATATTTATATTTTTTGAATCAATTCATAAGGTTTGATAGTCAATTTTCCTATTTTAAAAAGAATTTATCATCTTACTCAAATAACTCAAATGGGGTTATAAAATTTCAACCCACCTAAGTTAGTGTTATAATGAAATTCTCCTCACATTTAAATTAATATAACAACATTTAAACCGTAATTTCCCAATACTAACTTATAAAGTAGCGTTATTACCATCTATAAATCTATTTTTATACTCTCATTATCCCTAATTGGAGAATATTAGATGGATTATGATGTTACATCTTAAGTAAGACATAATTAATGAAAAGGGGTTCCTTTTTTTCTCTCTATCAAATTTTATTTTCGTAAGAAATAATTTAAATTTAGCTTCTCTATTTACTAATTGTTCTATATAAAATTAATTTCACAAATATAGATGAATTGAGGAAAATATTTATTCTATTCCATCTTATTAAACTCTATTTTTTAATTTTTTAATTATTAAAATTTAATTTTATCATTAACGAATGCCTATATATGTGTTCATATAGCTTTAAAATTGTATATATGAATTAATCCATTTTAATTCCATTTTATAAAATCATTTTTAGATAATTTTTGTTCATTGGATACAAATACCATCATGACTACTATTGGTATATTGAAATAAGTGATCCGCCGATATCAAATTTTTAAAAATGTCACATTATCTGGGAAGATTTTTTTTTATTCCATTAATGATAATCATATGTATATGATAAAAAAATATTTATATTAGATATATTTATCAACAACTATCTTGTTGGATTAAGATTCCATACCCATGAATTCATGAACTCTTTTTAATTTAATTTTCATCAAATCCACTTCCATATCAATTCATTGTTTTAATTTTTAATTTATGTTTAATATTCAAATATTAAACTAGTATAATTCAAGTTGTACATTTTTAACCCAATAAATATTTAGTCAAATCCCTAATGATGACATTGTAATATATTCATTTTCATAAATTTCAATGTATTATTAATATAAAACATACTTATACCAAATTTCACACATTATTGATATAATATCATTGTTTTCATCATCTTATTCCTCTAGTCAGGTGTCTAATATCTCAAAATTATCCCCATAAATCAAAAATTAAGAAGTTGTGATATATATGTGATATAAACATAGGTACTCCTAAAATTAATTCCACTATATTAAAAAAATTATGAGATGTATATGAAATAAAATTGCATATTCCAAGATATCATTTTTGGTTATATAATTAAAATATAGACAATTGAGTATCATTCACAAAATATTTTTAACATAGAAATTGATCATGAATTTATGATTATAATGTTCAAAAAATTTCAGTATATCATAATATTATATTAAACCTTAAATTTCATATGATTTTGTATTGATAATCTTTTCGAGGAATATTTTATATATTACATCTATGCCTTAATATATGACTGGCTTTTTTGACATGCTAAACCATTTTCAGTAATTTAAATAATTCAAATATGTTTGTCTCTCCATTATTTCATGAGATCAAGATATATTATGGATATAAACCCATGTAAATTCAAGCATTGAGGTATTTTATTTCATTAAAATATTTATATAAATTAAAAACTCCTTATATTAATGTTTTAATACTTATCCTTCTAGGTTTTATAAATTATCGATCCTTCTCTGAAATATTCTGTAATCTACTAAAAATTAATAAAATTGCATTCTATTTTAGGGGATAGAATTAAGACTATAATATATTATAAAACTAAACAACTAATATTGTATTTTGAATAATTAATCATAATGAATATATTTAATGGTTTTTAACCAATCATACCAAAGACACTTGATTGGTTATATAATTGAATCTCTGCCCTGAAAAGTTATTTATCCTAATGGAAATCTTAACCCAATGAAAAATTTATTGTAATAATTACGATAATCATACTAACTATTTACCTTAATGGTCATTTCATTGTTGACCCCAATGTTGACTTATATAAATTTATTTTATTTTAAAGCCTAAATTACTATTTTTGATTCATATAAATCATTATAATTATATTTTATTAAACTCAAACACTATAAAATATTATTATTATTCTCCTATTATATAATATCCCCTATGATATTTTAAACTATTATATACCATTTTTATAATATTGTGAACATAATTTTGTTATATAATTTTAAATAGATATTATTATTTATTCTTGTGTTAGTTTGAATTTTTAAATTTAATTCCATTGGATGTGGTGTTATGTACAATAAAATATAATGTTACATTCATATATCTCATATTAATCATTTTATAAAAAATCAAAAAAAATTACTAATAATAAATAAAATATGATTCGAATGTGGATGGTTTTATATCTCACATATTGGTGTTCATAGGTTATAACAGACTAAGAATACTATTTCACAAAATTATTTAGTCATTTTGTTTATATTGATTAATTTCTTGAAAAAAAAATATCTATATTGACAAAGACACATTTTTTTCGATTATTTCTATAATGACTGTTACTAATGATTGAGATGAGATATATATATTTTTTAATTTTATAATTATATTTTATATTTATGGTAGAAATCCTTATTGTATCGTTTCTAAATTTGGAGTGTCATTTATTTTTAGTACTGCCTAGTTAGTTTTTTTATGAATTATTGGTTCTAATATAAAATTGACTTGAATTATATTTAAAATCTATTAAATAATTTATACTATATTTTTAATAGATATGAATTGAATAGTCAACATTTTATAACATAATCATCCTTCTTGGAATGAAAATTGACATTCATTTTTAATAATTTATAAATACACACCCATTTATTAAAAAATCAATCTACATAATCGATATATTACGAATAAATGGTATATCAAAGAGTATTCATTAAACTAATTTGTATATTATATGGTGGTATAAAAAATCTTCAAATGAGTTCTGTATCATATAACATAGAAATTTTCAAATTAAAAATATGGCACTATGGGTTTTTCTAAAATATAAACATATTTCCTTAAATATTTATAATGAATTAGATTAAATGCTTACATAATAATTTCCATGGTTTGAAATGGATTTTAATAGAAGATTTAATGATAAGAAAAATGATTCATTCAAATTTTAAAAAAAGTCATTATTCATAAAATAAGGATAATTATATTTTACATGTGTTTTTTATCTCATGTGTCCAAATTAGTTATGATATATTCATTAATAGATCAAAACTTGAATTTATTAATCATTAAAAAGAAATTTTATTCATTTATTTAACGATATTGAATATTTAAAAATTTAATTATGTAATATTTATACTATTGTGGAAACAAAAAGAGGGAGTTCAATTGATGTTTTTATCAAAGATAACAAATTATTCCTTCTTAAAATTTAGAATTTATAGAATATACAATATTTCATGAAATTATAGTAACAAAAATATGTAATGTTAAATAAGTCAAAAAACAATATATGGAAAAAACATAATGAAAATGACCTGATCGAATTTCAGATAACAATTTGTAATATCAAAAAAAATATTAATGTATATAATAGTTCTTATCCTTATATATATTCTATTTTAATCAAACGAAACATGAGTATTTTTACGTAAATCAAATGGTATGAATCTCCCAAAAAGGATTACTCTTCGATCATTTGATTAGATGAATTAGATCTTACCAAATATATTCTTTAGTAGATTCAGTTATCTATCATATCATCGTACTTCTTATATTATTGTACAAATAAAACATTTATATATTCGTAAACATATTTTATTAACAATGGTTACAATAATAATACTATACCCCATGATATTTTATAAAAATTTCCTGTAGAATGTTCTTATCCTCGAATATTATTCCATCATTCAATAATGTACTATGAATGATAACAGTATTAATAAATTTATGTGATATTATAATGAAACCACATAAAGTCTTAAGAACATATACCACCTGAAATGATAAATGTGTCAGAATCTATAAATCAATGAGGAAACAAAAAAATATTATAAGATATTTAATCATATTTTAAAATGTATCTGGTCCTGGACTCATCAGTACTATATTTATTAGTGATGATCAAGATAAATGTGTAATAGATTTTCCTAGTACATTATTACTAGATTTCACTTCTATCAAAATCATATGGTTTAAGAAGATATTCGATTAATATGTTGATGTTACTCTTAAAAAAATTCTTGAACATTAATTTTCATTAGTTTTTGGTTTGGTACATGTTTATCTGAATGATGGATACTTCATATACATAAAATATACTACATGTAAGTTAAGAAAAATATATACTTCATTCATCATTTTGATTCATAAAACACCAAATATCAAATAGTAATTCTTCTATAAAAATTGAAAATAGTTATTTATTAATTTCATTTATTTAAGATTCATATATCTTGTTGTATAGTCGATAAGTAAGAAAAGACATTATAAATAATGAGTTAGATGGATGAAATTAACGATAAAAACATTATTTAATATCAAAAAAGGATACCTATAATAAAATGTTTCTAATTTTCTGTGTGAGAAGTTGGGATTTATTGTTGAGGTTACATCACATAACCCATACTTATTATGAACAATCATATATTAGTTGAAATGGTCCTTTTCCACCAAATTCCTTCTTTTTATATGCTAGGGGCTGGTAACATAATCCAATAGTGAATACACACATGATGGGATAATTTACCAATAAAAAATATATCATTGTATAATTGAATCATCAATAGAGACATATATATATATATAACATGAATTCTATGGAATCAATAATGAAAAAGAAAATTTCTATATTTCTTTAAAGAAATACCATAAAAATGATGTCATGCTGATAAAATCCAATAATATTCATATGAAATTTCTATAAAAGATTTAATATCAAATACTAAAATAATTTTTGTTAAAGTCCTTTGTGATGAAACCTCCAATAGAAAAGCCTAATCTCCATATTATATTTAAATTATGTGAACCACACACATTAGGATATCCTAAAAACACTATATAAATATAATCAAAAGTATATAATAACACAAGATCTTGTATAGGTGTAGGTATAAAAATATCTAACATAAAACCCTAAGTATTTATGAAATCAAAATCTAAAGTCATTATTTCATAATAATAAAATAATAAAAACAAAAATATATATTTATGATCTCTTTGATCAATACCACAAATGTTCTATCATGGTTAAACCATCAACTACAAGACCATTTCATGCTAAAATTATATATTCCTCACTTAAAAGAATATCATGAAAAAAATCATTAACCAGGGTCATCAAACACAAAAATTCCATATAAAATTATTCAAAAATATACAGACACAAAAAATAGGCCAAAATATACCATTCCCTTATTCAATTGAGGAGAATAAATAAATATCTATGATACCATGAATTTTATAAAATACATTATAATATAGTAATCCCACAATCCCTATCAAGTAATATCATGAATCACTAATTGATATATTAGATAGATTAATGTATAAAATTTAAATATCAGTCATAGACCACACAATATGGAGAATGATTTTAGTGTATTGGAATAAACAACTATATGGAATGTAATTTTCAATAAATAGGTAATTAATATAAAATCTAAGTGTTAGGTTCTCGCTAAGATGAATATATGATGGTGGTAAAATGTATTTTAACCTTATTAGATAACAATAAAACATTGTTCAATTTTACATCAAGACATTAATCCTAAGGTCATTTCTACAGTAAAATCATTATAGTTGGGTTCTCAATCAATTAGGTCACACATATAGAAGTGAGGGTTCCATAAATAAGGATGTGGTAGAAATAGAAACACATTAATGAGGACCATGTATGGGTGAATAACATCAAATTATTTTCTATTAACTTCTAACTCGTCTCCTCTAGATATAAGGTAAATTTTTCCTCTTTATATTTAATGAATAAATTCAGGTTTTAACTACATATTTAGTTATGTGCATATTAGTGTCAATTGATGTAATGATCAAGTATGATTTATGATCTATATGGTGGAATGTAATATTTAATATCCTTCAATAATAATTCTGATATATGTCAAGAATTATATATATGTAAGACCCAAACCTTAGTATCTTGAATATTAACTAAGTTGCGTGATTCCATGTTACATTAGGTGAACTTCCCTATAAAAAATTTGTTATAGTATATTGGTGAGGGTTTAGTCTATAAAATCTAGTTCCAATACATTATGTATAATAATTATACAATAAATAAAAAATATATTAAATTCAAACCATCTATAAAATGAAATATGGATTTATAGTATAAATGAAACAATACAAACAATATAATATATGTTATATCAATATAAAAAACCTGATAAAAACATATCATTCATAAAATATTTTATAAAATAATTGGTCAAATATATACATGTTTAGAAAAATAAAACAAAATTTGAAACATTTCATCATTCCTAAGCTCAACCTCATAATTGTTACTTAGCCTATGTCCCAAAAATAACTGATAAACATCTATTAAAGTGCACATATAGTGTTTGTGTGTGTTTATTTGAATTTTAACAAGTTTCCATCAATTGGAAACACATGTAAACCATAATATATATATGTTATTGTATATTAGAATAAATAAAATATCAATAAATCTAATAATTCTACACATAACATGAAATATATTGTATTTGTATGGAAACCTTGATCATTGAACCTAACTTCACTTTCTAAGATTGAGGATAAATATTTATTTCATTATTGATGTTGTGTCATAGTATACCATAGATCTATGTTAGGAAATCATGAGTAATAAATCATGAAATAGAATATAAATATTCTATCTCTTTGGAATGAATTTGTTTATATGTTTCCATTAGTCGCTGTTAGTCACACTTCATATAAATGATATCAAAAAAGAACACTTTATGAGGTGAAATATATTTTTATCAATCCTACAAGATTCAATAATTTTGGGATGGAATAAAATATTATTCAACATGGACCACTTTTAGTAACATCTTTATCCAATTTCACAAATGTTGTGACTGAACAATTCTAATATATTACTCTGGATGACATATAAGTTTTTCAGAGGCTCCATACTTTTGTTTAGGGATTATGAGTAATAATAGTTAGATGATACCATTAGATATATGTAACAATATGTTACAATGGATATAATAATAACAATGTTTAAAATAGTATGAATTTTTAAAAAATATAGTCATCCTGATGACTTTTTTGTAAAATTAAAATCTATAACTGATGTTAAAATTGTATGAAAATTTGATCATTCCACAAAAGTCATACAGAGATCAACCAGACCTCCCACAGATAAGTAAAATGAAATAGATCTCAAAATAAAATAAATGTGAAGAAAACAGTCTATAATTATTAAATTGATCTCAATTCCAATCCTATCCCTTTCTACTAACTCCAAATTAGCTAGCCATCTAAACAATTGAGCATAAGTCCACAGAGATTATCTTTGCCAAAAACCATGACTAAATGGATAGGTACCCATGACTCCCAAACATGGTGTTAGTAAAACTCAATTAGACACCACCATTGGTATCACAAAACATGTCCATTTTATCATTGTTCATGGTAATGTGACATGATATATGAAATAATTTCATGCCAAAATAAAATTCATGTCGATCTATGGGTAATGTGGTTCCACTAATGATAGACCATACCTTCTTCTATATATGATGGTGTTCTGTCAAAACATGTCACATATCAATACCAATGGTCAAAATGGCCATTAAAATAATAAAACATTATGATATCATGAATCCTAATTGAAAACATAATGATCACATTAATTGGTTGTTAAAAAAATTTGGATTATGTTTTATATGTTATTGATACTTCATTTATTCTATCAAAAGGTGAGCTGGTATAATTATGTAATAAAATTTTTGATGCCTTTGGGATGTACTATCTATAATATATATATTGATTGAAAACAACTTAGAATTATTTTGAAAGGAGAAAAATTCAATTTTGGAGTCAAAGAATGCATTTAATGGACATTGAGCTATAATATTATTATAATTGATGTATTAGAGTCTATGGATAATGTTGTGAATTGGTTTGATGAGTTTGAGAATGAAATTATTTGATTTTAGAATTGTTTTCTTAAATCTATAATATAGATTTTTCCGACATATTCAAAATGAAACATTATAATCATATTTTCTAAACTATATAAGGGTCACTGGAATTAAATATGAATAATATAGTTTAGAAAATGGAAATGATTGGTGTAGTAACCATGTATTTGTAAGGTAATCATCCTAATTCTATAATGTTTCATACAAAGCTGCAAAAGGATTGAAGATTTTTCATATTTGTTTTTTTGATCCATAATATGGTTTTCAATAAATATTTAATATTTTGATTAGAGAATTCATAAGGTACAATATACTTATTTATTTTCTTATAATTGTGATAATATTGTGATCTTACAACCTATCTAGGTAATTTTCATAAGCTTCATAGGAATGAAAAAATTTATATTATTTATTGTCATGTCTTAAGGATCATCAAAAAATATATAATAAAGTTGAAAAAATAACTTGATAATGTTTTTTACATTCTAAGAAAACAAAAATTTTAGGTTTATTACATTGTATGATATATTTTTACCATGGATAAAATCATAAAATATTATTTTTATGATTCTAATTTAGTAAAAATAAAAGTTAATATCAATGTTACTAATTCATGTTGGGATTTTAGAACCATCTTAAGAATATCTTAGAGGTTGAGGAATAATTAATTTTATAAGAACACGTGACATGTTGAAAAAATGCACGAATTCATGCATATTTATAATAATATTTCTAGAATGAAGTGTAAGTGAATTTTTTGAATTCTAAAAAGGGAATGAATCATGATTTTTATGCATATTATGTACTGATTTATTATGATTTTTTGGGACAATTAAATGGAATAATAATGATTCTTTATGGAAAATTATAGGTAATGAACTTAAAATTAAATTAAAGACAAAGGATAGTGTAATTTTTGGATTTTGTGATAATATATTTAACTAATAATGGTATGAATATAAATTAGAAGATGAGTATAATTGAATAAAATGATCATTTAAATTAATTATCATAAATTTTGGTGAATATAAAAAAGAAAGTTGTATGTGGAAGAAGAAGACCCATATTTCATGGATCTGTTGTGGATGCTTAATCATTAATAACTAATCATTCATTAGAAATAATTTTTCATTATATTGATGTAGGTTCTTAACATATAGAATTTAGAAATTTTAATAGGTTCAAAGACATACCCTTGAATATAAAATTTTTTTGAGTATAACATAAATGTTGTGTGCATGGAATAAAAACTTCACCAAACTAGAAATGAATTAATACTTTAAATAAAAAAATAAACTTATGATATTATTTTTCTATATTTCAATTTTTATTAATGATATTTTTTAGATAAAAGTTTTGAATAAAATAAATGAAAAATTAATTTTTTTAAAATATATAATCTCATATTCATAACATGCCCCTCAGATCCATTAGTCTTCATTATCCTTCATGTTATACTAACTATCGATATCAATGGTGATAAAATCTCTATTATGTCTCTCCATCATTTTCAATGGTTTAACATATAATAATTAATAGAAATGAAATCCATGTGTTCAATGTAAAAGTATATAAAATTGGGAAAGAGTGTGTGTTTCCATGACTTCTCACTTTTGGAAATTATTTTTATCACTTTATGTGATTAATTCTCTCTAGTATGGTTTGGTTGTTCCATGTAACACCTCAAATTGCCTTTAATTAACAACAAGAACATTAATAGTGATGGAGTGGAAACAAAATGCATCATTATGCTTCACACATAAAGGGAACTAAAAAAAATTGGGGTAATAGAACTTCAAATTCTTTTTCAAATATGATTCATAGTATATATGATGTAATAAAGGTGAAAGAAGGAAAATTAATGATATTTAGGTAGTTTTATAGAGACATTGGAATGAATTATAAGTATTGTTGTTAAATTATCTAATAGGGTTAACCTATCAGTTAGTAAAATTATATGGTTTATTGAAACACATTAAAATTACACATTGTAATGAATATTATGATAATCTTAAATAACATGTTCAATGTCAATATCTAATATCCTGAAGATAATGATCTTGAGGGTTACACTAGTAGTGAACATCAAAACATTCTCAACAATTTTTACAGGATGACAAGATTTCTACACAAAATAATAGACAAAATAGAAATAAATTACATCAAAATAACAATGGTTTTAATATGGAATATAATGGGAAATTCATAGTGGAAGAAGTTCATAAATAACACAAGACTAAGATCTACTCACTTGTGTTCTGAAAATTCACATGGGGAATAGGTAAATATAGAGAAAATATTCTATTTAAAGGCTCTATTTATGGGAATGTTAGAAACGTCCCTATAAATTTTCACTTAAATATCAGAAGATAAAGTGATTATGAAGATGTAGTTTTTAATTTTACCAAAAATATATATTCCATAAAGATAAATCATACAAAAATATGGAGTAATATTTTATAAAAAAAATAAATATAAATAATGATGTATTAGTTGAACATGGGGTATAAAATAATGATGATGGTTTTAAAGATGTAGAATCTCCCAGAATCAATTCTCTATGATTACTCAATACAAAAGAATTATAATAAGAAGAATTTTACTCATCATAAGGTGACTCAATGTTCAATTAAAAGTATGTTTTATAAGAATGAGAAAACCCTAAATAATATAATATTAAAATAGAAATAAAAATGATCTTAGAAGAATTTGATTTGAAGAGGTATGTAAATTCATAGCTAAAATAAGCTTGGATAAAAAATAAATTTAGATAAAGGTAAAATGATTTAATATATAAAAAACAAAACATTGATATTTTTTGAAACTGAATAATCATTGAAGATATGAACTTTAATAATTTCTAGTTGGATACGGAAGATGATAAACAAAGGAATAAGGAAATAAAAACTAATATGAAAATGGGGAAAATAAAATGCTACTCAAATATGGATAATGAATAAATGGGTGAGTGTGCAAAAAATTGGTTTTAATCACTTTTATATTTAGAAAATTTTATATTATAATGAATTTTTTTATTATACCATCTAAAAATAAATTAATGATTTTAAAAGAATCTAAAAAAAGATATTAATTTGAATTAATAAAAAAAATAAACTAGATAAAAAGTATCATAGTCTCTGATATATGAATTTATAAGATGTCAATATATCATCACATGTCTTTATGAAGAGTCCAATAGAGATTCTTGTAAAAGGATATGATTAGAAAAACATAATTATGAAATAAAAATAAATAGGGAGATAATTTTGATGAGTAGAAATATTTCAAAAAATGATCAAGGATTCAGGGATACTACTTGAGTTTTAGTGTGTTTTTATAATAGGTATTTATTTTCTTGTGTGGCATAGCTTACATGGATTTGATAAGATATCACTAACCTAGGGGATATAAAAAAATCAAGGTTGGAAGTTTTTTGAAAACCTCAATAATATAGAAAATTTTAAATATTGATGTGGATAGAAATAAATAAATAACCACTACTAGAGTCATTCAGAAACACATTAGGATATTTAGAAAAGTTGATAAACTATTTTTTTAAAAAGAATCAGAAAATATATTAGGGTGATGGAAAAAATCCTCAGCGAGAAAAATTGGGATAAATATCACAATTTCAAATGAGGAAACCATACCTATTTTTAAAACTTTTATAAAGATAAAATAGTTAATAAAAGTCAAAAGTTATGAGACATTAATACTAAAAATAACTATAGAACATTTATATTATGAATACTATATACCAGTGAAAAATAAGTAAAAAATTGTAAAAACATTAATTTATAAATTTTAATGGTTATTTTAGTGGGACGATATGCAAAATTTTATTGTCACAAAATCCTCAAGCCTTGTAAAAATTAAAAAAATTAGATGATTATGAGAAAAATATATTGGCATGTTCTTGAAATGAGTGAGATATGTTAATGTCACCATTTATCCCTATAAGAAGTTCTCTGAGTATCTTGATAAAATATTCATCATCCATTATTCTAAATCTCTATATACACCTCAAAAAAATGGGGTGGTAGTATAATATTATTGGGGGGAAATATGTTTTCAAAAATAAATTTGATCATAAGGGTGATATGGCTATAAACCATCTTAGTTTGTTATTCATATGGTACTAAGAAATTTAAATTTGTTGACTTTTATCAAACCTTTTCTCCAGTTTCTATATATGAATCCATCTATAGTTTTCTTTATTTGATTACTCAAAGGTATAAAAGTCTTCCAAATAATTTATAATTATCATTTCATAATGGACAATAAATATAATGATGTTAACATGAAATACGACATGGAATTTAGGTTGAAATAAAATTGAAGTGATGTTTATAAAATAATGATGGATCGTTATGGGTTCAATCAAGCTGGAAGAGGTTGTAATTTATGTTACACGAAAATATTAATATCATGTAATTCAAGTAATGATATTCGAAAAATAATTATATATTTATTAATACTATCACTATATCTATCATTTTGATTGTGTATTTTGATGATTTTTTTTAAATGAGGAAATGTTTTTGTAAATATTTAACAATGAACATGAAGGATAAATTTGGTTTTTTTCATACTGGCATGAAATTTTTATTAGTTTTAAAGATTATCCAAGATGCAGGTAACATGTTTCCCCTAAATAATTTGAAAATTATATTTTTAAAAGAATTATTATATATTAACCTTGCAGTGTATACACACCAAATTAATTGGTTACAAAATAGAGAAATGTTGATTATGTAAAAACCATTATTGAGAGGTCAATAAAAATATTAACTAAAAGTCACTTGTTCATCATAGCCTTAAGGTATGATCTTGTGTATGTATTTAATATTTCTTTTTCATTTAATTATTTTCCTAAAAAATCACATTTTTATGAAAATGGGATTCTGATATACATATAAAAACATAAAATTTTTAATTGATATACTAAAGGTATTTTTATGTGGATATAGAATAGTTAATAAATGATTACATGGTAACTGTAGTAAATGATATGAACTCCTTATTCGGTGGAGGTTTTTTAATGGAATAAAATTCATTCAATAGAATTAAAATAATCAATCATTAATAACTTTTTGATCTAGAGGGGATAAATATATTGAATTTTCATACGAATATAATCAAATGATCTAAATGAAGATATATATTGAGTATCTAAATGTCGAAGATCAATATCCTCCACAACATTACTATGACAACCAATGTTCCAAAAACCAATCCAAGAATCGAGTATATTTTTTTAGATAAAAACATTGTTGTTAAATAATATATATTTAACGAAAATGTGTTTAAATGAATCATAAAGCTAAAATTTGGTTCATAAAAGGAAATTTTTTCTGTTATCCTTCATAGCCCACTCACAACCAAGTGTTTTGAAAAATAAGTATATAAATGGGAGTGCATCCATCATCTCAACACTATGGTATATTATTCCTGTCTTTTTATCTTCTCTTTTATTATGTTTAAATATTTTCATAATGTGTATATATAATATAAGACTATATATAACTATTATAATCATATATGAGATATTTTACTATGTTATTTTACTAAATGAATAATAGTTGTGGTCAAATAAGTTTAATTTCATCATCTGACTGAGTCACATGGACTAGAATTTTTGTAATGAATTTCATAAGGATATCATTTTTTACTATGTTTTTAAATATTGTTATCTACACTAATCATGATTTTTTAATCTTATAGAATATAGATTCAATGATGATTTATCTTCAGATATTTACCTAAACTATTTCAGTTATTCACTTAACCATTATTTTCATTAAGTGTGATATGAGATGGATAGTATTTATAATAAATCCAAAAGAGGGGATTTTTTATTCCACTTGAGGATTATTTTGTATTTTTTTCAATAATTTATTTAGTATCTTGGTTGGATATATAATCCTAATGTGAAATATGAGTGCTATTTTCTTTAATAATAATTATCTATAAAAGGTTCTAGTGTGGATGATATCCAAAAAAAGATGATAATGTGATTAATGTGTCGGGTTGTAGTTGGAGAATCCAAATGAAGATAATTTATCTGGAATATTTATTTAATTTATTTATAAAACCTTTGGATGATGTTTTGAGATAATTTGAAGATTCAAGTAATGTTATGTAATGATTTGATAAAATATAGTATAGTTCTCAAATATATAGTTTTGGGGACATTTTTAAATTAGGAGATTAATATTTTTCCTTAATATACATAATGTTTGTGTTTCATTTATAAGGTAAACCATTTTGGGAAAATTATAAAAGGAAAGGAGAAGTCACCCTATATTCCTAAGTTTGTTTTTATATCTTCAAAAATATTCTTATTAATGTTCAAAATATTAAGATTTATTTCATAAGTTTATTCTACAACATAACATGTTTATTAAATAATCCTCTTATGTTTTTGTACATACTTCCTAATGACCACAAAAATTTAAATTGTTAATTAATTTTTGAAATAAAACCATCGTTAAAGATCACATTTATAACATCATAATGTTAAATAAACATGAAAAAAAACATAAGGCTCCTTGATAAACTATAAGGTTCCCCACACATGTCAACATATATTTGAAAAAAACATTGTATAGTAAAATTCTGTGTGAAAAAATGAACATTTCATGTATCATTACTATGAAAAATATCATTCAATGAAGAATTAAATCTATTGATGTCATTTTTCTGGTCATTATTAAATAAACCTGCCAATGAAGCTATATGGTTATGATTCATAAATAGACTATATAATTATCATAATAGGGGTATGAAGTTTTTGTTTTTTCAATTATTGGTGAATAAGAACCTCATAGAAAAAGTACATGAGTCCATTAATATATTGAATATGACTAATTGACTAAAAGGATGTATGATTTTATGGAATTTTATAAAAGGAAATAATTGTGATATTTATGAATATATCTAAAATATTCATTCTAAAAATTATATACGATTAAAAATAATAGGTCTAATTATTTAAGAATAATTAATTCTAATTAATTTTACTTTTAATATATTATTGATGAGGGAGAAAAGTGTTGATTTTTGTAAATAAATATCAATTGTGATGATAACAATATAAATGATAAAATAGAAGAAATGAATAAAGTGATCTTAAAATTTATTTATTATAAATTTGAGTGTATCTGGAAGAGATGTATTTATGGGATAGAATAAAATCCATATATCATAAATCCAGTGTAGAGTATCAAGAATTCATTTATGTCTATTCATTAAAAGGAAAATTTATTCTAAGGATGCTTGTTTTTAACTGGAGTAATCTATCAATAACAACATGTTTGACTTTATACCCACTCATATATCTGATTCATGATAGTAAGTAAAGATATGTATTCATACAAAAAAGTACCATCTCAAACTAGGGATGTATTCATCCTCTCTAGAGGTGAACATCATTATCAAATGTGATATAGGTATTTATGTTATGCATCAACAATTATTTTTATAGAATAGTTTGGAATAAGAACAAGAGGAGAATATTTTTTTCAAAAATATATTATCACTAATTAACCCCCCCATCATACTGTTTAGATCTCTTTGTGTGATCTTCATAAGAATAACATCCTCATAGAGGGCCTGACACCCAACTTGATCTATTCACCATCATTTGTTATCATGCAACCAATTCATATCATTCACACACCATGGTTGGGATCATATCCGAACCCATATAACTCTACCTCAATTGATGGAATGTCACCACACCACTCTCGCATATCTATCTCATCAAAACACAAACATACACGGATAGGATGATTACTAACCCTATCATGAATAATTCATATCATATTATTAGGAACTACCACATTTAGCATTATCTCTCAATCCATTCCAAAAAACCAATATGATTGGATAATGTGGATTCATTGTTTCCATACTCATCCAACACATAAGACATAACTCTTTCCATCAACTTTTTTATTTACATGAATAAAATGTATTCCCAACTCAAATTTCCTTCACCTATCTCAACATGTATGGCATGATAGCCTTAACTATAACACATAATAATATAAAAGACAAGCATAATAATAATAAGCCAAAATATAGGTGTGATGTATAATTTTTTGATCCACAGTTTAAAATAAACAATAACATGACTATGATCATATAATAAAAAATGGTTTCAAGTTATTGAAAAAAGTAATGTCCTTTTTTTGGAACAGGGTTAAAATATGACAGTTATTTAACTTTTTTGTTTGTTGGAAAATTCGGTGATAAAACTTAGCTTCTGGTTGATGTTTCTTCAGTTTGGACCATTTAAAAGTTATGATAACATGCTTGGTTAAATTTTTTGAGGAGTTTTTATGGTTCCTCAATGGGATTAAGTAGAACCGAACCTGGTAGTCGCGTTCATATGGGCTATGCACGGTTGGTCAAACTATGCAGGTCAAAGTGTGGAACTTTCTAAAGGTGAGACGGAGGTGCTCACACGGTCTATGCATGGTTTGAAAAACTGTTCATCACAAACCATGTGATGTAGGTTCCTTAGAAAAAATGTACTGCATGGTTGGTGCATGGTTTTCTAGACTATCTGAGCTAAACTGTTTGGCTTACCCAGTTTGGGGTGTCGGGTTAATTTATTTAATTAAATTCCTGGAAAAAAGAGATTTAATTAATGTTGTGATATGGGGGTTCATAATTGATTAAATTCATGGTTAAAAGTTATTTAATTATTTGATACAAAATGGGATTTCATTTCATTAAATTAATGTTGACAGAATTTAATAAAATGATTATGAGTTGGAGTTTTATTTAATTAGATATAGTTCAATGGAATTTAATTAAATGAGGAATAAATGTGTAGTTGTGGTTTTACCTAATTAAATTCAAGGATAGGATGAGGTTAATTATTTAATGAAAAATGGGGTAAACAATTCAATTAAATTTTAGGTCAGAAGAATTTAATTAAATAATGATGAGTTGAAGTGGTATTAATTAAATATATTTAATAGAATTTAATTAAATGTGGTGTAAAAGGGACTTATGGGGTTTATCAAATATTCATTTAAATTAAAATGATAATAATAATATGTTTATTGTTATTATTAATATTATTTTATAAATTATTATAAAATTAGTTGGGGTTTTTTTAGGGAGGAAAGAAGAGGGAGGTGCACAGCAAGGTGAGGCGCGAACCCCTCCCATCTTTCTCCCTTGGTGTAGATGCACGACTCCCCAACCCAGCCCTCTAACCATGTGTTGGATTATGGTGGTTCCTTCACAAAAGATGTATGTCTCATCGAGGCACGTCCTTCTCCATATGTTTCGTTCTTCGCATCATCCATTTCGTCTCTTCTTCACCTGTTATCTATTAGGCCAAAACCCTATGGCCCTAGATTGTTTCGGTTTCTTATTCACTTTGGTTTCTAGGTGGTGAAATATATATATTTGGACCCATTGGTTCGTATGTCAACAACCACCAATGAAGGCATGGCAGTTCGTTTCGATTTGGTTCACCACTGTCATTATCGGGTAAGGTTTAATAATCATTCATCAGTTTTTAACCCCTTAAAAATGGTAATTATGGTTTAAATGTGTAACAATTAATTACTTGGTTTTGATTTGGTCTCCTCCACACTATTTATGAGTTCCAATTAATAATGATTATGTGTGGCGATGAATTCCCATTGTGCGCACGCTTTTGTGGAGGTGCGGGTGCATGAGAAGTTTGCAATTTATGTTTGAAAGCATTGGCGCGGCCAATTCCAGGAGGTAGGGTCCTCGTCATTCATTTTATTTAGAAAAATGATTTCTTTTTAATCTAATTATTATGATAAAGTTGACTGCACTACTATAGATAATTTCATATTGGTATTAAACAATTTGTTAGATTACAAAATCACATTTTGTAATAAAACCCCTCCATCGGAGGTGCGCAACCTTCAAGATAAAAACATAATCTTTATAGTGACATGTATGTTAAGAATTCTATTAAGTGAATAGTTATTTCTACCATTATTTGCTGACACACTTGGTTTAAGTGTAAATTATGAGTATTGGGTGGTATAAGTTGAGATAATTAATTAAGGAATTAATTATGATATTTTAATTGGATTAGTTAAGATAATTAAATTTTGAAAAGATTATGAACCTAGAGAATTTTAATTAAGACATTGAATTAGTTATGTTCTGATAATTAATTGCGGGAAATGAATTATGAGAAGATATTTGGCTTTGTAAGATAATTAATTATGAATTAATTATCTGACATGATTTTTATTAAAGACAATTAATTGTCATAATTAATTAAGATAAGATGATGTTTTATTTGGATAATTAATTGTAAAGAATTAATTATAGAAAGATGAGAATTAGAATGGAATAATTAATTGTAATTTAATTATGTGCTTGATTTTTGGAATATAGATAATTTATCAAGGGATTAATTATAAGATATTGAATTAGATAATTGAGATAATTTATTGGTAGATTAATCGTGATATGATGCTTTGGATAAATTGAGATAACTAATAGGGTACTAATTATGTGCTCTTGGAGAAATGTTTTGGAGAATTAATTGCAGAGAATTAATTATTTAATGAGATTTGTGTTAATAGAATAATAAATTGATGAATTAATTAATGGAATTGTGGACTTAGTTAATTATGGGTTTAACTAATGGTTATTGATATGTTTCACAAATCATTGGATTAGTAAGGGAATGCGGTGGTTAATTTTGATTAATTGATTATTGAGCTTGGATTAATTAATTAATTAATGAGAATTATGTTTTAGACATGGTGTTCTAGACCAATATAGATGTTTGGACTTGGGCATGGTGTTCCTCCCCAATAGTTATCAAATGAATGAATGAAAATGTGGTGGTAGAAATGGAATTCTACACCAATGGAGGATTTGGGACTTGGACAAGGTGTTCCCCCAAATAGTTATCTATGAACTTAGATCTAAGGGTGTCAGACATGGTAATCTACACCGAATGAGAAATATGTGTTGGACTCCTCATGTGTTAATCATGTTTTAATGATCACAAATCTCATTACTATTAATTAATCTCGATCTTCATTGCACATCTTGCTAATGCTCTTCAATCTCAATAATAGCTACACATCATGTTTTTATGATAACAAATCTTATGATGTTAATTACTCTCTTTATTATTTACAAGTCTCATGCATGATCACAATTCTCACATATTTTATCACACCTTTATATTTATGATTCACATTCTCTTACTCTCTAATGATTAACCTTAATCCATATTCTGCATATCACTGTCTTAGTCCAAATATAGATATTTGTCTAAGTATGGAGACACCGTGAAGGACTCACCATGACCAGACACCATGACCCAGACATCGTGACCCAAACACCGTGACCAGACACCGTGACCCAAACACCGTGACCCAGACACCATGACCAGACACCTTGACCCAGACACCGTGACCCAGACACCGTGACCAGACACCATGACCCAGACACCGTGACCACTCACTGTGACCAGACACCGTGACCAGACACTGTGACCAGACACCGTGAAGGACACACCGTGAAGCTCATACCGTGAACCACATACCGTGAAGAAGACACCGTTTCCATAATCACTGTGACACCGTTTCTTAAGATTTTGTCAATATTATTTTAAATAATGCTAACGGTCATATTTGTTGTTTTTAATGAAATTATGTTATTTAATGATAGTTGTTGGCATGTCAGGAAACCGTATCTCAAACCTATGAAAAGGGAATCATTCCTACTGCCAGAACTCGTGGAATATAAGAAAGACTGAGATGGAGTACACGTGTAACGCAACAAGCAACAACGAAACAAGAAGAGAAGCGGTGTGCAAGTGTGAATGTACAACACGAAGAACTTACATACACCCGAGTGTACTGTGATGAACAAGAAGAACAATCATGAACAAGAAGGAGATTGCAAGACCTTCAAAGAACTCTCATGAGTACAATCCAATACTTCTGAAGAACACACGATGAATCAAGAGATCTTTCTCACTCCTGAAGAAGACAAGATGAACTACGGCATTCTGTTTTTCAATAGAAAACCCAGAGAAGAACTCAGAAGCATTCCTGCTGAATCCAACGAGTCTAAAGCTACATTGATAATCACTAGAGCTTTCTAAACTCTCATCTATCTTCTCTACATGATTTATTTATTAACTTTTGAGCAGTGTGGTGTAATCTGTATATCTTTACACACACTGTCTCCTACACTGAACTGGAGGATATCAAAATCCTCACTCAAATTCTCTTAACTTCTGTTTACCCATGTCAACTGTGGAAGAGGTCCTTGTGTGACCTGGTCTTTGTTTTGTTTCCCACGAAGAACACTGGTAGAGGTCCCTGCGTGGCATGGACAGTTTTGTGAAACTGTTGTTAACCCCGATCTAGGGTGTGGATCAAATTTATATATATATTTGATAGGAATAAGTCTCGGCTTGAGATTAAACCTCCTGTTATATCTGTTGTGCATCTTTTATTTTAGTTTAAAGTATACTACATATATCTTATTTATTCTACTGCTATTACTTTAAAATACAAAACTATTTTGAAGCTACTTTGATAGATAAATTAGGAAGTTTTTACAGTTATTGTAAATCAATAGGTTAGCTTCAAAAGTTAGTTTGACCTTGTGGTTAAATTAACTGAGACCTAATCAATATTTGAGAAGATAAGTGAACATTTACAATCTATATAAATTCACTACAGTTTACCTTATTTTATAAATCGAGGGATTTTAACTACACCTTTTTTCAAACAGAAATTTTAATTGGAACTCAATTTACCCCCCTCTTGAGTGTCCACTCCGACCAAAATTTTGTATAAGAGGTTTAGTTTTTGTTCAAATATTTTTGAAATACTATTTTTTTCAACTGTGATTTTAGTTGCATCTTTAAATATCTTAAATTTCTGTTAGTTCTAAATTTTTATCTCTTTAAATTATCATTCTAAAATCTAGTTATGGATAATAGACTAGAGGGTGCTGCTACTAACATGCCACCTTTCATCAATGGTATAAACTATGCTCAGTGGAAACTTAAAATGAAAATTCATTTAGAAAGCATAGGTTTTGATATTTGGACTTCCATAGAATCAGAATATAAACTTCCCACTACTGCTAGATCCACTTGGGATGAACCTACAAAGACTGCTTACAATAATAACTGTAAATCCATGAATGCCCTATACTGTTCTTTAGGATATGAAGAGTTTAACATAATTTCTTCTTGTAAAACTGCTTTTGAAATTTGGGATACTTTGGGTGTTTCTCATGAAGGAACAACCAATGTTAAAGAAATGATATTAAATACTTATACTATTAAATATAATAATTTTAAAATGAAAACTGATGAACCTATTTCTGAAATGTATCTCAGGTTTAATGAGATAGTCAATACAATGAATTCACTTGGAAAGGATGTTCCAGCAAAGGAACAAATTATGAGAATCTTGAGATGTTTACCAAACTGATGGAGAGGCACCTCTATCTCAATCAGATAGTGATGTGACATTGGTGCTCTACCTTTCAAAGAACTCATTGGTAAGCTTATGATTCATGAGGAAGAACTCAAGGTGAATAAAGAAGATGATGATGAACCTAAGAGGAAACCAATGGATTTCAAGACTACTGCTTCAATGAGCAAGGATAAAGATAAAGTTCAACTACCTACTGACAGTTCAACCAGTGAAAATTCAGATTCTGATAGTGATGCTGAAATGGCTCAGATAGCCAGAAGGTTTAAGAAATTTTATAGGAAGAAGAAATTCTTCAGAAAATCAAATTACAAAGGAAAGTATGACAATAAGGGACATTGGAAGAAGGATTGGAAAAGTCAGATAAAAGTGATGAAGTTGTCTGTTATGAGTGCAAAAGAAAAAGATATATTAAAGCAGACTTCCCAAAGCTCAAATTCAAGAAGAAATATGATTACAAGGATAGTAAGTACAAAAAGGCTATGAAGGATACTTGTAGCACTTCTCAGGATATCTCCAGTGAATCTGAAGCTTCTGAGACTGAAACCAGAAATAAGGAAAACATGTGTTTTATGACAAACACATCTGAGGTAACCCTAGATACTCCTGCTTTAAATTCTTATTATTCTGAAGATAGTGCAGAATCTGATTCTGATTCTGAAAACATGAATAGTGAGGAATTTTTTGAATATTGTAATATGTTGGAAGAGACATGCAATGAACTAAAGGATAAATACAAATCATTAAAGAAACAACATGCTCTCACTACTACTTTTAAAACTGAACTTACTATTGAAAAAGAGAAAAATGATCAACTGTTAAAGGAGAACATTGAACAGAAAATGTCTAATGAGAAACATAGAAAGGATTTAGAGAAATTCAAAAATGTAAAGGATACACTAACTCAAATTCTAGGAAAGCATGTTGCACCAAAATACACTACTGGAATAGGCTACAAACCTGGACAGAGACAGTTTACTAAGAATAGATTTATTCCTAAAGGTTTATCTTTCAAAGTCTGTTGATTTTACAAATTTTATGAGACCCATAAGACAAATTTGGGTACCGAAATCTTTGATTGCTAACATGTCTGGACCCAGGAAGATCTGGGTACCAAAATCATTTCCTATCTAAATCTGTTTTGTAGGAAACTTTCTTAAAGAGCTCCTGTAAGAAGACATGGTACTTGGACAATGGATGTTCAAGACATATGTCAGGAGAATTATCATGCTTTAAAATCTTAGTCAGAATTGATGGAGGCTTTTTCACCTTTGGTGATAATTCTAAAAGGAAAATCATCGGCTTAGGCCAGATTGGTAACACTGACTCAGTATTAATTTCTAAAGTTTTATTCTTTGATGGACTTTAATATAATCTATTATGTATTTCTCAGTTATGTGATGATGGTTTTAATGTTAAATTTGAAAATGATTCTTGCAATTTTTTTAATTCTAAAAATAATTTAGTATTTTCTGCCCTGTGAAATGAAAATGTTTATGATATTGATTTAAATTCATTATCCATGAAAAATATTGCTTGTTTAAATGCTTTTCATAAAGAATATTGGCTTTGGAACAGATGATTAGGAAACTGCAATATACACTCACTTAGAAAACTTACTAGGAAGAACTTAGTGAGAGACCTACCCAAACTTGAGTTTCCAAATGACAAAGTTTGTAATCCCTTTCAAAAGGGAAATCAACACAAAATCTCTTTCAAACCAAAGAAATAAGTTTCAACTTCTCAACCTCTCGAGTTGGTTCACATGGATTTTTTTGGAACATCTAGAGTTTATAGCTTAAATGTGAAGAACTATGTCTATGTCTTAGTAGATGACTTTTCTAGATATACTTGGGTATACTTCATAGCTCACAAAAGTGAAGCTTGTTCTTAATTTTCTAAATACTACAAATCTGTAAAGAACCTTAGTGGACTTAAGATTAAAACTCTAAGAAGTGACCATGGCCGTGAGTTTGAGAATCATGAATTTGAATCCTATTTCTCACACAATGTCTATAGTCATAACTTTTCTTCCCCTAGGACACCTTAGCAGAATGGTGTAGTAGAAAGGAGGAATAGACCCCTGCAAGAAATTTCCAGAACTATGCTTAATGAATATGACCTGCCTATTTATTTTTGGGCTAAAGCTGTAAATACAGATTGTTATATTATAAATAGAGTCTTGATCAGACCTGTTCTTAAGAGGACCCCTTATGATTTGTAGAACCATAGGAAACCTAAGGCTAACTACTTCAGAGTCTTTGGATGCAAAGTCTTTATTCTTAATTCCAAATATAATCATGACAAGTTTGAATCAAAGAGTGATGAAGGAATTTTCCTAGGTTATTCTATTTCTAGTAAAGCCTATAGATTTTTCAATAAAAGAACCAAGTGTGTGGAAGAATATGTTCACATAAAGTTTGATGAAACTGATCCACATGAGCCTAAAACCTCTCTTGAAAATATTGAAGAAGACTTATCTATTCTGGACCATAATGACAAATCAAATGAACCTGCTATAAAGACAACCAGTTCTGGAAATTTTCCAGAACTTTCTTCTGTTGATTCCCAACCTGTTGATGAACCTGAAATTTCTAGTCCTACCTTTACTAGATCAACTAGAATTCTAAAGAATCATCCTTTAGATGATGTTGTAGTAAATCTTGATAGAGGTACACAAACTAGAGCTTCTCTTTGAAATCAGGTTGAACATCAAGCCTTCTTGACACAGCTTGAACCTAAAAACATTGATGATGCTATTAATGATGAATTTTGGGTAATTTCTATGCAAGAAGAACTCAATCAGTTAGAAAGAAATAAAGTTTGGAATCTTGTTGAAAGACCTAAGGACACTTTCACAATAGGAACAAAATGGGCGTTTATAAATAAAGTAGATGAATCCGGAAACATAGTTAGAAATAAAGCAAGACTAGTTGCACATGGCTATAGTCAAGAAGAAGGTATTGACTATGTGGAGACTTTTGCTCCAGTAGCCAGATTAGAAGCTATTAGGATTTTACTTTCTTATGCTGCACATCTAAATTTCAAACTATATCAAATGGATGTCAAGAGTGCATTATTAAATGGATATATTTCTGAGGATGTTTTTATTGAACAACCACCTGGATTTTCAAACCCTCATTTCCCAAATCATATTTTAAAACTATCAAAAGCTTTATATGGTTTAAAGAAAGCTCCAAGAGCTTGGTATGATAGATTAAGTACTTTTCTAATTTCTAAAGGTTTTACAAAAGGAATAGCTAATACTACTCTGTTTATAAAATGAATTTCTAAAGATGTTTTAGATGTAAAAAGTTTTGTAGATGATATTATTTTTTGATCTTCAAAAACTACATTATGTACTGATTTTTCTAAAATGATGAAAAATGAATTTGAAATGAGTTTAATGGGTGAACATAAATTCTTTCTTGGTTTTAAAATCTTTCAAAATGATGATGGAATTATTTTAACTCAAAGTAAATATACTAGAGATCTTTTAAAACATTTCTGATTGGATAACACAAAAAGTAGTGACACTCCCTTGAGTACCACCTGTAAGATGGATCTTGATGAAAATGGTAAATCTGTTGATCAAACCACTTATTGAGGAATGATTGGAAGTATACTCTACCTGACTGCTAGTCGTCCTGATATTATGTTTAGTGTGTGTATGTGTGCTCCTTTTCAACAAACCCTAAAGAGTCACATTTAAATGCTGTAAAGATAATCTTCAAATACCTTAAGCATACTCCCAATTTAGGATTGTTCTATCCCAAAGGACAATCATTTGAACTAGTTAGTTATTCTAATGCTGACTTTGCTGGATGTAAGCTAGATAGAAAAAGCACCTCTAGAACATGTCATCTTTTAGGCAAGTTACTAGTATCATGGTGTAGTAAGAACAAAAAATCTGTTGCATTGTCAACTGCAGAAGCTGAATACATAGCTGCTGGAAGTTGTTGTGCACAAATTTTGTGGATGAAACACACATTACTAGACTATGGATATCAATTCAGACATGTCTCAATAAATTGTGACAACATAAGTGCTATTAATATTTCTAAGAATCCTGTTTCTCATTCTAGGACAAAACATATTGATGTAAGACATCACTTTTTGGGGGATCATTATCAAAAAGGTGATATCACTTTGGAATTCATTGGTACTGAATATCAACTTGCTGATATATTCACTAAACCATTAAATTATGAAAGATTAGACTACATCATACAAGATCCTGTTATGATTAATCATAAATGAATATCTTATTGATCTTAATGTTTAAAACTTTACTGTTCTTTACTTTATGGTTTTATACTTACTATTTCTAAGTTACTGTTTTATACTCACGGTCTGACAACTCACTGTCTCACCATGACTATATAAACTGCTCACTGTTTCACCGTGATGAATATAAATTGTCTCACCGTGATGGCTATTTTTTGTCTCTCCATGAGAAGTATGATAGTTTTTATTATTTTTATTTTATTTTTACCCGTATCACGGTAATTTTTATTTCACCACTATTTGATTTCCCGCGTTTGTGTTTTTATGACGTTTGACATTCCCAGATGATAAATCATAAGGTTTCATTCAAATCCTTTCCTGAATTCTCTCCTAATCCTTTTCTTCCCTCTCGCCCGAACCTTTAGTGGATTCCAAGGATGAAGTGTACATCTTCACCCTCGTCTGAGAAGCACCGCTCTAAGAAACAAAGGAGGATTCCGAGGATAGCCCCCGAAGGACCTCTAAACCCAAACCTGGTAAGCCGTACCGTTGTACCTGAAAAAGAGGTTTGCCCTAAATGGCTGATGTTTAGCAGATCGTTAGTTTTGAAAGTTTTAAAAGAACAAGGATGGCTTGAATGGTTCACTGGATAGAATAGACCGATTTACTCGAGGCTTGTATCTCAATTCTATCAGTATGTGAAGTTCTCTTTTGAGTTTGGAGAAAGATTTTTGGTGACCAGCTGGATCGATGGTCAGAAGTGCTCTTTCTCTTCAATGTTATGGGCTGCATGCCTAAGAATTCCACATGAAGGAGTGTGTGGAGATTACCAAAGAGACCCTCCTCCAACAACTGACATCATTGACCTAGAAACCGCTTTGGAAAATCTAACTGGAAATGGAACCAAGCGAAGGGCCATAGCTACTGAACTGAATGGGGAGACAAGACTCTTGTTCAAGTTTGTTTAGAATTTGGTTAGTCCAAGAAAATGATATTTTGCTGTGATGAAGTATCAGGATGTGTTCCTAATTCACCTGTTGAAGAATGGCCAAAACATCAATCTGTGTAAGTATGCTATCAAAAATATCTGTGAGCTGATCAAAGTAACTTCCAAATCCACCTCCCTGTTTTATTCAAGGATGATTTTAGCCATGTTAGTCTCAAAAGGAATGGTTGGACCGAATGAAGAAAAATTAGTGGACTTTGATTTCTGCCTATCCATGCCTATCATCAGAAGGATGAAGATTAGCTAGAATCCATGGAAAAAGCAATGGGTTGAGGATAGTGATCAACTGTATAAAAAGTTTAATCATGTTGACTATTCAAGAAGGCTTAAAAACCTAGATGATCCTAGTTTGGAACCAGATGAAGTGGCTGAGTACCCATAAGAAGAAGAACAAGAAGAAGTAACCACTGAAGTTCCACCTAGAGAAGAATTTGTAATATCTCCAATGGAAATAGTTCCTGTTGAAGAGGAATGGAGTGTTATCCTTGCTGAAATATCTCAAGGAGAGGAAGTTTTTGTTGAAAAGGAAAGGACTGAGGATCCTTTAGTTGTGCTTCATGAGAAATAATCTCGTCCCAATGATGCAAGGAAATTAGTTTTTCCTGGTTCAGAACAGCAAGCAACCTTTGAGGAAGTTTTTGTTAAAGAGACTCTTTCTGTTGAGAAAGAAAGAAGTCTAGAAGCTTATCTAGTAAATTAATCAATTCTTGAGATTATTACCTCTGCTGAAGATAGAATGGAAATTTACTTTCAGCTGGAAAGGCAATAATTTGCTGATGAGATTAGGGATGATCTTGTGGATCTTTTCCATGTTCCTGAACCTCAAGAATTTGAAAAGGAAGCACAAGTTGAGGGGGAGGAAACTCAAAATCTTGATATAGTTAAAGCTGGATCTGGTGAAGCTTTTCAACCATCTGTCACATTCTCTGTACACTCTTGATATGAGTTCCCAAGCTTTTATGATGTGAATGAGTCACAGAAAGTAACTGCAACTAGAATGGATCTTTCTTATCTATTTCAACTGAAGTCCTCAGCTCATTCAGAACCAGAATCAGAGCCCCAAACTCAATCTGAATCAGAATCTGAGTCTGAAGATGACTCTGACCCTCAACCAGAATCTGAACCTCTACCTTTACCTACATCCTTACCTGAGCTTCATTCCTTTGTAACCAAAGATGATATGAAAGATTTTGGCGAGACTTTGTTAGCTGGTTTTGAGAAATTGTCTCCACTCAACCTCACCCAGTGACTCAATTAAGTCAAGAAGATGCATCAATTCTCTTGGAAAATATTATATTTCATATTCAACCAAGGATAATCTGAGAAATTCAAGAAGTCCGAGTAGAGAATAAGTTTCTGAGTGCTGATGTTGCAAATCTGAAAAGTATGGTAGCAAGTCTGCAAAATGTGTTATCTATGAGATCAGAGCCTGCTCATGTTTCTGCCCCTGCACCTGCTACTATTTTACCTGAGTCTTATAATTCCCTCTTTTCTAGGGATATTGTGTCTCAAGATCATCCTTACCTTCTATATTTTTATGAAAATATTGGAAAAAGGCACACGAAGATGATGGAACGCATGAGAGAGCTTGTGTAAACTCTAAATAAGCTTATGGATGAATACACTAGATGTCTGCAAAAAGTTCTGAAACAACTCAAAGTTCTAACCGAGGCTGTCAAGGCTTCACCTGCTTCTGGTCAGACCTCCACACCTACTTTGGATGATTCTCTGCTGAGATCCTTAATTAAGGAAGAATTACAGAATGCCTTCAGTGGCTTGGATCTATCTTCTTTGTCAGAAGTGATTAAGAATAGTGATAGAGCATTGGACTTGGTTAGGATTCATACAAAGATAGAAAATGATGCTCAACAAGATATCTCCATGAAAATAGATTTGTATCTTTCCTGGATTTTCTCTAAAAGTGATATGACATAACACTTTAGATATCTTGTGGAAAATCTGAGAATCCCTCCGGTGACTCAGGCTTTTAAAGCTCAAGTTCAAAAACATTCAGAGTTCACCAGATTGTTGGATAGATTTCTGGAGAATAAGGATGATTTTGAAAAGTCTATGTAGTATGGTGGTGAAATCATTACTGATTTCATCAATCTTTTGAAGCTGTATCTTCATGTGCAGAGTACTGCTATAGTTGCTCCAACTGCTGCACCCCTTAGACCTGGACATCCTACCTTAGCATCTACTACCATGACAGTTAGCCAAGCCCTTTCTAAGATCTGGACAGTCATTCTTGACCAACCTAAGCCTAGATCATATACTGCTCCTACTTTGGCTCCATCTGTTTTTGAAGGTCTACCCTTACCCTCATTGTTTACCTCTTATATGACTTCCTCTACTTCAGGACCAGCCCCTGCTACTGATAAAGGCATGACAAAAATGGATCCCTAATGAGTTGACCTACTATTTTTCTTTTTGATGGGATGTCATTTCTTGTTTACAATTTGTACTTCTCTTGTACTTTGTATTATGAATGCGTTGGTTAATGATAATTGTCAAGTTTCATTTCCATTTATCAACTTTTTGAAAATCCCAAAAGGGGTAGAAAAACCTATAAGTATCAGTTCTATAATAGTATAAATGAGGGAGAAAAACTGCAAGTATCTGTTCTATAATGTTTTTGCTATGCTAGTATCCTTAATGTTACATATCTTTTATATTCTGCTTATATGTGATTTGTGATCATCAAAAAGGGGGAGATTGTTGGACTCCTCATGTGTTACCCATGTTTTAATAATCACAAATCTCATTACTGTTAATTAATCTTGATCTTCAGTGCACATATTGCTAATACTTTTCAAACTCAACAATAGCTGCATATAATGTTTTTATAAGAACAAATCTTATGGATGTTAATTACTCTCTAAAAGTTTTATGGATAATTACAATTCTCTCATATATTATCTCTAATGAGTAACCTTAACTCATATTATGCATATCACTGTCTTAGTCCAAATACAGATTTTTTTGTCTATGTAAGGACTCATCGTGACCACTCACCGTGACCTAGACACCGTGACCACTCACCGTGACCCAGACACCATGACCACTCACCGTGACCCAGACACCGTGACCACTCACCATAACCCGGACACCGTGAAGGACACACCGTGACTCAGACATCGTAACTAGACACCGTGACCCAGACACCGTGAAGGACACACCGTGACCAGAAACCATGACCAGACACCATGACCAGACAGCATGACCAGACACCGTGATCAGACACCGTGAAGAAGACATTGTTTCCATGATCACTATGACACTGTTTCTTAATCTTTTTTCAATAATATTTAAATAATGCTAATGGTCATATTTTTTGTTTTTAATGCAATTAATGTTATTTAATGTTAGTTGTTGGATTGACAAGAAACCATATCTCGTACCTGTGAAATGGGAATCATTTCGACTACCAGAACTCATGAAATATAAAGAAGATTGAGCTGTATTAGAGAACACGAGGACACATGCGCGCTTGACACGTCTCGACACATATACTACAATACATGCGAGCTCTGTACTGAACCGAAGAAAAATACGGAGCACATTTCTGAAGAACACATTGCATGATTCTCAAAGAAGTTCCATACATGCAATCCTACATTTCTAAAGAACATCCAACGAATCAAGAGACTGTGGAACACAAGCTGAACACACGACGAATTGAGAGATTGGGGAAATGCGGAAAACTAGTGTGGAAGTAGTAGAGGGGTACCCTTGATATTCATTACTATATACTATATTCTTGCTTGTGTTTCTTGTTGAGAGTATCCATGGTGAGGTGGGGAACTTAGTATACCAGTTTAGGTGACGAGTTAGTTTCACTAGTTGTTCATTGTGCTTTAGAATGATTTCTTTACTTTGCACGAGAGGCTTCAAGGTGGATCCAAATGAGTATATTGTTATACTCACCCTACGTATATATAGATTGTTTTTCAAGTCACTTGGAGTAGGTTGGAGATCAATCTAGTATCTACGAGCTTGGGCATACATGAGATCTTTGGGCTTATGGTTGCTATTGTTTTTACATTCTATTGAGTACTTGTAGTTTTCCCCTTTCAGTTGTAGTACATCTGTATGTCATTTAATATGTGTAATTTGGTTTTATTTTATATTACAGTCCGAGTTGGAGTTGGTTGGTGTTTATCTTATCTCTCTCTTCTGCATGTGTTCTCATAGAGGGTAATGCCTCCCATTTTGTGTGTTATTATACCATCGGTGCAAGTCGCTAACCTAGGGCCTACTAGAGACGGGACTCGGGGGTCATTATCTCTCTTCTCACATTGCCGGCCCAGGTGGGGTACACTTTGTGGGGAGGGGGTCGTGACACACACTGTGAAATGCTTTGCTGAAACATAAGTTAAATTATATGAAAACCAATGTTAATCTAAATTGATATTGGATGAATCATATGTTTCAACAATTGATGAGAATGTTTATTTATTTATGATATTACTAAAATTATTTTCTTTATCATATGAGATATTTCTCTGATTATTGTTCATTGATTCTAACATATACCATTTTTTTAATGTATTATGTTATTAAGAATCATCTGAAATTTAATGTGAGGTTCAACAAAATGATTTTTTCTAATTATAAAATCATTGAAATGGGATATAAGATAAAAAATATATTTTTTATACTCCCAGAATCATCTGAAGATATTAATTGTAACATGATAAATGATGAACATACACATTGACATATTTAGGAACAAATATCCATTTTTTTAAAAAAAGAATTTTTACCTCACTTTATGGGAGATTTAGAAAGACATATTACAATGTAATGAACAATTTATATATAAAATATAATTTCTATATTTCTATAATCAGACCTAGAAATTGATTCTGCAGCTATGTATCATTTGGGAGGTGTAGATATGAATTGTGTAATATTATCATTAATAAAAGAAAATAAATTGAAATTAACTCCATTCCATGGGATGTGTTTAGGAAGATATTTATCAACATGTATTTTCTGCGAACTCTTTAAATTAAATTTGAGGGGGAATTTCTAGAACAGAAATAGATGGATGATGAATACATCACATACTTTGGGAATTATTTCAATATAATTTCATGTTATGGATATTATATTAATATATATAATTAAATAAAAATGATATTTTTTATGTTTCAAAACCATAACCCTAAATAAAACAATTAATTAGAGACATTGATTGTTTTGAAGAGTTCATGTGATGTCTTCACAAGGTATATTGAGATTCTATATACTCCAATTTCCCTCATGGTCTTTAGGATATGAATTGAACAAAATTTTATTTATGATTCTCCACAAATAAAACCCTTATAGAAAATAAATTAATCTTCATCCAAAAAAATATTAAAAAACATGGGGAAATTTATCTCCAAGTTATATGTAGACGACTCGTGTTTGGAAGATAGGGAATAAAGAACATGAATGAAGAAGTGATGTGTATAGGTCAAACTATGAATGGATTGGATGTAAATATTAACTGACTGATTTAATGATAGTATAATTCATTAATTAATAGATTTAGGGAAATTATTCAAATCAGTCAATGTATCGAATGATTAATTGTGAACATCATTATTAAAATCCTCTAATGTAAATGTAAAATATATGTATTGTGTAATCTCAACTAATTATCTTGGTTACTAGATTTAAGTGTTGTAAATAACCCCTATGATCAACTATATAAATGAAAATTTCATTTTTTATTATGGTTAAACCAATTATTTTATATCTAATTAATTTATTATAGTTTAGCATAACAACCATAATGGTCAGATATTGATTTAATCAAGAAAAATACTAATATGATGATGATTTAATATAATTTCTATAGATCCTTTTTTATAGATGTTAATAAGAATTAAGTTCCTATAAATCATACTACTCTCCATATAGATAAATATTATTCGAATATGGGATTTCATTGGAAAACATTATATAGAGAAAATATCAATATTTGGGGATGTGATATGGCATTTTTCATTTAAAATTGACCCAAGATCAATTACCAGTGTGATAATATATATTATTACCCATTGAAAATTACTCCCATTATATGGATCATATTTTTTATTTAAGAGTTGTATTTACATAAAATAGCTATGGAGAAACTCAAAATTGAAGTTAATAATATTGATGGGGAATATTATTATATATTCTCAAAACAAATTTCCAATCACCCCCAACCTTGTTGTTTTTTTTAATAGAACTCATTCCATATGATTCACTTCATTCGATGTCTACTTATATAATGACCCCAATTTAATGGTATGAATTAAAGAAAAACTCTAATTGAATTTAAAAAAGTGGTCCACAGATTATTGTGGATTACTACGAGGTGCACCTATTATTTTTTAGATGAACAATGACTGGTCTATGTGTCATCATATTAATTATCAACATCATAATAAGATCATAATCATTGATAATTATCATTTAACATGTATTGATAAAATTATTGGTCATCTTCATAAATATCCACACTTTTCCATGATGGATCATTATTAATGATATAATCAGTTATGTATCAAAAGGTAAGATATACCAAATTCAACCACCCCATTTGAGGTATGTGAACTTTGAATTTTTTGTTATTTATTTTTGGATTACATATTCATATTCTATGTTCATGGCCCTAAAAAATTATGTATTTATAGATTTACTCGACTAATTTGTTTATGTTCATTTTGGTTTCATTCATATATATTCCATGAGAGTGGATTTTAATGAACATCATATTAAAAAAATTGTAATGAACATGGAGAAGGATGAATTATAGTCAAAATTCATCATTTTTTTATTATTTTAATAGAATACAACTTTTTTTAGTACAGAAATTACACATGAGTGTATATTAGTTGATCAAAAAATGATCGAAGTCAATTTACACTGGCCATGCCCAAGAACAGTAACCAAGATCCATTTATTCTTGGATTAGATTATAATTAATTAAATAATTAGATAAATTTTTCAAATTTATCAAATACAATAACTATATTGACATCTATTGGTTCCATGTTCCATTGTATAGATGAATGTTAATAAAATATCTAGAAAATAAGAGGAGAGATATCTAGTTCCAAAATTCTAAAACATCCTTCTTTTAAAGAATGGTTTGTGATATATGGAGAAACATAAAATAATGGAATGGTAGATTTTTTCATGTATAATAAAATGGTGGGGACATATACATCATGCTAATTGGGGGTTCTTGATAAAAGTTACCTAACTAATGATTAAGATCTAATAGTTGTATTTTTTTTCAAAAAATAGGTTTTATCACTATAGTGAAATATGGGATACATACAATGATAATAAATTATAGAAGATTATATTTACATTCAATGTGATGAATATTCACCAAATGATAAGGTAGTGGTTTATTAATGATTAAAAATGATTACTATATTGCCACCATGGGAATGAGAATAAAGTGGTGGTTATTTTCTATTGAAAAGATAATGATATATTTCCTAAAATAGGATTTGAAAAAGATATAATACTTATGGATTTTCACTATATAGAAATTTTTATAATGGGATACATTTATTAATCAAATATTACTCAAGGGAATTTTAAATTATGCATTCAAGTTATGATAAATGAGGAAAAAAAGATGGTACATATTTGTAAAAAATGTAAGGACAATTCAAGAATTCAACCATGACCATGATGGAATGATAAGTTCTAGGAACCAAAAAATAATCCCATCAACTCCATAATTGAAGAAGCACATGTTGGATAAATTAAATAGCATTCCATTCTCTATAAATAATTTAATTATATAGACTAATATATTTATATCATGTTGTATTTTTGGTGAGACAACATGAAATGAAATATTGAAGAGTTTGTATATAAATTCTTACTATATTATAAATTTAATGATTAATGTCATAATTTTAGGGGGAAAATGAAATCTTTATTTATATTTGTGTTGAAATGGGAAAACATCACCTAATAATTCACATTAGAACTCCCCAAGTCAACAAATGGATATAATGTATTTTAAGTTGTATTTTAACTCTTAAATAATTCATCAAATTTATTTTTTATCAATGATGATAACTCAATTGACAAACATTATAGGTTCTATATTGGGATGCAATCCCCGATAGCCCTATATTAGTTCTTTAATTAATATATTAAGAACAAATACATGGAATACCATTTTGATTGACTAATTAGTATATTCGTCTTTGTAAACTATATATATACATGATCCCTAAGTTATATATGAATACACAATTTAAAAAAGAATTATTTTTATAATGAATACCCTTATTCCCTCATGTGTATTCTTCAATTTCATATGTATTAATCCTCATGGATTCACAGAATAAGAATCTAAATAGTTTTGTGGTAAATTTTATAATTAACATTAATTATATTTGAATTTTTCATGAATCAATAATCATAGTTAATATGAACTGGAAAATAACTAAAAAAACATTCCATTTAACGTATAACATGAATTCCATAAGAGTATAAGGAATAATTAATAAGGAAATTTAAATAACTAAAAATAAATACCATTTAATCAATAAACTAATAAATAAAATTATCAAGAGAAAATATAATTGAAAAAATGTAAATATAATAATAAATGAATTTTGAATGAAGGTAATTCATTATTATTAATGAAATGGTATAAGGAATCATGATACATCAATTATAATTACCTCTCACAAGATGGTTTAAAGGATTGGTAAGACCTAATTTAATTAGACCTTAAATATTTCCCACAAGATACATATAGACACATTGAGTGACAGTCTATAATCAGTTCCCACCCAATATATTCTTGTCAAAAGATTTCATTATATATCAAATAATTGGATTATTTTATAAATAACAAGACATATCATAAAATATCCATATTTAGCAATTAACTCAAATTTATTATTATTCCATTGCTTAATCAATTAACTTCAAATGAGAAAATTGTATTAAAAATTAGAATAAAATTTATGATAAAATCATACACATTATACAAGAATATTTGAATTTAACAAAAATTTAATTTAAAATAAAAAAAAATATTAAATGTAATTGATTGTTTCAGGATAAATTAAAAATTAAAAATATAATGTATTATTTTACAATAAGTTTAACCACTATTTAATTTTCATGGAATTTATCCATGGATGTATTAATTAAAATTGAAACATAAAATATAATAAATTGTGAATGAATCATGAAATTAAATTTAAAAATGGGAATTATTTATAGCACATAAAATTTTAATTCTATATTATAATAACTAATTCATAAAATAATTTAAATTGAGATGAAATCCCTTTTCCATACACATCTTTTTGGTTGGACATGATTTAACATCCAGTATAGTGGATTCACACGAGTTATTATATTTTAGTAGAACATTATTAATATTTTTAATATCATATATGATCCTTTTATAACATATTATCACCCATTCATTAATAATCATTCATTATTTTGGTCGTTTCATTTGTTAATTACCTTGTATTCTCATGTATGTTGTGCCAATACTAATCTAGTTTACATGCAAGTATATAGTTTCATAATATAAATAATAACAATAATTACATAATTATAATATTTTAACATCAATTTTAATTTTAAAAATAATAATTAAATATGGTTATGAAAAATTAAGTATGTTGTGACCATGGAGAGGGTTGATTGTACATAGACATAAGTAGCATTTCCATTTTTTAATGATCATCACATAATGGAGGAAATTAAAATTTTAACATACAATAATTATTATAATATCATAAATACCATATTATTTAGTAAAATATATTTATATACATCTTCTTTTATATGTGGGTAATAAGAGATAGTCACATCTCTTTAGGAATCTGTAGTCCACACATACATGTGAGACATTTTAATATTTCAGTGTAAGAAAAAGAAATTAACATATAATCTTCTCATAATTATAATTATTTCATTAATATAATATTTATTTCATATATATATTATATTAATTAATTTTAATCTCTATACATTCCATGTAACGAATTAGTGATAAACATATCACATCATTTCATGAGGCGGTAGTCCACTTATAGAGGAATGATTGGAAGTCAACTCTACCTGAATGCTACTCATCCTGATATTATGTTTAGTGTGTGTATGTGTTCTCGTTTTCAAGCAAACCCTAAAGAGTCACATTTAAATATTGTAAAGAGAATTTTCAAATACCTGAAGAATACTCCCAATTTAGAACTGTTCTATCCCAAAGGACAATCATTTGAATTAGTTAGTTATTATGATGATGACTTTGCTGGATGTAATCTAGACAGAAAAAGAACCTCTCGAACATGTCACCTTTTAGGAAATTCACTAGTATCATGGTGTAGTAAAAAACAAAATTCAGTTGCATTATCTACTGTAGAAGCTGAATACATAGCTGCTGGTAGCTGTTGTGCACAAATTTTGTGGATGAAACACACATTACTAGACTATGGATATCAATTCAGACATGTCTCAATAAATTGTGATAAAACAAGTGCTATTAATATTTCTAAGAATCCGGTTTCTCATTCTAGGAAAAAATATATTGATGTAATACATCACTTTTTGAGGGATCATTATCAAAAAGGTGATATCACTTTAGAATTCATTTTTACTAAATATCAACTTGCTGGCATATTCACTAAACCATTAAATTATGAAAGATTAGACTACATAATACATGATCTTGGTATGATTAATCATAAATGAATATCTTACCCATCTTAATGTTTAATACTTTACTATACTTTACTTTATGGTTTCATACTTACTGTTTCTAAGTTACTGTTTTATGTTCACGGTCTGACAACTCACTATCTCACCATGACTATATAAAATGATCACTGTCTCACCGTGATGACTAGTTTTCTGTCTCACTATAATGCCTACTCACGGTCTCACCGTGAAAACCTTTTTTATTATTCTTATTTTTAACCCGTATCGCGGTAATTTTTATTTCAGCTCTATTTGATTACCCGTGTTTTTTTTATGATGTTTGACATTCCCAAATGATAAAACTTAAGGGTTTCATTTAATTCCTTACCCGAACTCTCTCCTGAACCTTATCTTCCCTCTCGCCCGAACCTTTAGTGAATGCCAAGGATGAATCGTCCATCTTCACCCTCGTCTGAGAAGCGCCGCTCTAAGAAACAAAAGAGGATACCGAGGATAGCTCCCGAAGGACCTCAAAACCCAAACCTGGTAAGCCGTACCGTTGTACCTGAAAAAGAGATTTTCCCTGAATGGTTGCTGTCTATCAGATCGTTAGTTTTGAAAGTTTTAAGATAACAAGGATGGATTGAATGGTTCACTAGACAGAATAGACCGATTTACCCGAGACTGGTATCTCAATTCTATCAGTATGTGAAGTTTTCTTTTGAGTTTGGAGAAAGCTTTATGGTGACTAGCTGGATCGATGGTCATAAGTTCTCTTTCTCTTAAAGGCTGTGGGTTGCATGCCTAAGAATTCCCCATGAAGGAGTTTTTGAAGATTACCAGAGATACCCTCCTCCAACAACCGACATCTTTTACCTGGAGACCACTTTGGAAAGTCTAACTAGAAATGTCACCAAGCGAAGGGCCATAGCTGCTGAACTAGATGGAGAGACAAGACTTCTGTTCAAGTTTGTTCAGAATTTGGTTATGTAATAACCTGAGATTTTATAAGATATATTCTTTTTAATTTCTTTCATATCTTCTCTTGTACGATACACCAATATTATCTTGCGCTATACGCAACACCGTATTAGCTTGCAGTATACACAACAATAATCCTGGATCGTGTTACACACAATTTCATGTTTGTTTGATAGTAGTTATTCTACAAAACATTGAGTATATATATATATATAATCAATGTATTTTGTTATACGCATCAACAAAGAAGTCGTGCACTATATGCAACCCTAACTTGGCTTGCATTACACGAAATCACGACCTTCCTCGATAGCGTGTGTTGTATGCAATACCGAGTTTTACTAAACAACGATATATTATTATAATATTATTATGAACTAGACATTATGAATAGTATTAACTAAATTTTTAATTTTATAACATTATTATTCATCTTACATAATTTCTAGAATATGATATAAGAACAAAATAAATTTTTCGGGTAAAATAAGTATTTTTCAAAAAATGCAGTTTTGTCGCCTTTTGATGGCGCACCCACTTTAAATCTAGTTTTTGACATGTTTATAAGTTCAATTTTACAAAATAAAATTATTCTTTGAATCAGGATATAAAATTTTACCTTGGATAAATTTTTCATATTATTCTGATAACTTTCATATTTTAATGAATAGTAAAAACACGGTATATTTCAATTAAAATTTTTTTTCATCATAACAACTTATGTGGTTAAATTATAATATTTAATGGTTTTAAAGTATAAATAGAATATATTTTTACCATGTAATATAATTTATGTCATTACCATTGATTTTACATTAAATTCGTAGGTTAAATCAATTCAAACTTTTATAATGTTTTAAACAAAAACCCGTTTTCATTCAACAATGGGATTAATTTTAATTTAATTTCTGAAACTTCTATGTATTGAATTTGAAAAAATGGATTCCATATTTGGAATCAGTGGGTCTAAATTATGTTAATAGGCTACTTTTTATTTTTGGGAATTATGAATAGTAACTACGGTAATTTTTATTTACCATAGTTAAAGGTAAATCGGGTAATTAAGGGTAAATATAATATTATAAAATTACCCTAACACATGCCAAAATTATATTGGATGGGTAAAAGTCGACCCATATCACCTAAGAGTCGGATTAGATTCATTTTATGGACTTTTGACCATGAAAATAATTTAATTATTATTAAAACCAAAGAAAGTGACAACATGTCACCCTCTTAAATCTTATAAGTATAATAATAAAAATCATAAAACTTCAAACATGAATAGTCTCCATAAATATAATACAATTATATACATCATGATAATTTATTTAGAATTTTTAGGGATTAAATATTTATCATTAATGGTGATACATTAATGATGCAGAAATTATTTATTAAGTGAAAAATCAGTAATATAGTTTTATTGAAATAATAATACCCATTAAAAGGCCCACAAACCTGACCAAAACTTATTGGTAGTATATATCTACACCTTAATCATCCAATTACATAATATTTAACCGTTTGGAGTTTTATAAAAGTGATTATGACACTTATATTATTTTATTTTAAATGATTCCAAAGTTGTCACCTTCATAATTTAAAAAATATAACAATTTAAATATTGTGATTTTAAGATGATAAATTAGATTAAAGGTATTATTGTGAAAGGTAATAGATTTATCTTCATAATATGATTTTATTTTAAATTTTTATGCAACAAATAAGTAAATTAAATAATTATACAAAAAATGATGTCGTAATTATTTTATTAAGAGATATACTAAATAAATGGTTTTAAAAATAATAAAATAAATATTATATGAACTATTTAATGTTCTCCAATAATTTTCTAGACACATATGACATTTTATAAATCTATTAAAGCTTTTATATCGAACTTTTTTTTCTTTATATATTTTATTTAAATTCAAATAAATGAATAGTGTCAAAATTGACACTATTGTTATTTTATAAAAATAATATATTATAAAATTGTTTAAATACAACAATAATATTTAAAAATTATAAATATAAATTTATATGGTATAAAATGTTATAAATTATCCAATTATGGACAATTCACAACAAATAAGTAATTATTTTTTATAATTTAAAATTTAGAATGTTATTACCACAAATAAAATTAAATTGATTAAATAAGGATAAATCAAGTTGATAATCTTTAAAATAAATTCCTAACATGTCTAAATTTGATTTTTTGATTAGATTACAACCCTATCTCATCTAATATTCGTATATGAGTCATTTTTGGAGGTTTTTAAGTGGGGTTAGATTTATTATAAATTAATATTTTTACGAATTCCAAAGGTGCCCCTCTCCTCCCTTATAAAAAGGCACCTCCTCCCTCTCCTCCTCACACCACTTTTAGCTTTCAAGCTCGGAAAACCCTGCCAAATTATCTTCTCTGCTTCCCTAGAAACACCCTAGAGGTCCTGGTCTTCTTCAAAGACCAATTTTAGTTCCCTAAGAGGAGGTCTCAAAGAGGAGCTTCAAAGAAGAGGTAATGTCTGTTACAGATTCTTTCAACTTTATTTATTCTTCCACTTCTTCTTATTTAGTTGTTTCATTATGAAGTAATAACATTAGTATCACTCATATACTGGTATGTTATTATAAGTATGAAACAACCATATTTCACCATCTATCCATCCTACGGAAAACCAAATCACCGCGCCTGCGTACGTACGGAATACCGTCTCAACGTCGTGGTGTAATCTGTTTTTCCACCAACACCACCTTACTTGCATGGGTATAATGGTGTGAAGAATAACTATATATGGTTATTATAACATCATACTGATTATAATATATTATACCATCCAATCCAATTCTATAATTATGGGAACGATATCATCGCTCGTGCGTACGTACGGACTACCGTCTCCACGACGCGATGAGATTCATTCTCCATGATTAACCATACATGAATGATCATAAAGTTTATATAATGAATAATAACGAAATATATGAAATAATAATGCTACTGTATTTATGTATATATATATATATGTATGTATGTTTGTCATCTATTTAGTTTCATTCAATTCAATAAGGAAATGAAAACAACGTTCATGCGTACGTACGACCTACCGTCTCCATGAACGGTGTATTTCATTCCTTTTATCGATCTATAATATATATTTATATTATAAATATACATTATATATAAATCATGTTTTACATTCTGGAATTAGGTAAATCAGGATATAAGTAATGATATCAAGAAATGACAAGTCGAAACACATACGATAAATGGAATGATTTTACCCAAAACGCTGCTTTAACATGGAATTTACAAAAGAACGGGTAATATAAAGTCATAAGTGAAATATATATGATACAATAACAATGAATATGATTCATTAATAAGTCAATGACATTATTTAATTCATTATACAGGAGGTTCGGATACGTATGAAGCATATAGGACCTAAGGTAAGGGATAATTTTTCAAATCTCATTTTTATCCGAGATTGCTTATTCGTCAGTATTTACTGGGGTTATTTCTATCATCCATGTCCATGTTTTATAAAAGTGTTTTCATGTATATTTAAATTCCTTTTTACCCATTTTGACTTTTACTACATGGTATGTATGGAATCTTTCTATTATGAGGTACTTTTTGACTTTTCCGGCAAAAGTACGAGAAGAATGTTTTTTTAACTTATACAGCACGAACGGAATTTTACAGTTTTATAATGACTTATTTTCATTAAGATTACTCCAAAATATTTCATGACTATTTTCAACAAAATATCTTTCTTTTAAAATAGCATTACGTTTTGTGAAAAGAAATTGATTTTGAAGAAGAAAGGATATTTTCTTCAAGAATTAATTTCAAGTGTTTTATCAAAACCTTTTTCCATCTAAGATGACATTATTTCATATGTGTATGTTTCAAGTATAAAGTCTCTATGATTTACATGGTTTCACTTTTCTTATTATGAAATGATATCCATTTCTTTTTTTTGGATTATGTGATTCTGGGATGATGTTTATGAAACCCATTTTATTTATTGGGTTATTATGAATGATGTATGTTTATTTTGTGGCACAAGTAATAATGATTTCATTATGATATGGGTGGGACCTATATCTCCCTCCAATTAATTGGGTAAAGTTTTATATCTCATGAGATAGACATGGCTGGAACGACAAGTTAAACAGGTTCAGTAATACAGGACTGGAATGAGGAGTGAACTCGATTTAGAAAGGGACTTTGTCCACTAAGATAGTCTTGGCAGCAATTCCTTGGCTAATATGGAAATCATATAATGTACTTAATGGTTTCCATAATTACATGTTTTATTCCCATGCTATTTTATCATGCTTAATTTTTCTTTATGATCTATGCCTCACGTACTTCCATGTTTTATGTCATTTCTCAAGCTTTTGATGTTTAAACATTATGTTCATGTTTTTAAGTTCAAATTTATATGGTATATTTTATTTTATACATGATTACCCTTACTGAGCATTTGAGCTCACCCTTTTTTATGTTTTTTTCCCCAGGATATAAAGAAAGGTTTTAGGTAAGAACAAAAAAGGGGAAGATCTTTATGGGAGATGTTGAGGATCTTTCACCACGATTAGAAGATTACGTTCCATGTTTCCAAAGACACTAAACTATTACGGTCCTTGTGTGTCTGTTTTTGTTAGGTATTAAGTATTCCGAAAAATTAATGTAATGTCCATGTACGTCAAGATTCGGTTCTCTACAGTTGGTATCAGAGGAAAGGTTTAGTCAACCTTTGGAAACTAGGATGCGAAAACATTAGTGAGATCCCTAGAGATATTTCTAAGGTATGTCTAGAGATGTCCCTAAGGTTAAGTATACGTATAGGTTATAGTCCTAGAATTGCGCTAATGATCTTAGAATTAAACCTAAGATGTAAGATGTCAAAGGTACTCCCCCTTGATTATGTTATTTTCCTTGTATGATTTTTTCCTCTCACATAATTCTTTTTGTGTTTTAGTCAATGGAGGGAACCAGAACGAATTCAGTTAACATTGAATCCAATGGAAAAATTGGTTACTATGAGCAACAAAATTGTGCAATTCCTATAGAGAAATATATTGTGATTATGCCAAATCAGTCATCGCGATATATGATTAACAAGGTGAAATTTAGTGGTAAGCCTAATTCATCAAATAAGAGGAAGATAGACTTTTATGCATATTCGCATGATGAGGAGCATAAATAAAGGATGATTGAGATTTCTAAAGAAGGGAAGAAGAACCTTGAGGAATACCTCAAATGGAGGGACAAATGTTATCTATGTGGAGAAAAGGGTTATAGAGTGAGAGACTGTTATGGAGTTCAATGTCTTATATGTGGAGAACATGGGCATTACCCAACTCAATGCCCTGACCTAAGAGGTTACTTCTAAATCAAGGAAGGACTTATTCCATGACAATCATTGAAGATGATGGTTTGAAGGGTTTATGTATTGGTATTCAAGAATAATGTTATTGAGGTACTTTTATGGTATATTGGAGTATCTATGTATTGGCCCATTGTGGTTTTCCATAAGAATATGGCATCGGTAACCATGAAAAGTGATTGAAATATTTTGGAAAGTATATGATATGCACATAATGAAGGGATAAAGAGAATCTAATATGTTTGATAGTATTCATGAGCTCATGATTGATATAAGGACTCAGTGGTATCATAGTTTGAGTATATAGAATTTTTGGGATTTTGGAATGTGGAAATAGACAACTTTTGACAGCATTCATGTTTTCAACTAAGGTTCTGTGGTAATTCATGTTGCAATAGAATAAATGATTAAGGAATTCACATGTTTGGAATGTGACCAACAAGACATATCGTATGATAAATGATGTTATTCACATTCTTGTTATGTGACCTTTCTAGTAATTGTTTTCTTTATAATATGATCTTAGACCGAAGTATTTTAGATAATCCTAAAGATTGGAATGGATTATATTGGACATAAGTTAGTATTGTTTATGGATTGAACTTTTTTTTCGATATTATTTATGGGATGTTATAGTAATGTAGTTTTAGAAAAAGGACAACTTGCAGGACGGGCGACAACCCATCGCGTCGGACAAGGCTGTGGAAATCGAACCCACAACCGAAGTGCAACAGGACTTTATCGCCTACCACTGGCCTACAGGAAGTCCCTGGTTAGTAGAAACTAATTTTATTTTATTAAGCGGTATGATATATGATGTATAAGTTCATTTTTGGAACCATATACGATTAATCTAACCATATGATGGACTTATAACTTTTGATAACCTTTTTTTATGAAACAGATGGAATGACCCATCATTCTATCACATGATTTGCTAACACATCATGAATAACAAATTCAACTTCATTTCTTTAAGGGACAAATTGGAAATTGTTCAATTCACAAACAACAGTGAGATTGTACCAAAATCATGTAAGTATTTCTTTTAATTCATCAACTTTCGGGAAATGATCTTTAAAACCAAAAATGTTGTCCTAGTGACCTTATATCCAATGAATCAGATGGTACCTCAGATCATCACAAATCTATGGCTTTGTGATTGTTGGCTTTTTCATAGCCATGTTCTCTACCACTCTTTATCAGAACATGATGGTTAGATTTCTCTTCCATATCCATATTTTCACCTATGTTCTCCTATGTGGAAACCCAGTGATTAGTTTATTTTGGTAACCATTACTTTTCATACTTTAGTTTTTAAAGATAAGTTTTGGTATTCTTTTTTACGATGTGGGTTTCAATTAAAGAAACATTCAAGAAGAAAACCATTTATAACCCCGATGAATTTCGAGGGTGAAATTCATTTTAAGGGGGGTAGAATGTAATAACCCGAGATTTTATTAGATATATTCTTTTTAATTTCTTTCATATCTTCTATTGTACGATACACCAAGATTTTCTTGCACTATACGCAACACCGTATTAGCTTGCAGTATACGCAACACTAATCCTGGATCATGTTACACACAATTTCATGTTTGTTTGAAAGTAGTTATTCTACGAAATATTGAGTATATATATATATATATATTCAATATATTTTGTTATACGCAGCCAAAAAGGAGTCGTGCATTACACACAACCCTGACTTGGCTTGCATTACACGCAATCGCGACCTTCCTCGATAGCGTGTGTTGTACGCAAAACCGAGTTTTACTAAACAACGATATATTATTATAATATTATTATGAACTAAAAATTATGAATAGTATTAACTAAATTTTGAATTTTATAACATTATTATTCATCTTACACATTTTCTAGAACATGGTATAAGAACAAAATAAAATTTTCAGGTAAAATAAGTATTTTTCAAAAAATGCAGTTTTGCCGCCTTTTGATGGTGCACCAACTTTAAATATAGTTTTTGACATGTTTATAACTTCAATTTTACAAAATGAAATTTTTCTTTGGAATTAGGATATAAAATTTTACCTTGGATAAATTTTTCATATTATTCTGATAACTTTCATATTTTAATGAATAGTAAAAACACGCTATATTTTAATTAAAAACAACTTTTTTCATCGTAATAACTTGTGTGGTTAAATTATAATATTTAATGGTTTTAAAGTATAAATAGAATATATTTTTACCATTTAATATAATGTATGTCAGTAGCATTGATTTTATATTGAATTCATAGGTTAAATCAATTCAATCTTTTGCAATGTTTTAAACAAAAACCTGTTTTCATTCAACAATGGGATTAATTTTAATTTAATTTTACAAACTTCTGTGTATTGAATTTGAAAAAATGGATTCCATATTTGGAATCACTGGGTCCAAATTATGTTAATAGGCTACTTTTTATTTTTGGGAATTATGAATAGTAACTACGGTAAATTTTATCTACCATAGTTAAAGATAAATCGGGTAATTAAGGGTAAATATAATATTATAAAATTACTCTAACACATGAAAAAATTATATTGGATGGCTAAAAGTCGACCCATATCACCTAAGGGTCGGATTAGATTCATTTTATGGGCTTTTCACCATGAAAATAATTTAATTATTATTAAAACCAAAGAAAGTGACAATATGTCACTCTCTTAAATCTTATAAGTATAATAATAAACATCATAAAACTTTGAACATGAATAGTCTCCAGAAATCTAATAAAATTATATACATCATGATAATTTATTTAGAATTTTTAGGGATTAAATAATTGTCATTAATGGTGATTCATTAATGATGCAGAAATTATTTATTAAGTGAAAAATCAGTAATATAGTTTTTATTGAAATAATAATACCCATTAAAAGGCCCAAAAACCTGACCAAAACTTATTGGTAGTGTATATATACACCTTAATCATCCAATTACATAATATATAGCCGTTTGGAGTTTTATAAATGTGATTATGACACTTATATTATTTTATTTTAAATGATGCCAACGTTGTCACCTTCATAATTTAATAAATACAACAATTTAAATATTGTGATTTTAAGATGATAAATTAGATTAAAAGTATTATTGTGAAAGTCAATATATTTATCTTCATCATAGTATTTTATTTTTAATTTTCATTCAATAAATAATTATATTAAATAATTATACAAAAAATGATGTAGTAATTATTTTATTAAGAGATAAACCAAATAAATGGTTTTAAAAATAATAAAATAAATATTATATGAACTATTTAATGTGATCCACTAATTTTCTAGACACATATTACCTTTTATTAATCTATTAAAGCTTTTATTTACAACATATCTTCTGTATATGTTTTATTTAAATTCAAATAAATGAATAGTGTCAAAATTGACACTATTTTTATTTTATAAAAATAATATATTATAAAATTGTTTAAAAATCACAAAAATATTTACAAATTATAAATTTACATTTATATGGTAGAAAATGTTATAAATTTTCCAATTATGGAAAATGCACAAAAAATAAGTAATTATTTTTATAATTTAAAATTTACAATGTTATTACCACAAATAAAATTAAATTGATTAAATAAGGATAAATCAAGTTGATAATCTTTAAAATAAATTACAAACATGTCTAAATTTGATTGTTTGATGATATTACAACCCTCTATAATCTAATATTCGGATATGAGTCATTTTTGGAGGTTTTTAAGTGGGGTTAGATTTATTATAAATTAATATTTTTAAGAATTCCAAAGGTTCCCCTATCCTCCCTTATAAACGGGAACCTCCTCCCTCTCCCCCTCACACCACTTTTAGATTTCAAGCTCGGACAAACCCTACAATATTATCTTCTCCGCTTCCCTAGAAACACCCTAGAGGTCCTGGTCTTCTTCAAAGACCAATTTTAGTGCCCTAAGCGGAGGTCTCAAAGAGGAGCTTCAAAGAAGAGGCAATGTCCGTTACCGATTCTTTCAACTTTATTTCTTCTTCCACTTCTTCTTCTTTAGTTGTTTCATTATCAAGTAATAACATCAGTATCACTCATATACTGGTATGTTATTATAAGTATGAAACAACTATATTTCACCATCTATCCATCCTACGAAAAACAAAATCACCGCGCGTACGTACGTACGGAATACCGTCTCCACACCGTGGTGTAATATGTTTTTCCACCAACACCACCTTACTTTGATGGGTATAATGGTGTAAAGAATAACTATATATGGTTATTATAACATCATACTGATTCTGATATATTATACCATCCACTCTAATTATATAATTATGGGAACGATATCATCGCTCGTGCGTACGTACGGACTACCGTCTCCACGATGGGATGAGATTCATTCTCCATGATTAACCATACATGAATGATCATAAAGTTTATATAATGAATAATAACAAAATATATGAAATAATAATGCTACTGGATTTATGTATATATATATATATATATCATCTATTTAGTTTCATTCAATTCAATAAGGAAACGAAAACAACGTTCATGCGTACGTACGGCCTACCGTCTCCATGAACGGTGTATTTCATTCCTTTTATCGATCTATAATATATATGTATATGATGAATATATATTATATATAAATCATGTTTTACATTCTGGAATTATGTAAATCAGGATATAATTAATGATATTAAGAAACAATAAGTCAAAACACTTATGATAAATGGAATGATTTTACACAAAACGCTGCTTTAACATGGAATTTACAAAAGAACGGGTAATATGAAGTCATAAGTGAAACATATATGATATCATAACATTGAATATGATTCTGTAATAATTCAATGACATTATTTAAATCATTATACAGGAGGTTCGGGTACGAAGCATATCAGACCTAAGGTAAGGGATAATTTTGCAAATCTCATTTTTATCCGAGATTGCTTATTCGCCAGTATTTACTGGGGTTATTTCTATCATCCATGTCCATGTTTTATAAAAGTTTTTTCATGTATGTTTAAAGTCCTTTTTACCCATTTTGACTTTTACTACATGGTATGTATGGAATCTTTCTATTACGAGGTACTTTTTGACTTTTCCGGAAAAAGTACGAGAAGAATGTTTTTTTTAACTTATATGGAACGAATGGATTTTTACAGTTTTATAAAGCCTTATTTTCATGAAGCTTCCTCCCAAAGATTTCATGAATATTTTCAACAAAATATATTTCTTTTAAAATAACATGACGTTTTGTGAAAAGAAATTTATTTTGAATAAGAAAGGATATTTTCCTCAAGAATTCATTTCAAGTGTTTTATCAGAACCTTTTTCCATCTAAGATGAAATTATTTCATATGTGTATGTTTCAAGTATAAATTCTCTATGATTTACATGGTTTCACTTTTCTTATTATGAAATTATATCCATTTCATTTATATGGATTATGTGATTGTGGGATGATGTTTATGAAACCCATTTTATTTATTGGGTTATTATGAATGATGTATGTTTATTTTGTGGCACAAGTAAGAATGATTTCATTATGGGATGGGCGGGACCTATATCTCCCTCCAATGAATTGAGAAAAGATTTATATCTCATGAGATTGACATGGCTGGAACGGCAAGTTAAACCAGTTCAGTAATACAGGACTGGAACGAGAAGTGAACTCGATTCAGAAAGGGACTTTGTCCACTAAGATGGTCTTGGCAGCAATGCCTTGGCTAATATGGAAATCATATCATGTGCTTAATGGTTGCCACAATTACATGTTTTATTCCCATGCTATTTTATCATGCTCAATGTTTCTTTATGATCTATGCCTTACGTACTTCCACGTTTTATGTCATTGCTCAAGATTTTGATGTTTAAACATTATGTTCATGTTTTTAAGTTCAAATATATATGGTATATTTTATTTTATCCATGCTTACCCTTACTGAGCATTTGAGCTCACCCTTTTTTATGTTTTCTATTCCTCAGGATATAAAGAAAGGTTTTATGTAAGAAAAAAAAGGGGAAGATCTTTATGGGAGATGTTGAGGATCTTTCACCACGATTAGAAGACTAATTTCCATGTTTCCAACGACACTAAACTATTACGGTCCTTGTGTGTATGTTTTTGTTATGTATTAAGTATTCTGCAAAAGTAATGTAATGTCCATGTACGTCAAGCTTTGAGTCTCTACAGGTTAGTCCAAGAAAAAGGGATTTTACTATGATGAAGTATCAGGATGTGTTCCTGATTCACCAGTTGAAGAATGTCCATAAGATCAATCTGTGTAAGTATGTTATAAACCATATTTGTTAGCTGATGAAAGTAACTTTTAAATACACCTCCTTGTTTTATTCAAGAATTATTTCAGCTATGTTATTTGCAAAAGTGATGGTTGGACCGAATGAAGAAAAGTTATAGGACCTTGATTTCTGCCTATCCATGCCTATCATCAAAAGGATGATGATAAGCTGGAATCCGTGGAAAAGGGAGTCGGTTGAGGATAGTGATCAACTGTACAAAAGTTTAATCCTGTTTACTATCCAAGAAGGTCTAAGAACTTAGCTAATCCTGGTTTGGAACCAGATTAAGTGTCTGAGTATTCAGAAGAAGAATAATAATAAGAAGTAATAGCTGAAGTACCACCTAGAGAAGACCATGTAATACCTCCAATGGAAACAGTTCTGGTTGAAGAGGAAAGGGTTGTTGTCCCTGCTGTTATCCCTACTGAAATACCTCAAGGAGAGGAAGTTGTTGTTGAAAAGGAAAGTACTAAGGATCCTTCAGTAGTTCTTCATGAGGAAGAAGCTCATCCCAATGCTGCAACGAAAATTGGTTTTCCCTATTTCAGAATATCAAGAAAACTTAGAGGCAGATCTTGTTGAAGAGACTCATTCTGTTGAGAAAGAATCAAGTCTGGAAGCTTATCTAGTGGAAAAATTGGTTCATGAGATTATTCCATCTGCTGTCGAAAGAATGGAAATTTCCTTTCAGCTGGGAAGGCAAGAGTTTGCTGAAGAGGTTAGGGATGATCCTGTGGATCTTGTCCATGTTCCTGAACCTCAAGAATCTGGAAGGGAAGCACAAGTTAAGGGGGAGGAACCTCAAAACCTTGATATTGTGGAATCTGGATCTGCTGAAGCTGTTCAACCTTCTATCACTTACTTTGTGCACTCCCGGAATGAGTTCCCAAGCTTTTATGATGTGAATGAGTCACAGCAAGTGACTGCAACTGGAATGGATCTTTCTTCTCTGTTTCAACTGAAGTCCTTAGCTCATTCATAAAAAGAATCAGAGCCCCAACCTCAATCTGAATCAGAATCCGAGTCTGAAGATGACTCTGAACCTCAACCAGAATCTAAACATCTACATTTACCTGCATCCTTACCTGAGCTTCACTCCTTTGTGACCAAAGATGATCTAAAAGTTTTTGGAGAGACTTTGTTAGCTGGAATTGGGAAAATTGTCTCCACTCAACCTCGCCCAGTGACTCAGTTAAGTCAAGAAGATGCATCAATTCTCTTGGAAAATATTATCTTGCATATTCAACCAAGTCTGATCTGAGAAATTCATGAAGTCAGAGTAGAGAATAAGCTTCTGAGTGCTGATGTTGCAAATCTAAAAAGTATGGTAGCAAGTCTGTAGAATGAGTTATCTTTGAGATCAGAACCTGCTCCTGTTTCTTCCCCTACACCTGTTGATGTTTCTCCTGAGTCTTATGATTCCATCCTTGCTATAGAGATTGTGTCTAAAGTTCATCCATACCTACTATCTTTTTAGGAAAAGATTGGAAAAGGCACACCATGATGCTGGAACGCATGAGAGAGCTTGTGGAAATTCTGAATAAGCTTACAGATGAATACACTGGATGTCTGCAAATTGTTCTGAAACAGCTCAAAGTTCTAACTGAAGCTGTCAAGGATTCACCTGTTTCTGGTCAGACCTCCACATCTTCTTTGGATGATTCTATGCTAAGATCCATAATAAAAGAAGAATTTCAGAATGACTTCAGTGGCTTGGATCTATCTTCTTTGTCAGAAGTGGTTAAGAATAGTGATAGATCATTGGACATGGTTAGAATTCATTATAAGATAGCCAATGATGCTCAACAAGAGATCTCCAGGAAAATAGATTTGTATCATTCTTGTATTTTCTCTAAAAGTGATATGACAGATCACTTTAGATATCTTGTGGAAAATTTGAGAATCCCTCTGGTGACTCAAGCTTTTAAATCTCAAGTTCAGAAACATTCAGAGTTCACCAGATTGTTGGACAGATTTTTGGAGAATAAAGATGATTTTGAAAAGGCTATGCAGTATGGTGGTGAAATCATTACTGATTTCATCAATATTTTGAATCCGTGTCTTCATGTTCATAGTACTGCTATAGTTTCTCCAACTGCTGAACCCCTTAGACCTGGACTACCTGCCTTACCCTCAACTTCCATGAAAGTTAGCCAAGCTCTTTCTCAGATCTGTCCAGTCATTATTAACCAACCATAGCCTCGATCTTCTATTCTCCTACTTTGGCTCCATCTGTTTTTGAAGGTCTACCCTTACCCTCATTGTCTACAACATCTATTATTTCTTCTACTTTAGCACCACCTCCTGCTGCTGATAAAGGCAAAGACAAGGCAGATCCCTGACGAGTCCGAGGACTATTTTTCTTTTTGATGGGATGTCTTTTCTTGTTTCATGTTTTATTGTATTCTGAACCCTTTGTTTAATGCCAAATGCAGTGTTTCATTTCCTTCTCTCTACTTTTTGATAATCCCAAAAGGGGGAGAACAACTACAGGTGTCAGTTCTATAATAGTATAAATGGGGGAGAAAAACTACAAGTATCAGTTCTATAATGTTTTTTCTATGCTAGTATATTTAATATTACATGTCATTTATATTATGCCTATATATGATTTGTGATCATCAAAAAGGGGGATATTGATGGACTCCTCATGTGTTAATCATGTTTTAATGATCACAAATCTCATTACTATTAATTAATCTTGATCATCATTGCACATCTTGCTAATGCTCTTCAATCTCAACAATAACTACACATAATGTTTTTATGATAACAAATATTATGATGTTAATTACTCTCTTTATTATTTAAAAGTCTCATGCATGATCACAATTCTCACATATTTTATCACACATTTATATTTATGATTCACATTATCTTACTCTCTAATGATTAACCTTAATCCATATTCTTCATATCACTATCTTAGTCCAAATACAGATATTTGTCTAAGTATGGAGACACCGTGAAGGACTCACCGTGACAAGACACCGTGACCCAGACACCGTGACCCAGACACCGTGACCATACACCGTGACCCAGACATCGTGACCCAGACACCGTGACCAAACACCATGACCCAAACACCATGACCAAGACACCGTGACTAGACATCGTGACCCAGACACCGCGACCACTCACCATGACCAGACACCGTGACCAGACACCGTGAAGGACACACTGTGAAGCTCATACCATGAACCACATACCGTGAAGAAGACACCGTTTCCATAATCATTGTGACAATGTTTCTTAAGCTTTTGTCAATATTATTTTAAATAATGCTAACGGTCATATTTGTTGTTTTTAATGCAATTAATGTTATTTAATGATAGTTGTTGGCATGTCAGGAAACCGTATCTCGAACCTATGAAAAGGGAATCATTCCTACTGCCAGAACTCGTGGAGTATAAGAAAGACTGAGATGCAGTACATGTGTAACGAAACAAGAAACAACGAAACAAGAAGAGAAGCGGTGTGAAAGTGTGAATATACAACACGAAGAACTTACAGACACTCGAGTGCACTGTGCTGAACAAGAAGAAAAATCCTGAACAAGAAGAAGATTGCAAGACCTTCAAAGAACTCTCATGAGTGCAATCCAATACTGCTAAAGAACACACGAAGAATCAAGAGATCTTTCTCACTCCTGAAGAAGACAAGCTGAACTACGACACTCTTTTTTTCAACAGAAAAACCAGAGAAGAACTCGGAAGCATTCCTGCTGAATCCAACGAGTCCAAAGCTACATTGATAATCACTAGATCTTTATAAACTCTCATCTATCTTCTCTACGTGATTTCTTTATTAACTTTCGAGTAGTGTGGTGTACTCTGTATATCATTACACACACTCTCTCATGCACTGAACTGGAGGATATCAAAATCCTCACTCAAATTCTCTTAACTTCTGTTTACCCATGTCATCTATAGAAGAGGTCCTTGTGTGACATGGTCTTTGTTTTGTTTCCCATGAAGAACAGTGGTAGAGGTCCCTGCGTGGCCTGGACAGTTTTGTAAAACTTTTGTTAACCCCGATCCAGGGTGTGGATCAAATTTATATATATATTTGAGAGGAATATGTATCGGCTTGGGACTGAACCTCTTGTTATATCTTCTATGCATCTTTTATTTAAGTTTAAAGTAAACAACATATATCTTATTTATTCCACTGCTATTAATTTGAAATACAAAACTATTTTGAAGCTACTTTGATAGGTACATTAGTAAGTGTTTACACTTATTGTAAATCAATAGGTTAGCTTCAAAAGATAGTTTGACCTTGTGGTTAAATTAAATAAGACCTAATCAATCTTTGAGAAGCTAAGTGAACATTTAAAATCTGTATAAATTCACTACAGTTTAACATATTTTATAAATCGGGGGATTTTATCTAGACAATATTTTAATAGAAATTTTAATTGGAACTCAATTCACCCCCTCTTGAGTGTCCACTCCGACCAAAAATATGTGTTAGTTGTGGCGTTCTAACACCAATAGTATAAATTTAGGAACCGAGTTTTTTTGTGATAGACAAGGTGTTCTACACCAATAGTATATTATTTGAATGAATTATGTAATGAATGAGAGATGTGGATTAAACATGAATTAAATGTGATTAAATAAAGAATTATTGAGAATGATTCGAATTCCAGCATGAGCCAAAGTTAGCATTGAGGTACAAGATACTATGGGAAACATGGAGACAAAAAATTGTTGAATAAATAAGAATTGGTTAAGTGTTGAAAAATATTTATGACTGATAAATATGATTGTATGATTCTTATTCAGTCTCTTTCAGGTTACATGTTGAAGTAGGTATCGCTGATAGGTGTCCCTTTGGAACATAAGTGGGTTGTTGGTTATTTATTTCTTTCTTTTATTTCCTTTTATTATTTACTTATTATATATGTATACCATATTTTTGCTACATTTGTTGGTTGATCTAGACAACTTGTTGTCCAACCTACTGAGATGTATATCTCAGACCCTACTAGAGCTACCAGTGCACTAGGGTACCCGATTAAACTTGATTATTTAGAGGAATGTCAACCTTTTCTTTTGGCGGTTACTTATACATAGGAGTTAGGAAAAATGGACCAATTGGGAGCTTTTGATACTCGTGGAGATCACCCATGGGGCTTTGAGACATTTCTTTATTTCTGTATTGTAATGTAAAACATGCTATTTTGTTTACTGGTTTCCGATATTTATCACTACAACATGCATGCATTGTATAAACCGGCACATGCCAATTTCATTATTCAGTTGATTATTATTTTACATATTCTTCCACTGTTGTTTGAGTTTATTATCTATTTCTGTGGTGCACTATGAATATGAGGGTATAGTCTCCCCATGGACTATCTGTAGACCCTCACATCTAGTTTTCATCTTTTGTCATACGGGGAGACACTCTTGAGTTCTTGTGACGACCGGTCTAGCTATCGGTTCAAGGGTAAGCTGGGTCAGGATGTTACAATGGGTTATCATAGGTTTAGGATTTCTTTCTTTTTTTATTTGTATTTATATTTTGGGTTGGTAGATAGGTGGCTTGGAATGTGTCGTCTCTTGGTTAATAGTTGTTCTTGGGACCGATCATCCCATGTATGGGAAATGACTGAGTGGCTAGGGATTGGAATTGATGTTTATACTGAATGAGGTTATAGTTGATATGATTTCACCTTGAGTGACTGGTATATTTTCTACTACATATTGATTTTGAGAATTTTGAAAATTTTCCTTGGCCTGATATAGAAGGGAAATTTCATTACATTCATCATCTTAGGTACATAGATATCCCCATTCTATGCATTTCACATTCCATGTAGTTTCACTAGTATGATGCCTTCTAATTTATATTGAGTTCCTAGGTTGGAATTACAGGATTTGATTTTTGTTAGAATTCCATGTTAGATAGCATTTTTTAGTGATAGATATAACATGCTTGGGTGTTTATATGCCATGCTACTGATGTTATTATCATATTATTATGTCATTCCATGATTCTGTGTTATAATATTTTGTTGTGTTATTAGTAAGGATAACATGATAGAGTAGTTTTAATGTGTAAATGGGTGCATGAGAATAAAAAAAGTGATTTATTACATTTTCAATGGGATCCAATTTCAGTTGTATGGTTTATGGGCACCTTATAACTGGGAAAAGGGTAACTCATGTATTCAAACAATTGAAATAGTGCATGCCAAAGTTAAAAAAGTTAAATGGAAATTAATTGTGATAAATGGGATCCAAATTCTGGTGGTAATGTGTATGTGCGTCTTATTGATTGGTAGATGGCCACCCATGTTAGTGAGAATTGTATAATCATAGTGTGCTTGAAAATGGTTATAAATGAAAAAAAATTAGAGTTTTTATTGAAATGAACTATTATAGGGTTTCTTTTTAAAGAACTTATATGTTTTGAATTAAATGGGACACTCAGAGGATGGCTTCTGATTAAAAGGAATTTAAATGATAAATTTCATTTTCAAAATGAAATTAAAGTAAATGTTAAATGTTTAAGATGAATTTTATTATAGCTTGCCTATTTTGGCCAAGGAGAGTTGTTTAAAAACCAAGTTCCATATTTTGGAATAGTACTATTGGATTTGTTAAAAAAATAAATTTTTTATAGGTTGAAATGATTTCAATTAAATTAAAAAAATGAAAGGGGTTATTTTGATCATAGAGAGTTGTTTTTGTGTAACCATGAGATATGGTTGGCATGTATGCTTCGTAAGGGGATAGCATGTGGTAGGTTTCACCCTTAGAACATGAGAATCATTGTTTCTGCTATGATTTTTTGATGTCGGTGTTGTTATACTACCATTTTCCTTCCAAAAACTTTGGGATTTGGTTGTTCTGATAGTCCGATAGGTTTATGTTGTGAATTTCATGCGAGATATTGATGTGGTGATTGTGGTTCATGGAACATCACACGTCCTTTTAAGGTGTTTCTAAAATAGTGCACATGTGAGTGGTTGATATTTTATTCTATGAAATGGACACTCATAAGGTGGGTAATGTCGCATCGGTATGTTTTGCAAAGAGTTTTAGTTGTTATATTTGAAGGAATAAATATTTTTTGGGTGATGCAGGCATCGTGGTTTGGTTTATGATGTGTCTTCATGAGAGGTCATGCTTTTAGAAAAGAGTCGATCAGTGATAGTTCGACTGATATTTTGTTAGCTGGGTTGTATGGGAGATACATGGTTATTTGTTTTATTCCATTATTTGTGCTATGAATTAGAATTTTTAAAGTATCCATGATATTTGTTGACTTATATAGGTCACATAAAGTCTAGTGAGGACTTTGGTTTTATGTGGTTAGTGATAGAATCATTTTAAAGGAATTTCTCCAAGAAAAGGGTGACTGTAGGTTTTTGGGTTGGAAATATCAATTGAGGATATGATAAATGGATCATGTCTCTAGCTGTGTCAGCTTGGTTATGTTATATTTTTATTTTTTGGGTTAGATTTGTAGCTTGGTCTTAGTATTAAAAGGTTTAAGCCATTAGGCTTTTGATTTGGTTAAAGGTGTATTTAGTGTTTAGAAACGCAATTTATTTGTTCAAATGAGACTTTTTTTACTATAGTGGGTCGGTTAATGATGTAATAGATCTTGATATCTTCTCAGGGATGATAATTGTTTATGTTGGGTAAATTGAAAAGTCCCATGTTTTGGAACCATGTTAAAATAAAAAAAAATAAACTTTTCATTTGTTGGATGAGTAAATCTTAAAACCAAGCTTCAGATTAATGCATCGTGATTTTGGACCATTTAAAAGTGTAGATGATGGGATTGCTTAACAGTTTGAGTAGTTATATAGGTGGATCGAAGGGTTTTGGGAGCACTGAACCTAGCAGTGTCGTTCGAATGGGTTTCTCTTGGTTGGTCAAACTATGCATCTTGTTAAATTTGAGATAGAGGTGCTTGCACGGTCTATGAATGGTTAAGAAAACCATGTGTGAAAAAACATGGGAATTAGGTTCCTTAGGAAGAAGTTCCCAAACAGTTGGAACATGGTTCTCTAGACTGTGCGAGCCAAACCATGTGGCTTACAATGTTTTGTGTTTTGGGTTAATTTATTTAATTAAATTCCCAACTGTGAGGGATTTAATTAAATTTCATGATATGAGGGTTTTTAATTTATTGAATTAATGGTTGAAAGGAATTTAATTAATTGATGAACAACATGGATTCATTTAATTAAATTAATGTTGAGAGAATTTAATAAAATGATAAAGAGTTGGATTTTTCTTTAATTACATCTAGGTCAATGAAATTTAGTTTAATGAGGAATAAAAGTAAAGTTGGGGGTTTACCTAATGAAATTCAAGGATATGATGAAATTTATTATTTAATGAAATGTGGGGGAAATATTTTAATTAAATTTTGAGGTTGGAAGACTTTAATAAAATAATGATGATTTGGATTCGTATTAATTAAATTCATTGAAGGGAATTTAATTAAATGAGTTATGAGGTAGTGTTAATTTAATTAAATTCATTGCAGAAGAATGTAATTAAATGATGTGTAATGGGGAACTTATTGGGTTTATCAAAGAATCATTTAAATTAAAATAATAATAATAATATAGTTATTATTATTATTTTACAAATTATTATAAAACTAATTGGAGTCATTTAAGGGGGGAAATACTTGGGAGGCACACAACAGGGTGAGGAACGACCCACTTCCCTCATTCCCCAGGGTGGAGGTACACCACTCCCCAAAATAGCTCCCTATCCACAGGTCGTAACATGGTGGTTCCTTCAAAGAAGATCTTTTTCATGTCAAGTTGAGCCCTTCTCCGCATGTTTCGTTCTTTGTATCATCCATTTCGTCTCTTCATCACCCATTCTCTGTTAGGAAAAAACCCTATGAAGTAAGATTGTTTTTATTTATTCTTCTCTTCTTATTCTAGGTGGTTCAAAAGATTTCTTAGGACCCATTCATCTGTATTTTGAAAACTGTTGCTGAAGGCATAGTGGTTTGTCTCGATTCAGTTCACCGCTGTCAAAGTCGGGTAAGGCTCAATAACCATTCAAGGGTTTTTCACCCCTTAAATAAGGTAGTTGTGGTTTAAATGTGTTAAGGTTAATTATTTCGGTGTGTACTGGTCTCCACCACACTCTTTATGAGTTTCAAATAATTGTTCATAGGTGTGGTGATGAATTCTAAGTTTGTGAACACTTTTGTGGAGGTGATTGTGTGTAAGAATTTTGGGGTTTATGTTAGAAAGCATTGGCTCAGGCAATTCCTTGAGGTAGTTCCTCAATATTAATTTTATTTAGAAGATTTATGTTTTTGTTAATATACTATTTTTGGAAAAGTTTATTGCAATATTAGTGAAAAATAAATAATGGTATAAAACTATTTGTAAGAGTAAAAAATAAAATTTTGTAATAAAACCCATCCAACGGATGTGCGTTACCGTCAAGATCAAAACATAATGTTTAGAGTGACATGTTAGTTAATCTTATTGTTATGTGATTTTTATATCTGCCTATTTTATTGTTGATTCACTTGTGTTAAGTGGAAATTATGAGTATTGGGTGGGATAAGTTGAGATTAATAATCGGGGAATTAATTATGAGATATTAATTAGATAGGTTAAGATAGTTTTCTTTTGAATAAATTATGACCCTCGAGAGTTGTAATTAAGATATTGAATTGGTTTTGTTAAGATAATTAATTAGGGGAAATTAATTTTGAGATGATTTTTGGATATGAAAGATAATTAAGGGTGAATTATTTATGTGACATAATATCTATTAAAGATAAATAATTTTCAAAATTAATTATGATAAGTTGATATTTTACTTGGATAATTAATTTTGAAGAATTAATTATTAAAACATTTGATTTATAATAGAATAATTAATTGGGATTTAGTTATGTTCTTGACTTTGGAATATAGATAATTTATCAGGGGATTAATTATAAGATATTCAATTGGATAATTGAGATAAATAATCGGTGGATTAATTGTTATATGATTCTTTATATAAATTGGGATAATTAATGGTTTATTAATTATGTTCTCTTACAGTAATGTTTTTGATAATTAATTGCGGATAATTAATTATGGAATGAGATTTGTATTAATAGATTAATTAATTGATGAATTAATTAATGTAATTGTGTAGTTAGTTAATTATGTGGTTAACGAATGGTTCATGATATGTTTCACTTACTGTTGGATTAGTAAGGGAATGAAGGTGGATAATTCATGAATAATTGATTATGGATCTTGGAATAATTAATTTTTGAATTAATTAATTAATGGAAATTAGGTTTTAGATATGGAATTCTAGACTAATATATATGTTGGTAATTGTACATGGATTTCTTCCCCAATAGTTATCAAATGATGTAAATAAATGTGAATGTGGGTCATAAACATGGTGTTCTAGACCACGGTAGAAGTTGGGACTTTGAAATGGTGTTCCTCCATAATAGTTATCAAAAAAATGAATGAGAATGTGGTGCTAAACATGGCGTTCTAGGCTAATGTAGAAGTTGGGACTTGTACATGGAATTCCCTCCCAAAAGTTATCTATGCACTTAGATGTAAGGGTGTTAGACATGGTTTTCTAACACCGATATTATATATATTTCAACCAGGTTTTTATGTGCTAGACATGTAAATCTACACAAATAGTATTTTATATGAATGAATTTTAAATTGAATGAGAGATTTGTATCAAAATCGAATTAAATGTTATTAAATAATGAAAGATTGAGAATGATTCAAATTATGGCACGAGCTGAAGTTAGAATTGAGGTATGTGATACCATGGGAACCTTAGTGATAATAAATGATTAAATAGAGAATAATTGGTAATGTGTTGAAAGGTATTTATGATTGATAAATATGCTTGTATGATTCTTATGCAGACTCTTATTTCGACAAAAGGTCGAAGCAGGTATCATCGTCAGGTGTCCCTTTGAACCTAGATGGGTTGTTGGTTATTTATTCAGTTATGTTATTTTCTTATTATATCTGTACACATTTTTCTAATATTTCATTTTCTAGGTTGATCTAGACAACTTATAGTACCGGCCTACGATGATGTATATCTCTCACCCTACTCGGGCCGCTATTGCACTAGGATACCCGATTAAACATTTATTTTTGAAAGACTGTGGACCTTTTCTTGCGGAGGTTCCATATACTTGGGAGTTAGGAGTAAAGGATCGAGCGAGAGATCTGGATACTCATAGAGATCACCCATGGGGCTTTTATTCTTTTTTTATTTATATTTTTGAATTTAAAGCATACTTTTTTTATTTACTCTTTTTCGATATTTATCACCTTGACATGCATGCATTGTATAAACTGGCATTAGCCATTTTCATTATTCAGTTTATTATTATTTTACATCTTCATCTATTGTTGTATGATTTTATTATCTATTTTCAATGTGCACTTTGATTATGGGGGTATAGTCTCTCCATTGTCTATCCACAGACCCTCACTGCTAGTTGGTAGCCTCTTGTGTATAGGGAGACACGCTTGAGGTCATTTTATAAGTGTTCTAACTATCAAATCAAGGGTATTCCTGGTTAAGACACTACAAAAAATCACCCGACGACAATAAATAAATATAAATTTCACATTACATGGATCAACCATTCATAAAATCCCTTACATATACACACAATATCCAACACTACATCCAGACTAAAATCACATTACCACACTCCCATTACCAAGGTAACACCTTCGGTAACCTATTTATTCCTATTACATTACAATTATACCATGGAAAAATATACGGGATGTCACTAATTTTAGTCACAATAAATAATTTAGGCGTAACATTCATCTACCAAGTTCCATTGGCCTGAATATGGTTTTCTTATTTTTAAATGGGTAGATCCATTTATATAAACTTAATAATGTTCAGGTTCATGGGGTCATCCTTACCGCACATCACTTGCAACGAAAAATAAACTTTGACCTTATGGGAATGATATGGACCACCTAAAAAGCTTGGGAGAGAACTTCTTGTTGATTATAACTGTAAGATCCTGACCCATCAAGGAGGTTCTTTATTGTTTAAATTCTATTTATCTCTATTTTTTGGTAATTCAAAATCTTACCAATTATATAGGGTCCTAGGGGTGACTTGAGGTTGGAAGGCCTAATTTTTTTTAAAATAGGCATCCCATTCTAGGTGAATGGTCAGTAATAATTTTATTCCATGGCCCATGAGACCATGACACTTTCCCCCTTGAATAGTGGTAGATTCATATCCATCCCTTGATTTTTCAAACTATGCTGGTGGGTCACCCAAACCATTCATCCTATACCCCCTCTTGAACTATAGTATCCATTAAGTTAGTGTAGGGTTTAGCCAACTGTGCGACAAAAATATGCACCTCATTGAAATAGTAGAAAGGTCCCACTTATCTTCCATGGGATTTAGAATTTCTTTCCAGATTTATTTTCCATTTCCTCTTCTAGCTACTTCATTTTCTATGACATTCATCCCAATAATACTAAGGTTAATTCTCCTTAGATCATGCGTATTTTAGGTGTCATTTGTTTCAAATCGTAGCTCTAGTGAAGTATACCACACTTCTACTATCTATTTTCTATAATAACCATATATGAACTGTTTCTCTTCTAATAATGAAAAAACCTTTATTTTGAAAATAAATATTACACTTCGGGTTGGAATTAGATTGGTATTGAGTCAAGTGTTGTTTTTGGGGGAGTGTTTATAAACGATCATAAGGTAGTTGGGTCACATGCTTCTCCCATAGTCATGTTGTAGTATTTCTATATGTGTTTTTGTTAATTTTTTCCTCTCTTCATATATAGTCCTTTGAATAAGAAAAGTAAATTGATATATTAATTGATATTATAGACCTCCCTTAAACCTTATATATTCTATTGACTATTATGAGACTGGGATTGAGAATACTTTTGAATTGTGTTATTCCCTTGAAAATTGTAAATGTGTTGTAAATGGTATGATAAAGGGTTTGATGATTAATCCTATTAATGATGTTATTTGAAAAAAAAATCATGGAATAAGTTGTTGTTTGGATTAATTGAATATAAAAGTGTTTTGATATGGATTTGGGAAAAATGTTTAATGGAAAAAACAATCTGAGTATGTATATTAATGACATAATGAACCCATGTTAATTTATTATTTGAATAATTTTTTAAATTAATAAAAAAATTTAATGAGTTAGGACATGTGAATAAAGGTAAATTAAATTAGGTGAACTGTTGATATGTAATGTATCTAAAATCCCAAGAGTGTTAGACCTTATGAAATGCGAATTGATTAAATGGTTTGAGATGAGGGACATGATGGATCCCACCCATGGGTATGAGTTCATGGATGTGGAATTCCATATCATTAAGGTAGGATGAATAAACATGAAATTCTAAATCATAAACATGATATCATGTACTATAGAATCATTATTTTTTCTAGGGTATCGGCATGTTCATACGAGCTATAAATCCTATTTTGTTAGTCTATATAAATGGATTTAATCAACTAAATATATGATTTTTAGATGATTAATAAATTTATGATATTTTTAATGGTAAAATTAAAACCATTTATATTGTTGGAAAAGTCTTCTTATATTATCCAAGCATGTTTAGTGGGTATTGATTACTATAAAATCATAGGTCTTGTGTGGTTAATTTCAAATTTTTTAGTTTTGATACATGTAATCAATTTATTTCTAGTTCATTATTTACTTGAACATCTAGATACACATTTATTGTTATTAGACTATATATTTATTTAAACATCATTGGTGGTTTTCTAATGGGTTGTACTCATATCCTTCTTGGGTCACTGTTTTCCACCCAAAAATCCTTTTTGTTATAGGTGAGTTTAAGTGTAATGGGATTATGTTAGATGGATCATGTAGAATTTGGGATGGAGTGGGTACGTGGGAAAAAAACATGGCTTCAGGAATCTTTTTGGGGATTCTCTTTCATATTTATTTTGTGATTTTTTATCACACATGACCATACTATGACATCGACTTTTTACTTGTATAATTGTGCGTTTTTTCTCATTTTTGGTAATTGATTTTATGATACATGGTTATTTATCATTACAAAATGATTATTATTTGTCAAATTCATACAATATTCTCTTACTATAATAAGGAGGATATGATATTCCCATATACCTCAGTAGGCCATTACAACTTGTGAGTAGCCATTGGTACACAGGGATTGATGTTTGAGATCATGTGGTGTAATGGTTAGTGGAACCCATGACATGATATAACAAAGTTGAATCAAATGATGTTAAATTCTATTTTTACTATCTATTATTAGTAGACGGGAGGCTATGATGAGTTTTTAAATAGAAATAAGATCATTCTTAGGAGTAGCTAACCCATGCGTGGGGGAAAACCCATGTTCTCGAGGAATTATTTTTATTCCTAAGGATCTATTTTTACAGTTAGTTGTTATTTCACCTTGGGTGATATATATATTGTGTGATACCATTATTTTCTAAGATTTTACTAATAGGATGGTATGGTATGAAGTTTTTATATGCATGAATAATTTTTGGAACTCGTGGATTTATGTGACATGAATCATATTAAGAACACATTTAAAAGAAGGTTGTGGATGAGTTGTGGAAAATGAAAATTCTTTTTTGGGTTTCTAGTGGTTTAAAAAAATAGTTTCTAATAATGATTTGTAACAGGTTTTAATGTTTAACTTCCCAATTTAATTGGTCGAAATGGTTCCAAGATGATTAATATCAGTTTTTTAATAATGTAAAATGGTTAAAATGAGGTCTTATGGACGTATTTTCATTATGTAATATGAGTTACCTCTTTTTTTCATTTTCCAGTATAAAATGGTTGAGATTAGTGATAGATATGTTATTATATCTTTTTAAATATTGTATATGGAATGGGTTTTGTATGGTTATTAGTGATCAATGTTTCAAATAAATATTTAAATTTATTTGCATGTTCTCTAAGGCCTATGTTTGGCATTGTAGAGATATGATATTGTGACAATTTTTACCTATTGGGTGACAAGAGGGTGTCTCTGAGAATTCTCCTCCAGTGGTGTGATTGGATCATCTATTGGTCCTAGTTGACAGGAATAAGAGAAGTTATGTGATCAATATTATTATTTAATTTTTTTAGATAAATATACTCATGATGGGAGTAACCATGTATGTTTGACATAATTGGATAATTTATGTTGAAACGTCCTCTAAATTGGGGTGGGGTTGAGGACCTGGGGAAACATAGTTCTACATTGAGTTAATATAGATGATTCTAGATCTCCTGGAGACTCCTCCTGAGTAGTGAGTAATGATGGAAGCATAATTTTTTTGCGGATAATAAAACTGATGGTTGGATATTCATATCTATGCTAATTCGTTAGATAGTATGTAATGGATGGATTTTAGAAGAAATTTTTTGAAACCATTTACCCTTAAACACTGAGGTAAGAGAGATTCATATATTTTATGTTATCAACATTGGGAATTGTGATGGTGATGGAATAGGTTGTAAGATCCATTGACATTCATTACTTTGTTCCAAATTTGGTAGGATATGATTTGGTAGAGGTGAAATATGTTCAATATGGGATTACATGTGAGATGAATTTCTTGGTGAATATTTTCCTTCTGAAAAAGTATTCCAAATTAAGGAATCATACTCTAATTTATATATTGAACATAAAGGACCCTTCTAGTGCTGGGAAAGTTAGATTATTTGGATGATATAATATAACATATATATGTTAAAAAGTGATATTTTATTATATTTTACTATTATAGTGGATGGAATAGCATCTAATAGAGAGTATCATCCCCTATGGGAAGTGTTCAGGTCATTTGTTAACCGTTTGGAATGCTTGGTCACAAATGAGATATATACCTTCAATCACTACTAATTTTTATATATTGTGGTAGGATGGGAAACCAACTGAGTTTCTTTCAGATCCCTCAATTGTTCGGTAGTGATGGAGGAAATAAACCAACATACAACACTGAAAAAATAGATACTCTCCCATACAAGTCTGAAAATGGGATTTTTATTAGACGTATAGGTCGGGTTGGAGTAAATGGTGTTATGGGACATGAGACAGTATATCATTATGGTGTTAAAATATATGGGATTTGGAATGTAGCTCTAGGTAGTGGAATAATTTAGCTACATGTTTTTCACCATGAACCTGGTGGCAAAGGGATGAGACTATCGACTGTAAGAGGTATGATTATTGTAGCTTTTACAGATGTTAGTTATTTATATGATATATGTTCCTTCCATTACATTTTCATTTTATTTATGGTAAAAAAATTTAGCTTAGTGGTAACATCCTTCTGTGGGATCATTTTTATTGACACACTATTGGGGTTATGACCTAAAGAAATATATATATGTTAGGGGTGTACCATTGAGGTCGGTGAGAAAATTTTCTTTTGGGAATTCTAAATTCTTATGGAGATAGGTTTTGACAAGATATTAGGACTGGTCTATTTGTTTTTATAAAAATCACACATTTATTGTTCCATAACAGAGTCAGATTTAAATATCCTCATGATATAACCAATGATTTTCCATGGAGAATGGGATATCCAAGAAGTTCTTGCAGGTCCAATTAATCTACGAATGGGTGAGATCACATCCCAATTTGTGATTATTTTTCTAGATGATGAGGGAGTGTAGAATGGTTCCTTCCCTCCAGTTGTGGATTGATTCAAGACATGTTTTATGATGAATTTGCAAAGATACTAAAAAATACATAGGTTCAATTCATAATTTAATTAGTTCATAAAGCTATTAAAATATCCATTATAGCATATAGGATAATAATTTTTGAGCTTCAATCTCTTTTTTATTAGATGGAGGAGTTAGAGTATAATGAGTTTTTCTATCCAATCATTCTTCCTTAGGGATCGACTATCTTATTTTCTAATAATGTTGATATAATTTTGTGTTTATGGGTATATTACCAGAACATGAAACAAACGATGATTATTATGAACCAACACCCACTCCCCATAATTTGTGATATTTTTTATGAGATTAGAAGTTCTTACTTGATCTCAAATATTGATTTTAGATTACGTGATCAAAAGTTTGGTTGAGACATGATGATATTCAGGGGTCTACATTTTGATTATGGCATGGATTATATGAGTTCATTGTGATGTCATTAGGGTTGGAAAACACACCTTCTTTGTTTATAGATTTGATGAACCCATTATTCCACCCATATTTGGACCAGTTTTTAGTTGACATTATGGATGAAATATTAGTTTTCTTATTGAATTACAATGACCATTATTAACATATTTACATCATCTTAAGTACATTGAATGGGAATCTATTTTATATAATTCTAAATAAATGTCATTTTTGGATCTAAAAGGTGCATTTATTGGGCATCATCTTCTCATAGGAAGGTGTTTTAGTGGACCCAGATATGATTCATGTAGTTGTATGTTTGTATAAACCCATAATTATTTTTAATATATAAATCATTTTTGGTTTAGTGAATTTTTATCAAACGTTAATTAATGAGTTTTCTCAATTGGTAGCAACATTTCTAGGAAAGGACAAGAAGAATATAAGGTTTGAGTTGTCTAAAGGATGTGAGAATTCAATCTTGGAGTTAAATAAAAATTTTATTACAACAGCATTTATGATTTTTCTCAATCTTGGTAAGTAGTATACATTTTTTTATAATGAATCATGGATTAGAATTGGTAAAGTGGTGTTATAGGGAGATCTTCTTACAGTGTACGAATCGCAGTAGTTGAGTCCACCTGAATTAGAAAATCCTACACCAAATATCGAGTTATCCATTGTGATTCATTACTAGATATTTTCGTAGAATTATCTTATAAGAGATATTTTTATAATTTATGATCGTTAAATACATATTTTCCCATAATTTTTTGATTCTTCAGTATTGGATATGTGTTGAGTTCATGATTTATTTTTCATTGATATAGATTATACACTGCAAATAAAAACAATGTCGAATATGAATTTATTTGAAAGTCATATACCCAAGATGTTCATGATGTTTTTTCATGTGGAATATGATAGAATTGTTTTCGTAGATGAATATTAGTATCTAGGAGGAACATGAGAAGATGGCACATATGTCCTTTTCAATTGATACATATCTTCCAAACTGAGTAAAGAGGACCTACTATGATGATTCAGAATTTATTGGTTTGAGATATTATTTTAAATGAGGGGTCCAGCATCTGATTGAAAAATTGATGAGGTAGATACTGTAAGCATTATTGGCCTTATTATTGTTCCTAGTTGTATATGTTATGTGCAGATATAAGAGTTTAATATCTAAAATTTAGTGGTTCTTTGCAATTTGACCAAAGTGTTCTATGATTTCCAAAGAAAGTATTGGTGGCTAGTAATTAAAAAGGATATTTCATGATTCATGACATGATGCTAAACCTATTAGAAGGTAATGACTGAGCATTAAGGGCCATCTATAATTTCATATTCAATTCCATTTCAAAAATAGAGTTGGGATGATGGTACCATGTATTTTTTTTAGTTCTCCCAAAGACTCCATGGAAGAATGATGTGATTTGGTGGATTGTAGATTGGTTAAAAATGGTATATCATATATTTTTTATTTGGGGTGATTTTACTGTTGACCAATTTGGTGACTTTCACATCAGTGTGATAATAACTTTTTACTAGGTACCTCAGTGTATCATCTCATATCATGATCAACATTTTACTACAAACTTCATGAAAGAATTATATAATTTGATGGGTCCTCAGGTGATATTTATTACATCATTCCACTCGTAGAATAATGAGAAATTAGAACATACTATCCATTTGGTAGAGGACATGTTGAGGGAATGTGTCCCAGAATATTATAGATCTTGGTAAATACATTTAATTCTCATTGAGTTCACCTACAACAAGGGTTATCTGGTTACTATACAAATAGAACCATACTATGCCCACTATGGTGGGATATTTAGATCTCCCTTATGTTGAATGGAAGTAAGGGAATTAGATTTTTTAGACTGAGTATTCTGTAGTACATGTCACAGTATGTCCAGTTCATTCGAAAGCATATGAGTATGAACCATAGAAGATATAATTCATATAATGATTTATTTCATTGAGATTTGATGTTTAAAGTGGGTGGCCCTATTTTCATATATCTATCACCTAGATTTTCTCACCATCAGATTATGAATCATGGAAAGTAGATGTCCGGGTTTTGGTACTATTAGATATTTTGTAGAGGATCAAATGTTGGTGTGCCGATCGGATCTTCAACAGTTGTATAGTAGTATGCATGAGGTTTTTTTTAGGTCATAAAATTTTTCATATAACATTGACATATTACATATTATTTATATTAATGATTTTGAGAATTATGAGGTTTCATTTTTCTAGGATCTTCTCAATCATATTAAAGATATTAGTGATAAGAATATTCGTGTAATGTATTTACCATTATTTCAAGTGATATAAAATCATGGTAATATTCAAGGAGAAACTGGTGAGTTTAAAGAAAAAATGTAGTCCTGGTGGCCCATCATATTAACCTTGGAGGCTATGTTATTGTCGGAAGTCTAGGTCTAGGATGAATTCTTTTAAAGATTGGTGGTTGTAAAACCCCTACCCTTCATGGATGTATGAACTTATGTAAATTTTTTTCTAACTCCCTTTATAAATTAATAAAATACTTCCAAATAAGGTGAGGGGGAAAGGGGGTCCCCAGAGTTTTAGAACATGAAATAATGGGGAAATGTAAATACAATTCATGGATCATGGTTTCACATGGTTAGTATTATTTGTGCACCATATCCTAGGAGATCATGAGTCATTCCGTGACAAACAAATTTGGGCCCAAAACCATGGCATATTTTTTTTAAACATTTGGGTGTCTAATTCAAACAGTGTTACATACCCCCCTCTTAGATAATGTGATATTAACTATTTATTCATTTTTTGGATAAAAATTATATCAAACTATGTTCCTAATTAAAAGAGGTTAATTTTACCAATTTTACAGGTCAATTTTTAATAGTTTTTACCAGCATTCTTCCCTATTTCCTCTTCCAATGGTTCTCGGTGTGAACACATTCCTCCCAATATTCTCATGGTGATTGTCCCAAAATATGTTTAATTAAAAGATTCATTTCTTCAAATAAAATACTTAGGTATTTATGAAACTATTATTTCCTCTATTTTCAAGAAGAAATATGTATGACTGTTTTTTGTCCTTATGGAACTCTAAATACTTTTTTAAATGGAATTATTATATTAATTATTAGAGGTTATATGGTCTTGAATATATGGTCATTAATTATTGAGTGTTTTTCAATGATATAGAGTAAGGTGATATACAATCTTCTCCCTGGTGCTTCTATTGTTTATTTGCATGTGGTTGTTTTGATTCACAACTTTGATATATATTTTTTCCTTTGAGTATGAAATGTAAATTGATCTATTAATTAATATTATATACCTCTCAAGAACCATAGTGGGTCCTTTGATAATTTTGAGACTTCTTTTAGGGCCGCTCCTGAAGTGTCTCGTTCCTTTGAACGTGGTAATGGGTTGAAAATGTAATGGTAAAAGAGATAGATTATTGAACCAATTTCATATATTTTTTGAACTATTTATCCTGACATAAGTGGTTTTTTGGATTAATTATGAATAAAATAGATAATCATATAGATGTGAAAATTATGTATAAATGGAAAAGGGGGTTTCAATATACTATTTAATGTTTTAAATAACCCTGTAAGATTATATTATTATAAAAAACAGATAAATGGGTAAATATGATTAATTATTTAGACCATGTGATAATTGGTGAAAGTAATAAGGGTAACCCTTGATATGCAATGCATTAGAAATAACATGTGTGATGGAAAATATGAAATATGAATTGATGAAATGGTTATACATGAGGGACATGACGACCCCCACTCATGGGTAGTAATTGTTGGAAATGGCATTCCTTATCATTAATGTAATATGCATGGAAATTAAATTCAGTATCCAAGACTAATTTTGATAGACATGTTGTTCCTTAGGTTTATCAAGGGTTATGACATGGATATCAAGAAAGGAAAGGCTATTTGGGTATTCTAATTAAATATATTAGTTCCCCTCAGTATAGGAATTTAAAAATATTAAAAATATTTTTACTTGTTAAAGTTAAATTAAAAACCCATTGTAATATTAAATCTACTTACAATTTGGGATATGTACATTTAATGAATTTCTATGGAAATACAATAAAATGTGACATATGGTTTGTGTAAAAATGATTAATTGTGGGACCTATTTAATATTTATACCTTGTTAATTATTTACTTTTACTTCTACATACACTTTTATTGTTTTTATTCAAAAAAAAATTTTAGACACATTTGGTGGTGGTCCTCTAAGTTGTAGTCACACCCTTTACGGGTCGTTCTTTGGTACTTGAGAAAAAACATGATTTTAGGTTATAATATGGAAAAATTGAATATGTTATATGGATAATATTATATTGGATAAGAAGAAATGATGATGGAATTAAACATGATTTTGGGACCTATTTTGGGGATTCCATTGCATTTTTATTTTGGGTTTCATATGAAAATTTACACTACTATGACAAGGAATGTTTATTTTTTTCTTTTAGGAATTTTATTGTTTTATGTAATTGATTATATGATTAATGGTTATGGATAATTATTAATTTTATATTATTTAACATTTTTTAAATTATTTTATTACACTGGTAATGATGGTATAGTCTCCCTACATTCCTAAATAGGACCTCATTACTAATCAGAGGCCTCTAGAATATTGAGTAGCATTCATGGGGTTACATGGAACACTAACTCTATGAAATTTTTAGTGTAAAATGATCTGCAATGTTAAAATAACCAAACTATTCATCCTCAATTGATTGAAATCGAATAATTAGAGAAAATGAGATTGGGGATATCTTGTAAAGGGTATAACAAAAAATATCTATACAGTCAAGGAGAACTCACTTTAAGAAGATTTTACAATGACATAGAAGGGATATGGATAGAATGCATTGAATTATAGAATAAATAACCCCCCCCCCCACATTATGTTTTAAATATGAATAATAAATTAATTTAATAAGAAAATATATAAAACAAGAATTTGACCATCATGTACCCTTATGGACACAACTAATCACCCAACCTCTACCCATTAGCTATCTAAATGCTAGGAAGACCCACCCCCAACCTTGTACACAATTAGGGACTCGATACTAGTCAACCGATTACTCATTGGATTTTTCTCTTTAGACTTATTGATTAGTTACATGTGAATCATTAAAAACCTTTCCATTGATCCACCACTTACAACTATAACATCATAATTAATTGAAATATACAAGGTTACAAAAATTTTAATTTTATATAGTTGTTCAAATTGAACATCTATTTAGCAATAAAAGCCCCATGAATTTGAGTATAGATTGTAATGGAAAATGTATATTCTACCATGGATAATTGTTGATCCTTCTCTATCAAGAAAATATCAGGATATTATTATAAATGATGTTAGAGTCTTAACATATCATCTCGTAAAATATAAAAACACAATATCATGATAATCATAATACCCATACCTTTCCCTCAACTATTCCACAACTCATCCCAATTGTCTCTTGTCCAAATTAACTCTCATCCTCTATTTAACTAACATACATTTCCAACATAAATTACAAGATCATTACTATCCAAGAAAATAAATGTTCATATCCAGATCATTTCTATGATGATCCCCCAACCTATATTCCTTAATATATCCCTTTTATACCTAAAATATCATGGTTATCCATTTATAAAAATTAATAATTTATCATACACATGTAAAGTAATCTCCCTCGGTCAAAAATAACCTCTTTAATATATATATATATATAATATGTACTTCATTTCTATAGTAAATTTGTTTCATGAAAAATTTCCTTATGAACACACCATATAAAAATCACTTTATCAAACCATGTATAGGATTTTAACTCAATGGTTCACTATATGTGGTCAATTTTAATTCAATTAATTTCACCCTATTGTAACTCTTCGTCGATCTCCATGAAATATCACAAATATTTATGAACACTGTCCATATATCATAATTTATTCTAGATAATAATCACTGAGGTGATTTTCTTAATGACCTATGAATATTCCTCAACCCTTTTTCTAGCCACAACTAACATAGTGATCCCTTTATGATCAATCTATCACAAAACCATATCCTACCTAAATCCTGACATGATCCCATGGGGATAACCCAGACACCTTTTAAATCACTTTATATAATGACACCTACTATGTGTATTAAAAAATACTACTGAACAATCGCTACAAAATATAATCACCTAGTTATGTTGAGTCCCATATTTTGGGTCTTAAATGATTATTTCATCCTTTTTAGATTTAACCTATTTATAAAAGATCTTAAATAAATCCTAGAACCCACTCGAGTAACCCTGATTGAATTCAAAAAAAATATGACATCACATATTAATATATATAAGATTCATGCATTTAAAATTTAGGGACCATCCAACTCATTGTTAGAGTTAACTCAATGGGTTTTCCCACCCAACTATATCTTATCTTATATCAATAAACCTCGTAATCTATACACATGAGTAGTTTTGTGAGACTAAAACCTTACCATAGAGAATATGGAAGGCCCAATTCTTGTTTATTATAATCACATGTAAGAATTTATTATTTGAAATTATTTGAAGATTGAATTTGTTTTTGTCTTTTATCTACAAAAAAAAAAAGAATCCCAATTAATAGATACATATTAAAATATGATATAGTCAATACCATCATTAAATATCTATAATAGGGAGTGAAGGTTAAATAATAAATAATGTTGAAGGGTGGAGGATAAATAGGGTAATATTGCATTAAACTATTGCACCAATTTACTCTAATTTTCCAAAATAATAAAAGTGTAATATATTCAAATATGGGAGGGGAGAGGTTATTGAACATGGCATCTCTCAGTTTCATGTGTTCCAAAAAAATAAGGGGACTATCTAATAAAATATATTATACCCCCTCTTTTAAAAATGAAACATAATATCTATTATCTTTTTGTGGTTATCTATTATTCAACTGGTAGAGTAGTAGACAAACATTGGGGAAAGATACAACTCAATTTCATATCTCGGGGTGTAGCAGCATAATCCCATTCATATGGTATGAGTTGGAATCATTGAAAGTAACCAATTACACACAATTACTCCCTCCTCTTAATTTATATTTACTCACCATCTATAAATATAATTCATTTATTTTTAAATAAAACATATTTTTTCCAAGGATAAATTTAAAAATATAATACATATCCAAAACCTCCAACTTCTAGTCATTATTACACAAATTAAAATTAAAATAGGCACCAATTATATACTATTATACCTTTTTTCCTCTTCAATAAGTTATTAAACAGTTCATTATTAATTCCCTCATATATGTATTCTTCTTCTTAATAAGAATACCAATTATATTGAGACTCTCTATTTACTAAGACAATATATTTTTTAATTCCAAATATTATTTTATAGAAATGGAAATTTCACCACTTAACCAAAAACAAAAATACTATCTTTTCATAGTAATCTTGCCATTATAATTCAATAAATGAATTGGACAACTTCTTAATGAAGTGTATAAGAATAACATTATTTTATCATTCCTGATAACATGTGAAAGTGATAATTGGTATTTCATGTACTATCCTTCTATAAAATCCTCTATACCCATTAATTATAATATCTATAAATAATTTATATATAATATTCAATCCCCCATCTATAAAAATATCATTGTGATCATGTTATCATATAATTAAAACACCACTTTTCAACTTAATTGGATTTAAAGTATCTATTACCTACCCCACCAAGACAATCACATGTTTACTATCATATATCTCAACCTAGTTCTATAATGATATAAATCAATCGAAAATATAATAATAATACACTAAAATGATTCATTATTAGAATATTCACATGAAAAATGAAATCCACTTCTCTATGTCCTACCAAAATAATGTTTTAAAAATTTTATCCTATTTAGTTTCATTTAATAATATTAAAGAAGAATCATAAGTAAACTCCCAATTTTTTTCCTATATATTAAACATGAAAACATAGTCATCACCCACTCTAGTTCCTTATAACTATTCCTTAATCAATTGACCCACTTTGATAAAATTGATCAGAGGAATAACTAATGTTAACAAATGTTACATTTTCTTTGTGACCACTATATTTCTCCCAAACAAAATATTTGCATAATAATTTCTATTCTATCATGATTCTTTCACATAAAAAATATATTATTCATAATTTAAGTGACATATTTTTATGTCACGTAATATCAAGATATTTCAAATGGCCACAACCTACTACTTCTAACCATTGTACTTCTTATCTATCATCACTATCACATAACACCCATAGACCCATGTCAAACCATAATATAAAACCTATTATCATTGCCTCTTGATTCCAAGGTACAACCAACTTTCAACCTAATAAATCCATTATAATTTTCCAAAAAGTCATTATTAGGGTCACAACTCAACATGTTTATGCATTCCTTGATTCATCCATTCCATTATGATGGTATTTCATAAAAAACATACTTTACATTTTCTAATTATCCAAACCTCTTAAATATTCATCAAAAATCCAATTCTTTCAACCATGAATAGAATACCTAATCACATAATGAGGATCCTAAAATGTAACAAGGATTTGGAAAGACTTATTTAGAAATATGGACCAACACTAACCACAATATCCTTCCCTTATTTAACATATTATCCTGAGTTCCAATTATTTACAACACACAAACTTCTAGTATATTTTCACTATGGAATTACCAATAAAAAATAGCATATTAAAATTCAAGGATCACCATTACCCAAATGAAAAATGAATCCCATAAATTCTTCATGATATAATTATGAATCCACTATGGCATGAATAGAGTTTTCACCCCAATACATTAATATAGACTTTCAATTATATTCAATCCAAAATACTATTTTCTAAGGAAAATCCATCCTCTTGTCCCAATGATTTTTATTAATTTTTTCAAAAAATCATATCTTATAGTTATCAATTTGAAAAACATAATAAATACTATCTCAAATTGTATATTAATATAGACCTCATTCATTGGATCATCAAAAACTCGACTACCTCTGTTGTAAGAGAGATCATACAACTTTCATACTCTTAACTGTCTCATTAATAATGTTCTTACCTTTAAAATATTGATTAACTAACCCTCTTTCCACTAAATAAAATTAAACATATTAACATATATTGATTACAATAATACATGTCTCACATGAAGGACATTAGAAAATCTTAAAATACCCTTGTATCACACCCAAATAATGATTTTATGATTCATATCATGGAAATGATAGGATAACACACCTATGTAAATAGGATATAATTCAACTAATTATATATTTCAAACACCTGATAACTATCCATGAAGCAATAATTGGTTTCTCACTCTTAATCACACTCCATATAACCTACATACTTCACTTTAAAAACACTAATCTCTCTAAACTATTATAGTATTAAATATTTTTATTATCTCATATTTAGTTGAAAAATTAAACCACCAACCAATACCCTAGTCCTACACTACCATCACCAATTTAAGTGTTTTCATCACACAACTTGTGTATAATAATAGGAACCTTCGAAATTTATAATCTATAATAACACATCCATAGGGTTCACGTAATTAATATTCTCCGAATAAGGTTTTTAGAACACAAAATAATACATTATTGTCTAATAACTAACACATATGACTTTTCCTATATCATCTCCTAAATAAATTTTCCTTTTAAAACAATTTCTGAAAACTTTTTTGAAAATCAATTTTTCCAATCATAAACAGTCATATTCATATCTATATAATCCTACACACAATATAAAAAACACGAAATCATAAAATTATACCATCCAAACCATTACAAAGTACAAAAAAATTAACACAATTTATATATATGAAAGAAAATACCATGACCCCATAACCTTAGTAACATATACAACCACCGTATGTATGATCCCAATATATAAGATAAATGTTCATACAGTGTTATAATCAATATTAACTCCATTTATGATGACTTAAAATCATAATATAATAATAAAATGCGATATATGATTATTTATAATACCTCATCCAAGATCGATAAAATATTGACTGAATTGAGGGATTCTATAAGACCACATTCATACCTCTACATACAATAAAGGCTTCCATCTTCCAGGGTGGGTATAAAAAATAAATTTAGCAGAAAACAACCCAAATATCATTTTCATATAATATTAGTAAACAACTAAAATAAAAAATAGTCTATAAAATGTGTGTTTATAATAAAAATATCACTGTGACATTAATATAACATTTACCATATCAACTGAAACACATGATCAACATACAACATTCATAAAATTTTGGATTTCCCCAAGTAGGTTAATCATACAAAATATAGAACATTAGGGGAAACTAAATTAATTTAGGAAATATATAATGACCCAAAATTTTCATACATAAATATAATATTACATTAGATTAGTATCCAATACATTCCTTACATACATTCCCTGCGACTATAAATGTTAAGTTTCATTGCAAACTATGTAAACAATATTATAATTTTAGGAAATACATTCAACATTTCCCATAAATATCTCCTAATTTATTAAACTTCATAGATATTCCCTACATAAACCATTCTTCATAACAAGGGTAAATGAAACATAAGAAAGTGTGAGATCAAATTCTATGTAAGGGTAAACATGGTAGATATCAATCGATGATCATAAAAAATAATAAAATAAGAATAAGTGAATGATATGATGAAAATATCATACACAGTTTATAGCCAATATTTCAATGATCATTAACCTGATTCATGGTAAAACAATTATCATTTTAAAGACATGCATCCTGGGATTGATAAATCATCATAAATCAATCATGAACACTAAGTTTGTGACATTTATATATGGTTTCACAATATATTCAAAAAATAATAATATGTAATAGTTAGATACCAAGACCATCAAATCAGAGTGGATCATAAATCCATAAATGTTTCCCATAACATAATAGATTATGCATAATCACTTTTTTCCTATAGTATATCTGGAATTATTTCCCATATTTGTTCAAGCACATCAGCTTGTTTCCCCTAGGGGATCAAGATCATTAGTTTGATTCTATTAATTGTAACATGAGATATAAATATTTACCCAATGCATTGGAGGGGAATATAGGTTGCACCCATCACATAATATATATAAATTTTCATTCATTATAATCATTAACTATTCATAGAATCATTATATCCTAACTAATGTAACGAAATCGGGCTTCATAAATATTCCATAAATGTATCATAGAATAAAACATGGAAGAATAAATTGGTTCCATAATAATAAATTAAAATCTAATGTAAGAATAAGGATATTAATATTGGATCATCTCCCTAGTAAAAAATAAGCAAGGCCAATGGTTTTGGTTTTTAATGAATATAAATTTCACTAAAAGATCATTAAAACGATCTTTGGGAATATATTATTCCCATTATGAATTAAATCATTAAAATGTTAAAATTTCAATAATAGTATGTTAGAAATTTTCTTATAAAATAATCTACAATATATAAAATGGAAACCTCAAATAATTACATTTTCATGAAGGCGTAAAAAAAATTTCAGCCCATACAGCTTAGATAAATGATTCATTTATTATTTTAAGTAAAAATTCAAAACATCCTCATTCAGAAAATGGAAAGAATTATATTTTTATACAATTTTTTAAAATTAAAAAATTGGATAAAATTTATTTAATCGATTACTATATAATAGTAGAATAATTATTTTTATCATTTTTAGAATGGATGGACATAGAGGAACAAATATTATTTTACATAAGATAGAAATAAATTCGAATATTCTTAATTATAATATATATTTCTATTTAGTAAATAAAATGAGGAACATTAAAAAAATGTTCAATTTAAGGAAATAAAAATATTATAATAAAATTCATGTGTATCTTGAGATATATATCATAATATTTCACAATCATGTACATAATCCTAAAAAATATAGATAAATATCAAGATTATATCTTTAAACTCTTAAAAAATTGGTAATATTTGAATCATAAGACTCATGAATGATAGAAACTTATATCAATATCTATATCCCATAATTTCCATGATAAAAATAATAATTTACATTCAAGACCAGTATATGTAACACCCCAATATTTTGTGAAATATTATTTTCGAATTAATTTAATCCTTTGATATTTTTCATTTAACAAAACATTAAAATAAATATTGTGTTATATAAAAGAACTATGATTCACTTTCCTTTAATAAAAACCCATGTAAATCCTGAACTATATTAAATATATAGATTATATTTTGGTACACAGAATACAAGGTTTGTCTTGTGTTACACACAATGCTGATTTTCTTCGATATAATTTGTTACATGCAAGAAGTATATTTATGAAAGTACAACATACTATTAAAATAATTTCTAAACTATTATTATTGTTTTAACCTATCCATTAGTATGGAATATATTAAATAATTATTATTTCAACCTGTGAATAAAATGAACCCTTTATCTAGAAATTAATGTATGGTATATTTGAAAATACAAATTTTATTTTCAATGAAGACTATTTTTCTATGTATAGACACCATTTTATACCTGTAAATTTTAAAAAATATTGGTGATTGTTTATAATTTATTAAATATACAATAAAATATATATACATTTATCCAAAATATTTTATAGGGATAAGAAAGTAATTGATCCAATTTTATGAAAAAATATATATTTCTAAAAGTTAATTTTATCTCCCTCTAATAGAGAAGCCATTTTAGATATGATTTTTGAAAATTTTATAATTTTTATATGAATAAATAAACATCATTTATGAAAGTGGAATATCAAAATTTACATGGGTTGATTTTTTGTAATTTTTGTAGAAGTTCCATTTTTAAATGAATAGTAATGAACACTGAATTTTAATTCAAAACTGTTTTTTCATATAATTAATTAATAAGGGTAAATTAAAATTTTTTTTTTGGTTTTAATGATTAATAAGAAAAATTAAAAATAATTTAATCCAATTTATGTCATTTTAATAAACATCACTTTGATATTGGATATTAAAACATAGCAATCATTTGAAAGTTTTTACTTCAAAACCCTACATTGTCGTCCTGTCAATTGGATTAAATTTAAATTAATTTCCTTCACTTATGTGATAGGAATTTGGAAAATTTAATTGGATATTTGGAATAAACATAATTTATAATTTCTAATGAGTTAAATTTTTTTCGCCCAAAATATTAGGGAATAAAATTAAAATTAATTTTAGTAATTAACCTAAAACTAAGATTTACAAGGGAATTAAACAAATACTTACGAGGTAAAATGACATATAAACTTGTCAAAAATCTGTTGGATGGCCATAAATCAAAAATAGCATCACTTTTTTCTAATTGGTTACACTATTTGAGCCACATGACATGGGAAAAATGTGGGTGGGATTCTGTATTAAAAAATTTACCACAATATCACTAATCCTCCACTATAAAAAGGAACTCACCACAACCATCAATTCACATCTCTAAATCACTTTGGAGAACCCAACCCTAGCTAAAATAAGCTTAAAAATCAACAAATTAATACTAGAATCCTCCATTTGGGTATGTATCCATCCAAGTAATCCCTTTGGTGCAATCAAAATGTAGTTACCTAAATAAGAGGTAACTTCCGTCCCTAAGATCCTTTGTTTTTTGTTCATTTTCCACCCTCTAAAATAAAATTATTCATTAGTTATATAATAAAAATTTTATCTTTAATATTCATAAATGTTTTTAGTCTATTTGTTAGACCTTCATGTACACAAAAAACCATCTAATGGTAAATGAACCTACTGCTCTGGTGTACGGTGAACTACCGCCTCACGAAACGATGTTGTTTTTTTCCATTTCCACCTATCATGTGTGATATTTATGATGGTAACACTAATTATATATTAAATTTATGATATTTATGAATCCTATATTATTATTTAGTTATTATATAAAACATTCCTTAAATCATTTCATTTTTTTGGAATACGATAACATCGTTTGTGGAAGTGTGGTGTTCCACCTCCTCAAAGAGATATGATTCGTTCACACTTTACATGTAATGTAAAAAGGATTAGATTAGTAATAATATATGATATATATGAAGTAATAATTATACTTTAATGATATTATACATATATATATATATATATATATATATTTGTTACTTTCTTTCTTTCAATATTATAATAATACAGAAACATCATTAAAGTGTTTGAAGGACCCACTATCTTCATGAACAATGCATTTTGTTAAATATTTTTATATTTTATATATTAATTTGAATACTAATTTTCTAAATATATATGATATTTCTATCATGTTTTAGATTATGGATATAATAATATTACTAGGAGGACCCAAAATAAAAAAAATCAATACATTACAGAAAAATAAAGCAATTATTACCCAAAATGTTACATTAACATTGAGATATTAATAAACATGTAATATAAATTTATAATAAAATAATATTTGGTAATATATATAATAATAAGTTTCTATTTTATATGTATAATAAACTTATATATATTATACATGAGTTTTGAATGATTAAAAGTAGATTCAACAATTACGGTAAGGGGATTTCATCTCCCTATTCATTTCCAGGAAATACATGGATTATTCCCAACTCTCTTATTTTTTTGTGTTGTATATACTACCCTGTGAACTTTTATATTATCATGAAATATCTTGGGTACCCTAGTAACCTGATAAATGAGGCAGCCCTGACATTTCCCTAAGGGAATTTCTGATCCCCACGGGTCATGGACTAGCACCATGCATCCTAAAAACTAGAAGTTGGAGATATTTTTCCACCATTAATAGATAATTAAAAGAAACAGGGAAGTATTTATATCAAAAGAAAATCCATAGGGAGTAATTAACTAGAAGCCAAACATGCATCAAATCTCAATATTCTACAACCTATGTACCCAAATAAAGAATAACATCCAAAGTCTCTAATGACACAACACACCATGTCCAAGGTCTAATAACTTCATCCATTTCCAAGATATACTTTACCCTTTCTCGAAATTATAGGGGGATAATCTAAAAACACCTGGAAGAACATGTAGGGTGTGAGATGAAAATCCCAAAAGCTTCTCACCAAGGATTCCATAATAAATTCCAATAACCAAAGTAACGGTTTCAATTTTAGAATAAAAAAGTTTGGGATTTTATTGTATATTTACAGAATTCATGATGTAAAGTTCAAAAGATAGAAAATACATTATGAAAAGAATTTACAAGTTTTAGAATATTTATCCAAATTGGATTAAATAAAAAAATTATATAAAACTATTATATAAATTCCATTGTAATGTAAATCAGTTTAACAAAATTATATACAAATATATGTCATATATAATCAAGAAATCAACATGGACATATACCAAATAGGTATGAAAGATAGAGGCTATATGACTCCATAGTCTCTAAGTGGTGACAGAAATATGTCTCCACATGCGTCCTCTGAACACCAGTCAGAGAGGAATTTCCACCATCACATAAGGGATGTGACCTACTCTATCTATGTTTTAGAGAATTTTATAGTGATAGAGTGTGTCCAAATAAATCACAATATTACTAATGATTTCATGTTTCCTTATACAATCAATGATGTTTAATTTATTTTAAGACATCTTAAAATACAATTGAACCCCATTCCCCTATTTCAAATACCAATTTACCATTTAAAATAAAAATATATTTGAAAAAAAACATTCCTTTTTAAAAATATAAAACCACTTGGTTTCTATAACAACTTTTAATGTCTAATTTAAAATTTAAATAATTCTATTTATTTTGTTTCAAAAGATAAATTAAAAAATTCAATTGTAACCATATCAATCCATTTTTAAGCATGACCTAATTAAACAAAAATGGGAATTTTTCCCAATTTCATTCTAATCCCATTTCAAAAGACCTAATTCCATATAATTAGGTGTTACTAAAATCCAATTGAATGAAATTTTTTACAATTGATTTTAAATAAAAAACTGAAATTATTCAAGCAATTTGAGGTTAATCAATTTTAGGAATCACCTACATTTTCACCCAAACTCAATGTCCGCAATGAAACGCTCCAACAAAAATGAAGGAATAAAAGACATCGAAAATAAACCATGAAATGATATCCAACAAGACATAGTATAGATCAATCAATTTTAGGATGATCTATTAAACAAAAAGTATGAGAAATAGTAAGAGACAATGAAAATGGTAGAACACGTACCCAGGAAGTCACACCAAAAGAAAAATGTTGGTTGAACCCCAGATAAATGAACCTGAAAGGTTTGTATGCTCTAATATCACATGGGATATGATTTATGGTGAGAGTAATAAAACTAGAGATACGAGAAATTGAAATTTCATGGGTATTTCCTATATATAGTCGGATCATGGGGAATTACACAAGCTGTAATTCCTTTACAAATCAGGATATCCATGATTTCAAAAAATGATCAAATACCCATTACCTAAAATAAAAATATTATATTTAATTAAGTCAATTCATGTAGGGAATTGTCACATCATGTAATGTTCCACATAATGGATCCTTCTCATGACATGAACCAAGCAGAAGTTACACATCGTGTAAGTTAGTTACACATTGTGAAAACAAAATGCAGCCTGCAGAAATGACTGATTAAAGGTAAGAGTTGAACAAATCTATGAATTCACCATTATATTTATCCTACCAATTCATTATCAACCATAAAAATACAATTAAAATGTAAAAGCACAAGGAATGTTAAAAGAAATACCTATCAGATTAGTAGTGGGATGGTACAACCTCCCCACTATATAATCATTTTTCCGCAAAAGCTTATGAATAATATCTTGTGCCAAACATTTGAGGCCAGTACTATCCCATTAGTTCAATGTGTTTCCACATATCATGATTATCATAAAAAACCTTCCATAGAACATGATATAAATGTATCATACTCTCGTGAATTACATTGCTCTTACAATGAGGTATCCAGATTGGCCTCTCAGTAAAAGATAAATCAGGTTCAATCTTAAGATCCCTCTAGATAAAAACGTGTTATTGATCAAAGAGAAACATCCTCATCTATGATACATGGAATATTTTATATATCGATATTAGATGTGGTGTATAATCTAAATTTTATGAATCTTTCCCCACATTTTCTACAACATTGAAAGATCCCACAAAATGTAAAGCAAGATTACCTTGCCTCCCAAGCTGTAGATGAACCAACCGAGGTGAATCATTCAATAAAACCTGATCAAAAATTGAAAACTAAAAGAATCTATATTGACAATCATCAACATATTTATATTTTATTTGGGTAATTAACATTCTTGGATGAATTAATTGAATACTTGTTGTCATCTCTTATAGAAAACTTCATTTGACCAAGGAACATCCACCAATATATTAGCAACACAATAGAGATTAAAAGGATAGAAATACAAGGCCTCTAAGAGATCAATTATGATTTTATACTGGTAACTATTATTATAAGAATACTCAAGCTTCCCAAATGATCATCTCAAGCCCCACCGATGTTGAAAACACAAGCCTGTAGCATGTCCTCAAGAATATGTATATCTCTCTCTGTCTAGCCATCTTGTTGGAGATTCTAGGTCAGGCTCAAATAGAGCTGAGATTCCTATTACTCCTAATGTATTATACCTAATTGGGAAGTGAACTGAGAATCCCAATTAGAAACTATTGTTGATTGAACTCCGTGAAAATACAAAATCTCTTCCGCATATACATTTCCAATATCCTCAACTTTGTCTATATAACAACTAGATATAATGTCATCCAACTCTATTAGCATGTAGATCATATGGAATATCACATTATTTCCTCTCTGGGTCTGAGGAATCCTAACCAAAAAATCCATATTTATTTAATCCTTCTTTTAATTAGGGACCGGAAGTGTCTGATGTAAACCCAAAGTTTTCTAATGCTCGGCCTTAACCTGTTACCATTTATAATATTGGGAAAAAAATTATTAATTCCCCATATCATACCTAGCCACTAGAATTGGAATCATATTTCATATAAAATATTAGTGTTTCCTATAATCACAACCCATTGGAATTATGAAAATCCCCCATCATTTCATTCATTTCCATCATTTCCACTAACAGCATAATGAAGCGATTTTGATAACCTGGAATAGCCACATTGGAGAACGACCATTGGGAAACTATATCCCTATTATAAAGAGAGTCTATAATTATATTTAATTCATCATAAAATATTGTATCCTAATGAATCATCTTGAGAAGAGTGGAGTTTAATAAAAGTCTAAAAAAAGAAACCCCATCCCCTGATTCTTGGACAATAATATGCAACTATGCAATGAGATACATCAAATTAAACTCTTGTGAATACTATTTCACTACCTGTTTTGGATGTTTCTTTCTCAACACATCTTCAATGAAATTACATTTCCTTGGGTAGTATGTGATGTCAAAGTCCAAAGATTATAGGTACCCCACCGAACAACTCTGGTGGAGGTTAAAATATTTTTGATAGATTATATAACTCAAGCTGTTTTGGTCTGAATACATTGTAAACATTTTTATATAAATGTAATTCATCCAAATCGTATGTTTGTGAATTACTACATAATGTTCAAGGTCATTTCAAGGATAATTATTCTTGTGAAGACCGAGCTGATGAGATCCATAGTCAACGAATTGATTTCCACTCATTAGAACAAATCCCAAAACTGAACTTGATGTATCAATGAAGAAAACACAGTTCTTTCCAGCCTCTATAAGAATAAACACCTATGTAGTAGACTAAAGGTATTCTAGATCAAAAAAACTCTGAAATTTATCATTTCATGAAAACTTCTCTCCCTTCCCAGTTAGAGAAAACCTTGGAGAATCCAAATTTTTGAATTCCTTCATTAACCAAAAATAATATCTAGTTATTCCTATTAAGATCTAAATCTGAAATACATTTAATAGTTTCTCCCAAGTTATAACAGGCATAACCTTCTCTAGATCAACTCATATTCCTTTTTTAGATGTTGCATGGCCCAAGGATTCCACTTCCCTAATCCAGAAATCACATTATGAAATTCTTTCACAATGTCGATGAATACTCAGAAGACACTGAACTATTATTTGATGATTTTCATGATGCTTATTATATATTGAGTAAATGAGGATGTCATCTAAAAATACTTACATAATGTTATACATGTACTCATGGAAAATCTAGTTCATCAAAGCCATGAAAAATGAAGGAGATTTTTTTATACCGTATGGCATAAAAGGTTACTCATAATGCACATACCAACCCTGAATGGAGATTTTAGGATTATGAGACTGCTTTTTTCCTTAACTAATGGAGACCAACGTGATGACCAATCATTGAGAACCACTTATACCCTTTAAAATGATCAAACAGAATATCATTCCATCACAATAGATACTAGTTCTTCACTGTAGCCCAATTTAGACATTGGTAATAAACACTTATGAGAAGAGAACCATTAGATTTATTATAGTATAGAAATAGCACCACCCAAGGGGAAATAGTTGGGAATATAATGACTTTCTCGTGAAGATAATACAATGTGTATGTCAGCTCTTACAGTTCATCTAGTGTTATTTGGTAAGATTTTATTGATACGGGTTGAGTAACATGCATTTTGTCAATAGAAGACACAACCTCTTTACTGGTGTAAAACTGTATTATTTAGAGGGAAACACGTTTGTAAACACAATAAAGACTTGTGGGAGATTACTTGTCAGTGATTCCCACACTATATAAAAATTGAAAACTTATATTATTTTCCCATAATTTGGATATGATGGTATGTTCCTTCTTTACCTTTTCTCTCATTCTCTATAAAATATAAGAGACACAACATAGGGTGTAGTAAGGTAGACCTATAGAATATAATAATTTATCTGAGATTTATTTGAAATGATCCAATCTATCTTGAAACTAATGTCATGAGGTTTTATGTCAAGGAACAACAAATTCCAAGACATTGCGACATCTGATACTGAGAAGATACATGGAGGACTGTGGAGAACCTACTCTCTCATTCTACCAATGGGTGTATTAATATCCATTTCACAAGATAAATATTTAATAGGATGATTTTGAAGATTATAAATATGTTTCTAAATAAATTAATGAGATGCACATGTATCAAATAGAGTAATATCTAATGATGAAGATGTAGTATTAGTACCTCTCACAGTCGTTAGACCCATGCACGCTTCCTTTAGAGACTCTTCCACTATGTGAAGTAGCTTATTTCTAGATTCCTATGGCTAGAACCATTTTATATGTGAATAATTTGATTTCCCCATAGTATAAGGGGAGATTATTATCATGTTTAACTATATGGAGTAGATATTATAAGGCATAATCTCTCTATGTTCTATGATCATCCACAAGATCCATCGTTCTTGCATGCCTCATTGAAATCCCTCTTATAATTTCTTTCTTTCCACATTTATATAATATCAATTGACTTACTCTTAGTACTATAGTAGGTCTGGAATGACCCTGCCATCAAGAATTTCCACAAGAATCATCACGCTTCAAATTTACCATGAAGGAAGTCTTGCTACCCCTGGGTGAAAAAGAAACTCCCATCAACCCTGACAATCCATCTAGGTCCATATCAACCATTATATCCCTATCTACCATATCAACATAAGTTGGATGAGTTAATATGAAAAACTGAAAACATAAATATTATAGAAGTCCTAATAAAACCACCAAGCCTTTATGCTCTAATTAGATACAATCTCAAGTTCATACTAAATGAGTAGAGTAATGTAATTTGAATACTCATTCATGGTTCTCTCAGTCCCCTCCATCTTGAAAAACTCCATAGCCTTAGAATTCACCATTGAATATGGATATAATTGGTGAGTAAAAATAACCTTGATGTCCTTCTATATTAATACCATATGTTTCTTTATTATTACCATTGTGTCCCACCATCTCCTGCTCGGTCCCTCTAGCAGGATGGTGACACACTTCACCTTGATCTCATACAATGTCTCTAAGAACTCCAATAGTTGGTATATCCTTCCTAACCATTCCTCAGCATGTTGAGGATGAGTGAAGACTTTGAAAAATGGTGTATTCTAGTGAAGGATCTATTGAGAAATAACATTGATAATTTACCTCTGAGGATCCATAGCTACAGCCTGAATGGGAACTAGAGGTAGTTCATCTCTCAGAGCTTGGATAGTGTGCACAATCACCTCAACTAGATTCAGTTACACTAGAGTATTCTCTAACTATAGTTAAGAAAAACATTCCTCTTCATTCCAATTTTCACATATTCTCATAGTCATGATGCTAAGAAACATCATTTGTATACAAGGAAGACATCAAATTAACACTCAAACAAAAAAATGAGGGAAACATCACCTTGATCGATAGAAGAAGCAATATTTTCATTTCACTCTACACAAATCAAAATAGGGAAAAGATTAGAACTAACATGATGTCTGTCACTAACCATCTATAGTAACATATGGTTCATTATTGTGATAGCAGTACATGTACTCAATCAAAACTACCTCCTATGTCCTGACATTGTTTCACAATGGCATACTAACTTGAAGATAAAATCTTAATCTCTTTGGATACCACTTTGTAATGAACCAACATAGATACCATAGCAACAAAATAATCGAGTTGGCCATGACATAGCTTTAAGAGAGCATCTAAACCCCATGGGTAGGTGGTTAGAACCAAGTATCATAAAAACTGGATGTGGGAACAAATTATTCACCAACAATGTGGATATAAAAGAAAAAGGGAAGTATTCCTATCAAATGAAACAATATTGGGAGTAATGTACCAAATGTAAAATAAGGATAAAATCCCAAAGTGCTACAACCCAAGTACTAGAAGAGGTAATAATAGACCAATTCCCTAAGTAAACAACCCACCATGTCTAAGGTTCAACATCTAGATTCAGCTCCAAGTGATCCTTTCCCCTAGCTCAAACCAGTATGGAGATAATCTACAAACACTTGATGTTCAAGTAGGGTGTGAGATAAAAATCCATATAGGGTATCAGCATGGAATACATAAGAGATTACAAAAATATATTATTCAAATGAATGATATCTATTTTATAATAAATATTTTTTCATTTTAAAGAATAATTAATCTATTCATGTTATACAGTTCATGTGATGGAACATATGTTATGAAATGTCCTTACTCATGAGGGAATATTTTTAAAACAATGTATTATATAAAAAAATATATATGAAATAGTATATATTAATTTAAAAGGCATGTAAATCAGTTTAACAACATTTGAATACATTTATATCTAAGGTATAATCAAGAAAGCCACATGGGCATCCTCAAAATAGGTATGAATGTTCCAGGATATATAACACCACAATATCTATGTTATCAAGTAAATAATTTTACACACACATCCTTTTGACACTAGTCATAAAGGAATCATCACCATCGCCTAAGGGATGTGACCTACTGAAATTTTTTTAGAACATTGTATAATCATAGATTATGTAAAAATAAAACACAATATACCTAAGGATTGCATGTTACCTTACCCAATCAATGATGTAAAATATATTTTGTGAATAAATAAAATAAAATTAATTCACATTATTCCATTTCAAATGTCAATTTTCAATTTAAATACAAAATAGGTTTCAATCAAAACATGGATTTTTAAAAATATAATACCATTGGAGTTTTATAAAAAATTAATCCCTTTTCACAATTAAAAAAATTACATCAATCAAGTTTTTAAAATAAAACTCAAAAATTCTATTGAATCCATTTTCATAAATTTGCAGACATTCCCAAATTCAACGGAAAACGAGGGTTTTTTCAAAATTTCTTTCCAAAATATCTCAAACCTCCCAATTCACATCAATTTGATTTTAACTAAAAATAATTGAAATAATTTTCAGGAAATTTAATTTAAATCAATGACTAAAATATATTAATCAATTTAAGGTTAATAAATTTTACCAACTATGATGGAATCACATAACTTTTCCCAGAAACTCAACACTCTCAATGAAACCCACCAATAAGAACAAACGCGCATAATACCTCAAAACTCAACCTAGAAACCAGATCCAGCAATATAGATTATAGATCCATAAATTTTCAAGATTATATATTAAACCCTAATGAGAAGAAACAAATAGAGGAAATGAAAAGGGAGAACACTTACCTGGGAACTGAAACAATAGGTGCAATGATGATCGAATGATGAATGAAAAGACCTAGATGATTTCTCCTGGATCACTTCGGATAGGTTTTCAGTTGAGATAAATAAATCTAGGAATGATTAAAAATGGAAATTTTTAGTGGATCTACAGGCATATATTTGAAAAGAAGGAAATTACACAACATGTAACTCTTTTACACATCGTGAAATCCACGATTTCCAAATATGAAAAAAAACAGTCCACTCATATTGAAATATCATCTTTAATTCTCTCATGTCATGTAATTACTCATAATATCATGTAACCTTTCACGTTGTGAATCCTTCTCACGGCATGGACCCAGCAAAAATTACACATCGTTTAACCTATTTACATGTCATGAAAACCTCTTACATCCTGTAGAAATGATCAGTTAAATATTAGAGTGCATCAAATCCTTGACTTCGCCATTATAAGTATCTTCATAGTTCATTCTCAACCCCACCCAGTCAACGAAAATGAAAACCCCAATGGTGAAGTTAATGACTTACATGTTAAGCCAGTAATAGGATATTACATATATCATTAATTTCCTATATTTAATGCTATTTAACGTTTTAAATGATTTTATACTCTCACATGGACAACAATTATAAATATACACATGTATTAAGGTTTTTCCCCTCTCACTTTTATTTTTATAAGGTAGACTCCATGTACACAACATATTTCTTATATATGGTGTGAATACATCCGGTGGATTTATTATTATTATATTATTATTATATATAAATTCATTGGAATTTATATATCTATATTATTATATTTCATTCAAGGGGTTATGGGGTCAAAATTTACTAAATTAGTAAATTATTTTTGTTACAATTTTCCATCTTTGAGACACATTCCATGATATTCACCTATATTCTTCTACAAGGTGTGTAAACTACCCATTGACAAGTTATCTCTTGAATATAATTCTTCCCATGATATTTTAAACTTTATGTAATTTCATTTTCTTACACGAGGATTATGATTCAAAGATACCATATGGTAATAGTTTATTATAACAATCCCATCATTTATTGGGATTATTTATGATTGTTCTTTCATTGATAAAATATTATGATCCATATATCAATAAAACTAATGAATTTTAGTCTACTATAATTATCCAATATATTTTCATTTATTAGTACCATTTTACTATTTGTTGTTACTTATGTTAAATAAGAAAATATTTTTGTGAAAATACGAATTTATTTCTTCTTTCAGACAAAAATATGTATTCTTTCCAAACCATGTTTTTGAGATTTTTTTATAAAATATATTAATATCACCCCATGATGCCTAAAGGAAAATTTTGGCCACATTTTACCAATTTCAATAAATGATTCTAAAATGAATCGTCATGTTATTTTCTGGTTTTTGATCTTTTTTATCCTTTTGTGGTGCAAATGGAATGGTTGGGATGTATGAACATACCTATTGTCATGATCGTCAATTCCATAAATTTTCCTTTATAATATTACAAGGTTATTTATAAATAATATATTGTTCTATAATTCAGAAAAAAATTTCGAATTTTATGTGGTTTTCAAAGAAAAAATGTTTTAAAATTTTTTCTGTTTAGAAGTAGTTTTTAATTATTTTCAATGACTTCTTTATATGTTTCGAGAAGTTAATTTGAAAGAAAATTATTTCACTAGATTCATGCTTTCATTATAATATTTGAAATCCATTTTCTAGAAAAGGGTTTTAATAATGATTTTATACTTATTTGTTGGTTTTCAATTTATTTTCAAATAAGGAGGTTTTAAAATATGGTTATAATATTGTTTTATTTTTTTTTAATGAAAATGATTCTAAAAAATTTTCAAATAATATTTTATAAGTTTTCAAGGAAAAATATTTTCCAAATTTTATATAGACTCCATTATAATTCATCATGTTTACTCTAAAATTAAATTGATATAAATGGGTTTTATGTTTTAAAATGTATTTTTTTCTAAAGAATGGATAACTTACTCAAAAAATTATTTCAAAGGATCATTCTAAATTAATTTCCATATAAGATGAAATTAGTTGTTGGCACTCAATCCTTCTCAGGAAATGATCTAAATTTTCTATTTATATTATTTCTTTGAATGGTTTTTTATGTAATGATGTTTATTAAAACCATTTATATTTCATTTGTAACATTCTTATTAAACCCTCTTCTTTTCACATGTTATGATTTGATGAAATTATTATGAAACTTATATCGTCTCCCTAGGATATGCATTGATTACAAGTTTATGATACTAATTTAATTTCATCAGTTATGATATGATGATTGTTTATGATCAAGTGGAAAAAATGTATGTAAGATTTCATTCTATGATAGATGGGTCCTATTTCTCCCTCTAATTCATTCGGAAATGATTTATATCTCATGAAATAATGATGGAAATTAGTTCGACATGCTTGATCAATAGAGGAATATAGGGAAACCCGATTCGGTAATGGAATATGGGGAAACCCATTCCACTATGGGGAGATAGGGAAACCTGATCCACTATGGGAATATGGGTAATCATAATCCACTATGGAGGGGTACGGAAATGAGATCCACTATGGGAAGATAGGGAAATATGGACTCTTAAAATGAAAGGACTATGACTATGGATGGTGTTGTTTCCATTCCCTTAAGTGTTGTCCCCATAATGTGCCCTGATAAATTATATAAATGAATCTTTACATATAGGGAGAGATATTAAATGCTTATATGTATTCCACACTCTCATGTCTTAATCCTATTTTATGCTTTCGTGTATTACAATTTTGATCATGTTATGATTCCTGGATTATGAAAATATAATTTTTATGCCATGATTATGTCTATGAACTATGAAATGAAAAGAATGATTTCCTACTATTATGATAAATTTATCATACCCTTCTGATAATGTTTATTCTTACATCTCTCCTTAGTTTACCCTTAGTGGGAGTCTGGGATCACCCCCGTTTATGTTTCCATCCACAATTTATAAATATATATTTTATCTATGATATTTCTAGGAAGTGTGATAGTATTGGAGAAATTAGTTGGAGATAATATAGCTAAATCATGCACCAGTGTTTGTGTATCCATGTTTTCAAATGCACTAAATTAATATGGACTTTTGGTGTCTATTTATGTAATGATTTAAGTATTCCAAAAAATATTCAATTTCTATCTATGTAATGAATATGTTGTTACAGTTGGTTATCAAGTAAAGGTTTAGTCATCCTATGGAAATTAAGATGAGACAACCATTGTGTTAACTCTAAGGACAAGTATAAGGATAAAGAAATGTACAGGAAATGTCATGGGATTTTGGTAAATATAAGAGTGATTGGTTTACTATAAATGCATCTCAGTTTGGATAATACATGTGTAAATGGTTCTAGAATATATTTACCTAGGAGTAACAACTCTGACAAGGTACACCAGGCCTAACTCAAGAAAAACCTACTACACGACAATGGGCCTTACTACTCACCTGGTCTGACAGTCTCGCGGGATATGCTTTTGAAATTCACAAACTCTTTGTTAACCATAATGAAGAATTTTAAAATTATTTAGCTATGAAAAACCAATGATAAACATAAGGTGATAAATATTAATTTGGGTGTCATGATTTTGATATCCTATATGTGGTTTTTCATGATTGTGTGGTTCCTCACTATGAAAATTGTTTCATACACTATGATTTTTGTTTTACATCAATAGAGGGAACCATGAGGAACTGGGTTACAAAAGAATTTAAACAACAACATGATTATTATCATTCATTGTCATGACACATCCTTGGGGCCCGTGTCATGACTACCCCAAGCCTGCCTTCCATAGGTTAGGGGCTGGCGACTACCACCAAAGACGTAAATCCCGATAGCTGGGAAGGCATTGACTTTATAAAAGTAAACAAACACACATACTACAAGCGGAAGTAATACACTAAGAACAAAAGAAAGTGCTGAAAAGAATGTGGGCCAGAATACAAACCCAATCGAAAGTACAGCTATAACTGAAAAAAAGTACAACAGAAAAAGACAACAGCTGGAAGAGAGGAAGCAGCTCCTGGGTCATCCTCCTCGAATCCTACCTGAAGGGTAGGTACAGATAGCGCAGCTCCTGGATCATCCACCACAAATCCTGAAAGGAACATACGTGACACAATCAAATGATTTATACCTGGTGAGATGACCTGGTTTGAGCTGACTTTAAAACTTTGGAAACACACACGCAATCAGTGTTTTTCGTGCACAAAGTCAGAAATCAGAAGTCAGGGTCCTGGTGTACAGATACGTCGGCCGCCACACCAACAATGGACTCCCTGAACTGAAGACCACACTCGGTACCCTTAACAATATTGCTTCACATAGAAAAATATCAGAGTCCTTAGTTCTGTGGTAGAACTGAACTCCTATGATACCAATTTGTCACTCTCGCTTCCAAGGGTCGAGTCACATTGTCGGCATCAGTGTGAGGTCACTGGGTCTCCTCCAGTAGAAATCTCGAAAGTGAGGGTCAAGTCAACAGTTTTAACCGGCACCTCTCAGTATACCAAACAAAAGGACAAGAAAGAAAACATCACAAAGATAAGTGTCTTTTTATTATTGCAGCTCATAGTAAAAAGACACAAATACAACCACAACATGGAACTAGAAGTACAAGGGACGTATCCACTAGTTCCTCTCCGGTCCACCTTCTCCCAGAGCTCTAGTTCCTTGTCCACTGCTCGGCTGTTACTCAAGAACCCGCTGCTGCTTCTGCCTCGGTGGCTCCTCCAACACCCACGGATCAACTGTGCGAGGAGTCGGACAGTCACGTGCCATGTGACCCTTCCTGCCACATGAGAAACACTGTCCATTTCTAGCACGCCTGGCTCTGACTCCACCCCGGGTTCCCCGCACTACTGATCCTATAACCCGAGGTCTCCCACCTGTTTTTCTGGTCTTTTTTGACCTAAGCATCATCTGTATACTGCCTACAGATGACTCAGCTACTGATGGGAAAAAAATGCGGCAAAGGCAGTCGCTCTTAAACACGCTCGGGGTGTAGAGGTAATATTACAAACTCCACCCTGAAGAAGGTCTCAAAGTCTCCCCATGTGAAGGTCATCCTGTTGCAAAACTGGAACAAGTGGCTCTAACACCTGCCTACTGCTGCCTGAAGAATTCTGGCAGCAAAGATCACCATGAAATCTGCCAGCATCCCCACTAGCCTGAAGACTCTCACAATAGACTCCAGCCAATCCTCAGCCACCTGTGGGTCCGTCTCTCCCCAGAACCTAGGTGGCCTCTGGTGCTGGAACTCGTACAGCGCACTCAAGCGGCGTGCATCGCCTACTGCTGGGGCAAGTGGCATCGGTGGCCCAACATATGGTAGTACCACTTGTGCCTTCGCTGGTGCCTCTACTGCAAGAGGGCCCTGTACCTCTACAGGCTATTAGGGGGTGTGCACTACTGTGTTTGTGTAGCATGCCCCGATGGGAATCACTACTGTGTTTGGGTGGCTGGCCCGTGGTACTTGATAGGAGGAGTACTTCAACAGTCTTAGGTTAGTGAGCAGTACCTCGTAGCCATGACAGGATCACTGTATACTCCAGAGACGGGGCTCTTCATCTGTTACAGTTTCGATAATGAAAATCCTAGTTTGAGCGGAGTCTATGACCCTTTGTGTTTACCTCATGATTGAGATGGGTCACTTGATAACTTAGGTATATGTATGGGCATATACGTGGGTATTGGTTATCCTTTGATTTCATATTCTTTGTGTTTCCTCATGATTGAGATGGGTTACTTGATAACTTAGGTATATGTATGGGCATATACTTAAGTAGAGGTTATCTGTTGAGATATTCTTTGTGGTTATCCTTTTTGGTTTTAGTGAGACCTTGAGGGAATCGGGGTCCCTACTGAGTATCGTTATACTCACCCCTCCACGGGCTATGCCCGCACCTCGTTGTGTTGGTTTCAGACGACGGGCAGTGCTGACGGAGGCCGAGTGTTCGAAGACTGGACGATACCCGTTGGTGGACCTCACGACGAGTCAGTATCAGGAGGTGGAATTCACAGCGAGAAGATACTCGGAGGAGGTTGACGGGAAAGATCGTTGTGGAGGCTATCTGTACCTACCCTCCAGTTAGGATTCGTGGTGGACGATCCAGGAGCTCCGCTATCTGTACCTACCCTTCAGGTAGGATCTGAGGAGAACGACCCAGGACCTGCTTCCTCTCTTCCAGCTGTTGTCTTTTTCTGTTGTACTTTTGTTCAGTTGTAGCTATACTTTTGATTGGGTTTGTATTCTGGACCACTTTCTTTTCAGCACTTTCTTTTGTTCTTAGTGTATTACTTCCGCTTGTACTCTGTGTGTTTGTTTACTTTTATAAAGGCAATACCTTCCTAGCTATTGAGATTTACGCCTTTGGTGCTAGTCGCCAGCCCCTGGCCAATGGAAGGCGGGCTTGGGGTAGTCATGGCACGGGCCCTGAGGACGTGTCGTGACATTCATATGGGATGATTTCTGGATTAATGGATGTAGTAATCATGCCTAATAAATTTTCAGAGAACATGATTAAGAACATGTACCTTAACAAACTCTCTTACTCACTATGGAACATAAAGAAAGAGTTTGATAAGTGTCTGGGTATTGTACAACATTGAGGAAAGAATATTTAGTCTCCTAAATGTCGAGAATGTGGTAAGAATCACCCATGTGAATGAAATATAGGAAGAGAATTATATTTTGAAAATTGTAAATAAGGACACAAAGCAATCGATAGTATAAGTAAAAAATAAAAGTTCAATTATCCCAATGGATATGAATATCCCCCCCCCCCCGTATGGTATTATCAATTGATGAAAGATTTAAATGTGGAATGTATGAGAATTATGAAAATAAAATTCCTAAGTGGAAGCCTCACGAATAGAATCATTAATGTGGTATATGTAATGATTTGTCTACTGATGATGAAGAGAACAAGAATAATATATGAATGTTATATAGATTTTCAAATATTATTGTTTACAAGAATGATTAAATTGATTTTGATAAATTTTAAGACATGGTTCATATTATATATTTTCTAAAAGATTTTTTAATGAATTAAATGAACAATATTAGTAAATTATTTGATAATAATGTTGGATGAATTATGTATTTATGTTTTGGAAAATGAAGACTAAGTTATATGAATCATGAAATGTATAATTATTTTCAGTATATGTTTTTCATTAAGGATTTTATATGATATATTGGATAGTTTTAGTGAGGTAGAAAAGTTATTTCTTGGAAAGGTGATGTTTTGATTAAGAGAATGTAACCCTTAATTTATTCCGAATATTGAGATAACAATGTATGGATAAAGTTTTGTTGGATATGAATAAGTAAATTGGATAGTATTGATTACCTCAGAACTGAAAATGATTTGTTAGTAATGTAGTATATGTTATCATGGATAAAGATTACAATATCATAAATTTATGGAATATATCATGTAATATTTGGAATAAAAAATCATGCATGTTTTTTGAGAGGATTAATAGTAATTTAAGTTATTAAAATGATTCCTGAGTATATACAATGATGATATTCACATGTTTGGAATGAGACAACGAAGATAAAATTTATGATATATGGGGGATCAATGTTAATCTAATTTAGTAACATTCTTTCTAATGTATTCAATTTTCATCATCTACAGGGGTTATAATATTAACTATTTTTGGAATGGTTTATTTTAAAATTCTGATGTGGTTTTAGAGATTAAATTATTATCTCGCCATAAGTGGATTTATTCATATTGGATAACATGTGATAACATTTTTGTTTTGATAGATGGAATGACTAATCCATATATTTATTAACATCATGATCTTACAATTCTTCAAAAATGAAAAAGTCACCTTTATTTCTTGGAATATGAGATAAATTGGAAATTGATCAGGGCACAAAAAAGGGTCAGATTATGCTGAATCAATTATGTATATATATTCTTGAAAAATATCCAAATATAGTGAAGGGATCTAGAAACCAAAACTTTATCCTTATACCCTCATTTATGATAAACCTAATGGTCCCTTAGGCCATAATTTATTTATAGAATTGTGATTGTTAACATTCCCTTTAACATTTTCTCTATCATTCTCTATGAGAACGTGATGGCTAAATTTCTCTTCCATGTACATGTTTTCACATTCCACCTATTTTCTCATATTAGGAATCCTAGTTATGAGTTACTTTGGGTAACCATTATGGTTCTAGCATTCCTTTTTAATGAATTTTTAGTATTCGTTTTTATTAAGATGGTTTCAATGAAAGTAAAATTAAACTATTAAACCTTTAATAACCCATATGAATTTTTGGGGATAAACTCATTTTAACTAGGTTAGATTGTAAGACCATGATATGTTGTGAAATATTTTTTCCCAAATTAATTTAATCATTTGATATTTTTCATTTCATTAAACACTAAATATATATTGGGTTATATGAATGTACTATGTTTTTTTTATGTTTCATTCGACTTAGATTTAATCTTGCACTACATGCAACGCATAGATTAGATTTAGGTACACACAACACAATGATTATCTTTTGTTATAGTCAATATCAATTTCCTTTGATAGCTTCTATTACACGCCAGACCTATTTTTACCAAACTAAAAAATATTATTAATATTATTATTAATATATTATTAATGTTTTATCCTATCCCTTGGGAAGTAATTTATTAATAAAATGATATTTTTCATGTTAATAAAATATACACTTATAGATAGAAATTAAATCAATATCTAAGTGAAAAAAAATTATTTCATTTTATAATAAAAACACTTTTATACCTATAAAACCCATTTTATCTCCATAAATTAAGAAAAGCATAGTTGATTACTGTTTTTAATATATTATATATTTAGTCAAATATATTTACACTCAGACAATATATTTTATATTCATATGATAAAAATAAATCAAATTTTATCAAAAAATTTTATTTTTCAAAAGGCTATATATAACTTCTCTTAATGGAGAAAAAAATTGAATATGATTTTTTACACTTTTATAATTTTTAATTTAAAAATAGTCTATATTTTTGATTAAATAATATCATAATTTTATAGGGGTTAATTATTTTTATTTTTTTAGAAGTTTATGTTATTGTTAAATAGTGAAGAAAGATGAATTTTATTTCAGAACATATTTTTCATCTAATTTTTTAAAAAGGATAAATTATATTTATACATTGTTTTAAAGAAATTTATATTAATTATAAAAAGATTAATCCAATTAAAATCTTTATAATTAATTTCTCATTGAAATTGGATATAAAAATATAGCAAACATTTGAACATTTTTACATTAAAACCTCGCATTGTCATCCCGCCGGTGGGATTAAATTTAAAATAATTTATGCCACTTATTTGATTATAATATAGAGAAATTCATTAAATATTTTATATTATAATAATTTATAATTTATAATGAGGTCAAATTAATTGTTGGAAAAAAATATAAGTGAATTTCAGTAAAATAAATTACAATAATTAAGGTAAAATAAATCTTAAGAAGGCATTGAACCTTAAACATAAGGGTCAAAATTAGAAGGAATTTTTCACAAAGGCCATTGTTTGGACATATTTCAATTGTATCATCCCTTTGATCGAATCATGATCATTATTAGAGAAACTTGACAAGGTAAAAATTTTGGTTTATTTCCCTTTGTAAAAAATTACAAGAATGACACTTCTCCTCCACTATAAAAGGGAATTCAAAATTCCCTCTTATTCACCCATTTAAAGCCCTTTGGGTCACCCAATATCTGCTAAAATAATCTTACCTAATACCTCCATTCATCCATGAAGCCTTGGTTTGGGAGAAAATCCTTCCAAATAAGACCTTTGGTGAAAACATAAAAGAGTAACCCAAAGAATAGGCAACATCCTTCCTCTTGCTCCATTGTTTAATTTTTATTATTCACCCCATAAAAAATTTGTCTTCCATTTTTATATAATAACCTTAATATTCAACATATTTTGAAATTTATTATTTTAATTGTTAAACCTAAAATTACACACACATCCTTCTAATTGGTAATGAACACACAATTCTTGTGTACGGAGAACTACAGCCTCAGGAAATGATGTTTGTTTCCTTACCACCTCTCAGGGTTTAGAATTATGATGGAAACACTATTAATTTTATATATATGATATATTTGATTTATTTATTCTTCTGTAATTATATTATAGATCATACAGTCATTCTTTTCATTTTGTGTAAATATTATAACATCATTTGCGGGTGTATAGACTACCACCTCCGCAAAGCGATGTGATTCTGTTAAACATTACAATGAATTTTTTTAAAGGTTGGGGCCTAAGCCTTATTTTATTATTAAAGAAAATCAAAGACCTATTTTAACTTTGTAGGGGGAGACCCATTACATATCCTGAAGGCCCAGTGGGCTTGTAGCCCATTACATAGCTCGTAGGCCGAAATTTTTGCCACAATGCCTATCTGTGAATAGAAACCCGCCTGCTACAGTACTCGTACAGTGTTTCTACTACTACAGTTCCATGTCGCCGCTACAGTACCCACTTATCTATAGTACAACAACTTCTACAGTACCACTACAGTATTGCTACAGTACCTGCGCCCAATGGGTTTAGTAAATTTATATGATTTATATGTAATAATGATAATACTATAACTATATATTTTATATATAGATATATTTTATTTAGTTTATTTCTTTTAATTCAACAATAAAATGGAAACAGCGTTCATGCATATGTACAGTTTTCTTCATACATGAATAATGTATTTCTTTTAATATGTGTATCATTTATATATTAATACAAATACTTATATACTAAATATATATGATATTTATATAATTTCTTAAATTCTAGAGATCATGATATACCTATTATGACCAAAATTATAACAAAGCAAAAAATAATAGAAAAAACAAAAGTTATTATTACCCGAAACGTAACATAAACATTAAGTTGTTAATAAATGGGAAATTTAAAGTCATAATAAAATAATATATAATATTATATTTATGAATATGGTTATTTTTTAGATTTATAATGAATTTATATTTATTATATTGGAGACTTGAATAAGTTTGAAGAGAGTTAATAATTAAGGTAAGGGAATTTCATCTCACATTTCATTTCTATGAGATACATGCCATTTTCACCACTCGCTTCTTTGGTGGGGTTTATATACTACCCTATGGAATTTTATATCATTAATTTAAATTATTTAATGATATTAAAAACTTTAAATAATATTATTTTTTTCATTGGGATCATGATTATAATGTAACTCATGTAGTAAGTGTTTTCACAAGTCACTTTTATTTTCAATGACGAACAATCCACGTTCACATCATATTTGTTATATTTTCTGTTTATACTAAAAATGGATGTATTATATGAATAATAAAATTAAATTCATGGTAATTTACATGTATATTATATGATATTTTCATCACGGGGTTTCTATTTCTAATTTTACCAAATTGGTAAAGTAATGTTTCCTTAATTCTCCTTCTTTGAGATACATGCCATGTTAGGCACCTATATTATTCAAAGAGGTGTGTACACTAACATTTAATATTTTATATAATTAATATCCTTATTCCCATTGTATTTTATTTATCATGTATTGTAATATTCTTACATGGGGTTTTTTATTCAATGTTACTAAGTTGTAAGTGTTTATTGTAACAATCTCATCATCTTTTGGGATTGGTTTGTATTATTATTTCATTGATAATATATTATTATACATACCTCATGAAGACAAATTAATTTTATTTTAGTCAAGATATACATTATATAATCTTTTTTTACCATTTTCTACTCTTTTGTACTAATTATAATTGAGAAATTTTTTTTTGGAAAATCGAACTATGTTTCTCATTTTGGTCTAAATCAGTGCTTCTTAAAAACTATGTTTTCTAAAAATCTTTTCCAAAATATTCTAATATTATCATATTGTGTTTAAAGTATAGTTTTACCCATGTTTTAACCTATTTTTAAAAAAATTGTTTTAAAAGAAATATTCTTTTCATTTTCTAATCAAGTAACTTTTCAAAACTTTTTTGGGAAAAAAAAGGATGTTAGAAATGTATAGAATTACCCTCCGTCATGACTTTTATTTACTTTTAGTTTCTTTTATAAGTTTAAAAGTTTATTATTAAAGAAAATTTTCACTTAAAATTATAGAAATTTTTTAAATTTAAATTGGCTTAAAAAAGGTCTTTAAAAATGTTTTATGTTTAAAATGTGTTTTAGATGATTTTCAAGGGTTTATTTATATGCTCCAGAAAGGTTATTTTAAAATAAAAAGATTTATATTATTTAGAAATTTCATTATAATATTTCAAAGTAATTGTCTAGAAATGTGGTTTTGGAAATATTTGCAGCCTTCTCTTTAGGGTTTCAATTTATTTTCAAAGAGAATGGTTCTCAAAATATTTCTAATCATCATATATACTTTTTTAGGGAAAGGTTTTTTCAAAATTATTTCAAGATTATCTTAAAATGTTTCAATTGAATTTTTTTCCATAATTTATTTTATCCTCTTTTATATGTTTTTCATGTTTATTTTAAAAAGGATATGATTTTCAAGTGTTTTTATGTTTTAAAAAGTATTTTTCAAAGAAGAAATGATATTTTCCTAATGAAATGTAATTAAAGTGTATATCATGATTAATTTCTATCTAATATTTCATATTTCAGTGTCTGTTATGCCTTCCAGGGAAATAATCCATAGGTTCCATTCATATTATTCTGTTGAGTGTCTTATGTTTTGATTGCATTACATTTATGAAACATGTTTATCTTTCACGTGTTATATGAATATGAAACACGCATATTTTCATGGGTTATGCTTTTATAATATGATTATGAATCCAATCAATTTTCCATAAGTTGTGATATTATTAAATTTAACTGATACACATTTCATTTTAGGGGTTTTGATATAATGAATGTTTATGATCTAGTGGAAGATATGTACGTTTGATTTCCTTATGTGATGGGTGGGACCTATATCTCCATATAATGAAGTGGGTAAAGATTTATATCTCATGGAATAATGATGGTAATTAAGTCAAAAGACTTGATCCACTATGTAATATGGGGAAAACCGATCAACTATCGGAAGATGGGAAAACCCATTCCACTGTGGAATATGGGGAAACCTGGTCCACAATAGGAAGATGAGGAAACTTGCTCCCTTATAAGAATATTGGGAAACCTAATCCACTATGGGAAGATGGTGAAAGATGGTCCCTTATAAGAAATGTATGGTGACTGCGGGTAGTTGTGTGTCCCGCATAGTAGGTGTAGTTCCCTTGATGTCCCATGGTAATTTTTTTACAATGCATCTTAACTTATAGGGAATGATATTACATATTTATGTGTACACAATAATTACATGTCATACTCCTATACGATTTAATTTCTTATGCTCTAGATTTATTTATGATTCATACCTTATAAACTATTATCCTTATTGAATTGATTCATGTTTATGATCATTGATATAAATGGTCTAATATTTAAATGTTATGATCACATTCTCATACCATTATGATAATGATTATTCTTACATATCACCCATTATTACCCCTAATGATCATATGAGGTCACCCATTTTATATTTCCTACCCCATTTGTTAGGAGATGTTTTATATTTGATATTTCATAGATGTTTTCTAGTCTTGATGAACCTAGTGGGGGATAATGTAGATCACTCAATTACAAGAGATTATGTTTCAATGTTTCCAAAGGTAATATTCTAATATGGCCATTAGGATTATATTTGTATACTTTTTTATGCATTCTAAAAAAAATCACGAACCATCCTCCGGGGCCCATGCCGTGACTACCCTAAGCCTGCCTTCCATGGGCCAGGGGATGTAGACTAGAACCAAAGGTGTATTTCCTAAAACTGGGAAGGCATTTCCTTTATAACCTGTAAGAACACTCAACCAAGCACACAGCAAGATATGAACTCAAGAAAACTGTATAATCAATAAAGATTACTGAAAGTATAGGGTCCAGAATACAAGCTTATAGTAAAAATACAAGTACAACTGAAATACAAAACTACTGAAGAAAGTGAAAAAAACAGCTAATGGGTCGTCCTCCAGTTTCCTACCTGAAGGGTAGGTACAGGTTGCCTCCTCAATACTCAACATCCATCCATCTCCTCTGCGTACCGACAAGTCGTACGGTCCAACTCTAGGTATCGTCCAGTCCTAGTACACTCAGCCTTAGTAAGCGATGTCCATCATCTTAATCCAACACAACAAGGTGCTATCATAGCCCGTGCAGGGGTGAGTATAACGATACTCAGTTGGGTTCACGAGACCCTCAAGGTCTTACAAAAATCCACCAAGGATAAACCACAAAGTATGCAATCAAATGATAACCCTACTTAGGTATATTCCCATACATATACCTAAGTTATCAAGTAATCCATCTCAATCATGAGGAAAACATAGAAAAAATGACTCAGCTCAAACCTAGATTTTATTCTAGGGGTATTATCAAGTGACATACCCAGTCACATTGTTGAAACCTCAGCTGCTAGAGAACTCCTCCTCTATTGAGTACAGTGGGCCTTCTTCGACACCAAGGTGCTTCCCACTAACCTTGGACCGTTGAGGTACTCCTCCTGTCGAGTACCGTGGGTATGTTGCGACACCAAGGTGCTCCCCAATGTGGGTCTGCCTCATCACCAAGGTGCTCCCCCTATAGCCTACTGAGGTACTCCTCCTGTCAAGTATCATGGGTCTTCTGCATCACCAAGGCGCTCCCCACGGTGGGTCTGCCATGACACCAAGGCACTCCCCACTTGGATAGTCCAGTCACTCCGAGTCGAATCAGTCAGCAGTCATCAAGTCTCAGCCAGCTACTAGGTCTCTGCACTATGCTCGCTCATCTCTGTGAGGATCCTTTCCACAAGCTACTGGTCAATACTTCAACTATCATGGATTCCCACAAAGAATTATCTCAAAGGTCTGCCACGTCATAGGGGTCTCAACACAACTGACGGTGTGTCAATCGAATGCCCAGTCTGTGAGTTATTAGCCTTTTAGTCCCGGGGGCTTGGTTGGATTCGTGCTCGATCCATCCTGACTGTTTCCCATATAAAACCAAAACATCAGTGGATTATACTCAAAGGAACTGTCTTTTTCCAATATTTCCAGCACCGTTGACGGTTCGTCAAACGGACATCCGGTGCCAAAGTTATGGCCAAATTAAAGTAAAGGGTCGTAGTGGGCCTAGGTCTGGTCCGACTCGGTCGGACCAACCCAGCCTACAGTGCGACCTAACCCATGATGGCCACAAGGGTCTAAGAAAGCGGACCTTCTTTTTCAGGTATGTTTTCCTTTTCTGGCCATTTTTTAGAAAAAGAGGAGAATCTGGAAATTTTGTAAGTACACGTCGTGTACTTTACAAGTACACGCCGTGTACTTTTCTTCTGCTCGAGGCCGTGTGCTGGCTGTGTTCGGGCCAGTCACATGGTGTGTAGTGATGAGGTGAAGTCTGATTAATACGGCGTATGTAAAAGGTGAGTACACGCCGTGTACTCAAGAAGTACACGCCGTGTACTTTTCTTTTTATTTCATTAATCTGACTGGGTCACGCCTAATCCACAGTTTCATCTTCTTCTCTGCCAAATTACATCCAGAGTGACCTAGATGGACAATTCTTCTCCGAGCCACCAATCCTTCACCGGTTGTCTGAATCGAATGCCGTCGGGTGCAATAAAATCACAGCGGTGAGTTCTCGGTTCTTCTTTGGCCATGTTTCCTGATTCCTCCTCTTGTGAGAGTTATCTAAGGTTGAACGTTTTAGATGTTTTTGCAGATTTACTCTGTTCTAGGATGATTCATAGGCCAAGGTTCAAGAATATCAATCTTCTAGGATTGAGGTAGGTGGTTTGTTTCCCTACGTTGAATGTCTTTGAGTTTGTGGCGCAAAAGTGTCGGATACCCATGTATTGGGTATCTCGGGTTAGGGTTTGATCCTGTATCGTTATTTTCCTTAGATTGCTTGTATTCTTGAGGTTATTAGATGATTAATAATTGCTTATAAGCATGTTTGAGGATCACCTCATGGGTGTTTCCCCTTGTTTTGGCTGTTGATTGCCGTTTGGCACAGTTTGCCTACAAGGCAACCCTTTTTGCACATTGCTAGTATTCCTGTTGACTTGATTGCATGTATTGCCTGCTGTTTATATGATTTTGGATGAATTGTAGCTATTATCCAAGTAGTTGATGATCTTACTTAGGCTGCTAACAGTCGATTACACACGACTAAACTGCTCAGGGCTGAGTGAACCTGGTGTGGTAGACTAAAGGGGGAATTGACGATTAGGGCTTCCCTAGAGAGAATGTTATAATTAGTATCGATCGCAGGACCTAAGGGAATGGGACTTTTTTCTTCCTCATAGTGTCCTTAGTTACGTAGTGAGACTATAGGGGGAATTAGATGTAAGTGCTTCCTCAGAGAGTCTATATCTTTCATTTCAAGACCACAGGGTAATTGACGGTGAGAGCTTCCCAGAGTGTTTGTGCCTTTGTACGTCTACTTGACTAGATGGGTTTTCTAGTAGGATCCACCCAGAGAGTCAGTGCTTTATTTTTTGGTTGGTTGTGATGAGTTCACCAAGCCAAAGAACAAGCTTGGGTTTGTACTGCTTGCTGTTTAGGTAGACTGTTCAGTTACCTATTGTGATTACTTGCTTGCCTTGGGAGTATAGAGCTATTGATAGGTTCCATGGTTGATAGCTAAATGATTTTACTGAACTAATAAATAACTGTGAATGGATTTTGGTAGGATTGCTTAATTTAGTGTACATCTGCTTCTCTGCTGCATTTATTTCTTTTACTTTTTCTATATTACTCAATGATAGTAGGGAACAGATCTCGTGGTGATTTCCTACTGGGATTAGTCTCACACCCTGTTTGGGTCTTGATTTTCGGCCCAAACAGGTTATATGGTTGCAGGTCTAGACAGGGACTGTGTCCCTTCTACTTCAGGTACATGATTGCTGGTTGGAGCTGGAGATCATAGGACCGAGCATAGGTTTGCGATGCTGCTGGAGTTTCTGTTTACTTTCATACCTTGTTTTCAGTTGTATTTCAGTAGGTTGTTGTGTTTGATGCTTTCCTTAGATACTTGTACCTAATGCATAATTATCATTATCATTATATGTTCATTTCTTCTGCTGTTTAGTTTCAATGTTTGCATGCTGTTTACTACTTCCGCCATTGATTGTTGTTTTCTTTCTTTGTATACCTTACTATATGAGGGCATAGTTTCCCCAATAACTTACCAAGGCCCTCGCTTCCAGTTGGAAGCCTCTGGCGTTTGGGTAAATGCGCTTGACGTCATGTGGCGAACCGGGTATGGGGCACCAGTGTAAGGGCTCCGGATTCGGGTCGTTACAAAGTGGTATCAAAGGTGTTCTTTCCTTTTTCTATTGACTTACTATTTAGCGACATTAGATAGGGATAGGACGGAATAGGTAAATGGTAAATAGTTGTGCCCGAGCGTTCTAGAACCCGTGTATAGGGAAAAGCCAGATTACCTCGAATATTGAAAATTTTGAGTTTTGCGAATGTTACAGTTTAATTGATTTCACCATTGGGTGATGCACTTGTTTTGTGTTGTTACTGTTTATATGTTTGCGGTTCTATTTTGTTGCATCCCGATGATATGAGGGTATGACATCTCATGCATCATATAGGCACATGTTATAAGATTACATGCCATGCATTTTTCTATGCCATCTAGGTTGCATTAGATATTGCATGATGTTGTGATAGGATTTGTGATAGACAATGCATATTGTTGTGATAGCTGCTGTGATAGAATGCCTGTTATGTTGATAAGGTATTGTTGTTTGGATATTTCTTATCGCGGACGCCAAACTTTGATCTCAGAGGTGTTATGGACCCTCAAGGACCAGAATTTGGTGGGTCGTGAGTTCTTATACTGTGTCTTGTTCTATACATCATTATGATGCCAAGCTTTAATTTGCAGGGAGTATGGGCCCCCACGGATTGGAATTCGGCACCTTAACCCTTGTTTTTCTTTGCTTTCTGGGCTTCGGTGCAGTTCTTAGGCTAATGTCCAGAAAAACCCAGAATACACGGCATGTACTTTATAGATACATGCCGTGTAGTTTTTGGCCGTGTCACTGACCATGTGGACAGGGACACGGAGCTGTAAATGGTTTTCAGAAACACGCCGTGTATGGTAGGTACATGCTGTGTAGAGGTTAACATGGAGCTCGGCCGTGTAACTAATAACCCAGGCCAGTTAATGCATGTTTAGTACACGCCGTGTTCGGTATGGACACGCTGTGTATCTTTTCCCAGGTACCCGGCTGTGTCTTAAAAAACACGGGTTGGTGTTATCTTCTTCTATACACGCCGTGTTTGTTCGGAACACGCCATGTAAGGATCAGCCGAGTACCTGGCCGTGTCACAAATAACACGGGCCGAGGTTTCCCTTCAAGTGTACGTTGTGTCTCTTAGGAACATGCCGTGTAGTGTCGACTGTGTGTCAGGCCGTATCGCTAACAACAGAGGCCAGGTAAGGCATGTCCAGCACACGCCGTGTCTACCTCAAAAATGCCGTGTAGTCTTTGGTTGGGACAGTCCGTGTGACTTAGTCATGTAGGAGTAACCGGGCAGGGAGAAAAGAGTCAGTACACACCATGTAGTTTAAGAACACGCCGTGTATCCGGGTAGTTTACACAGCCAGGTGTGGCCAATGTACACGCCCAGGGTAAACTTTTAAAGAACACGTCATGTAGTGGTACAACACGCCGTGTAGTCATGTTTTTCCCAGTTTTAAAGGTTTTTTTTCCTCCTGTTCCATTTTACTCTCCTATGTTGCAATTGTGTTCATCTTTAATGAAGGTTTGTTTTGGTCTTTCAGAGCTATGCCACCGAGACGTCCTCCTATTGCACGCCCGGAACCAAGCATCGATCGTACGCCTGATATGACCGATCAAGGACTGCCAGTGGTTCCGCCCAACATTCCGGACATGACACCTGCAGTGATTCCAGACACTAGAACTGATACTCAATTCAGAGAGGGTTTCATGAGATTCATGCAGACCTTCCAGGGAGTTCAGCATCCTGCCTCGACTATGGCAGAGCTGACGCGGGTCTTCCAGCAGCAGCATCCTCCCACTTTTACAGGGGATGGAGGACCTCAGGCTGTAGAGTCATGGCTGGAAGCCATGCTATCCATCTTCTAGCATCTGTAGATGCCTATAGAGAGGAAGTTGAATCTCGCGACGTATATTTTGTATGATGCCGCCAAGAGATGGTGGGACGTAGTCTCTTAGATGGGGCGCTAGTAGGCTATGGCTTGGGATGAGTTTCAGCGTACATTTTACGACTACTTCTACCCAGCGACGCTGAGGGCTGATAGAGCTAGATAATTTATGAGCCTACAACAGGGTACTCTCTCAGTTATGGAGTATTCCTCCTGCTTCACTGAGTTATAGTGATTCACTCTCGTCCTGGGGAATGATGAGCTGTTTCTAGCGAGGAAGTTTGAGGAAGGCCTCAGACTGGAGATCAGATCGCAGGTTAATTTCTTTCAGTTGACTTCTATTACTCTGATAGTCAACCAGGCACTCATCACAGAGAGGAACCTGAGGGAGCTTGGAGCTATGGACTAGGGCGGTACAACATCCAAGGCTGATTCCCTCCAGACAAACAGTAGGAAGCGCCACCAAGAGTCTACCCGAGGCGACCTGAGGAAGTGAGGTATTCCTTCTGGTAGATGAGATGCCCCTTTTGGCACCCAATTGGTGTGTTATTAGTGTGGTAGGAGCGGGAATAAGAATCTCCAGTGCCCGAGGGACCCAGTGGAGTGCCGATCATGTGGCAAGATGGGTCACCTGTAGTGTTTCTGCAAGGTTCCCCTTCCAGAGGCTAGTGAAGGAGGATCAGTTTTGACCCCGCGTACAGGAGTAGGATCACCAGCTCCGTAGAAGGCTAGGGGTTAGAGTTATGAAGGACGTTCAAGTCAGGGTAGAGGCTGTGGACGTAGTGGTCAGGCTCAAGGAGGAGCAGCTCGGGGTTTTCAGGCTGATACACAGGGTCGCGGTACAGGCCAGACTTTCTCTGTAGAGAAGATTCATCAGGAGCAGGATCTCGGACCCTCTACAGTTCGAGGTACGATCTTAGTAGCCTCATTTTTATCTTCATCCCTTTTTGATACTGGTTCTTCACATAGGTTTATCTCTGTTGCTGTCATGGAAAGCCTTCAGCTCTGTGTCTTTTTTTCTGCTGACATGTTGACTCTCGACACGCCCTTGGGAACGAGGACATCTATCGTACGTCAGTGCAAGGGGTTCCCTTTCGAGGTTGTAGGGTATCGTTTCTTATGGGATCTCTATGTTCTGGAGATGATGGGCTATGACTTCATTCTTTGTATGGACTGGTTGGTTCCCTTCCAGGTAGTCGTCGATTTCTATCGCCACTGGGTGAGTTTCGTATCACCAGAGGGTGAATCATTCATTCATAAAGGCGAGTGGGATGTTCAGGTGAGTCGATCCGGACTCGAGCATCATGGGCTAGGAGGAGTTACGGCCCATTTTTCTAGTCTTTATCTGGATGACCATGGGACTTCTGAGTTATATTTTTCTCCAGTGGTTGATTGCTTTCCATATGTCTTTCTAGAAGACTTTTCAGGTTTTCCTCCAGAGCGTGAGGTAGAATTCTCGATTGAGATCGTCCCAGGAGAAACACCAGTGTCCATTCATCCTTATAGGATGGCTACACATGAGTTGAAGGAGCTCAAGAAGTAGTTGGAGGAGTTGCAGGAAAAGGGTTTCATCCGACCTAGTACTTCTTTTTGGGGTTCGTCTGTCCTGTTCGCTAAGAAGGCAGACGGTACCCATAGGCTTTGCGTGGATTATCGGAAGTTGAACTAATTGACGGTCAAGAACCGATATCCCTTTCCAAGGATTTGTGATATCTTAGATCCACTTCGAGGATCTCGAGTGTTCTTGAATATGGATTTGAGGTCCGGTTATCATCAGCTGCCCGTTAGACCTTCAAATATACCTCTAACAGCCTTCAAAAGCAGGTATAGCCTCTATGAGTATACGGTTATTCCGTTCGGTCTTACGAACGCGCCAATAATTTTCATGGAACTAATAAACCGAGTGTTCCATCCTTACATGGATTCCTTCTTCGTGGTCTTCATGGACGATATCTTGGTGTACTCTCACACTCGACATGACCATGCAACCCATCTTGAGATCATTTTGAGTACATTGAGGGAGCATCGACTTTATGCTAAACTCTCAAAGTGCCACTTTTGGATAGACGAGATTCACTTCATGGGTCATGTCATCTTAGAGACAGGAGTATCAGTAGACCCAGAGAAGGTGAGAGCAGTAGTTACCTGGGAGCAGCCGAAGAACGTCTTTGAGGTACAGAGCTTCTTGGGGCTAGCTGGTTACTACAGGCGGTTTATACAGGACTTCTCACACCTAGAAGCACCACTGAAAGGCTTGACTAAAAAATGGGTGATGTTTGTTTGGTCAGAATCCTGTGACTCAGCCTTCCAAGAGCTGAAGGGGAGATTGACTTCAGCACCAATCCTAGTTTTTCTAGTGTCTGGAAAGATCTATACAGTTCTCTGTGATGCATCTAGCATCGGGCTTGGAGCAGTGCTTATGCAGGAGGATCGAGTGGTTGCGTATAGATCTCAACAACTGAGGCCTTATGAGAGGAATTATCCTACGTACAACCTGGAGTTGACTGTGGTGGTTCATGTTTTATGTTATAGGAGACATTACCTTCTGGGAAAACATTTTGTGGTATGCACTGACCACAAGAGTTTCATGTACATCTTCACGCAGCGTGACATGAATCTGAGACAGTGGAGGTGGGTTGAGTATCTCTAGTCCTTCGATTTCGAGCTTGCCTATACGCATGGGAAAGGCAACGCAGTGGCTGATGCACTGAGCAGGAGAACTCAGATACAGGCAGTTCAGGAGGCCAGCAGTGAGTGGCAACTGATGAATCTGTTCTTAGAGATTCATTTGTAGGTGCATAACAGGAAGGAGCATACTTTCCTATCTTTTATTTATGTTACCTTTTCACTTTTGGACCGAGTTCGAATGAGGCAGCTGGCAGATTCAGAAGGGTTAGTCATACGGGAAAGCATGTTAGGAGAGGACCCTCTTCTCGGGCGGATCGTTGGCGAGGATGAGATCTTGCGTTTCTAGGGAGGTGTATGGGTTCTAGCAGATATACGTGAGGATCTGATACGATACTTCCATTCCTCAGTTTGGGAAGTTCATCTTGGTGTCAACAAGATGTACCGTGATTTACACCGCTAGTACTGGTGGCCAGCTATGAAGAGAGATGTGGCTGGTTTTGTCATGAGGTGTTCCACCTGTCAGCAAGTGAAGGCGGAGCACTAGCTGCCAGCAGGGATTTTACAACAGCTACCCATTCCAGAGTGTAAGTGGAATGATGTCATGATGGACTTCGTGACAGGGTTACCAAGATCATGGAGAGGAAACGATGTTGTGTGGGTTTTTGTTGACAGACTTACGAATGTTTCTCACTTCTTGCTGATAAAGGAGACCTTCGGTGTCGATGATCTTGGACGGTTGTACATCCATGAGATTGTGCGCTTTCATGGGGTTCCGAGTAATATCATTTCAGATAGGGATGCCCTCTTTACTTCACATTTCTGGCAGGGGCTACAGAAAGCTTTGGGTACACAGGTTCTTCTGAGTACAGCTTATCATCCTCAGACAGATGGTCAGTCAGGGTGCACGATCCAGGCACTTGAGGATATGATCTGATCTTTCATTCTAGACTTTGGTGGTTCTTGGGAAAATCATATACCTCTCGTGGAGTTTGCCTATAACAACAATTTCCAGAAAACTATTCGGATGGAACCTTACAAGGCTTTGTACGGTAGGCCATGATGATTACCTTTGTGTTGGCTGGAGGTAGGAGAGGCAGCTTTTTTGGGACCTCATCTTGTCCAGGAGACCTCAGAGCAGATAGAGTTGATTCAGAAGAGGATAGATACTCCACAGTCTCGTTATAAATCTTATGCTGACCAGCGGAGGTGACCTCTGCAGTTCGGGGTCAGAGGTTAGGTTTTCTTACGTGTTACCCTGAGGTTGGGACACAAGAGGATCAGGAGACAGAGTAAGCTTTCACCGAGATACTTCGGGCTGTTTCAGGTTCTGGAAAGAGTCGAGATGGTTGCTTATAGGTTGTAGTTACCTTAGAGATATCAGGCTATGCACGACGTCTTCCATGTTTCTTAGATCCAACGCTATTTCTCAGACCCGTCCCATGTTTTTCAACCCGAGGAGGTTGAGATGGAGCAGGATTCATTGTTCGAGGAGAATCCTATCAAGATTGTTGATCATAGCACAAAAGTACTCTGTGGTCGGTCTGTTCCTCTATTACGGGTGTTATGGCAGCATAGTCGTGTGCAAGACGAGAATTGGGAGAGGGAGGCCGATATGTGATCACAGTGGCCAGAGTTGTTCGAGGTTTCTTCTTCGCCACCTTTCTAGGGAAATTCGGGGATGAATTTATTTAACGAGGAAAGTTTTTAAGAACCCGGAACTTCTTTTTCAGGTATGTTTTCCTTTTTTGGACGTTTTTGAGAAAAAGAGGAGAATATGGAAATTTTGTAAGTACACGTCGTGTAATTTTCTTCGGCTCGAGGCCGTGTGTTGGCCGTGTCTGGGCCAGTCACACGGGGTGTAGCGATGAGGTGGAGTCCGATTAATACGGTGTATGGAAAAGTTGAGTACACGCCGTGTACTCAAGAAGTACATGTCGTGTACTCAAGAAGTACACGTCGTGTACTTTTCTTTTTATTTCATTTATTGGACCGGGGTTGCACCTAATCCCCGTTTTCAACTTCTTATCTGCCTAATGATGTCCAGAGCGACCTAGAGGTCCGATTCTTCTCCGAGCCACCTATCCTTCACTGGTTTTCCAAATCAAATTCCGTCGGGTGAAATAGAATCGCAGCGGTGAGTTCTCGGTTCTTCTTTGGCTATGTTTCCTAATTCCTCCTCTTGTGAGATTTATATGAGGTTGAACGTTTTAGACATTTTTGCATATTTACTCCATTCTAGGCCGATTCATAGGCCGAGGTTCAAGAATATAAATCTCCTAGGATTGAGGTAGGTGGTTTGTTTCCCTACGTTGAATGTCTTTGAGTTTTTGGCGCAAAACTGTCAGATACCCAGGTATCAAGTATCTCAGGTTAGGGTTTGATCCTGTATCATTATCTTCCTTAGATTACATGTATTCTTGAGGTTATTAGATGATTAATAATTGCTTTTTAGCATGTTTTAGGATCACCCCATGGGTGTTTCCCCTTGTTTTGGTTGTTGATTGTCGTTTGGCACGGTTTGACTACGAGGCAACACTTTTTCACATTGCTAGTATGCCTGTTGACTTGATTACATGTATTGCTTGCTGTTTATATGCTTGTGGATGCATTGTAGCTATTATCCAAGTAGTTATTGAACTTACTTGGGCTGCTAACAATCGATTACGCACGACTAAACTTCTCAAGGGTGAGTGAACCTGTTGTGGTAGACTAAAGGGGAAATTGAAGATTAGGGATTCTCTAGAGAGCCTGTTATAATTAGTATCGATCACAGGACCTAAGGGAATGGGACTTTGTGCTTTCTCAGAGTGTCCTTAGTTACGTAACGATACTATAGGGGGAATTAGACGTAAGTTCTTCTTCAGAGAGTCTATATCATTCGTTGTAAGACCGTAGGGGAATTGACGGTGAGAGCTTCCTAGAGTGTTTGTGCCTTTGTACGTCTACTTGACTAGAGGGGTTTTCTTGTGTGTCGTGTTATTGAAGGATAGGAAACTTGCGCGCCATATGTTTTTCAAGTTCAAAACATGGAAAAATGGCAAAGGGATAAGGGTCGCGCAAGTTTTCGGCTGGTTGCGCAAGTGACTTGCGCGCTGAGAAAGGACATGTGCATCGATGCCTAGGAGGTTGAAAAGTTGAACGCCTATTGTTCTTTATGATCAGAACTTCAAAATATGGCAAAGGGAAGAGGGTCACGAAAGTATTGTTTTGGTTACGCAATTGAGTTACACGACAGAGGCTAGGGAAGTTGGAGCTGCGCGTTGGGACTTGCGCACCGTGAGGACAGTTGCACGCCACCACGCAGGGGGTCTAGTTTGCCTATAAATAGAAGACCAACCCTCCTCATTTGTAACAAAGTTCAAGACATAGAGATTTTTCAAGCTCTCTTCGTGCAATTGGTTGAGTCGTGCAAGTTTATTTTGGGTCGTGCAAGTAGAGGCTACGCACCGGTTGTTGGTTGTGCGACCAAGGCGGTTTGGGAGTTAAAGGTGTAGAGTCGCGCAAGTTTGGAGTTGAAGGAGTCAGTGTCGCGCAAGTGTGTTGGTGTCACCTGCGTGCCGATTTTGTACCGTGAAAATGGCTTGCGCGCCATTCTTGAAACATGTGCTCCGGTCATATAGAAGCACACCCGGTGAGGTTGTTGTACACCAGACCTTTTGGAGCTGGATGAAAACTGGAAGATTTCCTGATACCTTCGGTGCAAAGTGGGTTTAGTATACGGGTGAAAGTTGGACTTCAACAGAGCATCTACACACAACAAAGGATGCATTATATTGCAATGATGAAGAGACCTTAACTTCTATAAACTAAGTGTGACTTCACCAAGGGTAGTGATCCAGGGGGAGTCAACGGGAGTGACCTGAGTGAAGCAGTGAGCTATCCCTGAACCTTTGTAAAGGAAGTGATCGTGGGACATAGTGACTATTCCTGAACCATTTAAATCCAGAACTAGTGAATATTAGTGGAATTTGGTACGACCGACAACTTGTTGGTGTATGCTCCTTGGACGTAGACCTTAGTGGTGAACCAAGTAAAAATTGCATTGTCATCTCTTTGCATGTGAATGTTTCATTGCTGATCATATTCATCATACAGGTTTAACTAGTTCCTACCAACGTGGGAATAAGATCCTTGTTTTTAAAAGAAAAAGTTGACACCCTGATTCACCCCTCCCCTCTTAGGGTGTCCCGAGGTCCTACATAGACCGGCCATGAGGGCGCAAACCAGTTGCGAGGGTGCAGACCAATCGCAAGGGTGCAGAACAGCCGCAGTTCGTCGATGGTTTGGTCAGGAGGGCAGAGTGGCTTGGCTAGGAGGATGCTGGTGCAGTTCGGCTCAGACAGCGGTGCAACTCGCCTTAGACGGCGGCATGACTCAGCATGGACGGCGGCACGAAAGGGCTCATATGACGACGTGAATCAGATCAGATGGTGGGGAAACTCGGTGGATGGGGGCGCGGCTCGGCGGAGGCGGCGCGGCTCGACGGACGGAGGTGCGGCTCGGTGGACAGCGGCACGGCTCAGCGGACAGCGGCGCAGCCCAGAGGACGGCAGTGCAACTCGATAGACAATGGTACGACTCAGTAGACAACAGCACGGCTCGGCGGACGGCGGCGCCGCTCAGCAGATGGGGGTGCGGCTCGGAGGATGGGGTGCATGACTCGGTGGACGGTGGCGCGTCTTAGCGGACGGCGGCGCGGCTCGGCGGATAGTGGCGCGGCTCAACAGATGGCGGTGAGGCCCGATGGATGGCAGTGCAGCTCGGCGGACAACGGTGTGGCTCAACTCAGAAAGCGGCGCGGTCAGGGTGGCGCGACAAGGCGGCGGGTCAGCTGGGACGGTGCGGCGAGGCCGCGGTTTTTCCGGGGCGATGCAGCGATGCCGCGGGTGGCGGCGCCATTTCCTCTGTCGTCTTCATCGCCTTCCTCCACATTGAAAAACACACAAAAGAAGAACGACGGAGGGGTCGGTCTGTGTTTGTTTGGCATGCACTCTTCATGTTTAGAGTGGTATCAATTGGTTCACAAAGAACAAAGCATGAATGTGAAACCATAATCTTCCGCAATGTTTTTTCCCAACCCACACAAAAAAAGATGGGAGTACATGGAAAGTGATAAACAATTAGGAATAAACCCCTACCATGTTCTCTTGATGACGTTGGCACAAGGAGATAGTACAGTCATTGATTCATCGTAGATAAAGACATTCCACATCGGAAGAAGTCCCGAGGAAGAAGATCGAAGTCGAGGTCAGTGTTATTCATCGGTGGAGCATTCTTCTTTGAAGAATTCGTTCATTGTTGGAGAGTTTTCTCCCACCAAGAGCACTCTCTCCTTTTCCAACGAATGTTATCAAAAGAAGAACACACCCAAATAAAAGAGATAGCCAATATAATAAAAAGTGTTTCCCCAATTTAATTGTTGTCACAATTCAAATTGGAATAATTAAATTGGCTCAATTTAGTGGTGTGTTGGAATAATTAATGTGGAGGGTGATCAGGAGGTTTCTCCACATTAATGAGGGAGTTGAAGAGGTTTCCCTACATTTATGAGGGAGTTGAGGTTTCTCTCTCAATTAAAAGGGGTTTCAAGGGGGTTTAATCCCGGGTGGTCCCCACCACCATATCCTCTCATTGGAGGTTAGGCTTGGGTGGTCCCCACCACCATAAACTCTCATGGCAGGTTATGGTCTGGTGGTCCCCACCACCAACTTCCACAAGGAGGTTGGTTACAATAAAATAAAATAAAACGTGTTATTATTTTATTTTATTATTTCCACGAAAAACCCAGAAACTATCTTTCACCCTCGACTAACTGCCATTGAGGTGAAAGTATTCTTTAGCGAACATCGGTGCCACGAGTTCAACGGTGCCCTCAGTTTTCAATTCCGAGCACCTGTTCAAATGTTAGAAAAACTCGCTCGCACGTTTACTGAATGTACCCGAAAAAAAACTACAGAAATTCATTCCATGAAATTCGGGCCTCAGAATCACGTGCCGTTAAATTTCATGGACTCATAAAATTAACATATATTTAAAAACAAATTACATGGAAATTCCTGGTCTTTACATTCTCCCCACATCAGGGCTCTACGTCCCTATAATCCACAATTCAAACTAGGTAATCAAGTGGGGGTACTGACCACACATCTGAGCCTCCCACTCTCATGTGCTATCCTGGAGGTTCTCGTGATGCCAGTGAATGCGCACCAGAGGTATCGACCGTCCATGAAAGACCCACTCTTGTCGATCCTCAATCTCTACTGGAAGCTCATAAAAGTCTCCCCATCGTTGACGTCTAGCTCTCCATGGTCGATGATGTGAGAAAGTTCGTGCACGTATCTCATCATCTGGGATACGTGGAAGTCTTCGTGAACCCGGTGCAACTGAGATGGAAGGGCTAAGCGGTATTCCACCTCTCCAAATCTACGGAGAATCTGAAAAGGTCTGATGAACCTCAGAGATAACTTGTCTCCTCAGTCAAATCTCCATAAACCTCATCGTGGTGAGACCCGTAGAAAGACGTGGTTTCCATCCTTAAACTCTAGAGGTCTTTGTATCCTATCATCATACGACATATACTTACTCTGTGCAGTCTTCATACACACTTGGATGATCTGCAGCTTCTCTATGGTAGCCCGTACCATCTCGGGTCCCACTAGTGTTGACTCCCCAGGGTCAGTCTAGCACAAAAGAGATCTGCAAGGTCACCCATACAACACCTCAAAAGGTTCCATCCCAATGGTGGAGTGATAGATGTTGTTGTACACAAACTCTACCATATGTAAGTGATCCTCCTAGCTATGACCGAAGTTTAGGACACAAGCACGCAGCATGTTTTTGAGGGTCTGAATGGTCCGCTCAGTCTGGTCGTCCGTCTGAGGATGGAAGGTGGTGCTCAAATGAAGCTACGTCCCGAAAGCCTCCTACAACCCCTTCCATAACTTGGAAGTAAAATGTGCATCACGATCGGTGAAAATAATAGAGGGTACTCCAAGTAGCCACACAATCTTCTTCACATAGAGGCGTCCCAAGCTCTCTAATAAACCCTGCTCTCTAATTGGTAGGAAGTGGGCCGACTTGGTGAGTCGGTCAATGACCACCCCAATAGATTCATGTCCCCTAGATGTATGTGGATGTCCTATCATGATGTCCATGGATATCTCATCCCACTTACACTTTGGGACCTCTAAAGGCTAAACCAAGCCTGCTGGTACCCGATGCTCTTCCTTCATTTGCTGACAAGTGAGGCATTGAGAGACAAACTCTACAACTTCTTTCTTCATTACAGGCCACCAGTCCTATCGTCAGATATCCTGGTACATCTTTTCCACTCCTGGATGTACCGCTAGAGGGGAAGTGTGGAACTCCCTCAAAAATTACTTATGAAGTGACACTGGTGCCATGGTACATCCTTTGAAGAGGATGACATGGTCCCCACCTTCATAAAATTTATCAGGTGCCTATCCTATAGATATTTGAGCACGTCAAGTCTCGCAGTCAACGTCCCCACACTGCGCCTCCCTGACTCACTGAAGAAGTGGGGGAGTGAATGTAAAAGACTGAAGGAAAGATGACCCATCTCTATCCACAAATGATATCTACAAAGCGGCCAACTACTCTATCACCCTGCCTAGTAGCCATATAAAAGATCTATTACAGAGTGTATCTTCAACAACATTCTGCTTCCCAAGATTATAGACTATCTCGAATTCATAGTCATGGAGGAACTCAAACCAATGTCGTTGTCTCAAGTTCAGGTCCTTCTGAGAGAAGATATACCTGAGACTCTTGTGATCATTGTACACGATAAAATGTTCTCCCATCAGATAGTGTCAGTGTAGGTTTCGGGAGCAACGGAAGCGCGTTGGTGGGTTTGCCCAACTTTAATTTTAACGTTAAACAACGTTCAATACGAGATCCGTCACGATTTAAAATGCCGAATATTTGGAATAGAACAAAGAATTAAAATAAAAGAAGAGTCCCGGAACCCATGAGGAGGATCATCATATGTTGATTATAATTAAATTAATTAATTCATAAGAATTACCTCGTTGAAATTCTTTCTTCGTTGGTGTCTCTGGTCATGATCCTGTGATCCGTCGTTGCGTCAGAGAATCCATGTGAAGGATTACTCTAGCGGTGATCCACACATGTACCACGTATCTTTGGACATCGCCGAAGGGAACTCTAGGTGCTAGCGCGAAAGATCATTCTCTTGTGATGTCCATCTTCGATCGCTTTGATCCGGTGGAGGATCTTGCTTTTGTAACTTGAAAGCGTTCTTGGTGGAAAGCGAATTCTTTCTTGGCTTGAGAGTATTTCCAATCCCTTGTGCACAACCAAAAATGGATAACCCTTTTGAGAATAATGTCATTGGGATTTATAATACTTAGAGTTAATAAAATGAATTAATTGCCCAAAAGCATTTAATTTTTTCATTTAATTCTTAGTAATACCCCATGTCTTAATAATGATAGTTGACCATCATTATTACTTTACATGAATCCAATGTATCACATTTAATATCATTTAATTAAATAAATAATATTTTTCTCATGAATCCCGGAAAAACAAACTACACGGCGTGTGTATAAATATACATGGCGTGTACTTTTATTTTTTTCATTTTATTTATTTACTCCACCATATTTATTAGACCTTGAGTAATGACTATTTATTTCTTAAATAAATGTAGCTGCATTACTCACTAATAAATATATATTATTTCGCCCACACTATATTCTCTAGAATAACTAGTTTCAAAACAAATGCGATCAGGCATCCTTAAATAATTATTAAGCCACGGTTGGGAATAATATTTATTTAACTTGTTAAATTAATATTTAATTGAGATACATGGACACACTTAGTGTGTGACCCTCTAGGACTCTTTCTCAGTGGCATTAGGATGAGCCGGCCTAAAGTCCAAGGTTAGCATCTAGAAACACGCCAAGGCACCCATAGAGAATGAAGTTAACACCGCAATGACCTGTCACCTCCTACGAATTCTTACCATTTAATATAATCCCTTTATCTCGATATCTCCAATCAAGCGGGTTGCATGCTGGTGCCATCAACCCATGTGCTCGATTATTCTTTCTTTGACTTCCCGGAATTGAACTCACCCATACCCTACCATGGCCATGGATTTATTTAGGCTATATCAATTCCATCAAATGGCCTGAGATATCTACTTCCATTATAGAACAGAAGGGACAAATCCTTTCTCGCGTTATCTATTAATGCAGTATTACTCGTGACGCACCCAACGTATCCTACCTCGCTACGAACAGTGTTTCGTCACAGTTTTCGTCAATACATCTAAGTGCGCGAGTTGTAACACCCATTATTAATAATCTTAAAGTCTAAGGACCAATACACACGTCTGCATATAGGAACATCCAATGACACTATGAAATGTGGATTTCCTATTGGTGGGTCTCGTTCTCATAATACTCTCCTGGATATTACCAAGGGTGCACACCATGAGAAGGTGCCTCAAAGTTTTATGATTCCTAACCCCTAATGACCTGTATTATTTGTGTCCCTCAAATAATATCATCCGGCCATAGAACATACTTTCAAGAACAGTGTTATGGAACTTTCGGGTTCTCATCATAGTAGAGATCCGCTATGACCCTTTAATGCAATAGCTGTCCTTATGACATTATCACATGACATGTCATGCAGAAGAACAATCAAGATGTGATAAGGCTTTTATTTAATGAATAAAGTACAAAGTAGTTGGTTCTAGACCACCAACTCTAACAGACTCCCAATTGGACTAGAGCCAACTGCTAACAACCTTTAACCCGCTAGCTCTCACAGGATATTCATGCTTCTGCTGAGATAGGCCTTTAGTCATGGGGTCCACCACGTTCTCTTTCGTGGACACTCTACTCACTGAAACTTCACCCCTTTGGTAGAAATCCCTCAAGAGGTGATACTTCCGGAGTATGTGCTTTGTCTGTTGATGTGACCTTGGTTCTTTTTCAAGAGCAACCGCTGCAGTATTATCACAATACAATGTAATGGGATCTTTACTGATGGGCACCACATCAAGCTCCTGGACAAAGTTCCGAATCCAGAAGGATTCCTTGGCTGCATCAGAAGCCACTATATACTCAGACTCTGCTATAGAATCGGCGACAACTGGCTGCTTTGAACTCTTCCAGCTCACAGCTCCTCCATTGAGACAGAAAACATATCCAGATTGCGACTTCAGATCATTCTGATCTGTTTGAAAACTAGCATCAGCATACCCTCTGACGATAAGCTCCTCGTCTCCTCCATACACCAGGAACATATCCTTAGTTCTTCTCAGATACTTAAGGATAGTATTAATAGAAATCCAATGCAGTTCTCCTAGATCTTCTTGATATCTTCCTACCATGCTTAGTGCATAGTCAACATCAAGCCTGGTACATAACATGGCAACATGATGGATCCTATAGACGAAGCATATGGGGTCTTGCTCATCCTATCTTTCTCCTGTTGTGTCTGGGGAAACATTTTCTTATAGAGATGTAAGCCATGTGACACTGGAAGCAATCCCCTCTTGGATTTTTCCATACTAAATCTCTTTAGTATCTGGTCAATGTATGTACCCTGACTTAGTCCAAGAAGCCTCTTGGATCTGTCACGAATGGTCTTGATCCCCAGAATGTAGGCTGCTTCTCCTAAGTTTTTCATGGAGAAACACTTGTTCAACCAGTCCTTAACTGACTGTAAGGCTGGTACGTCATTTCCAATAATCAATATGTCATCAACATATACCACTATAATGACGACCACATTCCCATTTAACCACTTATAAACACATGGCTCACATTCGTTCTTAATGAAACCAAATTCTTTTATGGCTTCATCAAATCGAATGTCCCAAGACCTGGATGCTTGCTTCAATGCATAAATGGATTTCTGCAACTTGAAAACCCGTTTGGCTTCACCTGGTGTCACAAACCCTTCTAGTTGTGTCATATAAGCATATTCCTGAAGGTTCCCATTAAGGAATGTTGTTTTGACATCCATCTTCCAAATCTCGTAGTTATGGTAAGCTGCTATGGCAAGTATGATTCTTATGGATTTAAACATGGAAACTGGCGAGAAGGTTTCATCATAGTCAATTCCATGATGCTGTCTAAATCCTTTAGTCACTAGCCTTGCTTTATAGGTGCTAACTTGACCTTCCATGTCCAAATTTATTTTGAATACCCATTTGCATCCAACAGGCTTTACATCAACTGGCTCATAGAACAGAACCCAAACTTGGTTCTGATACATGGAATCCATCTCAGAATTCATAGATTCTATCCATCTTGAAGCTTTTGAGCTTTCTACTGCTTCCTTGTAGGAGATAGGTTCATCATTGTCCAACAATAATGATTCACCATCCTCGGTGACTAGGAAACCAAATCTCTCTGGTTCCCTTACCTCTCTTGAGCTCCTATGCAGTACTTGTGTTTCTGGAACCTCTTCCATGGGGACCTGTGGAACTTGTTCTTGTACCAAATCCTATGTATCTTGAGCATCAAATTCGTCAAATTCAATCTTGATCCCATTATCCTTCTTGAGGATGTGATCCCTCTCAAGATAGACGGCGTGTCTAGCGACAATCACTTTCTTGTCTTGAGTGTTATATAGGTAATATCCTTTCGTTTCCTTGGGATATCCTATAAAGATACACTTCGTGCCCTGGGGTGCTAGTTGTTTCCTGAGAAGGCCTTAACAAACGCCTCGCATCCCCAAACACGTGTGTGTGACAAAGTGGGTTTCCTTCCATTCCATAACTCAAAGGGAATTCCATTTTCCGCCATAGTTGGTACTCAGATTAGTGTGTATGCTGCAGTTTGTAATGCATATCCCCAAAAGGATAATGGAATATCCGCATGACTCATCATCGACCTCACCATGTCCAACAAGGTGTGGTTCCTCCTTTCACTAACACCATTCCACTGTGATGTATAAGGAGAAGTGAGCTGAGATAGAATCCCAGACTCCCGTAGAAGATCGATGAACTCCTGGTTCAGATATTCTCCACCTCGATCCGATCGAACCTTATTTATCTTCTTACCAAGATTATTCTCTACTTCATTATTGAATTCCTTAAATTTCTCTAAGGACTCTGACTTATACCTCATTAAGTAGACATAGCCATATCTACTCAAATCATCAGTAAAAGTAATGAAGTAAGAATATCCACCTCTAGCTTCTACTGGAAATGGTCCACACACATCCGTGTGTACCAATCCTAGAATCTCTGTGGACCTTTCACCTTGTCCACCAAAAGGAGGCTTGGTCATTTTTCCTTGTAAACAAGCATGACATATATCAAGTGGTTTTAGCTCAGTAGAGTCTAAATAGCCATCTTGGCAGATCTTTGTCAAGCGCTTCTCATTCACATGACCAAGGCGGTGATGCCATAACTGGGTGATGTATGAGTCATGTGAGTTTGTTTCGTTATTGATTGCCAACACTTGGTTTTCGTAATTTAATTCATACAAACCATTATTCAAATGTGCCATACCATAACATACGTTGTTCTTATAAAAAAGACAACCCTTATTTCCAAACTTGAAAATAAATCCATCCATATCCATACAAGATACATAAATTATGTTCTTGGTAACACTAGGCACAAAATAACAGTTTTGTAAAACCAAAATCATGCCAGTTGGCAATGAGAGGTGATAGTCACCAATATCCAACGCAGCCAGACTTGCGCCATTGGCAGCTCGAAGATCCACCTATCCTCTGGAGATCTTTCTAAATCTACTTGGTTCCTGCATTTGAATATAGATGTGATCCCCACAAGCTGTATCTAATACCCATTGTGTAGAAATAGAAATATTGCACTCGATAAGGAACACACCTTTAGCATCCCCACACTTCTGGGTGCATTTCCTCTTCTAGTGGCCCTGCTTTCCACATGAAAAACACACTACCTCCCGTTCCTTTCCCTGCCTCCGTATCTTCCCCTTCTTGGAGGGACGGTGCTCGGGGGATTCAGACCATTTATAAGTCTTTGGCCCCTTTGCCTTGTCCTTCCTTTTCTTGTTTACCATAAGTACCACGGGTTTTTCATGCCCCATGTACTTATCTACCTGAAAAATCAAGGTCAGAAGCTCTGATAGACTCTTCTCATTGTTGCTCATGTTATAGTTGACAAAGAATCTAGAGAAGTTCTTGGGCAGTGATGATAGGATGAGATCTGTATGCAACTCATCCGAAAATTTAATCCCTAATATGTCCAAGCATTCAATGTAGCCAATAAGCTTGACTACATGAGGCCCAGCTGGCGCATACTCTCCAAGCTTCATGGTAAACAAATCATTGGATAGATCATACCTCTCATGTCCCACCTTCTCTTGGTTGAGATCTTTAAGGTGAGACATCATGTTATACGCGTCCATGTTTTCATGTTGCTTCAAGAGCTCATTAGACATGGATGATAGCATGAAACACTCGACATTTGTGGAATCATCCATGTGTTTCATGTAGAGAGATAATTCCTCATCACTAACCTCTTTCCCAGACACAACTGGAATAGGCTCTTCCAGCACATACAATTTCCTTTCGTGGCGAAGGACGACTCGTAAACGCCTTTGCCACTCTTGTAAATTGGTGCCGGTGAGAAGGTTTTCTTTCTCGAGTATGGTGCGCAATGATATGTTTGAAGCCATTTTCTTGTCATTTCTACAAATTAAGATGAGCAAAGGGTTAGTACTTTATTATAAAAATTGAGACAAATAAATAAATTAATACTTATTAGTCTCCCACTATTTTATTGAAATCCAATAGCCCTCACCGTTGACTTCGTAATATTCTGTTTCATGAATATTCTAGTGGCAAGGATCCATATTTCCCTTTGGATTACCACAACTAGGGTTGGTCAAGCAACTTGAAGGGTTTTAGGTAGGCATTCCAAATTCCAACTGCATTAACTTGCAGCCTCTTGATCCGCTGAGTGGACTCCCCAATCCTGAAATCCTTTTTGGATTTCCTCAACCTTTGCCTCTTGGTCACACCAAGTCCTGCTGTGGCAGTCAACCCTTGATGGGAACCAAGTCAAGTCAACCCAAAACCTTGAATTAGAATTCCCCGATAATTGAAATCACCCCAACAAGGGCTGGTCAAGCACTTTGAACTACGGTTCGATTCTAACCAAGATTATAGAAGGCTATGCCGACTTAATATTTATTTTGTGGGATTTTATCCTTATACGTAAATTTCCATTTTATTATCGTTGATTACATTCATGTTAATATTAAGTGGGATATACTTAAGTGATTAACCATGTCTAAGATAATATTTACGTATAAGCCGGTATTATTTTAGTTCTATCTTGCATGCTTGTTATATTCATTAATTGTGTAATCGTGACAACACACCCACCATAAATAAACCATGCAACTGACAGAAATAAAATAAATGGTATGATCATGAGATTGTTCTATTGGTTAGTTAATCTAGTGGTTGATAAACTAACCCAAGACCTAGGGGAGAAACACCTTGAACCTTGCGGGTTCATGTTTACAGCTTTCACCTGTCCACCTTTGTATCTCCTTGGATTGGTTTCACCTCGGCTCCTGACTTGAGCCGCCTCCACTATCTTGGGAGCTCCATCCATTACATATGCATTTATCTCACATGCAAGTGAGGGGTAAAAAGGGGTTTTTACATAAAAGAATCCTTGGGCACGCAGGCCATACATATTAATGAGGATATGGCTCACATGCCAACAAATTTAATTTAAATAAATGAATTAAAAGAAACCATTCACATACAAAGGTCTCGGTCTAGCTCATGATCATCCATACATGCAACGATATTTACGCATACATAAAACTAGAATTCAATTATTTAATCATTCTTGTTTAAGTAAATCATGCTCGAATTAGTTAATTATCTTTAATTAATCAATCCTTTTATCTTAAATCCCTGTTCTGAATTTCCTTGAGATTCTCATCCATCATAATTTTAAAAAAATAAATTCATTTAAAATTATCCTTGTACGTAACTTGTACCTTGGAGGCAACCCGGTGAATTCTCATTTATTACGCAGATGTTAAATTAAACACATATATATAAAACACCTATCACGTGTTGTGCCTCAGCTTTAAGCCTGTACCATGGTACACATCTCAAGGGTTTGTATAATATAATAATAAATTTTAATAAATCTGCATAATTTGGGTGAGTACACGGTGTGTAGTTCCGACTACACGGCGTGTACTTTTCTTCATCATCCATCCGAAGTACATGCCCAAGGACATGGTGTGTAAATGTACTTCGGAAATTTTTGGAGTACACGGCGTGTTCTTTTGGACACATGCCATGTAGTTTCCGTATTACACGGTTTCCAGCCGGGCAAGCCGTGTATGGGGTACACGGCCCAACCCGAACCTGAAGGGACTACACGCTGTGTTGAGTTGGACCACACGGCGTGTAATCCGGAAACCGTGTGCCACCTGTTTCTAGTCAACACACTGTGTCATAAATGACCTCAATACACGGCCTGATTTGGTGGATCAGTCAATGCATTGAACCTAGACTACACAGCGTGTACTTCCGAATACACGCCGTGTATTCTGGTGTTATATGGCCAGAAACATTTGGAACCTCCGGATGAGTTCCACTATTTTACTTTAATCAAAATTAAAAGAAAAATTTGTTTCTGTGAGCTGAATGAGAAATGAGGGAGGAGGAACGGATATTGATATTCAGATTTACAGAATGATTAAACTTGAATTGAAATAACTAAATTATTAAATGAATAAATTACCAACAAAAAACTTAAATAATTATAATCAATGATAAGACCGCTCTGATACCACTTGTAGGTTCCGGGCGCAGCGGAAGCACGTTGGTGGGTTTTCCCAACATTAATTTTAACGTTAAACAATGTTCAATCCGAGATCTGTCATGATTTAAAACGCCGAATATTCAGAATAGAACAAAGAACGAAAAGAAAATAAGAGTCTCGAAACCCATGAGGAGGATCATCATATGTTGATTATAATTAAATTAATTAATTCATAAGAACTACCTCATTGAAATTCTTTCTTCGTTGGTGTCTCCGGTCATGATCCTGTGATTTGTCGTTGCGTCAGAGAATCCAAGTGAAGGATTCCTCTAGTGGTGATCCACACATGTACCACGTATCTCTGGACATCGCTGAAGGTAACTCTAGGTGCTAGCGCGGAATATCCTTCGCTTGCGATGTCCATCTTCGATCGCTTTGATCCGGTGGAGGATCTTGCTTTTGTAACTTGAAAGCGTGTTTGGTGGAAAGGGAATTCTATCTTGGCTTGAGAGTATTTCCAATCCCTTGTGCACAACCAAAAATGGATAACCCTTTTGAGAATAATGTCATTGGGATTTATAATACTTAGAGTTAATAAAATGTATTAATTTCCCAAAAGAATTTAATTTTTTCATTTAATTCTTAGTAATACCCCATGTCATAATAATGATAGTTGACCATCATTATTACTTGACATGAATCCAATGTATCACATTTAATATCATTTAATTAAATAAATAATATTTTTCTCATGAATCCCGGAAAAACAAACTACACAGCGTGTGTATAAATATACATGGCATGTACTTTTATTTTTTTCATTTTATTTATTTCCTCCACCATATTTATTAGACCTTGAGTAATGACTATTTATTTCTTAAATAAATGTAGCTGCATTACTCGCTAATAAATATATATTATTTCGCCCACACTATATTCTCTCGAATAACTAGTGTCAAAACAAATGCGATCAGGCATCCTTAAATAATTATTAATCCACGGTTGGGAATAATATTTATTTAACTTGTTAAATTAATATTTAACTGAGATACATGGACACACTTAGTGTGTGACCCTCTAGGCCTCTTTCTCAGTGGCATTAGGATAAGCCTTCCTAAAGTCCAAGGTTAGCATCTAGAAACACCCCAAGGCACCCATAGAGAAAGAAGTTAACACCGCAATGACCTGTCACCTACTACGAATTCTTACCATGTAATATAATCCATTTGTCTCGATATCTCCAATCAAGCGGGTTGCATGCTGGTGCCATCAACCCATGTGCTCGATTATTCTTTCTTTGACTTCTCGGAATTGAACTCACCCATACCCTACCATGGCCATGGATTTATTTAGGCTATATCAATTCCATCAAATGGCCTGAGATATCTACTTCCATTATAGAACAGAAGGGACAAATCCTTTCTCGCGTTATCTATTAATGCAGTATTACTCGTGACGCACCCAACGTATCCTACCTCGCTGCGAATAGTGTTTCGTCACAGTTTTCGTCAATACATCTAAGTGCGCGAGTTGTAACACCCATTATTAATAATCATAAAGTCTAAGGACCAATACACACGTCTGCAGATAGGAACATCCAATGACACTATGAAATGTGGATTTCCTATTGGTGGGTCTCGTTCTCATAATACCCTCCTGGATATTACCAAGGGAGCACACCATGAGAAGGTGCCTCAAAGTTTTATGATACCTCACCCCTAATGACCTGTATTATTTGTGTCCCTCAAATAATATCATCCGGCCATAGAACATACATTCAAGAATAGTGTTATGGCACTTCCGAGTTCTCATCATAGCAGGGATCCGCTACGACCTTTTAATGCAACAGCTGTCCTTAGGACATTATCACATGACATGTCACGCAGAAGAACAATCAAGATGTGATAAGGATTTTATTTAATGAATAAAATACAAAGTAGTTGGTTCTAGACCACCAACTCCAACAGTCACCACATATTCAAGGTGAAGATCACTCCTGCTAACTCCAGGTCAGGGGTAGAATAGTTCTTCTCATGTTTTCTCAACTGTCGAGAACCATATGTGATCACTTCTCTCTCCTACATCAGGAAACATCTGATTCTGGTCCCTGATGCGTCACAGTAGACTATATACCCTACGCCTTCCTCTAGAAGCCTCAATATGGGGGAACTAGTAAGCCTCTGTCTCAGCTCCTGAAAACTCTGTCGGCATCTCTCCGACCACATGAAGGGTTTCCCCTTCTTCATCAAGGCTGATAGTGGTGTTGCAACTCTGGAGAAGTCTGGCACAAATCTTCGGTAATTACCAACCAAACCCAGGAAATGTCGTACCTCAGTCACACTCCTGGGTGCCTCCCAAGAAAGTACCACCTCATTCTTTAGTGGTTCCACTGCTACTCCAACCTCCGATATGACATGTCCCAGAAAGTGAACCTCTTGGATCCAGAACTCAAACTTCGAGAGTTTACCATAAAGTTGATTCTCTTGGAGTGTGTCCAGTACAACCTGCAAATGATAGGCATGCTCCTCCTCAGTATTCAAGTAGATCAGTATGTCGTCGATGAAGACTACTACAAAGCGAACAATGTATGGATGAAAGATCCAATTCATGAGTCCCATGAACACTGTTGGAGTGTTGGTCACACCGAATGGCATAACCAAGAACTCGTAATGGACATACCGACACCTAAAGGCTATCTTCTACATATCCTCGTCTCGTACTCTAAGCTGGTGATAGCCTGATCTAAGGTCTATATTCGAGAACCACCGTGCTCCCTTTAGCTGATCAAAGAGGTCGTCAATCCTCAGGAGTGGGTACTAGTTCTTTACAGTCAACTCGTTCAGGAGCCGATAGTCAACACAAAGCCTCAGGCTCCCATCCGCCTTCTTGGCGAAGAGAATCGGGGCTTCCCAATGAGAAAAACTGGGCCGAATGCATCCCTTCCCCTGCAAGTCCTCTAGTAGTACCCGCAGCTCACGAAGCCCTACAGGAGCCATCCGATATGCTGGTGTAGATATCGGTGTAGTCTCAGGGTACAATTCAATGTAAAAGTCCACTTCTATGCGAGGATGTAGACTCAGAACATCATCAGGGAAGACATCCATGTACTATTACACCATTATAGGATAGCTCGGACTATCCACATCAATAGCTATGAGGGTAAGGGTAGCCAACTGGGGAGTGATCGGATGCACTCTCCTCTGTGTAAGTCCATCCTGCGCTACAAAGGCTCCCTTCTCACTGGTGAAGGTAAATTTGGTTCCATCCATGAGGACACACCACACTTTACTCCTAATATAGTCTATCTGAGCATGGACTGTAGATAACCAGTCCATACCTAAGATGACATCGTAAGGCCTCGACACTGCTACTAGGAGATCCCAGCCGAAGCTCTTTCCTCCTAGAGTAAGCTCACACTACTGACACTAGGGCGTAATTGTCGAATCTTCTACTGTAGGAATCTCTATTCATAAGGATCGAGCCAACTGCTCCGTCGGAATATCTGAGCTCCGAATGAGGGTAGTGGTAATGAAAGAATGACTGGAACCAGTGTCTATAAGTACTATAGCTAAGGTGAAGTAGACACAGATCGTACCTCGTATCATCTCTAGAGTAACGTGATTGTAGGCCTCAGCTACCTGGAGCTAAGATCTCCCTTGTCCACATGTTCCCTGCGGTCGGGGTGGACCTCCAGCTGGTAGTGGCGGTAACATCTCGAATTTTTGCCTACCACCAGATGCACAACCAGCTCCTCTACCACGTCTGCCTGCTACCTGAGGACCACCTCAATTGAACCTCTGTCTCTACTTGGGCAGTCCCTTGACCATCTTTTGATCATCTGTATGGAGGGTTAGATATTCACGAGCCATGTGACCCTGCTCTCCGCATGTGAAACACTGCCCGCTCCTAGCATGTTTGTCTCTGCCTCGGGTGCCCCATAAAACTGAATTGGAATCACGTGGTCGTCCACCGGTAGTTCTGGTCCTCTTGGACCTCTACGATGTCTATCTGCTACCAGCTGTAGAAGACTCTGCTACGTGACAACTGGTAGTGGGTCTCGCTGCTGCTAACTACTCAGCAAGGAAACTCTCCACCAAGATGGATCTCTCTAAAACCCCCACCTATGTCGGGATGCTATGTGAGATCATTGAATCACTAATCTCCTGCCTGAGTCCCTGCTCGAAGGTCCGGGCCCTAAATAATGGGTCTTTCACCATATTGGTGGAGTAGCTTGAGAGGTCAGTGAACCTTGCTGAGTACTAAGTCACAGTCATGTTGCCCTGATGTAGATGAAGTAGCTTCTAAATGTGCATTGCGTGAAGAGCCGCTGGAACAAACTATGCCTGAAACAGGCTCTCAAAGTCTACCCAGAGAAGTATCACCTCATCGTGGACCTGGAGCATGATGCTCCATCATCTTCCCATTTCTTCCTGTAGAAGGCTGACAGCAAGAATCACCATGAGATCAGTTGGTGTCCCTACCAGTCGGAATACTCTCACCACAGCCTCCAGTCAATCCTCAGCTACCTGTGGGTCTGTATCTACCCTGAACCTAGGTGACCTCTAGCACTAGAACTCATGCAACGTGCTCAAGCGGAATGCACTATCTACTACTGGGGCTAGTGGCATCAGTGGCCCAATGGGTAATGGTATCGTTGGTGCCTCTGTCGGTGCCTCTACTGGAAGAGGACCCTGCAACGAGGCCTTGTCGCTCAATGTGATATCAGTTCATATAAATCTCGAAACTCTAGATGTTTTTCTGTGTGGAGGCATCCTGAAAACAAATAGGTGCTCTACGGTCAAAAATTTATACCTAGTGAGATTAATTAAAGAAATCTTTTGAAAACACACACGCAATCAGAATTTTTGTGCACTGAGTCAGAAATCAGATGTCATGGTCCTGGTGTATGGATATATCGGCTGCCGTACCAACAATGGACTCGCTGAACTGAAAACCACACTCATTACCCTTAACACTATTGCTTCACAGAAAAGATAAGAGTCCTAGTTCTGCAGTAAAACTTACTCCTCTGATAACAATTTGTCACAACACATCCCCCGGGGCCCGTGCCATGATTACCCCAAGCCCGCCTTCCATAGGCCTGGGACTGGAGACTAACACCAAAGGCGTATTCCCTAAAATTGGGAAGACATTGACTTTATAACCTATAAGAACACACAACCAAGCACATAGCAAGATACAAACTCAAGAAAAATGTATAACCAAAAAAGAGTGCTGAAAGTAAAGGGGTCGGAATACAAGACCAACAGTAAATGTACAAGTACAACTAAAATACAAAACAAGAGAAGAAAGTGAAAAAAACAGCTAATAGGTCATCCTCCAGGTTCCTACTTGAAGGGTAGGTACAGTTCACCTCCTCAGCACTCCATGTTTGTTCGTCTCCTCTCCGTACCGACACGTTGTATGGTCCTCCTCTTGGTACCATCCAGTCCTGGTACTCTCAGACTCAATCAACATTGTCCATCGTCTCCATCCAACACAAAAAGTTGCGGGCATAGCCCATTGAGGGGTGAGTATAATGATACTCAGTAGGGACTGCAAGACCCTCAAGGTCTCAAAATAATCCCCCAATGATAAACCACAAAGTATGAAATCAACGGATAACTCTACTTAGTTTTATGCCCATACATATACCTAAGTTATCATGTAATCCATCTCAATCATGAGGAAAACATAGAAAAACTGACTCAACTCAAACCCAGATTTTATTCTAGGGGTAGTGTCAAGTGACTTCCCCAGTCACATTGTCGAAACTTCAGCTGCTAGAGAACTCCTCTATCGAGTATAGTGGGCCTGCCATGACACCAAGGCGCTTCCCATTAACCTTGTACTGCTGAGGTACTCCTCCTATCGAGTACAGTGGGTCTACTATGACACCAAAGCGCTCCCCACCGTTGGTCTGCTACATCACCAAGGTGCTCCCCCTCATAGCCTACTGAGGTACTCCTCCTGTCAAGTACAGTGGGTCTACTGCATCACCAACCCACTCCCCACTATGGTTCTGACGTGACACCAAGGTGATCCCCACTAGGATAGTCAAGTCACTCTGAGTCGAATCAGTCAACAGTCGTCAGGTCTCAGCCAGCTACTAGGTCTCCGCACTGTGCTCGCTCATCTCTAAAAGGATCTGTTCCACAAGCTACCGGTCAATACTCCAACTGTCATGAAGTCCCATGAAGAAGTATTTCAAAGATCCACCACATCATAGGGGTCTCAACGCAACTAATGGTGCGTCAATCGGACGCCTGGTATGTGAATTATTATCCCTTTAGTCCCCGGGGCCCGGTTGGATTCGTTCTCTATCCAACCTGACTGTTTCCCATCTCAAAACAAAACTCTAGTGGAGTATAGTCAAAGGAACCGTTTTGTTACAAGATTTCTAGAGCCATTAACGGTTCGTCAAACAGACGTTCGGTGCCAAAGTTATGTCCAATAGAAAATAAATGGTCGTAGTGGGCCCAGGTCCGGTCAGACCCAGTCGGACCGACCCGGCCTGTGAGGGCTGTGAGGGAGGCGGACTGGCTGCGGTTCGACGATAGTTCAGTTAGGAGGGTGGAGCAGCACAGCTCGACGGCGTGGCTCAGTGCCCGGCAGTGTGGCCCGGCTTGGACAGCAGCGCGGCTCAGCTCGAACGGCGGCGCGACGCGGCTTGGCTCGGACGGTGGCACAGCTCGGCAGACGACGGCATGTCTTGGCGGACGGCGGCGCGACTCGGCGGATGGCAGCACGGATCGGCGAATGGCGGTGCGGCTCGAAGGATGGTGGTGCGGCTCGACGGACGGTGGCACGACTCGGCGGATGGCGGCGCGGCTCGGCTCGAATGACGGTGCGTCCAGGGGGGCGTGCCGAGGTTGTGGGTCAGTCGGGGTGATATGGATAGGTCATGGGTGGTGGTTTCGTTTCCTCCATCATCTTTTTCACCTTCCTCCACTTCTAAGAACACACAAAAGAAGAACGATGGAGGGGTCGGGAAGTGTTTGTTTGGCCCGCACCCTCCGTGTTTAGAGTGGTAGCAATCAGCTCACAAAGAACGAAGCATGAACGTGAAACCATAATCTTCCACAATGTTTGTTCCCAACCCTCACAAGAAAAGAAGGGAGTACATGGAAAGTGATAAAAATTTAGGAATAAACCCCTACCTCTTTCGCTTGATGCCGTTGGTGCAAGGAGGTAGTATGGTCGTCGATTGGTTGTAGACGAAGACGTACCATGTTTAAAGAAGTCCCGAGGAAGAAGCTCAAAGTTGATGTCAGTGTTCTTTGTTGGTGGAGCGTTATTTGTGGAAGAACGCATTCTTCGTTGGAGAGTTTTCTCCCTCTAAGAGATCTCTCTACTTTTCCAATGAATGTTCTTAAAAAAAGAACCCACCAATATAAAAGAGATAGCCAATATAATAAAAAGTGTTTCCCCAATTTAATCATTGGCACAATTCAAATTGGATAAATTAAATAGGTTTAATTAAGTGGTGTGTTGGCATAATTAATGTGGAGGGAGATCAAGAGGCTCCTCCACATTAATGAGGTAGTTGAAGAGGTTTATCTACATTTATGAGGGGGTTAAGGTTTCTCTCCCAATTTTAGGGGAGTTTCAAGGGGGTTTAATCCTGGGTGGTCCCCACCACCGTAACCTCTCATGGGAGGTTAGGCTCGGGTGGTCCCCACCTCCATAACCTCCCACGTGAGGTTAATGTCTGGTGGTCCCCACCACCAACTTCCACAAGGAGGTTGGTTACAACAAAATAAAATTAAACATGTGTTTATTTTATTTTATTATTTCCATGAAAACCACAGAAACTAAATTTCACCCTCGACCAACTGTCATCGAGGTGAAAGTCTTATTAAGTGAACACTGACACTACAAGTTCAACGGTGCCCTCAGATTTCAATTACAAGAACTAGTTCAAAAGTTAGAAAAATCCGCTCACGCATTTACTGAACATACCCGAACAAAACTTCAGAAATTCATCATGGGCACTTCAGGCCTCGGAATCACGCGCCTTCAAATTTCGCGGAGTCGTAAAATTCCCATATATTTAAAAAAATACATGGAAATTCCGAGTCTTTAAAAAATGATATAATTTATATATATCTTAATATTATTTTGTTAAATTATATATAAACCACACAAATATAACATGTTGTTTATATGGCATGTCTCCAATATATTAAAAAGTGAAATAAATATAACTTACCTCAAGTATTATCAGTTTCATACATATAAGGACCACGTATTTAATATATATTAGTTTATTTGACTTATATTATATAATAATAATCATTTATATTCATAAAAATATATGAATAAACTATGACCCATTAATACCCTTTATTTAACAATTCTGTGTAAAAATCATGCTTCAGATAATAAATAATTAGTTTATAATGTTTGTTTTGTTTAGTATTTTTTGTCCATTTAATTTGATCATGGATCCATCATATCAATAATTCTAAAATTTATATAAATAATTATATTTTAATAAATGTGTTTATTTTAATCTCCAAGGGCTTGTGAGATAAAATGAACTACAATGTTCATGGAGAAGGTATTTCATATATATAAATGAGAGCTCTTACCATTCCCTATATGGATGGAAAAATAGAATTTTAAATATTTATTCACATGACTAGATTAATTTTAATATTATAGATATCACATATAGTCATTGTAATTATAATTATTCCAAAAAATTAGAAAATAAATTAAAAAACATTTCACATCACTTCATGTAAGATGTTTCCCACATGTAGTCACGGGTGTTGTTATAATTTTCAAATAGATTGGAAGGTAAGAATGTTTATGTGATATTAAAACTACTATATTATAATTGTATTATAAATATCTTGTCAATTTGTTAAATTGATCAATATACCCATCCTTTAGAGGTGTCGAATGGAAAAAAATTACATCAGTTTGCGAGGGGGTAGATCGCCATACACACGATCAGGTGTTTTTTCCCCATTTGATGGAGGAGGGTAAAGATATATATTATTCCATAAAAATAATATTCTGTTATGATATTTAATTTTATTTTCAGATTATATTTCAATTTTTATGATATTAATTATGGTGGGAAGAGAATGCGTAATAGTGAAGATCTTAGTGAAGACAATTACCTTATCTTAGAACAACCTCCTTTGGATATCTTTTTAAGGACCACATGGTTGGTCATTTGGGAAGAAGAAAATATCTATAAAATGGTTAAAGATATTGGGTAGTTAATTTTTTTATGGTTTTTTTGGTCCAAATTGATTACGAGGTGTGATGAATTGAGGAGAGTAGGTGGACTTTTTAATTTGAGGAGGAATTTCATTTTTTGTAAATACCAAAATTTAATTAATAATGTTGAGTTACTCTCAACCCTAATTCCTCAAAAATTTATAAATAATTGATATAATGGAATATGTGTTTGAAAACCCCCCCACCCACCACTAATCTAAAAACATAATTTTTAAACATTTTATTCAATAACCTCTACATTTACTTACTTTTACCATTTTAGTTTTCAGTAAGGTAACTAGTCTTCTTACCAAGTTGATTTATCAATTATCAAAAAATAAATTATAATTATTATATAATTCAGACATACTATTTATAAATAGGATATAAATTTATAAAATAAATATCCAACATATGTTGAAAATTTATTCCAATATAAGCTCATGTAAGGCACAAAATTGTTTTTAACCCTTTACAAAGATAAGAGTGTTTTAAATATTAAAGTTTCAATAAAATTATTTTATAAGGAAAATTGGTGCATAAATGATCTATGGATTCTATTTATAAAATTATAAAAATTATTTTGATGAACATAAAGTTTTTAGAAATTTTAAATCATTTAATAAAATATTATTGATTATTAAATAATATTAATGTCAATTTTGAAACTACTCTTTTCATTTGACATTAAAACCATTTAGGAAAATGTGGAAGTCAATTTTTTTTAAATAGGTATAAAATATTTAGGTTATCCATAAAAATTCATTTACTATAATATAAAATTCAATATATATTAATTTTAATATTTTTAATATCATTTATTTTATCTTATTAATTAAATAATAACTATGTTGTTGTTGCATAAGCATTTAATTAAAATATATAATTAATAAAAACTAAAAAAATTACCATATGAAATTAATTTCATAATTTTGAAAATTTAAATCAAAATTAAACCACATATTACTTTTATCCCTATGGGAACAAATAATTCATATTTAAATGAAATAGTGTGAAAGTTTTCATTTTTCATTACATACATTTTTATATTGTCCACTTTCATGAAAAAAGTATCCCAAAAGAATATAAAAATATATTATAAGTAAATAATGGTAGAAATATGTCTATATCATATAATATTTGAATGTATAAGTTTCATTTAAAACAATGTCTTTTTAGTTTCAACCCTAGTAAACCCTTTTAACCTAAATTAGGCCAATTATATTTATTATCGTTACTATTAATTATGATAAAATATAGTTTTATTTATTATTTATTATTAAATATTATTATTATATATATTTAATCCATATTATTAAATTTAGTTCATGAATGTGGAGGGGTATAATCTAAAATTAATCCTGCAAGAGCGTTTAAAAAGGAATTTTTCGAAAGAGAACATTTTTAAATATAAATAAAATTTATATAAAAATTAAACCTGAAATTTATTCATGTGTCCGAAATTAGAATAACCAGAATATAATCAACATATGTTTTCTTTTAATCCCATTTTCAAATTGGTTTGGTTAAATTTAGTGTTGCGTGTAATGCAAGATATTGAAGAAATAAAATTGATCTGAAAATATATATTTCCTAAAAACTTAAAATGTTAAATTATACCCCTATTAAGATTTATTTCACCCTAAACACGTTGTCACAGTAAAACAAACACATTAAGATACATATACCTCATAGTATTATCATTTTCTCATGTTTCATCCTCAAGTTGGTGCATCACAAGAAAAATTTGACCAAGTGAATGGTCATGATTAATAGAACCTTCTCTCTATAATCTAAAATGTCCAAATGTTTCTCTTAATATGAAATATGGTGTTATAGAAATAAAAAATCTGTGTACATTACATGTGAAGGATCATGCATATACTTACTCAGTAAAGATACCTGGGACATATCATGTACATGATATAGGTTCATCCAAAGTGTCAAGTGATAATAAACCATACCAAAACACAATAAAGAATCTCAAAAGGTACAATAGCCATCTTTCCTTTCTTTATGAATCCCATAATACTCTTTAATGTAGAAATTCATAGATACACCATCTCACCAGCTCTAAATTCTACATTACATCGACTATTATAAATATAAATTTTCTATTAACATTGTGATTCCCTTATGTGTTGAGATGTAAATTTACCTTCCATTTAGTCTTCTATAACTAGTCCCAATATCTTTATCTCCCCAACTTCTTCCCAGTATGATTGATTTATACACTTATTTAAATAAATATATTCAAATGGATCCATCTGAATTCTATAGTGAATGAAAATATTTTAGTAAATCTTGACTAAGAGAAATTCTTAATCCCATCCACATCCGAATCTATAGAGAAAGATAACATTATATACATAGGACTTAAATGTTTCTCAAAGAATAGAAATAATTTTTAGGATGATATTTCATACTAAAACTAAACCTAATATCAATTTCATGCTTAATGCATTTCCCTAATTTCAAGGTGAACCTATTATTCTAATCAGATATGATGGAATGTGGTACTCCATTAAACCTTAACAATTACAAAATATATATTCTAGATTGATGATCCAAAGAGAAATTTCTTCTCATAGAAATTAATTTTTTTATACATTGTACGATGTTCGACTATAACCCATATAGAATTGTGCCATTTAGATGGGTTGTTGAGTTCGATGACAAAATCCATGGTGATGTTTTCCCATTTCCATTCTAGTATGAGTTATAGTTTTAAGACCCATATCATCATTTTATCTCAACCAAAACATTCTGACGTACCATGAACTAAGATACATACATTGAAATATCACTCTTTATGCCATCCCACGAGAAATACTTGTTCAAATATCTATATATCTTTGTACTTTTAGGTTGAATAGAGAATGAATAACTATGAGCCTCCTACACCAGATCCTTCAAATATGATATATATGAAAAACATACATGGTTCCTAAACTATATTATTCCATCATAATCATGTTTAAATTTAGAAATATCATTAACCTAATTCAATATCTCTACATCATTCTTATGATCCTATTTAATTTTCAATTATATAGATGGTTGGACACTCATTTGAGAATGATAATATTTCCCCCTTTTCTTCAGGATTTTTAGTTCCATCCATAAAAAATATATACATATTAGATATTTGGTGATCCTTATAATGGATAGGCTTTCATGTTCTATTCAACTCAATAAATCACCCACCTTGTATGCCTTTTGAGTGTGGTTTTTTATTAAGTTGTCATGACATTAATTGGTTCCAACCATCTTCTCTAGTGAATAATCTAATTTTTCTATGTAAATAGGTACATTAAAATTTAATGATACGTATATATGTCACACTATTCTCTTAAATGAAAATTCATAGATATCTTTAATGATAAATTTTCATATGTAACTACAGATCATAATTCTGGTAATTTTTCTTGTGATCCTACAGTTATCATGAGGCATATGCTAACACTATATTATTTCTAATTCTACTTATTATCTATACGATAAAACATATTCTCCCAAAATAAACATACTATTTATCTTTCACATAATTTAGAAAATAATAATTTGAAACCATGCTAGATATAAGATAGGTTTTTGTAGGAGTTTCACACTTATTCCCCTTCAGTTTTGGGTTCATGCCATGTGGCCTTGTGAGATGTGAAAAGTTGTCCCTTTTTTACTAAAAATGTCATAATATAATTCTTATAATATCCCAAAAAATTGGTGAAATTCCATGAATATAAATTTAATCATCAAACATCACATAAAACATGAAGGATACCAACACATTTAAACTTATTAAATGGTAATATTTTTTAAAACATAACTTCATGTTGAACCTAAGGGTTACATATTCCATATCCAAATAAAAATTTCCCCAAAATATCAGTAATAGTATTAAAATCCCATCACATAAAACCTAAAAATAATTGATTATGAAATTGAAATTGTAGTCAACCATGAACTCATGAACTCATGATGGAATGGATAACTCTTATGTTTATCTTAGATTAACACATATATTAATCGAAAATTAACATTATCCTTATTTTTGGGATTCTTATAACAAAAATACCATTGGTAAAAATAATGATACAACATAATTTATGAATCGGAATACAAAAAACATCAACAATTTTAATTAAACTGTTTGAATAGTATATGTAATTTCTTGGTCTATGAACTGACTCTGATTTTACGGAATTATCTTTGATAATCATCATGTTATGAAAAAATAATACATTGAATTCCATGGTTACTCATTTCCCTATGACACTAATTTCCTAATAGAAAACATCTTCCCCAAATTTTGAGAAATTCTCATTTGTGAATCTTCCAACATTATTGACATGGAGAAAGATTACACTCTATTAAACTATTCTTGTTAACACATTAACATTCCTAAAATTCCACAATTCAGTTATTTTATGCATTCAGAATCTCACCAATGTTCATGTTACTTAACATAAAACGTTATAGCATATTAAGCCTAATCAAAATGTTTTTTATATCTAATCATCATCAAATTTAGTTTTTTATAATCATTGAATTGTCTATCACATTCAATGACAACAAGATTCATTCTCTTTATATCTATTGAATAAAATAGGAAATAATAATATGAGAAATAATAATCAACATGGGGAACCAAGTAATCATAAAAAAACTTATTCTTTTTATAAATCATGACACATTATTTACAATATATGACACCTAAGCCTTAATATATGTCATGATTAGTAATTATTTAAATCTCTCAAGATAGTTCTTAGAGAGTTTGTGAGTTTCCAAAACATATACTGATGAATATCAAACATGATGTGAAGCAAAGAATGTTTTCATGCACCAAGAGATGATCGAGTCATTTCCCAATGCACCCTTTTTATAATTAATATAACCAGATAAAACTATTCCCATTATTTCACTCACTAAACATTTCATCAATCCATTATAGAATAATCCATTGAAAAATAAATTGGTTTCATAACCATCTAATCATAATAATAGTTAACCACCATGATAAAGAATAATGACGGTACCCTTTGTTCATATCCACAATAAAACATAATAAAAACATATTCTTATTGTTTTTTTGAATAAAGAGTCCATTAATATATCCTTAAATAATTATTGAGTAAAACATCATTTCTATTTTTAAATCTATTATTTAATATATATTTATTTATTAGTAAGGGAAATATTTTGTTAAAAATAACCTTGAAAAATGTAATGTAAGCTTCGAATAATTTGGTGGTCATGATGATTGAAAATTTTATTCATGTCATACACATTAAAACAATGATTCCATTATCAATTTCATTAAAGAGTAAAAACAACCTCATTTGGAAAATGACACTATGTTTATATTTAAATCATTTATTAAAATTAAAAAAATGTGTAAAACAATTCACTAAACAATAATTGTATACAAGTAAAGACATTCGTTAAAACATATTTATAATATTTAAACATGGAAGGAAATGGATTTATGGCCAAATTGAGAAATAAAATCATTCTTTATTAAAAACATTATTTTTGAATATTACATTCCTAGAAATAAAAAAAATAATTGAAAAAATGTAATATCATTAAAAACCCATGGGATAAAAAATTCCATATTTTATTTATAGATTGTTAATAATATTTAATAATCATAAAAAATCCTAATAAACAATGATATTATAAAATAAAAAATTTACCACATTGGAAACATTTTAATCATATGCCCCATGATTGTAATAAAATTAGATCAATATTTATATAATTAAATTAACAAGATAAAAATAATAAAATAAAATAATGGGTAGTATATATATAAAACACAAAATAATCTATTTTTATAAGGTATGTGACCTAATGAAATATAAGTGGGACAGAATTCCCTTACCTCAAGTCTCAAATTTCTTCCCATGCATTCAGACCTCTTTTACAATAAATATTAGATTCTTATACAAATATTCCTTAATATTAATAATATATATCATAACATATATTATATAATTATGACATTTTACTTCCAATTTATTAACAATTCTACGTTAAAACCACTTTTTGGGTAATAACTACTTCATTTTCATGTATGTTTTGGTTTAGTATTTTTTATCTTATTACATTAACCATTTTTAAAAAATATCCTTAATCCTAAAAATGATATTATTTATATATATATATATAATTTTTTTATTTATAGTAATCCATAAAATTATTTGGTTGTAAATGAATTACACTTTTCATGGTGAAGGCTGGTCATATGTTCTCATAATTGTTGATTCAATTTTCTCAACGGATGAAATGAAAGAATGATAAATTATAATTCACATTTATAGAATAATATTTATATCATATATATTCATTAAATCTATTCATATCTCTACCTAATTCAAAATTAAATGAAAAATAAATCTGATCGCTTCGTGGAGCTAGTATTTCACAGGTAGACACAAGAAACACAATAATTTTACTATATATTGGAAGGTAAGAAGTTATTTGTGATTTATTAATTATTTTACTATAATTATATAATATATATAATCTATATATGTTAAGTTAGACACTATAACCATCCTTTAGAAGTGGTTATTGAAAACTAATTACATTAGTTTGTGAGATGGTAATCCATCGTACATATGACTGACAGTTTTATTTCCCATTTTTTGGAAGGGGATAGGGAAATATGTTATTACATAAAAATACTTAAATATCAATATATGGTATATACAAGTGTCATTATTTTCTAATCATCAAGACATGAATGAATGTGTTAATAGAATGATTAAAAAGAAACAAGTCTGTGAAGACAATTGCCATATCATAGAAAACGTTTCATTAGATATCTTATTATTAACCCTAGGAATGGAATTATTGGAATCCTAGATGCTAAATAACATGGATATTGATGTTTTGGAGAAAATGTTTTTGTTTTTTTTGGAAAAATTTCTTAAGAGGTGTGATGAACTGATGTGAGAATGTGGCCTACTATAATTTATGAGGAGTGACATTTTTGTAAATATCAAAAATTATTTAATAATGGGCAGTTACTAATAACCCAAATAAATACAAAATTGATAAATAATTTTTTTGGGGAATATATGATCAATAAAAACCTCAAACACACCAAAACGACACATGTTTTAACCATTTTATCCCTTAACATCTATGACTATATACTTTTTACCAATTTAGTTTTCACAATGATAACTATTATTAGTACAAATTTAATTTTTCATTTAAGAAAAAAATGGTATGTATTAGATAATTTATAATTAATATTTCAAGATATGATATAAAATTTATAAAATAAAAATACTTTTTACGTGTAAAATTAATTTTAACAGAATATAATTCCACTCGAAAAAACTCATTTTATGATTTACCATAGTAACGATGGTTTTACTATTTAGGTGTCAATATAATAATTAATAAAAGGAAATTGATCCATTAATGGAATATGGATAATTTATTTAAACATATAACAATAACTTTTCAATGTATATTATTATCATGATTTTGAAATCTTTTAATAAAATTATATTTTTTATTAAATAACATTAATGAAAATTAGGAAAATTTTCGTTTAATTTGACACAAAAAACATAAAGAAAACGGTGGAATTATAATTAATTATTTTCAAAACTATATAACAAGTATATTTATGTTAAAATTTAATTTAATACCAAAATAAATTTAATTTATATTACATTTAATATTTTTAGTATAATTTATTCTATTTTTTATCAATTAAATAATTACTATTTTGTTGTTATATAAGTATTGAATGTAATTATATAATTACTAAAATAAATAAAAATTCCTCATTAAATTAATTTCATTATTTTCAAAGATTCAATCATAATTCATTCACATCTTTATTTCCTATATTTGTGAATACATGCTTGAAATTTATATGCAAGAGTGTGGAATTTTTATGTTTTTATTTAAAAAGATTAAAATACTGGTAAAACTATGGAAAAAGAATCCAAAAATATCATTAAAATAGATCTTAATTTAATTAGGGTAAAAATATGTTCATATTATATAATTTAGACAATAATTTTGATCATTTTAAGCCTTATATTTTTTTGATTAACCCCTAATAAACGCATATTAACCTTAATAGTTAAAATTAATTATTACTATTTTTATTACTATTATGAAAAAAACTATTATTAACTTATTTTATAATATTAATATTTTTGAATCTAGATACAGAAGCCATTTTATCAAATTCAATTCACATAATTATGAGAATGTAATTTTAAAATAATCCCACTTATTCCTTGCAAAATAGTTTTCCATTGAAAAGGTTTTCATATATACAAAAATTTTTTATATAAATATTCAATATTAAATTGATTCAAATGACCTAAAATGGATAAATAATAATAATATATAAATAAATTTACTTGTAATAATTTTTTAGAATACAATTTAACATTTTAAATATCTTAAAAAAGGATTATACTAATAAAAATCATTATTTTCACCATTTATCAAAAAAAATATCTTAATAAAATTATAAAAATTCATTCTCATATATTTTTAACATTTTGATTTCAAAAATAATGTACATTTTTCAAAAAAATCCAAAAACATTCAAAAACATATTATTATTTTCCAAAAATAAATAAAGATGTTTTTTTCAAACAAATGTATTTTTGAATCATATATAGACATTAATAAAAAAATAAGTAATTATTTATAAATATTTTATTTTTATAGAAAAATTTTATATGTAATTTAAAAACATAGTTATCCTAATTAATTATATCAATTAAGAAGTTTGTTTTTAATGATCATTTTAAAATAATAATATGAGTAGTATATTTTTGTTCTTTAAATGAATGTGTTGTGTGTAATGAAAGCTGTCAATGAATTTTAATTTAACTAAATATTATTTGATAATTACATTGGGGTGTTACAAGATAGATTCACGAACATGGTACTCACACTTTCCATGGAATCAAATCTATCATTATTGAGCTACTCAGTCCCCAACGTGATTCTGAGAAAAATTACCTATCCAATATCTTAAACAAAAGAGATACACATCTACTATAGTAAATGTGTAATGTCTTAGCATGAAACATAGTACCCCACCACCAATAGGTCCACTTAAATATATTATAATTAATTATTATGATTATACATACCATATTCAAATATAATCTATAACACTAAATATACAATAAATTTATTTAGTGAATGTGTACTAACCAAGCCATCATACCCCTTAACCCCACCTTCTTTAGATAATGCTTTGGAGAAACACTAAATTCCTTCTAGGTTTGGTGATATGATATACCACAACCTTGATTTAGTCAACAATAAATTGGTTTTCATCATAATCAATGATGATTTTGGAAATATATAATCCATTTAGAAAAAAAACTATATATGGTACCATGACTCACTAAAAAAACTCCTACATTTCCATGAAACTAGAAAAGTCAACCCTATGGGTTACCATTACTCATTACAAACCCACCTGTATCTATAAAAGTCAATATGAAACACAATACAAGGTACCATAGATCCCTCATAGTCCTCTTTTTATTAATATTAGGAAAACACAATACAAGTTACAACAAAAAAACGATAGGCCAACCTATATATGATTAACTTTTTTAAATGAATAAATATAATTATAGTGACATGAAACATCCACTCCCTTGATAAATAACCACAATATCATAGTAATTAAACTAATAATCCCTACCCTTCTACTATACCCCAACAAATACTTCACATTTCAGGTCCCAAGGAAATCCTATAAACTTTCTAATAAATGTCCCATTCATTATTACATTGACGAGAAATGATGGAATAATATTTTCTCATATTTCCCAAGATTATATCGTTGATAACCATCCAACCCAAAGGCCATAACCTATCTTATCCATACCTAAATTCTATCAATGAGACAATCTTGAAAAAAATGTTACTCATACTACTTGTAGTAGTCTATTTCACACTATCATTCAGAACCAATTAAATTTATAAAGCATATTTCATCCATCAATAAATGTATTAATATAATATAAGTATCTTCATATGATTATAAATTTTCCTAATCCCCTAATTTAATAACTTATATTATTTCATCAATATTTCCCGATTTAAGTATGCTATTTTATTTTAACATAAGATACCCTAGATTGATAAATAGACTCTCCCTTTGAAACCCTATAGAACTCACTAGCCTCTACCAATCCATCATGAGTTATATTGTATAATAAAAATTATGATAGATTTTTTATATATCATAATATGATTCTATATAACATTCTCTAGACACACCCAATATGAAAATACCTTTACCAAGCCATAAATCTTATAAATCACTCATACTGATACCTGATACAAAGTCCTAAGGCGCTAATAATGTTGCATGTACATAGCCTCCTAAATTGACACCCATTAGGTGTCATACCTGATAACCAAAAAAACAATTTCAGGGTAATATGATTTATTATTGATTTCATTTTCATTTAATTATGATCAAAATTTCCCTTCTACAACTTATCAGATATAACTTCTAATCGAACATGTATGATCTCACTAAATAATAAAATTGATTCATATTGATTATTATTCCCCATAAACATATGAAATTGTATACAAAAACATGAACAAAACACATTATATAATAATTTAGGTAAAATAATCTTTTTATCAAAGATTACTCATTGATTTCATGCTCATACCTCTTCAACCAAGCATATACCATGTAAAAAAATTCACAAGCCCCAAGCAATGTAGTGACACTAAAGTCACATCCAAAAACATATGGGAGGTCCTTGGAATGCCTCTATGAAAACCATAAATAAAAATAGTCCTCTAAAAAAATGGTAAATAGAGTATTTTATACCTTTTTGTTATTTCATTCAACTGTATAAGGAATATTAATTTTTTTGGATTGATTTCACCATGATAAAGGGAAATCCTTTAAACATTTCCAAACCCATATAGCATAAATTGAAAAGAAAATAAACAAATGAAAAAACATAGGAGGATAAAAAAACTAAATTAATATATTAAACTAGTACACTATAATTATCCCTCTAAAAAATGTAATAAATAAAGAGAGTAGAAAGGAGTGGTTAGAATATATTGCGTCTCTTGGGTGTTGTTTTATGGTAAAAATGAGGGTAATTAACTGTTAACTGGTTTTAATGTCCATGAATTTTAAAATGCAACATCGGTTCTTACTTGACACCCTATGGGTCTCAAATTGTTATTAGGTACTCTAGTAGGTTCTAAACTGAGTCCCACCCATCACATTTTCAAATTTCTAGTATTATAATTCTATAATCCCATTCACTTTATACCTTGTATCATCATACCAGGTACCTGGTGTCACATTTCCCAACATCAATTTAATTTTTATATACCTAACAGCATTATATCTAATTTAGGTCCTTTCCACTTAAACATTTATTTCAAAAAATTTGATTCCAATATTTAAGACTTCTCTAAAACCTCACAACGTTAGAAAATATTCCAGAATATAAAAATTACTTGGATATTGACCCAATTAGGATAATTTAGTTTTTCATTCACATTAACATGTAATGTAATTTTTAATTTTAATATATGACCAAGATGATAATGGATTTTTTTATGTCGTCATTAGGAGTAGGAACATTATTGGTCAACAAAATTCTAATTTTTTTTCACTGGTTGTTATGTAGGATTTTATCTATTGGGTACCTAGATCTCATAGGAGTATTTGTTTGGGAATTTTATACAAAAATGAAGATCTTTTTGGGTAGATATTAATGATAGTATTTATTTTACAACAGCCCATCCTGAATCAATGGTTCTGAACCAAAGTTCGATATAACCTCATGTCTTCCTCTCCCAATGGAAGCGTTTAATGACTACTGGTGATGATCTAATGTAATTATGTTTTTCTGTAAACTCAGTAATATTATCTATCACTAGATAAATAATGATGAATACAAGACGATTGACTATAATTATGAATATAACCTAAATAAATTCTATTAAAAATGTCATACCAATTAATAAAAGTATAATACAATAGACCATCAATGTGGATGTTCAATAAGAATAATTATAAAAATAGAAATAACAATAATAAAATTGTCACAAAAATTATATAGAGTATATTCAAGTAAGGATTCTATCTTTGAACACCAAGATACTCATAAACCTACTATAGGGACCTTCCCTTATCTGAATCCAAGATCATGAAGTTTTCACATCCACCAATATGTTATTGTTGGGTGTGAGTATTAAATTAGTTGCATACAACCAATGAATCCTTAACATAATCCCAAAGGTATATGGATCATTATAATATGAATTATAATTAAAAAAAATATAACCATATGTGAGTTGAGAGGTCATTCCCTAACCATGTTACTATGAACCCCAGTCATAAAAAATTCAGCGTTATTCATTATGTTTTCCATATGTGATTAATTTACATAATAAGATCACACCAAAAAATTAATCCAATTATAGGGACAATTCACATTATCCCTTTAAGTAAAAACTCCATTCCTTCTATAAAGGTCAAGTCTTACCCATGAATCATGGGTACCTACTAGAATAGGATTGTATAAACAATTTTCACACTAAAAAACTGAATCTATTTTTTAGTAAATGATTTTACCAATCAATAGATCGTACATAAATATATGTACACACTTCCAATGTAACCTCCCTGACCCAAGAGCCACTAATCCCATGCCCCAAGTCGAGTCACCACATGAACTCAAGCGCACCTCCCCATATGCCATAAGATTCCAACTAGTATCATAGGTCTAACATGTAAGGTGGTAAGACTATAACCTATTTATCATAGTAATCTACAATAGAAAAAATATTAAATAAAGGAAACAATAAGAAGTAACCATGAACATGCATTACCAAACATTTTCCAAACTAGTTAAAAACATAAACAAATAATAAACATGTCATGTCATGATAATAATGTAAAATTGAAGAAAACCCAAAATAATTTCTAATGGAAGCATCCCCAATGGGGGCCCTGAATCAATGTCTGGATCCTCATCCATGAACAACATAATCCCAACTCAACTCCCTAGAATATGACCTTTTCAATTTTCCTGACCAGCAACCTTGATATCTAATTGGGTACCCAATGTTGGCCTGAGAATGGTGTGAGTACAACTCAGTAGGATAAAACCAATAGTGACTACAAAATATACATTCTAAATATATTGTGAATACAAGTATGAAATAAGTGACAAGGTAATAAAAAAGATAACTCAGGTATAATTAGTTAACAACATTTCTTTACCCATTTTCAAAATTAATTTTATTTTCATCAAATATACCATCTGTAACATTTAATTTATATTCATTACATGTTACATGTGTCGGGAATTTAAATCATTTACACAGCATTGTATACTGTTCAAATACAATGCATAAAGAATAAGTCAAATTACCTAACTCATTAAGGAAACCCATTTCAAAATAAAATATATCACACATACCTTGGAGCCTCTGTCTAGGTTGTCTCTTCCAAGGAAACCATTATGGTTATAGTGCCTCAGTCAGACTACCTAATTCATGGATTATCGGGGTGGGGTTTAGATGCTCAGTCTAACCCAACCTGGGGGCATATATAATCAAGTCTGCACCCTCACATACCACCAATACATGTTCATAATAATATTTTTCCATTTACCACATATATACTGAATCAAAACCCATACACAATCAATACAATAATAATCACAATTCATATTCCATTTCACACATAAATCATCTTTAGTACATTACACATTAACATAGTTACCATTTACATACCACATCCAATTTAACCCATATCCCATTTTCACATTTTAACCTATTTATAATAATAAAAAATTCCCATACATTATCCCATTAAAAATATTCATCAATAAATACACATAAATACCTTTCATATGTCTTAATCCACTAAATAATTTCCATTACACTTTAATAATCCATTTGACACAATCACATTAACCCATTTAACCCCATTTTTTATTATGAAAATCAATCCCTTATATCCTTTCCAACATCTAGGAACAACCACTATGAGTATCCTTTTATAAATCAATATAAGATATCAAAAAATTTATAATGGGATCTATTTGACCACAAATAAATTACATGCTTAACATTGAAATTTTCCATGTTCATGAATATTGATGCACCCCAGGGGTGGCCCTATATTGGTCTAATTATCCTCAATGCATCCCCATGAAATGATGAGAGATTTAAATCATCATTTAACCAACCATTTTACCAAATATTACTGAAGGAAAAAAATTTACCCCAAGAGGGAAGTAATATCACAACTAAACATGAACAAATCTATAATAAAACTATGGGATATAACTTGTAGACCACCTACCTCAAATTTGAAGATGAACACACCGTTAACCTTAGCCATAGATCTTGATTCAAGAACCCCTTGAATCCCTAACCTATGATCCACCTAAAAATATGGTATTGGGGATTCTAAAGAAGTTGAATGAAACCAAGACCCCTAATCTGGAAAATGGAAGAAAGGGAAGGATTATAGTCACCCAGATCATTGATTCGCAACAAACGGTGCCCTAAATGGCTTGGAATCTGTGGTGAATTTTCCCTTGGAAGCATTGGTCAAATGGTTTTTCAATAGGGTTTAGAGGAAAAGAAATATGGAATAAATGAGGTAAGAATCTTAAAATACTGAGGGGGATGTTCTGTAAATTTATATTTCTTAATGTGGCACATGGTTTGTCAACAAAGTTTGACAAACTATGAACACATCATACACCATCCTCAAACCAAGAGGGGTGGAGTTTCACAGATATCTAGGGAGGCCCACACAGTTTCAAAACCCATGTTTCAACTGTTTGGAATGTCTACGTATGAGGTATTGCATTTTTTTCTTCCCATGTCATATTTTACATAACTTCACACCCTACCTCCTTTCATAGCATGTTTGGGATGCCCGGTTTACACTAACCATCGACCAACTATGCAACATGAAATGAATGACCATTTTCAATTTTATTTTATGAAATTAAACCCTATAACACCACTAAAATTCCTCATACACCTAGTAAACATTCCTTTTACATAATTTAAGATATTTTGACCAAAATTAAACAAGAACTTTCCTCCACAATGTCCAAAATCATACAACCTCCCCCTTTATAACAACTCATCCTTGAGTCGGACTTAAAATCATTAGTGAGCTTAAAAAGAGAAGATATTTTTTCGCTGAACCCACATATCTAACATAATTCCCTGAGTTTTTTCTGAAACCTTACCATGATTGCACAGAACTCGAACCAAATGTATAGTATTTCATCATGTGGTTTTCTCAGTATGATCCATAGTACAAACTAGATTCTCCTAAAAGGAAACACCATCCTCAAGTTCAAAATCATCAACATCACTCATAATTGATGTTTTAGATTTGTATGAATGAAGCAATGACACACGAAAAACATCATACATACAACTATACCACTATGGGAGAGCCATTTAGTATGCCACCTACCTGATACTATCCACGATCTCAAATGTTCCCATATACCTGGGTTCCAATTATCCATATTTCAAAATACCATCGTGACCTATCATAAGAAAAAATAGAAGAACATCATGTTCACCCACCATGAACTCATGTGCTCTATGACGCCAATCTATATACAACTTCTTCACACTCTAAGCTATTTTCATAGCTTTTTTAATCAACTAAATATACTCTGATGTATCCCACACGTGATTCGGTCCCAATAACTCTAATTCCCAAGACTCTAACCAACACAATTATGATATAATCATTTTACCATTTAGTGGATTAAATGTTTCAACCTGAATCTTATCTTGGAAATAATTATTGAAATAAAACCCAACTAGTGATAAATTATTTTCCAAGGATTCACCAAAAACCATGGAAAAAACTCTCAAAATTTCATATAATACCTAATTTTTAATCTTTGACTACCCATTCATTTGTGAGTGGATGTCCAAACATAGGGAAAATTGGGTACCAATATTCTTCTACAATAAATTCCAGAATAATTTTCTAAAACATGGATCCTTATATGAAACTATCATTCATGGAACCCCATGAAACCATACGAATTTTCGATCATACAACTCACCTAGATTGTCAATGGTGAAGGTCTCTCAAATTGGAAAAAATGATCCACCTAGGTCAACTGATCCACATCTACAAAAATAAACCCATTATTATGAGGCATCCCTTAAAGACCCATAATGGAATCCATCATCACGTCATTCTATTTCTATTCTGTAATTGGAAATGGTCAACAAACCACCCAGCCGATGGTGCTCATCCTTAACCTTCTGGTAGGTATCTCATTTTTTAATAAAACGCAAAACCTCATTTTCACCTCTAGACACCAATAATTCCTATTAAGATCATGATACATTATGGTCAATCCATGCTCCACTTCGAATTTCTATGCATTAAACACACACATCTATTATTACTACATACATGTTGGTGTAACAACACAACCCCGAATGTAAATGATCCCAAACTCACTAATGGGCCAACATGAAGGTTAATCATTGATGTTAAAAATATCCCTTCAATCCAAAAAATTAGGGTCCTCATAGTTCATTTTTTGTGTTCTATCTCAAAAGTGTAGACTCTACTAGTATTAATGCAAGAGTTATCTACCCCTGGACATACTACACCTCCTGATGCATCTCAGCAAACAATGACACCAACTTCCTCTCAAAAATAGATTTCTAAATTTTTGGATTTTGATTTTTATTACCAATAGAATCCTCATTAATATTTCCCTTTCCCAATGTGTAAATCAGCTAACAATCAAATGAATACAAGAACTCAATCCACCTTTGATTCCAAATATTTAAATCACTTTGATAGAAGATGTACTTAAGGCTCTTATGATTGGTATGCACCATAAACCATTCTTTCAACTCGTAGTTCCACATACACATTAAGTCATACAACACTACATCTAACTCAAGATCATGTGTAGGATTATTCCATAAATAATTCATCAACTACCATGACCCTTATTCTATAACCCGATCATCCTACATCAACACCGCTCTAAGGAAAACATCGGATGTATCACAAAAGAAGGTATAAACCTTACCTAGATTAGGTATGATCAGAACTGATGTGGCGGTAAACTTCTTCATTAACCCCTAAAAGAAATTCTCACATTCCATAGACCACTCAAAACTGATACCCCTTTTGGTTAATCCCAAAATTGGTAATTCTAAATAGGAAAATTATTTGATGAACCTTTGGTAATAGCAGACCAATCCTAGAAAACATCATATGTTTGAAACATTCTTGTGATGCTCCTAAGATACATATTCTTACACTTTCTCATGGTCTACTAACACACCCTCCTCATAGATGATGTGACTTATGAAATGAACCTTATCAATAAATAAATTACATTTGGATATATTGGGGTATAGAATGTGCTATCTTAGTATACTCGGGATGATTTAAATATGATTTTTATAATCCTCATGAGTATTAGTGTACACCAAGATGTAATCAATGAATACAACTAAAAACTGGTCATGACATGGGTGAATGATTTGATTCATTAGGGCCATGAACACTACTACTTCATTGGTCAACCAGAATGCCATAACAACAAATTCATGCAACCCATATATTCTCAGGAAAGTAGTATGTAGTATATCTGAAGGTATAATACTTATATGATGATACCTCGATCTCAAATAAATCATAGAAAACTATGAACTAGCTCTCAACAGGTCAAAAAGATCATCAATAATTGGAATATGGTATCAATTCTTATCCATTATCTAATTTAGCTTCATATGATCAATGAACAACCACAAAGATCTGTCTTCTTTCATGGAAAACATCCCTGGTGATCACCAAGGTGACATACTAGGATGATTTATTCATTTATTCTCTAAGTCCCCCAATTGAATTTTATTCTCCCGGAGTTCTGTTGATGTCATTCTATATGGAGGAATAGAAACTGGTTTTCCTCCCTATAGAAGCTCTATCATGAACTCAACAACTTTATCAGGTGGAATCCCCAGGAAGTCCTCATTAAACACATCATAAAATTGATCTACCATAGGAGGAAGTAAAATAGGCCCTATATCCCCTCCATCATCAAGCATAAGGCAAGAAACTTGGGCTCAGAGTTCATCCACCTTTTGAAAAACTAGAACTATGCAGCTTGTCCGGACATCCCATTCACTATGTAGAACATAGGTGTCTCCCCCAATAGATGTGAATGTTACCCTATGTAGTCAAAAGTCAATATGGGACCACTACAACACTAGATAGTCTATACCCAAAATCAGAGCAACGTATGACATCTTAATAAAAATCATGTCCCAATGGAAATGTTACCCACCAACATAAAAAGAACACCCCTTATGCTACCTAATATTCTTTTCTAACACCCTTAAAAGTGTATAAATTGAAATAAATATAGATAAATGCACCATTATAAGGCCCCAAAAAATCACAAATTTATTAAAAAAAGAATTTATCTAAGGAACATGTATCATATAAAGAATTAGAAATCTAGGAATCTATAAGGATCATACCTTGATCAATCAGTGGTCCAGCCTCTCCAACTTGAGATGTAGACTCAACTGTATGAAACTAACATTCCCCTCTACATTGCGATCTAGTCTGAGTTCCAGATGCCTCACTGTCATGCTGTTATGAAAGCTCTCGACCTAGAGTACCACACCCACCACCTTGTCTGGTATGGTAAGTGGAGCTCCAACTGCCTTCCTGATATGGGGCAACAAACCCCCTACCTTCACTCTTCAGGGGACTCGACCCTCTATCAGTACCAATCTTTTTAGGGTTCCAACAAAACCTCTACCCATAACTCAACTTGTTTCATGCTCACCACTCAACCTATAGTCTGGGAAACTGGCCACTCATATTTCCTAGCCTTCCCACTATTAGAAGAAAACCCAATCACCAACCTAGGATACTGGTTCCCTTTTATAAATATGCTTTCCACTACTACCCTAGTTAAAATTCTCGAAATGGAACTTCCTACCATCTAAATCCACACCATTGGATCACCCAATAGACATGAAATGTCTACTAAAATTATCCTCTTTGATATTTCCTTCTAATATTATGAAATGATCTATAAAATCATTATACCTCATTAAACAATATATTTCACTTATTACTAAAAATCATGTATATGTACATCCTGGAAACACCTCGCCATTACTGGATCATCCCCTTCCAAATTTGGAATTAAATTTTTCCAGTCATTGAATCATCTAGAATAATCCATAGAATTCATACTCCCCTAAGATAAACTCATAAACTCTATAGAATTCTACTTCCTTAATGTATAAGTATATAGGTTTTCCAGGAACTTTTATTGGAATCCCTTCTACAACATAGACTCTTATTTCTTGGTTTGAACTATGATGTCCCGAAAAAATTTTGTATGCCCTCAAAAAATTTAAGCCTCTATCTTGACTACTTTATTTGTCGGTGTCACAATATGATCAAGGATTTTTTGGATGGAATCTATCCAAAAACTCGACTGCATCAAGCATACCCTCTCTCTAAAAAAGATGAAGGGTTCTAAAGTTGAAATTCTTTAGTCATCTCAAACATACTTGGAACAACCTATGATGGTTACTTATCTATAATTTTCATTAAACGAGTGAAGTTTTCATTGAAATACTCCTCTTAAATGGTAACTTGAATGTTTGGGGTTACCTACACCACTTCAATAGGATCATTCTTGGTGACATCCTCATGTCTCTAAACTCGCACATATAGTCTTGGTGGCATTCCTCTATAGTGACAAACACGAGTCTTAGAACACATAACATAAGGTTTCAAATATTTATATAAAATTTGTCTTTATACTATCAATAAATAACCCATTACATGTAAAATATACTTATAGAAATTATAACACATAGAACACTACACTCTACCATTCCTACCAGAGTCATAGTCAACATGGGGAAACCAAATTAAATTGCCAAAAATATTTTATTAAACACCCTTATTAAAATATTTTCCCTTTCAAAATTTAAATATTTCTTCTTTATAAATATTTCCCATTTTGAAACTTGATATAATTAAGATTTTAAATCATTTACAACCATTAGTAAATAGATTTATTTAACTATTATTTGACATGATTTCCTTTTTTACTTATTTGCCTCCTTTTTTAGACACTATTTTCCTCATGTTTTATAAGAAATTAAAATGAATTATACCTCCCATGTCCCACACACCCATCCAATGTATTCCTATCATGATGAACACCACTTATATCCCTAGGTACCTATAATGATGCATGAACACACAAACTCATTCCATTCCATCCACGAGTAAAATATCATAAAACCATAACATCATACAACATGTGTATCACCCAATACTAAAATATCATTCAATCATAACATCAGATATCATGAATAAAAATCCCCTCCTTGGTGACATAGGTTGTCTCTTGTACATGGGTGAGAAACTCCCAAGAAAGAGTAAATTTTCTGGTATTGAAACATCCTAACCACCAATATACCACCCCAAATAATAAGACCATAGAAAAGAGCCACTCTAATTATACTTTGTAATTCCCTCGACCAAAGATCCACTGAATTCATGCCCTGAGCTGAGTCACCACAAGATCTCAAGCATGCCTCCTCATATTCTAGAGGTATTCGACTTGCATTTAGGGTCTAATAGGAAACATGGGGAGATTATACCCTCTTTATCATAGTAAGAAAAAACATACAATGTATGAACTAATTTAAAAAATAAGAAAGAACTAGAATCATTCATTACCAAAAATAATTTCAAAAAAGGTACAAAAAGAAACAAACAATAAATATGTCATTTCATCTAACTGTGAAAATGTTAAACAAACCCAAAATAATGACTAACAGAAGCTTCCCAAAAGTAAGTACTTACTCCAAATCTATATCAACATCTATGAACAACCCATACCCAACTCTACTCCGTGGAATAGGGCATGTCCCATGGGAAGAACTACATCCTTTAAATCTACCCATGTACCTAATGGCGGCCCAAGAAGGATGTGATTACAATTATATAGGAAACCACCGAAAATTTATACAACATATGCACTCTAAATAGACATTGAATGCATGTATAAAATTAATGATAAGGCAGGGAAAGGAAAACATAGGTTCCAATAGGTAACAAGTTTCATTTAAGCATATCGATCAGTAATTTAATTTTTATGACCATTTTATTATTTATCATTTAATTAATTTTCATCACTTGTTCTATGGGTTATGAATTTACATCATTTACACAATAGCCTATGATGTTCAATTACAATTAAAATGGAATACTTCAAATTACCTAACAAACTAAGAAAACCCATTTCATAATCAAATATATCACACAAAACTAGGATACTTAGTATATTACTTTCATATAGTTCAACCTTTAGGGGAATAGATCTTCAGTCTGACTCTCAAAACTGTGCATTTTAGGGATGGGTTTTAGAGCCTCGATCCAACTTTAATTGTGGGCGTAAACCCACAAGTAAATGCACCACATACCATAACTCCATGTAGAAATTCTTATTTATCCATATGCAACATATATAAAAAATAAAAAAACCATACATTATCAAGACACAAATATTTAAAAATTTACATTCCATCTAACATATAGATCATCTTTGGGCTTTAACCAATTAACACCTTTACCATTTACATAGCATATCCCTTTTAACATATATCATATTTTCAAAATATTACCAATTTAGAATAATATAAATTTACTACACATTATCCCAATTAACATATTATTTAATTCATACACATAAATCCATTTCATATTCCTTAATCCACATATGAATTTCAATTATATTTTCATCATCCATTTGACACATTCACATTAATCTATTTAACCAATTATTCACATTTTTTCAAAAAATCCATTTTGATATTGCCAACATTTAGGAATAACCACCATTAGTATCATTTTATAATTAAATATAACATATAAATGTATTAATCATGGGCTCTATTTCAACCCAAAGAAAATATATGCTTAACGTTATAATTTTCAATGATAGGGATTATTTTCACACCCCATGGGTGGCCCGAAATTGTTTTAATCATCGTAAATGCATCCCACGGGGATCATGATGTGTCTAAATCATCATTTATTCAAAAAAATTAACAAATATTATTCAGGGAAACCAATTAACATCAATAGGGAATAAATTTCACAACCACACGGGCACAAATATATAATAGAACTATGGGATTTAACCTATAGACAACGTAACTTGAATTTGAAGATGAATGAGCACTTATCATTTGAATTATATCCAAATTCAAGAACCCATTAAATACCCAACCTATGATCAACCACAAAAAAAATATTTTATGCCTTCAGAATAATAAAATGAAACAAATATCCCAAATATGGAAAGTATAATAAAGGGAAGGATTAAACTCATCCAACGATTTGATTCCCAACCAACAGTGCCAAAATGGCATAAAATTAAAGGAAAATGATACCTAGGAAGCTTGGGTAAAATGGTTCATCACTAGGGTTGGTAGTAGAATAAATAGGGAAGAAATGGGGTAAGATACTTAAAATCATGAGGGAGAAGAATCAGAAATTCAAACTATTTAATGTGATGTAGTTTTTGTCCACACGATTTGAAAATACACGTGAAAACCATGCAGGGGACTCTATCCAAGAGGTGTTGAGTCATACTACTTGTTGGGGAGGCTTGTAGGGTTTGAAAAAAACTTCTCCAACCCAATAGAATTCCTCTGTCTAAAGGTGCATGGTTTGGCCATCCTCCTTTCATGGTTAACCTAACTATGTGCCCTCCCTTCAGGATTTGAATGGTTTGGGCACACAATTTACACTAAACATGTTTTTAACCATGCAACATGCATAGAAAAAACAATTTACCTTTTCATTTGTTCCTTATACCCCTGAAATACTGACAAACCTCCTCACACACCCATTAAACAATCCTTTTTCCAAATTTAAGATATTTGAAACTACATTTAAAAAAATTCCTCCACAATGTCCTAAATATTACATTCCATTTTCAATGGAATTTCCATGGGGTTAAAATATATCGATATGAGGAACTAACCCTCCTATAAATATGCATCACCAATGATTCATGTCATTTGTGATCCCCCTTTATGGAATTGTCTACGTAATTCTAGGCCACCTCCTAACTTGAATAAAAAAATAGGGATTTCATTGGATATTCTTAAATCCATATATATATAATAGCATAGAAAAGATCATATAATACAACAGTTCATTCCATAGTCTATAAAATATTTCAAAACTAATTAATGTTATATATAGGAACACACATTCAAAAACCAAGAAGGGGTATCAAGGATAACCCTATTCACATCCAAAATTTCATATTATGGAAGTTTATCTAAACTAATAATATACACAAAAGGAAAAAATTAAAAAACAATCCATAAATTTTCCAAGATAGTAAAGAATTCATACATATAACTTGCTGACTAAAATTCTAAGATATTCTAATTAAATGATACCAATATCACATTGACAAAAAAAATCACTATAAAAATAGTAAATCTATGAAAATATAGTATTTGAATTTTTTAATTCAAGGTATGAATCATTCCAAGTGTTGAAATCTACACCAATATACCAGATGTAATTTTTTATTAAAAATAGATGTATTGTTGATCATGGATTTGTTCCAAAAAATCCTAAAGCATCAAAATATCAAATAAATAAAAAATAATTATCTTTTATATTATTATAGAGTTTGTAAATATAAAATAAATATATTTAATCTATAACTACTATGAATAGGAGATGTGTCTATCTATATTATATGTTAAGAGAAGAGAAATAAAGCCACCTCTTATCCTTGAAATTGAATGTGAAGACTCTATAGTTCCAAAAAAAATTATAATGGAGAGTAAGGAACCATAGTGAATCCACATTATATCACTTTGGATATATATTCTTGGGAATATGAGATGAAATTAGAGGATTTTGATATATTTTATTATTATAAAGAAATTAATAGATTAATTAATAATGTGATAGTTTTGATTGCACATTTTACTAAATTTTTCACTTATCAAGTGATGTTGGATACATCTTCTGGGTACCCACATGGTTTGGAATCATTGTTTATTAAATCATTCACCAATAGTAATTTTTTCCTTTACCACCAAAAAAAATTATTTACTAGGGAATGTCCCATGGTTAAATTTAAACATGCACAATCTGTGATTTTCACTAATGTGGTTCCCTATGGATAACTGTGTGGTTCCCCTAAATGTGTTCCAACTATGAGTACTCTTTATGGCCTACAAAAACCTCTAAAATAGTCATAATATACTCAAGACATCACCTATAAATATAATATGTTAGAAACACAAAATTAATGGCTGAAATTAAATCTTTTATCTCCCAATAAACTCTTTCTAGCTATAATATCCCCTCTAAGGCCATATCATCCTCAATATTTGTATGTAGAGTCACTTCTCAAACAAAATGGTCCATTTAGCACAAAAAAAATTTATCGCTCCTAAAATTATTTTTGGATATTTCCATGCTACCATAGGACTCTAAAAAGTAGAAATGTCTTTCCCCAAAATTCTTTTTAACTATGTTCTATAATCTACAATGGGAATAAACATAATGATGAATCACACACCATCATAACATATATATAATCTTTCAAATATTTTGGATCAAGAAAGTGCCTCTGATGCAAAGAGACATATAACACATTATGTATAACTTCAAGCTATAGATGAAGTTCCAAGATGTTGGTCAATATCCTAGGACACTCAATAATCATGAATGGTCAAACAAATCTTGGTCCTAACTTCTTTTTCTTCTGAAGACATCAATACCCTAACCAAGGAGTCAACTATATGTAATATTACTATCCCACAATGAAACACCAAGGGCCGCTTCCTGTTATAAATATATGATTATTTCCAACTCTCAATGTAGATAAACTACCTTTAGATAAAAACACTACCTTAGTGGTCTCCTATAACATACTCAATAATAGAAATATTTCCTAACCCGCATTATTTATAAAGAGAATTAGGAAACATGGATTTCCATAAAAAAATATCCAAATGGGTTCTTTTGAATTAATTGTTGGATGATTTTTCTATAAAATCACTCAACCATTTAAATTTATCCCCCAAAGATAAAACCAATGTCCATAATGTAATACTAGAACATAACCTCATAAATATACATCATTAACTATAAATATCCATCATGTTGTGGATGGTGTGCTATAATATATATTCATTTTTCTGCTCAAATCCTTATGTAATCACTACTAAAACCATGATGGGAAACATGTATATATTAATAATATGATTCTCAATGGAGATCAATGGTTGTATATAGTATCCTACAAATATATCTTCCCTATATCATATATAAAAGGGAGTCTTGAATCAGTAATAAATGATATCCTTATTTTAGTTGATTGAATATTACCCAAATGAAATCATGAATCATCAGGGTAATCGATGACCATTTTATGAAGTACATGATCACATCATCCCTCTTCCACATGGGCATCAAAAATGGAAGATGTATCAAAAAATGATGTTGATACTCGACCGTTATCTTATGGTAGGTAAGGCATTGTTAAACAAAAATGTTATTGTCTCTCATTATACATTTCCACAAAATCTCTTATCATATTTCATTGAATATTTTGTTAACACTGGATGCACTACCCAATTAAATAAAAAATAATCTCTCATAATATCATATATTATGGTGTTTTGATCTATTATCCTCCCATTAATATTGATCACATCATCTTTATATAATCATCACTCTAGCATCTAATCATTCTCAACCATACACTCATACATCTCTATATAATTTGTACTTGAGTCTTAGAATTATTTCACACCACCCACTAAGGATTAAATTATTATGAATGGTACACATTTCATTAATCCATTTTCCTCAAAATAATTCAATAGCTTCTCAAACATCCAACTAATTAGACATCATTCCACCATCAAAGGAAACTAACCAAGATGCAACCTATAAAACATTTTCCAATAGAAATAATAGTAATGACATTAAATTTCCATAGAAAATATGATATATAGAAGTATATAGTCTATATACACACTACCCAACACCTATTTCTCAAATTCAGATCCCTTTGGGATAAGATTGAGGGTAACATGTATGAAACTGAATCCCTGAAAGATGGGAATTTAAAAAATCTCCACCGATGATTGACATGAACTCATGGATATCAGTGAATCAGTACCTGGAATAAACCGATGATCTCTAGTGAAGAGTTTTAATAAAAAAATTAAACCATAAATACTTGGTTTTATCCAATTTTTTCTCTCGACATATTCTTATCATTGGAAATCACTGATCAAAAAATTTGAAGATGAATTCTTCTAGATCATTCACAAGATCCTAAAAATTCTTCGAATGCATAGATCATTGAAATCTGGGTCCTAAAATGGAGTTCCAATGGTGCCTTAAATGATCCAATGATCAATGTATCACCTTTCTTAAGATGCATGAGAGATGGCTCAATCCGAGCACCGAGATCCAGATCCTCTCTCTCTAGAATGTGGTAGAAATAACAATAGAGATTTTTTCTCTGAATAGTAGTTAAAAATAATGCTCCTCTATTTATAGGGAGTTAAGAGATATTCTAATATTTCTACTCTAACCCCAAAATAATTAACATTCTATATAAACAATATTTTGACAACTAAACTAATCCATAAATACAATTTATTATTATTATCACATTTTTTTAATATATTAAATATATTACATGATAATAATTGAGCCATCAACTCGACTCCTCATTCCTACAAATACTAAATAAATATTGAATATTTTAAACTAATATTATTTTAATTAATGTTTTCCATGTATTTACTTAAAAATTGTAAATGAATTTCATAAATAAATTCAAAGCCAATTATTTTTTACATGAATAACAATAATTTATTTTATTAATTAGTGATCATATATTCTTTAAAAAATCCTGAACCCCGATAGTAGGGCCTACAATGTCAAATATAAATATTCAACTTGATAGGGAAGATTCTTGAATACGCTGTTGTGTGTGACCCTAATAAATCATATCTCAATTACAGTGAATATTATTCATAGACCAAGAGCAGGAACTAAAAACTCATTATGGCCCCTATAGATATAAGGATAGTCATAAAAGTGACAACAAATTAACAAACAAAAATCCTGCTATATAATCTCTTTATCTTTTATATCTAATAATGTAGGAAGCACCCCCATTTCATCGTCCTTTTTTATCATTATTGTTTATTAATCTGACTAGATAGATATACCATCGACTTCCATGTCAATGGTGGTTTAAGGTACTACAATACTGATCAACTATGCCTGCAATATATATCTTCATTAACCTGGAAGTGGAAAATTCTTTCTTTACCATTCAACCAATGTCATACCACAAATATCACACCCAACACAAACTACCTCACCATAATTTTTTTTATCATGGTTTTATATTTGCATCAATTTACATGATGAAATGTTACACATTATTAATAATATCAAGTTAGGAGACCATTACACATGTAAATATATAGGAACAATCAATGACATGTGAAACATGTAGTGTTCTTATTGGCGGGTCGGTCCTCAAGATCTCACAATTTGATATCACCAAGTGAAAACTTCTTGTGAAGAAGCCTCTTTTTTATGATCCCCATACACTTGAATGTTAGATGACTATATGTCCATTCAGTAAGATATATCTAGACCATAGGACATTTTTTTAGGATTAATGTCACATAATCTCAAGGTTCTCAATACAGCCTTGGATATGCTATATCCATTGTATACGATAATAAAACTATGGAAATCACCATTAAGTGGTGGGATAGGAAATATTTAAACTAGAATAGTATGTGTACATCATGTATATATATTTTTATACACAATATTGTAATAAAAAGAACTTAATATTTTGTTCTAGGGAGACCAATATTACAACACTCCCACTTTCACTAGAGCCAACATGCTTCCCAAACTTGTTAGCTCTCACACGATTAAGATCATGTTTCTACTGAGTCAAGAATTTAGTAGCTTATTCTTCCACATTTCTGTCATGTGGCTATTATGCTATATGTGACCTTATCTCCTTGAGTAAAACATCTCAATATATGATATCCCTGAGTATATCCATTTTATCCACTATTATAAATTAACATCATGGATAGTTTGAATATCATAATTATGATAATCATTTATTACTAGGATTGATTCCAGGAATTGAAAAAAATCATTGGGCATAAATACTTTATACCTACCTCAAAAGTTGAAACATACTTTATATTTTTCTGTAGGACTACCATTTCCATATATGAGATTGTCTCTCTCACTATCTTATCGTTACTACTATATTAGATCAAAGGTATGTAAGGAATCCCAGTTTCCCCCCTAAAAACTAGTATCCTTTCCTCTCCACTTACCAGGTACTTATCTATTGTACATTCTAAAGTAAAATCAGATAGTTCTGATCGCTTATATTATATCTCTCCTAGATTTAAAATATATTTTTCTACTATAAAGTATATATTGTAATAATCTATTAATGAACATATCATCAAATAATTTATCAATCCATCGTTAAAGCTCATGGGATACGACATACCCCTCTAATCTCTTCCCATGACCTAGATATTTAAACCTGTAGATATATATTCCCTATGGAACTAGAAAACATTCATCTCTAGAATATTTTAAACTAGTATTTTTCAATACCATGTCACTATATGTACGATTGAATAGATACATGAAACCATTATACCTCTCTATATATATCATATTCTCTAGACCATAGGTTTATACATTATGTCAATCAATGTGAAATTAATTTCATCATTTACTTAGCTAACTATAAGACCAATATCTTTTTAACATACGTTGTCGATTGTATCTTTCATGGAAAACATGGGTTCTCCCACAAACCTATGGTAGCAAAATCACAAAAATTCATTCCAAATGAATAAACTATGATTAAATTGCTTAATTCAATCCTAATCTAGATTTCAATAACATTCCACCTAGATTTGTATTTTCTTATGTGACCATACCATTCTTGTTGCATCATATAGACAACACCTAAGATTGGGGTTCATGGAATCGAATGCCTAATATAATGATCATTTTAATGATCTTTGATAAGTAAAATACTAATGGATTTATGGAGAAATAATTTTTATAAAAAATCAAGACTTATTGGTATGACATTTTTAACAGCCATACATCACTTCACATGAATACTCACAACAATATTCAATATTATAATTACCTTTTCTCATTGATAAATGGAATCAATTATTTAATTTTAGTCAAACATTTTAATATTGGCTAGTTTCCATTAACTATTTACTTGTGGAAAATATTATTGGAAATTTGTAATTTATTACCAATTATGGTGAACTCAAAACCATCACCATGGTTTTAAGCATCCTATGTAGTATGCGTCTTTGGAACATACTTGTTCCAAATGCACTTGTGGAATTAGTTCATATTCTAACTACATGTTCATCTCAAGACATGAATAACTTGATGTAAGTCTAACTCCCACATTCTCTAATAGAGATATCAACCCTTATATAGAAATATAGTCTATTACTTGAATAAAACTTTTCTATCTTAAGGATTTGTGTAATATTCTAAACAACCATTAGGATAATAATAATAAATGCACAATGTGTTTATCTTAATTCAATTTTCATTATATTATATCAAACTATGTTCATCTAAACACGCGTACTTATAACATAATATATATTCATCATATGATAACACATATGATATCCATTTTCCATTATAGTTGGCATTTGGTTATGGGATATTTTCATTATTTGCAATGGAATTTATGAAATATGATGGAATTTTCAGAAAGTTGCAACATTGATACTACTTATATAACAACATTGATGTATAAAATGTGCATTTAGGAATTTCTCCACGCCGCATTTTATCGATCCATGTTAACATATAGGACTTCATAATCGATCCTCCTCATTAACATCAATTATGTTATGTAGATAAGTTCATGATCATTAAGGAATTACTCCATGATACATTATTTTTATTGATTGTTGTATTGTCTATATTTTCATCAGCAGACCAGCCCAAACCAATTCCTAATATCCGACCATAGATTAACCATAATTCACTTTACCATTACTTTATTACTTAATGTAATCTAATGAGGTATATTTACCACTAGATTACCCTTATAACTGTTCACTCTCACTAGATGAACAAATTCCAAAATCCATGTGTCATACCTTTATTTTTAAATGTTCCTTTTTCAAATATAAAGACATTGATAATTCCTAAGGTGTTTATATTTACCAAGAATAAATATAAAAATGGGTATAAACATGATGTCCACATTTAGTATTACTTAATATATAATAATCTCTCTTCCACTGTGTATAAAAGTCTTACATTTTATATTCATATGGTATTATCTATGATTCATGTGTCATTGAAATATTGGTTCAGTATTGAACACCGCACACAAAAATCATTTTTGAACAAGGAATAGTGTCTCCTTATGTCCAAGGACATGTGAGATAAATGTTTTTGTTATACTCAATAATACTTTTTCTGGAACTATTCACTTGGAAATATAAAATTCATGTTTTTTTTCACTACTAACATAGGAATCACCCTATCTCATCTTCTTACAGAATACCCATTACTTCTATTAATTGTTATATACTCACATGGTTATCATATTTAAATAAACATATGTGATATTTATAATGTATTAAATTCCAAATAATTATGATTGAATCATTACTCTTATGTGACTACTTTTCTTTAATTAGAAGCAGTAACATAATTCTTTAATTTAGTTTATTACCATTAAACATCCGAACATTTATTCCATAATATAAAAATCATATAACATCATGTTTATTAACCAACTTCACTGCATTGAAGTGAATTTTGTATGTTATTATGTAATTACCCATTCAATTTTTCTTTTCATCTTCTCTTTTAATTTTAGTCTAATAGAATTAATGATTAATTAATCCATTATATTCTTATTTACTTGGTAAAACATATCTTAAAATGTAATGAAGAGTTTACTCATAATTGTTTTTTTGTTACCTAAAACAAGACATGAATAAATGGGTGACAATGATATCAAAAATTGATCCATTGAAAGATCATACTCAGTCTTTCAATTTTCACATGTCCAGTGTAATTATATCTTTATTCATATTCTCTTTCCCTTTCTCCTTGAAAACAACTCAGAGATGAGACATCATATTATATCACCTATTTAATTATTTAGTGAACACAACTAACATCATATGTTGATGATATCATAATTACATAACCCCCATATAATTTATAAACTAGTCTCTTATATGAAATTTTACACCATCACTTTATGAGGTGGCTTAACAGTTATTGGGGACACCTACACCATGAATTTTCTGTATTGTATTATTATGGTCAAGAACCTATACTATCCATGGAAATATATGCTACTGTGGACATTGAATTTTCCCATTATTTATCACAGTCTTAATTGTGGAATAAAATTCCATTTTCTACAAAAAATTCTAGTACATTAGTAATTTTTATCTTTGTTACTGGTTTAAACATTTTGATTAATTAATTAAATCATTAAATATCCCCCAACTATTTTATCAAATTTCTGTAACCCATTGTACTATCCTCATAATACTCTATCACTTGAGTATTCTAGTATAATTTATCCCTAAAACTCCCATAATAGTCTATGATATTTCTCTATGGAGCTACATGGAGAGTTCAAGGGAGGTGTTTGAATGGCCAACCACATTAACTCGTAATACCTTGATCTTTTGAGTAATGTTCCAAATTCTAGAATTATAACCTGGTTTTCATTAAATGTGTTGCTAAAATGATAGCATGGTTTATTTCTATAATCCTATCAACAACATTAGTTATGTCAACCCACCACTCTCATAATAACTTCCCAGTAATAAGGGGAACCATTGGATTTTGCAAGAAGAGCACCCAAAACACCCAATTTTGGTCAATGTTGAGTGATGGAAGGTGGTCATGACATAATATTTCTTTAGGGGTTTTATTATTTTAAGTGAGAAATAAATCCTTTTCCATTTCATGGGCATTCACTATGTGATCACACTCATAACTAACTAATAAATAAATAAATAAATCCATCACATCACATGTTCATTTTATCTATACAAGATTATTTACTATTTTATGTGAACTCGTGTAAACTACACATTCACATAAAAAACATGAAAAAATAAAATGATGACATGTTCATGAGCCAATATTGGATGTTGGTCCATTGAGTGAGTAATGGGACAACCTAGACCCTGTGGTTAATACCTTGAGTTGCGTCACATGTGAGTTGAGTTGCAAAAACTACCCATCCAATGTGTCCAAACACTTTTCTAGTGCTTCACCATAACATGGTGTGAAGTGAATCACTAGTAGTTTCATCATTATAAAAACAATACTCAATAACATGAAAGGGGAACTTCAGAGTATAATGTAAAAATCTTAATTGGTCATGTAGACTCTTATAAAGTTAATGACACAGATGATTCTCATATCACCATTTATTTAATCTACATATTATAAAGACTAAAATAATTTATAAATAAATAAAATATGCATCAAACATGAATCAGTTGGTCTAATGTATCATGATCAGTATAATAAGATTTAAATCACAAATTAATATAAATTTAGATTTAGAAATTAAACTTTCACTAAATTGTACTCAATGGAATTTAATTGAATTAAAATTTTCTTTTATTTTAATTAAATAATTTTCATTATTCAGTCTTGTTCATTAATTTAATTATAAAACAAAAAAAAATTAATTAAATAATATAATATATCATCAATATTAAATTAAATTAATCTGTAATTAATAAAATTACTATTTTAACCAAAAATTAATATTCAATTAATTCGATTTTAAATTGAAATTAACTTAATTAATTTAAATATTTTTTGATAATATTAAAATTAAATGATCCCCAAAAACCCCATGCGGGGCATGTGTGGGTCAATCCAAACCTGCGTAGGCCCATTCTGGGATGTTCTAACACAAGGTAAGGGCAATGTGGTCCCGTTAGGTTTGCCCATGCCCATTTAAGGATGGTATTACCTACCCAGGCCTGTTTTGAGTTAGATAGGGTCCTAAAAATCTCACAACATGGGTTACCTTGGGCACCACAACATGCGAGTTTAACATTCTCCGACTGAAAATGAGGCACTTCCAGACTATAGTATTATAGGGAAGGCTGCGACGGACCAGAAGATGGTGGATTTGTGCTCGTTGTGGTAGGGAATTCACGCTAGGGAGGCGCAACATAGAGAGAGTGACTAGAGAAATGCGGTGGGGGGGGGGGGGGTTCAGCCGAGATGCGGGTCTGGTCATCCATGTGATTGTCTCAATAGGGGATCACCTACTAGAGAGGGTAGTGGAACCGCAAGAGGGTGGTGTGCCATCGAAAATGGTGTCGTACAAACTGGGAAAAGCCTTTGGGAGGAGGCCAGTGTGGCTTCTATGGTGTAGTCTGGTTGGGCAGTGTATGGGGTTGGCTGGGATCTTGGCCTCTGTATGGTATTAGGTACCACTGAATGATATAATGGAGGACAATCATCTGATATTGGGGTGGTGTATCTATCGGATAACGGTGGTCCAATGGGTAGGTTATAGTGACATGAGGGATGATCCAAATCACCTAGGATCGAGTAGAATGAGTTGGCTGGCATAAGAGGGCCTCAATAGGTTCAAAGTCTGATATCCTCAGTTTTTCACTGTAGAGAAGGAGGTGTTAAGGCTGGGTCCCATGTAGAATATGACCCCTCTTTTAGGTCTTCCATTCATATTTTAATATAATTTTAATTTTTTATTTATTCTGACCCACAATATAGCTGAACCCAATTTTTATTCACCCATATTTGTTTTTACTTAATTTTCGTAAGGAAAATTAATAATATTATTATATAGAAATTTTTTAAAACAAAATAACTATTGTTGGAAGTAACAATTCTATCTTGAAGAACTTCATCCGGTGAAAGGGTTTACTAAAAAATTAAATTTGAATGTTAATGGGTATATTATCATATAAATTGATATATTTTAATCATTTTAATTCACACAAAAAATGATTTTTTGTGAGTATTTATAAAATTGGATGGTCGTAACAAGGCCATCCTATTTTGAATTTATTCAGCATCTACATATTTCTAGACCGAAGAGATGTCATCTAATATATTTAATAAAAATATAATTTTTTTCATTGCTTAAATTCTTCACACATCCCTCTAATTCCAATTAAAGTTACTATGTACATAGTGGAATCCCAGAGAGATTCTATTTTAACATTTTTCACTGATGATCAACATGAACTCACCAATGTTAGTGAATCGCTTCCCAGTATATACCTAGGATCTATCATAAAGAGTTTTAAGCATGAAAATAAAAACCCTAAATACCATGTCTGATCTGAATCCATGCTCGATGTGTGATTATCATTGGGGATCACATCTATAATAATATAAAGATTAATTCCAATAGATCATCAACATGCACTTCAAAAATATGTGAAACCACCAATTATATAAATCTTCATGCTAGTGCAGAGTTCCATTGATGCCTACAACACTCTAACAATCACCGCGTCGCCCTGCATGCAATGCCTAATAGATGGCTCAGTCCGAGATCAGGGATTCTATGACTCTCTAGGATTTGGGAAAGATAGGATGGTAGAGAGTTATTCTATGAATAGTAGTTGGAAAATCTCTCTCCTCCCCTATTTATAGGGTGTTAGTAGATTATCTAGTATTTCCTCTCTAGCCCATGAATAATTAACGTGATATGTAAACATTATTTTGAAAAATAAAATGAGTCATAAATGCCATTAATTATTAATATCTCTTTTCAATAATATATTAAACATATTATGTGATAATAATTGATCCATTAACTCAACTCATTATTCCAACAAATATTTAATGAACACTAAATATTATAAACTAATATTCATTAAATTAATATTTTTCATTTATTTACTTAAAAATTTTAATTGCAATTAATAAATAAATTCTGTTCTATTTATTATTAACTTGAATAATGTGAATTTATTTATTTATTTGGTGATCATATATCCTTACACAAGTCCTGAAATGAAGTAGTGGGGCCCACTATTCTCAATATACCTATTCAACTGAATTGAGTGGATTCTTGAATATACTATTTTATGTGACCCTCTAGGATCATATCTTAGTAGTAGTGAATACTATTCACTGATCAATAGTTGGATCTAGAAACCCATAATGACCCCTAAATTGATAAGGATAGTCACATCATTGTCAACCATCCTACAAACACACACTTTTTAATATAATCTCTTTGCATTTGAATCTCATAAAACCAGACACACACCTGTTTCATCATAAATTTCAGTCTTTTTTTATCTAACTGAATGGATTTACCGATGAGATCCATTGTAATGGAAATATGAAGGCACTGTCATCCTTACCAACTAGGATCAAGATATATAACTTCATTATCCTAGAAGTGAAAAATAAATTCTTGACCATTAAACCGATGTCATTCCACCAATCTGGAAACAAACACAAACTACCTCTCCACAACTTCATTAACATTGTTTTCATCTTGAATCAATGTACATGATCAAATGGAACCCATTGGAAATGATTTCAAGTCGATATATCATTACACATGTCTGTAGATAGGAATGACCAATGACACTCCCAACATGTGGGGTCTATATTGGAGGGTATGTCCTCATGATCTCACAACTAGAGGTCATCGAGTGTGAACTTCATGAGAAGAATTCTAAATGATTATAAGCCCCCAATAGCTGAACGTCAGAAATATATTGTTTCCAATCAATAAGATGTATCTATTCCATATGACATATATTCAAGATCAATTTCATAGTACCTTTAGGTTCTCATTATAACTTGGTGTCTTCAATATCCTTTTGATACAATGATTAATCTATGGAAATTGCTATTAAATAGTGGATGTGGAAATATATACACTCTAATGGTAAGTGTAAATAATGTATACAAAACATTATAAATTATATGGTAATAAAAATTACTACATTTTTGGGACTACAGAACCCAATATTACAACAAATATATATATCGTGATATGTTGGGGTAAATGTAGGTGATAAATCACTAATTGGATAAATATTGTCTCCAGCACATCTAGGCATATACTATATATGAATACTCAATCTCATGTTTTGAGTATATCTATACATGTATTACTAGATGACGTAACCCATAAGAGACTACCTTATCCCACTATATTTTCATACTTTCGAGAATAACACCTAAGGCTTCATAGTACACTTCTATACCATTCCCACTATATTGACGAATAAAAATCGGGGTTATTTTCAATCTCCTCTTCAGCTTAAAGAATGATTCTTCTCACTTCTCAAACCAAAAAAACCACATCTAGTGGTTTCCATCAAATTGAGTATTTCTTATAAATTAGATATTTCCTCCACTAACCATCGATAGTACCCCACTAGCCAAAGGAAACTATTGAACTTCTGAAAATTCCCTTAGCATCCCTAAGACATCATAGCTTCTACCTTATATTGGTATACTAGAATCCATATCATAGAAATCCCATAACCTATGAAATGTAAATCTTAATTATATAAGTGGATATTGGATATTTTTACATAAATCAAATTCCCTCAAAGTAATTCCATTACTATGTCAAGGTTCAGAGCTTGTATATCTAAATACATAGAATATATCATGATATCATCCACAACTAAAATTACGAAGGAATAAAGATATTGATGGAATTTTATATTCATTAAATTCATAAACATCATTGATTTTTTTTAATGATAATCAAATTACAATATACTCATATAGTTTATATCTATTAGTAAATAATATCTTGGAAATATCATCCTCTCTATTCAAAAATTGATGGTAGCTGGATTGAAGATAAATCTTGGAATATCAGAGGGATCCATATATCTTATCAAATATATCATCAATCCTTGTTAAATGGTATGTGCTCTTCATAATTACATAATTAAGTATTTTAAGTTAAAACAATGTAATATTCTAGTGTATTCATTCATTGAAAATAACATTGGACCTTTCCAAGGAACTGTAATTGGTATGATTCTTCCCTTCAACTCAAAATCATGTAACTGAACCTTTAACTATCTCAACTCAGATTTTTCTATAGGATATGGAGTAATCAAGATCATTTATTCCCATAGAAAATAAAAACATCAAAAAAGTCCACATTATTTTTTAAGACTTGATAATTCATCTATGAAAATGACTTAATGATGATCTACTATAAAAAGGAAGATATTGGGGGCCACTGCTGATTCTTTTATAAGTGATAAAACCACCACATATTTGATGATATCTTTAATATAACATAGGTCTAGTCCCACCCTTCCTACTAAAATATCCCACTCAATAATCAACACAAGCCTCTCTTATATATGAATAGATAAATATACATTTCTTTGGTAAGAGTCGGTATAATCTCATCAACAAGTTATCAAATCCATTTCAAATATCACATCAAAATTGATTATCTCCATTATCATGATGTCTTATTGATTCATATTGTCATAATGAACTATGGGATGTTAATTAAATCATTTGTTATGTTCAGCCTTATTTCCAAAATTAATTTCAAGAGAGATATTAACCTAGCAGATAACTTAAGTAATAAATCAAGGTTTGCAATGACCTATGATTAAAATGAATAATAATAAGTTGTTGTACTAAAAAATGTAGTAGATAGTGTATGGGTGATCAAGATTATACCTATAAATATATAATATCCCTATCCTCTTATGGTTTCATCATAAAACATCATATAAGTAATGTCTTGCACTAGAGTATTCCCATTCCTCAGGGGTACCTGACATGAATGATTTACTTATATATGTGATCTCAAGTACTAAAGATAAATACTATAGATAAAAACTAACCAATGATCCTTAAATATGGACATGTAATATTTGAAAAAAATGAACTAGTTTTATAATCATTCGATATCATTGAAATTTCATTGGTAACTTCAGGAATGATACACTAAAATTTACCTTATATCTATAGTAATAGCACAAGTTTTAATCTCATCCCATATAGGGAGTGGAAGAATCCCCTCTATGTTGTGTTTTTATACCATCCTATTATACCTCATCATCCTTATATTCCTTATAACAAAAGAAGAACTTTTTAATATACCAAATAATCTAGTATTTAGGGCAGCATTGGAAGGAAGAAAACCAATGAACCAATACTGCTTTATCTACTTCCCAAAATTTAGTTCTTTGAGAATTTTGATTCTTAGACTCCGATTCCACTGAATAGGTGCCACAAGTCATCTGCCACATGGACTCAAGCACACCTCCCCATACCCTAGAGGATGATGACTAATAGTACGGGTCTATTTGTGGTATAGTGGGGAGACTATACACTTATTCCAGATTCAAACATAATAAAAATAAGAAAAAAATATAAACATCACATTATATACTTAATTGTTTTTACTAATCTACATAATCACAAATCATGTGACTATATAGTGATGGTACATACAAACAAAATATGAAGTACATAATAGTAAGTAATAAAAACAATCAATAAATAAAAAAAGTAAAGACCTAAAATAACATCACCCAAAGAAGCCTTGATCCCTATCATGGATCCATGCTCCAACCAAGACAACAGCTATCATACATCAAACTTAGTCTATGACCTACACTTGTAACCCATAACCATGTTTCATTTTCTTAGGAATCCATGTTTCAGGGAGGCCAAAGTTAGGTGTGAGTAATATTTTCTATGTCTTCACCAATGTTGTCTAATGTAAACCTATTATGGAAATGTAAACCACAATTTTGTGAAATATTTAATTTATGTAGTAGGTGTAATGATGATATATGAGAAAAGATCAATTTCAGGACATCAATACAATAACTAATGCTAGTCTCTAAACACGTAGGAGGTAATATAGCCTCTGTTGTTCCCCTAGTGCATCACAAGTGAAACCAATACCATGTATACTGAAGGAAACCAAGATTCTAAAATGGGTATTCTCTTATAATTTTCATCAAAATAATATTTTTTATTGTTTTAGGCCACGATAATTCTCTTGACACATCGAGGAATAACATGAATTGATTTTAAAACTCATACTGATGGAATCCCATACCAACACTAATCAATATGAATCTAGTAAGCTCATTGCATAGAATTATATAAGGTAAAACCACAAGAATCCATGACATTACTATATAGAATATAAAAAATAGAGAAATTACATGAATCCATTGTATACCCCCCCCCCATGAAATTCACTATTATGAATCATTATAGAATCCATTGTCTTTCATAAGTAATTTCATAAAATTTCACCCCATTTATTCCAATATAATATTCATACCCAACATTCAAGAACCTCCCCTAACAGAATCCTTTAATATTCCTTATCATTCCATGATAGTATACATTCTGTTAACCCCATGGAGTTCCCATAAATAATTCCATACTCACATCAATTTCAAATGATCCTAAACATTTCACTATTCTTGAAGGAAAATAATATATAAAATTTTAAAATAACCCATGCTAACCATTTGGAGTTATTTCAAATTAACAATTAATAATTTCCTATCCACAAGAACCAAGGGGTAAAATTTCATCCTATAAATTCCACATCACATATGAAAACATTTTGATACAAGTGGAAACACCATACTACCCCATAAGTTCCCTGAAAATAAAGGCCCAAAACAAACTCACCTCTTTAAAATTTATAAAAATGATTTACCCTACAACCATCCTACATTATGAGTCCAAGTGGGTTCAAATACATAACTAAGGAGTCTAAACATTTCAAATTTATTATTTAGTTCATACACCAAAGAGTTGGAATCAAATCACAACCCATAGTTGATATCTAATGGAGAGAGTTTATGGGAAAATCATTTAGATAACCTTCCTTTTTATAATCATTACACATTAATTTCAAGGTATAGTTAATTTTACGAGGCCAATCAATCTTGATTCATCAATTGGGTAACCAAGTCACACCATGATATCTACAAAATTTATTATAACAAACTATAATTAATTGAATAACTGACTCCAATGAAAAAAATGATAAAGGGATTATCGAAGTCCACACCACATTGGAACTATATTCGTACACTCAACCCATAATCATGGATTACCCATAACACAATTTTAATATAAATACCTATGTGATGATATTATGACACACACCAAAGTATGTTAATTTAATGGAAGAACATAATAAAATTGGTAGCATAACATACCATATATCAAAAAGACTTTCTATAATGTTTCGATTCTATTTTGAGATCCCCTATACATGATCAAAATGAAATACCCAATATAAATGAATTAATACACCATTACAAAGTGTAATAAACCCCAAAATCCCAAAACAAAGAACTCTAAATTTAGGTTGGAATAATGAGATTGATAAGAGAAGTTTTATGATGGTGATAAAAAACTCAAGTTGTTGAATCATGTCCCCAAACTATACCCCAAATAAATGGGGTACTAAAGGGTTATTGTTAGAGAGATACTGGAGGCCATACATAATATAAAATATTGTATGTGGGTGGGAGTAATACAGCCAACAAGCCCATACCTGAGTGGTAAGGTCTCCTGCTTGGCATCCAAGAGACCCAGGTTCAAAACCGGGTAGAGATGAATTTCCAGATTACTGTAGTAGATATTCTATTAGATGCTATAGCAGTTACTGTAGAAGTATTGTAGCATGTACTATAGCATCTGGAACTATTCACCCGATTTGGGCATTCAGGCCACTGGTTTGGGCCTATAGGTCTCAAGGGCCTTCGGCCATTAGAGGCCTTCAGGACACAGGGCCTTCAGGCCATTGAGACCTTAGAGTATCCCAATTCACATAGAGCAGGCCCCAAAAAAGGATCAGAGCAACATGAATAGTATTCATCAGAAGCAGAGATAACCAGATTGGAAGAATGTGAGGGTATGGAAACCACCATCGAAACCAAGCACCGTGCAGCTTTGTACGTGGTAATGCTAGCTGGTCAGCAATATAAGGTGGGGATCTAGGCTATCAATGATGCAGAATATGGGGATGGGCAGTTCTATTGGGATAGGCCTACAGGTCATGTATTGGGCATGGTATGCCTCTAGGCCTTCGGGTCATGTATTTCAAGTCATGTTGAGCCTTGTTCCTTGGGCCTACAGGTCATGTATGGGTTCCCCTTCAACCCTTAAAAGGGATATTATCCATAATAAAATAAAAAGAAGGAATTCGGGCCATTTAGGGGTGGGTGTAATAAATCATGTCTGTACAGGTTGAAAATCCCAAGTTGGAATTTCAATTTTTTAATTGTGTATAGGCTATATGTTGAATGTGGATTTGGAATAGAATTCTAAGAGTTGAAAAATATAATGTGATGTTAGTGGAAATTGTGTGAGTCTCATGATGTATCTCTGATTATCGGTTGAGTCCCAGAAGCATCAAGTAATTTTTTGGAGGATTTTGGGAACTTTGAAAATGTTGAACAGTTTCTATCCCATGGTTTATAGAAAATTTTGTGGTGTCGTTATGAAGGTAGTTATTTAGTTGAATATGTATAGGGAAAATTCTATGTGGAGGTTTATGCAATGATTAAGGGAAAATAACAAAAGCTTTAGTGGAAACCATTTAGTGTGGCATAGACTTGGTGCATGGAACACAATTGAATCCATGTTGCAAACAAAGTATGTCCAATGCTGTAGACTAATGTAGTAATAATCCACACATATCTAGCAAGGTTTTTTAAACTATACAATTCAATGTTTTGAGATGAATTCTTAGTGATACTGACTACCACATTATAGTCTCATAGTGTGGTATACTATGCATAAAACCAATACATCAAATTATATTTTGAAAATTAGGAAATTTTCCCTCTAGTTTTTTAAGAGGGTATCCCCTCTTACTTCTTCCCACTATAATACATGTCCAGTGGGCCTATACCCCTATTCCTCTATTTATCCCCCTTTTATTTAGGGTTTTTATATTTTATTTTTTGGAAAAAAAAAATTATTTATTTGACTCTATTTATCACTATTTTTTTCATCCCATTTCTCTAGTTTTATCCTTCCCTAGTTCGGGTTTTTTATTCTGATTACACCCATGCATGGTATAATCTAACATAGATGAATGTACTTCTACTCATACATGGATGAAGCTATTATAATATTATCTTTTCACATGGTTTTTTTGATTGTTTTCAACGTTTTTTTTTCATGGTGAATTTTATAAGGTATTTCATTAGAATTAAATATAAATTCATCTAATACTAGAGATGTGTGTTGGGGGTTTTTTGAGGATTATGTAAAGGGGTATGCTTTTAGATGTTGGTGTGTGTTTGGTTTTCATTATGGTAAGATGGAATCATTCTATGAGTATATGGGATTTATGATTAATTTTTTTATGTTAATTAAATAAAAATAATATTTATTACAATTTATGTATTTGATTATAATTTTTTATAATTAACTATTTTTGGTTGATTGTAATTAGTTAGCGCCTCAACTATGTTGTTGGTTGATAGTATATAATGAAAGATAATTTTCTGGTGAATTTTTGAGATAATTATTAAAGGTAATAATTTTAAAAATATGTATGTGGTCCTCGATAGTTTTCCAATGGATTAATGCATATTATCTATGATTCATGTAATGTGTCTTCCGGCCTCCTAGGGTGTTGAACCGCTATATTAATTGAATTAAATGATTTAATGAAATTTAAATATCAATTTAATATTAAATATCCTAGGGTAGTGGAAAAAAATATCTAATTCAGCATTTTCTATGGGAATAACCTTGATCATCACATATGTCAATGGATGAAGCTGTAAGTTTTTTTATAACTTCCTTGTGAAATTCAAACCCTCGAAGGATGTGATTGAGGTGAGTATGCATGTGTTCTCAAATTATAAGGATCCTTGGATTCTTATGTGTTGTGGTGTGGTGTTTCTTATGTAGAATAGCACATGTTTTCCATGTAATAACCCCTAAGAGAATGTACAGTCAATTGGCTGTTTGAGATCAGTTATGCCTAAGTGACATGACTGAGACTGAGGATCCCTATTGGGTTGTATCTCCTTTGATTTAAAATATGGGAATCTATAATGCACCCTATTGACTAACAGACCCTTAGAGGGTGTTTTATGGTCATTGGTGACGAGGGTATTGGGTGTCACTTTAGAACTCAAACAAAACATGTAATCTTAGTGTGCAATGGGCATTGATATTGGGTGTAGGTTTTTGTCAAACTGTATACTTATATTTTTATTCTATTTATTTTTATGCATATGTGTATGCCCATATTTACTACCTAGGATCTAGATTTTGATCCTTATAAGATGTGAAGGTGACTTTGGGGATGGATAGAGCTACTTTCTGGGATCTAGCCTTAAGCCTTATGAGATATTGATGTTGGATGTATTGGAAGATGATCTCACAATGTACTATTAACTCTTCATGTGGTAAAAATATTGAGAAACATAAATAATTCTCATGAAACTAGGATTTGACCTTAGGTTTTTATGGGGTGACCTAAATTCCATAAGTTCCATGGATTCCTAGGTTCTTTAGGATCCATCGATACAGGCTTGAGGATTTTTATCACTATTAATATTTTTAGGATTATGAGATGCCTATGTGAGTCATAGGATCAATCCATTTGAACCTTGTGATGTTATTTTTTCCTGATATGGATGTCGCAAAGGCGTGGAATTTGACTGTTTGGCATGGTAACATGGGGATAAATTTTGATTAAGTAATTTCTAATATTTAGGAAATCATTATTGATCAATTAGTTATACTGATGTTTGTAGAAATTCAAATGATACATAGGTTCTATACAATCATCCATTAATAATGATTTTTTTTCTTTTGAGTTTGGGGATTTATAATTCTTTGGATACACCCTATTAAATGATAGTTATACAGAGGACTGGTAAATTAGATGTACTTAGAGATACCCTATAACTATCTGAAGAAGTTATGGATGATTAGGGCGTTGGACCTAATGATCAATTATTTTTTAATTAATTTATATATTTCATTAATTTTATTTCTATATTTAGATCTGATCAAATAACATTAACATATTACAATTTATCTTGTACATTACAACACCATATTTGTGGTTCCATACTATATTATCAACTCACACCATGCTCAGTCCACAAAGATTATACAAAATAAAAAGTCCTTTCATTACATTTTACTCCATGAATAAGAAGATTAAGTAACAGAAATGGTAGTCCACAATCAATGATATATAAGTAAATCTAGGATAATACCTTTGAGTGTAAATGGTGATGGTTATTAACAATAAAAAATTGTGGTATGACAAATCATAGCATAATTTCGGTAGCATAACGGTGGTACATAAATATTCATAGAATGGATTAATAAGAGATAAATAGAAATATCACAACATTTAAACCACAAAGATAATAGGAGGGATATGAAATATGATAAAATACATGATAAATTATAAATTAAATAGAAAAATACGAAGAAGGTTCTTGAATAAATTTGAGGAGAGGATCCCTTACCCTAATTTGGTGTTTTTTAATCCTTGATAGAGGATTATTAAGAACATATGGGGACCTTGGGAGGGATCTAGAGATAAACTCTTATAGAAACATCATGTTCAAATAATTTTTATCAAATAATAATGGGTTTTAGTTGGATTATATAGAAAAATATAATATAATTATTTATTAATTTCCAAACATAATTAGTAAAATCTATAAGATAAAGTAATCAATACCACAAAAAATCCCATGATTTTTCTCCTATTTTCTTCTGTAGATGAGTGGTTTATATTAATCTATATGGATAAGAACTAAACCCCATAAAATAATACCTTGGGTGATGTGAAGTTATGTCTTGTTTAAAAAAATATTTAAAAAAATAAAATATAAAATAAGTTTTGGTGGATTCATTACGAGTTAGTAAAATTAATTAAATAACATCAAAAAAAAATAGAGGGTAAAAATATACTCAATTATGGATACGCATTAAAGTATCTATTATATCCATTTTTTCCTTTTATAATGTCATAATATTTGTGGTGTGTTTATCAATATTTATTTCTACAAAAAAATTTGATTAGCTCTGAAAATACGAAAAATTCACCATTGGAAAATTTTGATTTTATGATTTTAAAAATAATATATTTATTAAGAAAAAAATTACAAAATATATTAACGCACACTTTTAAAAAGTAAATCTCCATTTATTGAATGATACTATTTTTATTACAATAAACGTTTTCTATAACTTATTGAAATAATATTTGACTTAGTAAAATTATTCTACAAATTATTTTTATTTAATATTTAAAAAAATATCTCATTAAAATATCAATTGTATTTAAAATTATTGAATTCATCAATAGAGTGTATTGATTAAATCCATATATTTCTCAAATATTCCATTTCTATGTCATCGCTTCAAAATCTATTTTTTTCAAACATATTATTTCATCATAATAATGTAATAATCAATAGGATAAATATAATCATTATTTTTTAAAAAATATATAAAAAATCACATTATTAGTTTCTATATACAAAACCCTTTATTACACCTGAAAAATACCTAAAGGTAAGGTGTGTGAATATAAGAATATCTTAGGTAGTTTGGAATACATACTTTTGGCTAGGATCATAATGAGATTACACTTATCTCATAAACAATTTCTCTTGTATTTACTTAATGAATCCAGGATTTTCTGTGGAAAAGTGATATTCCTAGTTATTCAATGTTCTTCTTAATATCTAATAAGTGGCCTTCATAGGGTATCATCCTACATATTGAGGTCATCGCTTCTTTGTCTATATCAATTAGATGTTATTATATCCATTAATATGTACAATTCATACAATTACTATTTTACAGTTACTATATAAATAGATTAGATGTTTATTGGTATTATAAATCCAATATTCTATAAAATATAATGGTCCAAAATAACTAATGTAGTAAAATTGTTTTCAATAACTACATTACTTAATAATGTATTTATTCATTAAAATGGAATTTCATTTATAATTGTTCAAGTTATTGACTTCTTCCAACATCAAAAATTTCCTCATTGAAATGACCATTTAATACACTAAAATAAATTAGGGTACGTTAATTTATCTCCTCTTCCAGTTCCCATGTCACTTCCTCAAAATTGTGGTTCCACCACAATAATCTTATGAGGTGAGTTTTCTTGTTTCATACTACATTTCATATATAATCTATTATCTTCATTAGTTTCTCCTCATATGAAAGATAATTCTATAATGGTACAAACTATAGATTTAATACTTTTCAGGTTTTTGGTATGTAATTATTCAGGAGGGATACATGGAACACATCACGTACTTGAGATACAATATTTGGGAGTTCTAGTAAACCGAAAATGATAATGATGTGATCAAGGATCATAGATGGGTAGATGTAAATTATAATAAGATTCCCCTTCTTCCCAAACCATATGGATTTCTTCCATGGAGATATATTAAGGAACACATTATATATACCCTTAAACATTAGGTCTCATCGATGATTGTCTGCATATGGTTTCTATTGAATTATTGTGGATTTCAAATTCTCCTAAATTATTTTAGCCTTCTCTATCAACTCCTGAATAAATTCGTGTCCCAAAATAATTAACTACCAATCATCATCATGACATGTCACATTTTGAAACCTCTTCCCATAAAATTCCACATTGAGGATACATTGGAATGCTTCAAGTGAAAAAGTTATTATATGATAACATTACTAGGGGAAGTTTTTGGTCCCAACATCATTGTAAATCCATTGAGCATGATCATAGTATATTCTAAATTGTTTGATTTTTCCATCCATACTAACAATCCATATGAGAGTGATAAACATTATAGAAGCTTAGTTCCAAATACAATGCTATCTGAAGCCTCATTTAGAGACTCATGATAAACATAAGATCTTTATTAGATAAAATATTTATTTTGAATCCAATATTTCTTATCACTAACCTTATTTAAATATTTCAATGTTTTCCCAATGATATACCATCATCAATTGAACCTAAATTCAAAGACTTAGCAAGGTGGTCAGCTACCACTAAGATGGTGTTGTTTCTTTTATGTATCCTACAGAGTCCAAGGATTAAACCCATGGTTTTTTTCATTTCCAAGTAGTTATGGAAAATATTTACTCATATAGTTACAGATATGTAATTTATCCTTGACATGTTGGTATATAAGTATCAATATAAAAACAATGAAATCGGCCTATTCATTTTATCCCACAAGAAGTTGTTCTCTAAATATATATATCTTTGTGATTCCTAGATGAATGGAGAAGGTTGATTTATTAACATATTCTAGAAATATACACTTCAATTTTGGTATTTGTGGAAATCATATCTAGGTTCTATATCATATAACATAACCATTAACAAAGTTTAACATTAGAATGTTGGCATTATTTTTTTGTAGAACATTGTTATCATTCTAGGCATCCATGATACTCTAAAGAATGGATGGTTGAGTAATTATTTGATAGATTTTAGATGAAGAACATTTTATTATTCTAATTTATATCCTTCACTTGACTAAGAATATTAAATCCCTGAAATCATTATCATTGAAAGAGTTACAGGATCCATCCTATAAAAAGAATATATCACTTTTTTCCCATTTACAAGATGGTTGTAGATTGAAAAATAGTCATAATTTATTATCTATTAACCCCGTTATTGACATGTATTTTGTTCCTATTATCTGAAAATATATATAAGGATTTTTTTCACTCTATATATGTCCCAATTCACCCTGTAGATATATTTTTTCTAAATCATCAATGCAAATATCACTATAGCTATTTATAGATCATGTTTTCTGTTATTTTTCTCATGTATCATTATTTTGAGGGATTCATAGTCTATAATATTTGTATCTTCATGAATATAGATCTAAATATATTTTGGGGTAAATCAATGTAGATCAAAATACCTTCCACACTACTTTTTAGTGTGTATACAAATGCATTTATTTTCCTCTTCTTCAACTCTTTACAGATATCTTGAAATACACATATCTAGAAGAGAATGACTCCATTATAAGTTTTCTTGGTTATTGGTCTTAAAAACTATGAAATGTTTATAAAAATTGATGATATTACCTAACTAATCTATGGTAAGTGAAATTTTTTTTACAGACAATGGCCATGGACATGTTTTAATTTTCTCTGTTTTTTGTGGATCCAATGATATCCCTTTGTAGGTGATAACATGTCCTAATTAATTTTCTTACTCCAAAAAAAACTAATACATACGGTAACATTCATATAAATTTTCCATTAAAATGAATATTAGTATAGTATTTAATTGATCCTCGTGATCCCCCTAACTTTTAGATTATATAAAAATAATCTATAATGACTTACAATTTTTTTGAGGTAATCCCTAAATTATTTATTCATTAATTTTATAAATAATTTTATAAATAATTATATATAATTAGTGAGTCAAAAATGAATCACCAAGAACATTTAGTGCTTGTACATTTTCTAAAATGTTATATTGGGGGTATCCTCCTTTTATAAATTTATTTAATAATATCTCATCCAAATATCCACATTAGAGTAGTATTCTCGTCGAACAATTGATTAAAAATTCATAAATCTATAGAAGATGGTTATTTTTCATTATTATGATGTTATTGAGATAATGATAATAAAAAAATAGGAGCATTTATCCATTCTTGATCTCGATGAAGAGGATTATTTTACCACAAAATGAAACACATGGGTGTCCAAAATGCATTATCTAAATACTCTTATAGTTAATTCTTTAGCTCTTCATTTTAAACAATGTTAATTATATTTGTAGTCTTGTATATTGGAAAATATATGGGTAAATTATCAATCATGAAATCAATATCCTTCCTTGGTGGAAAACCATGTAATTGTTTAGGAAACTCATGAGTTAATTCCCATACAACGGCCATGTCTTGAAACAATTATATTTGACTCTTTTTATAACCATTTACATCAGCCAAAATAATCTTATGGATTATAATTTTAAAACAATAAAATATAAATGGTAACTATGAACACTGAAGTTATATCTCATAAATATTATGCATTCTTTAACCTAAGAATATCATGGTTTCAATCTATTTTATCCATGATCTATTTTCTAATATAAAATATTATGGGTATTTTTTCCCTTAAAAATTGTTAATAATGATATTGTAAATTTTCCCAAGAATATACCCCAAAATTCTAAAACCAGGTGTGCTCCAAGGCCTATTATCATGCATTGGATGATGATTATATCCAATACAATGATCCCTCTTTGTGTATATTACCCCTTGATACAACTATTCTAGAGTCACATCAACTTGCAGTATCGAGATATTGATATATTTTCTTAGAAACCACATACTCTATACATTACCAATTTTTAGGGGTTTTTTGTATGTTTAGAGTGATCCATAAGGTTTTCACTAGATTTCACTAATCCTAAAAAAAATATTAGTTCATTCCTTTGATACAAACTATGACATACCATATCATTAATACTTATTATTTCATGCTTTAATATATAATGAAAAAATTAATACCTCCCAGGAGATTATGAGGTATTGTTTATTTGGGTAATTTTGTTGTGTAACATAATAAAATAAAAAATGCAAAAAAAACATTTTAAAAAGTTCTGTAAAAAATTATTATATTCCATGGATCTTTCGAAACTACCTGGGATAAACAAGGGACATATAAAAAACAGGTTCATCTATAAAGCCCAGTAAGGGAATAAACCTATAAGGACAAGAAGAATGTTTTAAATATGATTAAATTGGAATATCAATGAGACATAAAAGGGTTAAGAATAATAATATTTGACAACGAGGTATGAAAAATATGATATCGTTATGGAAACATAGGAATAAAACAATAGTATAAAACATGACATAAGTATAAGTTAAGGAAAACTTCCATGAATACATCACATGGTGGAAAATATCACATAATGGATTATTTTCACTCCCTAATCCAATTTATAATATCCCAGGAGACTAAATAAATTCTCATTTAATTCGTGTTCTATATAATTTTTGGGTCACCCATGACATTCACATCAATTACATTATTAAGTGTTCCACATAGATCAACAAACATAAGAACACCTTCCATTAATTTTAACCAAATTATTAAAAAAAGTTGGTAAAATACATGAAAATCCATGATAGATTATGGTTATATACATTCCGGTTATACCCCATGAGTGGAAACAATTATGGGTATTCACAATATAATAGTTCTGCATGTAAAATATTAGGATAATTTCAGCATCATAAATGTGGAACACAATGATTTTTATAATATATTAATGAGTTAGAAAGGGATCTATAATCACATATAAACCATATGGAAAGTAGGGTGAATGTTTATTAACACATACCAACATGATAAATTGTAATTTAAAAGGTATAATATTAATATGGAACTTGAATAAAAAGGGTGAGAGGGTCCAATACATTAAAATGGTTCTTCCTAAATCCTAAAATGGTCTAATTATGATATTAGGGAACATTGGGAGGGATCTCAATAGGTAAGGGTGTAGTAAATTCATTCTCTATGCAATTTGATTCAATATAAGGAGTTTGTGTGTTTTTATATAGAAAAAGAGTAGAGAATGAATTATTAATAATGAAACATAGGTTATGGACTCTATATGATAAAGTAATCCTTAATAAAAACCTTACTATTCAGTTTTACATAGTTACTACCAAGTACAAGTTATTTTAATTTTTTTTTATAAGTCTAGGAATAGAAATATTTAAAATAATAAAAATTTTGATGTTTATTTGAGACATTTTTATAATGAATTTATTTTAAATCCCAAACATAAAATATATATTTTGAAGGATTTATTAAGGGTTTATAAAATTAATAAAATAACATAAAAACCATATTAATAGAGAAACAAAATTTTATTCCTTTACCCACCTTGTGGTATTTATTACATCACTTTTACAATTTATTGATGTCACAATACATAATATATATTTATACTATATTTTATTTTGACAAAAAACATTCATATTTATTAGAGTAGTAGGATCCATTTGATAATTTCTATATTTTAATACTAACTATAATATTTATTTTATGAAAAATAATTCTCTGAAAGTTATAATTTACACTTTTATGTAAAAAAATATTTATTTATTGGAAAATATTGGCTTTTGACAATAAATGTTTCATAACACTTATAGAAATTACATATTTATTCATAAAATAATTTTCTCATTATATTTAATAATTATTATCTAGAAATAATATTTTATGAAAATATCATTCATCTTAAAAAAATTTAATTCATCAAAAGAGTGACTTGATTTAAAAAATATGTTTCACAAAAATTCAACTTGTTTTTCATCGCATTAAAATATAATTTTTATGAAAATTATTATTTAATATTTATAAACTAAAAATAAAAAAGATTAATATAATTATTATTTTATTAAAATTTAAAATATTCAAATTTATACTGTTAGGATCCAAATACATAACCCATTAATATTCCAGTGATATCCCTTATGATAAAGTGTGCAATGGTATGATTATCTAGGGGTGGTTTGGTATATATGGATATCTTTATGATCTCTGTGATGTAACGACTCAGACCCAAATATCCAGCCAAACAGTTATAAACGGTTCGATTGTTACTACCTTAAGCACACCTCCCTGAACGCTAAAGGCTGCTGACTAGAAGCGAGAGTCTTATAGATATAGTGGGGAGGCTATTCCCTCTCTAAGGATAATAATGGTACTAGTCTAAGTATAAAAATAAAAATGCAGCGGAATAAATGACTCAGCAGACCCAAACCAGACCCGCAGAGTGGAAAGTAAACACAATAGCAAACTGATCACGAGTAACTACTACTGAACAACAAACATACATCCAAAACAAGTCATACATATACATACGTAAAGGAGCTAATGAATATCCAATTGTAGCTACAAAACAAGTAAGCATGCTGATACAAGGAAGAAAGAAAAAAAAAGTAAACTCCATCTAGGCACGACCTCAAGGTCCATACCATCTCCATGGAATAGCTAATACAGTCTAGCTCCTAAAGCTGACCTCTTTCTTGCACATAAATCTATAAATTCTGCACACATACCGAAGGGATCATGCAGGGTGTGGGACTAATCTCAATAGGATACCATCCAACGATTCATACCTAATATAATTGTTTAAGAAGGCATGCATTTATAAAGAAAACAGTAAACAGTACGATGCACAAAACAAAACACAAACTCCACTGGTGCTCAGAAGCCACCATGGAGTGTCACCTGCTTCGACCAACGGTGGAATCTCTGTCATGTAACCCGAAACCATGTGACCCTTGACACCGTGGGTCTCAAGTACTGACATCTTGAAGGCACTCCCATGAAATAGTAACCTATAAGAACTTCGATGTTTGTCCTCAAATAAGTAATCGGAGGGACAATGATTTCTTCTCTCAAATAATGTAATCATGGAGATAGTAATGTATGCCATCAAATAACGGTAAGCCTCTTCCCCCTACCTGATAGTCTCAATGCTATCCCCTGAAGGCTCCTCACCTACCATGTGGCTTCCTATGACAAGCACCCCTAAATAAAAAGTACCTAAACCGCAACTAATGGGGGAATCTACCCACACGAGTGCTCAAAACCACCTCATCACAGAGTCTCTCTATGTGCACACTACTCAAAGTTATAGGTGAGAAGTAATCACCAAAATATTACCCAAGCCAAAACATCTCTGACACCTCATGTCCTGAGACCATGCCGCTCAAGTCTAACTGTCATGCCATCCAAGTAACCCGGGACATGCCCAACCTGACAGTCACCCTGCCCCAAGCCGATGTCCATGACACCCAATCCCGTGGTCAAAACCACCCAATATAACTTGTGTCAAACCCAAATTTTGATCAGTATCACTCAGCAAATATCTGATACATGCCCAACACAACCCAAATGGTTTAGCATATGAAATGACACATATCACATATATAATCAAATTAAATACTTAAATAGGAAAGACAAACTAAACAATTGAATTTCACTATCCAGGTGTTGTCCCATACTGGCACTAAGATCTTGAAATCCTCTAACAAGTCATAATAAGGTTTAATAAACTAAATTCAACAGTTTTAACCGATAAAAATCAATTATAACCATTTTCGCATTCCCCGACCAAAATTCCCCGATGAGCAACGACCACTCGCCTGACCCTGCTAATGAAAAACAGGTAATAGGGAATACCCAAAGGCATCCCATTAGTCAAATAATAATTAAACAGGCAATAGGAGGTAAAATAGGGTCATGCTCAAAATATCTGAAAACGTCACAAAGGCTGTGCCACCCAAAAGTCCACGAAAACACAAAACAAGGTATGTGCCATCTACATGTGACTTGTACAATGACACTCCTACGATAAAAGCCTTTGATTAGTTCTGAAACATTTTATATATACAAAAGAATCAAAACTGCTCCAACCCCTATAACTCATCTTAGAACAGAAATCAAGAAGATCAGATCAAGAGGAATCAAGGCCATACCGAGGGGGTTCCATTGGATCAAACGGTGTTTGAATAAAACTTCGGACAAAGGAACATGAAGTAATTAAAGCCTCGACCAGCTATTCACGTCTCCCAGATGAAACCCTCTTCCCCCTGCCTCAAAACAAAGCTACTATCTGTTTTAACAATAAAATGAAAATACACAGCATGTACTTAGTAATACACGCCCTGTATCATTTTATTATTCATAAGAAGGATGATATTTCACTGAGGACTTTCCAACTGAATACATGGCATGTACCTAGGGAGTACACAGTGTGTACTTCTCTATCCTTCTTACATCCCCAACACACCATGTATATCCCCATACATGGCCCCTCTACACGCTGTGTACAAATAGTACAGAGTCTGCACTTTCTAAAAACATATTACCCAGCCCACAAGCCTACATGTCATGTATGGACTCTATACGGTCACAGGTACATGGCTTGTAGAGCAACACTACATGTCGTGTAATAGGAAATTCCTACACTGTCACCACACTGCATGTAATTGGAAAGCACACGGCCGGTACACACCTATCCCATACACAGCGTGTACATTAGAGTACATGGCGTGTAGTCTGGAAATTTCCAGAACATCCGATATTTTTCCAGTTTTCTCAGAAACAAGTCAAAAATTCAAACTGGGTCGGGATTTTTACCAGTTCTAAAAACATAGGTTGTTACAATCTCCCCACCTTAACATAGCTCATCCCCTGATCTATCAAACGAACCTGGAGAAGGCATCGAACATACCATCCCAGTCAAAGTAACCCTGACTTCCTCAGTCTCAAAGGTTTTGGCTAAACTCCTCAAAGGCGATCCCCACCATAGAAATTTCCTAACTCGGTCTCAACCCTACAACACTCAAAAAATCAAGGGTTCACTAACCGGTTTCTGGAATCATGGTTTTCTTAGGACGCATCGTCACCCCTACACCTCATTTTGGATCCTGGGTCGCTCCTGACACCCCAAACATATCCCACACTACATCAGTGTCCGCCTCCACTAGGTCCTACATCCCATGGATGCTCAAAATAAAACTTTATGCCATGCACCTCTTGTAACATGCACCCTCGATGTCGTGATTCCTAGGGCACCTCATGTAATCTGCATCCTCGATGCCTTAATGTCAAAGGCCCCTCAAGCAACCCACATCCTCAATGCCCTGATGCCACACATCTCATACATATATAATCATATATCACACACCTGATATCGCACCAATCCTACTAATCAGCATCTAGTCAGTCCACATAAATCTTGTACAACTCATGCACTCAAAACAGACATGCCTCAATAGGTCATGCCAAAAGAAAACAACAAATCAAGGACCACACTCGTGGTGTACCTATAACCATCGTCATCTCATCATCATACTCAACCCATGGAAGCTCCACATAATGCACCTGGCTTGATGTACAACTGCCTAATGCTTGACCTCCTTGCGGTCCTGCTCCAGTCACCGGCCACTGACCCCTCAGCTGGGTCCTTCTGTCTCTGTCACATCCACCGCGTGTAGTTGAAACTCGGTTACCCTCTTCTAGTACCAAACCTAAACCAACTCAAGATGCCACTGTTTGTCCTGGTCCCTACCTGCTGGCTGACTAAAAAGGCTTCCTGTAGAACCTCTCTAGTTTCATGACCTGTCCACATGCCCGACACTCCTTTTGAGGCCTATCACACTGAGTCTGAATATGTCATGGATGTCCACACTAAAAGGAAATCACTGAATAACTACTACGAGGTAGTCTAGAAGATTCCTTGGCATGACAGCCCTACTAGAACTCATCCCATCCTCACTTCTTGATGTCTGAACCATCACCTGATGTTTTTCCTAGCCAACCTGGGGAATACCCCTCTTGTTGCTCTGAGTTCTTGATTCACCGCCTCTGAGAATGAAACAAACCTAAATATATTTACTTGGATCTGAATGGAGTTCCTTAATCCATCCTCAAAGTGCTTCACCATTGTAATGTTATCACTTACCATACTAGGTGCAAAGCGAGACAGCTCAGTGAAAGTAGCTGCGTATTCCATGGGGGACATGTCTCCCTGCTAGAGGCTCAAGAACTCCCGAGCGCTCTCTACCTTCAGTGTGTCTGGGTAAAATTGCTCAAAGAACCTATCCTTGATGTCTTTTTATGATATCCCTTCATGTATGCAAGCCTAAACCTACATATCCCTCCAACAGGTTGCCAGTCCTCGCAGCATGTACGTCGCCAGCTTGACCCTCCACCTTGGAGGCGTCTTGAGCTGCTCAAAGATCATCTGCATGCTCCCTATCTATTTCTCAGCCAATTTAGGACCACCCTCACCAAGAAAAATTAGTGGGTGAGGCGACTGGAACTCTCATGTCAGATATTCCATAGATGGTTATGTACCTTGTGCACCTCTGTCGATCCCCTGCAAAACATGTACCAAGCTAGCTCAGAACTGCTCATCGAGCCACAGTCCAAACGCTGCCAAACACGGATGATGTCCTTTCTGCACTAGATCCTAGACCTGATCATGTCCCTAATCTTGTACCTACGGCTCATACACTGCCTGCACTGAATCTTGAACCTAATCACGCTCCTGCGGCACTGTAATGTCTCCTGCCTGATTCTCCATCTGAGTCAACTAAAAGGAACCCACTGAATACCATAAATGGCCAGATATCCCATATATATATATAGAACAATATATATTCAACGCAGATAAGGAAATAAGTAATGAGGCAGCATAAAATAAATACCCTTTCTCTCCCATATCGCAACCTGTGCCCAAGAAATCCCGACCACATGGCCTCCTTACCCACCCTCAATAGAGCCTAGTATCAAAAGTTTCTAGGGCCATGATCGTCCCGACAACTAACGTTGCCTCAAACCGACAATCAAGTCACCCAATCCTGGTGACCAAAATCACCTCAACCATAGTACCTACCAGCTCATTCAAGAGCCAAACCCAAATAACCTACCACATTAAATCCTACAAATATATAAATCTTAGCATAAAACATTGAAATCAACAAGCAATTCTATCATAAATTTCACCAATTCACATTTCAAAGAATACAAATCACGAAAATTTGATATTATTCACATGGAATTATCACTTCACAAATCATACTTGCAGTTATGAAATTGAAATACTCAATAATGTGCTTATCAAAAGCCAACAAAATGAGACTTTTCATACTAGGGAAAGGTCCAATTCTCCCTTACCGCACAGGGTTAAGGGTCACATATCCCAATCAATAACATCACACACTAAGTGATCCACCAAGGTGGAAATCATAAAAAATGTAATCTGAGAAAAAAGAAAACAGTCATTCTAACCCATGGAAACTTGGTCCATGCCTTGTACCTAGGGCTGTAAGAACCCATGCACAAGCTAGAAACCCAATTCCAGTAACAATCTATCTCCAGTCTACCATATCCAAAATAGTAAAACCAGTAGAAATAAAAGAGAATCCTAAATATCATTAGTAGCCTGCAAAACATTTCTACTAAATCCCTATCAATAACTCCTATGATACAAATTTATAATTACCCGAACCCAAACAGCCACCTGAACAGTGCTAAATGGGTCATGTGTTACTACCTTAGGCGCACCTCCCTGAACACCAATGGCTGCCGACTAGTAGCGAGGGTCTTATTGGTATATTGGGGAGGTTATACCCTCTTGGTGGATAATAATGCCACTGGTTCTAGTATAAAAATAAAGATGCAATGGAATAAATGACTCAGTAGACCCGAACCCGACCCTTAGAGCAGAAAGTAAACACAACAGCATGTTGATCACTTGTAACGTCTACTGAACAATAAACATACATCCAAACTGGTCATACATATCCATATGTAAAGGTGCCAATGGCTGACCAACTATAGCTACAAAACAAGTAATCCTGATGATACAGGAAAGAAAGAAAAACAAAGTAAACTCCAACTAGACAAGACCTCAAGGTCCATACCATCTCGATGCAATAGATAATTCATTCCAACTCCTGAAGCTGACCACTTTCCTGCATGTAAATTCATAAAGGCTACACACATCCTAAAGGGCCAATACTGGGTGTGAGGCGAATCTCAGTAGGATACCGCCCGATGGTGTGTACCTAATATAAGTGTTTAAGAAGGAATGCATTTATAAGGAAAACAGTAAATAGTATGATGCACACAACCAAACACAAACTCCACTGGTGCTCAGTAGCCACCATGGAGTGTCACCTACTTCGGCCAACGCCATAATCTTTGTCATGTAACCCGACATAATGTGCCCCCTGACACTGCGAGCCTCATGTAACGACGTCCCGAAGGCATGCCCAAGAAAAAATAACCTGGAGGAATAGTGATTCATGTCCTTATATAAGTAACCATAGGTACAATGATGTCTTCCCTCAAATAAATTAATCAAAGGGACAGCGATCTCTGCCCTAAAATAATAGCGGGACTCTGCCCCCTACTCGATAGTCTCAATGATATCCCCTGAATGCTCCTCACCTTCCACGTGGATTCCTATGGAAAGCACCCCCAAACCAAAAGTACCTATACCGAAACTAATGGAGGCCTCTACCCACATGAGTGGTCAAAACCTCCTCATCACAGAGTCTCTCTGGGTGCACACTACTCAAAGTTCTAGGTGAACGGTAATCACCAAAATAGTACCCAAGCTAGAACACCTCTGACACCTCATGTCCCTGTGACCATCCTTTTCAATTCTGACGGACTCACCATCCAAGTAACCTGGGTCATTCCCAACCTGATAGTCACCCAACCTCAAGCTGACATCCATGACACCGAATCTTGTGGTCAGAACCACCGAATGTAACCTGGGTCAAACCCAACCTGTGATCATCATCACTCAAAAAATATCTAATACATGCCCAACACAACCCAAAGGGTTCCATCATAAGAAATGAAACATATCACATATATAATCAAATTAAATACTTAAACAGGAAAGACAAACTAAATAGTTGAATTGGACAAGCCATGTGTTGTCCCATACCAGCACTAAGAACTTGAAATCCTCTAACAAGTCATATAAATTATTAATAAACTAAATTCAATAGTATTAACCAATACAAATCAATTATAACCATTTTGGAATTCCCCGACCAAAATGTCCCGATGATCAATGACCACTCGCCCGGCCCCGCTCAAGAAAAACAGGTAACAGGGCATACCCAAAGGCATCCCATAGGTCAAATAAGAATTAAACAGGAAATAGAAGGTAAAACAGGGTCACGTTCAAAATAATCAAAAATACACCAAAGGTCACACCACCCAAAAGTTCACGAAAACACAAAAAGAGGTATGCACCACCTACCTAAGACTCGTAAGATGATACTCCTCCAATAATAGCTTCTAATTAGGTCTAAAACATGGTAGATCTACAAAAGATTCAAAACCAATCAAACCACTATAACTCATCATAGAATAGAAATCAAGAAGAATGGATCAAGAGGAATCTAGGACTTACCTAGGGGGTTTCAATGTAACAAATGGTGTTTGAATACGACATCGGATAGAGGAACAGGAAGGAATTGAAGTCTCGGCCAGCTATTCATGTCTCCCAGATGAAACCCTCAGCCCCTACCTCAAAACTAGGATACTACCCATTTTAACAAAAAAAAATACACGGCATGTACATAGTAATACACACCATGTATCATTTTAATGTTCATAATAAGACTGATATTTCGTTGAGGACTTTCTGACTGACTACACGGCATATACTTCTCTACCCAGCTGACATCCTTAACATGCCATGTATATCCCCATACACAACCCCTCTACACTGTGTGTACAAATAGTACACCGCGTGCACTTGATAAAAACATACTACCCTACCCACAAGCTTACATGCCATGTATGGCCTCTAAACGATCACGGGTACACGGCCTGTCGAGCAACACTACACACTGTGTAGTAGGATATTCCAACACAGTCACCACATGATATGTACTCGGTGAGCACATAGACGGTACGTGCCTAACCCATACACGGCGTCTACTTTAGTGTACATGGCGTGTAATCTAGAAATTTAAAGAACTTCCCATATTTTCTATGTTTTCTCAGAAACAATTCAAAAATTCAAACAAGGTCGGGATTTTGACTCGTTCTAAAAACCTAGGTTCTTACATATGATCTAGAAATTCTTCCATAAATGTTTTTTCATATTATTCAATTTTGAAATCATTTCCTGGTCTTAGTCAACGTAGATTCACAACTTTTCTATCCCTTAGTGAATCTCTAAAAAATTAGGTTTTATAGTGTTTAATCCTATTAGATGAGGCCATCACTGCCTTTTTCTATATCAATTTTACTTTATCATAACCCTAGATATATATTAATCATAAAATCATTGAATAGAATCTATACATTCAATTTTTATAATTCATAACTATCTTTTAAACCTGATAGGATATAAAATATAATGGTTTAGAATAACCAATGTAATGCTTGTGTTTTCTATGAATACATTACTAAAAATGACAATTTTTCATTGAAAAATGGATATTCATTTATAAAATATCATTTTTCTACACCCATTAATTTTTAAAAATATTATTTCATTATTTTTAACATAAATATCATTTAATAAAAAATAGTGATTGAATGTGACTATTGTCTTTGGAAGACATCATATGTAAAATATCATTAAGAATACAATTTTTCTTTATTTTAATCTATATAAATAGATCCTAAGACCTTATCATATCCCAAAAAATCATTCAATAACATGGGTATTACATTGAAAAAATGTGTGATATAAAAATATTCATAAGGTAATAAACATGACAACGAAACATAACATTTAACTGAAAGGTATAATATGAAATCAAAAAAGAGAAGGCTAATGACTAATCATATTGAAGAATGAAAAAACAACATTGTATAAGATGATTTTGGAAACATTGGAAAGGTGGTAGAAAAAACATAAAATTTTATTCAATCAATTTTAACTTTCAATACAAAATCACATGGCTGACAGAGTCCCATAATTGATTAGGTTTACTCCCAAATAAAATACATAACATATCTGGAGACAAAATCTATTCCCAGTGATTTATACTTATATGTTTTATCACCATTATAAAATTTTCATGATTATGTGTTCCAAAAATGTAAGTCAATCATTATAAATAAATTTAATAACTACTCATGGAAAGTATGTGGGTTGTACAATTTTTCCACATATCAAAATAAAAAGATATTTTAGAAAGAATGAATTTGAGATATGATAGTACATAATTTATAAAACCATAAAATGAAGGTATAATAATATAGGTGTATATTTGACTGACATATGAACTAAATATAGAATTCTTCCATAACATTAATGAGAGGGATATAATATGAGTTAAAGATAAAATGGTCATAACCAAATGAAAAGGGTGGTTAAGGATGATCTCTTACCTCGATCATGAGTCATCATGTTCTTTTCTTATCTTCTAGATAAATAATCTATGTTTTACTTTTTTTAATATCATAATATCAATTTAAAGTTTATATTACCTTTTTAGTACTATTTCATATTCCATTACTTATCAATTAATTTCTTGTCAGGCATTTTAGTGATATTCATCGAATATGTCTAAAATGTAGTTGGTTGGATGAATATGGTAAAATAGGACATAATTCCATAATTTACATACTAAATATAATGAAATTATTATCATTTTTTCATTAATTATACTTCCAAAAAACAAGGAATACGGTTGTGAAAAATGAACTTTGTTGTGATCATGGATACAATAGGGTGTGTGTAATCTTGAGTAACATTTCCATTTTTCAAAGATCACGATTGAGAAAAGGTATATTTTATATTATCATTATATAATGATAATAATTTCCAAAATATAATATTATTAGGTTATATTCAATTATATATACAATCCATGTGATATGGTAATGAAAAATAAATCACATCACTTCATGGTGGTGGTAATCCACGTGAACGCACAAAAAATGTTATCAGTTTTATATGAATTATAAAAAAAAATATAATATATATTAATTCATCTAATGATAGATATTTCATCAATATCACATTTATACATTAAATAAATCATCATAAACATCCCTGATATTCGATGATAGAAAATTTATTTCATGGGATTGTGAAATGGTAGTTCGGCATAGAAACAAATGATTGTTTCAGTTCCTATTTGATGGTAAATATGATGGATGTAGGTTATAAAATCAATGAAATAATATATAATTATAGTTTAGATACTTATATTTTATTATTTTAATATATTAAAATGATTCTATAGAGGTGTATGAATTAATAAAATGAAAATACATGATAAAAATTATACATATTCTTCCGATAACCTCTTTAGGGTTTACCTAAATCCCATCTAGTATGTTTTTATGATCAAAAAAGGTAATATATTTTATGTGAATGTTTTAAAATATTCTATTTTTTTATATTTTCTTAACTAAAATGATCTCAAATTGTGGAGAGGAGGGGAGATTGGGTGTATGTATAAATAGTGGAGACGTCCCGCTGGGAATTTTTTGAAAGAATAAAAGATATAAATTTCTTATTCAATGAAAATGGATCTAAAATTTACTATTATATATTACTATATTATATAGGGTCTAAAAGTTTCAGAAAATTTAATGTATACTAGTTTTATAATCATTTTAAAACTTTCTTATTTAGTTTAACTCTGGGAAATCCAATTTTAACCTTAACTGTCATAATAAATTTTTCGTGTTTTTGCAATTCATTAAAAAAATATCTATTTTGAACTTATTAAATAATATTAATAGTAATGATTAAAAATATATTAATCCATTTTATCAAATTCAATTCACATACATGGAATAATTATATTTGAAATTAAAACAAAAAATGTGATATTTTTTTAATGATTTTTTAAGCCCTAAAACATACTTATACAAAAATAAGATATAATGATGATTAAAATGTAACTATAATATTATATATAAATAACTAATACTAATTTTAATTTTAAATCAAATACTTATAGTAAGGAATCTTTTAAATTAATTAATTTAATGAAAATATAGGATAGTTTTACAAAATCGTATTGTCTATTATTCATTAAAAATTCAAACATTTTAGAAAAATCTGAAAATTTCACCCTATAATAATTTTGATATGATGAGTTTAATATGATATAAATTTTATAAAATCAATTTCTAAATCTTCATAAAATTAATTATATTATTTTTAATCACTCATTTATTACATTCAATTTTTATTAAAACAAAATTTTGATTCATAAAATGTCATCAATGAAAGTTTTCTAATTATTTACTAAGAAATTTTATATTAAATTTAACTCCATTAGGGATTTATATATTTTATACTGTGGAAAATCATATTTATAAATTAAAATTTAATAGCTATGTAATATTTTCCATCATTAAATAGTAATATTTTACAGCTTTTTTAAGTATGGTGTTATGTGTCATATACCCTTTAGAACATATTTTTCATTTTAAAATCAAAGGGTGTTACATTATTTACTCAAAAAAATAACCATCTTAATTTAAAATGATATACTTATGTGAAAACATGTGGGGGTAATTATACAAAATTTATTCCCCTGAATCCCAAGAAGCCTTTTCTTATTCATGTTTCCTCCATAGTACATTAACTAGGTGACTCTTATTTTTAATTAGAACTTTATCACTACAGTCAAAGATCTCCATAGATATCACCCATAAGAATGATAATTTTCCAACTATATAGCCTCTGAATTTATTACATGTATACAATATGTTAATTACTATAATAATAGGTTTACATTGAATACATAATGTACTTTATAAAGGGGTTGTTATATTTTTATTCAATAAGAGTAAACTCTGATGTGATCAAGAATCTCGAAGGGGATGATGTATCAGGGGCTCAGATTTCCCTTATTACAAAATATAATAACTCTATTCCAAAGATATATACTGAGAAAAACTATATCCATGACATCAATCTCCTGAATTCATGGAAATAATTTGTCATAGAACTTCTGTCGACTCCAAGTAGCCATGATCTGTTAAATGATGGTCTTAAGATTTTCTACCATTTCTCCTCCCATTGCCTTGCACTCGCCATAATCAACCCACCACATTGGTATTAAATCACAACCCACATATGTATTCATAAGTAACCGTTTTTAACATTAGTTAAAGTTACAATTAAATTAGAACATTACCAAAAGAAAATTTCATCTCATCCTCCATTGAAGTCCATCGATCATTCTCTCAACATGTCTTCTTATGTCTGAATTTTCTACTTAGATTTTCCTTTAGTTTAGGGAAGATAATTTATACGGATGTTTAACTCTTTATTCAATGAATTTTTTATACTCTTCCATTACATGTAGATAAATCATAGATTTATTTCATATATTATTGATAGATGTGTTTGTTGAAGCCTCACCCCTTATCTAATCTATATCTTTTCATTTTGATTGAGTGGTAAGTATTTTCAAATTGTAATTAATTAAGAAATAATTATATATAATCTGAAAAAACCAATAAATTATTATCTCCTCTTTATTTATTTGGAATACTAGTGAAAAATTATATTGTGATTTTTCTTATATTCATTCAATTATGGGAAATGGTTATATCATTACCTTAGACTTTTGACTCAAATAGCTTACATAATAACATAACAGACACAGTGATGAATATTCTATGATATTTTTATTCATATTATCCCACAAATAATTCTAAAATTTCTCTCAATAAATCTCCATGATACCTTTTTAGATGGGTGATTTTAAGATATTTTCTTCATTTAACAACTCCTTATTTATAACTATATTTTATGGTACACTATAACATGACCCAAAAAACAACTCCTTCTTCATATATATTTAATTCAATGGATCAAATTTTTTCTTAATGCTTCCACCTCCTTTTGATATTCTAAATCATCTCTCTAATAATCATTTATCTTCTATAAAAGGGATGGATGGGTGATCATTTCAGAATGTAAGGATGTTGTTCTTTCTCTTATAATTATCATATCTATCATTTTCATGTGTTATAATATTTGATCCTTATCCATTCTCATTATTGATAAAAATTTTAGACCCTTTATACGAAAATAATCTTCCAATTTATTTTCCTTCTAATATGGTAATGGATTGATCATTCATAGTATTTTATAAACTATAGCTATCTTCATTGTCATAGATTAATATCCATATTTTTTAATATATATTTAAGGTCCTTATGATTTATATATATTCCAAACATCTACCTATAGAGATAATGGTATCATATTATGAGTACAAATAAAACAATAGAAAACTCTTTACATGTGTTATATACTTTTTATCTTGAGGATTAAAATTCTTTTAGCTATAGGTTACTAAATTTTCACTTTTCTATATTATATATTCACAACCCTTCTTTGAAGAATCACTATACACATAAAAAGTTTCCACTTTGGGTTAGTGTGATCCTTGGATCAGTGATAATACTCCTTTTCAACTCCACAAATAAACCATCATATTCATTTGTAACAAAATTTTGATCCATTTTGAGTTGTCTTCATTAGTTATTTTATCAATAGTGAGATGCTTGTCTGAAATCATCTATAATATCAAACTATTCCAAGGGAAAAACATATTTCTATTAAAAATATTGATTTAGGAAACTCCTCAATTGCCTTTTTCTTATATAAATTCCAATATATCCCTTTGTTAAGGATAAAACACCCCATTAATGATACTTGTTTAATTTAGAACACACATTTTATATAATTTTCAAATAGAATCTATTTTTAAAAAGTCTTTAGCAAATTATTAAAATTCTTTGCATACTCATCTTTTCATTTAGAGTATATTAGAATATAATATATAATGACTACAAAAAACATATCAAGATTATATTTATAGACTCTATCCATTAATTTTATAATGATTGATTGATAATTGGTGTTTCCAGAGGTAATCACTATGAACTCATAGTGTCCATTCCATTCTCTATGGGAAATTTTTGAAATATTTTCCTTTTTCACCATTAATTATGGATGTCCCAACTGAAGGACCACCTTTGAGAAATTATTTTAACCTTGAATTTGATCAATCAAGTCATTTATTTTTGGTATATAAAACTTGTAAAATATCATGATTTTTATGAGTTCATGATAAAAATTACATACGGTTATTGACAAATCCTTCTTCATGATATAGAGGGTTATCCCAGCCCATAATGAAGCAATAATGTATACAAAACCCTTTTCTAGATTATATAATAACTATTTTTTTCACCTCAGTGATGGATATTCTACACTGATCTATGGATATGGGCTGAGATCTAGTAATAATATTAATTGAGAACTCAAACACTTCACTATGTGGATATCTAGGAAACACATGAAAGAATACATCCATACAGTCCCTCATAATGGGAATGTATTGAATAATTTTATTATCCAATATCTCAATCATTTGGTCTATATATTCTTACTCATAAAAAACAGTATAAATGATTGAGTGGAGGATTCCAGAGGACATTCACCCTCCTCCTTACACATGTATGGAATCATATGATGACATTGGATGTGAAGAGTGATTACTATCTCTTTCAATAGTTGATGTTTTATTTATATAAGGAGTAAAACCCATTCCCAATATAGAATCAAACAATTATAAATTAATTAAAATGACATTTTATAGAAGATTCAGTCAAAATACATTGAATGGGGAAGATTTGAATAGTTGGGATTGAAAAATTGTTCATTTTCCTTCTCTCGTAGATAGCTTAACCCCCATTGTTTGAGGTGGCGTTTTAATATTTTTTCCTAAACTTTTATGATATGAAATAACATGTAAAAACATAATAAAATACATTATTCAATATTATTGAATGTATAAACATCATAGTTATGACCACATCACTTTCAAGATCCACCACACCATTAATGATTTCATATTCACTTCCAAACTATCTAGGAATGGGGGTTATTTACATTAATTGCCTCTAGAAAAATATGGTTCATGTAATATGATTGCATATTTTATATTTTCATAATGTTGATTCATTTTAGAAAAACATGATTTTATATATAGAATATCATTTCTTTAAATACATTCATGTGGGTATTCTTCTCTCATCATCCTTGATTAGCATGATTCCCCTCTTTTCCGCAACAATAGCATATCACAGTTCCATTCAAATAGTTTATGTGCTCCTTCTAACTATACGTTTAACACATGGGATGTTGGTATTTATTTCCTATATGGGATTTATATATTGATCCTACCAACGTAAAATACATTTTATGTTATTTATATCTGGTCCCACAATACCACTAGGATTCATTAATCATTATCATAACATTAAAGGAATAATAGATAATCTCTTCGTAGTCTTCGAAGTACAGAATTTATATAACTCTTCATAGATACACTATTAACCCACTAAAAAATGATCATACTTACTATTTGTATTGATTACAAAGCTGGATCCATATTGTTCAATCCTTGAGAAGCCTTCTCATATTCCATGAGTTACTCATCATCCTTTGTCTTTAGTAATATTAACTACATATCTATTTTAATATTGATACTTCATTGAAAATCATCAATTGAAAAATATTCTGAGGAATTCTTCCCATTTAGTGGAATCAATTTAATATTAATACATCTTGAACTTTATTAGCATCCACCACTACTATACTTCTGCATCCAAGTGATAAACAGATGACTCAACTTCCTCATCTCCAATTAATTAATTAATAGATTATTTTTTATCAATAGTTTCATTATATTTTATATTGGATAATGAATCATAAAATCCACTAAAGGTATGAGGCTTTTTCACATAAAATACTGGACTATGACTTTCTCTATCATAGGAGAAAGACGGTGTTCTTCGTGATTAATTTATTTTCAGAAACATGATCTAGTTTTGACAGAACATCCATGAAGATCGTAACTCTTTCTCCTATAAATTTAGGCATATATTGGTGACTTCCATCACATTTCCTTTCACATTAGATGATAGAACAATTTCCCTTATTCCCTCAATTAACTGAAAATAAAAAACAATAACATGATAATACATTAACTATTAACATACAAATATGAATCATAAAAACACTGATACAATATAATATAAATGAGAAGTATATTCTAACTTATGAGTCTATAGTTTTCAATCGTGGTTTACCATGGTAATTTTTCCTTTTAGTATTTCTAACCTAACAATTTTTTCATGTCTTTCAAAATGGTTCATTGGGAGTTTTTAAATATTCAAAGAAAGTCCCCTGGGAGTGTCAACCTAGTATTGGAGAATGGAATTTTTTTAATTCATTATTTGATGATCAAGTAAACTAAAAATGTACAATAATTAAGGTTATTGTCCATATTTAAAACTATTTGAGATTCACATCCACTTGTAGTGTCAAAACAGGTATGTAATTACATTGTATCCACACACTCAATACTTATAAGAAATTATAAAATATTTGTATATAGATAAAATTATCCCACTGTTTCTTTCTAATGTATTATATTACTAATCCCCAAAAATAAATATTCCATCATTTAATAATAACTATAGGAACCCATGCTTCTTTACACATATTATTATATTATTTTTAACATAAATATGTATTAATACAAAACAACGATGGAAACACCTACTGTATTTGGAAGACAATGTATATAAAACATCAACATCAAAATAGAGAATCATTACGTTAATATCTATAATGAGATCATAAAACCATTTAAACTACAAACATTTCTTGGGATAAACTATGGAATTAAATGAAAAAATAGTTTAGCAAAATGGCCCAGTAAAGGAAAAACATGATAATGAAACATAATCAAAGAGTCAAATGTATTAAATGAATCCAAAAGTGAAGTCTCAAGGGTAATCACAAGGGTGTATTAAATAAATAACCCGGTATCCAAAGATAATGGAATCATAGGAAATGTGGAATCAATGCAAAAAATTATATAACCATATGTACATGTTAACTTCCTAGAAAACATCACTTGGTGGAAGTAGTCACATGGTGGATTAGGATTACTCTCTAGGTGCACACATAACATATTATGAAACAAAATATTTCCCCAATTTATTATAGTTACATTTTTAAAACACATGGTAACTTTTACATGATTATGTGTTTCAAAAAAATGAAATCAATAATAAATAAAATTCATAAGAATTACCCGTGTTAATAAAATTTTCTAAATAATATTTACTAACATAAAAATCAAAATATATTCCATTAAGAAGGAATATGATAAATGATTATAAGTAAATTATTACCCTATAAAAATAAGGGAGAATATACTAGGTATATATGTGATAAATACACACACACACACACACACACACACATATATATATATATATATATAATTTTGAATCATTGTGTTATAGTAAATAGATATCAAAAGTATGTTTGAGTGAGAATTATCATAACTATAAGAATATGGTGGTTTAAAGTGATCCCTTTTCTCTATATCAACATGCCTAGTGTATTCCTTATCATACTGATTAGTAAAAATATGTTAAACATAAATTATAGAAATATTTTAAAGTAGTTTATTACTTTGATTTTATTTAATACCATTTCATATCCACTTACATAATCAATTATTTTCACAGCATATGTTTTAAAGATATTCAACTCATATGTTCAAAACCAAATTGGTAAGTTGAATATGTTCAAAGACATCATTAATAAATTATATAAATAATAATAAGAATCATATCATTATCATTTTTATACATTAGTTATTATTATGTAACTAATCATGAAATCTGATTTTGATAAATTGGATTTTTATGATCATAGAGATGGTTGGTTGTATGTACGTCTGCGTAATATTTCCATATTTTAATGATTATGATAGAAAAAAGGTAAGTATTATTTAGAATTTTATAATTATATTTATATCAAATATATGTTATTATTTATTTATAAATAATTATGTATACAAATTAATTTTATGTGGTAATGAATAATGAGTCACATTGCTTTGTGGAGGTGGTAATCTACACATACACATGAAAAACATTATAATTTATCTATGAATGGAATGAAAAAATTACATGATATATTACAGTTCCATAAATATTAATTTTCCATGAATATAATAATTATATTAAAAAAATAAATCCATCATCACAAATTATCATGAAAGGTGATGATGGAAAATGGATTACATTGGTTCATGAGGTCGTAGTCCATCATACAGGTGAATGATGGTTTCATTTCCAATTTTTTGGATAAGTAAATTGATGCTTGGTTGTACCATAACATAATGAATCTATTTTTATGGTAGATAATGATTTTATTATATTACCATGTATGAATAAGGTTTGAAGGTGGATAAATTAAGAAATAGAAAAATCATAGTGATGATTTATACATATTCTTCCAATGGTCAATTTAGGTTTATAAAAAATGTCATCCTTGCATGGTTTTATAATCAAACCAGGGAATCTATGCCTTGGGATGATATGAAAATATTATATTTAATAAGGTCTACTCTAAATGAAAATGATCTTTAATTGTGGATAGGGGAGGATAGGGGGTTTTCTTTTATACATGTACGACTGGACCCACTTTGAATTATGGAATATAATAATATATATTAATATATTAATCACAAAAAATTGATCAAAATGAACTATTAAAGATTATTATTTGAGATATTATTTATATGTTTAAGTAAAATATAAATTATTCAATTTTTTAGGTCATTTTAATCACCTCCCTTTAACTTAACGCCTGATAAACCTACATTAACCATAACTGTGGTAATACTTTTTTGTTTTTTTTGCTGTTCATTTGAACAAAAGTTATTCTTAACATATTAAATAATATTAATTGTGATGATTCCAAATATATAATAAATTTTATCAATTTCAATTCATATATGTGGAATACATTATTTTAAAATTAAACTCATAAAACATGATGTAAGTCTGTTTTTGTAAAAAATGAGTTCCTAAACCTAAAAGTTTACTTATACCAAATTAAGATATAAATATGATTAAAATATAACTAATTAGATTATAACTGAATAAATAAAACTTATCTTACATTGAAATTAAATTAATAGCATAATGGTTAATTTAAGAATTGTTATTTAATTAAATTAAATTAACATTTGAAAAAATTGGTATTTTTCATTATTTATTGAAAAATAAAACATTTATGAAATAGTAAAAAATTTCATCCTATGATAATTTTCATATGATTATTAAAAAATTGATAAAATATTTATAAAAATAAATTTCTAGATTTTTGGAAAATTAATTATTTTTTCTCCCTAAAAGAAATTAAAATCTATTTTGAAGAAAACATATTTTTGTAGAATGAAATGTATTTACAAAAAAAATTGAGGTCTTATTTACAAATATTTTATCAATAAATTTATATGTCATAAAACCATTATAAACATTACAATTTGTTTAATCCATTTCATACTTAATAATTTATTATCTAGGTTATATTTATAATATTTAAATACTATTATTTCATGTTTTTTCAACTAGATTTTTTTTATGATATATTATTTCGAACATATTTTTATTTTTAAAATCTATAGGTGTTATATTGATGTAATTATCCATAGATATGTTAAAAGGTATATATATTCCCTTATGATTGTAGGTAATATGGATCTATGGATAGACTTATCACTGTAGAAAATATATTCCATTGGTGTGTGGGAAATATAATTATCCTAGCAGGTCAATGTAATAATTTTATAACTTAGTGGGATACCCCTTTAGGGGTTTTCAATCTTGGTTTAGTTATTTAAATTTTTAGTAACACCATTGTGTAATTTTACCACATATAATTGAATGATATTTTACATAACTGATCTATTTACAAGGTTTCCATTGGTATGGATCATATAGAAATATACCATTGGTGATGGATGTTTTAACTGATGAGATCATGATTCTCCATGGGGTGGTCAGGTAGGTGGATGTCCTGTGAGAATTATTGCCCTAGTATGTTTCTTACTGGACATGAGGAGCCTGATCAATGTGTATATGTGAGACCCTATAGTGGGATGTTTGGAATTATAATAGTCATTAGTTATCTATGATGAGAAACTATAGGTGTTTTCCATGTGTTGTGCTTTAATATTTACTGGACATTTGGGTTACATGGGATGTTTGGAATGCTAATAGACATGGGTGGTATGACTGTCTTGTTTAATGTTCATTGGAACATGGAATTTTTCATTTGATGATGATTCGATAATTTCAATGATGGTGGATAAATAAATTCATATACAACTGAATTCATTGGAGAATTCCATGACTACATTCAAATTTGTTATTGGATGGATTATGAGCATTTACATCTAACTTGGGTTAATTTGAAATGGTCTTTGTGTGATCGGATCATGAAAGTGGTTGTGCTAATGTTTAAAGCTCGATAGAGGAATATTTCATTTAACAATTAGACTATATAATCACAAACATATTTGTATTGATACAACATAAGATATATATGGCAGATCCTGGGGTTCTTATGGGTGTATAATCATTGGAAATGGTAAATGGATAGCACATCAGTTGATGTAATTGAATGTTTTATTGTTTGACTGCCAAAGGAATTCTTTTTAGAGGTTATGTTTAGGATATAAAGTGAATCTTACATAAGAATCATTGGGATTTTCATAGAAATATACTATGGAAATGTTTTGTGAGGAGGTTTAACGCATGTCCTTTCTAACATAAAATTAAGAAATGAGAATGGGTACCCATGTTTGAAATGGTGTTCTCATGTATATTCATGTGCAGTAAGTTAGTAACCATGTTGAGTAGAATAGTTGACCGGTGATAGCATTCTTATTTGGTATATTCCATTGGTGGAATATTTTTAGCTATTGGAAAAAGAATTTTGGAGATAAATTCAAAATTGTAGATCACCATAAGCTAAATAATTAGTTGGAAGATGACACTTGGGTCTCATGGGATGGATGAATGTTTTCATGTTATTTATTCAATGTTTCAGAAAATTAATTCATGTGATGGCTCATGTTCTCATGGTTATGCTCTATGTATTTTAATCTCTACATTAGAAACATGATAGAAATTATAGCATGGGACACAAATTTGGAAAAAGAATTGAAAACCCAAATAGGAAGGGACCGATGATAGGGAGCTTCATGAGACTTCAGGAGGATGGGAAGTATTATATGTGGGAGATTGTATATCCTCATATCTATAAAGTATGGAAAATGAAATAATGAATTTGAATTTTTGAATTAGCGTACATTTCAAATTTGGATTTAGGATTGAAAATTTAATTAATAGAGTAGATATATCTTAATATGATGTTCCAGAACATTATTTGGGGCACGGTAGGTACCTTAGGGAACATCTGAGTCTCAAAATCTTCAGGTAATATTTCATAGGTTTTGGGGTAATCTGACAAGGGTGAATAGTTTTTGTCACATGGTTTAGAGTAAACATATCTAGTACCTTTAAACACATTTTTTTCAGATCAATATTTATATCCCATTGTTATTGTGTATTTTTAGCTCAATGTTTGGGAAAATATGTAATTATTAGAGGAAACCATGCATGGTGGCCTGGATTTGGGTCATGGCGCATGGTGGGTGAATGGTTGTAGACAAATAATGTGTGATACTATAGATCAAGGAATTTGTAATTAACATAATGGGAACACGTTTTTGTAAACCATTCGTACTAATAGTGTGAGGGTATTTCTTATGGGTAGTACATACTATAGATTTAGCACAATGTTTGGGAAATGGTGTGTCCAAAAAATGTAGATTATTAATGTAGATAAATTACTATATTTTCCCCCACATGATTTTTAAGAAGGTATCCCCTCTTCCATCATCCCCCTCTCAGTTGTGGAAAGGGGTATCTTCCCAAGTTTCTCCTTCTATCCCACTTTTATTTGTGGTGTTCATTCAATGTTTAAAATGGATTCATGGTATTATCTTCAATTTTTTAGCCTCCTTCATGTTTCCCTTTATCTTAATCAAATTATTTCCTTCCACATTTCAGGTTTTTTATTCTGAATCCACAAGAGCATAGCGGAATTGAACACCAATGATCGGGCTTCCACTCTGCTTGGGATAAGGGAATCTAGGGATTACATCTGGAAATGGTTTCATTTATTTTCATCAAGTTAAGTCACTATAGTGAATTTTTTATGGTTTTTCATTTGAATTAAACAGATATTATTACGGTATTAGTGATTTTGTGTTATACATTTTGAAGGGAATATGGTTTGGAGAATTATAAAGGCCAGGGGAATGAGTTTGGTGGTTTTTTATGTGAAGTTGGTGAATTCATGGAGTATTGGTGAAATATTCTATGTTATTTAGATAAATTAAATAATTATTAATATTTTTTAGATTTAAAATATTACTTATAATTTTTTATAATCAACTAATTGGTTTTCTATATGAGATTTGGTTCCCTAGAACATATATTCATATTATATGATTACATGTTTTATTAATGAGGTTCTCTTATCACATCATAAGTGTTCCTCTTTAAGAATGTTTTTGATAATTTATTCAAAGTATATATCATACAGAATTTTCATGGTATTTTCCCACTATGATGATAATCTATAGGTTCCATGGAATTACTTTGGAATATTTATCTAAATCATGGTGATATTATGTGATGGGACAAATTCAATACAGGATACTATGGGTATGAGGATCATGATACATTGAGATACCTATAAATGGTGTTCTCACTTATTAATATCCATTATACAAGGTAATGAGAATAGACTCATCAATTGGAAATCAATATTTATATGGGTCATTAGGTGTTCCAATCTATGTATTTTTTCATTGATCCTTAGAAATTATGATTATCATCATCATATTCATAGTTTATTTATTATAGAAAAGTGTTGAAAGATAAAAATAATAATTAATTGTGAGAATAATTGAACTATGGTGGTTTGAAATATTTTGGGTTTATAGAATCCAACCTCACTATGTTATCCCATAGAGCATCAATGTGTTCATCCTTTGGAAAAAGTTGATACTTGTCTCTTAGGCCCCAATAGAGGCAATATGTTCTAAATCATTGTTACCCTCATGAAAATTCTGAAGTAATTTCATACTTTTTTTTATAAAACCCCTGATCCATATGACAATACAATAAATTTACTGTGGGGTGGTATGTTTTACATAAAGAGAATTGTGTGTAATAATAGATTCTATTTCCACCGCAATTAATTCATTGTTAATTTATCTTAATATGAGGATGCTAGTTAGAATTTCCATGGCTTCATGTTAGAAGGACTACCCACATAAAATTTTTGATATAAATTTAAATATATCAGAGCCCCTGGGATCATCTACTATACCCCTCCCCACATGTATCACCTACTATAGTATCTATCTATGATCAGATTGGTTTATAAAAGGTTTGGGCCCCAAAAAACTATTTTTCAAGATACTTTTTTATAATGGAATGATTGATTGGGTTTCAAGAATGTATAGGTCTTCAACTTGGAGATTAATTTCAGGTCATTAAGAGATTAATCACCTCAATCACCTAGTGTGTGGTTATGATGATTAGATATTTCCCCAATTAGGGAACCTCCTCATGTCAATCCATGTTCCTCACATTCCAAATGTAGTATCATACTACTATAAATACAATGGTATGAGCCTTCTTCTCAAGGCCATCAGCCCCCGCTCCAAAAAACCATTTCTAAAGAAACAGATATCATTCTAAAGACAAGAGGTGAAACCAGTAAATTTCCATGGAAACTCCATACTACATGAACCCATTCACATTAAATATATAGATGATCCATGTTATCCACCTTATTCTCTATGAAACACAAGAACCTAGAAACCATATTGGTTCTATTTCTCTGGAAATTATGATTAGTGGGTAGATCATGATTCATGTTTCTCTATACATGGATGTTTTACATTGTAGGGATCACGTTAGATCATAGTAGCTGACCCTGGTTATCAACATGGTCTATGGTGATTGTCTCCCCTCAAAGGTCCTTCATAGATAAGTCACCAAATGTAGAGGAATGGAATTTTCACCTGTCTGGATCTATGTTAATATCAATATCATCATTGGTATCATGCATATTCTTTTCCATGATGGCATTGATGAACATCGGGTGAAATCATTCATTCCTGGATGAAATCTTCATAGCTAGAAAAACTGGAAATCCAAGCATAGAAATGAACAGGTTGTGCTTCTGAAAATATATATCCCCTTTCCCTAAAATCCATCAAGTATGAGTTTAAAAAATTGAAATATGGTGGTAAATCATGTTAAATCATGGAGAAGGAATCATGGCCACTATATGTAACCTCAAACCTTCCACAGATGTTGTGCTCCTCAATAACATCTCACGTTAGCTTTTCATTCATGTAGGAAAACATGTCTGAGATGTTCGTTATATTAATTCATGACACTTGGATTGACCTTTCCATCATAGGCTAGGAATACAAATGATACTTTCCCTCCAAGAACGCATCTCAATTAAATACAACCATGATTATATCGATGTTAAATATATCACCCTTTAAGACCTTGGTGTATAATAATGCATGAATCATTAATTATGAATGGAATATATTCACCAATGCTATCTTAATTCCAAAATATATGCATCGATTCTTTAGATTATAACTTGGAAGGTGACCCGACCTACATTCTAATAAAAATTATGGATATGTAACCAACATGAAGACATATATACACCAAAGTACTTCATCAAAAGCTCCTTCTCTACATGTCTAAGTTGTTACTTAGGGAACTATCCCATCTATATGAACACATTGTCAAGATGGAGAACTTATTCTTCACATGGATTTTGATTCATCCACTATAATGAAAATATTCTTCCAGAATACTGTTAATTCCATGAACATATCACATATTGAAATTAATAAATATATGTGTATCTTATGATAATAAGAGGTGATAGATAAAATGAGGGCACAACCTATAGTGTTAAGGAAAAATATTTCCCCACAAAATGATCATATTTATGAGGCAGCAAAAAAACATGGGTGAGTATGAAAATGATCGGGGATATGGTGTCTTCTTGTCTCAACCCAAGAATATCATTGAACAAGACATGTGTTTTTTCCCTAGAAGGATACAACCTATGATGATGAGATAAATCATCAAAAAATTAAATCAGAGGCCCATGCAAAGAAGCCCATACCTACCAATAACTTGATGATAAAACTATACTAAATTATATCATATTCCTTATCCATATCGAGCATGATTTCCATGTTTGAACCATGTGCACTTAGGTCAGTATCACTAAAAATTTATTTGGCCAATTCTATTGGCCCTTTGATGATTCTCCCTTTAACAAAACCATGTTTCTCCTCAGAGATCCATCAGGGTAGATGGGTGGAGTTCCCTGTGTTGATTATGCACACCAACACTTTATATGTATAACTACATATTCTAAATATCATATACTTTTTTATTTCATAAGGTTCCTTCATTTTATGTTTGAGAAACAAGGTAGTGGAATGGGAAATATGTGGGAGACAACATCCTTGAAAGAAATATTGTAATTCCATTACTAGATCACACTTAATCACCAACCAAGATATGGTATAGAAAGATCTCAAGAATCCTTATGGTCCTGGGGAACTCTCAAGGCTATGACCCAACATCACCTCAAGTATATCTTTATAATGAGTAACTACCTCAAAGATCATATTGCCTTTTCAATAAATATTTTTCGGTGCTACTTCTCAAATATCAACATAGCCTCTTGGGTATTCTAAAGGAATAAGTGGATTGGATCCCATAATAATATTTTTTTAATTAGAGCCCATCCATGGAACCGACCACATACCAATATTCAACATATGTGACTTCTTCTGATAGTATATTTTGTATGATGATGTTTCATTTTTCCGGTATACAGAGATAGATGTATACAGTCTTCTGATTTCCATCCGAGAGCCACTGTTTTCTTGATTCCACATGAACCGTAATTTATTACCTCATAATCATGTCTTCAAGGATATCCTTATTTCTAGTGAGTTATATATATATTCATTCAAGTAATATTTGATACTGGATGTAAATTAATTGATCTCCATCTTGACTACATCCATTTCTAGATAATGGGTGGAAGGTTTTATACTGATCCATGACTGGATATCATCATTGAGACATATCATCCTATTGTGAAACCAAATCCATTCCCTACCATTCATGTTCATATTCCATGATTCACTCTAAACATGATGATGGCCCAAAGTACTAGTCCGCATATGAAAATATTTTAGGCACTTCTGCAACTCCTGTCTGGAGGAAAAGGAGCCAAAAATTGTTGAATGATCATATATGATTCGTACCAGATGGTTTACCTTTTCATTAGGATTAATGGATAGGATATGATCGAATGCAAGGAATCGATCAAGATGGCACCAAGTGATAATACTCCCCTCTAGATATTTTACACTGTGAACCATTACATTGTGTAGCCCATCTCCATAACCCATTCTTATCCATGAACTGGAAAACTTTTATGTGATTCTTCTTAGGGAAGGATCCTATTCCTTTATTTTCATTCATGTCACCAATGATATTAAAATATCCACCCGTTATTCATGGGGATTCCCCCATATATATTCCTTTAATCCCATGCTATAGGGATTCTCTTATCTGTGTATTACAACTTCCATTGATAAAGGTAATAGATATTCTTTTACTACCTTTAGAGACCATATTAGTGATAAAATTTCCACCATATATATCATTTTGACAGAGATATGGAGGTTCCAAAAGATACATATATAATTTTTTTGAGGGTTTGTATGCATGGACAAAAAAATTGTTATTCTACGCACAAACTCTCTAGTTTTGGAAGTTCATTGCTTTATATTGAGCATAGAAACCATGTAAGAAGTTCTATTTTTATATTTATTATTGATAAATTATGTTTTTACCCAATAATCCATGACTCATGGTTTAAAGATATTGTTTGGGATCATTGAAATTTTTGTTTTTTGGATTTGGACCAAGGTAGATTGTCCCCTTTTATCTAAGAAAAAGTTTTTTCCTGAGTGTGTATGGGTTCAGATCTCATACATACTCTATTATAATGAGGGACGGATAATGTTACAGAAGAATTTGATAGCTACTATGCTTAGTTTTTTGACAATCTCATAACAATATAAAAAGATTGTAGAGACAGGCTAGGCACAAAACTCCTTCAGGTGGAACTGGTACTGAAACCTACATGTGTGAGGGATGAGGACACATCCATATGAGGATATTTCACTTGTGGTGCTTGAGATATAAGGTTATCAAAGTTAGCATGAGCCTAATATGAATGTTAAAATACACTTTAGGGGGTCTTTGGGAAGGAGGCCACTACTCAGAGGGTCATGGATATCTGTGAGGAGATAAAATAACTAGGGGCATGCCAGCAACATCCATAAAATAGATTTCCAAAATATTATATCCAAAATAATATAAGTTACCATCGTGGAAGGATAAGGAGGTAAGTGGATAATAATGCACCAAGTATATTAAATAGTCTACTACACCATGATACAGACTCGCGGTAATTTTCATAGGCCAATGAACAATAAAACTATTCTGGATAGGGACTATTGCATCACCTAACATGGAAAATCTAGGGCCTTCTTCACCCAGCCAAGAAAGGGAATTTTGGGGCCCAACTGAGAGTGATCTAATTCAGCACATGGAAGCTAAATATTTCACCCCAACCATGTTTTCCAGATAACACTTCTCACACACTGTAATGAGTGACCTTGTATGTGACAATGTGAGCACTACATGATAGTCAAGGGGTATACATGGTCATGAGACCATTCGAATGAGTCTTTAATGTGAAGACAGATATGATACAAGATTACAATAGAAATTTCCTTTTTCATATTGATCTAAGCTACCAAAAATTATTCATAGAGAAGGGAACACTATTACTCACAAGTAATTCTTCCTAAAGAGTCTCCAATGGCTCTCAGAAAGGTAAAATTCTGTGATGGAAGAGGAATATTGGGAAGGTTGATCCATAAGACCACACACAAGGATTCCCTCCCTCGATGGAACTCCAATGACAACCATGTGAGATTGAAATTCCACCTTCAAATTGATCTAGGTTCTATACCACTCACCTGAATAAATTCCTCCTCCATTTCAATAACCACACAGATTGATTTTTGATTCAAATTGAATATTTATTCCACCGCCTTCATCCACCAAGAATCAAAAAAATATGTAGATGTTCGAGAGATGTGGTTTGAATACTTTATACCTCCCAATAAGAGTTCATTTGAGTCACACAGAATATTTTATAAACAATGGTGTTGGAATTTTCTGGAATAGGAAGATGGAATCCTTCTCTAATTCTATTAAATCAATGTAGACTTATGGTAATAATGAGGCTTGGTATACCTACATAGTATGGAAAAGGGATTCCTTGAAGGATACAACAAGACACAAGGTCAATAAAAGAGACCAAGAGGCTCCAATACATTTCAAGGGTGTTGTGTTTCCTTATTAAGGATTAGGGATGAGAGCCTCTGTTACAAAGGGCACTACCTGAGGCCACATGGATAGCAAGAAAGTAATAGTTGAATATATTTGATTTTTCAGTAGTGTGTATAGTGCATTATTGTTAAAGTAATAATCCATTTAAGATTTTTCAACATTTTGATTATAATTAATGGATTTGATGACTCACATACTAAAATTTATTTATGAAAATCATATTGACAAAAACTCATGGAAAGGTATGATACATTGGGTAAATTACAAGTGATAATTAATTAATTAATCATACAAGAAAGTATTTATCCCTTCCTTCCTCTAAGGTAACTTCATATCTCAGAATCATTGATTGAATTGGAAATTTATACATCAATATATATCCATTTTTATTAGAGGGTGATTTAATTTAATAAATTAAAAAAACAGATATAGAGAATGGAAGATGATGACACCGGAATACATTCATCATGATTTTAGATCTTTTTCTAAAGGGGTGGTATTACATGGTAGGTGTTTATGGATGGTTGTATTTGTTTAAAACATTAACTTCTTTCTCAATGGTATTGTTGGAATATTTATGGATCCTAGACTTTTACATCATACTATTATGTCTAATCCCACTGAGAAAGATTCATAGATGGTCATACACTAAGTGTATCAAAAATCATTTTTAAATTCATGTATTAAATTTAATAAATTATAATAAATAATATTTTTTCAATTCTTGTGGAATATATACCCATACATTTGAAATTTATATTTTATATCCTACTATTTTAATATTGATTTTGTAAAATATGGATCCTAACTATAATTGTAAAAGTCTAGTGACTTTGGAAACATGGAAACATAAACAGATGGTTCATAAATTATCAACATCTTCTCCCACTATGTTCTTCATATCTACCACCCTTTTTAGAAAAATCAGACATAAAACTTTACATCATAATCTTGGGAGGAAAATATAATAATGGATAATCTCTAATTCTCAGTAAGGGTAAACAAGGGATATATAAATAATCACATAAGGATAAAATGAGAAAAATTGTATGAGATTAACATTTAAAAATTTCACCCTACATTTCATAGATCATAAACTTGTGTAATGAAAGAAATCATGGTAGTTAATAAGACATCAATGGTAACAAAATCAAGAAACATGTTACATGTGATCATTAAATTGCAAAAGACATATTGTTTCATTGACATAAGCATAGAAAATATTATTTCAACGATACACAAAAAAAATCATTACATGTTACACATGGGCTAACCACCCATGTTCCCACATTGAGGCTTGTATAACTTCTTGTGTACCCTCTTTATGTATTGGGATAACCTCATATGTAACATTTGATATCATAGAACAATAATCATTACACAAGGCATTAGAGGGAGATATAGATCACAACCATCACATAATGAAATTCATATATATGGGTGTTAAGTGTTCATGAAGCAATAATCTTATTATAACCCCAAAAAAGAAATGGGTTTCATAAACATTTCATCATAACATAACCCTTGGAAAATAAATGGGTTTCATAAAAATTTCATATTTTCATCATAAAAAAATTCCATTAAAAAAAGAGTAATGATGGTATCCATGGGTAATAAAGCCATTAAATATTAGGTATCATAAAATTAAGTCATCATATATGAAAAATTATTTTAAAATATCACTTTAAATAATCCTTATGGAAAATAATTTTCCATTTTAAAATCACTACTTCTTTTTTTGAAGTTGTACACTTATAGAGGAAAAAAATTTCATTGACAATAAGCTTGAAGACGTTGAAAGGATGATTCACATAAATAATTATTCACAACAAAGTTAAAATATTATTATTCCATATAATTTAAAGAATAATTACATCCATATTTTTCTCAAAAAAATCAAAAAATACCGCATTTTGAAAATTTAAAAAATATTCATTCCAAACTGTTTTGTAAAAATTAAAAATTTTGTAAAATTGATTTCAAAAAATAATAGGGGAATATTGAATTAATGTTTTAAAATTATTTAAAGAATATATGGATATGTAATTTAAATATTTCCATAGAAGAAATAAACATAAACATTCATGAATAACAATGATAGTGAAAAATATAATCTTACCAATTTGGGTTTTTGAATCACAATCCCCATTAAAGAAATAACATAAAATGAAATTTTATATAACATGTAGATAATGATATATTTGATATAATATTTCAATGGGGAATTATATATACCACTCAAAAGAAATAAGTTATGAATAAGGAATATAACTCACAATAGTAAAAGTGACATGAGAAACCCTTACCTCAAGTATTTTCTTTCCTCATTCACGGTCAAACCCGCTTTATAATAAATATAGAATTACTATAAATTTGTTTCATGTATATATTAATATATATCATACCATATATTAATTATTTATGGCATCTTACCACCCATTTATTAATATTTTTTTATTTAAATCTCTATTTGGGATGATGAGTGCTTCGTTTTCCAAGATTGTTTGAGTTCAGTCATCCCTATCAATAGAATGTGATCACAGTACCATAACTTATAGAATTATAATACTTAAATAAAAATAATATATATTCATTATATAAATATTTATAATCATTGATAATAATTTGAGATATAAAATTGTATTACACCGTTCATGGAGATTATAGGTCGTACGTAAACATTAACACTCTATTAATTTTTTTAGTTTTAGAATAAATGAAAGGTAAATAAAAATTCACCACTAATAAAATAATTAATATATCATATATATCATATATATATACATATATTCATAAAATTCTTGTGTATTATAAGCCATGTGAATCATAAGTGAAAATCTATTCACTACGCATCATGGATACGATAGTCCATATGTACCCATGAGAGATATTATCATTTCTACAAAGATTTTATGGTAGTAATATAGAAATTTTTATTTAATTAATGATTTATATGTATGAAATAATTATAATATATACACATTAAACACTATATAATACCCATCTATATACATTGTGGGTGAAAAATGAAATGTATCACTCTATGGATACGGTATGCTCTATGTACGCATGAGTTATACATTCCCTTCTTGTTTGATGGGAAATAGGGTGTATAGTGGTGTTTTCATAATCATAATAACTTTTTAGAATATTTTGGATAATTAATTTATTAATTTATTACAAATATAATTTATTAATAGGACGTAATGACTACAAGAAAAAAGAAAGTGATTGGTATGGGTTGGTGCCTCTTCTTCGAAATGAGTCATTTAGATCTCATCTAAAGGGATCTAGGGTTGGACATTACGGAATATAAGAACATTTAGAATATTTATAGGGAATAGGAGAAGATACGTTAGAATATTAACTTCAATCTAGAAAGTTCATTGCAGTGTAATTAGGTGAGGGAAGATGGGCCCCTTTAAAATTGTGTTGACTGACACTTTTGAAATTTCACAAAATATTAATTTATAAGAATACTACTCTAGATATAAATTCATAAAAATGGAATATAAATTAAAATTGGGTCATATTATAGACCATATATAATCCCATTTCCCTATATTTAATATTTTTAGTAATTTTAAATAATATAATAATATAGTATTTTCATAATGTATCATTTCTGTCAATTTTGACACAATTCATTACTTTGACATTAAAAAATCATGAATACAAAAGAAATTCATACCAAATATTTTAATACATTTCTAAAATGTATTCATAATCTAGAAAATTCTTATATCAAATAAATTATCTAAAATTATAATTCATTTAATATTTTTAATATCAGTTTTTTGATTTTTCATAAACTGAATAAATACAACTTCAAAGTTATGTAAGCATTTAAGGTAATTAATTCATCACAAAAAATTAAAAATAAATTTCATTAATGAAGATAAATATTTAAAATTTAAATATAACTTTTACACTCAAATATATCCTCTAGAAAACCAAATAATAAAAATATTAATTCTATTAAAAAGAGGAGATGACATGTTTGACTTTTCATGAAACAAAATACTATAAAGGTAATAATATCATAAAAACGACTATACAATTATAAATAGACGAATTTTGGATGATTATGGATGGAATGGGTTCATATAATAATGTTAATGCAACTTTTAGTGTCATCTAATAGTTGTAACAATTTTATTTTAAATCTAAATTATCCAATTTTCCATTAGCATGGTAAAACAATTATTATAGTTACTATTCATAATTAAAAAAAATAAATTGAAAATATTTAAAAAAAATTACACATTGAATAAAAATATGGAATCCATTTTTCAATATTCAACTCTCAAATTTGGAAGAATTTAATTTAAAATTAATTCCATAAAAGGAAATGAAAATATATTTTCCTGAATAAATATGTTTTAATAAAAAAATATACATATTTCAAAGAATATATGAGGATAATTAAAAATTAATTAATTATAATATGTGTAAATGATTTTTAATTAAGTTACATTGAGATAAAATTCAAATCATAATGTGTATTTTTAATATATATAAAAAAAAGTTTTATAAAAATCAATATCTTTCATTATTCACTGAAAAAAATATACTTTTTAGAAAATTATCATAAAATCATCCTTAGATAGTATTGTCATTATAAATTAAAAAAAATAAATTAATTTGGTAAAATAATATTTCTGAAATTTCGGGAAATTAATTATAATATTGACTCAAAAAAAATAAAGAAAACCCATTTATGAAGAAAGAGTATTTTTGAAGTATAAAATAAGATTACTAATAATTGAGTACTTATTTTATCAAAATTAATAAATTGATTTTTATTCAGTATTAAATTAATAAATATTTCATAATTTTTTTAATAATTTTCACAATAAAAAATTTAATGTGTAGTTTATAATGACCACATTTGAAAAAAATTAATATGGTATCATGGTTTGTTTAAACTTAATAGTTTGTGTAATGAAAGCTAAAGAATAAATGAAACTGCCTAAAGATAAAAAGTTCATAAAAAATATTGGGTTGTTAAATTCTACCCATATTAAATTTTATTATATGCCCAAAATTCCTCACCCTTGTTCAAACAGATAGGTATAATTCTACCCCATCAAATTATTAGGCTGCCACATAGATTTGTCATCTTATTATTTTCACCAAAAACACATTAACCAAGATAGTGGTTTTGTTTTGTAAAACATTTTCATTACGATATTGTAACAATTATTTCTTCATAAGAATGATCTGTATCCTATGGTATGATTACTATGTTTAGAACATGTGTTGAATCATGTAGGTACTTCCTCAAAAGAGATACATGGAACACATCATGAGCCTGAGAAAGTTTCTATTGAATAACCAATAAGTAAGATTCTAGACTTATATGATCAATAATTTCAAAAAGTATAATATTCATATGGATTAAATTTAACTTCATTTCATATGTTATCATAATTTTCTTGGGAGATAATCTTATAAATACCTTTTCACCCACTTCAAACTCAATATATTTTCAAAGATTATCATGATGTCATTATTATCGTCTAGGATCATCCCTTATGTGTTGTTGAATGGATTAATATTCTTATCTATATCATAACCAAATATATTTCTTTCTCCTACTTCATTGTAACATGATGGAGTTATGCACTTCTTACTGTATAGGGCTTCTTAAAGAGCCATCTTAATGTTGGAGTGAAATATATTGTTTTATTAAAATTCTAACAATGGATTTTATCAATCCCAACTACCATTGAAGTCCATAAAAAACCCTAAACATGTATCATGTAGTATGTATGGTCCTCTAATTCTGGCCATCTATCTGAGGATGATAATGTTTTCTGAAACATTCAATAGTATCGAGATCGAGCTGAAGACTTCTCTAAAACATTGGAGTAATCCTCACAGCCTAATCCTACATTGTGTAAATACGTATTCCATGTAATATTACAACTTTATTGATATATATATTTTCATAATGATCTAGATACAAATATTCTCTAATATAAGTAATGTTTGATGACTTCATAAGTTGATTGACTATAACCCATAGATAATTATGTCCTTACAATGTTTTGGGGAATCTGTGGAAAAAATCCATGGTGATGTTATCACAGTTTCATTCTTGTATGTGTAATGCGTTAAATGTATACATAGAAATATATCTATTATCCTTAACATTCCTACGTTTTAACCACTCAGTAATATAATTTTCATTATCTCTCGTCATGCAACCCCATTAGAAATAATCATTCAAATCTTTGTAGATATTCATTCTTCTATGATGAATAATGAATGAATAAATATGATCATAATATAGTAGATCCTTCAAATATAGTACAAAATGGAATCATAAATTGTTTATAAACACTGTTATTAAATAATAATAAAAAGTATAAACTCAAGAACATTTCCCTTCTTTGTTATCATCTTTACATTTTCCTTCTTCACCTCATTAATCCGGATATGGATATATGGCAGAAAATTCATTTGATATAAATTATATTTCACTACATCTTTTAATATATCTGTCTCTATCATTTTAAAATTTATAACTATTGGATCATTCATGATCCACATCATTGATAAGCTAGCATGATTCTTTCGACTTATGGCATCATCCACCTTATTCAATTTATCATGGTGATAAAGTATTGTGTGTGAAAAATAATTAATCATCACCAACCATCTTCAATGGTGAATTTTTCAGATATTTTAGAGTTAAAATATAATTTAACTTATTTTGATAAATATATATTTAACACCATTCTCTATAGAGGAAATTCCTTCATATAAATAATTCAAATCTTATAGTAGTTAATTCAAATTCATTAGTTGTGTAATTATTTTCATTGACATTCAATTTTCATGCGGCATGAGATATGGACATATAATTCATCATTAGTAATCATTCTAGTGACTTATTTGATTCATCACTATAGATTACAAACCCATATCCAATGAAGGGAATAATAATCACTCGTTCGCTGACTAGACTTCTCTTATGTTCCTTAAAATGTTGCTCACATTAATTTCTTTTATGGTTTTAAAATAATTTTATTAAGAGTATGATTCACATCCATATAAGAAAATGGTATTATTTATATGTTCATCCCATGGAAATATAAAATAATGATAAATAACACCATTTGTAAGAATATATGGGAAAAAACATTGGAAGGCTTGTGTTTTTGGCTATTTTTTTATATAGAGTCCAAAATCTATGTTTGTGAAATGATAAAGAATTCCAAACTCATTTATAATATAAACCAACCCAATATATCTTTTTTCTTTAATAAAAATCCTTGAATAATATACTTACTGTTACCACCCCTATGTAGATTCCTCCCAAGGCACCCCAAATCTATTATGAAACTCCTCCAAATCATTTAGTGTCACATGCTAAAGTAAGGGATCCTCACAGTCTCATATGTATTCAATTTTCTATTTTATATTATGCCTTATATATATAATTCCAAATGATGGAATATTCCTTTTCATATCCCTATTGATTCCCATTTGATGTAATAATTATGAAAGACACCATTCCCTCTCATTAAACCATTTTATGAGTTTTTATGTAATGTATTTTTTCTACCAAAATTGCAATGTGATTTCCCATTGAAAAAACAATATAGTGAATAACATATGAATTTCGTATCAAGGGTGTTCCCCTTTATACAATAACACTTATTTTACTTGGGAAATAAATTTATGTATTCCAAACTCCATGATTAGGAAATAATATATGATTATGAATGAATCCATGTAGTATAATCTATATGGCATACTTAAGTATGAGAATGAAATGAAAGTAAAAGGTGCAACCTTAATTACATATAGCTCCAATGCATTAGGTACTGTTGACTCTCATGAGACGTCATGTTGGGAAATAGATTAAACATGATTCCTTTAGGAGACTTTTTCCATCATGATGTCTTGGTAGATAGCCTTGACCTTAATTTATGATGAAATGTTTTAAGTTGATTCCACATTTCCCATATTGCACTTATGATTATCAAGATATATCTAGTCTTATTTTTCATGTTTATAATTCTCACTCATTTTATGCCCCATTGATATTCCTACTATATAAAATGTATTAATTTATTCTTGTTATTCCATGTAAATTAACATATTGGGATTTATATCTCACCCATTTATTTTCCATATTCCTATCTTATCCTGTGTGGTTTTAAAAGCCATGTAATTTTAGAATCATGTTAAGGATGTTTTCAATAATGTTATTGTGTGTCATATACAAGATGTTATTCTATGTGCCTAATTCCCAAAGATACCAGGATTTTAGATATTATGGGAGTGTTTTTATGTAATAAATCATTAATTAATGTGTAATAAATAGTAGGATTGTTATTTTCTAAATCAATGAAAAAGTATAGTAATTTTTGGGATTGGGATTTGAAAAATATTAAAAAAAACATATAAATAAAACTAAGTATAAAAAAACTTCCCTAATTTTATTAAGTATATATTTTGTGGTTTATCGATACTATAAATCCTTGTATAGATACTAAAAGTTGATGCATCTCAGGCATAACTATACATAAGGGTAAAACATGCGAACACCACATTGAGATAGACTCAACTGGGAACTAGTGTAGAACAACTAGCCTTGTAGCACACCTGGTTTGAAATTCTTAGGGGATATGTTGTGATAAATTCATATTCTCATTACAAATATTAATTAAGGTAATGATAAATATCTATAACACTCTATGTTTGGAAATAGATTATGGATAACATAGATTAAATTATATAAATTAATAAGTTAAATAAATACATTTAATTTATACGTTATCCATTTGATTTATTTAGCTTCCCATTAATGTTTTTAGTAGTTTGAAAATAATAATCCCTAATTTATCCTCTATTCTACCCAATAGATGAAAATAAAAGGATTAGGGTAAACAAACAATATGAAATGTAATGTCATGACTACCCCAATGAGATGAACCACATGACTTGAGAAGGAATCAATAACATTATAATTATATTCTCTATGATGAATCATGTTCTAAATAGAAACCTAGATCAAGAGGAGATCCCATGTCCCCCTAAGAGAGACCAATTTATGATTGTGACATTTATGAAAAAACTTCCTCCAACATTCAATTTATTATCTAATCCCTTCTTCCTAGAAAAATGTATTAACTCTATTGAGAATATCATCTCCATCATTCATTATTTTTAACAAGATTAGGTTCTACTGGATATTTATCATATGGAGGTAGAAGATGATTAGTTGTGGAAAATTATCATGAATGCAAATTCAGATAAAGAGATTGAATCAATGGGTTAAAAGGAATTATGAAAAATGATTTTCGATAAATATTTTCCATTCACTCTCGGATATAAAATTGAAAGGGATTTCCTTTCCATCAACAAAAAATATAATGAATCTATCAGGGTGTATTAGGAAAAATTCACAAGATATACATGATACACTTTCAACATTATTGTTACCCCCAAAAACAATGTTGGACCTTTCAAAATTTGGGGTAAAATCAATTCTACCAAAATCCCCAGTGATCCAAAACATTTATTGATACGATGAAACTGTCTGATGTGCCCTCAAATTCAAAATGGATATCATAGAATATCAAGGGTATCATGGGGATAAGATGTGATTTGTGTAGTTTAATTATTAATGTTCAATTGATAAATCTAATGATGCTAAGAAATTTCAACATCCCATTTTTCAAAGGTGTGGAAATAAGAACCATGAATATTACCTAAGGCAGAGAAGAAATGATTTAGGTGTGGGAAAGATGAGAAACTAGATAGTGATTACCAATAGGAGAATAAAAATTATGTGTTGGATGATATGAATGTTACGGTCAACCCTCAACTCATTGTTCATTGGTTCAACTAAAGTGAACCAGGGTACATTCCGAACCATTTCACTAATCCTATTGTTTTTTGTGATAACTAACTACCTTCAAGGCATAAAGGGTGATATTTTTCCATCACACCTGCTGATATGGATTTTGACAATGATGTGGTTATATGTGCACATGTTATTCCTTAAATAGTATAGAACATAATTTTTTATTTTGGTGTCACACATTACTTCATATCAATAATTTTTAGTAGAACAATTCAAACACCACAAAAATCATGGATGTAGAGTTTTTTGTAAAAATGAAAAATTAGTCAATCATTGCATACCAAATATATAACTCATCCCCTATAAAAATGTGCATGCTGATCTCCCTATTGATCCTTATCATACTCTCTTTGGTATAATTTTATGAAATTTTGGGTATGTATTGTCTTTCCCTATATAGATCCATAATAAATTTTAGTGATAAAAAAATCACTCTCAGTAATGTGAATCGACCCTTGTTTATATATAATTGAAAGGAGGAGGATGAATCATATTTATCACAAAAATCTCAAGATTTAATATTATATCCCTATAAGAAATTATATCTACCTTAAATGATTGAGACTAAGGAAAATATCATCCTTGAATACATGATCATTTTGAGGTAATACACAGATGTATTTCGTGAAGAATATTTGTGTCCTCCTCCTAGCTGAGAGGTCCAATTTTCAATAGATATTATACCATGGGCATTATCATTGTCTAATACCTCATATATAATGTTTTTTTAAACTTGAGGATAATAATAAACAACTATATGATAATATAGATAATGGTTTCATATTCCCAAGTGCTTCACCATAAGGTGCACCAGACCTCTTTGTCAATAAGAATAATAGGTCAATGTGCATTTTCATTAATGATCATGAGTTGAAAATGATTATGATAAAGAACAAGTATATTATTCTATTGATTGATTACTTTTTCAATCATCTATATGGGGAACAATACCTCTCCAAAGTGGATATCAGATTTGAATGATAACTAGTTAGGGTGAAATATGATATCCCCAGGACTGGTTTTTGTATAAGGTATGGGCACTAAGAGTTTACAGTAATTCCTTTAAAACTAACTAATTCTCTAGTAATCTTCATTCGATTGATGGATATAGTCTTTAGATATTACATTGATATTTTTTTCCTTATAAATGATATTATAATATTCTTCAAAATCATTGGTATGGATGAAGAGAATATGGTCATTGTGCTAAATACCTTGAGAATGTAGTAACATTATGAAATGTATATCAACTGTGAGTTTTTCTTCAAATACATATTATTATTAGGGAATATTATCAAAATTACTTGGATATATATGGAACCATAAATTATATATTCAATTTATGGATGGATTATTCCATCATCTATGACACATTTCTACAATTTCCTTGGATTCGATGGGTACTATCATAGATTTGTGAAACTTTTCTCATGATTTTAAAACCCTCTAACCATGAAAACCCTAAAGGGAGTCATGTTTTATTGGAATGAATATATATTCATAGATTTAATGAATATGTGTATCACTTCACATGTACTCACACTACCCATATTTTGAGAATTTTTTGTGGTATTCAGCGATACGTCAAAGAAGGTATTGGTTAGTATGTTAATACAGAATGAAAAAATCATAGCCTATACTTCAATATAGTAGAAAGTTCATGAACTGAAATACCCAACACCAGATCTATAGTTAGATGAAGTGATATTTTATTTGAAAATATGAAGGCATTATCTCTTTGGGGAAAAGTATGAAATATATACAGTTCACAAAATCATAAAGTATATATTCACATAGAATGAGAAGAACATGTGCCCATGATTATGGTTAGAGCTGATCAAGGACTATGAATTCACAATTAACTACCACACCAGGAAATAAAATAATTTAGAAGACACTTTAAGTATAAAGGATCCATAAATTTTATCATTTATTATAATTAATAGTGATATAATATTCTTATATTTGAAAAGAATGGACATGGTAATCATAAAGGAAGAAATATTATCAATCCATTAATAAATGAATGTTAAATAATCCCATATAAATAAAATAAATGATTATAAAAGAGATAATGTAACACCCCAAGATTTCGTAGTACGTTATTTCTTTAAAGTAATTCAATAACTTTCACTACACGCAACACCGAGTTCAAGTGCACCACGACTTACCAAACTAGTCGTTCAAAAGCGGTTATGAATAGTATTAACTGAATTTTGAACATTATATAATCCTTATATTATTAGAATCCATATTATGAGTTTTTTTATACATAATTTAAGTACAAATTAATTTTTCAGATAAAAGAAGTATTATTTTTAAAATGCGCTTTTACTGCCTTTTATTGGTGAACCTTTTTAAATCCAATATTTGAAACTTTTATAAATTCAATTTGACAAAATAAACATCTTCTTCAGAATCAGGACATAAGAATTTAGTTTCCACAAATTTTTGGTGTTTTTCTGATAACTTTCATATTTGGGTGAATAGTGAAAATACTATATTTTAACTGAAAACAACTTTTTTAATCAAAATAATTTATAGTGTTAAATTATACATTTTAATGGTTTGGAAGTATAAATATATTATATTTTTACCATTTAATCCAATGATAGTCATTGTAAGTAATTTTACATTGAAATTGGATATAAACAAGTGTCAATCTTTTGATAGTTATCATTTCTTAAAAATACGCCTTTTTGTTTTGACAATGGGAATTAATTTTAAATTAATAACTGAAACTTCTATGTTTTGAATTTGGTAAAATAGACATCATTTTTGGATTCGGAATATTGAAACTAGATTAGAGTGAATTTTTTGTATTTTTTCTGAAAACTTTCAATTTTTTTTGAATACTGAAAAACACTGAGTTATAGTTTAAAACCAAATTTTTATTTAAATAATTATTTATTTTATTTAAATTTATTTTAGGTAAAAATATATACATAATACCTATATAAGTTCAATTAAATTCATTGGATTCAGTTTATAATAATTTTAGATATAGAAAAATTTTATTGAACTTTTCAACGCCTTTTACCCACCTCCTAGAGAATTTGAAAATTCACATAAAACATAATTATACCTCTTCTGTGAGTGGAATTTCGAAAATCCGAGAGACACGGTTAATATCAAGGAGTAAAATGTGGTTCAATAAGATAAAAATAATTTTTGATGAATAGTAACATTTTACTTTTATTTACCACGGTTAAAAGTAAATAGGGTAATTAAGGGTAAAAATGATATTATTATTACCCTAACACATGTCCTAATTCTATTGAATAAGTGTAATTCTACCAAAAACAACATTAGGAATAAAATATGAACCTCTTTGATCCACTTGGATTAGATTAGGACATTTATTATTATTTAATTTAAAGAAGAGTTAAAAGAATTAAAATCAAATTTTATTAACTAATTTTTTTTAATATATGGTTATATATAAGATAAATTATATTATAAACATTCATTAGACATATAAAAATATTTCCTAAATAATTGTATTTTATTTATAATTTTTAGACATTAAATAATATAATTTATTTATGATACAATGGTGATCCAGTAATTACCTAATTAATGAAATATTAAAACAATTGATATTATAAATATTCAAATAAATGTAATTTGATACATTTTATGAATTAAAATAATTTTCTAGGTTAATTTGACATATTATGTTCGGTTATATGAATTTGTTTCGAAGTAATAATGCAGTTATGAATTTTTCAAAAACAAAATACCAAATAGTATAAAAATTGACATAAAAGAGGTTTTAAAAAAATATTATACTATTAATTGATATTCTATTCCTAAAAATATAAGGTTCAGCCAAAGGACTTATATAATTATAGGTGTATCATTAATGAACCACTTGGGGTTCACTTGGAAGTATATAGTTTGTTTATTAACCATATAATATAAAAATACATAGAGACATGGTAAATGTCAAACTATTTAACTAAGAGTTAAATCTAAAAGATAAAGTTAATATAGTTACCCAAACCTATCTAAAACCTATTTGTTGAGTGGTTTTCGACCCATCCATACATTATCCTTTAAATAATCTATTTTTAGCCATTAGAAACTGAAAATGATTTTATTATAAAATAATATTTCAATCTTTTCCTAAGGTTCCCCTCACCCCTCTTATAAAAAGGCACTCCCCCTTCTCTCTAATTCACACCTTAAAAGCATTTTGGCTAGGACAAACCCTACCCAAATATCCTCTAAACTTCCCTCACTTTATCCTAGATGCATTATTTTAGTCAGAAAGCCAACTTAAGGAGCCCTTTTGATCAAATCAAAAGGAATAACCCGAAGAAGAGGTAATAATTTTACCACCCTCTTTCAAGTTCTTTTATTCTTCCACTTCTTCTTTCTTTGTTATTTCCCTTCTAAAATAATAACTCCAGTATCTTATATATACTGTGATGTTATTATAAATATGTTATAGTCATGTTAATTATTCTATCTATCCTTTGAATGACATGTCACCATACGTGCGTAAGTATTGATTACCGTCTCCACGTCGTGGTGTAATTGTTATTCAATACATTATTATTTGGATGGGTATAATAATGATGTGTAATTCATGTAAATAATAAATATAACATGATAATTATTCTGTATATATTATATAACATCCAATTATATATTATTTTAATATCAAAAGAATGATATTGTTGCTCGTGCGTACGTACGAATTACGGTCTCCACGAGCGCGATGAGATTCATTCCCCATCGTATCCATTCAAGGATACTTTTCATTAGATGATTAAAAATAATATTTAAAGACTTGATATAAATCTGGATATTAATAAGATAAATCCCATCCATAACAAATATGACTCACACAACAAAGAATATAAATGAAAACGAATCCGTTAACACCCGAAACGACGATAATACTAAGATATTATTAACAAAAAATGTTAAAAGATCATATATGATATAATATTAGTGTATATGATTATTTTATGATTTAATAACTATTATTTCACAATTATACAGGATTTTAGCCTACCCTCGACCAAGGAGAAGTACAAGGTAAGGGTTAATTTCACAATCTCTTTATTATCTGAGGTTGTTTTTACGTAAGTATCTACTAGGACCTCTTTATCATCCACATCCATGTTTCTTAAAAATGTATTTCAAAACATTACTAATATTTTATATACTATGGGTTAAAGTCATTTATATCCTTTTTTTAATTTTCATAATATTTTTATAGAGTAATCTTTCTGTTTTTTTTCAAATAAGGTCTTTTTTAACCTTTTCGACAGAATTAAGGTAAGAATGTCTTTTTTTAACTTATACGGCTGGTGCGGCTATTTTTTGTCATTATAAAATCGTAGAATCTTCCCTTATAATATTCTAAGATTATTTTAAAATTAAATTTTTTCTTTTATAATTATGTGATTTTTAAATGATTTCAAAAAAAGAGATATTTCTCTCAAATAGTTTTGATTTCATCTATGTCAACATCCATTGATGGATTTTAAACTTATTTGTAGTTGATTTATTATGATACAAAACTTCCATATTTTATTGTAGGTTTTGTGATATGTTTGACTATGTATGTGTTATTTTTATACCATTCATGGTTTATGGAGAAAGTATTGAAATTTCATATGCTAGTTTTAATACGAATATTTGTGTTATGTTTAAACCTGTTCATATAAGGAATTAATTGGACTTAGTAACTGATAGGTGGAGCCCACTATAGCTCCTAGATGCATCGGTAGGTCTCATGAGACAAACTAGTGTCTTAGAATAAGGCCTTGACAAAATCTTATTTGTAGTCTTCGCATAAGGCCTTGACTATATGGTTATGATAGTTTGGCATTATAAATTCCATCATTATGAAAGTGGTTATTGATATTGCATGTGATTATTCGAGTAGTATAATATCCATGTGAATAAGTAAATGGAATTATTTCATTTTATTTTTTCCATATTATGCTGAAGTTCAAGTTTAAAAGGATTTGGTTTTAGTTATACATTGCCTTAAATGTTTATGTATATTTATAAAAGTTTCTGATATATTGTTATCCTTACTGAGCATCTGATCTCACCCCTTTCTATGTTTTATTTTTCATAGGATGTGAAGAAGTATTTTATGACTAACCTACAGGGATAGTCTGAGGGGATATGAGTGTGGACGATGGAGACTATGTTGTTTTAGTTTTTCACTTTATGATGTAATGTAAGACTTATGAATGTATCTAGTGTTTGTAATGATGCTAAACTAATCAGTCTTTCGAGACATGATCATTTGTGAGCATGCCAATGTTATGTAATAATGCACCGACTTTGGGTAACTGGGGATAGGGCATTAGAGATAATGTTGGAATTAATAAGAATGTGGAAACTATAAGAAAATGGAAACACTTGTAGTTAAATTCTATTGATGAAGGTGTTCTATATTTTGGTCACAACTATGTGTACCATAAAATCTTGTGTTAAAGAATGAGTTGTTGGATGATGTGCATAGATTAACATTATCCATCCCTCTAAGAAGTACCAAGATGTATATAGTCCAATGAGAGAACTATTGGTGGGACAATATGAAGAATTATATTGTAGAATATACATGAATATGTCTTGTGGTTCATCAAGTGAAGGTGGAATGGAAAAAATGAAAGGACATGATGAAACCATTTCCCATACCTACATGAAAATTGGAAACCTCACCACACACATTGTCACTGGTAATATGAATATTTCAAGAGGAAATATTTCTACCTAGGTTGTGGTGGATCTTTTTTTAATGGATTATCACTTCATTAAATTATAGAGGATTTCTCAATTGATCAGCATGCATGAATGTACATTATAGAATTGGTGATGCTGCATGGAACACCACTATCGATTGTATTCAATCGAGACCCAAGATTGACCTCTATGTTATGGAAGCATCTTCAACAAGATCTAAATAGAGAGCTAAATAGAACCACGGATTATAACCCTCAAAATGATTTCTAATCTGATTGGACTATCCAAATAGTTGAGGACGTGTTGTGATCATACATAGTTAACATAAAATGAGGGTAGGATCAACATCTTCCCTTGTTTGAGTTCTCTAACAATAACAGTTTTCATTAATGAATCCAAATTAATCACTATGAATCTCTTTATGGAATGTGGTTTAGAACAACTGCATGATGGGATGATGTTGGGGAATGAAAAATTCTAGCTCCCAAAATGGTTATAGAATTGGTGGAAATGGGAAATACCATTGAGCAACAGGTCAAGTCCTTTAGAGTTGACAGAAGATATTTGTTGAAAATCATTAATGAGACATAGAGTTTCATGATGGATACATGGTATTCCTTTTTATATATGGATAAATGAAAGTTATGAGATTTGGGAATAAGGGAAATATTAATCCAAGATACATTATCCCATTTTATATCCTTGATCACATCAGAGTAGAGGCCTATCAACAAGTACTTCTACATAATATATCTCAATTGGATTATGTATTCATTTTAATCTTCTTTATAAAATACATAATAGATGCCTCACATGTACTCAATCTATAGTTGGTATAGTTTGAGAATGATCTATCATATAAAGTGAAGCTGGTGAAGTTTTATGATCATAGAGAAAATGTTCTACAAAATAAGATAATTCACTTGTTCAAAGTACTATTGAGAAACTAAAAAAATTGGAAAATTGGCGTTGGAACTGGAGGAAGTGATGAAATAAAATTATCATCGTATTTTTTTGAGTTGGAATTGAAAATTTCATGTTTTAAATTTTTTAAGGGGCGAGATTTTAATTACCCGAACTATTATAAATTAAATTCCCCTTATGATTTAATGAAATATTTTATTATGTAATATGTACATAGAAAATAAATGAACTAAAGTGGTTTTATTATATATTATTTTATTTGAATGATAGTTAATTATTACTATAATTGATAATATAAATTTTTACTATTGATCAGATGATTAGTATAAATATAGGAAATTTTACAAACCCAATTGACCCAAAAAATGGAACTGATGGCCTAAACCAGTAGGATCATACCCTATACAAACCACTTATCGTAGCTTTATAGGGATATTGAATCACTGGAGTTTTCCCTAGACCAATCCCATATAGATATCCAATATCTTAAGCATGAGTGAAAATGTTTACAAGAGAAGGTCAAGCTCAACGAGATCATGACACAAACCCTTTATGTTGAACCACCCCATGAATGTCTCATAGTTAAGCACCTTACTCTAGTGAATTTTAAGGTGTATTAATGGGATATATATCAAGACCCTAGAAATATGTTTACCAACATTATCAATCATACAATAATGATTATATTTTCTTCTTATTATTTTTTACTTTATATATTTATTTTTATTTTGAATCAATAAAACACAAATGGTATTTTTGGGTAATATTCAAATTTAATAAAGTATTTCATGTTGATGAATTATTGGATTTTTAAAAATAATAATAATTTAATAAAGTATTATTATTAAAAATTATAATAAATATAAATTATTATATAATATTTTTGAATACAAATGTAATTTTTATATGGGTTTGAAATTTTTTTTTTCAAAAAACGCCAGAATTTTTCAATAAAGATTGATTTTCATTTTAAAAGTTTAAATAATCATATTTATAAAATTATTTTTTAAAAAATAATATTATATTTGGTATCAAAATTCCCAAATTATTCAATGGTGATTTTTTCATAATTTTTTTAGATAGTCAAATTTTTTGGTAAAAATAAACATTGTATTAATATATGGTGTTTATTATTACATCATAATCACCCAAAAGTGTTGTAATACATACAAAAAATTGAATCCATGATCCAAAATTTATTTCCCATTTAAAATAAAGTGATTTTATGTTTGTTTTATTGATTTAATAAATAATTTGTAAATCCTTAAAATCTATTAATATATTTTATGGTTTTAAAATCATTTCTTTAAGATTATGAATCACTTATTCAAAAGAAATGGTATTTTTATACTCATCCCCATGACCTTATAAAATAATTAAAACTACTCCCATTTTGGAGAAACCATGGAAAAACCATTGGATGGTTTGTGGTTTGGATTATTTTATTATATAGTGTCAAGAAACCTATCTTTGAGAAATGATAATGATTTCCCAACACATTTCCTATATAAGATCTCACTAGATAACATTTATCTTTACTAAAAAAACCTCTGAGAACGTCCTCACTCTTCCCTCCCCACTCTAGATACCTTGAAAGGAGACCTTATAACGACCCAAACATTTTTTAATAAAAATTATTCATGATCTAATTAAATGTATTATTATGTAAAATTCTTACATAAAACATATGCACTTCCTCAGTTTTCAGTTTTTGGATTTTAAAATACCATTAAGAATTGTTATTGTTGCTAATATATCCACTGAAAAATGATCAAATGATTAGTATAAACATAGGTATTTAACAAATTTAACTTAATTATCCAATGAAATCGATAGACTCATCCAGTAGAATTTCCCTATATGAAGCCCATTTTTCGTAGCTCGAGAAGGAGGTAGAATCACAGTGCTTTTCTATGGACCAATCCCAAATCGAGCTTCAAGACGTTAAGCTTGAACGTAATCGACTACAGGGTAAGTGGAATTTAATATTGATTATAACCCGAGCGATGTTATTTGAGCCTCCCTAAAAATTTTTCACCATCACACAACATACCCTTAGGTCTTAGGCAGGAGTTATAAGGGGTTATGTAACAAGACACTTGCACTACAATTATGTGCTTTTTTAATAAAAATTATACATTTATTTTATAGTTGTTATTTTGTAAATGGTTTTTAAAGCACAAATATTATTTTTAGTTAATATTAAATTAAGAAATATATTTTTATGAATTCGTAGATTTTTTAATTAAATAATATCTTAATAAAATATTATTACTAAATGAAATTTTATTAAATATAAATTATCGTATAATATTTATACAACTGTAATTTTTATTAAGGTTTGAAAGTTATTTTTTTAACCAATAAATTTTTTATAAATATCAGTTTTTATTTTAAAATTAGAAATTCATATATTTAAAAAATTATTTAAATAAAATGAATAATAAATTTGGATTTATGATGTAAAAATTATCTAACGGTGATTTTTTCATAATTTTCTGATATAGTCAGATTTTTGGGTAAAAATTAAATACCAGTTAAATATAGAATGTATTTTATGACATCATAATGACCCAATATTGAAGTAATAAAATACTATAAAAGTTATATTGGTCAAATTTATGTTTTACCTATAAAATAATGTGATTTTCTATTTTTTTTGATTAATTATATGATGCCATAGTGGACCCTTCAAGTCTTATAAAATATTAATACTTTTTAAAATGATTTCCTTGATAGTGTGACTCACCTATACATAATAAAGCCTAATATTTTAATAATATAGGTCATTGTCCTTTTAAAATAATTTTTTCCACTCCAATTTGGCAAGAAAAATGGGCAAAACCATGGTTTGTTTTGTGGTTTTGAATATTTAATTATATAGATTCCAAAAACTATGTTTGTGAAATATTAATGAATTCTCCTCACTTTTCCTATATAAGTCCACCTAAGATCCCACATTTCTACTCTCAAAACCCTTGTATAATGTCCCTAATCTTCCCTGTTCTCTCTAGAATCCTCCAAGGTAACCCCAAGCTCTCAATAATCACCTCATCAATCTCTTGAAGTCACACACTCAAGTAAGGGATCCCCACTTTCCGTCCTTCCTTATTTATGTCCAAGTTTCCTTAAACTATTATGCATTTTTATTTTAAATTAAAAAAATTTGGGTATGATTTCTCAACTCCCCTATACTTTCCTACTTATTTATAAATGATAATATATCCCTTAATCCCTCATTAATGCCTCCCATGTACAGTTGTTACCATGACGAAATTCTGTAAGGTATTTCTCTCTCTTCATTTACATTCAAGATATTCTTTTATATTATGCATCTAAATTCCATTACATATGTTGGGATATTATGTTACATGACCCCCTTATATTCCATATCATTTATAAAGGATGATATACACATTTATCTCTCATAAACCAGTTTTATGATTTCTATTTGATGTCGTTATGATACCGAAGTTAAACCAAAATTTCCCACACCAAAATCATCATGTAAGTGAATACCATACCCATTTCTCTACCAATGTTATTAACCATTATGAACATGTAATTTTTTTATTGATTACATACATTTAAGAATAACACATCTCCTATTAGTTGAATAAATTATAATGATTAATGAATCCATGTTTTATGATCTATGAGGCACACTTATGCATGAAATGAAATGATTAAGAATGGTGTTCCCTGATAGAGCTCCAATGCATTGGGTAAAGAATATTATCATGATATTATATGTTCAATGAGGGTTTAATCATACCAATTCAAGTGGAATTAGGGTTTACTCATGTTAATTCAAGTTCAATGAGGGTTTACTCATGTTCTATGTGCAATGAGCCTTGGATCATGCTAATAACATCTTAACTGTTGTTGCCACATATCCATGTTATGATAATTATGTTATATCATGCCTTTATGTTCATGTTTCTGTTATAATCCATTGATGTTACTATTTCCTAACATGTGTTATATAATACATTTTATTCCTTGTTTACTCCCTTACTAGGCTTTATATCTCACCCCTTTTTTATGTATGTCCTCAGGTTATCCCATTCAATGCTAAGTATGAAGGAATGTTGTGTTCATGTAAAAATAGTTTTCAATAAAGACGTTGTATTTTATGTCTTAATTTCTCATGTAATGTTCCTAATTTCCCAAGACAATAGACCTCTCGATACTCTTATTTGTATTAAATGCATGATTATGTAGCAAATCATTTTTATGTGTGTAATAAAGGGAATGGTGGATATAGTTGGTATCATAGGATAGGTTTAGTTATTTTTTGGGATTAGGATTAGAAAAATCTAGGTAAATACTTAGGGATAAGACAAAGTATAATAAAAACATTACTAAAATTGGGTGTGTATAGAGTAAGTGATTTATCAAACAAATACATCCATGTCTAGATACGAACAAGTAGAGGTGGCTCTGGAACAGATGTATCTAGGGGTAAAACTTAAAAACAACACTTTCAACTAGACACAAATGGTAACTGGAGCACGAAAATGAGACTTGTTGCACTCTTGGTTCGACACTCCCAGAGGATATGATTTTTACGATTCATAAGCTTAATATGAAGCATTATTAAGGGGATAAAAAATTCCCCGAAGAATGTATGTAGGGAAGTAGATAATGGATAACAAATATTGATTCCTATAAATTCATTAGTTAAGGAAATAAATTTAATTTTTATGTTATCCCTTTTTTCATTGTATTACCCTTTATGTGTTACCCTTAAATTTGATTTTCTTCCAGCCAATGGTCGATTATAGGAGGAATCATGCTAACAACTGATGCGTAGATCAATGTTATGACTATTATATTGAGAAACCAAATTCAATGGGAGCGGGAATCGAAAACATTTTCATGATACTCTCTTAGTTAACTCATTTTTTGAATCAAAAAATGGATCAAGAGGAACATTCAACCCCCCCCCCCCAAGAAAGAATAAGCCAAATTTGAGAGATTAATTAGATAGAGGCCACCTACATTAAATGGATCATTTGATCCCTCAATCACTGACCAATGGATAAACTCCATTGAGGAAGATCTTATTTATCTTTTAATGTTCTGAACAAGAGAAAGTTCTTCTAGCTGCTTATCATATGGAGGGTGAATCGGGTCAATGGTGTATATTAATCAAAAATATGAAGCTAGTGGGAGAGATCGAGGTTTTTGAATGGAATGATTTCTAGAAAAAAAAATCAATAAATATTTTCCTTTCACCCTCTGACTTAAGATGTAAAGGGATCTCCTTTCCCTAAATCAAAAAGATGACAAAATTATCAGAGCGTATGAGGAAAACTTCCCAATTCTTTCATGAAATGCCTAAAACTTTGCCGTTACCCTTGAATTCATGGATGACTTCTTCTTTTGTGGGATAAAACCTAGCCTACAAAAATACCTAGTGATCTGTGATGTCGATTTCTATAAGGAAATTTTCCGATTTCCCTCAAATTTGAAATAGAGATTGGTGAATCTTAGGGGTATCTTGGGAATATGAAGCATTGTGTGGAATTTAATTATGGTGGTTCTATGGATAAATCCAAAGGTGAAAAATAATTCTAGAATCCCACTTACCAATGGTTTGGAAAGATGCACCCCAGAAACTTCCTAAAGGGGATGAGGAAATGAATTAGGTACAGAAGATAAGGGAACCTAGAAATTAATTACTGATAAGAAAAACATGTTGTTGCGATAGAGGATAGGAACACTCCATTAGACCCTCAAAGCATAGTTCATTTATTAAACTACAAATAAAAATGTCACTTTGCAAACCAGTTCCCTAACCCCGGGGTTTTCGGAGGTAACCAACAACCTCCAAGGCTGTGAGGGTGAGCTATTTTAATTACTACCACCAAAGAAAACCCCAAAAACGAAGTGGTGATAGGTGCTCAAGTTATTCATTCATGAATAGAAAACAAATTTTTTATTCTAGTTCAAAACATTTTTTTTGAATCCTGTATTTTTAGTAGAACAATCCCAACACCACCACAAATCATGGAAGTAGAGATGTCGGGGAGAACAGAAAATGGGGAAATTATTGCATCCCATGAATATAACTCATCTCCTGTCACAATTTTGGATTTAATTTTCCAATGAACCTTTTCATACTCCCTCTAGTGTAATTTGATGAAATTCCTAGCATGAATTGGCTTTCCCTATATAGATCAGACATAAATTTCCATGAGAGGGAAATCACTCTCCATTGGGTGAATCTACCCCGAAATCTATACAAGTGAAAGGAGGAAGATGAATCTTGATTAGAACCATCATCTCAAGCATGGATATTACTACCCTATGAGAACACGTATCTTTCTTAGATGATTGAGTCTAAGGAAGCAACCATACTTGAAGACGTGCTTATTGTGAGGGAATTTGCTAAAGTGTTTCCTCAGGAATTACCTCGTCTTCCTCTTGGAAGATATGTTTAATTTTCGATTAACCTTATACCTGGGGAATTTCTAATATCCAATAATCCCTATAGAATGGATGATGTGGAGCTTTAGGAGCTATAGAAAAAACTACAAGAGAATCTAGAAATAGGGTTTATATGATCATGTGCTTCACTATGGGGTGTACTAATCCTCTTCGTATAGAAGAAGGGTCGGTTAATGTGCCTTTGCATTGATTATCATGATCTTAAGAAAACCATGATAAATAAAAAGTATCCTCTACCAAGAATTGATGACTTTTTTAATCATCTATGTGGAGTACAATACTTCTCTGAGGAGGATATGTGGTCAGGATATTACTAAGTAAGGGTGAAGAAGGAGGATATCCCCAATACTACATTTCATACAAGGTATGGGCACTATGCGTAACATCCAGGTAAATAAAGAATATGAAATTTTCATATTTATTAATATTTTTTAATAAATATTATGTTTAATTTAAATAGAATTATATGTCTTATAGAATACCCGACATGCAACAATGGGTTTCTCTGAAATCTAATGTTGCACACAAGGTAGAGTCATACTGAAAAATAATAATATAATATTATTATTTAAAATGGTAGTTAATACCTAGCCATTATATTGGTGGGAATGAATAGAACTAACTAAAATATGACTATACATTTTTGTTAAATGTTTTTACATTTATCCAATAAAATTTAGAGCCTTAAAATGAGAATGAATCTGATTTTAAGCATGAAAAACTTTAATATTTTTAAAAGGTTGTTTTACCAACTTTTGATGGAGAACCCTTTTAAATATTATGTCTGTAACTTTTATGTCTTCAATTTTACAAAATAAACTTATTATTTATAAGAGGGACATAAAAATTTATTTTTGGTAATTTTTTTGTATTTTTTGATAAAGTTCATTTTATAATGAACAGTAAAAAATACTACAATTTTAGTCAAAGCTGTCTTTTATTATCATTTATTTAAATAGTATATTGTTATTTTAATTATATTTAAAGTGTAATTATATTATATTTATACCATTTAATCCAATTTTTGTAATTATATTTAATTTCACTTTTTAATAAGACATAAACACATGTCAATCTTTTGATAGTTATTATTTCTTAAAAACACACTTTTTGGTTTTGACGACAGGAATTAATTTTAAATTAATTTCTACAACTTTTTTGTTTTAAATTTGGAAAAATATATTCAATATCTGGAATCAGGAGGACCAAATTTTATAAATTAGTAACTTCTATTTGCAGACATTATGAATAGTAACTTCGATAAATATTTTATTTACTATGGTTAAAGGGTAAAAAATAATAATATATTAATACAAAATTACCCTAACATGTGTTCTAACTCTATTGGATGATACATATCCGACTATGGGAATCCTTGGGTCGATTTTTGGACCCCATGAAGCCACTTGTAAGTGAAAATGACATTTTATAAAAATTCATTTAAAGTTAAAAAAATGTAACATAAACATATATCGTTTAGTAAAAAACTATATAGGGTTATATAAGTGATATTTTTTACTATAAGTAGTCATTAGGAATCTAAAAATGTTTAATACATCATGGTATTTTATTTATAATTTTTAGACATTAAATAAATAAATTTAATTATGACATAACGGGGATGCAGTGATTGCTTCATTATTAAAGGATTCAAGTAAATGATATTATAAATGTTAAAATAAATATAATTTGGTTATTTTGATATTATCCGCAAATTTTCTGTATGATATGTACATGTTATCTTTTTATTAATGATTTTTATTTGTCTTATTCAAGTTTTTATGGATTTTTGAAAAGTCATGATATGAATAGTGTCAAAATTGACATAATTCAAATTTTAAAATATAAAATATTTTATTAAAAATTTTAAAATTCAAAAAAAAAATATTCTTACAAATAGTTATAATAAGTCTAATATTTTATTATTTTCTCTTTAATTTTATATTTTTCTTGTTTTGGTAACTATATTTATTCTCAACGTGTTAAATGCTTGATAAAACAGTAAGAGTAAAAAGGGGTTAAATAAAAAATATAAGGATTAAAAAATATCCAAAACCTATCCCATTCTTATTGGTTGATTTTATTACGACATATATTCATCTTATATTCATATTTAAATGAGTTTTGGACCTTTTTAAACTGAAATTTATTTCATAATAAAATAATACATTCAAAATTTTTTAAAGAGTCCCTCCTCCCTCTTATAAAAAGACACCACCTCTAACCCAACACTCACACCTCTCAAGCCCCATGGCTCATCCAACCTCTTCTCAAATAAGCTCCAAACATACTTATCTTCCACCTATAATCCTTACTTTGGGCATAAGGAAATTCAATAAGGCCTTTTGGTTCAATTCAAAGGATGTTACTTGATTTAAAGGTAACGTCTTCTCTCAAGTTCTTTTATTTTATTTTCCTTATCCAACCTCATAAACTCCATTTACTCCATAATTTTATAAAAATACAAGTATAATAAATATAATAGGATATTTTAATTATAATTATACAAACTAAAATTCCACACATCTCCATCTAATAGATACGAACATACTGTTTCCATGGACGGTAAACTACTACCTCACGAAACGATGATTGTTCAGTTATCTCCTATCGCCTCTCATGGTGTACAATATAATGGCACTATATTTTTATGTGATATATATTATATTTATATTGTCTCTATGTTTCTGTATTTTTATTTTATATCATACCTTTATGGTTTCCATAATGGTTAAATACGATAATTTCGTTTGAGAAAGTGAGGACTACCGCCCCCTCAAAGTGATATGACCCATTCATGCCATACGTAGAATGTATAAATGATAGAGTTAATGAAATTATATTTGATATTATACTGGAATTATAATATACCTATTTATCATTATGTTTTCATTCCTTTAAATAGAAAATAGAAATGAAAGTAGTGTTCATGTGTACGTATGACTTACCATATCCATGAATAGTGAATTTCATTTCTTATATCCAAATGTTATGTACTATTATAAATACATATATATTTATAATATATATATATATATTATGTATGTGATGTCTAAATAATGAATATAATTCTAGAGATAATGTAATTTTGACCACAGGAACAACTTGTAATTATAAGTAGTCCATTTTTGACTCAAATACCAAATATAAACCAAAAAACCGTTATTAACTTAAATGATTATGTAATGTTTATAACATAGTAATAAGTGATATAAAAGGAATAATAAACTAGAAAAGGGTTATGAATAAATTAGAAATTAACTTTAGTTTATTATTCAGGATATTAAAGAACAAACGAGTCAAGTCGGACAAGAGGTGAGGGAACAATTTTAACCCAATTTACATTCTTTTGGATAATCTTATAATTATTTATTATGTCATGTTACAATTATGTGAGAAGTAAAATTTTATTTATTTTATTGTATTTATACTTGAATTATGTGTACTTAAAGTGAATATACATAATAAATCCATTTTATTTACAAAATGATCTTTGTAAGGGAACCTTTCACCCTACTTTTTTAGTCAAAGACTTATTTTATGTTATATATTTTAATTTCTATTATATTATGTTGGAATATTTTCTTATATGTAATTATTTATATAAATTTTATGTCCCAATGATGAGATACCATTTTCTCTCTCATCAAATCATTTTCATAATTTTTAAGTTTCACTGTTAGGATGGTGAATTTTTGTAAGGGACTTCGTCTTAATCACCATTCATTGAGGCCTATTTTGATTTATACATCACATTTATTTATAAGGTGTATAATTATACCCTTTTTCTTTTTATTTAATAAAAAGGTTTTCAAAATGAATCTTTTTCTACGAAGTGTTTTACTAAATGAAAAAAAATGTTTCTTTTTAATGTATGTGGAGAGAATGACCATTCCACCGCCATGAGTATTATTTGATATTTTTCTTCCTTAACAAACCATAAAATTTTTTAAAAAGGAAAATAAATACCATATAGTCTATTTATTTATTTTTTTATTGAAAATTGTTTTGAGAATGGATTGATTACTTAAATATATTGAAATGTTATATTGTGATTGCAATGTGGAAATATTATCTTTCCTTTATACTTGTTCATGTGTTATGATTATGTTATGGTTCTTGGGAATTTTTTATGTATATGGGTGGTTCTCTAGTAAACCTAGTGTGGGTGAGCCCGAGATATCTCTCTAATGCATTGGGTAATGTGATGGATGTGAGCGTTAATGTTTCAACTAAGAGATTTAGGGAATATACAATGATGGGTATTCTAAACATAACTTCCTATGTCGCTTGGAAAGATACAATGTAAGTATGTTATGTATGCCATAAGTTACTTTTTTGATTTATGATTTTGATGTGTTATTCATAAATCTTATGATTTCATGAGGTATGTCAAAGAGCATATGTTTTGTATATATTGATGGACTAATGTTTTTTTTTTTTATAACCCTTACTAAGCTTTTTATGCTCATCCCATGATTTTGAAATAAAAATAACTGGATATAAGGAAGGGTAAGGGAATGGAAGAATTCAAGAAGATTTATATCAAGAAAATAATTCTTGTTTATTTTAAGAGTTTTTATTTTATGATAAAAATCGATACTGAGTAGAAGTGTCTACTTTGTAATATTTGAGATGTAATGTTATAGTTATAGCCTAATTATCTAAATATCTAAACCTGAAAAGATCCTCAATGTGAATTATTAACTTAATTAAAGATTATGTAATGTTTACGGATCGAGCCATAAAGTTGGTATCAGAGGTTGGTTTAGATAACATTAGAGGTTAGGCTGTTAATTAAGCATAAGTGACATAAGTATAATGGTTAAAATATAACAAGGAGTCATAGTTATTTTAGATAGATTGAATGAGTTTATGATAACATGAATAAGTGTATTTTTGTGTTTACTCTACTCATAAGATAGTATATGATGATTTTACTAATATACTCACACTGACCTTTTCTGTTTTAGTAAATGAATGGATCTAGTAGGAACTAAAGTAACATTGGATGTGAAGGAAACTGAGGTGGTTTTTTGAATGAGAACCCGAATGAATTGGGAGTTGCAATTAGAACTCTTGTGGTAATTCTCAACCAACTATCTGGATTCATTATTGACCACTTAAACCTTGGTTGTTTTTATAAGGCATCATGTATGTGAGAAACAAATTCCTATATAAGTTCAGGTCATAATCACAAAATTAATTATATTCAAAAACCTATGTGTCAAGGATGTGGAAAGAAACACTTATGAAAATGCTTTAAAGGGACGGGAAGATGTTATAGATGTGGTAAATAAGGTTATTAATTCATTACCTACAATGGAAAAAGGTATCATCGAGTAGACTCTAGGAATGGAAGAAAAGTTCATTATAAGGTATCAATTGAATGTTTAAATGTGGTGTGTGTGGTCATTATAAAAATAGATTTCCTATGAGGAAGGTTCAGGATGGGATCAGCATCATCGTACAAGTGTATTTTTACCAATTTATAATGAAATTCCAAATGAAGACGAGGAAACTGAAAATGACCTATGAATGGTATAGGTAATTTCATAGCTCATGTTTTTACATTACTGAAATCTTAGGAAATATCCATGATTTTGATTATAGGAAAAACGTATTACAGAATAAGTTGGAAAATAATGGTTAATGGATCATGAATAAATTTTTATGAGTAAGATGTCTACATATAAGGTATTCATGAGTTATGGTAGATTTTAGGATGATGAAATTCCTAAAATTATTAAGGATCTTTTGATGATGGGATTACTTTGTAAGACTTTTTCATGTATGTGTAACCCTAAAGTTTGATATGTAAAAATTTTATTCAAGAAAGAATTATCTTTTCTGGTGTGTACATAATAAATAACCTTAGGGGTTCATGTGATATTTTGTTTTTTTGAGGTGATAAATGGTTTTTACATTTTGGGATGCAAAATGAATGGTATTAGATAACATTTGAGGATAAAATAGGTTATGGTAATTTATGAGGAAATTATATTATTTTTAAGAATGTTATAAGAATTATATGGGTTTATAAAAAGATATCCCTATAGAATGGGTCACAACCCATCACATCCGGTAAGGTCGTAGGAATCAAACCTGCAACTGAAGGGACACAAAGGTGCATCACCTACCACTAGAATATGTAATGGCCCTGGTTAGTATGACTTATTATTTTCTTTTAAATGATTTTATTGATAAAAAATACGTTTAATTGGGATCTTATGTTTTATCAAATGGATATCCTTAGTATGGGAAAATTATTTGGTGATTAATTGATAAAGTTTATTTTGGAATATGTTTTCTCTTTTGGAAACACTATATGACTAAGGAAAATAGATACTTTGGGATTTCAATTGAGGAGTAATGATGGAATATTATTTTGTAAAAATAAATGCTTTTATTGTGGTAATATAGTGATTTGGGTTATTTATGGAAATAATTAATCTATCTTGGAGAATATGTGATTAGGATCATCACACTTCAGTATGTGACTTTAGGAGTAGCTGAAGTTATTTGGAGATAAATGTAATTATATTTTTGGAATATTATGTGATAAAATCCTTCTGAATTTTGAGTTTAAAACTTAGTTTGGATTATTTTGAATAATTTTAAGGACAATTGTTTATTTAATGGTCATTGATGAAATTTTTGTACTGTTAGTTGAATTTTGGATATTAACAGTAGTATTTAGTTTTATAAAGGATTAACCTTTTTGAAATTATCTGATCTCATACTGACCATTTTGGTATTGGTTAATGTTTAATGATAGGGGAAATGTATAGTTCATCTTTTTTGGATTATGTGATTCTTTATAAATAGATTCTAGCACTTCAGGTGTGACCAAGTCATCTCGAATACTCATCATTTGGAGAAAAGATGAGTTTTTTGTAGAAACATATTAAAGGATGAAACTCTACTGGAAAAGTAATTATTTCCTTTTTTTCATATTCAATCTCATAAATAGATTCTCTAAAATTATTAAAGGAGTCTTAAAACAGAAAAAGTTGTCCGTTTACTTTTCCTACTGGGGAATCAAAGACCATTTAACATATCACAAGTTTGTGGTTTTCTGGTGGTTATCTTCCTCTTGATCAGGTTTTCTACCACTCTCCATTAGAACATGACACTTAGTTTCTCCTCCATATCCAGGTTTTCATGGAATCCTAGTATGTTTTATCTTAGGTGAACATTGTACTTATCTTTATTTCTTTTAATATGGTGGTTTTATTGACACTTTTTTCTATGTGGGACTTCCAATGAAGTTTTTTCAAGCCCAATTTTAAAATTGCAAGAACGCAATTCCCAAAAGGGGGGAAGGATGTAACATCCCAGTTAAATAAAAAATATGACATTTTAATATTTATTAATATTGGTGAAGTAAATATTAATTGAACATTAAAGGGAATCTTATGTCTGATAGCGTACCCGACATGCAACAATGGGTTTCTCAGAAATCTCTTGTTGCACACAAGGCTTAGTCATACTGGGAAATAATAATATAATATTATTATTTTAAATGGTAGTTAACGCCTAGCCATTTTATTAGAGGTAATAAATATAACTAACAAAAATATTGATATACAAGTTTTTTAAATGTTTTTATATTTATCCAATAAAATTTAGAGGTTTAAAATGTGATTAAATCCGATTTTAAGCATGAAAAACTTTAATATTTTAAAATTGTCATTTTACCACCTTTTGATATAAAAACCTTTTAAAATATAGTTTTTGTCACTTTTATATGTTCCATTTGACAAAATAAACTAATTTTTTAGAATAGGGACATCAAAATTTACTTTGGGTAAATTTTTTGTATTTTTTTGATAAATTCCATTTTTAATTAATAGTGAAAAATACTCCATTTTAAGTCAAACTATCTTTTCATCTGATTTATTTATATAGTTAGATTGTCCTTTTAATTGGTTTTGAAGTATAATTCAAGAATAATTTTACCATTTAATCCAATTATTTTAATTGGATGTAATTTCACTTCTTAATTTGACCTAAACACATATCAATCCTTTGATGGTTATTATTTCTTAAAAACAAGATTTTTGGTTTTGACAATGGGAATTAATTTTAAATTAATTTCAGAAACTTTTATGTTTTGATTTTGGAAAAATGGATTCTATATTTGGAATCAAGAGGTCTAAATTATGTAAATATGTAACTTTTATTTTTAGACACTATGAATTGTAACATTAGTAAATATTTTATTTACCATGGTTAAAAGGTGAATTTGGTAAATAAGGGTAAAAAATAATATTATAGTAATATTAAATTACCCTAACATGTTTCATAACCCAATTGGACGACACATGTCCGACCATGGGCTTCCTTGGGTCGATTTTGGGACCCCATGGAGAAACTTGTAAGTGAAAATGACATTTTATAAAAATTTATTTAAAGTTATGGAAAATGTAACATAAACATATATTGTTTAGTAAAAAAATTTCTATATGGGGTTATATATGTGATATTTTCTACAATAAATAGTCATTAGAAAGATTAAAATATTTTATACATCATGTTATTTTATTTATAATTTTTAGACATTAAATAAATAAATTTAATTATTACACAATGTTGATGCAGTACTTGCTTCATTAATAAAGGATTGAAATAAATGATATTATAAATGTAAAAATAAAAGTAATTTGATTATTGTGATATCATCCACTAATTTTATGGATGATACATACATGTTATCTTTGTATTAATGAAGTTATTTAGAATCAATCATGTTTCTATGGATTTTAAAAAATTCATTATATGAATAGTGTACAAAATTTCCTCCAATAAGCTGAAAACATACATCTCTTCCTCATAGAATCTTTACTTTGGGAAGAAGGAAATTCAGTAAATCCTTTTGGTTAAAACCAAAGGGAGTTACCCGATTTAAAGGTAGTGTCTTCTCTCACGTTCTTTTCTTTTATTTTTCTTCTCCAACCCCCTAAACTTTCCTTTTTTTGGACTTTTATAGCCACACTATAATCCTCAATATACTAGGATGTTGTTATGAGAAATATTTGAACTACACTTCCACACACCTCTATCTAATGGAGACAAGAATACTATTTTCTGGATGGTGAACTACTACCTCACGAAATGATGATTGTTCAATTATCTCCTACTGTCACTCATGGTGCCCATTATGATGGAACTGTATTTATATGTGATATATATTATATTTATATTGTCTCTATGTTTCTGTAATTTTCAATTATTGGGTACCTTTATTTTTCCATAAGGGGTAAATACGATAATATAATTCGAGAAAGTGCGGACTACTGCCCCCTCAAAGTGATTTGACTTGTTCATGCCATACGTGGAATGTATAAAGGATGGAGTTAATTAAATTTTATATGATATTATACTGGAATTATAATATACCTATGTATCATTATGTTTTCATTCCATTAAATATGAAATGTAAATGAAAGTAGCGTTCATGAGTACGTACGGTTTACTGCCACCATGAATGATGCATTTCGTTTCTTATCTCAAAATATTATGTACTATTATAAATACATATATATATATATACTAAATTTATATGGTATATTTGATATCTAAATCATGAATATAATTCCGGAGATAATGGACTTTTGACTACATGGACAACATGTAATTATAAGTAGTTCATTTTTGACTCAAGTACCAAATATCGACAAAACGAATGTTATTAACTTAAATAATTATGTAATGTTTTTAATGTGTTAATAAGTGATATAAAAGGAATAATAAACTTGAAAAATGGTCTAATGAAAGTATAAATTAAAATTTGTTTATTATTTTGGCGATTAAAGAACGAACGAATCAAGTCATACACGAGGTAAGGGAACTTCATAACCAAATTTCCATTCTTTGGGTTAATATTCTAATTATTTATTATGTCATGCTACGTTTATGTGAGAAATATATTTTGATGTCTGGTCTTGAATTTATACTTGATTTATGTTTACTTAGAGTGAATACATATAATCTATCTTTTTATTTACAAAATGATCTTTGTAAGGGATCCTTAACAAGCTGTAACGTTTTTTAAAAGGATAATAAATAACATATACTCTTATTAAATATTTTGGTATTGAAAATGGTTTTGAGAATGGATTGACTATGTTAATATATTGAAATGTTATATTGTGATTTAAATGTGGAAATGTTATCTTTTCTTCATGATTGTTCGTGTGTTATGATTATGTTATGGTTCTTGGGCATTGTTTACGTATACGGGTGGTTCTGTGATAAACCTAGTGCATGTGAGCCTAAGATAGCTCTCCAGTGCATTGGGTAATGTGATAGAGGTAAGTGTTAATGTTTCTCCTAATAAATTTAGTGAATATGCTATGATGGGTATTCCAAATGAAACTCTCTATGTAGCTCTGAAAGATACAATGTAAGTATGATATGGATGCAACAAGTTACCTTTATGATTTATGATTTCTTTTTGTTATACATAAATCTTATGATTTCATGAGTTCTATTAAAGATCTTATGTTTTGTATGTATTGATTGACTAATTTTTTATTTCTTTATTTAATATCCCTTAATGATCATTTTATGCTCATCCCATGTTTTTGAAATGTTTTTCACAAGGTATAAGGAAGGGTAAGTGAAAGGAAGAATTCAAGAAGATTTATTTCAAGATAAGAATTCTTGTTTTCTTTTAAGAGTTTTTATTTTACGATAAAAAATGGATACGGAGTTGAAGATTATACTTTGTCATATTTGATATGTAATGTAATAGTTATGTCCTAATTCTCAAAAACTCTAAACCTGAAAAGATCCTTAATGTGAATTATCAATATAATTAAAGATTATGTAATGTTTAAGGTGGGGGAATTACACTATGAATTCATAGTAATGCCTTTTGGACTCACTAATGCTCTATCATTCTTCATGGAAAATATGAATAGAGTCATTAGAGATTACAAAAAAAAATTCGTAGTATTTATTAAAGATATTATAAAATATTGCAAAACCAAGGAGGAGCATGAGGAACATCTAAGAACTATACTAGAGACCTTGTGAAAGGATAAGCTCTATGAAAAGTACAGAAGGAAGCGGTTATGGTTGAATGAGGCCTCATTCTTGAGTCATATCATCATAATAAATGGGATATATATGGATCCCTCCATGAAAAATGCAATTGAGGGATGGATGAGGCCAAAATATGTGATGGATATCCGTAGCTTCCTTGGGATACTAGGATATTATCGTGGATTTTTGAAATTTTCTCACAATTATCAAACCCTCTTACCAAGCTAACTCAGAAGGGAATCAAGTTTACATGGAGTGATTATTGTGAAGAGAGCTTCAAAGTGTTCAAAAGGAGGCTTATCACTGCTCTAGTGCTCACACTACCCCAAAGTGGAGAATTTGTTATGGTATTCAGTGATGCTTTGAAGAAGGGAATGGTCTGTGTGTTGATGCAAAATGACAAAGTCATGGCCTATCCTCCAAGGCAATTGAATTTTCATGATAAAAACTATCCAACACATGATCTAGATATGGTTGTAGTAATCTTAGATTTAAAATTTTTTTGACATTACCTCTTTGGGGAGAAGTGTGAAATATATAAGGATCACAAAAGACTCAAGTATATATTCACGCAAAAAGGGTTGAACGTGCACCAATAAAGATGGTTAGAGCTGATAAAAGACTATGAATGCTCAATTCACTACAATTTGGGGAAGGTGAATAAATTTGTAGACTCTCTATATAGAAATGACACAACTATTCCATCATTAATGAGAATTGAAAAGGATTCAATATTCTTAGATTTGATGAATATGGACATGGGATTCATTAAGAAGGGAACATCATGAATCCTTTCACAAATTTTTGATCAACCGTCTCTTCTAAAAGGGTTAAAGGATTATTAAAAGGATGGTGTGGGAATTCATAAATAAGTGGAAACCATCATAAAAGAAAAATCCTCAAATTTTAATGATAATGAAGATTGAATTGTGATATTTGGTACAAGACTATGTGTTCTACCAAATCTAGAGTTAATGAGTGAACTTTTGGATGATTCACATAGTTTGAATTTATTAATTCACCTAGGAAACACAAAGATGTATCAATATCTAGTAGATTATTATTGGTGGGATAACATGAAGAAGGATATTACTGAGTATACATCAATGTTCCTGGTATGTCAGAAAGTGAAGGATGAGAGGCAGAATTCTAAGGGTATTATGCAACCATTACCCATACCAATATGGAAATGGGAAAACATAACAATTGATGTTTTCACAAGACTTATGAATACTTCCAAAGGAAACAATTCTCTATGGGTTGTTATGGATCATCTTACAAAGACTGCACTCTTCATTTCTATTCAGGAGTCTTTTTCATTGAATCAACTAGTATAGATATACATCATAGAAGTCTTAAGTTTTCATGGAGTACCGCTATATATTGTATCTGATAGAGATCCAAGATTCATCTCTACATTTTAGAATAGTCTCCAATACACTCTGAATACTGAGCTAAATTTCAGTATGGCTTATCATCCTCAAACAGATGGCCAATCTGAGCATACTATCCAAACACTTGAGGATATGTTGAGATAATTCTCAATGGACTTCAATGGAGAATGGGATCAACAACTTCCCCCTGGTCGAGTTCTCTTCCAATAATAGTTTCCAATTAAGCATCCAAATGGCTCATTATGAATCCCATTATGGGAAGAGGTGCAGAACACCGGCATGATGGGATGATTTTGGGAAGCGAATACTCTTAGGTCCAAAAATGGTCAATGAAATTGTGGAGAAGGATAAGACCATCTAAAAGCACATTAAAGCTGCTTAGATTCGACAAAAGAAATATGTTTATAATCATCGATGAGACCTATAGTTTGATTTTAGAGACATGTTCTTCCTCCACATATCACTATGGAAGATATTTGTGAGATTTTGGAAGAAGGCAAATATTATTCAAAGATACATCAGCCCTTTTGAGATCCCTGATCTCATTGGAGCAGTGGCCTATAGACTACCCCTCACACTGAACCTGTCTCAAGTACATGATGTATTACATCTATCACTCTTGAGGACTTATATACCAGACCCATTGCATATACTCAATCCAGAGGTGGTACCATTGGAAAATGACCTCTCCTATGAAGAGATGTCTATGAAGATATTATGTTGTAGGGAAAAACTTCTATGAAATAATACAATTCCCTTCATCAAGGTGTTGTGCCAAAACCATAAGTTTGAAGATGAAACGTGGAAACCAGAGGAAGTGATGAAGTAGTGTTACCCTCATCTATTTTAGTGTGGGAAAAAAATTCAAGGGTGAAATTCCTTAAGGGGGGATGATTCTAATGACCCAAACTTTTGTTAATGAAAATTACTCTTGATCAAATTAAATGTATTATAATGTAAAATTGTTATTTAAAATATATGGCCTTCCTTGGTTTTATGTTTTTGGATTTTAAAATACCATTAAGAATTGTTACCAATTCTAATATAGCTGTTGAATAGTGATCACATGATTAGTATAAATATAGGGATTTAACTAGTCCAATTAACTTAGACAAAGGAAGCGATGACCTCATTTAGTAGAATTTCTCCATAAGAATCCCATTGTTTGAAGCTCGGGAAGGAGGTAGCATCACTAGGCTTCACTCTATACCATTCCCAAGACAATGTTCAATACGTTAAGCTTTAACGAAATCACCTATGGGAGACGTGGAAGTTAATAGAGATTACCATCTAAGCGATGTTATCTGAGCCGCACAAATAGTATGTCACCATTGAACACCATACCCTTAGGTCTTATGAGTGTGTTATAAGGGATTATGTAACAAGACCCTGACACTGTGATTATGTGAATTATTTTTTTATAAAGAATATACATTCACTTTATCATTGTTACATTGTAAATTTTTTTTAAAGCACAAATAGTATTTTTAGTTAATATTCAATTAAGAAATCTAGTTATATGAGTTAATGTATTTTTTAATTAAATAAAATTTTAATAATATATTATTTCTTAATTAATTTTTATTATATATAAATGATCCTATACCTTTTATACAATTGTAATACTTTTTATGTTTTGAAAGCTATTTTTATCAAAAACCCATGAATTTTCGATAAATGTTGGATTTTATTTTAAAAGTAAAAATTCACATATATAAAAAATTAATTAGACAAAATTAGTATTATTTTTGGATTCAGGATGTCAAAATTATCTAACAGTGAATTTTTCGTAATTTTCTGACACAGTCAAATGTTTGGGTAAAAATTAAATATCGTTTAAATATATAATGTGTTTATGACATCATAATTACCCAATAGTGATGTTATAAAATATTATAAAAGGTATATTCGTCCATTAAATGTTTTCCCTTTAAAATAATGTGATTTTATATTTTTTGGTTAATTTTATAGTGCCTTAGTGGACCCTCCAAAACATATAAAATATTTTAACATTTTCAAACGATTTCCTTGAGAGTGTGACTCACCTCCATATAAGAAAGAATAAAATTTTTAATAAGTTCGGCCATTGTACTTATAAAATAATGTGTTCTACTCCCATTTGGAATTAACCATGGGAAAACAATGGATTGGTTTGTGGTTTTGAATATTTAATTATACAGATTAAAAAAACATAAGTTTGTGAAATATTAATGAATTCCCCTCTCTTTTCATATATAAACCCACTCAAGATCCAACTTATATTCTATAAAAACCCTTCTATAACGTTATTAATCTTTCCACATATCTTTAAAATCCTCTCAAGGATCCCCAGGCTCTCAATATTCCCCTCTTCAAGCTCTTGAAGTCACACACTCAAGTAAGGGATCCTCACATTCCTTCCTTTCTTATTTATTTCCAAGTTTCTTTATATTGTTATGGCCTTTTATTTTCAATTAAAAATGTCAGGGTACTATTTAAAACCTCCCCTATAATTCCATACTTATGTATAAATGATTATATACCCATTTATCTCTCATTAATCCCTCCCATGTACACCTGTTACCATGATGAAATTCCGTAAGAGATTTCTCTCTCCTCGTATACATTCAAAAAATTATTCTATATTATGCATCTAAATTCCATTACATATGTTGGTATATTATGTTTCATGACCCCCTTTCTGTCTATTTTATGTATAAATTATGAGAGACCACTTTATCTCTCATCAACCCATTTTACGATTTCTATTTTACAAAGTTATGTTGCCAAAGTTACACCAAAATTTCCCTTGCCAAAATCATTTTGTAAGTGAATACCAAACCCATTTCTCTATCAAGGGTATTAATATTAATGAACATGTACTTATTGATTTAGGACATAAATTTATGTATTACACATCTATTATTTATATAATAAATTAGTATGTTTAATGAATCCATGTTTTATGATCTATGTGGCACACTTATGCATGAAATGATACGATTAAGAAGGGTGTTCCCTGATAGCGCTCTAATGCAATGGGTAATGAATTGTATCCTGATTAACTATGTGAAATTAGGGTTTACACTTTATAATTCTTGAAAAATTTTGGTTTAATCATTCTAATACAAGGGTAATGGGGTTTTAGTCATTCTCCATGTGCAATGAGTCGTGGATCATTCTAATAACATGTTAAATGTTGTTGACACATCTCCATGTTATGATAATCCTTGTATATCATTACTTTATGTTCATGTTTCTATTATACTCCATTTATATGAAAATTTCCTAACATTTGTTGTATTCTTCATGTTATTCCTTGTTTACTCCCTTACTGGGATTTATTGATCAACCATTTTTTTGTATGTCCTCAGTTTGTCCCATGCAATGCTAAGTACAAAGGAATGTTGTGGTCTTGTAAAAGAAGTTTTCAATAAATATGTTTCATTTTATGTCTTCATTTTTCATGTAATGTTCATAATTTACCAAGAAACTAGACCTCCATATCCTGAGAGTTTCCTTAAGTGAATTTTTATGTAATAAATCATATTTATGTGTTTAATAAAGATCATGGTTATTATATCCCTATTCTCTCAAGATTCCCCTCCAAGTCATTTGAAGTCACATACTCAAGTATGGTATCCTCATATTCTCTTCTTTATTCAAGAATATTTATAATATTATGAGTTATATTTTCAATTACTGATTCTTTGATATTTATTTCCATGTACCTATTCCTATAAATTTTATGTAAAAATTATAATAGACCCCTTTATCTCTCATCAAACCATTTTATTACTTTTTATGTGATTTTGTTATGCTGCTAAAATTTCAACATGATTTTCCATGCCAAAACAATTTTATAGTGAATAAAATACCAATTTTCTATCATGGGTGAAAACCATTTTAAACATATATATTTGGAATTTGGAAATACATGAATGTATTACACACTCATTGATCATGTAATAAAATATGACGATGAATGAATCCAGTTTTTATGACCTATGTGGCACACTTAATCATGTTACTAAAACTAATGTAATAGGTGTTCGCAGAATTATATAGCAGTCTAATGAATTGGGTAATGTTTATTCCCTTGAGATTTAATTTTGGGAAAATAATTCAAAATAATTTCATTGTGGTATTTTTTCAATCATGATTCCTTGGAAATAATCCTTCACCTATGTTTATGATTCAGTGTTTGATATTGTTTCCATAATTCCCATGTTTCATTTATTGTTATCATGTTATATCATGTTTAATTATTCATGTTTATTATTCTCACTCCTTTTACTCCCCATTGATATTAATATTTTATAAAATGTATTAATTTATTAATTTTATTTCAAGTTTAATCCCTTAATAGGATTTATAGCTCTACCCTTTCTAATTTATGTCCCCAGGTATCTCGTGCAGTTTTATAAGCCATGAACTTTTACAAGCATGTCATTGAGGTTTTAAATAATGTTTCTCTATCCCATGTTAAATATGTCTTGATATGCACCTAATTGAAAAATAAAAAAGACTCCTAGATCTCTTGGTTCTTCTTCTGTGCACTTTTATGTAATAATTCCTGAATTAAAGTGTAATGAAGAGAAGGTTTATTCTAAAATAGATCTAATTTTTTTTGTTCTATAGGGTCTATAAAAATAAAAAACAATTAGAAGAAAAAAATTTCAAATTTTTTTCATTTATGATGCCCACCACATGAAAAAATTCAAAAGATATATTTATATTGAAATCTTCCATGAAAATTTATATAAATTTATACCTCCACTTCCATGTCAAGGGTTGAATATTTTTTGACATTTTGAGTATAATTTTTGTTTATATATCTATAATATTGTTATATATGTTTTAAATATTTTAGTTCATATTCATATATAATATTTTCATTTTGTTCTTTTATTTTGTCCCCTAAAATTATATTTCAAATATCCATGAAAATAGAGAAATAAACAACATTATTGTTTGAAAGGGGGAGTGGTGGAGAATGAGTACGTTGTACATAAATTTTTGTATTTATTATTATATTATAATTATGTTGTAAATAAACTAGTTTTTATGGATGTATCAGCCTAATTTAGATACTAATTTATTATTCTCCTCATTTATTTTTATTCCTCTACTTTTTAGTTATAATGTTTCATACATGGTGGAGTTGCATTGTGGTGATGATGTGAGATATTGTTGTCCATAATTTGGAGGGTTGGAATGAGATAATAAAAATTATATGGGAATTTTTTTATTTATATGGTGGATCTCAATATTGATTATAATATTTGGAATTAAAAATTAATAGACAATGATATCATTTCTATGAACTTACAGTAACAACAACTTCATTCTTCTTCACTAACCTCTTTTTGGTTTTTAATTCTTTATGGATTTTTTATTTTTTTTTTGGTTTTCACTCTCATATTATTTTATAATATGAATTTTAAAACCCCATAATATATTATTATATCATTATTTACATATTATTTAGTTTATGAATATAAAAAATATGAGAATAGTGATTTTTAGTAACCTTTTTAAGAGATCGACCCTAGGGTGAGCATTTTGCAGCATTCTAAGGTATTAAAAATTTACTGATAAAGGATAAATGAAAAATTCCACTCCTCAATTTGGAACCATTTCTAGGGAGGAAAATATCTTCTGAATAATCATTTTCAAAAAAACATAGAGAACATAAATTTAAAAAAAATAAAAACACAAGTATTGCATATAATTCATTACTAAGGTCAATAAGGAAATTTTATAGATATATTTATTATTTATTAAATTTTGATAATAAAATTTATAATATTTTTATGGATGATTCATTAAATATTAATGTTTACAATATTAATTTTATGAATAACATTTCATGTTTCCTTTCCTGAAGAAGTTAGAAATCAAAAAAAATATCCTTTCAACTTCTCATGATGAAATCAACACATTGAGGTAATAGAGGAAATAGAAAAACATTATTGGTGATGTAAAACTTGTTCACCATCAATTTTTTTTAAATAACATGATGTGGTCCTAAATAAATCCATATATGATAAATTTTTCCATCACCAAAAATTTCTTATAGAAGGCCCCTAAAAAGACATCCCTTGTTAAGAAATTGTGACAGATTAACATGAATTGGATAAATATTTGGATGGTATAGTTTATATTGAAAAATGAATATATTTATCTTTTATTTTTCATAAAAATATTATTTCCCCTATACCTATATCTAGATTTTCATATTGATAGTGATTATAGATATCAGTGTCCTGGATGGAAGAAATAAAATTCCAAGAATAATTACTAGATGGGAGGATATCATTAATTATTATTCATGTTTTAATAATATTAATTTAAAATTGTTTTATAATGCCTTAATTCATTAATATTTTTAAATATAATCACATGGTAACGCTCGAGATTATGAGATTGAACGTGTCACGTAGGTAGTGTTTGTAAATGGATAGTTCCCATTGTTTCTCTTTCCCCTACATTAAATGTTTTACTACATTCCATTGGAGTTGAAAATATTTAATTCTATTCAATGATTCATATTGAAAATATTTTAAAATGTATTTATAATAATAAAAGAAATGTGGTGTTTCAAATCACGCAAAAAACATTGACCATCAAACATTTGGTGATCACTAGAACTACCAACTAGATGCTGTAAAAAACCAGTACCACGTAGAGGCCAATCAAAATTATACCACATTACAATTTTTCTTTTTCACTATTTACCATATTTTTTATTTTATTATTTCTTTTTAGGATTTTGTGGCTACTTATATAATATTATCTCACGGTTTCCTCTGGAAAATAAATTCAGGTTGATTCTTTCTTTATCCTTGGGGTTTTCACCGTAGAAGTTTTAATTTGTTATGCATAAATTGCATGTATTGAAATTTATGTGTGGGGATGTTTCAACCTTCTTAGTAGTTTTTTTTTATTTTATTATAAATTTTTATGGGCATTAATCATCAAAAAAATTATGTGTTCATTTTCCTCACATAAATTAATTTTGAGAGAGTTTTCATAATTTTTTATTAAATGGATTTTAAATGATTATTGTTGTGGAAAAAATTTCTTGGATTTTATTTTTCAAGATTTTTAATAAGTTTGGAAAAAAAATTAAATCCATGTCCTTTAATCCCTTATAAACATTTTCCCATCTTAGGAGTTATTAAAATACTTTTTGAATTATTCATCTTAATACCCATACATTCATAAGAGAAATGTCGATTTTGTGTGCAATACATAACTTTTTGTTATTCTCCTTTAAATTTTTAGAGTTCAACTAAAAATTTAATGTGATTAACGAATTTTTTTAGAATGTAATATTTTATCTTGAGACCAGCCTTTACCTATACCATCTGTATACCTCTGAATATATAAATTTCACTAAATATTTTAGAAACATTACTATCAATTTTTTCATACCTACCACCACTCATAATAATTTTTTAATATACTTTTCTTTTAGTATCTCATCCATACATTTTTCTATATTGATTAAAATTTCTAAATTCCTTTTTTTTATTTTATAAATTTTGTGATTCATTCCATTATAATCGATGAAAATCTCAATCCAAATTTTGGTTCCCATAACTAGAACACATTTGAGACTTTAAAATTTGTTCTCACATCTTACTAATTTTTTATATACATGAAAATCTAAAACATGATCCATAAAACAAGATTAATTTTATAATGGATATATATAAGATGTTGATAAAAAAATTCAAAACTCTTTCCATGAATGATAATGTGTCATTTAGGCCATAATGGTATTGGAAACTGAATCATTGGAATTCTAATAGACCCCTATCCAGAAAAAAAATGTGAGTAAATCTATCATTACACTATAAATTTTTCAAATTTTTCTAAATATTTGTAGTAGGAGAGAATATATATATATATATATATATATATTGTTCAAGAAAAAAATAAATATTTGAACATTTACTATTATCACCACCAAGATACTATTATTGGAATGTTATGGAGGGAAATATGACAACACTTTTTTCTATAAATTTTCAACACCACTTCCATATCATGGGTTGGATATATTTTTTATCCATTTTTATTAGAATTAGGTTTTATGTCTAATTAATTTTTCTCCACTTGTTCTATATATTATAGTACATCTTCTTCACTTATATGTTCATTTTTTATCTTTTTCACCCATTGTTATTCTTCTAATATCCATGAAAATCAATAACTAATATCATTGTTATTCATGTAGGAGGGGAATGGTTGATATTGAATTAATTAAACCAAAATTTTCCCCTTATTAATTCTATGAATTCATTACTCTAGTAACAGGTTCTGGTAATGGGAATCCTTCATTTTTATTCATCCCAATAATCATTATAATATTTCTACAAGGTGTAGATGTATCAAACCTATGATGTGAGGGAATATTATAACACATCTGTAGGTTCAATGTAGGATAAATAATTTTAAATTGGAAGGTGTTGAGTGTTATTTTGGATCATAATATTTAGTATAATGTTTATAATTAATATTTTAATGAATAATGATGTCATCTTCATGAACTTTTGATAATAACACCTTCTTTATTATTCACTAACAAATTTTTTAAATTCTTCATGTCTTGTTTTACTTTTTGTTTTAATATTAATATAATTTTATCATAAGAATTTTAATATTCCAATTGTATTTTTATATCCTTAATTGTGTAGTAGTGTTTTAATAACTTTTCAAAAGGAGAATAGTGTGTGTGAGATGCCTCCTTGAGATATCGACCTTCGAGTGTTCATTATGATGGATTCTTAGGTAATAAGAATATCTTGACAAGGGATCTGTAAAAAAAATATCTATCACCAATTATCTACATGAGTATGGGATTTTATCTCAAGTAACTCCACCTTATACACCATATTAGAGTGTTGTTAGTGAATGGGGGAACTGTAAATTACTGGATATGGTAAGGTTGATGATGAGTACTTAAATCCATACATTATTATTTTGTGGATATTCATTATGAATGAAATAATACATACCAAACCAAGTTCAAACTAATTTAGTAAATTTTACCATATGACATGTGGATCAGAAAGGAACCTATTTTGTCACATGTTCATGAATGGGGTTGTGAGGTGTTGGTAAATGATAACTCCAGAAACAAACTCTCACTCTGAGGCATGATTTTTATATTTATAAGGTATACCAATGAAATAAGATGATACTATATATACAAATCTCCATGAAAGAAAGTAATTTTCACATGATATGCCATCTTTATGGATAGGGAGGACATCCTCAAGGTTGACAGTGGTATAAATATTGAATTTGATGAAGTTTATACCTCATGATATACAATAGTTGGAACATGAATAAAGTCTAGGGGTCCATGTGGAAGAATATGTTCTTCAAACACAATTATTATATTGGAGTTCTAGAGAGTTATGATAAATAGAGAGATATGATATTATATTCACTAAAGATGGTGAACCGTTATTGGTTGAAAATAATGATCCTCTCTCCTATAAGATGTTAGTATGTAATTAAAAGGATGGAATATGGAAAGAGTCCTTAAATTTTGTAATGGATTTAATATATCAAAACCAAGGATCGGTTCTGATTGATCCACTAGTTCATGTAGAACCCATTAGGATAAAATGGGTATTCAAGATAAAACAAAACATTAAAGCTAATGTAAATACCTATAACACATGAATAGTGGCCAAATTTTCTTAAAAGAATCATTAAATTGACTATAAGGAATCTATTTTCTTAAATCCATGTTTAAATCCGTCGGGATTCTTCATTCCATTACAGATTTCTATGTCATTGATATTTTGTAAATGGAAGTCAAAACCACTTTCCATAATGGATTCCTTCGAGATGATATGTATATGACACAACCAGAAGGTTTTTTTGACCCTATTAAATTTCAAATAGGTATACAATATGAAAATATTCATTTTTGGATTAGAGTACAAATCATGGTCATAGAATATCCATTTTTATGAATCCATAAAATAATTTGGTTTCATTAAGAATGAATATCATCAAAGAATATATAAATGGTTTAGTGGGATTATGTTAGTTTTTATATTTGTATATGGTGATTAAATTTTATTATTTTGAAATAATAATCTATATTTACAAGAGTATAATGAATGGTTGAGAAAGTGGTTCTCTATGAAGGACATAGATGAAGCAACCAACATTCATTGGATCATGATCACGCATGATGGATTCAAGAGGCTTCATTGAATATGACAATATATATACATACACTAGATATTGAATAAGTTCATTATAAAATAATCTAGTATGGTATTTTTTCTTGCATATCATATTATACGTCTTCTTAATATAATGTGTCCTTAGAAATATGAGGAAAGAGATAGAATGAGTCTGATATATTATGCTTCTGTAATCAGATCTATCATGTATCTTATGATATATATGTTTAAATATGATTCATAATCTTTGATAATGGATGGAATATATCAATAATATTTAGGTGAATATCTTTGGAGAACTATTAATTTTATCCTTGTGTAAATGAATGAAACTAAGGATAATTTCATATTGTATAGAAGATATGAAGAGCTAGCCATTACGGGTTAAACAGATACTTGATTTAAGATAAATCAAAATGATCCAAGGTAGCGGTATGGGTATGTATTTCTTCTCATTAAAGTATTTATGTCCTTGATGATTGAAAGAATAAATCTTTAATTGATTCTATAGGAACTTATTAGTATATTGAGGATTTTAAGAAAAATAAGGAAATAATTTGGATTCAAATGTTTTTTCTTAATGCGTGAAATAGTACCTATAATTCAGGACCTTATCATAGATTTATATGATAACCATTCAGTGGTGTATATCTCCAAAGAGTCAAGGTCACCTAAAATGAAGAACCACATTCTTCAAAAGATTCACCTATGGAGTTATTTTTCTCAATTTAGAATGGAATCCATGGAGGAAAACATGGATGACTCATTAACCAAGGGTTTCACTCCATAAACACATGAGAATCATATGAGAGGTTGTGTACTGAACATAATTATATGTTGGTTTTGATGAAATTTTGGGTAATTTGAGTTTTTTCCTTATATATATAACATTCATAATACTCGATTACATGTTTTATTAATTCATTTTTCATGTTAAATCATAATTATTCATTTTTGTGACATTTGTAAGTAATAATTTCCTATAAATATATTTTTCATTGACACATCATGGTAGTTTCCCGTGATTATGGAAACCTAGAGGTGTCAGTACGTCATTTATGAAAATTTATATGGTTAGATGGTATAGAATATTAGGGGTAAGTGTCTCTTATGATATTCAGAAAACTTCTTAGGTTGTTCTCCATTTTTAATCTCTAATATAGGAAGTCATGATAACATACTCATCAATAGGTAATCCAAATTTCCATGATCCATAGCATGTTCCTATATAAAAATGAGTGTATTTTACCTTAGATACTAGTATTATCATTAAGGGATATCATGACTCATGTACATTGATGAATTTAAAAAAATAACATGAAATATACATCCATTCAGGTAGGATATGTTTCGTACCTCATGAGTGATATAACATTAATGAATAAATTGGGAAAGGGATTATTCATTCTATCCCTTAACATAAGTAGATTTCACAGTCCCATTGATGGAAGTTGAAACTCTTCTTTAAATCCATGGCCACGCGATTCTGTCTTTGACATCATTTTTTTAAATTAAAATAACGATAAATTGAGTATATAGGTTGATGGAACCATTATTAAACCTACTTTGTTTTTTGAGATACTTTGGTGAATAGACTGTTTTACATGACTAGTGTTCATAAAATATTGTATGTCATTGTTACACTAAATAATTTCACATTTTGATCCATGGCTTGTTGTTGGATTCTAACATTGAACATAACAAAATTATATGAAATTCTACTGAGAAGGCTTCCAAGAGGGTTTCACACTATGTGTATCTTCATTCCCAATTAAATTCATGTATTGAATTTCACAATCTGGAATAAATAGAATTAACTCTAGTTTTGTTAAACTCCAATTTTTAATAACATTTTATTCAAAATAAAAATTTAGTTAAATAATAATAATAAATATATATTTTAAGGATTAGAGAATAAGATATTTATTATATATATCGATGAATAATGCGGTAATATTTATTTATTAAATAAATAGTCATTTTTTATGGATCGGTAAATTTGGATATAGGAAAGAGGATAGCACTTAATAGTTCAATTGGAAATGGTATAAATGATATTTATTTATTTTCATGATGTATTTTTATTTCAATTAATTAATAATAGTAACATTATTATTATGGAACATGGAATCATCTATGAATTTTTATATAGAGAAAGGGATTATGTTCAATTTTCCAACCTGAAACACTCAATAATATATATCTAATTATAAAACACTATAGGATTGCCTTTTCTTACAAAAAATATAGAGAGATACTCTCTCAAGACCTAGTCAAAAATATGGAGATCTAGATTGTGCACTCTCTTCCACCTCTCCTAATCCTTCAATATTAAATGAAGAGTTCATCGTCCATTGAGAAGAATTATATTTTGAGTGACCATGAACAATGAAAGTGATAGGGTTTTATTGTTATATCCCCAGATTTTTCCACATCAACTTTCAAATATTGTGATGCACGTTTGGATAATAGCTAGATGGATTTAACACTTAGATCTTGTAGAAAAATCATGGTATTGCAATATATATTTAATTGGATCATCTATGAATAGAGAGTAACAAATTGAGATAATTTTATATCCACTTGTAAATTAATTATAAATTACATGTCAAGATCATCCTCTTCTGGTTCCTCCATTTTTAAATATAAAATTAGACTAGGGTTTTTATTGGAAATGATGTTTTAATCATGTAGAGTAATGATTACAAAAAAATTAAAACTAAAATCTATGTTGGTAATTTCATCCAAGGTAATTCTTTTATTCCTAGAACTACGGATTTTGCTTGAGTTAAGGCCATGAGTTATTTTCCGATAGCTAGTAGAGAATTAAAAATATTGAGTGGAAATTTTACAAGCTGAAGATTAGACAGGGAAATCATTATAAGGGGTTGATGTTCCCTAATAATTGACCTTTGGCTTAATTATTTTATTTAAGATGCATGTGATGCATCATCACACCCCATAAGTCAATGATTAACTTGATTAAATAAATTTAACTATTAATTTAAATATAAATTTATAATTAAGGACTAATCCAATGAGCCCGTAAGGGGACTTACACCCTAGGTTTTCCCCTTCGACACCGCTGCCTTCTTCGCCTCGGGATGGCACGGCACTCTTCCTTATGCTCGGTAAGATGTGGCGGTGGATCTCTTTTACAGTGTTCTTGTGAATTAATGAATTAATTCATTCTTGTTTTTATTTAAATTAATTTTAATTTTTTTTACTCACCTGTTATTTAACACCCGCATGCCTTTTTTTTCTTCCTGCAATGCCTCGCTGGCAATCCTCCTGCGCACCGCCTCTTGATTTGTAGCCGTGTATCATCACACTGCCCAATCAATCCTGGGCGTCCACTTGTTCTGATTTCTTGAACAGACTGTTTCAATCATCCGTTCAGTTCTGGCTGTTTCGCCAAACCGTCGATCGCAGAGGGTTTCACCACCTCTGCTTTGACTCTCATCGGTGGGGGTTACATCTCTTCGTGCTGATTTCCCAGAGATGATACCAAGCCTTCCTCAACATTCTTGGATCATGGCTCTCGAGCCCGTGCAGGGTTACCTCGACGACAACAGACTCCGCGGCACACAGCCTGTGTACCGCATCTGGTGGAGCTCCGTCACGACCATTCGTTCGGCGACAGCACTCCGACGGCCAGCCGCGAGGTCCTTCGAACCAGATCTGGCGTCATCGGAGTCATTTGGAAGAGAACAGGACGACCGTGCGATTTACAGCCCGGCGTTGTGAGTATCGCATACTTTCTTGCGCTTTATTTGAGATTCCAGATCTGTTATCCCTGTTGCTTATACCTGTTCGACTGAATCAGTTCATTGTAATTGTTTCCTCTTTAAGAGTTAATAAAATGTGTGTGTGTGTGGGGTGTTCTTGCCGTGCAGTAGGTCCCAAAGGGGACCGAAGCATGTAAATCTCTTGTTCATTTTACAATTCTGCATTTGATTTCTGTTTTGATTGTTCTTGCATTAATCGGAACATATCTCCAGCACGATCCTTGCATGTTTGGTTGCATTTCATTATTCCGCTTCACAACCAAATCACTACATGTGGTATCAGAGCCAATCTGGCTGCTGTGTTGCCTGATTTACCTTTGTGCACAATCTGCCTTGATGTTATTACACATATGTTCCTTTTGTTAATTGGTTTACATATATTTTGCTGCTCGGTAATATCTGCAAGATTAAGCTGCAATTACAGTCGTATGTTTCCTTTGTTTCTGTATGATTCTTATATGACTGCTCCTTGTCTGCTGTAATTTGCATGCTCAATGTTTGTTCACAATCTTGCCCGAAGCATAACTGCCACTGTTTACATAGTGTATTAAAACCTGTTTCTTGTTGTCACTTTCTGTGTTCTGTTTCATCCATGTATAAATTCTGTTTACTGGTTCTGGTTTAATCCAACCCACAGTTTCTCTTTTTCCTGACACTGGGTTTCTGTTTCTTTCCGCATTTGTATCTGTTTTATTCTGCCAGCATATATTGTTGTCTTTAATTTCTCTTAAGACTGAAATCATCATCTTGATCAAATTGTTTTCGTTTTTCACTACACATTGTGCAAATTTATTTCTAGTAATTATTGGCCGGTCTTTTGGGGGCGTACGCTCTCGTTGTCCCCAATTACTTGGCATCTAACTCACTGTTTATAAATATGTCTACAATGAGGTATGAAATCGAAAAATTTGATGGAGATAATGACTTCAATTTATGGAGTATTAAAATGAGGGCATTATTAGTCCAACAAGGTCTCATTCATGCCCTGTCAGGGCCTACTAAACCCATAACAACTGTTAATGAAGCTGGTAAAACCGTAACCGAACACCAACCGATCCCAAATGAAACTCCATTCAAAGCCCATAGTTCCCTTTTACTGTCCTTAGGAGATAAAGTCCTTAGGGAAGTGGCCTTTGAGTCCACTGCTGCTGGCATCCGGCTCAAGTTAGAGAAGCTTTATATGACTGCCTCCCTTGTTGGTAGGCTCTATAAGAAGCACCGCATGTTTACCTTTAGGATGAGACTGGGCTCTTCCTTGAAAGCCCATCTTGACGAGTTCAATAATATCATGCTAGACTTAGCCAATATAGATGTCATGGTAGATGATGAGGATCAGGCTATTATTATCCTGATATCTCTAGACCATAGTTATAGTACTCTGGTCGAGACCATGATGTATGGTCGTGACTCCTTGACTCTAGAAGAAGTCAAGTCCGCCCTCCTATCTAAGGATCTTCACTCAAAACCTAAGGCCAAAGGTGAGGCTGAGAGTTTATTCACTAGGGGAAGGCCTCAGGTTAAAAACAAAAAGAAACATTTTAGCAGAGACAAAAGTAGTAATAGCAAAGAACCAAGGCACGATCGAAAGACAAAGAACAATGATAACAAAGACAGAAAAGTTACTTGCTTCCATTGTGGGAAGCCTGGGCACATTAATCCCGAGTGTAGGAAGCTTAAGAGAGAGCAAGAGCTCGCGCATCCCACTGACCAGTCTCTTATTGTTGACTCCGGTTATGACACATCCAAAGTTCTAAATGTGCCCAGCCATACACTCGACTGCGAGTGGGTCCTTGAATCTAGCTGCTCCTTCCATATGTGTCCCCATAGAGAGTCCTTCTTAGAGCTGGTCGAGAAAGTGGAAGGGGACGTCCTATTAGGGAATAACAAGAGATGCAAGGTTGAGGGAAGAGGATCTGTGCTGATAGAATTGGACGATCATTCCATCATCACCTTACTTGATGTAAGGTGGGTCCCCAACTTGCAACGAAACTTGATTTCCCTAGGAGTCCTAGATCAAAAGGGATATACTTTTAGATCTGAATCTGGCACTATTAAAGTCTCAAAAGGATCAAGAACCGTCACAAAAGGATCCCTTGTAAATGGTTTTTATGCCTTGAATGGCAGGACCCATTCAAGACAGTTGGGTAGTGTTTACACCACGAACACTGACAACACTATGCTTTGGCATAGAAGGCTGGGGCATGTAAGCTCCAAAGGCCTAGAAGAACTCAGCAAACAAGGATTGCTGAATGACATCACACCTGCAAATCTCCCGTTTTGTGAGGATTGTGTGATGGGAAAGGCTAAAAGAGTAACCTTTAATAGATCTTCCTTCAAGGCAGCCTCCCCCCTTGATTACATCCATTCGGATTTTTGGGGGCCGTCCAGGACCTCCTCTCATGGTGGAGGCTTCTATTTTGTCACTTTTATCGATGATCACTCGAGGAAAGTTTGGGTATACATCCTCAAAAATAAATATTATGTTTTCCAAACATTCAAAACCTGGAGAGCCACCGTCGAGAATCAAACTGGGAAGAGAGTTAAGACCTTGAGGACGGATAATGGGCTTGAGTACCTGTCCACCGAGTTCATTCAATACTGTGAGTCTGAAGGTATCAAGAGGCATAGAACTGTTAGGGAAACTCCCCAACAGAATGGACTAGCAGAGAGGATGAATCGGACTATCCTTGAAAGAGTCCGTAGCATGCTTTCTCACTCTGGCCTCCCTAAATCCTTTTGGGTCGAGGCCACAAGCACTGCTGTGCACCTGATTAACAGGTGTCCCTCCTCTGCGAATCAATTCATTACTCCGGAAGAACTATGGACCGGCAAGCCCCCATCATATTCCTACTTAAGGGTCTTTGGGTGTACTGCCTATGCCCACATCAAGACTGACAAACTTGAACCAAGATCCCTCAAGTGCATCTTTGTTGGTTATCCCGATGGAGTTAAAGGATATAAACTCTGGGTGGATAAACCGGGATACCAACTATGCATTATTAGTAGAGACGTTGTTTTTCATGAGTCCTCTTCTCCTAAGACCAGGATTGACACACCTGACTGTTCTGATCCAGACTTTCAGAAGTCTGATGAACATGAGTCATCTACTCATGTTGAGACTGATGTTCAGTCTATTCCTGCTCCTCCTCAGCCCACTGATGCGGTTGACTCTGAGATGAGTTCCAGCTCAGACTCTGATTCTGAACCTTCCACCGATCATCAAGGTTATCAATTAACCCGAGATAGACAAATGAGAGTCTCTAGACCTCCTTCTCGGTTTAGCCAGTATGATATGGCATCATATGCTTTTCATGTGGACTATGATCTCATCGACGGTGATCCTCAATCGTATAGGAAAGCTTTAAAAGATAAGGATTCAAAGCACTGGATCATAGCCATGAATGAAGAGATACAATCTCTAAAGAAAAATCACACTTGGACCATTGTTCACAAGCCTGTGAATGCTAAAGTGATTGGGTCCAAATGGATTTACAAGAGAAAAGAAGACAACACAGAGGGAAATAAAGTGAGGTTTAAAGCTGGCTAGTCGCCAAAGGATTTCTTCAGAGAGAGGGAATCGACTATGCTGAGATTTTTTCCCCCGTTTTCAAACACTCTTCTATTCGGCTCTTATTAGCCTTCGCTGCCGATCTCGATCTGCACATCGAGCAACTTGATGTTAAAACTGCCTTCTTGCATGGGGATTTGAATGAAAAACTCTATATGAAACCTCCTGATGGTTATTAAAAGGAATTCAATTCCAACCAAGTTTTCCTTCTAAATAAGTCCTTGTATGGTTTAAAACAGGCATCAAGGCAATGGTACAAGAAATTTGATTCCTTTATGTTAAATAACCAATTTACCAGGAGCCAGTATGATGCTTGTGTCTACTTCAAGTCAGTTAAAGGTTGTATGATTTACCTTCTGCTTTACGTAGATGACATGCTTGTCATATGTAAGAATATGAGCTTTATCACTTCAATTAAATTCCAATTGAAAGGAAACTTTGAAATTAAAGACTTAGGTGCAGCTAAGCAGATTTTAGGTGTTGAAATCATTAGAGATAGACCTAATAAATTGCTATACTTATCTTAGCATGCTTACATTTTGAAGATCATAAAGAGGTACATGTTTGAATCTCTCAAACCTGTGAATGTACCTCTTGCTCAACACTTTAAATTGTCTTTGACACAAGCACCCAATGTTGATGATGATGTGCAATTTATGTCTAAAATTCCATATGCTAGCATTGTTGGAAGTATAATGTACTCTATGATTTGCACCAGGCCTGACATTGCTTTTGCTATCTGCACCTTGAGAAGATTTATGGCCTCTCCTGGGAATCCCCATTGGAATGATCTCAAATGGCTTCTCAGATATTTATCATGTTCATCTAATTTGTCTTTATGTTTTGGTAAAAATTTTGATACCTCTAACACTTTGTTAGGCTTTGTAGATGCTGATTATGCAGGTAACATTGACACCAGAAAATCATTGACTGGATACATGTTCACTGCCTGCGGTGGGGCTATCTCAGGGAAGTGCAACATGCAGTCCGTTGTTGACCTCTCCACCACTGAGGCTGAGTATATAGCACTCACTGAGGTGGTAAAGGAAGCCTTATGGCTTAAAGGCTTGTCTTCTTAACTCAATCTTTATGATTCAACTATTAATGTTTTCTCTGATAGTCAATCTGCATTACATCTGTCTAAAAATTTAGTTTGCCATGGAAAATCAATGCACATAGACATTAGATTACATTTTATTAGAGATATGATAGAACAAGGAACCGTGTGTGTCAATAAGATACACACTGATAAAAATCCAGCTGATAGTTTGACTAAAGCTGTAATTTTATCAAAGTTCAAATATTGCCTAGATAGTTTGAACTTGGTTCCTGTTCTGTAGCCCTAGGTGCAAGAACATCGCTGAATTTAATTAAAAATGGTGGAGTTTTGTGAATTAATGAATTAATTCATTCTTGTTTTTATTTAAATTCATTTTAAATTTTTTTTACTCACCTGTTATTTAACACCCGCATGCCTTTTTTTTCTTCCTGCAATGCCTCGCTGGAAATCCTCCTATGCACCGCCTCTTGATTTGTAGCCGTGGATCATCACACCGCCCAATCAATCCTGGGTGTCCACTTGTTCTGATTGCTTGAACAGACTGTTTCAATCAGCCGTTCAGTTCTGGCCGTTTCGCCAAACCGTCGATCGCAGAGGGTTTCACCACCTCTGCTTTGACTCTCATCGGTGGGAGTTAAATCTCTTCGCGCTGATTTCCCGGAGACGATACCAAGCCTTCCTCGACGTTCTTGGATCCTGGCTCTCGAGCCCATGAAGGGTTACCTCGACGGAAACAGACTCCGTGGCACACAGCCTGTGTACCGCATCTGGTGGAGTTCCGCCACGGCCATTCGTTCGGCGACAGCACTCCGACGGCCAGCCGCGAGGTCCTTCGAAGCAGATCTGGCGTCATCAGTGTCATTTGGAAGAGAACAGGACGGCCGGGCGATTTACAGCCCGGCGTTGTGAGTATCGCATACTTTCTTGCGCTTTATTTGAGATTCAAGATCTGTTATCCCTGTTGCTTATACTCGTTCGACTGAATCGGTTCATTGTAATTGTTTCCTCTTTAAGAGTTAATAAAATGCGTGTGTGTGTGTGGGGTGTTCTTGTCGTGCAGTAGGTCCCAAAGGGGACCGAAGAACGTAAATATCTTGTTCATTTTACAATTCTGCATTTGATTTCTCTTTTGATTGTTCTTGCATTAATCGGCACATATCTCCAGCACGATCCTTGCATGTTTGGTTGCATTTCTTTATTCCGCTTCACAACCAAATCACTATAGTTCTTCTCAAGATCGGATGCTTCTTCCTGTTTCTAGTCAGTTCCTCTCCTGAATCCTCATAGCTGGATAGGGTTTCTTGGGTGGGGTAGTGACCCACGACCAAGATTCAACTACCGAAGACTGCGGTCTCATATCCGGTGGGTGCGTAGGGTGGTTCGTCGCATCCCTTTGGGTGTTCTGGTTGGCGGCGATGGGATCTGGCCACAATGGGACCTCCTTCAGGAATTTCGGTGATTTATGTTTTCGTTTTTTTTTTTGAAATAGTTTTGGTTTCAGATGATTTTGTTCTTGTTGTGCGACGGTTCTCATTGAAGGCCCTATGGAAATCTGTGAAGCTTGGTTGATTGTTGTTTTCATGATTTAATTTTGGAGTCTCAGTTCGGGTTGATTAGTGATGGTGGGTTATGCTCCTATGGGAGTCGGTGATTCAAATCTTGTTGGCTTTGCATTTCAACTCGGGTTTCCTTCTCTGTTTGATTCTGGTTTTCTGGGTTTTGCAATCATGAAGATCTCAGGTTGGTCTTTGAGAAGAATGCGCGATGGTGTGCAGTGGTGATGCCCTATTAAAGCATAAGCTCCTGATGTTGTTGTAGTGGTGATTTTTTTAGGACGTATTGGTAATTTCTATGATGTCGTGACGATTTTTTGAGAAATTAGTGGTGATTTTATGAAGCAATGGTGATGTTATGTTGTGGGGAATCCCAGTGGTTCTTCCTAGAAACCAGCATTGGTCATTATTATAAATTGATATGATATAACTTCAATAATTATTTTTACATTGAAGCCTAGTGAATCTTGGGATCGGATAGTTGATCTATGTGAACACTTCTAAGGATGTCAATATTCAACCTTTGGTGCTTATGGGCTACCATGGATTCCATAGTTCCCTAAGATTACTATCATTTGTAAGATCTATACATACTGTCATGGGGATTCTAATCACTACTATTTATTTATGATGATGATTTTCCTAGGTTATCCCTAGGCTCCTTCTAGTCATGAATGATGTTATTATGTGTTCTTGATTAGGATTTCATATATGCTTGGGATATGGTTGTCTCACTTGGTGACATGGGGATGATATCTAATTTAGTTATTTCTTAGGATGTCTATAAAAGAGTTTGGAGAGATTCCTAGGAAACCATGGATCTATCCGTGGATCCGTTTATGATGAGGTATTGTCTATTTGAGATTGGGGATTGTGGATTCTTATGTTATACCCTATGATCTGATAATTATATGGAATCCTGGCCATCACAACATGATAAAAGGAACCACTATAGTAGAGGATAAATGTATGGTCGATCAACATCCACGGCCTTCAGATGGATAATGTTTTTATTTATTTATTTATTTATTTTCCTCTATTCTATATCCAATTTCTATTTAAGCATGTAATTTTTTCATATCAATACATTTCTTTTAAAGTATGAGACCACCTTGGTGGTTCATTACTAATTTATGTTCTCATACCCTTCTTCAGCATCCATTTCATAGTGGAACCTGAGTAGGATCTAAATTTTTTTAGGCTCATGTTGGGTACAAAACATGGGTTTTAGGATTGATATAGAGTTGAACGGATGATAATGATATTGGGATGAGGTATTCATGCATCCTTAGTGTCTTTACTTTTATATGAAAAATACCATTTGAGTTTTTATATTACATTAAATTTTCTTATAACATGATCTTATCTATTTTTATTTCCTAAATACAATAATATTTACTTATTTTTACTAATATTACTCCCTATGATATTTCGGTATAGTCCCCTCACCATAATACCTTATACCCATGCTATTAATTGGTATCCTTTGTCATACGAGTGTGAATGCTAGAGTCTAGTAGTGAACCGAGTAGGGGAACTAGTTATGTGGCCACTGGATTAGGATGTTACATGGGTTGTCCCATCAAAACCCAATGGATGAAATTTTTTAATTTACCCATTTTAATATCCCACAAGGGAGCCGGTGGAGGCCACCTAATGGAGGTTGTTTCCAATCGATCACCTGGTGGTCTATTAAAATTTATTATTTCTACTCCCCAACAATTCCTTAGTATTTTGGATACTACCAAATCCCGATTCTATATCCAAAACACATCTATTGAGGTTCTCAAATATTTTGAATTTATTTTTGTGGTTCAACTCAACAATATGTCCAATGAATCACATTAAAAGATAAAAATCACCTTTGAATTATAAATTCTTGTACAAATATTGGGCACTAGAAAATCACCACCTTATAATTCGAATCCAAATGATGTCTAGGTTGTCCTCCATCAGCCTCTATAAACCAGTGTTGATTAAAACTTCATGGGTAATGATCGATGTTCCATTATAGATTTCTAAAAACTCCCATAGTAAAAAATTTAATCTTATGGCCCTCTGACAACTAAATCCTAAGACAACACTAGTCGTCAATACAGTAACAATAATATGGTGTTTACCTGGGACATATATCAAAAACACAGATGGTATATTCCTCTAAAAACATGATAGGCCTATAGTGCTTCCCATCATACGATTTAGGAGAAACTACCAAACATATGTTTCTTTTCAACCACTCTAGATGAAATATCTATTAAAGCACCCCTTCGAGACACAAGAACAAGAACTATGTTTTTTCTAACACACCACACTCAATGATTTCAATGAACACTGGTTTAAACATTAGTTCCCATTCTTAATATTGAAAAAAAATAAAGGATTGAATCAAAGAAACTATCTATACGCATGTTATGATTATACCAGATATTATTTTATAATACTAGTTTGATTCCCAAAATATATTAGTTTTCCAAAAGTACATTCTAAACATTGTTTTGCAGATACTATAACCAAACCTACATGAAAATGAATCTAAAACCTTCCTAAGATGACACATCTGGAAACATAGATCCCTAATTGTCGATGCATCAACAACTAAACATATTATGAAAAATTTTTGACTGAAAGCATCCTTTATTGATTTGAAAATACTATTTGGATTCCATACCTGACTCTTGGAAAGGATCAATGGTTAAATCCTTATTTTCTCAAACCATCATCATGTCCTTCCATACACACAAAATCGTATTTGATCCAAGAATCCTCTAATCACTCAAACTTTTACTAATATTGAAGTTGATTCTCTATCATGATCACAATCATGTCTAATATCATGCTTGGAATTGACTAAGGAATCATGGTATTAACTTCAATGTATCCTTACTGTTATCCTGACTCAACTATGTATATGCCTTTGTATGTTCCACATTCCCATGACCCTTTCAGAACAAGGTTCATGGGAATATGATAGACATATCACTAGAAACCATATCTATAATGTTTCCACCATGTCACATGTCCACCTTCTAAATACCATGAACCATACTCCATCTATAATTAAACTAATGGATTGGTTGTGGTCTTCAAACTCTAATCTAAGTGACTGTAAAAACATTACAGACTACCTATTCATGGGTTATAAGAATGACACCCATAATATTTTTTGATATTCAATCCATAACAATTTTTTATCCCTATAGTATCCAATGGTTCATCCCCAACCAATCAGATTCACTCATGTTTCTCCTCAAGTTTATCCTCTATGAATATCGCTTAAAATAAAACAATGTATTCTTCCAAGCAATGATCCATGCATCCAAAACACTTGACATCTTGATTTAGCCTAGACCCATGTTTATGTCACAACATTACATTAGTTCGTTAGTAAAACCACCTATCACTATGGGGGAACCTAAAAAACTAAATTAGATTCCCCATAAATACCATCCAATAAGTTCCTAATTCACCCTTAATCACCCTAATTCTTTAGAGACTCGTCACCAGATACCTTCCATGTTCTCAAGTCTCTGTTCCATGCAGTAACAAAATAATTTTCATCATGGAAATATCACCACTATACCACTCAATAATCCACATACCATCATGATTACATAGATTCCCATTTTATGTATTCTCATTACCCATAAGATTCCAAGCATTATCCATTTATCATTTATTTAGATATTTATTTCTAGGTTTTGTTATATTGGTGGCCATTGAAATATTATATAGGAAATCAATTTATAAGAATCTTATTGAACATTATCAAACAAAATATAACACATTAACAACATATTAAAATTTTCCTATAATTACAATTGGATTCTCCTAGATTTGGCTAAATTGAATGTCACTATACTCTAATATGTGAAAAACATAATAAAATTGATGAAGATACATTAAAAACAAACCCCTATCACCTATTTAAATCTACAGAAGGCATAAATTACTTACATATATAATAAATGAGAGTATGTAAAAAACCAGAAGATATAATAACAACAAGAAGCTATAAACCACAAGAAACACAAGAATGGAATATAAACCCTATTATCTTATCATTATTCAAGAATGAACACATCCTCTATCCATGATGGGAAAAGTGAAAAAAATATTATGAACTAATAAAATCACACCCAATTACACCATTAATGTTTGAAAACAATTAAAAATAAAATCCCAAAGAGGTAATATTAATCTGGACCCCTAAAAACTTGGTTTCCCTCTTACAATACTCTATAAATACCAGTATTAGGCTCTACGAATATCTGAAAAAATCATAGTCTTTTTTCAACCATACCCAAATAGTAGGGAAAATTTTCATCTCTAATACCAATTTTTCATTCCCTATCCAATATTCCACTACACTGGTACACCTAGTTGGAGCACCCCCATGGACTCATGCACATATACTAGTATGAAAAAGGATGTTGAACATCAGTGTTGGTCTATAGGTGTTACATTGGGAGAATAAACCCTATGTTTAGATATCCATATAATGTAAATAAGGAAAAATATAAACATCAAATCCAGTATATATAATTAATTGATAAAATACCAAATCACATGCCCTGAAGAAACTGAATTTTGGTACATACATACAGGAAGTTTACAATATTATTTATATAAATTACAACATCCTAGAAAAAATTGGAAAAAAATGAAATATAGAATCCCCTAGAGATGTTTCAAGATCAATCTCCTATATTTGATCCATAATATAAAAAAAATCAGTGATCAACCTCATTCAATGTCCTGAAAATGTAATGTGTGACCAATTATAATCTTCTAAGGTACCCAAGTGTCATGGTGACCCAAGCAGGGAGTGAGTAAAACCCTATAGGATACCACCAATGGTGTCTAATTAAAGTAAATTCTATATATGTCTATCATATTATTGTTCAATATATATGTGATATAGTAATAAGAATAATATTCTTAGAAATTTCAAAGGAACCATGTTAGGTCCCATGTATCGAAGAGAAAACCCAAGGTAACAAAATCTACTATGGAAAATGATAGTCTCTAAACACAGAGGAGATAATATAGCATAATTTTCATCTAAGGTGAATCACATATGTATTAATGATAACATATCATGATGAAATCCATGGTTATCGAAAAAAATTCCCTTCTAATAATTCCCAAAACTATCCTTTTACCATGTCTAATCTCAATGGAGAACCCTAGAAACTCAGAGGCATAGATCGATTGGAATCAAATGTGGACACATAATTCATTCCATACCAATACTATTCTTTATAGTTGTTGAAATAAAATCACATGATACTCAACGAGGGGAAGCCAATGGAATACACAACATTAATTCATGGAGTTATGAAAATGTAAACATTACCTGAATTAATGGGGTACATCCCCATGTCATTCAAATTAATGAATCTTTATAAAATACACAAATTTATCAAGTAATTCCATAGAATTGGATCCCACTGAATCAAATTTTATATTCACTCCCTCACATTTACATGAATCTTCTAATGGAATCAGAGCCTTGTCTCTAGAAATCAATTGAAATACCAATCCTGAGGAATCCAATTTGTCACTCTAAGCCATTATATACACACATCGATTTCCAGGGATCTTAAACATTTCATTAGTACACATTTAAAATAGAAAAAAAAATATACAAAACAATCTAATTTATCCATTTGGGTTCAATTGAGATTTTTAATTAAACATTTTTTGGGCCATATGCACCAAGGGGGACTATAGGTAATCTTAGGCTTCCCACATCACATGTTAATGTATTATGATACTTGTGGAAACCAAGACTACCCATTTTGGTTCACCGACATGCAAGGAACAACCCGAACATACCTCATTAAAAATTTAAATGGGGTTATCACTAAACCAACAACCCATTCTAATCCCAATGAGGTTCCATGACACTAATAACTAAACTAGACCCTTAAATTTAGTTGTTTACATTATCCCTGGATGATTTTGTGTAATCATTGAATCCAAAGACACAATTAATGGGTTATAAATTAGAAAATAATTATTTAAAACACCTACCTTTTTCAATGATTTAAACTTTAATTCCATGGGATAAAAACTTTTCCATGGCCCACCGAGATCAAATCATAAATAGATACCATAATACATGTCACGACATCTCAACAATTAAATATAAATAAATATAAATAATTATAAAATTAACTCATAATGAAAAAATGATGAATCAACTATTGAAATACCTTACCCACATTAACTATATCCAAAAATAGAACCACAATCCATGACATACCCCAAACCACATTCCATTATAAATCCTAACAAATAGTTCTAAGAAAAAAAATTAATTCAATTCAAATAGAATATATTAATAAAAATTGTGGAGACACATTAATTAATATAAAATTTTTGAGATATTGTGAAGATGTCTTTTTGGAATCCCCTCAATGTAATAAAAAAAGCATATCCCTGACACTTGGCCATGTCCACCACAACATGGTGGAATTAGCACCAAAAAACCTAAATAAGTAACTCTAAATTTATAGAGTATTCAGGAGAAGCGGAAGTGATGTTTTCAAATGGGGATACCAAACTCATTTTATTGCAAAAATTCACAAACACACACTCAAAATCAAGGGGGTTTGAGGTATGAAGGGATGGAGTTGTTAGAGGCCATAAACACCAAACAATAGAGGAAGAGGGGTTATTCCCCCTAAAAACACAAGTGTGGATTTTTATAATTTCCTGTATTAAAATCCCACTAGAGGTGTGATGGAGGTTACTAGATGACATGTGGTATAATAAAATTTGATGTATCCACTCCCCAATTTTCCTTTTAATTTCAATCTACTACCCAAGACATGTTCCACATCAAAAAAACAGCACTCTTGCAGTCCTCAAACTCTGTAAAATTCATTCTAAGGTCCAACTTGTAAATTTTAATGTCAACCAAATTAAAAGATAAAACTCTTTTTGAATTTAAAATCTCTATATAAACACACGAATATATATAATGCTCATTGTCCTACATCATCATGTTAAATTATTTAACCTAACATCTAAGGTCTTGATGAAGGTCAATCATGATAATCATTTATATATGTGCATATTTCCCAACCAATATAGGGGAAGAGTGTAGAAACTCCACAAAGTGAATTTAGTAAGAAGAAATTGTGATCACATCATGATGATTCTCTATAATCATTTGTTCTTGGTTTAGCTTCTTTGTGTCTATAAATAAATTCTCAAAACACTAAGCCTTTAAGGCCTCCCAAATTAGATCATCAGTCATTCTATTCCACACCATGATTCTTTAACACCTTCTAGTGGGTACACGACACAAAAAGGATTCATGCTTTACCTTCTTATCATCAGAAATTTCCACTAGATCATCAATACCCAGGATGATTTTAGTCTATTCCACAGCTTCTTGAGGACCATTAATTCCCTATAGTTCTTGTAGATACTGTATTTAAAAATATTGGGCATTACAAACCATCTTCTACTATGCCCCACCACCCTAAGCAGGCACAGTCTGTAAGACTATGGGATGGTGTGGGTTCACAACCTAAACCATTAGAGTGGGGTAATGTTTTATTCATCCTCCTACATCGTCTCTATTGGAATGGAAATTTCACCCCTATAAGGAGAATAATAGTTTTTTGGATTTAGTATTCGTTTTTTAAAGTTAAAAAATTGTTCAGAAACTAATATAATCTTTTATAAAAGAACATCATATTTAATTGAAGGAAGAAACAATGGATTCATATCAAAATAACTACCCTACAAGATACCCACAGACAAGGTATAACCCCCCAAATTATACCCAAGGATCAAGCCAAATCCTATGTACCTGTATGTTGGTCACAATATTATATATACAAAACATAATAGTATGCACAATTATAAAAAAACTAATATCAGGATATATATATATTAAAATAATATATTACATAGATATATCTTTATTTTTTTCATAATCCATGGTATTTAATTAAATAAATACTTTGAAACATTCAACATTTATATACATATATCATATGATCAAACATGTATGATCATGATGCATGAACACACCAAAAACCCATAAAACTATAAAAACATCCACTCATCGGTAACATTGATGTCCTCTAGGATAGAAACAAGGAAACACCCCTACTAGAGTTCCAATAATAATTTCTCATTCCGAATATAACCCAAATAATATATTGAACAAAACATCATCCCTATATGGCTATTCTATATCACCCCAATAGTAGTCACCATATTTGACCTGAATTACCACATAACCCCAACTATACCACCACATATCCAAGGGGTATCCAATAATAGGTGAGGTTCTCATGTAAAATTAGGAGACTACTCCCTTGGTAATCACATCCATCATTGGATGAATAAAAATAAAAAATTTTGGGGCCACATTTTGTATAAGTTTTATTTATTATCAACAATGGTCAATAATTGTTAAAATGAAGAAGGAAATCCAATGTGAATAAATATTGGTAGAAGTTATGATGGTTTGAGAATTGTTATGGATTCATATCATTGGCTTCCATTCTTGTGAAATTCATAATGTTAAATTAGACAGTTGATGTACTGATCCTAAATTAAAAGAAATTGTATCAAAATGTGATACATTGTATACACCATTGAAGTAGTATCCTTTTAAGGATGAATGAAGTGATTCAAGATTCATGTTCCAAATAGAAAATGAAGAGGAAGAAAAGAGAAGGAAGTGTTCAGGGAATTTTCATTTGATGAGTGGTATCCATGCATGGAATTTGGTTTACTAGGTGTCCATACATTTCATTTCATGTTAACATTTATCTTAACACTATTTTTTCATGGCCAGACATAAAAAAGAGTATAACCATTAATCTAGACAGACAACCACAACACTAGGCTCATATGGGACATGAGTCATCTGTGCCCATGGGGAAGCCGGCCAAGCTATCCCACAGGTGGTAGAGTGGACGCAATGTGCACCCACAGAGTTGTGGGTCGGGGCCCGCAAAGGGTGGGTGAAAAGTGTTCCCATAGAGAACATAGTATGGGGAGGTAAATTGGAGGGAGAGTGAGTAATATGGGTTATTGGTGGAGCCACATGATACGTATATTGCACCTTATCCACCTGTTGGATTCGATGAGGGATGGAAGTGTTTAATGACCAAGATAATCTCAATTATCCATCACATCCCACATATTTCTCAACCATTCGATCAGCACGGTATCCTATCATCTAATCCTAGCCACCCATCCATCCCATGCTACAAGTGTTTGAACTAGATCCATTTGATGCTCCCGCAACTGTGTCGTCTTCTTCCTCCCTCCACTTCATGACACTAATGATGGAATACTCCATATAAGAAGACCAAAAACATGGTCGAGCCACCGTGATCGATCAACTTTCATCATAGGAGCATCATGGGATCAAACTGAGACTATGCATGCAACTAACGTCTTCCATGCATGCGAGGAGTGTGAAGAACTATGTTTTAATAAAGGAAAAATGTGTTTTCGAGGACACATGGATTCGAGCAAGGATTTAGAACAAGATACATAAAATCATTATCGAATGTGGGAGATTTTATCAATGTAAATGGGAAGGCCATGAACATGAAAATGATACACAAATAACTATTGGGGTATCACATTTATGGTTGGATAATGTTAAAAAATCAAAGATCACCAGCTTTCAATGCCCCGATCATATATCATATCAAATGCAGATTCGAATGAGGAAAGGAAATATTCCTCTCCAATAAAAAGATAAGAACTGAACCAAGAAGATGAAGCATCCATCTCTACCCAAGAGCTCGTGTTTTCAAAAACAGAACCTCTATGTGGTTTCATTTCATGAAGGTAAATCATGAACCATGATCTATTCTCAGTTCGCAAAGAGAGGATCCATGAACCATTCTTGGTTAGTGATGTAGAACTATGATACACTCTCAGTTCCTGAATAGGAGGAGTCATGAATCATCACATTCCACAAATAGGAGAACCAAAAACCATTTTTGGTTTGGGAGGAGGATCCCCAAACCGATATTGTTTGTGAAGAGTGAACTATGAACCGTCCTAGTTCTATTAGGAATACCCACACACTCTGTGCGTAAGAGAACCACACACCCTTTGTGTGAATAAGAATAAGGAACTTGAGGGAGTGTGTGTGCAAATAAGAGACACTCCAATAAACCCATTCGAGTTTTAATAAAATCATATACTAATATATATAAATAAATAAATGTGGATAGTGTATGTGATGAAAAATAAATGGATAAGAAGGAACTTACATGAAGGTGGTCATTGTGCACATTCATGCATCAATATGAATTATTTGAAGAAGTCCAACAAAACATGTCTGCACATGTTATGTAGAGGAAGAACCTTTCCAAAGGCCTACACCCATTTGGTTAGGGTTTCTCTATGCATGGTTACACCAAGATGATTCGTATTCACACAAAGAGACAAGAAGAAATGGATGAGGTGTTTGTTTTGTTCATACGACATGCATGCACTCATGTGCATGAATTAAAGACACCTGAAACAAGTGAAAAGGTAAGAAGAAATAAGGAATAAAAGAATAGGCAGAATGTGTGTACAAAGAGTTATAACCATTAGGTTTTTCACACTAGATATATGGGAAGAAGAAGAAGTGGAATAAAGGGAGAATTTCACTTCAATCCCAGATTCCTGATCTCATGATTATATGAAAAGATGAATGATTTGATTATGATGATTCCACATAATTTGTTGTATAGTGTTTAAATAATCAAAAAGGTGTTTGTGATTCTATCCAATAAAAGGAATCATTGACAGTTCATTCAGTTATTTCACTAAAGGATAAGAAAGAAGAAGAAGAAGTGTGAAATTGGTCTTATTCTGAAGAATATAGAAGAAGAGGTTGGTTACTTGCATGATGTTATTCCAGTAACAAGGAGTAGAGGAGGAGGAATAAAAAAGAAGCAGTGTGACATCCAATAGGGATTAAAATATTTAACAGCTACCTTTTTCAATGATTTCAGCTTTAATTCCATGGGATAAGAACATTTCCATGGCCCACCGATATCAAATCATAAATAGATACTATAATACATGTCACGACATCTCAAAAATTAAATATAAATAAATATAATTAATTATAAAATTAACTCATAATGAAAAAATGATGAAGAAACTATTGAAATACCTTACCCACATGAACTATATCCAAAAATAGAACCATGATCCATGACATACCCCAAACCACATTCCATTATAAATCCTAATAAATAGTTCTAAGAAAAAAAATTAATTCAATTCAAATAGAATATCTTAATAAAAATTTTGGAGACACAGAAATTAATATAAATTTTTTGAGATATTACGAAGATGCAGTTTTGGAATCCCCTCAATGTAATAAAAAAAGCATATCCCTGACACTTGGCCAAGTCCACCACAACATGGTGGAATCAGCACCAAAAAACCTAAATAATTAACTCTAAATTTATAGAGTATTAAGGAGAAGCGGAATTAATGTTTTCAAATGGGGATACCAAACTCATTTTATTGCAAAAATTCACAAACACACACTCAAAATCAATGGGGTTTTTGGTATGAAGGGATGGAGTTGTTAGAGGCCATAAACACCAAAAAATAGAGGAAGAGGGGTTATTCCCCCTAAAAACACAAGTGTGGATTTTTATAATTTCCTGTATTAAAATTCCACTAGAGGTGTGATGGAGGTTACTAGATGACATGTGGTATAATAAAATATTATGTATCCACTCCCCAATTTTCCTTTTCATTTCAATCTACTACCCAAGCCATGTTCCACATCAAAAACATCACTCCTGCAGTCCTCAAACTCTGTAAAATTCATTCTAAGGTCCAACTTGTAAATTGTAATTTCAACCACATTAAAAGATAAAACTCTTTTTGAATTTAAAATTTCCATATAAACACATGAATATATATATAGCTCATTTTCCTACATCGTCAGGTTAAATTATTTTACCTAACATCTAAGGACATGATCAAGGTCAATCATGATAATCCTTTATATATGTTCATATTTCCCAACCAATATAGTGGAACTGTATAGAAACTCCACAAATTTAATTTAGTAAGAAGAAATTTTGATCACATCATGATGATTCTCTATAATCATTTGTGCTTGGTTTAGCTTCATTGGGTCTATAAATAAATGCACAAAACACTAAACCTTTAAGGCCTCCCAAATTATACCATCAGTCATTCTATTCCACACTATGATGCTTTAACACCTTCTAGTGGGTACACGACACAAAAAGTCTTCATGTTTTATCTTCTTATCATCAGAAATTTCTACTAGATCATCGATACCCGAGATGATTTTAGTCTATTCCACAGCTTCTTGAGGACCATAAATTCCCTAGAGTTCTTGTAGATACTGGATTTGAAAATATTGGGCATTACAAACGATCTTCTACTATGCCCCACCACCCTAAGCAGGAACAGTCTGTAAGACTATGGGATGCTGTGGGTTCACAACCTAAACCATTAGAGTGGGGTAATGTTTTATTCATACTCCTATATCGTCTCTATTGGAATGGGAATTTCACCCCTATAAGGAGAATAATAGTTTTTTGGATTTAGTATTCGTTTTTTAAAGTTATTTTTTTTTCAACAACTAATATAATCTTTTATAAAATAACATCATATTTCACTGAAGGCAGAAACAATGGATTCCTATCAAAATAAATACCCTACAAGATACCCACAGACAAGGTATAACACCCCAAATTATACCCAAGGCTCAAGCCAAATCCTATGTACCTGTATGTTGGTCATAATATTATATATACAAAACATAATAGTATGCACAATTATAATAAACTAATATCAGGATATATATATTATAATAATATATTGCATAGATATATCTTGATTTTTTTCATAATCCATGGTATTTAATTAAATAAATTCTTTGAAACACCCAACATTTATATACATATATCATATGATCCAACATGCATGATCATGATGCATGAACACACCCAAAGCCCATAAAACTATAAAAAAAATCCACTCATCGGTAACATTGATGTCCTCTAGGCTAGGACCAAGGAAACACCCCTACTAGAGTTCCAATAATAATTTATCATTCTGAATATAACCCAAAAAAATATATTGAACAAAACATCATCCCTATATGGCTATTCTATAACACCCCAATAGTAGTCACAATATTTGACCTGAATTACCACATAACCCCAACTATACCACCACATATCCAAGGGGTATCCAACAATAGGTGAGGTTCTAATGTAAAATTAGTAGACTAATCCCTTGGTAATCACATCCATCATTGGATGAAAAAAATAAAAAAATTTGGGGCCACATTTTGTATAAGTCGTATTTCAAAATGAAGAAGGAAATCCAATGTGAATGAAGATTGGTAGAAGTGACGATGGTTTGAGAATTTTTATGGATTCATATCATTGGATTCCATGCTTGGGAAATTCATAATGTTAAATTAGATAGTTGATGTACTGATCCTAAATTAAAAGAAATTGTATCAAAATGTGATACATTGTCTACACCATTGAAGCAGTATCCTTTTAAGGATGAATAAAGTGCTTCAAGATTCATGTTCAAAATAGAAAATGAAGAGGAATAAAAGAGAAGGAAGTGTTAATGGAATTTTCATTTGATAAGTGGTATCCATGCATGGACTTTGGTTTACTAGGTTTCCATGCATTTCATTTCATGTTAACATTTATCTTAACACTATTTTTTCATGGCCATACATAAAAAAAGAGTACAACCATTAATATGGACAGACAACCACAACACTAGGCTCATATGGGACATGATCCATCTGTGCCCATGGGGAAGCCGGCCAAGCCATCCCACAGGTGGTAGAGTGGGCGCAATGTGCACCCACAGAGTTGTGGGTTAGGGCCCGAAAAGGGTGGGTGAAAAGAATTCCCATAGAGAACATAGTATGGGGAGGTAAATTGGAGGGATAGTGAGTAATATGGGTTATTGGTGGAGCCACATGACACGTATATTGCACCTTAGCCGCCTGTTGGATTCGATGAGGGATGCAAGTATTTAATGACCAAGATAATCTCAATTATCCATCACATCCCACATATTTCTCAACCATTCGACCAGCACGGTATCCTATCATCTAATCCTAGCCACCCATCCATCCCATGCTACAAGTGTTTTAACTAGATCCATTTGATGCTCCTGCAACTACGTCGTCTTCTTCCTCCCTCCACTTCATGACACTAATGATGGAATATTCCATATAAGAAGACCAAAAACATGGCTGAGCCACCATGATCGATCAACTTTCATCATAGGAGCATCATGTGATTAAACTGAGACTATGCTTGCAACTAACGTCTTCAATGAATACGAGGAGTGTGAATAACTCAGTTTGAATGAAAGAAAAATGTGTTTTCGAGGACACATGGATTCGAGCAAGGATTTAGAACAAGCTACATAAAATCATTATCGAATTCGGTAGATTTTATAAATGTAAATGGGATGGCCATGAACATGAAAAGGATACAAAAATAACTCTTGGGGTATCACATTTGTGGTTTAATAATGTTAAAAAATCAAAGATCACTAGATTTCAAAGCCCTGATCATATGTCATATCAAATGCAGATTCGAATGAGGAAAGGAAATATTTCTCTCCAATAAAAAGATAAGAACTGAACCAAGAAGACGAATCATCCATCTCTACCCAATAGCTCATGTTTTAAAAAACAGAACCTCTATGTGGTTTTAGTTCATGAATGGAAATCATGAACCATGATCTATTCTCAGTTCGCAAAGAGAGGATCCATGAACCATTCTTGGTTAGTGATGTAGAACTATTATCCACTCTTAGTTCATGAAGAGGAGGAGTCATGAATCATCACATTTCACAAATAGGAGAACCAAAAACCATTTTTTGTTTGGGAGGAGGATCTGCGAACCGATATTTTTTGTGAAGAGTGAACTGTGAACCATCCTAGTTCTGTGAGGAAGACCCCCACACTCTGTGCGTAAGATAACCACACTCCCTTTGTGTAAAGAAGAATAAGGAACTTGAGGGAGTGTGTGTGAAAATAAGAGACACCAAAATAAACCCATTCGAGTTTGAATAAAATCATATACTAATATATATAAATAAATTACTGTGGATAGTGTATGTGATGAAAAATAAATGGAGAAGAAGGAACTTGCATGAAGGTGGGCATTGCGCACATGCATTCATCAATATGAATTATTTGAAGAAGTCCACCGAAACATGTCTGCACATGTTATATAGAGGAAGAACCTTTCCAAAGGCCTACACCCATTTGGCTTGGGTTTCTCTATGCATGGTTACACCAAGATGATTCGTGTTCACACAAAGAGACAAGAACTAGTGGATGAGGTGTTTGTTTTGTTCATACGACATGCATGCACTCATGTGCATGAATTAAGGACACCTTAAACAAGTGAATAATGAAGAAGAAACAGGGAAGAAGAGAAGAGGAAGAATGTGTGTACAAAGAGTTATAACCATTAGGGTTTTCACACTAGATAGAAGGGAAGAAGAAGAAGTGGAATAAATGGAGAAGTTCACTTAAATCCCAGATGCCTGATATCATGATTATTTGAAAAGACAAAAGATTTGATTATGATGATTCCACGTAAGTTGTTGTATAGTGTTTGAATAATAATAAAGGTGTTTGTGATTCTATCCAATAAAAGGAATCATTGACAGTTCATTCAGTTATTTCACTAAAGGATAAGAAAGAATAAGAAGAAGTGTGAAATTGGTCTTATACTGAAGAAGATAGAAGAAGAGGTTGGTTATATACATGATGTTATGCCAGTAACAAGGAGAAAAGGAGGAGGAAGAAAAAAGAAGCAGTGTGACATCCAATAGGTCTCAAAATATTTAAGTAACTATTTTTGTTACAAACCCTTATGAAGAAGGAAGAATAATGTATCTACATGAAGTATTTCTAACTAGAAAAAGGCAGAAAGTTGGGCTAGGTTATCACCAGCTATGGAAGATAGGATTATTTCACTTCCCCCTCAAATCTATAGGGACTCACATTGTAATGACCTGAAATTTTGAATAAATCTTGTTTCCTAATTTTATGTGTTATTTTATTTTGTTTTTATACTCAACAAAAATGTTTCATTTGATAACATGATTATAATTAAAATGGGACCGTTGGGTTTTGACTATTATATGACCATTGGTCCATATGACCGTCGGAAACTAAACGTTTTGATTTTTTTCTCTAAATACAAGTAATCTTGGTTAATTTATAGAAAGAAGATTCTATGGCCTTGCCCAGTAGTCTTGGACCGATCGAATCCCATCTAACAGAACATGGGAAGGAGGTAGCACCACCGGGCTTTGCTCTGGACCAAACCCAAGCCGAACTTCATCGTGTGAAGCTAGAACGTAATCTCTTCACGAGAAGTTCAACCTGATAGAAATTTCTACTCGTGCAATGTTGGCCGAGCCTGCCTCAGATTCTCTCACCTTAGCACACCTTACACTTAGGTCCTATGCTAGCGTGATAAGGATCTATTTAAGGAGACTGTAACTTCCTTGTGTAATCCTTTGTTTTAAATAAAAATTGGGATTTCTTCTTATGATAATGTTTATGACTTTTAAAATGTCCGGATAAATATAGTATGCATAGTTTTGGTGAATTTTAGAGAAAGGATATTTTAAAAAAATGTTTATGTAAACCTTAAATAATTAAAAATGTGTAATGATTTTTAAAAAATGGTCTTCTACAATTATGTTCAGTACGAAATTTAGAGTCTAATAAGATCAACTTGATTTTTGATGAATAATAAATTATGAATAGTGATTTTATGATTAGGATTAGTAATGTGTCTAAATGGATTAGTAATCTCACTTAAATAAAGTATTAGTATAATCTAGGCACCTTGATTAAGTAATGTGATTCAATAAAATGGTTAAATAATGGTTTCATAAATTATTATTCAAGTATTAGTTTTTTCGGGTGAATAGTATTTTTTAATTAAAAATTAAATTAAAAATATTTATAAAATTATTTTTATAAAATGGATTTCATTTTTGAACTCAGAGCATCGATATTATATTGAGGTAATTTTTGGGGATTTTCCTGAAAAAGTTGAATTTTTGGTGAATAATGTATTTATTTAAAAAATAAATTAAAAATATTTAGAAAATTATTTTTATAAAATGGAGTTCATTTTTGAAATCAGAGCATTGATATTTAGTTAAGGTGAAATTTTGGGTTTTTTCTGAGAAAGTTGAATTTTCAGTGAATAGTAAAAAATACAGTTTTAGGGTTTCAGTATGTTTAATGACATCATAACTGTGTCATGGTGATTTCATGAGATATTTTAAGGGTTGTCCGACCAAAGGTGATGCATTATTGTATTGGGGTCCCCATGTGGCCTAACTTCATGGGAAATATCATGGGAGAGCACATGGTTTTGAGAAAACCACTTTTGAGGTGTCCCTTGGCCATTAATGCCTTGTCCCCTCACTTTCCCTATAAATACCAAGCCCTCCTCTCATCCATTCGACTCCAAAACCATCCTCAACGAAGTTAGGGTCTCCTTACCTCCCAAGTAGTCTTCCCAAGGTGCCCCCAAGCCCTCAAGGTCCCAACCATTGTGTTTTAAGAGTTACGTTTTAAGGTAAGGGATCTGATCTCTCTCTTTCTTTTCAAGAAAGCTCTTTTATGTAATTTCTTTTATGATCCATGTTATTATGTTTAAGGGTGTTCTTTTATACTCATATTACTTCCCTTTTCATGTTCACATAATGAGATATCCCCTCTTATGCTCATTATTTCGTTTTATGAAGTTTTAAATGGCGTCGTTAGGCTGTCGAATTTTTTGAAACGGATTCATTCTCCTTTCTCATTTTTCAAGATCTATTTTTATGTAAAGTATTTAAAGTTCCTTTTTATTATGTTGGGGTATGATCTATATATCTATCATACTGATCTTTTATGATCATATGATGAGAGACCCCATTTGATCTCTTCAATTCAGTATTTTGAAGTTTTAAGTGACGCCGTTAGGTTGCCAAATTTTTAAGTTGTTCTTCACCCTTCTCGTTCTGAAGTTCTAATTTAATGTAAATTATTTCAAGTTCCTTTCATTTTGTTGGTGGTATGATCTATAAATCTATCATACTGATATTTTATGTTCATATTATTAGATACCATATTTGATCGCTTCAATTCAGTATTTTGATGTTTTAAGTGGCGCAGTTAGGCTGCCGAATTTTTAAGGGATTCTTTCACCCTTCTCGTTTTCAAGATCTATTTTCATGTCAAGTCTTTCAAGTTATTTTTTATTATGTTGGGGTATGATCTCTAAATATATCATACTGATATTTTATTTTCATATGATGGGAGACCCTATTTAATCTCATATATTCATTTTTGTTGAAGTTTAAGTTGGGCCGTTAGGCTGCCGAATTTCTAAGGGGTTCTTTCACCCTTCTCGTTTTCAAGATCTACTTTCATGTAAAGTATTTAAAGTTACTTTTTATTATGTTGGGGTATGATCTCTATATCTATCATACTGATCATTTATGTTCATATGATTAGAGACCCTATTTGATCTCGTCAATCCATTCTTGGAAGTTTTAAGTGACGCCGTTAGGCTGCCGAATTCTCATAAGAGAAATCTTATTTTTGTCTTCCTTTCAAGTTCTTAGTTTCATATGGTATATCATTCAAATTTCATTACCATGTTCTTAAATACTATATATTATGTTCCCCTACTGTTTTATGTATCATTTTTGAGTGGGAGACCCATGCCCCCTCTCTTTTCAATGTTTTCTAAAACCATGTATCGTAGACGTTATGCAGTATAGTTTTCGTGTCAAAATGCCTCCCTCTTTATCTCAAAATTATTTTATGTTATTAAGTGAATACTCAAAGATCTTATTTCTATTGTGGTATTCACATATATATCAAAATTTTATATTTTATATTCTGGGATTTACATACATGAAACCCACATTCCCTTTTCCGTGGGTTTAAAGTGACATAAAGATCATGTCTTTAAAGCAGTTTTTAAAACGTAATGATTATGAAATGAAACCCATTTCTTTTATGCTATATGGGTTTTTTATGAAATGATTGGTGATGATATATGTGGCTCACATGATAATAAATACATGTCAAGGTTTCACCCAGATAGCGCTCCAATGCATTGTGTAATGACTTAATCTCTAGAGTTGACTTTTTAGACTGATACCTTGGTGAATAACCTTGGTAATTTTTAATGACACCTTGGGGATGGACCTTGGTGAAACGAAATGATTGTCAATATTAAATGTTGTAGCCACATCTTAAGGTTATGAAAAACTGTTATTTTTATTATGATATGCCTCATGATTTCATTTTCATGCCTTAAAATTCTTTTTATGACTTTATTGATGTATCTCAAGTTCACATGTTAAATGTTTCCTTTGTTTCCCTTACTGGGACTTCTGCTCACCCTTTCTTTTGATGTATGTCCCCAGGTTATGAGATGCAGTAATGAACCTAGGGTGAACATGAGGAGAAGCCTTTCAAGTGTTTAAGAAAAATGTTTTTATGTTTTCATGTTTTAAGTTCCTGGTTTGCAAGACACTAAACTTTTAAGATCCTCGGTTTTGTAAAATGTAATGAAAGTTTATGTGATAAAAAGGCTGGATGCTATAGTGTGTATCAAAGGGAGGTTTAGTTATTTGTGGAAATTAGGATATGAAAACTCTAGGAATAACCCTATAAAAAAGTTTAAATATAGGAGATCTTCCTGGTATTTTGGTGAGTATTGAGTAAGGGGTTTCCAAGAAAATACATCCCTGTCTAGATACGAGCAGGTAGGGGTGGCTCTGGAACAGATGTACATAGGGGTAAAACCTGAAAACACCACTTTGAGTTAGACTCGAATGGGAACTGGTACATGACAACGGGCCTTTCTGCACTCTTGGTTACGACACTCCCGGGGGATATGCTTTGGTAAATTCATAAGCTTAGTATGAACCATTATTAAAGGAACAAAGATAAAATAAAATAAAGATTCACATAAGAATATATGATCATGTATAACCTAGATTGGGACCTAGGGGATCACAAGTTAGAATATAATTTTATTCTACAAGTTTATCCTTTTATGATTAAAGTTTCCTTTTCATGATTATTGGCTAAGTATTTAAGCCCCTAATTATAGTTTCTTTTCATAGTTAATGGAGGTAAAGGGTAGAACATGTCCCAACAACCAATGTGATGGGAAATGTGACGATTTCCATATTAATATGATAGAGGTGATTAGGGGATTAAAATATGATTATTATTTTGGAACACGTTCACTATTTTGGGGACCCTATATGATCGAGGTAAATAGATTACTATGGTATTTTCATTGAGGAGTAAGGTTGAATTATATTTTGAAGAATTGATGAATTTAAGGTGGAATTATAGTAATTTAGGTTACTTATGGAAATGATTAACCAATCTTGGGTAAAATAGGTTTAGGTTAGCTAATTTTGTTATAAGATTTTAGGTGTGGTTGATGTTGTTTGGAGATGAACAATGAAGTTTATTTTTGAAGACTATGTTATCAAATCCTTCTTTTATTTGGGTTTCAATCTTAGTTTTGTTTATTTTGAGGAATTTTAAGGACCGTTACTTATGGAATGGTCTATGATGAACTTTGGGTAGTACCTTGGATCTTTGAAGATTTAAAAATAGTTTCCCTTCCTATGGAATTCTTTTTTTTGAAGATTTGTTTTATCTTACCATTTATGTTTTTGGGATAATGTTTAAAGGTAGAAGAAAATGATAGTTAATATTTTGTGGATTAAGTGACTCTCAAGAATATGATTCTTGTGTTTTGATGAGACCAAGTGTTTTTGAATGCTCATCGTTTGGAGAAAGGATTAGTTTTGTGTAGAAACTTATTAAAGAATGAATCTCTACATAAAGGTAGATATATTTTCTTATGTTTTTGTTCTATGTAGTAAATGAATTCCTCAATATTATGAAAAGGAACGTAAAACAAAAACGTTGTTGGTTTAAGTTTCCTACTAGGTAATCAAAGACCATTTACACACATCATAAGTTTGGGATTTTTTTATGCTTAACTTTCTCCTAATCATGTTCTCTATCACTCTCCCTCAGAACTTGACCCTTTGTTTTTCTTCCATGTCCATGATTTCCTACATGGAATCCTAGTGTGGGTTAACTCGGGTGACCTTTGTACTTCCCTTTCTTTCTTTTAAAGTAATAATTCTACTGACTCCTTTTCCAATGTCGGAATTTCAATGAAATTTCAAAACCCAATTTTGAAAATTGCGAGGACGCAATTTCTTAAGGGGGGAAGATTGTAACGACCCAAAATTTTGAATAAATCTTGTTTCTTAATTTTATGTGTTATTTTATTTTATTTTTATACTAAACAAAAATGTTTCATTTGATAACATGATTATAATTAAAATGGGACTGTTGGGTTTTGACTATTATATGACCATTGGTCAATATGACCGTCAGAAACTAAACATTTTGATTTTTGTCTCTAAATACAAGTAATCATGGTTAATTTATATAAAGAAGATTCGATGGCCTCGCCCAGTAGTCTTGGACCGATCGAAGCCCATCTAACAGAACTTGAAAAGGAGGTAGCAGCACTGGGCTTTGCTCTGGACCAAACCCAAGCCGAACTTCATCATGTGAAGCTAGAACGGAATCGCCTTCGTGAGAGGTTCAACCTGATAGAAATTTCTACTCGTGCGATGTTGGCCGAGCCTCCCTCAAATTCTCTCACCTTAGCACACCTTACACTTAGGTCCTATGCTGGCGTGATAAGGGGCTATTTAAGGAGACTGTAACTGCCTTGTGTAATCCTTTGTTTTAAATAAAAATTGGGATTTCTTCTTATGATAATGTTTATGACTTTTCAAATGTCAGGATAAATATAGTATGCATAGTTTTGGTGAATTTTAGAGAACGGATATTTTAAAAAAATGTTTATGTAAACCTTAAATAATTAAAAATGTGTAATGATTTTCAAAAAATGGTCTTCTACAATTATGTTCAGTACGAAATTTAGAGTCTAATAAGATCAAATTTATTTTTTATGAATTCTAAATTATGAATAGTGATATTATGATTAGGATTAGTAATGTGTCCAAATGGATTAGTAATCTCACTTAAAGAAAGTATTAGTATAATCTAGGCACCTTGATTAAGTAATGTGATTCAATAAAATGGTTAAATAATGGTTTCATAAATTATTATTCAAGTATTAGTTTTTTCAGGTGAATAGTGTTTTTTAATTAAAAATTAAATTAAAAATATTTAGAAAATTATTTTTATAAAATGGATTTCATTTTTGAACTCGGAGCATCGATATTATGTTAAGGTAATTTTTGGGGATTTTTCTAAAAAAGTTGAATTTTCGGTGAATAGTGTATTTATTTTAAAAATAAATTAAAAATATTTAGAAAATTATTTTTATAAAATGGAGTTCATTTTTGAAATCAGAGCATTGATATTTGGTTAAGGTGAAATTTTGGGTTTTTTCTGAGAGTTTAATTTTCAGTGAATAGTAAAAAATACAGTTTTAGGGTTTCGGTATGTTTAATGACATCATAACTGTGTCATGATGATTTCATGAGATATTTTAAGGGTTGGCCGACCAAAGGTGATGAATTTTTGTATTGGGGGCCCCATGTTTCCTAACTTCATGGGAAATATCATGGGAGAGCACATGGTTTTGAGAAAACCACTTTTGAGGTGTCCCTTGGCCATTAATGCCTTGTCCCCTCACTTTCCCTATAAATACCAAGCCCTCCTCTCATCAATTCAACTCCAAAACCATCTTCAACGAAGTTCTGATCTCCTTACCTCCTAATAAGTCCTCCCAAGGTGCCCCCAAGCCCTCAAGGTCCCAACCTTTGAGTTTTATGAGTTACGTTTTAAGGTAAGGGATCTGATCTCTCTCTTTCTTTTCAAGAAATCTCTTTTATGTAATTTATTTTATGCTCCATGTTATTATGTTAAAGAGTGTTATTTTATACTCCTCTTACTAACTTTTGATGTTCACATAATGAGAGATCCCCTCTTACTCTCATTATTTCTTTTTATGAAGTTTTAACTGGCGCCGTTAGGCTGCCGAATTTTTTGTAACGAATTCTTTCTCCCTTCTCATTTTTCAAGATCTATTTTCATGTAAAGTATTTAAAGTTCCTTTTTATTATGTTGGGGTATGATCTATATATCTATCATACGGATATTTTATGATCATATGATGAGATACCCCATTTGATCTCTTCAATTCAGTATTTTAATGTTTTAAGTGACGTCGTTAGGCTGCCGAATTTTTAAGTGGTTCTTCACCCTTCTCGTTTTGAAGTTCTACTTTCATGTCAATTATTTCAAGTTCCTTTTATTTTGTTGGGGGTATGATATCTAAATCTATCATACTGATCTTTTATTTTCATATTATTAGAGACCCTATTTGATCTCTTCAATTTAGTATTTTGATGTTTTATGTGGCGCCATTAGGCTGCCGAATTTTGAAGGGATTCTTTCACCCTTCTCATTTTCAAGATCTACTTTCATGTCAAGTCTTTAAATTTATTTTTATTATGTTGGGGTATGATCTCTAAATCTATCATACTGATATTTTATGTTCATATGATGAGAGACCCTATTTAATCTCATCAATTCATTTTTGTTGAAGTTTATGTGGCGTCGTTAGGCTGCCGAATTTATAAGGGGTTCTTTCACCCTTCTCGTTTTTAAGATCTACTTTCATGTCAAGTATTTCAAGTTCCTTTTTATTATGTTGGGGTATGATCTCTATATCTATCATAATGATCATTTATGTTCATATTATGAGAGACCCTATTTGATCTCGTCAATCCATTTTTTGAAGTTTCAAGTGATGTCGTTAGGCTGCCGAATTCTCATAAGAGAAATCTTATTTTTGTCTTCCTTTCAAGTTCTTCATTTCATATGGTATATCATTCAAATTTCATTACCATGTTCTTAAATACTATATATTCTGTTCCCCTACTGTTTTATGTATCATTTTTGAGTGGGAGACCCATGTCCCCTCTCTTTTCAATGTTTTCTAAAACCATGTATCGTAGACGTTATGCTGTATAGTTTTCGTGTCAAAATGCCTCCCTCTTTATCTCAAAATTATTTTATGTTATTAAGTGAATACTCAAAGATCTTATTTCTATAGGGGTATTCACATATATATCAAAATGTTCTATTTTAAATTCTTGGATTTACATACATGAAACCCGCTTTCCCTTTTCCGTGGGTTTATGGTGACATAAAGATCATGTCTTTAAAGCAGTTTTTAAAACGTTATGATTATGAAATGAAACCCATTTATTTTATGATATATGGGTTTTTTATGAAATGATTGATGATGATATATGTGGTTCACATGATAATAAATACATGTCAAGGGTTCTCCCAGATAACGCTCTAATGCATTGGGTAAAGAATTAATCTCTAGAGATGACTTTTTAGACTGATACCTTGGTGAATAACCTTGGTAATTTTTAATGACACCTTGGGGATGGACCTTGGTGAAACGAAATTATTGTCAATATTAAATGTTGTAGGCACATCTTAAAGTTATGAAAATTTTTTATTTTTATTATGATATGCCTCATGATTTCATTTTCATGCCTTAAAATTCTTTTCATGACTTTATTGATGTATCTCAAGTTCACATGTTAAATGTTTCCTTTGTTTCACTTACTGGGCCTTCTGCTCACCCTTTATTTTGATGTATGTCCCCAGGTTATGAGATGTAGTAATGAACCTAGGGTGAACCTGAGGAGAAGCCTTTAAATTGATTAAGAAGAATGTTTTTATGTTTTCATGTTTTAAGTTCCTGGTTTCCAAGACACTAAACCTTAAAGATCCTCGGTTTTGTAAAATGTAATGAATGTTTATGTGATAAAAAGGCGGGATTCATTACGCATTGTCTAGAGGATTGTTTCCCTAGCCAAACCACTATAACAGTTATCACATTATAGTGTAGAATCCATTTATTGGTCATCACCATACATGGAAAGGATGTTGCTTCTCTTATTGATTTGTTAATATTTTATAAATATTTTGTGCATATTTTTACTGCTTTCTATTATTGCATCCATCAAAGAAAATATAATAACTTAATAAATATCCAAACAGGTCAAGAGGTATGGGGATAAAAATTAGTAATTGGTTTAAAAATATCCCAAAACTGATTCACCCCCCCCCCCATCTCAGTGTTAGGTATATCCCAAACTGGTTATCTCAATTGGTACCAGATGGAAAGTTTCAACTCTATTGGATTATCTACATTGAAGATATTCACTTTTTAAGACATTATATTCTTTCCTTTGTTAACAATGAACTGTAGTTTTGGGGAATATTCATTTATCTCTAAGAAAAATTTAATATCTTCCAAGACCATGATGAATAAGAAAATGAATAAGAGGAGAAATCTGAAGAAGAATCACCTCTTATATAAAGAAAAGTATCTGTTTTCCTCTCCATGACTTGTTGATAAGGAAGACATGTCAATCTTGTAAAGTAATGAGTGGGTGGATCATGTTTCCACCTATAATATTAATAACCTTATTAACTCAAATAATCAGGAGGTATGTGTTAGTACAATTGAAAATTATTCTCATGATGAAAATTCCTACACAAGTAGTGATGATCAATATAAAAACACTCAAGAATTATCTATTGATATATTAATATTGATTCTATATAGTATTCCTGAAGAAAGTGCATCCTTGTCTTGTGGGGTATTATAATGTATGCAGGAAGATGTCACCCATCTAGGAGAAGAAAACGATGTTTTGGAGAAGTAATTACATGAAAAAATAGTTGAAGGTCTAAAGCTCTCCAGAAAGGTTAGATCCTTTGAATTCACAAAGAGGGAACATGAATTGAGTTCCACAAAATGGATAAAATATGTTGAATAGAAAGAGGGAGTCAATAAGAATTTGGAAGAGAAGATCCACGCACTTGTAAATGATCCAAAGAAGAGAACCGATGTCAATGGTTTATATTTGGAGTACAATTCTAAGAAGACAAGGTTTTTTCATGAATTTTGGTACTAAAATGGAGTTGGGTATTATTCTTTGGATTGTTTGTACAATCCCTTAAATAAAAAGCCCAAAGATAGCTTATATCAAGGGGTAGCAAGCCAGAGAAGAAGTATCAACATCCCTAGATCAAAAAGCATCTAAATACTAGAAATAAATTTGGAATTCTTGATAACATCTATGATGTATGAAATGGGAGTGGTCACAAGGTTGGTAAATGTTCATCTCAACATTCATACAAACCTTATAAGAAAATAAGTTAATAAAATCTTGCTAGGAAAGAAGAAGAAGCCTTGGGAAGAATCAAAAAGAATATTGTAAAAATAAATTCTCCCAAGAATATTTCAAGAAGGAAAGGAGAGAATACCATGGAGTCTAAATCCAATAAGGTTATGGGGGTTGAATCCAAATTAACTACAAAGAATGATGTCACTCGGAAGAAACCATGCAGAAGATCCAATTTTTATGCCTCAAATTCTAATGACATATAGGTTATCTTGAGGGAAGATTTGGAAAAAATGAGGGAGATGGATGTTTCACAAGATAATGCTAGTGAAAAAAGAAAAAAGAAATTTCACATGATGATAAAGAAGTTATGAGTGTGAGGTGAAATAAGGATGGACATACTCTAAGAAATTTCATTGCATTTATTCCAGCTCAAGAAGAATTTTTTAAGAAGATGAAAGTTGCATCGGGAGATTATAGTGCTTGGAAAGCTCTTGAAGAAATATGGATCACATACAACGAAATGGAATAAGTGATAGGATCAACACAACCACAATTAAAATTTAAGGTCAAATGTGAATGTGTGAGGAGTGGAGAAAATGGATCATTATGGTTGTGAAAATCAACTCAACCTTGTTGTTCACATTGATGAATCAAGGAGGATCCACCTTATTCCCTTAAATTTTTGTGTATTGTATTTGATCTTATAATACATGGAATTAAAGGTGAAGAAATATATTAAGGAGAGAACCTAAGAATCGGTGATTAGAAGTGTTCCCTTGAGGGGGATACAAATGATGAAGCTTCCTGAGTTATTATTTCAACTATTATCAAATTCAGTTTGTATCAAATTCATGTACTCTGAATATTTTTTGAGAATCATGTCATTGGAAATTTTATTCCATTTCTCAATCTCTCATCCTTGGTTACTCTAAATAATGAACATTCTATAAAGGGGGGTAACTGAATTAATCATTGAAAAAGAATAATGTAAGCTCCCTAGGGTCACTTATCCTACCAATTTCACATGAATTTGTTTGATATCTTTGTTAAAGTGAGTGAAGGAGTTCTAGGTTTTTTATTTCACGGCACATCTATTATCCTCATCCTTGAATGAAAGTAGAAAAACCATGAAGGCAAGTATATGAGTTTTCATCTAATAATGTATCATGATTAGTGGGTAATGGATAGCTTTGTTGTCTAAATCAAATATTCTTGTTTTCTACACTAAGCATAGCTTAAGTAGATTTAGGTTGAAATTATTGATTGAACATTTCTTAAGTATGGAATGATACCCCATCTACTAATGAACTTTGTATTTCTTATCAATAAGGGGGATAGAAAGTGAAATGAATGTTTTAAAGAAATTTAAAGGGGATAAGTAAGATTCTAATATTGATATGGACACATTAATTTGAGAGAACATTGAATTATTTCCAAAAAATACGAAGACTGAGATTTTTGGGACCACTTTGTGTATAAGTTGTATTTGTTGTCAATAGTTGTCAATAATGGCCAAAATGAAGAAGGAACTCCAAAGTGAATGGATATGGGTTAATGTTATGATGCCTGGAGAATTGTTATGGATTCGTAGCATATGATTCCACGATTTGGAAATTCTTCATGTTAAATCCAACTATTGATGTACTGATCCTAAATTCAAATAATTGTATCAAAAAGTGATACATAGTTTATAACATTAAATTAGCTACTTTTAAGGATTATTGGTGTGATTTGGTGTAACACCCCGAGCTTCCACGATACGCTTCTCATTCAATAATGCAATAGCTTTCATTGTATGCAACTTCGAGTTCTAAAACACCACGACTAATCAAAGTAGCTGTTATGAATAGTAATAACCACTTTTTAAAATTATAGAAATTTTATATTTCAAAATGGACTTCATTTTTTTATTCATAATATTGAAATTATCCAAAGTTGAATTTTTTGTAATTTTTTGAGAACTTCCAATTTTTTATGAATAGTGAAAATTACTTAAAAACAACTTTTTTAATAAAAATAATTTATAGTGATAAATTATAATATTTAGTGGTTCTAAAGTATAATTAGAATATATTTTTACCATTTAATCCAATGGTGGTCATTAGAATTAATTTAACATTGAAATTGGACATAAACAATTGCCAATCTTTTGATATAAATTGTTTCTTAAAAACACGCTATTTGTTGTGACAGCGGGAATTAATTATAAAATTAATTAATGCAACTTATATGTTTGTAATTTTTTAAAATAGAAATAATTTTTGAAATCGGAATATCAATTATAGCTTAGGGTGAAATTTTGGCATTGTAATGAAAAACATCAATTTTTGATGAATAGTGAAACCACTAAGTGGTAGTTAAATAACTGATTTTTCATTTAAATGAAATATTACCACTTCTGTGATTTGATTTTAAAAAATCTGACATACATGGTTGTCATTAAGAAGTAAAATGTGGTTCAATGAGATCAAAATAATTTTTTTGTGAATAGTAACTTTTAAGTTCTTAATCGCGATTAGAGATAATTAGTGTAGTTTAAGGTAAAAATAATGTTTAAATAATATGAGATAAGCTTGAAACTTGTCCTACTCCTATTGGATGAGTCATGGCCGACCAATACAACCCATGGGTCAACTTGGGGACCCCATGGAGCCACTTTGGTTGGAAAATGACATTAATATATATATATTTAATGTTAAAATTAAATTGACACAAACATGAGTTGTTTTACTAAAACAGTTTTTAAGTGGGGTTACACAAGTCAAAATTTTGACTATAAATATTCATTAGAAAGATAAAATGATTTCCTAAATCATAGTATTTTTTTTAGAATTTTTAGACATTAAATAAATTAAATTATTTATGACATCATTATGATGCAGCGATGACCTCATTATTTAATGATTTAAATAAAATGAGAAGATAATGCAAAATCTAAGGCTTACACTTGTCCAAAGCCTATTGTATGGGTAGATTTAAAACCCTTATCACCATAGCCACGAATTATATAAGTGTGGGACCTTTATAATCCGAAAAGCATTGTATAATAATGTAACATTTCATTACTTTCCAAAAGTGCCCCTCCTCTCCACTTATAAAAGGCCCCCACCTCTACCACCTCATTTACACTTTCAAGCCATTTGGCTCGGCCAAACTCTGCCCGAATACTCTCCCAACTTCCCCCTCTTACTCCTAGAATCCTCACTTTGGGCGGAACTCTTCCCAAGGAAGCCTTTGGCTCAAATCAAAAAGAGTTACCCGATTTTGAGGTAATGTCTTCTTTAATGTTGTTTTGTTTTATTTTTCTTCTCAAACCCCCTAAACTCTTTTTATTCATTTCTTTTGTAACAACAAAAGTATCATAAATATACTAGGATGTTGTTATAAGAAGGATTCAAGCTACACTTACACACACCTACATCTAATGGTTAAATAACATACGGTTTCTGTGGATGGCGAATTTCTGCCACACGAAACGATGATTTTTCAACACTCATATAACACCTTCAAAGGTGGACATTAAGATGTAAATATTTTTATATATGATATATAATATGTTTATGTTTTACTTATGCTTTTGTATTTCTCATTTATGGCATACTTTATGATTTCCATTATGGGTAAAACGCGATAATTTCATTTTAGGAAGTGCGGACTACCGCCCCCTCAAAGTGATTTGAATCGTTAATACCATATGTGGGATGTATAAAGGATGGAGTAAATGGTATTATAAACTATGTTATACTGGAATTATATTATACATTTATATCATTATGATTTCTTTCCATTAAATATGAAATTGAAATGAAAGTAGCGTTCATGCGTACGTACGGCTTACCGTCTCCATGAACGGTGCATTTCATTTCTTACCTCTAAATGTTACGTAATATTATAAATGAATGTATATACTTGATATATAAGATATATATGACATATAAATCATGAATATAATTCTGGAGATAATGGATATTCTACCACATAAACAACTTGTAATTATAAGAAGTTTATTGTTGACTCAAGTACCAAAGATCGACAAAACGACCGTTATTAACTTAAATAATTACATAATGTTCATATCATTGTAATAAGTGATATAATAAGGATAATGAAATTGAAAATGGTTCTTAATAAGGTATATATTAACTCTAGTTTATTATTCAGGAGGTTAAAGAACGGTTGAGTCAAGTCAGACACGAGGTAAGGGAATTTCTTAACCCAACTTCCATTCTTTGGGTTAATCTCCTACTTTCAAATTATGTCATGATATTATTATGTATTATTTTTTATTTTTACATTCTTTATGTGTACCTCTAGTGAATACACATAATAGATCTATTTTATTTTAAAAATGATATTTTTAAGGACTTCGTCTCAATCTCCTTTCATTGAGGCATATTTGGTTTTATACAAAACTTTCTTTTATACGGTGTATAAACCCCTTTGACTTTTACGTTTATTCAAGAGGAATCTTTTTATATGAAGCGTTTTACTAAATGACAAAAAGGGAATGTTTTTCTTTCCGTACGTATGCGGCGACAACGACTTCTCCGCCGCCGTGACCATTATTTGAGTTTCAGTTTCCTCTACAAGCCATCATTTTTGTTAATGAAAAATAAATACAAAGTTTTAACTTTCTTTTATTTTGGTATTGAAAATGGTTTTGAAAGTGTTTTTATTATATCAATGTGTTGTATTGATATCTTGTGATTGAAATGTGGAAATTTTATGTTTCCTTTATGCATGTTTTATGTGATACGATTATGTTATGGTTTATGATATTTTTAAACCTATTCATATGAGGAATGCATTGGACTTAATAAGTGACGGGTGGAGCCCGCTATAGCTCCTCGATGCATCGGCAGGTCTCATGAGACAAACTAGTGTCTTGGCACGAGGCCTTGACTACGTGGTTATGATAGTCTGGCATTATGCATTCCATCATTATGGAAGTGGTTAATGATATTTCATGTGATTATTCGACCAGTAGAATATCCATGTGAAGAAGTAAATGGCATTATCTCATTTTACTTTTTCCATATTATGTTGATGTTCATGTTTAAAAGGCTTTTTTTAGTTATACATTGCCTTAAATGTTTATTTTTATTTATGAAATCTTCCGCAATATTGTTATCCTTACTGAGCATCTGAGCTCACCCCTTTCAATGTTTTAATATTTTACAGGATGTGAAGAAGTATTTTTTGAATGACCTGCAGGGATTGTGTGAAGAGGATATGAGTGTGGACTATGGAGACTGTGTTATTGTAGTTTTTCACTTTATGATGTAATGTAACGTTTGCGAATGTATCTAGTGTTTCCAAGGCTACTAAACTAATCGGTCGTTCGAGACTTGATCTTTTGAGATCATGCCAATGTTACGAAGTAATGCACCGACTCTGGGTAGCTGGGGTCGGGGCGTTACAGTTGGTATCAGAGGCAGTTTAGTACTAACCTTGGAAGCTAGATTTAGATAAACTCTGATTAGAGCACATATCCCAAAGATAGACTTTGAGGATTAGTATAGAAGAACTTCCTAGAATTTTGGTACTATAGAATGTTATGAGTTTCCGAGCAATACATCCTTGTCTGGATACGAGCAGGTAGAGGTGGCTCTGGCACAGATGTACCTAGGGGTAAAACCCGAAAACACCGCATTGAGCTAGACTCGAACGGGAACTGGTGCACGACAACGGGCCTTGCTGCACTCTTGGTTACGACACTCTCGGGGGATATGCTTAGGATAATTCTCATTTTATTTAAAAACCACTATGAAGGGTTATGAGTATATACTTCCTCAAAGAAAACATTTCTTTTTATGATTATGGATTATATCCAGAAATAGTTCAATTTATGTAAAGTGTTTTACAAGTATGGAATTATGTATTTTGATTCATAAACTAATCTAGTTTATGCCATTGTTTAGAAATGGCGCCTAGTGGAAGGAATTGAAACCGTATCAATGCACGAACTCCGTGTAGGGATTGCCCTCCTGCTCAAGGTAATTATTGTGGATCTGGAGATACAAATGGTGCTGATCAGCTTCTCACCGTACTGGGACAACTCACGCAGGTTATGAATAATAACCTTACTCATATGGAGCACCCTGATCCGCAACGTGGAGGATCAATGCTAGACCGTTTCATGAGGCAACAACCACCAACCTTCAATGGGAGTAAAAATCCTATAGTAGCTGAACAATGGATAAATTCCTTAGATAAAATATTCCATGCCTTGGGGGGTAGTTAAAGGGAAAAAGTTGTCATGGCAGTTTACCGCCTCACTGGAGATGCCGATCAATGGTTGTCACTAATTCAAAACACAAAGGAAGATGATGAATTAACAAACATGTAATGGAAGGAGTTCAAAGAGTTGTTCTTAGAAAAATACTTTCCTCGAGACCATCGAGCAGATATGGAAAGGAAATTTCTGAGTCTGAAACAAAAGGAGGATGAGAATGTCGCAAAGTATGAGGAAAACTTTACAAGGTTAGCGAGGTATGCTGCAGATTATATATGTAACCCAATAGGTAAGATTGATCGTTTCTTTGATGGGTTAAAACCATTTCTTCGTCGAGCTTTAGTATCACAATCGTTCTCAACATACGAAGATATTGTCTCATGTGCTATCAAGACAGAAAAGGAATTCTCTAAGTCTTATGACAACAAAGTAAAGCAAGAGAAGAAGAGAACGGTGGAACAAGAGACAGATAAAGGGAAAAAGGGAAAGAAGGATTTTCCATTATGTGATAATTGTGGGAAAAATCACCCTGGTATGTGCCTAAAAGGAATGGGAGTTTGTTATAAATTTGGAGAAAAGGGTCACCAGGCTCGTGATTGCAGGGGAAAGAAAGAGGCTGTCAAAGTTGAATGCTACAATTGTAGGGAAATGGGGCATTATGCAAATGAATGTCCTAAGCGTCAGGGGAACTTACCTCAGAAAAGGCCAAGGGATCAAGGAAAATCTTATGATGTTACTACCGTTGAAGCAAAATAATTAATGTATTGGTGCCTTTGGACTCATGGATTATATTCTGGTTATTAGAATAATGTGATATATATATAAGTAATGTACTGCAGTACTTTTTGATTTCAGTAAGGTTTTAGTATGATGAAGGTAATTATATTTTTAGTATGTGACAATAAGAGAAACTTTACTTTGTTTGGGGAATCTGATAAATTGATTTTGGAATTAAGAGACCTTTTAGAGAACGTCTGGACAGAGGTATATTGGATAATTATAAAGGTTAGAGTGGATTAAGTTGATCTTTGGATAGTATTGTTTAAGGTTAAAAAATTTATGAATATTATTTTTGGAATATTATGATACTATAGTTTTAGGAAAAGGACAACCTGCAGGGTGGGGCATAACCTGTCGCGTCAGACAAAGCTGTAGGAATCGAACCCACAATCATAGTGCGACAAGCCTTTATTTCCTACCACTAGCCTACAGAAAGTCCCTGGTTATTACAAAATAATTTTACTAATCTAAATGGTATGTGTTAACATTTGTAACCTTATACAATTAGGATAAATAGAATATTTTTGAGTTTCGTTACCATTTGGAGTAAAAGTTGGGTTTATGGTAAAAATTTATTAACGAATGAAAGTATACATAAAAAGTATGTATATTCCCTTACATTCTTAGTAAATCTCTTAAATAAATTCCTCAACATTATAAAAGGTAACTTAAAACAAAAATGTTGTCGGTTAACATTTCCAACTAGGGATTCAATGACCGTTTAACCAATCACAAGTTTGTGATTTTCTTGTAGTTAAAATTTCTCCTAATCCTGTTTTCTATAACTCTCTATCAGAACTTGATGGTTTGTTTCTCCTCCATATCCATATTTTCATAGAATCCTAGAATGGGCTATATCGGGTGACCTTTGTACTTATCATGCTTTCTTTTAATGTTATATATTTATTAACCTTATTTCCGATGTGGGTTTTCCTCAAAGGTATTTTCTCTTTTCAACCTTTTATTTTCAAAGAAAAATTTCAATTTGCGAGGACGCAATTTATTGAAGGAGGGGAGAATGTAACACCCCGAGCTTCCACGATACGCTTCTCATTCAATAATGCAATAGCTTGCATTGTACGCAATTTCGAGTTCTAAAACACCACGACTAATCAAAGTAGCTGTTATGAATAGTAATAACCACTTTTTAAAATTATAGAAATTTTATATTTCAAAATGGGCTTCATTTTTGTATTCGTAATATCGAAATTATCCAAAGTTGAATTTTTTGTAATTTTTTGAGAACTTCCAATTTTTTATGAATAGTGAAAATTACTTAAAAAAAACTTTTTTAATAAAAATAATTTATAGTGATAAATTATAATATTTAGTGGTTATAAAGTATAATTAGAATATATTTTTACCATTTAATCCAATGGTGGTCATTAGAATTAATTTAACATTGAAATTGGACATAAACAATTGCCAATCTTTTGATATAAATTGTTTCTTAAAAACACGCTATTTGTTGTGACAGCGGGAATTAATTTTAAAATTAATTAATGCAACTTATATGTTTGGAATTTTTTAAAATAGACATCATTTTTGAAATCGGAATATCAATTATAGCTTAGGGTGAAATTTTGGCATTGTTCTGAAAAACTTCAATTTTTTATGAATAGTGAAACCACTAAGTGGTAGTTAAATAACTGATTTTTCGTTTAAATGAAATATTACCACTTCTGTGATTTGATTTTCAAAAGTCCGACATACATGGTTGTCATTAAGAAGTAAAATGTGGTTCAATGAGATCAAAATAATTTTTTTGTGAATAGTAACTTTTAAGTTCTTAATCGCGATTAGAGATAATTAGTGTAGTTTAAGGTAAAAATAATGTTTTAATAATATGAGATGAGCTTGACACTTGTCCTACTCCTATTGGATGAGTCATGGCCGACCAATACAACCCATGGGTCAACTTGGGGACCCCATGGAGCCACTTTGGTTGGAAAATGACATTAATATATATATATTTAATGTTAAAATTAAATTGACACAAACATGAGTTGTTTAACTAAAACAGTTTTTCTGTGGGGTTACACAAGTCCAAATTTTTACTATAAATATTCATTAGAAATCTAAAAAGATTTCCTACATCATAGTATTTTTTTTATAATTTTTAGACATTAAATAAATTAAAGTATTTATGACATCATTATGATGCAGCGATGACCTCATTATTTAACGATTTAAATAAAATGAGAAGATAATGCAAAATCTAAGGCTTACACTTGTCCAAAGCCTATTGGATGGGTAGATTTAGAACCCGTATCACCATAGCCACGAATTATATAAGTTTGGGACCTTTAGAATCCGAAAAGCATTGTATAATAATGTAACATTTCATTACTTTCCAAAAGTGCCCCTCCTCTCCACTTATAAAAGGCCCCCACCTCTACCACCTCATTTACACTTTCAAGCCATTTGGCTCGGCCAAACTCTGCCCAAATATTCTCCCAACTTCCCCCTCTTACTCCTAGAAGCCTCACTTTGGGCGGAACTCTTCCCAAGGAAGCCTTTGGCTCAAATCAAAAAGAGTTACCCGATTTTGAGATAATGTCTTCTTTAATGTTGTTTTGTTTTATTTTTCTTCTCAAACCCCATAAACTCTTTTTATTCATTTCTTTTGTAACAACACCAGTATCCTCAATATACTAGGATGTTTTTATAAGAAGTATTCGAGCTACACTTACACACACCTACATCTAATGGTTAAAGAACATACAGTTTCTGTGGATGGCAAATTTCTGCCTCACGAAACGATGATTGTTCAACACTCATATAACACCTTCAAAGGTGGACATTAAGATGTCACTGTTTTTATATATGATATATAATATGTTTATTTTTTACTTATGATTTTGTATTTCTCATTTATGTCATACTTTATGATTTCCATTATGGGTAAAACGCGATAATTTCATTTTAGGAAGAGCGGAATACCGCCCCCTCAAAGTGATTTGAATCGTTAATGCCATATGTGGGATGTATAAAGGATGGAGTAAATGGTATTATACACTATGTTATAATGGAATTATATTATACATTTATATCATTATTATTTTGTTCCATTAAATATGAAATTGAAATGAAAGTAGCGTTCATGCGTACGTACGGATTACCGTCTCCAAGAACGGTGCATTTCATTTCTTACCTCTAAATGTTACGTAATATTATAAATGAATGTATATACTGGATATATAAGATATATATGACATATAAATCATGAATATAATTCTGGAGATAATGGATATTCTACCACATAAACAACTTGTAATTATAAGAAGTTTATTGTTGACTCAAGTACCAAAGATCGACAAAACGACCGTTATTAACTTAAATAATTACATAATGTTCATATCATTGTAATAACTGATATAATAAGGATAATGAAATTGAAAATGGTTCTTAATAAGGTATATATTAACTCTAGTTTATTATTCAGGAGGTTAAAGAACGGTTGAGTCAAGTCAGACACGAGGTAAGGGAATTTCTTAACCCAACTTCCATTCTTTGGGTTAATCTCCTACTTTCAAATTATGTCATGATATTATTATGTATTTTTTTTTATTTTTAATTTCTTTATTTGTAACTCTAGTGAATACACATAATAGATCTATTTTATTTTGAAAATGATATTTTTAAGGACGTCGTCTCAATCTCCTTTCATTGAGGCATATTTGGTTTTATACACAACTTTCTTTTATACGGTGTATAAACCCCTTTGACTTTTACGTTTATTCAAAAGGAATCTTTTTATATGAATCGTTTTACTAAACGACAAAAAGGGAATGTTTTTCTTTCCGTACTTATGCGGCGACAACGACTTCTTCGCCGCCGTGACCATTATTTGAGTTTCGGTTTCCTCTACAAGCCATCATTTTGTTAATGAAAAATAAATACAAAGTTTTAACTTTATTTTATTTTGGTATTGAAAATGGTTTTGAAAGTGTTTTTATTATATCAACGTGTTGTATTGATATCTTGTGATTGAAATGTGTAAATTTTATGTTTCCTTTATGCATGTTTTATGTGATACGATTATGTTATGGTTTATGATATGTTTAAACCTATTCATATGAGGAATGCATTGGACTTAATAAGTGACGGGTGGATCCCGCTATAGCTCCTCGATGCATCGGCAGGTCTCATGAGACAAACTAGTGTCTTGGCACGAGGCCTTGACAAAATCTTATTTGTGGTCTTGGCACGAGGCCTTGACTACGTGGTTATGATAGTCTGTCATTATGCATTCCATCATTATGAAAGTGTTTAATGATATTTCATGTGATTATTCGACCAGTAGATTATCCATGTGAAGAAGTAAATGACATTATCTCATTTTACTTTTTCCATATTATGTTGATGTTCATGTTTAAAAGGCTTTTTTTTAGTTATACATTGCCTAAAATGTTTATGTTTATTTATGAAAGATTCCGCAGTATTGTTATCCTTACTGAGCATCTGAGCTCACCCCTTTCAATGTTTTAATATTTTCCAGGATGTGAAGAAGTATTTTATGAATGACCTGCAGGGATTGTGTGAAGAGGATATGAGTGTGGACTATGGAGACTGTGTTATTGTAGTTTTTTACTTTATGATGTAATGTAACCTTTGCGAATGTATCTAGTGTTTCCAAGGCTACTATACTAATCGGTCTTTCGAGACTTGATCTTTTGAGATCATGCCAATGTTACGAAGTAATGCACCGACTCTGGGTAGCTGGGGTCGGGGCGTTACATTTGGGATTCATGTTCCAAAACAAAAACGAAGATGAAAATAGAAGGAAGTGTGCATGGGACTGGCATTTGAAGAGTGCTAGCCATTCATGGACTTTGATTTACTAGGTGGAAATGCATTTCATTTCAGGTAAACTTTTTTGTTAACACTATTTTTTGTGGAATTATAAAAAAATGGTCCAACCATTGAGCTAGCCAGCCAACCTTAAACCAACGATCATGTGGGACAAGAGTCAACCATGCCCATAGGGAAGCCGGCCAGCCCAGCCCACAAGAGTCAGAGTGATCCCAAATCACACACGTAGAGATGTTGGGCGAAGCCCACAGAGTATGGGAATAGAGTGAACCTATAGATAACACGGTACGTGGAAGTACGATGGAGTGAGAGGGAGTAATTTGGGCTGTAGGTGGAGCCACATGATACATATACTGCACCTCAGTCGCATATTCGATTCAATGTGGGACGAAAGTTTCTAATGACCAAACTAATCTCAATTGTCCATCACATCCCACATATCACTCGACCATCTGATCAGCGAGGCATTAGATCGTCTAATCTTATCATCTCATCCATCAAGTGCCACGAGTTTTTGAACCAAATCCATCCGATGATCCTGCAACCACATGGTCATCTTCCTCCTGGCACTGTACTGCACTATCGCGGATATTAGTTAGTGAATAATACCGTAACCATGGCCAAGAAACCATGATAGATCACTTTCAATCAAAAGAGAATCAAAGGATTGAACCGAGGTCATGCATGCAACTAACGTCTTACAAGAAAGTGATTGTAAAGAACTCGGTTTGGATGATGGAAAATGGAATTGTAGAGGCCATGTGGATATGGTGAGGATTCAAAATAAGATACATGTGTTCTGTAATGCATGCACAAGATTTTCTCAATGTAAATGAGAAGGTTGTGCTCATGAAAAGGAAACACCCGCAACTCTCGGTGTATCTCATCTACAGTTCGAATATTTTAATCTACTGAAGATCTTGGGAATTCAAATCAGCGATCAAATGGTATATCACATGGATATTTTAATTAGGAAAGGAAGTCATCCAATAATATAAAAAGAGATTCATATAGATAATAAGAAGCTGCAGCAATTGTTACCCAAGAACTCCTATTTTCAAAAACAGAGCATCTCCATGATTTCAATTTGTGATGGACAAGCATGAATAGTAAATCATTCACTGTTCGCAAAGAGAGGAGTTGTGACCCATTTTTGGTTCGTGAAGAAGAGCTGAGAACCAATCTCAGTTCATGAAAAGGAGGAGCCAAAAACCATTATGGTTCATGAAGAGGAGAACCATGAAATATTTTGGGTTCATGAGGAGGAGCTATGAACAACTCTAATTTATGAAGAGTGAACTGTGAACATCCTAGTTTTTTAAAGAATACCCCCATACTCTGTACATAGAAGAACCACATACCCTTTACGTTAAGAAGAAGAAGAAAAATCCCAAAGGAGTGTGTGTAAAAATAAGAGACAACTGAATACACCCATTCGAATTTGAAAAAAATCAAATACTAATAATTATAAAGAAATAAATTTGGAAAGAGTGTGTGTTGAGAAAAACAGAGAAGAAGGAACTTTCTTGAAGGTAGGAAGTGCACACATGCATGCATCCATTTGCATGGTTTGTTGAATCTCGAGGAAATGTGTGTGCACATGTGAAGAAGAGGATGAAGCCGTCCAAATGCCTACACCCATTCAGTTAAGGTTTCATTGTTCACAGTTACACCATGGTGATTTGTTTACATTCAAAGAGAGAAGAAGAAGTGAATGAGGTGTTTTTTTCTTCATACAACATGCATGCACTCATGTGCATGAATTAAAGACACTCAAACCAATTTTGATGTGAATAAGAAACATGGAAGAAGAGAAGAGGCAGTGTGTGTACAATGACTTATACCCATTTAGGTTTTCACACTAGAGAGAAGAGAAGAAGAATGCATGGAAGAAAGGGAGAAGTTCACATGAATTCCACATGCATGATCTCATGCATGTATGAAAAGAAGAAAGAGTTGATTCTAATAATGTCAAGAAATCTGATCTTCATTTCATGAATAATAACAAAGGTGTTTGTGATTCTAGATATGAAAAGAAATAAGTGATAGTGCATTTGGTTTTTTCACCAAAGAAGAAGAAAGAATAAGAAGAAGTGTTCAATATGTCTTTCACTAAAGAATATATAAGAAGATGTTGGTTACTTGCATGTTGCTACCCAATTACCAGGAAGAATAAGAAGAGGAAGAGCAAAGAAGCAGTGTGACATGCAACATGGATCAAAACATTGAAGACTCTATTTATGTTGAAAACCATTTTGAATATGGAATAAGATTGTCTCCATAGGATTTATAGAGAATCATATAGATGATATAAGTTGGACTAGGTTATCACTAGTTTGGGAAGATAGGAATTTTCCCTTCCCCCTCCGAAGTGTAGTGACTCACATGGGCCAAAGGATTGTTTCCATTGAAAAACCAATGTAACAATTTTTACATTATAGTGGACAATCCATGTAATTAACATCACCATACATGGAAAGGATGTAGCTTCTCTTATTGATTAGTGATCCTTGTAAAAATATAGTGTTCATATTTTTACTGCTTTCTATTATTCCATGAGATATTGAAAAGATAATAAAAGAATCAGGATTCTAAAAGGTCAAGAGGTACATAGATAAAAAGTTATAAGTTGTTTAAAAAGAAACCAACACTAATTCACCCCCTCAATGTTAGGTGTATCCCAAACTGGTCCTCTTAGACATATTCCAACCAACTATTCACAAAAAATAATACATCTAAATATGTATTGAGTGATCATGTTCTAACCAAGATTCCATGAACTATGGTTATACCTTTTTCAACTCCATGCAAGATGTATATCATAGGTGATCATTACCATGAAATAGACTATGCTTGTAACTATATAAACCATTGAGGAATATTTGAAATATTCTTTTATAGATTAAATACACACCCACCTTTAAAGAAAACTCATATCCATAAATTGTGGTTACCAGATCACTCTTGTTGGTCTGCATGTATATAATTATTGAAAAAATAGTTCCACTCTTGTAAAAAGGGTATTTCTCCATTGGTGGGTGATTCAAAAATATATGGAAACTATTATAATGTTTTATGTAATTCCAATTGCCTATACCCATTCCATGCTCAAGAAAAAACCGTCCCATGAAAATCCATCACCAATGAAATAGGTCACCCATGCTCCCTCTCTAGGGAGTTGGATATTCCTTACACATCCACTTGTAATCCCAAATACTAAAATAAATATTACAACATCAATGAAAAAAATACACATTTATGTTATAAAATTATAAGGAATATTATATTTCAAAAAGTAATTCAATAGGATTGGAAATAATACAGAAGTAATAAATGATATATGAAAGATCCCACAAGCCATAAACAAGAAGGGGTCACACGGGCTACCATATACATGTAAAACATGTCAATAATTAAAGGGTCCCATGACTATCCACATACATAAAATAAGAAAATTAAAAAAAAAATTATTCTAGAGTACCGAGATGGTATGTACTTTGTACTTCAATGCATTATTGAAAAATTCCTTGATCTACTGAAGAAAGGATTCTAGGGCCATATACTCACACTAAAATTCAATAGAAAAAGATCCAATCTATCATAATAGAGTATCTAGAATTTTAATTCAAAGAGTATATAATTATAGGAGTTGAAATCAACATCATAATACCAAAATGGACTCATTATTAATGGTATATATATGTAATCTCAAAGAGAGGTTCCAAAATTCCATAGATCAAACTTCAATATAATAAGAAATAATAAATTCTACATTAGAATATGCTGGAATCTATAGATCTACACAATTAAGATTAGATCTATTATTACACTTAATATAATGAGAACACCAAGGTTATACATGAGGAATGAATAATGAAACAACATCATACAATGCCTCAGATGGATCCATGTCTCTAGATAAGTCATATTTGGAGAACAAATGGATTTTAATCTCCCTGAATTTTCACCAAAGATAAAAGGTTTTAGATCCCAAAGAATAAGATAATAAATGATTGGTTTCATGGGGTATTAATATTAGAATCTATTTTTCAAATTAATTAATACATTTTATGATAATCATGCATGTATTTTTTCCTTTTCAACACACCCTCACAGTTTGGTAAACTATACCCCACCATATTTTTGTTGTCCCAAGACACATGGTTTACTATAATTGTCATAATATTATCTATGTCCATGAAAAAAAATGATTTCCCATCTAGCTTTCTTTTGAAAATACACATGGTTTCCTTGGGAAAACTGCATTGTTTACCTAATTGTGTAACATCCATTCAACCACTATTTATCCTCCAAAAACAATAAGAAGCTACCCAATAATTCACCATAGAAATTCATAACTCAAGAAAACATAAATAATTTCTAAAATTAAGTTATACAGTTCATAATAAACCATCATTATTTTCAAACTGAATCATATATCCTAGTTTGAAATATGTGCTAAATTCATACTCATGTTTGGAAAAGCGTGAACTGGTTTTATTGAGAAATTGGATACGATGAAAACTCTATTATTTTTCATACATAAATTTTCATTATTTGGTTTATTATTAATCTACATTGATTTGAATAAGTTATAATTTCTACCACTAAACATTATAATATTTAATTATGTATGTGTTAGGAAAATAAGAGACAATTCAATTAATTCATACAAATTATTTATTTAGAATTGTATGATAATTATTAATCATATGAGTTTCATTACTCTATATAAGGATCTTTATAAAATTATATGAACACATGGGGATTAAAATTGAATGATATGATCATGTGAAATTACACTAATGTTATAGATCTTTATTCATTGTTCCTTATAATCTTAATATTCTTTTTGGACCTGTTTATGAGATTAGAATTTCAAATGTATTCATAATTTAACATGATTTGTATACTAATCTTGGAGAAGGGAGTCTATTAGATTCCACATAGGGATATCCCTTGTCAAATTTTGAAGAAAAGTCATTGAATCACCAAACATGTTATATTCTTAATATTTCATGTACACAATTCAATAATATCATAATTGGATATTTTAGAAATGGTTTTGGTGGTTATTTATACTTCTAATGGAAAAATATTATCTCATACAAAACTGTTAAGTAGAATTATATATAATTCTATCACTACAACTAAACATGTGTTTAATATCATTGTTATTTATCATCCCCACAAAAAATCATGGATAAATGGAATCTTTATCACTGGTGATGAATGTGGTCACAAATTTAACCTTTTGTCATCTCCTTTTTTAGCACTGATAAATAGATCATTTATCATCGATTTATGTTTAGCACTGATAAATATACATTTTATCAGCATCTTTTTGCACCAATAAAAGTCCGAATAAATAAAATGAAATAATTAGGTAAATTAAAAATAAATAACGAGTTTATTAAAACAATTAAATTTTTTATTAATTAAATAATTTTTGATAAAAGTGAATAAATTTATTATACATTATTAAATATTACACATTTTATTTATTAGATAATTATGATAAATAATGCTAATAAATTATATATATTAAATATATAGATATATATTATTGTTTATAAATATGATTTATATATTACAAAATATTTATGCGCTTTACATTAAATATTCATATATTTAGTGAATACTTTTTTATAACTAAAAAATAATTTGAATTAAAAAAACATAAAAATTTCATAGTGTAATGGTATTGTAATGGAATGTATCATTTGGTTTTTCAATTTAACATGGATCAAATTTGTGTTATATTGATTGTACATATACAAAATTAATACATTTATATATAAAATGTACACACACAAAACATATCAATTTTTCAAAGTTCTTGAAGTTTACATGTTTTTAATTTATTCAAATTGATTTGATTTTAAAATATATTAATGCATGAACATAAAATTAGATATTAATATTATTTTTCAAAAATATTTCTATAATCATAAATAAATAATTATAAAATGAAAATTAATATATTTTAAAAGGAATATATTTAAGATATATAGATTTATATATATTTATTAAGTATATAAATATAATTTTTTTAATAATTAAAATTATAAATCCTTTATCAACACTTATGTTATAATAACTGATAAAGGTAAGTCTTTATGAGAGATTTTTCATGATGATAAATATGATGCTTTATCGGTGATAAAAAAGCGTTGATAAAATGAATGTTTATCAATACGAAAACATTAAAACTGATAAATATTGATTTTATCAACATTTTTTGAGTAATAATAATGTCTTACCTTTAACAGAACTTATTTGTAAGAGCTGCTAAAAGTGTCCCAATCATTTTAAAAACCCTAACAATTTATGAACCCATCATGATATCAGAAGCTTTCCACAGAAGCCACCCACTGTTGACGATAATCCTCAGTTAATTGAATCTCAGATAACACCACTCAAATAACTCCAGTTTCTCAATCATTATTAGAAATCTAGTGTTTTGTTTCAGTTAGGGTTCCATAATATGATTTTCTTCAAACTAAAGAGGTGTGCCTTGTAATTTTATTTGTATATTTTTCGTTTTTTTCTATTTTTATTCAATGATTTCATGATTTATTTGTGGTAAATTCCTTGTATACTATTTTTATTTTAGATTGTTAATAGAATTATTTTTTTATGATATATTTTTTCATTGACTATCAATTTGGGCGTCTTATTTTGGTTATATTATTGTTTTGAGTCAATTTTTTTTGTCAACATTTATAACTCACCTTGACCCACAAGATTCATTTTTTTGCTATTTTGAAATCAGGTCGAATCACCTATTTTGAATTAATTCTCATTTTTAGATATGATATAATTAATTCACATCCTCAATTCATTCTAAAATATTCATATGAAAATCATGAACATTTCCACCACATCTGATTTAGTATTTATAGTCATCACATTAGTCATTATGGTAAATTCACAAATAAATGTGATGAAGTAAAGTAAAAACAAAGTGGAATTGTGTCTCATGGTCCAAGAAATAAAAAAATCAACTAAATATGATTTTTGGACTTAATTTTCACCCTTTTATAACTGCCTTTAATTATTTTCCCTTTGGATTTTCTCACTAATCAATCTGTATTATCATTGGACATTAGGAAACTCTGTAAATACAAATCAATTTTAATTTTGTCATGACATTATTTTAAGAATATTACTGAAATTTCTATGACATCATTTGTTCTCATCAATTGATCTCATATCTCTGGAATGGTTGGTGACTCAATTCTAAAATACATTCCCACTTGTCCTCTCATATATGTTTAACAATCATTCCTTATTCTATCCAATTTAATATAAAGTTTTTCTTTATAAAAAAACTCATTACAGTCATCACATAGCTAAATTGACCTCATTAAATTGTGTTTAATACCATAAATTAACAAAAAATATTCTAACATCAAAATTTTATGGGGTTGTATTTATATTACTATGTTGTGATATTCTACAGTAAGGGTTTCATAGATTTTTATCAATTTAAGTTTATTTTATAAATATATATATATATAATTATAATAGTTCGGGTAGGGGGATTCATTCAAAGAAAATTTTACTCTACACCAATAGGGAATAAATCAGTGAGACTCAAACTATAGACCTCACTGAGGCCACGTGGATCTACTACCAACCGAGTTGGACCCTAGTATCATATATATATATATCTATATGTGTGTGTGTGTGTGTGTAAATATATATCTTTTTATCTATTTATATGTGTTTTCAGAACTTATTCTGTAAGGGTGATTTTATAATTATTTATTCACAAAATATGGTTCTGTATTTCTAAATTAGAAAGATATTTTTATTATTTTAATTAAAAATTATGTTTTTATGTTCATTTTATTGTAATTATGTGTTTTATAAATTCCTTGAAATATATATATGTGTGTGTGTGTGTTTAAATGTATATGGGATAGATGTTGTAAGTGTTGGTGTGTTTTTCTCCCTTCTTTGTGATGTATCTTATTGATGTGTATTATTTCTTTATTCCAAGTTCTTTATGGACCTCTCTAGAATCTCAAGTATGGGTCAATTTTTATTATATGGCATCTCTAGAAACCTTCATATGGTTAGATTTGATGTGACAACCTCTCTAGAATCCATGGGATGGGCCGATGTGGTGATATGAAATCCCATGTTTCTTGAGATGTTTTCTTATATTTGATTTACCATTAATTTTAAATGTAATGATTCCTTAGTATGCTACATCACTTATTCCAAAAAACAGAATGAATGTTATCAAAGTTTCGGTTATTAGTTTAAAATTGACATTTTAGTTTAAAATGTGTCACTCAATAGAAAATGGTCAATCATTTTTGGATTTTCATAATTATTTAGGAAAACAATTCCTAAGTCACTTGTAATGTGTATGAATCTGTTTCACGTCAAAACTATACATTATGTGATTGAAATTAGTCAAAATTGCATGTTTCTAGTTTAAAATTACATTTTTTCCTTAAAGAAAACTGATGTACTCAAAACTGAGAAAGTACATTCAGATGGTTCCTATAAATTATGTCAATGATACATAGGTAATCTGACACATTTTGGAATCATCCACACCTCAATTTGATGTAAGGTGTGATGGGTAAGACTCCAAGTTCATCATTTTATTTAAAATTTACATCAATTTTAGTAAAATTAACACTTACTATTAATTTATTTCTTTAAATTATTACAAACATAAGAATTATTTTCTTATATAGATGAGCTCTTTATCTTGAGAAGGGGTATATTTTTCAATAATTTCATTTATCAGGTTAGGAATAAAAGATAAAATAAGATTGATTATTTTGAATTTATTTAATAAATTATATATATGTAACCATATAAACCAATGTTTAAAATTTCTATAATATTGTGTTTTTTCTATTTTTTGTGTTGAACAGTTGAATTAATTTAAATATTGTATTGATACTTGTTTTTGTTAATATCTATAGTGTTTTTGGGGTTGCGGAGTGAAATTACAGCACATTACTATGGTGTTATAGTGTTCTATTACATCACACTATAATATAGCCCTTAATTAGTTCTTTTAAAAGAACTGATAAAGGTATCCTTTATAAGTTCTTCTATGAGCACTTATAAGAGGTCCTTTATCAGCACTTTTGAAAGTGTGAATAAAGGTATACGTTATCAGCACTTCTATAAGAGCTTATAAAAGACCCTTTATCAGTGCTTTCATAAATGATGATAATATTTTCTTTCATTAGTTCTAAATTAATGTGTTGATAAATGGTTCCTTTATCAGTGCTGAAAAAGGTCTATTTAATTACTTCTTTTTTTTGCACCGATAAAGGACCCATTTATTAGTGATGGTTTATCATTAATAAATGACTTGGGATTTTAACCTCTCACATGTATTCAATGTTTTTCTAGTGATAGTAAATTCCATTTCTAGTGCTGTTAAATACCAATTTTGTAGTAGTGTATAATGTTTAGATTAATGATTAAACAAAAATTTATAGTCAGGATAACTATATAAATTTTGTTATATAGATTTCACAAGCTATGATTCATGCTTTTAAATTATGGAAAAATCATATTGATTCATCATTTCAGTATAATTTTTTTAATTGATAATAATTCTTATAACATATCTAGGTTAAAAAATCCTAAAATAGTGGATCATGATTCTAAAGTGCTAAAAAGTTAATTTTCGTTGGGATATAGTTAAAAGTTTTGGTTTTTTGTTTTCATTCAAAAACTTCACTAAGATCATTCTTTCCCATATCCAGAATATTGAAAATGATATTTGATATCACTACATATGGATCAATGAACTTTTTTATGATTATATATTCATGATGGACAATGATATTGAATGACACTATAGTCCCTGTAGTTAAATAGGGTATGTAACAGGTACCTGATATTTTTTTGTTTGTTGATGTCTGCCAACTGAGGATCATAAAATTCACAATGGAAGAAACACATGAATATGAGTACTATTTTCCTTATTAAAGAAAATAAAAGAGAAGGTTTTTAAGACTTGAATATCACATGAGCCTCTAAGGGACTCGTTATCTTGTGGCCATGATAAGGTCTTATGAAGACTCCATAGGTAGTGCATAACCTATAGAAGATCCTAAAAAACCATTTGACAAGTCTTCCTGCTCTTTTAAAGACTCTCTAGATAACCGGTAAGCACACAATGATAGCTGGATTAACTCCCTCAGGTGACGTGGTTCGTCATCAACAGACAGATGACAAGACCATCTAAAATACATTGAAAATAGGAGAAAAATATCCCAAATGAGAAGGCATATTGTGGTAATAAATTAATATTTGATGCATCACCATGAAATAAGGTAAATTTCATTAACAACTGTCATCTAATCTCACATGACCATCGACCATTAGAATATAAGAAAACTGAAATAAATGACGGAGGAGTTAGATGAATCTCATAGTCGTAAACCACTTAGGATGCGCTAAATAATTCCACAACATAACCTCATGAGACTCCTAAAAAATTGGCCTAATCCCACGAGGGAACCTAGATAAACCATCTTTATCTGAGAGAAATCCCAAAAAAGTCACTCAAGAACATGCGAAGGCCCTCCAATATGAATCTTAATCTTATGAAGGCCCTTAGACATGTCAAATGAAAAAAATGTATTCCATAGACATATCCCTCATTGAATAAACAACACTATATTAATTGGAATTAATAAAATAAATTCAATATTGATGAGAGGGACTCACATTGCTAAAAATCTAGCAATACCCTGAGAACGATACACGATAGAGACTTGCGAAGACGTGTGGCACTAGATCCCTTCATAGATTCCATTGTAGATTTCCTCTAGATTCTATATACAAACCAGAGAACAAATGAGGTGTTAGGACCTACAAATTCTCTATCATAGAATGAAAAATTCACAGATACTCCACAAGAGAATATATTCGGCTCTACTCAAATGGATGAACCCTTAGAACCTCATGTTAGTGCTGGAGATGATTTTTCAGAGTGGTGAATCTCATAACTGACAAGTTCCTCATTAGGAATAGGTATATGGAACAATCGGAGTAATCATGTGACATGAAAAATATCATTTCATGGTCATTAATATATCATATAATGTATTTCTAGTTATCATGGGAAAGACATCCTACACACCTGCTAGATCACATGATACGTAAAACAAGATAACACTTATCCAAAGTAAACAATTTTTGATAAAAAAAGTTGTTACAAAGAATAATAAATGGGAGATAGAAATGAAGATGTATATGTTGATCCTCATGTGTTCTGTGAAAACCATCCAAGACACTCATCAATGATGGGGTATGTCACCCAGGTCTCATGATATCCCTTCGACATACCATTGTGATCACATGATGTCATATGAACATGTTGAGGGAAGCCAAATGGAACTCCTTGGGCCTGTCACCCTAGTCATGCAATTCCCTATGATTATTCATCCATGCCTTGTGATGACCTTTGAATAATGACTCATGATTCATATAATGGAACTAGTTCATGCTTTATGAATATCGTGGTAGCACCCAGGCATGTCAACTGACTATAATGACACCATTCGAGAAAGCCGGCTAGGTATTTTCATGCCATCCATCCTTGTCATCCATGACATGTGACACAGACTGAGACATGTCAAATTGAATCTCATGACAACCTCAATATGAGTTAGGCTCTTCTTGTGATGACATAAGGGCATGTAAGATGGATCATGCGACACCCTCCACATAGGTAAGCCAGATCATGGGATGGCTTCTAGGACCGGCCAACTAGGTATTGTGATGTCCTCTAAACAAGTCATCCCTTATCATGTGATAACCCTAATACATGCCATTCAAGATTAAAGATTTCCCCCAGACAATACAAATAGATCACAATATTTCCTTTTCACATGTTAGGTAAACATTCTTCTACATGTCAGGAAGAAAACCCAGGAATATATATTAAATAATTAGTGCATTTTAGGAAATCAAGTTGGCCAAGTAACTAAGGAAACATTAGTGTGTAAGTCCTGACCAATGGGTAATATCAATGTGTAATCCCTAAACATAGGGAAACCATAGTGTGTAAGCCCCAAATATATGGGCATCTTTTGTGTGTAAGACCCAACCATCTATGTTATATTATATGTCTCTCTCTATAGGGTAGTCCCCGAACATAAGTCCCACATCTACAATCAATGAAATTGAATTTTTTCCATCCCGTATTTCTCATACATAGCATAGCTCATGTGGGCTTAAGGATATACGGTAATCATAACACTTACACCAAAAAACTCTAAAAAGACATGGGAAACCATAGTATGTTATCCCCAAATACAAGGGAAACGTTAGAGTGTAATCCCCAATCAACAGAAATAAAATAAATTGGATTCCTATAATAACTAGGATACATAGGATTCTAAACTAATGCCTAAGACCAGATAAACACCCATATCAATGTACGGTCCATGTCTCTGATAGTTCAACAATCAGGACCCAATCATTCATATAGGATGATCATTCTACCTCATCCATCGTCAGATTGAGAGACCAATTAAACTACTATAACATTGAATCCATAAATAATTAGGACAAATAGGATCCCTCTCCAAGGCCCAATATCCATACTAAACATCTCAAGGGTAGTCCCATTACATAAATATACACACCCATAATCCATGAGTGAAATCAATTTTCATCCTTTGTTTGTCACACCGAGTATAGATCATGTGAGAATAGGAATCCACAGTGAAATCCTCATTGTCATCATGAACCTCCACCAGGAAGGGAAATTTTAGAATTCAATCCTTTATGAGTGGAATTATATAAACACCCATCATACAAAGGTATCCTACAATTGGGATGCTCCCAAAGGTGTGATCAAACTATGATGTCTCATATTCCTGTAATAAAAATGATATGTAGGATGTCTCCTTAAGACTCAACCTCAAATATGTTGTTCCTCTGTTTCCACACATACACACTCTTATCATGAAATAAAACTACATAATTTTAATGATCTACATGTATTTTGATTCATGCAGTAACTAGGACATGTACGACCCCTCGTATTGGTGTAATCCCATCCTCAAAATATTTAACTACCTCCATACATGGAAGAATAATTCCAAAGAATTTGTTTTTATAATTTCAGTATATAAACCATTTACCAATCATTAGGGAAATATTTGGTGAACCTCATATATGTATAGTTCAATTTACTGGGAGGATCTCATTTCCATTGTTCATCGAAGAGATTCCCAAAATAGAGAATAATTACCCTAAAAATGGTGATATGAGCCCAACCTCCCATCTGCTTCACCAATGTGAGTCCCTAAGTGTCATTTTGTTTGAAAACCCAATTGACCAAATGCCTTTGTAAAATAGTTATATACCCAGTTATGAATGAGTAAACCGATGGGTGTTTCCATTAATATCGACAATGAACTGATATTAATGATGGTGAAAGAATTAAAATATGCATCAATGAACCATCTGGGCCGACCGAACCCGTATCAGTGAGGGTTTCCAGGTCACCTCTTGATACCTTTAAATAGAAATGGTAAACCCAATGTGAATCTATAAAATAAAAAATTATTTTTTATTATCCCTTGGGCCATTTTTTATTCCACTATATGAAAACAAAAATGAAAATCCCAATGAGAATCTCACAAATGACAGACCGACTAGTTCATCATCTATTAGGAAACATTGTTTTTTATACCCTACATAAGTAGAGAAGTGTGACCAGCATGATCTTATAGATGATCCTCTATAACTTATGTTATCATGAAATATGTCCTTATTCATTTTGGAAAATTCTAAATGAGTAGAATGGATTGATCAGGAATAGTAGGAAAATTAAGTTAACAATGAATATTTCATTGAGCACATTATTCCTAAGGTATTGAACTAATTGGTGATTTCGTTCCTTTTTGGATTTGTGACTAATGATATTCATAACATATAAATTTGAGACAATTTCTTCATCATCCTGTGATCACTCCAGTAATTAACCTACATTAGCAACCCCCATGGGTTGTAAAGCAATCTCATCATCTCGGAAGCTCCAATGACATTTGGAGAACAAAATTATTTGGTATTACCACTGACATGGTACAATCATGACCAAGGAAGCTACCCACGAGGTTCTCCAAGAATGAAAACTAAAAATTTATAATATCATAGAGAAAGATGCAGCTGAACCACTATCTCTCGTCACCACCACAAACAGATTTGGGATCTTCTCCCCAGTGCATGAAAAGAGCCACCTTCCATATCTGATGGAGGTGGACCAAGATTCCAAATATAACTTCATTATGGTTTAGGGGTCCACATGGAGTGTACCTACTATCCATTTTTTCTTGAACCATCCAACTAGTACCCACCAATCACCTACTGAGGGTACCACCCGATAGAATACAAAATCTGACACCCATGCCTGGGTAACAAGGAAGGATCATTAGGGGATGAAGGTTCTAGATATCCAAGAGATGGATCATATTTCCACTCCTACTGATGATGTCTTATAGCATATTTAGGAAGGGACTAGCAAACAGGATAATATCCCTAATGGTTTGGAACAATTCTATGGGTATATTCCCATAGGAGGCATGGGGGAGGTGCATATCCCTACCCCCATTCCCAAATTCCATCAGCATATTCTGGTGGATGAAGGAGGACAAAAGTGGGCACACATTCCTACTTAAATCAATGACATCTTCCAATTTATAATGGAGATGGAAAATGTGCAGGCTTATATCCCAAAAAACACTTTTCTAAAATTCTAATATATTTTAGAAAGGACTTAAGGACTCCACCATAATTTTCTAATAATATTGAAGATATAGTGACAATATCATATTCTTATCCGTACAGTCATGAAAACTCAACACTCTAATTATCATGATCAAATGGAATTCTTACTCCTACAAAGAAGAATTATCTGTATATTTTGATAAAATGTGATTCATCAAATATAGATAATATTCTCATTCCAACTAAGGCTCACTAAGTGATAGTGGAACATGCCTTGGGATATGGAAACATGCATATCGATGATTTTATGAGACATATTCCAGTTTCCCAGGATCGGTCTCACATCCCCATTATAGAAAGGCCTTACCATGTGAGAGGGTATCATGACCTGGGATAGGATCATATTCCCATCGATGAATTCCATCAGCATACTCCAAAGGCCTAGGATCAATCATATTTCCTCATTATGTCTTGGGATAACCAATTGATAGTGAAACAAGTACTTGTAAAGTCTCACAATCGTATCAGTGAATATGCCTAGAATATTCTAGTAGATCACATATGTCAGGCATACATTCCTACTTTTTTCCAATGAATGACTGCATCAACATCATTCCAAAAAAATACTAGAGGATTCTCTTACACATTCTTCCATTTTATAGTTAAATCTGCATATTATGATGGTGAATATATATTTGGAATATGCTCATATTGTTGATCAAATCAAGGAACACCTTTTGATAGCAGCACAAGAATCCGGGAAGGCTCATTTCCCTATCATGAAAGACCAGTGGAATATTGCAAAGGAACATGATCAGGCTCATATTCAATCCTTGATCAATGCTCACAAAGTGAGAATTGAACATGCCTTGAGACAGTTTCATATTCCTGTAAATAATGAGACATCTTATCAACATATTTCTGTAGATTCTCAGTAGAGGGATCATTCCCATACAACATCATACTATTATAATCATATTCCAGAAACAGTCACACATGGGGCTCCTTTCCTAGCACAATCCCCAAAGGCAAGTTGGCATATTCTGGCCATGACATAGAACATTCCCATATCCCTAATCTACTCAATTATACTATCCTTGATATATATTTAGACACATTCTTAACACCATGGGGGTCATTTGAGAATTCTATCGAAGTGAATGTAAAACAGGCTAATTACCGTGATAATAGTTATCATCATAGTATGGATATGGATCGCATGGGATATACTCCTAACATCCACCATGGTCAACATCCCCATGATTTTATCTCCCTTCTACATATAAATCATACCATTTCTAAAAAAACTCTATTTGAGATTTGACCCAAACTGCAACACCTTCCTTTTTAGAGGTTCTCAAAATAACAGATTCTATGGCATATTGTTCCCCATCAACATCGAGCAGCAATTTATTTCTGACATCATGTGACCTTAAGAATCATCTTATGTGGTATGACCTAATGGAGGCATGGATGTCTAATTATGTGGAGTCCCACATCGACATACAGATAGAGTTATCTAAAAACAACCTCCCCATCATGTTATGGCCCTATGAAACTTCATCATATGATATCCAAGATGAGATAGAAAAAAGTGCATGCCTTATCAACACCAAAATATGTCGGCTTCTCATCAGAAGATGAAGGCTATAAACCTCACTTATTTAGGATATTATGGTAACCATCATACCATCAAGATAATATATTGTCATATATGCCTAGATACTATCTCCATGGCAAAGGATCAAAATCCGAAAATGCACAGAACAAATGTGCATCAATCTTTTCTCCATGCATCAAAACTCTTCAGAATATGATCTCCAAATCCACATCTAGAATCTATATTTTAGGATGGGTAATTTATGGAGTGTTAAAATTTTCCACTCCCCTAGAACAAAATAACCCCTCCAATATGGAATATTGAACTATTATAGACTCCAATGAAATTCAAGGACTGGGTAATGATTTTGAATGTTTTTCACTACAAAAAAATCCTCCCACTTCAGTAGTTCTCAAATATCATGAATGGAGGTAGAGGATAGCCAACAAGAATTCCAACAAGGCTTTTCAAAAAAATATAAATTAATTTTAGATAGGGAGAATGATGTTTTGGTCAACCAGACAACTTCCCATGAAGAATCATTCCAATCCTGGGCTACCATCATAACTAGATCTTATATGAGAACTATAGTGCCAAATCAATAGGGTTCAAATAGAAGATACAACATCAAATTTACTAGAGAAGACCCCACTAACAGGGTCTTGAGAAAATATAACACCACCTCCACCACTCGGATAATTACTTCTAAAGAGGATTCGTGATACATTGCCAGTAGATGTGGAAAACCAAATCCCACTATGCTGGGGTCATTTATATCTCAATCAACATCACCAGTTTCATCATTCCCTGAAATTATCTTTGGGGAACAAATGTTGATTTGACATCAACCCCATCCCGCTTGGATGTGGGCATTTATATCTTTATGTTCATCCCGTGAGTCATCTAATCCCCGACTGGAATCAATGGATTCTCAATAATAGGAATAGTTGATGCCAACTATGGCCCTGAATAACCCCCAGCCCACAAGGATACATTAATTTTCATCATAATCATCACCACAAAGAAAATTAGTCTTTTCCAAGTTTCTAGGGGACGATGAACGATTGGAATTCAACCATATCCTCCCCCACAAGACAATCCTATACTAGTGAGGGCTCGTTCAGCAATCACGACCAAAAAATCCTGCAACGTTACTATTAATAAACCAAGACGTGGGGAATATAAGGGAAAGGAAATCAAACCATAATGGGTCCCCAAGACAAATTAGCCCAATATGGCCAAGGTTTGAAATAACGGACTGAATGAATAAAGTGTTGATTCTACATATTGTAATGAAATTAATGGAATGATCAGTGTTTCCTAACATGCCTCTATAAATTTCATCACTATGAACATGTCAAATATTTCGTAACAAGACACGATTGAATAGGGTCATAATTTAGAGAATCCAACCCAATAGAAGGTTGATTTGGATTCACCAAATGAGGATGTACTCACCCAAAACAAAGATGACTCTAGAACCTGAAACCACTAAATGTTGAATTGCAATCTCTATAGTCGAACATTGAAAAAGATAAAGGAATAAACAAATTACAAACAAAAAACCGAATAGTTGAGGGTCCACCCATGGAAGAACAATTATCAGAATAATATACATAGATACATGATCTTAGAGAGTTCAACATTAAGCTACTCAGGAAAAAATTCCCACAAGGTATCATCTTCAAGAAGAGAAAAATATTCTCCTACCTATATCTAATCAACCAGAAAGAATGGTATCTGAGTATCATATTGGATCCATATCCAGGAATCCTATTTATAGAAATGAGGATGTCTAAAATTATTTTTACTTCCCTTTTTTGCAGTGATAGACTATCCCTTATTAGTGAAATCATTCAGCCTATGGATGACTCAAAAATCCGAGGGAGATCATGGTGGGGCCAACTCAATAACCACTGCCTACTCCCTTCATACATGAGGTGTCTCAGATAGTAGTTCCTCTAGATTTTTAAAACAAAATATATTCCTTAGATATGCTGATGGAGGCCATGGAAGGGATATGCACACATGTGTATCCTAAGAGAAATCCATTTCCAAAATGGGTAGATGACACCATTCCTATACCAAGTTTTGGAAATACATCCTTATCTACATTTGAAAGCATAGGTGATCCTGAATATCATCACACCCACTTCATGTCTTGATGTATCCTGATGATAGTACCTCGAGATCACCAAGATGAATGAAAATTGAGGTTCTTTGTACAGATTCTATCAGGGCCATCTATTTTTTGGTATAGTAGTTTTCCAGTAGGAACCATTGCAGGATGGGAAGACCACATTCATCATTTTGTTTATCAATTTAGTTCCACACAGAGGAAAATTATGATCTTCGACCTAAAAAAGTGAAAAAATGTGAATATGAGAGGCTTCCTGAATTCATATTAAGGTGTAAGGGTTTAACCTATTTATTCAGCATCCAGATCTCAAAGGAGTAACTATTGAAACATTGTATAGAAAATTATAGGGATGAGTTACAAGAACCTATGATACTGTTGAAATGTTCATGAGGATTTTATAAGTTTGCATAAATAAAATAATGTCTCAAAGAATCAATTTGGTAAACCCAACCTAAACATAAAATCAAGCCTCTAGGGTAGGGTTAATGGCTTGGAAAATCAGAAGATGCAGTTTTCACTCTCAATATAGTTGTTGTGCATATCAAAACACCTTGGTAGGTCCAATACAACCCACCACCTCTTATAGAGTGATCGATACCACAGAATTACCATCATCCAGAAGCACAGACAAATCAGGGTCAGTCAATATTTGAGGTAATGATAAATAAAGTATACTCTATGAGAAATGAACAAGTCCTTGGTTATTTCTTGGTTGACATGGATAACATCCGACTCATGTAACCACATCCCATGAGGCCTGAAGAGGTCAACCTCACCGACCATCCCAACTACTTACCTTTCAATAAAAGGATGTGTGTGTTATTATCAATGACTATTTAATTATTAAATATGTCCAAAAAGGAATATTCATTTCTGGATAGGTTCTATAAGGTAATTCCCCAATGTAGGTGGAATGCATAATTCTTTTCTGATCAGATTAAGAATATTATTGACAGAATTCCCCGAATGGTAATACATGAATGTTGGACAATTGGATGACTCAAAAAATGATTTACCAAGACCATGCGAACCAAATATGACTGATGTGTAGACCCAAAATAGTTCCACCTCTTGAAGAGGAATAAAAAAATATACCTCACTAAAGTTGGAGTGTCTAGTAGAAGATAGAAACAATAGAAGAGTGGGAATCATATTCCCTACCAAAGAAAGCTTTGAATCTCACTAACTTCTTCCATGTAACACCCCAACATAAGAACCACTCCACAAAATTGAATCATTCTCAGACAAAGAGCCTATATTTTATTTATTTTTTCAATGTGAAAGAATTGGAAGACCCCTTCCACGATGATGAAAATGCCTCAAAATAATATTTTCCATCATATAATCGGGGAATAGGAGGTCGCATGCTCCCAATACAATGATACAAGGGATAAAACAGATGTTCTTATAACCAATATTTTTTGAATATTACCATGGAGAACATATATATAGGTTTTCATCATTGGAAAGAACTCCAGTGGTCTCAATGTATATAAGGTGGTGTCCCAGAACTCTCAAGTAGTCACTCAAGTCTGATTGTCCTTCATGACGGGATAGCGGGGATTCATTCATCCAAACAACCTAGAAATAGGGATGGTCAGCTAGTCCTGCACAACTAATAAAAGATACATCATTGACCCTAGAACAAGAACTCCATCCAACCAGCACAAATTCATCAGATCTTAAGGTGCATATCTAGGAGAAACCCCACATCGAGATGTGTTGACCTCTGGAACAAAAGTTTGACGATCTGAAATAGGCAGCGGTAATCCCATCTAGTAAATCATTCCTCGATGCACTCCATCTTTAAAAAGAAGTTAGGGATGCACTTTTTGATGTCCTTTGGAGCCCATAGTAATTTGAGATAGATTTCGTTGCAGCTGAGGTGTATCAAGTGGAGACCATGTTATTTGAATTTCATGCCACCATCCCATTCACTGTCCAATAATAGGAAGTGGTCCTGCAAGGGAACATCAAACCTCTATATGATTTGAAAAAACACAATAATTTGAACATCCAAAGGCCCTTGATATAGTTACAATATCGACCTAATACTAGTTTGAACCCTAAGCTATTAGGAATTTGGTGATGGGGATTTTCTCTCCCAATCCAGGTCATTCAATGGTATGATGAATGAGAGAAAATACCTCTCAAGAAGATCATGATCAATTCTTAGTTTTTGGATCTTACATTAGATGTTTACTTTATGGTGATAAAGAAAAACACCACATAAAATGTCTTTCATGGGATTCTCTATATCTCTATGCACCTGGTGGTAATATTAAATTCCATCAGTATTTTAAGTACCCCATTGATTGAGAAGACATCATAATTTATGGTGATAGATATCCATTTGAGACTTGTGGAGACACATATTCTAATAAAGATTTATACAAATAGGGAGGAAAGAAATTGGTGTTTGATGATGATACACAGGTTACAGACCCCAATAGACTGGGGAGCGCACTATCAAATCCTTAAAGTATGATCGATAGACACTATGTACTACCCATAAATCATGTCAAGGTAACAAACCTAATCCTGGTGTTCCAAGATCCTTCTGTCCCCAGAAACATCACAAAAGAAAATCAAATTCAAAATCTCTCTACACTAACTTAGGAAACCGGGTATGATAATGTCTTTTTTCATGGCCTCTCTCACCCGATAGTGAAAGAGGACCCCCCATATTTCAATCTTCATCTGAAAATAACTTCATAGACTCTTAGATGGAAGAAGATGAGGATAAACTCAGGAATTCCCCTCCCTCAATTTTGGAAATTCTCTCAACCACCATAAATAAACTAAAGAATATAAATTTGGGAACATACGCAGACCATCAACGTACACTAATTAGTGTTTCCATGCCCCTCAAAGAGTGATATATGTACATCACATTTATAAAGCAGCACTAATATGCGTTTTCCTAGAACCACACAAAAGTTCCCAGACTGAATCCAAATGTGCCTACACCCCATCTCGTACTACCCAATGAGCATTGAGACTTTAGGAAGGAATCCAAGAGGATGAAAACATCTCATTCCCCCAATGTAGAGGCGGAAGAGGAAAAGTTGATCAAAGATAACTATTTGGGAGAAGTGAAATACCCATGATGTATTTCCCATATCGTCCCCATCACAAAAAAGAATCAGAATATTAGGGTCTACATTGACTTCAGAGGAATTAATTGGAATTTACCAAAGGATGATTTCCCACTGTTGATCATATATATATTGATTGATGCAACTAATGGATTCCAATCTCATTGTTTCATGGATGGGTACTCAAAATAAATGAATATGGCCCCTAAAGATGAAGAGTCCCCCACCTTCCAAGAACCTCAGGGGATCTATGACTCTTAGGTATGACCCTTTGGCTTGCAGAATGCTGGCTCCACAAAACAATATGCCATGAATCATATCATTAAGTTGTTCTAGGGAATGATAGTTGAATGTAATGTAAACGAACTGATGGTTAAATCCTGATAGAGATGTGATCACTTCACGAACTTGAAAATAGTCTTGAAAAGTTGTTGAGTATAGTGTGAATACTAATCCTTTAAAATGATCATTTGGTGTAACATCATGGAAGTTCCATAGTTTTGTGGTATTCCACTACATCATCAAGGTAAAAAAAGATAATAATAGTGTTATCTTAGAAATTTCACCCCCATAAATATCAATGAATTGAGGGGAAACCAAGTATACTTTTCCTGTATTTGATGATTCATTACCAACATAGAGGAAAAGACCTACCCATCCTCAAGATAATGAAGAATGGAATTACCTACCAATAGGAAAATGACTTCAAAGAGGCCATTGAATTTATCAAGCAACATCTTTGGTACCGACCAGTCATAATTCTCCCGATGGAAGGGATTCTATTCATCTTATATGTGGCCACCATAGAATGCTACTTGGGTTCCCTTCTCACATAGAAGAATGATATAGGGAGAAAGAACAGTCTCAATTACCTCTTCCATACCATGAAAAGTATTGAGATCTGACACATTGATGTGGAGAAAAACTTCCTTTCACTCACATTCAATGTGAAAATCATAAGGTATTACATGTTGCACCATAAATTTTATCTAGTCTCTCGTATTTATCCACTCAAGTACATCCTTAGACATCCTATGCTAATTGGTCTCTTGGCCATATGGGTAGTCTATATTCATCAATACAACATTTAGTTTGAATCAAATAATTTAATGAAAGGGAAAACCCTATATATTTTCATTACATCACATCCTTCCCCAAAAAATACATTTGTGGAAATTGAGTTTCAAGATATAGAGGTCATCCATTCCCATGAAACTCCACATACATGGAAGATGTATTTTGATGGTGTCTTCTGAAGTCTTATTGAAAAGAGGATGGAAAACCCAAAGATTGATAGGGTTGGCATAGGGATCATATTTTTCTCTCCATACAAAGAGGTTTTTCTTACTCATTCCCAATATCTGAAGGCTACACAAATAACAAGGAAAAGTACCAAGAACCCATTTCATGCTTGGAACTATCCACATTACTATAAATAGCCTACATAAATATCATATGGGGTTTGGAGATAGTGATAAGGACGATCAATGGTGAATATTTCATCAAAAAATAAAAAATCGCCCCTCTCACTTGCAATGTCATGGGATTGATTGAAGAGTTCCCTTTTGAGCCCACATTGCATCATGTTATCTGGTAAAAGAATTATCACATCAATGCATTGTCCAATGCAACCACCATCCTGGATAGCCATGATTGGGAAGAAGCAATCATTCATATCACTCATTAAAGAATGGTCTCAATGATCATCGACTATGATATGGATCAAATAATTCCGGTTAATAGTGTCCCTAATAATGATGAAAAAAAGACCATCCCTAGATGTATGGATCCCTTAATCATTTATCTATAATATGGGTCTCCCCCAAAAGACCAAGCAAGAAAGAAACATAATTGATGTCATGCAGAGAACATTACACTACAGGATGGTCGAAATGACCATAAATCCCTCTACAAATGAGGATTTTATAGAATCCTCCTCAGATTCATAGCATAAAAAGATATTTACATCATCATGGAAGAAGTCCATGCGGACTATTATGGTGCCCATCAGTCTTTGACCTGGATTTCCCATCAATTCAGGAGGTTGAGATACTATTGGAAAACCATGATACAAGAATGTGTGGAGTTCACCATGAAATTTCATTTGTTCCAAATTCATTCAAAATCCATCCAATAGCCCTCCATATTTCTATCCAAGTCATAATATTCATGGAAATTTTTTTTGGGGGATGGATGACGTGGGACCACATCCCCCAGCCACTATTAAGCCGTTAAAGAACATCATTAATACAACCGACTTATTTTTAAAATGGGATGACTGAATACCTCTCAATGGAGTTTGGATGGAGAATATCATCAACTTAATAATGTCCTATATCATCACCAGGATCGGGGTACGTCACACAATATTAATAGACAAAGACACCAACTTATGTTCTACATAATTGATGAAGCTTTACTAGAAGTACATCATCGAGTCCAATCATTAAACTCTCTATAGTAAAGTGGAAAATTAATAGATATGGTCCTCTGATAAGAAAATATTAAATATACACCTAATTACGGAGAATAAAAAATAACAATTCTTTGCCACAAAAATCCTCCATGATCAATGGGCCTACCAAACCACTACGTGTACTGATACACAAGAAACTCCATACTTATTAGTGTTCAATACTGAGGTAGTGTTACCCATATATGTCTATATTCCCTACATCCAAATAACTATATAATGATAGCTCTTAGATAATGATAAATCACAAAATCATATAGATAAATTATAATAGCATGACGAGAATAGGTTGTGCACATTGCACAACCTTGAGGTGCATCAGAATCTGATTACATGGGATATCAATAAAAAGGATCACCTCTACTCATTCCTCTAAGGGAAAATGTTTTGGGATCCTTAATCCCCAATGATACTAGGAAAGAATACCCTAAATATGTGACCCAAATGGATGGTACATTACCTCATAAAAATTTCTATCATAATGTGGGTTACTCAATGGACACAATGGATGGGGAGTGTGTCACACAACTAACCAATGTGAGGTTCATCAAGAAATACATTTGATATATTTTAGAACAAGTGAGTGAACATTAGATTAATTCTCTCTATATATCCTGGGTACATGATGTTAAAATGTACTAGCTTGTCTATATCATATGATTTTAAACTCCTTGGATGATATCCTTGCTGCATGGCATTAAACTACACAGTTCCTCAAGAAATATGTGTGTTTTGATTTTATCCATCACATGATATATATTAAATCAAAAGACATTAGTTTTGTTACTAGACACAATTATATTTCGTTTAATGTTGGCCACATTCTTAACAAATCATGTTAAAGTACACGATATATGTCATTTTCCCATGACTCTAAACTGCACAGGTGTACTAGAGCGACATATGTCTTGATTCTCATTTACAATGAGTTACGTAAGGATACAAAAATCCCAATTCTTGGTCTATCCACCACATGATAAAAAATTCCTATTCCCTACTCTTATTCTCTCCTACATGGTTAGAGGAATCCCTACCAATCCCATGTTTCTCACAATGAGCATCGCTCATGTGGGGTTAGGAGATCCAGTAAGGGTATTCCTGTACAAGAAAGTAATAACATATTTCTTCAGGATTAACTGGGTATTGAATTCAACACCTTATATGTATACCATGTCTCATCACCACATGACATTAAACATTATAGTTAATTTATCATGCATAACATAAAAATGCACACAGCTGTAGACCTCACCCATGAAGACCTCAACAATTGGTGTTTTTCTTCTACCATATCTCTATCCATTATATCCCTATTTTTATCAGGGATCCCATATCCTTTACACATGACATTGAACAGAACTATACTTCAAGAAAAATGTGTTTCTTGATTACTATCCTCATGAGATATGTAACGACGTCCAAATTTTCACCCTCAGGCTCAACTAAAACATCCCCATTTTCCACATCGGTCCATCTGCATTCTTTCTATCTGACGATAAACTACACAGCTTCTTAAGAACTACATTTAGCTTGATTCCTTCCATCACATGACACATAGTGATGTCTTGATCTCTAATACATGGATCATCTACACTAATAAATATAAATAATCTCTACATCTACATATGTGTCAAACCGGTTTAGATTATTTACCATTCAAGAACTTCTTGTGACCTGATTCCTTCCCTCACAAGACATGTAGTGACACCCAAATTTTCATCTCTAATCACATTCATAATAAGAAGTTATAAATATTCTACCCTCTTGGTGTACAGGTCATCCATACATAGAAGAATTCATTTATAACTACTTGTGTCTTGACTATCATCCTCATGAGATATGTAGTGAAGCTAGGATTTACCTCCATGGGTCCAGCCATATATATCCTCTTCCCCATCTATCCAATTGTTATTACCATATGATAAGAAAATAATAGGGATATATCCTTATCACATGACAATAAACATCACATAACATGTCTTTACCGCCTTACAATAAACTACACTTATCATGTTCTTACAACTTGATGTTAAACTTCAATGAATATTTCCTTACTACATGATAGTAAACTACATGGAACATGTACTTACCACGTGATGTTAAACTTTATGGAAGGAAATATATCTCCACTGCATGAAAATAGTGTATGCAAACCACCACCCATATTTCATTCCTTTTCAAATCACCACAACAACATTACCTCGGTCAACTAGAATATTAGGTGAATCCATCGTCTTTTAAATAACCTAAATACATATAACATACCTCATTCCTTGATCACATTAGGTTATCACAAACTTACATGGAACCTAGATAAAATAACTATCTTCAAGAACCCTTTTATTGACTATACATAAAATCCCATGGCTATTTGATAAGATCCTATGGTTTTCAACCAAATGTGTCTCTATATAAAAAGGACATTCCGGTTACTGTGATCTCTGGAACCATGAAGGAATAACACAAAACCTTAGTGTGATCTGAACCTTTCCTAGTATGATTGTCCCATATGATCACTTATGACCTGATAACCTCAATCCATGATTTAAAATATTTCCATCTTATGTTCAGAATGATGATAGGGTACTCTTAACCCTTGGAATCCTTATTAGTCTCTTGTGTATCATCCCCGATATTATTTCTATGTGATCCAAGACCATATAATTCTTGAAATTTGGTAAATTATGAATGACCTAAGTCTATATCCTATAATTGTAAAAATCGCAAGACATCAAACTATTAGAAAAATGGACACAAAACATTTCTTGTTAAAAACCTGTAAATGGATTCCTGAGAAAAATTCAAGTATTCACTCTCTAAAATCTTCACCTTCAGAGTTTAAGAAAAAATTAGGGTGCAAATAATTAAGGCATAAAGCTCATAGGGACTACCCAGTAACCCTATTAAAAGTCAAGCTATGCTCTATGGACCCCCTAGTTTAGGAAAATGCTAGTGGAAGAGTATTTCATAGATCCTTTCCACATTAATAGGTTCCCTAAGTGATGGAGCACCTTTTAAAGAACATGAACCTTTCTGGATCTTAATATTTCCACAAATTAAACTTCATGATTTGGGAGCCTTGAATCACCAAAACCTTTCATGGCCTTTGGAAAGGATACTAGACTTTAAGGAACCATTGATTGACCATGAATACATGCCCACAGATCCAGTATATATCCATATATCCTTAAAACACTTGTGTTACTATGCTAATAGGTCATTCCAATCTTTATGGTACCTAATACATCTATTGTAGAAGTAAATACCTTAGTGTGATCTAAACCACTTCTAGTATGATTTTCCCATATCATTATCCTTACTCGAGCACTTAAAACCATGACACACAATCCCCACACCAAACTATCCTAGTGGATTAGATATTCTTGATGTTAAATAATTATGTTTCATATAATTACTCAAGGATGTATTGTGATACTTCATTTTCAATCCATTAATGGCCCAAACCTTGTGATTTGAAAGTCCATCGTATAGGAATCGAGCTTCTCAATCAAGAGCTGAGTTACCCTATGGTGTATGATCTCGTCCTAGATAGCCTTCCAATACTACCCAACCTCATAATATAGATGTTGGTGACTTCTCAAATCTTTCAGGCCCCTCAGATATGATTGAAGATCACCTTTTTATAATCATGATACCGACACATGAGGTCCTTGACCCAACAACTAAAAGGCATATGCTCCTTGCCATAAAGGATATTAAATCCTTCTGAGTCCTAGAAACACCCCGAAAAAAACTGGAATATTATAATGTCATGGTAACTATCTGTAATATCTGTATGATCTCATATCCATGAACACAAACTTTTGTCTTATGATTTACATCATATGTATTCCTACTATCTAGGATAACCTATCATCCCTAGTATTTCTCCATCCAAATGATATTGACTCCATAAACTTTCCATAGCACTTAGAAAAGATACGCAACTTCGATGACTATTTCTTGAAACTTCATACATTCCTTTGGCTCCTTCATATGTGTCGTTGGCCATCAACCGAATGAGTCACTCAGCAAAAAGTGCTTTTTGATCCTTGTGATCCCTTAGTAACACCCCGATAGTACCTAGAACCCCAATGTGTTTTGGATCATTCATGGAATATTTTCAACATATCACATGATCATTAATGATTTTCAATCTCATTGACCTATCAAAATCAATGTCATTTCTGAGATAAATTTCCCAAAATGAAATTGATATCGGGTCTGAGATAAAAGACCCTAAACTAAATAAATATCATGTCCGAGTTAAAAGATCATAAACTAATAAAATATTAGTTCCTATCTAAAAGACCATAAACTAAAGAAATATATGGTATGATCTAAAAGACCATAAATTTTTGATATATCATGTCCTAGATGAAAGACCCTAAGATAGTGAAATATCATGTCTAAGGTAAATAGACCATAAACTATAACTCGGTAAAAATTTTGTATAAAAGAGCATGTAAGGTCCATCATATGGCCTCATAAAAATAAATCTATTCTTTCCAATCCTATCTAATTTGAAAAAATAAAGAGTACCCTCACTCTAGGAAACATATTCTACCTGATTATCTTTCTGTGATATAGGAAATCTCAAGATAACTGGAAAAAATACACCGATTGAGAATGTCATGTGTGTGGGAATTCATAAGAAATTCTCAAAATGAATTTTTTATGATATAAATATTTGGATCCAGACATTCTGTTTTTATCATTTTTACGCAATGGATGCATACTATTGAAAATCCATGTAATATCTAATCAATGGAATGTAACGAACATCATGAATAAAAGGAAATTTGGACAACACATGTACTGTTTATAAAACATGTTCATTAATATCATACAAATGGAGGAATATACACATGTTGGATCCCCCCTACGAACGTATGATCAAAATAAAGTTTGAAATTTTATTAAACCATCACAACATATTCTCTAACGATTCCTTGAGTTTAGAAAGCCTCTGCTCCAGGGAAGCCACAGATTGGAATAGTTGATCGGCAAACTCAGTCTCTGCCTCCATGGAATGTTGTAGCTCTTCTCCCCATAGGTACGACATCAAGGCTAGCTCTTTATGCTAAATTGATGACTAATTGATGCTCTAAAATTGTATTTCCCGACATATTGGTACCTGGATTGTTCTGCTTAGAAATTGATGATTTTATATTGAAGATGATTAATTTCATAAAGGAGGTGGTTGGTTGGGATCTTCCAAGCATTTGTTGCATCCTAGTGAGAATTCACATCCACCGCTTGCTGGGAATATTCATTCATAGAATCAAACCAATTCTACATAATTATAGAGAAAGACTCAGCATCTTCTACCATCAATTCAAAAAAAAATTAAATGCACTTCCAAAATGATACAAGATAAAAGTATATTGAAACTCATACCATGGGATGATCCCAACCTACCACCTTCATTATTTGTTCCCTAGTCACTTCCAAATTCTTCACCCACAACTGTACCATTGGGATTATATTTATGTGGAGTAGAATTGAATATTATTCATCATCATACCACTCCATCAACACATATAATGGATGTTAATATCGTTTCATTGTCACTATGACACCGTAAAAACTGAAGTAATCCTATACTCACTGATTACTTGGGGACTGGGTAACCCTTTTCATCAATAGAATTTTGAAGTGTACATAGGAAAACGAGTCGGTGAACCAGTAGGGAGAGAAGTAGTTGAACATTGGTACCCTTTGAAGAAATTTCAAGGCCTCAAATAAAATCTTTCATCTCCTTAGTGTGGTATTCAAAAGTAATACCTCGAGGGGAAATGATATACCCAAAACCTTCCAAAAGAACCTTTGAGTAACACAATAGATCCCAAAGATCCCCCAATGAGAATGAATCCTTACAGACCTCCCACTATTTAGAATTGATACAAAGCAATAAATCTAGTACAGCCACCCCCTAGAACTACATTAATTATAGCTATAACTGTTGGTGCTTCTTCTGATAATGGTAATAGTTTTACTTCTTTACAAGGTTCCATGGGGGTTTTTAGACGTTTAGAAGGAAAATTCTTTCAGGGAATGGTAGTTTACTAAGTAGTCTTTGGTTGGAATGTCTATCTTACAAAGTTGGATAATTGTCTGATGGGATATGAAAAGATCCTAATGTCTATATTACAACGAGATTATCCAATTACTACATCACAAGGAGGAAGGTGAATCTACTAACCAGTCACTTTTAGGATAAACACTATCCAGAACTGGAGATATATCATTGAGTTTTCCTTGGATATAACATAAACCAAAGGCTGAAACATTGATTTGACACATAATAATTGGTAGTTGAATCGGAACAGTGCACACCACTCTCAAATGATGTCTCCATTAATACGAGTAGAAAGAACTCCATCACAGAGTGAAATAATATAATCCATTTCCTCGATATTAGACCCACCATCATCTCTTTTGGGTAGTGTTCCATAATTCCTAAAATAGAATCGTTTATAATGTCCCACATAATCTCAAACAACTAGGTCCTTCAATGGACTGAGTATTACCTCGCAAATGCATTTCAATAATGGTAAAATAGGGGAATTAAGGATACCTAGGATTTTTTGGGTACTTATAACCTCCCATGTGAGCCCATATCTGACCCCATAAAATATGAAAGGGGACCACAATCCTATACGGAGAGTTACCATTATAAATGTGATGCAGAAGGAGATAAATTTTGGACAGTACATGGGAAACTAGCCTGATATTCTCCCACATTACTATATGTTGGGGCTCAGAGCCTGGGGCCATAGCAGAAGTCGTCGTTGTAGAAACACACAGGAGGAGAAGATTTCACCCGATGGATTTTTATCACCTGAAGGAATTTTATTACCCAAAGGAATTTTACACATCACCGGAAGGATTTTTAACAACACCCGAAGGGATTTTACAATGCACCCGAAGTATTTTTCACTCAACACACAACACCCATGAATGTACCATTTTTTCGTACCACCGATCATCGTAATCGGGACACGCCACTTGATATCTAAAACCAAGAGACTTTTGATACATGACATATTCATGAATCTATTTGCACACCATCATAAAAAATTATCTCTCCATCAACGCACGTCATCATATTCATGCACACACTTTAATTCTCTATCATTGACACACCATAATCTCCATCATCATCGCCTCTGCTTCATTCGTCTTAATCATCTTTGCTTCACACATGTTACCGCAAACGCGACAACCCCTTCCTCATTTATCTCTTGGCAGCTACATCTTTACCAGACCACATTTCAAAACATGATACCACATCTTCTGATATAGACACCTCTCCCATATCTCCATTAATGCGGTCAACATTCATTATTCCACCAATTAATATTGCGAATAACTCTTCATTAATGTTGGGAAAAAATCCTCCATTAATGTTGAGAAAATCCCTCCATTAATAATTTTCCCTCTCCTCATTATTTGAATTATAAATCACTAAATCCAAACACTATTGTGGTAACCATTGTAAATGTGGAGACCCTAACTCCCCCTTTCCCCTTTTTTAGATACTGTTACACACATAACTAAAGGGAAATGAATTTGACTAGTTGAACAAGTTGATCAACCTTGCGGATAACTTTCCATCCCCACTCTATGAACATTCATCCTTTAACTGAGTGCTAGTAAGCAACTTGTAAACTATTGTAATCCTTCATGAGCCATGTATTTTGATTTCTAACCTATGGCTCAAATATAGCCTTCTTAATGATGTCATCTTCCCATGTTGTCTAATAGATATCTTCCCCATGAGGAACGCCCTTTGGTTGGTCCATCTCATCCAATAAAAGAAACTCCTAGGTTAAAGGAGGAGCTCACGTCACCTCATCCCAAGTGGATTTTTGATTAAAGAACTCCTCATACATACCTCCATGTATAGGTGAACCGTAGATCTATTCCATGTCCCAAAAACTGGTTCCAACATCTCCATGTGTGAGGTGAAAACAATTAATATCTGGTATCTAACGGTAGAGTAGATATATTAACATAAGCTTTCTTTAATTAGAAGACATATGAAATATCTAGATACCATCATACATTCCAATATTCTTCCACTCCTTGGAAAATATTTAAATAATATATTGATTCAAGATGGTACATCCCAAGTCTAGTCCATAGTTACCCTTTAATTATAATTCCCAACTAGAGATCCACCCAAACATCTGATCATAGGTGGCCATCCACATTATTGAGAGTTACGTATGGAATTTATGATCAGGTACATGATCGGTCTCACTAAATTTTTAAGGAATGAATGTTATTCAATTATTATCCTCATGATCCCCATAAGAGATAAAGTATCTCGTGGAGAATTATTCTCCCAGAAAGATCTCTAGGTTCTCTAGATCTAGGAAGAGGTTTTGAATGATGAATTCGGTAGTGGAATTGGAACATAATTAGTAAGACCATACCCGTGAAGGGGTAGAAAGTGTGAAATGGGATAGTTCTAGAATTTTGATCCCATAACATTATCAGAACTCATTGAAATAACAATAAAGAGCTATATAATGAACGATCCATACTTGATACTATAGCATCATAGTGGTAAATCACTGCTTTCATCTTCTTCTTCATAAGTCTATGGGAATATCTATGAGAAAAAGAAGCCATTAGAACAATATTACGTGATATATGTTTTTAAAAAAATCATCTCAAAATCAAAGACATAACCCAGCAGCATCAAACACATCACAAGAGCTAGTAAGGGGTTTGTGAATCACAGAAGGAGTTCATGAATCACTAGGGCTTTGAAGGATTTGAGGGTCACATAACCCACATAGGGAATCTCACAATTCCATGACCACTTTCTAGACTTGTGATTATGTGACTTGGACAAAGTCAATTGAATCACATCGATCATATGATTGAACCGGAGAATCCCACAAAACCCTTTAGAAAATCACTTTGGTCATGGTAAAAGTTCATGAAAATACCAATGTATTGATTTTAATTGGAATGGATAGATTAATGAGCAAGAAAATGTCTTGCAGTAGATCCCCAGAAAAGTGGACTCGTGAAAAGGGCTTATGAACAACGCTCATAGACTGGACTTGCATGATAATATAATGATGGACACACATAATAAAGGAAAAAGAGATATTGATCTGTAGAATTGTTAGAAAATGGATAAAATATCCCTCTATTATCCTATATATAGATTATTTCAAGAAATACCAAATGTATCCCACTAGAACAAATATTTTCTATGACATTGGCTCTTAAAAATGCTAAACACTCAGGTAAGAATTTACATTCCTCCGAAAAATCCTTTTTCCAGGTATATATCTCTCTTGAGGGGAGTAATTTTTTGATATCCACCAAATGAGAATCCAAAAATTGACAGTGGAATAAATAACAGAATATAGGAATTATTTTCCCCAAAATAGAAATGGAATGAGAGGATAGTCGAGACTTGTGTATCGCGTGAGCCTCTAGGGGACTTTCAATCTTGTTACCATCATCAGGTCATGTGAAAATTTTAAATGCATCATATAACCTATGTCGGATCCCATTAAAACACCCTTAAAAAGTATTATTACTATTGTGAAGACTCTCCAAACAACTGGTGATCATGCAGTTGTAGCCGACTATGATCCATTAGGATACGAGGTTTTTCATCTATAGACACTTAAAAACCCATCCAAAAATTCATTAAAAATTGGAGAAAATATCCAAAAGGTGGGGGCATATTGGTGTCATGAGAGAACATGTGACGCATCACCATGAAATAGAGTAAATGGACTTCACATCATTCAAGAAATATAAATTGAACCTCATACTTTTTAACATAAAACAAATTAAATAAAATGTGGAGGAGGAATAATCCTCTCACGGTCATAAAACCCTTGGAATGTGCTAAGTAATTCAATTTCATGGTATTGAAAGACTCTTGGAAATATCAAACAGAACCCTTGAAGGATGATAGAAAAACCATCCTTATCTCATGGAAGTCCAAAAAAAGAAACTTGAGATCATGTGAAGGCCTTCTAACATGTGTCTGGATCTCATGAAGGCCATTGGAGATGTAAAAAGGAAATCAATTTAGTCCTTCGACATGTCACACTTGATTCAATGATCCCCCATTTTCAGAAATAATCCAATTAAGGAAACAATAATGAGAGGTAATCATGGTAGCTGAAAATATAGTTACACCCTTAGAATGATCCAAGACGGATACTCTCACAGATGCATCATGCTAGATCCCTTCACTGACTCCATCTAATATTCACACCAAATACACCACGCTAACTGGTGATCAACCAGGGTGGAGAGGCCTATAAATTTTCCATCTGATCATGAAAAAATAATGACTACTCCATGGGAGAATATATTCAGCAATATACAGATGAATGAACCCTCATAACCTCACATCGGTGCTAGAGAGGATTTCTCTGAGTAGTGAATCTCATAACTAGTAATTTCTTCATTTGGTAAAAGACCATAGAACCACTGTTGTAATCATGAGAAATGAATAAGCACTTCGAGTGATCCATCATATTTCACACAAATGGATTCTGGTAGGACATGTGAAAGAGATCCCGCATAGCTACTAGATCACATGAGACATAACAGAAGGTAAGATTGAACAAAAATAAGGAATTCACGAAATAAATTCTATAGCTAAGAATAATAAAAAAGATACACAAATGAATACATATACATGAATACTAAATAATTATTCATGATCCATCCAGGACACATGAAAATTCTAGGGTATGAAACCTTGGTCTCCCGACACCCCTTCGGCATACCATGTGGATCCCATGAAGTCCACTGGACTTGTTGAATTATGTAAAATGGAACTCCCTAGGCTTGCCAATCATGACCCGTGAATCCTGTAGGGAACACCATCCATTATTTTTTATGGTCTCATGATATGTTGAATGAATCATATAATGGCACTGATTCATGTCAGCTGAATCTCACAGTACCACCTGGGCTTGTTAATTGGTGCTCACATCACCCTTTAGGCACTCCATCTAGGTCTCATGATGCCCTCTAGGAATTTCATTCAAGACATACAACACACTCTAAAACATGTCACATTGACTCTTGTGATTACATCTATATGTGTCAGAAAACTCTCATAATAACACCGGGGAAAGTTATCTAGATCAAACAACACCCACTAGAAAATCCATCTAGACCGTGTGATGGATTCCAAGACTAGCCAACCAGGTCGGGTAATGTCTTAGAGAAAAGTTGTCCCATATAATGAAACAATCTATACACATGCCATCCTAGATATGTTATGCCCATCTGTCAAGAAAAACACATCACAACATTTCATTTTCACATGTCATAAAGGCATTTTCCAGCATATCAGGATGATACAAAGTCATGTTGAGTAGATAATCAGTTCATGTCAGGAAGTCAAGTAGTCCAGGTAGCGGGGGAAATGTCAGTGTGTAAGCCCCAACCAAAGGGAAACATTAATGTGTACTCCTGGTTCAATGGAACTGTGAAAAATCTGATTTTTGAAATAAATAGTATGCATAGGATGCATCCCTAGAGTCAAAGATATAAATAAAACCTCCAGTGGGTTGTCCTAATACATATGAACCGAACCTATATGAAATGAGATTGAACATTTGATATCCCTTGTTTCCCATATTGACTCTAATCATGTGATCTTAAGGAATTGAAATGATCATATCATCTCCACCATAAATAGATATAAATATAGGGAAATGTCAGCGTGTAAGCCCCAACAATAAGGAAATATCAATGTGTATGCCCCAAATATAAGGGGAGTGTTAGTGTGTATGCCCCAACTATGAGACTAATATGATAAGTCTCGCTCTATTAGGTTGTTCTTGAACGTATAACCCACATCTAAGAGAAATGAAATTTATTATTTTACAATCCTAATTTCTCACACTAAGTGTATCTCACGTGAGCTTTGGAAGCTACAATAATTTTATCACATTCATCACATGCCTCTACAATGTCATAGGCAACCACATTGTGTAAGCCCCAAATATAAGATAAACCTCAGATTGTAAGCCCCAATCAAATAAACTACGTGAACTATAATTCCTATAATAACCAAGATAGATAGGATGCATTCCTATGGCCAGAGCCCAAATAAAAGTCCATATCTTTGAATGTCCCATGTCCCCATCATTTCAATCCTTAGGGCCCAATAATATAATGGTTGATCATTCTAAGGCATTCCTCAATGGACTAAGACACCAATTGAACTATGATGAATCTAATTCCTTCCATATTTGGGATATGTTGGATGCCTATTTAAGGCTTGGGCACCATATTAAACACCCCAAGGGTACTACCATTACATAGTACTTCACACCCATATTGTATGAGGTTGGTCTCTTTTCATCAATTGTTTCTCACACTGAGCATAGCGCATATGTTATTAGGAATCCACAATGAACACATGATTGAAATCATGAACCTCCACCATCCAAGGAAATCACTGAATTCAAGCCTCGGTGATTGGCATGATATAAGAACCCCTCATAAAATGGGAATCTACTTTGGTCTTAGTCCTAAGGCCATGATCGAACTATGATAACTTTTATTCTTGCTATAAACAGTATACATATGATATCTTCTAGAGGAACAAGATCAAATTCTTAGTTCCTCAATTCCCACACATTTTTCCTCTCTACATGTTTTTAAACCTCATGGGTTTGATTAACAATGTGAGTTTCAATTCCAACAGTATCTTGGATGCGTATGACGCCTCATAATATCTCAATCGCCTCTTCATAATATTAAAATGCCTCCATACATGGAAGTATAATTACAAAGCATCAGATTACAGAGCCCCAATATATAAATTGGATACCCTTCATTAGTTAAATTGATGGAGAACCTTATATTAGTATATACAGATACACTAACATGATCCCCTTTCCATTGTTCATTAATGAGATTCCCTTTCTTTCTCATATAAAAATAATTAACCTAACATCCTTTTGGTTAGGTAACACATCATATATCAGGATTATGAATATATTCTAGAAATTATATTAAATATATATGAGATTCCCATAGTATGAAATGTTTACCCTCAAAGTGGTACAATGAGACCAACCTCCCATTCTCTTGAATAATGTGAGTCCTTAAGTGTCATTGGTTGCAAAACCCCAATCGACCACCAAATATTGGAAAGTATGTCTATACATAGTTATAGATGAGGGAACCATTATGAATCTCCATTATGAACAAAAATGACCCAATGTTAATGATTATCCAAGAGGATAAATCCCGCATAATCAACCATCATGGCCGATCGAACCTGCATCATTGAGGGATTCCATGCCACTCCGTGATCCATCAAAATAATGATTTATCTTTTAATTTAATTTTTTTTAAATTAATAAATGTGTTATGGAGATTCTAAAAATTATATTTATCATATATATTTTTTATTAGTGTTACATAAATTTTAATAAAATTATGAATTTTTCATAATTTAATTATTGAATAATTATAACTGTTTTTAAAATTATAAATTCTTCTTGATTTATATGTAAATAAAAAATTATATTTATCAAAATTAATTTTGGTGGATTAGATCTATGTTGTATGTGTTTTTTCATGATATCATAAAATATGAATAAATATAAAAGTTTTTAAGAAACCCAAAAAATTATGTTTATAAGAATAATAATCTTGATAGCTTACTTAAGAAGCAAACACATAAATTTAATAAAATTGAGATATAATATCAAAATATTGTAATTTAATTGTCACCTAACTATTGAATTTGAAGGAATAAATATGATTATCCACATTATGGTATATATGTATAGTTTTCCTACTAAATAAAATTGTATTAATTAATTATTAGGAAATAAACACGCAATTTTTTGTGATGTCTTGTTTTTCATAAAAAGTAATTCCTTTCTTCAAAAATATTCTATTCCATTTTATGAATGGAATTAATATTTCATTTTTAAAATTTACGAAATTTTATTTTATAAAATAGATATTATTTTTCAAATCATAAAATCAAAACTAATTTAGAGTGAAATTTTCAAATTTTTTTAAAATTGATTGATTTTTCAAAAAATAGTAAAAATTACCAATTTATCAAATACTCACATTTATTTAAATAATTTATTATTCCAAGTCTATTTTGGAATTTTTTATATCATTTCATTTGATTGATTTTATAATCTAATTAACTATGTTTCAGTTATAAATTATTAGGACTTGGACATAAGTTGTGTTTTATGCTTAAAAACACATTTTTCAAAAATGGTTCTTTATTTCTTTTTGTGAATTTATATTAATGTTGATTTTTTTCACTTATAGTAAATGATTCATGAAAAATGATACTATATTTGGAGTTAATAGGTTAAAATCTGGTTGACATTTATCTTTTATTTTTTTTCATTATGAATAGTATCCATTGTAAATATGTGTCACATGAGTAAGGGAAAAATAGGTAAAACGGGGATTAAACCATGAGATAATATCCCAAGATGAAACAAAAAATTTAATTTATTTCATTTTATTTGATAAATACAACCATAGTTGATCCAAATTATAATATATTGAATTTTTTTGAAATTTTACATTGACAGTTACATTTTAATTATTTATGTAATGAAAAATAGTAAATGTAACTCTCGTTATTTTATATGATTACATTGATAAAATAATATGAAATAAAATAATCCAAAATTTTATATTGAACATGATTAATTTTCTATGATGTTAATTTTTTTTGGTTTTAGTAATTGTATTACTACTTTAAATTCTTACACAATTCTAGAACTGTGCTTTTGAAAACAGTTCAAAAATCAATGTAAATGATTTTTAAAAATAGAAAATGTAATATATTTAGAGAATATATAATATCATATGAATTTAATGTTTAATAATAATTTTTAATTTATTTTTTTATAGTTTAAATTTGACTTACTTTATTTTACTGATGTCAATAATGTTAAAATAAATTAATAGTTCAAAATGACAATGGTGATATTTTATGAAAAGTGATATTTTATTAAAATATTTCAGAATGATAAAAATTTTCAAGAGATAAATCAGTATTATATGTGGTCAATAATTCTATAAAATTGACATTTATGAGAAAATTTCTATCTTATATGTAAAACAATAACCCTTGAATTGTTAAAAAACTATTACCACCGTTATGGGTGAAAATGGTAAACAAAGGGGTCAATCAAAAACATAAGAGAGAAAATGATCCAAAACATTATTAAAAATCATTTTGTTGTTTTAATTCCTACATATACTTATAAAATTACAATAATATTTATTTTGGAGGCATTTATTCTGGATAATAACTTATAATGTTTTGAAATTTTTAAATATTATAGGTTTTCCAGTCACCTCAATTAAAAAAGCACATGTCCTCCCCAAATATATTTTCTCCATGTTGATTCATCTAGATATACCAAACCATACCAATTTCAATTAATGACATCCATATACTCCAATTATATTTTATTAATTTCTTAAAGAACCGTTACATGAGTCTTCATAAAGTAATCTAAACGATACCCACTGAAAAAATGTGATAATCATTACCGACACATTCAAATTTCTTTATTATTTTACTTTATATAATCTATTATACACATGATAATATAATAAATCATGTATAATAACTATATATAAATGTTTATATGATTATGTTAAATCAATTTCCATCTATTTTCAATTCAAAAAATTGTGAAAATGTCTCTCGCGTGTTTTTACGGATTAATATCTCCATGTTGCGGTGTAATTCGTTTTTCCACACCATTTTAATTAGATGAATCTAAATATTTAAATTATTAACATATATTACTTTAATTATATAATTATTCATATATATAATTATAGTTAATATATTCTTTCTTATCCTTCAACCTATTAGAATTCGATGATGTTGCTCATTTGTACGTATGGTCTACCACCACCACAAATCAATTTGATTCCATTTTTCATTTCTGATTTTCATGGATGGTAATAAGGATAATTTTACTAAATATATATGAAATATATGATATAAAAATTATTCTTTATATATTAATTAAAATTTATCATTCTTTCATTCCACCCATCAAGAATTTAATAAAATGTTCATACGTATGTACTACCTACCATCTCAATGAACTGTGTAATTCATTTTTTACCTTTTCCTTTCATGTATGATTTTAATTGTGTATAAAATGAATATATATGATATTTATATCAATATTATAAATATGTATATTCTTTAACTATGATCAAATTACATATATTGGAACTTCCATTCTAAAACTACAATGAAAAATTAAACGGTTATCACCATAAAAGGATAATTTTACAAAGGAATTAAAAATTATTGGGGGTTGAAATATTATATAAGGATCATATGTGATATTAAAATTATGAATATAATTATGGTATTGATTTATAATAAAATTTTAGTTATTATATGGGATGCTAAATCATGTTATACTAAGTGTAGGAAAGAGGTAATGGATTTGATAACTCAATTTCTAATCATTGTGTTATAACTCTACATCATCGACTATGTTATTAAATTATTATGTGAGAATTTATCGCTAATTTTATTATCTTTTATTCCAAATATTTTATTTTTTGTTTTTTCTCACAGATATTCTATTCATTATCTAACTATCACTTCAATGATAATATATTTTGAAGTGAAAATTTAAAAATATCATCCTTATATGGGATTGTTTATATTTGTAACTTTATTGAGTGAATTTATAATATTTTTATCCTTCACACTATGAATTTCAATATGCTGTGGTTATTTTTGAAGTTTGAAAGTTTTAATTTCATTTTACTCTTATTAAATACTCGATATAATAATTGAATTATTTTAATGAAGCTAAATTTTTTTCTATTCAGTTTGGAATATTTTTATTAAATATATATTGTTTCCCAAAAAAATTACAAAAAAAAACATTTTAATTGACTCGAACAATTTATTAAAGTCATTTCTTATTTTCCTTGAAATTTTATAGGTTTTTAGATGAATATTTATAATGTATTCTTAAAGGGTCATTTTCAACAATCCTTTCAAGTTGAAAAAAAGATTGTTTCCATATAACATATATGGTGTTAGCTGAATTTCCTACTACCATATCTATTTTATGATATTTAGCTAATTTAAACAGTTTTCAGTGGTTTTTAAAATAAACCCCTTTATTGAATACTAATTTTAGTGTTTCTATTCTATTTTTTTAAAAGAGATAAATTTATTATAAAACAAATATTTCCAATGAATTGATTGTTATCATTTATCTGTTATTTATTTTTTTGAAATTTTCTTTCTCCTGAAACATTCATTATCTTTTGATAATATTTTATTAAGAAATTATATTTGGATTAAATATCTATATTCATGGAATCAATTATAATATTATTCCTTTAAATGCATACCATTTCAACATATAGTGTTTTAATATGGATGATATTTTCCTTAATGGGGATATAATATTTCTATATCATCATCTATATTATTATAGATGAATATTTTTCAAGTTATATTTATTTATTGGTGAAATTATTCACATTTTGTTTTTTGTTTTTTCAATATGATTATTTATGTTGAATACGTATTGAAATTTTATTCACCCATTTCATATGATAAATGATGTAGATTTTTTACAAGATGAGTGAGTCATGTTATATCCTTTCAATGCATAAGTATGTCACATGAGACAAACTAGTTTAGGTATTTTGAGAACACCTTTCCAATCTACATACATTATCTTAAACAAGTCTTATAAAGTAAGACAGTGATCTTCAGAATTAGTCATTAAATCATTATAAATGTATTTATTTTTATCCATGAAATTATTTATGATTTTCTGTTATCCTATTTTTTAGTCCCTATTTATGGTATTAGTTATATGTAATATTATATTATTATTTATCTCATCCATATTATTCATGTATTATTTACTTTATATGTCACACCCGGACTTTGCACTGCGTCACGTTTCTAATTTTTTTTATCTTATAATTATATAAGATTTTAATTATCATTGTTCTTTTTATATGAGAAGAGGGCCGAGAGCGACTGGGGTTTCACATTTTTGCGTTGATAAATGAGCATTTTGGGCCTTGACAGTGTTCAGTGCGCCGCTGTCGAAGTCGCACGACCTCGCCTAGATCATCGCGCGGCCTCGCCCAGCTCCCCGCGCACCTTCCCGATATTCATCCAATTAAGAATTGATAATGTATAAAAATTAAATAAGTAGAAGCATTAATAAAGAAATAAAATTACATAAGTGGAAAATTAAAGAAAAAATTAAATAATAAAAGTGAAAAAAGTTAATTAATAAAGTTTGTTTTAATAATAATTATAATATTATCATTATAATTTGAGGGTATTAATAATTATTATTGAGTATTTATATAAAAATTTGTGTTTTGGCATTGACTGAGTCCAGCACACTATGGTCGAAGACGAACGGCCTCGCCTGGGTCGTCGCGCGACCTTGACCAGTTCAACGTACACACTACCAATGCTTAGTTAGTTTAATAAAATGAATTAATAAAGAAGAAGGAGAAAAAATATTAATGGATTGTTTTAATGATTAAAAAAATATTATTATTATTATTATTACCAACATAAATTATTGTTATTATCATCATTATTTTTTCTCATTAAAATTGTTGACATTTTAATTAACGTTATCATCTTGAAGATATAACATTTATTACACTATTATTTTTATTCTCTTTCTTATTTTTATTGTTAAGGCTTTAGTTTATAAATACCATTATTATTAATATTAATATTTTTATTAGTTTTGTTTATTTTAGTTTTAGTTTTATTCTATTTCTTTTATTTTCATTTCTTTCTTGTTTAGGGTTTCGCCCTTTCTTTTTTCGGTGCCTTTCTACCTAGCCGTCGATCCCTTCTCTTCTTCCCCCATTTTTTTTCTTTTACGCTACAGCACCTCCCTCCTCGGTTCTGATCACGCTGCAACAATGGCTAGCCGTCAGCCACCCTTGCTCCGTCTGGCGATGCTTCCTTGCTGCCTCCTACTCCATCCCTTCGCAACCCCCCTTCCCTGCTTCCCTAGGTCGCCACCCGACTCCACCCACCACCCTCTCATTTTCCTCCCTCTTCTCGTCATGTATCCCCCATCTTGAACCCAGCTTTGTGCTATACCCTCCCTTCCGGCAAGGTCCTCCATCGCGTGCCCTGCTCGCTAGACCGGCTGAACCCCGCACCTCGCTGTCCAGCCCTCCCTGTCGCGATGTCGCCCCCTCCACGGCTGGATTCCACAGTCCCTTTCCCATCCCCCACTCTATCTTTCCAAGATCCCCCATCTAGACCTCTTGTCCCCCCCCGTACTCCATCTAACAACACGCCACTCCGTGGCCATCCTGCTTTGTCCGACGAAGCACTGGACAGCCCACCCCTGCTCTATCCAACGAACACCCCCTCGATTAAGTCTTTCTCCTTGTTTTTTTCAGTGGGTATATGTTCCAATTTTTATGTTTTAGTTTGATTTTTTTGGGTTCAAATTCACATGTTTGAGTTTGCGCTAGGTTCCTTGCGGTGAAAATGGAGCGCGATCAAGGTTTCGCGCTAGAATTTGAATTTTTCACATAAATTTTTGAGGTTTGACATCGAGGTAGGTGGTTTCACATTTAAACATTATTTATGGAACTAATTTACTAGCTTAGTTAATTTATTATGTTCTATGATTAATTTTTTTGGGTGCAGATTTGGTTTTCTCAATGTTTTTAATGTGTTAAATTTGTTTGGTAGTATGTTTATATGGGAGATTGCGTTCATTTGGCTGAAAACTTATCTTTAGTAAATTGTTAGTGTTTTATCATATGTGCAGTCAGCTTTTTATTTTTGAAAGTGGTGTTAATTGTGTTTCGACAAAGTGTTTCATGTTCTTGGTGGTAAGTGAAGGTGTTGTAATAGTTGAGTAGGTTGTTTCTATGAAAACCTATGTGAGTTGACTTCTAGTGTTTTATAAAGTTCGTGTTTGTTTTGTAAAAATGTGAAAAGTGAAATGTTTGTGTTCTAGTGTTTTTATAAGGTTTGTGTTTGTTTTTTGAACATGTGAAAAGTGTACAGTTTGTGTTCTTGATGTGGTGTTGGGTGTGTTTGGTCATGTAAGAGGGTTGAGTTGGTTTTGCGTGTTAAAGTCGTGTTATGTTTCTTTTAAAAGAATTTGTTTAAAAATAATTTAATATGATTTTATAAAATTATTAACGATAGAAACATAATATTTTTTCTTATAAACAATTACTAGAAATGCAGAAATGTTTTTAATTGAGTTGGGTAAAGTATTTTGGCGTGCGTACTTTGACAAATGGTTTTCTTTGTGTGTGAAAGTTTGGCATTGGGTTTATGTAACACCCTGATGCTTTATTTGTCTGAGTCTGACATGAAATGTGAAATTGGAACATCTTGAGCACAAAAGGGGAAGCCAGGGTACGAGGTGGGCGGACTAGATCTAGCGTGCTAGTGATTCGGAAGCGGATCTGGCCCAGTTTCACTTAGCTGGTTTGACGATTACAATACTAACTAGACATTGGATGATGATTGGAGACCACTTGGTTATGGATGTGTTTCCCTACTAGTGGCTCATGCATGAGAACATATTTTTTTTGGTTCCTATATAGATTTTCACCGAGAAGTAATGTTATAGGGTCCCATTCCTTTTGCTAGTACCAATAGAGACTCTCCCACTTTTAGTGCTCCTGGATTACTATACACTCACCGTTGGCATGTAGTGTAGCATTTAGGTTCTCTTGAAGGTTTGATTTTTCTTAACTGCAAGGGTGTTTTATTTTTATTTAAGTTGTTTTCTTTAAAAGTGCTTTCTTTATAGAAATTGTTTCTTTAAATTTGTTTAAGCTTTGGTGTCCTTTCATTTATTTAGCTTGCAAATGTATTTTTCATTTAAAGTTTACACGTGGAACCTTTTTATTGGGTGACGTCCAACTGGGATTTTCGCTCACACCCTTCACACACCTTCGGGTGTATGTAGACCTTGTTTATTGTGGTCTCCAGGTTGTGACATCGTGCTCAGTGATGGTGGTTCGGATGTTTTTGGTCTTCGCGTGAAGGTTGGTGTTAGTAGCTTGGGGATGTGGTTTCTCATGGTGCGGGGAGGTTGGTATGACTGTTTAGTTTTCTATCCTTGTTGTACACTTGGGGTTTTTAGTTCAATTGTAGACTTTAAAAGTTTTTTTTGTTTAAAGGCGTGTTTGGTTGTATGTTTCCAGTTTTAGTTTGTTTATCTTGTTAGTTGTTTTTCTATCTTTTATTTCTGGTAAAACATTCCCATGTACTGTTATGATACCCGGGCACTTGTGTCATCTAGTGGAGATCGGGAACACCCTTCGGGACATGTCGCGGACCGGGTCGGGCGCCGGGTCGGATGGTGACCCGGCCTGGTTCATGAAAAAATGGTATCAAAGGCGAGGTTTTTCCTCTTAGGTCGTGTTATTTTGGGATAGAGTCACGATAGGTTGGAGTTAAGGTTGTCGGGACTCGACGTCCTGGCTACGAGCAAGGTGCCTGGCCTGCACACCTCGTGGTGGGACTCGAGTTACCAGAGTAAGTTGAGTTTTGTCCGATTCTTTGGTCTATGTGGTTAATTTTGTTTAGGGGAGATGAAAAAGGAGTATGTTCAGTGGTCCTAGTGAGCTCGCATGGTCTAGCAAGCCAAGTGGAACCGAGGGCGCTATCCCAGAATACTACTTGTGCTAGTGGTGTGATTGGCATATGGTCGCCAACCATATGTTTCAGTCACCCGCTGAAACTAGTTTCCTCTTGCACCATTCCTAGTTTCTTTGTTTTGGAATTGTGTAAATTTGGTTTTTAAGGAAGAAATTATTTGGTCTTGGAAAATGTTTTGAAATAAAGAACTTTAAAAAGAAAACGATGTATGAGGAATAAAAAGTGTGGGTTGGATGTTTTGGTTTTGAAAAATGGAATGGTTTGGTTTTGATCCTTGGCGCTCTCATGGGAAACCACATGTATGAGTGTATATGAAAAGGGAAATGGTTAATGGAACGAGAGGATGAGTGCCTGGATGGACATGAGGTTGGTTCCAGTGCAGCACGAGAACATTCATGTGCGAGGCTCATGGGACACTATTGGTTTTTGTACAACCCACTAGCTTGGATTATTTTAAAAAAGTTTTATTAAACGCGAATTCGATGTTTTAGTAATTGGTGATTGCATATCATGTCCTTATGTTTTTGAAATGTTGGATGTGAGTCGTTTCGATCCGAGAACCCATTTTGACTAATTTGTGTCTTGATTTTGATTTCTTGTTTGTAAGTTGGGGTGCAAGTGGGTGGTTAATGGTTTCTTTGGAAAAGTGCTTCAGGAATCCCTTGTAGTGGTTCCGCCTGCACGTTTAGTGTTTTCTTGTGGTATGTCTTGACAATTGGACTAGTTTCGTTGGGTCCCTGGGATTCTTTCAGGATTAGTGTACGCCCCCATAAAGCTTTAACATGCGATTGAAGTGTGGCCATGGGAAATTCGTCATTGGTCGGCTATCCATTTGATAAGAGGAATCTCTTATTGAATTCTATAATTGAACCCGCCTCTCCTTTTTACAACTAAGTGGATCCTCTCACTGCGGGATGGCAGACGTGAGGGGAGTTGAAGGGAGTTTTTGGTCTTTTGAGTGTTTGACTCGTTGGGTATGAAGTTTGACACTTTCGTGTTTGAAGATTCCCCCTGGAAATGGCGAAAGGAATTCCAGTGGGGAAGGGTGAAGGCGGTTCAGAATTATCAGTGTTGACCAGTGTCTTGAAGGGATTTGTAGTATTTTCAACAGGTGCAAGGGTCATGTTTGGTGACGTCTTGTAGTGTGATTTCTCCTTGATAGTCAAGGGTGAAGTTTTACCTCATTAATTTGGGAATTCTATTTAGAAACTGTGAATGAGATTCCAGTGGGGAAAGGTGGAAGTAGCTTGGAGTGGTCAGTGCTGACCACTTTTCTAAATGACCTTTGGTCCTTCGTTGGTTTCATTTAAGAAAGGGTCTACGTTAGGCCACTAGTGTGGCAGACCCAGTCACATGGGGATGCTACGGTCGATTGCAGGAATCACATGTTGTTTAAGACTTATTTTGAAGCCCCTCTCCATATAATGTTCCTCTCAATAGAAATGGTCAGGTTCAAGTGACGATTTATGGTGTCGTGTTCTTATTCAGTGTGAAGAAGGGTGATGGGCATACACCATTTCATCTCTTGTGTTGGTGAATGTTCTGTGTATGATCAGTTGGATGTCGTAATGTGTTGTGTTTGCTGGTGTTGTCTTGGTTGCAGTGTGGTTGCGTGTGACACCAAAAGGAGAAGCTCCGTTCAAGACTCTTCAATACCTGACTGTGAGGAAGGAGATGCTTCAAACATCAGGGCTCCAACCATAGGCTTTGGAGTGAAGCTGGCGCATGGTCAAGAACTCGAGAGTGTATAGGACCCCGACTTTATTTATGTCATAGGTGTTGAAAGTAAAAGAAGCATAAATTGTTTTCTATGGTTGTTCTGTTTCGAACGAACCATCTGGTTGTGTATGGTTTCCATGATTGGGTGGAGGCATGTTCGTCTCACTGACTTAGAGTCTTGGGGGTTGCGTCCCACTAGGTGTAATCACTTATAGTAGTCCTTGAGAGTCTGATGGTTAATCAGTCCCAAATTTTAATAGTGCTCATCCAGGAATGTGGAAATGTTGGTTTGTCTTGGGTCATGCTTTTGACACCCCGGTAGTCGGGTACCTCCCTCCCCACCCTTTGTGGTGGGGTGTTTCGTCACCATCGAGAAATTTTCAAATTTCTATACCTTCCGTTAGTTCAAATGGTGGGGAGACCCACATTGAGCCTCACAGGAATGTCTCTGGAATGAATCGATGTTGGAATTTTCTTTAATGGTGGGGAGTCCGCTCGGACCTCCCCATGTCAGTTTTCCAACCCCGTCTTGGGCAATAGTAGTTTCTTAATAGTGGGGATCTCCTCAGACATCCCCATGTTGACCGTTTGGTTTTGTTTCTAAGGATGACTTGGTGATAAGTGATAAGAGTGATCCTTGGACGTGGTTTGGCCTTCTTTTTTCATTCTAAACAAATGGTCTGGTTTTCATTTAATAGTGTTTGCGATGTTTCAGCTTGTGAAGTTGGTTTCTGTGGGTGTGAGAGTTATTTTCCTTGATTAGTCAATTGGAGGAGTTCTAGCTCTTTGGGCCGGGCGACACATATCATAAAGTCTTTTTGAAAATTTCTTGAAGTTGTCTTTGAGTCACTCTCTCTCAGCATGATGCATTTTCCTCTTTTCAATTGTTGATTGTGGGGATCCTCTTTGAACCTTGGTGCGGTATCAATTTCTTCTTTGAGTCTCAACCTTAGTTGTGGCTTTCTGGGGATGGAAAGATTTATGGTGGGGAGAATTGTCACACCTGGACTTTGCGATGCATCACGTTTCTAATTTTTATTTTTATCTTATAATTTTATAAGCTTTTAATTATCATTGTTCTTTTTATATGATATTCGGGCCAAGACCGACTGGGGTTTCACGTTTTTACGCAGATAAATGAGAATTTTGGGCCTTGACAGTGTTCGGTGCACCACTGTCGAAGTCGCACAGCCTCGCCTAGATCGTCGCGCAGCCTCGCCCTACACCCCGTGCACCCACCTGATATTCAGAAAATTAAGAATTGATAATGTATAAAAATTAAATAAGCTAAAGTAGTAATAAAGAAATAAAATTAAAAAAGTTTAAAAGTAAAGATAAAATTAAATAATAAAAGTGAAAAAAAAAGTTAATTAATGAAGTTTGTTTTGATGATAATTATAATATTATCATTATAATTTGAAGATATTAATAATTATTATTGAGTGTTTATATAAAAATGTGTGTTTTGGCATTGACTGAGTCCAGCGTACCACGGTCGAAGCCGAGTGGCCTCACCTGGGTCGTCGCGCGACCTTGCCCAGTTCACCATACACCCTTCCAATGCTTAGTTATTTTAATAAAATGAATTAATAAAGAATCAAGAGAAAAAAATATTAATGGATTGTTTTAATGATTACATAAAATATTATTATTATTATTACTAACATAAATTATTGTTGTTATCATCATTATTGTTTTCTCATTAAAATTGTTGATATTTTAATTAATTTTATCTTCTTGAAGATATAACATTTTTACACTATTATTGTTATTCTCTTTCATATTTTTATTGTTACGGTTTTGGTTTATAAATACCATTATTATTAATATTAATATTTTTATTAGTTTTTTTTCTTTTAGTTTTATTTTTATTTTATTTCTTTTATTTTTATTTCTTTCTTGTTTAGGGTTTCACCCTTTCTTTTTCTGGTTCCTTTCTACCTAGCCGCCGAGTCCTTCTCTTATTCTCCCACTTATTTTTTCTTTCACAGTGCAACACCTCCCTCCTTGGTTCTTCTCACGCTGCAGCAATGGCTAGCCACTGGCCACCCTTTCTCCATTCAGTGATGCTGCCTCACTGCCTCCTACTCCATCTTGTCGCAACCCCCCTTCCCTGCTTCCCTTGGCCGCCACCCGACTCCACCTGCCTCCCTCCCCTTTTCCTCCCTCTTCCCGTCGCGCATCCCCCCTCCCAAACCCAGCTGTGCGCACTACCCTCCCTTCTTGCAAGGTCCGCCGTCACACACCCTGCTCGCCAGACCGGCCGCACCCCGCACCTCCCTATCCAGCCCTCCCTGTCACGTCGTCGCTATGTCTCCCCCTCCACGGCTGGCTGCCGGTCTCCCTTTCCCCTCCACTATGTCATTCCAAGATCACCCATCCCAACCTCTCTTCGTCGGCCCCTGCTCCGTCCAGTGATGCGCCACTCCGCCGCCATCCTGCTTCTTCCGACGAAGCTCCAGAAATCCCGCCTCTGCTCTGTCTGGTGAACACCCCCCTCGGTTAAGTCTTTCTCCTTGATGTTTTTTTTCAGCAGGTATATGTTCTGACTTTGAGGTTTTAGTTTGAAGATTCGGGGTTCGAATTCATGTGTTTGAGTTTGCGCTTGATTCCTTCTGGTGAAAATGGCGCGTGATCAAGGTTTCACACTAGAATTTTATGTTTTCACATCAATTTTTGGGGTTTGACGTTGAGTTATGTGGTTCCACATTTAAACATTATTTAGCGAATTGATTTCTTATCTTAATTAATTTATGATGTTCTTTGATAAATTATTTTGGGTGAGGATATGTTTTTCCCTAATTTTTTCATGTGTAAAATTTGTTTGGTAGTATGTTTATATGGGTGATTGCATTCATTTGGCTGAAAACGTATCTTTAGTCAATTGTTAGTGTTTTATCATATGTGTAGTTAGCTTTTCATTTTTGAAAGTGGTGTTTATTGTGTTTTGACATAGCGTTTCATGTTCTTAGTCATATGTTAAGGTGTTATAATGGTTGAGTAGGTTGTTGCTATGAAAACCTATGTGATCTGTCTTCTAGTGTTTTATAAAGTCTGTGTTTGTTTTGTAAAAATGTGCAAAGTGAAATGTTCTAGTGTTTTTATAAGGTTTGTGTTTGTTTTGTGAAAATGTGAAAAGTGTGCAGTTTGTGTTCTTGATGTGGTGTTGGGTGTGTTTGGTTTTGTAAGAGGGTTGAGTTGGTTTTGCGTGTTAAAGTCGTGTTATGTTTCTTTTCAAAAAAATTTGTTTACAAAGAATTTAATATGATTTAATAAAATTATTAATGATAAAAACTTAATATGTTTTTTTATAAACAATTACTAGAAATGTAGAAATTGTTTTAATTGAGTTGGGTAAAGTCTTTTGGCGTGAATACTTTGACAAATGGTTTTCTGTGTGTGTGAAAGTGTAGCGTTGGGTTTATGAAACACCCTGTTGCTTTGTTTGTCTGATTTTAACATGAAATGTGAAATTGGAACATCTTGAGCACAAAAGGGGAAGCGTGGGTACTAGGTGGGCGGACTAGATCTAGCGTGCTAGTTATTTGGAAGCGGTTCTAGCCCAGTTTCACTTAGATGTTTTGACGATTACAACAATAACTAAACATTGGATGATGATTGGAGACCACTAGGTTGTGGATGTGTTTCCCTACTAGTTGCTCGTGCATGAGAACATATTTTGTTGTGGTTTCTATACTGCTATTCACTGAGACGCGATGTTCTAGGGTCTCATTCCTTTTTCTAGTACCTATAGGGCCTCTCCCACTTTTAGTGCTCCTGGATTAATATACACTCACCGTCGACATGCGATGTAGAAATTGGATTCTCTTGAAGGTTTTATTTTTCTAATCTGTAAGTGTGTTTTATTTTTATTTCAGTTGTTTACTTTAAAATTGTTTTCTTTATAGAAATTGTTTCTTTAAATTTGTTTAAGATTTGGTGTCCTTTCATTTATTTATCTTGAAAATGTATTTGTCATTTAATTTTTACACGTGGAACCTTTTTATTGGGTGACGTCCTCCTGGGATTTTCGCTCACACCCTGCATAAACATTCTGGTGTACGTAGACTTTGTTTCTTGTGGTCTCTAGGTTGTGACATCGTGCTCAGTGATGGTGGTTAGGATGTTGTTGGTCTTCACATGCAGGTTGGTGTTAGTAGCTTGGAGATGCGTCTTCTCGTGTCGTGGGGAGGTTGGTATCAGAGTTTAGTTTTCTATCATTGTTGTGCACTTGGGGTTTTTAGTTGAATTGTAGACTTTAAACTTGTTTATAGTTTAAAGGCATGTTTGGTCGTCTGTTTCCAGTTTTAGTTTGTTTGTCTTGTTAGTTTTTTTTCTATCTTTTATTTTGGGTAAATCGTTCCCATGTAATGTTTTGATACCCAGACACTTATGCGAGACCTTGGGGATCGGGAACGCCCTTCGGGCCATGTCGTGGACCGGGTCGGGCACCCGTTCAGATAGTGATCTGGCCTAGTTCGTGACATTATATATCTTATTTTTTACATAACCCTTACTTTGAATTTGATCACAATAATATTATTTTTATATTCCTAGAATATGTAGAATGAATATTTGAATGATTTCAAGGTCACATATTGTTATATAATTTTTTTGTAATATTTTATTTCCAATCTAATAATGGGAATCATGTTTGTATCTAGCTATTCAAAACTACTACACTATTTGGAACATTTGGATGTGATATCATGTATGTTATTTTAATGTAATAAATAAACCGTTATATCTGGGCATCTACGATAGGGGTTTAATAGTTTAATTTAGATAAAATCAAGTAGAAAAATTTTGAACTAGATTCAGGAAAACATCATTTATAGAACATAACCTTATGAAAGAATTAAGGGATATATCTTATTATTGGACAGTAACATATATTTTTAATATGGTGGATATTATATTGTTTTCCCAGAAATAAATCTATACCTGGATAATATAATTGTACATGGTTTTGAAAAAAATTAATCTTGGTGTAATAAAAGTAAGAATAATTGGTCATGTATATCTTGACAATCATTCTTGTTCATGTTGAGTGTGCACATACTATGAATTTTTTAACACTCTCAGGGGGGGATATTATTAGGTTAACTCATGTTTTATTTATGATCTATTATAAATTATTTGAATAGATTGTGAACATGAATGACCTATGTTATACCTAATTAGTCTTTGATTTAATTTAATGTATCATGAATTAAAAATCTAATTAATGGTTTTTGTGATTATGTGGTTTTCTGTAATGTTTTTTGTTTCACATACCATGTTTTTAAATTTAATTTAAAAGATAAAAATATAAAAAAAACATTTAAACCATGATTGTGACAAACAATGGAATGAATTCCCTCATTATAAACAATATTAAATTATATTTAGAAGAAAAAAATTGTTGTTATTTATAAAGAACAATATCATTTTATAATTAACAATATCAACTTGGGATAGTATCCTAACACACATAATAAGATAAAAATATGTTTTCCTAGATGTTTAGGTGACTATACCCATTATTATAATAGGATTTGATATCCTACTTTATATGAATTTCAGAAGTGTGCCTTTGGTAATTGTCCTAATGGAATAGGATCGTTTTTTACATGTTGAGAAAGAGGGAATCATGAAATAAGCATCCCATTGAAATATTCATATGATGAAATATGAGTAGAAGGATGAGTAAGGTCTTTTAAATAATATTTTATAAATGATAAATTCAATATTGATGATGATGACAAAACTACGAGTTGCATATAAGATTTTAGAATTATTTTAGAATTTTCCAACAAAAAAATATGATGGTATAAATATTTTGGAAATTGATATATGATTCATATTTCTAATAATATGAATGAAGTATTATGGAATAAAATAAAAAATTATGATTATAAAATAATGGATTAGGTTGGATGAACTATGTAAATATGTATTGGGTTTTAAAAATTATGATATATTGGTATTTATCAATGGCCTTTTGGCATCCAATGACTATTTAATTGATATTTAATTGAATGGTTAGAAAATGGGTGTTATGGGATTATGTGTTGAATGTTATTAACAATATTAATGGTTAATAATATCTTTTATATTAATCTAATTATGGGTCATTGTAATTTGGGAACATTCATTTAATCATATAGACAACCCTTAATATGTTTCTAATGTTTTGTTAATAATGTATAGCTTGGATAAAGTGATTACTAACATTTATGAACTAAATTTGATAATAATAGTGAACTTGAAATTAATTAGTGACTTTTCAAAAACGTTATTTAATTCTTATTTGATGAATTTTATTTCATTTCTAGAATTATGGAATATATTCAATGGTCTATGATTTTATTATAGGAAAAAATAATATGTTGATGTTTTAAGAATATATGGTTTCATTGAGGTTTTATGGTTATTGTGTTTATTAGTATGTTTTAATAGAATATTTGATTACTTTATTTACATGTTAGTTATGTGAAATTATAAGATAAATTATATCTTATTTGGATAAATGTATGGTCTGGTATTTTGGATTTTTGGATTTTGAATTTTATAACACATTTATTGGAGGAGTCAATTGGTTAGAGCTTTATTGAATGGATTAAGTTGAAATTATGGGTTTATTGTTGAGGTTTAAGATATTAAAATTTTAAAATTAACTATATTGGATAAATCTTTCAGACCATTTTTTTAAAAATTTAACGAACAAAGGAATGAATTTTAATTATTTTGTGGATCTTATTATCCATTGAAATTTAATTTTATTGTTTCATTAATGAAATGTTCATCATGAATATTAATTTATAAGAATATAAGGCCACACCTCAATATTTATCTTCTATAACATCGATTCAACTTCTTCCTTACCACATAACATTAAAATACATGGTTAATATCCTCTCCAAATGACACTAAGATGAACGTTTTTTTTCATAACAACCTATGGCTTGATTCATATTCCAATGAGATACGTAGGGATTCCTAGATCCTATATCTTGGCCCAACCACTACATGATATAATATTCCCATTTACATTATCTAATTTCCTCCATGTCATGAAAGGAACATTTACCATTAATTGTTTCCCAAACCGAGCATGACTCACATGGTTTTGGGGATTTTGGTACGGTTTTCCCTACATGATCGAGACATATAACCATAGGATAAGAGTATCATGTTCTTGAATGAATAAAATTAAAAGGAAAACCATGAGTCCTCACTATATAATGTTAAAATTCATGTTTTATGTCGATTACATGACAAAAAACATCACACTTCCATTTACCTTGTTCGAGAGGACCATTATATGTGTTCTTTTTCTCCCACCACACATCCATTATAGAACATTATGTTACATCAATTCCTCCTTCACTGAGTACATAGTGATGCACATAACTCCATCCTTGGGATCATTCATAATATTCCTTTTCCATTTTTGGATGTGTATATACTTTCCACATGATGTTAAAATACATGGTTTCTCATGAACAACGTGTGGATCGATACATATCATCACAATTTATTTACTGATGCACGTATCTTCAATCGCGGTCTGAGCTATAATAATCAATTGGAAAAATCACCCTATGTGTATGGTTTAGACCTGTGTAGATATATTCTTGTTCAAAAACAACAAGTTTCATCATCCCGATTACCATTGGATATGTTGTGACGCCCAGATCTCTGATTCATGGGTCTATCCATGGGAAAACAAAAATTCCCCCCCCCCATACCTGTGTATGGGTAAGATATACGCATGGAAATTTCATGAAAAAACGAATAGGGTGTGATTCCTATTATCACAAGATATGTAGAGAAACCTAAAACCCCAATCATGGGTTCATCCAAATCATATAAAATGATAAAACTGAACTCCTAACTGCATAAGTCCTAGAACTATGTTGTGAATTTCCTAGCTTCATGACATTAAAATATTTGAAAAAAGATTCATACACGAATTTTCAAAGAGGATCAGTATTAAATGATCATTTTTCCTATGCATGAGACAAATCCATGTAATCATTTCTTATTAATGTCATAAAACAATCCATGAAGGGCCCCAACATATGGATACCCACAAATAATCATGTTCATGGATAAAAAATCACTTTATATCTAAATTCTTCAACCAGTACAATGTTTCCCCAAGGTTGTCTTGTACAATTTTCAAAATGGTTCCAACATCCATACCACATAACATTAAATAGTATGGAAAATAATATTTCATCAATATATGGTGTTAAACTAAAAGGTGAACATCCTGGTCACATGAAATTAATACTAATTGATTGATACATCCCCACTACATGACATTAACATGTGAAAGAAATCATACATTTTCATCCCATATCAACATACCACAAGAGCCTGACACTGGCCAACTAGAGAATGGGGTGGGTCCATTATCTTTTTTAGTCACTCATCCCATAAATTACACTTAATGTCATGAGAACCTCGGGTTTCTGAAAAAATTTCATGGCCCTAAGAAAGGAAAAAATTATATCTCTACTTGATGATGTTATTGACCCATAAGGGAATTCACCTACAAACCAGAAACATATTTTCCATGTAGTAAGGGATTTATGATCCTTGTGATCCAAACCTCACTGTGGAAAGAGTCATCACCAAAGGGTGTTTTGGGCCATCCCTGGCATGATTTTTTCATATCATTATTCTAGACCTGGGAGCTTTGATCCATGATTTGCAACATTTTCATTTCATACTCGAAAGGATGTTGGATCAATCTTAACCACAAGTATCTTAATTATCTTCTTGTATAACATTCCCCCATACCATGTCCATGGTTAAGGATGTATGACATGAAAAATTATCCTTTTATGGTCCAAATAAAAATAACCTAAACTGCTAGTAAAAGAGATAGAAAACATGTCTGGTATAAATCATGCAAAGGGTGGCCTGAGAAAAAGTCATGGCTCCACTCAAAAACCTATTTATCTCCAAAGCATATGAAAAAATTAACGCATAAATAAATAAGGTGTAAAGCTCATGGGGTAACTTTTTGGATCAATTAAAAGATGATTCATGCTCTTTATACCCCTTGTTTTTTGGAAAATGATAGTGTAAAGGGTTTTCAAATCGCCTCACCACAATATATAGTTCACTTGTCAGTAACATGATATTTTGGTTGATCGAACCCTTATTGAATATTATGTTTTACCATAATCAAACATTATGATTTTAGTGTCTTGGTTGACCATAAAAATTCCATGCCCCTTGGAATGGAAAATAAATCTCTGGGATTGACCATCCTATTAATGCATAAGTGATATTACCTACAAATAAAAGGCATCCTGGCCCTATATGAAGGGATTTCTCATCATTATGACAATAAAATCAATGTGGAAGAACCCATCACTTTAGTGTGTTAGTTTCCATTATCAGTAAGATTTTCCAAAACCATTACACATAACCCGATTACTTTGGAAAATGATTGACAATCACCATCACTATACTATTCAAGAGAATTCAATATCCTTAATGTTATGTAACCATGTTTTGTAACATTCCAAAATGAAGGAATGTGACAATCTAATATCGATCATTTTGACGACACACACCACATAATTCAAAACCACATAGTGTAGGGATGGATCCTCACTATTAAAATATAAAAAAACCTAGGGTTCCAAAACCCTTCATGGATAGTAATTTTCTCCACACCCCTCTTACTTGACTAGAAGTCTGAGTCTTTATATATCATTCAGGACCCTTGAAAATGAGTGTGGATTAACTATATTGACCATGCATGTAGTCCCTATAGACTCAAGCATAAGGGTTTTTACCTATAATTCGATTAATCTCCTCCTTATAGGAAAGGCAGTCCAATCCTTATTATCCCTGGTGATAACATACATGAAAACATCACTTTTGGGTGTTTTAGTTCTTTCCCAGTATGTATGCCTTATTCCAAGATTAATCAATTCAATATCATGGAAACTTGATTTACACAGCCCATATTTTAAATATCACATTGGTTTCAGCATCCCAAATATTTTTACTAAACAAACATATCACGTCAAAAACTGTCCATAACCATTTAAAATGACTGGGGATCCCTCTGTATGACCATGAAATCAATGTATAATGGGCATTGACCTACCAACTAGAGGTACCATCTCATTACTGGAAAGTAACTCCAATACTTGTGAGATCTGGATAAACAACAATGGAACTCATAACCATAAGGTGTTCTGGTTCATCCCATGAATGTATTCCCATATTCCATATTCATCAATCAAGTCTTCAAAGAAATATATTAAACAACATGGAATCTGATTTTTAAGGAAAAAAAATATAAAATACAGAAATAGAAGGTCTGAGCTAGAACACTATAAACTAAAAATTGTATAAGGTCCATTACAGCATAAACTAAAATAAAAAAATATATATTACAATCTAAAAGACCCTAAACTATTGTAGTAGAAGGTCTGAACCCGAATACCTGAAACAATAATAATTGAATGTACATCATATAATACTCAAAACTAATTCAATATATGGTCTGAGTTACAAGTCCCTAAACTATAGATATATAAGTTATGATCCTGAAGACCCTAAACTAACGAAATAAAAGTTCATAGATAAAAAACTGAGGAAATAATTTACTATCCTCGTAACAATGCCCATGTCCCTAAAAATGCGGCTCTTGAGGGGGGGGGGATTTGTTGACGCCCAAAAATTGTGCATCAAAAAATCAATGAGAGAAGATGAACCAACTGTCATTGAAATTGGGTAAAAGTTTTAATTTTTTAATGTTTCATACAAACCAATGTATAGTGGCTACTAGGTTAAAACCCACATATAAGGTAGATTAACAAACATTCATTTAAATGTTTTCGAAACACCCAACTATTTTCAGTAGTGGGGTAACCTTTTTTTTTATATTTTTAACTTTTGTAATTTTTTTATATAGTTTTTTAAAGAAAACTAAGTCTAAAAAAACTATGATGATCTATGGGATAACAGTAATCTATGATAGGGTAGCAATGAACAATAGAAACAATAGATGCTAAAAGATGAATAATCAAGAGACTTGTCCAAGAATATATTATTTTATAGGTTTTGAAAGGATTCTGAATCACTTAAATGTTTTTGAAACATACCACTAAAAAATGAATGAATTATTTACCTTTCCATGAGATAAGTCACTTAGATTTAACATTATTGGAGTTTTCCACTCAAAGAAAGTTCATCTGCGAGATCAATATTTGAAAATTACAATTGAACAAACTCACCGTATATTCTGAATTTTTCTGGATTAAAATATTTATAAATTGTATCCATGGTTAGACTCGTCGAATGATCATGGAATTTTTGAAATTATGTGCAAGTGGTACGAAGCATTTGACTGATTTCAGAGTTGATCTCGCCAATCAATTCTGAAAGTATTAAAATAACAAGTGATGATGTAAACTGAAGACATCCAGCAGAAAAAGGCAATCTCTGGAACAAAGATTTATCCTTAAATCTTGTTCATATTTGAAAAAGAAATCATTAAATTATAGAAATATAAATTTAGAAAATATAGAAAAAGAGTGAGAACTACCTTAACAAATAAAAAATGTTGCGCTACTCTGCTTCTGATGCTCCACAAATATTTGGGAAATGGCTCTCTATGGTTCTCCCAAAAGTGCCCTGCAGGATGTCATGTTTGGGTGATTTTTCCATGAATAGTTTATTTTTCCTAACATTTTATACTTAATTCACAATCATCTGATGTATTGTGACCACAATTTCCACCAACATAGGCTTGTACGTTACAACACATCCACACATGTGCATTTTTTCCATGCATCACACACAGTTTTTACTTTTCTTATGTAATTAACTCTTCTCCAGTTAGTCGGATGAATCTGGACAAGAATCCATCACCTGTAGGTTCCTGCACATAGTAAAAAAAAGACAATTTAAAACAGTTTAAAAGAAAAGTTAAAATAAATAGTTACTCTTATAAATTAAATATATTAAATTATTATCTTGTAAAAAAACAATTTATCAATTTAATAAATATTTACTTTATTTAATGTTGTTATAATTTATTATATAATTAATTTAATAATATTATAAAACTTATTATCTTATTTATTATATTAATAAGATTATAATGTATTATTTAATTGATTATCTTATTAATGTTATTAGTTATTAAATAATTATTATATTATTTATATTACATTGAATTATTTTTTATTTTATTTTTTATTTTTTTTATTATAATTTAATTTGCAGTGTTAAATTATAATTTATGAAATTATTAAGAATTATTTATTTTAGTTTTATTTATAATTTATTATTATTTATTTTAGTTTTAATATAATTTATTAAGTTAATTAGTTCATTATATTACTAATAATATTATAACTAATTAAATTAAATTATTATTTTTTATGATTTTTATTTTGTATTTTATATGAATTATTATTATATTATTATTATGTTATTATTTTATTATTATTATTATTATTTTTAGTCTTACTCCCCCTCCCCTTCTTCACAGCGCAACATGGGAGGGGGGGTTTTCCTGGTTCATCACGGGGAGCCGCACGACGGCCCCTCCTTGGCTTCCGTGGCGGCAACAAGCGGTCCAGCGGCTCTCCTTCAAGGTAGTGACCGACCTTGGGTGATGCGGGTATAGGATTGAGACTAGAGGTAGACAGAGTTCAGCCTAGAATTCTTCTTCAACTTCAGATTTGGGCTAAAGAGGATTCAGATCAGTGGTTTGGGTACCCTCCTCTGGCTCGGCGGGGGTTCAGTTGACTAGCCCACATGCGACTTCATCTTCTTCAAGACATAAACCAGCAGAGGTGCATCATACTCTATTGAAGACGCGACAATAGATTTTTATTGCTTCATATTTAACTACAGTGGAATGGGTTTTTAGATATGGAAACCCCAACCCCTATAACAATGTGAAAAGATAGTGCGCCGGAGACGGGGATTTTAGTGATACGGGTTTTTATTTTATTTTAATGGGTTAATGGTTGAATGATATAGGGAAATGGGGTTATTGAGCACCACATGAGGTGGCACTCAAAGAAAGAGGAGGCCGAGCGCCACTTGATTTGGCGCTCGGCCATTTCGGCGGAGGATGCCTTCAATGCCACTTGAAGTGGCGCTGAAGGAATAAAAAAAACCATGCAGCGCCACTTCAAGTGGCGCTGCCCCTTACTCCCAGTATATTCAGCACCACTTGAAGTGGCTCCGAAAGATACCCACCACCTATAAATAGGCCCCTCGCCCACCCCATTTCTCGTCTTCCCCTCACTTCCCCTCCTCTCTCTCTCAAAGTTATCTCTCTAAAAATCTATGCTCTGCACCTTGCCTCTTCGGTTGCTCTGCCTTGCCTCTCAAGTTGTTATGCCGACATAGCTACGTCTCCACAAATTTGAGGTAAACCTTTCTTTAAATTTATTTAATATTTTGATTTAATAATTTAGTTGTTTAATTTATAGAATTATTTTATAATATTTGTTTAATATAAATAGTATAGTTTTTTTAAATATAATTAGGTAATGAAATGATTATAGTTATTTAATTAATTAAGTAATTATAATTAGGTAATTATAATTCGGTAATTAATTAATTATAATTACGTAACTAATTAATTCTAATTAGGTAATTAATTAATCATAATTAGGTTAATAGTTAATTCTAATTAGGTTGATAAATAGTTATAATAACATTAATAATTAATTGTAATTCGGTAATTAATTAATTATAATTAGATAATTAATTAAACATAATTAGGTTACTAATTAATCATAATTAGGTTATTAATTAATCATAATTAGGTTATTAAATAATCATAATTAGATAATTAATTAATTATTATGAGGTTATTAATTAATTGTAATTAGGTAATTAATGAATTGTAATTAGGTTATTAATTAATTGTAATTAGGTTATTAATTAATTGTAATTAGGCTATTAATTAATTCTTATTAGGTTATTAATTAATTCTTAATAGATTATTAATTAATTCATTTTACGTTATTAATTAATCATAATTAGGATATTAAAGAATCATAATTAAGTAATCAATTAATCATAATTAGGTAATGAATTAATCATAATTAGGTTATTAAATAATCATAATTAGGTTATTAAATAATCATAATTAGGTAATTAAGTAATCATAATTAGGTAATTAATTAATCATAATTAGGTAATTAATTAATCATAATTAGGTAATTAATTAATCATAATTAGGCAATTAATCAATCATAATTAGGTAATTAATTAATCATAATTAGCTAATTAATCAATCAAAATTAGGTAAATAATCAATCATAATTAGGTAAATAATCAATCATAATTAGCTAATTAATTAATCGTAATTAGCTAATTAATTAATTATAATTAGGTTTTTAATTAATGATAATTAGGTTATTAATTAATTATAATTAGGTTATTAATTAATCATAATTAGGTTATTAATTAATCATAATTAGGTAATTAATTAATCATAATTAGGTAATTAATGAATCATAATTAGCTAATTAATTAATTATAATTATGTTATTAATTAATAATTAATAATTTATTAATTAATTAGGTTATTAAATAATCATAATTAGGTAATTAAATAATCATAATTAGGTAATTAATTAATCATAATTAGGTAATTAATGAATCATAATTAGTTAATTAATGAATCGTAATTAGGTAATTAATGAATCATAATTAGGCAATTAATGAATCATAATTAGGTAATTAATGAATCATAATTAGGTAATTAATGAATCATATTTGGTAATTAATCAATCATAATTAGGTAATTAATCAATCATAATTAGGTAATTAATCAATAATAATTAGGTAATTAATCAATCATAATTATGTAATTAATCAATAATAATTAAGTAAATAATTAATTATAATTTGGTTATTAATTAATTATAATTAGGTTATTAATTAATTATAATTAGGTTATTAATTAATCATAATTAGGTAATTAATCAATCATAATTAGGTAAATTAAATAATTATAATTAGGTTAATAATTAATAATTAATAATTTATTAATTAATAAATATTATGTAATTAAATAATTATAATTAGGTTATTAATTATTCATAACTATGTTATTAATTAATCATAATTAGGTAATTAATTAATCATAATTACGTAATTAATCAATCATAATTAGGTAAATAATTAATCATAATTAGGTAATTAATCAATCATAATTAGGTAAATAATTAATCATAATTAGCTAATTAATTAATTATAATTAGGTTATTAATTAATAATTAATAATTTATTAATGAATAAATATTATGTAATTAAATAATTATAATCAGGTAATTAATTAATTATAATTAGGTAATTAATTAATTATAATTATGTTATTAATTAATTATTATGTGGTTATTAATTAATTGTAATAAGGTTGTTAATTAATTATAATTAGGTTGTTAATTAATTATAATTAGGTTGTTAATTTATTGTAATTAGGTTATTAATTAATTGTAATTAGGTTCTTAATTAATTGTATTTAGGTTATTAATTAATTGTAATTAGGTTATTAATTAATTATTATTACGTTATTAATTAATTATTATTAGGTTATTAGCGAAGTAGTTATATTAATTAGAGAAGTGGTTATATTAATTAGCGAAGTAGTTATATTAATTAGTGAAGTAGTTATATTAATTAGCGAAGTAGTTATATTAATTAGCGAAGTAGTTACATTAATCAGCGAAGGAGTTACATTAATCAGCGAAGGAGTTAGATTAATCAGCGAAGTAGTTATATTAATTAGAGAAGTAGTAGTAAATTGCTTCTGGAATATACCTTTGCATTACATTCTAGGTATGATAATGAATTTAGTTTCCAATCTACCTTGACCTCGGTTTTTAATTGAAGTTATGAAATTGAATTTAGTAGTTCAGTATATTTTTTGCATATTAAGTGTTCGAGTTTTCATGAAATGATTGCTCTCTTGAGTAAAGTATCCCCGGGTAGAGGGGCTTCGGGTCGGACCACCTACTTTCCTGGAGGCTTGCCTTGTATAGGAAAGTGAATGGGGTTGGCTATCTGTCGCTCCGAGCTTACTCATGTGGTGATTTTCAATTTCATATAACTCTATTATTTTACATGATGTGTTCGTGTACCTCATGCATATAATGCATGTGGATATGTATAAATATGTTTGACTTCTATTTTTGGGTAAGTAACACAAACTTGTGGGTTGTGTAAATAGTTACAAATCAATATGGTTTGAACATATTGACTTGGTGGAGGGATTAGGATTCCAGCCTAAATTACCAGAAGCATGCATACATAAATTGATTCTTTAATCAGATTTAATTAATAACAATGGTTTCTTTTAGATAAAAAAGATGTTCGCCGCCTATATTTATTGCAACGGTCAAATAATTGAGACAGAACAAGGATGTAGTTATAATATACATCCAGATGCTGTTGTGATGCTTGGAGGATGTACTACTTTGGAAGCTGTGCAAATGAAAATTCATCGGAAGTTAAAACTGGTGAGGAATCAAGTGATATAGTCCATCATATTCAGACATATCCAATTTATAGATAGGTTTTGGCATGTTCCATATCCGGTAAATGATGATGATGATTGGGAATATATACTATCATTGGTTAAGTATATACCTGAGAATCAAATGATGGAGTTGTATGTCACTATAGCTACAATGGAGGTTCCATCAACATTGGAAGTTGACCCATCTCAAATTCATGAGACTATGTCATATTCTCCTTCACATCAAGAAGTTCCATCTGCATCGGTAGTTGTTCCATCATTTCCATTGGCCACAGTTTCAATGGATAGTCCTCCACATACTTTAGATGCATTGGTTGATGAATTTGAGGATGATGACAATTTCGAAGAAAAAGATGAAGAGGAAGTTGAAGAAGAAGAAGAGCATGCGGAAGATCAGTCTATACCAACTCATGTGAGGTTCAACCGACCATTGAACCATCCTACACTATTGGCTTCATGGTCGACTGAAGGCATGAATCGCTTGCCAGAATATGATTATTCAGTTATTACTCCTAGTTCAGAATTTCCAGGAATCATTGGTGGCACAAATCGAGTGTCAGATAGCAGTGTTCTGTATATTGGCAGAGAGTTTGAGAGCAAAGAAGCAATGAAAAATATGATAAAACAATATCACATTGAAAGACATTACTCATATGTTGTAGAAGAGTCAAAGAGATCTTACTATTTGATCCATTGTGACAAATATGAATCAAACTGTCAAATGCGTCTGCGAGCTATTATTGATAACACTTTTCACAGCTGGCGCATCACTAGATTTACTCTACACACTTGTGTGAACCCAAGCTTGGCATAAGAACACTCTTCATTAGATGTTGAGTTTGTTTCAACTATTATTGTTGAAATGATTAGTGCATGTCAAGACGTCCCTGTGGTTCTGGCCATTGAGCGAGTCAAACAACTTTTTGGGTATCAAATCTCTTACTGGAAGGCATAGCCAGTATGACAAAAGGCTATTGTGAAAGTGTATGTTGATTGGGATGAATCTTATTGAATTTTACCACAACTGTTGGAGATTATACGCCACAATAATCAAATAGTCTATCAGTTACATACTGTTGAATATGTTAACCAACAGAACCAACTTGACTGCTCAATTGTTGTGTTTGATAGATTATTTTGGACATTTTTACCATGTGTAGTGGCTTTTAGACATTGCAAGAAGTTCATACAGATTGATGGAACATTTCTGTCTGTAAAGTATACAGGAACTTTATTGATTTCTGCCACACAAGATGGAAATCGAGCCCCTCTGCCAATAGCATTTTCAATTATGGAGAAAGAGAACTTCTCATCATGGAGCTGGTTTCTGGCATGTCTCTGAGAGTCTGTTACGGATGCACAAGGGATTTGTCTTATTTCTGATCCCCACCATGCAATCAAGGAGGCAATACAGTCTGAGGGTATTTTGTGGAGACCACCCTATGCCCATCATCGATACTTTATTTGACACATTTCCAGCAATTTGAGAAAGAAGTTCAAGAATGAGTCGATGAAAAAGGAAATCTTAAAAATGGGTATGAACATCTTTTTTCTTTTTAAAATTTTTTTTTCATAGTAATTTTCATAACTGTTCAGATGACTACTTGTACAATAGCATATGAGCCTCAACAACAAAAGATGGAGGAGTGTCTTTAAGATATCCACAGAGTGAATCTGGAAGTGTATGATTACATGATGCAAATTCCAAAGCAGCAATGGTCGTTGGCATATGATGATGGGAGGAGATATGTTCATATGACAACAAACATCGTAGAATGTATAAATGGAGTTCTCAAGGGAGTTAGAAAACTACCTATCACAGGTAAGTACGAATATTTTAATATATGTTACTCCGGAGAGTTACTATTATAATATAATATTTGTATAATGTCGTAAATCGAAATTTCAGGGTTGGTACAAGAGACCTTCTATCGTAGTGTAAAGTACTTTTTGGAATGAGGAAAGAAGACTGAAGAGGGCTTGAACAGAGGGATGCGCTATGGACACCATTTCCAACGCGAGCTAGATACAGTTCTTCAAGAGGCCGCAAATTACCGTGTAACTGCATTTAATCGTCCAGAGCAACGATTTGAGGTCGTTGAGCCCGGTGATGTTGTGGCATGTAGTAATGGTTGTGTGCGAGTTGTTTTATTGGAGAAGCATTACTGTGATTGTGGCAACTTTCAGGCACTGAGATATCCCTGCGGCCATGTGATTGCTGCATGTGCTTACGTACACGTATCTTGGGAGCAGTTTGTTGATCCGACTTATCGACTAGAGATCATCAACTCCTGATACAGTACTCCGTGGATGCCAATAGGGGAATATCCGAATTTTCAGCTTCCTGATTGCGCATCCACGCTTCTACCGAAAAACAATAGACTTCGACCTAAAGGGAGACCAAAGTAGACTCGTATTTAGAATGATATGGATTGGCCTAGTGAACATCCAGCTGGACGGCGGTGCAGCATATGCTGCCAGTATGGTTATATGAAGACACGTTGCCCTAGAAACATAGGTAAATCATCTAATGGTTAAAATTAATCATGTACTCTATCAGTTACTGTAAAATCTTGTACATGTAATCATTTTTATCATTATCTTCATTTTTAATCATATTTTTCATACTTGTACATAGGGTAACTTTTGGAAAATGTACCACGATTTCACGTGATATTTTTTGTCGAACGGTCAACATTACATGAGTAGCTTTAAACAGACAACACCAACTAAAAAAAGGAATGTACCTGTATAAGAAAACAAAACCAGTTGAACTATTAAATGAATATGTCATTAGTTTTTTATAATGAAAGATGAACTTACAATAACCACAAAACAAAAACGAGGAAACTCCGAACGTCTTCACCCCAACACCCCAACACAGGAGACAACAACTAACCCAATGTGTTTATGAATCTTTCAATATTAAATGAAAAATTTCATATCTTACATGATAAATGTCATATATTACATGAAATTAATGTTTTACTATTTGCACATTCAGATGGAGCAACCACTTTTATCTGGTCAGGAGACGCACGTGTCACGCGATGTGTTGGCACGACGACCTGTTAGACATATTCATGTTCGGAGAGCGCATCATTTCCATCCTAAGGCACCGCCAGTGGCTATTTTTCCATACCTTAGACGTGCAGGCTTCTACGGAGTCGCTATGTGTGACTTCAAGACCATCGACCATCATTTGGTAGCTGTGTTGGTTGAGAGATGGCGGCCAGAGACACACACGTTTCATCTCCCAGAGGGGGAGATGACTCTTACATTAGAGGACTTTTCCTACATGTTGGGTTACCTATCCATGGAGATTCAGTTACAGGTGCTAGTACTGGAGATTGGGCTGCAGTCATACAGAGGCTGCTAGGCATTGACGTCATCGGTGCACGAGGTGTCCTCCAGGGTCCGCGTTTGCGCATGAAGTGGGTTGATCATCATTTTGACGTCATTCCAGATGATGCATATGAGGAGACGCTTCTTCAGCACACACGTGCAGACATTTTCAGCTTCTCGGAGGAATGTTGTGCGTCGACTACTCCACTGCTTTTGTACACACGATGTACCTCCCATTACTTGAGGATCTGGATCAGACGCCTACATACAGTTGGGGGTCCGCTGTATTAGCACATATGTACAGATCTCTCTGCACTAGTTGTCAGGCCGATTCACATCAGATTGCATGTTGCATGGTGTTAGTATAGATGTGGGACTGGGATCATTTTCCACGCATCGCTCCTTGAGTTGTCGCACCGCTTGCACCAGAGCTACTTCAGGACTGTTCTTAGAGATGATGGTATGTCTACGTCATTACTTTCGATTATTTAGTACTTTTGTTATTGTTTTTTATAAACGTACCGTAGATTACTCTTTTTTCACCAGGTGGAGTCAGTCTCAGAAGTTTTCACATACTCCAAGACATAGTGTGCACAACTTCAGACAAATATTCAACGCTATAGTGCCAGATGATGTAAGTTAAACAATACTTTTTTGTAGGAAAATTTGTTTTTTTATCACTATTTTATGTTATTTCAATATAATCTCTGTAAAATTTTTATGCTACTATATGACTTATTTTTTGAGTTTACATTTCTGGATTCATGGACTCCTTATACAGGTTATTTCTACACATCACTTCAACTATACTGCACAGCTATGGCTGGAGATCGTGCTGCAGTGGTGCCACTCATTCACTTCCACATCATTGAGTGGCACCAGCCAGACCAGGTCATGCACCAATTTGGTTTTATATAGCATATACCCTTGGCACCACGATAGTCTACCGAATTATATTCGATTGTGATTATAGATAGAAAGACGACAGACTGGCGGCAACATCATGCATCTTATATCCAGCTTTGGGATAGGCGTTCTAGATCCAATATCTTTCCACATGGATATACCATATCACACTCTCATTTATCTGATCAGGGGGATTATGCACACTGGTATCGACGTCACACCATCATGCACCTTACACGTCAGGGGATTGGCATTCAACGATTGGTATGTTTACTAAGATTTATTAATTTTGTTTAACTCATTTATATTTATGATAATAATTTGATTATTATTTCATTTGCAGGAAGACGCTATTGGTCAGCTTGCACATTCCACACAGTCTCAGGAGCATGCATATATTCCGCGGGAGGTAGTTCATCGGGATTTGGTGGCGCTATTGGATCATCTCCGATTGATACATGATAGTTTTTTTGATGTGGATCCACAGATATATCCTGATCCATATATTTAGGCAGAAGCACCTGAGGATGACGATGTCCCTTATATGCCTGCTGAGGAGGATGCACCGCCACCGCCCTCGCCAGCTGGACGACAGGGACGAGCACATCCGGAGGGGCAGAGGAGACAACATCGACATCCGAGAGCATCTCCTGCAGATGTCGTCGCACCACAGAGAGACGATGTGGCCCAGCCGACTGATGATTTTGCACAGCAGGGAGACGCTTATATTCCACATATGGCGTCTCCGTAGACTACTATGGACTTCGTTCTGGGTGTAGTGATACAACTTATGGCGGACCCCTCTCCTCCCGACGAGGCCTTCTTCAGTACCCCATTTCTACCATTTATAAGAGATTTAGAGCCATATGGCACCCCATATGATTTTGGGGCATCCTCCTCACATGGTTTTGGTCATTCCTCTAAATAGCACCATGGGGAGGCACCAGAAGCACCAGAATAGGAGGAACCTGCAGAGAGGACACCAGAGCAACACAGACGTCGAACGCAGCGATGAAGTGAGATTCAGACACTTCGTTGTGTTACAGGTGGGCATCGTCGTTGATGTTTTTGGATGTAATGTTGTATATATTAAAAAACTTATTCACTATGATAAGTTATTTTTGTTTAAGTCAAATTACAAGAAAATCAAAAATATAATAAATACAAAGTGATTTAAATTAACTACTAAATTATAAAGTATAAGTACAATATAAACAAAATTTGTCACACCGACTAAACATCTGATAATTTCTTGAAAAATGAAAAGAAAAACATACATATAGTAAACAAGAAATATTTTACACGACTACTTAAATATTTAAAAATATTAAATTTATAATTTTATAATAATAAATATATTTATAAATGTAAATTACTAATTTGTAATTAATTAATTAATAATTAACCATTAATAATTAATAATAAAAATGAAGAATAATAATTAATAATTATATTACTAACTGATTAATTATTGTATATTAAATAATAATATTTTATAGGATTTCAATGTCACATATTTGAAACATTTTTAAGTTTCAAGTAGTTGGTTTTAAAAGAATATAAAATATTTTTTATCGATATTTTTTACATAATTTTTTTATTTTCATCTATTAAGTATATTTTTAATCCATGTTTTATGTTTCATTCATATTGGTCATATAGATTATATTTTATATGCGTTCAAAGTCACATACTTGAAACATTTTTAAGTTACAACTAGGTGGTTTTGAACGCCTATAAAATATTTTCTATCAACATTTTTTACGTAATTTTTTTTATTTTCATCTATTAAGTATATGTTTAATCCATGTTTTAAGTTTAATTTATATTGGTCATATAGATTATATTTTATAGGCGTTCAAAGTCACATAGTTGAAACATTTTTAAGTTTCAACTAGGTGGTTTTGAAAGCCTATAAAATATTTTTTATTGACATTTTTTGAGTAATTTTTTTATTTTCATCTATTTAGTATATTTTTAATCCATGTTTTAAGTTTCATTCATATTGGTCATATAGATTATATTTTATAGGTGGTATTGAATTACTATATGTTTAACAATATTTGAATTTTTTTATAAATAATTACTTATAACTATGTAATCATAGAATAGTAATTATAGATTTAAAATTATATATATATATATATACAAATATATAATTATAAATATATATGTATAACTATAATTATAATATAATTCTAAATATAATTTTACATATATATATATATATATTTCAATATGAATATTAAATATATTTATAAATAAATTTTAAATATATATGTAACAATATTTCATATTTATATATTTCTAAATATATTCATATTTATATAATTATAACTATTTATTTATAAAGATTAGTTTATAATTATATAATTTCAAATATATTTTGTATTTAAAAAATATATATAAATAGATTTATATTTATATTTATTTATTTTTAATTATATACATACATAATTATATTTATACTCACACATATATATAACTATTTATAATTATAATATTTATAATAATTATATGTAAATATATAAATAAAACACACTAATAAAAAAACCCAAATATTTTATATAATATAACTATATAAATATAAATAAACCACATATTTTTAATTTAATACATATTTTTTATTTACAAAATTATATATAAATTTATAAATTTATATAAATAATTATATATAAGGTTTATTTAATTATTTTATTAAATAATTAAATAAGGTTTATAAATATATAAATATAACTTTATAATTATATAATTATAAATATATTTTTATATATAATAATAATTAATTTACCATTTTTAAATACATATTTATAAGTTTTTTTTAAATTTTAATTATTTATTTTGAAATTACTTATTATAAAGGGATGAGGTGCAAAAAAAACAAAAAAAAAATAAAAGGGAGGGGTGAAAAACAAAAAAAAGAAAACAATACTATAAAAGAAAAAAAAGAAGAAAACAAAAAACAAGAAAAAAACCAAAATAAACGAGAAAACAAAAAAAAAGAAAAAAATCCAAAAAAAAGGTGTGGCAAAGCGCCACTTGAAGTGGCGCTAGCCACCCGTGGTGTTGAGCACCACATAAAGTGGCGCTCAACAAACCTACTTTCCTAATTATACTTACCTTAAACCCAAAAAACTAAAAAAAACCACTTCTTCCAAAATTTCCCGTTGGAGACTCATAAAAAATTGTACGTTGAACAGAAACATAAATTATGGTAATAAAAAGAAACAAAAACATAAATTAATTAATGAAAAACAATTAATTAAATGAAAAATTAAAAACATTTAATTAAAATAAACATAAAATTAGATTAAAAATTATAATAAAGTTAACTAAATAAAATGAAACTAGAATAAAATTATATTAATTAACTGAATTATGGATAAACTAAATATTAAAAAAAATTAAATGTAAAATATTAAAAACTAAAATTAGTAATTCGATCAAAGTAAAGGGCTACGTCGGTGACTCCTAAAATATTTAAAAGTATAAATTGATTCATCAACAGTGTAAAAGGAATGAAAGAGTGCGTTGGGAGTTTGTGCTACCGACAGACTAAAAATAATGTCATAGACACATATTTTTTTAAACTACATATATGAAAATTGAAATTAAATGATTTAAAAATATAGATTAATTAATTATTTTACTAAATGAAAAAATAAAATTAAACACATTAGTTTTTCAAATTAAAAATTAAATTCTTAACTAACTAAATTACTATATTAAATGGTTAAATTATTAATTATAACTACAACTGATAAATAAAATTTACAGGAACAAATCATATAAAATATATTGAAATAATTAACAAAATTAATTTACATTAATTATTCTAGATTAAAATATAGAAAGAATAAATTAAAGACTAAATGTATTAAATAGAAATGAAAATATTAACATATCAAGCATGTCATATTATTTATAAGACATGCAGATAAGAACAACTCAACTAATTTGTAAATTAAAAGACAATAAAATTTAGCAAGGCCAAATTAACTATTTTATTGACTAAAATTAAATAATTTGTTATAAAAATTAATTAATAAAAAAATAAATAATGACATTACCAAAGTGTAAATATTTAGGAAAAAGTGAAAAAATAATATAATAAATTATTAAAACCCTAATAAAAACATGTGGAAAACTATGTCAAATTAAGGTCACATCAAATTCCCCCGTACTTAAACATTGTTTTTCCTCATAAAATTCCATGCTTTGTTAACTATGAAAAACAAAAGTGTGTTTATAAATCAGCTCAAAATGTAACATACCAATCACCTTATAAATAGATGAAAAGGAACTATGAATATGTTTTTGACATGATTTTTTTTAAAGATGTCCTACCTAGCACAAAATTTTACTAGTTAATCAAGAGAGAAGTGAATTATCTACTAATGAGAATGTACTGCCTCATATATGAATTTTCCTAATGAATTACTTCAATCAATGCTTATGTTCTAAGTCCAAGATTGAAAATAGGTTAAAAATCAGTGGAATTAAAAACATAACAAGTGGAGCTTTATAATTTGACTTCCACCTCAGTTCCAAAATTATATTTTTTTAATTTCCTTATTGATATAACCTTAATGATTACCATATAAGACAATTATTCCTTTCTTTATCTGAAATTAATCATTCTCCTCACCTTAATGAACACATTTTTGACCCGAGACACTTTATTATAATTTTTCAAAAGCCATGTAACATGTGCTAAACACTGTCCGGATGCACTTATTCTATTTTAACAAAGGTCATTTTGTCACCAAAACTCACCTAGTCCCAAGGGTATTAGAGATTCATCGTGGGATCCTAATTTCTCATTTTACTCCAGTTTCATGAGACATATATGAAAACCATTTATATTGGCTCACAAAGGTGATTACTTTTTAATAATTAAAATAAATGTAAGTACCTTTTCAATCATCTAGTACCTAATGTTATGATCTAAACTCCGCTAACATGTATCCTATATCACTTTAAAAAATAATTCCTAAACAGAATATTCATAACATCATTAAACAGAATCTCTATGAAATAATTCACCCTCATAAATAATAGACACAAAACTATTGTCAGCTACCAGCAAAAAAAAATTATTAGGAAAGACCCATTTGAGAACAGTGTGAAGCTTAAAGAACTAAAATTGTTAATGAATTGTAATAAAACAAATTACTCATTTTTTTACAGGAAGTTTGAATTAGAAATAGGAATTGATGGAATTTCATTAAGTGAATAGTTTATCTTAGATTGGGTTGAACCCCTCCCCCACACTTAAAACCCAACTTTTTCACCAAAGTTGAGTTCAAAAATGGAGAATAACAATTTATCATTTAATGTTCAATGTTGATTTTTAATTTCAGTAGATTAATGAAATTCTATAGGGTCTTAATTATCATAAAAAATAATGATTTCCACAATAATGATTTTACAATAGGTTCACATGATTTATCATTTAGTGCAGTAAGAAAAATTCAACCATGTTCATATAGTAACATGTATAAAAGTTAGGTGCATATTGAATTGGGTGTTTAGCAAGTTTAAAAATTTTGATTTCAAAAGATTCTCATTTATGTATGAAAAAGCAATCCAAAACACCCAAAATATACATGAATATTTAATAAAAACAACTTGTCATCCTAAATGTACCCCTCACACATAATTTTAAGCACCTAATGGTTTTAATATCAATGGGATACAATTTCCATCCATGAGGAACATACAACAGATTTTTAAACAGCTCCATTCATGCAATAGACTAATTTTTATGTAGCATCAAATGTCGAATATTTTTTAAGCACTACCCACTGACTCACCAACACTACCACCAGTGAGTCACCGATAGCAGTGTATCAGTGGATCAGGTTCATCTGTGAGTCAATGAGTCGCTGACAGTAGTGAAATTAGGAAATATCAATGGGTTTTTAAAAAATGGAGAAGAAAAATGAATGCAAAGATTAGACGAAGAACTTCCTTGAATATGTTTGTTTAGATATGCTTCAGCATTGGAATTCCATACCTTAATGACAAAAAATAGCATCATACTTATTATTCTGAAATTAAGAGATAGAAAGGCTGAGATGCAGGAATTTTATAAGAAAATAGAGAAATCAAAAATAACATTACTCTGAATCATAACAAGGAAAAAAGTGAAAATAAGAAAAATCATGGGTTGATGCCCATTCAACACTATTTTTAAAGTCTTCAATTAGAAAATCTTCAGGATCAATTGTCAAGCAGAGTGAATGAATCCAAGCCCTTTGGTTTTCCTTCAAAATAGATTTTTACTCTCTACCTATTGACCAACATAGGTTTCTTCTCCTCACCAACTATCTCAACAGATCCATTCATTAGAATTCTAACAACAGTGAAAGGTCCAGGATACTTTGACTTCTATTTTATAATAAATAGATTAATTTAAGATTTAAAGAGAAATACCTTATTTCTAGGTTTAAATTGTTTATTATGAATGATAGAATCCTGAATTATTTTAGTCCTTTTCATATAAATTCAGAAGTTTTCATTAGACTCTATCATGTTCTCATCTAACTCACTCAGCTCAAGAAATCTTCTCTCACCAGTGCACTTAAAATAAAAATTTAGGGCCTTAACTACCCAATAATATTTTTATTAAAACTCCATAGGAAAATGAAAACATTTTCCAAATAAAAACTAATATGGAGACATACCTCTTAGGGTCTTAAAATATGTTATATAGGCCCAAGAAGCTTCATCCAATTTAAGAGGACAATCCTTTTTACAATTTGAGGCATTTTTTCAAGAATTTTTTTAGCTCCATGTTAAAAATTTCCACTTGTCCATTGGACTATAAATGGTAAGAAGTAATAGTTTTAGAAAGAAACAATACTTTCAGTAAAAGCCTTAAACATTTAGTTTTTAATGTGAGCTAAATTACCACTATTGAAGGATTTGGGTACTCTAAATCATGAGAAGATATTATTTTTAACAAACTTAATGAAACTATTCAGTTGGTTATTGGGAAGAGATACCACCTAAAACCACTTGGAAACATAATCTAGAGCCAATAATATATATTAATTCCCATGAGATGATAAAAAGGACCCAAGAAATATAAACCCCAAACATAAAAAATCTATACTTCTAGAATACATTTTGGGATAAATCTTTCTTCTTCCCAACATTTCCTAACCTCTAACACCTATCAAATACAAATAAAATGCTCCAAGAATCTTTGAATATGGTGGACCGTTACAAACCATATTGGAAGACCTTTTGACCTATCCTTTCACCACCAGGGTGACCTCCCCCAGGTGAGGAGCGAAAACTCTCCAAAATAGAAAACAATACTTCCTTAGAAACACACCTCCTAGGAATCCCATCATCACACCTACTAAACAACAAGGTGTTATCACAAAGGTAATAATTAAGTTCAGAGCTGAATTTTTTTCTTTGGTTATTGGACACGTATTTGGGAATTGCTCCAACTGCAAGGAAATTTGAAAAATATACAAACCAATAAAATTTTGTAATGGAGAGTGTAAGTAACTTCGATTAGGAATGAAAGAGTTGATCTCCCTTTGATATTTAGAATGAATGTGAGGAATCCTAGAAAGAGGGTGATGAACTGTGTTTTCAGCTCCCTTCTTATCTCAAATTTCTATGTCAAATTCCTTTAGAAAAAAATCCATCTAATCAGCCTAGGTTTGGTTTATTTCTTAGAAAGAAAGTACTACAAGGCAGATTGGTAAGTGAAAATGATGACTTCAGAACCTAATAGATACTGTCCAAAAATCTCAAGAGCAAACAAAACATATAACAACTCATTTTCAGTAGTGGTATAGTTTCTTTGAGCCTCACCTAGGAGTCTACTAGAATAATAAACCACATCCAGTTTCTTATCTATCCTCTAACCAATGATAGATCCAACTTCTGAATCACTAGCATCACACATAATTTCAAAAGGACGATTCCAAATAGGTGAAGTGATGATATGTGATGTAGTGAGTTTTTATTTATGTATATTGAAATACTTTAAGCAATCTTAGTCAAATATAAAGGGTGAATCCTTGAAAATATAAGAACACAAGGGATTAGTGATTTTGTAAAAGTAATTGATAATCCTCATATAGAAACCGACTTTCCCCAAAAAATGCCTACTACCATTAACATTTTTTGGAGGTGGATGTTTTTTAATAACATCAATTTTAGCAGTGAAACCCTAGAAACCTCTCTGGGATACATTATCTCCGAAAACAAAATATTCAGTGAACATAAATTGGAATTTCATCAAGTTAATAACTAGGTTGGCCTCAATACATCTCTCCAAAAATAACTGAAAATTTCCTAAAAATTTATCAAAATTACTACCCACAATGGAGATGTTATCCATAAAAACCTCAATAATATCTCAATCATATCAGAAAAAATAGCCATCCGGCACCTTTGAAAGGTGGAAGGGTCTCCAAAAAACCCAAAAGGCATCCACATGTTGGAAAATGTCCATAAGGGGCATGTAAATATAGTATTCTACGGATCTTATAGACCTACAAGACTCTGGCTGTAACTATAATACCCATCCAAAAAACAAAAAAAAAATCATTCCTAGCAACCCTCTCAAGAATTTGATCAAGGAAATGAATTGGAAAATAGTCCTTCCTAGTGGCTGCATTAAGCATCCTATAATCTATACAGACTCACTATTTGGTGTATTTTCTAACATTAATTTCTTCAATATTTTTGTAAGAACCTGGTTCTTATTATTGAGGTATGAGTTTATTCTTTTCCTTTTTTGTTAAGTGTTTTGAGAAAATAAGGAAAATGTAGAAAAAAATCCCAAATTTTGGGACTACATGCTTTGTACTTTTCCACACGCTGTGTACTTGGGCCGTGTGGGATGGGTACACAGGGTGTGTAGGCCTGTCGGCAATGAAGGGTGTAAAAAATGACAACATGCCATGTATAGGGTATTTATACGCTATGTATTCAGTCAGCAGGTGAATATTAAGGCAGTAAAGGCAGCTGCCAACGGAGCGACAATACATGCCATGTAATCAGGAAGACACACCATGTACTCATATCGACAAGTGAATAGTTCAGCGGTGAAAACGTAGCCTCCAGAGGAACAGTTAAATGGGAAAAGAACACGCTGTGTACTTGAGAGTACACACCGTGTAGTTTTTTCCGCTTAAAACGGGAAGTATCCTCCTCTGTTCACAGAGAAATCTTAGAACGCCGGAGGAGAGTGGGAGAGATGACCAAAGCTTGAAGGATCTCCCGATCGCACACCGGGAACCCGATTTCTATGCTGCCGATCTCCTTGGAACCGCACATGTGAGTTCTCCCTCCTCCTTGTGTGTTTCTTACCGATTCTTTCCCAAGGGAAAGTTATTTAATTTTGAACGAGATTATGTTCACCTCAGATCTTCACCATTCTCGTTTGTTTCGGGAGGCGTCGTTCATGTATACCGATCAGAGACGATCGAGGTAGGTGGTCTGATGTTCCTTTCAACTTTTATGTTGAATTTGTATATCGTTGTGCTACGTGCCCATGGTTGGGTTGTCATATGGATGAGGCCTTTTCTAAAATGATATCTAGAATTGCGTAGATAATTCAATGATAAGTTTAAACTGCAGTTTGGGATCACTGCTTGGATCCAGGACCACCCCAGGGGTGCATTACTCTGTTTATCCATTTGGATATGATACTTGAGGTTATTATATGATTATAATGTATATTTCTTTTTCTTGAGAGAAAGTTTATATAAATTGTTGGTTTATGCCTTGGGCTCTGCCCGGTTCCTTTTGCCTGTGGGCAATGTTTTTCTTAGCTTGAGGGCAGTGTTTCATTTAGCCTGAGGGCATTGGTTCTTTTAGCCTGAGGGAAATATTCATTATACTTGTGGGCAGTAGATTCTGTGCCTGTGGACGACACTTCATATGCCTGAGGACAATATTCATTTTTCCTATGAGAAATCACCTGTGGGTTTTGATTCTGGTTACCTGAGGGTAAGGATTGTATGTCTGAGGACAATGTTATCATGAATATTCACCGTGATGATTTTCAGATGTTGTACCTTCCAATTTAAAGCACAGGACTGGCATGGCTAAATAAATATTTAAATGGAAAGATAATAGGTAGAGTTAGTTACTTTTGAGTACTTCTTAGTTTATTTCATTTACTACTGCACATTTACAATAATAGTTGGGCACGAGCCTTTAGTGGGAGCCTATTGGGATTTATTTCTCACACCCTATTTGGGTCATGTCTTCGGCCCAAATAGACTATATTACTACAGGTGTGGATAAGGGAAAGGGTCCCTATACAGGTACTTTATTGTTGTAGAGGAATGAGAGAGCATGGGACCGAGCTTAGGCTTGCAATGTTGTGGTGTTCTGTTTACTCTTCTTTTTTTTTGGTTGTACCTTGTATTTTGAGCTGTATTGAATTTTTGTGGAGTGTATCCTGTTCTGGCTGATTTCATAGAATTAGTAACATGCTGCATCCTTATATATATTATTTCTCGTTCTCTTTTACTTTAGTTGTCCATTTCGGTTGTATATTGTTTACTGCTTCCGCTATTGTATGTTATTTATATTTTCCACTGGGCTACACTTTGAAAAATGAGGGAATAGTTTCCCCACTATCAGACCTGGGCCCTCACTGCTTGTTGAAAGCCTCTGGCATTTGGGGAAATGCGCTTGAGGTCATGTGACCAATCGGGTCTGGGGCACCTGTTGAGTGGCTTCCAGATCCGGAACCTTACAAAGCGGTATCAATGAAGTTCTTTTCTTTGACTTACTGGTGGGAGTTGTATTCAGGGATAGGATGGAAATGGTAGTTGGTAATATGCTATGCCTGGGAGTAGTTAACCCGTGTACAGGGAAAAGCTAGTCTACCTCGGTTATTTAAATTATTACTAGTTTTTCAATTTTACAGTTGATTTGATTTTCACCGTTGGGTGACACACTTGTGGTGTGGTGTTTATATGTTATACATGGGTTCTATTTAGTTGCAACCTGATGAGATGAGGGTATTCCATCTCATGCATCATTTAGGCACATGTTAGAAATCACATGTCATGCATTCTTCCATTCTGTGTAGGTGAATTAGGAATTTCATGTTGTTGTGATAGTTGTTGTGCCAGAAAAGCATTCTCTTGTGATAGCTACTTTGATAAATACCTGCTATGTGATAGGGTATTCTTGTGTGAGGTTTTGATAGAATGAATGCCAATATTTGGTTTCTGGGGAGTATGGGACCTCAATGACCGAAATTTGGTGGATCATTAACGTGTTTACTTGTTATAACATGTGTAAAAAGCATTGATTCGCGGGGAGTATGGGCCCTCACATATCAGAATTTGTCCCTTAGATGCTTGTTTTAGTGTTTTCTGGGAACCAAAGGAGTTTCTGAGGTCTACTATCTAGAAAACCCAACATACACACCATGTAGTTCTATGGAAACACACCGTGTGTTCTTCTGTTCGGAAAGAAATGAAAAATTTTTAATTACATGTCGTGTACCCTCAGTACGCGCCATGTAGTCTCTCCCCGTGTCATATGCCATGTGGGCAGAGACATGAGATAGGGAAGTTTAGGGGGGAACATGTCATGTACCAGTTTTACACGTCGTGTAGTGTTGATATAGCGACCCCCAAAATACCGGGGTGCTTAATGAGACATGATACACTTAACACTACATCATTACAAACAAAATATCATGTCTCATCACAACAGAGGATCGTGAGGCTCGGGATTCTGGGAAACCAGCTACTTTTGTTTAGCTTCATTAATATCAACCGTACCTGAAAAATTTTAAACAAAACGTAGGGTGATCAAAAATGCCCAGTAAGGGGGTTTTAAAACATTTTCAAGAAAAAAAATCTTTTTTAAATCAGTCCTTTTGAAAGGAGTAAAAAAACTTTTCTAAATCAAAACATTATCATTTCTTAAAACAAGAAAACCATCTTTCTTTGAAAATCCACTTGCACATGAAGCACGTACTTGAAATGAGCTTTAATGTAAACATGATCAGAGTGCGCAAATATAAACAGAGTAAGCAATGCATAATGATAAAACAAGGTTACTTTAATTCCAAGGGAAAATCTATGGCTAAGCAGTAAAACATGCATATCAGGGTTTGTGTGTAGAATGCAGTTTCATTTAACAGTTTGCCATATGAAAAACAGTTCTTGTCACATAAAGTACATTTTCATGATCAAGGGAGCATTTCAAGGCAGACATTTTAGAAAGTGATAAAACATTACATTAAACAAGACAAGGACTCGTAAAGTTCTTATGATACCAAACATATGTTTTTCAGTTCTTATCACATGTTTCCTTTCTCATAGTCTAGGGGAATTTACCCAGTTAGGGATGTCCTGTTAGCTGAACCATCCCCTGGTACACCATTAATCTTCATATGTGGAGGGAAAGTATAATGCCGGACCTTGTCAAGACCTTGCGTCAAGACCATAAAAACATAACTTAATACGGGTCAAGGATAACCGCCAATCCCGTTTCCATAGCAGCACAAGCCGAGGCTATCCGCCAAGACTGTAGCACATAACGTCTCATGAGACTCATCCTTTACCCAATGCATTGGAGCGCTGTATAATTCCGGGCGCACCCGTCCATAACATGTAAGTCCAATACTTCCCTCTCATATTTAGACATGGTCATACGTTCATTAGGTTTCATTCATATATTCATAGTCAAAGTCTCTCATACATATTCACCATTTGAAGCAGATCATGTCATGAGCATAAATAAAGAATAAGAAGCAGATTATGTCATGAGCATAGATAAAGAATCAGAACTGGAAACAACAAGCTTATTACACAAGAAATAATAACTTGAACTCTCAATGTATTGGTTTGTCATGTAGAATTACATTATTACTAAGGGCCACTTCCAGGCTTAAGGATATCTTTAAAACATCTCCTTTTGGAACCATAATGTGCTAGAAAATTAAAAACAAGGCAAGTGTCATTTCTTGTAACTATTCGGAGTTCTAGAAATGGATAAGAATTAAAACAATCACCAAACAATGTTAACTTTCGTTTGCCAAAAATACTGTCAATCAGTCCACAGTTATGTATATATGTAACACACGAAGCCGTGTATTGTGTCTATGTGTCTCAGTGGTTTAGTTAATTAAATGATACTCAATTGATTCATTACATGATTCACATATTCTTAAGAACATAAATTTTCTAACAAAAGGGGGTAGATAGGGTTTTATAAAAGCACACAAGGAAATCAACTTATCACTTGTGAAGGAATTCAGTTTTATTCATACTTTGGATTCCCACAAATCTTGTCTTAATTTGATGTACACAAAAAAGTTCTGATTTGGAAGAGGTTTCATACAAAAGAAAAACATGTATATATATATAAGTCGAATTGTAATAAAAACATAACTTAAAATTTGATCTTCCTCGTTTATATTTCAAAACATAAAACATGTATATTTATATATATGAAAAATATAAAATAACATAAAACGAAAAACAAACATGAACCCAAACCGAGTTTCAAAATATCACCCTTACCAGTACGGAGAAGAGGAGAGGAAGACAACGAAGCCAGTGGAATCAGGTGCATAGCTTCAGGACGTATGTATACATAACACACATAGTGCGTACATGCAAATGGGTTTGTGTCTATATAAACATGTATATACATATTTATATTTCGAAGTAAAAGAAAACACAAAAACACACTTGACCCCTTTCAAGTATTTGACACATTAAAACATGAGTTTAGAACTAATAATCATATTTAGGGAGCCCAAAAACAATGGATTGTAAGTTATATCCAAATATATATATATATGTTTACATATATAAGCGTATAATAAAAAAAAAGAAACACAAAACTCAACTATCCCTTACCAGCTCGACGAGAAGGAGGAGGAGGGTGCAACCGATGCTGGATCAAAGGTCAGTGCAAGGAGGATCTCTTCGGTGCAGGACCACCCCTCTGCCTTGGTGCAAGGTCTCCTCAACCAGTGCAAGAACCTTCCCCCTTGCCTGCGGTGCAACCAGGTCTTAAAGCCGGAGGGAAATTCGTGCAAGGGAGGCGACGGGGATCCAAGGCCGGGGTCAGTGTCAGGCTGTGTGGAAAGAAGGCGTCGCTGGGTCTACACGGCGAAGAAGAAGAAAGAATAAAGGCAGCAACGCCACTGGTTCGACGCAAGAAGGAGGAATGCGATGTGGAGAAGGAGAAAAAGACCGACGGTTGGGATTAAATCGACCTGATCCAGCGGCTGAGGTAAGACGCGGCGCAAAAGAAGGAGGGAACACGGGTTTCTTTCCCCCCCTACCCGCGTTTCAATTTTTTTTTTTTTAACTTTATCATTATTTAACATTCAATTATTTACAACTTTAATTATTTTAATAAAAAGTATTTTGTCAATCAATTTAATCAAGACTAATTTATATTATTATTATTAAACCACTCTTATTTAAAATATATCATGGGGAAAAAAAATATTGATTTAATCAAAACATTTCTATTATATGTATATATATATATTTTTGAAACATAAAAAAAATTTAATATTAGATTGACATTATTATTAATCCTTAATTATTAATTACATACTATTTCATTAAAACATAACACAAGTATATATATTTTAATTTCCCTTGCTAGTTAACTATCCTATTTTTCTTAATTCGAAGGTATCATTTAGTGCAACTATATTTTATCACACATACAAGTGTGTTGGTGAAAATATTAACACCACAAAACACACAAGTGAAAGAAACCATATTTTGACGTAGTTTCTAAAATAATTAATAAAAGGTTTAATCATACGAGAAATAAGGTATCTATTTTGATGCAAACTCATAAATGAAATTCAACAGGTTTGATATAACTAGAAAAACAATTGTTTAATTATTTAATTAAAAAGTATAGTGGAAGAGGACAATAATATTAATTCTTTCCTTTTAAAACATAAAATACAGATCTTATTTTTTTGAAAACAAAGGATAATTAACATTGAGGTCATTTAAAACATTAAAGAAAACTACACATGTATCATTCAGATCATTTTATTTCCAACGGTCAAAACGATCATTGGATTCTTTGGGAACCAACGGTCGGATTTATGGTCGTTTGGGGTCCAACGGTTAGATTTATGACCGTTTGTGGTCCAACGGTCATCTTTGGTGCTTATAAAAGAATTAGGTCTCGGGTGACCCTTACCACAAGTGACCCGGAGGAGATAAAGGATGGTTCGTATGATCCCCTTGGTGTTGAGCACGGTCGCGGTGGCGTCAGCCATTCTTACGTTCCTTATGATGGATGCTCGAAATCCTTACCGCATACTCGGGCTCCTAGTAGTTCTAAGCAGTCTTCCTATCGTTGTAATCGGATTTTTGGTTGGAATCCTCGGTTAGTGATGTTTTGATTGCGGGAAGTTGTAAACGTCAAGTTTCTTAATAAAAGAGTGTTTCATTCATGCTTGTTGCTTTGGTTTTCGTTTATTTTCATTTTCTTTTTAAAGCAAGATGGTCCAGCTAAGAGGGGAAACATATCATTATACAAAACATGAATTCTCGGGTTGTTACATTATCTCCCCCTTAAAAGAATTGCTTCCTCGCAATTCTATTCATAAAAGACAAGAGAAAGACTTCGGTCGCACAACATTACCAAAACTGAAGGCCTGGCTCAGTTAACAGTACCCCTAAACTGGTACACAGCTCCTCTATTTCCCTGACCCAGATACACTTTGAGCAATAAGACTTGTACTCCTGCTCATGGGCACTACACACAGGCTTCCACAGGGAGGCTCGTGCAATAAACAGCTCTGAGACGTCCGAGCGGACGAATCCCCTAGTAACCCTTCGAACTTCATTACGCTCGAGGTAGTTGAGGGGTACAAGGCGATTGAGAAGGCTGACGTTCAGGATCTGAAACTTGTAGGCGGCTCTGAGGTTGCCGTCCTGAGCTGCTACGAGAAAGCAAGCTCTGGCGGAGAAGTTCCGTGTCATAGAGAAACACTGAAACAGCCCTTCCTGGTATCTCCCCCTTCGCCTATAGCAGGGGAGCTGGGTGGTGGCAAGGAGGTGGATCACATATTCATTCTCCTGACATGCGCGGAGAATTTCCGGACTATTTGCTATATCCAGAAAACGCTGGCAGGACCCTCGTAGGTGGAGAAAAGAGGGAAAGTCCACCATACAAGTTCTGATCAAAACAACCTCTACTAACTCGTCAGGTAGAGACGAGAGGTTCATCTGACTTGCCATCTGTAAGAAAAGGTAAACAAGAGAGGTCACCTATCAACACTATGAAGAAAGAGATCATAAACTTTTTAATTAATAAAATTTACACATTAAAGTCTGAGTTTTCCAGATGGACACCACAAAGAGAGGCGAAACTCTCTAACTCCACAAACCAAACACAGGAAGAACAAACAGGACTAAAGTCATGGGGACATTTATATCGCCTCTTGAGTTTAGCGTGGGGGGTGTGGAGTTGGGAAACGTCGGTGTACACTTCTTGCCTAAGAGACACACGAGTGGACTCATTCTCCAACGCTTCGAAGTCCATTAACTGGCCCCAGAAGCCATAGTGCAGGACCTGACACAGATAAGCCGATCGAAGATCTCCGGCAGCAGCAGCTTCTTGGAAAGGGTTATCTAGCATTGTGCCAAACTCCTCGCCCGCAGTAAACACTCGGAAGAGTCCTTCGTGATACTTTCCTCGACGTGCATACGAGGGAAACTGGGTCATCATCATTAGGAGATAATCCATCCCTATTCCCCGGTGGAGACTAAGCACCCTAGATGAGTTCGACACATCGTATAGGTGCTTACACGTCATGCGAATGTGAGCGTAGTTCAAGAAGTTTTCACGGCTAACTAGAGATATAATGTTCTCTAGGGCCTCGGTGGGGAGTGACAAAAGGTCAGTAGGTACATCAGCCATCTGAAAATCATAACGTTTTTACTTAATTAGTCTTAGAAATATATTTATATCACCTGGTTTTCCAGAGTTTCCTGAACCCATCCTCTGATACCAACTATAGCGACCCCCAAAATACCGGGGTGCTTAATGAGACATGATACACTTAACAATACATCATTACAAACAAAATATCATGTCTCATCACAACAGAGGATCGTGAGGCTCGGGATTCTGGGAAACCAGCTGCTTTTGTTTAGCTTCATTAATATCAACCGTACCTGAAAAATTTTAAACAAAACGTAGGGTGAACAAAAATGCCCAGTAAGGGGGTTTTAAAACATTTTCAAGAAAAACAATCTTTTTTAAATCAGTCCTTTTGAAAGGAGTAAAAAAAAACTTTTCTAAATCAAAACATTATCATTTCTTAAAACAAGAAAACCATCTTTCTTTGAAAATCCACTTGCACATGAAGCACGTACTTGAAATGAGCTTTAATGTAAACATGATCAGAGTGCGCAAATATAAACAGAGTAAGCAATGCATAATGATAAAACAAGGTTACTTTAATTCCAAGGGAAAATCTATGGCTAAGCAGTAAAACATGCATATCAGGGTTTGTGTGTAGAATGCAGTTTCATTTAACAGTTTGCCATATGAAAAACAGTTCTTGTCACATAAAGTACATTTTCATGATCAAGGGAGCATTTCAAGGCAGACATTTTAGAAAGTGATAAAACATTACATTAAACAAGACAAGGACACGTAAAGTTCTTATGATACCAAACATATGTTTTTCAGTTCTTATCACGTGTTTCCTTTCTCATAGTCTAGGGGAATTTACCCAGTTAGGGATGTCCTGTTAGCTGAACCATCCCCTGGTTCACCATTAATCTTCATATGTGGAGGGAAAGTATAATGCCGGACCTTTTCAAGACCTTGCGTCAAGACCATAAAAACATAACTTAATACGGGTCAAGGCTAACCGCCAATCCCGTTTCCATAGCAGCACAATCCGAGGCTATCCGCCAAGACTGTAGCACATAACGTCTCATGAGACTCATCCTTTACCCAATGCATTGGAGCGTTGTATAATTCCAGGCGCACCCGTCCATAACATGTAAGTCCAATACTTCCCTCTCATATTTAGACATGGTCATACGTTCATTAGGTTTCATTCATATATTCATAGTCAAAGTCTCTCATACATATTAACCATTTGAAGCAGATCATGTCATGAGCATAAATAAAGAATAAGAAGCAGATTATGTCATGAGCATAGATAAAGAATCAGAACTGGAAACAACAAGCTTATTACACAAGAAATAATAACTTGAACTCTCAATGTATTGGTTTGTCATGTAGAATTACATTATTACTAAGGGCCACTTCCAGGCTTAAGGATATCTTTAAAACATCTCCTTTTGGAACAATAATGTGCTAGAAAATTAAAAACAAGGCAAGTGTCATTTCTTGTAACTATTCGGAGTTCTAGAAATGGATAAGAATTAAAACAATCACCAAACAATGTTAACTTTCGTTTGCCAAAAATACTGTCAATCAGTCCACAGTTATGTATATATGTAACACACGAAGCCGTGTATTGTGTCTATGTGTCTCAGTGGTTTAGTTAATTAAATGATACTCAATTGATTCATTACATGATTCACATATTCTTAAGAACATAAATTTTCTAACAAAAGGGGGTAGATAGGGTTTTATAAAAGCACACAAGGAAATCAACTTATCACTTGTGAAGGAATTCAGTTTTATTCATACTTTGGATTCCCACAAATCTTGTCTTAATTTGATGTACACAAAAAAGTTCTGATTTGGAAGAGGTTTCATACAAAAGAAAAACATGTATATATATATAAGTCGAATTGTAATAAAAACATAACTTAAAATTTGATCTTCCTCGTTTATATTTCAAAACATAAAACATGTATATTTATATATATGAAAAATATAAAATAACATAAAACGAAAAACAAACATGAACCCAAACCGAGTTTCAAAATATCACCCTTACCAGTATGGAGAAGAGGAGAGGAAGACAACGAAGCCAGTGGAATCAGGTGCATTGCTTCAGGACGTATGTATACATAACACACATAGTGCGTACATGCAAATGGGTTTGTGTCTATATAAACATGTATATACATATTTATATTTCGAAGTAAAAGAAAACACAAAAACACACTTGACCCCTTTCAAGTATTTGACACATTAAAACATGAGTTTAGAACAAATAATCATATTTAGGGAGCCCAAAAACAAAGGATTGTAAGTTATATCCAAATATATATATATATGTTTACATATATAAGCGTATAATAAAAAAAAAGAAACACAAAACTCAACTATCCCTTACCAGCTCGACGAGAAGGAGGAGGAGGGTGCAACCGATGCTGGATCAAAGGTCAGTGCAAGGAGGATCTCTTCGGTGCAGGACCACCCCTCTGCCTTGGTGCAAGGTCTCCTCAACCGGTGCAAGAACCTTCCCCCTTTCCTGCGGTGCAACCAGGTCTTAAAGCCGGAGGGAAATTCGTGCAAGGGAGGCGATGGGGATCCAAGGCCGGGGTCAGTGTCAGGCTGTGTGGAAAGAAGGCGTCGCTGGGTCTACACGGAGAAGAAGAAGAAAGAATAAAGGCAGCAACGCCACTGGTTCGACGCAAGAAGGAGGAATGCGATGTGGAGAAGGAGAAAAAGACCGACGGTTGGGATTAAATCGGCCTGATCCAGCGGCTGAGGTAAGACGCGGCGCAAAAGAAGGAGGGAACACAGGTTTCTTTCCCCCCCTACCCGCGTTTCAATTTTTTTTTTAAAATTTATCATTATTTAACATTCAATTATTTACAACTTTAATTATTTTAATAAAAAGTCTTTTGTCAATCAATTTAATGAAGACTAATTTATATTATTATTATTAAACCACTCTTATTTAAAATATATCATGGGGAAAAAAATATTGATTTAATCAAAACATTTCTATTATATGTATATATATATATTTTTGAAGAATAAAAAAAATTTAATATTAGATTGACATTATTATTAATCCTTAATTATTAATTACATACTATTTCATTAAAACATAACACAAGTATATATATTTTAATTCCCCTTGCTAGTTAACTATCCTATTTTTCTTAATTCGAAGGTATCATTTAGTGCAACTATATTTTATCACACATACAAGTGTGTTGGTGAAAATATTAACACCACAAAACACACAAGTGAAAGAAACCATATTTTGATGTAGTTTCTAAAATAATTAATAAAAGGTTTAATCATACGAGAAATAAGGTATCTATTTTGATGCAAACTCATAAATGAAATTCAACAGGTTTGATATAACTAGAAAAACAATTGTTTAATTATTTAATTAAAAAGTATAGTGGAAGAGGACAATAATATTAATTCTTTCCTTTTAAAACATAAAATACAAATCTTATTTTTTTGAAAACAAAGGATAATTAACATTGAGGTCATTTAAAACATTAAATAAAACTACACTTGTATCATTCGGATCATTTTATTTCCAACGGTCAAAACGATCATTGGATTCTTTGGGAACCAACGGTCGGATTTATGGTCGTTTGGGGTCCAACGGTTAGATTTATGACCGTTTGTGGTCCAACGGTCATCTTTGGTGCTTATAAAAGAATTAGGTCTCGGGTGACCCTTACCCCAAGTGACCCGGAGGAGATAAAGGATGGTTCGTATGATCCCCTTGGTGTTGAGCACGGTCGCGGTGGCGTCAGCCATTCTTACGTTCCTTATGATGGATGCTCGAAATCATTACCGCATACTCGGGCTCCTAGTAGTTCTAAGCAGTCTTCCTATCGTTGTAATCGGATTTTTGGTTGGAATCCTCGGTTAGTGGTGTTTTGATTGCGGGAAGTTGTAAACGTCAAGTTTCTTAATAAAAGAGTGTTTCATTCATGCTTGTTGCTTTGGTTTTCGTTTATTTTCATTTTCTTTTTAAAGCAAGATGGTCCAGCTAAGAGGGGAAACATATCATTACACAAAACATGAATTCTCGGGTTGTTACATTAAATGTGACAACCGGGTCCCGGTGACAGCACAGCCACCCCGCCTTAACATGGCCGTCGGGTCCTGGCCCACCAGGTACCACCAGTTGCCCCGCAGACACGTGGGGCCCACCCTAGGGTCCACCCACATGCCTGAACGGGTCATCTGACTAATAACATTCCCCACAGGCCAACACAAGTCCTTTCCAGTGTGCTTTGTCCTCACTCACACACACCCTGAGAAACTTCCCAGGAGGTCACCCATCCTGATCACTACTTCAGGCCAAGCACGCTTAACTGTGGAGTTCTAACCAGGTAGGCTCCCGAAAAGGAAGGTGCACCTTGTTGACATGAGTCATATCATTTAGTCATTTAACCCTTTATCATTTTGGGGTGTTACAATCACCCCCCCCCCCCCTTTAGAGCACAACGCCCCCGTTGTGGGCCCTACATCTCAACCCAGGCAGTGCACCGCGCACTTAAGGCTGGGTTCCTCCTCTGATACCAAATGTGACAACCGGGTCCCGGTGACAGCACAGCCACCCCGCCTTAACATGGCCGTCGGGTCCTGGCCCACCAGGTACCACCAGTTGCCCCACAGACACGTGGGGCCCACCCTAGGGTCCACCCACATGCCTGAACGGGTCATCTGACTAATAACATTCCCCACAGGCCAACACAAGTCCTTTCCAGTGTGCTTTTTCCTCACTCACACACACCCTGAGAAACTTCCCAGGAGGTCACCCATCCTGATCACTACTCCAGGCCAAGCACGCTTAACTGTGGAGTTCTAACCAGGTAGGCTCCCGAAAAGGAAGGTGCACCTTGTTGACATGAGTCATATCATTTAGTCATTTAACCCTTTATCATTCTGGGGTGTTACAGTTGACCCGATGTATTCCCGTGTAACTAACAACACGAATGAAAGAAATCTTAAGACATACACACTGTGTCTACCTTGAACACACCATGTTGTCTGACCCAGGTACCCGACCGTGTCATGAAAAACACGGGTCGACGTTATCTTTCCTAGTACATGCCATGTCCACCAGGAACATGCTGTGCAGTGTCATCGGTGTAGCCGACCGTGTAGCGAACAACACGAGTTGGTCTGGGGCTTATTTTAAAACACCATGTCTTTTTGAAACACGCCGTGTAGTGTAACCTGGGTACATAGGCCGTGTCACGAACAAAATGGGCCGGTGAAGCTAGTAGGGTACACATCGTGTACCTATGGGACACGCCGTGTAGTTCTGTTTTAGGAGAGCCGTGTGGCTTAGCCGTGTAGAAGGAATCGGGCAGGGAAGGAGGATTCAAGTACACGCCGTGTAGTCAGAAGACACGTCATGTGTTTGGGGTGTTACACGACCAGTTTTAGCTGGGGTACACGCCTATGTGGATGGCTTGTGAGAACACGCCATGTAGTATTTATACACGTCGTGCAGTCAAGAATTGTAAATACTGAATGCCTTCCTTCTCCTGTTCCCTTCTTGGTCTCCTCGTTTTTAGTCTTTGATAATCTTGATCTAAGGTGTGCGTTAGTGCAACGAGTTCCCCCTAGAGGTTGGTGGGTGTCACTTTCTAGGGGACCTCTATGTCTTGGAGATGACGAGCTATGATTTCATTCTGGGGATGGACTGGTTGGTACCTTTTTTATCCTTTTTAGATTTCTACTATCCCAGGATGAGTTTCACATCAACAGAGGGCGGATAATTCCTATACAAGTGAAAATGGGATGTTCAAGCAAGTCAAGCTAGACCCGAGCATCATGGGTGTGGTGGAGTCACTGCCCAGATTACGAGTTTATAACTAGATGACCAGGGAGTGTGTTAGAATGTTTTCCCTCCAGTAGTTGATTGTTTCAGGGATGTCTTCTTGGATGACTTTTTAGGTCTACCTCTGGAGCGAGAGGTGGATTTTTCTATTGAGCTTGTGCCAGGAGTAGCACTGGTGTCCATTCAACTTTATAGGATGGCTACACATAAGTTTCAAGAGATCAAGAGGCAGTTAGAGGAGTTACAGGAAAAGGGTTTCATCCAACCTAGTACTTCTCCTTGGGGTTCACCGGTCCTCTTTGTGAAGAAGGCAGACGGTACCCTCAGACTCTATGTGGATTATCAGAATCTGAACTAGTTGATGGTCAAGAACCGGTATCCCTTACCAAGGATTGATGATCTTTTTGATCAACTTCGAGGAGCACGAGTGTTCTCAAAGATTGACTTGAGATCCAGATATCATCATTTGCGTGTTAGACCATATGATTTACCTCTCACAACCTACAGAAACATGTATGGTCTATATGAGTACATGGTGATGCCGTTCGGACTCACGAACATGCCACCAGTTTTCATGGCTCTGATTAATCATGTGTTCCACCCTTATCTGAATTCTTTTGTGGTGGTCTTCGTGGACAACATATTGGTGTACTCTCGCACTCGACACGACCATGCCACCCATTTTGAGATTGTACTGATTACACTGAGAGAGGATAAGCTATATTCTAAGCTCTCAAAGTGCCACTTTTTGATGGACCATATTCACTTCCTGGGTCATATTATCTCAGAAGAAGGAGTTGCAGTCGACCAAGAGAAGGTGAGAGCAGTAGTTTCTTTAGGAGTATCCCAAGAACTTGTTTGAGATACGGAGTTTCTTGGGGCTAGCTGGTTACTATAGGCGCTTTATACAGGACTTCTCCCGCTTAGCATCACAGTTGGCGGGATTGACTAAGAAGGGTGTGAAGTTCCTTTGGTCATAAGCTTGTGAGATAGCCTTTTAGGAACTAAATGGAAGGTTGACATCAGCACCAATCCTGATACTTTTAGAACAAGGGAAGAGCTATATAGTCTACTATGATGCATAAGGTATTGGGTTGGGAGTAGTGTTGATGCAGGGAGATTGAGTTGTTGCATATGGGTCTCGGCAGTTGAGGCCACATGAAAGGAATTACCTGACGCATGATCTCGAGTTGGCTGCAGTTGTTCATGCGTTGTGCTGTTGGAGACATTACCTCTTGGGAGATCTTTTTATGGTTTTCACTGACCACAAAAGTCTAAAATACATCTTTACTCAGCGTGACTTGAATGTGAGACAACAAAGGTGGGTCGAATACCTTTATTCCTTTGACTATGAGCTTGCATATACACCTAGTAAAGGTAATTCAGTAGCTAATACACTGAGCAGGAGGACTTAGATACATGTAGTGCAGGAGGCCAGTGGTGAGTGGCAGCTTAGGCCCTGTTCTCTGAGATGCTTTTGGAGGTGCACGAGATTCAGGGGTAAACTTATCTTTCTTTCTTAGTTGTGACTTCTAACCTCCTAGATAGAGAGAGGATGAGACAAATATCAAATTAATAAGGCCTAGTTCTACGGGAGTCGGTGGTTATTGAGGACCCTCCTCCTGAATGGACGATAGGAGATAATGAGGTATTGTGTTTCCATAGAAGAGTGTGGGTTCCAGGGGATATATGCGAGGAGTTGATGCGGGAATTTCATGCTTCAATGTGGGTTGTGCATCCCGGAGTAACCAAAATGTACCGTGACTTGAGAAGTCAGTATTGGTGGCCAGGTATGAAGAGGGAAGTAGATAGTTTTGTTACGAGATGTTCCACCTATCAGCAGGTGAAGGCAGAGCATCAGATTCCAACTGGACTGTTATAGAAGTTACCCATTCTGGAATGGAAAAGGGATGATGTCATAATGGATTTCATGACCGGGTTTCCAAGATCACCTCGAGGAAATGACGCAGTGTGGGTTGTTGTGGACAGACTCACTAAGGTGGCTCACTTTTTGCCGATCAAGGACACCTTTTTGTGTTGACGAGCTCGAAACGTTGTATATTCGAGAGGTAGTACAGATTCATGGGGTTCTTCATTCTATCATTTCAGATAGGGACGCCCACTTTATGTCTCGTTTCTTGCAAAGTTTTCATAGGGAACTGGGTGTATAGGTGCTTCTGAGCACAACTTACCACCCTTAGACCGATGGCCAGTTAGAGCGTACAATACAGGTGCTTGAGGACATGTTGCGTGCATGTTTCCTAGAATTTGGGGGCTCTTGGGAGAAGCATATAACCCTGGTTAAGTTTTCCTACAATAATAGTTTTTAGGAAACTATTGAGATGACACCTTACGAGGATTTATATGGTAGGCCATGCTGATCACCTTTGTGCTGGATGGAGGCAGGTGAGGCAGCTTTACTGGGACCACGTCTCGTGCAGGAGACTTCTAAGCAGGTCTAGTTGATTCAAAAGTGGATGTATACTGCACAGTCTCGTCAGAAATCTTATGCTGATCGCCGCGGATGACCCTTAGAGTTCGTGGTCAAAGATCTAGTTTTGTTGCATGTTTTTCCAAGGTTGGGACACAAGTAAATCAGGAGGAAGGGTAAAGTTTCACTGAGGTATGTGGGGCCATTTTATATTTTGGAGAGATTCGGGCCAATTGCCTAATGTTTCTAGTTACCACAGAGGTATCGGCCCATGGGCGGCATCTTCAATGTATCTCAGTTGCGTCGTTATCATTCAGACCAGTCTCACGTCTTTTAGCCCGAGGAGGTTTAGCTTCAGATCGATTTTTTCCTTTGAGGATCATCTGATTCGCATCGTTGATAGGAGCACGAAGGTTCTCTGAGGCCAATCAGTTCCCCTCATATGGGTGCTATGGAAGCATGGACGAGTGTAGGAAGAAACCTGGGAGTGGGAGACTGACGTATGTGCTTAGTGGCCAGAGTTGTTCTGAGCTTTATCTTCACCACCCTTGGAAGGGAAATCTAGGGACGAACTTCTTTAGGGGGGGAGTTTGTAAGAACCCGGTTCTTATTCATGAGGTAGGGGTTTCTTCTTTTCCTTTTTTCCTTAAGTGTTTTTAAGAAAATAAGGAAAATGGGAATAAATCCCAAATTTTGTGACTACATGCCGTGTACATTTCCACACGCTGTGTACTTTGGCCATGTGGGATGGGTGTATAGGGCATGTAGGCCTGTCGGCAATGAAGGGTGTCAAAACTGACTACACGCTATGTATAGGGTATTTACATGCTATGTATTCAGTCGGTAGGTGAATAGTAAGGCGATAGAGGCAGCCGCCAGCGGAGCGACAGTACATGCCATGTAATCAACAATACACGCCATGTACTCATGTCGAAAAGTGAATAGTTTAGAAGTGAAAAAGTAGCCACCAGAGGAATAGTTAAATGAGAAAAGTATACGATGTGTACTTGACAGTACATGCCGTGTAGTTTTTTTCGCTTAAAACGGGCAGTAGCCTCCTCTGTTCCCATAGGAAGATTAAAATGCCAGAGGAGAGTGAGAGAGACGACCGAAGCTTGGAGGATCTCTTGACCACTCATCGAGAACCCGATTCTTACACTGTCGATCTCCTTGGAACTGCACAGGTGAGTTCTTCCTCCTCCTTGTGTGTTTCATAACAATTATTTCATAATATAAAGTTATTTAAGTTTGAATTATATTATGTTCACCTTAGATCTATTCCGTTCTCGTTTGTTTCGGGAGGCGTCATTCACGTATACCGATCAGAGACGATCGAGGTCGGTGGTCTGATGTTCCTTTCAACTGTTGTGTTGAAATTGTGTACCATTGTGCAACGCGCCCATGGTTGGGGTGTCGTATGGCTGATGCCTTTGATGAAAAGATATATGGAATTGCGTAGATAAACTAATGATAAGTTAAAACTGCTATTTGGGATCTCTGCTTGGATCCAGGACCACCCCAGGGATGCGTTCCCCTGTTTAGCTGTTTGGCCAGGACACCCGAGGGTATGCCATGATTATAGTGTGCATTGATTTTTCTTGAGAGAAAGTTTATATAAATTGTTGGTTTATGCTTTGGGTTCGACCCAGTTACTTTAGCCTGTGGGCACTATTTTTCTTAGCCTGAGAGAAGTGTTTCGTTTAGCATGAGATTAGTGGTTCTTTTATCCTGAGGGCAATATTTGTTATGCCTGTGGGTAGTAGATTCTGTGCCTGTGGGCGTCACTTCGAACGCATGAGGGAAATATTCATTTTTCCTGTAGGCAATCACATGCGGTTTCGATTCTGGTTACCTGAGGGTAAGGATTGTATGTCTAAGGACAATGTTATCATGAATATTCACCATGGTGATTTTCAAATGTTGTACCTTCCATGTTAAAGCACAGGCTTGGCATGGCTAAATGAATATTTAAATATCAATATAACTGGTAGAGTTAGTAACTTTTGAGTACTTCTTAGTTTATTGAATTTACTACTGCACATTTACACTAACAGTTGGGCACGAGCCTTTGGTGGGTGCCTACTGGGATTTATTTCTCACACCCTGTTTGGGTCATGTCTTCAGCCCAAAAAGACTATATTGCTGTAGATGTGGATAAGGGAAAGAGTCCCTATATAGGTAATTGATTGTAGAAGAGGAGTGGGAGAGCATGGGACCGAGATTAGGCTTGCGATGCTGCAGCATTCTATTTACTCTTCTTTGGTTTTTTTTTGTTGTACCTTGTATTTTAAGTTGTATTGCATTGTTGTGCAGTATATCCTGTTCTGGTTTCTTTGATAGAATTAGTGAGATGCTGCATCCTTATATATATGACTGCTGATTCTCTTTTACTTCAGTTGTCCATTTCAGTTGTATATTGTTTACTGCTTCCGCTGTTGTATGTTATTTATCTTTTCCGCTGCGCTACACTTTGAAAAATGAGGGCATAGTTTCCCCACTATCAGAACTGGACCCTCGCTGCTAGTCAGAAGCCTCTGGAATTTGGGGAAATGCGCTTGAGGTCATGTAACCAACCGGTTTTAGGTCACCCATTGAGTGGCTTCCAGATCCGGGACATTACAATTTTCATTTTTAACAATAATGAAACCTCCCTTGTTAGGGACTACATGGGAAAGAATGACCCATGTACTATCTGAAATATGATATATTATACCAATGTACACCAATTTAATTACTTCTTCTCTCACAAATTCTTTCATGTTTGGATTCAATCATCTTTGACCCTCTAACATAGGCTTGTGGTTTGGCTCCATTGGTATTTCATGCATAATGAATAGATTACTAATTCCATTAATATTATCTATGGTCCACCCTTTGGTAGATGTGTACTTTTTAATTACATTTAGCAATATTTCTTCTGGATTATCATTGAGCTCAGTAGAAATGATTACCTGCAGTGTGGAATTTTCACCCAAGAATGAATATTTAAGACGTGAAGGAAGTGGTTTATGTTCAAGAATGGGTGATTTTTCATTTCAAATAAGACTCTTGGGACTAGGAGGTCCATGCTATTAAACATATTTCATATAAGGGGTTCGAAAATGTGACAGGCCTTCAATTTCCAAACTACTTTTATAATTTCTAGTTTTTCTGTCCAAAGTGGACAACTCACTATCTGGATTTTCCAGATTGGAATTTATCAAATTTATGAAATTAAAATCATCATGTTTTCTTAACACCACTATTCATATTTCATAAAATCATTAAAAAGTTTTCGTGACAATAAAGGCACACTCGTGTTTACTTGGAATGTTCTTAAGATCAGAAGCATATGACTCATATGCAGTATAAGTCGAATCTAGACAATTTTCTAGTTTTGGAAATTTTTCTAGATTCTATATTTGAGTAGGTTTTTCACTTTGCGATATAGGAAAATCATAATTTTTATTTTCCAAATTTATTTCTTCAATATAGTATTGTTTTTCAGACTCTTTAGGATTTTTATGATGTTATTATGTTTCTAAGGACTCTATTTTGGAATAGTTTTCAAGAAATGTTGGTCCTTTCACATTTTTGAATGAATTAAACTCTTCTTGTTGTTGTCTAATTATAAATATAATATTACCCTTAGACACATCAATTACAGCACCCCTAGTGGCCAAAACTGTCTTACCCATAATGTTGGTCACCACTTGGTCACACTCCATATTAAGGAATAAAATGTTAGCTAGTTGAAATAGCTTCCCAAAACCAACAAGTAGATCATCTACCCTCCCCATAGAACGAGTTAAATAAAAATCATCCAACTGATGTATAACTGTGGTGGGTTGAAGGTCACCCAATCTCAACTATTGGAATAGTGAGTATAAAAGAATATTAATACTAGAACATAAGTCACATAGGTAGTTTAGTTGATCAAAATTTCTTAAGGTACAGGGTATGAAAAATTACCTGGGTCTCAAAGTTTTGGTGGGATCTTCTTTTGGAGAACAACACGGAACTCCTCAGTGAGTCTATAGGTAGAAAATTCTTCAAGTGTCATTTTGTTTGAAACAATTTTTTAAGAGATTTCATGTAATATGGGATATGAATTAAGGCTTGATAAATGGATTTTTCACCTAAATCTTATTATGAAGACCGAGGAACTGTAGAAGTTCATCCTTGGTATTTCTTTGAGGTTTCAATTTCTCAGGGAAAGAGATGGGTGGGGAAAAATTCTTAAGTAAAGTAGGCATATACCTCATTTCTTTTTCATTTTTTTCTTTCCCATTATTCTTTTCAACTTCATAATAATTTTAAGCTTCAATTATAGATGAGATATTCAAATTTTGATCGTTTTTGAGACTTTTCTATTGATTTTTAGATTGGGTACAGAGCGGTTTTTTGCTTCCAAATTCTCACAGTTTTTTATTTTGGGAATTCTCAATGAATTTTCAGGTTTATTTTGAGTATTATGTCCAATTATAGTGACTAAAACCTTAATATTATCCCTAGAGTTATGTTCAGTTGTTCTAGGTAATCTTCATTTATCGCTAGATGTAATGTCTCTAGCAATTTTTCCAATTTATTTTCCATATTCTAAATTTTTACATCATTTTTAATTTTTTCAGATTCATATTGGGAATTATTATTATTTAGGTGAGTTTTAAATCTTTTTCTTGCGATTCTTATTTATTTTAAATTAAATCTAGTTTAGAAGAAACATGAACGTAAATGGTTCCTTGAGCATTTGATGATTCACCACTCTACTGAGTTTGAAAAAAAATTCTAGGTTGGTTCGGGTAATTAGGGATAGTATATTTCTTGATTAGGCCTTGATCATTCCAGGAAAAATTTGAGTGGTTTATATAGGCTTGATTATAATTTTTAGAAAAGGGTTATTCAATTTCATGCATCTTAGGACCATAGATTACAAAATTTGAGTTTTCTTGTTGTTGGAAAGGCATATCAAATTTGTGATAGAAGTTTCCAGTGTGACTGAACATCAAACATTCTGAACATTTTTATCTAAATGATTGGTTGGTGTTTTTATAGCCATCTTGATTCGATGATTGTCTATAATTATGGTTCATTAAATATTGAGGTTGGTTGGTGAGTTCAGCAAGTTGAGTTTGAGTATCATTTCTAGATACAATGTTAAAATTTTTATTCACTATCTTTCTTCTTGAATTTTTATATTGAGAATTCAGGGTGATATTATTAAAATTTGGTCTCAATTATTCATCTGTCTTATCATTGTAATTTCCCCTAGAATCATGGTCAACTAAATTCAGACTAGTGGTGGAAAAACCATCATAAAAGGTATCCATGGTAAGGTGGGATAGGAGTTGATGATGGGGGCACTACCTATGTTGATCCCAGAATCTACCCCAAGCCTCGCGAAAGGCATCACCACCTCTTCTACTCACACCTTATAAGTCTTGTATCATTCTAATATTCTTCCCAATTACTCTCTTAGAAATATTCACCACTTTAAGTTTTTTCTTGTCTCCCCAAAATACCATTTTCATGTACCATATTGAGTTTCTTAAGGATATGATACTCAAGAGGTAAAACCCTCCCTATTTCTCTTTTACTTTCATTTATTTTCTTATCTGTCCCTCACCTCCCCTATTCAATGTTTTATGATAAATCTAGTATCATATATAAACTTTAATGCTATTATGTTAATGGTATTTCCATAATCAAATCCCTTCTCTAATACTTTTATTTAAAAATGAAAATATCATATGTGATGTATCGATTCACCGCCATCATGGATGACCGGTTTTTATTTTCCATTATTGCCTTCATGGAAGTTGATAAATCCATTAATATAGTTAAATAATATTTTAATATAAGTATTATATGTTATAAATTGTTCTTGGAAAAGTATAAATCATAATATTAAATAAAATGGCATTTTTTCGTGATGATCGTAAAAACAACAAAATTAAGTCAAAACATTTTCATAAGTAGTTTATGTAAGGAATAATCCCAATACCATATAAACAAATGATATATGAGATAATATAATATCATGTATGTTCATTTATACTATATAATTTAACTCATATATCATTCATTCCCATTTGACATGAACTCCCATATTTATACTAAAGGGAACTGACTACAGAACCATTAAACGAACGCTCCCAGAACAAAGAAATTAAACATTATAAACCATTGAAATTTTCATATATTAACTTTTTAAAATAATAATAAATCACACATATGTTTAATATTTTATTAATTAATTAATTAATTAATCTAATTTTATCATCTATTACATTAATTACTAGTTAATAAGGATTTCAAACATAAGGTATGGGTTTTCTTGTCTCACTCTGACTTTAGTGATATATATTCCGTATTAATCCACTATTTACTGTATTTGGTGTACATAATACCATTATATATATATATATATATTATCATAAATATCCTTATCTTCATGTAATTAAATGTTTCATTTTATGACAATTATTTTTATGGGGATTACAGTTCGACTGTTTTCAAGGTTGTAAGGGAATTCATAACCCAATTTCCATTCATGGGTTCAAATTATACTCTATCATTTATGTCATGATATGATTATGTTTCAAATTAATTTTTATTATAATACATTTAGTTTTCACTTTTTTTATGTTGATTTTCATCTAATACACATAATTGATTCATTTGGTTAATACTCACACATTCTTTTAAAAATTCTCTATTAAATGTTTCTTTTTTCAAAATTTAGAATAATTTTTTAGTTATATAGAATGAGTGTATTTTAAATATTTCATTATTCCTTAATATGTTGAGGAATAATATAAATGTTTACAAGGATATTTTCAAATAAAATATTTCTTTTATAATTGCACAAACTTTTTAGAATAAATGATTTCAAAGTTAAAGAAGGTATTTTCTTCAAAAATGTTTTACTTATCTTATTAAAGTATATATGTAAAAATAAATTATTTAATCCTATTATTTATTGAGCTTGATCTCTTATGATACAATAAAAAATATTTTATTGAATAGTTTATGATCACTTTGACGGGGGATGTAATATTTTTATACCATTCACCAAATTTCATAGGAGGGTTTATGATTATATTTATTGAATGAGAAAAGTATTTAATTTTCATATGATAGTTACAATACGAATGTTATTTTCATTACGATTCAACAATTTCTTTTGAGAAATTCAGCGATCATTTTATGTGATGTGTGGGGCACGCTACAGACCATTGTTGCATCACTTGTTCTCATGAGAAAAACTAGACCAGGTTTTGGCTGCGGCCTTACCCATTTATGCGGAGTTCTTGGTCATGTCCATGGGGGTATTTTGTGGTTCCCACATAATATATTCCCACATTATTATATTGGTCATTTATATTTCATGTGATTATTCTAATAGTAGAATATCTATTGTTATGTATCAATCTTTTGGTAATATTTATATAGAGGTATTTGATAAGATTTTATCCCTACCATATTATTCTCAATGTTATTTTTAATAGAATGTTATTTTAATTATTCAAATTTATTTATTGTTTAGGATTATTTATGATATCATATACTGTATTATTACCCTTACTAAGCATCTTATCTCACCCCTTTATTATGTTTTATCTTCCCCCAGGAAGAAAATATATAATTTTGATTATAATACATGAATAATCTTGGATAATATGGATGTTTACAATCAATTTTCTATGTTGTATTACATTTCAAGTTGTAATGTAAATGTTATCTTTGTATATACTTTAATAAAGATACTAAAATATTAGGTCCTTTGGGATGAAATAACTTATACATTATTCCAATGTAATAATTTAAGGCACCAACTCTAGGTGATTGGGGTTAGGGTTTTTACACAGATTCACTAATATTCTCGTGCTTCACATGACTCATCAGGATCAGAAGGCAACACCAAAATATGTTTCACAGACAATGTGATGATCCCACAACATTCCATTTGGATCAAGTGGTGTCCCTTGGAAATGATATGTAAGTCACAAAATTCCCTCCAAGAATATCTCCATAATATTATGAAGTCCTTCGGGCTTTACATACTTAATCATGTGATGTCCTCTAGACATCTCACCCTTATTTGGTGGTTCAAGGAAAAGTCAACCAGGTCTGACAGTGTCCTTCATACATGCTAGCATTGATCATGCAATGTCCTCCATCCAAGTAAGCCAGGTCATGGGGAACCCTTTGTACAATTTATCCAGGTCATGTGCCACCCTCCAAACATATCTTCCTCAATCTCACTATTTCATCGGGACAAGTTTACAATTTCACATGGTAAACTCCTGACATGCCAATCTTTGATCAAGATATTCCCTCCAGAAAATTTATCAAGGCCATGTGGAACCCTCTAAATATTCAATTACTGATCATATGACATATTCTAGACAATTATTAGATCATGAGATATACTAATTACATCTCATCCTTGATCATGTAATGGTCTCCAAATACACCATTTATATTATGAAATTTAATTCAAAAAAATTCAATTGGATCATTTTATTTTCCATGGATAAGTTATCAAAGAAAATTGGGAACTTCCAAACATACTTAGACATTTCAAGTAGATAATCTGAATATATCAAGAAAATAATTAATCCATGTTAAATAGATGTCTTATGACATGATAACATTGTCTGGTGAATATATCTGGGAAACCTCATTTTTTTGTCCTTGATGATATTAAACTATGAGAAGTATATTTCCTTCAATAACTAGGATACATTGAAATAAAGAATGAGGCCCGATATCTAATGGGTTCCACCTCTTTATAAGTCCCCCATAACTCTGATATTCCTACTATTTTCTGACAATCTATTCCATGGGTTGATCATTCTTCCCCATCAACAAGCTGATTGATATGAAAACTAAATTATGATGACTCTGATTCCTACTATAACCAGGATACATAGGATGCCTTCTTAATGCCTGAGTACTATATCAAACATCCATTTTATTTTCCTAGTGTATATATATTGCATCTATATATAGTGTTATTGATTACTTTCTATGTAACGACCCAAAAATTCATTAATGAAAATTACTCTTGGTCTATTTAAATGTTCTCTTAGGGTTTTGTAAAATGAATTCACTTATTTGGTTCTATGTTTTGGATTTTAAAATACTGTAATGAATTGTGACCATTTCTAATATATTCATTGAATAGTGATCACATGATTAGTATATATATAGGTCTTTAACAAATCTAATTTACTCAGACAAAGGAAGCAATGGCCTCATCTAGTATACTTGCCCCATACAAAGCCCATTTTTCAGAGCTTGGAAAGGAGGTTGTATCATTGGGATTCGCTCTTGACGAAGCCCATGCCGAGCTTGAATACATTATGCTCAAGCGGAAACGCCTACGAGAGAAGTGGAAATTGATAGAGATTACCACTCGAGCAATGTTATCTGAGCCACCCCAGGAGTCTGTCACCATCGCGCACCTTACCATAAGGACTTATGTGGGTATTTTAAGGGTTTATGTTACAAAACCCCAGTACTATGATTATTTACATTATTATTGTATAGAGAATATACATTCTTTTTATTATTGTTACTTTGCAAATAGTTTTAAAAGCACAAATAGTATTTTTAGTTAATATTCAAAAAATAAATATATTTTGATTAATTAATAGATTTTTGAATTAAATAATATTTTAATTAAATATTATTATTATTATTAAATTACTTTTTACAAAATATAAATTATCGTATAATCTTATGAATGAAATTGTAATTTTTATTAAGGTTTGAAAGCTGTTTTTATCAAAACCCCTGAATTTTCAATAAATGTTAGTTTTTATATTAAAAGTGAAAATTCACATATTTAGAAATTTATTTGAATAAAATTAATATTATTTTTGGAATTAGGATTTCTAAATTATAAAATGGTGAATTTTTCATAATTTTCTGAGAGTCAATTTTTTCGGTAAAAATTATACACTGTTTAATTATATAATGTGTTTTATGACATCATAATGAACTAATAGTGATGTAATAAAATACTATGAACATTATGTTCGTCCAATATATGTTATACCATTAACATAATGTTATTTTGGGGTTTTTTTATTTATTTTACAAAGCTTTAGTGGACCCTTTAAGGCTTATAAAACAGTTTGTCTTTTTAAATTGTTTTCTTTGAGAGTGTGACTCACCTCCACATAAGCAACCATATTATTTTGATAATTTCGTCAATTGACCTAAAAAAATATTTTTTCTACTCCCATTTGACAAAAACCATGGGCTGGTTTGTGGTTTTGATTAGTTTAATGTGTGGTGTCCCAAACCTAAATAATAAAGAATTCCCTCTCCTTTCTTATATAAACCCACCCAAGCTCCCACTTCCTCTTCACTCAAAGCCTTTTTAGTTTGTAAAAAATCTTCCCCCCTCTCTCTTGAATCCTCCCAAGTCACCCCAAGCTCCCAAGAAGACTCTCTCAAGCCTCTCCCAAGCCTTTGGGATCCCACATCCAAGTAAGGGATTCATACCTTTCTATTTTTATCCAAGTTCCTTAATATTGTTATTCCCTTTTATTATCAATTATAAATGTTGGGGTATGATTTCAAACCTCCCCCATACTTCCCTATTTATGTTTAAATTATGATAGACCCCTTTATATCTCATTAAATTCTATTCATGTACACCTGTTACCATGCCGAAATTTCTTAAGGATTTTCTCTCTCCTCGTTTACATTCAAGTAATTCTTTTGTATCATGAATATAAATTACATTACAATTTTTGGGATATGTATCTACATGACCCCTTAATTTCCATTTAATTTAAATATTATTATACACCCCTTTCTCTCTCATCAACCATTTTTATGAGTTCTTATGTCACGTCGTTATGGTGCCAAAATTGCACCACGATTTTCCAAGCCAAAGTCATTGTGTAGTGAATACCCTAAAAATTTCTCTATTAAGGGTATTCACATTTATGCACATTTAATTATTGTTTAAAGATTTTCATGTATTAATTCCACAATATTTTATCATGAAATAAATTATTATGTCTAATGAATCTATATTTTATGATCCATGTGGCGCATTTATGCATGAAATTAAATGATTAAGAAGGGAGTTCCCTAATATCACTCTAATGCATTGGATAAAGTATAGTATTATGATACGTCATGTGTAATGAGTTTTGAATCATGATAATTTTTGTTCAATTAGGGTTTAATAATTCTTCATGTGAAATGACGGATTACTCATTCTCTATGTGCAACGATCCTTTGCTCATGCTAATTCAATGTTAGGTGTTGTTGCCACATTTCCAAGTTATGATTATCATGATTTATCCTGCATTTATGTTCATGTTTCTCTTGTTCTCCATTGATTCACCAATTTTCTAACATGAATTGTATTCCTCATGATATTCCATGCATATTTCTTTACTGTTCTTTATATCTCACCCTTTTCTTATGCATGTCCTCATGTTATCCTATACAATGCTATGTACAAGGGACTTTAGTGGTCATGAAAAGGGAGTTTTCAATAAGATGTTATGTTCTATGCTTTATGTTTTATGTAATGTTTCTAATCCCCAAATACACTAGACCTCTTGATCATCTATGTTGTATCAAATGTTGGTTTTATGTAATAAATCATTTTTAAGTATGTAATAAAGAGAAGGGTTATTATAGTTGGTATCATAGGATTGGTTTAGTTATTTTTGGGATTAGGATTAGAAAACCCTAGTGAAGACTTAGAGACAAGATTAAGTATAATTAAAACATCCGTAAGTTCTTTTTGGGTATTTAGTAAGTGGTTTATCATGAAAGTACAAACCTATTTGGATACGAGCAAGTAGAGGCAGCTCTGGCACAGATGTACCTAGTGGTGAAAACCCTAACATGGAGTTTCACGCTTATCCCGGGGTATCCTAGTACACGAAAACGATCCTTTCTGTACTCTTGGTTATGAAACTCCTGGGGGATATGCATTGGTAAATTCACAAGCTTAGTATGAACCATTTTTAAGGGAATTAAAAAAATGCCTCTAAAAATGCATGTAATAAAGTAGATCATGAATGAAATAGATTGAATCATATAGATTCATAATTTATGAAAATAAAATTAATTTATAATTCATTTGTTTTTGTCCTTGGATTCCCCTTTATGGGTCTAATAAATTTAACATATATATATATATATATTGCCTATGTCTTTTTGGATAAATTAAATTAGTAGAACCAGAATCAAAAAGTGGAAGGTAGGGTTATCACCCATATATCTACACATTCTTTTATATCTTGAAAGTTTAGTAGAACAACTACAACACCACCACAAATCATGGATGTAAAGATTTTGGTGAGTACGATAAATGGGGAAATCATTACATCCCATGAATATAACTCCTCCCCTGTCATAATTTGTGGATTGAACTTCCCGAAAAACCTCATCATACTCCCTCTGGTGGAATTTGATGTAATTCTCAGCATGAATTGTCTTTCCTTATATAGAGCCAACATAAATTGCATTGAGAGGGAAATCACTCTCCATGTGGAGAATCGACCCCCGATCCGGTACAAGTGCAAGGAGGTGGATGAATCTTCTTTAGTTCCACCATCTCAAGCATGGAAATTACTTCCCTATGAGCATGTGTATCTGGATCAGATGATTGAGTCCATATATGAAACCATCCTTGAAGACATCCCTATTTTGATGGAATTCACTGAAGTGTTTTCGGATGAATTTCCTGGTCTTCCACCTAGAAGAGATGTGGAATTCTCAATTGATCTTATAACTGGTTCATTGCCAATATCCAAGAATCTATATAGAATGGTTGTTGTGGAGTATGAGGAGATGAAGAAAAAACTATAAGAGAATTTGGATAATGGTTTTATACATCCAAGTGCTTCACCCTAGAGTTCACAAATTCTCTTCATCAAGAAGAAAGATGGGTCAATCCGCCTTTGCATCAATTATCATGAGTTTAAAAAAATCACGATAAAGAACAAGTATCATATCCTATGAATTGATTATAGTTAGATCAGTTGTGTGGAGAAAAATACTTCTCTAAGGTAGATTTGTGGTCGGTATATTATCAAGTAAGGTTTAAGAAGGAAGATATCCCCAAGACTCCTTTTTTTACAAGATATGGGCACTATGAGTTCATAGTAATTCCTTTGGGACTCACCAATGCTCCAGAAATCTTCATGGTCTTAATTAATAGGGATTTTAGATATTACCTTGAAAAAATTGTGGTAGTATTTATAAATTATATTCTAATATACACCAAAAATAAGGAGAATCATGAAGAGCATCTAAGAATTATACTGGAGACCTTGCGAAAGGAGAATATCTATTCCAAGTACAACAATTTTGAGTTATTATTGAAGGAGGTCTCATTCATGGGCCATATCATCACAAGCAATGAGATATCTGTGGATCCCTTCAAGATAGCTGCAATAGAGGGATGTCCAAATCTAACATCAGTAACAGATATCCGTAGCTTTTTGGGGTTAGCTGGATATTATCGACGATTTTTGATAAATTTCTCATGATTATCCAACCCTCTTACTAAGCTAACTCGAAAGGGAATCATGTTTTCTTAGAATTATGAATGCGAATAAAGCTTCATGGATATGAAAAGGAGGCTTATCTATGCATCTGTTCTCACTTTACCCACAAGTGGAGAACTTTTGTGGTATTCAGTGATGCTTTGAAGAAGGGAATGGGCTATGTGTTGATGCAAAATGACAATTTCATTGCCTATGATTCAAGACAATTGAAAGTTCAGGAGAATAATTATCCAAAACATGATATAGAGTTGGCTGAGGTGATCTTCACATTAAAAATATGGTGGCATTATCTCTTTGGGGGAGAAGTGTGAAATATATACGGACCAAAAAAGCCTCAAGTATATATTCACACAGATAGAGTTGAGCATGTTTTAATAAAGATGGTTAGAGCTGATCAAAGACTATGACTGCTCTATCCATTACCATCTTGGGAAAGCGAACAAGGTGGAAGATACTCTAAGTAGAATGGAACCATTGATTCTATCATTGATGAGAATTGATAAAAATCCAATCTTCTTAGATTTGATGAAGATGGACACGGGGATCTAAAAGAAGGAAACATCTTCAATACTTTCAGAAATGATTTCTCAACAGTCTATTTTAAAAAGGTTAAAGGATTATCAAAATAATGATGTGAGAATTTAGAAGAAAGTGGAAGCTATAAGACAAGGGAAATACTTGGAGTTCAATGTTAATGAAGAAATAATTGTGAGATTTGGGAAAATACTATGTGTTCCATCATGTCCAAAGCTGAAGAAGGATCTTTTGGATGATACACTAGTTCAAATTTCTCTATTAACCGAAGAAACAGAAAGATGTACTAAGATCTCTGAGAGAATTATTTTTGGGATAACATGAAGAAGAAGATCATTGAGTATACATCAAAGTGCCTAGTGTGTCAGCCAGTGAAGGCTGAGAGGTACAAGTCTAAGGGGATGATGAAACCAGTACCCATACTATCATGGAAATGGTACAACATCACCAGGGACGTTTTCATCGGACTTCTGAAGACATACAAAGGAAACAATGCTATCAAGGTTGTTATGGATCATATTATAATAGATGCACACATCATTGCTATTCGGGAGGATTTCTCATTGGATCAACTGGAATAGATATTTATTAGGGATGTGGTAAGGCTGTATAGAGTTCCACTATCTATTGTATCTGATTGAGATCCAAGATTCACCTCTATGATTCGGAAGAGTCTTCAACATGCTCTAGATATTGATCTAAACATTAGTACAGATTATCATCCTCAAACTGATGGCCAATCTGAGTAGACATTCCAAACACTTGATGACATGTTGAGAGCAAGATCAATCGACTTCAAAAGAGAATGTGATCAACAAATTCTTATTTTTTAGTTCACATACAATAATAGTTTCCACTCAAGAAACCAAATGTCTCATTATGAAGCCCTTTATGGGAAAAGGATCCGATCACCGTCATGTTGGGATGAAGTCGGTGAACGTAAGCTGCTATGACCTGAAATGGTCAAAGAAATGGTAGAGAAGGTTAAAACCATTCCGCAACATATCAAAGGTATCCTAAAGTCAACAGAAGAGTTATGCAGACAACCATTGACAAGACCTTGAATTTGAAGTTGGAGACATGGTGTTTCTAAACAAATCTTCATGGAAGAAGGTCATGAGGTTTGGAAATAAATGGAAGATCAGTCCTAGGTACATCGTCCCCTTCGATATTCTTGATCATGTCGGGGTTGTGACCAATCGATTAGCACTTCCACCAACCATGTCCAAAGTACATAAGGTCTTTAATGTATCCCTCTTAAGGAAGTACATACTATACCCTTCACATATACTCTCTTTATAGGTAGTATAGTTAGAGGATGATCTTTCTTACGAGGGGAAACCAGTGAAGATCTTAGATCATAGAGAAAATGTCCTACAAAATAAGACAATTCTTCTCATAAAGGTGTTGTGGTGCAACCAAAATTTTGAAGGGAAAATGTGGGAATAAGAGGGAGTGATGAATCAGAGTTACCCACACTTAGTTTAGTATGGGAAAAATAAATTTTGAGAGCGAAATTTCTTAAGGGGGAAGATTGTAACGACCCCAGAATTCATTAATTAAAGTTCTTCTTGGTCTATTTTAATGTATTCTTATGGTTATGCAAAATGTGTGCACATATTTGGTTTTATGTTTTTGATTTTAAAATACCACTATAAATTGTGACCATTGATAATATAGTCATTGAATAGTGATCACATGATTTGTATAAATAAAGGGATTTAACAAATCCAGTTTACTCAGACAACTGAAGCAATGGCCTCATCCAATAGACTTTCCCCATATGAAGCCCAATTGTTGGAGCTCAGAAAGGAGGTGGTATCATTGGGCTTCGCTCTTGACCAAGCCCAAGCCAAGCATGAATACATTAAGCTCAATCAGAACTGCCTACAAGATAAAATAGAAGTTGATAGAGATTACAACTCGAGCAATGTTATCGGAGCCACCCCAAAAGTTTGTCCCCATCACGCACCTTCCCCTACAGACTTATACGAGTGTTTTAAGGGGTTATGTAAAAAATACCCTAGTACTATGATTATGTACATTATTCTTGTATAGAGAATACACATTCTTTTTATTATTGTTACTTTGTAAATAGTTTTTAAACACAAATAGTATTTTCAGTTAATATTCCACTAAGAAATCTATTTTTATAAATTGATGGATTTTTGAAATAAATAATATATTAATAAATTATTATTATTATTATTAAATTACTTTTATTAAATATAAATTATCGTATAATTTTATGAATGCAATTTTAATTTTTATTAAGGTTTGAAAGCTGTTTTTGTCAAAACCCATTAATTTTCGATAAATGTCAGTTTTTATTTTAAAAGTAAAAAATTCACATATTTATAAAATTATTTTGATAAAATTAATATTATTTTTGGAATGAGGATGTCGAAATTATCTAACGGTGAATTTTTCATAATTTTTTGAGTGAGTCAAATTTTTGGGTAAAAATAAAATATCGTTGAAATATATACTATGTTTTATGACATCATAATGACCCAATAGTGAGGTAATAAAATACTTTAAATATTATGTTTGGCCAATATATGTTTTAACATTAAAATAATGTGAATTTAGGTATTTTTTGATTTAGTTTACAATGCTATAGTGAACCCTTCAAGGCTTATAAAACATTTTTTCTTTTTAAATTGTTTTCCATGAGAGTGTGACCCACCTCCACATATGAAACACAATTATTTTAAGAAGTTAGGCCATTGTCCTAATAAAATATATTTTTCCACTCCCCTTGGGAAAAAAACCATGGTAAATAACCATCATCTGGTTTGTGGTTTTTATTAGTTTAATGTGTTGTGTCCCAAACCTAAATAATAAAAAATTCCCTCTCCTTTCCTATATAAACCCACCCATGCTCCCACTTCCTCTTCACTAAAATACTTTGGAGTCCATCCAACATCTTCCCACCTCTCTCTATAATCCTACCAGGGCACATCAATCACCCAATAAGCCTCTCTCAAACCACCCCAAGCCTTTGGGATCACACTTCTCAGTAAGGGATTCGTAATACTCTCTTTTTATCCATGTTTCTTAATCTTGTTATTCCCTTTTATATTCAATTATAAATATTGGGGTATGATTTCTCACCTCACACATACTACCCTATTTATTTTTGAATTATGAGAGACCCCTTTCTCTCTCATTAAATTCCTCTCATGTACACGTTTTACCATGCCAAAATTCCATAAGGAATTTCTCTCTCCTCATTTACATTCAAATAATTCTTTTTTTTATCATGAATCTAAATTACATTAAATTTCTTTGGACATGTATCTATATTAACCCCTTACTTTAAATTTCATTTGAATATGATGAGACACCCCTTTCTCTCTCATCAACCATTTTTATGTGTTCTTATGTCACGTAGTATGCTGCCGAAATTGGACCGTAATTTTCCAAGCCAGAGTCATTGTGTATGAATACAATACCCATTTCTCTATCAAGGGTACTACCTTGTATGCACATTTAATTATTGTTTAAAGAGTTTAATGTATTAATTTTGAACTCCATTTCATGTAATAATGATGATGTTTAACGAATCCATGTTTTATGATCAATGTGGCACACTTATACATGAAATGAACTGATTAAGAAGGGTGCGCCCTGATAGCACTCCAATGCATTGGTTAAAGTATAGTATCATGATACTTCATGTGAAATGAGTGTTGAATCCTGATAATTCAAGTGAAATGAGGGTTTACTCGTGATTCATGTTCAATGAGGGATTACTCATTCTCTATGTGCAATGGGCCTTGGCTAATACTAATTCCATGTTATGTGTTGCAACCACATTTCCATATTTTGATTATCATGATTTATCATGCCTTTATGTTAATGTTTGTCTTGTGCTCCATTGATATTCCTATTGCATAACCTGTACATTATTACTCATGTTATTCTATGTTTATTCCCTTACTGGGATTTATTGCTCACCCTTTTCTTATGGAAGTCCTCAGGTTATCCTATGCAATGCTAATTATGAGAAAATATAGTGGAAATGTAATTGAATTTTTCAATAAGATGTTGTGTTCTTTTCTTTAAGTTGTTAGGTTATATTCCTAATACCTAAAGAAACTCGACCTCTCAATCTTCTATGTTGTATCAAATGATTGTTTTATGTAATAAAGCATATTACATATGTAATAAAGTGCAAGGTTTTTATATTCTATCCCTTATTTCTCCTACCAAGAAAGGGTCATATGAGATTAGTGTAATAATGTTTCTGACTGAATGGATCCTCACTCACCTGGTGTTCTTGAGATCTCATCTCTCTTTCTGCCTCATAGGGTTTTGGCCTCACCTGGCGATGAAGAATTCTCCACCTTTCTACTTTCAGGTTCTCTCTTCTCTCTCTCACTCTCGCTAGGATACATACTATCTTAGCCTCTTCTTCTCTCTCAATTGCTCCTCTTATGGTTTTTTCTTCCTTCTCTAATATGCGGTTCAGTTTCTCTTTAGATTCCTCTAATGTGATCTGACCTTGTGTTCTTCCACTCCTCTCCATGTTGGATTTGAATGTAGGGATTATTCATGGTTTAGGAAAGAGGATTGGTGGACGATGTATTTCCAGACACTCCAGTGATGGTTCTTCTTTCAAGGGTTTCATTCCCAATTTACTTTTTTTTCATGTTTGGATTTATTCGGGTTTCATCCATGTCCGACTCACATTTCTTGGACCTAGTGCTCCACTTCTCATCTCAAGGTTGGATTTGGAGTGATGGATATACATGGGTTTTAGGATTAGCAGTTCAGCAGTTGTGGAGTCCCCCAGGTTAGTGTTCATTCATTTTCTTAGTGTTCGGGTTTCATTCCCAGTTGCATCCATTTTTAGTTTTGTTTGTGGTTAATTATATAGATTGTTTTTATCCTTTTGTTTTCATCCTTGTTGGTATTCTGTGATCTACGACATTGGTTCCATTCTCTGGTGCTGGTAGTTGGCGGTGATAAGACGAGTCAGTGGCAATGGTTTGATGATGTTGATGGCTTAGTTGTTCTAGGTGGATGTTTGAATAGAAATGAAAATGTGGTGGCAGATCAGAGTCTGAGAGGCTATTTAATGCAAGAGGCGAATTTCAGTGGAGTGGCCGATGGTGACAACTCATTGATGATGATGTCGACGGTGATAGAACGAGGTGACGACCATGATGATGGAAAAACTATAAGGTCGATGTGTGATGATTGTGATGATGTATATGGTGGTGGTTTTCTTTGATGGTGATGTATTTTATTCAGTAGTTATGCGGTTCATGAAGTGGGATGGAATCTCTTTCTTTAGTCAGATGGTTTTGTGAGATTTACTATGAATATGGTATCTTTATAATTTCGAAATATGTGCATATGTCCGTCTTGGGGTGGTGTATTTCACAATTTTATTTTTTAAGTTTTAAACTTAGGAATGTGTGTTCTGAGTGGGTGAGTCTTGGTGATGGAGGTAGATCTATATGTTCTCACTTTCCCATAAAGTGGATTTTAATAAAATAAAAAATAATTTGTCTAGAAACATCATTGTGTAATCCCTAATTAATGGAATGATATTATTTCCCCCATATAAGGGAATCCACCTTGTGGAAACTCCAAAGGGCGTGATATGATGAATATGATTCCTATTATAACCATGATATGTAGGACACCATTATGAGGTGAGAGATCAATACCTAGTGCCGATTTTTTCTCATATATTTATTTTCTCATGGCATTAAAATACAAAAGTTTTAATAACAATCCGTGCTTTTATTCCTGTTATAATCAAGATATGTAGGGTGCCTCATAAATATTCAATCCTATCCTCAAAATTTCAATCTCATCCTTGGGAAGTATTAAAATTCATATTTTCTATATATATGGTTTCAAAATGTAATAAGAAACTCAATGAAAGTAAATTAACGAATAACCTAAGATACACATTAAAAGACTTGTTAATAGACCCTCACTTACCCATGGAAGTATTCCACACTTTATCATTTAGTTATGGTAACGATTCCCATGTTAGGATTATAAGAAGATTATTGACTGAAAAAGAAATCTATAAGAGAGCCCCATAGTATGAAAAAATCTCCCCTAAATGGGTGTGGTGAGCTCAACCTCCCATCCACTAAACCAATGTGAGTTCATATGTTTCATTGGGTCTAAAACCTTATTTTTCCACCTACATTTGGAAACTAGGTCTGTAAATAGTTATGGATGTGGAAACCATTGGGTGTTTAGATGAAATATAAACCAAAATTCAAACCTGATGAGAAACCATATTTAGACATAAACCCCCCCACCCCACAACAATCATTCCTTGGGAAATGTTTTCCATTCCATGTGTGTGATATTTTGAATGAAACATAAATATGGTCATAGGATATATGGTTGTCGGAAATGTTCTCAATGAGAAGTAATTTATCCAATAATGTATATTGAATATTTTTTGTTATATATACAGATTTTGTTACACATAAACTATTTTGAATGTAACTGGTATAATAAATTTTAGAATAAATAAAAAATAAAATAATACATTTTTGGTAAATATTTGTAGCTTTTGATAATTTTTTTGGTAAAATAATATTTCAATTTAAATTTAAAGATGTAAATTATTCATTTTAATAAAAAACGTTTAACAAGTTTAGCATTTGATTGATAAATAACTAAATATAATCTAATATATATTTTAAAATTATAAATAATCACAATATAATGGTTTATGGTAAGTGATGATGATTTTAATTTAAAACGTTTTTTATTATGTATCATATTTTTATAATTTAATAGATAATTTTCCCATTTTTCGAGAATAATGATTAAATAAATGTATTTTTATTTATATCAATAAATAATTAAAAATTCATATATGTATTATTACATTGTAAGGAATAATAATAAATATAATTTTATAATTAAAATATATTTTTTAAAATTTTTTTATGATTGATGCATTTTGCATATAAAAAATTATCCTTTTAGAAAATGAATTAAATAAATTAGATTTTATTTTTTGAATTAGGGATATAAAATTACATAATAATTTTTCATTAATATTTTTAAAAAAAGAAGAAGCTATAATGGTGAAAGTGAGTTACCCTGGTTGGATGCAATGATTTAAAAGGGTTAAAATAAGGGATAAGGTCATAAAATATAAAATCAAATTATATATTATTGTGTCAATAATTGAATTCTTAAACTCCCCTCACCCCTTTACCCATATTATTCCACTTTACATTGGATATTACTTTCCTTGTATATTAATGAATTGGTTTTTACAAAAACCCCACTCAATATCACTTATAAAAGGATCCTTATACACACAAAAAACCCCACACTTTATATTAGTTTTCATCTTGAATACCTACACAATTCTCACTCTATTTGTCATATATGATATATTAGATAATATATAATAATAATGAGTTCCAAATAATCATTTTAAATAGGTTCTCTAAGATAATATTCACACTTTCAATTATATTTTAATCCTCTCCAAAATGATTAATATTTATATTCTTCATAAATATGTAATTAAATATTATTTACCACTTTAAAGCCCATTTTTTCAAATTGTAATTCATCTTTACTATTTATACTAACAATTACTATTAAAAAATAAATACTACTGATTTATTAAAATTATAACTAATTTAATGAGTTTTTAAATTTTATAATGGTAATAATCTAAATTATATTCACCAATAATCTAGTTTCTTTTATCAATATAATAATCACTAAGAAGGTGATTTCTAAGTGTCGCTTGTGAACCATCACTATAAGATCCATTAAATGACCATAAACTATTTGAAAAAAAATATTTTAAATATTCATTATCATTCAAAAGTTGATGAACCTATGATCAAGGAGAAGGGACTTGAACGTCCAAAATAAATCATGTGGGAAAAATAATAATAAACACATAAATATTAATTTTAGTAATAAAAAAACCATTATATGGGTAATGAATAATTATAGGTGAATTGTATAAATTATACTAAATATGAATAATGTTTTATGTATATGAAAAATAAAAATAATATATTATATTGGGAGATAGATTGTGTTTGTCCAAGAAGAAATATGAGGTAAGTGTTTAATTTTCTAATCCTACCTTGAAATTTAGATTTAATAAGACTAATTTTAAAGTGGGGAAAATTTTCAGATAATTATATATAAAAATTGATCTATTTTATTGTACTATGTTCATTTTTTAGTTTTACATATATTCTAACAATTTCTCCCCCCATATTTTGATAACTCACCCTAAATTATGTGTGTTAGTGGATCTGACCTTCTTTCTTCATTTAATCAGGGAATAAATTTCTTATTTGTCTATGATTCTTTATATTATTTTCTTTGTGTACATATCCAAAATTCTAGGATTTATTAATGAAAGTTTTAATTCTAATTATACATTCTATTATAAAATTGTGAATGAAACTTTTTTTCCCAATTTTCATATGTCACATTCTCCCAATGTTTTTGTAATTACTATTTAAAAAGCTTCATTTCTTTGTTTTCATAGTTCTAAAAAGTATTTATTAATTACTCTATCATTCTTTTTATAAACTATTATATTATAAATTCTTTATTTTTATAATAATAATAATCAATGTGAAAATGATATGTACTGTTTGATTGAAATAAATTTTTCAAAGATCGTATATAGTGTTTTTAATATATGTCAATATCCATTAATGTGATATCTTTTTTACCGATGATATGAACTAAAAATACCATCCACATTTTTTTCTTGATGTATTATGATCACGAATTCTTTAAATTTTCATGAAACCCATTTATTTCTCATAAAAAAATTATAATATGATAGAATTATTAATGATTTTATTTTTATTTGGAACACTAATTTATAGGTTTTTATTTAGTGATGTGTGGAGATATAATTATATCTCTCTCTAATGAATTTGGTAAATATTAATATATTTTTAGATTAAATGTTTGTGATTAGGGATTGATCCAAATCCAAGATGTTTGTTGGAAAGAGGAGTAGACCAAGTCCTCTATATTACGGAGATCCAAACATTATGTCGTTATGTTTTTGAGTGTGATCCCTAACATAAGAAACAATTTTATATGATTATATTTGCTTCTAATTACTATATTATTCAAAAATATTATGTTACGTTTATGTGGAATTTAAAAATTGAATTATGTTTCCACACTTCTATGATCAATTCTTCTTGATATAACGTAATCAAAATGTTATGATTCATGATTTATAATCAATATTTTTCTGGTATGATTTTATTATTATTTTTCATATATATTGATTATGTTAGCATACCCAAATATTTGTGTAATTATCACAAGTGACCAGTTATTGGAACTTCATATATTTTTCCTTAATGAGTATTAGATCTCACAATTATTATGGTTTTATACCCCAATTAATGAATAAGTTTATCATATATGATTTGTCAATAAGTCTATAATGTGAAGGACTATATATGGGAAATTTTCTTTTGACTACCATCACTTATAAGAGCGTGTGATTTCACTGCTTAAACATGTACACACCAAGAAAAAAAAGACATGCTCTGTTTAAGGTTCAATACTCACAATGATTAGTTAATAATTGGCATGATCCATAACCACTGGAGACTATACAGTCCACTAAAATCACTATTTTGGATACAAAAAGATAGTTTTATTCTTTATCTCATATTAAAAGAAAATGACTATTATGTCTCATAAAATGTCTCCTAAAATGTTGCACCATTGTCTTGTATTTTAATAATTTAGGGATTATTATTTCTCCAATAATTTATGTTTTATTGAAATTTTATAGTTCTTAAACACTTATTCATCAATCTGGAAGAAGTTTTAATTTATTATTCTTAAATACACAAAAAAACCTTTGATGATTACACAAAAACGAAGTTTATAATCTTCTTCTTCTACTACTTTTACATTCTCTATGGTAAGTATTGTATTTATTCTCCATATATTTTTGTGGAAACTATAGTAAATAAACTACTTCTCTATATCATTTTCTTCCACAAAATTTCTAATTACTAATCTTGGGATATATCAATTGAAATTTTAATTACACTTCAAGATAATTTTATACAATTTTTTATTTTGATTTTTTATTTAAATTAAAACTAGAAAATCCCTCCAATTTAATTTTAAACTTCTCTTCATACTCTCATTCCATAATTTTTTAGATCTCATCATGGTATGGTAAAATTCCTCATAGAATGAAAAATATTTTCTTCTAACCGATTATAAATCTTCTTCTGTCATTATAATGTGAAATTATTATTCCCAACCCATCACTTCATTCTTTTTCTTTTATATTTTCAAAATCATGATGTTATGTTTTATTCATGGAAAAAAAATATTTTTTAAATTCTCATATCAATAATTTATCATTTCAATATCTAGGAAATAAAATATACCTTAGCATCATCATTTTCTATTTTGTTAATTTCTATAACCATTACATAACACTCTATATTGTAGGGTGACCCTAATGTATCCATGAAATGACCATTATGTATTCCATACATAATAATTACATATTTTAGAAATTACACAAATATATTTACTTTAGAAAAAATTGACATTTATAAATCAATATATTTAAATTTATATATTGAGCACGTAAAAAGTTTTCTAGTTTTCTTCTATTATGAACCAGAGTGACCCTTGAATATTGATAAAATTTACTCTTATATATGAAGGAATTCATCAAGAATTAAACCCAATGATAAAGTTACTATGATACATTCCAGTGGACATAAAATTGAATATTCTATCGAACCAGACTTACTCTTACATATTGAGTACTTTATTGAGTTTTAACTTAGTCTTGTTTGATTTACATTATGTATACAAGGAGGTTTTTCATTTGTATATTTTTTGTAATCTTGAATATGAAAACACTACATACAAGTATAACTACCCTTTTATATTAATAAGAAGACACTTATATATAATGGGCATTACAAAATTTCATATCCCCTTCAATTATTCCATATTATATATTCCATATCATCTAAACATTTGAATTTTATAATATTATTCTTTCCTAAAATTCCAATATTCTAAAAATTGGTAATTTTTCACCTTTAAACACATTCTTGGATTAACACATGAAACATTAACCTTCATTTATTATATCTTCTAGAATCAGAAAAAAAATATCATCTTTTAGTTTCACCTAACATTAAGATATAAACTTATAATTACAGAAAATAAGAAAATCCTATAATTTAATCATCTTATAATATTCTAACTATATTTTTATTATGAATCATGTGAACTTACAAAAAAACTTTTTGACTTCTTCTAAGAACCTTTAAATTTATTTCCAAACTAAAAAAACATCTTAACAAAATTCATATCACATTTTATGATTTATTATATATTGGTACCACCATGATTTATTTTTTTTAAAGAGAAAAATAAAACATAATCATACCCACTTATTCACAAAACTAATTTTTATTTTTCATATTCTCAATAACATCTTCGATCACTTCTTAAACTCGGTCCCCTTTTTGATTGTAGTGGAAAAAAATGAACATAAATAACTTTTAACACTCATCACATATTATAATTCGCAAACATTTAATAATTCTAATGCTTCATGATAAATCACAATATATTTACTAATGACATTGAACACTAATTTATATTATCCATAAGAATGACTCACAACTACTTCCTTATGGAACCTGAAACCAACTAAGATCCATAATTTATATAAAAAGATCACTCAGATGGTCAGAAATATTCCTTGAATATAAGTATTATAGGTTATTTCATACAATCCCACAAAAAATATTAGAACATTTTATAAAACACACACCACATTCATATGATAGTTTCCCATATATAATAACTCCTTTTAAATATGTAATCCCCCTTAATAAGAGATATATCTTATAGTATGTTAAACATATATATTTATATTTTCCCCATATATAGTTTTTCTACCTCTCCTTAATTACATTAAGAGATAAACTTAGAGGGATATCTATTTTACTTTTCTTATTTTAAAAAAAATATAAAAGGAATATTTGAGATAAGATATGGGTAATTATATATATAAATTCATTATTTTAAGTAGACATTTGATCTTTGAACTCCATGTACAAGTATTCATCTCTCCCACTGACTAAAAAACATTGATTATAAAACATTTCTTAAACTCCCACTTCATATTAGGGGAACTCTTCTTCTTCTTAACTTTAGAGATATGACAATCCACAACTTCTTTATTTATAATTCTATTTCCATGGTTACTTTTATAACATTTTACTATTGTTTTAAAATAGTAACACCTTATTCATCCATCTTTTTATGATCTATCTAACATGATATTAATATTATAACTTTATTTTGACTAGAAATGTTTTCCAACCCTTTATGGGGCCAATAAAATTCAATGGCTTCCCAAAAAAATTTTTCTTTACTATCCTAACATTTGGAAATTTTCACATTATTTATAATGTCATTATCATATTATTATATAAATTTAACATCAAATTTTTAAAAATATTCCATGTTAAATAAATTAACTTGTTTGTATTCATTTTACCGAGGTGGTAAATCCTTCTAAGAAATAATTAATTTTAATCATTCATAATCACATACAATTAATTCTGAACATAACAAAATAGAAATAATTTATGTAATAATAATTTTCCATTCATGAAATCTAATTCATATATTATTTCCTTCACAACACATTATTTCTTTTGAAATAATACTTTGTGACCTCATCATGCAATTGTGACTAGCTTAGTAAATTGTATATCACCCCATAAAAAATAATGATCCCTTTTACTGCATCATCTCTAAATGGATAATTTTTAAAACAAATCCTTTAATATTTCATAAAAACACACTTTGAAATGTCAAAATACTTTCATTGTCTTCTAATTTTCATTCAAGGGATTCCTATAATATGATAGTATAATCAATTATCCTTTGTCCATGGACTTTCCTATTATGATTCTATTTGTACCACATCAAAAATATACAACTTCTACTTCTATTAATATTTTTTCTTCAAAAATTATTTTATATTATACATCGCAACAATATTGGTAGATATAATGGTAATGAATTTTATAGAGAAGCGACCTAGATGATCTAAAATTTCACATTACTTATCTAATGTTTTCAATTTATTCCCATACATCTATCCTAAATTTTAAGATTTCATTTTAACATTACTCATTTTAGTTTGATTAATAACCCATAATTTTTGTATCCCAAGTTATATATACACATAAAAATATTAATTATAAAAATATCTCTTTTATAAGTTACCAAAACCTTAAAAATTTAATCAATATCAATAAAACACATACTTTACTCTAAAAATAATTTTTATAATTGTTTAGACTTGTTGTTATTTATCATTTTTACCATAAACCATGTCCCTTATTGCATTCATGAATTCTTTATATTCAAAAAATTTCCTTAATAAGATATAATTCATTCCATCCATTTTGAATCACTATTTGTGGAACTTTTTTACTTTCATGTTGGTGTCCACTAACATTTCTATCATTTAGAGAATCATATTTCATTTCCATAAATTTTACTCTATTAACATAAGAATCTAAACATTATGTTTCATATAATCAACCAAGTATTTGTTTAGACATTTAATGTTAAATTTTTTAGAAAAATAAAATTCAATCATTCTATAAAAAATCATCATTTTCTATAGTATTCTCTTTTGATCATTCACTAATTGTTGGAACAAAATTATAAAATTTGGATTTATACTTCTCTGATTAATTTTTTGATTAAATAAACTTATGTTATAAAATATCACACTTCTTATACTCTTCATTTACCTTCATTTCTATATCAAAATTCCACTTCTTCCCTTTATTAAGATATTTATACAACTTTTAAATACTATTTATGAACATGGAGAATTTTATAGTATGTATGTTGTTATTTTTTTCATGTAGTTTATAACACCTAATTAATATGATGTTGTCTCATTCAAATTTTGATATCTTCCGGATAGACTCTATGATTTCCAGCTTTATAATTTTTAATATTTTATTTTCATCATTTTTTCATCATTTTATCTCTCATAACTTCTGATTTCGTCTTTAGTCACATTTTTAATTACTACCCATTCACCAACATCACATGGAATCTCTTAATATTCTGAATAATCACAACTAATTTTTTTAAACATTTATAAGTAGTTACTCTTCTTAAATTTATATAAATAGATTACTTTCCACTTTCATGTGTATTTTGATGCTTTCTTAATTGATTAACTTCTTGGATTATCATCCTTATTTTCAACAGCTTCATATTATTTCAACCTTGGATAGTTACCTATAAAATTTCCAATATTTTCACACTCAAAAAATTTAGAGGAATATTTTTCTCAAACATCCATTTTTTTCTCAAATATATTGAAATTTATGGTATAAATTGGATAAATTTGGTTTGAAAAATATTTCGGGCAACCAAATATTCCTTATCTTCAGTAATTTGTTTCCCACTCTTATCAGTACTCAAATACATTAATGAAATATTTTAATAAAAAATTATCATATTATTGAACTCATATACCTTATTTTTTTGATAGGAAATATGAATACTATATAGATTGTCAATTGAAAATTTCCACAGATCATGGTCATTAATTAATAAATCCTTTTCATGAAATTTATCCATGTGTATAAATAGTATCTTCTCAATAAATATAAAATCCTATAACTTTTAACTAAACCAAATGTTGTTTCTCATGATTCAATAACTCTTTCGATGAAGTCATCTGTTGTTTCAACATAATTAATATTGCTATTTTTATATCTCAAACTCTAATATTATTTAATATATTTCATCATTTTTGAATTACCATTATATATAATTTTTAACCTATCCCCATTTCAATTTCATTGTCTCTATCTAGTTAACTATCAGAAACCCATTTTTGAAAATATTTGATAGGATGTAATTTTAAACATTACCATAATTCTTCAAATTCCATCATTTAATTACATCACTGTTGTTAATTTACCATATGGAATAAAACATTTAGAATCATGAACCATTACATCCAAAAAAAATTATATAAGATATGGCAGCATCTTGTATTTCCAAATATAATAAATCTTTCTATTGAAAGTTAGAAACCCCTTATTGTACAATGAATTTTGAATTTCTTTTTTATAAGAGAAATTCACAGACCAAACATTTAAACATATAAGAAATCATTTCTATTTTGATAATAGATAAAAACTCAATTACAATTAATGTTCAATAAAAATCATATGATAAATCATTACACTTCATAATGATCATAGAAAACATGAACATCTATGATACCACTATTAATGTCCCCAAGAATGGTTTCATTTCACATCTATGAGGGTCTATCAGTTAAAAATATTTTATCTTTCCTTTCATGAATTATTTTAAATAATCACCCATAACTTGCGAGAGTATGAAATCTCACTACATTTCTCACAAATAAAGAGGGAAAAAACAATAAAGACACTTTTTTGTACATGGTTTACCTCTCAAAATGAGTAATTATTCATTATAATAAACAAAAATAGGCAAAGCCTATATGATTCACTAGAAAAAATATTATGTATATAATGAGATTGGTTTATAATTAAACTCATATTATATGAATATGATAGTATGGTATTCCAAAAAGTCTCTTTATAAGTTTCTCTATTGTATTTTATTTTTATTTGTTAGGGATTTTCTTCATTGAACGATTGTTATGTTATAATTTTATGGTTCTCTATGTCTTCTATTTCAATATAGAATATGTCAGGATTTATTTTTCCTCTACACAGAACGATGGGGTAATTATTGTGCATTGACCAACTATTTATCATTCTTATTAATATTATTCTTCTATTATTATATGTACTCTTCTTCTATTTTTCCTATTTAAATGAAAAATCACCTACAAGAACTACATTACTATATCTTTTTCTTCTAGAATTTCCCTTTTGAATAATAATATAATATCATTTTCCAAATTTATATTACAAAACAATATATATTTATTCATATTCAAATATTAATTTCATATTCAAAATTAAATAATTAACTTCCTTCAACCAATATTTTAACTTTCCCAACCTCTAAATATATCCACATCATAATAGATTTACTATATACCTCATAACATAATAAACTAGTTCCTCAAAACACTTCAAAAACATCTTCTCAATTATGGGTGTCTAGTATTCTTTATGAAAAAACACATAGTTTTTCTTTTCATCTTCATTTTTATGATCATGAAATTATATCTTTTTCAATTAATGACCAATATTTTTTGGCTAATTATATTTAAATTTCCCATTGAGATATATAATCCAAAAAATAATATATTTTTAATCATCATTTTATATTTTGAAAAAACATGTAACCCTTATATAAATCTTTAGATTTTTGGGTGACCCTTAAGTATCATATAAATGACCTTTATGTATTCATTAAATGACTATTTTATATTCTATAAATTACCTTTACATATTCCCTTTTCCTAAGATCAACATTTATGTACCCATATATTTACATTTTTATATTGAGAAAATTTATTAATTTTCATTCGTTTTCTTCTTAGAAACAAAGTTACCTTTTTGTATTGAAGAAATGTACTCTTATGTATTGGGGAATTTAGAAAATAATAGACCCAGATCTAAAATTACACCTATGTATTCTAATAGGATTCAAAATAAATCATCCATATGATTAGGTGTACTCCAAAAAATTGAGGACATTACTAATTTTCTAACTTTCATCTCCGAGATACTATTACATGTGCAATGAGATTTATTAATTATCATATATTTGTATTTCCTAAATATAAAACTAATGATACTATATAAGATACTATTACTATGAATCATAAGACTTTAATACATTGTAAAATTTACAAAATTTAAAACCCACTTAAAATCATCAAATATTCTAACTTTAGAGATTTTAGAATTTTGAATTTCCTTAACTTCTACTCCCCTCAAATCCCGATCTTTTATATTCAAGAAATTTATCATCCTTAAACACCTTCAATGAATAACCCATGAAACGTGAACTTCTAGAAACATTATCTTATAGATTAAAAAAATGCTATCTTTTTAACTCGCATAACATTTTAGAATAATATAATAGTTTAACAACATAACTAACTTTCACACATTATTAATCTTCTAAACTTCCAACGATTATTTACTTATATAACATGCCCAAATTTAGAACCACATATGAAATTATTCGAAACTCTATATTTATTTTACGAAACAAACGAATTACTTAACAACCATCATTTCACATTATAATCTTTATTATATGTGATATTTAACAAGATTTATGGATTGAAAATAAAAACCAACACATAATCATGTCAACAAATTCCCCAAACCAATTCCTCTTTTTTATCTTCTAAATAACTTATTCATTTAGGATATCAATATGGTGTATGATTTATTATGTAATGGGATGAATATTAATATAAAATGATGAAATATTCAATAATTTTATGGTTGTTTTGTCACACTATTCCTTACCAAATACCAGCCAATGAATGTATCACATGGACTACCACTGAGGAAATGGAAAATAGAATCCCCCATAGGTCCATTATTGCAACATATTGGTGTTATCCATTAAAAAAATTGATATTGATGTCCATAAGATCAAAAATATTAATGGGATTATACTAATGATGATATCCTAAGTGTATCACTAAGGAAGAAAATAAATCCTAATTTGTTCAATCATGGATAATTATTATATGATATTTCATGCCTAATTTGTATTATATTGATAAAAAAACACAGAATCCCACCCCTAGCCATCTTCTTATGTGAGCGTCACATACCCTAAACAAGTATATCTAGGTTAATAGATCCTTAATCTTATAGTGTACACCCTCTTTGTGTTCCAACTTACACATTATAATACAGTCACATTGGCTATATAGTCATTAGTGGTTGAATTATTAATTCATAAACCCCATATATTTTCTAAGTTTATAACATAACCGAGTAGTCTTTAACAATATGAAGGAAACACCACATTGTATTCATTTGGGTCACTCAATCCCTTACACCTATATGTTTCATTGAAATAATAAATACAGAAACCTATAAATAGGAAATATTAGGCGCCACCAACCTCAAATTAGAGTTATCCCATTTAAAGGAAATGATTGTTTTATTTTATTTGATATTGACCATGAAATACAAGATTAGTTTCATTTTCCTTATCCCATGAGGTACTAACTCCATCATGAAAAATCATCAATTAATTATAAAAACACTAAAAATAAATTAACATAATTATTTCAACTTAGTTCATTTAATAACATTAAAATGATAACTCATTGGATAAAATAATAATTTCATATTATTGAGAAATAGTTTATTATCTAACCTTGAAACATCATCAATAAAATAGTTATAAAAATTAAAATCACTCATTTCGAAATAAAATCTATCCAGATGATTGAAGATACAAAATAAATTGTTCCCCCCATATTACCTCAATTAAAACATTATGAATTTTCTTTTGGATATAATATTTGGTCCTCACATAGACAATAAAAATATCCTAATATTATAAACCCAATTCCATCATGATTCATTGAAATAATAATCATAAACCAATCTATGATACACTAAAAAGAGAAGGAAATGAGTAGAATGATAGTAGGACTAAGAATGTAGAGGAACAAACATGATCACTATAGAAACATTCTCTAATCCAATAAATGTAAAACCTGAATCAATGGACATAAGTGGCATGGTTGAACTATAATTAAGGTAGAAACTAGCAGGGGTTTATAAATAAGTGGGGGAAAAGTAAATATGGTCTATATTTAAAAAATATTCAAAGGCACCACCAAGCACCTGATGCACATCCACCGGCCACATTGTGGCTATATGTGGAGGGTCTTATATTCCTTCCCATCCACTGGGTACCTGATGCACCCTTAACAGATACCTAACAACCTCTTTTATCAACTAGTATGCTATATTCATCTCCATGAACCACCAAAGAACACTCGGAGCCTTCAGTAATCATGATTTCACCTCTAAAACATCATGTAGGTGATTTTAAATGAATATAAAAACTCAAATACTCAATATAAATTTGAGAACTCATGCAATCCATGGTTATAAAATCATTTCCACGTGGTTTTTATCGTGTTACACTGACATGAACTAGCGTGGTTTGTTACAACCACAAACATTATAATAGTTCTCGTCTTTAATAATTCTCCTCGTGTATCTCTTATAAACCATCCAAGTCATAGAAACTTGATTCATGGTTTCACTACATATATATTTATGGATATAGATGAATGGATAGTGCACTCAAATCATCTATAGTGACTGAAACATTTGTATCCTATCACCCCAACCCATCATATTGACAGCCATTCTCTAAATAACTCATTGTAAGAAATACTCATTTAATCATATCTATTATAAATATAATATGTGGAGTAAATTATTTATACCAACTCCAGGTCAATAATTTTCTCCCAATGATATTCATGAATTCTTAATTTATCAATGTGATATACTATTGGTCTATACCAGTGGTATATCTAAACCACCCCTACTCACATTACACATTAGATTCACTGAAACATGTAGGCCTTGACTGATAATCTCACACATGAGACATTTCTACACCGTAAATCCACGAATCAATATATCTACCTTTATAATTCTTAAAAATAGCATTCATTCAAGTACCAGGTAACAATACTAGTCTATTTATCACAATAAACCCATTATCAAGCCACCAAACTATCAACCATTTACCTATAACTAAAATTTCATCTACTGAAATCAACATTACATTCAACACCCATGTTTTAGTATTTCCCACTATCCAATAGAACAAGGCCTCTTGCATCCAATAACCGAGGAAAAGCCACAACTACCCTGTGTTGGATTTAACCACACCACACTCTTGATGTTTACCAAAAACCAATGAAATTGTGGAAAAAATGTTTAGACTATGCATAATATACACCCCACTATATAATTTCACATGACATCTATCAATGATCACATACCTTCTAGACATACACCATTAAACAAATTCTAACACTAATAATCCATGGATTTATTTCTCGAATAGTTATATATCCCATACCCCTCTCTATCTTCTAACAATAAATTAACACCTTATCTAACCACTGTCCAATTATACAGATAATATATGAGGGAAAAACATACACTAGATAAATATAACTCAATATCTATATCCATTATCACTATCATGTGTCTCCGACATTCCAAAACTCTACAAATCCACTTCACAGCTCTAACATTTTACAATCTCATCTGTCCCTTACTCTCCATAGCAAGGGAACCATCCAAGAATCCCTTAATCAGTATATCCTATAACTCAACCACTCTAAATATCACTAGACTCAATAGTCATCCCACCATATTCTATATTTTATAAAAGTTTGTAGGTAATACCTCATTTAGGATATCCATTTTGTATAAATAAAAATCTCATCACCCCTCATTTTTACATCTTTTACTTATAGAGGCCCTATATCATACACTAGTCATTCCCCGATACACCATCCCTCATCGATCAAACTAAAGGTGAACATCCACAAAATAATACCTTTACATAACAAACATATAACATTGCATCAAGGACCAATATACCTTCTCTATTTTTTGAATGTGATGAGGTGTCTCACACGTTTAATATATCATCATATAATAAGTCACAACCCTTGTATGATATTAAATTAGATTTAGTTGATAAAAAATAACCTAGATACATGAAATCAAGGAAAAGTAAGGTGTTATAAACAAATTAGAATAACATATTCAACCATAATGGTCTTATACCTTACATAGTTTTCAATGTTCCAAAATTGAACATAAAATAATTTCCTAAATAATACACTAAAAAGGTATTTCATGATATTACTATGCATCCATAATATCATTGTGACCCCACCTTAGATATCATGAAATTCCCCCTATAATCCCCCTATTCTATAAACCTTTTAATATCCACCTTGTATCATGACCAATATGTCACTCTAGGGTAAACGTTCATAAAAAACCATTCAAATGAACATTTAATAGAATTTCATGAACTAGGAAACCTATTTACCACATATATTGAGCCCCAACATACTCACATTTACCCAACCATATAGTATCTTAATACCACATGAAAATATTCCTAGTTGTCAACATTGTTTGAATCATGAAACCAAAAATGTTTTCACTTGAATACTATTTTCCTATAATACCCAACCCTTAATACCATAAGTTGTATCCCATTAGTACTAGGATCACCTGACTAACCCACATATTTATTACGCATTACATGTATATACCCCTCATACCATGTAAAATGAATCATTCAAGATATATATTCCACCATTATGACCTTGGAATACCTCACATGCCTTTAACACATACTTAAATCACTTCTCATTCATCATCCTCACACCATATGGAATTTAACCATATCATCCATTAATAAGTCATCCATGAGCATGGGATAACACATACCCTCTATAAATACCATCCTATAACACATCACATTTTCAACAATCAAAGTAAAGGTGACCTTTTATTCTTCCAACATGCCTGGACTTACAAAAATCAATAGTTAGATCTATTCACCAATAGGATATCCCACATAATCTATAGATCATACAACCATGCAAATCGTGCCTCATGATATAGCTCTGAATTTAAAACAGAACAATCTCATAGAAACTCATAAGACAACGACCCATCCTAGGGCCCTCATCAACGTTGGATATCATCATACACAAAACTCCCAATCATTAGTATGGTATTAAATATAGATAAATTGTCATAACATTAAATTATATATGTATACTTTAAATAATGATTTTTAAACATGGTTATATTGAGTACCAACAAGAAGTTATATGGGTATACACTATATGAGTTGTTTCTAAAACATTATACAATCAAACCCTCCTCATAAACATATCAAAAATCACACACAAACATAAAAATACAATGTGAATCATATAGTACAAATATAATGATTGAATTAATTCCTACTTCATCCCTATATCAAGATAAAAATTATAAAAAAATAACTCAAATCATAGCATTGAGAATAAATCAACCCATCAGTAACATCAAAAATTATGAATGAAATCCCAACTCCATAGAAACACTGACTTCATATCACGATGGTGCATGTCGGGAATAAGACATATAAATTATCCAAAGATACAACATGTGCTCTATCAATCTAATATATACCAAAGTGTATGAAAAATAAAAAAAAATTATGATACCCTCTTGTAACATATCAACTAGGCCTACCTAACCCGTGAATAGATTGAAGCACCGTGTGACATAAAACATGTCTCCTTGTGTACAAGAGGAATTTTACTAGTGATGATGGTCTAATAATACAGTGGGAGAGAATAAAATCAATATTATAATAAAAATAATTATATATATAAGAATAGATAAACCAAAAATAAATGGACATCAAATTAAATAATTGAATTATAGAAGAAGGCATACTATAAATAATAACCCATTGTATAATAAATTAACACATAAAAAAAATTTCAAAAAATTTCAAGGTTCATCCTATTGGGATAATCTATATATATAGTCATAGTCATAAAAAAAAGGATACCCAACCAATATCCTTGTTAATTACTCCATCTTTTCACCAAAAAACCATGTATCTCCTCAATACCATACACCTATACTCAGGATCTTTATTAGATGTACATGAAAAACATCATGGCTAAACACACTCAAGAGTGCCTCTATAGGGTGTTAAAAATAATTCAATGTTTCATAAGCAATTATACAATTAATAAAAACCATAATATATATATATTTATATATTTAATGAAAATTAATCCATAAACAACACATGAAAAATCTTTTCACTCCACAGGTGCTATAAAATCCACCCTAATGATTGACTCATTATTTATTCTTCCAGTTTCATAGTTTCTATACACATTTATAATACTATAATTGTCAACTCTAGAACCCAATCTATGGAAATCATCATGTATTCTAGGAGGAATTAAAATTAACCCAAAACACATCTCAACACTTAGGGGAAATACGTCCCACCTAGAATACTCAATGTCACAGATCATCACATCTAACTCAAATAATTACCTATCTTAGGGGGTTTTACGTCCCCCCTATAATATCCATCTATCAATGGGGGTAGTACGTCCCATATCATAGACACAATTCGTCACGGGGGATATACATCTATCCTTCTATACACAATATTTCTTGGGGGTAGTTCATACCACCTCACATTTACAATATATAACAAGGAAAAATACATATAATCTCACATAAACTATCTTTTATTGGGGTAGTATATACCACCATGTATACACAATCAATCAAAGGAGTATGTGAATCCCACCTTGAATACATTATCTATCAAATAGGTAGTACATCCCAAATCACATACATACCCCTTAGAATGTGGAAGTACATCTTACCTATAAATATTATCTGGGGACATCCCATAACACTAGAAACACCCCTAGGGATATCACATCCCACTTAACTTTAATTATTCAGAATAAGGTTATCAGGATAGAACTTCCCTTACCAACTAATCATGTCTTAGGGTAGTGTGTTCCCCATCATATCTATTATAATAGGGGAAACCCATAAATATATTGTAGAGTTAAAACATACCAATGGTTGTATAATATCTAATATAGTGTGTGAGAGATCATTAAATGTCTATAAAAGTGACAAATTCATCACTTATAACCTAACATAAATAATGATGGAAAGACAATCAACTGATTATAAAACTTCACCAAACCAAATTATTACAATAGACAATGGTATATCATAGTATAAATATGTTTATATGACCAGATCACAAACTAGGATACCTATTCTCATGATATAGTGCACCTTTCACCCAACCATGTAGTTAGGATCATCCTCAACAAAATGATAGATTCCATATGACATTCTTATACCTTGAAGTTTATTCCACTATGAAACCAAAAATGAAAAAGTATGTTTCCATAGCTGGATATCAACATATACTAAACATCAATTCATTCTCCCTCTATATAGACCATGAATACTATTCATTTACAATCTTATCTCTAATTTTTGGGACAAGGGTACCCCCAAGGTCCCATTCCAACAATATCCCAGTACCTTCAACATAAAAAATAAAAAAAATTATCTCTAAGATTAACATAAACCATATAAATGGTCTATCATAAGATAAAAATACAATTTTCATCAAATATGTATAAATGAATTACATTTGGTTCTATCCAAGGTTATTCTCTCATAATCGGTCATACCCATGACTCATCGGCTAACTCAAAAACAACCCATAAGTTCACCCCTTGTCAACACCCTTGGTGAGCATTACTAAACCCTAATAGGACCTCATCATGTTAATTGATACTTAAAACCATGGTTTAAACCATACTTTGGTTAAATTATATCTTTCTATGCCTCTCTAATAGGCCATGAATGAAAAACCATATGATATTACTAAGTTTATCACATAACCCATCATTCTTGACTCACTAAAAAGAAACCAATTTTAATCCTATTTTAAGACACTAAATACCACTCACATAAACATATAATAAAATTAATATAGTCAAACATAGATTAATATGTGATATTAGGTACCATAGTCCTCAAATCAGAGTTATTTCATCCAAAATGATGTCAACATACCTTTATTTAGCTCTAAACATAGCATCCAAGTTTACAATCATTAAACAGAAGAAAAAAATACCTAACTCCGTCAATAAAACACTTTAATAAATTATTAATTCATTATAATTTAATAACATAATTAATTTAATTTAATTACATAAGGAATATTCAATGGATAACTCAGAAGACAGTGTAATGATGTTAATCTCAACCACATGAAGGAGGAGTCCCCCAAGCATATCACATGAATCATAATTGAAAAAATCCATATCACTTGATGAAACATATAAAAAGAAATTACCTCTCTATTTTGGAAAATAAAAAATAAGTTAGGGTAGTGTCATAACTCAATATAAAATTAAAATAATCTTGTGTGAGTATCTTACTAGAATTGAACCTAACAAAGAAGAGATGAAGCCATGTAATCCAAACTTGCTTCCACCATGATCTTCTGGAATTTAAATCAAAGAACTAAACCTAATCTACATAAAATGGAGGGAAATAAGAGGTACTATTGTAAAAATAATGGATAGAAACTAACAAGATTCACTATGGGGTGAATTGAGTAACACAAGGGGGGGTGAACTGAGTTCCCAATAAAAATTTCTATTAAAAAAATTTAAAATTAAATGAACCAAATTGATTAAAAAATTCCATTTAAAAAAAATATAATAATTATATATGATTCATATTTATAAAAATTCCTCAATGTGGGTGATGGATTACTTTAAACAATATTTTAAATCACTTTATCTTTTGAAACTAAATTACATTTTGAATCACAGTATATAAGGAAATCTTACGACTAACTATCAAAGGAATGTTTTCTTTCAACAATTAAACAACATATATCTTTTTGAAATTAATATATATAAATAAAAAACTAAAATAAATGGTGGAATAAAACAAGGTGTTATGCGTCAAGATGAGATGTAACCCCCTTCGCTTGGAAATAACTTGATTCTAATTAGTTTTCCATAAAAATAAATAGATACACATCATGAATTGGTTTTTACACTCAAAAGAACACACGTCTATCTAGGGAAAAATTATATTTAACTATTATTTATGGGATGAAAAAAACTATAGTAAACACGTGACCTCTTCCATGGTTATTCATGGGAATACATATAAAAGATTTTGAGATAATATCATATATTCTATAGTTTTAGTACATGATAAATCATGTACTGATATACAGAAAAAAATAACACAATGCTCAAATGTAATGTATAAAAAGTAAATAGAACGATGTATATGGATATAATGTTTTATTAAACATAATTTATGATTCGTTCGTTATTCAAATTTATTGAGTCTATCTTTGAGAGGATCATGAACAAGTTTTTTATTAAGTATAGGAAAATATAGTGTCATTGAAAATATTTATGAGGGAAATAATCAATTTTCCACTATGTTTCGTGAAATTTTATTAGTAGTAAATCATCATCCTGTCCTCATGATCAATGAATCTCACAAAAAGAGATCTTCACCAGAAAAATAGACATTGATGTATAATTATCCTTTATTAAATGTACTCACACAACAAATACTAACTCAAAATTTAATGTAAGATATTTGAAATTCCCCACTTCTATGTTAGACATGGTATGATTTCATGACATTATGTGTGGTTATCTGATCACTTGTAAGCATATCGTGGAAAAATTATTCGACTTGTTCATGTTGTAGGTCCATCACTCTAAGTAGTCAACTCATTTGAACATATGGTAAGCTCAAATATTCATGTGGTCAGCTAATGTCTTTGGGTGGTTTTTCTATTCACCGTGGAATCACTAATTTAGAAACATACTATAAATATATCACTATGAAAATTTACACATACCATTTCAAGGTATCCTGATCCATTTAGGCAGTCCTGTTGTTTCATTTTTATGGTACGGGGCTTTATTCTTGAGGTAATGTGGCTCTCTTGTTATGGTAAGATGAATATATTCCAATAGTAAGGTTACTTTATTCTTATTACAAGGTGACTTTATTATTGTCATAAGATGAATTTATTCTTGTGGTGAGTTGACCTTCTTCTTTTGGTATAGTTACATGGTAACCACTAAACTTAGAATTTTTTTCAACTATTACCTTTAAAATAGTTTTTTATAAAAAACCATAAGATCATTAATATTATGATAAACATGACTTAGGATCATTAAATGAAGGTTGTATTGACTTTGTAAAAAATATCCTTATTATTTATGGTAACAAACCAAGACATGTAAATTGTAATGAATTTAATGCATTAATGAAATAATTTCAAAGAATTTAAATAATTGTATTAAATTTTCGAAATTATGTTATGGGGTTCCTCATTCAATGAATGGTAATCAATTATCCTAGTACATACTTCTCCCAATTGTAACATTATTTATTCTATAAATTTTAATTTATAATAATAATCACCCTTTTTTGTATATTAAAAATAAGTATACATGAACCCAAAGTAATAAAGGGATATTATTAATGATGATATATCAAAATAGATATAATAAGGGAAGAGTATAATACAAGTAAAAAATTTCCCCATAAGAAATCGATATTATAGTCTGAATTAGGGGTATCTATCATATCCATTGGATTAATAGTATTTTTCCTTAAGTGGAATCAATATTAGTTGTAGAAAATGGTGCATAAGTAGATTCTTGATTTCCAATAACCACACACCCTAAAACCCTTCTTATCTACAAAATGAAATGTGAAAGAGTTATCCCAATAGGATTGATTATATTAGAGGTTGTAGAATGATAAAAATGAATAGTTGATGGATATTAAACATAAGTCTGAGAGGAATAAATCTAGGATGGAGATAATTGATAACCCTAGTAATAACTTCAGAATGATCCTCTTGTCTGATGTTTTCTGAAGAATTATGAATGTTACATAATGAGAGGTGAGGTATCTCCATTATATCTTGTTTAATATAAAAAAATGTTATCCTTACAATCATATTATTATAATGGGACATAAGGAGTTTGAGAAAAAATGAGATCAGTCGCTAGCCTAATGACCACCATCTTTTTCAGGTAAACTCTCTATTGGACTATGTCATATAGTCTTGTCCTTAACTCTGGTTGAAATATGAACTATAACACCATGATAAAAAAACTGAGAAGTTATAATCTATTCTTGAATATCAAATTCATTAATCAATGTTCTTTCCAAGTTTATTTGAAAATAAATAGTGGAAAATCCACTATGTACAAGTGGACTGCATACATGATCTCTAGTATCTGACTCAGGTAATTTAGGCCCAATCCAGAAGATCTAGTGAAATTATCCCACTAAGAAGGTGTATCAGGTAATTTTTCTTTTTGGATACTCATAATAATTGTAGAACCCTATGATCTATACTCATAAACATAAAAACCAAATGATTTACCCCAAACTAGATCATTATGATCAAAAGAATATCCTTCTTATTCTTCATCTTCTTATTCTTCTTCAACTTCTTCTAAAATTTCCTTTTCTTTAAAAAATTCCCCTTATACTTCCTTTTCTCCATATGGATAAATTACATCTAATGAATAATCCACAAATTCATCTTATATAAGACCTGGACCTACAATATCCCTTTGAATAACTGGTTACCTCACTCAATTAAATTGTTCATAAAAATTCTCTAGGTTTTCTAACCATTCTTGTATCCAATGGTTCCAATTTACTTTCATCTCCATAATTTTTTTTTGCGTAAGATAGAGTATATTAGGTGTAGTTACATTATCCTATTTTTTATAAATTAATCCAATGAATTATAGTAGAGTATAAATAAATTTAGTATTTGGTAATGAGATGAAACATGATGTTCACTTACATAGATCAACACCATTCTTAAAAAAAAATTTATAGATTAATCTGTAAACCATAATTCATTAATATCATTAAAAATATATTGATATCTCTAAATTATAAAAAATCATTTTCTCAAACAAATAACATGATAAATAAACTTAACTAGATGTCTGAATTCACCGCACAGTTCTAAAACATTGGGTCTTCATGGAGTTCCATTCATAGTGAGTTCTTATAGGGAATTATAAAAATTTAAATTTTGTTGATTCATCAGATATAAAATTTGATAATCCTCATACTCACCCTTGTATGGAATACTAAATTTTTTCCCCAATAATTTAATAAGAATTTAAAACATATTGATTTATTTTTTATTTTTATTTTCCTTATTTTTAATAATAAATAATTCATGATTCATATTAAAATCTTCAACAATGTTCGTATATAATATTATACTATTATTAATATTTCATACAACCAAACATTATTTCTAAACAATTTTCTAAACTATAGATTGACTTGACTTTAACCATTGAGCATCAACTTCATCCCCCCCCCCCAAAAAAAACTGGCTAATTAATAACATGAGGGTTATTTGGATCTATATAAACACTCAAGATATATTTTTTTTCTTAACATCTTAAAAGGAGGCGATTGAATATGAAAACCATCTTACAAAAAATGATTTATACATACAATTATGTTTCAAATCGATATCTATAATGGATAAAAAACGGGAGGTAAACAGAGAGATTTGAGTTGATAGAGGGAGAGAAACAGAGAGAGAGAGTTTTCAAATGATAAAAAATAATATGATCAGAAGATCCTAAAGGATAAATGATATCTAAAGGAAAATAAAAGAATATTTTTAGATTAAAATTTTTATTTTTTATTTAAATTATTTACCAGTTGAAACTATATTCGTAAATTAAATCCATGTCAAAGTGTTTCTTAAAAAATTATAAGTAAAAAATTATACATGTTATTTCAGATTATTATTAATAATTAAATAACATAAGAATGGTAAGAATGAAAACCATAATGCATTATATTTGTGCTAACCGAACTAATAATAAATTCAAGATAAGTGAACATAGAAACTATTTTCTATAATCATAGTTATTTTGTGAGAAAATATGATATGAAAATTATTTTTTATTCTAGTCCTTCTAAACTTATGAACAAAATCAATCTCATGGTCACCATACATTCCAGGATAAATAAACATCAAATATTCTTAAAATAAAAATTCAAAATATATCTTAAAATAATTCAACATTAAAATTAATATCCAATATTCTAAATATAATTTATCATTCACAGTTCATGTCTAATATAGTTGAGTCTCTAAACATTCAATGTCTTTGTTAAATTATTATCATTCTGATGTTTTGTAACTATGAATTAAAGAGTTATATCAACCTTCTACTAATGATCTCTTAAAAAATGATGTCTTATATTAATATTATTTGTTCTAGAATGATATATAGCGTTATTTGAAATATTTATCACACTATTATAATCACAATTTACAGGTACATGTTTGAACTGATATACATACTCTATTAAAGGGTGTTTCATCAAAATAATATGTGATCATAAACTTCCCATAGGCATGTACTCATCCTAGGTAGTGGATAATGCTACTTAGTTCTGATTGTTACTACACCACTATACTAGATACATTTTGAACTAGTGAAATATTACAGAATTTGTTTTCTATATAACTTACAACCACTAGAATCTGTATATTAATAACATACTAAATAAAATAATTTACCTCTCGAGAAAAAATAGTCATATTCTTGTTGTATTTTTTGAGGTATTTAATTATTCTTTTGACATTCAATAGATGTGATTATTTTTGGTTTTATTGAAAAATAATAATACACACACTAAAGATAATATCTAATCATCTTGTAGTTATGTATAGTAAGATTCCAATCATACCTCTCTTTGTGTTTTGATCAACAAAATCCCCATATTCATCACGATTAGAACTGAAGTTATTACTCCTGGGAGTATAACTACCTTTAATACAATCCAAACCAAAATGTTTTTTAAGATTCATGGTTCAATTTTTTTTATTTAAAATAACTCCATTATTTTTTTGAAAACTTTTTTTAAAAAATTAAATATTAACTCACCCATTAAAACCATTTCATTAACGACCCATACATTTGTTAATGAAAATTCTTCTTGATCTAATTAAATATCTTATTATATAAAATGGTTATATATAAAATATTCACTTCCTTAGTTTTATGATTTTGGATTTTAAAATACCATTATGAATTGTTACTGTTGCTAATATAGCCTTTGAACAGCGATTACATGATTAATATAAATATAGGGCTTTAACAAATCCAATTTTCTCATACAAAGAAAGCGATGGCCTCATCTAGTATAATTGCTCCCTATGAAGCCCTTTTTTGGAGCTCGTAAAGGAGGTAGCATCGCTGGACTTCGCTCTTGAGCAAGCCCAAGCTGATCTTCATCATGTTAAGCTTGAACAGAAATGCCTAAGGGAGATGTGGATGTTAATAAGAATTACCACCCGAGAGATGTTATCTGATCCACTCCAAGTGTCTATCACAGTCGCACACCATAAACTTAGATATTATGTGTCTTTTATAAGGGGTTATGTTACAAGACTGTATCACTATGATAATGTGGATTATTTTTTGGATAAATAACATACAGTCATTTCATTATTGTTACTTTGTAAATGGTTTTTAAAGTACAAATAATATTTTTAGTTAATATTAAAATAGGAAATATATTTTGATGAATTAATTTATTTTTTAAATTAAATAATATTTTAATAAAATATTATTACTACTAATTTACTTTTTATAAAATATAAATGATCATATAATTTTTATGAATACAATTGTAATTTTTATTATAGTTTGAAAGCTGTTTTTTTTTCAAAACCCATGATTTTATTATAAATGGTTATTTTTTATTTTAAAAGAAAAAATTCACATATTTAGAAAACCTTTTATATAATAAGAATATTATTTTTCGAATTAGTACGTCGAAAATATCCAATGGTGAATTTTTCATAATTTTATGAGATAGTCGATTTGTTTTGTAAAAATTTAATACCGTTTAAATATATAATATGTATTATGACATCATAATGACCCAATATTGATGTAATAAAATACTATAAAATGGATTTTCTGATAATATTTATTTTACCATTAAAATAATGTGGTTTTTAGATTGTTTTTTATTTTTATGTTGCCTAAGTGGGCCCTCTAAGACTTATAAAACATTTTAACTTTAAAAATGATTTTCTTGAGAGTGTGACTCACATCCACATAAGAAAGCCTTATATTTTAATAAGTTCGTCCATTGGACATATAAAATGATGTTTCCACTCCCCTTTGGAAAAAAATAGGGGCATAAACCAGGGGTTGGTTTGTGGTTTTTATTAGTTTATTAAGTGGTGTCCAAAACCTAAATAATAGAAAATTCTATCTCTTATCCTATATAATTCCACCCACGATCCCACTTATCTTCACTAAAAAACCTTAGAGCACTTCCCTATTCTGCCCTCCTCTCTCTAGTATCCTACCAAGGCACCCTAAGTTCCATGTAGAATCTCTTAAGCCTCTCCCAAGCCTTTGGATCACACATCCAAGTAAGGGATTTCTTCCGTTCTCATTTTTATAAAAATTTCATTATGTTTTTATACCCTTTTTTCAATTAAAATTGTTGGGGTATGATTTTTCACATTCCCCATAATTTCCGCCATATGTTTGAATGATTAGATACCTCTTTATCTCTCATTAATGCCTCCCATGTACACCCATTAGCATGTCGAAATTCTATAAGGAATTTCTCTCTTCACATTTACATTCAAGAAATTGTTTTGTATTATGAATCTAAATACCATTACATTTGTTGGGAAGTTTATCTATATGATCCTATTACTTTCCATTTCAAGTACATATGATGAGACAACCCTTTCTCTCTCATCAACCATTTTTATGAATTCTTATGTCACGCCGTTATGCTGTAGAAATGGCACCGTAATTTTCCAAGCCAAAGTCATTATGTAGTGAATATCATAACCATTTCTCTATCAAGGGTATTTATCCTTATAATGATTGAATTATTGATTATATAGTTTCATTTATGTATTCTGCATTCCTTTATCTTGGAAAAAATAATGATGTTGAATTATTCCATGTTGTATGATTCGTGTGGCACACTTATGCGTGAAATGAAATGATTAAGAAGGGTGCTCCCTGATAGTGCTCTAATGCATTGGGTAAAGATTAGTATCATGATACATCAAGTGAAGTGAGGGTTTACTCTTGAAAATTCAAGTGAAATTATTGTTTACTCATGATCCTTTTTCAATGACCCTTTTCTCATTCTAATATCATGTTAAATGTTGATTCCACATTTATATGTTCTGATAATCATGTTATATCTTGCCTTTATGTTGATGTTTCTCTTATGATCCATTGATATTACTATTACCTAACATGTATTTTATTGTTCATGTTATGTATTTTTTACTCCCTTACTGGGTTTTATAGATCACCTGTTTCTTATGCATGTCCTCAGGTTGTCCCATGAAATTCTAAGTATGAAAGAATGTTGTCATGTAAAAATAGTTTTCAATAAAGATTTTTGTTTTTATGTTATATGTTTTTAGGAAATGTTCCTAATTTACCAATACACAAGACCTATTGATCCTCATAGTTTTCTTAAGTTCAATTTTATGTAATAAATCATGGTTAAGTGTGTAATAAAGATCCGAGTTGTTATAGTTGGCATCAGTGGATATGTCTAGTTGTTTTTGGGATTAGGATTATAAAAACCTAGTTAAATACTTTGAGATAATAGTACATATAAAAAAACATCCCTAAATTTTGGTGAGTATTGAGTAAGTGGGTTATCAGGAAAATAAATCCCTGTATGGATATGAGGAGATAGAGGCGGCTCTGGAACATATATATCTAGGGGTAAAACCTGAAAAAAAATCCTTTGAGCTAGGCTGGAATGAGAACTGGTGCATGAAAACGGGCCTTGTTGCACTCTTGGTTATGACACTCCTAGAGGATATGCCCTGGTAAATTTATAATCTTAGTATGAACCATTTTTAAGGGAATAAAAAAATTTCCCTATGAATATATGTTGGGAAGTAGATTATGGATAACATATATTGAAGCTTATAAATTCATAAGTTAATGAAATAAATGTAATTTACAAGTCATCATTTTTTTTGGATTACCCTTTATGTGTTTCCCCTAACTTTCCTTTTATTCTATCCAATGGCCGGTAATAGGAGGATTCAGTCTAACAACTGTTTCCAAGATCAATGTGATGACTATTCTAATGAGATTTCCAATCCGATGGGAGAAGGAATCATGAACATTGTCACGATACTCTCTCAGTTAACTCAAGTTTTGAATGGAAACATGATTCAAGTGGAATGTTTAACCCCCCTAAGAAAGAACTAGTCATGGTCGAGAGCTTCAGGAGACAAAGTCCTCATACATTTAATGGATCATCTGATCACTCAATTACTAAACAATGGATCAACTCCATTAAATAGATATTATTTATCATTTAATATTCCAGACAAGAGAAGGATCTTCTGGATTCTTATTGTATAGAGGGTGAAGCTGATAAATGTTAGACATTGATAAAAAATAAGAAGACTGAGGAGGAGATCGAGGCGTTGGAATGGAAGGATTTCTGGAATATTTTTTCTAATAAATATGTTCCTCGTACCCTCTGACTTAAGATTTAAAGGGACTTCTTTTCCCTCAAGAAAGAAATCAACGAATACATCAGAGTGTATGAGGTAAACTTCACAAGGCTTTCACTATATGCCTCTGGATTTTTTGTTTCCCCTGAATTCAAGTTTGACTACTTCTTTGGTCGGCTAAAACCTAGCCTACGAAAAGATGTAGAGGTACGTGACTTCAAGAGATATGATGAAATTGTCTAATGTGGCCTCAATGTTGTAATAAAGATCGGAAAATCTACATGGTATCATGTGGATAAGAAGCATAATGTCGAAATTAATTCTGGTGGTCTAATGGATAAATCCAATGGTGCTAATAAAATCTAACACACCACTTTCAAATGGTATGGAAAGAAACACCCCAGAAATTTCATGAAGGGATGAAAAAATGCTTTAGGTGTGGAAGAGAAGGGAACCTAGCCATTAACTTCCAACAAGAAAACCCTGAGTATATGACAGAGGATAAAAACACTCTATTTTACCCTAAACACATTGTTCATTTCATCAACTGCAATTAACCATGTCGCTTTTCAAACCAGTTCCGTAAGCAGAGGGTTTTTGGAGGCAAAAAATAACCTCCAATGAAGCAAGGTTGAGCTTTTTCTATCACTACCACCAATGTGAACCCCAAAAATGAGGTGGTGACATATACACTAGTTATTAATTATTGAATAGAAAATATTATTTTTGATTTTGGATCTATGCATTCTTTTATATACAAAATTTATAGTAGAATAATCCCAACACTACCACAAATCATTGATGTAAAGATGTTGGTTAGAAAGGAAAATGGGGAAATAATTGCATCCCATGAATATAACTCCTCCACTATCATAATATGTGGATTAAAATTCCTGATGAACCTCTTCATACTCCCTATGGTAGAATTTGATGAAATCCATGGCATGTATTTTCTTTCTTTATATAGAGCCAACATAAATTTCCGTTAGAGGGAAATCACTCTCTATATGGAGAATCGACCCTTGATTATGTACATGTGGAAGGATGAGGATGAATATTCTTTGGCACCATCATCTCAAGCATAGATATTACTGCCCTATGAGGATGTTTATCTTTCTAAATTGATTTATTCTATGAAAGAAACCATCCTTGAAGACATTCCTATTTTGATGGGATTCACTGGAGTGTTTCCCGAGGAATTGCCTTGTCTTCCTCCAAGAAGAGATATTGAATTATCAACTGATATTATACTTGGGAAATTGCCAATATCCAAGACTCCATATAGAATGGCTGTTGTAGAGCTTAAGGACTTGAAGAAACAACTATAAGAGAATCTGGATAAAGGGTTTATATTCCCAAGTGCTTCACCATGGGTTGCACTAGTCCTCTTCATCAACAAGAAGGATGGTTCATTGCGAATTTTCATTTATTATCATGAGCTCAAAAAAATCATGACATAGAACAAGTATCCTCTACCACGGATTGATAAATTTTTTGATCATCTTTATTGAAAACAGTAATTCTATAAGGTGGATTTTCGATTGGAATATAACCAAGTATGGGTGAAGAAGGAGGATATACCCAAGACTTCTTTTCATACAATATACAGGCACTATAAATTCCTAGTAATTCCTTTCAGACTCACTAATGCTCAAAAAATCTTCAAGGACTTGACTAATAGAGCCTTTAAAGATTACCTCGACAAATTTTTTGTAGTCTTTATAGACGGTATTCTAATATAATCCAAAACTAATGAAGAACATGAGGAGAATCTAATAACTATACTAGAGACCTTGTGAAAGGAGTATATCTATGAAAAGTATATTAAGTGTTAGTTGTGGTTGAAGGAGGTTTCATTCATTGGTCATATCCTACAAGAAATGGGAGATCGGTGAATCCCTCTAAGACAGATGCAATTTAAGGATGGATGAGGACAACATTGGTAACAAATATCCACTGCATCCTAGGGTTAGCTGAATATTATCACTGATTTTTGAGAAATTTCTCAAGCTTTTCCAACCTACATACCAAGATAACTCATAATAGAGTGAAGTTTTCTTGGAATGATGAATTCAAATAGGGATTTAAGGATTTGAAAAGGAGGCTTATCACTTTTCTCGTGCTCACACAACCCACGTGTGTAGAACTGTTTGTGGTATTTAGTGATGCTTCGAAGAAGGGAATGGGTTTTGTGTTAATGAAAAGTGAAAAAGTAATTGCCTATGCTTTAAGTAAATTAAAATTTCATGAGAAAAACTATCCAACACATGATCTAGAGTTGTATTTAGTAATCTTCTCTTTAAAAATTTTGCGACATTACATATTTGGGTAGAAGTGTGAAATATTCACATATCAGAAAATCCTGAAATATATATTCACCCAGATAGAGCTGATTATGCACCAACAAAGATGGATATAGGTGATCAATGACTATGATAGCTCAATCTATTACCACAATGGGAAAGCATAGAAGGAGGTAGATGCTCTAATTAGAAAGGACCCCACGATAAGAAGGGAACATCATCAATCCTTTCAAAAATTATTTCTCAACCGTCTCATTTGGAATGGTTAAAGGATGATCAAAAGGATGATGTGGGAATTCCGAAGAATGCAGAAACTATTAGAAAAGGAAAATACTTGGAGTTCAATATTAATGAAGAATGAATTGTTATATTTGGGTCATGACTATGTGTTCCATCAAATCTGGAGTTAAGGAAAGGTATTTTGGATGATGCACAAAGTCTGAATTTCTCCATTCACTTAGAAAACACAAAGTGATATCGAGATTTCCAAGATAATTATTGGTGGGATAACATGAAGAAGGAGATCACTGAGTATAAATCATCATTTCTAATATTTCAGCAAGTGAAGGTTGAGAGGTAGAATTCTAAGGGGATGATGAAGCCATTACCCATACCAGCATGGAAATGAGAGAACATCACCATGGACTTTGTCACCGAACTTATGAAGAAATCCAAAGGAAACAATGCTATCTGGGTTGATGTGGATCATCGTACAAAGATTTCGCACTTCATTTCAATTCTATAGGATTTCTCATTAGATCAACTGTCACAGATATATATAAGAGAAGTGGGACGAATGCATGGATTACCGCTATCTATCGTATCTGATCGAGATCCATGATTTATCAATAAAGTCTGGGAGAGTCTTCAACATTCTATGAATACTGAGCTAAACTTTAGTATGGGTTATAATCTTCAAAATAATGTCCAATCTGATCAGATTATCCAAACACTTGAGGATGTGTTGAGAGCATGCTCAATGGACTTCCAAAGAGGTTAGGATCAACATCTTCCTCTAGTTGAGTTCTCTTACATCAACAGTTTCCACTCAAGCATCCAAATGCATCCTTATGAAGCCCATTATTGGAATAGGTACAAAACAACAACATGTTGGGATGAAGTTGGGGAGTAAAAATTTCTAGGTCAAGAAATTGTCAAAGAAATGGTGGAGATTGTTAAGACCATAAAAATTAACATTAAAGCAGCTCAGAGTCGAAAAAAGAGAAATTATGGTATTTTTTAATGAGACCTATAGTTTTTTGTTGGACACATGGTATTACTCTGTATATCTTCATGGAAGATAGTTTTGATATTTTGGAAGAAGGGAAAGCATAGTTCAAGGTACATCATCCCTTTTGAGATCCTTGATCTAATAAGAGCAGTGACCTATTGAGTAGCACTCCCACTGAACCTATCTCAAGTACATGATGTATTCCATGTATCACTCTTGAGTAAGTGAATACCTAACCCATCAAATTTACTCAATCTATAGTTGGTACCATTGAATAATGACCACTCCTATGAATAAAAGATAGTAAAGATCATATACTATAGTAAAAAGTTATATGAAATAAGAAAATACCCCTCATCAAGGTGTTATGGAGAAACCTCAAGTTTGAAGAGTCAATGTGGGAATTAGTGGAAGTGATGTAGCATATTTACCAGCATCCATTTTAGTGTGGGAAAAGAAAATTTCAAGGGCGAAATTTCTTAAGGGGGGGAAGACTGTAACGAACCAAACTTTTATTAATGAAAATTCCGCTTGATCTAATTATGTGACTTATTATGTAAAATGGTTATAAAAAAAATATTCATTTTCTTGTTTTTTTGTTTTTTGATTTTAAAATACCGTTATGAATTATTACAGTTGCTAATATATCCATTTTAAAGGGATCACATGATTAGTATAAATATAAGGCGTTAAAAAATAGAATATACTCACACAAAGAACGTGATGACCCCATCTAGTATAATTGATTTGTATGAAGCCCATTTGTTGATGCTTGGAAAGGAGGTAGCATCATTGGGATTTACTCTTGACCAATCCCAAGCTAATACTCAACACATTAAGTTTGAACAGAACCACCAACGGGAGAAGTGGAAGTTAATATAGATTACCACCCGAGTGATGTTATTTGAGCCACTCCAAGAGTTTGTCACCATCGCACACCTTACCCTTAGATCATATGCGGGTGTTATAAGGGGTTATGTAACAATTACCTAGAACTATAATTATGTGCATTATATTTTTTATATATAATGTACATTCATTTCATTATTGTTACTTTGTAAATGGTTTTCAAAGCATAAATAGTATTTTTAGTTAATATTCAATTAAGAAATATATTTTGATGAATTAATGGTGTTTTGTAATAAGAAATTATTTTTATAAAATTTTATTATTACTAAATTACTTTTTATTAAATATAAACAATTGTATAATTTTTGTTAATACAATTTTAATTTTTATTATGGTTTGAATGCTCTTTTTGTCAAAACGCAGGAATTTTTGATAAATGTTGGTATTTATTTTAAAAGTAAAAATTCAAATATTTAGAAAATTATTTAGATAAGATTAATATTATTTTTTGAATCATGAAATCAAAATTATAAAATTGTTAATTTTTTTATAATTTTCTAAGACAGTCGAATTTTTGGGTAAAAATTAAATACTGTTTAAATATATATTGTGTTTTATGAAATCATAATGACATAATAGTGATGTAATAAAATTAAATAAAATGGATGATTTGATAATATTAGTTTTACATTTAAAATATTGTGATTTTATATTTTTTTGATTATTTTTATGGTGCCTTAGTGGACCATCCCAGACTTATAAAACATTTTATCTTTTAAAATGATTTACTTGAGAGCGTGACTCACGTCCACGTAATCAAGCCAAATATTTCAAGAATTTAAGCCATTTAACATTAACAAAATAATGTTTTCCACTCAACTTTGGAAAAAACCATGGGTAAAAACCATGGGTTGGATTTTGGTTTTGATTTGTTTAACATGTGGTGTCCAAAACGTAAATAATAAAGAATTTCCTATCTTTTCTTTTATAAACCCACCCAAACTCCCACTTATATTCACTAAAAACCCTTTGATCACTTCCCTAATCTTCCAAACTCTCTCTAGTATCCTCCCAAGTCACCCCATACTCCCAATAATCCTCTCTCAATCCTCTCCCAAGCCTTTGGATCACAGTTCTTAGTAAGGGATTTCTCCCTTTCTCATTTTTGTCCAAATTGTATTATGTTGTTATACCATTTTTTTTATATTACAAATCTTAGGGCATTATTTGTCACCTCCACCATACTTACCTCCATATTTTTTAATTATTAGAGACCTATTTCGCATTAATTCCTCCCATGTACATGTGTTACCATGTTGAGATTCCGTAATAAATTTCTCTTTTCACATTTACATTCAAGAAATTATTTTGTTTTATGAATATAAATTCCATTAAATATGTTGGGACTTGTATATACATGACCCAATTACTATTAATTTATTGTAAATATGACGATACAACCCTTTATCTCTCATCAAACATTTTTATGAATTCTTTTATCATGTCGTTATGCTGTAGAAATGGATCCACAATTATCCAAGCCAAAGTCATTGTGTAGTGATTACTGTGCCCATTTATCTATCAAGGGTAATATACTTTATACACATTTACTTATTTATTATATAGTTTTATTTATATATTCCACAATCCTTTATCATGAAATAAATGATGATGTTTAATGATTCCATGTTGTATGATCCATGTGGAACACTATTGCATGAAATGAAATGATTAAGAAGGGTGCACCCTTATATCGCTCCAATGCATTGAGTAAAGATTAGTATAATGATACATCAAGTGAAATGAGGTTTTAATCTTGATAATTCATGTCAAATGAGGGTTTAATCATTCTCCATGTGTAATGATCCTTGGATCATGCTAATATCATGTTAAATGTTGATGCCATATTTCTATGTTATGATAATCATGATATATCATGCCTTTATGTACATGTGTCTTTAATTATCCATTGATATCACTATTTTTTAACATGTATTGTATTCTTCATGTTATGCCTTATTTAATCTCTTACTGGCCTTTATATCTCACCCTTTTCTTATGCATGTTCTCATGTTATCCCATGCAATTCTATGTATGAAGGAATTTTTTCATGTAAAAAACGTTTTCAATAATGATGTTGGGTTTTATGTTCAAAGTTGTTATGTAATGTTCCTAATTTCCCAAGACACATGACCTAATGATCCTTATAGTTTTATTAAGTGAATGTGTATGTATTAAATCATGTTTAAGTGTGTAATAAAGAGCAGAGTTGTTATATTTTCAAATTAAATTTTCACCATTTATAAAAAATAAGTACCCAATTTTTTTAAGATGCTCCAAATATTATATCATCATCATAAATTTTTAAAACAAAAAAATACCTTAAAATTATTTTAATAAATAGATGATTATTGTTTTATACTTTTAATAAAACCTATATAAATTAGAAAAGTGTTGATCCTATAGTTCCAAGCTATAAGAGACTTTTTTATACCATACAACTCCTTGTTTAAATTAAAAACATGATTTAGAATAATTTCATTTTGAAATCAATGGTGTTTTTCACAAATAAAATTATCAACAACATAAAAATTTATAAATTAACACTTAACAACAGTTTAATGTATTTTAAAATTAAAAAAAATACTTTATAGGCAAGAAATATTCTAATGGATTCATGTATAGACACTGGAGATAAGGTATCATCATAGTCACTCCTTTATTCTTCATTACATCCTGATACAACCAATCAAGATTTATTTCTAACCATAGTTCTGAACTCATAAATTTTATTTATAAAAAACCACTTATTTCCAATGGTTATAATGTCTTTTGGTCTATCTAAAAGTTCCCATAATTTATTTTGTTCTAATTGGATAAGTTCTTCTTGTGTTTCCATCACCCAAAATACATCATTAATTGAATCCTTGATGTTATTTTGATCATGTTTTGATAAGAAGGAATGTTGCTCCACATATTTTATAATATAATATCTAGTTTGTGTTCCTCTATATGGTTCTCTAAATACAACATCAATGGAATGATATAAATGAGTCTGAATAGTTCTATGAAAGGAAGTTTTGGTTATCTCATTATCTTCTACAAGTACAAGTTTAAGGTTTCCTCATGAATTTAATATTTTTATGCTTGTTTCATAGAACTATTAGACGTTTTTTAATTTATATTAAGAAAATGATCTTTGAGGTTTTCTAATGTGTTTTTTGGCTCATGTGGATCTGTTTTATCAAATTTTACATGAACATATTTTTCCCAAAAAAAATATTTTATTAAACACCCTATAAAGATTAGTACATATTCAATGCACAAAGAAAATTAATTCATCATGCTTTGAATCAAATTTTCATTATTTTTGTTTTTATTAATAATAAATAATTTGAAACCAAAATCTATAAATTATTTTAAAAGTGGTTTATTCCAACTCATAATTCATAAGTGGTTTTATTGAAAAGTTTTCTTATAAGAACTCTATTAATTATGAAACTTGTTTTATTGATAGATTATACCAAAATATAAGCAGTTAAGTCAAAATAAATTAGTATGGGCCAAGAAATTTTATAAAGGGTTCTATTTCCCTTTCCACTACAACAATATGTTATGGAGTATTATGAGATAAAACTTTATTATTATATCCATTTCATGGGTAAAATTATTCAGAATTTTGATTTTCAAATGCACAGTCATGATTGCTTCTTAAAGTCTTATTTCCCTCCCACAAGGATTTTCTACAGATTTTAAATACATTCAACAATAAAAACATGATTCACTTTTTAGAGACATAAATAAAACCCATGAATATATATTAAATTCAACCACTAGAATGTAAATATAGTGCTTCTCATTTCTGATAGAGACTCTGAAAGGTCAAAAAAAATCTATGGGAGCCAACTCTGTAGGTTTAGAAGTTAGAACTTCTTTATTTTATTTAAAATTTATTTTTTGTTTCCCTTTTTATCATGGTATTCAGACTTCATCCTTTGGGATTTCTAGTTTAGGTAGGTCTGAGACAAACCCTGTCATGGCCAGCATTCTAAGTGAATGAATATTTTTGTGTCCTAGTATCATTTTCTAAAGCCATGATACATTTTAAAGGGAACATAGAAAAGAAATTTATTGAGAAAACAATTAATCTAAATTAACAGCACAAACCATATCATTTTACAATGTTGAAAAAATTAAAGTATTGTTAGAATCGAAATCATTTCAGAAATTATTCTCAAACACAACATGAAAACCATCATAACATAATTTCCAAATGATATATATATTATACATAAATATATCCATAAATAAAACATTAGAAATTAAAATAACTTTAGAATAACCAATTTGGGAAACACCAATTATAAAACCTTTGGCATTTTCAGAGAATGTGACATATCTACCAAAAACGATGATTAGATTATTGAAACTCGAATAGTCGCAAGTCATTTGAACTGAATGGTTTTTATCTAGATATCATATATTTTCTCTAGAACTCTCCAAATAAGTTTCCTAACAAATAATTTTAGACAAAGAATGACATTAATACCCAAATATTTTATGCGTTAAACATGTTAGTGGTTAATTATTTAGGAATCCATAATAGTTTCATTGGTTTCCTATAAGAATATTATATTTTTTTTAAATAAAGGAAATTTTATGTTCAAAATAATAAAAACATGAAACATAATTAGATGAAATGGAACTAGATATAAAGTTATTCTAAATAATTATTCTTTTTCTTGGTTGGTATTCTATTCCTAAAGTATATCCAGGAGAAGTATTCTTTCTATGTATTTGATTCATTATATATATTTAATTATTAAATATTTTAAAATCCCTATGAAATTATTCATTATATAATCTTTCTTGTTTTCTCTTTTAGTAATTGAAAATTTTTATCCTTAAAAATAATAAGACCATTCTTGAAACTAGTAGTTAGAGCATTATGCTTCTTTATGTTTTTATATTTCACATTATGTTAATTAAAAGTATCCACATAAATATTACAATATTCAAATAGTTCATCATTCGATATGTTTTCTTCATTGTTTTTATCACCAGATAGATTATAATAGGAATAGAAGATACATGAAATATACTAGATACCTCATATGTGTTTAAAAAAACACTTGTGGCTCTATCATGGTTATATTTTATTCATGAATCTATTTTCTGATGTACTCCACATTTCATTCATATAAATATTATACCTCTAATTATTTTCATATAATTTCTTCATTAATTTTAACTTTTTATAATCATATTTTAAAAGATCTTTTCTCATATAGTCATAATATTTTATAATTTACATTATCATCCGTTCTACAATACTTTCTTCAATTAATTTTTTTGATACATTAATTTGTAACTAGTTTTCTTGAAGAAAATCTTTCTTTTTTTGAATATCTTGAATCTTCTATCCAAGATTTCCATTTCATCATCACTATCGGTAAGGGGATCTTCTTTAATTGAGTTATTATCTTTGATCTCATCTTATTGTTTTAAATAATTTTTTATGGCTATATATTTCATTATTAGTTCATCATCATTTCCATATTTACTTTGAGTTTCTCATAATACATCATGAGTAATCCAATAATCTCCTTAATAGGTTACTTATAAATTCCACAACACTCTCATATTGAAACATAAGTTCATCTCTATATGTCTAGTAAACATATCAACATATGCATTGCTTGTTCTTTTTCATGGAATTGGTTTTCTATGTGAATGAATCATATTCACAATATCATTAAAACAAAGATAAAGATTAGAATTAGACTCATCAAGATTCGTCTTAAATGTAAAATACTTAATAGTGTAATTATTTAAAAGAATTTATTTAACATTACTTATTACCTTATGATAAATAGAATGTGTATGTAAAATTTTAACAGTAGTAGCAGGGGAAGATATTTTTTTAGTTTCAGCATCAAACAAGGAACAATATAATAAATTAGTTGGATTAAAATTATTTTCAAATGAATTTTTTTGTAACATCATCCTATACAACTTTATTAGTTTGAGGTTTCACATAATTATCCTAAATTTATATCCAGATATCAAAACCCATAATCTCTAAATTAATTTTCATTTAAATCATCCATTTATCAGAGTTAGAGACATTAAAATATATATTCTTATTAGTGGTTTTTCATTCTAGTCTATTATTATCTATAAAGAATAATATTTTGAAATAATATAAATTTAAAATCAATAAAAGAAAGCTGAATAATTGTTAAACATATATATGAAGAGAACCACTAATAAATTTTTTTGGTCATAGTGAGTTACTCAAGAAGAGGTGAATTGAGTTCAAAAGTATAAGTTTCAATTAAAACCACTTAAAAATAAATCCCCCCATTTGATTAAAAATGTCAAGTTACTCAAAATAGTAAATTAATATTATATGGATATTCTAAATAATTTCTCAAATATATATTAAGTCTAAGATAAAACAATGTTTCAAATCACTTTAAAATTTGATATTAAATTAAATGATCATACACTTTATATAAAAATAGGTTAATACTAACAATGAATGTAAATTTTTGATTTAGATACTAATCTACAACTAATATTTTAATGACTAAATATCGACAAACTAAACCCAATCATGACGTAGAATAAAATAAGGGTACTGATCTCAAGAAGATACTTAATCCTCCCAACTTGAAAATAACCTTCTTCCATGTAGTTTATCATAATTATAAATATATCCACATTCTGAATTGGGTGTTACACTCAACAAAACACATTGTTCTCCATGATCAAATCCACTTCCACTATTCTTTATGGGGTGGAAAAACTATACATGCCACATAGTGCCTCTTCCAAAATTATTTATTGGAATATTTATAAAATATTTTAGTTAATATCAAGTATTCCTATATTTGAGAATAGAAGATAATTCATACAAATAAACATGATACAATAACACACTGATCAGAAGTAAAGAATAAAATGGAAAGAGAAAGAGATATATAGATAAAAAGATTTATGTAGCTCAATCTTTGATGCATTGATTATTCTGATTCCATGAGTTCATATTTGTAAGGATCTCAAATATGTTTTTCAATATGTCTAGGAAAATAGTGTTCCATTGAAAATGTTTTGGAATAAATACTCTAATATTTTCTATGTTATTATAATTTTTATTTTATTGTATAATCATCCTCTCTTACTGATTAAATGAATATTTTTAAAATATGTATTCGTTATAAAAATAGTCATTGATGAAAAATTATTCTTTACTAAATACACTAACACTTCAACTAATGCATTAAAACATGCTATCAGGGATTTGAAATGCTCAAATGCTTTGTTAGTCATGGTAGACTATCTTAAATTTGTAACACCCCAAGATTTCATAGTATGTTATCTCTTTAATGTAATTCAATACCTTGTGCTACACACAACACCATGTTCGAACGAACCATGGCTTACCAAACTAGCCGTTCAAAAAGAAGTTATGAGTAGTATTAACTGATTTTTAATTTTATATACTCCATATAATTTTAACAACCATATTATGTGTTTTTTAGACATAATATAATAACAAATTCAATTTTTCAGATAAAATAAGTATTTAAAAAAAATGCAATTTTACCACCTTTTAATAGAGCACCCCTTTTAATAAAATATTTTATACTTTTATATATTCAATTCGATAAAAATAAACTTCTTCTCTATAAGAGGGAAATAAATCATTTTTTTGGATGAATGTTTGGTGTTTTTTTGATAACATTCATATTTTTATGAATAATAAAAGATACTAAATTTTAATTGAAAAAACCTTTTTAATCGAAATAATTTATAGTGTTAAATTATTGATTTTAATGGTTTTTAAGTATAATTAGATTATATTTTTATCATTTAATCCAATATTGGTCAATGGAATTAATTTCACATTTAAATTGGACATAAACACATATAAATCTTTTGATAATTTTTACTTCTCAAAAACCCGCTTTTCGGTTTTTACAACAAGAATTAATTTTAATTTAATTAAAGAAACTCCTATGTTTTGAATTTTGTGATATAGACATCATTTTGTAATTTGGAATATCAAAATTAGCATTTGGTAAATTTTTGGTATTTTTACGAAAACATTCAATTTTTGATGAATAGTAAAAAACACTACGTTTAGATAAAAACCACCTTTTTAATTTAAATAATTATTTTTAAACAAAAATTTTTCTTAAAGTAAAAATAGATACATAATACATACATTAGTCCAATGTAATTCATTAGAGACAATTTATAATAAGATTATACATATAAAATTTTATTGGACTTTTTAACGTAATTTTGGTGAATAGTAACTTTTAATAGGCACATTTGAAAATTTTCATAAAACATAATTTTACTACTTCTGCAAATTGAATTTCAAAAATCCGAGAGATAATATTGAAATTAGTAAGTAAAATTTGGTTCAATAGGATTAGAATAATATTTTGTGAATAGTAACTTTTGAATATTATTAACCACGTTTAAAAGTAAATATAGTAATTAAAGGTAAAAATGATATTATAATTACCCTAAAACATTAACTAATTCTACTGGATAAGTGTTTTTTGAAAAAAATCAACATTATAAATAAAATATGATGCTCTGTGATCCAGTTGGATTTGATTTGGACATTTATTATTATTTTATTTAAAGAAGAGTTAAAAGAGTTAAAATCAAATTTTAATAACTAGCCCAATTTTAATATAGGGTTATACATAATATAAATTCAACTATAAATATTTATTAGAAAGATAAAAATATTTTCTATATCATGGTATTTTATTTATAATTTTTAGACATGAAATAATTAAATTTATATATGACACAATGATGATGAGTAATTACCTTATTAATGAAAGATTAAAATAATTGATATCATGAATATCCAAATAAATGTAAATTAAAACTTTTGATGCATTATAATTTTTTTAAAGGTTAATATGACATGTTATTATTTATTTAATGTATTTTTTCAAAGTAATCATGTTTTTTTGACTTTCACAAAAACAAAATACTAAATAGTGTCAAAATTGACATAAATGAGTTTTTAAAACAAATACTATATTATTAAATGATATAATATTCCTAAAAATATAAGGATAGACCAATGAACTTATATAATTATATATATGTCATTAATGAACAACTTGGGGTTCTCCTTCCATTTTATAGTATGTTTATTAACAATGTAATATAAATATACAAGATGACATTGTAAATGTTAAAATATTTAACTAAGAGATAAATATGAATGATAAGGTTTATATGGTGACCTAAACATGTCTAAAACCTATTGGTTGAGAGTATTTATACCCAAATATACCTTATCCTCAAAATAAATCCATTTGGAGCCAATATAAACCAAAAATTATTTTATAATAAAATAATATTTCAAGCTTTTCCTAAAGTGACCCTCACCTCTCTTATAAAAGGGTACTTCCCCTTCTCTCAAAATCACACCTCCAAAGATATTTGGATCGACCAAACCCTACTCAAAAATCTTCTAGACTACCTTCACTTCAACCTAGAGGAATTACTTTGATCAGAAATCCCACCTAAGAGCCCTTTTGATCAAATAAAAAAGGAAGCACCTGAAGAAGAGGTAATAATTTCATCACCACTTTCAACGTTCTTTTCTTCTTCCACTTTCTATTTCTTTTTTGTTTCCAATAAAAAATAATAAATCCAGTTCCTTCTAAATAATGTGGTGTTATTATAAATATGGTACAACCATATTCATTATTCTATCAATCCTATGAATGATAAAGTCACCATATGTGCGTACGTACGGCTTACTGTACCCATGTCGTGGTGTTGTTTGTTATTCAACACTTAATTATTTTTATTGGTATAATAATGAGTATAATTGTTGTAAATAATAAATATAACATGTTAATGATTATGTATATATGATATAACAACCAATTATATATGATTTCACCATCAATAGAATGATATTATCGCTCATGCGTACGTACAGATTACCGTATCCACGAACGCGATGCGATTCATTCCCCTTTGTAACCATTCTAGATTAATTTTTATTTTATGATTTTAAATAAGGTTTAGTAAATTAATATCATTAGGTATATGAACCAAATACATCCTATCCATAACAAAAATTACTTACATAACAAAACATATTAAGTAAAATGAATCGGTTAACACCTGAAACAATGATACTACAAAAATGTTATTAACAAAGCAATATTAGAATATCATATATTATATCATATTTATTAATTTGGTTCTTTTATAATTTAATAACAATGATTTAACTATTATATAGTAGTTTAACATACCCTCGAATAATTAAAGGTACAAGGTAATTGTTAATTTTACAATCTCTTTATTATCTGAGGTTGTTTATACATAAGTATCTACTGTGAATTATTTATCATCCTCATCCATGATTCATAAAAATGTATTTCAAAACATTTTTAGTGTTTCCTAGAATATGGGTTAAATTCATTTAGAACCTTGTTTCAGTATTTATAATTTTTTTGGAAAATAATCTTTTCATCTTTTTCCAAACATGGTACTTTATGACCTTTTTGACAAATTAAAGTAAGAATGTTTATTTTACTTATACAACGGGCACACTTGTTTTCTGCCATTATAACAGCTTCAAATCTTCCATTATAATATTATAAGAATATTTTCAAAATAATTGTTTTCATTTATAATTATGTGAATTTTAAATGATTTCACAATAAAAAGAGATATTTCTCTCAAATATTTTTGATTTCATTTATGTAAACATCCTTGGATGGATTTTACACTTGTTTGATGTTGATTTATTATGATACAATCTTCTATATTGTATTGAAGGTTTTGTGATTTGTTTTATTGTGTATTTTTTAGTTTTATACCATTCATGGTTTATGGTTAAATTATTATCATTTTATTTTCTAGTTTGAATGCAAACGTTTATGTTATGTTTCAACCTTTTCGTATGAGGAATGCATTAGAATTTTTAAGTGACGAGTGGAGCCTGCTATAGCTCCATGATGCATCGGTAGGTCTAATGAGAAAAACTAGTGTCTTGGAACAATGCCCTGAAAAAATATTATTTGTATTGTTGGAACAAGGCCTTGACTATGTGGTTATGATTTCTAGCATTATGAATTCCATCATTATAAAATTAGCTATTGATATTACATGTGACTATTCAACTTGTAGAATATCCATGTGAATAAGTATATGCCATTATTTGATTTTTCTTTTCCATATTATTCTGAATTTTAACTTTAAAAGTCTTGAGTTTTAGTTTTATATATTTCCTTAATTGATTATGCTTATTTAGGATAGTTTCTGCTATATTGTTTTCCTTATTGAGCATCTGAGATCACACCTTTCTTATGTTTTCTTTTTCGCAAGATGTGAAGAAGTATATTATGATTAACCTACAGGGATATAAAAAAGGATATGAGTGTGTTCAAAGGGGACACAATTTTGTTAATTTTATTTCATGATGTAATCAAAAACTTATGTAACTATCTATTACTTCAAAGGGTACTAAACTAATCGGCCTTTTGAGACTTGATCCCTTGTTATCATGCCAATGTTATATAATAATGCACTGACTCTGGGCAACTAGGGCTAGGGCCTTTCACAGTTGGTGTATAATTAGCTAAGATCTTGGAAACTTTTCATGGTCATATAACTCGATAAGGTAATGTGGTAGGTTCGTCACTCTATGTGGTTAGCCGTTTTGAACATTCAGTCATCTCAACTCTTCATGCGGTCAGCTGATGAATTTTTTTTGGAATGATTGTTCTAAATGTATTCACTGCATTAGAAAAATACAATCATTACATCACTATGAAAATTTTCACATATCTTATAATCGTAACTTTATTTATACATGAATTTAGGTAGAACTATTATTTAGAGATGGTTCTTTCTTATTATGATAAGGTGACATTATTCTTATAGTAGGAAAATTTTATTCTTGTAATCGGGTGAATTTCTTCATGTTGTAAAGTTCCTTTCATCTTGTTATAAGCTTACTGTCTTCTTATAGTAAGGTGACATGGTATGCTCTACACTAACAATTGTTTTTTTATTTTTTATAGTAAACTAATTTCTTATATAACACATAAATATCATTAATGATAAGTTAAAAATTATTTGGGATCATTAAAATAAAGAGGTTCTAATTTAATACAACAATAACCAAAAAACATTCTTAGATCCACCGATGGTAAAGGAGAATGAGAGATGAGGGGATCTCTAGGAGGACCAATATAACTACCCAGATCCAACTCTCCATGATGTGTTGTTGAAATCATAATATTTATATTTTTATAATTGTTACTGATAATTGTGACCCAATATTTTTCAATTCAAACCTTACAAAATCAAAATGAAAAATTAGATCACATACATTCTCAAGGACATTTTAGGATTATATTTTCAGATAATTAGGACATACTCCTACAGAAACAATACACATGTTGTCAAATGAGAACTTCCCCAACATAACCCAATATTTCTTATTTTTTATTAAGTCATCATAATAATCCATAATAAATCTCTTCTAGACATAAGTTTTTCAACATAAGTTTTGATAAAATATAGAAAATAATTAATAGGAAGGTAAAAATCAAATGTTAAATAAGGTAATAAAAAACATTAACAACTGAATGTCATCAAGGAGCATAATAAAGGCATAAGGTTATAATGAAATAATCAGAGTGCATGATTTAATCCTACATTAACTCATATCCATCAACACCTAGATCATAAAATATGAAAATATGAAAAATTAAAGAGTAATTTAAATAAATAATCATGAGACATGTGATATAATTATTGATCATAAGATTCATTATAAACCTATAAGAAGAATAAAAAAATGTGTTGGTGTATTGGAACATTTTATCCATAAAAAATGTTAAACTCCTATCATAAATAACTAGAGCCCTATTAAATTCAAGGGAGAAACCATCATGTTACTCTCCCTTATTACCTCTCAAGACATTGTACAATACCAAATCTATTGTATCACTATTTGGGTGCACCCATAATTTAAGATTTAATGGTCTCACCTGATGTAATCTAGTCCACCCTATCATATAAATTATTATATTTTTATCCAATTATCTCCGAGCTACCCCATTGTATAAGCTATAATGGTTTCATTAAGAACTATCTTGGCACACCCATCATATATAATATGTCCCGACCCGACCCAACGGGGCTCGAGCCGTGACTCCCTAGGCCCGCCTTCAATAGGCAAGGGGCTGGCGTCTAGATTCGAGTAGGCTATCATACACAAGGTAGGCATTAGCCTAAGATACCTGCACACACGCACCCACATACACCTCCATGCAACAGTGAAATAATATATAAAACAGAAAATAAAATGCATCCCTACATCTATCCCAAACCCGAGTGCAAGAGCAGTGAAGAAAGGAAAAAACAGAGCCCAATAAAAGAAAAATACAAAGGTGTCCAACCTGAACAGAAGAAGGGGTACACTGCCAAAAGCACCATCGGAAATATCCTCGGAATAGCTCCGGTAAGACTCCACGGACAGTCCCACTCACTCAGCTCTGCCTGCTCTAGGTCCTCCTGGGACACCTTCGAAAGGCCTGTGGTCTGCACAAGACACAAACATGTTCGGGCAAAGCCCGTTCAAGGGTGAGTATAAAAATACTCAGTAGGCACCCCAAAAACCCAAAACAAAATAGAGAAACTGAAAGGAAATAGTCCGCTCATCCCAGCCAGAGGGAACCCAGATGAGAGAGAAACTCCATCTCGTGATTATCCTCAACTAAACACAACCAGTCAGCTCAACTCAGGTGTATTCCCATACATACACCATGAACAATCCAGATATACTCAGCTCATGCACCAATCCACATAAGGTACCAACCTTAATACCAACACCGTTTCACAACCATAAGAGAACACTCCATGACCACTTTCATCCCAGATGACACTCGTCCGAGAGATATACTCTATAGGGTCCCACACAAACATCTCATATGCTCACCCGAGATATCATGCTCGTTGGAGATTTTCATTGAGGAAACCTCTCTAAAACAACGTAAACACCAAACTCCTCAGATAGGGGATCTCTCCAAGGGTCCGCTAGGAGGTACCATAACCCACACCAGTATACGAAGATCTCATAGATAGGTGATCACTCTCAGGGTCCGCTGGGTGATACCGCAACCTGATCTGGAATTCGTAGATCTCACAGATAGGGGATCACTCCTAGGATCCACTGGGGGATACCACAACCCAGTCTGGCATTCATATATCTCACAGATAGGGGATCACTCCCCAGGATCCATTGGGGGATACCACAACCCGATCTGGCATTCGTATAGAAACATGTCAAACAAATAGAGGATCTTCACCCGTGTCATGATGGTCACGACGATACCGAAAGGATCAAAAACATATACTAGGGTCACAAACCTACCCGGAATATGATTTTTAATCTGTTAGAGTTGTGGCATCCCTCCAACACTCAAAAATAAACTTTTCCATTTATTTATGAAAATCCCTCTGGTGGATTTTCTCACAGCAGGCCCGCACCTGCAAAGTTTACACCCCACCTAGGGTAAACGACACGTTCAAGATGCAACTGTGCCCTCAGATTCCTATTCCGAGATACCGTTTAGGAGATAACACACCTCCACCATGTTCATATTATAAAAATACATAATATTTTTATAAAATTATTTACAAGCACACCGAGCCTTAGAATCGCATGTCGTCTTCGTGCCTAGCTCTGGAATTATTCATTGGAATATTCCAAAGTATGACAGGGCCAAAATCCATGTCTCTACATCCTCCCCACCTTAGAATTTTTCGTCCCTGAAAATACCTAAGCACAAGGAAAGCAACTGGACTACTAAATGGGTCTCCAACGCCAGCGAGTTCACCAACAAACACCCCTGCCCGAACACATAAGTCAGAGGTACTCATCCACCACACCTCAACACTATCCTCTTTGGCCAGCATTGAATCACCCGCAAAGTTTTAATCATGTCTAAAAAACGCGTCTTGGTGGGGGATGAATCCCTTCTCATCAAGCATTCGAATCACGTCGAAAAATACCCACACAAGGTTTTACAAATTCCCTGAAAAAACCGCAATCAAGCAACATAAAGGAAAGATTACCGCTAAACAATGTCTATAAAACTAATACAGAAAGTAGAAAAGACACAAGGAATAGCTCTATCCATCTACGGAGCCTCTAGGACAACAGACTGTAGGGATTGCAGCTGTCCTCACCCTCGCCCTCCAGCTCCCTGAGAACGAAGTGGACCACCTGGGGGTGGGGTGGTGGAAACTAATACCGCCTACCTCCGCCTCCTACTGCACCATCTCCGTCATCATGTCCGCCTCCCTATGAACCTCTTTGCTCGAGACGCTACCGCTGCCAAGGCGGTCTGTCGACTAGCTCCCTCTCAGCAGCATGACGGGTCAGACAATCTCTAGTAAGATTTCCTTGACTGTCGTAAGCGTAACACCGCCTCTCCTGTGGCTGACCAAAACTGGAATGTGAGCCCTGAGCCTCAAATCCTCTTTCTTGGGGTCGCCTCCTGAAACGTCGCATATGTCTGGGCCCATGAGTTTTTCTTCGGCTACCAGATGCGATCCGACTGAAGAAGTCTCATATCTCGCGTGCCCAGCACTAACAGGAAAGATCTTCTCAGCCAGAAAGCTCTCCACCACTAGGGCCCGCTCCAGCACTCCAGCATAGGTGGGCAGACACAGGGAACCCACACCTTCCCGGATGTCTCTGCATAGGGCCTGCTCGAAGGTCCGGACCTTAATGAATGGGTATCAAACCATATCCAGGGAGTAGCATGATAGGTCTGTAAAACTCGCTGAGTACTTTGACACAGTCATGCCCTCCTTCCGAAGCTACAGAAGCTCCAGGATCCGCACTGACCTCAGTGTCACCGGATAGAACTCTTCCCTAAAGAGTTGCTCAAACTCTGCCCACGTGAGCATCTCCTCATCATGGGACTGTGTCACCAAACTCCACCATCGCCTGACCAAACCATACAAAAGGCTCGCCGCTAGGACCACTACTTGATTTTGAGGTGTCCTCACTAGGAAGAAGACTCAGGTGACTGCTTCGAGCCATTTATCAGCTGCCTGAGGGTCTGGATCACCCTGGAACCTCAGAGGTCCCTGCCTCTAGACCTCATACATCACTATAAACATGCCACAAACTCATCATGCACTGCCGACACAACCAGCTTCTCTACAGGTGGTGGCTCAACTGGCGGACCACCAGGAGGTCCAGCATCAAAACCTGCGCCCTGGTCCACAGCCTCCACATGGGGCGGATCGTCACCACAATCCTGCTATGGAACCCTCACTGGCTGTCATCATAGATGCATCCTGAAATATATTCAAGATGACCTATAATCAAAGCGTATATTTGGAGAGCTGACTCAATAAGAAAAAGGGAAACCAAAAAACCCAGTCCTATATGATGCATGTCCCATTATTTTTTCCCTATGACCAGTGTACGAATGTTACGAGTCAGAAAGTAGGTTGTCAGAGTCCTGGTGAATGGATACATCGGCCGCCGCACCAACACTGGAGTCCCTGGCCTGAAATCCAAACTCGAAACATCCTAACACTACCGCTATGCAACCCAAACCAAACTCACAGCTAGACCAACTACCCTCTGAGATCCCATTGGTGGAACCCCCTTTGATACCACTCTATCATGAACCGACCCAATGGGGCTCGAGCCGCAACTCCCTAGGCCTGCCTCCAATAGGCCAGGGGATGGTGTCTAGCGCCGAGTAGGCTATCACACACAAGGGAGGAATTAGCCTAAGATACCAATACACATGCACCCACATACACCTCCATGAAACAATGAAAAGATATATAAAACTGAAAAGAAAATGCATGCATACATCTATCCCAAACCAGAGTGCAAGAGCAGTACAAAAAGGAAAAAACAAGGCCCAGCAAAAGAAAACTTCAAAGTCATACAACCTACTTGGAATAATGGGTACACTGCCAAAAGCACCACCGGAAATCTCCTCAGCACAGCTCCGATAAGACTCCACAGACAGTCCCACTCACTCAGCTCCGTCTACTCCGGGTCCTCCTGGGACACTGTCAAAAGGCCTATGGACTGCACAAGACACAAACATGTGCGGGAAAATCTCATGCAGGAGTGAGTATAAAAATACTCAGTAGGCACCGCAAAAACCCAAAACAAAAGAGAGAAACTGAAAGGCAACAGTCCGCTAATCCCAGCCAGAGAAAACACAGACAAGAGAGAAACTTCATCTCGTGACCATCCTCGACTAAACACAACCAGTCAAGTCAGATCAAGTGTATGCCCATACATACACCATGAACAATCCAGATATACTCAGCTCACGCACCAAGCCACATGAGGTACCAACCTCATTACCAGCACCGGTTCACAACCAGAAGATCACACTACACGATCATTGTCATCCCAGATGAAACTTGTCCGAGAGATACACTCCATCGGGTCCCACACAAACATCTCAGACGCTCACCTGAGAGATCATGCTCATCGGATATTGTCACTGAGGAAACCACGCTGAAACAACGTAAACCCAAAACTCCTCGGATAGGGGATCGATCTTAGGGTCCGCTAAGAGATACCATAACCAACACCAGTATACGAAGATATCACTGATAGGGGATCACTCCCAGGGTCTGATGGGGGATATCGCAACCCGATCTGGCATTCGTAGATCTCATAGATAGGGGATCACTCCCAGGATCTGCTGGGGGATACCACAACCCGATCTGGCATTCATAGATCTCACAAATAAGGGATCACTCCTAGGATCCACTGGGGGATACCACAACCCGATCTGACATTCGTACAGAAACACGTATCGCAGATAGAGGATCATCACCCATGTCACAATTGTCAAGATGATACCAAAACCCTATCTGGTACATCTTTTGTCATAGGGGATCGAACTGACAATGCCACAACCATACAGAAACCACGCGCTGGGTAGGGGATCATATACCTGACGACCCCACAACCCTACTTAGCATGGCCCACTACGTAGGGGATCATATTCCCAATGATGCCAAAAACCCTATGGGGTTAACCTTCTAGATAGGGGATCGCCATCCATGGATAAGCGGTCAGAGCAATACTAAAAACCCGATCTAGGGAAACGATGCTAGATGATCCCGCTCCGGGCCCACTGGAGGGATGCCACAACTATAACAGATTAAACATTCAATCAAGAGGATCACAAACCTATACTAGGTTTGTTATACCACATGAACCCTCATAGGAATAAACCAAGTGACTAACCTCAACCACTACTGGTCCAAACGTCGATGACCCGAGTGACCCACAACAACGCCACACCGCACACCTCCAAGGCCGATACTGAGGCCTCCATCGCGATCTATGCGAAAAACACGCAGGACATGCTATTTACTCGCCCGAAACAGACAGCCGGTGAAGAAGGCACTGTTCACCATAGCTAGCCAGTGTGGGTCCCACAAAACGATCCTAAAACTCATCAATCAGATCATACCACTATGAACCCCTCGAAAACACACGCGTAATCGACTACTCGATCGTCCCAAACAGACACCCGGTGAAAAAGGTATAATTCATCGAAGCCAGCCTGGGTGGGGCCCACGCATTGATCCTGAAACTCATCAAACGGATCACACCATTGCAATCCTCTCGGAAAAACACACAGGATCAACTATTTATCCTCCAAAATCGGACTCCTAGTGAGAAAGTTGCGTTTCACCGTAAATGCCCAAACCTGGCCTCATGGGGCCCTCACCCCAAACTCAACCCCAACACCCAACAACAAACAAGAAAAGTCCGTTGTACCATTAGGGAATCAATGCCTCTGACGACACATCAATCAGACGCTATGGGTAGAAGATACAATGACCTGAAGTTGAATAATAATAAAATATTATTAATTTATTCGACGTTTGAAGTTATCGGGCCACGATCCATAAACTTAAAACTCCTGAGCCCACACTGAAGGGTTCGACCCGTCTCCAGGGTCACGTCTCTGCAGACAGCACGCGAAACGGACACCCAGTTAGCAATCTGCAGGGGTTTAAAGAACCCCTGGATGAAGACTGAGCCGGACCGGCCATACATGGCCGGTCCGGCCAGCCTGAATGGGCTCGCTGCGGCCCGAACCAGCCTACCCTGGCCGCCCCATCCATCGACGCCACCAACCTGCCCCGCCCGGCGGCCCTCCACCGCGATGCAGCCCACCCCACCGCTAGACCACGACCCTTCGTTGTGATGGGTGGCGTGCTGTCGTCGCCGCCTTGCCGCACCGGCCCGTTGAGGCTGATCTCCCCTCACCGGCACCGGTGCCGAGCCGAAGAGGCTTTCGCGGACCGCCGGGACAACCCCGGTGGTCCGTTTTTCGATCCGGAAGTGCCTGTGCGACCCTTATGACCCCTTCAACACTAATAAGAATTCAAAACGAAGAAAAAAACAGCAGAAATGAGATAGGGGGTTAAAAATAAAATCACCTACCTCGTGGAAGAAACGCCGAAGCTTTGAGTGCAGAACAACGCCTGCGACACGCTGGATCTTGATCTGCTAACGATCAGTGCTGAAAACGGACGCCTGAGGCTCGATTTGGTGAAGAAACAGACGAGGGGGGGGGGGGGTCGTTTCTTCTTGATCATAGAAGGTGGGGGAGAAGGGTGGGAAAAGATGAAGGCTTGTTTTTTATTTTTTTTATAAACACTTCATTTCCGTTCCCCGCCAACATGCCTCTGACCCTGCACCCAATGCCGACTAAAATTATGTCGCACATAGGGTAAACACGCCATTATGAACGCATCAGCAGACTCATATTTTTGATTCGAGACTCTGTTCAAAATCTATTCACGCTGACGCTCACAAATAAACATTTCCATTTATTTACTAAAATGCCCCTGGTGGCTTTTTTCACAGCAGGCCAGTGCCCACAATGTTTACACCCCACCTAGGGTAAATGGAATGTTTCAGACGCAACCTTGCCCTCAGATTCCCGTTCCGAGCTACTGTTTATGAGATAACACACCCCCACAACGTGCATAGTATAAAAATACTTAATATTTTTATAAAATTAATTCTAGGCACACCAGGCCTCGGAATTGCACACCGTCTTCGTGCCTAGCTCTGTAATTTTTCATAGGAATATTCCAAAGTCTGACCGGGTCAAAAATCAAGTCTCTACATAATATATAAGATAAATATCATGAGTAATGTAAATAAATCATTCATTTTATCATAAAACGCATATAAACAATCATTATTCCATCTATAAATTTATTAACCCATAGAAAAGAAATAGATAACAGGTAAATCCCTTTGAAAAATGATTAACCAAGAGAAAAGACATTGGTTTTACAACAATCACTTTGAAAAAATTTTAAACCAATCGAAAAGAAATGGTTTCGATAAAAATATATTTCAAATATGACTTTCCTGTAGAAATGAAATGTGTACCTTATAATTGAATTGTAACATTATTATCCAAGGGAAAATAAATGATTTTTATGAACATATTGTCATGATAAATCATTGGGAGAAATAATTAGTATGCTATCCTTTGTTCAAATCCCTTGAAAATCATTAGTTACAACAATCGATATCATCATAGATGGGGGAGGATTTTGAAATATATCATGGAATATATCTTAATGAAAATATTTTTTTTATCAATAACATTTTCAATAATATATCATTTTAAAAATCATTTTCTTTGAATGAGACATTGAATACATATAAACAATGATTTAAATATAATTTATTTTATTTAGGAAATACCATCTATGGTTTGATAAAAACTTTTTAAAAATTAAATTTTTTGAAATTTTTTTTTCATTAAAATTACATTTAAAAAATATAAAGAAATATTCAAATAAAATAATATTCTTAATGGTGAGAAATTATCTTCATTCCATACACATCATATAAAATTCTTTCACATTTTTGGTAAAACCTAAAAGGGAAGTGTTTTTTAAATGACATGAATATTTCTATTAAATTTTTAAAAGAAATTCAAAAATAGGTGTAAATTTAATAAATAAATAATTTTGACCAAATTTAAAACATTTTTGTTTTTTATAAAACCTGGTTTTAGATGAAAACAGATTTCCAACCAAAGATAGAAATGAGGTAAGAATTATTAAAAAATCAATTTCTCAATTATTTTAAGTAAAAATGAATATAAAAAATGTATTATTACTAGATAATGACATTAATAGATTGAGGGTGATAAAAAAATTAGAATTATTGATATTAATATCATAATATTTCAACTATATGGAGTAAATTATAACCAATACAAAAAGATGATGAGATTATAACATAAAACACTAACTACTCTCTTAACATTAAATTGTAATACCCATGGAAGTTAAATCCTAACATGGATATTTAAATCCAAAAAATAGCATAAGAATTATAAAATATATTCACGGTCAGTATATTCACCATATAAATGAAATAGGTGGTGAAGATCCCCTATGTATCATAGATATAAAAATGAAGTCAAAAATCCCTTACCACATTAGTAATCTTTTGAACCATAAACCCAAAAAAATAATAACATAAAATTAAACATTAAATATCATGAAATTAATTGGATTCATGATATAACATATTAAAAATATAGTTTATACTCCTCATAAAATGAATGTAATATGAATTTTTATTTGTCTCCAGAAATTAATGAGAGACATGATATCCCTTAACTCATGATTTTTTTTGGTAGATCATGATTTAAACTCATTTATAGTGGGTTTAAACAAGTTATTAACTTATGAAAGAACAATATTAATATTTTAAATAAAATATTTAATCATTTTATAACATTTTATCATTATTTTTGTTAATAATCTTTCACTATTTTCAATATTTTGACTGTTAATTTCCTTGGTTTCTCATTCATACATTGTTATAAAAGTTCCAGTTATTATACATATTATAATGTTCCATAATATCTAGAATAATAATTGTGAAATAATTATAATATTTATACATCAATTATACATTTAATACCAACCATGAAATACAGTTTTGATAAATTATGTTCATTACGATCTTGGAGACGGTAGTCCATACGTACGCATGAGTAACATTTCCATTATTTTATGGTCATTATAGAAAGGAAGTATGTAATATTCTATCATAAAATAATGATCAAAATATAATATTTAATATATTATTATTTTATATATATTCATATATATAAATATATCAACGTTGTGGTGTGGTGATTAAAAGAGAGTCACATCAATTCGTGATGGTAGTAGTCCATGAGAAAATAAATAATGTTAACATATTTTTGGTCTAAAAAAGAAATTGATATAATATCATCTAGTATTGATAAATATTTCATTAATATCAAAATTATTTCATATATATCACATATCATCATTAACAATATTTTTACTACCTTCCCTGTAAAGAATTAGTGAAAAAAATCACATCACTTTATGAGGTAGTAGTCCGTCGTGCACACAAGAGACATCATCGTATCCCCTATGAAATAGAAATTAATGATGTATATAGGGTATAATGACTACATATGTTTAATTTTGATATAAATATCATATATATATATATATATATATTTCATCATTATACCCAACCATGATAGATGGTAATGAAAAAGAGAATGACATCAGTTCATGAGGTGCTTGTTCATCATACACACAAACTATGATTTCGTATCCCATTTGATGGAAGTGACGATTGTTTTAGTACATTAACATATAATATAAAAATCATAGAATTTATATTACACTGGGGATATAATATTATCATTTATTGATAATAATTTAAGGATTTTAGGAATGTGATGAACTAAAAACACTCATTGAAGAACCTTACCTCTTCTTCAGGTATCCTCCTTAGGATTATAGTAAAATCATTCCTATGATGGATTTATTCCAAATAGAATGATCCTAGGATGAGATCAAAGAATTTTTACATTTCTTTATTCGTGTATTTTCTGATCAACATTATACTGAAGGTGTGACGAACAGTGGAGAGGGATGGCGTTTTATAAGTGGGGGAGGGGAAACACGTGAAAGTTTGTAATATAAATGATTAATCCCATGTTTTTCATTAGTATATAGGGTTTTAAATTGTCCATTATGAGTAATTAATTGATTCATGGTCTAAATGTATCCATAAAATAGTTTTTAGGCATGATTTTATGTCATTTTTTACCTTAACTTTCTAGTTAAACCCCTAGGTAAACAAAATTTTACTTTAACTGTGGTAATTAATTTTTACTACATTCACTATTTATTTTAGTAAAAAATTATCTTTACATAACTAGATAGTATAAATTTTTTTTATTCATAATATCTAATCAATTTTTTGAAATAAATATCACATATGTGGAAAATTTAAATTTAAAATTAAACCCTTATACATGATGATAATGAGGGTTCTTAAATACAAAATGTTCAAAAGATTATGATGTTTTATATCCAATTTCAATATGAAATTGATTACAATAAAAATAAATTATTAATAAATATATTATTGAAATAATTTTCCTTTAAAATTAATTTAAAACATAAATTTTCTTTTTAAATCAATTAAATGAAAAAACTATTTTCAATTAAAATTGAGTATTTTTTCACTATTCATAAAATATATAATGTTTTTATAAAATTATCAAAAATAAAACCTAATATAATTTTCATATTTTTATTTAAAAATTAAGATTATTTTTTTAATTATATTTTATATATGTGGAAAAAATTTAAATTTTAAATGAAACTCGCATACGCGTCAAAAAACATGGTTTTGAATAATTTTATTTTTTAAGGAAAATATAATTTTATATTAACTATATTCATAACAGTAATCACCACACGAATATAAATTAAAAATTATTTTTATATATTCTATAAATTTAATTTAAAATATTCCCCATTAGTCATTATTTTAATTATACACAGTGGAGAAATAATATATGCTTTAAAAAAATTTCAAAAGAAAGCATTTTTATAAAAAAACATATACAATATAAATTTGATTCAAAATAAATTATATGGGTTAAATATAAAAAACCATTCATAAGTTAATTTCTAAAATAGTGGATCATTTAAATTACTTAAATTGTTGAAAAAAATGATTGTTTTACAAAAATCATAATTGTTACTAGTCACTATAAATCCAATATTTCCAAAAAAATTATTAAAATTCAAAAAATTTAAATTTTGATGTTCTGATTCCAAAATTGAATTTAATTTTAAAAAATAATAATTTTAAAGTTTCTAAAAATTTCTTATAATTTTTTTCATTAAAAAAATAAATTTTTTTTTGAGGAAAACATATTTTTGAAGAATAAAATCACTTTACTAAAAATTGATTAAAATTTTTGTAAATAATTATCAATAATTTATATAGAGTGGGATATAATAATATACCATAAATTAGATTATACTATTCAAACCCAAAAATTTAATTTTGTAGTTATAACGATTATATATATCTTGGGTCAGATGGGCTTTCTGTTTCTTATTAAATACACTATCGAACATAAAAATTTCAAGGTATCATGTACCGCAAGATATTGAATAAAATAAAATTATTAATAAATAAATATTTCTTGAATTATATGGGATTTACATTCATTTCTAAGACAAATTATGTGTGTAATTTATGCTCTCTAATATAATTTTATTCTTTTAAAATCCTAGTGTGTTATATTCTCTCATACCTATTTGATATCGTAAAAAAGGAAATCTCGAATGGGTATTATAAAAATATACCAAGAAGATCAGGATCCAGGCACACCTGCTCCTAGAAAAAAATTTATTAAAGAAAATAAAAGTACACAATGAAAAGGATGAGAGGCGAATTACAAAGGCTAGTGTATGTCTCACCACAACAATCAGCCTATACAATCCTATCACAAAAATCTGGGGAGATAAAAGAACAACTTGAGCTCACCTCGAAAATCGCTCTCTTAGAGAGAGCATCTGTAACTTGATTAGCCTCACGATAGACATGTAATAATTCAAGTTAAAGTGACTCAACAATTTGGAGACATTCCACCCAAAACCGGTAACATCCCCCATGGAACATTTCTTGACCGTTCACGGAGAATTTAGACTGCAACAGTCGAGTCTGACTCAATCCATAGGTCATTCCATCCATATTGGACAACATATCTGATAGCCTTTATCATGGACCATATCTCATCTTCAAGGGAAAACACATTTCCAATATAATGGAAGAAACAACCTTTGACAAAACCTCTATGAGTACAGAAGACACCACCGTATCCAGAGGGACCTGGTGCACCAGAGGCAGCCCCATAAACATTATCCTTTAGCCATCGGTAGATGGGAAGAATCCAACGTATATGCTTCATCATCAAAGGTTTCCTTTCCCTACCATTCACACCAAGGTATCTCAATAAAACAAGATCAGAGACATCATTCCTCATGGAGCCAGATTGGATGGAGGAAGCAGTATAGATTGCAAATGAATTTCCAAAAAAGCAGAGTGGAAGTTGGGAGTAATGCTATTAAATATTACAGCATTCCTCGCCTTCCATATTCACAAAAAACTCATTATAAGGCTCTAAGACATGATATTCCATCTCCGAAACATCATCTCAATCATCTTAACCATCATAAAAATTATATTTCAAAATATAGATATGAAACTTCAAATCAAATCAATTAATAAACTCACTGGAACCATGTTATTCTCTATTTCCACATAGAAGATCTAATTTGATTCATTACAATGATATTTATCTTAATATGTGAAATTTTATTTTTAATTGATATTGTGTGGTGTAGTGGTGGAGTCAATTCATTTTTTGGATGGTAGTGATATTTTTTCCAAATGAAGGTATTATTATTTTTATGTCGTTGTTTTATATAGTACGTCTTTAGATCTATCTTGTGTTCTATTATGTAATCATTAATTTTTTTACATGCACCACCACCCAATGTTGGGTAATAAAAAAATTCCCATATGTGTTTTTTGGTTTTAGGTGCACCCCTTATATCGATGGTAGAGATCATATGGATCAATTTATACACCCATTCCCCACTCTCTTTTGTAAATGTATTCAATGTGATGTATTAATCTTATATTTTGAGGCTCTGTGGGTATGAAGTATATAAAAGTGGAGATGTATATGTAAAATGGGGGATAGAGGTTGATTTCATTTATATTTATGTTCATTGATGTGATATAATATGTGGTAGTTCTAGAGATGTGTATATATGCTAATGTGGTATATCATTTTGGATATTCATTTTTGGTTGTGATGAATTTATGTATTAATATGGTTATATGGATATCATAGGGAATTAAGTGATTGTATATAAGATATTGGGGTCTTATGAGACTTTTGATAGAATTATAATTATTGAAAATTAGTTATTCATGTAATATATATCCAAAAGAAACCCAAAATCATTGATCACAATTCAATGAAATTAAAACTGTGTGTAAAATAATTTTAAGAACATCTGTACCTTAAAATATTTCGATAAAATATCATATCTTAATACATTAATTTGATATATATTTCTAAGAAGAAACTAATATGATACTTCCTCAATTATGTATCTATAAGATGATGAATCACCCACTGCTTGGGTGTGATTTTTTTAAGACTATAGTTTTCATGTACCTCTTAGGAGGAAAATTATGAAGGAGGGGATATATTAAATGAGAATTGATAATAACCATGTTCAAATTAAACACTACTAAAAATGAATTAATCTTCTTTATATAGTTCTCAGATATTCTCCTCAAGAAATCCATGTAATTACTTATACTTAATAAAATATTTTATTAAATTTATTTGGTTATAAAATTTGTATCTCCTTATCCACAAGCATTCATATATCATATAAATTATTCTAATTCTCTATAAACATCAGCATATGATATGTTCATGATCATTAATATATGTACATTGAATATTACATGAATATTTATATATAATGTTTGATTTCATTAGGAATCATATGAAAAGATATATCTATAAAAAAACACTTTTGATGTCTACATATCGTACAATAAAACACACATAAAAGAAATGGATATAGTGAATCGATATTAATATTTCATATCATATGATATTCACTTTGAAATTATTAATGATATGAAAACCATATTATATGATATGGATTTAATCACAGGTATCTTACCTTATGGAATCCTAGTATAGTAAAACATATTAATGATACATATAAAACAAATATACATTAGGATTTAGATAATATCACTATAATCTAGATCAATGGGAATGTGGGTTTGGTATACCTTTATATTTTTATTATTTGGATATTATGCTACTCTCCTTGAATGTAGATTTGGTGAGTGATACTAGTTGAAGTTTGATGAGAGATGACATGTTGTAGGCAATGTTTTGGTTTCATTATTTATTTATTAACGCATTAACGTTATTTTTCCTCATTTTCTTGAGATGTTTTAGGGAGTACCATACATATCATACTTGTGTAATCAGCCTTATATTATATATTTTATTAATAAATTTTAAATAGAGATAAATGTTTTATGATGGACATTAATAGATCATCACCTATAGTTCACTAGGGTTTGTGTAGTCCCTACCACCAGAGTGCATCTTTTTATTATTTATTAGGGTGAAAATATATTACATTTCACAATACATAATATCATGATATAACATAATTTTCCCTTATATAAGAAACCCAAGATATCCTGTGACTTCCCTATGGGATGTCCTCGATCACCATGCAGTTGAGATGAATTTTAGGACATCAAAATAAATCCAATGGGAATGGATTTTCATAGTGATTAGTGTTTAAGAAATAACATAAAATGGGAATTACCAATTCACATGTCTTATTTCCATATTAAAAGAAATATGTATAAGAATAATATCAATGTTTTAAACAAATAAAATGGGAATAAATCTCTACACTGATCCATCATCTCACCCCAAGTCTCCCTACCCTGTAATAAATGTGAGAAAAAAAAGACACCCTAGTTGCCTTTACATAAGATAGTAGTAGATATAGTTACAATCCATCCATTGAAATCAGTAATAGACTATGTAGATGATGCGATAAAATAAATATAAAATAATTTTAAAAATTATAACACTTCATGACTATAAAAGTCAACATCCAACTAGCAATTCTCAAAGAGCAGTCAATAATAAAACTAAAACATTAACATGAAAGATATTTAAAATAGTTTTCATAGAACTTGATGGGCATAAAAAAGTTAAATTATATCCCATTTTAACTCTATAAATAAAATATAAATTTAATTCTAGTTTGAAATACAATATCGACACAAGGTTATATTTAAATTAAAATTACATGTAATTACTCTTTTATAAGCATTTAATATTGTTTTCTTTAAATAAAATCAATCAGTGATAAATTTTTTTCAATCCACACCCCTTTATATTAAAAGCACTAATAAAAAACTGAATTTTTAAATAATCATTAAAAACCTGATTAAATACACTTTAATGTAACCTTTTTTATAAAACAAATCATTTTATAAAAATTTATTTATGGTAAAATGAATATTTTCATGCAATAATCTATAAAATTGTTATAGTCTTTATGGGAACCAAAGTTGACTAGGGGAAAATTTATATTTTCATAAGAAATAAAATAATATAACTAGTGACAAATAACAATAAACAATACCAAACACTCAGATTTTCCCTACCTAACCTAATTTAAGGTCACATACCATATGAATAACATTGCTTAAACCAAGGACCCTAATGCATTTTTTGTTTCTATAGTTCCTTTCTAACAACCCAAAGCTTCTCATGACTTATAAATGGCGGTGAGAATTTTAAATATACCAAATATATATTAAAAATATATTTCATTATTAAATCAATATAACATTTCCTCACCTTCAAACACACATTAAATAATATCCCCATTCCAATAATCCATACATATAAAAATGTACCACCCCTTTAGAGCATAATCGAAACATTACATTTTAAATAATAATTAACATTCCACGATTCATGGGGAATCAAAAAAATATGATTATCACATTCCAAATAAACGTTCAAAGGTTCCAACCATGAATTTTTTATATTCCTTTTATATATCAAACACAAAATCCCCTTCTGAATTTATTCACAGATAGAAATAATCCTCAAACATAAACTAAAATTACTAATTTTATCACCATAAAGTATACATATACACACAAATATATAAATATTATTGGGTTTGAAAAAAATCATATAGTCCCATATGGATTTTTACATACACACATAGATATATAAATACGTTTAAAAAAGTATATGTGGGAAAAAATATATATATTCAATGACCTTACAAAATTTAGGAATTTATATTTAAAACAAAATCATGAAATAATTTATTAATTCATTACATTTAATGTTCTACTTGAAATTTTAAGAAAAACATAAAAGGTAAAAATAGGTAACATCTATTGAAAATTAAAATATCATTGAAAATATGCAAATTCATTAGTAAAATCCATTTTTATATTTTATGATCTTTTTAAAATTAAATGTAGTGAATAATTAATTTAAAACTGTGAATATGTGTGAGAAATGTCCCTCTCATAATGTGGAAACAACACTAATCTTTTTTAAAATTTTATGTAATATTTAAAACACATATAATTAATTAATTATTCATCTAAACCATCCATTTAAATCACAAATAGTATGATTCTAATATTTAATGAAGAAAACATGGGAAACCAACCTAAAACATTCTCTATTTGATATCGATGATGTAATTCCCCCTCAAAACTACCAATGACACCGTACATGACCAAGAGCTAGCCAAAATTTACAGAACTAATCTCATTCAATGATGAAGAGTGGGTGAAACTAAGCCAAAATTTTGATGGAGAACTAATCTCATTCAGTATCCACATCACGAATGGGCATTAATCAAGTATCAAAAACCCTATACATCAATAATTGAACAAAATAAGACCCAAAATAGAGATATGGTATGACCATAGCATGTGATATGTGAAGTAAAAGAGAAAAAACAGGGTAATGGGAAGGAATAAGGGAGAGGAATCCTTATCATAATGATCAAGACCCATCTCACACAAACCCCATAATAAATCCCAATGTTAGAGAGATGAGCGAATGAGTAGGGGAAAGGAAAATACTAATATTCTGATGATTCCTGAAGAAAAATGAGGGGTAAGGGGTTTATGAATGGCCCAAAGAGAATGAGGGATGGGTATTTTATGAATTTCTTTTATAGATATGTCCATATACACAATTTGGCCACAGATTTAGAAAATCCATTCTCCAACTATGACGACTCAAGATTTTCATAAATGGATATTAATTATATTTTAGACGAATATTCATTTACATTAAAAAATTACATTCCTATGTAATACAATTATCTAATTACATTGGAAATTTAGAATATAAATTTCTTGTTTGGTGAATGACCAAATATGTTTCCCCACATTGATCTTCCCTTTTTTTACCACTATATAAAAGGATTCTTAATAACTAGTGGAAAGGAAACATGAGAAAAGGGTTAGCTAAGATTCATAGAATGGTTAAACATGGAAGATATAAATTTATCATATTATGAATCTATAATATAAAATATATTGTTATTTGGTCATGAGAAAACATCAAACCAAACCTTTCATGGATCATGAACATGAGTCACAACAAAAAACCATAACACTTCAAAAAACATGAATCATAAGGATGAAATGTCATCATAACTCAATCATGAAAACTAATATCATATCATAAATGTGGTTTCCATCATAATATGTAAATGAAGCCATTTCATATTTCAATATTACTACCATGACTCTTGTATTATGCCTTATCACATGTTTCTCCTAAAAGATCAAGCATGTTGACTTATTTCCGATCACATATCAAGAACATCCACTTGTTTTCCCTAAATATTTCTTGAGATATAATTTATTAGGCAATGAAATGGAGTGAAATATTTTTCTAACCTATCACTTAATAAAAAATATACATATGTTTGTCATAGGATGATAAGTCATTCATTACATCTAAGAACCCATGTGAAGAAATGAGTATCTTGAACACTTAATCATAACATAACTCATGGAAAAGAAATAGGTTTCACAAGTATCATTCACTCATAAACATATACCATACATTAAAGTAATAAAAATGGAATATTTTGGTTATATCCCCAGAAAATAATAATTAACAAAAAATAATTTCACCCATGAAGGAAAATGATTTTATGAAAGATCACTTGAAATAATTATTGGGGAAAATATCATTTTCGTTAAAAAGGAAATATTTTCATTCAAAATAACCATATCATATTTTAAATATATCTTTAATAAATTAATTTTTCATGAGGAAATAATATTTAGTTCATTCTGTATTAATTAAAAAAACATTCCTTCTATATATTTTTGTCATAAAAGTCTCAAAGGACCTTGTATAGAAAAAAAAATCTTTTCAAACTTTCTTTTAAAAAGTAAAACATGGGTAAAAATAAATTTAAATATTTGTAGGATAATATTAATAAGAATTTTAAAATAATTTTTATAAAACATGGACATGGAACATAAATATTCCACAAATGAGACTTAAAATAAACTAATCCCTAATACTGCCGAGATTGTGAAATAAACCCTTACAACTTTATATTCTGTTTAATTATACAACCTATGAGAAAAAAAATTATATTTATATTAAAATTTCATTATATATCTAATAATAATCATCAAATAAATTTATGAGTATTATATACACCACGTAGTAGAATCTAGTGTCTACGACATGTGTCCCATAGAAATAAAAGTGACATAAAATCCCTTAGCACAATTTTTGTATTTCTATGTTCATGCACAAAAATCATGTATAATAACTATTTATTCATTATACATGTATTAAAAACCATATATAAATCAAACCATTTATGATTTTTATATAACATCTTATCCCCTTATTTTTAATAATTAAATCACTATTCTATGTGACATCTGCTTCATTTTCCAAGTATGTTTCGGTTCGCCAGTCCTAGTCCTTAAACATTGATCATCGCCCAATAATTTATAGAATCATTATTATGTAATATATATATTATATAATAATAAAATTAATACATATTACCACCCATGTAAAATATAGATGAAAAGTTAATCACATCGCATCATGTAGAAGTTAATCTATATATACGCATTGTCGACATTATCATTTTCGAAAAGGATCAGTTGAAAAATTTAGATATGATATTATCATAATAAATTTTGAAATATTTCATAAATATAACATATAAAAATTATATACATAACAATTACCCTCATGAAAAATGGTTATGAAACATGAATTGTATCGTAACGTGGATGTGGAAATCTATATATATGCATTAGTGATACTTTTACTTATTATTCGATGGGAAAGGGGTTGGTATAATGGTTTTTTAAAAATAATAATAAAATTTAATCATATTTTTATTATGATTTAATTTTTTTATTATACATATCAAAGATTTTTTTAGGTATAGAAATGTTAGAAAAAGTGATATGATAGATTAAATACCTCCTCTTCAAGACATATCCTTTAGATATCCTACAACAGACACTAGAGTTAGTCCTTTCAAAATAACATAACATCTTTAATGTGGATATAGAAGTTTATAAGTTAACTTTTCTGAGTTTTTTTGACATATAAGCCTTAATGTAGTGAAAATAGATGAGAGAGGACGTGTCCTTTTATAAGGAATGTTTTGGGACCTTTTTAAATTTCACAAAAGATTAATCTCTAATAAATTAAATTTCAATCCAAATAACTATAATTGAATATTTATATGAATATAATGTGGGATATGGTGGTAATAACTTCAACCAATATAATTTATACACATTTTGAATTAATTGTAATCCATATCATTTTGATTAATCCTTAGTTAACCTATTTTAATTTCAGCAACGGTAACAACTTTTTCGATTTTAAAAGGTAATTATTTTTAATTATAATGTGTCAATTGAACAATAAATTATGAATTTATGTTATCTTATATTATAAATTATACCATAATTCATTATTTCATATTTTTATGATTTTTAACTAATTTAATAATAGATTATTTATATAAAATATTATTAGTTTTAATTTTGTCACTATTCGTTACATTGACATTAAAAGAATCAATACAGTAAGATAATTTCAAAATAATTAATTTAATACACCCTAATATTTTATATTCAACTATAATTTTTTTTGAGAACCTTATGTAATTAATATTATATCTCATTAAATATTTGTAATATCACTTAATTGAGTTTTTTCATAAATTGAATAATTGTTGCATCATCATTGTGTAATTATTTATGATAATTATTAATTCACTAAAATTTTTTAAAAAATTACATGAGGTGTATATAAATTTTATTTTTCATAATATTATATAGAGTCTAGCATATCCTGCTTTTTAACACAGTATTAAAAATATTAAACTTATTAAATGTAAGAGTGACATTTCATGACTCAGATTTTAATAATATCTATGTTGATTTTCATGACATGTTTCCATTAAATAATTAAATTTATAATTTTATGTGTTAAGAATAGAATTAAAATCGTCCAATAAAATTTTGGTTAGTGATAGGGTCATTTTATAGACCTTATCACTTAATTTTTAACATAAATTACCTAATTTTACCCCTTACCAAAGAAACAAAAATTATCAGTTTTACTATTCATATCTTCCAAATATAAAATGAACCTATTTTCTAAAAATGGTCCTTATTATTAAAAATATGGAGTTACATTTTCAAAATTTAAAACATAGAATTTGCTAAAATTACATGTAAATTAATCTCATAGATGGGGTGAGAAAACATGTTTGTAAAGTGAAAATATTCAAAATATTAGAATGTTTTATATCCAAATTCAATGTCATTTTGATAAAAATGGCATAAACTACATCAAAAGATATATTAAGGATATTATTATAATTTTAATCCAATATATATATTATAATTTAACAATAATATTTATTTAGATGAAAAAATTGTTTTCATTTAAAATCCAGTATTTTTCAAAATGGATAAAAACCTGATACTTATTAGAAAAATACCAGAAATGCAATTAAATTACATTTTGATATTAAAAATTCAAATTAGATGTCAATTGTTTCATATATAATTAATAAATGTGTCAAAATATATTTTTAAAATTTGTTCTCTATCAAAAGTTAGTAAAACTCCCTTTTGAAAAATACGTATTTTTATGCTTACAGTTGGATTGGTTCTTACTTTATGCCTATAAAACATATTGGGTGAATAAAAAACGAATTTAATATATAAAATATACATTTCATTAATTCTATCCATTTATAATGATTAATTTAATTTACTATGATAAAATAACATTGTGGGAAAAACATATTTTCATAAAAATACATTCATCATTTTCAAATGGTTTTTATATTCATTTCTAATTAATGTAAAGACCCGTAAAATTCAAGGGAAATCTTTTCTTAATTTTCTTTAGAATTTTACAAGAGCGCGGTTTCAGACGGCACTTGATTCCGAGGCCCGGAGTGCCCGGAATTAATTTCCGAAGTTTAGCTCGGGTACGTTCAGTGAACGAACGAGCGGGAATTCCTAACTTTTGATCCGGTGCTCGGAATTGAAATCCGAGGGCACCGATGAACTCGCAGCGCCGAAATTCGCTTAAAGAGACCTTTTCGGGAGTCGCGTTTGTTGCGGGTTGAAAGTTAGTTTTGGGGATTAAAAGATAAGTAAAATAAAATTATGTTTGAATTTTATTTTATTCGTGGTTGTTAGACTCTCTCATGGGAAGTTGTTGGTGGGGCCCACAACCACCCAACTTCCCATGTGTGGTTATGAGGGAGGTGGGGCCCACACGAGCCCCCATCTCTTCAAATTCCCTAACCCCTCTAAACCCCCTCTTAATTATGTGACTCTCCCCTACATTAATTATTGCCAACTTATCTCTCATTTAATTTTTGTCAACTCTAGATTTAATTAATGTAATGAATTCAACTTTTGAATTTTGAAAGGTTGGCAAAGTGAAAATAAAATAAGGTGTAGCTTATTTTATTTTGGGAGTTGCTGTGTTGTGTGGAGATTTGAGAGAGGAAGATTTCTACACTTTGAAGAACTTCATCTTCCTCCTTGATGAACGCGAAGAACACCGACACGCCGTTTTATCTTCTCTCCACGTCAAAGAAAGGGAGACACCGCTTCCTCCTCGGTTTTTCTTCGTCGACTTGAGAAGTTTCGCCAACGACGTATCGCATCGGACGCATCCCTTCGTCAACGGATTTGACGAACGACGACCGCGACGCCCGACCTACGTGACGTCGTCTTCCGCGGAACGTAGACAATCTTCGAACCTTATACCCGAGGTAGGGGTTGTCGATTTCTTTTTGGTTTCCTTATTTTATTCTTGATCGTGATTTTAGCAAGACTAACGTGTGGCTTGAATTATTTAAGTTGCGTTATTATTTTTAACGTGAGGGGGGTCGGACCACACGAACACGGCCGAACCCCCCTCCATCGTTCTTGTTTATTCTTGCGGGTGGAAGCAAGTGGCGTGGTGCCGTCGCACCACGCGGATGATCGTGCAAATATTTTACGCGGCGCCGTCGCGCCACGCCGAGGAAGAATCTTCAAGAACGTGACGCCGTTGCGCCGCGTTGAATGGAATCAAGGCACGGCGAAAGGGCGCGGTGCCGTCGCACCGCGCCAGATGACGAACGCCGCGGCCGGTTCCGGGCCGCGGCGGGACGAGGAGACCACGGCCGGTTCTGGGCCGCGGCGGAAGAGAAGACCGGCGGCCGGGCCACCGGCGTCGGAAGCCGAAGGGGGGACCGGAATTTCCGGTCCCGTTGGAGAAAACCGGCCGGCCAGCTGGCCGGCCAGAAGGCATTAAACCGGGGGAATTAATCCCCCGGCCAGCATGTAAAACCCCCCTCTTTAAGAGGGGGGCGGTTCCATGAAAGTGGGGGCAGCAGCCCCCCGGTTCTCTTAATTAAACCGGCCCCCACGTGGGGGCCGTTTGTTGCAAAGGCGCGGCACAAAGGCCGCGCCACTTCAATCAGCGGGGGCTTAGCCCCCGCGTGCGACCCCTCGCGGCGCCAGGCCGCCGCGGCCCGCCGCGCCGCCGCCGGCCGCCGCCGCCGGCCACCGCGCCGCCCCAGGGGGGGGGTCGGCCCGGACCCGGACCCCCCCGTTTCGAACCAGAATCGGTTTTTGGGCCATATCTTGATCCTCGGACCTCCGAATGACGAACCGTCTGCGGCAACGCGATCCTTGGATCGCGACGGTCGTTTCGGTATATTGCACTCAAGGTTTCGATTTACTTTGAGTTCGTCCGGGTTGGTTCGTTCACGAAACCAACCGGGCCTTCGGAGCGGAAACACTCATATCATGAGCTACGAACGTCCGATTGACGCGCCGTCAGTCGCGTTGTGTTCCTCTTAGTGAGACGGATCTTTTGGCATACTCCGCCCGAGGTTTGGACGCAGGTGGAGTACGGTCGGGTTGGTTTAGCCTTAAAAACCAACCGGGCCCCGGAGACGAAAATGCCAATAACTCTCAGACCGGGCGTCCGATCGACGCGCCGTCTGTTGCGTTGAGTTCCTATTGACGATACGGAACTTTTGGATAAATCAACTCTAGTCTTTGTGACAGTTGATGTATCAGCCTCTCGGCTCGTGGAGCGGACCCTCCGAACGAGCTTGCTGTGTGTGGGAACCCTAGTGCTGGCTGCGACTGCTACAACTGCTACTACTGCTACGACTGCTACTGTGACTGCGACGACGACAGTACAAAGATCCTGTGTTGATTCGACGACGACAGTACAGAGATCCTGTGTGGATTCGACGACGACGACTACAGCACTCAGCGATCCTACGTGGATCAGTGCTACAGGTCCTGTGTGGGCCCGATCCTGTGTGGGTCCGCGCTCAGCGGTTCTGTGTGAGCCAGCACCTACAGGTCCTGTGTGGGCCCGATCCTGTGTGGGTCTTTGCGGGGGTTAGTTACCTATCGATCCTTCGTGGGTCCGACGACTTAGATGGATCAGTGATCATCTTTATCGTCCTTGAAGAAGTATACCTGTGTGAGCTGAATCCTATTGCTTTCCTGTGTGGATTGTGTTGTGCAATCCTGTGTGGATTACGTTTTGCTTTCCTGTGTGGAATACGTTTACTATCCTGTGTGGACTGAGTTGTACTTGGGCTCGGAGGTTGGAGCGTATTTGAATTGATTACTTAGGTATATGTATGGGCATATACCTAAGCAGTGTCGGTTGTTAATTCGTGATTGTACATTTCTTCGTGGTTTATCCTTTGTGGATTTTGAGAGACCTTCAGGGGTCTCGGGGTCCCTACTGAGTAGCTTATACTCACCCCTGCACGGGCTTTGCCCGCACTACGTTGTGTTGGTTGCAGACGACGGACAGCGTTGACCTTAGCAGAGGCTTGCAGAGCGGGACGGTACCCGGAGGTGGACCACTGGGCGGGACGTGCACGGAGCGGACGACGGGACCCGTGGAGCAGAGGAGCTATCTGTACCCACCCTTCAGGTGGGATTTTTTGTGGACAGCTCGGAGTAGCGGCTTTTACTTTTCAGTTGCTGTTTCCCCTTTCGAGTTGTACTTTACTTTCAGTTTGGGTTTGTATACTGGCCCATTTACTTTTCCGCACTTTCAGTAGTACTCTGCTTTTGTTTAGTGTTTACTTTCCGCTTGCTTACTCTGTGGTGTTTGTATTACTTTTCAAAGGCAATGCCTTCCCTTTTTACTGGGATTTACGCCTTGGTGCTAGTCGCCAGCCCCTGGCCTATGGAAGGCGGGCTTGGGGTAGTCACGGCACGGACCCCGAGGGCGGGTCGTGACAAATTGGTATCAGAGGAGTTCGGTTCTACCGCGAACTCTGATCTTTTCTATGTGAAGCAATAATGTTTAGCGTATTGAGTGTGGTTATCCGTCCAGGGAGTCCAGTGTTGGTGCGGCAGCCGACGTATCCGTACACCAGGACCCTGACCTCTGATTTCCGACTTAATGCACGAAAACATTGATTGCGTGTGTGTTTCAAAGTTTTCATTGTGATTACTTTTATCAGCTCACCAGGTATACTGTTCTAACCGTGGCGCACCTGTTTCCTTTTCAGGATGGCCCCACGACGGCAGCCAGCTAGGGTTCCGAGAGTCGAGCGAGACGACAGTCCACCGAGCGACGAGGCCTCGGTACAGGGCCCTTTGCCAGTAGTGGCACCGGTGGTAGCTCTGCCCGCCGAGCCCCCGATGCTTCCAGCAGCAGCCGCTGACGATGCACGTCGCCTCAGTGCACTGCATGAGTTTCAGCGCCAGCGACCGCCCAGGTTTCGCGGGGAGACGGATCCCCAGGCAGCAGAGGACTGGCTGGAGGCAGTGGTTCGAGTGTTTAGGCTAGTGAGGACACCAGCAGACCTCATGGTGATCCTCGCTGCGAGCCTACTACACGCAGCAGCAGGACGATGGTGGAGCTTGATGCTCCAGGTTCACGATGAGGCATCTCTACTTTGGACGGACTTTGAGAGCCTTTTCCGCTCGGAGTTCGTCCCAGCCACCCTTCGTGCGGTGCGTATCCAGGAGCTTCTACAGCTGCGGCAGGGCAGCATGACGGTCGCTCAGTACTCGGCGAGATTTACCGATCTCTCGCGCTACTCGACCGACATGGTACGGGACCCATTCTTCCGGGCCCGGACCTTCGAGCAGGGTTTGAGACACGAGATCAGGGCATCGCTGATCTCCCTCAGCATACCGACTCAGACAGGAGTACTGGAGCGGGCCCTTCTGATCGAGAGCTTCCTTGCTGAGTCTACACCAGCACAGCGACCCACCGCAGGGCGGCACGTGGCAGAGTCATCTGCAGCAGGCAGTCGACGGATGACTCAGGGGTCCAGACAGACCAGACCTTCGGGCAGACGATCTCAGGGCACTGGCTCAGCAGTGCGGGACACACAGCGCGGGGCCAGTCTTCCGAGAGGCAGACAGTGCTACTCGTGCGGCGGGCAGGGCCACATGGCTCGTGACTGCCCGACCCGCCGTGCCGAGGAGCAGCAGTCAGTTGATGGACCACTGAGGCAGAGGCAGAGGGTCGACCGTGGCGGTCAGCAGGGAGGAGGCGGATGAGGCAGAGGAGCTGGACGAGCAGCTGGTGGTGGCCGACGCTTTGAGGCTCTACCACCACCACCACCAGGAGGTCCACCCCGACCACAGGGAGCTGGCGGGCAGCGACAGGCACAGCTCCAGGCAGCAGAGGCCTACGACCACGGCGCACCCGAGATGATTCGAGGTACTATCTGTGTCTATTCCACCCTTGCTGCAGTTCTTATAGACACAGGAGCGAGTCATTCTTTCATATCCGCTGCCCTTGTTCGGAGCTCGGAGATTCCGACAGAGCCGTTGGCTCGATCCTTACGGCTAGAGACTCCTACGGGAGCAGACTCGACGATTACGCACTGGTGCCGGCAGTGTGAGCTTACTCTAGGAGGTGAGAGCTTCGGCTGGGATCTTCTTGTAGCAGCGTCGAGGCCTTACGACGTCATCTTGGGCATGGATTGGCTATCTACGGTCCATGCACAGATTGACTGTTTTAGGCGCAAGGTGCGTTGTGTACGCACCGACGGGAGCAGGTTCACCTTCACCGGTGAGAAGGGAGCCTTTGCAGCACAGGATGGACTTCCGTGGAGGAGAGGACAGCCCATCACTCATCAGTTGGCTAGCCTCATCCTTGGAGCAGTTGACGTGCGGAGTCCTGGTTTTCCTGCAGTGGTGGATCAGTTTGCGGACGTTTTTCCCGACGACGTCCCAGGGCTACCTCCTCGCAGAGAGGTAGACTTTTATATTGACTTGTACCCCGGGACAGCCCCGATATCCACTCCAGCATATCGGATGGCCCCCACCGAGCTTCGAGAGCTACGGGTACAGTTGGAGGACTTGCAGGGGAAGGGGTTCATCCGACCCAGTGTTTCACCCTGGGCTTCCCCGATATTGTTCGCCAAGAAGGCGGACGGGAGCTTGCGACTTTGTGTTGACTATCGTCGCCTGAACCAGGTGACAGTGAGGAACAAGTATCCGCTACCGAGGATTGATGACCTCTTTGATCAGCTCAAGGGAGCACGGTGGTTCTCGAAGATAGACCTCAGGTCAGGCTATCATCAGCTCAGAGTCAGAGACGAGGATGTGCAGAAGACGGCCTTCAGATGTCGGTATGGCCACTATGAGTTCTTGGTTATGCCTTTCGGTGTAACCAATGCTCCAGCAGTGTTCATGGCTCTCATGAACATGATCTTTCATCCATACCTCGATCGGTTTGTCGTGGTCTTCATCGACGACATTCTGATTTACTCTACGACAGAGGAGGAGCATGCCTATCACTTGCGAGTTGTTCTTGATACACTCCGAGAGCACCAGCTTTATGGTAAGCTCTCGAAGTGCCAGTTCTGGATACGTGAGGTCCACTTTTTGGGACACGTTATCTCTGAGGCGGGAGTTGCAGTGGATCCCGCGAAGATTGAGGCTGTATTAGCTTGGGAGCCACCCAGGAGCGTGACTGAGGTTCGAAGTTTCTTGGGACTAGCTGGATACTATCGGAGATTCGTGCCAGACTTCTCTAGAGTTACAGCATCACTCACATCTTTGACGAAGAAGGGGAAACCCTTCGTGTGGTCAGACAGGTGTAAGCAGAGCTTCCAGGAGCTGAGACAGAGATTGACTAGCGCACCTATCTTGAGGTTTCCTGAGGAGGGAGTAGGGTACGTAGTCTACTGCGATGCATCAGGGACCGGACTCGGATGTGTTCTGATGCAGGAGCGGGCAGTGATCGCCTATGGATCACGACAGTTGAGGCCGCATGAGCAGAACTATGCTACCCATGACCTGGAGTTAGCAGCAGTGGTCTTCGCTCTGAAGACATGGAGACACTATCTGATGGGCGAGCACTTTACAGTCTTTTCTGATCATCAGAGTCTCAGGTATATCTTCTCGCAGAAGGACCTGAACCTGAGACAGCGGCGATGGCTAGAGTTCCTCCAGGACTATGACTTTGAGATAGTCTATACTCTTGGGAAAGGGAACGTAGTAGCCGATGCCCTCAGCAGGAGGACGGGAATTCAGCTACTTGAGGAGGCGACGGAGTAGCTAGCCACTTTGCAGATATCCTTCGTGGATAGAGATGGAACAGCCTTTCTTCAGTCTCTCACAGTCACTCCTCCACTACTGCAGCGGGTCAGAGAGGCACAGCGTGAGGACGCTGACTGTGAGACACGGCGTGCACAGATATCCTCGGGACAGGCACCCGATGGTTTCTCCCTTGGAGCAGAGCACGACATCCTTTTCAGAGGACGTACCATGGTACCAGTCGCATTGCGAGAGGAAGTACTGAGAGAGTTTCACACTTCTCCTTTAGCGGTACATCCTGGAGTGGCGAAGATGTAGCATGACCTCAGACGACAGCATTGGTGGACGGGTATGAAGAAGGCTGTAGCAGAGTTCGTTTCTCGTTGCCTCACCTGTCAGCAGGTGAAGGCAGAGCATCAGGTACCAGCAGGCTTGGTACAGCCCTTGGAGGTTCCGGAGTGGAAGTGGGATGGCATATCTATGGACTTCGTGACTGGACTTCCACACACTTCCAGAGGTCACGACTCCATCTGGGTGATTGTTGACCGACTCACCAAGTCGGCACACTTCTTATCCATCAGAGAGCAGGGCTCAGTGGAGAGCTTGGGACGTCTCTACGTTCAGGAGATTGTGCGGCTCCACGGCGTGCCATCATCTATCGTTTCCGATCGAGATGCCCGATTTACTTCCCGGCTTTGGAAGGGGTTACAGGAGGAGTTCGGGACGCAGCTACGTCTTAGCACAGCCTTTCACCCTCAGACGGATGGTCAGACAGAGAGGACCATTCAGACACTCAAGGACATGCTCCGTGCCTGTGTCCTCGACTTTGGTCGTAGCTGGGAGGACCACCTACCCTTGGTGGAGTTCGCGTACAACAACAGCTACCACTCCACCATCGGGATGGCACCGTACGAGGCGTTGTACGGCCGACCTTGTAGATCTCCTTTGTGCTGGATAGACCCTGGAGAGTCAGCACTGGTGGGACCGGAGATGGTCCAGGCCACGACAGAGAAGGTCCAGGTCATCCAGGAGCGGATGAGGACAGCTCAGAGCCGGCAGAAGTCATATGCTGACAGGAGGCGGAGGCCACAGGAGTTCGAGGATGGTGACCACGTCTTCTTGCGGGTCTCACCTCGACGTGGTATTCGGAGATTTGGCCGAGGCGGCAAGTTATCTCCGCGCTTCATCGGACCCTTCCAGATTCTCAGCAGGATTGGCGAGGTGGCTTATCGCCTGGCTCTACCACCTCAGTTGCACCGAGTGCACGACGTCTTCCACGTATCCCAGCTGAGGAGATACGTGCACGACCCGACGCACATCATTGACCATGGGGAGCTTGAAGTTGACGATGGGGCGACTTTTACGAAGGTCCCGGTGGAGATAGAGGATCGACAGGAGCGGGTCCTGCGTGGGCGATCGATTCCTCTTGTGCGCATCAGATGGCAGCACGGGAATCTCCAGGAGAGCACATGGGAGCGGGAGGCTCAGATGCGTGCTCAGTACCCTCATTTGTTTCCCTAGTTTTTGATGTATCTTTACGGGGACGTAAAGCCCTGAGGTGGGAGTAATGTAAAGACCCGTAAAATTCAAGGGAAATTTTTTCTTAATTTTCTTTAGAATTTTACAAGAGCGCGGTTTCAGACGGCACCTGATTCCGAGGCCCGGAGTGCCCGGAATTAATTTCCGAAGTTTGGCTCGGGTACGTTCAGTGAAAGAACGAGCGGGAATTCCTAACTTTTGATCCGGTGCTCGGAATTGAAATATGAGGGCACCGATGAACTCACAGCGCCGAAATTCGCTTAAAGAGACCTTTTCGGGAGTTGCGTTTGTTGCGGGTTGAATGTTAGTTTTGGGGATTAAAAGATAAGTAAAATAAAATTATGTTTGAATTTTATTTTATTCGTGGTGGTTAGACTCTCTCATGGGAAGTTGTTGGTGGGGCCCACAACCACCCAACTTCCCATGTGTGGTTATGAGGTAGGTGGGGCCCACACGAGCCCCCATCTCTTCAAATTCCCTAACCCCTCTAAACCCCCTCTTAATTATGTGACTCTCCCCAACATTAATTATTGCCAACTTATCTCTCATTTAATTTTTTGTCAACTCTAGATTTAATTAATGTAATGAATTCAACTTTTGAATTTTGAAAGGTTGGCAAAGTGAAAATAAAATAAGGTGTAGCTTATTTTATTTTGGGAGTTGCTGTGTTGTGTGGAGATTTGAGAGAGGAAGAGTTCTACACTTTGAAGAACTTCATCTTCCTCCTTGAAGAACGCGAAGAACACCGACACGCCGTTCTATCTTCTCTCCACGTCAAAGAAAGGGAGACACCGCTTCCTCCTCGGTTTTTCTTCGTCGACTTGAGAAGTTTCGCCAACGACGTATCGCATCGGACGCATCCCTTCGTCAACGGATTTGACGAACGACGACCGCGACGCCCGACCTCCGCGACGTCGTCTTCCGCGGAACGTAGACAATCTTCGAACATTATACCCGAGGTAGGGGTTGTCGATTTCTTTTTGGTTTCCTTATTTTATTCTTGATCGTGATTTTAGCAAGACTAACGTGTGGCTTGAATTATTTAAGTTGCGTTATTATTTTTAACGTGAGGGGGGCCGGACCGCACGAACACGGCCGAACCCCCCTCCATCGTTCTTGTTTATTCTTGCGGGTGGAAGCAAGTGGCGTGGTGTCGTCGCACCACGCGGATGATCGTGCAAATATTTTACGCGGCGCCGTCGCGCCACGCCGAGGAAGAATCTTCAAGAACGCGACGCCGTTGCGCCGCGTTGAATGGAATCAAGGCACGGCGAAGGGGCGCGGTGCCGTCGCACCGCGCCGGATGACGAACGTCGCGGCCGGTTCCGGGCCGCGGCGGGACGAGGAGACCGCGGCCGGTTCCGGGCCGCGGCGGAAGAGAAGACCGGCGGCCGGGCCACCGGCGTCGAAAGCCGAAGGGGGGACCGGAATTTCCGGTCCCGTTGGAGAAAACCGGCCGGCCAGCTGGCCGGCCGGAAGGCATTAAACCGGGGTAATTAATCCCCCGGCCAGCATGTAAAACCCCCCTCTTTAAGAGGGGGGCGGTTCCATGAAAGGGGGGGCAGCAGCCCCCCGGTTCTCTTAATTAAACCGGCCCCCACGTGGTGGCCGTTTGTTGCAATGGCGCGGCACAAAGGCCGCGCCGCTTCAATCAGCGGGGGCTTAGCCCCCGCGTGCGACCCCTCGCGGCGCCAGGCCGCCGCGGCCCGCCGCGCCGCCGCGCCGCCCCAGGGGGGGTCGGGCCGGGTCGGCCCGGACCCGGACCCCCCCGTTTCGAACCAGAATCGGTTTTTGGGCCATATCTTGAGCCTCGGACCTCCGAATGACGAACCGTCTGCGGCAACGCGATCCTTGGATCGAGAAGGTGGTTTGGGTATATCGCACTCAAGGTTTCGGTTTACTTTGAGTTCGGCCGGGTTGGTTCGTTCACGAAACCAACCGGGCCTTCGGAGCGGAAACGCTCATATCTTGAGCTACGAACGTCCGATTGATGCGCCGTCAGTCGCGTTGTGTTCCTCTTAGTGAGACGGATCTTTTGGCATACTCCGCCCGAGGTTTGGACGCAGGTGGAGTACGGTCGGGTTGGTTTAGCCTTAAAAACCAACCGGGCCCCGGAGACGAAAATGCCAATAACTCTCAGACCGGGCGTCCGATCGACGCGCCGTCTGTTGTGTTGAGTTCCTATTGACGATACGGAACTTTTGGATACATCAACTCTGGTCTTTGTGACAGTTGATGTATCAGCCTCTCGGCTCGTGGAGCGGACCCTCCGAACGAGCTTTCTGTGTGCGGGAACCCTAGTGCTGGCTGCGACTGCTACAACTGCTACTACTGCTACGACTGCTACTGTGACTGCGACGACGACAGTACAGAGATCCTGTGTGGATTCGACGACGACAGTACAGAGATCCTGTGTGGATTCGACGACGACGACTACAGCACTCAGCGATCCTACGTGGATCAGTGCTACAGGTCCTGTGTGGGCCCGATCCTGTGTGGGTCCGCGCTCAGCGGTTCTGTGTGAGCCAGCGCCTACAGGTCCTGTGTGGGCCCGATCCTGTGTGGGTCTTTGCGGGGGTTAGTTACCTATCGATCCTTCGTGGGTCCGACGACTTAGATGGATCAGTGATCATCTTTATCTTCCTTGAAGAAGTATACCTGTGTGAGCTGAATCCTATTGCTTTCCTGTGTGGATTGTGTTGTGTAATCCTGTGTGGATTAAGTTTTGCTTTCCTGTGTGGAATACATTTACTATCCTGTGTGGACTGAGTTGTACTTGGGCTCGGAGGTTGGAGCGTATTTGAATTGATGACTTAGGTATATGTATGGGCATATACCTAAGCAGTGTCGGTTGTTACTTCGTGATTGTACATTTCTTCGTGGTTTATCCTTTGTGGATTTTGAGAGACCATCAGGGGTCTCGGGGTCCCTACTGAGTAGCTTATACTCACCCCTGCACGGGCTTTGCCCGCACTACGTTGTGTTGGTTGCAGACGACGGACAGCGTTGACCTTAGCAGAGGCTTGCAGAGCGGGACGGTACCCGGAGGTGGACCACTGGGCGGGACGTGCACGGAGCGGACGACGGGACCCGTGGAGCAGAGGAGCTATCTGTACCCATCCTTCAGGTGGGATTTCCTGTGGACAGCTCGGAGTAGCGGCTTTTACTTTTCAGTTGCTGTTTCCCCTTTCGAGTTGTACTTTACTTTCAGTTTGGGTTTGTATACTGGCCCATTTACTTTTCCGCACTTTCAGTAGTACTCTGCTTTTGTTTAGTGTTTACTTTCCGCTTGCTTACTCTGTGGTGTTTGTATTACTTTTCAAAGGCAATGCCTTCCTTTTTTACTGGGATTTACGCCTTGGTGCTAGTCGCCAGCCCCTGGCCTATGGAAGGCGGGCTCGGGGTAGTCACGGCACGGACCCCGAGGGCAGGTCGTGACAATTAATTGGAGACAAAATCATTAATTTTAGAAACTTTTGAAAAATATATTTTTATAATCTTTTTATACTATTAATTCCCACAATTCCAATAGCTAGGTGATAAATATAATAAATAAAATTATATTATTATTTTGTAAAACTGAGTCTTGTGTGTAACAAAAGCTGTCTAAGGAACTACTTATTGTGTGAAAAAAATTACAAAATAAAATTTTTTAAATCATAATCCAAAATCTATTCAAATTGAAGAAAAATATTGTCTAAAAATCAATCTTGACTTTTTATACCATGTATTTTATTCCACTAATAAATTTTAATTTATTTGAAAAAATACGTTTTCATAAAAACTCACAGTGTTACATTATACCGCATGTAAAATGAATTTATCCCTCAAACTTTGTCACTATAATACAATCAAATGATGATAAATATGCCTCATTATATTGCTAAGTCACCACATATCTTCTTTAAGCTATTGGTTTCTTCATAAAACATCAACCAAGTGAGTCGTTATATTTCTTAGAACTTAGTCTCTATGATAATAAATTTCTACCGGTTTCTCTACATATGAAATCTCTTTCTCCAAAGGTATTAAATTAGAGTTTATTAATTACGGAGGTTCATGTTTATAAATACTCATAATATATACAAGGAACACATCATAGAAATGATAGATATTTTATATATGTACCAATAAAAAAGTTATTGTTCTAATATTATCAATAATTTTAAAATGAAATCATGTACTTGAACTTTTTAAATTAAACTTAGAAAATCAAAGGTGGTTTTTTAAGAATTTATTTTTGGGAAACCCACATAATTAAAAGTTTCAATAAAACATTAAATTAAAAATATGGAATTTATAATCTTAATATCACCACATAACTAGGATTTCAATTAAGAGTACATTAGCAGAAATAGAAAACATGGAAAAATAATAAAAAAATAACTGTTAAGTTCTTATGGAGAGTGATAGAGAATGTGGTCATTATAAGGTTAATGAAAAAAACCATGGAATAAATAAGTGTGAAAAAAAATTCATTTATATAATCATAAATGATGATAATAGGATACTATTTTATTTCTAAATGAATTCAAAATAAATACCTACTTGATTTCATTAGATAAGTACAATCTCACTCTTTGTTTGTTCCATTACAAATATCATATTCATTTATTACTCCCAGAAATGATAATGAAATTGAAATAACTAAATTACTAGTAGATCATATGATACATAATAGGATGAAAATGTATTCACTATATTACTAGTAATATTCATAACAAAAATTGTTAGCATAGGTTATCCAATACACATAAATATTTATATAATTCATTTTCCTCTATAACATCATCAAAAGTTCAACATGAAAATTTTAATAATTAGATACTGAGATGAATTTATAAAAATAATTAAATCCAATACATTCAAAACGAGGCCTCTCAATTTTCAATATTGACTTATCATTTATCCCAAACAACTTTTTGTGGTTCTTAATTATCACACACCAAACATGTTAATACCCTAAAAATTTATTATATGGTAATTACCATAAAATATTTACTTAAAACATGCATGATCTAATAAATTAAATATTCTCTCACACCATAAATCAATATACTATACAAAATCAATCATTAGATCAAATTTTCATCATATTACTAAACATATCTATGGTTTTAAATATTATCCAAATTATTTAATCACATAATCAAACATCCCATTGTCTTATTTTAATCCCAACATCATGTGCATCTTGAGGGTTATATTTCCATTAATCATGTATTCTCCAAAAATTTTACCTTACTAACTCAATCCCTTTTCATGGTTATTATTTCCTGTCAACATATATATTAATATACATAAGTAAAAACTATAGTGGAACAACCGATAAAATTCTCATTATTCCATAAGAACATAATGGTAATTCTACAAAATTATTATTGAATTCGAACAGATAAACATGCAATCATTATACTACCCTTTTAATCCATTAACATTAATTTATTATTTAATTCATTAACACTATTCTCATATCATACATAATTCCTAGTGTCTTCATCATCACCAATATTATCATTACTCATACGAACTTATTATTAATATTTTAACCTAGGGAATCATTTTTCATAATTTCTATACATTCCACATTTAAAAAATTAAACAATCCAAAATTACTTATGAATACAGTTATCCTCATCCATTATGTTAACTAAACCATATCGTTTTAAATTAATTGCTTTGTGTCCTTGTTTTCCACAATCAAAGAATAGTCAGTTCCATTGAAACACATTCCTTGATTCATATTCACACATGATTTACGTGAGTAATTTTGAACTTTATTTCATTTTAGGTCTCTAAGAAAATCCATCTTTACATTATTGTATGGGTTAGGAAACTCTCCAAGGATTTTAATATATTATGAGATTTCTAATTTGGAATAATAACAAGGTTTCCCCATCCATATTTAATTTTATTTGGTTTCTCACGAGGATGATCATTCCATTTTTCATCAAATTCACCATTACCATGAATCCTCATGCTTTATTCCATCATCTAGAAACAAAAAAAAAATATTGTGTGAAACAATAAATATTCTAGAAAAACAACATAACTTTGTAAAATTACATTCAATATATAACATATTATGTTTAATACTATTTTATTCATGTTCACTACGAAAATTATACGATTTTAACCTATAAATTAATATATCCTTGGATACATCCATAAACATATCCTTATAAATATTTATTGGGATATCTATAATATTTCCCCATCCTACATTATAATGGTTCTCTAATCCTTTTCCCTGATACAAATTTTAGCAACCTATAATTTTAATACATTCATATTACATCTTTTCAGAATAATTTTCATTACATTACATTGACATGTTCTATAGGACCATAATATTTTAGTGATTTTTGAAACAAGGAAAATAATCTTTTTATCTAGTGAATGATCTTCAATGTCTCCCACAAAGATCATCAAATTTAGTACATCCACTTGAAACCAGTCATCATAACCTATGGAATATAGACATAAGAAAATGGTGATCTTAAATTCTCAGTAAGGGTAAAAATTCAATATATCAACTTACTATCTTATGAAATCATAAGATAATAAATATGGGTTTATGATCTTGAAAAAATTTTATACCCAACCTATCATATATCATAAACATGAGTCGTAAAATAAAATATTAACATTTCAAAAGGCATGATTCATGAGAGAGAAATTTCATCAAAAATCAATCATGAAACATAAGTTAATATTAGTAATATTTTGGGAAACATCATAATAATAGAAATACATTTCATTTTTCATTGTTAAAAACCATGACACTCATATTAGGGTTTATCACCTATTTCTCCAAACAGATCAAGTACATACACTAGTTTCCCATCATAGATCAAGCACATCAATGTGATTCCCCTAACAATCCCATGATATATAATTAATTACCTAAATAATTGGAGGTATATATAGGTCCCATATATTAAATTATTAAAACTATATATATGTTTTCTAGAGGACCCTAAATCATTCATCACTTATTATAACCCAGGTAAATATAGGATTTTCACAAACACATCATCATAACCAAACTCATGAAAAATAAATAGGTATCATAAGTATCATTCTATCCAAAACATACACCATACATATAAATAATAAGAATGGTACTATTGGTACATATCACACATAAATCATAAGTAATAGAAAATAACTTCATCCAAGACTGAAAATGTTTTTTTAAGATCACATGATATAATTCAGGTGGAAAATAACATTCCCTTTATGAAATAAGTTTTTAAATATCCATGTAGTTAGAAAGGAAAACTTTTTCATTTAAAATATAAATTGAATATTAAAACGAAATATCCATATAATTATGTAATTATGAGGGTAAAAAATAAAATATTCTTTATAATATATAAAATATGCCTTCCATATTTTTTTTTTAAAAAGTCACAATTGTCTTGTTTTGAAAATAAAAATTATATTATCATTAAAATGTTTCAAAAAATGCATAAATTAGTAACAATAACATTAAATGTTTCAAGTATAATAGTAAAAAATTAAAATAATTTCTATAAATCATGGACATGAAATAAAAATATTCCCCAACAATGAATTAAATCAAAACAATCCCTAATATTGAATAAATGGTGAAATAAACCTATACCACATTATAATATATCATATCATCTGCCAAATGAAAAAAATAAAATTATATGGATATATAATAACCATAATATTAATGAAAAAACTAATTAAATACATTCATGGGAAGTATATTCACCACATATATTAAATAAGTAGTGTACAAGGCATTTGGCCCAAAAAATTAAAAGTGGGGAAAAAATACCTTACCTCATGTATTACCTTTCATTGTTCATGTTAGAAACTAATATATAATAAATATGTATTTATTTTAAATTTATTACATTACTGATCGTACCATGATTCACTGTGTTATTTTCACCCTTACACCATTGTATTAAACTGAATTTGTATTGTAAATTCCAAAAATAATAAAAAAATTAATTCCATGTTTGAATAATTTATTTTGTGTTTATCACTATTAGAAAGTCCAATGTTACTTTTCTTGAAAATTTAATTGATGGTGAAGGTGATCTGGAGAGCCCATGATGATGTCAAAGAAAAATGGGCCAAACTGCGCAAGATCCAAGAACACCAGTGGATCAATCCGAACACTGCTACTAGAACATGAATCCAATTGGGATGAAATTTTGTGTTCTTGTCCCAAACGTATTTGGATACATTTCATATGAAGAATCTCAAGACTCATTCGGCTATCTTATAGCCTTTCTGATCTGATCAGTCCAAAACAGAAAATCTGCACGGATTCAAAAGTGGTGTGCTGTGATCAGTCCATATCTTGGGATATAGGTATCCAAATTGTGCCAAAATTTCATTGGATATGGAAACAAGGTGGGTATACACCTTTTTTATTTTTTTAAAATCTAGATAAGGCTATATGGAGGTCAAAACACCTGCGACAAGTGGTTTTAATAATTCTTTGTGCTCAAACCACCTTCCCATTTTCCTATAAAATGGAACCTTGGGATCCTCATTTTCAAGTTCGTCCAGGAAGAAAAGCTCTAGTATTTTGGAGACCCAAAGGAGTTCTCTCCTCATACTTCATGTTCTGGAGGCCCCTACCCTCATAGGGTAATCATGGATGAAGAATGAGTTCCACTCGAGCCTCCTCCTCTCGATAGCAAGCTAAACGGTGGACGATCATTTCGAGGGAGACAGACATACTTGGGAGGGATTTCCGGAACTTGATACTCTAATGATTTTGTGTAATTTGTGTGTGGATTATTTCACTTATATCTTATCTAAACATGTTTCTCCACTAGGTTCATTTCATGGGTTTAATTAAGTGAACCTCTTTTCATTTCAACACCGATTGGGTTGAAATTTCAAGTAGGAAACTTGAGTTGTTCCGATTGGGCAACACAAGGATCCTCTTTATCTCACACATATAAAAGATATTAGTATTCTTTGGTAGCCTTTAATCTGTTATTGATATCCAAACCTTGAAAACACAATTGTTATGTCAAGGGTTGGTACTTTGTGCAACGTTTAGAGAGGCAAGAGGGGAATCAAGATCTTGACAACCCTCAACCAAAGAATTAAACAAAACCATGTGAAATTTTCATAACAATGAACTATAAAAGATGTGTAGTGAACTTGAATTGATCTCCTTATCTCATAATTATTAATCCTACACCTTATTCTATCATCTATTAAACTCTTTATGTTAATTTATTTTCTTAACACTATTTTCAAAATCACCCCCTCTTTTACTAATCTTTATTAAAAATACACACTATAATCCACCAATTCTCCTTGAGAGACAAACTAGGGTCTTCTATAGACTATAAATCAACCTTAAAAACATAATCAATTTGACGTGTCATGACAACGCGATCAAATTTTGGCACCGTTTCCGGGGAGCGCTTTGATTTTTAGTGCGCGTTTTTGAATTGTTTTTTGTAAATTTTGTGAATATTTATGTATTTTATACCTCTACCTATATTTTTGTATGAGATTTTATTTTTTGTGTGGTTCTGGTGCATGAAGTGTTTTAATCCAGAATATTTACCTCTTTTAGAACCTAAACCGGAGAGGATCTTACGTCAGCGACCCCGAGACGCACAAGAGAACCCATCGAAGGAGGACACACAAAACATTGACACTCTTCTTGATCCTTCCTCCTCCTCTTCAAGAACCAATATAAAAACTGGAATAAACTTGCATAATATGGATGAAACTAACCGAACATTAAAAGAACTAACCTCTCCTGATGTTGATATCCAACACACCTATATTCAATTACAAGGTGAGGTACCCAATTTTGAACTAAAATATGGCTTAATTCATTTATTACCAAGATTCCATGGACTTCTTGGAGAGGATCCACACAAGAATTTAAAATTATTTCATAATGTTTGTTCAACATTAAAACCTTCTAATTTGGATGAGGAACAAGTAAAGCTTAGAAAATTCCCATTTTCTTTGGAAGACACTACGAAGGATTGGTTATATTATGTTAATTCCCCAATAAGAGGCTAGGAGGACATGAAATTCCTTTTTCTTGAAAAATAATTCCAAGCCGCTTGAACTGAAACAATAAGAAAAGAAATATGTGGGATAATAAAATATCAAGGGGAAACATTACATGAATATTGGGAACGTTTTAAAAGGTTATGTTCAAGTTTCACACACCCCCAAATAAGTGGTGAACTTTTAATTCAATATTTTTATGAAGGTTTAATCCCTATTGATCGAAATATGATCGATGCTGCTGCTGGTGGTGCACTAGTTGATAAGACCCCAATTACTGCAAGAACCCTAATTGAGAACATGGCTTAAAAAACACAAAAATTTGGTTCAAGGACCAATTTACCGATTCGAGGGGTCCATGAGGTGCAAAGTAATGAATTTGAGAAGAAGGTGGACACAAAGTTCGAAGAGATAAGTACCCTTCTTCGTCAACTTTCTCTTTCCAAAGGGAAATCCCAATCTCCTCCTTCTATCCATTTTGGTATATGTTCTTCTGACACCCATGACTCTAAACAATGTCCTCAATTGAGGGAAACATCTGAGAGTTGTGAGGCATTATTTCCAGGACACCCCTATGACCAACCCTTTAGGTAAGAACCTTACTATCCATCCAACTCTTGGTGGAAAGAGAACCAAGCCTATATGCAAGGGGGTATTCAAACCAACCTCAACAATAATGGAACCAACCGGGGCAGAGTAGTCATCAACCATCACCACCTAGAAACCTTCTACCACCCCAAAGTCCTTTCCAACAAACCCCTAAAAAATGGAGCCTAGCCTAGAAGATATGATGAAAAAAATGGCTGACAACAATATCCAATTCCAACAAACCACTCAGGCAGCCATACAAGACCTCAAAACCCAATTAGGCCAACTATCTAACTCAGTGGGTGAAATTAAAAGTCATGGGTCGGGTAAACATCCCTCTCAACCAGTAGTTAACCCTATGGATAAAGGAAATGTTAGTTCCATCACCCTTAAGAGTGGAAAACAACTAGAAAGTAAAATTAATCCTCTATTAGAGTCATCCCCTCCTGAGGAAACCTCCATCCCAACTATTATAAATGTTTCAAATATTGAAGAACCTTTTCCTGATAGAATCCCTTCCAAAGGAAAGAGTGTGAATATTGATGAGTCATCTCGCCCAACCATTCCTCTTCCATTTCCTCAAAGGTCCACCCAACCAAGAAAACAAAAGGAAACTGAACATGATAAGACAATATTAGAAATTTTCAAGAAAGTGTAGGTTAACATCCCATTAATTGATATTGCGAAGAAAATTCCATGGCGCACTAAGTTTCTAAAGGAGATGTATACAAACCAAAGGCGACTTCGAGGTAATGAGAAAGTGAGCTTGGGAAGGAATGTTTCATCATTGATAGAGTCATCACTCCCCACCAAGTGCAATGTTCCTGGAACATTCTCAATTCCAGGCACCATAGGGGAGTTTTCTTTTTCTAATTCTATGCTTGATTTAGGTGCCTCTATAAATGTGATGCCTCACTCCATTTACTCTACATTGCAGGTTGGGGAACTGAATACCAATAGAATTATTGTTCAACTAGCTAACCAGAGTACTACACACCCTTATGTTGTGTTAGAGGATGTTCTTGTGAGGGTCAAAAATTTAAATTTTCCTACTGACTTTTATGTGCTTAAAATGGATGATGATAGGATGAATGGACATGCCCCGATTATATTGGGGAGAACTTTCTTGAAAACTTCCAAAACCATAATTAATGTCCACAATGGTACATTATCTATGGAATTTGTTGGTGACATAGTCCATTTCAACATCCTTGATTCCATGAAGCACCCCTCGGAAGAACATTCCTCTCTATCTGTTAATTCAATTGATGTACTCTATACCTCATTAAAAAAAACTTTTCATTCCCTCAATCCCATTTATGAGTTGTATTCATTGATATAAATTCAAGGAATTGATTCATGCATTGATTGTTGTAGTGGTCTAGAAAAGTGTCATGCATGTTCATTGATTGATGATTTCCTGAACACTGATGATCCACTGACCATCGATGATACTGCTAAGCTTGTAAAATCTCATTCCTCATCCGAGGTTGATACCATTGAGTAATTATATGAGATCAGTGACCTCTCACTTTCACACACACTAGCATCAATCCAAAAATCCCCCTGAATTGGAACTAAAAAAACTACCTCAAGATTTAAAATATTCATATCTTGAGAATGTAAACAAGTTTCCCATCATCATTGCTAGCTCACTTCCTCCTGAGCATGAATTGAGAATTCTTGAACTTTTGATGGAGTGTAAACAAGCTTTGGGGTGCACACTTGCTGACATTCCTTGTATTATCCCATCAATTTGTACACATCATATTTTGTTAAATGATGAGGCTAAACCAGTGAGACAGCCACAACATCGACTGAACCCAAACCTCTTGAATGTTGTGAAAAATGAGGTAACAAAATTATTGGCTACTGGAATCATTTACCCCATCTCTGACAGCCAATGGGTCAATCCCGTTCAAGTAGTTCCTAAAAATACTAGCCTTACAGTAATTAAAAATGAAAACAATGAATTGGTTCCAACTCGTGTGCAGAATAGTTAGCGTGTCTGTATAGATTACCGCCGACTAAACCAACACACGAGGAAGGACCATTTTCCTATCCCATTAATTGACCAAATTCTAGAGAGGCTAGCAGGTAAGTCCCACTACTGTTTCCTTGCTGTTAATTCTAGATACTTATAGATCCATATTTCCCCTGAGGATCCGGAAAAGACAACCTTCACTTTCCCCTTTGTCACATTTTCCTATAGAAGGATTCAATTTGGTGTGTGCAATGCTCCTGGTACTTTCCAATGATGCATGTTTAGTATTTTCTTGGATTACCTAGAGAATATCATGGAAGTATTCATGGATGATTTCACTGTTTATGTCTCTTCTTTTGATTAATGTTTGAGTAGTATTGGATCAGTCCTACGTCGCTGTATTGAAAAGAATCTTGTATTAAATTATAAGAAATGCCATTTCATGGTGTGGAACAGTATAGTTTTGGGGCATGTTATTTATGGGGATGGTATCCAAGTAGATAAATCAAAATTTGATGTCATTTATTCCCTTCCATTCCCAAAAATATACGGGTTGTGAGATCATTCCTAGGTCATGCTGGATTTTACCGTCGTTTCATTCATGAATTTAGTAAAATTGCACTCCCCTCTCCCGATTACTCCAAAAAGAAAAAAAATTTGTTTTTGATTAAGAATTTGAGGATGATTTTAATAAGTTAAAATGGAGTCTCACCTCACCCCCAGTAATCCAACCACCTCGGTGGGATTTACAATTAGAGATCATGTGTGATGCCTCTAACTATTCAATTAGGGAAGTTTTTTCACAAAGGGTCGACCAAGCTCCACATGTCATAGCCTATGCCTCACGTACTTTGGACCCTGCCCAAGAAAACTACACCACAACTGAAAAATAATTCCTTGCCATTGTGTTTTCCTTGGAAAAATTCAGGTCATATCTTTTGGGGTCCAAAGTCATTGTGTTCTCAGACCATGAAACCCTTTGGCACCTCCTTAAGAAACTGGTAGCCAAACCACATCTCATTCGTTGGATGCTCCTTATTCAAGAATTCAATTTGGAAATTAGAGATAAAAAGGGAGAAGATAATTTTGTGGTTGACCATATCAGTAGGATTCAACCATTCTCAGACATTGACTCATACCCCTGTATTCCCATAAATGAAATGTTTCCTGATGAGAAACTGTACCGAGTGAAAGATGTTATTCCTTGGTATACTGAAATTGTAAATTATTTGGTAGCATCTTGCATTCCTACTGATTTCAACAGAAACCAAGATAGTCGTCTAAAATATGAGTCTCGTTGGTATATTTGGGATGAACCCTACCTTTGGCGCACCTGTAGTGATCAAGTCCTTAGGCATTATGTTCCCTATAGTGAGTTTCAGTCCATCCTTAGATTCTGTCACACTATTCATTGTGGGGGCCACTTTGGTCCCCAACAGACTGCCAACAAGGTCCTTGATTCTGGACTTTTTTGTCCAACACTTTTTCAGGATGCCCATGATCATTGAAAATATTTTTCTCATTGTCAAAGAATAAAAAATGTATCTAAAAGAAATGAAATTACACAAAAACCATTGCTCTTTCAAGAAATTTTTAATGTTTGGGGCATTGAATTTATGGGTCCATTTCCTAATTCTTTTGGCAACTTGTATATTCTTCTGGTAGTTTATTACATGTCAAAATGGGTAGAGGTATGAGGTACAAGGACTGATTATTCTAAGGTAGTTGTTGATTTTTTGAGAACCAAAAGCTTCTATAGGTTTGGCTTACCTAGGATCATCATCAGGGACCAGGGTTCTCCTTTTTTCAACTGAACAATGCAATCACTTTTGCTTAGGTATGGGGTCGGTCATCGAGTGTCTACTGCATATCACCGATAGACCAATGATCAAGCCGACGTGTCAAATAGAGAGGTAAAACAAATTCTTGAAAAAACGGTTCAACCTAATAGAAAATATTGGAGTCTTCGACTTGATGATTCATTATGGGACTACCGTACTGCTTTCAAAACTCCCATTGGAATGTCACCCTATCGTCTTGTGTTTGGAAAGAGTTGTCATTTTCCAGTTGAGATTGAGCACCTAGACTACTGGGCCACCAAACAATGCAATTCTAATCATTATGGTTTAGGTGCTCAAAGGAAGTTGCAGATTCAGGAGCTAGAGGAAATGAGAAGAGATGCATATGAAAACTCCAGGATTTATAAGGAGAGAACCAAGGCTTCCCACGACGGGTTTATCCTTCATCGTTAGTTCCACATTGGGCAGAAGGTCCTCCTTTATAATGTAAGGCTGAAGTTGCATCTAGGTAAGCTTCATTCACGCTGGTTTAGACCATACACTGTTAATAACGTCTCTCCATTCGGTGTTGTCCAGTTTCAAAATTAAGAAACCAAGAAAACATTCATCGTCAATGGGCAGCGACTTAAACACTTATATGAGGATTTTATGAAGAATATGATGGAGGAAATCCACTTTCTAGATGCATAATACAAATAAAACACACCATGTTTTATCCTTACTTCTCACATTATCAATTATTTCTATGAGGAAACTGCACATTCTAGGTGTGGGGTGGATACATTTATGGGTTAGTTATGAATTTTCATCGTTTTCTCCTTTCTTCTTTTTTCATCCTTCTTTATGGTATTTTCATTTTTCCCCATCAACAATTTTGAAGTTCAATGATTTGGTGACTAGAAAGGGGGAAAGTAAAAATACCATAATGAAGGATAAGAAGAATATTTTTATGAATTTAACATTAGGGAGTGATTTTCTATTTTTTAGTGAATTGGTTTTTTGTCAATGATATAAATGGTCGTATCTATGTGAAACCTTTGAGATGATTGATGGCCCTTGTGTGAGTTGTTTTTGGGAAAACAATGTCACTAATATCTCCACAAATTTTTGCACCAAACCACATAGTGTGAATATTTATAACTTAATACAAGGTAAATATATGTTTGGTTAATATTTTTCAGCTTTAAATAATATTTCCATACGTTCGTTCCTTATCCGATCTGTTTCATTACTGTACCAGATTGACCTATGAATGTGTACCTAATTTCCGACTGTTTTACACCCTAAAAAAATAATGGTTGTGTCTTGGGCAGGTCAAAAACCACTCCTCTTCAACATTTTATCTTGTTATAACTATGGAAATTAGTGTTGTGAAGAGATCAAGAAAGGGTTGAGAGATGACTGTGATATTTTTTCCAAATGCAACTTCTAAAAAAATAAATAAATGAGGGGAGTGATGAAATGTGCAACACATGGGGATATCTAGGTTGGGAGCTTATGGTTTGACTTCTGGGAATGCTTAAGTGAGTGGGTCTTGAAATATTATTACAAAGGATGTATGGTAGGTTTGGTGGACAAAATAATTTAAAGATGAATAATGTTAAAATAACTTATATTTATTTGATAGAAAGTGGAAAGAATAGCATGGAATGGTTTTCACACAAACAAATTAAGAGTTATTGGAATGGTTGACTTTTAAATTCCTTTCTCATGTTGGTTTCATGAATCTCTTTGAATTTTATTGTGATATGATTTATGAGACATCTTTTTCCATTTTCACTAGTAAGAACTCCTTGGTGTGGTTCGTGTATTGATCATATAACATTAGTGAATTAAAATTTTATCAAATGTTAAATCTTCATGATGTTGGAAATATATATATATATATATATTCATAATTTTATATGGATATGTGACTTTTCTCTAGAGTGCAAATGTTTAGGTGTGGGGTTGTGATCATACCACAATTCACTGTGTCATTTTCACCCTTACACCATTTTATTAATGTGAATTTGTATTTTAAATTCCAAAAATAATATCAAATTTAATTCCATTTTTGAATCATTTATTTTGTGTTTATTACTATTAAAAAGTCCAATCTTACTTTTCTTGAAAATTTCATTGAAGGTGAAGGTGATTGGAGGGCCCATGATGATGTCCAAGAAAAATGGGCCAAAATGCACAGGATCCAAGCACACCGGTGGGTTAATCTGAACACTTCTACTAGACAATGCCTCCAATTGGGATAATGTTTTTTGTTCTGGTCTAAAACTTATTGGGATACATTTCATATGAAGAAATCCAAGACCCATTCTGCCATATTATGGTTTTGCTGACCTGATCTGCCCAGAACACCAAATCTGCACAGATTCAAATGTGGTGTACTATGATCTGTCCATATATCAGGATATAAGTGTCCAAATAGTGCCAAAAATTCTGTGGAGATAGCCAAGAGGTGGGGATAAAACTTTGGTATTTTCTCAAAATCAATATAAGCCTGTCTGGAGGTCTAAACACCTGTGACAAGTGGTTTTAATAATTTTGTGTGCTCAAAAACACCTTCCCATTTTTCTATAAAATGACACCTTGGGATCCTCATTTGCAAGTTCGGCCCGGAGGAAAAGCTATAGTATTTTGGAGACCCAAAGGATATCTATCCTCATACTTAAAGTTTTGGATGCCCATATCCTCATAGGGTAATAAAGGATGAAGAGGGAGTTCCACCTGAGCCTCCTCCTCCTCTTGATGGCGAGCTAAACGGTGGACAATCATTTCGAGGGAGCTACACATACTTGGGAGGGAGTTCCGGAACATGATACTCTACTGGTTTTGTGTAATTTGTGTGTGTATTATTTCACTTATGTCTTATCTAAACATGTTTCTCCTATGAGTTCATTTATTGGGTTTAATTAAGTGAACCGCTTTTCATTTCAACACCGATTGGGTTGAAATTTCAAGTGGGAAACTTGAGTTGTTCTGATTGGGAAACACAAGGGTCCTATTTCTCTCACACATACAAAAGATATTAATATGATTTGGTAGCCTTTAATCTATTCTTGAAGTCCAAACCTTGACAACACGATTGTTGTGTCAAGGGTTGGTACTTTGTACAATTTTTACAGAGGCAAGAGGGGAATACAGATCTTGACAACCCTCAACCAAAGAATTAAACAAAACCATGTGAAATTTTCAGAACAATGAACTATCCAATATCTATAGTGAACATGAATTTATCTCCTTATCACATAATTCTTAATCCTACACCTTATTCTAGAAACTATTAAACTCTTTAAGTTAAGTAATTTTCTTATAACTGTTTTCAAAATCACCCCCCTCTTTTAGTAACCTTTATTAAAAATACACACTATAATCCACCAATTCTCTTTGAGAGACGACCTAGGGTCTTCCCTAAACTATAAATAAACCAAAAAAAAACACAATAAATTTTATGTTTCATCAAAAAGTGGTCAACTACCATATATAAATTATATTATTTATGATTTTTTGATAATATCTTGTCACTAGTTTATTAATAATTAAAATCACTATTCTTGGTGATATCTACTTCGTTTTCCAAGCGTGTTTCAGTTTGACAATATCTATCTATATACATATATCAAAGTAAAATATATTGTAGAATCAATTTTATGATATATATATCATATATATTCATTAAATTTATCCTTCTTACCACCCATGTGAAATATATTTTAAAAACAAATCCAAAGACATTGTAGAGATGGTAGGCCATCCATACGAATGAGTGATGTTATCATTTCAAAAAAGATTAGGAGGTAACATTTTATATATGATATTATCATTTTGTAAGTATAACTATTTTATAAATATTATATATATATATATTAAACCCATAATAATTTCCAATCATCACATTTGGTGATGGAAAATGAATTTTATCGCTACGTGGAGATGGTAAGATGTACGTACACACGGGTGATACTTTCACTTATTATTATATGGGAAAGTTGTTTTATAATTGGGTTTTCATTATTATAATAACATTTTAAAATATTTAGGATTGTGAATAAATTATTTAAGGATATATATCTTGGATTTAGATGAGTTATAGAAAATTATAAAAAATAGAGATATCTATTAGAGCGATTACTTCTTCTTCGAGACAGTTCTTTTAGAGCCACTATGAAGGACTCTAGAGTTTGTACATTGGGAATATCTGAACCTCTAGTGTGAGGATATTAAAGATGAAGAATTTAATTTTTAATGTTTTTTAGAGAAATAATAATCAATGATGTGAAATGATATTTTGGAGCAAGTGTCAATTTATAATGGAGGTGATGGGTAGTTTTGTAAATTCAAAAAAGATTATTTTATAATAAATTAAATCTCAATCAAAATACCTATATATAAAAAGGGTCAAGAAGATAATTTTTTATATTGTACTTATCCCATAAAAAATATTTTTTATTCATGTTTTGGTATAATTTTAAACCTTATCATTTTGATTTCTACTTAGTTAATCAATTTTAATTATAACTACACAAACGAAGTTTTCAGTATTCAAAGGATGACATTTTAATTTATAATGTTTCAATTTAATAATAAATTGTAAAATTATGATATTTAATAAAAATAATTTATTCCATTTTTTCTTATTTATTCTTTATATGATTTTTAACTAATTTAATAAAATAAAATTTTCATAAATTATCATTATTGTCAATTATGACACTATTCATTACTTTGACATTATGGAAATCAATACATCTAGATAAATTCAATTTTTTTTTTATTACACACCTAATATTTTCTAGAATCCTATAAAATAATTTTAGCACTTTATGTAATTCAAGTTATATCCCTTTTAATATTTTTAATATCACTTAATTGATTTTCATATTATTTAGATAATTAATGCATTATTATTGTGTAATTATTTATGATAATTATTTATTCACTAAAAATAAAAAATAAAATTCCATGATGCTGATAAGAATTTTATGTGTAATAATAATATATATAGTTTATCATATCCTATATACGAACTCATATAAAAAATATTGTACTTATGAAAAGTAAGTGTGTGACATTTTGTCACTCCCTTTGAGTTTAATATTATCTATGTAATATTCATAGGAATGTGTCCAATAAGTAATAAAATTTCTGTAATTAGGTTTTATGGTTTGAATATAAATCATCAAATAAAATTTTGCAAAGTTTTAGGGTCATTCTATATTCCATATCACTTTATTTATAATATAAATTACCTGATTTTACCCTTACCTTGGTATGAAAATGACCAATGTTACTAGTAAAATTTTCTAAAAATAAGAGAGACCTATTTAATAAATTTTTAATTATTAACCAATATATTGGGTCGATTTTTGATAATTATTAACATAGATATTTTTACAATCAATTTAATATAAATAAAATATATGGGGTGAGAAAACAGATTTACAAAGTGAAAATGTTCAAAAGATTGAAATATTTTTATACCCCTATTAAATGGTATATTGTTTAAAATTACATAAATTGGAATAAATAATATAAAATTGATCTAATTATATGTTAAAACAATCGAAAATATGATTTAACATTATAAATTACATTGAAGAAATACTGTTTTCAAATAAAATACAAAATATTTCACTATTCATCAAAACATGAAACTTATTTTAAAAATACCGAAAATTACACCAAAGTATATAATGATATTATAATTTCCAAGAATATTATAATTTTTTCAAATAAAAATATTTAAATTTTAAAAATACTATTTTAAAACAAGTGCATCCTCAAAAGGCGACAAAAATGCCTTTAGAAAATTATTGTTTTTTTATTCTTAAAATTTAACTTGTTATTATATAATTCCAATTAAACTTATTTTATGAATTCATAAAAAATTATTGAATATATAACATATAAATTTAAATAATATTATCATATAATAGTTATTAGCATACTTTACCTTGATAGAACACCTTTTTGGGAATAAATATAGTTTTTAAAATAACATATTTATTGTTTCAATTAGGTTTTATCTTAATTTATAATTACTTAGTCATAAAATAATTCATTTTATCAATAGTTTTAAACTATATTTTTATAAATTTTTTTCAACCTATTAATTCATACCATTCCATTGGCTGGGTGATAACTATCATAAAAAATATTATCATCCATTAAAAAAAACACAATCTTGTGATTAATACAAGCTTTTGAGGGAACTCATTATTGTGTATAATAAAACGGAAAATTCACATTTTTTATACCGCAAGATAAAATATATGTTTCATTTCACAATTTTTTTTAAATTAATCATGAGTGGGTATAGAGTGAAATTAAATAGATCAAAAAATAATAATTTATTTGAAATAATAATAATTTATAAATTCCTAGTTTGTTACACCAACCATGCACCCCACACCACCCCCACTAAAAGGATTGGGGAACACCTCATGGTCTGGGATCATGCTTAGAAAAATTTTTCTCCAAATATGTATACTATTTCTACATGGTTACATATATGATTTCATTGATGGTTCATGGTTTCCCTTGATCGTGCGCCCACCATGAACCTATACAGAAAAAATAAATTTAAAAATTTCAAAAGGGTTCAACCTAAAAAATCGATAATGTAATTAATATAAATAAATAATTAAATTTTTTAATAAAAAACGTTTGGGGTATAAATTTTCTCTCAACCATAATCTATTCTACACATAAAAAGCCTCAACTAATTTTGATGATCTTTGAAACACAAGATCAATCCTACTCAATATACTAGAATAATTCTAAAACTAATGAACCATATGACCAAACCAACAAAAAAACTATGAAATTTACCAAAAAAATTAATCATTCTCCCGAACAAAATTTTTCTCTCAAGGAAACTATAAACTAAATATCCATTATCGAACACTCCCTTCCCAAAATAATCATATGCATGGGATTCAAAAATGAACAATTACCGAGAATAAAAAAAATGGTCTCCCCACAATTTTAAAATTTTATCTAAACCATAACCCTCACTTGAAACCAACACTAAATACTCTATCCAATGAAATAAAATATTTAAAATAAATAACACCCAAATTCCATGATTAACACATGAAACCCAACCCAAAAATCCAAAACCCTTTATAAAAGAAAGGGGTTGAGATCAATTCACAGTCTTTATACCATAAGGACTCTAATAACATTAAAGTCTAAAGGAATGAGAGGCCACTAAAAATGTATCATTATAACTGATAAAAAATATTAAATATATGGGCCTATCTTACATGCTCATTTAAAAATACATTCAGAATTTACATTAACCAAAACACCTATAAATCCAAATGCCGAGGACAAATGTTTCCTTGAATAAGGTCAGCCAAAGGAAACCAAATGAAATAACAAAAGGCATGACCAAAATCACATAACAAATTCCAAAATAAAATAAGTCTATGTATTCTATAAAAAAAGCGTGATAGGATAAAACATGTTACCTTATATCCTAAATATTGAGATCTTGAAGAACCCTTCCAAACTAACAAAAAAATAGCTTGAATGTGACATATACTATGTGTATCACCCATACCAGTTCCCATAAACGTACCTAATATTTTCAATTACAAATTCATTGAAACTAGATCACCAAAATTACTTGAATCCCCATGGAATGGATGGAAACAACTGGTCACCAAATTGAGAATATATCCAAGTCAATTAACCCCTTAAAAAAAGAAGTAATCCAAAATCAATGAAAAAACCAAACCAAGGGACCTCAAGAAGGGATAAAATCATAATGAGTGTACTTAGATTTACCAATCAACATAGATTTTGGTAAGGTCATCAAATAGAAGATTCAGATTCCTAACTACATATGACACCCCACAGGGACTTCCAAATGAATTAACTCCATGAAATGAATTAAAATATTATAGTGAAAATATTTTGATAATGAAAATATAAAATTTGAATTAGTACACATCAAACATTATATCATCAAAAACCCAAAAACCACGGTGAGAAGAAAAAACCCAAGAGACAAACCCCTACAACCCCTTTTCAAATCCAAAATTCTCAACAAAAAAGCAATAACCAATTCAAATTTATAAAAAAATATTGAATGGCACATTTTAAAAATATCATTTCATGACAACCCCTATTCAATTTTTTTCAAATAATGTTAGGAAATATCATCTATTAATTTTAGATAAAAGTGATACATTTCAACCCAAAATGATAATGATTAGATTATAACATTTTAATATATAAAATTATTTAAAACATTATTTTAAAAAATATGTTTCCAAACATAAAACTACTTTTTCATTTTTTAAAATAAAAAAAATAATTTCCTCTATAATTGAAACATAATAATAATAAACCCAATAAATAGATTTGTGGAACATAAATATTCATAAGATTAATGATAGGATGTTCAAGACTATGCCTCATTGTTTTGCAGACCATGTGCATAGAATGGAAAACCCACTAAAAGTTAAATCAAAGACTATACTCGGTCTCCACATGAGTTTCTAGGACAACCTATCTCACCACATGATTTTGGTTCAATCCATTTATCATGACTCAAAACATAAAAACATTTTAAATAAACAAGAACACCTGAAATAAAAAAATGATTGATGCCTAGCTTCTCATGAAAACTCAACGATTATGGTTAGTAAGAGTTCAGTAATATCTTCTCACACGTACCTATTGAGTCCTGATTGACATATCTTTATCTACCATACATTCCAAATAAAAAAGGGTTACTATGAAACAATGTTTTCATGAACCAACCTAATTCATCCCTTAATCTGATGACCATTTTATCCAATGATATCCTTAAGGCATGTTTCCAATATACTTATGGTGGTGATAAGATACAAATCAAAAAATTAAATATAGTGTGAACTAAATTTCGAAATAATTATAATTAAGAAAAATTAGAAAATGGGTATGAACCATCCTTTTTTTCCATCCATACTTAATCAAAAATGAAACCATATAATATAAATATAGTTGAAATAACAAATATAAATAAACATATATAAAAACCATACACTCACCTTAGGTGTCTTTATCCTATAATGCAAAAACACACAAAAAAGTATTCACTAGATGATTTCTCATTATACACCAGCAAAAATATATAACCACCATCCATATAAATCAGTAAAATTATATTTGGGAAGTGAGATAAAGAAAATATAATAAATAAATAATTAAAAATTCACATCCATGTGACTACAAAATCCACCATTCAATTAATCAACACTCAAAGACTGGTTTGGAATTTAATTGAAACCAAAAAAATAAATGATATAGATATAATTTAGCATAAAGCTTAGTATGAAAGACAAAGTTAGACCACACCACATTTTTAGTCTTTAAATAAATGATATTTTTTCATTAAAAACTAATAACAATTCATTACACTTTTTTAAACTTCTCATTTTCTTTTCATTAAATGAAAAAAATCACTAATACTTTTTTTGGGTCCCAAACCCATTTTTATTAAAATAAAAAATATAATACTACCTTTTTAAGAAATCACCGTGAACATGATTTTCAATACACTCCAAATTAATAATTTATAATAAAGAAATTTTTTTATTAATATGGATCCATTATAAAATTAAAACACATATTCTATCAAGTTTAATCTAATCAAAGTATTCATGGTAAAAAAAGGTGATTAGGGGGAAAACCATGACACATATAAACAATTACATAATATTACCAAAATAATATAACAATAGACCTTTCAAAATAACTTTTATTTATCTACCTATCCAAACTAAGAGGAATAACACATAAGAATGACATAGGATATCCTAGGGACACTGGATAGTTTGATAATAAACTAGTGAAAAGTGTGTTCCTAATGTCCCACCAAACTACCCCAGGCTTCCTATAAAATATAAATTCATGTGATAGTTTTAAAATTACCAAACACATTAGTGAATAATATTGTTTATAATAAGACTAACATATCATTTACTCTCCTTTGAACACCCTTTAAAGAATATCCCCTATTCAATAATACATACATATTAATAATATAAAACCCCTTATAGGAATAATCTGTACATCCCATTTTTTAGAAGAATTTTCATTCCATAATTTAAAGGGAATTCCTCAAAATGGTTTTTTATTTTACAAAGAAACTTTTAAAGCATCCAATTCAACCTTTCAAATTTATTTTTTAAATCACAAAAAATTCCCATTTTTTAATTTTTTTGGAAAATAAAATAAGAATCAATCTTAATCTGAAATTATTTTTTATTGATACACTCATATAAAGTTACACACACCCAAATCCACAACCACACACACACACACACATATATATACATATTCCTTGGATTACAAAAATTCACATAGTCTCATGAGAATTTTTACAAACACACACGCAAATATATATATATATATACCCTTATTAAGTGGATAACTAGAAAATATATCCAAATTCCTAAAAATAATCTTTCATTTTTATTTAAATAAAATCATCAAATATATTAATAATTATAATAATTTGAATTAATACTTCAAAATCTGAGAAAAACATAAATGGTATAAATTTGGAACATTATTTTAAAATAAAAACATGATCTAAGATTCCATAATCCACTAGTAAAATCAATTTTAGGATTTAACTAAACACTAAAAATTTAAGGCATTTAAAATTTAATTTGAAACAAAACATTTTAAGGAGAAAAGTACCTTATACTAAGTGGAAAAAGATTGAAACTGAGTTCCATTTAACTAATGATTTTAAATAGATATAACAGATTAATTATGAATCCAAATTTCTGATTTTAAAAAAAATTGAAAAATTTTAATATTAAATTATTAAAATTTGTTGAAACTAACAAAGAACTCATTTTATTTGACAATAAATATACAATTCCACGTCAATGTTGGAAATAACACACTAGGGGACAATAGGAAGTAATAAATCATGAAATTTCTAAATAAAATTCATCTAAGGATAATTATATGATGAAACCCTAAATGATTCTATTGGATAAATCATCATATTCAGAATTTTAACTTTGAACATGCCTTAATAAGGGATAAAATAAATAGAAATCATGAAAAGAAAAGAATAATGCTCCTAATTGACTTACAGTCTATCCCTAGAGTGTCAGCAGTGAAGTATAAGATAAAAATGGGAGTAAAGAGCAAGAAAATAAAATAGGAGTCATACCACATTGAATTGGTCCTAGATCAAAAAATTCCTCTATGAAATTTTCAAGGGATAAGGGATGAGTATGGGAGGTTATGCAAATCCTCTTTCAACTATGGTTCATAATGTACAAGGTAGAGGAAGTCAAGAGTTGAAACCTAAAGAAAAATGGTAGGGGTTGATTAGTAATTTCTTTTTAAGGATATGAAACTGTGAACATTTTGGCTTCACATTTTGAAACCACACACCAAATGTTCCCCCCAGTTACCCCCTTATATTTCAGGTGAACAATGCATGAGTAGGGTGAATGGTTAGATAAACCATGCGAAAAACATGAATACATGCTCGACTAAATTATATGTATGATTGGATAGTCAATTAATAGTTTTTCATGACCATGAATATATAGAGAAACATTTAAATTTTAAAGATAAATATTTTTTGGGATAAAAAATTAAGAACTAAAATAAATATAATTATTTAGTTATATCTATAAATAAAAAAATAGGATAGGGTAGTGACACATACATTGTGCGGTTGGTTTTATTCTATATATTATATAATGGATGTGTGGGTTTCACATTAATTTTCTAGGATTTGCGTGGGTAATTTCTTCTATAAATAAATTTTAAACCCTTAGTATGACTCATAAACTCTTTGACTATTAGAGGCTGGCTTTGGGGGTCACGATTTTATTTACATCTATCAAATTATGGGCTCTAATTGGGATAGGGTATGATATATTTGTATCAAATATATGGTTATAAGTTGTGAGAGTGTTTTGAATTAATAATTAGTGATTAATATATAGAGTTTTTATGAGATAATTATTAACTAAGCATTGCTATTTTTAAGCAATGGAGATTAGAAAGGAATCATATGACCCCCTAGTAACCTGATGCATGGAATTTAATATTATTGAACATAATAAACTGATATTGTGCCAATTAGGGGTATATACCTTCATATGAAACATGTATCATAATTATTTCTTCTTATGTCTGATTTTGATGATTCTAGGGAGTGAAAAATGAATTTTAACTAATTACATAGAATTACATCCATGTACTAATCTTATAGATCTTTTTTTATTTTTACCAAGTCAAGGATTTTGGGTTATGAGGATGTTATTAAGAATTCTCATACTGATTTATATATATATATTTTCCCAGTTTGGTTAGATATGATACTAAGTTGTACTTATAATGTTTTTTTTGTAATATTATTTTTATTAAAGTTTTCTGTTCACTAATTCATACATTGATTTTTAATTATATTAAAAATGTTTTTGTTGATATGTTTGTGATTCTCATGTTCATATATTTTATAAGGGTATATGGAACTAGTGTTACATTTTAACTCAACTAAATAACAAATTATATTAATGGTAAAGGGTTAATGAAAGATTCAATCCTTGAAGATATTGAAATTAATTTAATAATTTAACAAATTTCACTTAAAAGGGTCATTTCTATGTTTATCTTATTGTTTTATTAACATTAAATGATTTATTGATATCCCAAAAGACAATTAAATTTAATAAAATGATTTAATTTATCTTTATCTTATCATATTTTCATATCATTTAATGAATTAATCAAAATTTATTTATTTATGATTTAATGCCTATTAATGTTAGTTAGATAAAATGAAATCTTGTATTTTTTATCTAAATTAAAAAAATGTTGAATATATAGAATATTTATTATTTAAAGATGTTTCAGTCATTATATGAATCCATGATAATTATTTTTTTGGTGAAAATCATGTTTATAATGTTGTATATTTATTAAAATTTTCAACAAACCTTTCATAATGGATCTTAATAAAAATATGTTAAATTTTAATGACTTGTTGTGTGAATTATTTACTTACTATAAATCATTTTTAGTTAAATTTTGTATTTATTTAAAAATATTCAGCATAAAATAATGATAATAAAATATTATAATAATTTGTTTTAGTTTGGATCATAATGATTTGAGAAATTATCCCATGTTGTATAATCATGTGTATAGTATTATTTGATATTTTTAACTTTACACTTTATATAGTGGAATGTGATGTTTTTAATTTGTTTCCAAAATAAAGAATATGGTTGACATGTTTTATATTGAGGAAATTTTTATTGATTTAAAAAGGAATTTTTTAGATTTGTTTATATATTATTTTAATGGAAAATTTTAATAAATTTTGATTAAATGGTTTATATAATATAATATCTAAATTGAAACATAGCGGCCTGTTTAAATTTTAAACCTTTGAGTGTCTGGTTTATATGGAATAGTTTTCTAGTTTAATTCAACTATTATATTTAAAATTTATTTTTAAAAGATGCTTTAAATTGAGAAAATTTGATGAATAGTGAGTTTTTATTTCCTTCGAATGTGTTTTTGTGGTTATTTCTATATTTAAATATTTGTTGTTTTATGTGATATACAAGATTGTTGGGAATAATAATGGGCGTTTTTATTGCTTTGTGGTTTTTTAGTTGTTGTTTTTGGAGTAATGATGTAGTTTTGTTATTAGAGGAGATGATGTTGATGAAATTGGAAGATGATGAGGGGTTTTCATGATTTATGATATGTTTTAGTTATTAAATAGTATAGGAATTAATGTGATTCTTTCTATGTGTTGTTTTTTATCTGATATTAATGTTTTATTTAATTATTAGAATTAAATTTTCTATTTATTTTCTTGGGGTGAATAAATAAAATCAAAAAATCATAAGGAAATTTTGAATGATAATTAGAAGTAGGATTTATTGGATAATGTACTTCTGTGTTTTTAGTAGGAATTGAGTTTAAATGTTCATTGGTATTGTTTTTGTGTAACACTGCACGATTTTAGAATGTATTTTATTTAATCTAATAATGTATCTAATAACTTATGTTACACGAAAAGGAATGTAAAAATGATTCATGACCCTTCAGATGAATATTATTATGAATACAAAAATAGGAATAATTAAACTATTAAAAAATATAATAATCAATTATAAATTCATGCTTTTCAAGGGAAAATAATTAATATGATTTAATATTTAAAGGATTATTTTTCAAAGAAATTTAAAAAATGTTGTGTATTTTTACATAATAAATTTAATTGACCACTATTACAATATTATTAGGATAATATGTAATATTTAAAATTATGAACTAATATAACATGATTCATTTAATATTTAAATTATATTAAATAAATTTACACACAATTAAACTTTAAATTTTCCTTTTTTCTATAAAAAAAGTTTTTATTTGTATTTAATATTTTCATTTAAAATATAAAATAATAAATGTTATAAAATATGTTTTATAAAATGAATGTTATTTATGAATTGAAAATTTTAAAATTAACTAATGATGAATAGTTATTATATTTATGTAAGGGTCTATTTTTAGAAAAATATAAGAAAATACCATGTTCTCAAATATAATAACATTTCCTTTGATTAAATATTAACAAGGTACCTCAATATTTGATTAGTATTTATAATAAAATTACAATTATTTAATTAATAAAATAAAAAATTTCAAGGAATAAATTATATACTTGATTTTGATTTAAATTCATTCATTTTACTTAAGAAGTCAATTTTTTGAAGAAAAAAAATCCAATTTGTTGTGAGCATTTTTATTAAAAGTAATTTACACCACCTCTATAAATTGACAATTATAAAAATGTTTTACATAATTATAATAATAATATATAAATTATTAGGAAAGGAAAATTTATTTTTTAATCATATAATTATGTAACCAAATTAAAAGTTACTCTGCAAAGTAAGGGTTAAAATAGATAAAGAGTGGGTTAAACTATTGTATAAGGCTTGAAATATACCTAAATATTGTACAAATATTATTCTATGAGTGTATTCAAACCCTATTATTTCCTATATTTCAAAATTTAGTCACATTCTAGAACTTTACCCTAATGAATATATATATATATATAATATTTTAATGTAATGATTGTTTTAAATGGTATCACTCCTCTCACATATAAATGGATTCAATCACGAATAACTTCAACAAATTTTTTGAGCCACATAGATAAATAAATATCTTTCCAAATACCTAAATCTATATGTTTCCCATATCCTAGAGGTCCTAGTTTAACAAAAATAGAAAACAAACAATTCATGCTGTGTAATCCAAATGAGGATACCCAAGGAAGTAATAAAGGTCCCAATCGAGTTCTTTCATGATTTTTTCTTATTACACCTCTTTAAAATATATTATAACCATCATAATATAGTTTAATTTTTTTTAATTAATATAATTATATGTTATTATATTTAGGAAAATTCTATTTTCAACCTCCTTTCAATCTATTGGAAAAAAGAAAACATTCTATGTGTGTATGTGTGGATTATCACCTTTGAAGATGTCATATTTCATTTTTTACCTCCACCTCAGAAGGAAAGTTAAAATGAAATTTAAAATGTATAATTATAATATTTTTAAAATATTTTTTAATATTTAATGAAAAAATATAAACTACACTCATTCCCTCTCATCTGTTGGAAAATGAATATTCTGCCCGTGTGTACATGTGGAAAACCGCTTCAATGAAATTTTTCGTTTCATATTTCATGACCCTATTACATGGATGGTTATAAAATAATGGTTAATATAAAAAATAATAATTTAAAATTATTAGTACTATTTTTATTAACATGGTACCATGAACCTTTCACCATGGTCATCCAATTGATGTTTTTTGGGGGATTATGAATTCAGTAACCACAAAACATCTGAAGTAAATATAATTGCGGTGGATAAAATATCAATAATTTAAATACATGAAATAATAATAATAATAAATTAATTAACTTTAAAAAATTTATGATTAATAATAATAATTAATATAATTTTATTACACTAGATGGTAGGCATTGTACGGTGTGATTTCAGACTATTGGTAAGGGAATTATCGTTAAAAAATTAATTAAAAATTATTAAACACATCCCCTTCCATGATAGTTTTATATTACATATTCAAATTACATTATTAATTATAGTTAAATGTTTTTAATGTAATTTTTAACACTTTATAACAATTCTTATAAAGGCATAAAAATGGATTTTTTTATATTTTCCATAATGGAAATTTTTTACATTCTTTACCAAAGAGAGAAAAGAATGTTTTTTTAATGTTTACAACATGAAATAATTTTCCAACTATCATATTTTTTATTCATTATCATGATTAATTTAAAATAATCCTTGATTTTTGTAAGATAATACTATACTCATTTTTTAAGTATTTATTTTTAAGAGTTATAAATTTAAAAGTGTATATTTCCTTATTTTTATGTAATAACTTAAAGTGGTTATCATTATTATTTTAAATATATGTTTTTAAAAGTTTTTTAATGACTTTTCAATAACCCTATGTGTTTAATTCATGTTATAACTATTCTAAATTGTATCTTATTAGGGATGGTTCCATTATATCCCTCCGACATAGTTTTTGATGTTGTAGGTGTCAACTGGTTATTAGTTACTCTTATATAGTGGATGAAGTTAACTAGATATAAGTTAATCTTATGAATATTGAATTACAAAAAATCTATATAAAAATAATAAAAACCAATTAATAACATTGAATTAACTCGGTTGGTAATTCAATTTAAATGGTCATGGAAATATTTATTTTTTTATGATGTCCCAGATAACCTACACTATTATTTTTGTTCCATCATGCATGATTACGAATTTCATAAAAAAATTGGAAATCAGTTAATTTTTAGATTACGTGATTAATATATCTATATTTTTTACATGATATGTGATGAATTTATATTTAATTTCCATTTTTCAATGGACTAAAGTTATTCCCTTGTTTTTATATCATTTACTGAGAAATTTTTTAAATATGAACTTCTTAAATTTTTTAACAGAATATAAGAATGAGTAAGAACTATAGAAATATCAAATATTATATTATAATGAGTCATCTAAAGAAGAAAATTTTAATAAATTAAATGGGGGGTTTATACTTAAGATATTTATGTTCGGAAAAAAATTACACTATGTGGAAGTATCCATTTTTTATATATTTTTTTATCTAACACTCTAATACTCTAAAAATAAAAGATAATGGGAATGTGTGCTGGTGAAATACATGATATAAATTAGGTTATTATAGGTGTTTTATGTCATGGGTTATTATATTTGGGATTTGATGATGAATAATAGTTATAGGATATAGGGTTTTTCTTTTAGATGGGAAGGACCCCAAATCAATTGTGAGTTTCCATTATAGTGGGTTTATTTTTAATGTTTCTCCATAATGTGTTGGGTGATGAATCATAGTCTATTGGAAGAGTTTTATTAGGAAAAACATCATTTAATGGTTAAGAATGAGTTTATATACCAATTATACAAGAATTAGAATATGAAGGTGCTTATAGATTTTTAGAAAGGTGGATTCATTGGTTATGATATTTGAACCTACATTTTCATAATTAATTGGCTTATTTTATAACATATTAGAAGATAAAAACATGAAAGAAAAATTTATTGAGACTTATTTGTGGATGTATATTTGATAGCGGCTAAAATGATTTTTATTTTAGTGTTTGATAATTTTGAGGGACTGTGTTGAGATTATACATGGAGGGTTATTCCTATCTATTAAAAATGTTAAGGACAATACATTAAGGTGTGGGAATTTTTCAAGGTGAAGGTAGAGAGTGAGGTGGTATTTCAATGTTCATGAATGAATTCAAGACATGGTTTTTAGTTCTTCTAGATACTATATTTTGGGTAATTAAAACATTTTTATTTTAATCTTATTGTAAATCACTAATTAAAGTTACCCATGATTCATAATGTTTCTTGGTTTAATGGATTGTTTATTATTTACAATAGTGAGTCAATTGTTTTATTTTCTGTTGGTTTTGATACAATAGTTTTGTTTGTTAATTTTAGATTGTTTATATTCTATTTATATGAACATATTTCATTCATAAGAAACCATTTTTAACATTAAATTTAGTTTTAGTTTAATATGTTGTTTTTTATACTTCATAAGATTTTTGTTATCTTTTATTTGAAATTAAATAATGGTTTTGTTTTAGTATGAAATTTTATTTAAATTTAGGTTATATTATATGTAAAAAGAAAAGAAAATGATTTTTTTTCATCTATACTTAAATCTTAAATGGCTATAAAATTTTATTAATGTTTAAGAATTTAAAAATCATTATTTATTAAGATGTACTACTTTATAAAAAGATTCATCTATTTTTAATTTTATCGATATTATGAGGGGGATAAATGTTAGTAAGGTGGTTTAGTTATTGGATATTTTGATTAAATATATAATTTCTATTATCTAATTTTTCTATGTCTTTTTATAGTGAGATTATTGTCTTAAAAGTATCACATATGGATGTTAAATTTATGACATATTTTATTAGGAAATGGTTCGTGTTTAAGGAAGTTTAGTCTTCAATGTTGTATGATGTCCATTTAGTGAATGATTTTTTTTGTTTTCAATGTTCTTATGATCATGGACATGTTGTTAGAGTGTATCAATTCTACAATTAAATGTGTATATTGTGAGGACGTAGAGATTTATTTATTGTTCATTCTTTAAAAGTGATGTATTGGGAGTATTAATGGTTTAATATCTATTTGAAAGGTAGCTGACATATTTGTTATATTATATAAGTTTATTTCCTCTATTATTGTTTTCATTATTGAAGAATACTATAATGTCCCAGGATTTTTCTATATTTATTTCCCTTGAATAAGTCATATAAATTTAATAATTTGTATCACATCAAAATATAAAATCAAATGTGTCAAAACATATTAGATTAATATTATTAAGAAAATTTTATAATTATAAAATATATAGTAAAAAAATATATGTTAATCATTATGAATTCTCTTAAAAATATAATTAAGAAATCTTAAATTTAAAAATAGTTTTTTTAATAATATCCATTTTCATTATTTTTTTTCATTTAATAAAATTAAATATTTTAGATTTTGATTTTAAAAAAAATAAATATTTTTTTAATTCTTATCATTTATATTATAATAGGTTTAATGGGTGAGATTTATCTAAAATAATTGATATATATGTTAATACTGATTTCGGCTAATACTGTTATTTTTATTACACTATCATAATTCAAGAATGATATTAAAGTTTCTTTATAAAAAATTTTATATAAAAAAGTAAATAATTTTTAATTAAAATAAATAATTTAAAATATATATTGAATTTATAAACTATTGTTTAACATTTTGGGAGAATAATTAATTCATTACTCAAAAAACTATTTTAATTTTATTATGATTAAAAAAATTCATTACTTATAGAGTTGAAATATAAAAAAATGTAATTCATATTTCATATAATCATGGTCATATTACTAAAAATTTTCATATTCATTTTTATTCAACAATTAATGATTAAAAATATTAAATTTCATGACCAAGATAATGGTAAACGGGTGATTTTTAGACCAATTGTTTATTAATGTATTATAATTTATATCGAATAAATTATATTAATATATTTTATAAAATGACTATGATAATATGTTCATAAATATTAATAATTTTTTTACCAATAATTTTATTTTTAATTAATTTATTTGAATATTAATAACACATAATTTATAAAATATGGAATTCCTACAAAAATAGTTATTCTATATATTATATGTTTTAGTACATAAATTAATTTAAACATTTTTATAAAATTAATTATATTAAATTTTCCTAAATTAATTTTGAGAGTAACATTTTGTTAATATTTTTTATCTCATATTATTATTATAAAATTAATTACATAGGTAAAAACTAGTTAAAAAAGTAGAAAACCGAAAAAGGTAAAATACTAAAAACACATTAATAACGTGGAGTGAAATGGATAGTTGAGAGGATTATTTACCTAAACTATTCTTGAACGCTTTGTACACTACATTATTTTCCATTTAAAGCCTTTACATTGGAATATTTTTCTGACATTATTGTGATATAATGTGTAATTACTTGAAAGGTATTTTCTTCACTTGTAAAAGGATATCACATCCACCACCTTTCTCCACATATTACATAGATTTATATTTACCATATATCTTCATTGGTATCTTTTAAAATATATACACTTGTCCTATAATCATTTGTATTACCAAAAGATCAGGCTAACAATCCTTCATGTGTTACCAAGTGAGAACGTCCAATGGAAGAGGTAAAGTTCTCAATCAAGATCTCTTAATTCATCCCTTATTTTTTCCCTCATATACTATCTATACCTGAAATTTTTATCACCTTTGTATTATGAATATTATGAAATTTTATTATACTATTTTAATTTACATTTTCTTCTATCCCCCGAAACTACTTAGAAAATGATGATTTCATCTTGCGTAAGTGTGGATTGCAGCCTTCATGAACGACATGTTATAATTTTCTTACCCTCTTATAATGGATGTATCGTAAGTTGTATTTAATTAAAAATATAATATTAATAAAATTTATAATATTATATTCGGATTAATATTTTTATTTTATACCTCCATCACATTATAGGATGTATGATAGTGATGTGAGTGTGTACGTGCGTACTACTGCCACCACAAAATTAATATTTCATCTTCCATTACAGCCATACATGGATGACATTAAAAATGTATTAAAAATATAAATATGATATTTAAGACACTATAAATATTATATAAAGAGAATATTTTAAATTATATGAGTGGTATTAATAATAAATTTTCATTATAAACATAATCACCTTAAATTTAAATATCAAAGATCCTTTCTTAATTTGAGTACATTTTGGGAAAACCTAAAAAATAATATAAGTGTTATTATAATGGAACATTAAATTTTTTAAACCTAAAAAATTATAGACATTATGAATATTTTTTTGAAAACATTTTACTATGGTCATATTATCAAGGAAGGTTTACATAAATTGGTCAAACCACCTCATGTAACAACCATAAGTGAATAATATTTAAATAAATAAATAATGGTCATAAATATAGATTATAAAATCAAATATATATGATTTTTTAAATAAAATTTTTAATAAACATTATTATATTATTCAGTAACCTTGGCACATGAACATACAGAATCTTGTCCTAATGTAAGGCTTTTTGTATCTAAATTTATGTTTTTTGAGTTATACTATGTATACCCCCACTTATTTCATTTTTTGGTTTTTAAATTGGAGATGTATATTTTTTAAAAAATTTAAAACTAAATATATGGTATTTAAAAATATATATCTTGCTCTAACATTCATAATGTTTCTATTTGAATGATAGAGATGATGTAATAGATTTGGAAAACTCAAATCTTTATCAATATATAATGTTTGTACTTATATAAATTATTTCAAATAAATTGGGAACATTCTTCCCTATGATTTATTATATTTTAGTTTCTCTTTTACTTTTATGTATTTCTATTTACAAAATTATATCCCCATTTTAAATGTCTCTATTTTCATTTATTATGTTATTATTAGGGATTTCGTTAACTCAAGTTTCCTTTCATTAAGTTAAAATTTCATTCCTTGAGCATCATTCTTCTATGTTGGAATAATTATTTTATTTTCTACTTCATAATATATTTCATATATTACCTATGGTTAAATAGACGTTTTTAAGTTAAATATATTTTCTTGATGATTTTATTTTTCATTAAATTCAAATATTTTTCTGAATGAAATCTCATCTTCTTTAAAGACAATTTTCAACTATTTCTATGATCATTATTCGAAAATATCATATTTATTTTTAAATTTAAAAAATTTAATGTATTACTCATGTGGACTTAAAATTATAAATTACCAATTTCTAAATGGAAACATTAAAAAACTTAATTATGATTTATTTTAATTTTTTTTATTTGAAAATATTAAAAAAACCATCCATTCAAAATCAATTGTTTTTTTATCCAATTCATATATTCTTTAAAATTACTTTCAATCAATTAAATATATTTTTTTAAAGATTATTTTTTAATAATTAATCATTTCAAAATATGTTTTTCACAATTTTGACCATTATATTTAAATCTTACTCGTACCTCTAACTTTTATCAGAATGATAATAATATTTTCTTAGAACTATTTAATTTTTCTCTCACTATATGATAATACTTCCTTAAAAATTTTCAATTCCAAGTGTTAAAATGGTTTTTTCTAGATGATTTTAAATGTTGATATTTATAAAAATATATTTATAAATATATTAATATATATTTTAAAAGTAATGTTTTTATTTCTAAAATAAATTATTGTGTTTTAAAAGTATGTGATTTCTATTATTTTTAATAAAGAATTATTTTGGTTCTTTATTATTTTTAAAACAAATTTTTTTGAAAATTTATTTCTTTTATAATTTAATTTAATAAATTTATTTATGAGTTATTGTTAAAAAAATTTATGACGGAAAAATTATTTCTATCTAATGAAAAAAATTAAAGTGTTTTTTGGAATTTGTAAAAGGAATATTTCTTCTTTTGTTAATGTTATTTTTCCAATAATATTTTTGATTCCATTTTCCTCATTATATTTGAAGGAATCATTTTACTTGTGAATTATTTCTCATTAATCCCACTCAAAATTATATAATTAAATAATATTTCTGGGTGATTATATTTTGGTAAGAACTCAAATATAGTCTAGAAATAAATTAGTGTGATTCCTTATAGAAATCTTGTCAACCCTATTTTGGTTCAAAAGGTTCTTTATTATGTATTGAATTGTAGTTTTCAATTGAAACACATATATTTGTATGATTGATAGGTGGGTTTTTATATCACCCTTTTATTACCTAGCTATGATTTTTTATCTCATGGGATATGAATATTTGTCATGGACATTATCATGTTATGAATTGTTTACAAGGTGGTTCATGGTCAGATCTTGTTATGCATTGATCGTAATATTGTGTATAAAAATTATTGTATTATGATTTGTTCATAAAATTATGTGTGGACATAATAATATTATGATTTTCCACATTATGAGGAATTATAGAATCATGATTTTATTTTTTTACATGATGATTCATGGACATGATCATATATAAATTTACAAAAATGTTTACGCATGGACATAATATTATTTCTATTTGTTCAAAATATGGTTCCCATACATTCTTAATCTTAACGTTGTTCCCAATATCGTGAATTAATATTCCTATAATTATGACACATTTTTATTTAATATTTATTGTATTATAATCTATGGATCATTTTCATTATCACACACTCATATACTATTGTATGTGTTTGGTCATTTGATATTACATTACATTCTATAATGACTTTTCAATACCCTTGTTATTACATATTAATTTTAATAATATATTTATCTTCTGATCATGTTTTATCAGATTATTTTGATCTCTCCATTAATGGAATGTTGATAATTTTTCCCTTTCTGTGTGTTTGAACTAACTCTATTTTTATGTTTCCCTTCCTAGGATATAGTGAAGAGTGTATGTATTGAACGAAATGAAGTATTATTTGAATATAGATAAATGATCACAAGTATCATAAAATAATTTTCTTATATAGAAGAAACTAGAATACACTAAAACATCCACTATTGGGATTTTTTTTATTTATGAACAATAATAATTAAATAATTTAATATTTTATATGCTTATCGTGGGACATCTAACCTATTATCTAGGTCACTGTTTAATATAATTTTTTTATCACCAGGTATGGGAGTTATGGTCAATAGACATATATAAGGTTTTAAATCAAGTACTAATTTTTTTATGAATTATTTTAGTTATTATTGGGGTTAGTATGAGATACCATTAGGGAAATCCAAGGGGATTAATATAAGTGTAGAGTATTATAATAAAATTTCTTTACAGTCTTGAGTATATGGTTTTACTAAAACTTACATCCCTATTATGATACTGTAAAGTGGATGTGATTGTGGGAAAATTTAACATACAAGTAATCTTCCAAAAAAATTAGGATGAGTATCAACTTGATCATCCTTAAATTCTTGAAAAGTGGGGAAATGATTGAAAACCTAGATAAACACTCTTGAGCGATATTATTTTTTAATTCACCCACTCTTTATAAACCATTATAATGTACTTTAATATATTAAAGTTTCAAACTAATTGTAATATGATTATAGATATCTTTTATTAAAACCAAGAGTTTCATGGGTTTGGTTATACATTTAATTTATGAGTTATTCCTTCTAAAATTTTAGTTTTTATTTCACATTTATTATATAAAGTATTCTCATACATCATATTTCATTTCTATAATGTCATGGATAAATCCCATAGGAATTGTGTTAACAATTTCAGCAATAGAAAACATAGTGATTATCCAAATTATAAGTTAAAGAGGATAGAATCTAATGTGAAAAATATTAATGTTTTCATTGACCTACTATCATGAGTCATTATTAACAAATATAACCATAATAATATCCCATAATCATAAAATAAGATAACGAATGTGTTCCATGGATTATTTATCGATAAAGACTAATTAAAACTCCAAATACAAATACCAACATGTAAATAATATGGGTATAAGTATCCCTGGAAATTTATAAATGGAGAAAGTAAAGCATTGTATTTTGGAAGTATTGTCCATAGAGATCATTTTTATCAAGTTTTAGTGAAGAATATAATCCATGGAAGGAATGGTATGAATGTATAATTAATAAACTGTATGGATTTTGGAAATTATGTTTATTAAAGCCCTAATATGGGGTATACAAAAAACTATAAATCTCATAAATCTCAAAATCCAATAGAAAAATGGGAATACTATGAAAATAATACCCTTATGTTGGATAATAATAATTAAGTGGTAAATTTTATATTAATACTCTACCCTAAAAGGCTAATAAGATTATAGTCTATCTACCTTAGTATATCTAGGATGTTTTATAATAGTATCTAAACACAAACCTAATGATTTCATTTCATATTATCTGAGGAAACATCCGGTTTTCAGACTATTTTATCTGAAGTGTAATTTTATATTAATTTTCAATTTGAAAATCATTTAACTTATCCTCCAAAAATATTTAATTAGATTTTTTGAAAAAGGATTATTTCTATCTACATAGAGAAATGTATATTTTTTGGAATATGGAAATAACATTTTATTTTATCATACGATATTTTTCTAATGAAAATATTGTTATTAACATCCATTAGAATAAAATTATATTATATGGGTCATGATACCTAATAACGATTTACTATAGTGTAAATGGTTGTAGAAAAAATCTCAATATTATGCATAAGATTATTGAGGGCAAAATATATATTTCTTGAGATAGAAATTATTTTTAGTGTCTTGGAAATATTTTAAATACAATGAGATATAGTCAATAGTATTTTATAACTATAATTGTGTATAATAATTTTTTTGGAGGGTGAATGTAATGCATAATTATTTTACTAACATTCCATTAAATAAACCTACTATGTCTAATAATTTGTCTCACATTCTACGATGAACATAATAGAGAAACAATATATTATATGAGTATTGTAATGAAAATTTTATAAAAACAAAATCTATTTATGATAAAAAATCCTTTAATGAATTAGAAATATAATGAATCGGCCTTAAACATTGCATAATCTAGAATTAAATGAATAATTCACATTGAGGATCTTTTCAAGTGTAGAGTTTTAGAGAGTTATGTCATTACTATTACATTACATCTCAAAAATTACAAAGTAGACACTTCTACTCAGTTTCCATTTTTTTCCTAAAATAAAAACTCTTGAAGAAAATGAGACATGTGTAGTTCCATGTTTTAGATAGAATGAATTTTACTCGATCCCATCCTTGACCCTATTCCACTTTATGTCCTGTGAAAAATATTTCAAAACTTGGGATGAGCATAAAAAGTTCAGTAAGGGTTACACAAAGAATAAAAACTGTTATTTTTTTCAAAACAACCAGTAAAAGATGAATACTCTATCCTAAGTAATAATTTTCACCTATACAAAGTAGTAAATACTCTTCATTGATTAAAATATCAATACCTACCATTTTATAACCAAAATATTACTATAAAACCCATATAAAGAACACATAACATAAAAAGGTAACTTGTGACATAAACATACTTAAATGGAATAACCATATAGGTAACTTCCACACATATCACTAAATGGAATAGTCATACGAACAACTTCCATACCCAATGCATTGGAGGTTATAATGTAACCACCTGTCCTGGTTTATCATGACACCACCTGTCATATAGTTTATCACGAAACCACCCGTAAAATGTCCAACTACCATCATAACACATAAAATATTTCAAATATAAATATTTCACTAAAAACATTTCATTTTCAATCACAAGAAGTAATTTCAAGATATTGAAATAATCAATCCATTTTCATAAACCATTTAAAAAGAGATTTTTAAATCAAAGTGTCCCCTACCACTTTGAAGATTTTAATGGAATTATAATTTTAAAACATTAATGTCCATATAAATAAATACTCAAAACAATTTTTAAAACATGGACATTAAAGATAAATATTTAGAATAATAAATCTCTAAATCATTTAAAATGATATTTTAGTTAAAGAGTTTTTAACAAAATGAGAGACCCTAGAATAAAAATAATTGAGGAATAACATTCATTCAAAACTTTATAATTTCATTATAATAAAGGTATTAATGATATAATATGAAAAAGGACAGTATATACACCATATAAGAGTGAATTGGTGCATAACAACAATGAAGTCTCAATGGAAATGTAAATTGAGATGAAATCCCTTATGAAGACAGTATCCTTAAATTAAGGATAAATAAATCACATAATTATGTGTGAAAAATATAAATACACCCAATATAAGTGGATATTAAGTGTTAATCAATCAGAGGTCATTCAAACATATTCATAGGATGACATATTCATGAAGTACAAGTTTAACCCAAAGAATTGAAATTTCCCTTGCAAACATTCGAAAGCCTAACGACATCACTTTAAAATTCAGAAAATTATTTGATGATATAAAAAGGTTATCTCATCACTTGGAAATAAAATTTACATTAATAAGGATATATAATAACATATCCCAACATAATAATATGTATATTAAAAGACATAACAAAATAAAGCCTTTTTAAAAGAAGAGGGTAAAAGGTTCCCTTACCGATTTGGTAACTTAAAAAACATATGCTACATGAAAGAAGGATCATACAATGAAGATTTAAACAGTAATTAATGAAATTATATTACACAAAGAGTAAAATCATGGGATGTAAATACACCACACAAAAATAAATAGTGTAAAATATAGCATGAATCTCACAAGAATAAAAAGTGAGATGAAACCCTTTACCATGTTGTAATCAACTGAGTCGTATGACCAAAAGTTAATAACCACCAAATGATTCAAATAATACCATGAATATAAATTGAATCATGATAATATATATCAAATGTAATTACACAATACACCACATGCAATAAATTAGTGGCAAATAATGGGAATCTCACAAAATTAAAAGTGAGATAAGAAATCCCTTACCTTGTTGTCTGACTTGACTAGTTCATTCTTTAATCTCCTGAATAATAAACTAAATTTAATTTATACTTGATTAAAAAACTTTTTAAAATTTATTATTATTTTTATATCAATTATTAACATGTTATAAACATTATGTAATCATTTAAGTTAATAATGGTTGTTTTGTAGATATTTGGTACTTGAGTCAAAACTGAACTTCTTATAATTACAAATTGTTCATGTGGTCAAACATCCATTATCTCCAAAATTATATTAATTATTTACATATAATATATATAATATATATCCAGTATATCTATGTATTTTTAATAGTACATAACATTTTAAGATAAGAAATTAAATGCACCGTTCATGGAGACGGTAAGACGTATGTACGCATGAATGCTACTTTCATTTCTATTTCTTATTTTAATGGAATTAAAACATATTGATAAATAGGTATACTATAATTACAGTATAATATCATATATACTATCAATAAATCTATCCTTTATACATCCCACTTCTGGCATGAACGAGTCATATCATTTTGAGGGTGCAGTAGTATGCACTTCCTCAAACGAAATTATCGCGTTTACCTATAATGGAAACCATAAAGGTATGATATAAATGAAATATAATGATTTATAAAGAAAACATAAACTTTATATATATCATATATAAATTAATTTTCATCTTATTGGCCACAATTGTAGGTGGTAGGAGGTAATCGAACAATCATCGTTTTGTGAGGCGTTAGTTTGCCATCCATAGAAACAACATGTTCTTTAAACATTAGATGGAGGTGTGTGTAAGTGTAGTTCTAATAATAACCATAAAAACATCCTAGTTTATTGCGTATTCTGGTTTTGTTATAAAATATATGAATAAAAATATATTAGGGGTTGGAGAATTAATATAAAACCAAATAAAACAAAAGAAATTAATAGAAACTGTTACCATTAATTTGGGTAACTTTCTTTGGTTTGAACCAAAGGGACTTCTTAAAGTGCCTTATGCGTTAGTTAAGGCTTATAGAAAGAGAAGAGGGATGTAGGGAGATTAATTGGGTAGAGGTGTGATGAGCCAAAATTCTTGAGAGGTGTGGGGAATTGGTTAGAAGTGGTGTCCTTTTATAAGGGGGAGGAGGGGCTCCTTAGGAAAGTTTGAAACAATTATTTTATTATAAATTTATCTTCGGTTTCAAGAAGTTTAGAAAAAAATTAAAGTAGAATATAAGATGACTCAAGGTCGAAATAAAATTATCCAATAAGAATTGGTCAGGTTTTGAATATTATTTTAATATTTATAATCTAATTTATTTTAATCATTTATTAATGAGGTAAATAATGCATCATTATTGTGTCATATATAATTTAACTTATTTGATGTCTAAAAATTATAATAAAAATACAATGATTTAGGAAATATTTTTAGCTTTACAATGAATATTTATAGTCAAAAAGATGACTTATATAACTCCATGTAAAAATTTATTTACTAAAAGATATTTGTTTATGTCATTTTTGCCTTTACCTTAAGTTATTTTAAATAAATTGTCATTATCATTCATAAGTGGCTCCATGGGATCCCAAAATCGACCCAAGGATGCCCATGGTCGGCCATTACTCATCCAATAAGGTTAAGAGAAGTGTTAAGGTAATTTTTTATTATTATGATATTCTTTTTACCTTGAATTGCCATATTTACCTATAACCGCAGTAAATAAAAGTCAAAAGTTACTATTCATCAAAAATTATTTTCATTTTATTGAACCACATTTTACTTAATAATAACAAACACGTATGTCAGATTTTCAAAATTCATTTCACAAAAGCATTAAAATTTTATTTAAATGAAGAAATCAGTTTTTGAACTACTACTAAGTGGTTTCACTATTCATCAAAAATTAATGTTTTTCCGAAAAATACCAAAAATTCAGCCTAAGATATATTTGATATTCCGAATTCAAAAATGGTGTAAATTTTACCAAATTAAAAACATATAAGTTTCATTAATTAATTCAAAATTAATTCCTGTTGTCAAAACAAATAGAGTGTTTTTAAGAAACGATGACCATCAAAATATTGACACTTGTTTATGTCCAATTTCAAAGTGAAATTAATTTCAATGACCAACATTGGATTAAATGGTAAAAATATAATTTAATTAAACTTTAAATCCAATTAAAAATATAATATAACCATATAAATAAATTATATTAAAAGTAGGTTTTGAATTAAAATACAGTATTTTTCACTATTCATAAAAAAACATTATCAGAAAAATACCAAAAAAATTACCCAAAGTAAATTTTGATATTCTGATTCTAAAAAAAGAATTTTATTTTTTCAAATAGATTATATAAAAGTTACCACAACTATATTTAAAGAGGGTTCACCATTAAAAGGTGGTAAATTGACTTTTTAATGCATATTAGAATATTTGTGCTTAAAATTCAATTCATTCACATTTTAAGCCACTAAATTTTATTAGATAAATGTAAAAACATTTAAAAAACATATATAATAATATTTTAGTTAGTTCTATCCATTCTCTCCAATATAACTACAATGCATTAACTACCATTTAAAATAATAATATTATATTATTAGTGTGCAATGTAAGATTTCAAAGAAACCCGTTGTTGCGTATCGGGTACGCCATCAAACACAACATCCCTTTTTAATTAAAATTAATATTTAATCTAAAAAATATTCGTAAATATAAAAATGTCATGTTCTGTATTTACCTAGGATGTTACATCCTTCCCCCATTTTGGAAATTACGTCCTCACAATTTTAAAATTGGGCTCAGAAACATCATTTAAAGTCCCACATCAGAAAAAGAGTCAATATAACTATCATTTTAAAATAAAAAAAAGAAACACAATGTTTACCCGAGATAACTTATACAAGGATTCCATGTAGGAAAATAATGATATAGAAGAGAAAACAAACTATCAATTTTGGATGGAGAGTGATAGAAATCATGATTAAGAGAAAGTTAACCAACAGAAAATCACAAACTTGTGATGTGTTAAGCTGTCTTTGATTACCTAGTAGGAAACATAAACTGAAAACGTTTTTTTATTTTAGGTTCATTTTTATAATTTTAGGAATTAATTTACTACATAGAATAAGAATATAAGAAAATATATTTACCTTCAATTAGAGTTTCAGCCTTTAATAAGTTTTTACCAAAAACTAATTTTTTCTCCAAACAAAGAGCATTCAAAAAGACTTAGTCACATTAAAAGCACAAGAATAAACTTATAGAGAATCAAATAATCCAAAAAAAGTTATATATTTCTCCTATCCTTAGACATTAACCCAAACCAAAAATAACTAGTATGATATCATATAATCCCCAAAAGGTTAATCCTTTATAAAAGAAATTACTACTCTTCATCTACAAAATTCACTAAAAATTACCCAAAGTTCAATAAAGACTATTCAATATACCATTGTCTGTAAAATTATTCAAAATAACCTAAACTATGATTGTAACCCAAAACGCAAAAGGATTAGTCACATAGTATTCTACTATAAATCTTAAGATTTATATCCAAATAAAAACTGACTAATCTTAAAGTCTCATACTGAAGTGTAATTAACCAAATCACATATTCTCTATGATAGGTTAACTATTTCCATAAAAAACCAAAATCACCATATGTCCATAATAAAAACATATATTCTACCAAAATGAAATTCCACCATTACTCATCTACAGAAAAGATAAGTATTCCTTGAATAACATTTTCATATATCAAACTTCAAGGTTTCACATACTATAAAAAGTCTTCCAATATATTCCCATAATCAAAAGAGCCTTAATACTTTTAAGTATTTCATCATATTAAAATCTACTATAACAATTGAATCCATTATATGTTGACTTCTTACTCATTAAACATTCTTGATGATCCATTAACCATTCTTTACCAACTTATTCTGAAATAATTCTTTCTTACAAACTAAATCATGAATCATATCCTAAGTTTCAATAATGTCAAAACATATGTAATAAAATAATCCATACCTTTCATTGGTCATTTTCAGTTTCTTAATACTCAATTGGAATGACATTAGGTATTGGTAAACATATATTTGTATGAGCCTAGTGATCCCATTCTCAAAACATCTTCGTAGGAGATCTGTTTTTATAATGACAATACACACCACATTTAAAACATTCAATTGATACCTCAAAAATAGCTTACTTCCCTTTCCTAGAGTCAACTAGTTGCTTCCTTTTTCCATGGAAGCTTCTTGCTTTATGACCTACATTCCCACATCTATAGAATCTTCCTGTCCCTTTGAAGAATTTTCCTAGTTGTTTCTTTCCACATCCTTGACACATAGGTTTTTGAACATACTTAACATTATGATTATTACCTGAACATCCATAGGGATTTGTTTATCTCATATACGATGTCTTCTAAAAATCCCCAAGGTTCAGGTTCTCAATCATGACTCTATATAGTTATTTTATAAGAACAACAAGATTCCTCATTGCATCTCCCATTTCATTCAGTTTCTTATTCAGAAAGCCATCACATTTTTCTTCACATCTACGGTTACTTTGCTGCCTGCTAGATCCATCTATTTACTAAGGCCCAAAAGGCTAGTGTGAGTATATCATCATATAATATCTTATGATGAGGGTAAATAAAAATATATACTTATTCATGTTATCTTGAAATCATTAAAAATAACTACAACTCATTATAATATGTTTACCATTATGGTTTTGTCACTTATGATTAGATAACACCCTAACCTCTAAAGTTATCTAAACCGACCTCTAATACCAACTATAAGGACCCAACCTTAAACATTTCATATTATTTAATTAAATAAATAATTCACATTAATGATCTTTTCATGTTTATACTTTTCGAGAGTTAGGTTATTACTATTACATTACATCTCAAAAATTACAAAGTAGACACTTCTACTCAGTTTCCATTTTTTTCATAAAATAAAAAACTCATGAAGAAAATTAGACATGTCTAGATCCATGTTTTAGATAGCATGAATTTTCCTTGATCCCATCCTTGAACCTATTATACTTTATGTCCTATGAAAAACATTTCAAAAACGTGGGATGAGCATACAAATCTCAGTAAGGGATACACAAAGAAGGAAAACTGTTAGTTTTTTTCAGAACAACAAGTAAACCATGAATACTTTATCATAAATAATACTTCTCACCTTTACGAAGTAGTAAATACTATTTTTTGAATAAAAGATCAATACTTACCAATTTTTAACCAAAAGATTACCATAAAACCCATGTAAATAACACATAACATAAAAAAGGTAACTTGGGACATAAACATACATAAATGGAATAACCATACGGTCGAATTCCACACATATCACTAAATGGAAGAGCCATATGGCTGACTTCCATACCCAATGCATTGGAGGTTATAACGTACCCACCCATCCAGGTTTATCACGACACCACCAATCATATGGTTATCACGTAACCACCCATAAAATGTCCAAGTACCATCATAACACATAAAATATAGAAAATATATGAATTTCACTAATAACATTTCATTTGCAAACACCAGAAGTAATTTCATGATATTGAAATAATCAATCCATTTTCATAATCCGTTTAAAAATAGATTTTTGAATCATAGTGTCCCATACCAATTTGAATATTTTAATGGAATTATAAATTTAAGAAATTAATGTATATATAAATAAATACTCAAACCATTTTTAAAACACATACATTAAAGTTAAATACTTAGAATAATAAATTTTTAAAAAATTTAAAATGATATTTTTGTTAGAGTTTTTAACAAAATGACAGACTCTTGAATACAAATAATTGAGGAATATAATTTTATCAGAACTATATAATATCATGAGAAAAAAAGAATTCATGATATAATATGACAATGGACATTATATACACCATATAAGAGTGAATAGGTGCATAACAACAATGAAGTCTCAATAGAAGTGTAAATTTAGATGAAATCCCATATAAAGATGGTATCCATAAATTAAGGAAAAATCAATCCCATAATTATGTGTGAAAAATATAAATACACCCAATATAAGTGGATATTTATTGTAAAAAAATCAGAGGTCATTCACACATATTCATAGGATGAAATATTCAAGAAGTTCAAGTTTAACCCAAAGAATTGAAATTGGCTTAAGAAGTTCCCTTGCAAAAATTTGAAAGCCTAACGACGTCACATTAAAATTAAGAAAATGAGTTGATTAGATAAAAAGGGTATCTCATCACTTGGACATAAAATTTACATCAATAATTTTTTAGAATAACATATCCCAACATAATAATATGTAAATTAAAAGACATAACAAAAATAATACTTTTAAAAAGATGAGGGTGAAAGGTTCCCTTACCGATTTGGTAACTTACAAAACATACGCAACATGAAAGAAGGATCATACAATGAAGATGTAAATACTCATAAATGACAGTATATTAAAAAAAGAGTAAAATCATGTGCAGTACATACACCACACAAAAGGAAATAGTGGCAAATATAGCATGAATCTCAAAGGAATAAAAAGTGAGATGAAACCCTTTACCACATTGTAATCAACTGAGTTGTATGACCAAAAGTTAATAACCACTAAATTATTCAAAAAATACCATGAATATAAAGAGAATCATGATAATATATATCAAATGGTAGTACACAATACACCATATGCAATATATTTGTGGTGACCAATGGAAATCTCACAGAATTAAAAGTGAGATAAGAGATCCCTTACCTCATTGTCCGACTTGACCCGTTCGTTCTTTAATATCTTGAATAATATAATAAAGATAATTTATAATTGATTAAGAACACTTTTCATGTTTACTATTATTTTTATATCAATTATTACCATGTTATAAACATTCAGTAATCATTTAAGTTAATAATGGTCGTTTTGTCGATATTTGGTACTTGAGTCAAAAATGAACTACTTATAATTACAAATTGTTCATGTGGTCAAACATACATTATCTTTAGAATTATATTCATTATTTAGATATCATATATATCATATATACCCAGTATATATATGTATTTAAAATATTACATTACATTTGAAGATAAGAAATGAAATGCACCATTCATGGAGAGGGTAAGGCGTACGTACGCATGAACGCTACTTTCATTTTAATTTCTTATTTTAATGGAATTAAAACATAATTATACATATTTATATTATAATTAAAGTATAATATCATATATAATATCATTAAATATATCCTTTATACATCCCACATGTTGCATGAACGAGTTATATCACTTTGAGGGGGCGGTAGTCAGCACTTCCTCAAATGAAATTATCACATTTACCCATAATGGAAACAATAAAGGTATGATATAAATAAAAAATACAGAATCATAAAGAAAACATAAACATAATATATGTCATATGTAAATTCATTTACATCTTAATGGCCACCATTGTAGGTGGTATGAGATAATCGAACAATCATCGTTTTGTGATGCGTTAGTTTTCCATCCACAGAAACAACATGTTTTTTACCCATTATATGGAGGTGTGTGTAAGTGTAGTTCGAATACCTCTCATAAAAACATCATAGTATATTGTGTATACTGGTTTTTTTATTAAATAAATGAATAAAAAGAGTGTAGGGGGTTGGAAAATTAAAATAAAACAAAATTAAACAAAAGAATTTAAGAGAACTCGTTACCTTTAATTTGGGTAACTTTCTTTGGTTTGAATCAAAAGGACTTCTTAAAGTGCCTTATACCTACGATAATTCTTATAGGAAGAGGATAGGGATGAAGGAAGCTTAATTTGGTATAGGTATGATGAGGAAAAATGTTTGAGAGGTGTGGGGAATTGGTTAGAAGTGGTGTCTTTTTATAAGGGGGAGGAGGGGCTCTTTAGGAAAGTTTGAAACAATTATATTATTATAAACATATATTCAGTTTCAAAAGGTCAATAAATAATTATATTCAAATATAATATGACTCATGGTATAAATAAAATCATCCAATAAAAATTGGATAGGTGTTGGATATTATTTTAGTATTTATAATCTAATTTATTTAAATCATTTATTAATGAGGTAAATACTGCATCATTATTATGTCATATATAATTTAATTTATTTGATGTCTAAAAATTATAATAAAAATACCATGATATATTAAATATTCTTATATTTACAATGAATATATATAGTCTAATATATGACTTATATAACCCCATGTAAAAATTGATTTACTAAAAGATATTTTTTTATGTCATTTTGCCTTTACTTTATGTTAATTAAAATAAAGTGTCATTATCATTCATAAGTGGATCCATGGGGTCTGAAAATAAACCCAAGGATTCCCATGGTCAGACATTACTCATCCAATAAGGTTATGACAAGTGTTAAGGTAATTTTATATTATTATGATATTCTTTTTACCTTGAATTGCCCTATTTACCTTTAACTGCGGTAAATAAAAGTCAAAAGCTGTTGTTCACAAAAAACTACTTTCATCTTATTGAACCACATTATACTTAATAATAACAACCATTTATGTTGGATTTTATAAATTCAACTCACAGAAGTAGTAAAATTTCATTTAAATTGAAAACTCAGTTTTTGAACTAATACTAAGTGGTTTCACTATTCATCAAAAGTTGAAGTTTTTCAGAAAAATACCAAAAATTTATCCTAATCTATATTTGACATTCTGAATTCAAAAATGATGTCTATTTTACGAAATTAAAAACATAGAAGATTCATTAATTAATTTAAAATTAATTCCTATTGTCAAACCAAATAGCGTGTTTTTAAGAAACAATAACTATCAAAAGATTGACACTTGTTTATGTCTAATTTCAAAGTGAAATTAATTTCAATGACCAAAATTGGATTAAATGGTAAAAATATAATTTAATTACACTTTAAAACCAATTAATATGATAATTTAACCATATAAATTAATTAGATTAAAAGTCAGTTTTGAATTAAAATACAGAATTTTTCACTATTCATAAAAAAAAAACTTTATCAGAAAAATACCAAAAATTTACCCAAAGTAAATTTTGAAATCCTGATTCTAAAAAAGAATTTTATTTTGTCAAATAGATCATATAAAAGTTACCAAAACTGTTTTTAGGTGGTTTTTCTATTAAAAGTCCATAAATGGACCTTTTAAATAATATTAGATTATTTGTGCTTAAAATTCGATTCATTCACATTTTAAGCCACTAACTTTTATTGGATAAATTTAAAAACATTTAACAAAAATATATAATCATATTTTAGTTAGTTCTATTCATTCCCACCAATACAACCGCTATGCCTTAACAACCATTTAAAATAATAATATTATATTATTAGTGTGCAACGTAAGATTTAAAAGAAACATGTTGTTGTGTAACGGGTATTCCATCAAGCATAGCATCCCCTTTGAATTAAAATTATTATTTAATTAAAAAATATTAGTAAATATGAAAATTTCATGTTTTTTATTTACTTGGGAAGTTACATCCTTCCCCCCATTTGGAAATTGCATCCTCTCAATATTAAAATTGGGTTCAGAAACATCATTTAAAGTCCCACATCTGAAAAAGAGTCAATAAAACTATCACTTTAAAAGAAAAAATATAAACACAAAGTTTACTCGAGATAACTTATCTTAGGATTCCATGTATGAAAACATGGATATGAAAGTGAAACAAAACCGTCAATTTCAGATGGAGAGTGATTGAAATCACGATTAAGAGAAAGTTAACCAATAGAAAATCACAAACCTGTGATGTGTTAAGCAATCTTTGATTACCCAGTAGGAAACGTAAACTGACAACATTTTTTTTTGTTTTAACGTCCTTTTCATAATTTGGGGAATTCATTTACTACATAGAATAAAAACATAAGAAAATATATTTACCTTCAAGTAGAGTTTCAACCTTTAATATGTTTTTACCAAAAAACTAATATTTTCTCCAAACAAAGAGAATTCAAAAAGACTTAGTCACATCAAAAGCATAAGAATCAACTTCTAGAGAATCACATAATCCACAAAAAATATATATATTTTCCCTGTCATTAGACATTAACTAAAACCAAAAATGGTTAGTACGAGATCATATAATTCCCAAAAAAGGATAATCCTTTATAAAAAGAAATAATACTCTTAATCTCCAAAATGCAACAAAAAGTACCCAATGTTCAATAAAGACCATTCAATATACCATTGTCCTTAAAATTATTCAAAATAACCCAAACTAAGATTGTAACCCAAAAATCAGAAGTATTTAGTCACATAGTCTTCCACTGTAAATATTAAAATTTATCTCCAAATAAAAATTTACTACTCTTAAAGTCTCATGCTGAAGTGTAATTAACCAAATCAGATATTCTCTATGATAGGTTAATCATTTCCATAAAAAACCCAAATGACCATATGTTCATAATAAAAACATAGATTCTCCCAAAATAAAATTCCACCATTACTCATCAAAATAAAAGATAATCATTCCTTGAATATCATTTTCATATATCAAAATTCTGGGTTACAAATACTATAAAAAGTCATCCAATATAATCCCATCATCAAAAGAGCCTTAATACTTTTAAGTATTTCCCCATATTAATATATACCGTAACTCTTGAATCCCTTATATATTGACTTCTTACTCATTCAACATTCTTGATGATCCATTAAGCATTTTTTACCAACATATTCTGAAATACTTCTTTTCTACAAAAAAAATCATGAATCATATCCTACGATTCAATAATATCAAAACATATGTTTATAAATAATCCACACCTTTCATTGGTCTTTGTCAGTTTCTTCATCCTCAATTGGAATGGATTTAGGTATTGGTAAACATATATTTTTATGATCCTAGTGATCCCATTCACAAAACGTCTTCGTAAGACATCTACTTATATAATGACAATGCACACTACATTTAAAACATTCAATTTATCCATCAAAAATAAATTATTTCCCTTTTCTAGAATAAACTGGATTCTTCCTTTTTCCATGTAGGTTTCTTGCTTTATGACCATCATTCCCACATCTATAGCATCTTCCGGTCCCTTTGAAGCATTTTCCTAGGTGTTTCTCTCCACATCCTTGACACATAGGTTTTTGAACATACTTACCTTTATGATTATTATGTGAACGCCCATAGGGATTCGTTTCTCACATATATGATGCCTTATAAAAATCACCAAGGATCAGTTTTTCAATCATGAATCTAGACAATTGGTTGAGAAGAACCACAAAAGTCCTCATTGCAGCTCCCATTTCATTCGTTTGCTCGTTCAGAAAACTGTCACTGTTTTTTTCACGTCCAATGTTACTTTGGTGCCGACTAGATCCAACCATTTACTAAATCCAAAAAGGTTAGTGTGAGTATATCATCATATAATATCTTATGATGAGGGTACATACTAATAAATACTAATTCATGTTATCTTAAACTAATTAAAAATAACTACGAATATTTCTAATATATTAATCATTATGGTTATGTCACGTATGCTAAAATAACACCCTAACCTCTAAATTTATCTAAACCGACCACCAATACCAACTATATGGACCTGACCTTAAACATTGCATATGTAACGTCCCAGATCCGGGTGCCACACAACGAGTTCCCAGAACCCGGTTGGTCAAATGACCTGAATCGAATTTCCCCAAACGCTAGAGGCATTCTACTAGCAGAAAGGGCATAGGACTGATAGTGGGGAAACTATTCCCTCATTTGTCAAACTGTAGCGCAGCAGAACAAAATATAAACATACAAAAGTGGGAGCAGTAAATAATATGGACCTGAAATGGAAAATAGAAATGAACTAAAAGATAACCAACAATCATATATATGATGATGCAATATGTCTCTAATTCTATGAATGCATCCAAAATAGGATACACTGAAATCTGATATAGTGCAGCACAAGGTACAAAGTACAGCAAAACAAAACTAAAGCAGTGCAACAGGAACGCAGTAGCATTGCAAGCCTATGCTCGGTCCCATGCTCTCCTACTCCTCTGCAACAATCATATACCTATGTAGTGACCCTTTCCCTAATCAACACCTACAACAATATAATCTGTTTGGGCCCAAGACCAGGCCCAAACAGGGTGTGAGAAAAAAATCCCATTAAGCCACCACCTAAATGCATGTGCCCAACTGTCAGTGAAAATGTGCAACAACAGTGTGCAATAATGAAATGCAGTATACTAGGATGTACTCAAAAGTAACTATTCCTAACAGTTACATTCCCATTTTAATAATTATTTAACAATTCAATATAATCAAATTGAGAGTTTTCCAAGACTCGGCCTCGACCGACGATCTCCTATACTAGTGCCACAGAAGAAACCACAACAGGATATCTAACAAGAAAAAGGTAATAATAATACCAAGAATGTGCTTTAATTTGGAAGGTACAACATAAGAAATCACCATAGTGAATATTCAAAGTAAAAATTGTCCTCAGACATGAAAATCCTTAACCTCAGGAAAACAGAAAAAAAACCCTCAGGTGGATGCCCTCAGGAATAAAGAATATTGACCTCAGGCGTAAGAACCGTTTCCCTCAGGCTAAACAAAACCTTTCCCTCATGCTAAAAAAACACTACCCTCAGGCATAAGAAACGTTTCCCTCAGCATAACAAACCTTTCCCTCATGCTTAACAAAACCATATCCTCAGGATGAACAGAACCTTGCCCTCAGTCTAAATAGAACCTTGCTCTCAGGGTAAACAGAACCTTCCTCTCAGGTATTCCAGAGGAAAAGAAAGTAATCGGGCCGAGCCCAAACCATAAGAAAGAAATTTCTATATGTTTTCTCTCAAGAAAACTCAAAACATGCTATAATCATGGTATACACACGGGTATCCTGGCCAAATGGATAAACAAGGGAAACACACCCTTGGGGTGGCCCTGGATCAAACCAAAGATCCCGAACAACAGTTTAAAATTATTTATTATATTACCTATGAAATTATAATTATCTCAATAGTCAAAGTCTCAGTCACACGACATACAAACTTGGGAATGTGTCACAATGGTACACAAAATCAACTCATCAGTTGGAATTAAACACAAGACCACCTACATCGATCTCCTCTGATCGATATACATGAATGGAACCTCCTGAAACAACCAAGAAAGGCGTAGCTCTGAGATAACTGATTACTCGGTAAAACCTAAATAACATCCATTAGGGAAAGAATTTGAAGGAAAGGTTCCAGAAGAGAGAATATCTTACCTGCGCAGTTCAAATGAGACCGATGGTGAAAGAATCAGAGGCCCAGTGAGTGATCAGAAGCTCCTTCAAGTCTTGGCCTCCTCTCCCGCTGTTCCTGGGGAGCCCTCTGCCACCTCTACTGAATGAGGAGGCTAATGCCTATTTTTAATGAAAAAAACTACACTTTGTATATTCTCAAGTACACGACGTGTACTATTTTTGTTAATTGTTCCTCTAGTGGATACATTCCACCACCTCACTGTTCATCTACTGACTGATTACATGACATGTATTACTAAGTACATGACGTGTAGCTAGTTTTTTACACCCTTAATCACCGACAAGACCACACACCATGTATTCTCATCCAAAATAGCCATGGTACACGACGTGTGTACAATAGTACATGATGTGTAGTTAGTTTTTACACCCAAGATTACAAGCCCTATATTCGCATCCCACACGGCCGAAGTACATGGCGTGTGTACAAAAGTACACGACATGTACCAATAAGTTTTGGAGTTTTCCCCACTTCACTTGTTTTCTAAAAAAACTTAAGGAAAAGGAAAATAAGAAACACGTACCTCAAGAATAAGAACTGGGTTCTTACAAAATTCCCCCGTTAAAGAAATTTGTCTCCGAATTGCCCTTCCTAGGTTGGTGACGATAAAGCTGAGAACAATTCTGGACACTGAGCACATACGTCGGTCTCCCGCTCCCAAGTTTCGTCCTACATTTGGCCATACTGCCATATCACCCGTATGAGAGGAACTGATTGGCCTTGGAGAACCTTCGTGCTCCTATTCACAATACGAATCTGATGCTCCTCAATGGATGCATCAACCTGAAGTTCAACCTCCTCAGGCTGAAAGACATGATACGAGTCCGAGTGATAACGGCACAACTGAGATACGTGAAAGACATCGTGCATGACCCAGTACCTCTGTGGTAACTGCAACCGATAGTCAACCAGCCCAACTCTCTCTAGAATCTCAAACGGCCCTACATACCCCGGTGAAAGTTTACCCTATCTCTTGAATCGCCTATGTCCCATCCTCGGTGAAACACGCAAGAAAACTTGATCCCTGACCATGATCTCCAAGGATCATCTACGGTGATAAATATAAGATTTATGATGAGACTATGCAATAGCCATCTGCTTCTGAATCGACTGGACCTGCTCTAAAGTCTCCTGAACGAGATGTGGTCCCAGTAAATCTGCCTCACCTACCTCTAACCAGCACAAGGGGAATCGACATAACCTACCATATAAAGCCTTGTAAGGTTCCATCTCAATAGTTTCATGAAAACTATTATTATAGGAAAACTTGACCAGGTGTATGTAATTCTCTCAAGAGCCCAAAAAGTTCATGACGTATGCATGCATCATTTCCTCTAGCACTAATATTGTATGATATGACTGGACATCAGTCTAAGGGTGGTAAGTTGTGCTCAGAAGCACCTGTATACCCTGTGCCCTCTGAAAACTCTGCCAGAAACGAAATGTAAAATAGGAATCCCGATCTGAAATGATAGAATGAGGGACCCCATGAAGACGTACTACCTCTCAGATATATAACTTCCCAAGATTGTCAACAAACAAGGTCTCCTTGATCGACAAAAAGTGAACTACCTTCGTAAGTCTGTCCAAAACAACCCATACAACATCATTTCCTTGAGGTGACCTCGGAAACACGGTTACGAAGTCCATCACAACATCATCCCATTTACACTCTAGAATGGGTAACTATTGTAACCGTCTGGTTGGCCTCTAATGCTCTGCCTTCACTTGCTGACAAGTGGAACATCTCGTAACAAAACTGTCTACCTCTATTTTCATACTCAGACACCAATACTGACGTCTCAAGTCATGATACATTTTGGTAACTCCAGGATGCACTTCCCAAGCTGAATCATGAAATTATTGCATCAACTCCTCGCGTATATCCCCTATAACCCACAATCTTCCATGGATATGAAATACCTCGTCATTGCCTATCGTCCAACTAGGAGGAGGGTCCTCACTTTACACCGACTTCCATAGAACAAGACGTTTTGAATCTCATAGATGTCTCATCCCTACTCTATCTAGGAGGGTAGAAGTCATAGTTAAGGATGAACGATAGGTTCGCCCCTAACTATCATCCACCTCCAAATGAATCTCAGAGAACAAATCCATAACCTGCCACTCACCACTGGCCTCCTGCAGTTCATGTATCTGAGTCTTCCTACTTAGTGAATCAGCTACTGCATTACCCTTAGTAGGTGTATAGGCAAGCACAAAGTCGAAGGACTAAAGGTATTCAACCCACCTTTGCTGTCTCAAATTCAAGTTACACTGGGTAGAGATGTATTTAAGATTTTTGTGGTCTGTAAACAACACAAAATGATCTCCCAAGAGATAATGTCTCTAATAACGTAATTCATGAACAAATGCAGCTAACTAGAGATCAAGTGTTGGGTAATTCCTCTCATGTGGCCTTAATTTCTGAGACCTGTACGCAACTACTCGATCGCCATGCATCAACCCTGCACCCACCCGAATACCTGATGCATCACAGTAAACTGTATAGCTCTTCCCTTTCTCTGGAAGTATCAGGACTGGTGTTGATGTCAAACTTCCCTTCAGCTTTTGAAAGGCTATCTCATAAGCTCCTGACCAAACGAACTTCATACCCTTCTTAGTCAAACTCTTAAACGATGTTGCTATGTGGGAGAAGTCTTATATAAAGTGCCTATAGTAACCAGACAACCCCAAGATACATCATATTTCAAACAAGTTCTTAGGATACTCCTAGGAATATACTTATCTCACTTTCTCTAGGTCTACCACATCTCCTGCCTCTGAGATAATATGACCCCGGAAGTGAATCTGGTCCATCCAAAAGTGGCACATTGAGAGCTTGGCATATAACTGATGCTCTCTCAGTGTACTCAATACGATCTCAAGATGGGTGGCATGGTCGTGTTGAGTGTGAGAGTACACCCAGATATCTTCCATGAAGACTACCACAAAAGAATCCAGATATGGGTGGAACACACGATTCATCAGAGCCATGAAAACTGCTGGTGCATTTGTGAGTCCGAATGGCACGACCAAGTAATCATATAGACCATATCTACTCTGAAAGGTTGTAAGTGGTATGTCTGATGGTCTAACACATAACTGATGATATTCGGACCTCAATTCAATCATTGAGAAAACTCATGCTCCTCAAAGTTGATCAAAAAGATCATCAACCCCTGGTAGGGGAGATCAGTTATTAACCGTCAACTAGTTCAGTTTCTGATAATCCACGTAGAGTCTGAGGGTACCATTTGCCTTCATAGCAAAAAGTATAGGTGAACCCCAGGGAGAAATACTGGGTCAGATAAAACCCTTGGCTTGTAACTCCTCTAACTACCTCTTGAGCTCTTGCAATTCTGGCGTAGTCATTTTATAAGGAGAAATGGACACCGGTGCCGCTCCTGGCCCTAGCTCAATAAATAAATCCACCTCTCACTCTGGAGGTAGACCTGAAAATTCGTCTGGGAAGAAATACCTGAAAGGATTAACCACTGGAGGGAAATCCTTCTGGAAAGTTTCCCGATCATCCAGATATAAACTCTAAATATGTTCTGTCACTCCACCTCTCCCACAATGCTTGGGTCCAGCTCAGCTCACCTGGACATCCCATTCACCCTTGTATAGAAAGCCCTCTGGTGACATGAAACTCACCCTGCGATGATAGAAATTCACAAAGGCTTGAAAGGGTTCCAACCAGTTCATCCTGAGAATGATATCATAGGTTGTCATCTCTAAGACATAGAGGTCCCATAGAAAGTGACACACACCAACCACTAGGGGAACTCCTTTCACTGACACACACCTACCATTAAAATTCCCAATGAAGTGTCTAACGTTATGATATCCGAAGAAGAATAAAAAAATAACCCAAATATCTTCACAACGGGCACAAATATAAAGCTATGTGTAACACTAGTATCAAAAAGTAAAGAAGATAAAACAAAAGCAACTAGAATAGTACCTCTGACAGTGGAAGGTCCGGGATCCTGATCCTGTTGGGTCTGTTACACTGCATATGTCTACCCAATGTCGTGACCCTGAGACACAGCCTGACTACGCTAAGATGACCCGCTCTACTGTCTCTATGATCCTGATGTCTGGATACCATGACCACGACCACCACCTCAGCCTGGACATCCAAATGTATTTCATTCCTTGACTGGTAAGAAGCTGCGGGCCCTACTCCTGCATGCAGAGTCTGCACAGAACCCCTCTCACAATTCACTGGTAGAAATGCCCTGCAAAACGCTGAAGATGAACCTTCATGCCGCAAGCACTGCACTCCACTGGGTCACATGGACACTGAGGTCTCTTGTTCCCCTATTTACCACACTAGTAGCACATTATCAGGCCAACTGTAGAATTCTTCTGGCTAGTACTGCCACTGTGAGAGAAATCCATCTGCCTCTTCCTCTTGTCAGGTGAAATAGTACTAGAGACCAGTGCCAAACCACCCTGGTCCACACCTCTAGCTTCCCGTAGGTTCTGCTCAGTAATAAATGCGTGGTTTACAATTGCATTCACTATAGGCAACCTGAAAACATTCACTAATGCTCGGATGTCATATCGAAGACCATACTCAAATAGTCTATCCCCCAATGTCTCATCACCCACTAGAACATGTGAAAAATGTTGTAGCTCGGTGAAGCGGGATGAATATTCCATCACCGACATGGCACCCTATTGCAGATTCATGATCTCTCGAGCTTGATCTTCCCTTAGCGTCTCTGGAAAGAAAATTTCATAGAAGACTGCTTGAAAATATTCCCACGCCATGTCTCTGTGATTCTCAGTTTAGGTTGTAACATCCCACCGTCTCTTGGTGGAATCACACAACATGTAAGTAGCAAGCTTGACCCTCCTCCCAGGAGGTGTCTCGAGATGCTCGAAGATCGTCTGCATAGAATCTAGCTATGACTCTGCAGCCTATGGTTTTCCATCCCCTGAAAACATAGGCATATGATGCTGCTGGAATATACTTTTCAGTTCTTCCATAGATGTGGAAACCGGAGGTGATCCTTGGAAGGTTGGCATGAACTGCATGAAGCCTTCATGGAACTACGTATCTTCACCTGCGTCCGGTATAACCATTGGTCCTACATCTGGCACTATTGGAGGATCCACTGGTAGCCTATGGCCGACCATCTCTGGAGTATAATCATAGCCACTCTCTTGGCGAACAACCCATGGTCGTCTTGGCAGCATGACTCTACAAGGTCAAACACACCCCTTAGTTTTAATTCACTGTTGAGGTTTCTTTTGTCCTGTTAAGAGTGCCAACATAAAAGGGAAAGATCCACAATAACTCTCCAAAAAGAGACTACACGGCATGTATAAGGTCTACATGACGTGTACCCTTAAGCCCTTACATGGTAGGGTTATGATGCCGGTCTGGGAATGTCTCAACCCTAGGTACACGGTGTGTTACTTTCACACACGGCATGAACACCACCCAGTTTCCCCAACCACACGACCAAGTCCACACAGTAACTCACTGATCAACACTACACGGTGTTTCCCACAGGTACATGATGTGTACTAGAAAGGTAACACCAACTCGTGTTGTTATTTACACTGATGGATTCCAAGATTACACTACACAGTGTGTTTATAACTGACACGATGTGTATCACTTAAGATTTCTCTGTCTGTGTTGTTAGTCACACGGGCAGAAACATGGTCAACCCTACACGACATGTACAACTAGTACAAAACGTGTTCCCACAAGGACTTCCCTATCCTATGTCTCTTCCCACATAGCCTATGACACGGTTAAAGACTCCGTGACATGTAAAAGGTCTAAATGGTGTATACTTAAGAAAAACATTTTCTTCCCAAACAGAAGAACACATGGCTTGTAGTCGAAATGACACGACATGTATTCTGGGTTTCTCCAGATAGTAAGCCTCAAGAACTACTCTGGAGCCCAGAAAAACGCTTAAACGAACACCAAAGTTCCAAATAATGATCTGTGGGGGCCTATACTCCCGGCGAATCAATGCCTGACATCTTATACATGTTATAAATAAGGTAAACAAGTCAATGATACACCAAATTCTGGTCAATGAGGGCCCATAACACCTCACGAACCAAATTTTGGCATTCATTCAAACAAAACCTCATACCAAAAATACCCTATCAAAAGTAGGTGTATTTATAACAGTACCTATCACAACAACATGCATTTTATAGCACAACATCTATCACAAAAATATGCAATTTCTAATGCACCAACATGGCATGGAAATTAAGCATGCCATGTGATTCTAACATGTTCCTAAATGATGCATGGGATAGCATACCCTCATCTCATCAGGATTAAACTAAATAGAACCCAAGTATATAAAAATATAAACAATACACCACATGTGCATCACCAAACGATAAAAATAAAATCAACTGTAAAATTGAAAAACCAAAAAAATAGTAATTAAACGAGGTAGATTGGATTTTCCCTATATACGGGTTAGCTACTCCTGGGAAAAGCTTATTACCAAGTACCAATTCTATCATATCCCTAGATATAGGCTCAAAATAGTAAGTCGATAAAAACAAACACATCTGATACCACTTTGTAACATCCCGGATCTGAGTGCCATACAACGGGTTCCACGAACCTGGATGGTCACATGACCTTAAGTGCATTTCCCCAAACGCCAGAGGCTGCCAACTATCAGCAAGGGCCTATGAATGATAGTGGGGAAACTATGCCCTCATTTTTAAAAGTTTTTCATAGTGGAACAAAATATAAACATACAAAATGGGAGTAGTAAACAATATGGACCTGAAATGGACAACGAAACTGATGTAAAAGATAACCAAAAGTCAGATATATGATGATGCAATATGTCTCTAATTCTAAGAAAGCAGCCAAAACATGATATACTACAATCTAATACAATACAACACAAGGTAAAAAGTACAACAAAACAAAACTGAAGCAGTGCAATAGGAATGCAGTATCATCGCAAGCCTAAGCTCAGTCTCATGCTCTCCTACTCCTCTAAAACAATCATGTACCTGTATAGGGACCCTTTCCCTTATCGACACCTGCAACAATATAATCTGTTTGGGCCAAATACATGACCCAAACAAGATGTGATAAATAAATACTAGTAGTCAACCACCTAAAGGCCCATGCCCAATTGTCAGTGAAAATGTGCAACATCAGTGTGCAATAATGAAATGCAGTAAACTAGGATGTACTCAAAAGTAACTATTCCTACCAGTTAAATTTCCATTTTAATAATTATTTAAAAATTTAATATAATCAAATTGAGAGTTTTCTGAGACTCAGCCTCGACTGAAGATCTTCTATACTAGTGCCACAACAGAAACCACAACATGCTTTTTAACAATAAAAAGGTAATAATAATACCAAGAATGTTATTTAACGTGGAAGGTACAACATAAGAAATCACTATAACGAATATTAAAAGTAAACATTGTACTCAGACACGAAAATAATTACCCTCAGGCAAACAAAAACGAAACCCTCAGGTGACTACCCTCAGGCATGACAAATATTTCCCTCATGCGTAAGAACTGTTGCCATCAGCCTAAACGAAAACTTTCCCTAAGGATAAACAAACACTACCCTTAGGAATAAGAAACGTTTCCCTCAGGCATAACAAACCTTTACCTCAGCCTAATCAAAACCATGCCCTCATGCTGAACAGAACCTTGCCCTCAGGCTAAATAGAACCTTGCCCTTAGGCTAAACAGAACCATTCCCTCATGAATTAGAGAGGAAAAGTAAGTAACCGGGCCAATCCCAAAGCATAATCAAGCAATTTCTTTATGTTTCCTCTCAAAAAAATCAAAATAGGATATAATCATAGCATACCCACATGTATCCTGTCCAAACGGCTAATCATGGAAAACACACCCTCGAGTTGGCCCTGGATCAAAGAAATGATCCCAAAAAGTAATTTAAAATTATTTATTAGATTACCTAGGAAATTCTAGGTATCTCAACAATCAAAGTCTCAGTCATACGACACCCAAACATGGGCGTGTGGTACAACGGTACACAAAATCAACTCGATAGTTGTAATTAAACTCAAGACCACCTACCTTGATCTCCTCTGATCGATATACATGAAAGGTGCCTCCCGAAACTACCAATAATGGTGGTGATCTGAGATAAATGATTACTCGTTCGAACCTAAATAACTTCCCTTAGAGAAATAATTGGAAGGAATAATTTTAGAAGAGGGAATACCTTACCATCACAGTTCAAATGAGACTGATAGTGGAAGACTCGGAGTCTCGATGAGAGATCGGGCGCTGCTTCAAGTCTCGGCCTCCTCTCCCGCTACTCAAAGGGATCCCTCTTCCTCCTCTGCCGAATGAGGAGGCTACTTCCTGTTTTTAACGAAAAAAACTACACGACGTGTACTCTCAAGTACATGGCGTGTACTATTATTTTCAACTGTTCCTCTGGTGGCTACTTTGCACCGCCTCACTATTCATCTGCCGACTGATTACATGACATGAATTACTAAGTACACGACCTATAGTTATTTTTTTACACCCTTAATCGCCGACAAGCCTACACTCCATGTATTCTCATCCCACACAGCCATGGTACATGACGTGTGTAAAATAGCACACGACGTGTAGTTAGTTTTTACACCCAAGCCTACATGCCCTATATTCTCATCCCACACAGACAAAGTACATGGCTTGTGTACAAAAGTATGTGGTGTGTACCCATAAATTTGGGATTTTTACCCCACATCCATTGTATTATAAAAAACACATAAGTAAAAGGAAAATAAGAAACCCATACCTCAAGAATAAGAACAGGGTTGTTACAACATAATATTATATTAAATTAATAATTCACATTGAAGATATTTTCAGGTTTAGATTTATGGAGAGCTAGGTCATTACTGTTACATTACATCTAAAAAATTACAAAGTAGACACTTCTACTCAGTTTCCATTTTTTTTCATAAAATAAAAACTCTTGATGAAAATTAGACATGTCTAGATCCATGTTTTAGAAAGCATGAATTTTCCTTGATCCCATCCTTGACCCTATTCCACTTTATGTCCAGTGAAAAACATTCAAAAACATGGGATGAGCATAAAAATCTTAGTAAGGGATACACAAAGAAGGAAAAATGTTAGTTTTTTTCAAAAAAACATGTAAACCATGAATACTTTATCATAAGTAATACCTTTCACCTTTATGAATTAGTAAATAATATTTATTGAAAAAAAGATCAATACTTACCATTTTGTAAACAAAATATTACTATAAAACCTATATAAAAACACATAACATAAAAAGGTAACTTGGGACATAAACATACATAAATGGAATTACCATACGGTCTACTTCCACACATATCACTAAATGGAATAGCCATATGGTCGACTTCCATACCCAATGCATTGGAGGTTATAACATTACCATCCGTCCTGGTTTATCACGACACCACCCGTCATATGGTTTATCATGTAACCACCCATAAAATGTCCAAGTACCATCATACCACATAAAATATTTCAAATATAAACATTTCACTAATAACATTTCATTTTCAATCACAAGAACCAATTTCAAGATATTGAAATAATCAATCCATTTTCATAATCCATTTAAAAAGAGATTTTTGAATCGTAGTGTCCCATACCACTTTGAAGATTTTAATGGAATTATAATTTTAAAACATTAATGTACATATAAATAAATACTCAAAACAATTTTTAAAACACATAAATTAAAGATAAAGATTTATAATAATAAATCTTTAAAACATTTAAAATCATATTTTAGTTAGATTTTTTAACAAAATGAGAGACTCTTGAATACAAATAATTGAGGAATATCATTTTATCAAAACTTTATAATATCATGAGAAAAAAGGGATTCATGATATAATACTACAAAGGATAGTATATACAACATATAAGAGTGAATTTGTGCATAACAACAATGAAGTCTCAATGGAAATGGAAATTGGGATGAAATTCATTATAAAGACGGTATCCTTAAATTAAGGAAAAATCAATCACATAATTATGTGTGAAAAATTTAAATACAAAAAATATAAGTGGAAATTAAGTTTAAAACAATCAGATGTCATTCACACATGTTCATCGGACGACATATTCAAGAAGTACAAGTTTAAACCAAAGAATTGAAATTGGGTTAAGAAGTTCCCTTTCTAAAATTTGAAAGCCTAACATCGTCACTTTAAAATTCAGAAAATGAGTTGATGAGATAAAAATGGTATCTCATAACTTGGACATAAAATTTACATCAATAAGGATATATAATAACATATACCAACATAATAAAATGTATATTAAAATATATAACAAAAATAAGTCTTTTAAAAAGAGGAGGGTGAAAGGTTCCCTTACCAATTTGGCAACTTACGAAACATACACCCCATGAGAGAAATATCACAAAATGAATATGTAAATACCCATAAATTTAAGTATATTACACAAATAATACAATCATGGGTAGTACATCCACCACATAAAAGGAAATAGTGGGTAATATAGCATGAATCTCACAAGAATAAAAAGTGAGATGAAAAACCCTTACCACATTGTAATCAACTGAGTCGTATGATAAAGAGTTAATAACCACCAAATGATTTCCAAAAATACCATTAATATAAATAAAATCATGATAATATATATCAAATGGAAGTACAAAATACACCACATGCAATAAATTAGTGGCGAACAATGGAAATCTCACAAAATTAAAAGTGAGATAAGAACTCCCTTACCTCATTGTCCGACTTGACCCATTCATTCTTTAACCTCTTGAATAATAAACTAAAATTAATTTATACTTGATTAAGAACCATTTTCAAGTTTATTTTTCTTTTTATATCAATTATTACCATGTTATAAACATTACGTAACCATTTATGTTAATAATGGTCCTTTTGTTGATATTTGGTACTTGAGTCAAAAATAAACTTCTTATAATTACAAATTGTTCATGTGGTCAAACATCCATTATCTTCAAAATGATATCCATGATGTAGATATCATGTATATCATATATATTCTGTATATTTATTTATTCATTATAGTACATAACATTTGTAGATAAGAAATGAAATGCACCGTTCGTGGAGACGGTAAGCCATACGTACACATGAACACTGCTTTCATTTCTATTTAATATTTTAATGGAATTAAAACATAATGATACATAGGTATTCTATAATTATATTATAATATCATATATAATATCATTAAAAATATCATTTAAACGTCCCACGTATGGCATGACTGAGTCATATCACTTTGAGGGGGCAGTAGTCCGCACTTCCTCAAATGAAATTATCGCGTTTACCCATAATGGAATGCATAAAGGTATGTTATAAATGAAAAATAATGAAGCATGAATAAAACTTAAACATAATATATATCATATATACATTATGTTCTATCTAAATTTCCACCCTGATAGGTGGTAGGAGACAATTGAAAAATCATCGTTTCATGAGGCATTAGTTTTCCATCAACAGAAACAGTATGTTATTTACCCATTAGATAGAGGTGTATGTAAGTGTAGTTATAATCCTTCTCATAAAAACATCATAGTATATTGAGTATACTGGTGTTTTTATAAAATATAGTAACAAAAATAGTTTATGGGGTTGGAAAAGTAAAATAAAACAAAATAAAACAAAACAATTTAAGAGAAATCATTACATTTAATTTGGGTAACTTCCTTTGGTTTGAACCAAAAGGACTTCTTATAGTGTCTTATTCCTAAGGTAAATCTTCTAGGAATAGTAGAGGGATGTAGGGAGATTAATTGGGCAGAGGTTGGACGGGACAAAAGGTTTAAGAGTTGTGAGGAATTGGTTAGAATGGTGTCCATTTATAAGGGGGAGGATGGGCTCTTTAGGAAAGTTTGAAACACTTATTTTATTATAAACTTATCTCCGGTTTCGAAAGGTACAAAAATCATTAAAGTCAAAGATAAGATGACTCGTGGTAGAAATAAAATTATCCAATAAGAATTGGATAGGTTTTGGATATTATTTTAATATTTATAATCTTATTTATTTAAATCATTTATTAATGAGGTAAATACTGCATCATTATTGTGTCATATATAATTTAATTTATTTGATGTCTAAAAATTATAATAAAAATACCATGATTTAGTAAATCTATTAATATTTTCAATGAATATTTATAGTCGAAAATATTACTTATATAATCCCATGTAAAAAATGATTTACTAAAAGATATTTGTTTATGTCATTTTTGTGTTTACTTTAAGTTAATTAAAATAAAGTGTCATTATCATTCATAAGTGGTTCAATGGGGTCCCAAAATATACCCAAGTATGACCATGGTCGGCCATTACTCATCCACTAAGGTTATGACAAGTGTTAAAGTAATTTTTTATTATTATGATATTCTTTTTACCTTGAATTACCCTATTTACTTTTACCGGCGTTTAATAAAAGTCAAAAGTAACTATTCACCGAAAATTATTTTATATTATTGAACCACAATCCACTTACTACTAACAAACATGTATGTTGGATTTTCCAAATTTAATTAACAGAAGAAGTAAACTTTCGTTTTAATGAAACGGTCAGTTTTTGAACTACAACTAAGTGGTTTCACTATTCATCAAAAAAATGAAGTTTTTCAGAAAAATACCAAAACTTCGGCCTATTATATATTTGCTATTATGAATTTAAAAATTATTCCTATTTTAACAAATTCAAAACATAGAAGTTTCATTAATTAAATTAAAATTAATTTCCGTTGTCAAAACAAATTGCGTGGTTTAAAGAAACAATAACTATCAAAAGATTGACACTTGGTTATGTCCAATTTCAAAGTGAAATTAATTCCAATGACCAATATTGGATTAAATGGTAAAAATATAATTTAATTACACTTTAAAGCCAATTAAAAATATAATCTAACCATATAAATAAATTATATTAAAATATAGTTTTGAATTAAAATACAGTATGCTTCACTATTGATAAAAAAAGATTATCAGAAACATACCAAAAATTTACCCAATGTAAATTTTGATATCTCGATTCTAAAAAAGAAATTTATTTTTTCAAATAGATCATATAAAAGTGACCAAAACTATATTTAAATAGTATTATCCATTAAAAAGAATTAAATCGACCTTTTAAAGAATATTAGATTATTTATGCTTAAAATTCGATTTATTCACATTTTATGCCACTAACTTTTATTGGATAAATGTAAAAACATTTAACAAACATATATAATCATATTTTAGATAGTTTTATCCATTCCTGCCAATACAACGACTATTATTTAACTACCATTTAATATAATAATATTATATTATTAGTGTGCAATGTAAGATTTCAAAGAAAGTCGTTGTTACGTATCGGGTACGCCATCAAACATAGCATACCCTTTAAAGTAAAATTAATATTTAATCCAAAAAATATTAGTAAATATGAAAATTTTATTTTCTTTATTTACCTAGTATGTTACAATAAATGCATACAAAATAGGAATTAGAAAAATTATTGTTTTAAAATGTCATTTTTTAATAACAATTTATTTTCATTGTATAATTCATTTTAATATAAGAGATAAATTAAAAAATATTTGAAGTATAATTTTTTAAAATTAACAGGATTTTATAATTCAACATTATATATTTATATTATTCTATTTTTTTTATTTTTCTATAATAATTTATTTTTAGGTGAATTGTGAAAAAACACAATTTTTATAGTACCTTCAATTTTATAACATTATCATAATACAAGATTGAGTTTAATTTTTTTGGAAAAAATATTTTTATAAATATAAATAAATAAATATATTTTTAAATAAAATTAAAATAAATAATTTTTATTTTTATTTTTTATTATTTAAAAACCATTTTTTAACATTTTGGACAATTATATAATATTTTATTCTAAAACTATTTTAATTTTTATATGTTAAAAAATATATTTTTATCACTTTATATAATTAATATAACAACATGGGTTTCTTTTATTAGATATTGGTGTTAATATTATATGGAATGTTTAGTTTCCTTTTTAAGAATAAAATTATGATCACTATGATTGAAGTTAATGAGCTTGATAATAGTAGAAGGTTTATTTTTATTAAAAAACAAATTAATAGAGTGTTTTTTCTCAAATAAATTAAATTGATAAATTTTATATAATGAATATGAAATTATTTCCAAAAATATATAAACTTATAATATCAATAATTTAATTTATAATTAATTATATATATTATTATGAATACTTAATAGCTAAAACATCATTTTTCTACAAAACAATTTGTATTTTTGTTATATGTTTTAATATAAAAATTAAATTTCACTTATTAGAATTTATATTGAAATTCATAAAAAATTGGTAATATTAAAATATTTTAATATGGGTTATCATATATTTTTATTTGTAAATTAATTTCATAGTTGAAAACTAGTTACCAAAGTAAAAACCAAAAAGGTAAAAGATAAAAACCTATTTGTGAAACGAAAAAAACAAGGTTTAAATCAAGGATAAAAAAGAATGGTTGATAGGATTATCTATTATTTCTTAACCAAAACTCTTCCTACATTAAATTATTTTCCATTTTCAAATCATTTTATCTTGAAATGGTGTCATGAATTTAATGTGATGTATTGAGTAATTACAAAAATTGCATTCTCTTCAATAATTAGGGGAGATCACTTCACCCGCATTTATCCACCGAATAAAAAGATTTATTTATATAAAAAATCTATCCTAATCCCACATAAACTCTCTCCACATGTTATATATGCCATTTTATTACCAAAATACCATGATAAGGATCCTTATATTGTTACCCAAGGGTAAACATCCAAAGGAAGAGACAATATTCTCAACGGGGCTCTCTCAATTCTTACCGTATTTTACCACAACCAATATTCTATATCCTTTAAATTATGATAAATTTTCAATTAGTAATATTCTTTAATATTATTATATTAATATAATATCCATTTTCTACCCTCTCCCTAATTACTTGAAAAATAATGACGTTTCCATCAGTACGTGCTATTTATCACATTTATGTATAATGTATTATATTTTTCATAACCTCCTTTAATGATTATTAAAAAAGCGTTATTTCAATAAAAATATAACATTTAAAACATTATTAATATTAATTAATTACAATTTATTTTATTTTATACCTACCTCTCATTCTATAAAAAATAAGGGAACCGTTTAACTGTACAGACGAACTACCACCTCCTGGGAATGATGTATTTAATTTTCTATTACTGCATAACATGTATGAATTAAAAAAATGATTTTTTCAATAAAATTTTTTTATATTAAATTATTAATATTTTTTAAATATAATATAATCCATTAAATTAGTGATATTAATAATAAATGGTCACGATAAACTTAATCACCTTAAAAGACATGTTATTAAACCTCTCTCAATTTGAGTCCATTTTTAGAAAAAAAAGAGGAAATATAATTTTATTGATTAATGGAATAGAAAATACAAATAATTTTACTATTATGGGGATTTAAAATCTATTTTACAATTCATTTGACCATATTCAAAATGCCAAGTAATATTTAGAGAGATTGGTTGAACCACCTAATGTGACCAACGTAAGTAAATATAATTTAATAACTAACTCATGATAAAAAAATATACATTAGAAAATTAAATATAAATGATAAATATTAAAAATAAAATTTCTTATAATAATAATTTTATGGTTCTCTTGTTTATGCACATGAATAAAGAAAATGGGGGCATAATATAGTTTTTTTAACAACTCAATTTTTTTATACTGAGATATGATGTGTATACATCATTTTTTTCTTATTTATGATGTATATATTGGCCATCGATCACTTTTATCATAAAATTCCTAAAAAAATATTTTATTACAAAATCAGTTTCACTGTCTAGCATTCATGGGTTTTCAATTGAAAATATAATAATGTTGTATGTGTTTTGAAGACTCAATTAAAATTCATTGATTTAGGATTGTTCTTACTGAAAATATTTCATATAATATTGGAATATTTTTCTCTTTTATTTTTATGTGGTATTTTCAAAAATTATTAAGGATTTAAATTTTGTACATAATAATGTTTTTTAATTGTCTCTTTCTTCAGGAATTATGATATCTATAAGGGATTTTGTAAAATATTTTTTTTTCAATGTGTTTAACTGCCATTCCATGACAATAAATCTTCTATATTTTATAAATTATTCAATTTCCAAATTCATAAGATATTTTCTCTTTTATCGATGGGTGAAACTATGTTTTTTACTCAAATATGTTATATAAATTAAATTATTTCTCATAAAATTTATTTTTTTTAATGAAAAAAATCACATCTCATATAATGATACTTTATCCTATATTTTCTTCAAATTTTTTTCCCAAAATATACTTTTTATTATTATATTAAAATAAAAATATGTATTTAATATTTTGAAATTACAATTATCTATTACCGCTTTTCAACTATAAATTTAATAGCATATATTTATGATGTGGTTTTTTAACTATGGAATTTATAAATAAAAAAAAATTATATATCCTTTCATCATAAAACATGTTATCATTCAATCCACATTATCTTCATAAATATTTTCTAAATTTTAGATGATCTATTATAAAAAATTATATTTTTAAAGTAAAAGTTTTAAAAAACAACCAGTTCAACTTTTTTAAAATGAAATTTGATTATGACACATAAATTTAACTCTTATGAATATAAAAAAAATTCTAAATACACTTTTATGGTTTTTCTTGTTCTATGATATTTCCCATATATTAAGATTCCTTTACATTATTTAAAATAGTTTTTATTCCAAATTATTTAAGCTAGATATGTTTCTAAAAATAAAAGAAAATATTATTATATTTTTAAAAAGTAAACTTTTAATTATGAAAAGGAATATTTTATTTTAAAAAGATATTTTAAAGGGATCTATTTTAAAGAAGGATTATTTATTTTTTTTATGTATTCTCAAATAATTTTTTGATAATATAATTATATTTCATTTATTTTTTAGGAAAAAATTATTTTTAATTTTAAAAGATAATTTTTAAAATGTTTGGCCAAGACAATATTATTTTAAAAAGGAATTTTTAATAGTTTTCAATCATTTGTAAAAGGTATTTTTCTTTGTGTTCTTCAATGTTATTTATCTAATGATTATCCATCTATATTTTCAATTATATTTCAGAAGGAAATATTTTCTTGGGGAATTTTTTTTAATATATCACCCATTAAATGATCTTATGAAATACCCATATGGGGTGATTAAATTTTAGGTATATTTTTATTTTATTCTTAAAGAATTTTTTGGGTGAATTTATAATAAAAATTTACAAAACCCATTTTGTTTCCTATTATTTTTCATGATGCAATGATTTTTTTTTTCAATTAGCATTCGTATGCATGGATTAATTGTTTATGTGGTCCTATATCACCCTCTAATACATTTTTTATGTTTTTATATATTAGGTGATAATTATTTTGTTTGGGGACATGATCTTATTATGTTTTTTCTCCCAAGTTTGTGCACGTACATCATCTTGTTGTGTTTTGTTCACATGGTAGTTTGTAGGCATGATCACATTATGATTTTCTAAAATGGTTATGTGTGGACATAAATATTTTATTCTTTTCTCAGATGATGGTCTGTGGTCATGGTTACATGTAGCTATGTTCATTTTATTATGGATGGATATGATTGTTTTTATTTTTCTTCACAAGATTTTTCCTCAACATGATTCATCTTATTATTTCTCAAAATAGTATAATTTCTTATGCCTATATATATTTAATATTTTTATGTTGTATACCTATGATTGTTCTCTATGGTTGATTTTCATTATCTCACATTCTTATTACATGGAATTTTTTTGTTATGTTTATATTCCATGTCCTTTCATAATAAATTATAAACAAATATTATTATTCTATGTTCATTTTAATAAGATATTTATCCCCTGATCATGTTTTCATAGAATATTAACATGTAACACTTGATGACATGTTTATGAGTTTGTAGCTTACTGATAATATTAACTTACCCCATCCTTATGATTCTCTTCCCTGGGTATGAAGATGTGTTTATGAATAGAAATGAATTTAGTAAGGTTCAAATTTAGAGAAACAACAACAATTATCAAAATAGATGTCTCTTAGATATCTAACCATAAAAGATACTAAACATTCAATAATTGGGGTTATTTTATTATAGTTGAGTTGTAATGATAAAATTATAGGGAAATGTGAATGTTTAATTTGGTACATCTCACATTGTATCAAGTCCATTAAATAAGGTAATAATTTTTATCCCGACACCTTGGAGCTAATAGATAGGTTGCCTCAATGATAATCATTTAACATGTGTCTAATGTAATGGAATGGATTGTATTGGACATCATATTTGTTTTTAGGGGTATTTGAGGTGTTTATAGAGAGTTTAATGGTAGTTTAAAAGGTAAAGGATATTTTTTAGATTCATAAAGGCCAAAATGAAAATGGTGGTTTCAAATATACTATATGAGAAATCTTACTCTCATTCTGGGAATGGTTAGTTATATGTTTTTGTAGGTTTGGATAGAATGGTATGTCTGTGGATGTATTGGATTAATATATACCTTTAAAGAAGTTTATGAAATGGAAGTATCCATTTTTGTGTGTATGATTTTTTAGTGGAATCCATTAAAGATAGAGTTCGTGTAAAAATGGGTGATTCATATCTCATGGTAATATCAAACATTTTTAATGGAGACCTACACTATAGTGGTGTTGATGATGATGGATTGAAATTTCTAGGATGAATGGTGTTATGACATAGAGGTTTGGGGCATGAATCATGGATTGATGGAAAATCATTATGGTTTAATCCAATATGTCATAGTGGTTGTAAAATCTATGTTTCCATATTGAAACTAATAGAATATTTAATATGATCATGGCCATTTTAAGGACTATAATAATTTGGAATCAATTGGCCATGCTTATTCATACTATGGTGTGGGATTCTTACAAGCTATATAAGTGTTGCAAAAAATTTATTATAAATTTAGTCATCTTTACCCTTTTGTTTTTTCATTTCTCTCTTCCATGAAATATAAATACCATTAATTCACAATTTGAAAACCCATTTTCACTAGCAGTGGATTTCAATCCTTCTGATTCATGTGAACAATAACTTTTTGATCTAAAGTTATTTTTTATTCCTCATCATATTTTTTTATAATGTTTTATTTCTCATAATTTATTTCCTTCTCATTAGTTTATAACATGGGTTGTGACATTGGATTTTTTCCCTTGGTCACGATTTTAATAATGGTAGATGTATCATATGTTGTTAAGGCTTTATCTTTTAATCTTGGGGTAATGTGATCATATTTCTCCTCTCATAATTATGAATCAATTATTGAAACATCAATGAAGGTAGGGTTTTCAAAATATCCAATTTCTTTATATTGTGTTAAATTTAATACAACAATTCTTATGTTTCAAATGAAAATTTTTATTGAAATTAACCATATGAAGATCAAGATATCTAAACAAACAAGAAATAGTAATGTTTATTTCATCTATTTTTATGTTTTCCTTTATATTGATTATGTATTTATAAGTTTTTTATGTTTATCATGATTATTTTAATTTTAATTTTTTATTAAAAGATGAAATATCAAAAATTCGATTATTTAAATTGAATATGGATATGAAAAACAAGATATGCAGATCTTCGAGTGTTGTTTGAACATGAGTTTGAAAATAAATAATTAAGCTTGATTATATGTAATTTTTGTTTCTATTATTATTATCTTATTTATTATTGTTTAAAACTTTTTTAAATTTTGTTATTTTTTATCATGGGTTTTTGAGAGGATAAGTCCTATTATAATTGAATAATAAACATAAATTTTGAAATGAAACTTGGAAGTGCGAAATATAAAATTAATGATTTATTGAATATATGATTAAGTATAAGGATAAATGAACTCTTTATTGTTCCAATGGTTATGTGGTTATAACAATAAATTACTTATAATATTTGTGTGATGAATTATTTTGTAAAATAAGTTCATTATATGTTTATTATGGTTGTATTATTACATGGTTGATGAGGAATAGTGAGATGATGTCATTAATGTGGTGGATGTGATATTATACGTTACTAGCATAACTAGTAATATTGAGGTGTGATAATTTTGTTTTTATACTTGTAATCATTTCCCAAGTGTTGGTCATAATAATTAATAAATGAAATAATTAGAAAAAAAGTTTGGGATTATATATAATGGATTTTTATATTTTAAATATAAAGAGTTATGTAATGATAAAATAAATAAAGTGGTGAATAAATATGTGGTAAAATAAATAATTTGAAGATGTGATATTTATTGTTGATGTAATTTTTTTATTAGTATGTTTAAGAATTAAAAATGGCTAGTGATGAAAAATTGTAGAATTAAATTAATAATAAATTGATATGAATTAAGTAGAGTGGGAATTATTTTATAAATATGGGGTATCTAGACATTACTTTTAATTTAAGTAATATAAAATCGTTTTAAATTTATTATTGTGAGATTGATTGTGAGATATAAAATGGGAATCTATGGGGTTCTTTTTGTTATTTTTTGGTATATTGGTGGAGTCAATTATTGTTGTGGCAAGAGGTGGCAGTGATATTGATGTTTGGTAGTGATGGATATTGTTGTTATGTTTCTGTATTATATTGTTAATCCGTGGTATGTGAATGTGTTCTATTAGGTATCAATTATATCTGTTGTTATTATACATACACCACCACCCTTTTAGGGTATTGTTACTAGCACCCATTTATTTTTTTGGTTCTAGTTATACCCATAAAATCCATGATGGATGTAATATAGATGGATTAATACTCTATCATATGAACTCTCTCTTCTAGATGTAATACTATTTTTAGTGGATTTAGGTTATAGTATGATCTAATTTGGATTTAATGTGGGTTTGAGGATGAGGAATATATAAGAGGATAAGGGAATAAGGACAATATCCTACATGTTTACATTATCAAGGATGGAATTATATTTAGAGGTGGTAGAAATTTATATATGATGTTACATTGTAATTATTTGTGGATATGTGGTTGTAGTTTTTATATGATTATGTCGTTATGTTTATATATAGATATAGAATTTATGGTTGAACTAGGAGACTGATTTTTGGGGTGTCATGGTGACTAGTTCAATGTGTATGTGGGTGTAAGGTACCTTTGTATATATATATTATTTTGATGAAAAATTAGTAAAATTTAATTATTAATTGGTGAATGATCTTTTTTGAGGTTGGGTGGTAGAAAACATGTTGTTGGTAACATGTTGGTTGCAATGCTCATTTATTGATCCAGTTTTATACTTATTCTAGATTTTCATGAGTGTATTGGTTATGATCATACTAGGTAAACATGTATCATAACACATATATGTCCTTTATATATTTTTTATTTATTTTAAAGAAGGAATTTTCTGTTGGGATAAACCTTAATAACTCTTGATGTAGAGTCTGATGGTGTTCATGAAATCACCTCCATAAGAGCTAGATATTTTGGTAATTCATTTGGGGGAATTTATTTCATGTATTACATTACATATATTGTCAGATTGGTTCTGTTATATATCTTTTGGAGTATATTATTTCATTCACATCTTATTTTATTGGGATTTATTATGGTAATGCCTTCTATATCTTTATTTTATTCCAATACTTGTAGTATCCAAATTGTGTCTTATTAGGGGATTGATATGGGGATTAAAATTTCCTTTACTAAATACCTAAGATCCATTAGGGTAGGAATATTTTTATACACCTATGTTCTACAAAAATATATAAAATGAATTTTGTTAGTATAATATAAGAGATGAGAGATAGGAAGGTGAGAGGGTTAATGATATTTGGGGAAAGAGAGATTCATCTAGTGCATTTAAAAATAATGTGTGTCCGAAATTGAATTTTAAATCATTATTTTGGAAACATATTTGAACTAATAAAAAATTATCCTAATGATTTATATCTTTTCTCATATGTTATGTGATTATGGAAGTCGAACATTTATTTTCATTGTAGTTGTACAACCCATTGAGAGTCAATCAAGCATTAGACCCCCGCCCCCATTTTTTACTATAAAAACTTGTAACACCATGTCACATCATCGGTTAACATGAAAAAAACTACTAAAAATTAATGTATTTATAATATTACAACAAATTTCACATATCCTTCATAAATAGTATATTGTATAGTATGATTAAAAAATAATTTTATCATAAAATTCACCATATACTCAAATAAAAAATATAATTTATATGTAATAACTCTAATTATTAATAAAATTAGATTTTTAATGGTATTGTGGAATAAATATATATCAATAAACATGAGAAATATTATTCAAGTTGAATAATATTGAAATTGTCTCACTGTAAGTGGTAAGGATCCAAACAAAAATTGATTATTATTTGAGAAGGGGTGAATCGAGTTTTAAATTTTTTTTCATTATTTTCCTTTAGGTACATATTATATATATATATATATCATGTTTTGTAACTAAGAAATACCAATATATACTTATTGGAATGTGTTCAATAAGAAAAATGAGGACAAACAAACAACACCGTCAGTAACATTTTTCACTTGATGTTTTCTATATCCAAATAATATGTGTTGGGATAAGAAAATTATTTTCATGCAATTTGACTCCAAATCTTTGAATGGTTCTTACTCGAGGTTATAATTTAAGTGAATAAAGGAAAGTATCTTTCTACACATCGAATATGAAAAAGGGATTTCAATGTGCTGCATTATTTCTCAAACACTAATTGATGAAGATTCATCAAAATGCTTTCCTAATCTAGTGATGTTGTAGGTAGAACCTCATATTAATAGTAGACCATGTATTTTAACTATTTCTAATGAAGAATGGTGTCCAAACCATAAAACCCATTTTAATTTTATTCATAGAACATTTTGACCACATTAAACATATCTATAGGGGAACCTAATAGATAGGGATGTAGTTCGGTGCATATACCCTGATTTTTTGACTCATAGTTCCCAAATTCATTTATAGATAAAATTATAGTGATGTTTTAACATGGGAATCTTATTAACATTTTAATGGAAATTAGTGGAAAATGGAAAATTTTCATGATGGATTAAAATATTATTTTAGTGAGATCATAGAATCCCTTTATGGACATGAAGTTATATCATTGTTGCCTTGTCCCTTCCTGACTATTTTCTTACTTCTAATAAGAGTATTTTTAGTCATACACATGGACTTGCTTAATAGTAAAATTATCTCTTCATGAAATGATGTCATATTTTGTACGATGAAGGATCTCTTTCACAGTTAAAAATATTTCTTTATTACCATGATATTCATACACAGTGTTATGATTATTTCATGGACAATAGTCATTCTTATCTTACTAATATTGATTTTAAAAAAGTCACATACATTTGTGGGACACATAGTTTTAATTAATCTATATATTTCAGAAAGGTGTCACAAATAATTACAATGAACTCACATCGATAATAGGAATATATGCGGAAGCTTCAATTTTATTGAAAAATTTTCAAATCATGAAAACCATTAAAAAAAGAATCCCATATGAAATTATAAAGTAAATACTAAGAGTATTATTCATATATACCATTCATGAAGAACTCTATGTGAATGAAATTCATGATGTATACAATACTATTCAAATTTTCATAGGGTATTTTCCATGTTTACAATACAGATTCATTTCTATCATCGCAGTTTGTAGAGGGACACTCTCATAGATCCCATGATAAACAAAAACACTTAAACATAGTCCACTGAGGTCCATTCTAGTGGTTAGTATTTGGGGAAACTCCTTAAAAACATTTTTCAACGTTTTTCGCACGAGTTTCTAATTCAGATATACCCATGTGAATATACATTGTTGAGAAATAGAAGGTGACAAATCATATATGGTCTTTCTTCAACAGGGCTCCACCATGATCAAGCTTTGTTAGACCCCCCATGATCTCCCTTTGTGAATAATCATTTATTATCCTACTTCTCATGGAACCTTTAATCAGATACCTACTAAATCTATACCCACATTCACATAGCTCCTTGATCTTATATAAAACTAGGTTCTCCTAGACCTCTTACCAATGGAACATTGAATGATGTATCTGATCCAAGGATATCCACTTCATGGAGAAACCTAATTATGGGTAATTAGACAACATTTTCACAGGTTCATTATCTTTTGTCACCAATATGGACTAAATCATCCAAAATGAACATATTGGTTACTATTTTCTATTGTTAGTGATCATGACATATCATTCTACATAGTGAATCCAACATTTTATAACATACTTTCATATTCTAAATTATGATCTCATTCATGTACCTTCATCAATGAAGAACACAAATCATTTCCCTCTTACTCTGTGTATAACCTAATTATACCTTATAAAATTTACTTACTGACAAATAGGATAAAATATAAATGGTAATATTCATACATAATCCCCACACAATATCTTAGAGATGAGATATTCTTCTTGGTTTAATCACCACAAAGTAGTTGAGATGCTGTTCTTAGTTTCCAAAAATTTCTGGAGTCATGGTAATCCTCTTAAAACCCAAAAATACCTTCACCTAGTTCATATAATTGAGTAAACACTCAATTAAATCTCAATTTATATGTCCCACACTTATCATCACGCCTTTCATGATGTAAACATATTCACTGAAGGATTGAATATTCCATGATTAGTTTTTGAAATATGACCTTAAATTGTAAAATTAAAACTACATGGTATTTTATTAATATTAACCATGATATATATAACTCCCCTTTTTGTCCAACCCTAATACCCCAACATAAATATCATGTCTCATACTAGGTTTAATCCACATCCATACCATCCACCTCATATATAGTTACCAATTAACAAGATTTTAGGAAACCATCAATGGGGCTCTATCTAGTCGTAAAAATGTGGTCTAAGATAATCATTTGATGAATAATATATTAATATCATGCATTAATATTTTTACCTCAAAAATAGTCACACAACACATCGGAATAAATGTTTTTTTCCATATTGAATATTACCAAAATAAAAAACTGTTTTACAAAAAATACAAACTTTTTACCATAATCATTATCATATAGACCATTTTCTATAAATATCGCATAATATAATCATCTTGATAATAATGGGAATGGTAACATATGAAAGGGGTAATCTCATATTCTTATTAAGGGGAAACATATCATAACATGAAGGTGAAAATGGGGAAGATATAAATATAATAATAAAAGATAAAAATGAATTAAATGATAATCATGAAACTAGGTAGAGTAACATTGTATCATAAAATAATCATTAATGATGTAAAAAATATTTTAACCAATTCAAAACACATACCAATAAAAAATAACTTGTCAGAAATATGTAAATGTGTAGAATATAACAAGAATAATTTGTAATCATGAAAACATGTATTTTCATGGAAATGAAGTGAATCATTAAAATTTGGAATAAATTGATAAACAACAAATAAATATGAAAGTAACATAATCATATGAAAGCCTTAGTTAAAGAACCCATTGTACCCATGTATATGTAAAAAACTCATTATATCCATGCTTAAAATGTGGAATTCCCATTAAACCCATTCCTATGAGAATTAACTCATTATGTCTACTCATGATTATCCAATAAGATATAAACATAAGATAATGTATTAGAGGGTAATATAGGACCCCACCAAACATCATCCAAACATACGTGTTCCACTTTAAATAAATCATATTCATAAATTAAATGACACATTTAAAATGAATGGGTTTCTTATATATCCAAATGGAGAATACTCACATTTCTTAATGAGCCCATGGAAGTAAAAGGTGTTTCATAAAACATCCAAACAGTGTAATACAACATCGTTAATTAAATAATTAGATACTAAAAACATGATCATAAAAAATAATAATATAATGAATGAATATTAATAATGAAACATGAAAACTAAATCTATTAGACATATATAACAATAAGATAATGATAATGAAATCGTTAAATGATATTTTTGAAAATATTTGGTATTAACCATTGCGAAATTCATAGTTTTTAATGACATTGAAAAAATAGTATCCCATTTTTTATTAATAAAATACGTGAAAAAAAACATGGAAAAATATTTATAATAAAACATATTTTGTCCCAAAAACAAAGATAGAACATCTTTTAAAATTTATTGTTTTGTTAACCAAGTGTGTATAAAATTAAGACTAATTTTTAAAACTTAAGTGGTGAAATTTGAGTTTCTAAGTATCTTACTTTTACCCTTTATTTTGGAGGATGTGCTTCAACCTATTGTATCATAAATATAAAAGTAATAATTACCTATTTCGGAACCTTATTCATATAAATTTTAGTTTATAGTTCTTCATTAAAATATACTCTCTTCATGTATTATATTAATGTGATATCTTTTAACATTTGGTGTTAATAATCATGATAGTTTCAAAATGGGTTTGTAAAATCATTTAGTCATAATTTTCATAAAAATTATCATCATTTTAAAACCATTTTAGGTTCTATAATTTTTTTTATAAATACGTCTAATGTTATAATTCCATTACATGTATTTTCTACTCTCATTTCTCGATGATGGAAACATAGAATCACTAGTATTAGGTAATTTACTGATATTTATAGATTACATTATAATGGTAATTACTTAAAGTTTTATCCAAAATGAACCATATTAATTATATATATTACATGAATATTTCAAATATATTTATCCATAATAAACTTAAACCATTCATGTTTTGAAATGGATTAAAATGAAACAAGTATAGGGTTATGGGATATTTAATGTTATGAACAATGTTAGGTCCACAAGATCGAATAACCTGGGGGGGTTGAATCCTGGAATGGTAGATTAAAAATTTTCCCCCTTTGGATCTTGTTTTGTTGTTAAGAAAATCTCAATTCGCTTTTCATCCCATAGAAATATACAAATAGATATGAAACCATGGACAAGACACAGTGATTTTAACTAGGTTCAACCACATTGGGCTACATCCAAGGAGCATACAACGACAATGTGCCGATGTACCAAATTCACTAAGGCTCACTACCAATAATGAGTAAAATTACTGAGCTAGATCTTTTATTCCCATGCTCACTACCTTTACAAAGTTTAGGGTCTTCTCAGTACATTCCCAAGGGTCACTCACTATGCCTCTTTCTCTGGCTCCCTGCTAGTGGAATGGGCCATCGTCATCCTTTTCCTTCGCTCACTTCCCTTAGAAAGTAATCCACTCCTAGTTTATCGACTTCTAGGATAAACACAGCTTATGGACATGTAGGTCCCTTCATTTTCATGAATTCCTACATCCCAACTATAAGTAGATTCTCTGTTGAGGTTTTGTTTTCACCCGTAGATGTATTCCACCTTCCAAAGTACTTTTAGGTACCGGAAAATACTTTCGCATAGTGAATTGATGCTTTCACAAGCTTCTTGTGCAAATCTCAAACCACATTGTCCATTCCACGTACTAAGCATTGGGGTTGGTATGTGAACCACCTTCTCCGCATACTACTACCTCTTCCGTGAACCTCCTCTGACCGCAGACTGCCTCTTCCATGACCCTCCTCTATCCACGGACTGTCTTCGCCTTCGCTATCGCGTACAACTACCGCGTACTGACTTCGTGAACCTCCAATGTGTAACCCCCCTTTTCTGTGAACTATTATTTACTCATGAACTACCTTTTATTCCACGTACCGGAGTCCCCCCTACGCATACTACTCATAGAACTATCCCTCCTGCGTACCAAGGAAACTCCTTACATGTACTAGACATCCTCCTCCATGTACAAGACTTCCTTTGTGGTTTAAGAAACCCAAAAAACACCTTCAGCCTCCGCGAACCACTTCATCCTTCGTGAACTTCCTTTGGCCTTTGCTGAAATCCCATAGAAAAATAAGTTTTATAATGACATCCCATCTCTATAATAATGGGTAGTATTAGTGTTTCATATATAGGTAAAGATTCCCTCTTAATCCACAAAATCAAGATTTACCAAATCATTAATCCGGCCACCACTGATTACCGATTCTTCAGCCACAACGAACCTTAATCTATCCATGGACTATATTCATATGCAATGTGTGTACCTCCTTTTCTCCAACACAGTCGACTTCCTCGGCCGACTTCAGCCCATCCGCATACTACACTGCTGCTCAACCGTAAACTGTTTTTGGTTCCGCAAACTGTTTTTGGTTCCGCGAACCGCATCTGTGTATCATTCTTACTGCCTAACACACGTTTTCATACCCTTCCTAGACCTAGTATGAGATCCATGTCCTGATATCATCATTCCTCTTCATTTTCCAATTTCATTCTCAATTATTCACAGAAATTTCTGATTTGGAGGCCCCAAAATTTGGCGAACACTGGGAAACAATGCCTCCTTAAAAACCTGTCTTCAGAAAACACCAACCATTATCATTTGCTATCATCTAGATATTTCAACAAACACAACCATACCCAAAACATACTAAGAGGATGCCTTTAAGGTTTTTTTCCCAACAAAAAACATCTATCTCTTTCTTAATTTAAAATTTTTGGACTACTTATTTAGTTTTATAATAAGATTCAGTATACTCAAATAATATTTTAGAATTAGTGAACAAAACTTATATTGATTTCTTCCCTCTCATAACTCCTCTATTGACACTGAATACATATCCCGATTGTGATTTCAGATCATCATGGTCTCTTTGGAATCTAGAATTTATATATCAACAGATGACCAAATCCTCCTCTCTCATGTAAACCTAGAATATATCCTTAGTGTTCATAGATACTTACATAAAATCATAACTACCATTCCCTAGTGCTCTCCATGGATATATTAAAATTTTCCCACCATACTCAGGGAAAAAGAAATATTAATCATGGTACATATAGTATAATATATGTCTGACCCTATTAGTGAAGCATTTGGGATCCTTGTAATCTTTTTGTGACTCCTTTTATTTCTAAGGATACATTTTCATGGAGAGATGTGTTCCCTTTTATATTGGTAATAATCCCATTTTTATGGTTTTATACTTAATCTCTTCAGTATCATATCAATATATGTACCATGACTAAGTTCAATAATTTTATTATTAATATCATGATGGATATTGACCCCCAAAATATGTGCAACTTCATATATGTCCATAATGGGGAATAAATTATTCAACCACATCATAATATAAATTGAGAATAATATTTCATTTCTAATTAGTAGTTTTTCATCAACATACACTATTTAAAACATTATTTCACCCCCAATTAAATAACTTTTAGAATGAAATATTAGATCATAAGAGTATTGAAAATACAAAAAAGTGGGAGGTTGAATTTTAGTTTGGAATATAAAAAATTACAATTTTCCCAACACCTTGTTTATAAAAATGTCTATTAAAAAAATTATGTTATACTTTGTTACATCAGCGTAGGAATGTTAATACTACACACAATGAATTTTGTATAAAATGAACTGTGGAAATATAAAACATGTAGAAACAATGATAAAAAATTATAAAAACGTTTATAAAATAATGTAACAAAACATATATAACCATTACATTGAATGGTCATAACATTCATACAAAGTTATAAGGAATCCTATAAATCTATCTTTAGGTATTTGTTATTTTTAACCTATCTAATGGTCTATCTTGAAGACCATATAATCCCTTGATCAACATAATTAGACCAATATCATTATTTTTATAAAGAGTAAGACTCAATATACTAGATTAGAAAATCCAATGTCTCTCTGTCACTCAGATCCCTCAATCACCCTATCAAAAAAACAAAAATCGAATATACAAACCTTAAATCATTTAAAATTAAATTCTCACCAATTTATGATTTAAAGGAACCTTAAAATGATTAATGTTTAAGAGAACTCAAAAACAAATCATCAGAAATCCTCAACATGAAATTTAGTTCATAAATTTTCAATCCACTTCTTATCCTCATGATGTCCATCTTATTTAAAAAAACCTCCAAAAGTATGATATTTAACTTCTCAATATAATTTTCATTGTAATGAAACATATCATATTCATCATTCATCATATCATTACTTTTTCTAGTTGTCTTCTTGTTTATAATAATTCAATGCATTGAATAATTCCTTCTAGTAGAAATATTTAATCTTCATCTGGTATATGTTGTACATATCCATCCATTATTCTTAGAAAATATTCATCTGAAAAAAAATTTATATCTCAAAATGACGGTCCTTATAAGTTGGAATTTGTATAAGTTCATATGACGGGATTTATGAGTCTTTTTTCTGAGATAATTTATATACATCCATCTGATTTAATTTTTACACATCCATGTGATATAATTAGTATATGTATATATGAAATAATTGGATTTATCTAAATATGAATACTAAAATGATTCATATAAAACATTTTTCTTGGTAACAAATAAATATTAAATATAGAATTATTTATTAGTTTATAGGGATTTCCAAAAGTAATATTCAAAAGCTGTATTTCGACTAAAAAATGATCACATTCATTCATTATAAAACAAAATTACCTTATGGATTTAAATAAGTAAATGTTACATGATCTAGATACTTTTTTCAACCCACAAATATATCTATTCAACTTACATTCCTTATTTTCATCTTTTGGAGTTGCAATCCCTTATGGTTATTACATACTAAATTCTTCCCCAAGTATTCCATTAATGAAGTCTATTTTGACCTTTATTTTTCGAATTTTAAAATCATCAAAAATTTCTATGAAAATTATAATTATAATGAATTTTATATAATATATAGAGGAAATTATTTCTTTCTAGTTAGTTTCTTGAAATTTCTTACACCCATTGGAAATTAGTTTAGCCTTATAGTTACTGACTCAACTATTCCAGTGCAATTTCCCCATGAATACCTATTTTCAACCAACAATATTTATATACCATGGTTGATATAAAAAAATCATGACTTGGTTTTGGTACATGGAATCCATATCATAATTAATGTATTCTTTTTATCTATTTGATATTATGTCACTTACTACATCCTTGTAGGAATTAGATTCATTATGATCAACTATTAATGAGTCACCATCCTTGGTTACTAGAAAACCATATCTTTAGGTAAACATATTAATATAAACTAAATAAATTGGTAAAAGTTGTAAATTATTAGAATACATCAATTTATTTGACTGTAAAAGGTCAAAAAACAACTATAAAAACCAATTCATGATGTTTTATAGTCGTTCCAACCTTCAGAATAAATGGTATTTTGTTCATCTTTCCATGTGAATAAGAATAGAATATACCAAGTTATTTTTTTATAAAAATAAAAATACCAATCATGATATAATTTTTCCAATCAATTTAAATTTACATGTCTAATACATTTATACAATATTAATTGTGATATGGGTTATGTTAAATAGATTCAATAGTTATTTTCAACACCTAGTGTTCATATTCAAATATGTAAATAAAATGATTTAAATTATTCATCACATAATGGATTTTGTGTATTTAAAATTATAAACCCTTATTTACAATTTTTAAAATGAAACCATCCATATCAAGACTAAATATATATATATAATTGTTTTGCTAATGATTGGGACATAATAAAAGTTATTTAAAACCAAGGTTAATTTAGTTGGTAATGTGATATCATAGACTCTGATGGATGCTATAGTAATTATAGATGCATTAGTTTGGTACAGATTCACATCAATATAAGAAGCTCCTTGAAATCTCCTTGGTTCCCATAATTGGAAAAAAATTGAGATTCACATGCTATATTATATAGCCAATTTATAAAAATAGAATTATTTCAATCGATAGTGAACATATATGAAGATTTTTCATTCTTAAATACTATGTTGGATTTAATTTTCTATTTTCCCTTTTTACCACATGAAAAATAAATGGTATATTATTCCCTTTCTCCATCCTTAATCCCTAACTTCGTGGAAGGTAAACGAGAAAAAAATTTAGATATATAATTATTCTTAGTGTTATTCTTCTAGACTTTCCACTTATTCACCGGAAGTATTATAGAATTATTATGCTTTGTATATATATCTACAAGGTTTAGTAGAGTAATAAGATCTAGGAGAGGGTTATTAATGTTGTTCGGGTTAAAATAATAAAATAATCTATATAATCCATGGAAGTGTGAAGAAATTAAAGGATCAATTTTCAATTCAATAGGTAGTTTATAACCTATAATGTCCACAAACACAATGGTGTCAATTTTCATGACACCGTGAGTTATATATGGAATACCCTATCCTTGTATCTACATTATTAGATCTTTTCAGATCTCAAAACACTCATTTCTAACACTGTCCAAATAGAAATAATTGATATGGGTGAGCATAGAATATGCATACATATTTTTTTTGTAGCATCTGTATTTCACTAGATGTGGATGAAAATATAAAACACTAGACATATAAGACACCATCCAGGTGTTTTGTGTATAAAAATTGATCTTTTTCACACACCTACATTATGGGATGATCAGAAACTTGGTATTCTTACAAGTTAATATTCTATTCATTGAAATTTATAATAGGTATGTTTCAATACCACTAAAATAGGTTACTTCTAGATATGTTGTTGTCATTCTCTAGTATATATTGTTGGGATATTGATGTTGATGAACATGTCATTTTCTAATAAAAATATTGATTTCTTAATTAAGTTCCTTATCATGGCTACCAAAATGTGTGAGATGGTATAGTTTAAACTATTAAATTAGTATCAGCATATTTTATCAAGTCTCAATGTCCCTCACCATTGGAATCATACTGTCATGTCACATAGATATTCAAGAAGAAAGGATCCATATTTACCTTCTGAAAATACAGACAATGGACTTAAAAATATTTCAATGTATTTAGATAGGTAGTATTTCCAACTACTAGCTTAGAGCACCATATTCTATTAAGTGAACTCCCAAATCAAAAAATATTGATTTAGATTTCACCAAAACAAGACTCTATGATACACCATTTATTTCTATAGTAGTCAAAAAATTGTGTAACCTAGTCACGCCGACTCAAAAAATTTGTTATAAATGAAAGATTTTAGAAAGAAATATGACATTGGTTACAAATCCACAATGAAATTGGGTTATATTATAGCATAAGTAATGGAATAATAATCAAACTGAATATTTATTTGATAGATTTTGTTTTTAATATATAAATTTTATTTTTGTATCTTTTTTCATGTCTTATTGATTTTATTTTAATTTTACATAATTTATTTACTATGTCTTGATAAAATATTTTATGCATAATCTAATTTATTTTAGTTCCATATTTCAAGCATTGTAATTCACTAGTACCCAATATGTGCATTTTCATAGCGTGATCATTTAATTAAAAATTCACTTACACATAATTTTTATTTTTCTAATGTGAATTCTTAGAAAATAAGGGTATAATGACTATTGTGTGGTAATATATATAAGATGCACATAAAAAGTCTAATAACTAAATATAACATTTAAACAGGCGTTCTCATAAACTAAAAACAAAGTGATAAATGTAATAGATGATACAAAATATGCAGATGGACTATTATAGCATATTAGCATCAAACAATTTAGTAAAAAAAATCTAATGATTATATAACACATCCTTTCTAACCATTATTGGATGTCTAGTTCAATCTAAAACAAAACTATTTTCATAAATGGTCATTAGTATGATGTCTAAAATATCCACAAAAAACAGATTCGCCATTATGGTTCGTTAGGTGCTCTACCTTGATGAAGATGGATGGATTCATCAATTAGACCATGTATATGGGAATAGGGGGTCTGCAACACCAACATCCACATATTAAAAAACATGCATGCCCCGTTATTGGAGCTACCCTAGATCTCCATCAGAATTTCTTCCTCTAGAACATAGATTTATTTTAGTACCTCACCGATCACCTATACATGAACTCATTAAAGCATTAGATTTTGGTAGGGAAAGGTAGTGGATTTTTTCCAGGATTCTTGGTTCATTAATGGATTTAATGGAGTAGGTTTCGATATCTATCTCATTAAAAATGGATATAGAGTTTAGAAAAAATGAAGTAGATTTTTTATTGAAATATAGAACATAAAATCCTTAATTATTAAAAAAATACATATCAATGTAATTTTTTTTATTAATTAGAAATAACTAGGTACTAGAAATACAGTAAAATAAGGTTCATAGCTCTCTGAAAAATTGAGTGGATTCATATTGTTTTTTCTGAGTGCATGGGGAGGTAATATTTAAATTCCTTATATAAGAGTGAAAAATAAAAACTTTATTCAGAAATAGTTTTATAAAATAATGTAATATGATAAAATATGGTGACTCATCTGGTTCGGGGAATTTTGGACAACTCATATCATTTTGTGTCTCTGGACTCCTTGCCACGATCACTGGAGCGGTTCAGATTCAGTAAGTTTTGGGTGGACTAACCGGGATACCATGAACTTGTTAGCTTTGTTTGGGTCTTTCCTTAACAAGGAGACAAATGACCTATTATTCATAGTAAACTCAGGAGGATGAAACTCAAACTCCAATCATGGGAAATGGAACTGGCTCCCTCTAAAAAGGATGTTAAAACTGTTATGCAGGAAGATTAGAATCTGGAACATTTTCAGGAGGTGGAATGGGATGAATGGTCTTATGTGGAACTTGAGGAGAAGAAGGGAATTCTGGCTTATTTACTTATGAAGAAGGAGCATCTGGATAGGGAGAGGGCTCATATCAAGTGGTTTAAAGAGGGAGATAAGAAAATGGTGTTTTTTCATGCGTGCATCAAGGAGAGGGGTAAGCTGGTCAAACTGAAAATCCAGCTGGGGGATGGTTACTTCACGGAGGATAGAGACATGGTAGGAGGCATGGCCAATTCCTTCTTCCAGGATCTTTTGGATGGTCCTAATGAATGCTTGGATGCTAGTTATCCTTCAGAACCATCAGACATATTTTACAGAATTCCTACCTATGTGTCCGGCCAAACCAACGATAGTTTGGGGGCTGTGCCTGGTGGGTTGGAGATTAAGGATGCACTCATGCATTTGAACCCGGAGAGCATGACGAGCCCTGATGGATTTTCTTCTTCTTTCTACTGGGCCTCCTGGGATTTAGTGAAGGAGGACCTGATTGATTCCATTCACGATTACTTTAGGGGGTATCTTACCCTGAATACCTTGTGCCACCACTCTATTTCTTCATCCCAAGTCCAAAAACCCCCTCTTTGATCTCACACTACCACCCGGTGAGTATGTGTAACTTTCCATACAAGATCTTGTCTAGTATAATCAACTTCGGAATGTATATCCATATCCCTCGCTGCATTTACTAGGAATAACATGGGTTCACTAAAGGCCTCCCAATCCAGGAGGTTGTCACTTTGGCTAAGGAGATGATCAGTGATATCAACTTCAAGACCAGAGGGTCTAACATAGTCATTAAAAATTACTTGGGAAAGGCATATGAATGGATGGAATGGAACTTCATTAATAGAGTTATATCAGGTATGGGTCTCAAATCTTGGAATGTTGATATTATCTTTCATTTCTTTAAATCCTTGTGTTTATTTGTGTTGTTTATGGGAAAATCATATGGGTTCTTCAAGTCCACTCGAGGCCTCAGGCAAGGGGACCCCATCTCACCATCTATGTTCATTCTCAATCTAAATGTCCTGAGCCGCCTCATTCAGAGAAGCATTAACATTGGTGGTCTCATTCCATATCAACGTCCTCTAAAGGCCCCCAACAATCTCTCACCTAATGTTCACCAATGATACCATCTTATTTATGAATTTTATGAGTAATTCCATTCGCAGAATAAACAGTGTACTGGATGTTTATTTCTAGTGGAGTGGTCAGTGGATTAACAAGTGTAAGAATGACTTCTACATTTCCAATAGGTGCTCCGTAGAGAGAGTGGAGGCTGTAAGTATTTTTCTTGGCATTTAAAGGTGGAATTCTCAATGATATACCTTGGTTCTCCCATATCACCAGGAAGGCTTCATTTCTGCAAATTCGATGACCTACATACCATAATCTCAAATAGAGTTCTGAACTAGATAAATAAATTCAAGTATTTTGGTGGAAGGATCTCCTTGGTGAACAATATGTTATTGGCCTCTCTAATCTGTGGTTTATCATTCAACAAGGACCCTAAGGGTGTGATCAAATCCATTGACAATATCCTTGCCAATTTCCTTTGGGATAATTTTTCATAGGGGAAGAATCACTGGGTGGCGTGGAGTAAAATGGTAAGACTGATGAGGGAGGGAGGGATCAATGTGCACAACATAGAGGATACACTCTAATACATGCATGCGAGGCTTTCATGGAGTGTTCTCGAGCAACATACTCTCTGGGGGATTACCATGCACACATATGGCATGGGCCCCAGGGGCTTGGTGGAGCGGAACCGGACATCCCTTTAGTCATTCATTGGCCCCATTATTGATAATCTTCGTCCCTTCGCTTAGTGTATTGTTGGAAGTGGTGATCTTTTATTTTGGCACCAGAATTGGAGCGGTGTAGTGTTGGGGTTCTCGGGATGCCCGATCATGGATATTTCGTACAATGATGATAGATATTTCCCATATTTCATAAACTCTATCATGGATGAGAATCATCTTGAGTGTTTCAATCTCATTGAGCTTAATACAGATAAGGATAAATGCATCTTCACTGCCTCCTCCTTGGGTCAGTTCTCCTCAAAGGAAATCCGTTACATTTTTAATGAGACGATTTAGTGGACGAGCTGGGATATAGTCGTTTGGGTTAAAAAAATTCCAACAAAGCATAATTTCCTAACTACGAAGATACAAAATAGATCACTTTCAACAGACGATAATATTAGGAGATGCGGTATTCATCTTGTATATAAATGTGTTTATTGTAACGTGCATGGAGTGGATAACCCTTACATGCTGTTCTTCGATAGTGTTTGGTCATGTGAGGTTTGTAAGGATCTTGGGGAATTCTCTAAGACCATTTCTTTGAACAAAACTATATCCTCCTTTCTTGTTAAGAGGTATCATGGCTCTGAGGGTAGAGGACCAGAGAGATTTTCCCATTCGGTTTTGCTACACGTGGGGTGTTGGTGTCATTGGAAGGTGATGAACGGAGTGAAGTATGAGGGAGTGGAAGTTTTGGCTTGTTTTATTATTGTCTGGCCGAAAAATAGGTTATTGGACTTGAACAAGGAAGTGAGGTATTTGAGGTAGGCACCTTCCCTTCTTTGGTTTCAAACTAGTTCCAGTGATTTCATTCCATCCAATAATAGGGAGGGAAATTGGGTAGGCTGGTGACCTCTCATAGGTTGCCTAAAACTCAATACGGATTTCTCTTATGTCCATGGGAGCATACGTGGATGAGGTATAGTGAGGGATAGTAATGGCTCAATTTTCATAGCATTCTCAGCCAGCTTGGGCCAAGGCTCTTCCCTTCAAGAGGAGAAAATGACAATGCTTACTGGGCTCAGAATTTGCATGTAGCAGGGGTTGGATGTATCTGAAATTGAAAGAGACTCTTTAATTGTATACAACTCTATGGAAGAGCATGGTAAATCACTTTGGTTGATTTTATATGTCAAAAGGAAATGTAAAAGCATAATCGAGAACAATGTCTGTATTCTTCACACCTAGAGAGTGGGTAACAAGGTTGAATACCACAAAGCCTTGGTGGAATTTAATGGCACAGAGATTGTGTTTTTACACTCTATGATAAGTATTAAACATAATGGGATTGACTTTATTAAGAAGGATGCTTTAGGGCTTCACCATTTTAGGCCCCTGTAGTTTCTGCTTTCGAGCTAGGGTTGGCGAGGGGTCTCCTCTCCGTGCAATATTTTAATTTTATATTTTTTGAATTCCTATTTATAAAATTACTAGATGATGATGATTTCAGGGACTAGGGGATAAAATAGTATAATCCATCATATCTCACAAGAGTGATTTATGAATTTTTCTATATGTGAACCTAAGCCTATCACCTTGAATAAATGTTGTAAAATACAAGAAATTAAATCTTTATCTCACCCATATAGAGCATCTTAAGTAATTTTTTAATTATTATATTGACATAAAAATAATATTAGGATCTCAACTTCTATATTTCCACATATAAATAATATCTTGTAAATAATGATTTCAACTATAATGAATGATAATTTTTACAAAATAATGATCTACAGAAGGAAAAAATAATTTGGATAAACCAATTGAACACTGAAAAATAATTCTTCTCTATAAAAATTGAATAAAAATTTTAAATACATCGATAAGTTATTATTTATAGATTTCTTATATTTTATGTTAACAAAAAACTAACATTTATCAAAATAATAAAATAGAATAATCTTAATTAAAAATATTTCTATTTGATAAATTTAAAGAATTGTCAATATACCATATCATTCCTTCAAAATACATTATTAGAATGGAATTTTAAAATAATACATATATGAATATGTTATATTTATAAAGTATATATAATATAATATTAATGAAATAAAATTATAGAAATATAAAATTAATAAATATCAAAACTGAATTACAGAAAATAATTTATGTAAAACAATTATCAATGTAGGGTTTTATGACAACTAATGTTTCCATTTAGGTAATCAAATACATAAAATGGTGATGAGGTAAATGATTAGAATAGTTATCATAGATCTGGTGAGGTTATGAAATTTAGATACAAAAGTTACCAAAAGTATGAGGATCCGTGATTTTATGAATAACAATTCTAGGCCCATATTGAAATTAATATAAAAAATGAGTATAAATTAGACAATGAAAGAATTATAATGTGATGGAACTGAAAAATGCACCAGGAATTGGCTCTTTGGAAACCTAGTAAACTAAAAGGTATTTTAATGGCTGTTTGTAGGGACTTAAACATTTTACATAAAAAATCACCTAAAAATAAACTAAAATAAATTTCATTGGACATCAGTTGATTATCTTGATTACTATATATTGGGAATAAATAAATTTTTAGTAGATGAAAAACTGAAAATTTATATCTTTCCATGCATTTAAGAAGAAGATAAATTTTTTTCTTGAAATTAAGGATACAATAAATGTTCTGGCATGAAAACAAAAAAATGAATATGTTCTAATGTAAAACATATTATCTTGAATCTAAAAAACTCATTTCCATAAAACAATACCAATTTTTTAGGATTATGGAGTTTGATATATCACAAAATTCTAGGACCAATATCGAGAACCATATTTTTCAAATCAATTAATAAAATTAGTAGTTCAAAAAATTTAAAATATATTTTAACGTCAAACAAATGTAATAAAAAATTGTCACATACACATGAACAATCGTAATTAAAAATTTATTAGAAGAATAAATTTACTTATAACTAATCTGAAACAACCTTAAAAAAATTCTACTACATATATACAATATTATCAATAAAATTACAATATATTTATAATAGTAATATAAAAAGGGATTCAATCGAAATAAATTTAATAAATGAAAAATAGGCCACACCTCTATATCAAGGATTATCATTTTTATTTATTTTTTTCCTTAAAAGAAATCATATAAAGGCACAATTATTCCTATTATGAAATAATGAACCAACCATAAAATAAGTAATCAACTAATTACAACATTGAAACCCACTTACAAGTATCATAGATCATGATTTGACTATGATACTAGCGGTGATTTCTTTCTAAATGTCATGGGACTTTATTATAATGAGGGTGATCCAATACATCATAATATTCAAGAAACCAACGAAAAATATAAATACCATCTCTTGAAGAGAAACAATTACATCTAAATAACTCCCCATTTCTACCATGTTCACAAACATATCTAATGAAATGGACTTGAATCTATTTATATGAACAAGAAGACTAATATATAAATAACGGATCCTCATATGAACATAATTTTCTATGTGATATATGATTACATTATATCAATGTATTCACTAATCCAAATATGTTTCGAGTATCCTAATTCACAACACATCTTCAAATATCATTCCTTCAAGTTTTATTCTTTCCCTAAAGTAGACATTCTAAAAATCACTTTTTATTGTAACCCACTGCGTGTAAAATGAAATCCACATTTGACAATTTGAGACTTTAAATGAAGCTTTAATGTTATAGAAATAGTAAAATAAATTACAAAAGGTAACCATCATGATTTAATAATCTATGAATTTTATTATTCAATATTTGATATCTACTATAATAGAACCAAATAATTCATCAATCAAGTCGAATAATAATGAGGATCCTAGTGAATGTCTTCTACATTCAGAATGAATAGTAAATAGACAGACAATATTATTTATAAATCCCTATTTATTGAGAGAATAAAAAAATAAAAAACAGAAATCCATTTTTAATATAACATTATAAATAATAATATGGCTAAAAATAATTTTTTAAACATCACCTCAAAATGAAGGAATAAAAATTTAAAGGAAGTATTATAGCAGATATAGTTTTGAAATGAAAAATTATATAGAAATAATATATTTCTAGTAATTAATTTCATTTTCATATGACGTTATATATAGAACAAATGTCCTTATGTGGATATTAAAATAATGTATAGTAAATATAGGAGTGGAATTTGAGGAAATTAAAATGAGAAATGTGTTAAGAAATTTTAGATGAACATGAATAAAAAAAGTAGAGGTTTAAGACTTCAAATGAAGTTACAAAGTTAAAATAAATAGTAATTAAAATAACAAAAATTTATAACTTCATGATCCAATAATCTATGCATGTGATTATTCAATATTTTATATTCTCCATAATAGAACCATTCAATTCATTAATACGGTTCAATAATAACCATGTCCCTGAGGAATGACTTCTTCATGTAATGTAAATAATAGAGAGTGATCCAATATTAATTTTAATCCCCATTTATTGAGTAACTAGACAATAAACATTATCAATCCTTCTTTAAGATATAATACCAAAGTAAATGACACATTAAAAAAATCATTTTCTAAAACATGAAAAGAAAAACATAGGAATATTAATTTAAATAAAGTTATACTATAAAAATATTTCAGAAATAAATAATTTTTAAAAAAGACTTTTACTAATGTCTTTTATTTTATAACAAATTATACCAAAAACATATTTTCTTATATGTATCATAAAATATTTTAGGTTCAATATAAAAGGGGACATTAAATTGAAATGAAATTTAGTAATTAGTTTATAAATTTTTGATGAACATAAATAAAAAATACATTTAATACATGAAATGAGGCTATAAATATAGACAAATGTTAATATATATATTGGAAATGTATCCCTCCATGATCCAATAATATATAAATGTGAATATTCAATATTTGATAAATACCTTAATAGAAGCATTCAATTCATTAATCAAAATTAATAATAACCATATTCTCAAGGAACATATTCATTATTTAAAGAGTAGAATAGAGAGATGGTCTATATTATTCGTAATTGAACCAAATGATGAATATTCATAGAAGTGTACAAATAAGTATATTAGTGTATACATATAATTTCACCAATTGAATTTCATATGTTTACCATAAAAAATCTGGTTCTTTTTTAATCTATTGTTGTGTTATGAATATTTTCATTGCATAAAATATAAAAAGTATGCATATAGTAGTAATCATATAGTATACGATGTATGAATATTTCAATTTCACACATGGAGTATTTGAGAGTGACATGAGAGGTATGAGATTATGAAACAATATACTTTACTCACTATACTATAGGATTAGAAACTATAGAAACTGAAATTAATTAATATGTATCGAAGAAGTGTGTGAAAAAGTCATCATATTAGTAAAGAAAATGATTTCAATAGAGATCATGGAAGGGGTTGTGGAAGTGGGTGTGTACAATTTTTTTAAGATCAAATATGTTTACCTAATATATTTGAATAGATATCTAATATTCAAAAAAATTAATCTGAAAGTATGGAATGGATTCCAGAGAATAAAATAATAAATTTTTATCGAATAAATAAATGAAATAAATCGCCAAATTAGATAGGATTGTTGTTTTTATAGAACCTATTTAATGGGATGTGATGGTGGGGGTGTAGAAGAATTGGATAAGGAAGTAGATTCTTTGAGTAAATGATTCAAATAGGTAAATGGTCATGGAGGAGAGATACTGTAGAATGTAGGGATATGGATTCATATGAGAGGGGTTCATAGGATAATGGTTTGAGAGAGGTAGAGGTGATATCGGTGCCCGTGCATTGGTAGAGGTAGTGTCGAATGTAGAGGAGATAGAGATGAAGGATATAGTGGTTAAGTCATAGGAAAATTTAGAGGGAGAGACCAAGTTAGAGGAAATGGAGGAGGTGAATGTGTTGTATAAGGTAAAGGCGGTGGAGATTGATCCACACCTTATACATTACTCAAAATAAATTTTCTCTGGTATGAACTTAGAAAACCTGAGTAGTTATGAAATATTAGAACGATAATAAAGTCATGTTTTTGAATGTAGAACTACAATGAAATAGATATAAGAATTATTTTGGATGAGAATATAGTAACTTGAATATAAAATTTATAACAATTGGTGAATCTTATGATAAATGGAGAGAAGGGTGTGTACAATATTATAGACTCATATATTATTATGTTAGTCAAAATAGATTGTTTAATTAAAACCATAATTGGGATATGGTTGATTAAAAAATTATTAGAAAACCAGAATACAAATTTTTTAGTAAAAGAGTGAATCATAAGAAGTTTGGTTGGAGAAGGATAATTTATCTGATGAAATTTCTCAGTGGAAGTTTCTCTATTCCAGGGAAGCTATAAATAATATTGAATAAAAGGTAAATTTAATATATAGTAATTTCAATATAGAAGATGTTGTAGTGAAATAAAAAATTTAACACATAATGAATGAGATTATAAAAAAATGTAAAATGATATTACATGAGTTATTTGTACAACAAATTGGAATTCTATGATTTTTGGTTTTATATGAATATATCCCATAAGTTAACAATTTTAGGAATTCACATGTTATTTATATGCATTATATTTCTAAAAACTTCATATTTACATATAAGTTAGCATGTACATATTACAATCAGTTTGAGAACTAAAAAGTAAACTAATATTTCACAACAGTAAATAGAAAATAATGCATGATTGTTCATGTTTACGTAAAAATTATCCATTTGATAATAAATATATATAATTTTTTATTATATTTTTTTTCATAAAAGGGTTTTTACTCAATATGATGGTGTTATTAGATTCGGAAACAAATCCTAATATGATTAAATTTCCAAAATTTAATAATTATGTAGGGTGTATATATTTCTAGATATATGAATATTGGGAATCTCCCTAATAGTCTTGTAAAAATGTACAATCTATAATATTATTTAAATTTCAACTGCTTATTTGAAGAATCATAATCATGATCTCACTGTTCAAAAATATTTCATCAAGTTTTAATGAATTTCATTTATTTAATTTAAATTATTCCCTTTCATATATCTATATACATGACCAAAAAGTTCCTATAATACAAAATTTGTGTCCATGGTTTTTTATAATGTATCGATCTTTGTTTCTCCAACCCTCACATGCTGAGGAATTTTCTATGAAAACATTTGAAGAATGTTGAGTATATAGAATATGAAACTACACCCCCAAAGGTCAGTGGTTAAATGATTAATATATTTATGAAACAATGTATCCATTCATCTATGTCATAAAAATATTGAATTTAATTTTTTTATAAATGATTACTAGTTAATGAAAAATACTTCATAAATTTTATATAAAGCTACCCTGATGGTGTTTGAAAGGCCTTGTTGATTTTAAAAATGATAAATTGGATCTGGAGGTATCATATCCTATAGTTGATAATCAATTAGTAGATGTAGAGATATTATTTGTAGATGTTTAGCTAAACATGAAAAATATAGATAATAGATTTATTTATAAATAAAAAGATACTAATTATAAAATTTAAGAAATCAATAGTAACATATTCTTATTTGGGTAAATATTGACCCACTTCTATTGGATCAATTATAGTAAAGAGGACCACATTATATCACTATGTTTAGTAATTTGAAATTTTAGAGTTTTCTAAAACAATAATAAGAGAAGAAAGAATTTAAATATTTATAACATAAATATAATATTAAATAATGAATTTTAGAAGACATACATGGTATTAAACAACCCATTTTTAGGTAAAATTGACTATGAAAAATAAATTGTACTCATGAATCACATATTTTTATAGGACATTGTATCTATTTAAAAAAATTGGATCTGAGTGCTTTTTAGTAAAATAAAAATTTGTACCTGAGAAATACTTGTTAGATTTATTGTATATATATTTTAATGAAACAATATAAATATAATATTACCTTTATGGTTTCAATTTTAAAAAAAATCTACAAACCATTAAATGTACCAGTATTTTTTGAGATATTGTTATTGTTTGTTGTAATTTCGGTTCCATGGAATGATGATTGTAATTTGATGGTATCCATGACATTTGTTGTTTAATGATAACTGGTATAGAGAACATATAATGAAAATAGTATAAAGTTGATATAGAAGAATTAAATAAAATTATTGAAATAAATTAATAGTGCAAATAATATCAAATAGAAATATTTAGTAGATATATCAAATCCATTTAAAAATCAATTTCAAGGGAAGCATTTTTTTTGATTGAAAGTGTACAAAAATTTGAATTTTTTATCAATATATAATATATAACTTATGTTAAGATTTGAAATAATATAATTTGATGTATAGTAGAATATTTTTCAATAGTGGAAATTTTATCACATTGGGATAAATTGGGTGACTTATTCCAGTGACATTGATAAATCTAAAATTGATTTAATAAGAATACAAGGAGAATTATTCTTGTGATTTGGTGAAAATCAGATGAATGAGATAGTGTAAAAATTAAAAATTGGATTATAAAATCAAAATATATTGTACCCACATAACAAATCAACATGATGAAACCCTTAGAAACTCAAATCAGATGTTGATATTAGTGATATGAACTCAATGAAAATTTTCCTAAGGTCAGAAATAAGAGGGTTCTAGAGCAAATTGAATAGTCATAAATTGTATGCTTTTAGTAATTGGATGAAAATAGTGAATGAATTCTGAAAATCAGAGATATTTTAAATCATGGTTGAATATAAAGAGTTGATATCAGAAATTAAAATTTAGTATAATGGAAGGAGACTAGGGACTTGTAGAGGATGAAAAAGAAAGATAGGATAAGAGGTAGAGGAGGAGATGTGGCATAGGTAGTGGCAGTGGTGGAGGTGAAGTCATAGGTATAGTCGGAGGCGTAAGAGAAAGATTCTACATAGGAGGAGAAGAAGGTGGAAGTGGATGAAGATTTGGATGATGTTTAGGTGCGGTTGTTACCATATTGAGGTGAGGTGAACAATTCTGGGGAATTGTGGGTATGGAAAAAGATAGCTAGGTAGGAATCAGGAAACACTGGGAGGCGACCATGCTAGGATAATTAACATGGTGGAGACACATGGAGTGGAAATTTACAAGAAACTGTAAATATTATAGATTTATTTTTGTGATCATGATAAATATTTAATAAAAACTAACCAAGAATACTATTGAAATAAAATAAATAATATATCCTAATCATGATCATGGCATGGATTGTCTAATGAATATATATAAAAAAACTTGATAAGAAAGATCATAACCATGATAAGAGGATCCTTCGAGTTAAATTTAGAAATTGTTCAATAATATTAAAAATACCATGTTCATGATATATTTCTTGGATATAAATGTTTACCACTCATTAATCATTTGAGTAATTCTATCATTTCACCAATAGGATCCATGATAGAATCCCTTTATTAATGATCTAAAAATTATCCTCCATCATCGAACTGCATTGATGAAACATAAGGTAGTAACATGTATAGTGAAATCATATTATATTTTTCACCTTGACGGAAACACAATCCATTGGGATTTAAGGATTAACTTTCTGGTTCTCCCATTTTTGAGTGGGTGGAAGAAGGTGTAAGAATTATATCAGTTTCAAGATAAACCCTAGAGAATTGCTTCAATGATAGAGGATTGCATACAAGGAATTCAGTGTGCACAATGACGAGACTTACAAATAACCCTATGAAAAGATATTATTAGGTGTAGATAGATCTAGGTTAGAGAATAAATAATTTCACATAATCCATTTATTATTCTCTTAGTCATTAATGAATGTCACATATAATTATAATAATATTACAATTATTATTATTTACTTAAAATGTTAATGTCATACTGACAAAATAAATTTAATTATTTTGAAAAATTAATATTTATTTATTAGATATTTAATATATCATTTCAACTAAACCCTTCATCTTAGTGTGGGTTCCCTCCTCTTCGAACAATGAAAATTAATTTTTATTCATTATATAATCAAATAAATATAATATAATATTCATTGTTTCATGAATAAATAATTATTGTAATATTAAATTAACTAAATAAATAATTATTTAATAAATATTATTTATAACCCTCAGAAAAAAATAATAGATAAATAAATATAAAAAAATTGAAGGCCTTGTGAACAGATTTCATTTAGTTATTCAACTAACATTACTAACTGAATAATAATTATAATTTAGAATGTTCTTAATAAACATTAAAACATAGTATTAACACTAATTTTTCTTCCAATAAATATTTTCAAATATAATATAACTAAAATCGTTAGATATAATATGTTTGTGAACTTCTAGGTCTATTCCTGAATGTCATTAGATGGTTTTGTCAAAATTCTAATATTAGCATGTTGAAATGCCAAGAATTAACTAGAGTGTAGTAAATTTATTTATCAACAACAATAACTACACATGAATAGTCATTGTGTGTTATAATCCATTTTTTCATATATTTTACTCATTATAGCTAAATACTTATGTCATCGGCCAATGTGATCGATTTCTAATACATAGACTATCTAAAATGAACTCATCAGTACACTATGGAAATTGATTTTTTTCACAGGTTAATTTTATTCAATGCATCAATGATATCAACTTCTATAAATGGAACTAAAAGTTACAATATTGAAAAATTACTTAATGAAATATCACTCATGATGTATCCAACATATCCTAAACCAAAGCAGGAATATGTTTTTACAGGTTTCATCAATACAACAATGTAAGGGACTCATGATATTCATCAATCACAATCTTAAACCTAAGTATAGTTACACAGGTTTTGAGATATAAATATATAAGGACACCTTGGAATATAGAATTCTTACTGGATGGACTATTCTTATGACATACCATATTGTATATTACTAAGTGACAACATCATGATATGATATCATGTCCTCTTAAGAGTATCAAACGTAGAACAATAAAATATATTATGTGTCCCATTAAATAATTTTTTATATCCATAGATCATGAGTTTAATAATATATTCATAGAACATCAAGGTTCCAAAAAAGTGGGGAACAACTATAACCATTAAATTTGTTAGATACTCTAAGGAATTATATCATTAATATTTTTTTGAAGAGAAATCAACATATGATAATAAATTTATTAACATTCAATACTATTAATATACATATAATATAAAGTAAAAAATGAGTTGGTTAGAGAGAAAAACCACCAACACTGATTGAATTTATGGAAATCAGGAATCTAAATGATGTATGTTGGAATTAACCACCAAAAAACTTCTCTAAACAAAATATATTTTGTCACATGACCTATTATTGATTTCTATTCCAAGATCCATAGAAAAATATGTCTAATGATGGTAATGTCTCTTTTTATATTTCCAAGGAACCTCAGGCATATGTGTTATACATTCTCCCCGAATAAATATTAGAGAATGACACAATCCCATTATTGAAGTTAAAAATAGTTTTTTGAATGGATGAACTGTATGTTAGAGGATCATGTATATTCCATCATCATAGAATGGTTGAGTTAGCACTTCATGAACCCAATTAACCAGTTAATCTTGACTAATATACTTTCTTCTTCTTGACCTCAAAATATCTAATATATTATCTATGAATGACCCCAAGATAATGATGGATACCCAAGGATTCCAAAATTTGTTGAGACTCATGTGCAATCCACACCATAACAATTGTTAGAGTGGGATCTATACGAATAAATGATATAATTGGAACCATCCCTACAAATGATCCCATATCCACCACTCCACCAAATGAGATAATATTCTAATGATGATCATTAGTTCACCTCATTCATTATAATTCAGGTGATGAAAAATCATGATTAGAAATAAGATAATTATTAAATGTGTTAATCAATTATAAATTTTTATGTAGTTATTATATTTGAATTTCTAAAAATAATGATCTCAACCAGATACTTTCATCAATTGTTCAACAGTTTTCACATCCTCTACTCCTAGAATTTGTGAAGAATATCCTAGTGATACCCAACTTTCCTCTAAGAAAAGTGGAATCATACCTATTAATGCTTCTTAATGTAATTTTTATTGATAAAATTTTGATGTTCAATAGTGTATTAATTCATTAGGGTTCACACAAGAACTCTCACAATCTTCCACTTGTTCTACCATTACGAAATACAAGTGAACCACCTTTCCTTCTACCCAATAGTGCCATTTAGATGACAAGGCCATATATTTTGAATAATAAAACACTCAATTATACTGTGGAACTGAATGTATACAAAAAATAATTATAGAGTTTCTTCAAAGATATATTCGCTATGGAGAAATTCTAAAACCTATCACAATGCTCCAATATTTAGTAAAGTTACTCAACCATAGGGATACATAAAAATTTATATTTATTACCCCCATCATCAGGTACATTCTGGACATTGATCAAACTTACTAATGATCATGTAATCTCTAATATATTCGAATTCCTCTAATATTATGGTGGAATCATTGATTTATTTTCCATAAAATTATTTTTAATTTTCCACCAAATTAATTATTATTAAAGAACCAATAGAGAAATATCAAATTCAAATATTTTCTCATTTGATCAATGAATATGTTGAATGCTTGGAAAGAATAGTAGTTATTAATCTCTTAATGACGGGTCCAAAATATTTATTCATTTTAACCTAATTGAGTTTCAAAGTATTTCACCTTTTTTATGGAGAATAATTTGTTTTATTTTCTATGGATTAATATACATAAGGAATTAGTTTTGAGAGAAAATAACAATTACTAACCATGACAATAGTTATTTTGACATATAATTTAGATTTTATTTATCAATATGAATTTCATTTTAAAATAATATTGATATTGGGAGAGTGAAGCCTATGAATTTCAAAACCCCACTTCATCCATGTGAGAACCCTCAGTAAATCACAAAAACAACTGTGAGAAGAAATCAGTATCATCCATATTTAATTGATATATCAAACAATTTATTTTCATTAGCCTATATAATGTGGAGGAATACTTCGTTTTTTTCATTGGATCATGAAAAAATTAGGCATTCATAGTTGAGGTGGTATGAGGATGGAGTTACGTATTGTCACCCCATTTGTTCTCCAACCCACTTAATTTTGGAAAATTTGATTGAGGATTGATTAAAAAATAAGAATTGAATCATGAAGAAGATAGCCCAATGGATAATTAAGTAAAGGAATCTAGTTAATTTTGAGTTTAGAACATGAGTTATTCTCCTGCCAATAGAATGGAATGATGACTGATATACCATTTTAGATGAAATAGGTCCTAGTCAAACGATGTTACAATACATTACATCGACATCCTAGTGGATTGACGGTAAACTATATAAAATCAACATCAAAGTCACTTAATTATAAACTAAAAAACATATGCCTCCCCACACATGAACTCCCACACTAATTGAGATGTTCTACATTTGGAACTTATTCCCCTTTGAAAATAGATAAATCTATATACAAGTTCATAATGTGTGTTTTCCTTCACTAATATTCAATGTGGTAAAATATCATTATATTATACGAACTATTTGTGGGTAGATATTTTTATCATAGGATATGAAGTGATGATGGGAATCCAATTTTTAGGTTAAGATGAAATTTCCATTAACATTACTTTAGATTATCAGGATCTTACTCACTCATTTTAGGGTTCTTATAAAAATATGGAATTTGAAAAAAGCCACCCAATTTTACTGTAAATTAAATGGATGAATGAAAATACTATATTAGAACTATTTTTGGAATTATTTATTCTATTTTAAGATATGTAGTGAAATAAAAAATGTTTGACCAAGTAGAAAGTCTCATCCAAATCAATTTATATATTTATATTAATGTTTTAAACCACTAATTCATAATGGGTTTCCCAACAAGGGACTTGAACTATAGAAAATCAATATAATTTTATCTTATACAGATGAAATATCTCTATAAAAGTTTCTATATAAAGCCCCTAGTCATATAAACCTAAGCTATAGAAACAAAATTTTATTGTTACATGACTATAAATTATATTTCATGAGATTATTAACACATTAAATTAATGTTCATTATACATAGTCTGTAATATATGAACATAAACTACATGGATTTATCAGTAAGAGGATCTCTTAAAACCATGTCACCAATATTTTTTAAAAGGACTATTTTTTACAAGGACCCTCTTTTGTGTATATCCAATGGCCATGATTTCCCTTATAAATCTCCAACCTTCTCTTCATTCCTTGTGATATTTTAGTTTACCCTAATCATAAACTAATATGTATTCATCTTACCATATTGCACATATATCATATTATATTATAGTTGTAGATTATTCTAAGTCCTATCAGACTTATTATATTCCACATAATTTACATCACACATTTTGTTTTCTGAATCACCATGGAAGAAATCCTTATAATTATAGATACATAATGAAATAATATGAAACATTAGAGAATCCATTAGGTTTCCCCTTTAATAGTAATTGGAAATAGGGTTCTTGGTTTGAATTTTAGAAATATAAACTTACCAAGAATTGATTTAAGGAATTTTTTTATTCAAAATCCATCAAAGGGAATCCTAGGAAAAATTCAAGTCTCCAATCCCTGGGAATACAAATCCTATAGACTAGGATCAACTCTATTTATTTTTAAAAAGAATAAAAGGAATAACATTTGTTAGGTCGAAACCCTAAAAAGGGGATCCTAAGAAAAAGCTATGTTCCAATTTTTTAATCACCTCCATCAGTTGATTAGGAAAAACATAAGGTGAAATGTAAAATATTTAAGGTTTATCTGGTCCAATATATGTCTCTATAAAAAATCAATCTATTATCTTAGGGTATATATCCCTAGAAAAAGTACTAGAACCTTTTCATTTCCCACAGATATTAGTTCAAATAATCAATATATGGGTGTGTGTCCCTTATCACATGAACATAAACTAAATAAATTAATGGTCTATCCTGTAAGTCCCCAAATTATATTGATTGGCCTATTCTATATAAACCTATTCTATTTAATTGGATCCTGATCTATGTAGAAGTCCCTAGTGTAGGGGTTTACAATTCCATATTAGGTCATTCCCTAAATCCATACACTAGGATGAAAACATTATATTTTCTCATATACATGAGCCTAATAACTATATAAACTCCTCATTTAAAACTACGTATGGATATATTCTAGTTATCTTAGGATATATAGTGACCTAAAAATCTAGGTTCATTTATCCAACTATAAATTCTACTTTAATTGAGTTCCCCACACCATCCTAGTATTTATGCATACTAATTTATGTCATTTTACACCATCTACCAAATTCAATAATATTGAAATCCCTGAGATGATTATTAATCATCATGAAACCATAAAAACCATTAGTTGTGGTCCAATTTTATATAAGAAACCCTCCATTGGTGAGTAGGCTCCAAAATCCTTTCACATGTAGAAATGAACATTGAAAATTTTCCTATGATCCTTAGAATGAGATTATATTCATTTCCAATGAACTTAATTGGGTGTATTTTTCTGGAATTATAAACTATGTCTCAGGCACATTATTATAGGACTAATGATATAGTACTCACTCGGTTGAGAGAATTCAAGGATTGTTAGGAATATATATTTTTAAACTAATAATATACAAACAAGTTTTGTATGTTCCAAATGATTTATCTCACACTAAGGGATGATGATTTCCTGAAAATAATACCCATCTTGGTTACATGTTCACAAGGATTTCCCACATTGAAAATGTAATTTACATTACCCATTAATGATGGAAATGGTTTAAACCCACTAAAACTTATTTTTAAGGGTATTATAAGAAATGTTTTCCATGTAAAACAACTTTAATGGTGGAACCTGATAGAAATAATTAATGTTACTTTTGTTGGGTTAGATTTGGATGCTTGTGGATCCCAAAAATATATATAGATCAAATATGGGGTCATTTTAATTTGGGTATCATTTTAACCTAGAAGGATAAAAAAATGGATTGGAGAAACTTTATATGTAGTACTATAATCTATTTTCAGTGAGATTATGGAATCTATTTATGGAGACATTTCTCCTTTAATGTTTTATAAATCTTTCAAAATAAAATACATACATTTTTGTCAATATTACTTTGGTACATACCCATAAAATCACTTATTGGTCACATACTCACTTATTAAATATAATATATTAATGTTACACCATTGGGACCCCTTCATTGTAATGACCCCATTAATATTTTGAGTTTCCTTCCTAGTAGCGAGCCAAATTAATGGATGGAGGACATTTTTATACCATCTTCATTGATCCTAAACAATAATGTACTCTTTGTGTTTGAATGGTTATAATGAGACTTTCTATTTTGGGAATGTGTCACCTATAAATTTTTAGGAAACAATTTTAGAACTGATATAGACATGCAGATAGATTCTCATTTTAGAGAAAATAGTCTAGTTCTTGAAATATTTTTTAAAAAGGAATCCCCATGGTATTTATTGATTGAAATCATAAGAGGCCCCATTGAATATACTATTCATGAATCACATATGTGAAGGTCATTAGTAAGTCACACCATGAAATGTGCTTCTATATGTAACCGTGAAATGCTTTAGTTAACGAGGTTCCTATGAAAATAGACCCCCATGATCATAGTTTTGGGAGAGACTTCCAGGAGTTTCCTATACAGAAACTACCCCTAAAACATAGTTCAGGGTGGGAATTTTACAATTTTCTTACATGTATTGAAACGATGTAATATAGTTAGTGGGGCTTATTCGTGGAATTCATATTTGGAGATACCCTAAGCAACACAATTTTCATATAACCTTTTAGTCATTAGGTCATTTGGAAGCTTCCTTTGTGAGGTATCCTCCATAATTCTCCTTTATGAAATATCATCCAAGAGATTCATTTGGGTGTTCCCTTAGTGATCTAATTTTAATAAATATTTCCTATTGATAATATCATCATATACACTTCAACCCATGACAAATATGGACTATTCCCATTTACACATATTGTATTTTGTTCTATATGAAAATAAGGGTGTCTCAAGATAATCCTCTCCCTCTTTTTATAGTATTTAGCACCAATATTCCAACCTAATGATGTCCAATTCATTATCAAACAAAATTAATACTAATCAGGGATCATTTCTATTCTTTCATTCCCTCTGATCCGCTATCTATGCTAAATCATATGAAATTACCTAACTGTATTCCACTACCCATTATAAAATCTTTGAGAATCCCATTCTAATTAAGTAATCCTATTATGTATAATCCCATACCATATTCTCAATGATGATATCATTATTGTTCCTCTGTAATTGAACGATAAATATCACGGACAACCAACTATGTGTCATCCATAATCATACCTTACCATTTTTAGTTCCCAGTAAACATGATGAAATTTCATTTTATGAACTCATACATAACCCCCAAAAAAGCTCCTTGACTCAAGATACTCTTGTTATTTTGGTTAAAATTCATTTATTCAAGATGACCCTATCGGTTTACTGAAATTAATACAGTTGAGATACTCCTATTATATCCACAAAATACCTTCACCTATCTCATCCACTAGAGTAATCTAAAAAGTGAATCCCAGTTAATATGTCCCAAATAATCCCTTTTTGTCACTCCTTTCATGATTCATGAATCCTCTCTACAATATGATAAATGCATCGAAACATCCTAAAAAGCGACCTTAGAATATGAAACTCAAACTATGGGGGATTTTATTTGGTTTTAATAGGATATGTATGGAATAACTTGCAAGTTAAATCCTAAAGTACTAATATAAATGTCATGACATGTCCCTTGGGGTCCATGTCGTGACTACACCAAACCAACCTTCCATAGGCCAGGGGATGTCGACTAGCATCAGAAAGGCGTATCCCTAAAATGGGAAGGCATTGCCTTCAATCCTGTACAATCACACATACTAGTATGCATCCAGATGCAACCATGAAGTAAAATGTTGTAGTAAAAAAGAATGGTGAAAGTAAAGTGGATGGAATAGAATCCCAACTGAAAAAGTACAAGTACAACTAAAAAGTACATATAGAACTGAAAATTACAACACAAATCTGAGATCATCCACCAAGGATCCTACCTGAAGGGTAGGTACTACTCAAGATCAGTAGTCCTCATGTCACTTCATGCCAAATGGTCCACCTTTGAGCACCATCCAATCATGGCACCCTAATCCTTGATCAATGTTGTCTGTCGTCTGCACAAGACACAACAAGGTGTGGGCATAGCTCATGCAAGGTCGTGTATAACGATACTCAGTAGGGACCCCGAGACTCCCGTAAGTCTCCCAGAGTTCCAAAATATAAAAACCACTAAGAGAGACCTTTGTATTAAGCACGAAGAGATAGATATCAAATCTACATAGGTATATGAAAATATATACACCTAAGTTGCCAAGATATACTCATCTCATACATGAGGTAAAATTACCACAATGGTAACACCACGAAGGTAGAAGTACCACACAGGTAACACCACGAAGATAGAGGTACCACACAGGTAACACCATGAAGACAACACCACGAAGGTAGAAGTACCACATAGGTAACACCACAAAGATAGAAGTACCACATAGGTAAAAGACTCACCTCACAAACATGTATAACTTAAGTATAGAAGTACAGATGATTAGTCTTATTCTATATCATCTTATTCTGTTAAGAGGCACTGTTGCTGACCCACACAGGATCAATGAGTACTAATCCCCACTGACCCACGCGGGATCTTAGCCACACATGTTCACTATGAGTTGACCCACATAGGACCGTTGAGCTCTGAACCACAAATGATCTGATAGATGTTGACCCACACTAGATCAATAGATGCAAACTCACACAGGATCAGTGTTCTTTCATTATGTTACAGCCTGCCACAGAATTCCTCGTACCTGGTGTGCTTGAGTTCTGTAGAATCTTCCCCTCAAGATATCAGTCATACCTTAACTTCCATTAATATATATAATGGAGTAATCCATGAAGCCTCCATGTCATAAGGGTTCCAACGCGACAAATGGTGCATTAATCGGACGCTCGGTCTACGAGTTATAAGATTTTTAGTTCTGAGGGAACAATTGGATTCTTGTTTGATCCAACCCATCCGTACTCCAAATACCACAAAAAATCCAGAGGAGTGTACCAAAAGTACTATCTCACTCCAAGGGTATCAGTGCCACCGACAGTTTTTCAGACGGACGCTCAGTTCTCAAGTTATGGCCCTTTAAGATAAACTGGGACTGGTTGGGTCCAGGTCCGGTCTGACCTAGCCTGATCGGGTTCAAGTTGACCTAAACAGGTTCAGGTCTGACTCAGGTGGGCCGGGCCATGGGGGGCTTGGCCCGCTGGCCCACGGTCCGACCTAACCCACCAAGGGGGTGCAGCCCGCTGGGCACGTGACCTGTTCCGCATAGGGGCGGCCCGCTGGGCACACGGCCTGCAACTGGGTGGAGCGGCCTGATGTGGTCAGGCCCACACTAGCCACCACCCAGGGAAGTGACCCTCGGTTTTTTCGAATGTTCGCGAGGACCGTTCAGTTTCCTCCATAGCGGCGGTGCCAAATGGCACCACCTGGTGGCATGTAGGACCCACTGGAGCGGGACCGACCTCCCTTCTCGGCCGGCCGGCCGCCGTCTCCAGCGGTGCGTGACGGCGTGCCGCTCTGCTGCTCGTGACCGAATGGTGTGCCAACCACCTCACTTGGGGTACCGTGGTTGATAAGCTGCAACCCACGTCATCTGGTGGTGCGCTTGTCACACCACCCTCCTCTTCTGCGGTTAGTTGGTGTGCCAGCCGCTTCTTTCACCCGCCCTAGGTTCGGCCGCTACCCCTTTCTCCCTAGCGGTGTGCAACGGCACATCACACCTCCTCTATGGATAGTTGATGCTGACCTCTATGATAAATTTTTTGCCTTAGTTCAATGATGTCCTCTTTCGACACACGATGGCGTGCCACCTCTATCTTAGCCGGTTGGAGCCTCCGCACTGGCCACCTTCCACAGAGAACGCAAGGGTAGCAAGCTAGCAGGGGGTCCAGGCCATGTTTGTTAGGCCTTCACCCCCCCCCCCCCCGTGTTAGCTTATAATCATGAAGAAGGATTAAAGGATTCAATAACCACTTTAAATTAATCAAAAATCAAACCCCTTCCTCAAGAACAATGGAGAATGCCCATGATTAAGGAAGTTGGTCAGTGTTTGTCCTTCATACAACAAGCTTCCAACGACGCTTCTCATACATCATTCTTTCATTCGTGGTTGGACATCACCTGTCACTACCCGTTGGAACGAGCTTTGTCCTCCAAGGGTATGGCGTTGTGACACTTTTTCAGCACTTTGTTTCTTCGTGAGGTAGTGCAGATACCTCTCCCCAAGCTCCAAATAAATTGGTGAGGGGGAGGGTGTCTAAGGATCATGGGATTGATGAGGGTTCATTAATTATGAACTTTCTTAATTCCCAATGATGCAGTTACATGGGATTTTAAGGGTCAGGACATTTAATAGCTTGACACATCGCTGGTACCACACTGTATTTTTTCCATTGGAAGAAAATATAGAAAGAAAATAAAATAGCTAAGTTATTTTATAATTCTTTTAAAAGTCTCAAAATCTATCTTTTTTCTCCCAAACTTCTACGGTTGAAGTGAATCCCCCCTTAAGAGAATCTCGGTGTTGTGGATTCAATGGTGCCCTCATATTTTTCATCCAAGCACCATTTCAAATGTTAGAAAATGGCACTCGCAAGTTTACTGAATGAACCTTAAAAAAAGTTTAGAAATTCATTTTGGGCACTCTGGGCCTCAGAATCACACGCCCTCAATTTTTGCAGACTCTTAATAATTCCATATAGTTTAAAAAATTACATGAAAAATCCATGTTTTTAGATTCTCCCCAGCTTAGGGTTTTTCATCCCCATAATCCATAACATATACTAAGAAAACAAATGGGCGTACTGAGTATGAATCTAAGCCTCCCACTCTCAAGTGATCTCTTGGAGGTTTCTGTGATGCCAGTGAACGCGCACCAGAGTTATCGACCACTGATGTAGGACTTGCTCCTGTCAATCCTCAATCCCTACTAGAACCTCCGTAAACATCACCCCATCATCAAAATCTATCATGCCGTGGTGGATGATGTGAGATGGTTCATGTACGTGTCTCCTTAGCTGGGCTATGTGGAAGACATCGTTCACCCTCTCCAACTGTAGTGGCAGTGCAAAGTGGTATTCCACCTCACCTATCCTCCGAAGTATCAGAAATGGTCCGATAAACCTCGGTGATAACATGCAGCCTTAGCTAAATCTCCATAAACCTCGTCAAGGTGAGACTCATAAGAAGACATGGTCTCCCTCCTAGAACAAAAAATTTCTCTGCCTCCTATCAGCATTAGAAATCTATCATCTCTGTGGAGACTTCATCCACTCCTAGATAATCTGCACCTTCTCAGTGGTTTCCCCTACCAACTCTGGACCCATAAGTGCGGACTCCCTGGGTCGTTCCAACATAAAGGAGATATGCATGGTTGACTGTATATGGACTTTAATGGTTCCATACTGATGGTGGGGTGATAGATGTTGTTGTATGAAAATCCACTAAGGGCAAGCGATCCTCCCAACTGAGGCCAAAATCTAGGATGCAAGCATGAAGCATGTCCTCCAGTGTCTGTATGGTCTATTCTATCTGACCATCCATCTGAGGATGAAAGGTGGTGCTCAAACATAGTTGTGTCTCGAAAACCTCCTGTAATCCTTTCCACATTCGAGATGTGAAACGTGTGTCACATTTAGAGATGATCATCGATGGCACCCCATGAAGTCACAAAATATCTTATATGTAGAGGTGTCCCAAGCCCTCTAATGATCTCTGCTCTTAGATAGGTAGAAAGTGAGGTGAGTTGGTCAACGATCACCCAAATGGAATCATGTCCCATATACGTACGTGGAAGACTTGTCACAAAATCCATGGAGATTCCATCCCACTTCCACTCCAGCACATCTTGTGGGTACGCTAATCCTGCTGAAACCTGATGCTCGACCTTCAGTTGCTAATAAGTGAGGTGTTGAGAAACAATCTTTGCCACTTACTTCTTCATCCTTGGCCACTAGTGTTGATGTCATAGGTCCTGGTACATATTCTCCACACCAGGATGTAATTCCAGAGGGGACATATGTAACTCCCTCAACACCTCCTCCCATAGCACCACTGGTACCATGGTACGTCCTCTGAAGAGGACAACGTGATCCCCACCTTCATAAAATCCATCAGGTGCCTGCCCTGAGAATATCTCAGCACGACGAGCCTCGCGGTAAGTGTCCCCAAGCTACGAAATCTTGACTCACTGAAGGATTGGGTGAGTGACTATCATAAAATGAAGGTAAGATTCTCTATCTCTATTATTGAAGGATTTCTGCAACGTGGTTAGTTTCTCTGTCACCTCACTCAGCAACTGCAGACCAGAACTCCTACTGTGTGCATCTACTACCTCTTTCCCCTTCCTAGAAGTATATAATATCTCAAGGTCATAGTCCTGGATGAACTCTAGCCATCGCCGCTGTCTCAGGTTCAGGTTCTTCTGTGAAAAGATATACTTGAGACTCTTGTGATCAGAGTAGACTATAAAACGTTTTCGCATTATGTAACGTCACCACATTATCAAGGCAGAGACTGCTATTGCTAATTCCAGGTCATGGGTAGCATAGTTCTTCTCATGATGTATCAACTATCATGAACCATAATCAATCACTTCTCATTCCTACATTAGGACACATCCAAGTCTTATCCCTGATGCATCGTAGTAGACTACATACCCATCACCCTCTTCTGGTAGCCACAAGATGTGGGCACTCATCATTTTCTACCTCAGCTCCTGAAAACTCTGCTGGCATCTCTCCATCCATATGAGGGGTTATCCCTTCTTCTTCAACGCTGACAAGGGTTCCACAACTCTGGAATAGTTAGGTATGAATCTCTGGTAGTATCCATCCAACCATAAGAAACTCTGCACCTCGGTCACACTCCTGGGAGGCTCCCATGTAAGTACCACCTCTATCATTGATGGATCAATTTCAACTCCATCCTCTGAGATAACATGTCCCAGAAATCATACCTCTTGTATACAGAACTATAACATCGAGATATTTCCATAAATTTGGTGCTCTTAGAGTGTTTCTAGAACTATCTTGCAGATGACATGCATGTTTCTCCTCCGTCGCTGAGTATAACAAGATGACGTCAATGAAGTCCACCACAAAGTGATCGAGGTATGGCTGTGAGATCTTGTTCATCAGTCCCATTAACACTGCTGGGGAATTGGTCATGCCGAATGACATAACCAAGAACTCATAGTGGCCATACCAACATCTTAAGGTCATCTTCTTCACATCCTCATCATGTACCCTAAGCTGATGATAGCCTAATCTGAGGTCTATCTTTGATAACCATTGAGTTCCCTTCAGCTGATAAAAAATATCATCAATACTTTGAAGTGTATACATTTTTTTCATGGTCATATGGTTCATGCACCAGTAGTCCAAACAGAGTCTCAAACTCCCATATGCCTTCTTGGAGTAATAAATCATGGCTGCCCATGGAGAAGCACGGGGCCTATGTACCCATTCCCCTACAAGTCCTCCAACTGCACCTGTAACTCCCAAAGCTCCGTAGGATCCATCAGATATGATGGTGTAGATATCTATGTCATCCTGGGGTATATGTCGATGTAAAAGTATATCTCTCAGCGTGGAAGTAGTCCCAAAACATCATTAGGAAAGACATTGGCATACTGGTCCACTACTACAGGATAGCTCAGACTCTGAACATCAACAAACCTAAAGGTAAGGCTAGCCAACTTATGTGTGATTGGCTGAACCCTCCTCTGGGTAAGTCCATCCTGTGTTTCAAAGCTTCCTTTCTCACTAGTGATAGAAAACCTGGTCCCATCCTCGCAAAAACTCCACACTTTGTGCCTAATACAGTTATTCTGGGCAAGGACTGTGGATAACGGTTCCATAACCAAGATGACATCGTATGGCCTCGACGCTGCTACTAGAAGATCACAACTTAATTTCTTTCCTCCTAGAGTAAGCTCACACTGAAGGCCTCAGTGTGTAACTATCAGAACCCCTCCCGTAGAAGTCCCTATCCGTAAGGATTGAGCCAATGACTCCACCAAAATCTCTGAGCTCAGAATGAGGGCCATGGAAATAAAAGAGTGACTATCACCTTTGTCTATAAGTATTAAAACTAAGGTGGAGTAGACACATATCGTACCTCTAATCATCTCCGGAGAGCTCTGGTCATAGGCCTCAGCTTCCTGGAGCTGAGCTCATCCATATCCACCAGCTCCTTGTTGTCGGGGAGGACTACCTAGATGTGGTGGTGGTAGAACCTCAAATCGCCTCCCACCACCTGATGCCCAACAAACTCCTCTACCACATCTGCTTGCTACCTGTGGACCTCCCCGATCGAATCTCTGCCTCTAGATTGGTGGTCCATCGACCGTCTGCTGGTCGTTCATACAGCGGTTTAGGTAGTCGTGATCCATGTGACACTGCCCGCTGCATGAGTAGCATTTCTTTTTCCTCAGTTGTCCTCCTATATCCCATGAGCCCCGCCCCACCAACCCTGTATCCTGAGTTCGTCCACCAGAGGTTATATCCCTCTTGGGCCCCTATGTCATATGTATACTGCCTGCTTTAGGTAACACTGCTACCTGATGTTCGGTGGTGGCTCTCGCTATCGGTTCCTGCTCAACTAGGAATCTCCCCACCAAAAGTGATCTCTCTTTCTCCCCTGCCTACGTCAAAATGCTGAGTGATATCATCGATACTCTAATCTGCCATTGGAGACCCTACTTAAAATTTTTGTCCATGATGATAAGCTCTCGTACCATGTTGGTGGAGTAGCGGGAGAGATTATTGAACCTCACTGAGTACTGGGACACAATCATGCTGCCCTACAATAAGTACAGTAGTTCCTGTATAAGAACTGAGAATAGTGTATCGGGGATGAACCCTTATCTAAAAAGGCCCTTGATTTCCACCTAGATGAGGGTCGCCTCATCGTGTAACTGGAGTGTCAAACTCCACCATCTCCAAGCTGCTCCATGGATAATACTGGTAGCTAGGATCACCATCAGATCAGCTGGAATCACAAATAATCGAAAAACACTGGCCATAGCCTTCACCCAGTCCTCATCCACTTGTAGGTCCATCACACCTCGGATCCTTAGAGGCCTATGCCTCTATAACTCATGCAATGTACTCAGTCGGCATTCATCCTCTGTTGGTGGGGATGGTGGCAACAACTTCTCTATAGGTAGTGGTGCTGCTGGTACACCACCCGATGGTGGTAATGCTGTAAGAGGGCCCTGAACCGAGGCGTCATCACTCAGTGGGCCATCATTACGTAATCTCTCGGTAATCTTGAATGGTTGTCTATGTGGTGGAATCCTGAAAGAAAACAGGTGTGCCAAGATCAATAAATTATACCAGGTGAGTTGAATCTAAGAGATCATAAGAAAAAAACTTCAAAAACACACGTAATCTGTGTTTCCGTTTAGAGAGTTGAAAATCAGAATTCAGGACCCTAGTGTATGGATACATTGGCTTCCGCACCAACACTAGATTCCCGAAACTGAAAACCACACACATAACACTTAACAGTATTTCCACATAGAAAAGTTCAAAGTCCTAGTTCTTCAATATAACTAACTCCTCTGATACCACTTTGTCACAACTCGTCCCCCAGGGCCCATGCCATGACTACCCCAATCTCGCATTCGATAGCTCATGGGTTGGAGACTAACACCAGAATGGTGTGTCCCTAAAACCAGAATACATTTCCTTTAACCATGTACAATCATACAGAGTAGTACCCAAAATGATGCAACCACGAAGTAAACTGCTGTAGTAAAAAGTGTGCTGAAAGTAAAGGGGCTGGAATACAAGCCCAACTGAAAAAGTACAAGTACAACTAAAAAGTAAAAATACAACTGAAAAGTACAAAACATCTCTTGGATCATCCATCAAGGATCCTACCTGAAGGGTAGGTACAACTCATGATCAGTAGTCCATGTGTCACATCTCCCCAAATGGTCCACCTCCGGGCATCATCCAGTCCTTGCTCTCTCAGCCTCGATCAATGTTGTCTGTCATTTTCACAAGACATAATAATGTACGGGTATATCCCATGAAGGGGTGAGTATAACGATACTCAGTAAGGACCCTGAGAAACCCATAGGTCTCCCAGAGTTTGAAAAAGGAAAACCACAAAGAAAGACCTCCGTCATAAGCCCAAAGTGATAGATATCAACTATTCTTAGGTATATGACCATACTTATACCTATGTTATCAAGATATAATCATATCATGCATGGGGAAAGATTAAAAAAAATGTAACACCATGAAGGTAGAAGTACCATACAGGTAACACCATGAAGATAGAGGTACCACACAGGTAACACCATCAAGACAACACCACGATGGTAGAAAAACCGCACAGTTAACACCAGGATGATAGAAGTACCACATAGGTAAAACACTAAGATAAAAAGTAGATATAAATAAGTACATAAGTATAGATGAATAGTCATAAGCTAGATCATCTTATTATCTTAAGAGGCACTGCTTCCGACCCACACAGGATCGATAGGTACAAACCCCCGCTGACCCTCAAAGGATCTAACCCACTCAGGATCAGTATGCGTTGATCCACATATGATATCTAATTGCTAACCCACATTGGATCTGATAGATTCTGACACCATTAGGATTGATATATGTTTACCCCCATAGGATCGATAGATGTTTACACCCATAGGATCGATAGATTCTGACCAACACAGGATCAGTGTTCCTTCTTCACATTATAGCCTGAAATATGATTCCTCGCACCCGAAGCGCTCGAGTTCTATAGAATCTACACCTCAAGATATCGTTCGTACCTCGACCCCCACTAAGCTCCAAAAATTAGTAACCCAAGGGACCTCCATGTCGTAAGGGTTCCTACAAGATAGATAGTGCGTCAATCAGATGCTCGGTCTGTGAGTTATAATAGTTTTAGTACCGAGGGAAAAGTTAGATTCAGGTTCGATCCAACTCAGCAGTACTCAAAATATCACCCAACCTCAAGTGGAGTATACCAAAAGGACTGTCTCACTCCAAGGGTCTCAGTGCCGTAGGCGGTTCGTCAAACAGACACCTAGTTCTGATGTTATGGCCCATTAAGCAAAACTGAGTTGGGTGGGGTCCGGGTCTGGTCTAACCCGTTCAGACCGACCTGCCCCAACCCTGTTCGGGTCGACTGGATCCATTCCGGGTCTGAACCGGATGGGTTGGGCTATGGAGGTCTCGGTCCGCTGGCCCGCGGTATCACCTGGCCTGCAAAATATGTGTGGCCCGCTGAGCGTGCGGCCCAGCCACGTGAGGCGCACCCCACGTCTAGGTGGAGCAGCCCGCTATGGCGGGGCTCGCCCTAGCTGCCACTCGGGTGAGTGACCCCCAGTTTTCCTAAAAATTCATGAGGGCCGTTTGGTTTCCTCCATAGCAGCAGTGTGACGTGGAACTGCCAGGTGGCATACAGGACATACTGGAGCAGGTCCTGCCTCCCGCTGGGGCTGGTCGGTGCGTCGGCCGAAGTCTCCAACAGCGCGTGACGGCGCATCGCTCCACCACCCGCAGTCGGCCGTTGTTTCGGATGCCTCCCTTGGTCTATCATGGCTGAAGATCCATGGACCAGGTCCTTCAGCAGTGTGCTGGTCATTCCACCCTCCTCTTTCGTGGCCGACCAATGTGTCGACTACTTCCTTCACCCTCTGCAGCTTCGGTGGCGACCCCTTTCACACCAGCGGCGCACGACGGCGCATGATGGCGTGCGATGGCGTGCTGTACCTCCTCCATGGTCGGACCATGCCAGACACTTTTCTAACCATCGTGGAATAGTGTCACAATGTCTACTTGCATCGCATGATGGCACAACACCTCCATTGTAGCCAGTCGTTGCTGCCGCGCCGACGACCTTCCACAGAGAACGCAAGGGTAGCAAGGTAGCGGAAGATCCAGGCCGAGTTCGTTAGGCCCGAACCCTCGGTGTTAGCTTATAATAATGAAGGAGGATTAAAGGATTCATTAACCACTTGAAATTAGTCAAAAATCAAATCCCTACCTCAATAATGATGGAGAATTCCAACGGTTGAGGAATTTGGTCGATGTTCGTCCTTCTCGCAATAAGCTTCCAACGATGCCACATGTACATCATCCTTTGGTTTGTGGTTCGGCATCACCCATCACCTCCCACTGGGACCAGATCTATCCCCCAAGGGTTTAGCATTGCTTCAATTTTCCGGCACATCGTTTCTTGGGGAAGCAGTGCTGATACATCTCCCCAACTCCATATAAATAAGAGAGGGTATGGTGTCTAATGATCGTGGGATTTATGAGGGTTAATTAATTAGGAACCATCCTAATTCCAAATGATGGGGTTACATAGGATTTTAAGGGTCAAGACATTTAATGGATTGACACATCACTGGTCCCACACTTCCGCTTGTCCTTTGGGGGAAAAGATAGAATGAAAATAAAATAGATAAGTTATTTTATTATTCTTTTAAAAGTCCCAAAATCTATCTTTTTCTCTTGACCTACTACGGTTGAAGTGAAGCCTCCCTTAAGCGAATCCCGGTGCTATAGATTCAATGGTGACCTCATATTTTTAATCCGAGAACTAGTTCAAAAGTTAGAAAATTCCACTCATGCATTTACTTAATATACACTAAAAATCGTCAGAAATTATTTCTGGGTACTCCCATCCTCGGAATCACATGATGTCAATTTTCACAGGCTCGTAGTTATTATATATGGTTAAAAAAATTACATGGAAAATCTGGGTCAATACAATAAATCTTGGTATTTCTACTAGGTATAATCCAGAAGCATATTAAATTCCCTCCTAATATAGTTTCCAGAGTATAATAGGGTTTAAAACACTATATAGAATTGTATTGGGATTTTTCCCTACCTTACCACCATCCTTCCCCATTTAGTTACCAACAGATGAGTTTGTTATATAGGGAAAATCAAGCATATATTTCACACCAACCATTTATAAGAACCTTTTTTATAGTATTCCACCCTGTATGACATTTAATTAATTGGACATAGTCATGGTTATTGTACCATGAAATGAATCAAATAAAATTCATTGGAAAAAACCTTAAAAAGTTTATCACATCCTTTAAGTGTCTCAAAACCATTAACATTTTGATTCCCTTCATATGAATGAATTGGACCCCCCCCTTATGGGACCCATCCCAAGTCCAAAACACCCACGAACACTTTTTATTGGATATTGATGCTTCTTTGGATGGAAATAAATTCCAAAGTCCTTCCTAAATTTATTAAAATTATAGAATACTCAGATATTGAGATTATATAAGAGAAAATATTATCCCAACATATAGGTATCAATTAAATTAATGTTTTTAGAAAATCAACTTGATTAGTGTAATCAATGGATTTACTTATAACACTGGGAAGGATTCTTGAACATGTATTGAATCTATAAGAGTGTCTCATAATAGTAAATAACATCCCTATAAAGGGTGATATGAGACATACCTTCTATACTTTTGATCTATATTCCCTAAAGTCATCAGTTTTAAATACCCAACAATTTCCAACCATTGGAGAGAAGGTATTCACCAATTCAAAATTAGTATGGTTCGATTATATGTTAAAAAAAATAGTGAACATGATTTGAATCTACACATAGGAGATAAGTTGGTTAACCATTAATTCATATCAGTGATATTTCACATATATTTTTCATTATCATTGAAGGACATGTTTTACTATATTGTTATCATCATCCAACCCATAGGAAACCACACAAAAATGAGGGATGATGTGACCAACCAACCAATTGAACAATGATCCTATGATGTTTTCATTTCTATGTCAGCCTCTTATTAGGTGCACCGACCCATGTTTTCTCTAAACCAGCCACTCTAGTTTTGTCACTTAATACTATAGTATGGGAGTATCCTCTAAATATAATTTTCTAGACTCTTAACGTTCCCCATGATATTTTATTATAGATTAATCCCCAATGATTTTTTCTAATAGGGATGGGTTGAAACAAATATATAACTTTTTGATACAAATAAATACTATGGGATTCTATCCCTAGAGCATAATAGTACATGCCTAACTTACCTTATAAAGGTGTACTAGGAGACCCTCCAATTCTAATATTTTACCAAAACTTGTATAAATTCAATCTCTCTTGGTTGGGGGTTTTAAGAGACCTCCACTTAGTGGTCGCAATTAGCACTATTAGCAACCACCATTTGGTGGTCACACTACTTTTTATCTCAATGTGCTAAATCGTCCTCCCAGTCTCTATTGTTCACCCAGAGGTGACCCCTATAACCTCTTGTAACCATGAACCCCCCACTATCGCAAAATATTGTTGAACAATCCCACCACCATTTAATTTTCCCAGCCCCATCGCGCCCCACAATTGATTCCTCACGAGTTTGTCGTTCCCTCACAACCCCATCGTGACCTCCCTCCCCTATCAAGCACCATCATCATGCCCTATCATCCCTATCGATCACCCCTCATTGAGCCCCACTCTCAAATAATACCACCCATGTTGAGCCCCAGTCAGTCCCTCATCATCATGCCCCCTAGAACGCACCGTCATGGATCCCCAATCTCATCACCCTCCTTTACCAACTTTTGAGTTCCCTCTAGGTGAGTTTTTCAAAGTATAGTTTAATATTTTGTATATAATTTTCAAATTTGATGATTACTACATGTATACATAATCTTTCCATAAATAAATTACCTACCTATTCTCTCAAAATCATCCAATATCTTCAATTTTTTTACATCCAGTACATCACTTGGTTTTTTAGAGAGTATGAGTTTCGATTTAGTTTGTATTCACGGTTTAATTTTATATGGATAAGAGAAATTAAGTGAGTTTTTTTATTTATTATTTTACACCTCTTTTGGCCGGTCAACCATAATATCATCAAATAAAAAAATAATTTTATTTTTTAATAACTATTTTTGTTGTGGTAAAGATATAAATTTTCTAGTGATAGATTGAATTCAACTTTGTGATTTTATTATTATATCATTGTTCATTTAATTAACATGTCCATATGTTATTCACCTTTTCCAAATAATCCAATAGAATCTGATATTTATTTTAAATTTATTCCCTTGGAATTATCTTACTTTTTTATAAAATTAATTATATCCGTTATTTTTTTATTCTTTTTATTATATTTCCTTCCTTGGTTCTTAAATTTTCATTGTGGTTATAATTTTACAATAATTAGTGTTAATATATTTTTAACTTAATGTTTTTAAATTGTTATTTTTTATGAGTAATCCATTTGTATTACATTGAAATAAACATATTGTTTTTATTTATATACTACATTAATATGAAACTTGGTTCAAATCATAAAGCAATTCAATCTTGTTTAATTAATTTGTTTTAATTCTCTCTGATACTTTTTTAGTGGAGTTTTGGTTCACCCCATTATTCCATAGGATATGCCTCTTCCAAAATAAATGTAATTTTTACTAAGGTATTTCATTCATTTGTAAAAATTTATTAATCTTATGTATTTGGATTACAATTTAATTTGTCCTTTCTTTAATATAATTGAGAATTTTATTTTTAAATCCACAAAACAAGTGTTTTTTACATTAATCCATTTTTCTTGGTTCCATGCATTGCTATTTTTTTCAGGAATTTTGGTTTATATATGACATAGTTGTTATGGTTTTAATTCACCATTTCATTGGTATTATTATGAAATATATATTCATATATAAGGTTATTATTTTATACTATCTTAAAACAGATTCTGAATATTAATTTTCTAACTAGGAGATTAAGAATGATTCAAAAATTGTTGTTCAACCAAGTAGAAATTATAAGAGTTTGAAATTTGATGTTTCATTAAGGGTATACAAGTTAATATTTAAGAAAACTATAATAATGTAAAATTTTAGTCATATATATCTAAAATCAAAAACAATTCTAGTCTAACATTGGTATGGTGCTTGTTAGGTTTTAACTATATCATTATCATTTTTTGATATATGGTATAGATAAAGTTTCATTTTCTAAAGCATTGATTGATAAATTGGGATGAATATTAGATTACATGATTATATAAAGAAAATAACATTTTTTTTGTGATTGGTAAATTTTATATAATAAGTTTAATGTTTTAGATAAATTTTCATTTATTAGTTCATGAATTAAGATACGTCATGGAAAATTTTATTCTCATTGGATTACTACATTAACTATAGCTAATATATATCTTTTTGGTTTCATATAGAGATGAGATAAATATAAAAAGTATAATTTAACGAAGAATGGTTATAAATTGAAATTAAAATAATTTAAAAGAGTATAATAGTACTATGCAAGAGACATATCTATGGGTAACATGACTATATATTAAACAAATGCATCATAATATAGAACAATGATCGGATACGATGATTGATCTGACAAGAAGGTGGTGTTACATCATTACACTATTAATATATGAATTTAATTTCTAACTATATAAGTGTTTTTGAATGCAAGAAACCATTAAGGTTTAATTATGATCATTGAAATAAAGATAAATTCCTAATATGAGGGAATAATCTCACTGAAATATAAGTTATAAAGAATAAACTAGCCCATGGGACAATAACTAAAATGAAGTTTATTATTATTTTTATTATAGAATATCACTCTCTAGAATACAAATTCATTTTAGTGATAAATGTATTTAATCAATCTACCAACACAACTTTATAAAAATAATTGAAACTCCTCACTCTTTCTATATGAATTAGTCTCTTTCTACAAGTGCAGTGGAAACACTATGATGTCCCCATAAAGAAACTATATCACTTAATCATTTCACAACCCATGTATTATAAGTTTTCATATGGACAATCCCAAACTCTATTATTTAAAATTAATCTTGTAATGATGATTGAATCGTCAGTTTGGGTTTGATTACCTTTCCAATTTTAGGATAAAATTATTTATTATATTGTTTTTTTAAATTATCTAATGATTTAAATTTTACAGAGTAGGGTTTTCTTTAAAAAAATTCATACCTAAAAAATCATAAATTCATGTTACTGGTATTAGAACCTATTTTTTTCTAGGAGTTTCAAATGTATTTGTTGGTTTCACGCATATACGACCATCAAATGTACTTTTTTATATTTTAACCTATGTTCTTATTTGAATAATTTATTTATAGAATTTATGTGTGTGTTGGAGCATGAACACATATGAAAAGTAAATCCATGTAAGATATATTAATATAATATAGTTTAATAAATTCACTGATCAATTTATCTTATAGCCTCGACATTATTATATTCAAATAGGTCCTCACAGTGTTTAATCTAATCATCATTATTGATCTTAATCATGTTTTCATTTTTTAATTTGTCAGATTTGATTTCATACTTAACTGGTTTGGTATCCCAGAGTATTTTTTCATCTCCTTCAAAAAATTTCTTCAAAATTGTTGATATATTGGTTCATAGGTTTTAATAATACATTTTTTAAATTTAAATAATATATTTCAATTTTTTCATTATATTAATTATAAATATGGATAAGAGCATGATTTATATACCAGATAAATTTTCTCCTAAATATTATGAGGAGATTTAGTGATTTGTAGATTTCACAACTATATTTCAAAGTAATTTGATTATTTTTCCACGCAGTAAATGTGAAAACAGATATCTCTTCAAACAAGATTGTTTTATATAACATCTATTTATGAAGGGTTTTTTGAAAAACTATAATACATGGACACATCATGGAGAAGAGTATATTTCTTGTTACCAATTAGATAGAATTCATACAGACGTTTATTCAATAACAGTTGATCTAATGAACATAATTCTTAATGATATGATGCATTAGCTTCAACCTAAATATAGTAATTTCATAAATGGTGATGTTTATGGGAGAAATACACATTTTTATACACATAAAGTATCATTTAAATTAATTTAAACATTTGACTATGCACTTACTGAATTATATCATGGGATCACTAAATTTATTAAATTTTCATTCATCATTGAATTGTTACACCTGAAGGCCTTGACTCAGTGTACATACACCACATTAAACATATTGTTGGAATTGTTGAATAAGGTACTCCCTACTGAAGAAAAGATACCAGAGTCATTATATCAAGCTCGTATGTTGACTGATGACCTTGGTTTTACATAAGAGATGATTAATGTGTGATTGAATAATTTTAGTTTGTTCATTAAAGAGAATGGGAATTTTAATACATGTATTGATTTCTATTCATTCATGTGGAGGGACAATGATATTAATCATTGTAATATTATTCTTCCCAAAAGGGTATTGAATCAAGGGAAATACATTGACACTAAGAAGATTAGTTATTTCCCATTGAAACCAAGATTCAAGAGATTCTTCATGTTAACTAGAATTTTTATATCGATGACTTGGAATTCACAGAGAAACAAAGTTGTTGATATATTAACTCAACAGAAAGATTATTTGGCATGTATATAGTATTTTCAAATATGCCCAAACTTTTCCTATGATGATCATAATGTTCGAATTGGTTTCATTTAATATGTTTTTAACTTATTTAGGTCCATGTTTAGTGTGAATAATAGTACATGTAAAATGGTTTTTGTTATATAAAACCTTCCACCAAGGGTATGTATGAAGAAACAATTTTTGTTTCCTTAGAATATAATTGTTGGACCGAAATGACATATTGATTAAATCGATGTTTATATGAATCCATTATTTGATGAGATACATGAATTTTGGGAAGATGGTGTAATGGCTTCTGACTTGGAATCTGATTAAATGTTTAGACACTATTCGACTTTGTTATTCCTAATTAATGACTTCCCAGTGTATGCTAACTAATCAGGTTGGAGTACAAAGAGAGAATTCACCTACCCTTATTGAAATAATATTAAGAAATCTATACGGATTAAGTAGTGTATAAAGTGTCCATATCATGGTAATAAAAAATTCATTATCCATTACACATGTTCAAAAAAGATAGTGTGTTGTTTGATGGGAATGGGGAGTGTGACCCATCACCAAAAATAATGTATGTGGTTCAAATTCATGCACAAATTGAACAAGAAAACATCCCTACATTGTATGACTTTTAGGATTTTATGGCCCTTGAATTTTTTTCTATTCCTGATGAAAATAGATAGTGATATAATAATTGGATGAAGTAGATATTTTTTTCGACATTCCTTATTGGAAAGATAATATTTGGAGACAGAATTTGGAAGTGATCCTCATTGAAAAAATGAATGTGATAATATATTGTTCTAAATTTTAGGATTCAAAGGGATATCGATGTAAAGATCCAAATATCGACATGATTGTAAAGAAATGGTATTGATAAAAAATTTACATTTACAGTTGTTAGATGGTAATCATGCATATATTCCTGCTACAAAGTACACAATTAGTAAAAATGAGAAACAAACATTTATAACAATTTTGAAGACTGTCAAGGAGACTTATGGTTATTTCCCTAATATTTCCAAGTGTGTCGATTTGATTATCATAACATTGCAGGGGTTGAAAAGTATGGATAATAATAATTTTCATCAAAAAATAATCCAACTTTCAGTTCATGATTACTTACCCACCCATGTTGTCGAGCAATTGATTGATGTTTCTAATGTTTTCAAAAAACTTTGTTCCAGGAATCACCACATGAGTGGTTTTAATAAGTAGTAAGATAAGATTTTACTTTCACTATATCACCTAGAGAAACAATTTCTTCCATGTTTGTTTGATTTCATTGTTCACGTGACTATTCATTTAACAAGAGAAGTCATTTCTAGTGGTCTTGTGAAATCTGGGTGGATGTAGCAAATATAGCGACAGTTAAATAAATTTAAATTGTATTTTTTCAAAAAAGATCATCTGAAAGCTTCCATTTTATTTGGATATTTTATGTATTAGTGCACTAATTTTTGTGCTTCGTATATTGATGAGGTTAAAACAATGTTAGATAAACCATACCATAATGACGAGGGTCCAGTAGGATAAGGGATAAAATTAGATATGCATAATGATGCGTCGGTTTAGTCTAATTAATATGTTTTTTTTCATCACTCCATTTTTAATTCCATTGATAAATTAAGTTGTAAATAAAGATGATCTATTATTCCTTATGTTTCTTTATTTATTTTATTAACTTTTATTTTTTTGTGCATTAGGAAAAATATCATAGAGTTGAAATGTGAAAGGCCCCATGAAACTGACCATCAAATCCAAAAACATGATTTCATCTCATTTTATGAGTGGTTTAAGACACACATACATATAAATAAATTAATTAATATTATTATTAGTGAAAGTTAGTGGTGTTTTAAAAATTGTTTATCCATTGAGTTATGTGAAATTTATATATTTTCAAGATGCATGATTTATATACTCATACTATGAGCAAAGAACTCAACCAAAAAGATGATAGACCATTTAATATAAATAATCACTATAAGTAATTGGATGCTAATGGATTTTGATTCATTATTAACGATGTTGATGCAAATTTATCCGCACAGAAAAGTGGTGTTGGTTGTTCATCAATTGATGCGTGTTGTTATTATTGATTTTTTGGGATATTATTGAGGTTATTTATTATTGTGGATTAAAGAACATATTGTCAAGGAGTGATCACATCGATATGGTTTATGGAAATAAAGTTGATCACATCTGATTTACATTGGTATAATTTTACAATATTCCATTTAAAAATGACGGATTAAGAAATGATCCCTTCATACTGCCATTACAAGTAGACAATGTTTACTTTTTAGGAATTGATTCTAGTTGGGAAGTTGTCATTAAAATGTTTTGGTGAGGGTTTATTCTGATTGATCTAGTAGAATTAGATTTTATTATTTCATGATAAAAAAATTGACCAAACATTTTTAGTTTTACGATAACAATATATACAATGGGCTAGAGAGACAGTTGAATGTGATACGATAGACTTTCATGATTAGTGATTGATTTTAATTTTTTTCCCAGTTAATGTTTGAAAAAATATTTACGAATTATATTTATAAAAATTTCTTGATTTACTTGTATATTTTTTTATTAATTTATGTATGACATAGTAAAGTCATAATGGTTCACATGATTCTATTATTTTGTTTATTTTCATTATTTAAATTTAATTTATTATAATTATTAGTAAGTATCTTACCCTAAATATTTCTAATTTTTAATTTAAAATTTAGTTATTTGTAATTCAATTATGAATTTAAGTTTATCATGAAATGGTGCATATTCCAACATAAGATGGAGTCTTGGTAGAAAGGTTCGACCCTGGAACATTGGAGTTCGATTTGATGTTTTATTTGATTACACCTTTCATCTAATTAGAGAATGTGTGAGTGTATTGATTCTTCAATTAGGAAACATGGTACAACATCCACACATGTTTTCTTTGATGAATCGTGATTTGAATTCATTCCTCCAGAATAAAAATGAATTGATATGGAGGGTGGTTCAGGTAAATTCAATGTTTAATTTTTAAGGACATTGTTTTTATTATCATTGTAGCTACTGACTATTTTTGTTAATAGAAAAATTTTACATCCTTTATAGATGAGTTTTAGGAAGTATCTATCACCAAATTCTAAAATTTATGGAAGGATTTCAAGATAAGGTTAAATATAGATCCCCGGATACCATTTGCGGGTGTGCTAGACATTCAATAGCAACTTACTTAGAGTGTTCTACCCATGGGGTGTAAGAATTTGGGTTCATTTTTATCAAGTGAGGAGATTACGGTAAAATTTATTTCCTTTTATCAATAAATTACTCTAATTTTTCATATTTCTATTAAAAAAATACAATTTATGTCGACTAAGTCAACTAGTCATTAATGTAATCTGGCGATGTAGGGATAGTCTTTAAGACTTGGTACTCAACACATGTAACATATCGGAAATGATGTAAGTTTATAATTCAATATTAATTAATATATTAAAAATATTTTAGTATAAAAATAATATAAATATGTATTTCATTGAAACATTTATTATTGTTACACTAGTATGGTGAACCGACTGATCGGGTCTCTATAATGGTGAGGAATCATCAGGCGGATGACCCCAATATTTCTAGTGATATAGTAGGCACATTATTTAGTAAAAAAATGTATTTTTATATAATATAAATTATTTATATTTATTAATTCATTCATTTTCTATATGCTATAGTCTTAGTTTTATGATGAGTTATGAGAAATTCCATAGGATCGACATTACAGTACCACAAACAGAAATGAGATATTTCAGTGTGTCATGAGGTGTGCTGGTCATGTTTATTCTTTGACTTATTGTAGTGGTACCCCGTGATTGGAAGTTGTTAGAGAAGTGGAAGTGGGTGCATAAAGAGATGAAGGGGCGAACATAGAGAATGAGATGGATTTTGTCATGTACGCTTTGCAGTGCAGTGCTGATGAGAATTTTGAGCAATTACGTATAGAGTATGAGAATATAATATCACATATGTTAGCATGTGTCTATAAATTGATGATGAAACATCTTGTTGATGGTAAACAAGTGGTTTCATAGGCAAAAATGAAAATAAACTCTAGTCATGTTGAATTTCATTTTTATTATTAAGATACATGATATTAATATAAGTTTTAGGCTTTGGATATACTTGGTGGAGATCACCGTGAGTTCATTACCGATCTAGATGAGTATGAACCTCATACATGAGTTAATTTACATTACCAATTTAATATCATACATGAATTAAGAATTAAAATTTATTCCTAAAGATTCTGTTCTATTTAATCCTCTTTTTGTTTTATTGTTTTAATTATTACGATTTTATTATTTATGATAATTTTTATTTGATTGTTAACCTTGATATAATACATAAAACATCAATTTGATATTATTTATCTTTCTTTAAGTTTAATTTGGTAGTTTCTAGATATTGGTCTCAAGTGATTTTATGAAAAGATCATATAATAATTTAAGTGACAATGACTATTTAGTCATCCAGTATGTTAAGTAATTGTGAATTTTTTTCATATGGTCTATTAAGTAATCAAGAAATTTTGGTCATGAGGTCAATTTACCTAATTTTAACATTCTGAGTTACTACATGGTGTATTCAAAAGTAATTCAACTGGACATGGTGGAATTCCCATATCATCGTTTCAAAGAGATTCTAAGAGATCCATAATTTAACAAATAAACATTTAATAAATGGTTTATATATATCCTTAAAGATCAATATATCCAACTGATAATTTGAATTTATTAGTGATAAAAGTTATTGATTATATTTTTTATTTTATACCAAAAAAATATATTAAGGAATATATTAATAAATTTTAATCAAAAAAATTCATGATAAAATATTGTTTTCAGTAGTATATGTAATTTCTAAATGAAAATTATTTTTTGATTGGATCACATCTCACGATTTATGATACATTCAAGGATATAAACAGCGGTAGAGATATGTTGATGAATATAGAACCTTGAGGAAGTAAATATTCTATTTTGTTGAATCTTTTTACAAATACTGAAATTAATTTTTAAATATTGGAATTGTATGAATCACTGTAAACATGATGGAATATTGTAGATGAGTAAGTTTGAAATCTAATTCTAGGGGTTATAAATAGGAAAATAAAAAATCAATCTAGTGTCTAAAAAACAATAGTTGACTATTTGTTAACTTATTGTATCGATTTCAAAACCTAAAATAATTTTCTAGAATCTATGGGGATGTGTTATAATGATTAAGATACAATGGTTTTCCTATTTAATTTGAGTGATCCAAGTGTATAAGAAAATTTTCAATGACATTTATACTATTTTTGAAAGCATTTGAAAAAACTTAATGCCATATTTGATGATGGAAAACCTTGGAATATTTAATTATCAACCAGTTAAAGGTGAAATATGAATCTTTTTTCCCATAAAGAACAAGTATAATACATGAAATCCCAAATGGGGATCTATGTTTTCTAAAATAGAATATGAAATTTGTGACTTTGATGGATCATACCACCTTGATTTCAAAATTTACTATCTATGGAATGTCAAAATAGAAATCTAGTTATAAAGGCTGAAATCTGTGATATGATTCAGACATAATGAAGATATATTACAAATTAAAGTTGTTATATTGGTATCATAATGATAAAATAAGACCATATTTTCCAGCATCAATGTTTTTTATGTTGAAATATAAGTAATCATAGAGTGTCCAAATTGCCTATTGGATATACTCACATAAAAACTTTTGATGATATTAAGACTTGATTTTCTGAAGAAATTGAGTTTCAGTCTCTTAGACTATATCCTATGTCGATTGAAGATGAGAGGGATTGTAGTTAGTCTCCCCCCGAGTAATATTTACCACTATAACCATTTACTTCTTCTATATCTTTCTTTATGGAAGAAATGAATGTATTGAAAACAAATTTGATAAATTTGATGAAGAAACTCATACTTGGTTTCTAAACTTCTATTGAACCCATTAGAGATGCTAAATATTCAAGGATAATGTCCCATGTAATTTCTCAGTTTCATCAAAGAATATTTCTCATGATAGATGAGAAGAATAACGAGATTAAGCATTTAGGACTAATAGATACTAGAAAATAGAATTTTTATTCTATGTACTACTTTTGATTTAAACTATATACCTATTCCAAAAACTTATACAACCATTGATGAAAATGGAGTAACTGGCCATTCATGACCATAATGCTGTTTTTAAGGGTTTAACACCATTTAAAAATTCATGGGGGTTCAAAACCAACCAAACATACTCCAAATTCCATTCTAGAATATCACAACAACCGTGGAGTGAATTTTAAATTTCTTGAGTAGATAGTTCATCCATTAAAGGTTCCAATTGTCCAGGATGATGTAAAATTCACATTTAGTATCATAAAGCACCAAAATATTTTCTTAATGGATAGATATATATAAAACAACCTCTGAATGACTTAAAATAAAAGGGAAAATGTCATATTATTACTTCCAACATGTTTGAGTTGTCAAAACACCAATACAAGGTGTGGTATTTCTGGAAACCCCGAATATGAGTTTTTAAAGGGTTGATGCCTCTTAAAAAGAAGTGTACATTAGTCACACCAAACAAATGACATTAAAATTATGTGAAATGAGGCGAAAAAAATCATAGAGTGAATTGTGAAATGGTCAAGTAGATAGAACATCAATCCAAATTGGTGTTTACTCTAGAGGACTGAGAACACACTTTTATGTCATTAAACATCAAAACACATGTCTACCAGTCAAAACCATAGAAAAATTCCTCAAATGAAATTAAAAAATAGAATAAATGTATTATTATTATTTATGATTTGTAAGAGGAGATCACACGTCATTCAGATGTGAATTAGATCCAAAACAACTGAATATGTGGGTTTTAGAGGTTTGAACCCTTTAAAAAATGTGGTGGGATAAAACCAGCTTATTTCCCTCAGAAAGTGGTGAATTCAGAATAAATAAATTTGAGTGAATTGTGAAATGGTCGAGAATACGGTACTTGAACTAGAGGTGTCATTTGTCTATCTTGATGGAAAAAAACAAATTTATTCTCATAAAACATTAAAACATGAGTTTAATGGAAAAAAGTTTTGACACTCTTTACAAATGTTTGTACGGTGGTTAAATGAAATTGAACAATATCTAGATGTTGCGAAATTAGAAGAAAAACAGTACCATGGTTTTTGAAATGGTTGAGTAGGTGGAATTCCAATTTGAGTTTTCATTTTCCTGAGAGGACCAAAACAACACTATGATTATCATAAACACTAAAATTCACATTTAACGATAAAATCCATTTCGAATGACCTCATAATGACTTGAAATCATATGGAAATGTCTTATTATTATTATTTATCTATACAAGGATACAACACATCAGTTGGACTTATAGTCTTCATAAAACGGTTGAATATGTGGATTTTAATGTTTTGATTATCATTAAAATAATTTGGGGGTAAAAACCTATGTAATGACCTCCTAATGTAGTAAAATAAGATGTTAAAATCACTATATTTAATTTTGAAATGTTCCATAAACGTTATATCAATCGGAGGTGTCATTTTTACGGGATGATGGAAATGAACTTTTAGTGTCATGAAATACTAAAACATGTGTTTAATGGTCAGATATATTATAAAAGGCTTCATAATTACTTGAAAACACAGGAATACCACCATATTATTATTTGTGATATGTACGAGTAGACAGAATGTCAATCAGGCATGTGGTCTGTCTGGACCTACTGATTATGCAGTTTTAAAGGCTTTGAAACCCTTTAAATAGGTGTGCCCATGGTGTCAAAACCAACCCAAAAACAAATAATTTCCATGAATTCAGAGAAAAAAAATCTTAGAGTTAATTATAAAATATCTGAACAGATAGAATTTCATTCGGAGGTGGGATTTTTCTAATATGACCGAAAATCCACTATTAGTGTAATAAAACACAAAAACATTAATTTTTCAATTATATTTAAATAAAATAAATTAGGAATGAATTGAAATCATAGAAAATCCATATTATTAATCTTGATGTCTAAGATTATATGAAACATCAATCAGACATGCAGTCCTCACAAAAAAAAGAATATATGGTTTTGAAAGCATTGTCGCCCTTTAAGAAAGTTCATTCTGAGGTCAAAAATATTTGATCATCCTCTAAATGCCATAAAATCTGATGACAACAATTGCAGAGTAAATTTTTAAATGGTTGTGTATATAAAAGGTTAATCTAAGCTGGAATTTTCTAGGGGGATAAAAAATGCTCTTTTAATGTCATAAAAAACCGTAACGCACATTTAATAATCATATCCATAGCTAGATACCTCATAATGATATAAAATAATAGAAAAAACCATATTATTATTACTCATGAAATTAAGAGAATATGAAATATCAATTAGACTTGAATTCTTCTCAGAATAACTAAATATGTTGTTTTTAAATATTTGAATACCTTTAAAATGGTTTTTCCGGGGGTCAAAACTAGCTGAATGTCGTAAAATTAGACCAAAACCAATCTGGGGTGAATTTTAAAATTGTTGAGCATACAAAACATAAATATAAGCTATTTTATTCTCAGGTGGACTGAAAATTCACTTATAGGGTCATAAAATACCAAAATGTGTGTTTAGGGGTTAGATCCATAGAAAACAACCTCAAAATGACTTGATATCATAGGAAAACCATATTATTAATATTATTGAAAATTATGATTAGCTGAAACGTCTACCAAATGATTAGTCTACTCAAAAAGACTAATTGTGTGGTTTTTAAAGATTGGACATCCTTTTGAAAGCAGCGTTTAGGGGTCAAAATATGCCAAAGGACCTTTGAATGACCATTAATCAGACAACAAAAACATATAAAAAATTGTAAAATATTTTTTATAAGAAACATGAATTCGAGTTTTCATTTTATTGGGTTGACGAAAAATACATTTTTAGGGTCCTAAAACACAAAAATGTGCTTTTGGTGGTATGATCTATAGAAAACGACATTACAACGACATGAAATAACTGGAGAATCATATTTTTATTATTTTTGATGTCTATAGTTATAAGACATATCAATCAGACATGTTATTAGTGTGTTATGATTGAATACATGGTTTTATTGATTTGATTACCTATAAAAAGGTCTTCCATGATCTCAAAAGGATCTAAATGACCTCTATATTCCATGAAATCAAATGAAGAAAACCATGTAGTGAATTATAAAATGTTTTGGAAGACGGTACATTAATAAAAGGTTTCATTTGACCATGAGGACACAAAACACTCTTTCAGTTTCATAAAACAACAAAATGGGTGCTTAATGGTCAAATATATAGAAAATTCCATAAAAATGAAATATAATCGCACAGACACTATCTTATTATAATACATGACATGTATAAGGAGAAATAACATCAATAAAACATGTGATCTTCTCAAAACAAGTGAATGTGTGGTTTTTTAATGATTTCACGCCCATTAAAAAGGTGTGTTCATGAGTTAAAACCAACTAGATTCCATCAAAATTCCATGAAATTACACAAAAATATCATATTGTGAATTCTGAAATGGTTTAGTATCAAAATTTTCAATATGGGATATAGATTTCTTGAAAGATCGAAAAATCACTTTTAGTGTCATAAAACATAATAACACATGTTTAATGGTTAGGTCCAAAGAAAATGACATTATAATGACATGAAGTCATATGAAATCATATTATTATTATTGATGTGTAAGATTATTTGGAACTTAATTATAATGTGTTTCATGTGAGGAAAGAGTGAATATGTGTTTTTAAAACATTTGACGCCCTTTAAAATGGTTTGTTTGGGGCTCAAAACTAGCTGAATGGCCTCCAAATTCCATTAAATCAGATGAAAAAAACTGTGGAGAGAATTTTGAAATGTTTGAGAACACATAAAATCAAACAGAGATGGAATTTTCACTAGAGGACTGAAAATTCTATTTTAGTGACATAAAACACCAAAACGGGTCTTTAAAAGTCAAATCCCTAGAAAAAAACATTAGAATGATTTTAAATAATATATAAACTATTTTATTATTCATTTTTCTATGTAATAGTATATAGAATTTCAATTGGATGTTAAATCTATGTGATTGACTTAATATATGGTTTATAAATATTTCAAGCCCTTTAAAAAGGTGTTTCTAAGGGTAAAAATCAGTTGAATGACCTCTAAATGCCATGAAATCAGATGAAAACAACTATATTGTGATTTTTGAAATGTTTGCATAGTTGTGACCTCCATCAGAGGTTTTGTTCGACTAGTGTGATGGAAAATTCACTTTTAGGGTTATAAAACACCAATATGTGCATTTAATAGCTATATGCATAGAAAACGACCCTACAAATACATAAAATCAATGGAAAACCATATTATTATTTTTTTATATGTGTTAGTATACGACATGTCAATCAGATAAGAATTTAGCTCAGAATGATAGAAATATTTATCTTAAATTTAAAAAATTGATTTAGAAATAATAATATATTTTCAAAATCAAATTACAATGATCTCTTATACTAAGCATTAATTTAAATTTTTTATTTCATTCCAATTATTATGGAAGATTTTTTTTGAACTAATTATTTTACTAAATTTTTTCATGTTGTTTTATTCGATGATGGACGTGAAGCGTGGAAGATGGTGATATAAAGATATTGGTGTCCCCATGGTATTAGATATTTTGAAAATATTTTTTTTGTAAATATATTGGTTTTTTAATTTTGATGTGGAATTTTAGAAAATATAAAAATAACCTATAGGGACCCCCCATATGGAAGTTTCTATAGGGAACACAAAAAATCTTTTAGCGACTACCAAACAGAGGCTGTTATAGCCCATCTTGGGATTAGCTATAGTGACCACTGTTTGGAAGTCGTTATAACCCAAATAAGGATACACTATAGTCACTACCAAACATTGGGTTCTATAGGTCTTCTTGACCTCGTATTTAGTGTCTATAAAATGGCAGAAGCTATAGGAAATAGTGATTGTCCCAAAGCGTCCGACATTTATCAGCCTCTGTATTCCTTTAGAAATAGATTTTAACAGTTTATAAAATCATTCATCCTATATGTACTAAGAATATGTGCCATACCTAGTAACATAAACTCTGAAATACTAAAGGAGATATTTTTAGGGGTATCGAACCACTACAACATATGAGGATGTCCACATCCATAATGTTAAAACCTTTTAGGGTAAACACCGACATGTAGGGTTCATGGAATTTTCCCCCATGGTAATCTTCAGTATCATCCATTTGATAGAAACATAACTGTTGGTCAGAGTGGACACTCAAGAGGGGGGTTAATTGAGTTCCAATTAATATTTCTATTAAAAATTATTTCTATTAAAATTCCCCAAATTGAATAACAAGATAATCTGTAGTGAATTTGTATTAAAGTAAAGGTTTAGTTAGGTTCTCAAAGAGTTATTAGTTCTCTGTTAATCTAATCTGAATATTAATTAGCTTTTGAAGATAACCTAATACTTTAAAAAACATAGAAACACTTTCTAGATTAACTATCAAAGTAACTTTAAAATTGTTGTGTATTTTAAAGTAACAGGAGTGGAATATAAATGAGATATTTTATACTTTAAAATTAAACTAAAATGCACAGCAGATATATCAAAGAGGTTCAGTCTCAAGTTGAGACTTAGTCCTCTAATATTTATTGAAAAATTTGATCCACACCCTGGATCGAGGTTAACGACAGTTCATAGTCTGTCTAGGCCATGAAGGGACCTCTACCACAGTAGTCGTGGGAAAACAAAGACAAAAACAAACAGGTTGTCCAGGTCTCACTTAAACTCTACCACTATCCATAATGGAAAACACAAGAGATAAAACAGATGTGAGTGAGGATTTAAAAATCCTCCAGTTCAGCACATGAGACAGTGTGAGTGTAAAATAAATAGAGTACACACACTGCTCTAAACTAAACCAAATAATAACTAAGAGTAAGTATGAATGAGTTTAGAAAAGCTCTAGTGATTGGCAGTGCAACTCTGGACTCATTGGATTTAGCAGAAATGCTTCAGAGTCCTTCTCTAATTTTTCTATTGTAAAACAGAGTGTCGTTTTTCAGCTTAGTGTCTTTCACGAGTGAAGATGTTTGGTATTTCGTGTTTTCTTCAATAGAGTCAGATTGCATGCATGAGAGTTCTTTGAAGATCTTTCAATGTGTTCTTCAGTTGTGCTCAAGATTTCTCTTCTATTCAGTATAGTTCACTCGTGTTTCTTGAGTTGTCGTGCGTACTTATGTTCTTCTATTATTTTCTCTACTACAGCTCAATCTTCCTTATATTCCCTGAGCTCCGGCAATAGAATAATTTCATTTTCATAGGTACGAGTTACAGTTTCTTGACAAACCAACAACTATCCTTAAATATCATTAATTGCATTAAAAACATCAAATATTACCATTATCAATATTTAAATAATATTGAAATAAATGTTAAGAGACGGTTTCATAGTAGTTATACAAATGGTGTCTCCTTGAACCAGTGTCTCCTTTACGGTATGTGCTTCACGGTGTGTCCTTCACGGTGTATCTATGTCACGATGTCTGAGTCATGGTGTCTGACTCACGGTGGGTACTTCACGATGTCGGGGTCACGGTGTGTGACTTATGGTTTCTAGATTGCAGTGCCTTGCTCAGAGTATTTTTCTTCACGGTGTCAGGCTTACTATCACGGTGTGTTGAGGTCACAGTGTCTCACTTGTCACAGTGTCTGAGACTTAAAATTCACGGTGTCAGGCTTACTGTGTCTGTCTTACACTTCACGGTGTCTGTGTCTTGCACACATTATGTCTTACTATGTCAAACTTCACAGTGTCTTGATACTTAGGCAAATAACTGTATTCAAACTTAAACAGTAATTTTCATAATATGAGTTAATCTTAACCATTATAAGGTAAGAAAACTTGAAACATAAATACAGAGGTTTGATAAGATAAGTAAGATTTGTGATCATGCATATGATTTGTAAATAATAATGAGATTAATTAACAGTAATAAGATTTGTGATCATTAAAACAAGATTAATACATGAGGAGTCCAATAATCTCCCCATTTTTGATGATCACAAATCATGTATAGTGAATGTATAAATGAAACGCAATGTTAGAGAAAATAACATATAGAATAATAACCAATAAAATACGAAGAGATAACTCTTCTCACTTTTTCTCTCCCCCTTTTGGGATTATCAAAAAGTAGAGATAATGGAGTGAAACAATACATTTTTCATTAAAAATGTTCATAATACATCATACAATAGAAATAAAAATACAAAGACATCCCATAAAAAATTAGGAATCACTGGTTGGCATCACGGATTGGCTTTCTCTTTTTCATTATTAGCAGTAGGAGCTAGAGTTGATGTAGAAGAAGGCATGGAGGTAGTAGACAAAGATGGTAAAGGTTGAGCTTCAAAAATGGTGGGAGCCAAAGAAAGATATGTAGAAGATCTAGTTTGTGGTTGATCAAGAATTATTGGTATGATGTGATAAAGGGCTTGGCTGACTGTCATAGCAGTTGAGGCTAGGGAAGTTAGTCCTGGTCTAAGGGGTGAAGCAGTTGGAGTAACGATACGAGTACTCTTCACATGAAGATACGACTTCAAAAGATTGATGAAATCAGTAATGATTTCTCCACCATATTGCATAGACTTTTCAAAATCGTCTTTATTTTTTATGAATTTGTCCAGAAATCTGGTGAACTTAGTGAGCTTCTGAACTTGAATTTTGAAAGCCTGAGTCACTGGAGGTATCTTCAGATTCTCTACAAGATAATTAAATTGATTTGTTATATCAGATTTGGAGTAAATGTGATTGAGATACAAATCTATCTTCTTTGTGATCTCCTGTTGGTAATCATTGGCAATCTTAGAATGAATGCGAACCAAGTCAAGTGCTATATCACTATTCCTCACAACTTCAGATAAAGAAGACAAATCTAAACCACTAAGGGCATTCTAAATTTCTTCCTTGATTATGGATCTCAGTAAAGAATCATCCAAAGAAGGAAAATAAGGTTGACCAGATGGAGGAGAAGCCTTTACAGCTACAGTTAGAGCTTTGAGCTATTTCAAAACCTTTTGAAGGCATCCAGTGTACTCATTTGTAAGCTTATTCAGATTCTCTACAAGCTCTCTCATGCATTGCATCATCTTTGTGTGTCTTTCTCCAATCTTCTCACCAAAAGAAAATAGGTAGGGATGCATTTGAGATACAATCTCTCTAGAAATGTTGGAAACATTTGATTAAGGAGAAGTAGAAATAGGTGCATGAGCAGGAGCATGCTCTGATCTTGAAGACAGTTCTTGCTGGTGGTTCTCAACCAAACCTTTCAGAGTTACAACATCAGAACTAAGAAAATTATTTTCAACCCTTACCTCTTGAATTTCATGGATCATTCTGGGTTGAATGTGCATAATAATTTTATCCAAAAGAATCGAGGCATCTTCCTGACTTAGTTGAGTCATAGGACGAGGTTGAGATGAAACAATCTTCTCAACTCCAGCTAAGATAGTCTCTCCAAAAACCTTCAAATCTTCTTTACTGACAAAATATTGTGGATCAAGTGAGGATTCAGGTGAAGAAAGTGGTCCATGGGCAGGTTCAGGGTCTGGTTGCGGTTTAGAGTCAGTTTTAGTTTCAGATTCTGATTCAGGCTTAGGTTGAGGTTGAGGTTCATAGTGTGTGACTAACTTCAATCAAAACAAAGAAGAAAGGTCAAGTTCATGTGCAGTCACTTTCTATGATTCACTCACATCATAGAAGCTGGGGAATTCAAATCTAGTATACACAGAGTATGAATCAGTTGGTGGAGATGCATCACCAGGCCCAACTTCATTAATCTCATGATTTTGAGGTTCCTCCCCCTCAAAATGTGCTTCCATTTCAGATTCATGAGGCTCATCAGTTTGGTCAAGATCCAAAGGATCAGATCTAATCTCTTCAACCATCTCTTGCCTTTCCAAATGATAGGAAATTTCCATCCTCTCTTAAGCAGAGGGTATGTACTCAGGAACAGATTGTTCCTCAGGTAGTGCTTCCAGACTTGCTTCTAGCACAGAGGTGAGATTTTCTAGATTTTCTTCTATATTTTCTACTTGAATTACAGGGAGGTTTTCTATCACAGGCTCAGGGATAAATAACTATCTTGTAGCTTCATATTGGGATTCTTAATTAAAATCATCTCTTGGGGAAGGACTTTCTTCTTCTTCAATCACAATAGAAGTAACAACATTCCTTTATTTTTCAACAAAAACCTATTCTCTTGAAACATCAGTAGGAACAAGAGTCCTTTATTTATCAACAGGAGTTTCTTCTCTTGAGGTATTTCAGCCTCTTCTCTAGGTGGTACTTCAGCTTCCACTTCCTCTTCTTCCACCTCTTATGGATACTCACCCACTTCATATGGTTCCAAACTAGGATCAATTATATTCTTTGTCCTTCTTGGATAATCAACTGGATTATACTTCTTATACAACTGATCATTATCCTTAACCCACTGCTTCTTTCAGGGGTTCCAATTTATTTTCATCCTTCTAATGGTAGGCTTGGATAGGCAGTACTCAAAATCTACAATATTTTCTTCATTCTTTCCAACTACTTCCTTGGAATCTAACATAGCCGAAATCATCCTTGAGTAAAATAGGGAAGTGGATTTGGAAGTGACCTTAATCAATTCACACATGTGGTGAATGATATATTTTCACAGATTTATCATATGGAGATTCTTCATCAGATGAATCAAAAAGACATCCTAATACTTCAAAAAATAAAAGTCACCCTTCCTTGGGCTAATCAAATTTTGAACAAATTTAAATAGGAGCCTTGTCTCACCATCTAGCTCTACAGATATGGCCTTTCTCTTGGTTCTATTACCAGTTAGAATTTCCAAGGCATTTCTAGGTAAAAGATGTCGGTTGTAGGAGGATGGTCTCTTTGGTAATCATCACAAATACCTTCATGAGTAATCCTCAGGCATGCAGCCCATAACCTCGAAAAGAATGAGCATTTTCTTCATTGATCCAGCTTGTTACCATATAGCCTTATCCAGCATTAAAGGAGAACTTTACATACTGATAGAACTGTGCAACCAACCTTGGGTAAATAGGTCTATCTTGTATAGAGAAACATTCGATCCATCCTTGTTCTCTTAAAACTCTCAGGACTAAAGACTTGCTGGACAAAAGCCACTCAGAGAAGATTTCCTTCTCAGGAGAAACTGTATGGCTTTCTATGTTAGGATTCAGGGGTCCTTCGGGTGAAAGCTTCGATGTCCTCTACTGTTTCATAGACCGGCGCTTCTCAGATGAGGGTGAAGATGGACGCTTCATCCTTGGAATTCACTAAAGGTTCTAGAGAGAGAGAAGGAGAGAAGTCTTGCAAGGTAAAGAGGGTTCGAGAGAGTGAGAAGGAGAGAGGTCAGGTGAGGAATCGAATAAAAACCATTTTGTTTTATCATTTGGGAATTTCAATCGTCATATAACCAAAAACGTAGGAAAGTAAATAGCGGTGAAATAAAATTTAACATGATACGGATTAAAAAAAATTCATAAATAATATTCACAGTGAGACCATGAGTAGGCTTTACGGTGTGAGGATAAGAGGTCGTCACAGTGAGACAATCTGTAGTCATCACAGTGAGACAGTGAGTGTTCTGTGCAGTCACGATGAGACAGTTAAGTGACAGACCTTGAACACAAGGTGTTAACTGTGAGACCGTAAGCATGAAACAGTAACTAAGAAACTGTGAACATGAAACTGTAATGTAAAATATGAAACAGTAAGACCAGTCAGATATCTATTTATCATTGATCATGCCAAGATCATGTATTATGTAATCTAATCTCTCAGAATTTAATGGTTTAGTGAATATATCAACAAGTTGATATTCAGTACCAATGAATTCCAAAGTGATATCACATTGTTGATAATGATCCCTCAAAAAGTGATGTCTTACATCAATATGTTTTGTCCTAGAATGTGAAACATGATTCTTTGAATTGTTAATAGCACTTGTGTTGTCACAATTTATTGGGACATGTCTGAATTGATATCCATAGTCTAGTAAAGTGTGTTTCATCCACAAATTTTTTGCACAACAACTTCTGGAAGCTATGTATTCATCTTCTATAGTAGATAATGTAACAGAATTTTGTTTCTAACTATACCATGATACTAGTGACTTTCCAAAAAGGTGACATGTTCTAGAGGTACTTTTTCTATCTAACTTACATCCAACAAAATCGGCATCAGAATAACTAACTTGTTTAAATGATTGTACTTTTGTATAGAAAAATCCTATATTGGGAGTATGCTTTAGGTATTTGAAAATTCTCTTTACAACATTTAAATGTGATTGTTTAGGGTTTTCTTGAAAACGAGCACACATACACACACTAAACATAATATCAGTATGGATAGCAGTTATGTAGAGTAGACTTCCAATCATTCATGTATAAGTGGTTTGATCAACAGATTTTCCATCTTCATCAAGATCCAACTTACAGGTGGTACTCATGGGAGTGTCACTACTTTTAGTGCAATCCAAACCAAAACGTTTTAAAATATCTCTAGTATATTTACTTTGAGTTAAAACAATCCCATAATTGTTTTTAAATATTTTAAATCCAAGAAATAATTTTAGTTCACCCATTAATCTAATTTCAAATTCTTTTTTCATCATTTTAGAAAAATCAACTCATAATGAATTTTTTAAATATCCAAAAATAATATCATCTACATAAATTTGAACAAGTATAACAACATTAGAAATTAGTTTTATAAAAATAGTAGGATCAACTCTTCCTTTTGTAAAACCTTTATAAATTATAAAAGTACTTAGTCTATCATACCATGCTCTTGGAAATTTCTTTAAACCATATAAAGCTTTTGATATTTTGAAAATATGATTTGGAAAATGAGGGTTTGTAAATCTAGGTGGTTGTTCTACGAAAACATCCTCATCTATATACAAATTTAAGAATGCACTTTTGACATCCATTTGATATAGTTTAAAATTCATATGTGCAGCATAAGAAAGTAGAATTATAATGGCTTCAAGTCTGGCTACTGGAGAAAAAGTCTCTTCATAGTCAATTACTTCTTCTTGACTACAGCCTAGTGAAAATAACCTAGCCTTGTTTCTTACTATGTTTCCATCTTCATCTACTTTATTTCTAAACACCCATTTTGTGCCTATGGTGAAAGTGTCCTTAGGTATTTTAACAAGTTTCCAAACTTTGTTTCTTTCAAACTGATTGAGTTCTTTTTGCATAGAAATTACCCAACATTCATCTTTAATAGCATCATCAATGTTTCTAGGTTCAGGCTATGACTAGAAGGCTTTATGTTCATCTTGATTTCTAAGAGAATCTCTAGTCTGTGTCCCTCTATCCAGATTTCCTACAACAGCATCTAAAAGATGATTCTTTAGCATCCTAGTTGATCTAGTAAAGGTAGGACTAGAAATTTTAGGTTCTTCTCTAGGTTCAGGTTCATTAGGAGCAGATTCTGAAATATTTCCAGAACTGGTTGCCTTTACAGCAGGATCATTGAATTTATCATTAAGGTTCATAACAGACAAATCTTCTTCAAGATTTTCAATAGATGACTAAGGTTTATGTGGATCAGTTTCATAAAATTTGTTGTGAATAGATTCTTCCACACACTTGGTTCTCTTATTGAAAACTCTATAGGCTTTTCTAGCAATAAGAATATCATAAAAAGATTCTTTCATCACTCTTAGAAGAAAACTTGTCCAGATTATCCTTGTTATTAAGAATAAGGACTTTGCAACCAAATACTCTAAAGTAGCTAACTTTAGGTTTCCTAATGTTCCATAGTTCATAAGGGGTCTTTTTGAGAACAGGTCTGACTAAGACTCTATTGATGATATAACAAGTTGTATTTATAGGTTCATCCCAAAATTAAATAGGCAGATCATACTCATTAATCATAGTTATAGAAATTTCGTGAAGGGTTCTATTTCTCCTTTCTACTACACCATTCTACTGAGGTGTCCTAGGGGAAGAAAATTAATGACTATAGCCATTGTGTGAGCAATAAGATACAAACTAATGATTTTCAAACTCACGACCATGATCACTTCTCAGGGTCTTAATCTTAATTCCACTAAGGTTCTCTATAGACTTGGAGTATTTAATAAAGTAAGAACAAGCTTCACTTTTGTGAGCTAAGAAGTATACCCAAGTATATCTAGAAAATTCATTTACTAAGACATAGACATAGTGCTTCCCATTTAAACTAGAAACTCTAGAAGGTCTAAACAAGTCCATGTGAACCAACTCAAGATGTTGAGAAGTTGACACTACTTTCTTTGGTTTGAAAGAGATTTTATGTTGCTTTACCTTTTGACAGGTATTACAAACTTTGTCATTTGGAAACTCAAGTTTGGGTAAGTCTCTAACCAAGTTCTTCCTAGTCAGTTTTCTATGTGAATGTATATTACAGTGTACTAATATTCTATGCCAAAGGAAAGACTCATTATGAAAAGCATTTAAACAAATAATATTTTTCTTAACTAAGGAATTTAAATCAACAACATAAACATTTTCATTTCTCAAGGTAGAAAATACTAAAACATTTTTAGAGTTAAAAACATTACAAGAATCATTTTCAAAATTAACATTAAATACATCATCACATAATTGAGAAATACTTAAAAGATTATATTTAAGTCCATAAACAAATAAAACCATAGAAATTACAACTGAGTTAGTGTAAACAAATTGGCCTAGGCTGATGATCTTTCCTTTAGAATTATCACCAAAGGTGACATAGCCTCCATCAACCTTTATTAAGATCTTGAAGAATGAATAATCCCCAGACATATGCCTTGAACATCCACTATCCAAGTACCATATCTTTTTATGGGAACACTTCAAACATGTTTCCTACAAAATAGTTTTAAATAGAGAATTATTTTGGTACCTATATTCTCTTGGGTCCAGATAGGTTAGCAAGAAAAGCTTTAGGTACCCAAATTTGTCTTATGGGTCTCATATAATCAGTAGATTCAACATATTTTGAAAGGTAAACTCTATTTTATCTATAACTATGTGAGTAACTAGCTGAAGCATATAAATTTCCATAATTGGAACTAGAAGAATTTTTTCCAGATTTAGGAATAAATCTAGTTTTAGTTATCTGTCTCTTTCCTGGATGATAGCCTAATCCAGTAGTATACTTTGGTAAAACATGTTCACCTAAAATTTGAGTAAGTGTATCTTTTCCCTTTGTTAATTTTTCTATGTCCTTTATAAGTTTCTCATTAGACATTTTCTTTTCAATATTTTCCTTCAATAGTTGAGCTTTCTTTTCTTTTCCTATATCAAGAACAGATTTGATAGTATTAGTGAGAACATGTTGTTTTTTCAATGACTTATATTTGTCCTTAAGTTCATTACAAGTTTCTTTTAGCATGTTACAATATTCAAATAGTTCCTCACTAGACATGTTTTTAGATTCAGAATCAGATTCAGAATCAATTTCAGAATAGTATGAATTTAAAGCAGGAGGGTCCAGTGTTACCATAGAGGTGTTTGTCATAAAACACATGTCTGATTTATGATAATCATCATCATTAGCAGAATCAGAATCACTTGAAGTGTCTTCTGAAGAACTCCAAGTTTCTTTTATTTCTTTCATATACTTTCTCTGTCCTTATAGTCCTATTTCTTCTTGAACTTCAATTTTGGACAGTCTGCTTTAATGTGACCTTTTCTTTTATATCCATAGCAGATAACTTCATCACTCTTATCATCTTTCTTCCAATATTTCTTCCAGTGACCTTTTTTTTCATATTTACCTTTTTAGTTTGATTTTATGAATAATTTATTCTTCCTATATAATTTCTTAAATCTCCTTTCCATCTGAGCCATTTATGCATCACTGTCAGATTCTGAACTTTCACTAGTTGAGATTTCAGTAGGTATGTGAGTTTTCTCATTTTCCTTGCTCTTTAAAGCAGTAGACTTAAATTCCACTGACTTTCTCTTGGGTTCATCATCTTCCTTATTTTTCACCTTGAGTTCTTCGTCATACATCATTAATTTACGAATAATATCTTTAACAGGCAGAGCACCAATGTCATATGTTTCTCTGATTGAAATAGAAGTTCCTCTCAGTCGGTCTGGTAGAAATCTCAATATTCTCTTGATTTTCTCCTCTGCTGGAAAAAATTTTCCAGGTGATATTATTGTGTTGAAAATATCATTAAACCTGAGGTGCATGTCAGAAATGGGTTCATTAGGTCTCATCTTAAAATTATCATATTTAATATTATAAGTATTTAATCTCATTTCTTTAACATTGGTTGTTCCTTCATAAGAAACACCCAAAGTATCCTATATTTCACAAGCTGTTTTACAGGAAGATATTCTATTGAATTCCTCATCTCCTAATGCACAATACACGGCATCCATATATTTACAATTATTATTGTAAGCAGTCTTTGTAGGTTCATCCGAAGTTGTTCTTTCAGTTTCTGTAATTTTATATTGAGACTCTATAGTAGTCCAGATATCAAAACCCATACTTTCCAAATGAATTTTCATTTTAAGTTTCCACTGGGCATAATTTGTACCATTAAATAAAGGTGGCATGTTGGTAGTAGAACCTTCTAACCTATTATCCAAATATAGATTTTAGAAAATATATTTAAAGAGATAAAATTTAGAACTTACAGAAATTTAATATCTCAAAAGATGCAACTAAAATCACAGTTGAAAAAACAGAATGTTTTGAAATCTTGTATTAATAAAAACTTTCCTCTGATACCAAATGTTGGTCAGAGTGGACATTCAAGAGGGGGGTGAATTGAGTTCCAATTAAAATTTATGTTAAAAATTATTTCTATAAAAATTCCCCAAATTGAATAACAAGATAATCTTTAGTGAATTTGTATTAAAGTAAAGGGTTATTTAGGTTCTCAAAGAGTGACTAGTTCTCAGTTAATATAATCTGAAGATTAATTATCTTTTGAAGCTAACCTAATACTTTACAAAACTAACAAACACTTGCGATATTAACTATCAAATTAACTTTATAATAGTTGTGTATTTCAAAGTAACAACAACGGAATATAAATTAGATATTATATACTTTAAACATAAACTAAAATTCACAGTAGATATAACCAAGAGGATCAGTCTCAAGCCGAGACTTAGTCCTCTAAAATTTTTATATAAATTTGATCCACACCCTGGATCGAGGTTAACAACAATGCATAGACTGTCCAGGCCACGCATGGTCCTCTACCACAGTATTAATGGGAAAACAAAGACAAAATCACATAGGCTGTCCATTTCTCACTTGACCTCTACCACTATCCACACTGGGAAACACAAGAGATAAAACAGATGTGAGTTAGGATTTAGAAATCCTCCATTTCAGCATAGGAGATAGTGTGTGTGTAAAATAAACAGAGTAAACATACTTCTCGAATGTAAACCAATGAATGACTAAGAGTAAGTATGAATGTGTTTAGAAAATCTCTAGTGATTGGCAGTGCAGCTCTGGACTCGTTGGATTCATCATAAATGCTTATGAGTCCTTCTCTGATTTTCCTGTTGAAAAACAGTGTCGCGGTTCAGCTTGGTGTCTTTCATGAGTGAAGACGTTTTTTATTTTGTGTGTTCTTCATTAGTGTTAGATTTAACACATGAGAGTTCTTTGAATATATTGCAATTTGTTTTTTCAGTTATACTCAATTTTGATCTTATGTTTAGTACAGTGCACTCGTGTTTCTTGATTTGTCGCACGTACGTATGTTCTTCTCTTCTTTTCTCTACTGTAGCTCAATATTTTTTATATTCCCTGAGCTCCAACAATATAATAATTTCCTTTTCATAGGTATGAGGTATAGATTCCCGATCGACCAACAACTATAATTAAATATCATTAATTTCATTAAAAACATAAAATATGACCGTTAGAAATATTTAAATAATATTAACAGAAAGGTTAAGAGACGTTGTCACAATAGTTATGAAAACGGTGTCTCCTTGAACCGGTGTCTCCTTCATGGTATGTGATTCATGGTGTATCCTTCACGGTGTCTCTATGTCATGGTGTATGAGTCATAGTGTCTGAGTCACGGTGTCTGACTCAGGGTGTGCCCTTCACGGTGTCTGGGTCACGGTGTCTGAATTATGGTTTCTGGCTTCCGGTGCCTTTCTCATAGTATTCTACTTCACAGTGTCAGGATTACTGTCACAGTGTGTTGAGGTTATGGTGTCTCACTAGTCATGGTGTCTGAGACTTATAATTCTAGGTGTCAGGCTTACTGTGTCTGTCTTACACTTCATGGTGTCTATGTCTTGCACACAGTCTATCTTACTATGTCAAACTTCACGGTGTCTTGATAGTTAGACAAATAACTGTATTCAAACATAAACAGTAATATGCATAATATGAGTTAAGCATAGCCATTATAAGGTAAGAGAACTTGAAACATAAATACAGAGGTTTGATAAGATAAGTAAGATTTGTGATCATGCATAAGATTTGTAAATAATAATGAGATTAATTAATAGTAATAAGATTTGTGATCATTAAAACATGAGGAGTCCAATAATAACCATATTTTATATATTCCTCCACTAATAGAATCATTGTTACCTACCATAGTTTTCAAATTTTTATATTTTACCAGTGTAGAAAAAATTGGTATTGCAATCCATGATACCGTAAAAGATAAAAGAGGTGTAGATACATTAAATTTTCACTCACTACCTAAAAAAAATTTATTGGTCTTAGTATTAGTGTGGATTGGTAAGTTTATTCCTATAATGGATGATATTTGGAAAATAATTGTTTAGTTTCTTAAAGGGAACATATTCACTGAGAATAGTTATTAGGATTAAGTTAAACATATTTTTCAGCTGACCCTTTTCTATAGGTAGATGTTTCTTGACCGAAAAAGGTAGAATCGAGCAACATAATTAAATTATGAACATAAAAATCAGCCAGTGCTACTAAAACAGTAATTATTTCTCAATATTTCCAACCATTGGGTAGACATAAACTACCAGTTAAGTAAAGAAACCTAAAGAAAACTCATTCAGTGGTATAGTAGGAATTGTTATATGCTCTCACTATTTGGATGGATATTCTAGAAGGTGTATCTCTTCTAGTACAACTAGATATGAATTAATATCCTAAGAAGATAGATTTTACTCCTCACCATAAAATTTTAGAATAAAAAATTCTTAACAATCAATGAAATGGGAGATATAGAGTAGTATATCATTAATTTTTCTTCTTAGTGTCTCCCAATATTGGTAACCCCATAACATAAAGAGTATTACCAAACCCTAAGCTTCATTAGGTCCTTTGAAATTATTTTAGTTAAATAATAGTATTTTTTCAGGGTTTATTGTAAGATGGGAATATATCCATAAAAAAATATTTTATCTATTCAAATATATTCTAGGAATAAAATTATCCTCTCTAGTTTCAAGAAGTGGGAAAATGAGAGTTGTGGGTTTTATTGGTTGATTCAAGGGTCTAACAAACACCTTGTAAATACATCTTCAATAAGGTCTATTACTTTACTTATAGTGGAATGTCTAAATGATTATTTCTCAAACATGATCATCTCCAATAGGTATTCTATTAGACTATAATAGTTTGTATCTACAACACAACATCTATAAGATATTTTTCTTTGAATCAAGGAAAGATATATACATGTAACCCTATCACATACAATCATGAAAGGGTAAGATAAAGAAAAATCCTTCACCTATATTTCAAAATGTTTTATATTATGTGACCCTAATTATATAAATAATAAAACATATTTCTTACATAATGATCAATTTATAGTTTACTTCATCTCAAACATAGGGTCTATCCATATCGTGTTTCCAAAAAACAAAAAAAATGATGAGGCATAAATGAATGTTCACCCAAAATGATTCTTTAACAATTATATTTTGGGTCACATGATCCATGAATGATTATTTTTCAGGTATCAATGGGAAAATATAGTTGATCATGGTTATGTGTTGTTGGAATATTTAAAAGAACCTATAAAATGTGATTCATTCATTCTCTTATAAATATAATATGGAGAATGTGAAAGGACCTTGTATATTATTAGAATGATTTGGTGAATGTATAATCCAATAATAAGTTCATTATGTGAATTCAACTATTATTTAATGGTTGAGTAAGCGAGTCAAGATCAAAATTCCTTATGTAGTATTGAATACTTTACCTTCTACTTCTTTAACTCAAGAGATCCGATGCAGTTGGTGGAGGTATGAAAAATAGAAAGAGGGATCCAAAATGATTCCAAAATCAACCTATACCCATGTGGACATCATTCCCTAAATACTAGTATAGGGGAACTATAGAGACCAAGTATTTTATTATATGGATATTACATATATTTTATGAATATTCATTATATTTCATAAACACATGTCCTATGACATTAATATATTTGTGTATTTAGAAATGTGGAATACGATCATATTAATTCATGAAATATCTTCAATGTCTCCCAAAAATATATTCTGATTTAGTACACCTAGTTAACAACATTATTCATTACTAGGGGAAAGGAAACATAAGAAAGTGTGATAATGGATGCTCAATAAGGGTAAGCATGGGAGATATGTAATCATAACAAGAGATTAAGGGTATGTGAACATGATAATAAAATTTAAAACCATAATGGGCATATAAAATATCATAATATTAGGTCGTGGAATAATTTTTTAAATTCATAAGATTAGTATAATAAAGGAATCAAAGAGAATTTTCCATGGGATAATTACAATGGTATAATAAATAGACCTTTGGAAAACACATAAGAATATAAATCTTATTTCATGGATACCCACCAAGATATTTATAAATTTTAGGATTGGGATAACCACCCGTGTACCTACTTCAGGCTTGGGATAACCACTAGTGTATCCTACATTTCCAGATTTGGATATCCATCCATGTTCCATCAATTTTGGGAATGGGATAACAACCCATGTACCCTAATTTTATGGCTTCACATAACCACCCATGTACCTTATTTGAACTCAGTCTAACCAATTTTGTAACATATTTTTTGGGATTAGGATAACCACACATGTAACCTCCTTTTTAAACTTGGGTTGACCGCCTATGTACCCTATTTTTTGATTTTGGATAACCACCCATGTACCCTCTCAGCTCATAGAACATTTATAACCACACAATTCATTGGGGGGATATATAGTTCCAACCCATCTAATAATGAAATCATAAACATCTATTCATCCAGATCGTCAAAAAATCCTCATATTAAAACCCATTAATTGATTTGGTCTTCATAGATATTTAATCATATAATAATAATTAGAATAGGTATATTTTTCATAATGACTTCAACAAAGTTTTAACCATTAAAATATTGGGTTTTATATGTTTTTATCATCGTATAACCAATGGAAGAGAAATGGGTTTCGTAAAAATAACATCATCCTAAAAAACATTTTATGGAGAAAAATAATTATATCATGGGATCATATCTACAATAAAGCGTAAGAAACCTCAAAAGGTATCATTATATATGGATAAGGTTTTTGAAAGATCACTATTGTCATTTTTTAAGGAAAATAAATATTCTTTAAAAATAATTTTTTTAAATCTAAATAATTTTCCATATCCTTTTCCTTTTAAATATTATTTAAAAATTTTAAAGAATGTGTTTTAAAATTATTGAAAATTTTTCTAGATGAAAAAAAATCTTTTAAGATTTAAAAATATTTTTTAGAAAACTAAAATATTTTGAAAATAAATTAATTTGAAAATAACCATACCATATTTGAAAATTATATTCATGTCATATAATTTTCATGATGGAGTAAAATTACATTCATATAATACATGTTAAAAAAATATTCCATTCAAATTTTTGGTAAAATGAAAAATGAGAATTGTTTAGAAAATGACATGGTGATTCATTTCAAAAATATGTAAAAGGTAAAATATGGGTAAAAATTTCATTATAAAATAATATTAAATAACTATAAATAACATTTTTGGAAAATATTTTTAAAATGAAAGGTTTTGGATAAATTTGTTTTTTGAACAAAAAGGAAATTTTTCTGGAAAAATTCCTTTTGAACATGTGGGTACAAAAAGAGAAAAAAATTAAGGTAAAACCTATATTATCCTACAATAACACGATGTGATGAAAGGAAATTCGTTTCATTAGAGTAATATCATAATATTACATCATTTGAATCATAATCATAGAAAATCTTGATAAATGATGAGATTGAAACACAAAAACCTTACCACATTGGTAAAATTTTATCATAATCTCCATGAAAGCATAAAATTAAATGAAATATATCAAATTATGACAATAAATAAATTCATGGCATTAAATTTCAAATGGTATTTATATATTTTTTATAAATAATAAAAGTCAAAACCTGACATATAACTCAATGAAGAAATATTGTGACAAAAATCCATTACCACTTTGGTAAAGTTGGAGTTATAAACGCCAGGAAAGAAAGATCATAAAATGGATATGTAAATAATTATTTTTTAATGAGAAAAATGATAAATAACATTAATGTCTATTATGTAAACCATATAAAAACACATGGTGAATATGGATTTCGTCTCATAGAGAATAAAAGAGATATGAACATCCATTTATTTAAGAATAGACTTCTGTAGTACGTTTTTAGAAATCCTAAATAATAAATATAAGTGTATTGTAGATATTTTAAAAAATAATATTTACATATTTCACAACATGTGTAATATTCTTTTTCACCTTTTATTTCATGTTTATTATCAATTCCATGTTAAAGTAACATTATAGGTAATAATCAATTTTCTTTTAATGCATGTTTTGATCTAGTATTTTTGTGGTCATCATACGTTGGTCATGGTACCAAAATATATAAAATATTAACCATTATATAAAATTATTTTATGTATTTATTTATAGTAATCTTTAAAAGATAGTGATAGAAGATGATATACACAATTCAAGGATATGGAAGGTCAATGTATGAATGAACATTGTTTCTAATTTCTCAACACATTGAAATAAATAAATTTAAATGATATATAATCATTAAATAATGATTTTTATTCCATATATATAACATATCTACAATAAAACTATTCTTATTACCTTACATTTAAATCTTGACCGAACCAGATCTCTTCATAAGATGGTAGTTCTATGTACACACGAGAAATGTAATCATATTCCCAAAAAATAGAATTCATGGAGGTATGTGTGATATAATAATTCATAGAATACCAGAAAATCATAAATATAATGTATCAAAAATATATCCACCATTACGTACATCTTTGATATGTGGTAATTCAAACATGAATGACATCGATTCACAAGGAGCTAGTCCACCGTAGACATGAATGATGACTTCATAACCCATTTTGTGGAAGTGTATATGGTTTTCAGTCCATCACTTAACATAAAACAATTTAGTATATGAAATATAATGAGTTTTTTATATCATCATGGTATAATAATAATAATTTATTGAGGTTTAATAATAAATTAAACAAAAACTCTCATTGATGAATGTTACCTCTTCTTTATATATCCTCCTAAGGTTTGCAACAAAATCCATCCAAGGTTATATATATATATTAAGAATATGGATTATAGGATTTGAGGAGGGAATTTGGGAGGGTATATGGTCTGGTATTGTTATATAATATAGGATTATATGGTGTAATGAAGATAATATAAGTGGTAGCCTTTTATAATTTAGGTTAGTGGAACAATTGAAAATTTTTGAATGAAAGAATTTAACAAACAATTTTTTCATGTAAAAAGTGAAAAATAGTTTAAAATTATAAATACTAATGGGGATAAGTTCAAAATATGGAAAATGTAATTTGGATAATGTTTGGGTCTTTATTTACCCTTATCCATTCATTTTAACCCCACAAAAAAATCATTTTTACCTTAACCACGTTATTTAATTTTTACTATATTCACAATTTATTTTAGTAATAAATTATTTTGACATTATTAGATAATAAAAATTATTATGATTCAAAATATGGAATCAATTTTTACGAATTCAACTAAGAAAATTTCAAAAAAAAATGATTTATAATGTGTAACATAGACATGAAGAGAAAGTGAGTTTTCAAAGAGGCAATGTTCAAATCAAGACATTGTTTTTATATCTAATTTCAAAATGAAGTTGATTAAATTGAAAAACATTAGAATGGTATAGTTTTAATTTTAATAATTTTACATTAAAACCAATAAAAATTATTATTTAAATATGTAAAATATTAAAATGAAACGACATTTTTCAATTAAAATTTATTATTTTTCACTATTAATAAAAATTTAACATTTTTATAAAACTATCAAAACAATAACCATAAGATAATTTTTAAATTAAGATATAAAAAATTAAAATTACATTCTGAAATAAATTTTCAAAAATTTTCACTAATTAAATTTTGAAAAACAATAGACGTAATGAAAATAGAGGATTTTTTAGATGATTATTCTTTCAAGAAAAAGATAATTTATTTTTACTCTACTTATAATAATTAAAATATTATAAATATAAATTAAAAATATAAAGATATATAATCTAAAAATTTAATTTAATACATTCTTAATTATTTATTATTTTAATTGATTTAATCAGAGAAACATTACGCACTTTAAAAGAGCTTTATAAAAACAACTTTTTTAAAACCAAATAAAATAATCATTCACTAAAATTCAAAATATAATCTATTATGAAATAATTATGTGCATTAAATGTAACTAAATAATTATTATTTTAATTTGAAACATATTTGGTCATTTAAATTGCATTAATTTATGGAAAATATATTATAATTTTACAAAAAAATATTATTTTCACTATTCATTGAGAAATCCACATTTCCTTATAAATCTCAAAATTTCAATATATGTTAATATCAATATTTTGATTTCAAAAATGATTTTAATTTTATAAAATAAATTTTCAAAAACATTTATAAGTTACATATAATGTTTTCTCATAAGAAGAAATAAAAAATAATTTGTAATGAAAAACATTTTTTAGGAATATAATTACATTTCAAAAAATTGATTTATTATTTTCATGGAATTTATAAATAAATTTATACTGCGTACACAATTATATGTATATTTGATAAAGTAGTTTAGACTATTCTTTCCCACTTATTTAATATTTATTTTATAATGGTCATATTTAAAATAGTATTTTTTCTTGGTTTGTTGATGCTTGATGTTGTGTATAATGCAAGTTATAATTATTGTGTGTAACACGTGACGTAGTTAGTGTTTCTTATAAAATAATCTGTACTATTTATTCTGTGTAAATCAATATAAAATCATTGTTTCAGGTAATGATAAATATCAAAAATATTAAATTCAAATGAACAAATATAAATATTTTATAAAATCTCAAGGTGTTACATTATACCACCCTTAGAAAGAATTTATCCCTGAAAATTTATCTATTAATCAATTATTTATCATTTAAAAATACATTTATAGAAACCTTCTTCATAAAAAGGGTTAAAACATCATCTTGAAAAGTAGAAAGTAATGGGTGATAGTCTTTTCGAATAACACAGACTGGGTTTCAAAATAAGAGAAAAAAGGTGGAAAGTGATAACTTGGACATGGAAGAGAAAAATAAAACCCAAATACATATGGAGAGTGATACAAAACATGATTAGTATCAAGATAACAACTATAAATCCATATAATATAGAGGTTTAAAAAATTGAATTTATATCATCAAAAATGATAATAACAGGACAAAATTTTATTTCAACATCAATTTTATAATATTGAATAAATACAAGAGAAATATATACCTTATTTATTTCATTCAATTTCATAAGCACAATCTCATCAATTAGTTGTTCCCTGAGCAATATCAACTTCAACTCTTACTCGATGAAATAAAGATGAATATGTTCTTCTTGAAGCACTAATGTATCATGAGATCCATAAATAGAATGATATGTAATTTCATTTTTCATTAGCTAAAAAATATAACACTAGTTTTCTATTATGGATACATATTAATATGGTAAATTAATATTTTATTCTCTAAAAACACTTCCAATGTTCAATATAAACCACTCCATAATTGGTTAACCTTATAACCCTTCAAAATCTAAAATTTATAAATATGGTTACTGACATTCTCAAAATAAACATGACTTTAATCATCCAAGCATCATTGAGAAAGTATTATTATTGAAATAACAAATATGTGGATACCAAGGTCATATATTATCTTAAAGCATGGAAATGACCATAATTACCATAAAATATCAATGAAAAGATTAGTTCTTATTCATTACTTGAATAAATCCATAGATTATGCAACATATTCCATATATCCAATAATGTCTTAAACTACATAAATTATAATATAAACAAAATTTTTGACAAATCCATTATTAGTTCTATGGTCATCAATACTCTCCAATTTATATTATCCATATCAATAATGAATTTATCCAAACTAAAAACCATTTTCTCAATTTTAGGTACATATAAAGGGTTATCTTCCCTTAATAAAAATATTACATTTCCATTAAATCAAATTTCTATTCAATGTATACCATTTATCATATTATAGAAACTTATTAATGACAAAAATTTTGTGGAATAATACATTGGTGTTTCGTGATTCTAATAACCATGATACCATTGATAAACAATATATAATTCTTTGGATCCCAATACATAAATACATCAATCATTCCACCTTCATCATACACCATCTACCATGCTTCTTCTCTTTATTATTTAGTTCTTCTTTAATTAATATGTCATATGTAGTCTCTTCATCATCATCAACACTACCATTTATAATGAAACATTACATATTTTATTCATTATATTTATCTTTAAGTCATTTATTTGAATAATACCCATACATTACTCAATTGAGAAACTCAACCATGAATGACACGTCATGGAGACCATTATTTTCATCCATTGTGATAATTGGTCCATTCATTTCTCCTTTGTAGTTAATTTCTTTGTGGCCTTAATTTCCACCCCAAAATCTTCTTCTCATACATATGAGACAATCCCTTGAGTTCTTCTTCCCACATTCCAAACATATAAGAAATCACATCTTCTTTCCTCCTTGATCTCTACTACCCAAACTCTTAGTGAAAATCTATCCATATCTTCATTCTTGAGTCCAAGAGTTGGTTAAGGTGGACACTGCTAATCATGTTCTGTGATAATTTATTATTCATAATCACAACATAATTCACTCTTTTTATAATCCCATTTGGATTGTCATTGCATACTTTTCCAAATAAATTCAATTTTATCCTACTTATTTATTGTACCCTCCATTGACTAAAACCAAAAAACATTCTATGACCAACACTAATCGAAGTGGAAAACCAAATAATCATGATGATCACTTATAAGATATCTTAATCATGACACCTTATTTCTAATTTATGAAACCTTAGGTATATATTAGGTTATTCATAGTAATCATCTATTTTAATCCTTTGTAACAGCTCAAAAATAGTTTAGTAATTTCCCAATCATATCACCGAGGAGTGTCATACTAGTTCTGCAGCAAGGTCGGATGTTGTTCATAAGGTGACGATCAAGTCTATTTTAATGCACCATTTTCATATTTATTACCCCAAGGTACCTATGTGACATAGCCACATCCACATGTAGTATATAGACTAGGAATTGATATCTTAGAAAACACACTCTCTATCATTTAACAAAATTCCAATACACATTCTTATAAATTAAGTAATCCTTATACTTATCCTTACACATTCCCTTAGGGGTATCACTAATGTTTCCTCATAATAATTTCAAAACGATAATTAAACCTATCCTTTGAGAAGAACTATTAGTACCCTGTATTATCATACAAGAATATAAAATATTTTTATATGAATATAAATTAAATTTCACAAACACATGCATGAGGAATGAAATAGTTTAGTGTGTATGGAATCATGTAACATAATATTATTAATTTTTGGAAGATCTTCAATGACTGACCATAATATTATCACCCTAATACAAAAATATAAAACACTTCTTCCTAACCTAGAGAAATAAAACAAAATAAAGAGTGTGATCATGTGATAAATAAGGGAAAATGAGAGAGATATATAATCATAACATGAGAATAAGTGTATGAGAACATGAGAATAACTTTTGAAAACTATACTGTACATATCAGATATTATAATCTTAATTCATGGAATAAATATTGGAAGTTCACTAGACATGAATCAAAACATAATAAAATAACATTATCCATTATTGAATAACATTATTGTAAGACATAGACCAATATAAAATAAATGAGCATAGAAAATCAAATTTCTCGGCTACCCACCAAGACATTCATAACATGTTATACATGAGATATCCACCCATATACTTACATCAAGCTTGGTATGACCGCCTTTGTACCAAATTTTTGGTCCAGAACTAACCACGAATGTACCATCCTTTTTGGTAGTGGGGTAACTACATATATACCCTATTCATGGGTTTGTTATAACCACCCGTGTACATGCTTACATCTTGGGATGACCACTCATTTACCATATATTTTGGGCTCTGTATAACCCCATGTGTACCCTCCTTCTACAACATGGTCTAACAACTAGTATATCCCATATTTTATGGTTGGGATAACCATCCATCTACACTTTTATCTCTTAAAACATCTATAAACACCCAATGAATTGTAGGGATATATTGGTCCCACCCATAACATAATGAAAATCATACACATGTGTTCAAAAATTCAAATATCATTCCTAATATAATAATCCATTAAATGAAATGGGATTTATAGAAATTTCATCATATCATAACCTATAGACCTGAGATATGTTTCATAAACATTTCATAATCCCATAAATAGTGAAATGAATTAGATTTCATAAGAGTAATAACTTGGTATAACCCAAGGAAGATAAATGGGTTCCATAAACATCACATCCTCCTAAACATAAACCATTTTGAGAAAGAATAAGAATGGTATCCTGGGATTGTATCCTTAGTGATGCATACATAACCTAAAAATATATCCCCTTAGATAAAAAGGGATATTGAAATAACACTTGGAACATTTCATAAGGTAAATAATTATAATTACAAAATTTGTTTTTAAAATAAAAAAAAATTTCATAATCATTTTTATATCAAATAACATTAAAATATAATAAAATAAGGCTTTAAAAATAATTCAAAACATTTCAGGAGGAAAATATCATTTTAATATTAAAGGTCATTATATTAAACAAAAATCACTTTTAAAATCTATTGCCTTGAATAAAAAGAAGAAAACATATAAATAAATCTTTAAAGAAACTAATGGTCATGATGAAAGGAAATTTTTTTTCATGTAGAACACATTAAAATAAGGATTTAGTTCAAATTTTAAATACAAATCTATGAGGGAATTATTCAGAAAATGTCCCGAATATCCAATTTAAAAAAATTTATAATTAAAACTTGGGTAAAAATTAAATTATAAAATCATTTTAAGAAATTGTTGAAAACATTTTTGATTTTTTTGAAGACATGGTTTTTGAAAAAATGGGTTTTCGACAAATAAAAATATTTTTCTTAGAAAATTTATTTTTGAACTCCTGAGTACACAATAAGAGGAAAATGGTGGTGAAACATGTATTGTATTTAAATAATCATATTGGAATAAAACTATCTCATGACCCCTCCCTCCAATGATTCCATTCCTAGGATAACAATGAAAAAAGGGAGATAATGACCCCTCAATCCCACCTCCTATAGGCACCAGGGTGGTGACCAACACCAAGGGTATATAAGTCTCACAAAATGGGAGGAATTTCAATTTTTTGAGACACAATATCGGGAGATAAGATGTTTCATCCCAAAATAGCTCAAATATATATATATATATATATATATATATATATTAGAAATCAAAATTCATTTTGGATGCATGTTTAAAATATAACTGATATAAAATAAAAGTCTCCAAAGTAAGAACCCAAATTATATCCAGGTAGTTACACAACAACGGTCAATGTACTTTCTAGTAATTCCCAGTACCATCCATGATTCCATATTGGGAACTGAAAAATAGTTTTATATATGTAGGGTGAGCATAAAGGTATACTCATTAGGAAGACCAAAGTCTCACATGCACATGTGAAAGAAGCATACTAATGCCCTTGAGAGAAAATAGTAGAACCAAACAGAACATATACTAGTATACTAACCATCACAACCTCACCAAGGCATTCTCACGAAATATTTCAAGTCATATAATACAATGCACATAAATTATAGGGTACCCCACACCACTTCCTAGTTGATTAAAAAACCTCACACCCTATTGGAAAATGTCTAAGCCCTCCCAACTCTTTTGAACACAACACATCACAACACTCCCACACACACTTGGGCCACACAACCTCATCTCACCCACATATACCTAGGACATATACGACGTCACATCCCATCCGCAGAAACCAAGGCCACATACCACATCACATCCCACCTACAGACACCTGGGCCACATACCATGAAGCATTCCACCTGCATACACCTAGGACACATTCCACATCATATTCCAAAAACACCTTGGAAAGAACAACACAACTCTTCTCGAAGACAACTTGGAAAACCCAACTCATCTAATTATGAAAAATTCTATGCAAACACAACTATCCCATACACACATAGTCCCCAAAAACCACAACCTGCCTAAATAATAATGGTACATCATCACATGGAAAAATATTTGGGGAAGGGTGGGTGTCCAACCATCCATCCTCCCACCAGGATTTTTGGGAAAGACTCATTACCCCATGAAGATGGTCCGCAAATTATCTTTTTTTATTTTTCAAACACTTTTACAGAAAACTAAAAGACCATGTATTTACAAATAACTAGACTTAAGATACCCTAAGTGATAGTCATGCAATTTAAAACTAATTTAAATCTATTAGATTCTTTATTCATAAATAACTTCCCATGGAGACCTTTCACCTCAAAGTCCGGATCATCCTTGATAATTTATTCAAACTATTAGGTCCATCTTATCCCTTGTCTAAATGTACTCCTACAATATAATCTTATCTTCATTGAAACCTCTTATTAAGATGTGGTCTTTCTTGACAATCCACTCTGACTGCACCTTATTAGTGTGCACCTGAAGCAATCTATCAGAAATCTTATCTGTATCCTATTTCGAAAAATTATTCAGAAAATATTCCTACATAATTTCTTCCTAGTATTGAATATTAATTTCTGATAGCTCCCCATTTCCAACATCCCTAGGCAGGTCAGAGTCCACGGTAGGAGGTGGGTTTAGCACCACCAAGCCTTCCTGTGTATGCTTTAAATCCTCTAGTAGAAATCCTTCCTTCTCCTATTCATTATGGTCACCTGAAACACGAAAGGTATTAATAATAACCTAGGGATCACAATCTATCTCCTTGGCCTTCACCATTTTGGTGGATCTGGTCTCCATTGGTAGGGGTAAGTAAGTGTAGTCCCCCATGACGATGAGGATGTTTGGAATGTTGTTCTAATATAGGGTGGGGGGTATATAAAAATCATAAGAAAAATACAAGTATATACATATATGATACCAAACCCTCATTCCCATCACATGGGTTCTAAAACAACCATCCAAATCTTAAATTTTCCAACCTTACTTCTACCTCTAAATGCAATCACCACATAACAAACCACAACATCTTTCCAATTCCGCAAAAAAGTTAACCCTTACCGTCGTTTATTCACAATAAATTTTTTCCTTATATTAACCAAAACAACCGAATACTATCCCAATACTTATAAATTAATTAATATCCATCTATTCTATTACTATCTGGGAAAATAACAAGGACATCACATATAAAACAACACAACCAAGTTCAACCATGGAGAAAATCGGAGCGAATTACCCATACCAAACAAAACTGGTCCCCAACTCTCAACCACATCTAGGAACACAACCAAATCACATCTTGATTGTATCCCAATTATAAAAAACTGCTCATCCATTCTATAATAAATCAATCTTTAAACTGTAGATTCGGTCACACCTTTTCAATAATACCATCATACACAACAACAAAACCCATACACAACACACAACCATTATTATAACCGTACAACCTCACAAATCAAACCATAATATAAATTCAAGATGTAATAAGTCATCACTTCTTTATCTCTTCTTGTTAATTCATCGGTTATCATAGAAGTTGTAAATTCATAGGTCATCCATTCATTAGTTGGGTGTACATGATTTTCCAGTTTCTATTTTGGGTGGCACAACAACAACCAAAACCAAATAATCACACAAAACAGATATAACTAGTGAAACAAATCCACCAATGGCCACTATTCTCATTGGGGAGTTCATCTCATATAATCAAAATATCCCAAAAATAAGCAAAGTTATGAAAAGAATGCAATAAACCCCAATAACCTTTTAGCTCAATTATCTTGTTCTTTATCTTTTATTGATCCGAAACAACCATAACCCAATGGTAAAAAAATCCCCTCATGTGTGATGCACAAATAAAGAGAGACAAGGTATCCCCTACCTCGAAGAGTTTTCAATGTTTTTTGTATGAGAATGGATCATGTAACGGTCCTCTGATCACCTAATCCGCAATATCCGCAACCATATGAGGAATTAATGGCACCATATCACCAAACAAAACTGAGACATACCCCATTAGGAATCCCAAATAATAAAACCACATGGAAAAGAGAGGAGAAATGGAGGATAATTAGACCCAATTGAGGGAAACAACTAGAAAACAAAGGTAGAACATACCTTGGATCAACACAGATCACCAATGAATGATCACCAAGATCAACATGTCAAAGTAAGAGAAAGAGGGTTTGAAGAACTCCTCAGAGTGCCTTGGGTTCATCTCGAATGAGAGATACTGATATAGCTATAGGATTTGTGAAAAAATAGGTGGCTGTAATGTTTTATAACATTAAAACATCAGGGGATTATATGATGTATAATACCCTTTAATTCCACGAAATCCCTTTAGGTCCACTTCTGCGAAAAAAACTCATTACCTCTATGTTAATTTTATTTTTCAAACCCTAAAATATTATAAGTCGTGAATCCCTCATTAATGTTGTGGAAAAGTGTGCACATCGTGATGTTTTGCACTGTAATATTTGAAACCAATCTTTATGTCGTGAAATTAAGTTACACGATGTGTAACCACCCTGCATTCATCTTTTAAAAACCGAACTTCTCCAAACTCCCTCTAATACTCCTTCAAGAATGTCCTAAAACTAAACACACAATGTAATGGACTGGGGGGATCAGTCCATTTCATTATATACCTCTAAGATGACTCTCATACTTGTGAATCCAAAACCAAAACCTTTAGAAATATGGAGTTTAAAAAACCACCTCACGAGACACATTTCAGGGATATCACTACACTAGAAGCACTACTAACAACCAAAAACATCAACATTCAACGATAAACAAACATATGTTTTTTGAAAGATGGAGTATAAATCCCTATATCCTAGAACACATCCTCTAACACCTATAACCATGCATTATCATATCAACCCAAATAAACCCATGACACACCACACAGGCACAACAACCACACTATCCGAACATGAAAACATGGGAATTTCATCCTCCATGTAAAGATACTATTCCCTCTCTACATCACTCACTCACCCCCATGGGTTTAATTGCATCTCAATTACTACATCTTTATTAGGAATTTGTCCCTCCATTTTCAACATGTTAGTACTTTATAAATCATGGAACCATAAATGAAAAAAAAGCTCATTTCATTATGTGACGTTCCAACATTACATTTCAAAACAAAATAAAATAAGGAAAATCCCAAAACCACTTTGGGTACTGGGAAAACATCTGTGTTTCTTGCTCCCATGTTCTCTCCTCCTGACCACGATTCCACAACAACACATGAACAAAATGAATTTTCCATCCACACAACACCCTCTCTTGATGATATTTGATCTCCACTGGCCACACTGCAAATACGACATCATCCTTGATATCTAACTCTCCATAGTCAATGATGTGGGTGTCAGCATATAGATTCTGATGAAGCTGAAAGATATGAAAGACATCATGGAAACCCTCTAACTAAGGTGGAAATTCCAACTCGTGTTCCACTTCGCCAACTCCTCCGAACACCTTGAAGGTTTCAAAAAACATGGGAGAAAAAATTCTCCCTCTTTCCAAACTGTACTTCCCACATTGAGGGGAAACATTCAAGAACATGTGGACCCCAACCTCGAACTCCAAGAGCATACTCTTGTGATCGGCATAAAACCTCTTCATATCTTGCGCCAAATTCATCCACTCACAAACATGCTAAACATTATTAGTTGTGCTCTTCATGATGTTCAGACCAAGAAAAGATGTACCCCATACCACCATCCATCACAATGGAGAACAACATGGTCTCTCGTACAATGCCTCAAATGTTTCCATCCCAATGGAAGAGTGATAACTATTATTATAAGTGAAACCTATCAAGGGAAGGTGTTGTACCCATGATCCTCCAAATTCATAGATTCATTCCTGCAACATATCATCCAATGCATGGATAGTCCACTCAATCTTCCCATCTTTATGAGGTTAGAAAGTACTGCTGAGAAATAACAGGGTGCCAAAAACATGTTGTAATCCCCTCAGAACACATGAGGAAAATCACACATCCCGATATGAGATAATGGATCTCATAACTACACACAATATCACCACCTCATCCACATACATTATGGCTATGGAATCTACTACTCTGGACTCCTTGGTCGCTAAGAGTTGAGCTAATTTCCATAGTCAGTACACTACTACCCAGATATAATCATGGACTCTCTAAGACCAAGGTATACCTATGGAGATATACATTGATATTTCATCCCACTTCCACTTAGGTACATCCAAGGGTTGTAAAAATCCATCAGGAACATGGTGTTCGTCCTCACTTTTTGGAAAACTAAGCACCTTTCAATAAACTCTACCACTGAACATTTCATCTCAGGCCATAAAATGACATCCTCAATCCATGTTACATATTAGAAATACATTTTATTCCCTTAAGGGTGAGATATTAAAATCATTAAGTACTACCCCATGCATTTCTACTGGAACAAATAACCTCTCACGGAACAAAATATAATTCTGAATATCCTTTGACCATCCCTCTGGAGCACGACCATGTCCCACATGATCCCGCTAGACCATTTTCTATAGGTCTACCCATTGAGACTCCTCCACTAGATACATTATAGAAGGCATAAATATAATATGGAACAAATACCCCAACCACTATCCTTTCCTTAATCAAAGTTCAAGTATTCCAACTCCTCCATCACATTCTTAGTGACTATAGATTCCCAAAAAACCTCATTCTGTGAATTTCTACTCAAAGCATCAGACACAAAAACCCACTTTCCAAAGGTGTAAGATTTCTTAAAATCATAGATTGGATGAAAATATATCCACCTCCACTACAATAGATTTAAACCATTCTGGGAAAATATATACCTCATGTTCTTGTGTTCCCTAAAGACAACAATGTTCCCCAAATGAGGTAATTACACCGTAGCTTCAATGCAAAAATAACTGCTGTTAATTCCAAGTCAGGGGTGGAATAATGACACTAATGGGGGTGTAACTTCCTAGACACAAAAGAGATCATTGGTTGATGCTGAATCCAAATACAGACCAAACCCAGATGGCAATATTTACAGAACACCTCAAACATCACCCCTTTCTCTGGAAACTTTAGCACTAATCAACATCCCCTTTGGATAACCAAACATTGTCTAGCAATACTCACTCCAAACAAAAGTTTGTTTCTTTTTTTTTCAGAGTTATAACTCGAGATAAATTGGTTTAAAACCTCCGATAATAGATTTTGAGACTAATGAAACTGTAAACTTATGCCACATTCTTGGGTGCTTCCAAAGAAACAGTTGCTTCAACCTTTGACGGGTCAACAACCACACCCTACTAAGACACGACATGCCCACGAAAATGTACCTCTAATGTCCAGAATATACAATTGGACAACATTTTGTAGAGATGGTGGTGTTGAGGAACTAGAAAGACAGTTTTGAGCTGTATAATTTTTTCCTCTTATGACTTTTAGTAGATCAAGATATCATCGATAAATACAAAGATGAACTAGTCTAAGAACTCATAAGATATGGATTTCATGAGACTCATGAACACATATTGTGGGGTCATAACACCAAATTTCATGATTATAGATTCGTTTTCCCATACCCAAATCTGAAATAATTCTCCAATATATCACCCTCCTTCACCCTCAACTAGTTATATCCCAACCACAAATTGATATCATAGAAACAAATTTCCCCTCTTAGATATTTGAAAAGACCATTTATCCTTGGATGTGGGTAATGTTTCCTTACATTCACCAAATACAACCTCTTGTAGTCCATCCACAACATCTAACTATGATTTAACTTCTTCCAGACCACCCCATGGTGACACACTAGTCGAGATAAATCCCTTATTCATCAAATCCTTTATCTGGATCTTCTACTATAGAATCTCAAAATGTTCCATCCAATAAGGATACAAAAAAATAAGATAAGAAAAATGCTTCATGTCTATCCATAACTAAATGTCACACCAAGGGGTAATGTCACAAAATCCCTAAGAAAAACATCCAGGAACACTGCAAAAAATCTGGGAACCTCCACCTTTGCAACATCTACTAATTCTACGGACAACCCATCAGAAAAAGAAATAATAAGTTCTATACGCTGACTTCCCACCTAATATATCTATTCACTAATGAAAACCACAAATTTTTCATCCATGCATGAAACAAATACTTATCTAGGAGAATTTGATAACATAATTCATGAAAGAGAACCAATCGATACTGAGAATGACATTGTATGGTTGAACCTAGTTCAAGATGAAATTCCCACAGGACAGATGTTGTCCCATTCTCAGTATACATCCCTATAACACATCAAACATGTGGTTCTAAACTCCAATTATCACACTCAACACTAGTGGCATGATATTCCTCTCAATGTCTAGTCCCAAAACATGGGCTAGATGAAGTGAGGAAAAGGAGTTTGAATATCTTGAATCAAACAAGGAACAACCAATGGTTCTATACATACTTATCATACCTCTGACAATCTCTGGCCTTACTGGAACTACTACCTCCACTGCATGCAACTGACCACACCTAACTCATCTTTCCATCTGTTGATGACTACCTCCAGGACTATGCCCAATGTGAGGTCACTAAGGAGGACCTGAATGTCAGCCCCAACCTATTCCATATCCCTATAGTGGATCATAATAATTTTTCCTTTCTATAGAAATGTCCTAGCTGTAAACTGCAACTGAGGAAAGCATTGAACCATTACAACTCCACCAAACTGATCTTATGAAGCCACTTGGTACTGAATCTAAAGATTTTAACAAATCCCAAAAAAGAAACACATATACCCCAATACCATTGGAATTTCATAGAGGTCGTTGACACTAGAAGGTCAGAAAGAAAACTGCTTAGGTATCCTCCCTTAGAGTTAAAACCCCTAAGGTCTCAGATCCAGAGAACTTATACTAATGGACTTTCTTCTCAAATAACAATGATGTCTTCCCTATCATGTAGGACTTCCTCGTGAGTGAATCCTCTCAATAACCTCTTCATTATTTTGACTTATAGATACAATAGAAACAAAAAAAGAGTAACAACATACTAGATAGAAGAGTAGAGGGACTCCTCAATCCATCTCGTATGATACTCCTCATATGGATAGAGATCTGGGGTGAAGAGAAGAATATCCCTAAACTTGATCCAATGTTCCTGCACTGGAATACTCTCATGCTAATGGGTGAGTAGCTCCTGCCTCTTCTTAGCCTTCATGGTAGTAAAAAAGAACTCATCCCGGAATTCATTTTAAAATTTGACTCAAAACATGTATTCCACCTTCTTATCCCCTAGATGAAGCATCCACCACTAACAAGAATCTCCCCACATCTGACTCGCTACTAATGTAATTCAGTAATCTATCAGATCCTAGATCAAACTGAATGTGATCTCATGCTTATTGAGCCAACTCTCCACCTCCGTGTTTGGAACATTACCCATGTAATTCACCAAGGCCTTACACTAGAAATAACATAACATATTCTACCACTGCTAATCGTCCCCCAATGGATCAACCCTGCACTAACCAACTAGATAATCCTGCTGAGCCTCAATCACCCGATCCACTTGCAAACGAAGATTGGTTTCCATAGGTAAAATATAAACAAAGAATTACTATGAAAAATTAGTATAGAATTTAATTTATGATTTATTATAATTCATAATTTTCATCATATCCATTTTAATCTTCCAAAAACAACCCAATACTAAGAAGAAAAAAAGAAATGATGATGCAAGTACCTTTCCTAGGTATCAATACTGTAATTAGTGTATCCTCACCTGGTTCTTCGGTAGGCTTAGATTCAATGCATCTGATAATGGGGGGGGGGCATAAAATAAGGTGTCCTTGTTGGAATTCCTTGGCTTATGTCATGTATCGAGATTTATTGACACTATTTCTCAACTAAGCCATGCAATCCTCACTGTGAATAACTCTAAACACCATCCTATATCTCCACCTTCAGCCTTTGATACCATTCTGTCACAACCCCCTACCCTACCCCACTCCAATGATTCCCCTAATAGGCTCAGGATGAAAAAGGGAGATAATAACCCTCGAGTCCCGCCTCTAGTAGGCCCTGGGGTGGCGACCAACACCAAGGGCATACAAGTCTAAAACAATGGTAGGCATAGCCCTTTTTAAAGAAACAAGTTCAAGATAAAATATGTTTCATACCAAAAAAACTCCAATATATATATACATATATATATATATATCACAAATCAAAATACATCATATATGTATGTTTAATAAAGAACAAATAAAAAACAACAATTTCCAAGGTATGTACCAAAATTATAGCAAAGCAGCGACACAAAAAATTTCAAGATTCGAGCTAGTAAAGTCCATCACGGTTCGTCAAGTCCTCCTATAAACCAGAAAATAGTTTTATATATGTATGTTGAGAATACATGTATACTCAGCAGAAAAACCAAGGTCTCTAATGAATATGTGAAAGGAGCATAATAATTCCCCTGTGAGAAAATTAAAGAACCAAATAAAACCTAAAAAGGTGTACTAACCCCCAACCTCAACAAGGCTTGCTCACAAAATTCACATGTTATGTAATGTAATGTAATGAACATTGATAATAGGTTTCCCCACACCACTTTCCCCATAATTAGCTTCTCCCATACCCTAAAGGCTAACGTCCAGGCGCTCCCACCTCTTTTGAACAGATCATATCACAACCCTCTTGCACACACATGGGCCACAACCACATCTCTCCCACTGACACCCGGACCACACACCACATCACATCCAGCCCACAGTCACCTGGGACACATACTACATAACATCCCAACCAAATACACCTAGTCCACATACCACATCACATCCTGCCCATAGACACTTGGGTGACATACCACATCACATCCTGAAAACACCTACGAAAGAAAAAATCATCTCATCTTGAAGACACCTTGGAAACCAACACTTATCTCATCTCGAAGACACATGGGAAAACAAAACTCACCGTCACACAGTTGGGCCCCAAAAACCACAACATGCCCAAAGATTCATAGACTACTACTACCTGGAAAGAGTAGGGAAGAGCGGGTGGCCAGTCATCCATCCCCCCACTAGGATGTTTGAGAAATGCACCTTACCCTATGATGATGGGGGTGTTAGGGAAATAATGCTCAACTAGGATAGGGTATGTATATAAATCACAAAGAAAATATAAGTATATATATATAATACACAAACACTCATTCCAATCCTATGGGTTCTCAAAACTCCAACCATATTTCAACACATCCAACCTTACTACTACTACAAAATGGAATCACCATGAAAAAAACCATGACTTCATTCAAATTAAAAAAAATTATTAAATCATTACCATTCTGTTTTCAAAATTCATTTATTCAGTTCTTTATCAAAACCAACCCAATATAGTCCCAATCATTGTCAATTAATTATCATTTATCTATTAAATTACTATCTATGAAACTACCAATCACAACACATAAAAAAACACAACCAATTCTAACCATGGAGAAACACCTTGAGAAATACCTATACAAACCAAAACAAATACCCAACTCTCAACCACATCTTGCAACAAAACCAAAGAAAAAACTGGTTTTATCCACACTACGTAATAGTTTTCATCCATTATATATTCAATCAATCTCTCAACCTAAGATTCCATGAAACATTTCAAACAATATCACCATACACAACCAAGAATTTCAGACACAACACACAACCATGATTAAAACCATATCACCACACAATCCAAACAAAAATATAAATTCCATATTCATTAAAGCATCCATTATTTAGTTTTGTTTGTTAATTCAAGGGTTATCACAGAAGATGTAAAATCCTGGTGGATCTGTTCATTATCTGGGTGTACTCGATTTACCTATTTTCACTTATGGTGATGTCACAACATCCACAACCAAAGATCTACACAAAATATATATAAACAGCGCAACAAATCCACCAACCGCCACCATTTTCAATGGGGAAATCAACCTGTATAATCAAAATATCATAACTAATACAAAAATAGGAAAAAATCATGAAATAAACCCTTATACCATTTCAATTCAATAATCCAGCCCATTTCCATTGATTAAGCTGTCACATCCACAATTCACCAGAAAAAATGGAAAACCGTCCATCATGATGAGAAAATAAATAGAAACAAGGGAATTCATACCCTGAAGGGGTGTCAATTTTCTTCGCAAGTAAATGGATCATGTAATAGTCCTATGATCACCTATCCTGTGAGATATGCATCCATCCAATGACACCGCAGTACCACATCACAAACAATAACTAACAGATACCCCATTAAGATTAATTTATTAGAAAACACCAAAGGTAGTCAAGGATATATGGAAGATAATGAGACCAAACTATGGGAAACTGCTAGAAAACAAAGGGATAATGTACCTTGGATCACCCTGGATTTCCAACGAATGATCACTAAGGTCAACTGATCAAATAGGGATGAAGAGGGTTCGAAAAACTCCTTGGGGAACCTAGGGTTTTTGCTGGAATTAGAGAAACTATTATAAGTGTTGGATTTTTTAAAATTAGAGAAGATGTAATTTTTCAAAACATAAAATCATTGAGAAATTACCAGATGTGTAATCCTCTTTCACGCCATGAAATCCCTCGATGTCCAATTTTGCAAAAAAAACACATTTACTCAAGTTTATTTTGTTTTTCAAACCCCAAAATATTACACTCCATGTATCCATATTTCATGTCATGTAAAATTCTATATGTCATAATGCATTCCAAGATAATCCATGAAACCAAACATCACACCATGAAATCAATTTACACGGTGTGTAACCTCCCTGTTTCTAACTTTTAACAATCGAACTTATCAAAACTCCCTTCGATCCTACTCCAAGAAATCCCAATGACTATAATCACAATGTAATAAAACAGGAAGGAATGAACCATTACAAAATATGTGATATAATTAAGATTTATATTATAATACTTCTTCATTGGAATCATAATCATAATAAATCTCAACAAATGGTGAGATTGTAACATAAAAACTTTTCCACATTGGTAACATTGAATAATAATCCCCATGAACTAATAATATTAAATGAAATATATAATACCACAACAATAAATAAATTCTTGATATTACATTTCAAAGGGCCTTTATATACACCTAATAATGACAGTAGGTGTAAAGCATAAAATATGTCACAAAGAATGAAAATTGTGACAACAATTCATCATCGCTATGGTATATTTTGAGCTATAAACACTATTAAAAAGTGAACCTAAAATACATATGTAAATCCCCAAAATTTTAATGATAATAATCCTAAAATAAATTCGTGGGTAATATATATAGCACATAAAAGAAACATGTGGTGAATATTGATTTTGTCTCATGTAAAATAAAAGTGATATGGAAATCCCTTACCGCATGTCTTGAAATCTTATGTATATACTAAAACATCCTGGATAACAAATTAATTTTTATTATAAATATATTATATAAAAATATTTAAATATATTATTGCATATATTATTTTCTTATGACATATTATTAACCTTTTTTATAAAAATTCTTTTTAATGTTTTTCTTCGTCTAATAACCACTCTTTTCACAAAAGATTTGATTTGTTATTTTTTGGCCCTTATAATTTATTATGGTTCCATAATATAGATAATTTTTATCATAATGAAAATTTCATATATATATATAGTATATTTTTATTTATATTAATTCATAAAATAACGATATTAAAAATTAAATACCCCATTTATGGAGACAGAAGGCCATATATATGAATGAACATTGATTCCTTTTTCTGAAAATATTAAAATATACAAATTTAAATGATATAATATCATTATAGATTCAATTTTATGTCTTATATATAAAATATTTTCATTAAAATAATACTCATTACCTTTTATGTAAATCATGAACTAATTACATCCCTTGGTGAGGTGGTAGTCCGCCATACACATGAGCGACATTATTGTATTCCCACATAATTGAAAGAATGAATTTAAGGGTGATATAATAATTCTAAAATAATAATAATATCATTAATATCATATTAAATTTAAATCCAATATAATTTATATTCATGATCATTGGTAATGGAAAAAACGAATGACATCAGTTCATGCGGTGGTAGTTCTTCGTACACACGAACGATGATTTCATATCCCATTTAATGAAACTGGAGATTGTTGTAGGTCATTAACTTAAACTAAAACAATATAATAATATGGAATATACTGAATTTATTATGTCATCATGGTATATTTATAATTTATTTAGGTGGATGAATAAATAATAAAAAAATGCTTGTTGATAAACGTTACCTCATCTTCGGGTATCCACTATATGTTTGTACCAAAATCCATCTTAAAATGGATTTAAATCCAAAATAATGATTCTAGTATAAATGAGGGAATTTGGTAAGGTATTTTGGATGGTATTTTGTAAGGAATAAAAACTTATAGTGTTAATAAGAGAATATAAGGTGTCTCCATACATAAGTGTGGTGAGTAGAACACTTGTAATATTTTGAAATAAATAATTCCAATCAAGTTTTTTATGTATCGAGGATACCCTAATAATAAATTCACACTAATAAGAGTAATAGAGGAAATTTATGTCCTAAAAATGGGTGTTTCAAATGTTTTGTGTCATTTTTTATAATTATCGTTTTAGTTTAACCCCACAGTAAAACCATTTTTGTCACAATTTTCTTTATTTGAGACATGTTTTTATTTTCACCTATCATCTTTATTAAGTGTGTATATAGGACCATTGAATTTTAATATCTTGAACTTATTTATTCTCATGTAATTATATAACATTTTTGAAAAATGGAATCTCTTTGGACAAAAAAGATAGAGGTTTTATTAGAATTTCCTGAATAGAAACTAGCAAACGAATTTTCATTTTTAGGTAGAAAAACTGATTTTCCAAATTTAGTTAAAAACATGTTTTTTGTGATATTTCTTTTCCTAGGTTGGTATCCTATACCAGTAGTGTATCTAGGGGAAATTTTTTTACGAAGAATTTGTGTAAGAGTATTTTTCCCATTTGTAAATATATCTATATCCTACATCATTTTCTCATTATATAACTTTAGTTCATTGTTCTATTTAAGTAATTGAACATTTTAAAAATTTCCTATAGTACATTCAAATTTGATAGTATTATTCATGTAATTAATTTTCTTTAATTATTTTTATTTATCTTTTTTCTCATTACAAATGTCTTCTAGAATTTGGCAGTATTCAAATAATTCTTCACTGGCCATATTTTCTTCATTGCCAAATTCATATCTAGAATGATAAAAGTTTGGTAAAAGAGATTCTTGGGTTACCTGGGATGTGTTTTTCTTAAAACACATATTTTCTTTGTCAACCTTTTCATCATGTGAAGACTCTGAGTCACTTGAACTATCCTCAAAATCACTCTAGGTTTCATTCATTGACTTTTTACACTTTCTATCGTTGTCCTAAATTTTTTTCATGTTTTTTAACTTAGGATAATCCTCCATTACAAGTCATTTTCTCTTTTATTCATAACAAACTATTTCATTATATTTATAACTTTTTTTCCAATCCTTCTTCCAGTATCACTCCTGATCATATCTTCTTCTAAAGTTGGTCTTTTTGAAAAATTAATTTCCTCTACAAAACTTCTTAAATCATCTAGATAACTAAGATATTTCTTAATCACTATTAGATGTTGAATATTAATTATTTGTAATGTCATAATAAGGGTTTGATCCTTTCCAATTCCATATTCTTATAAGTGGTGGTTTTAAAATCCACTGACATTCTCTTCGGTTCATCTTCCTCTTCGTTGTTGACTTTTAATTCTTCATTATACATCATCGACATTCATATATGCTCCTGGACTGGAATCATGATAATATCAAAAAATTATCTAATTGAGACCGAGGTTCCAATACATCTATCTTGAAAGAATTTAAGTTTCTCATGATTTACTCCTTGGTCATAACATCTCTTCCTAAAGAGATCATAGTGTTCACTTTTTCATTAAACTTGATTTACATTTTAGAAATAGGCCCATAAAGCTTCATTTTGATGTCATCATATTTAATATTATATGTGTTAAGTTTCATTTTATTAACATTAGTATTCACTTCATGTGAAATAGATAATGTATCCCAAATTTCATGGGCAGTTTTACATGAATACACTACTAGAAAATATGTCTACACCCACAGTTTTGCAAAAAACCGTGGGTATAGAGTACCCCTATACCCACGGTTTTCCAAAAACATGGGTATAGGGATAGTATGTGAACCTATACCTACAAAGTTTCCAAAATTGTGGGTATAGACCACCTATACCCACGGTTGTGCCAAAAACCGTGGGTATATGGAATTTTTCAAAGACCTATACCGACGGTTCATCAAAACCATGGGTATTGGGCTTTTTTCTTTGAAGACCTATACCCACGGTTCTCCAGAACTGTGGGTATAGCTTTCCTACGTTATGGCGGGGGAAAAGAAATATGCGGGACATGAAAATTTTTTTGTGGGAAGGCATTTATTCATGGTTTAGATTAATATATTTATGTAAATATAAATTTATAATTCTAGAACATTAGTAGCTTGGTTGGTAAACCATTACCCCCATCTTTTGAAGGTCGTGGGTTTGAATTTCACCATTTACATTTTTCGAAACATTGTTTATATTAATATATATACGTAAATGTATATATATAATAGATAAAAATTGTAGTTCGGTTGGTCCCTTGTGCAGGCGCGCTAGGAAGTGAAGGCCGATGTCCCCGGTTCGATTCACACTTCCCTCGATTTTTGATACCGCCCTTCAATTTTATTTATATATATATCTAGATATATGTATTTATAACATCTAAAATTTGTAGGCCATTTGGTCCCCTGTCCAGGTACGACAGGAAGGCGAGGCCGAAGTCCCGGGTTCGATTCCCATTTCCGTCGATTTTTGATACCGCACGTCAATTTTATTAATATATATAGGTAGATATATGTATATATAACATCTAAAATTTATAGCTCCATTGGTCAGTTTCTCAGGCGCGGCCGTCATGCGGTTTGGGAGGTGTGGGTTCAAACCCTTGTAGCCATGAATTTTGAATTTTAATACACCACAGTTTTCAAACCGTGGGGACAGTTGTGTGCCACACTGGAACAAAGTGTGCTACACTTTGACAAGCCTATACCCATGGTTTAGTAAAACTGTGGTTATAGGTTGAGACCCCTATACCGACACCTTTCCAGCCCACGGTTCCAAAAACCGTGGGTATAGGTTATACCCATGGTTTTGGGGGCTATACCCATGGTTTTTGAACCGTGGGTATAGGTCGTTTTTCCAGTAGTGATAAATTCAGTTAAAATAATCATCTATTAAAGAAACGTATAGGTAATTAATGGTTTTTCAATTATTATTATAGTAAGCCTTAGTTGTGACATCTCATGTATTCCTATTCTTAGAAGGAATCTTATATTCATCTATAATTGAAGACCAAATCTAAAAACCCATACATTCAAAGAGCATCTTCCTTGTAATTATCCATTATGCACAATTTGTTATATTGAAGAAAGAAGGTTTGTTGGTAGAGGAACCTTCCAATCTATTATCCATAACGAAAAAAATAATCTTTTAAAGAAATGGAAATTTAGAACAAACTGAAATTTTCTGATCTTTTAAACTACAACTAAAATCACTATTGATAATATTTTAAAAGTACATTTGATACCAAATGTTGGTTGGAGTAGGACCCTAAAAGGGTGGGGGTGAATTGAGTTCCTATAAAAATTTCTATTAAAACATTTACTTAAAATATTCCCCTAATTAATAATAAGACAAGCCAGTTAATGAGGGTAGTAAAATTATTGTAGCTTGACTATTCAAATAATCTCTCAATAGATTGATTAATTCTCAGTTATAGAGATATGAGATACTAATACAGCATTTGGAACTACTCTAATACAGAAAAATAGTTATAACTACTATATAAGAAGAATTATCAAATTAAACTTTATTTTTTGAAATATTAGTTAAAATAAAGAAAGGCTAAATTTAAAGACATGCTGGATAAAACAAGTGGTTCAGTCTCAATCTGAGACATAATCCACTACACTTTGTGATCACCTACAACCAAGAAATATATATATATATATATATATATAATTTTTTATCCACACCATGGATCGGGGTTAATAATAGTTCACAAGACTGTCTAGGTCACAAGACCTATTCCACTATTCTACGGGGGGAAACTAACAACCAGGTCACACAAGACCTCTTCCATAGTTATACATGGGTGAAACAAGGTGTAAAAGATATTTTAGTGATGATATCTTGTATCCTCCAATTTAGTTTTGGTGATAGTGTGTGTTTTTAATATAGATACACACACTTCTTGAAAGGATTAAAAAAATAGTACAAAATATAGCAAAGATAATGAAAAAGGATTAGAAATTCTCTATGTATTGTTCTATGCATGTTTGTAATTGTATGAAATAGTTGATGTGATTTTTGGGTCATCTTGTGGAAGTACAGTGTGGTGAATCTCATGTTCTGGTTTCTATTTCGATGAGATGTGCTTTGTAGATGTTGTTCTTATTAGAGTTGCTTCTCTTCTAATGTTTGAGCTGCTGATCCACCACAGTTTAGTTTCCTAGAGTTGATAGTTTTTTATGTTTATTTAGTGAATGGATGCTCACGTGTCTTTTTATGCAATCCACTACTTTTAAATTTACTCCAGTGCCATGATTTTATTTTTATTTTGTGTTATTGTGTTGGAGCTAATAGGATACACTATATCGATACCTTGCACCTCGTATTGTCTGTGAACAGGACTGAAAAAGAACATTAATAATATTAGTTTTGTTAAATGACTCCCATATGACCATTACAAGTTACTTTTAAATTTAATTGAAAAAAGTTAGAAAAATGTTTAAGTATGGAATGGTGTCACAGTATGGGTGAGACAGTGATGGTGTTGTAGTCATGGGAGATAGTCATAATGCCATAGTTGTGTTGATATTTAAACCGGTAGCACAGTTACTGTGTCTTGTCATTTGCGAATTCTGGAACTTGTATTAGGACTACTGTGTCCGGAAGACGGTGACTCAGGTAATGGTGTCTTGTCCTTTGTCAATGTTCTGAATGGTGTCTTCTTACGGTGTCATGGAAATAGTTTCAAGGAAATAGTGTCAAGTCTATTGCAAAAATCTGGAACCAATAGCAAGCTTACAATGTCTCCTAGCTAGCCAAATATCTGTAACCTATCTTAAGAAACAATAATCATATAATGGTTTAAGAATAAATATAATCATCCTAAAACATAATAGAAAAATATTAAACATAGTATGTAAGATTCATAGATGGGTGGTGATATGTGAAACATGATTTGTGAGCACTAAAACATGAGGCGTCCAACAATCTCAAAATATGATTTGTGATATGTTCAACATTATTTGTAAGATTTAAAACACGAGTAGTTTAACAATATCCAAATATGATTTTTGATATATTAAGCATTATTTTTAAGAAATAAAACATTAGGAGTCCAACAATCTCTAACCTTTTGATGATCACAAATCATGGAATTTATAAGCCATATATTTTAGAAAAGACATGATATTTTAGTATATATGTGATAAGCTATATAAAAACTATTCTACTCAAATGAAGATCCTTTTTTCATAAATCCTTATATAAATTCCGTGTCTTATTTCACCCCATTTGTGGATTATCAAAAAGAATAAGAACATATATAAGCACCGAATTAAGGAAATTAAGAGAAGAAACAATAAAAGTTCGCATTGTATTGAATATAATGGGTGAGTTCATTAAAAGCATAATACAGAAGACAATAAGTCCCTATCAAAATACATCCTTCACTTCTATTCAAATCCATCAGTCATTTCTTTTGCCTTGGAAAGGATATTAAGGGAGGCCACATGAGCAGAAGTAGAAGTGGTTGAAGGGATTGATCCAACAGTGAGAGATAGAAAATATAATTCTTTGGAGACAAAGGGTGAAAGAGTTATTCTGTTATAAGACCGATGAATTGTCTACTCAAGTATAACAGGTCTGATCTAGCTTAGATCATGAGATATATACAAGGTAGCATGAGAAAAGGTAGTGGAGAAATAAGGGGTTATACCAGGCCACAAAGGGGAGCTGCATGATCTACAGTTAAAGTACGTTTCACATGTATATAGGGATTCAAAAACATAATGAAATTAGTGATGAACTCACCTCTATATTTCATAGCCTTATCAAATATATCTTCATTTTCCAAGAACTTCTCTATAGTGGGTGTGAATTACTTGATATTATATACATGATCCTTAAAGATTAATCGACTGGTTGAATGGTCAAATTCTCAACAAGATATTAGAAATATGTGTTCAGATCATGATTCTAATGAATCCTTTTGAAGTAGTAGTGTAATTTTTTAGAGAATTATTATTGATCATCATTGGAAATCATTGAATGGACCCTCACCAAATCAATCCCATGGTCACTATTCTTGATTATAGAAGAGAAAATATATGTATTAATAGCACTCAACACTGGTTGAAGCACTTCTCTGACAATTTATCAGATCAAGTCGTTGTCCATGGGATGTGATGGTTATCCAGAGGTAGTTAAAGTTGTAACAATTGTAGTGAGAGACTTATGCCGACTTAGAACCTTTTTTAAACATCCATTATATTCATCAGATAGCTTATTAAGTCTGACAACAATAACACACATCTCATTGACTATCTTGTTGTTTCTCTTAGCCACTTTTTCGTATACTGTAGACATGTTTATTTGAATAAGATATACCAATTTTGGTTGGATCTGATCACCAGCATCCTCAATAGGATGAGCGACCGGAGATTGATCATTTTGAAAAAAAAATTCATATCTTCATCAATATTTTTGAGATATATCATCTCATCACTCAAAAATTATTTCTCAATCCGAACTTCCAAAATTTCATGAATCATTTTCTATCGAATAGTCCATATATTTTTTCTAAGAGAAAGGTGGCATCTCTTTCACTGAGATTAGTCAATGGGTAAGGTTGTGACATCATGGTATTTTCAAATCTAGATTACAAGGTGTTTTCAAAGTCTTTTAAGCCGTCATTTCTTACATAAGAATATGGTTTGATGGATATGTTCAGAAATAGAACCCGATACAGGTTATCATTCCATTGAATGTAAAATTTCTTGAAAAAATATTTGTTTGAGATTAACCATTGTGTAGGGATAAATTGATTTAACTAAGACTCCGTTAGAATCAGCAACATCAAAATACTCTAGAAATTGTACCAGGTATCCACTGAATATAAATCTAGAGGTTTGGTCACTTCAAGTATTTTCAAATTAGGGTTATGCTCCCACTCAATAGGTTCATCTCTTCTATGAGCAAGAGAATCATTCTCTTGATCCATTTTTAAATTTTCAGCGCTTTCATCCACACCCATATAATTTCTAGCCTGATGAAAAGCCTATTCCGTTATTTCCTTAGCAGATAAAATTATTTCAGTTTTAATTTGTTTTTATGACTTATCCATAGTAGCAAGAGCTTTCTCAACAACAATAACTTCCTCAACAATAGAATCTTTCACTATATCAACACTTATTTTATCATCACCTTTATCTTTTGCAACTAATTCTTGTGGAATAGGCTATCCATTATCTTTTTTTGTCTAAGATTGTTCTTTCCTTAGATGAAACATTTTCATCTTCTACCTCTTCACAAGAATATTCAACAGCTTCATCAGGTTCTAGATGAGGGTTAGATAAATTCTTATGTATTGAAGGGGTTTCAATAAGGATGAAACTTTCATAAATTCATTCATTATCTTCCTCCCAATATTTAATCCATGTATTAAAACTAATTTCCATCTGTCTAACTATATCCTTTGAGATACAAAACTCATGACCTTTAATGAATTCTTTATTCAGAACAACTACTCCCTTGGATAAAAACATTGTAGAAATTAACCGTGAATAAAATAGAGAAGTTTATTTAGAAGTTGTCTTGATCATATCACACATGTGAATTTTAACATACTTACCTAGATTTATATGGTTGACATTCAACATAAGATGTATCAAGAAAAAATCATGATACTTAAGAGTGGTGAATTCCCCTTTTTGTAAAAATAAGATGTTGAATAAGTATAAAAAACAACCTTGACTCACCATCATGCTCAGCATCAATTTCCCTTCTCTTCTTCTTATTTACAGTCAAACTTCTGCGGGCCTCTTCATGGATAAATACGTCACTAGGTCGAGGAGGACCTCTTAGGTACTTATAAAAAATTCCTTCATGATGTATTCCTGGGAAGGCAGCCCATAGTCTCAAATAAGAGGTAAAACTTTGATTATTTACCCAACTCCTAACTACTAAATCATCTTTAGAATTGAACGAGAACTGAACGTAATGATAATACTTGGAAACTAGCTTAATATAAATTGTTGTTTTCTATTTTCTGAACCAAATTAACCATACATGATCATACAATGCCTTCAAAACAAGTGACTTACTTGTCAGCATCCAATTAGGATAAACTACTTTCTCTCTGGTACTACTCTTTTGTCATCAAGTCTTGGATTCTACGGTTTCTTAAGAATTATTTTCAGATCATTTTTCAATTTCTTCCGATAAAGAGGGTTATCAAGAGTCTAAGAAGATGGAAGATTCATTTTGGTCATCCAATATAGGTTCTAGAAAGATGATAAGTTGAAATAGGGATAACAGTTTGAGAGATATGGCTTTTGGTTTTAAGAGAAGGTAGCTCGAGTAAAGAAAAAAGTTAAAATATCATGTTTTTATCATTTAGGGATTTCATACATCACAAACACAAAATTAGAAGTATAAAATCAATAAAATAATCGATATTGCAATTTAGTAAGGAATAATATAAAAATAGAAGTTTGAGTCAATTTAGAGAAACCAGAACAGGTAGCCACGGTGTTAGTGTTACGGTGTGACACTAAAAGGTGTGACTGTATCATTGAGACAACTTGTATTAGAATTTAATTGAGAGATAGTAACTGTGAGACCATGAATCGTGATACTATAAACTATGAAACAATAAACTTTTCACTTAAGAATTCTCATCCCTAACTCATGTATGATGTAATTTACTATTTCATAATTTAATGACTTAGTGAATATATATGCACGATGATGTTATGTTCCAATGAATTCTAATGTTATATAACCCTTTTGATAATGATCTCTCTAAAGGTGATGTATTACATCAATATGTTTTGTACTTGAATGTGAAACCGAATTATTTTTAATGTCAATAGAACTTGTATTGCCACAATTTAAGGGTACATGATTAAATTTATATCCATAATATAGTAATATGTGTTTCATCCAAAACATTTGTGCACAACAACTACCAGGATCAATGTATTCAGTATCGGCAATAGATAATGCAATAGAGTTTTGATTTTTTACTACACCATGATACTAGAGACTTGCCAAAAAAGTGGAATGTTCCATAGGTGCTTTGTCTATATATCACACAACAACCAAAATCATCATCATAATAACATACTAAGTCAAATTAGTTTTCTATAGGATAAAACTATCCAAAATTGGTTGTATGATTGAGTTATTTGAAAATCCTTTTAATAATATCTAAATGAGACTCATTGGGGTTTTCATGAAAATGTGAACACATGAAAATACTAAACATAATATTAGTCCGACTAGAAGTTATGTAGAGTAGACTTTGATCGTCCTTCTATATGTGGTTTGATAATCAGATTTACCATTTTCACAAAGATCTAACCTATAGGTATTACTCATTGGTGTATCACTACTTTTGGTGCCATCCAAGACAAAAATATTTATGATATATTTTGTATATTTGATTTTATTTATGATGCTACCTTATTTTTTTTGAAGAAATTGAAGTCCAAGGAAAAATTTGAGGTCACCCATTAAACTCATTCCCAATTCATTTTTCATCTTTTTTAAAAAATCATTACAGAAATAATTTCTTGAAGATTCAAAACTATTTTCATCTATATAGATCTGAACAACTAAAACATCTTTAGAAACTATTTTTATAACAAGAGGAAGATAAGATATTCCATTTTAAAAACCTTTTGAAATAATAAAACTAAATAATCTATCATACCAAGCCCTTGGAGTTTTCTTTAAACCATATAAATCCTTAGTTAATTTAATAACATGATTTGAAAAGTGAGGGTTTTTAATACTAGTGGGTTGTTCAAAAAAAACATCCTCAACAATATAACTACCTAGGAATGAAATATTCACATCCATTTGATAATTCTTGAAATTGATATGTGATGCATATGCATAAATGATTAAAATGGATTTGTTTCTAGAAACTTGTGAAAACGTTTCTTCCTAGTCAATTCATTTTTCTTGACTATAACATTTTTTAACCAATCTAGATTTGTTTCTATATATGTTACCAACTTCATCTTATTTGTTCTGGAACACCCATTTAGTGCTTATGGTAAATGTGTCTCTGGTTCTATCCACATGTTTCCATTCATCATCCATTTCAAACTGATTTAGCTTTTCTTGCATAGCCATCACCCAAAATTCATCATTAATAGCATTATTGATGTTTTAGGATCAATATGTGATATAAAGGCTTGATGTTCAACCTGATTTATAAGAGAATCTCTATTTGGTATTCCTTTATATAAGTCTCCAACATTAACATCTAGTGGATAGTTCTTAATGGTTCGAACAGATTTATAAAAACAAGGACTAGTTATTTTAGGTTCTTAAACTGTTTCAGGGTCATTGTGACTAATATCTGAATAATTTTTAGAAATAGAAGTTTTAACAGATTCTTTCATAATTTGGTCAGATGATATAGATTTAATGACTAGATTTGACATATCATCTTAAAGATTCTATAGTGAGGTCTTTGGTTCAAGTTGATCTATTTCATCAAATTTTACATGAACATATTCTTCCCCAAATTTTGTTCTTTTGTTAAATAATCTATAGGATTTCCTGGAGATTGAATAACCTAAAAATATTACCTCATCACACTTGGATGAAAACATATCAATATTCTCTTTAGTATTAAGAATATAGGATTTCAAACCAAAAAAATTTAGTGGTTGGCCTTATATTTTCTATTATTCCAAAACACATGGGACTTCTTTTAAGGATTTGTCTAATCAATACTCTTTTGATTATATAGCATGTTTTATTAATAGATTCTACACTAAATTATATAGGTAGGTCATACTCACTGAGCATGGTCCTAAATTTGTTTTGCAGGGTTCTATTTCCTCTTTCTACAACTCCATTTTTTGAGGTCACCTAGGACAATATAAGTTTTGACTATACTCATTTATTGCGAAAAAAGATTCAATATCTTTTTTTAAACTCACAGCCACGGTAACTTCATTAAAATTTAATTCTTAGACCACTATGATTTTCTATAGTCCAAGCATACATGGTTAAATCATAGAAGGCATCACTTTTGTGAGCAAAAATATAAGTCCAAGTATACCAAGAATAGTCATATACAATAACATAAACCTAGTGATTCCCATTTAAACTAAAAACACTAGGCATTCCAAACAAATACATGTTAACTAACTCAATAGGTTGAGAATATGAGACTTTGTTCTTTAGTTTGAATGTTATTTTGGGATGTTTACCCTTTTTAGAGGGACTATAGACTTTGTCATTTGGAATCTCAAGTTTGGGTATGTCCCTGACTAAAACTTTTCTAGTATGTTTTCTATGGGCGTGTGTATTACATTTTACTAGTCTTAAATGCCACATCCAAGACTCTTTATGAAATACAATAAAGCATGAAACATTTTGAGAAACTAAAAAATCTATTTAAACAACATAGACATTATCATTTATAAAAGAAGAAAATATTAGTTCATTTTGGGAGTTAAAAACATTACAAGCATAATTTTCAAATTTAACATGAAATCCATAATCACATAGTTTAAAAATACTAAACATGTTATATTTTAATACATCAAAAAAAAAACTTTACAAATTAAAACTGATATAGAGTTACCAATCTAGCCAAGGATGATTATTTTTCATTTAGCATTATCACCAAAGGTGACGTACCCACCATAATATTTATTAAACTCTTAAACCATGATTACTCTCCTATCATGTATCTTGAACATCCATTTTACAAGTACCATAATAATTTTTTGGAGCTATTTAAGTTGATTTCCTACAAAACAATCAACCAAAAACAAATTTTGGTACCTAGATTTATTTAGGTCCAATAACATTAGTTATTAATGCTTTAGGAAACCACATATTCTTCATGAGTTTCCTATAATCATTATGTAACATGTTTGAAAAATATAATCTATTTGGTCCAGAAAAGATATAGGTAGTAAAATATTTTCTAGAACTGGAACTAGCAATATAATTTTCAATTTAGGCAGAAAAACGGTTTTCTAGATTTAGTTACAATCTTGTTTTTTGTGATATTTCATTCCCCATGTTGGTATCTTATACCAGTAGTGTATATAGGGGAAATTTGTTTACCTGAAATCTGTATAAGAGTATTTTTTACATTGGTAAATTTTTGTAGGTCCTTTTTTAATTGCTCATTAGATAACATAAGTTCATTGTTCTCTTTATGTAATTGAACATTTTTCTCTTTCTCTACAATAAGTTCATATTATAGTATAGTAGTAAGGGATTTATATTAAATTAAAGATTTGTATTTATCTTTTATTTCATTACAAGTGTATTCTAACATTTGGAGGTATTCAAATAATTATTTATTAGATATATTTTCCTCATGTCAGATTCATTTGTAGAATAATAAAAATTATATACAGGAGATTCTTGGGTAACCTCAGTTGTGTTTGTCATAAAACACATATTGTATTTGTCAGTCATTTTATAAGGAGTAGGCCTTAAAACATTACATAATATTTAATTAAATGAATAATTCACATTGATGATCTTTTTAGGTTTAGAGTTTTCGAGAATTAGGACATAGCTATTACATCTCAAAAGATTACAAAGTAGACACTTCTACTCAGTTTCCATTTTTTTCACAAAATAAAAACTCTTGTAAAAATGAGTGATGTATAGTTCCATGTTTTAGACAGAATGGCTTTTCCTTTATCCCATCCTTCACCCTATTCATCTTTAAGTCTTTTGAAAACATTACAAAACATAGGATGAGCATAAAAAGCTCAGTAAGGGTTATAAAACAAAGAATGAAAACATTAGTTCATCATTATATACATAACAGAAGATCTTTAAAATACTTCATGAAATCATAAGATTTATAAATAACACATATAAAACATTAATCATATAGGTAACTTGTGGCATCCATATCATACTTACATTGTTTCTATCACAACTACGTAGGAAGTTACATTTGGAATACCCATCAAAGTATATTCCTTAAATCTCTTAGGAGAAACATTCACGTTTACCTCCATCATGTTACCCAATGCATTGTAGAGATATATTAGGCTCACCCAACCTAGAGTTATCATGGAACCACCCATATACATAAACAATTCCCAATAACCCAAACAAATTCATAACACATAAAATAAACATAAAGGAAATATAACATTTCCACATTCTAATCACAATATATCATTTAAATATATTGACATAACAAATCAATTCTCAAAACCATATTCAATACCAAAATAAATACCTGATTTTATGGTATTTGTTTTCCTTTAAAAAATATTTCGGCTTATTATGGAATCCAAAGATCAAATAATACTCGAGGCGGCGAAAAAGGACGTTTTCAACGCTTACATTAAAAAGAAACATTCTTTTTTTTTCGTTTTGTAAAATGAATCTTAGGAAAATATTACCTTTGAATGAAATGAAAATTAAAAGTTATTTATACACTGTATAAAATAATGTTGAGAATAAAACAAAATATTCCTCAATGAAAAAAGATTGAGATGAAGTCCCTTACCTCGTGTCTGACTTGACCCAATAATTCTTTAATATCCGGAATAATAAACTAATGTTAATTTATAAATACTTAAGAACCTTTTTGAAGTTTATTATTCCTTTTATTTCAATTATTACCATGTTATATTCATTATGTAATAATTTATGTTATTAACGGTTGTTTCGTCGATATTTGGTACTTCAGTAAAAATGAACACCTTATAATTAAAAGTTGTCCATGTCGTCAGCAATACATTATCTTTATAATTATATTAATCATTTGGATATCATATAAATCATATATATCTATTATATATATATATATGTATTTATAATACTACATAACATTTAGAGATAAGAAATGAAATGCACAGTTCATGGAGACGGTAAGTCGTACGTACGCATGAATGCTACATTCATTTCTATTTCGTACTTTAATGGAATTAAAAAATAATTATACCTCATTATATTATAATTCCAATATAATATCATATATATTATAATTAACGTCACCCTTTATTTTTCCCACATATGGCATTAACGAGTCATATCACTTTGAGGGGGCGGTAGTTCACACTTTCTGAAATAAAATTATCGCGTTTACCCACTATGGAAACCATAAAGGTATGATATAATTGAAAAATACAGAAGAATAAAGAAAAAAGAAACATATTATATAAAATAAATAAATAAAATTCAATCTTAATGGCCACCATGAGAGGTGGTAGGAGATAATTGAACAATCATCGCTTCGTAAGGCGTTAGTTTTCCATTCACAGAATCAATATGGTCTTCACCCATTAGATGGAGGTGTGTATAATTTTAGTTCGAATAGTTCTCATAAAAACATCCTAGTATATTGAGGGTACTGGTTTTGTTATAAAATAAAGGAATAAAAAGAGTTTAGGGGGTTAGAGAAGTAAAATAAAAAAAAGAACTTAAGAGAAGACGTTACCTTTAAATCGGGTAACTCCCTTTGGTTTGAACCAAAAGAGTTTCTTTAAGTGCTTTCTGCCTAAGGTAAGGCTTCTATGATGAATATAGTGATTTTGGGAGAATATTTAAGCATATTTTGTATGGGAAAAAGGCTTGAGAAGTGTGAGTAACTAGTTATAAGTGAGGGCTTTTTATAAGGGAGAGGAGGGGCTCTTTAGGAAAGTTTGAAACAATTATTTTATTATAAACTCATATTCATTTTAAACAGGTCATTAAATTGTTAAAGTCAAATTTAAGATGACTAATGGTAGAAATAAAATCATCCAATAATAATTTTACAGGCTTTGGATATTGTTTTAATATTTATAATATTATTTATCAAAATCATTTATTAATGACGTAAATACTGAATCATTATTGTGTCATAAATAATTTAATTTATTTGATGTCCAAAAATTATAAAAAAATACCATGATGTAGGAAATAGTTTTATATTTCTAATTAATATTTATTGAGGAAAATATAACTTATGTAACCCCATATAAAAAGTGATTCACTAAAAGATATTGGTTTATTTCATTTTTGTCTTTACTTTAAATTAATCAATATAAAGTGTCATTATTACTCCAATGTGGCTCCATGGGGTCCCAAATTTGACCCTAGGCTTCCCATGGTCTGATATGTATCATACAATTGGATTAGGGCACATTTTAGGGTAATTTAATATTATTATAATATTATATTTTACCCTTATTTACTATATTTAACCTTTAATCAGGGTAAATAAAATATTTACTGAAGTAAATATTTAAAATGTATAAAAATAAAAGTTACCTTTTTAAAAAAAATTTACCTACTGATTAAAAATATGGAATCCATTTTTATAAATTCAAAACATAGAAGTGGCAGAAATTAATTTAAAATTAATTCCCACTGTCAAAACAAATAGCTTATTTTTAAGAAATAATAACTTTCAAAAGATTGACACTCGTTTATTTCCAATTTAAAAATAAAATTAATTCCAATTACCAAAATTAGATTAAATGGTAAAAATATATTCTAATTAAACTTTAAAACCAATTAAAAATGTAATCTAACCATATACATAAATTAGATAAAAATGCATATTTGAATTAAAATACAGTATTTTTCACTATTCATTAAGAAATGAATTTTATCAGTAAAATACCAAAATTTTATCCAAAGTAAATTTTGTTTCCCCAATTCTAAATAAGAATTTTATTTATTCAAATATTTTATATACGAGTGACAAAAAGTATATTAAATGACGGTACTCCATTAAAAGGCAGTAAATCAACCTTTTAAAGAATATTAGAGTATTTATGTTTAGATTAATTCACATTTTAAGCCTCTAACTTTTATTATATAAATGTGAAAACATTAAACAAAAATGTATAATAATATTTTAGTTAGTTCTATTAATTCTCACTGATACAATGTCTCGGCGTTAACTACCATTTAAAAAAAATATTATTATATTATTAGTGTGCAACGTAAGATTTTAAAGAAACCCATTGTTGAGTATTGGGTACGCTATCGAACATAGAATCCCCTTTAAAGTAAAATTAAAATTTAATCGACAAATATTAATAAACATTCAAATGTATTATTATTTATTTTCATGGGATGTTACATCCTTCCCCACTTTTCTGAATTGTGTCCTCACAATTTTTATTCACTTATCAAATAAGTGGGGGTATTTATCCCTCATAACATTTTTAGATTCCCATATTGCCTCTTCAACCATATGGTTTTTCCAAAAAACCTTTACTGAAATATTTACCTTATTCTGCAACACTTTCTCTCTATGGTCAAGAATATTGATTGGTTGTTCCTCATAGGTTAGATTCTCTTCCAACTGAACTACCTCTGGGCTCAAAACATGTGATGGATCTGGAATATACTTTCTCAACATTGAAACATGAAAAACATTGTAAACCTGAGATAAACATAGAGGTAAATCCACTCTGTATGAAACTGTTCAAGCTTTACCCAGGATTTCATAAGGTCCAATGAACCTCAGACTCAACTTTCCCTTCTTACCAAAACACATCACAGTTTTCCATAGAGAAACTTAGAGAAAGATATGATCACCTACTTTGAAAGAAAGATCCTTCCTCTGGTTATCCCCATAGCTTTTCTACCTTCTCTGAGCTATTCTCATGTTATTATGAATCAACTGAACTCTTTCTACCATCACTTCTACCAATTTTGGTCCTATTATCTTTCTTTCACCTACTTCATCAAAAAAATATGTTGTTCGACAATGCGTTCTATATATTTCCTCAAATGGATCCATCTGTTTACTAGAATGAAAACTATTATTATATGAAACTTCAACCAAAGAAATATGTTGTTCCCAAATTCCCTAGTAATCTAGTGAATGAGCTCATAGCATATCCTCCATGTTTGGAATTTTTCATTCTGAATTCCCATCTGATTGAGGATGAAAAGATTTACTAAAATTTATTTCAGTGCCCAATGACTTATGAAGGCCTTTCCAAAAGTTAAAAGTATACCTAGGATCACGATCAGATACAATAGAGAAGGGAAAACTATGCAACCTGACTATCTCTTTAGCATGCAACCGATAAAGTTGAACTAGAGACAATGTTTCTCCAATAGGAATGAAATGAGTAGATTTAGTCAATCGATCAACAATAACTCAGATTTCATTGTTACCTCTATATGTATTTGGTAATCACAAAACTAAGTCCATTGATATTTTTCACATTTCCACTCTGGCACCGGTAAAAACTGAATCATCCCTTTCGGTAACTTCTACTCTGCTTTAACATGTTGACAAGTCAAACACTTCACAGTAAAATCAGGAATATCTCTTTTCATTCCATCCCACCAGTAATACTCCCGAAGATCTCTGTACATATTAAAACATCCAGGATGAACTGAAAATGGGGAATTATGAGCTTTAAATAACAACTCATTCTTCAAATGTGAATCACAAGGCACACATAATATTTTCCCAATCCTCAAAACACAATCATTATCAATGTTAAATTCAGGCAACTTACCCTTCTGAACTACTCTACCTTTTTATGTAACTCACTATCTTCTTTCTATGCTTGCTTAATTTTGTCTGACAGAGATGATTCCACTGATATCTGAAACAAAATAGAATAATTTCCTACAAAAACAACTTCTATGACAATGTTCTTCAATTCAAAAACCAAATTATCTCATTCCAAATGTAGAAAGGTTAATGAAGCATTACTTTTTCGACTCAAAGCTTCAGCCACTTTATTTTCCTTTCTTACATGGTAATGGATTGTGAAATCATAATCCTTGAATAATTCCAACCATTTCTACTGTCTCATGTTCAATTCTTTTTGAGTGAATACATACATCAAACTTTTGTGGTCATTATATATTTCGTATTTCACTCTATACAAATGATGCCTCCAAATTTTTAAATCAGAAACAACTACAGCTATTTCCTAATCATGTTTAGGGTAATTTAACTCATGAGGTTCAACTGACGTGATGCATAAGCAATTACTTGATCATTCTAAATAAGGACAGAACCAAGTCCTTTCAATAAAGCATCAAAGTAGATAAAAAAATCACCACTTCTGGAAGGCAGTGCCAAAACTAGAGCATTCACCAATATTCTTCTCAATTCATGAATACAATCATCACATTCTTTTGTCTAGATAAACTTAACACCTTTTCGAGTTAACTTAGTCATTGGACTAGATAATATTTAATTTTTTTAACAAACCATCATAAATAACCTGCCACACCAACAAAACTACAAATCTAGGTTATATTTGTGGGTCTTGTCCATTCATTAACAACTTTTGTTTTAGTAGGATCAACAATTACGCCATTTGTTTAAACAATGTGACCCAAGAATGAAATTTTTTGTAACAAAAACCCAAACTTACTGAATTTACCATATAATTTATTTTATTTTAAGGTTTGAAATACAACCCTTAAATGACTTTCATTATCCTCTTTACTTTTAGAAAAAACCAAAATTTCATCAATGAACACTACCACAAACTTATCCAAGAACTCACAGAAAATTCTATTCATAAGATCCATGAATACAGCAGGTGCATTGGTTAACCCAAAAGTCATAACTACAAATTCATAATGTCCATATCTAGTAAAAAACATGGTCATCAGAATGTCTTCTTCATTTACTTTCAATTGATGGTTCCCCGACCTCAGATCAATCATTGAAAAATAAAGATCTCCTTGGATCTGATCAAATAAATCATCGATATGAGGCAAAGGATACCTTTTCTTAACAGTGATGTTATTCAATGCTCTATAATCAAAACAAAGTCTTGTTGAACCATCTTTTTTTAACAAATAAGACCAGATCACCCCATAGTTATGTTTTAGGTCGAATGAAACCTTTATCTAATAACTCATGAAATTGCTTCTCTAACTCTAAAAGTTCAATTTGAACTATTTGATAAGGGGGTTTTGAAATTTCTTTAGCATTAGGAACTTAGTCAATAGTAAATTCAACATCTCGGTCAGGTATAATACCAGACAAATCATCTGAAAAAACATCTAGGTACTCATTCACCACTGGCACATCATTGATCTCAACACTTCCTTTATTTTCAACAATATTTGCAAGGTAACATTCATTTCCATCTTTTAATAGTTTCTCATCTTCCTGATATGTTATCAAAAGTAAGGGTTCATTCATGTACAAAAACTGAAAATCTTTCTAAAAAGAAACCTCTTTAGCTCTGCACTCAATCCTAGCATTATAAATAGAAAGACAATCCATACCCAAAATAACATCAAACTCTACTAGAGGAAAAACAATAAGATTTGCACGTAGATTCTTCCTACAAACAAGGACATGAAGGTTCTTATAATTTATTTTTGTCCGAACATTTCCTCTAGGTGTTTTTACCATGAGTTCTGTATTCATATCATGAGATGGAATTCCCAATTCACTAGAAAATTTCTCAGAAATAAATGAATGTGTAGACCCTGAATCAAACAATACATTGGCATAATCTGAAAAAACAAAAATTATACCTGATACTACTTCATTTTATGGCCCAACATTTTCGAAAGTAGTTGCAAAGGATTTCACCACCCCTTTCTACTTGGAGTCTGGTGGCTTTCTCTCAGTCGAGTTCTTCATTGGACACTAATTTTCATAATGACCCATTTAATTGTACTTGACACATTTTACTAACTGTAAATCAGATTTTTTCGTACCATTACCTTGATTTGTTTTAGTGCAATTACATGCCTTATGTCCCATTTTACCACATCGGTAACACTTAATATAATTCAAAAGACATTACCCAACATGCTTTTTACCACAATTTTCACATACCATAAACTTATGTTTCTTACCATCATACCTTTTTGAAGATTTCTTCTATTTCATTTTCCACCTCAACCTCTTATTATGTTGTTTTTTAAAGAACACCTAATCATCGGAAAACTTCATTTCCACCTTCTCCGCACAAGGAACAAAATTTTTCACAACATTCAAACTCACGAGAAGCTAAAGCCATTCGATAAATTGGATTTAATACTAAGTAAAAATTGTTTATTTTACTATCAAGATCTCATATGAAATTCGGAGCATACCTTGCAAGTCAAGTGAATTGTTCTCCACAAGCAGCCACTGAGTCATCCTACTGCCTCAATTCTTGGAATTGTTTTTCCATCCTAATTCGAACCACGTTAGGAAAATATTTCTCATGGAAAATACCTTTGAATTAATCCCAATCAAGAGAATCAATCTCCTCATTATCGCTGATATTTTTCACCATCGACCACCACTGATAAGATTCACCTTCAAAATGGTAAACAACAAGACTAACCTTTTGGTATTCTGAATACCCCATGACATCAATTTATTTCCAGTGCTTTAATCCACCCTTTTTCTAGAATAGGGTCAGATGATCCTATTAATGATGGGGGATGTTGCCTCATGAAATGATCCACAAATGACATGTTCCTATGTGGTTGATCTGGCTGATCTCATGCAAGGATACCACCACCATTTATATCCTGAGTCAACTATGTCGTCGCTGCAACAAACTGTTCAATTATGATTCCAACCATCTCAAGTTGGTGACTTGGAAGGTTGTCTTCTTCCTGATGTCATCCCAGCATAGCTGCCTTGTTTCCTATATGGAAAACCATTTTGAACACAAAAACACCTTAGGTGAAGCAACCTGGTAATTTTGAAATGCTATCTCATTTCAATCTTAACATAAATTAATTTGTGGATATTAATTTAACAATACCATAACTCCTACAGTTTTCTAAACTGACCTCTGATACCAACTATAAGGACCCGGCCTTAAAACATTACATAATATTGAATTAAATGAATAATATACATTGAGGATCTTTTTAGGTTTATAGTTTTAGAGAATTAGGACATAACTATTACATCTCAAAATATTACAAAGTAGACACTTCTACTAAGTTTCCAATTTTTCACAAAATAAAAACTCTTGAAAAAAAGAGTCATGTTTAGTTCCATGTTTTAGACAGCATGACTTTTCCTTGATCACATCCTTGACCCAATTCATCTTTAAGTCTAGTGAAAAACATTTCAAAACATGGGATGAGTATAAAACATCAGTAAGGGTTATAAAACAAAAAATGAAAACATTAGTTCATAATTACATACATAACATAAGATCTTTAACAAACGTCATGAAATCATAAGATTTATGAATAACACATAGAAAACATAAATCATAAAGGTAACTTGTGGTATCCATATCATACTTACATTGTTGCTATCACAGCTACATAGGGAGTTACATTTTGAATACCCATTATAGTATATTCCCTAAATATCTTAGGAGAAACATTCATGTTTACCTCCGTCATGTTACCTAATAAATTGGAGAACTATCTCGGGCTCACCTGCCCTAGGTTTATTGTGGAACCAACTGTATACGTAAACAATTCCCAAGAACCATAACATATTCCTAATACATAAAATAATCATAAAGGAAAGATAACATTTCCACATTCTAATAAAAATATATCATTTAAATATATTGAAATAACAAATCCATTATGAAACCCATATTCAATACCAAAATACATAAAAGATTATATGGTATTTATTTTCCTTTTAAAAACATTTCTTCTTGTTAAGGAAGCTAAAGACCAAATAATACTCGTGGTGGCAGAAAGGTCATTGTCACAGATTACGTTAAAAAGAAACATTATTTTTTTTCATTTACTAAAACGCCTCATATGAAATTATTCCCTTTGAATGAAATTAAATTTCAATGGTATTAATAAACCATATAAATGAAAGTTGAGAATAATACAAAATAATCCTCAATGAAAGGAGATTGAGACGAAGTCCCTTACCTCGTGTTTGACTTGACCCGATCGTTCTTTAATCTCCGGTATAATAAACTAAAGTTAATTTCTACTTTCTTAAGAACATTTTTTATTTTTATTATTTCATTTATATAATTTATTTCCACGTTATAAACGTTATGTAATAATTTATGTTATTAACGGTTGTTTCGTTGATATTGGGTACTTGAGTAAAAATGAACACCTTATAATTACAAGTTGTCCATGTCGTCAACAATCCATTATCTTGAGAATGATATTCATGATTTAGATATCATATAAATCTTATATATCATATATATACAGTATATATATGTATTTATAATAGTACATAACATTTGGAGATAAGAAATGAAATGCACTGTTCATGGAGACAGTAAGTCGTAGGTACGCATGAACGATACTTTTATTTCTATTTCATACTTTAATGGAATTAAAACATAATTATACCTAGGTATATTATAATTATAGTATAATATAATATATAATATCATTAAATATAACCTTTATATGTCCCACATATGGAATGAACGAGTCATGTCACTTTGAGGGGGCGATAATCTGCACTTCCTCAAATGATATTATTGCGTTTACCCACTATGGAAACCATAAAGGTATGCTATAAATGAAAAATACAGAAGCATAAAGAAAACATAAACATAATATATTTCATATATAAATATATTTCCATATTAATGACCCCCATGGGAGGTGGTAGGAGATAATTGAATAATCATCTCTTCGTGAGGCGTTAGTTTTCCATTCATAGAAATAGTATGTTATTCACCCATTAAATGGAGGTGTGTGTAAGTATAGTTAGAATAATTTTAATAAAATAATCCTATTATATTTAATATACTGGTGTTGTTATAAAATAAAGGAATAAAAAGAGTTTAGGGGGTTGGAGAAGTAAAATAAAACAAAAGAACATAAGAGAAGATGTTACCATTAAATCCGGTAACTCCATTTGGTTTGAACCAAAAGGGTTTCTTGAAGTGCTTTATGACTAATATAAGGATTATAGAATAAATAGAGAGATATAGGGAGAGTATTGGAGCAGATTTGGTATGATACAAAGGCTTGAGAAGTCTGAGGAATGAGTTAGAAGTGAGGGATTTTTATAGGGGAGATGAGGGGCTTTTTAGGAATGTTTGAAAAAATTATTTTATTATAAACTCATATTCAGTTTGAAATGGTCAAAAAATCATTAAAGTAAAAGTTAAGATGACTCATGATCGAAATAAAATCATACAATAAGAATTGGATTGGTTTCAGATATTGTTTTAATATTTATGATCTTATTTATTTAAATCATTTATTAATGAGGTAAATACTGCATCATTATTGTGTCATAAATAATTTAATTTATTTGATGTCCAAAAATAATAAAAAACATACTATGATTTAGGAAATAGTTTTATCTTTACAATTAATATTTATAGTCGAAATAATAACTTATATAACCCCATTTAAAAATTGATTCACTAAAAGATATTTGTTTATGTCATTTTTGTCTTTACTTTAAATTAAGTAATATAATGTATCATTATTACTCCTATGTGGCTCCATGGGGTCCCAAATGCGACCCTAGGATTACCATGGTCGGATATTTATTAGAAAATATGATTAGGACACATGTTAGGGTAATTTAATATTATTATTATATTATATTTAACCCTTATTTTCTATATTTACCCTTTAATCATGGTAAATAAAATATTTACTGAAGTAAATATTTAAAATGTATAAAAATAAAATTTACCTATTACACAATTTGGACCCACTAATTATATATATATAATCTGTTTTTTCCAAATTCAAAGCACAGAAGTGGAAAAAATTAATTTAAAATTAATTCCCACTGTCTAAACAAATAACGTGTTTTTAAGAAATAATAACTATCAAAAGATTGACACTTGTTTGTGTCCAATTTTAAAATGAAATTACTTCCAAGGACCATCATTAGACTAAATGGTAAAAATATCTTCTAATTACACTTTAAAAACAATTAAAAATATAATATAACCATATAAATAAATTATATTAAAAGGCATATTTGAATTAAAAAACAATATTTTTCACTATTCATTAAAAATGAATTTTATCAGAAAAATACCAAAATTTTATCCAAAGTAAATTTTGATGTCCCGATTCAAAAAAAGAATTTTATTTTGTAAAATAGAACATATAATAGTGAAAAAAATTAGATTTAAAGAGGTTTCTCCATTAAAAGGTGATAAATCAACTTTATAAAGAATATTAGAGTATTTATGTTTAGATTCATTCACATTTTAAGCCTAAAAATTTTATTAGATAAATGTAAAAACATTTAACAAACATGTATAATCATATTCTAGTTAGTTCTATTCATTACTGCTAATACAATGGCTAGGCGTTAACAACCATTTAAAATAATAACATTATATTATTAGTGTGCAACATAAGATTTCAAAGAAACCCGCTGTTGCGCATTGGGTATGATATCGAACATAGCATCCCCTTTAAAGTAAAATTAATATTTAATTCAAAAATATTAAAAAAATTAAAATGTATTATTCTTTATTTACTTGGGATGTTACACTTTTCATCATGTGAAAACTCTGTGTCACTTGAACTAACTTAATAAGCTCTCCATGTTTTCTTTATTACCCTTTTATACTTTATATTATTACCCTAAAATTTCTTATTATATTTTAACTTAGGACAATCGTCCATTACATTTCCTTTTATCTTGCATTCTTAAAAGAATATTTCATCAGTTTTTTCATTTCTTTTCCAATCCTTCTTCTAGTTTCCCTTGGGAACATGTCTTCCTTTGAAGTTGGGTTTTCAGAATTTTTTTTATTCTATAAAACTTATTATATAATCTTCTTAACTAATCCATTTCCTCATAACTATCAGATGGTGAATCTTCATTACCTGTACTTTCATAATTATTTTTTATCTTCTCATTTTCTTTATTCTAAGAAGAGGTTGTTTTGAAAGCCACTAGCTTTGTCTTCGGGTCATCTTCCTCTTGCTTATTGACTTTTAATTCTTCCTCATACATCATTAAATTTTCTATCATATCCTTGATGGGCATATTGATAATGTCACTAGATTCTATAATTAAGACAGATGTTCCCCTCTATCTATCTGGAAAGCATCTATGTATTCTCATGATTTTCTCCTTGGCTGTAAAATCTCTTCAGAGAGAGAGAATAATGTTCAAAATTTCATTAAACATAATATAAAAGTCAAAAATAGGATCACCAGGATTCATTTTAATGTTATCATATCTAGTTGTATATGTTTCTAGTATCATTTTCATGACACTAGAGGTTACTTTATGTGAAATAGATAAAGTATCCCAAATTTTATGGGCTATTTTACATCTACAAATTCTATTAAACTATTCATCTCTTAAAGAACAGTATAGGGAATTTGTGGATTTGAAATTATTATTATATGCATCTATATATGGCTCATACCAACTAGTCCAATCAGTACCAGTAATTTTATATTCATCTATAATTGAAGACAAAATCTCAAAACCCATACTTTATTGATTCATTTTCACTTTAATTTTCCATCATGAAAAATTATTTCTCTTGAAGAATGTTGGTATGTTGCTAGTAACACCTTAAAATATATCAACCATAAAAACAATCTTTTAAATAACTATAAATATAAAACTAATTGAAATTTAATGATTTTTAAAAATACAACTAAAATTACAGTTGTAAAAGATTTTAAAAACATATTTAATATTTTCAAAATATGGATTTTAAAAGTTCCTTTGATTACAAATGTTTGTCTGAGTATGACACTCAAGAGTGGGGTGAATTGAGTTCCTATAAAAATTTCAGTTAAAAAGTTTATTTAAAATATATCCCCAATTAAAAATAAAATTGTCCAGTTAATCAAGGTAGTAAAATTATAATATATTGGCTGTTCAAATTTTCTCTCAAGAGATTTATTAATTCTCACTTATAGAAATATGAGATGATGATACTTCTTTTTAAACTACTCTAATAAAGAAAGTAGTTACAACTACTATCCAATACCAACTATCAAAGTAAAATTTGTTCTTCATATATATATATATTAGTTAAAATAGATAAAGTCTAAATTTAAATACACAATGGTTAAAACAAGTGGTTCAATCTCAGGATGAGACCTAACCCACGACACTTGGTGATTACCATCCACCAAGAAATATATATATATATATATATATATATAATGTTTTTATGCACATAGTGGATTAGGGTCAACAACATTACACAACACCTGTAAGGTCACAAGACCTCTTCCACTATTCTACATGGGAAAACTAACAAATAGGTCCCAAAAGACCTCTTCCATTGTTATAAATGGGTGAAACAAGGTGTCAAAAATATTTGAGTGAAGATATCATGTATATTTTAGTTCCGTGAAGGATAAAGTGTGTGTTTTAATAAATATACACACATATCTTGAAAGGATTAATAAAATAGTACCCAATAGAGAAATGATAATGAGAAATGATTATAAATTCTATGACGGTTGTTTTATGAAGCTATGGTCTTTAGGATATAGAAGATGTGATTTTTGAGTCTTCTTTTGGAAATAGAGTGTTGTGAATTTCATGTTCTGGTTTCCAGTTTGATGAGATTTTTTTGTAGCACTTTTTTTTATTTTATGTAGTGAGGATGTTTTTGGTTCTCATCCATAATAGATCATTATCTAGGAGTCGATAATTCTTAATTTGTTCTTTAATGTATTGATGTTATCTCTTTTAATGAAATATAATAATTTTATTATTTGATCCAGTTCAACACTTTTCTTTTTTATTTCATGTGACTGTGTTGGAGCTGACCAGATGCACTATCACCACACCTCGGACTTCATACAGTCTACTGAAAAGATTGCAAAGGAATATTAATTATAATAGTGTCGTTAAATGAATCACATATGTCCATTATAAATAACATTTAAATTTTATTAAAAAAGATAGAAAATAGTTAAGTATGTAACAATGTCACATTTATGGTGAGACAGTCATGGTACCACAATCACGGTGATATAGTCATGGTGAGATAGTCATGGTTTCATAGTCTCCTTGAGATCTGGAATCGGTTGCACAGTTACTGTGTGTGTTACTTGGAGAATAATGGAACTGGTAACAGGACTACGGTGTCAAGAAGATGTTATCTCAGGTAAAGGAGTCCTTTCCACTATCAAAATTTTGACAGGTTTCTTGTCATAGTGTCTTTGAAATGGTATCAAGGAAACTGTGTGAATTCCATTGCAAAAATCTGGAACAGATAGCAGGCGTACGGTGTAACAGACTTAGCCAAATATCTTCAAACAATCTTAAGAAGAAATATTCACATAATGGAATAAGATTAAACATAATCAAACTAAAACATAATCGAACAATCGTAAATATATTTTTCAAGATTCATATATGGTTTGTTATATGTGAAACATGATTTTTTAGGATTAAAAAATGACAAGTCCAACAACCTCCAAATATTATCTGTTATATTTTAAGCATGGTTTATGAGCATTAAACTGAGGATTCAAAAAATCTCCAAATACGATTTTTGATATGTTAACCATGATTTTTTTAGGATTAAAACATGAGGAATCCAAAAGAAAAATTGTTTTATAGTGCTAACAAGAGAAGATAAGGGGTCTCTATACACATGTGTGGTGATTTGAACACTTTTAGTTTTTTGAAAGAATGAATTACAATCTTGTTTTTTACGTATCAAGGTTCCCATTATAATCCATTCCATATAATGGGAGTAATATGGGAAAATTATGGCCTACAAAGGTGTGTTTCAAATGTTTTGTGTCATTTTTTACACTTATCATTTTATTTTAACCACACAGTAAACCCATTTTAACATTAACAGTGGTAAAAAATTGTTAAATTTTTCACACTTTATTTTGGTCAAAATTTAAGATTACATTATTATATAATAGAAATTATTCTTATTCCAATTATTTAATATATTTTTTTAAATTCAAATCACATATTAAAAAAAATATTTTAAATTATTCTTACATACATGATGAGAAGGTGGGTTTTTTAATAGAGAATTTCTAAAACAATAAATAGTTTTTATATCCAATTTAAATATAAAATTGATTCAAATGAACTATATTGGGTATTATAGATATATATAAATATTATAACTAATATTAAATTAAAAAAATGAAAATAAATTTTATATTTATTAAAAATTTAAACAAAAAGACAGTTTTAAATTAAAATTCAATGTTTTCCACTATTCATAAAAAGCGTTCTTTTTATTAAAATTACAATAAATCACTCTAAGAAAAAAAATTTATTATGATTTGAAAAATTATAAATATTTTTTCAATTAAATTTTCTAATATTTGAAAAAATAAAATTTAAATCATAACCTGCATACATGATCAAAAAGGGTTTTCAATATGTGTATTTTTTTAAAGAATAAAATGATTTATATTTACTCTATATTTACTAGTAATCATTTTATGAATCTAAAATATATATTCTTTATAATATATACATTAAATTTAATATAGTATAAATTGGGGATTATTAATTAGTCGAAATGGAAAGTCACTATGCACCTTAAAACATTTTTCGAAAAAAAAATACTTTTCAATCACCAAAAAAATTATAGTAAAATCCAATATAAAGTTGAGTCAAACATAACTAAGTGGATTAGATGTAAATAAATAAACATTATTTTCCAATATAATTTAATCTTTCATTTAAATTACATAATTTATTTATTTACAAAAAAACATTATTTTTCATTATTCACGAGTAAATCAACATTTTCAAGAAATCCCCAAATTTAACCATAAGTTAATTTTGATATGATTATTTCAAAGTTGAAGTTAATTTTATAAAATATCTTTTATAAAATAACATTAAATTACTTACAATACTTTCTCATACATATCATTAAAATCATTTATGATAAAGTACTGTGAAATATGCATACCCTCTAATTTAAAAATATTGGTTATAATCAACAAAATTTAAATAATACAATACGATGGTTTTTTGAAGCATTATGTTACATGTCATGCACACTATCATTATTTCCTAGGAATTTAAAAATAAATTTATTTTTTGTATGACAATTATATGTATATTTCACAAAGTATTGTGTAATATGCATACCCTACAATTTAAAATATTGGTTATAATCAAAAAACTTAAAATAATCCAATACGATGATTTTTTGAAGCATGATGTCAGATGTCATGCACACTATCATTCTTACATGTAACATAAGATAGTATTAGTGTTTCTTATAACATCACATATACTCATCACTATGTTTAAATAAAGATAAAATCTGTGTTTCTAATATAGAGAAATATTGAAAAAATATATTTAATTGAAGAAATATATTTCACAAAATCTCACATTGTTATAGGAACCCTTCTACCAAATGAGTCAACATGCACCATCCTGACAAACATGCCAATTTTCACCACCCTACCAAATGTGATACTATTAAAATGATGAGCCCCAATTTATCATAGTCAAATATATTCCATTTATGAACAATCATGATGTTAAAAAATAATATTATGAAATGGGAGCCTTTATTTCCATCAATCTGGGATTAACCCAGTTTATGGAGTTTTTAAATGGTTTTGACAAGAACACTGCCAACAAGTACAATGGAAACCTGATATAATCATATAAAGATCATTATGTTTTCCAATCCTATAATTTTAGAATTACTGATGATGATATTGGTTAGATCTCAGACTATTTTAAGAAGGTTTCAACAAATATATTAATACCATATAACAAAATATTTATATATAATAGTTCTGGTTTAAACTATATATCTAATCATTATGGTATACACATGGACTCCCATTCTCTTCATCACAAACTTCCATTTAGATTTATTTTCATTTAATCATACCCTCTTTCGGTCATCCATATAAATATGAAAATTCCATCTCTATTCTACATCAAATTTCATAATTTCAGCAAGGGAATAAATATATTTTCAAAGTAAATATATTTTTTTTAATAGATATAATTTCCAATGTGAAATGTTAATATCCTTAAATTATGGTCCTTGAGATTATGTTCTTGAACCCATAGTTCTAAGGGCCTTTTTATATTTTCATAACCTCATTAGTATCATTCTAAAAGCAACTCAACATCAAAAAATCACCACACAATCCCCAATACTTTTAGAGTTCTCTAGATTAATGGTGGTATCATTGATCTAACTATCCCCAAATGTTTCTAAATATTTCCCTAAATTTATTGTGATTAAGTAACCACTACCAATATCTAAAATTTAATCATGTTCTCATGTTAATTAATGAATATGTGGCTCATATGGGAAAAAGTTTTTTGTGAGTATCTAAATGATATTTGGGAATAGGTGTGTCCCTTAAAACCAAAGAAAATATCTATGTATTTTAAATTTACCATGGAGAATAATTTCATTAATCTAACTGTGGTTTAAATAACTAAGGATTTATTAATAATTGACTTTGATAATACTAACCCTATAATCATCTTTTAGAACATACAACCAAGAAGTACTTTATATTTAAGGATTACATAAAAAAGAAGATAGATGAGGGTATAGTTGACCCAAAAATATTCAAACCCCCACTTCACCCATGTGACAACCTTGAGTAGAACACAAAATGAATGTAAACTAGTCAGGTCCATAAATCTATCAATCATAGATAAAATATGGTCTATTTATTTATGCTTTAGAATTTGGAGATGCTCTATATTTTTTCATTATTTTATAACCTTATGAGTCATTAAAAGATCAAGATACCTTAGGATGAATTTATTAGGGATTTCCCTGATGATTATCCACACCAATGTCTTCTGATAAATATGATCATGAAATGAATTGACTTTAAGTATTGGATCCAATAGAAGATAGAAAAAAACTTTCTTATGTTAGGGAATCTCAACACATGTGAGACATGAAAAAAAGTCATTAACACTCCATTATAATAGAATCACACCAAATATACCATCTCAGATGAAAGAAGACCCAGTCACACAAAATTAAACTACAGGAAATCCAATTCCATGTCACATTATGTTAAACTAAATAACATCCTTTTTCTTATCACACAATGTTAAACTACATGAAATGTTTTCCCCACACATAACATTAAATACAACTTGTAACATTCTACTTTTTACAACATGTTCCCCTTAGATAATATCCAATCATCATTCACTAATACTCAATAGAGTCAAATACCCATATTCTATAAAAACTATTTTTGGTAGTATTTCTTTTATTATAGGATAAGGCATAACACTTAGACTATATATTTTGGGTCCATAAAAAATCTCACTGGATTTAGTCAAGGTTCTTTGGATATTCCTCATTCTTGTTGTGGTTCTTCTAACAACCTGACTTTAAAAATACCACCAATTTTTTATTATGTGTAATCTAGATATATGGATATACCATATATTAACAGCATGTGTCTTGATTCGTATAATTTATGTATACGTAGTGATGTCAATGTAATTTTTCATAGCCACAAGTCTCATCTAAATATATATATATATACAAATGTATTTTGATATTTTTTACCTCTAATTCAAATTAAGTTTCCCTCCTTGGGATTGTAATATCTTATTAATCCATCTCCTGTTCTCTTGAGCTTGATTTATAATTGCATATAACCTTATTTATAAAGATATTTATTATATGACAATAAATTTTGAAACATAATATTTTGTGCTACATGAAACTTAATTATATTTCATGATGTCATTATTATATAACCCTAAAATACATAACATTAGGTTTTTAAAAAATGCACATAAACTATCCAGTGCATGGATAATCCAGTACAAACTAAAATTAATCCGAGTGAGAAATAATATATGACCTTAAAACTATGCCCCCCTCTATTGTTTATGGGGTATTTTATGCCTGATAATATTTTGTATAAAAATGACCTAGATTCCACCCATTATATCTTGAGTCCTCACTTCATTCATAGTGATTTTTATTTTACCCTCATCATGCAGTATGTTTTATTTCTCACTCATAAATATAATGTCTAACACATGACAGTGTATCTATAGAGTATTCAAATATCTTTTGTATTTATATTAATCCACATAATATATATTTAATATTTTTTATGTATTAATCTCCAGGGAAATAATTTCTCGAGTGGTCATAATCTATGTGAATACTTAATAATATTGAGAGAACCCTATGATTTTCCAATTTCATAGATATTGGTAAAAAATTTATTGACTATTAAAAATGGAACCTACTTTGAATGGTGAATAAAATAATCTATAATGTAAACCCTTGGATATTTTTTAGTATTAAAACAAAGGTCATACTTGATCTTTATAATCTACTCTTTAATGTCGTGACATTGGTTTCTCCAATATAAATGGTCATCTGACTCCCACCATACATCATTTCATCACCATAGATTCAGATATAAAAAGACATGATTTACCTCATCTAGGTCTCCATGTTATAATAGTTCTAATATATATATTTTTTATTACCATTGGAATTTTAGAAACTATTTTGGTGGCTCCTTGTTTCATAATAAAAAACATCATTATACATTATGCAATTCTTTATGACCTTAAACTATAAGCATCATAATTCTACTGTATATGACTCTAAAATAATTCAAAATGGTCATAGTCATGAGACCATAAAAATTAATGACATATAAGTTGATATCGAATTATATTAACCATTAAGATATATATTCCATCATACATAACTTTACATAGCTAGAGTGTTCCATCCCATATGAACTCAAACTGCTTGACCATTGGATCACAAAACAAAATCATCCCATGTAAGAGTTTAATTCCTATGATTTTTTCATTCCTATGTGATTTTATGATTATATATTTATTTATTGATCCAAATTCTATGTTTCAATAATATTTTTATAGAATGTTTCCTTATTAATAGAACCATGTTATATATGATATGGGATTAGTAGTGATGTTCATATTACTCTTCGTATACCTTGTCACATATATTACTTCAATTTAAGTCCCACTCTAACAAATGACATCCTCATTCAAATTTTTTATTTTGTACATATAATTTATAATGGGAAGAATAATTTTAATAAGATATATGTGTGGATTGATTCACATAATATCAGGATATATAGTAATGTTCAGATCTTAAATCCCATGTATAGCCAAAAAACTGTTTCCATGACTATTTTTCCTTAGTGACGAGAATTCATTCATATTTGGTTTATGCTATTCTCATGAAAATATAATAATTCACTTCACTATTGTGGTTTCTTTCACATGATTTAGATTTCTGTAGATATATTTTTCAGAACTGTCTGTGGCTTGATTCATGTTGTGTAAATATATATAGTGATGATATAATCACCAAGCCTCGGCCTATATGAAAATTCTATGAACATTAACTCAATATTTATCCTATTAACTAGACTCTATCCATACATGGGTTTTCTACATCAGTTCAGCACTATGATGGAGCCATATTTGTTTAGATGATAGAGATATGTCCTTGCATTACTCCTGGAATAATATGGATTATCATATGATCAAAAACGTCAAAACATTTATGTCCAATTCATATAACATTATTATCCATATCATATTGTCTATCATTTATGTAATTAAATTTCATAGTGATCTATTCGGTGGAACAAAAAATCATTTCCTTTTAGTTATATCCATCTAATGGTGTATGAAATATATTTTATAACCATAAAATTATATAATGATTAAATGACTCACTCCAAATAAATCACTGGTTATCTTATCCTGGGTGCAGTCTATAGATTTCCTAATGGTAAAAATCCCCTACCAGAGTGAAAAAATGCACTTGTTCTACAAACAATATATATATAATATTTATATGAAATCTCTATGTTGTTATTAATACTATCCTCAGATACATAATGATTCAAATATATCTTATCATTGGACCAACCTCAAATTTGTATCTCATCCATCATTCTAAGATTTATAAAATTAAATTGTAAAATCCTCTCTCTGAGTGATTATATAGTATCATTGGACAATTCATTCATGTAATGTTTTAATTTGCAATTGTACTTTCTCAAAATTTTGTGGAAATGTTTTATTGTAGAAAATATACCCAACCCCAATATTTAAAAAGCAATGAAATGTTATTATTTAAATGTGACAGTTATAAAGTACCCATTAAATTGATAGGTATGAATAATATTAACTGATTTATGAAGTATATATAATATTTAAACTTAGTTTAAATATATTAAATGATTCTTGTAAAATAATCCCACAATTTTATCTAAATCCATTTTCTTCTTCGAAAATATGATTTAATCAAAAACATGTTATCATACCTTTTATGAGAAAAAAATATATTTATTTTCTAGAATATATAAGAAATTTATTTGAAAAAATTAATTCCTTTTTGAAATTTAACATGTCAAAAAATTTCAGGAAGGCTTTTTGAGACATTATTCAGAAGATTTATTTGTCAATGAATTGTGAAAATTACTGACTTTCAATGAGAAATGAATATTTATTTTAAATTATTTAAAATTAAATATCATATATTAAATGAATATTAAATTTTAATTAGTTTTTTAATTTTAATAATTCAATTACCATTCTTTTCATATGCATTTTATAATTGAATTTAGCATAAAAATATTATATATTTTAAAAAGGTAAATTTTTTAAAAAGGTGTTTACCGATTTAATTTGAAATTAAATTATAAATTTTATTTTTATTAAATATTACATATACATATTTTATATTATAACCAAATTTATTAAATAGATACTTTTATTTTTAATCAATATGAATAGTAACCTTAGTAATATTTTACCATGGAAAAGGGTATATCATGTAATTAATAATAGAAATAAAATAATAAGGATTATAAAATGAACCTAAAAATGAATTTATTTTATTGAATGATTTATTTTTCACCATACCCTTCCATTACTTGTTAATATGTATTTTTTTTCATTTTATTGATATTATGACCTTTAATGTATTTTATTTCAAAAAAAGTCATAAATATCACACTCTATATTTAATAAATATAATATTTTTAGCATGGACATATCTAAAGGATATGTTCGACTAAAATAGTTTTTTATAATAAAAGATTTATCTTGTTCATGGTAATTTATTTTAAATTTTTAGTTCTAAAATATTTACATTAAATTCTTGGACAACAATGATGTAGTAATTATTTAATTAAAGAGAAATTAAAATAAATGATATTAAAAATATTAAATGTAATATAATATGACATAAATAATGTGATCAATGAAATTTATATATAAACATTATGTTTTATATATATTATAAAATATATGGTTATTATTATTATTTTTAACATGATATTATTAAATTCAATGTAATGAATAGTTCTTAAAATTGATATTATTGGTTTTTATAATAAATAATATTCTATTAAATGATATGAAATTTATAAAATTACTAGATTCATAAAGTTTATTGGGATATGGTTTATAATACCAAAAAGGTCTATTTTGGGGATTTCTTGCCACTTATAGTAACTACATTGATCCTTAAAATGTAAAAATCATTATTTTCGCGAAAATTATTAAAAGGGATAAACAGGTCATAAAACTGAATGAAAAGGCTAATAATATTACCTAAATATGCCCAAAATTTATTATATGAGGTAATTTTGTAGCATAATAATCTTATATCCTACGTAAAATATTTTTTATCCCTTCATAATTGAATAATATTATTTAATATTTAAATATTTTTAAAAATTTCAAGTGTGCCCCTCCCCTCTATTATAAAAGGCACATCTTCATCTCTATCATTCACACAAAAAACCAATTTTATCCCTAAAATACGCACCCTAGTATCTTAAAATAATCCTTCCATTCATTCTATAGGTATTTTTTTCATAACACAATCCTTAGTTATCTTACGAGGATAAGAAAGAGGCTATCCAAAGAAGAGGTATTGTTTTCAATTGATAGTTTCTATTTTATTTATTCATCCACATTCTTAGAATCATCATAAAAGAATATTACATAGTATAATTAATATCGTAAATATAGTTATAGGTTTTCATTTTATTGTTATAACATATATCCATGTCCTCTATTATCAAATGGTAAACAAAACCGTAATTATTGTGTATGGTGTACTACCACATTGCGAACCAATGTAATTTGTCTTCCATCACCATATCTAAATAATAGTTAAAATTATATAATTAATATTTATATAAGATATTAATGACATAATTATAATTAATAAAAGATAATATATTATTTAAATTCTTAACATTCTATTCCACAAAAAATGATAATGTCATTTATGCGTATCTGTGGCCTACCACCTCCACAAACCGATGTGATTCATTTTTCAACACCACATCACATGGATGATATATATATATATATATATATAAATTTAATTAATTAATATAATATATATGATAAAATTATCATTACATAAAAACAAAATAATAGTTTCCTTTGTTCAGTAATATTTTATGGAATGTTGAATCGTAACAGATACAGGCATACATCTTATCATATTTATGATTTTAACATAGTTCATTTTTCATAACCACATATAATTTTAAGATATAAAATTATAAATTATATATAAAAATTATAATTTTTCATGATTATTATTTTGTATTTGATGTAATAATGACCAATATGACCATATTTAACTAACCTTAGTATTTTTGTACATATGTACCAAATTTCTCTATACTGTATGACATGAATATAAATCTTTAATTAATTATTACAAAATGGTAATAAGAGTCATTCAATGAATAATAAAAATGAAATTTATTATTCAAAATTTATATAATTAACATTATTTTATTATTCCTAAATACGATGAACGTATGGGATGAGTCCGACTAATGGTAATTAATTTTTGTTTCACTTTTATTTCATTGGGAAAAATGCCTTCTGCAATACATGTTTCTTTTATGCGATGTAAATACTTCCCATGAATGTATTTTATGATTCATATAATTAATATAATTGGATGTAAAGATATATATAATGTTATTTCTTTTATGAATCTCATTTTTAAAAGTTACCCCAGTGGTAAGGGCTTATTTCACAATCTCATCAATAATCGGGATTCATTAGGTTTAATTCATTGAATGGGAATATTTATCATCCATATCCATGTTCTCTAAAATTGTTTTCAAACATTATTTTACCATAATACTATGAATACTTAAGTTCATTTTCACACAAGTTTTACTTTTCTCAAAATGGCTTGAAATGAATCCTTTTATCCTTCTCAGAATGAGGTTCTTTATGAATTTTCTCTTAAAAACATGGATGGAATTTTTTAAAATTATACAGTATGAGATTTTTTTCTTACAATCATGAATCATTACATATTTAAATATTTCATTAAATTTTATCATCTAACTTTTATATATATATATTTTTATTTATAATATCAAATATTTTTGAATATAAAAGTTATATTAAAATAGAAAAATTATTTTATTCAAAAAGTACTCCAAGTGATATGTCAAAATAATATTACGTTTAAGATGAATTTCCTTGATTATAATTAATATTCACTTGGTATATTATCCAAGTATACATTTCTAAATATTTTTTATGGTTTATTTTTATTATGAAAAGATGAAATATTTATGAAACCCATTTCATTTCCATGGGTTGTGCTATAATGATATGATTATGAACCCCATTTCATTCATGTATTATAATATGATGAATTATTTATGGTCTTTTTTCATATATATGTATGATTGTCATTATGTGATGGGTGGTACCTATATCCCCCTATAATGAACTCGGTAAAATAATATATCTCATGAGAGACTTATTGTCTCACGAACCTACTCGGGTCGACCCTGAACCGGTCCCCCAGCCGATCCGCAACAAGGCCTGAGAGGCATTCATGATCCTCTCGGCCTATCGACAAGAGACAGGGCATCGACAGAGGTGATGGGAATGATTTTTTCCAATAGAAATAAATACAATTAATAGAAATAATAAAGAGCATATCAGAATAAATAAACTAAATAAAATGACTAAACAGAAACTGATGGAAATAAAAAATAACTGAATAGGAAAATACTATCTCTGAGTGACCCCATAGGTCACTCCCCAACTCAATGATCAAGCATCGCCCAAATAAGGCACCCCCAAGCAGGATCTTGCAAACAAACTAAAAATAGAAAAGAACTATAGGATTGAGTATTAAAACACGGTAGGATATCCGATATCTATTCCCAATGCACTTACTTTAAAATAAAAGAAACATCCATTTTAATGTTTGAACTACAATGTATAAAAATAAGGTTTTGTAAATGTTACTAAAAAACAATGTATGTGTCTTTGACCTCATCCATTTCTTAAAAACCCAAGTTGTTCTTTTAGCGATACATTGGAAATTTCAAAGGGAAAGTGAGGTTTACATTTTCAAATTGCACAAAAAGAATAAAACCCTTTTTTAAAATCTATTTTCATAATCCACATTAAAACCACACATCAATTAACATTAAAAACATTATACATGAAAGTGATATAGTAATTTCACTACAATGGTAATGGAAAAAATATACAGACAAGTAATACATTCGACTCTGCAAGCACTAAGAACGAGTAGACATAGGTAAAGCCAAGAGATCAAGAATAATCCAAAAGACCCCAACACATGAGACTTCATCCTCGTTGACATGTCACACTCGATGAAATCAAAATGCCTAAAATTCTCAGCCATCCTTTCTCAGGAGGGCTGAGGACAAATCCCCTAGCAATGAACCCAAACATATCTACCTATTATGGGCCATTGGTCAGTACCATAACCTACCAGTGCGGAAATCATTCTGAGAATATTCTCTCAATATGCCACATTTTTCAGGTCTCGTGTATTTAAAAAGGGGGCGGGCCAACCAATGCCAACTGAGTATCCAATCACATTATATAAAATAATGAAGCACAACATGCATCACCCTGAGTCACTCCAAGGACCGATCTCATTCCATTAAACATTATAAAATAAAGAGTCCAATCTAGGGCACCCTTATAATGGATCATAAGGATTACTTAGTACAGACATCCCTTCAATTATATACATAAAATCATGGCATGAGAAACATCCACAAGTGGTTTTCATAATAAATAATTTCACCATTTTTCACAAGGTTTCCAAACAAATCTTAAACCATTTCTTTTTCATAAAATGACATTTATGATTAACACAAAGTCCACATTTTCAAAAGAGGGAAAACACACCATCTCTACACCAAAACATTCATAAATTGTCTTAAAATATCCAGAATAAATTTTCTAGGGCACAAACATTTTTATAAAAGTTTCCAATGGCCATTTATCGAAAACACATTCTAAAAAACCCTAATGCTCAACACTCAATTTTTTATAAAACCAAATCCCGCTTTGAAAATAAAAAAGGACCCCCAAAATATCATTTCAGACACTACCAAAATTTTTATTAATTCAGGAAAAACATTTTTCATAACACTTATAATGTAAATTCCAATCATGAACAATCCATAAACACATGTAAAACCACTTTAGAATCCAATTACACACTTCTTTTTAAGATAACACAACTTGGAATACTTTAAAAAACTGAAGATCGCTATTTCAAATCAATCCAGTTTAAAGCCACAACTATTATTCCTTTTATTTTAAAACAATTTAAAAACACTATTTAAAAAACATTTATCAACATACACATGAAATTTTTATAATGGGGTTTAAATACACCAAAACAACTTGAAAGGAAACATTCATAAAAAAATGCCAACTGGGACATTTATCAGCGGCACATGCAATGTTTATAAAAATAGATTCTAATTAACACTCAAAAAGGTTCCAAAAAAAATTTCATCCCACAAACATATTTAAATTGTTAAATTAGGTTCTATGAGTAACAAACCAGGTGGAAAACTAATGAATTATTTAATTAAAAAAATAGTGTTCATAATTATAATAAAATAACCTCATTTTTCAAAAAACTAGAATTGAACTACTAATTCACATAATAAATAAATTAACCACAAGTTAAAAAATAATACATAGAATATATATAGTGCAAGAACAGTAGGAAATATATGAAACATAAATTCTAAAAGTCAGTGCAATGGGAACTCACCTCAGAACTGTGGCGTGATTAAAAAATGAACTTTCGGAACCATGATGAAATGTCCAACACCCAAAAAACTAAACACTATGGACTAAAAAAACAACAAGATCCTCAATAAGAGTATGAGAAACCCAACAACAGGAAGAATAATTACCGAAGATGGGTCGTAACAGGTGTGTGTGCCGAGAGGGAAGGTCATGGTGTGGGTTGGACTTGCAGGAAAAGGGATCGCTGGCCAGACCGAGGCTGGAAAGGCGTGTGCCGATAGGGGTGGCACCGAAATGGGTAAGAGGATGAAACGTTGGGAGGTGGAGGTGGCTAACAAGGAGGTGCGGTGGCAGGTTTCCTCCATGGGAGGCAGACAAAAGGGCGGTGGCGGGTCGCCAGCTCGCACGAAGTAAAGGGAAGGTGCTAGGAGGGTGGTGACGCACTGGGAGAAGCAAAGATAAGGGGGGTCGCGACTGGTGGTCTGGCGTGCTGGTAAGGAGATGGTGCCGGGATGGAGTAGGATGTTTATGGGGGTACTGAGGTGCGCTTCCAGGGAGGTCGAGGGCCTGAGTGGGGTAGAGGAAGGCATTGGGGCGCGCTGAGACGAATGGAGGATGTGGTATGGGGGGGCTGTGATGGGGAGTGCGATGGGGAGGTGGAGGCTGGAATATTGGCGCACAAAGGGGAGGTTGGAACGGTGCTATAGGGGGAATAGATTCCTGGTAGTGAGGAGGGCGCACCATAGAGGAGTAGGGGTTGCATGCAGCAATGGACATATGGGGGAGAGAAAGGGAGCTGACTGGGAACCCTACAAAAAGTAAAAGCAACCAAAAAAACTAATTAACATTGTTATTAATTAATTATAATAATATAATAAAAAAAATAAATGTAATAATAATAATAATCATCATCATATAGAAATAAAATTATTTATAATTTTTTTTTATTTTTTGATAATATTAAAATAATTATCATTTTTAATAGTAATAAATTATTAGTAACCATTTTGAGAAATAGTGATAATGCTTAATAACAAAAATGATTTATAAATAGTAATAATAACAATAATTCATAATAATAAAATTATTAATTTTAGTTTTCAACTAAAATAAAAATTTCAAAATTACAAATAATCAATGGTAGTAAAAATTTATTTAATTACAAAAAAACTACTCGGTTTAATATTTCTTAGATGGACAAGATGTGCGGTTACCCGGGCAGAGCCATGTGGGGTTCCCAAAACATGCTCTACTCATGTGCACTATGAAGTTAACTTAAAAAGAGAACTTTTTAACATGACCTCAAAAATTTTGTCTGGAACTCAACCCAACCCCCATTAAAATTTATTTAAAGGCATTAAAATAATAAAATAAATTAATCCCATAGGTCGGGGTGTGACAATTCTCCCCACCATAATGCTTTCCATCCCTAGAAATCCACAACAAGATCCAGCCAATCAATCAACACCTAAGGATTCCACACAAACAGGATCCATCCTCTTAACCCAAGGACATTCCATTGACCACCAATGGGGCTCAACCACATTGCCCAAAATAGTCATGGGCCGAGGGGAGGCCTGAACGGACTCCCCATGTAACATCCCAGGTAAATAAAGAATAAAGAATTTTCATATTTATTAATATTTACGAATTAAATATTAATTTTATTTTAAAGAGGTTGCTATGTTCGATAGCGTACCCGATACGCAACGATGAGTTTCTTTGAAAACTTACGTTGCACACAAGTAATAAAATAATATTATTTTAAATGTTAGTTAACGAGTAGCCGTTGTACTGGCAGGAATGGATAGAAATAACTAAAATATGATTATATATGTTTTTAAATGTTTATACATTTACCCAATAAAAGATAAAGGCTTAAAATACGGAAAGAGTTCAATTTTAGGGCATATATACTCTAATTTTCACTAAAGGTTCAATTATCACATTTTAATGGTGAACCGTCATTAAATATAGTTTTGATCACTCTTATACTTTATTTTGCACCAAATATAACTCTTCTTTAGAATCGGAACATCAAAATTTACTTTGTGTAAATTTTTTGTACCTTTCTGGTAAAGTTCATTTTTTATGAATAGTGTAAAATGTTGTATTTTAATTCAAAACCTCTTTTTAATCTAAATTATTTATATGATTAGATTATTATTTTAATTGGTTTTAAAGTGAAATTAGAAAATATTTTTACCAGTTAATCCAATGGTGGTCATTGGAATCAATTTCACTTTGAAATTGGACTTAAACTGGTGTCAATCTTTTGATACTTATTGTTTCACAAAAACACGCTATTTGTCATGACATCGGGAATTAATTATTAAATTAATTAATTTGACTTATATGTTTTTAATTTTGTAAAATGGACTTCATTTTTGAATTCGGAATATCAAATATAGCTTAGGGTGAATTTTTGGTAATTTTCTGGAAAACTTCAATTTTTGATGAATAGTGAAACCACTAAGTGGAAATCAAGCAAACTGATTTTTCAGTTAAATGAAAGTTTAACACTAATGTGTATTGAATTTTGAAAATCCGACATACATGGTTGTCATTAAGAAGTAAAATGTGGTTCAATGAGATTAAAATAATTTTTTGGTGAATAGTAACTTTTTTTCATTAATCGCGATTAGAGGTAATTAGTATAGTTTAAGGTAAAAATGATATTATAAGAATGTGGAAACACCATGACACTTGTCCTACACCTATTGGGTGAGTCATGGCCGACCAAGACAAGCCATGGGCCAACTTGGGGACCCCATGGAGCCACTTTAGTTGGAAAATGACATTAATATATTTTTATTTAATGTTAAAGTGAAAATGACACTAACATAAATTGGTTTACTAAACTAATTTTTGAGTGGGGTTATACAAGTCCCAATTTTGATTATAAATAGTCATTGGAAAGATAAAAAGATTTCCTACATCATAGTATTTTTTTTATAATTTTTAGACATTAAATAAATTAAATTATATATGACATAATAATGATGCAGCGATGACATCATTATTTGACAATTTAAATAAAATGGAAAGATAATGAAAAATCTAAAACCTACACATGTCCAAAACCAATTGGATGAGTGGATTTCGAACCCTTATCACCTTATCCACTAATTATATCAATGTGGAACCTTTTAAAACCGAAACACATTTTCAAATAAAGTAATATTTCTTTACTTTCCAAAAGTGCCCCTCCTCTCCTCTTATAAAAGGCCCCCACCTCTACCCCATTTCACACACTTCTCAAGCCTTTGGCTCGGCCAACCCCTGCCCAATTACTCTCTCCACATCCCTCTCCTCATCCTAGAGGATTCCCTTTGGGCAGAATCCTTTCAAAGGAAGCCTTTAGGCTCAAATCAAAAGGGAGTTACACTTTTAAAGGTAATTCATTCTCTCTTGTTCATTTGTTTTATTTTGCTTCTCCAACTCTCTAAACTCTTTTTATTTACTTCTTTTGTAACAACACCAGTATCTTCAATATAATAGGATGTTGTTATAATATTTATTTGAGCTACACTCTCACACAACTACATCAAATGGTTAAAGAACATACGGTTTCCGTGGATGGAGAAATTCTGCCTCCCGAAACGATGATTGTTCAATAATCATTTAACACCTTAAAGGGTGGCCATTATGATGTCACTATTTTTATATATGATATATAATATGTTTATGTTTTCTTTAAGCTTCTGTATTTTTCATTTTTGGAATACCTTTATGGTTTCCATTATGGGTAAACACGATATCTTCATTTAAGGAAGTGCGGACTACCGCCCCCTAAAAGTGATGTGATTCGTTAATGCCATATGTGGGACGTGTAAAGGATGGATTTAAAGTTATTATATATGATGTTATACTGTAATTATAATATACCTCTATATCATTATTATTTCTTTCCATTAAAGTATGAGATAGAAATGAAAGTAGCGTTCATGCGTACGTACGGCTTACCGTCTCCATGAACGGTGCATTTCATTTCTTATCCCCAAATGTAATGTACTATTAAAATTACATGTATATAATGTATATATATAATTAATGATATATCTAAATGATGAATATAATTCTGGAATTCAAATATACATACCTCTCATTTAGTTTTAATTCCACTAATATGAGAAAGAAATGAAAGTAGCGTTCATGCGTACGTACGGCTTACCGTCTCCATGAACGGTGCATTTCATTTCTTATCCCCAAATGTAATGTACTATTAAAATTACATGTATATAATGTATATATATAATTAATGATATATCTAAATGATGAATATAATTCTGGAATTAAAATATACGTACCTCTCATTTAGTTTGAATTCCACTAATATGACAAAGAAATGAAAGTAGCGTTCATGCGTACGTACGACTTACCGTCTCCATGAACGGTGCATTTCATTTCTTACCTCTAAATGATTATGTAATATTATAAATACATGTATATTCTGGATATATATGATATATATCTAAATCAGGAATTTCATTCTGGATATAAAGAACCTTTGACCACACGAACAACATGTAATTGTAAGAAGTCCACTTTCGACTTAAGAACCAGATATTGACAAAACAAACATTATTAACATAAATGGTTACATAATGTTTATAACATGGCAATAAGTGATATAAAAGGAATAATGAAATTTAAAAAGGTTCTTAATCAAGTATAAATTAACTCATGTTTATTATTTCTGAGATTAAAGAACGGTCGGGTCAAGTCGGACCCAAGGTAAGGGACTTCGTCTCAATCTCCTTTCATTGAGGCATATTTCGTTTTATACACAACTTTCTTTTATACGGTGTATAAACTCCTTTTACTTTTACTTTTATACAAAAGGAATCTTTTTATACGAAGCGTTTTACTAAACGACAAAAAGGAATGTTTTTTTTAACGTACGCGGTGACAACGAACTTTTCCGCCGCCGCGAGTATTATTTGATCTTTGGCTTTCTCAACAAGCCGAAATGTTTTCAGAATAAAATAAATACCATATACTCTTTTATGTATTTTGGTATTGAAAATGGTTTTGAAAAAGGATTCTATTATGTCAATATATTTATGATATATTGTGATTGAAATGTGGAAATGTTATCATTCCTTTATATTGGTTTTATGTTTTATGATTTTATATTGGTACTTGGACATTTTAACGGGTGGTTACGTTATAAACCATATGACGGGTGGTGCTGTGAATACCAGGACGGGTGGTTACGTTATAACCTCCAATGCATTGGGTATGGAAGTCGGCCGTATGGCTATTCCATTAAGTATGTATGAAAATTGGTCGTATGGCTATTCCATTAAGTGATATGTGTGGAAGTCGACCGTATGGTTATTCCACTTAAGTATGTTTATGTCCCAAGTTACCTTTATATATGTTATGTGTTCTTTATATGGGTTTTATGGTAAAACTTTGGTTACAAAAAGGTAAGTAATGATACTTTATTCAGTGAAAAGTTTTTACTACTTCATGAAGGTGAAGGTGTTACTTTGATAGAGTATACATGGTTTACTTGATTTTGAAAAACTAACAGTTTTCATTCTTTGTGTATCCCTTACTGAGCTTTTTATGCTCACCCCAAGTTTTTTTGAAATGTTTTTCATAGGACTTAATGTGGAATAAGGTCAAGGATGAGATCAATGGAATGTCATGCTATATAAAACATGGAACTAGACATGTTTCTTTCAAGAGTTTTTTATTATTATGGAAACTTAGTATAAGTGACTACTTTGTAATCTTCTGAGATGTAACAGTTATGTTCTAATTCTCTAAAACTCTAAACCTGAAAAGATCCTCAATGTGAATTATTCATTTAATTCAATATTAAGTAAGGTTTAAGGCTGGGGCCTTATAGTTTGTATCAGAGGGAGGTTTAGACAACTTTAGGAGTTAGAAAGGTGTTAAATTATAATATGATTGAAATGATATAGAATTTACGGATTACCATGTTGCTTCGCCTAAGATATTTCTGTGTTCAGGATGGTTTTCCGTAGAGGAAACAAATAAGCTATGTTGGGACGACATCAGGAGTAAGATAACCTTCCAAATCAGCAACCTGAGATGGTCGGAATCGGAACTGAACAGTTTTTTGCAGTGATGGCACAGTTGACTCAAGCTATAAATGGTGGTGGTATCCATGCACAAGATCAGCCAGATCAACCGCAGAGGAACATGTCAGTGGTGGAACATTTCATGAGGCAACATCCCCCATCATTCAGAGGATCATCTGACCTTGTGCAAGCTGAAGGGTGTATTAAAGCACTGGAGAAGATTTTTGATGTCATGGGGTGTTCAGAACATCAAAAGGTTAGTCTTGCTGTTTACCGTTTTGAAGGTGAAGCTGATCAGTGGTGGTCGATGGTGAAAAATATAAGGGATAGTGATGAGATTGAGGATCATCACTGGGACGAATTCAAATGTATGTTTCTTGAGAAATATTTTCCTAAGGTGGTTCGTCTTAGGATGGAAAAACAGTTCCTAGAATTGAGGCAGGAGGATGATTCAGTGGCTGCTTATGAAGAAAAGTTCACTCGATTGGCAAGGTATGCTTCAAACTTCATACGAGATCTTGATAGTAAAATAAACCATTTTTACTCAGGGTTAAAGTCAACGTATCGAAGGGCTTTAGCTTCTCGTGAGTTCAAAAGTTATGAAAAACTTGTTCGATGTGCGGAGAAGGTGGAAATGGAGTTTGCCGATGATCAGGTGTTCTATGAAAAACAACAGAATAAGAGGTCTAGTTGGCAGGCAAAAGGGAAGAATTCATCAAAGAAGCAAGAAGGTAAGAAAACCAAATATCCATCCTGTGAGAAGTGTGGTAAAATGCATCCTGGAGAATGTTTATCCAAGTCTGGTAAGTGCTTTAGGTGTGGTAAGTCTGGTCATGTTGCTCGTAACTGTAAGGAAGATGATCAAGCAGGAAATGAAAAGCCAACGGTAAGATGTTTTAAGTGTAATGAAATGGGTCATTATGCAAATGAGTGTCCAACGAAGAACTCAACTGGGGGAATGCAGCCAGACTACAAGCAGAAAGGGGTGGTGAAATCCTTTGCAACAACTTCAGCAGATGTTGGGCCATCGAATGAAGTGGTATCAGCTCCAGGGAGCTCAGTATTTTTCGAAGATTGACTTGAGGTCGGGGTACCATCAGTTGAAAGTAAAAGAAGCAGATGTTCTGAAAACTGCGTTCCGTACTAGATATGGCCATTGTGAATTTGTAGTTATTCCTTTTGGGTTGACCAATGCACCTGCTGTATTCATGGACCTTATGAATAAAATTTTCCATGAGTTCTTGGATAAGTTTGTGTTTGTGTTTTGAGGTTTGTGAAGAGGTTATGTGTGCCTTGTGATTCACAGTTGAATAATGAGTTGTTATGTGAGGCTCATAGTTCCCTGTTTTCAGTTCATCCTGGCAGTACTAAGATGTACAGAGATCTGCGGGAGTATTACTGGTGGGATGGAATGAAAAGAGACATTGCTGATTTTACTGTGAAGTGTTTGACATGTCAACAGGTTAAAGCAGAGCGGCAGGGATGCTTCAGCCTTTACCAGTGCCAGAATGGAAATGGGAGAATATATCCATGGACTTTGTTGTTGGATTACCGAAGACATCTCGAGGTAATAATGCAATCTGGGTTATTGTTGATCGTTTGACCAAATCTGCTCATTTCCTTGCTATACGAGATACTTTCTCTCTTGATCAACTTTCCCGTTTGTATCTTAAAGAGACAGTCAGGTTACATGGAGTTCCTCTCTCCATGGTATCAGATCGTGATCCCAGGTTTACTTCTAACTTTTGGAAAGGCCTTCAAAAGTCGTTGGGTACTGAATTAAATTTTAGTACAGCTTTTCATCCTCAATCAGATGGGCAGTCAGAACAAACAATTCAGACCTTGGAGGATATGCTACGAGCTTGTTCGATGGATTATCAGGGAAGTTGGGACCAAAATTTTTCTTTGGTTGAGTTTTCTTATAATAAAAGTTTTCATTCCAGTATACAGATGGCACCATTTGAGGCATTATATGGGAAGTGGTGTCGAACTCCAGCATTTTGGAATGAAGTGGGTGAAAGGAAGCTGATGGGACCAAAATTGGAAGAAGAGATGGCAGAAAAAGATCAGTTGATTCAGAAGCACAAGAGAACAGCTCAGAGCAGGCATAAGAGTTATGCGGATAACCGGAGGAAGGATCTATCTTTCGAGGTAGGTGGTCATGTTTTTCTCAAGGTTTCTCATTGGAAAAGTGTGATGAGATTTGTTAAGAAAGGAAAACTGAGTCCAAGGTTTATTGGACCATATGAAATTCTGGAGAGAGTTGGATCAGTTGCATACTGAGTGGCTTTACCTCCGAGTTTATCTCAGGTACACAATGTTTTTCACGTTTCGATGTTGAGAAAGTATATGCCAGATCCATCTCATATTTTGAGTCCAGATGTAGTTTAGCTGGAAGAGAACCTATCTTATGAGGAACAACCGGTCCAGATTCTTGACCACAGGGAGCAAGTGTTACGGAATAAGGTGATTCATCAGGTAAAGGTTTTGTGGGAAAACCATGTGATTTAAGAGGCAACGTGGGAATCTGAAAATGCTATGAGGGATAAATACCCCCACTTATTTTGATAAGTGAATAAAATTGCGAGGACGCAATTCCCAAAAGGGGGGAAGGATGTAACATCCTAGGTAAATAAAGAATAAATAATTTTCATATTTATTAATATTTACGAATTAAATATTAATTTTATTTGAAAGGGGTTGCTATGTTCGATAGCGTACCCGATACGCAACGATGAGTTTCTTTGAAAACTTACGTTGCACACAAGTAATAAAATAATATTATTTTAAATGTTAGTTAACGAGTAGCCGTTGTACTGGCGGGAATGGATAGAAATAACTAAAATATGATTATATATGTTTTTAAATGTTTATACGTTTACCCAATAAAAGATAATGGCTTAAAATACGGAAAGAGTTCAATTTTAGGGCATATATACTCTAATTTTCACTAAAGGTTCACTTATCACCTTTTAATGGTGAACCGTCATTAAATATAGTTTTGATCACTCTTATACTTTATTTTGGACAAAATATAACTCTTCTTTAGAATCGGGACATCAAAATTTACTTTGTGTAAATTTTTGGTACCTTTCTGATAAAGTTCATTTTTTATGAATAGTGTAAAATGTTGTATTTTAATTCAAAACCTCTTTTTAATCTAAATTATTTATATGATTAGATTATTATTTTAATTTGTTTTAAAGTGAAATTAGAAAATATTTTTACCATTTAATCCAATGGTGGTCATTGGAATCAATTTCACTTTGAAATTGGACTTAAACTGGTGTCAATCTTTTGATACTTATTGTTTCACAAAAACACGCTATTTGTCATGACATCGGGAATTAATTATTAAATTAATTAATTTGACTTATATGTTTTTAATTTTGTAAAATGGACTTCATTTTTGAATTCGGAATATCAAATATAGCTTAGGGTGAATTTTTGGTAATTTTCTGGAAAACTTCAATTTTTGATGAATAGTGAAACCACTAAGTGGAAATCAAGCAAACTGATTTTTCAGTTAAATGAATGTTTACCACTAATGTGTATTGAATTTTGAAAATCTGACATACATGGTTGTCATTAAGAAGTAAAATGTGGTTCAATGAGATTAAAATAATTTTTTGGTGAATAGTAACTTTTTTTCATTAATCGCGATTAGAGGTAATTAGTGTAGTTTAAGGTAAAAATGATATTATAAGAATGTGGAAACACCATGACACTTGTCTTAAACCTATTGGGTGAGTCATGGCCGACCAAGACAAGACATGGGCCAACTTGGGGACCCCATGGAGCCACTTATTTGGAAAATGACATTAATATATGTTTATTTAATGTTAAAGTGAAAATGACACTAACATAAATGGTTTTACTAAAATAATTTTTGAGTGGGGTTATACAAGTCAAAATATTGATTATAAATAGTCATTGGAAAGATAAAAAGATTTACTACATCATAGTATTTTTTTATAATTTTTAGACATTAAATAAAGTAAATTATATATGACATAATAATGATGCAGTGATGACATCATTATTTGAAAATTTAAATAAAATGGAAAGATAATGAAAAATCTAAAACCTACACATGTACAAAACCAATTGGATGAGTGGATTTCGAACCCTTATCACCGTATCCACGAATTATATCAATGTGGGACCTTTTAAAACCGAAACACATTTTCAAATAAAGTAATATTTCTTTACTTTAAGAAAGTGCCCCTCCTCTCCTCTTATAAAAGGCCCCCACCTCTACCCCATTTCACACACTTCTCAAGCCTTTGGCTCGGCCAACCCCTGCCCAATTACTCTCTCCACATCCCTCTCCTCATCCTAGAGGATTCCCTTTGGGAATAATCCTTTCAAAGGAAGCCTTTAGGCTCAAATCAAAAGGGAGTTACACTTTTAAAGGTAATTCATTCTCTCTTGTTCATTTGTTTTATTTTGCTTCTCCAACCCTCTAAACTCTTTTTATTTACTTCTTTTGTAACAAAACCAGTATATTCAATATACTATGATGTTGTTATAATATTTATTTGAGCTACACTCTCACACAACTATATCAAATGGTTAAAGAACATACGGTTTCCGTGGATGGCGAAATTCTGCCTCCCGAAACGATGATTGTTCAATACTCATTTAACACCTTCAAGGGTGGCCATTATGATGTCACTATTTTTATATATGATATATAATATGTTTATGTTTTCTTTAAGCTTCTGTATTTTTTATTTTTGGCATACCTTTATGGTTTCCATTATGGATAAACACGATATCTTCATTTAAGGAAGTGCGGACTACCGCCCCCTAAAAGTGATGTGATTCGTTAATGCCATATGTGGGACGTGTAAAGGATGGATTTAAAGTTATTATATATGATGTCATACTGTAATTATAATATACCTCTATATCATTATTATTTCTATCCATTAAAGTATGAGATAGAAATGAAAGTAGCGTTCATGCGTACGTACGGCTTACCGTCTCCATGAACGGTGCATTTAATTTCTTATCCCCAAATGTAATGTACTATTAAACTTACATGTATATAATGTATATATATAATTAATGATATATCTAAATGATGAATATAATTCTGGAATTAAAATATACATAAATCTCATTTAGTTTTAATTCCACTAATATGACAAAGAAATGAAAGTAGCGTTCATGCGTACGTACGGCTTACCGTCTCCATGAACGGTGCATTTCATTTCTTATCCACAAATGTAATTTACTATTAAAATTACATGTATATAATGTATATATATAATTAATGATATATCTAAATGATGAATATAATTCTGGAATTAAAATATGCATACCTCTCATTTAGTTTGAATTCCACTAATATGACAAAGAAATGAAAGTAGCGTTCATGCGTACGTACGGCTTACCGTCTCCATGAACGGTGCATTTCATTTCTTACCTCTAAATGATTATGTAATATTATAAATACATGTATATGCTGGATATATATGATATATATCTAAATCAGGAATTTCATTCTGGATATAAAGAACCTTTGACCACACGAACAACATGTAATTGTAAGAAGTCCACTTTCGACTTAAGAACCAAATATTGACAAACCAAACATTATTAACTTAAATGGTTAAATAATGTTTATAACATGGCAATAAGTGATATAAAAGGAATAATGAAATTTAAAAAGGTTCTTAATCAAGTATAATTTAACTCATGTTTATTATTCAAGAGATTAAAGAACGGTCGGGTCAAGTCGGACCCAAGGTAAGGGACTTCGTCTCAATCTCCTTTCATTGAGGCATATTTCGTTTTATACACAACTTTCTTTTATACAGTGTATAAACTCCTTTGACTTTTACTTTTATAAAAAAGGAATCTTTTTATACGAAGCGTTTTACTAAACGACAAAAAGGAATGTTTTTTTGACGTACGCGGTGACAACGACCTTTTCCGCCGCCGCGAGTATTATTTGATCTTTGGATTTCTCAACAAGTTGTAATGTTTTCAGAATAAAATAAATACCATATACTCTTTTATGTATTTTGGTATTGAAAATGGTTTTGAAAAATGATTCTATTATGTCAATATATTTATGATATATTGTGATTGGAATGTGGAAATGTTATCATTCCTTTATATTGGTTTTATGTTTTATGATTTTATATTGGTACTTGGACATTTTAACGGGTGGTTACATTATAAACCATATGACGGGTGGTGCCGTGAATACCAGGACGGGTGGTTACGTTATAACCTCCAATGCATTGGGTATGGAAGTCGGCCGTATGGCTATTCCATTAAGTCTGTATGGAAATTGGTCGTATGGATATTCCATTAAGTGATATGTGTGGAAGTCGACCGTATGGTTATTCCACTTAAGTATGTTTATGTCCCATGTTACCTTTATATATGTTATGTGTTCTTTATATGGGTTTTATGGTAATACTTTGGTTACAAAAAGGTAAGTAATGATACTTTATTCAGTGAAAAGTTTTTTCTACTTCATGAAGGTGAAGGTATTACTTTGATAGAGTATACATGGTTTACTTGATTTTGAAAAACTAACAGTTTTCATTCTTTGTGTATCCCTTACTGAGCTTTTTATGCTCACCCCAAGTTTTTTTGAAATGTTTTTCACATGACTTAATGTGGAATAAGGTCAAGGATGAGATCAAGGGAATGTCATGCTATATAAAACATGGAACTAGACATGATTATTTCAAGAGTTTTTTATTATTATGGAAACTTAGTATAAGTGACTACTTTGTAATCTTTTGAGATGTAACAGTTATGTTCTAATTCTCAAAAACTCTAAACCTGAAAAGATCCTCAATGTGAATTATTCATTTAATTCAATATTAAGTAAGGTTTAAGGCTGGGGCCTTATACCCCACCATAAGAACTCAACTAGAATTTGATAACGACTTAAGAGAAAACCCAAAGAAATGGTGGGTCTCCCCACCATAAAGATCCATTCTATACACATCCAAACAAAAATCCAACTTAGACCTGAATTGGGCCTCACTCAAGCTAAAAGAAGAACAAAAGGAACATTTAATCCACTCACTCCCATCCGAATGGGATAAGAGATGAACCAAAAACTCTGCACAAACCAAAAACCCTCACCCAATGGGAAGGGATGGATGTCCCAAGGATTGGATCAATGAAACTACGACAGAAAATTACTCATGACTCACCACTTCGGGATAGACACAAACTAAATCCATGCCTAATTAATAGGGGTGGTCCAATCAAGGAAACAGACCAGTAACTCACATCCAAAAGGGCACAATTACTGGAAGTATGGGAGGGGTAAGTACATCAGTCTTTTTGTGATGAGATAAAGTTTACAACGGTGGAGAAACCACAATAGAAACCCTAAAACTGCCTCTCTATGACTATAGAGGAGCAACCAAAACCAGATCCCATAAAATTCCCCTCGGGTTCCTAACTACGCACTGACTTCAATCTGAAGCCTTTTGGCTAGATATTTGATGGATGAAGTGTCGCCTGCCTCATAGTTATCTTTTAATAATCCCAATGAGAAACAAATGTCTTTTTATTTGACAAATGAAAGGATATAATTTTGAAATAAGAACCACACTTTTACTGAAAACTGGAGTTTATCAAAAGACCCACAACATTCCCACATATTTATAAACCCAAAACAATATCAGTACAACTATCATGACAAAATATCCCTTACACTGAAAGGAAATATACAAAAGAAAGTTTAAAAAACCCTATAGAACATAACTTCTGAGAACTTCTTCTATGACTCTTTCTAGATACACCCTGAAATAATTTCCGCAAGTGACACTTGAATCCACACGCATGGGAGGGCTTTGGAGAATTTTCACAAGATGACTTTTTGTGACCTAACTTGCCACACTGATAACACATGAGGATATCTCACTCTGGAGAGGTTGATGAAAGATCCCTAGGCCTTTTGATTCCACGAATTTCTCCATCTACTTTCAATGAATTCCTCATCTTCTTTCTAGAATCTTCACCACTACTCCCAGGAATTGGAGGAGGGAGGGCTACTTCGAGCACTCTCAACATCACAGCTTCGACATGAAAATATTTTCTTTCCACATAGAAAAATGAATATAGGTTGGACTTTGACACCTTCAACTATAGATTGGGGTGATGACCCGCCTTGAAACATCGAACCTTCATAGAGTCATCTGTATCATACCTAAATCACAAGGGACTAGCTCTATGAATCACTAGAAATTATCCAACACTAATCGATCACCCTGCTCTAGACAACACATTTACATCCCCTTTATCACCCTTTCTTTCTCAGAGAAATATTGACGAATTAACAAATCCATGAAATACTCACATGTAAGCTCTAGACAAGGCTTGTTTAGATACATAGACATCCACCACCTCCACGGTGAACCTTAAGGCATGATGGATGCAATCTTGACCATCAATGACTTGGGAAACTAAAACAGGTTAAAGTATATTTCAATCTTATGCATCCACTCCTCTGCTACGGAAGGGTCTAGTTGACCATAAAAGATAGGTGGATCTTGCATTTAAAACTCAAGCATAAAATCCTTGGGTTGATCAACCACACTATGATCACCCATCAAATCATCAAGGGGACAACCACTGGAATAGAAAATTTAGGAACCTAATCAAAGGAAAATTCAATAAATAAAATCCTCAAGATCAAGCACCGTATATGTGAAAAGATATAAACACAAGAAAAAAATCTATCATAACATCAAAACATTCCTTTGGAAAACCACTTTAATTAATAACAATCTTGGTGGGTCAAACCCTCGCCATTTGATTTATTAAGAATGTCACCCACATACATGTTTATGTGCCACCCTAAGAATACATATACCATACCAGATATCCATATATATTCCAACATACCACTATGAATGTGAGAACCCATAGTAACACCATGGCTAAAACGAAACAACTTCATTTCCCAAAGACAAATCATTCATCCCATTTCTTTTAAAACGATCCACATATTAAACATGACATTCCAAAAAACCATTTTTCAAAACCAATTTTTTTTAGTCAAACCACTTTTAGAAGTCATAAGAGACCCAAAAAAACTCAAACAAAGAACTAGTGCCGGTGGGTGACTGAACATTATGGTTGACATCCATATACCAACCACGCCACCGACACAGAGAGACTTTTAGAACCATGCCCCTAGATCCACATGGGCTTCCAGGCTGTGCAGACTCATGAGGACTATTATTCCAACTCCCTTTTTGTATCACAATCACAAAACATACCCTAAAACCCAAACTAACTAATTATACCAAACTTCTCACAAAAGATGGAGGATCAGAATGAGAAAGAGTTCACAACGCTCTTCCCGCACCTACACCTCGAGTCCTGAAAAAACGTACCCTATCTTCCATGACATCCCAGATAACCAAGGGTTATCTGAAAATTGAGGTCCTCTTAGATCCAACCTCCTCTAATACTATTTCTTCACGAACCAACCCGGGTCGACCCTGAACAAGTCCCCCAAGCTGATCCACGGTAAGGCCCGAGAGGCATTCGTGATCATCCTGGGCTGGCGAGAAGCACCGAGGTATTGATAGAGGCCATGGGAATGATTTATCCCAATAAAATTAAGTAAAAGAATAATAAATAATAAAGGGAAGCTCATAATAAATAAACTAAATAAAATGAAAAAATAGGAAGTGATGGGAATAAAAACTAACCGAATGGGATATAACTATCTCTGTGTGACCCCACGTGTCACTCCCCGACTCAGAAATCAAGCATCACCCAAGCAGAGTGCACCCAAGATGGAAAATTATCAACAAATAAAAACACAAAAAAACTATAGGTATGAGTATTAAAACTCATACCATTAAAATGGTGTATTTTTAATAACTATCAAATGTTTGACACTTGTTTATGTCCAATTTCAAAGTGAAATTTCATACAATGTCTATCGTTGGATTAAATGGTAAAAATATAATCTATTTATACTTTTATACCATTAAAATGTATAATTTAACAATATAAATTATTTTGATTAAAAAACTTGTTTTCAGTTAAAATATAGTATTTTTCACTATTCACCCAAATATGAAAGTTATCAGAAAAACACCAAAAATTTATTGAAACTAAATTTTTATGTCCCTATTATAAAAAATAAGTTTATTTTGTCAAATTTAATATATAAAATTTTCAAATATTGGATTTAAAAAGGCTTCTCCATTAAAAGGCGGTAAAATTTCATCTTTTGAAAAATACTTCTTTTATATGAAAAAATGTATTTGTTATTACAAGATGTCTAAGAAATTCATAATATGGATTATAAAATTATAATTATTATATAATTTTTAAAATTCAGTTAATACTATTCATAACCGCTTTTGAACAGGTTGTTTGGTAAGTCATGGTGCGCTAGAACTCGGTGTTGCGTGTAGTAAAAGTTATTGAATTACTTTGAAGAAATAACGCACTATGAAATCTAGGGGTGTTACATATATGGTGGAGTATATGTCCAATGTAAATAACCAAGATTTGGTAAAGAGACATGGAATACTAGTTTCAAACATCTCAAGATTAGATCCTATGTTCACCTATCATTTCTGGAAATACTTACAGAAATTCCTTGGCACTCAGTTGACTATGAGTATGTAATATCATCCTCATACATATGGGAAATGCAAAAGAAGGATATATAAATTGGAAGACTTGTTTTAGGATTGATAATTTTTTTTTCATCAGTGGAAGAGAATATACCCCTAGTGGAGTTATTATATAATAATAACTATCATTCCTCAATACATATGGCTCTATTTGAAGTGTTGTATGGGAATACTTTTCATTATCCACTTTGTTGGGTGGAAACATGTGAGGCTTCACTAGTTGGGTTGAGTATTGTTGAAGAAACAATAAAGAAGATTCTATTTATTAGGAAATGGATGGGGATGGCTTAGATTCATATGAAATAATATATGGATAAATGTTATTGACCATTGTCCTTTGTGGTAAGTGATAGTGTGTTCTTAAGGATCTCCCCAAGGATTAGACATCATCATTTTGGGAAGAAGGGAAAGTTATATCCACGATAAATAAACCCTTTTGAAATACTGGAATGGATTAGAGAGGTATAATATCAGTTGGCATTTCCACCATGGTTCTGTTTGGTGCATAATGTGTTCTACATATCTTAGTTGAAAAAGTAGAAACCTAATCGTAACCATGTGACCATATTGGATCACATTGACGTAGATACAAAAGTATTGTATGTACTTATACCCATGAATATTTTTCATAGGTAGGATTATTTATTTCAAGAAAAACCATCATTCTCATGCGGGTTTTATGGAAATGTGATTAGATTCCGGAAGAGACTTGCGAAGGAGAGAAGGAAATGAAAGAACAATACTGTATTAAACTCTTTCGAAGAAAGGATAATATTCTACATTTCAAGGATGAAAGGACCAATGGTGGGGAGAATTTAGTATACCCTATTTCTTATATATAACACTTATATTGTGATTTATATGTATATTATGTTTAAAGGTGGAGGTTGGGAGAGTTTGGGGATCTTTTAATAATTTTTTGGGGCTAAAGGGAAGGCGCACCAGATGCACACTGTTTATCTAAACCATAAAGAGATCTTATGAGAAACTGTGTGTAGTAGTAGGTTTTAGGTAGTAGCTTCGGAATGGTTGGCCAAAAGATTGGGTGACCATGTGAGATGTTCGTGTCAGGTTGTTCATGAGGAAGTAGCTAATGCATGATATGCGCACAATTTGTCTAACCATGAGACTAAACCGCATAGGGGATAAAAACCACCTCCTTAAAAATTATATATAGGTAGTCTATGCCTTTATTCCACATGTTTTTTCCCAAAATGACACTGACTCTTGATTTTTATTCTTCTATGGACAAAGAAGTCTCTCACAGTGATCTGTAGGCAATATAAAGGCTTCCCCTAGTGATTCAAAGCCGTATTCTTAAGGTATGTCATCATTCTTCACAGTTCTTGTCATGTTTTCTTAGGTATACACAGATTTACTTATCATATATTCTCAAATTATCATATCTACACCTGATATGGTTAGATATAATATTTTGGATGCCACATATGTTGAGATTTTGTCTTGTTGTTGTTAGGGGAAGAGATCTAAGGGAGATTTTTTTTTATTTTTAACTTTTTGTTAATACTGTTGATGTTGGTGGCTTCACCCACGACTCCTCTTAGTTGATCTAAATGGAATTATTTCAAATATATTTCATAGTGTAGATTTGATTGAGAATTGGCTACATTATTATTCATTGAAACCATTTTTATTGAGGGCTATGGAAATTTAGAAAATTTGTGCCTGTGAATAAAGTATTTTATTCTAGATTGTAAAATGAGGTTTTGAAATGGGATTTGTATAGAATTAGGAAAAAATTATTGGATTAAAGGTTTTTTCAATGAATGGAATGGTATTATTAAAAAGAAATTATTTTTTGGAATTGGATGGTTTAATGGTTTTTAATAAAAAATGGTTTTATTGAAATGGTTTGACTTGGTTTATTTAAATGGTGTTGGAATATATGGGTTGTGTGAGTTCATGATCGATGTGACCTTTAGTAATGGATGTGTACCTATGAGAAACAATGGGTGTGTCCCTAGATTGGGGGTGTTTTTCAGTGAGACACAAGGTGATTGGATGAGAGACTGCTCATGAGTATGGAATTTTCAAACGATGCATGCATGGGTGTGTGTGTTGGGAACCATGGGAGAATTACGACAAAATGGTATTGATAAATGGTTTTAAACCCCTTTTTGGTTGTTTTTCTTGAAATGTGACATTTTTTAAATTGGTATAAATATAACTTGTTTTCATTATGTTACAAATAGGGTTGTAACTTCTTTATATTGTTATTTAAACTATTTGAAAAATTATTGTATATAAGTGGTTTTATGAAAATGTTTCTAACTTTATTATCCTAGTGTTGAGAGTAGGGAATACATTGGGGAAATCCTACTAAGTTTTATACTCAACCCGGCTTTGGATATTTGGTTCTTAATAAGATGATATCATTTGGGACATGGTAAAAGGTAATGTATAAAATGTATTTTTCACCAACTTTTGATATTTGTGTTGTTTTTTTATTGGATAATGGAGCTTGTAGATCATGGAGTCTTGTTGTCATCTGGATTTTATTAGTTTTCCTTTAGCTATTTACATTTAGAGTTTTTTTGTCTTATGTAGTAGTATACATGGGTGTGGTATGGATATAAATGAAGTGATTGAGTTTCTTTTTATTTATTCATGAATTATATTGTGAGTTTTTTGCTATGGTTAGCTGGGTTAATGGTTTGGTTATTAAAGGGTTAATGTTCCCCCCCATTCAATTTAAACCCTTAGAAATTTATTACAACCCTTTGGCATCATGGGGATGTATCTTAAAGACCTGTAGCATCTCACTAACCTCTTAATAATATGATATGGTGTGGGAAATAAGAAACCAATTTTAAATATAATTTATCACTATAATATAATTATTTGAAAATAAAATTTTTAATTAAAATTTTTAATTTGAAATATTCATCAAAAAAAGATAATTTTTAGAAAAAAACCATAATATTTACCCTAGAAAATTTTTTCATTCCTCATTCAAAAAAATATTATTTTTTCAAATATAAATTATAAGAGTGTAAAAATTTAGTTCTAAAACAATTCTTCCATGAAATTGCGAAAAGGAAGCCTTTTAGAAAAGTACATCTTTTTATGCTAGAAATTTATTTTTTCTTATATGATATATATAAAACATATTTTTTGAATTAAAAAAAATTACAAATAAAATAAAACAAATCAATTACATTAATATCATTAAATAATAGTGACCAATTTAATATATTAATTTGAGATGAATTCCTATGGAAACAATTTTTTTTATATTAACACATTTGTTATTTTCAATTGGTTGCTATCTTCATTTATAATTAATTGGTAACTTAATAATTAGTTTTATTAAAATGTGTAAATGATGATTTTATTATTAACTTAATCCTATTAAATCCCTCCACTCTAATGGATTCATGATTACTATCATAGTAAATAGTATATTGTTTTTGGAAAACTCAATCATTCATGTAATACAAGTTATTGAAGGAAATTGTTGTTGTGTGTTACACAAGGAGAACTTTGTCTTGATTATACCGAAATCTAGACTCTATGATGCATGTAACAAAATATTATGTATATATCAATAATTACAAGGTGTATTGTGCAACACAATCCTTCAATTAGGATTAATTTATTTGAAAATAATAATTCATAAAAACTCAATGTGTTACAAGAGACATTTACAATTGAATATTAATTTTTATTAATTTCATATTTAGAGAAATTCCATATGTTCCCCTTAACTCCCTTATAAAAGAGAAACTCTTATTCTCCTTCTCACTTCAAAACTAATTTGTATCATCAAATATATTCCAAAATATTCTTCTATAATCCATCCCCTTATTCATGAGTTATTTTCTTAGGAAAAAAACCAACCTTAGTTCTCTTAAGGTTATAAAATTGGTTATTGTCCCAAGAAGAGGTATCATTTTTAATCAAGAGTTTCGATATTATTTCCTGTTACCCCTCCTTCAAATATTCTTCAACTATGATAAAATAATAAAACCATTATCCTAAATATACTAATATTTTATTATGTTAACTTAATAACCTATATAAATATCCTCTTACATCAAATGGGAAACAAAACAATAATTCGTGTGTACGAAGGACTATCACCTCACAAAATGACATATTTGATTCCATCATTGTCTCTCAATAAATTATATAATGAAGGATTTAATGTTAATATATGATATTCATGACATATTTATGATTTTAATAAGATAAAATATCATTTAACTTCTTACCATTACATACACTAAGAACAAATAATGTCATTCATTAATATGTGTGGAGTACCACCTCTACTAAATAATGTGATTCATTTTTTATCACCACAAGACATGAATAATATTTATATCAGTATATTGAAAATAGTAAAATAATTTATATGATAAAATTATAATCCTATAAAGATAAAATAATAATTACCTTATTTCCAATATGATCATTGAAAAAATAAAACATTATGCATGCATATGTATGGCATACCATCCCCATGATTGTAATGTAGTTCATTTTTCATATCCATAATTAATGGTTGGTCTTAAAATGACAATTTATGTATAAAAATTATAAATTCCTAATTATTAATATTATGTATATGATGGAATAATTACCACTTTTCCCAATGTCAACCTACCTATGTCATTTTGGACTTATGTACCAAATATCACTATAATGAAGGGCATTGATATAGATGATTAATTAATTTTTATGACATGGTAATATATTCCATAAAATTAATAATGAAAATTAAATAGGTTTTTATGAATTTAAATATTCAACCAATGTTTATTATTTAGGAGGCGGAAGAACATATGTGATGATTTATACTCAAAGTTAGGGATTTCATTTCACATTCATTTTTTTGGGACACATGATTTATAGACTACATTTTTCTACTTTGTGGTGTATATACATTAAAAGAAATTATTTTATGATTAGTATCATTAAAATTATTGCAAACACATATCCATATAAATTTATTTCATTCATGGGGCTTATGAATCAAAAGTAACCCATGTGGAAAGGGTTCTTTCACAATCCTATCAATATTCACGATTTTTATGTTTATGTATCCACTATAGTATATTTACCTTCCATATTTATGAGTAATAAAAATAATAATAATTAACCAATCTACTAGGATTTTTATAGTCATTTTTACCAGTGAAATAATTTTTACAACACGTTTTTAATGGAATCTTATTAACTTTTTTTCCAAATGAGGTACTTTGTGACATTCCCAACAAATATATGGAATGAATTATTTTTAACTAATATAGGAGGATTGTATTCTCTCACCATTATGATATGTAAATTACATGAGGAATACATTAAAATTTCACATGTTTATTTTTAAATATTTTATTCATTTATTAGTGCATATATTTTTAAAAATAGAAGTTTTTTTTAAAATGAAAAAGTATTTTTCCTCGTGAATCTATCTAATATATATTTAAAACTCATTTTCTATCTAATATGATATATTTCAATGAAACATGATCTTTAATTTGTATATGATCCTAGGTTACAATACTTATTAATTATCATAATGTTTTTTGTTTATGAAGAAAAGTTTATATTTTTGTGGTACCCATTTCTTTTCATTATGTTATTCTTTGAGAAAATATTTAAGAATGAAATTTCATTCAGGTGTTCTGCTATGGCGAATGGTTTATGATATTTTAGAACACATAAGTATTATTTTAGTTACATTTTTTTGCAATTTATTCCTACCTAAAATGCATTGGGTAATTTATTATATATCATTTTATTATTGCGGGAAACAAGTAAAAGCATTTGAACCATTTTGTGTAACAACTCAATATGCTTGATCTATTTGGGGAAATAAGTCAATTTACTTTATATACTATGAAAAATCGTTGTTTATAACTAATATAATTGTATTAGTATTTATACTTGAATTATGAAATGGTTTTTATACTTATTGTAGTTTTACACACATTTATGAAATGATCATATGTTTTATGATTCAGTTATGATAATTTCTCACTCTTATAATTCATGTATTTTGAAATTCTAAGGTTCTATTCAAGTACTAAAGTTTATGATAATTTTTTTCTAGGTTATAAACTTTTTAAATTATGTTCCTGTTCATATACACCTGAAATTATTATATTCGTTAATAAGATTATGGATTTATATCTCTCGTGATTACCCTTACTGAGAATCTGAGCTCACCCTTCTATATGATTCCCTTTTCTAGGTTGTGAATAATAAATTTAAATTATTTGTGTTTAAAAAGGTTTTATATTTGTCGAATATTTATGGGAAATAATAGATACTAGATAAGGAATATGAAAAAAATTGTATAGTGGGAGATGATATTGATCCTTATGAAGAATGTTTTTTTGAACCCAAGTTGCAAAGAGTTTTTTCAAAAAAAATTAAAATCTAAACCCTTAAGGTCATTGGGTATGTATGTGATCCAATAATTATTTTAATGTTTTTCGTATTGGATGAGATTAATTGGTTCATAATTATCAGCTATCAAATTAAGAAATTTAACATGTAATTTTATTTCACCAGATATGGGAGTGATGGTCTCAAGCTATCATTGTTTGTATCAGTGTAGTGTTCAGAAAACTTTGGATATTTGGATTTTTTTTGAGATGTTATCTGAATATTTTTGGATACAATCATTGGTGTATACGTTTCCAGTTGAGAAAAAGGTAAAAGTCATATAACCCCGTTTTGAGGTTTTAAGTGATGTAATTCTAAGGAGACTAATGATATTTTGGGGTATGTATATATTTCTATTAGGGTTGAAATGAATTGATATTTTGAGTAATAATGTGACACATTTTTTGGACATAAGTTATGATATTTTATTTTTATGTATGTATTAGTTATTTTATTCTTCATTTAAAAAATAAATTTTATGAGATAAACTTTGAGATAAAAACTTTTTAGATATGGAAAATATATTATGGTTATTTTTCAGTATTTTAATCACTTTTTTTACTTTTATAAGGATTATATTAATAAAGAATAAAAATAAGATAATATTCAGGTCTAAAAAAACACGTCACATCTAGTAGGTTAGTGGGTTTTGAACCCACAACAAAATGACAACAAGGATGCACAAACTACTGCTGGCCCATATGATTTCATCATTAGTATGAAATTGTTTTTATTTTTTTGAACAATATGATAGATAAAAATTTATTACATTTTGGGAACATATTTTTTATCAAATAGATATTCATGGGATTTAAATTTATTTGTTTTATATTTATTAATTTTATTTTGGATGCCATTTACTATTTGGGGACCCTATATGATTATTGTAAAAAAAATATTTTGGAATTAAATTGGATTAGTAGAGGTTGAATTTATTTTTTGGAGGAATATATGATTTAATCATGGATTTATGGATTTTCAGGTTATTTATGGAAATGGTTAGCATATCATGGATATTATATGTTTAGGGTGTGTATGTTTTGGGAGATAAATACTAATTTTTTCATGGAATATGATGTGTTCAAATTATTCATGTTTTTTTATTTAAATTGTAGTCTAGAATATTTTTTGTTTAGTTTTAAGTATATTTGTTTTTTGAATGATCTATGTTAAACTTTGGGTATTATTTTAGAATTTTAGAGATTAAAGTATTTTTCTTCATTTAAAAGATTATTAATTTTTGGTAATTATCATAACTTCTACTGACCTCATTGTTTGTGATTAATATTTATTTAAGGGATAAATAGCTTTTAATACTTTTAGGGAGTTATGTAATCTATTAGAAGTTTATTATACTAATTATTGTATGAAAAATACATTTGGAGTACTCAACTTTTAGTGAAAAAAAGAGATTGTGGTGGGAATTTATTTAAGGATGGAATTTTACTTTTCAAGTAAGTATGTTTCCTTATGTTTTGATTCTAGATTGTAAAGTAATGCCTCAACCCTAGAAATACTATTTTAAGACTAAATTGATTTCATATAACATTCAATTGTGATTAAGTGATAGTATCTTCCACATCTATGGTTTACAATGTTTTGATTGTTATCCTTTTCAAGATAATTGGAATTATTATAATCAATTATCCCCCAAAACTAACTTTATTCCATGTTGATATCTTTATATCCCACTAACATTATCTTATTTGGAATCCTAGTATATGTTATCCTAGATTACCTTCATACTTCTATTTCTTGTCAATAGGAAGATTGGGTACAAATTTTTATGATGTGAGTTTTGAGAGAAGGTATTTTCAAATTTAAAATCATTGATTTTTATAAAAATATAAAATTTAGAGGTTGTGATTTATTATATTTTGGAGAATTTTTTATCATTACATTATAACAAAAAATTATATATAATACATGATACACAACATCGAGCTTAAACAAGTAATGAAATATTATTATTTAAATGTACCCATTAAAACATAACGATTAAATTTCAGGGAATAAAAAGGATTAAATTATTTATGGAATAAATATTAATGTACAATTAAATATAAATATATTAAAAATTTAGTTATATTAATAAAAGAAACTAGTAGTGTCATTTTAATTTTCAAAAGATATTTTCCTCAAAAATGAATTTTCTTATATTATATGAGCAAATAATATAATTAATTTCTATAATTTATTGAAAATTTATTTTAGAAAAATGAATTTCATTTTTTAATTCAATATTTAAAAATTTTCGTTATGAATAAATTTATCGTATTTTCTAAATATAATATTAATTTTCAATAAATAGTTAAAAATATTGATTTTAATTTAAAATTGCATATTTATTTTAATGTATTTTCAAAGTAAAATTATATTTAAGAATATTATAAAAATTCAATTATTTATTTAATATTAAAATAATTTAATAATTATTTTTATAATTTATTTTTTATTTTAATTTGGGAAAAATAATTTTATATTTTAGAAATAGCCTTTTTCTAAAAGAATATTTTTCATCATGTTGTATTAGTTTAATTTTAAATTAAACTAAAAAAATGTGTTTTAAATTTTGAAAATATAAATTCCGTATTAGATATCATGAGATTCAAATTTAGTAAAAAGTTTCATTTATTTTTTTGAATATAAATAGTAACCTTAAAAAGGTTTTTACAACGGTAAAGGGTAAATCGTGTAATTAAAGTTACAAGTAAATTGATAAATATTATAAAATGACACAAAAAAAGACTTAATCTTATTTTATGAGTCCATTTTTGTCATAATATTCCATGATTCTTTTTTATGTAATTTTTTCAATTTTTATTAAATTAAGACCTTTAAGGTATTTTATTTCTAGAATTTCCAAATCTCAAACTCTAGTTTTTTAAAAATATAATATTTTCAATATGGGGTTATCTAGAGGAAATTTTAGTATATAAATATTATTCATAAATATAAATTATTTTTATTAATCATGTAATTTTTTTTTATTTTTTTAAGGATGAAATAATTCCATCAAATGCACACACAAAATTTAATCAGTAATTTTTTTATTAATAAAAGTATAAAGAAATTATTTTCAAAATATTAAATGATATATAATTTGAGATAAATAATGTGATCCATAAATATTTTAGGTTACCATGATATTTTGGGGACATAATAAAACCATAGGTTCGAATTATAAGTGTTATAATAAAATAATTCAATTTAATGTAATTAATAGTTCCTAAAATAGATATTATTTAATTTTATAACAAATAATATTTTTTTAAATAATATAAAATTTAAAGAAGTATTATATTCTAAATATTCATTTCTATAAGGTTTTTAATATCTTTCATTGTCCATTTATGGGCCTTTTTTCTATTTATTTTAATTATACAAACCCTCATGGAGTAAAAAATCCTTGTAGTCATGGTAAGTTTTATAATGGATAGAAAAATGTTAAAACCAAATGATATGGTTACAAATGTGAAATAAAATTTTCAAAAATAAATTTTATGATATTATTTCTACCAATAAACATCTCATTTTTTAATAATGTTATTTTTGATCCATTTGGAATGTAATATAATTTTTTATTAACTTAATATTTTGAGAAATTCAATGAGTTACCCTCCCATCTCTTATAAAAGGGAACCTCTTATTATCTATCCTTCACACATAAAAAATAATAAATTTTGGCAATATTTGTATAAAATCATTACTAGAATCCATAAAATCATTCTATAGCTCTTTTTTAGGCAGAATATATGCCTTAGTTTTCTTCTTGGGTATCCTCAAAGGAGGTTTTCCAAGGAAGATGTATTGTTTTTAATCGACCATTTATATTTTATTTATTCATCCAACCAATTCAAATATTTTTCAACAATGATAAAATATTTTTATTGATATCCTAACTTTTCAAATATTTTATTTTTCTAATATCATTACCTATATACATCTCCTCTTACATCAAATGGGAAATGAAGCTATATATCATGTGTATGATGGACTACCACCTCTTGAACTGATGTAATTTATTTTGAATAACCCTATATACAAACTATTTATTATTATGGAATTAATATTTATATATTATATTAATGAAATAATTATCATTATATAATGATAATGTATCATTTACATTATTATAATTTGATGCACTAAAAAATGATAACATTGTTCTTGAGTATGTGTGAACTATCACCTTTATAGAGTGATGTGATTCATTTTTTGTCACCATATCACCAGGGTGATTTATATATAATTATATTTAAATAATTAATATGATATATATAAAACAATTATAATTATTTAATGGTAATTTAGTAATTATATCCTATTCAAAATGATATCTGAAAAATTAAACGTCACTCATGCATACAAAACCTCATACCGTCTCCATGATTGAAACATAGTTCATTTTTCATATAAATATTTAATGGTTGTATATAAAATTATAATTTCTGTATAAAAAATATAAATATGTCATCAATATTTTTTTATAGGACGGAATAACGATTACTTTGACCATATTCAACCTACCAAAGTCATTTTAGACTTATGTACCAAATATCGCTAAAACGTACGACATGAACATTAATGATTAGTTAATTATAATAAAACATTAAATATTGGGATAAAATAAATTTTAATATTTTAAAAGGTTATTATGTATGTAAATATTTACTTATGTTTATTATTTAAGAAGATGGTGAATGTACGTGATGAGTCAGACTAAAGGTATGGTATCTTTTTTCATTTTTTGGGGGCACTTGCCTTATACAATTGTTTTTTAGATTTTTAATTGTATATATTGACGATTAATGTCTTTTATGATTCTTATCAATAAAATTATTTGATAAAAATACCCATCTAATTTTTTTCTTTCATGTAGATTATGATTCAATTATAACCCAAGTGGTAAGGGTTTATTTAACAATATCATCAATACTAAAAACATTAGGTTTAAGTATCCAATGGAGAAAATTTACCTTACATATCCTTTTTTTATAAAAAAATAAATATTTAATTTAACATTATCCTATGATTTTTTATATTTATTTTTAACCATGTTTTAGTATTTACAAAATGTTTTTAATGGAGTATTTTTTCAATTTTCCAATCAAGATACATTATTACTTTTATGAAAACAAATATGGACGTTATGTTGTTGAATATATCTAACATGAACAAATTATCCCACCATTATGATTCCTTAATTATTTTAAAATTATTTTAAGATTCCACAAGTTTATTGTCAATTATATATTTTTCAATTATAAGTACATAGGTTTTTAAAATGACAAAGGATTTTAAAATGAGAAAGTTATAATAATTATGAAATTTTCAAAGAGATATTTTAAAAACATTTTCCATTAAGATGACATTCTTTATAGGTCAATATAAATTATAGAGGATATGATAAAATAATTACATCATTATTATTTTTGGATAGATTTTTCTTCTGAAGAAAATATGATATTTTTATGAAGCCCTTTTCTTTTTTATGGGTAATGCAAGGATGAAATGTTCAGGAAACACATTTCATTCATGTGTTTTGATAATATGAATGATTTATGATCTCGTGGAACACATATGTATGATTTCCAAAATTTTATGGGTGGGGATTATATCTCCCATGTATTAATTGGGTAAATTAATATATATCAAGAGTTAATTAAGGTGAACTAGTTGAATTGATTGATCCATTATGGGATGAAAGTCAATGTTCTATATCTATTATGGGAAATAAGTTGAAATACTTGATCCACTAAGGGAAATAGGTTTTGATTCGTGATCTAGTTGTATTAGTAGTCAAAATTTAATTATGAAATAGTTTATTTTATTAGGATGATATCACACACATTTGTTCCATTAACTTATCTTTCATGATTGAGTTATGATGATTAATCATTCTTATGATTCATGTATTTTGAAATTTTAAGGTTCTATGTCATTACTCATGTTTATAATCTTTCTCAAATTGGTTATAAATATTTTAAATTGTGGTCGTGACGTAATACCAATATTATTATATTATTCTTTCATATTATTAACTATTCATATCTCCAATGCTTGCCCTTGCTGAGAATCTGAGAAAATTATTTCTTATGATTCCTTTTTCAATGATAAAAGGTATGATGTAAATGATTTATGTTTATAATGGTTACATATGTGAGGAATTTTATTGGAGATGTTGAAGACATAACATGGAATATGAAAATATGCTTATAGTGGGAGATGAAGTTCATCGTTATGAAGAACTTTTTTATAAAATAATATTTTAAGAGTTATCCACAGTTCTCTAAAACACTAAACATAAAATTAAATTTTTTATGTATGTGATCCAGTATTTTATTTTAATGTTATAGGTTTTGTATATGAACAATTGGGTTACATTTCTCAGTATCAAAGAAAAATTAGTTAAGTTAATGTTATTAACAAAACATCTGGGAGTGCTGGAATAATGCAATTATAGTTTGTAACTGAGTAGGGTTTAGAAAACATTGGAGATTATAATTTTATCATGATATGTTATCATAATATTAACTAATACCATCTCGGTTATATAGTTTTTTGGTTGACCATATGTTCAGAGACCTTGAATTTTTTTTGGAGATTATATGAGTTGTAATTTTAAGAATTATAATAAAATTTTTGAGATATTTATATGTAAATATTAGTTCTAACAAGATTTTTTATTTTAGAAATAATGAATTTATATTTTTAGACATAAGTAATGAACTATTATTTTGAGGTAAGAATGTGTTATTTCATTTTTTGATTCAAAATAAAAGGTGTGAGATAATAATTGACGATCAATTTTTTCTTTGATAATGAATATATTATTGAAATATTTTAGGATGGATATGAAATTTCTGGTAATTTTATAAGGCTTATATTAATATAGTTTGGTAAACTAATACAATGCATAGGCTGGGAAACAAGAAATCATGTTTGGGAAGGCCTCGATCTTTAAACCCACAATTGAAGGGTGATAAAGGTTGATCACCTTCCACCATTATAAATGATTTCCTCTTTAGTGTTATTTTTTTCTTTATTTTAACTATATGATAGATAATATTTAATTCCATTTTGAGAACATATGTTTTATCATATAGATAACTATGAGAATGGAAATTGATTCATTATTAAGTGATTAATGTTATTTTAAAATAGATTCAATATGTTGGCAACCAAATATGATTAATCTAAACCAAATATTATGGAATATTTTTTGATAAATTAAGTTATAATTTTCTTTTGGATGTATTTATGATTTTATTGTGGATTTATGGGGATTTAGGTTATTAATATAAATGGTTATAATATCATGGAGATTAATTGTTTAGGGCATGTACATTGTGAAGGATAAATACTAGATTTATCACGGGGGATGATCTGATTGAATCATTTTGTTTTTTGGGTTTTAATATTCATCTATAATATTTTTGAGCAATTTTTAGGAAATTTATTTATTGAAGGATCTATGTTGAACATTGGGTATTACAGTTTTATTTGGTAGACTAAATTACTTTTCATAATTTGAATGTTTATTCATTCAAGGAAATTATCATACCATCTTCTAAATATTTTGGTTGTGGATAATGTATAATGAAATTATTAATATCTTATAATCCCTTTTATTAATTATTTGATCCATTATAAGTTGAGTCTACTACTTCATGCATGAAAAATACATATTGAATACTCATATTTTAGAGAAAATTTTGAGATTGTGATATGAATTTATTAAATGATGAAATTATACTTTTAAAGTAAGTATATTTATTTTTGTTTCTATTCTATATGTTGAAGGAATGAATCTAGTATAGGGAAATAATGTTAAGACTGAATGTGTTTCCAATAACCTTTGATCCTGAGGAATTGATGGTCTTCTCTACATCTATGGTTTACAATTTTTTGATTGTTATATTTTTCATGATCATTCGAATTCTTGTGATTAGTGATCCTTAGACAGTACTTTTCATCCATGTTCTTATCTTCACTTGTCACTAATGATCTCTTATTTGGAAACTAGGTATGTGTTATACCATGTGGACTTTTTTACTTCCCTTTATCTCAACTCAAGAGGATGTTTTAATAACCCATTATACAATGTGGGTTTCCACAATGACATTTTAATGTTTTAAACCATTGATTTATTAGATAATATCAAATTTCAAGGATTAAATTTAATTAAAGGGGCAAATTTATTATCCTGGTACATTATGAAAAAACACTATAGTTTCAATAATACACAACATCAAGATTAAATGAACAAAAAAATATTCTTATTTAAATTGGACTATTAGAACCAAGATATTAAATTGGTAGGTATAAATATTCTTAACTTTTTAATGAAATAAATATAATTTTTTAACTAAATATATATTAATTTAATCATTATTAGATAATAATAACCAAATTCTTAGTAAATTAATTTATTCTTGAAAAAAAAAATTCTTCAAAAATGTGTCTTCTTCCTTTTAATAATTTAATTGTATAAGTAATTTCTACAAGTTCTAGAAAATGAATTTAGAAATATTATTTTCATTTTTTAATTTAGTATTTTAAATTAATATTATGAATAATTTTTTTGAATTTTCTAAAAAAATTATTTTTCAATGAATAGAAAAAAATATTAATATTTATTAAAACTGTAATGTTAATTTAATTTATTTACAATATAAAATTACATTTTGGATAAGTATTAAAATTAAATTATTTCTTAATTATTTAAATAATTCAATAATGTTTTCTAAAATATATTTTATACTTTAATTTAGCATAAACCAATTTTTATTTTAAAAAATACAGTTTTCTTTAAAAAACAATTTTTCATCATGTTTTCTAGTTTGATTTAAAATTAAATTTAACTCATTATATTTTTTGAATTTTTTAAAAATGGATTCCATATTTTTATTTCATATTTCCATATTTATTAAATAGTTCACATTAATTTTTGGTCAAAATGAATATTGACCATATTTATTTATTTTACCTTGGTAAAGTGTAAATCGAATAATTAAAGTTTAAAATAAAATAATAGGGATAATAAAATTACAGAAATTATTTAATAAATTATTTTGGATGATTATTTTTCTTCTATATTAATTACATATTTTTTTATATGTAATTTTTTTGGCAATTTTGATGAGATTATGTCCTTTATAATATTTTATGTCAAAAAAAGTCAAACATGTCACACTCATGTTTTTAATAACTATAATAATTTTAATATATATTTATCCTTATAATATTTTCTATTATAAAATTTAATTAATAAATATTTAACTTCATCATGATAATTTTTTTTAATTTTTACTGAGGAAGAAAGAATCGTAAATTCTTGCACAATGTTGATGGAGTAATTATTTGATAAATGGAAAAAATTAGAAAATGATAATAAATTTTTTATAAGTATTACACTTTGAGATATATAATTTTATATAAAAAATTAATATATTCCAATGACATATTATTAATATTATGAAATATTTTTTTCAAATTCTTCATGTTATCATTATATTATTAAACTCAATGTGTTGAATAGTTCTAAAATTTTACATTATTTTTATTTTATATAAAATAATATTATATTAAATAATATAAATTTATAAAACTATAATATTCTATAAAGTGACTATAATATGGTTTATAATATCTATCATTTTCAATTTCTCGTCTTCTTTTCCATTTATAGTAACTATATCGACACATAAAGATTAAAACCCTTATTGTCACACTAATTTTTAAAAAGGATAATGAGGGGTTACACCCAAATTATAATTGTAAAATGTTACATAAACATGTCCAAAAATGATCTTAGTAGCATATATAGACCCATAATCATATGTTATTTGAAATAAATGATTTTGGATCCATTTTTAATTCAAAATTAATTTTGATTAGTTTAATATTCGGAGAAATTTTCAGCGTGCCCCTCCCATCCATTATAAAAGGTCACCTATTCTTCTCCATCCACCATAGTTAAAAACAAATTTGGTTCAGAAAATATTTACACAAGTACCATTTTAGATTTTCCCCCTCATTATAGAAGACATGTTTTTGGCATAACACTAAAAGAAGAGATACTATATTTAATCTATAATTCCAGTTTTATTTCAAATTCCACCTCCTAAAAGTCTTATTTTACTAATATAAAATAATAACAGAAATATCCTTCATATAATTATATTTTATTATGTCAATTTTATAACCTATATTCATATCCTCTTATATCCAATGGGGAAAAAAACGTAATTCTTGTGTAAGATGGACTAGCGCATCAAAAACCAATTTAATTTATTTTCCTTCACTATAGATAAAAATGGTTATAATGATGGAATTAATATATATATATATATATATATATTTCATAATATATTTATCATTCCAAAAATATAATATGTCATTTAACGTATTACCACTCCAGGAACTATAAAATGATAACAGAGTTCGTCCGTATCTGTGACGTCCTGGTTCCAGGTGCCACCCAAAGTTGCCCCGAACCCGGTTGGTCACATAACCTCAAGAAAAATTCCACAAATTCCAGAGGCTACAGACTAGAATCGAGGGTCATGGTTAGATAATTGGGAAACTATGCCATCACTGGTTGAGTATACATAGCAGAATAACAATAGTAAACAATAGCGGAAGCAGTAACACCATAGAAAAAAAGTAAATAGAGGAATACTGATTTTATTATAACAACTATAGCATATATAAATGATTCATGTCACAAGTTTCTAGAGAAGAAAGAAAAAAAGTCACAATTCTGGAAATACAATACTAAAACCAAAATACAAAAAAATAGTAAACCCCAATAGCATCCCATGAATCAGTTTTGTCCCGTGATCTCTAGATCCAACAATAATCAAGTACCTAATAAAGAAGGGTTCTTTCCCATATCAATACCTGTAACCATATAATCTATTTCGGTCCAAAAGCATGACCCAAAAAGGATGTGAGACAAATATTAGTAGGAAACTGCAATAAGATCTATTCCTAACATTTAGTGAATGTATATAACAAGAAATATGAAGAAATAAAACAATAAACTAGGAATTACTCAAAAGTAAACAGTCCTACAGTTTCTAATTACATTCATTTACATTTATAAATTGTTAAATCCATTAATTAATGTATCCCCATGATCTAGCCTATGCTCTGTATCCCCCTGTATAATAGTAACAATAGATGTATCAGAAGACCATCTAAACAACAAAGTAAGACTGACTCCAAGTTTATTTATTGGCTTGGAAGACTAGTCGTAGTCATTCCAATATTCACAACAACCCTCTAGGAAAGATCTCATAGTCTACTCCCTATGGTCTAACATATCACTAATCAAATACAAATGACCACGTAAGCATATCTTAACATCAATACCTCTGGGTCATCATTACATCAATAATTTATACATGACCTCTTAGTAGCTCTCACGATCAATACCTCCTAGCTCAACATAGTGTAAATAATAATAAACAACCTCCAGGTTGGTATCATGGTCTATACAACCTCGGTAAAAGTCTACACCAAGGATTTAATGGTCCTGTGTAAACAAACAAGGAAACCCCAACAGTTTTCATGGTCCAAGGCTCTCACAGTCTATTGGATGATCAGCGCACATATCACAACAAGGCATTGCATGTAATCTATAAATACTACCTGGATAACCTTCTCAAGCATAACACATGAAATTTATATAATCAATCAACTCCATAATAAATACATCAAGTCATGGAAAATAAGGTATTCTCCATAGGAAACCTAGTCCAAATGGTGGTAAACAATTAAACTAGGGAAACACACCAATGGGGTGTCCTGTAAACAAGGAATCAAATCATACACATATGCTACAACCCCTTTTTAATCAATTAAACCGTAGAAGGTAAATAATAGTGCTAAAATCCAAAACAAACAATACCCCAACCATGGGTATTCATCACTTTAAGTATATATTATCCAAATACAATCAAGGACATGCACAAACCACCTACCTTGATGTTGTACGATGAACAACACTGAACGATAGCCATTGAATCGGCCTAAAACGATGTACATCTACAAAAAGGATAAAATATTTCAAACTTCAATAACTCAATAGAGAGGAGAAATTAAGAATAGAGGCTCTAGGAGAAGATATGACTCACCGGTGGGAATCCAACTCACTTAGCGATGTCTCAATTAGAGCTCGGTTGGAGGAACAAGAGGTGCTCAAAGATATTTGGCCATACATTGCTCTTCTGTACGAGACATAAGAAGAAAAAAGTATTTATGGAGATGAGACTCAATCCCGCTCTGATTAATCAATTAAAAATAAAAGTATACAGGGTGTCTATTTAATGTAAATGTTGTGTGATGGCCTCATCAAGCCCCCACTTTAGGTGGTCTTCATGGTCACCCACAGGACCATGTAATCATTCGTTACATAGATAATACACGGCTACACGTGGTAACTAGGTACACGGTGTGTACATAGAAAATTTTCCAGATATTTTTTTTTCAGAAAAAGAACCAAAAATAAATATCCATACCTAAAATGAAGATATGAGTTCTTGAACACTTCCCCCCTTAAAGAAATTCGTCCCCGAATTTTCATCCCAAGGGTGGAAACGGAAACACTTTCAACAACTCTGGACACTATGATTGAACGTTATGATCTCTCTCCAAGTATCATCATGTATTCTCTTGTTCTACCACATCACCTATACCAGAGGAACAAAATTTCCATGAAGAACCTTTTTCTATGATCCACAATCCGAATAGTGTGATACTTAAAGGATGCATCCACCTCTAACTCTGCCCAATCAGGTTTTAAAACATGAGATGAGTTCGAAAGGTAAATTTGTATATGAGAAACATGAAAGACATTGTGCATAGCCCGATACTTCTGAGGTAACTGCCACCGATAGACAACTGTACTATCACTCTCCAAAAAATCAAACGGCCCAATGTTTCTTGGTGAATGCTTCCCCTGATTCCTAATCTTTTTGTGTTCCAACCTTAGTGTGACACGTAAGAAAACTTGATCTTTGACCATGAACTCTAGAGGTCATCTTCGTTGATCAACAAAAGATTTCTATTGAGACTATGTAGTAGCCTTCCTATTTTAAATAAAATCAACCTACTCAATGGTCTCCTAGAAAAGACGAGGTCCTAGCATAGCTACCTATGCTACCTCTAACCAATAGAGGGGTGATCCACATCGCCTTCCATACAAAGCCTCATTAGGTGCCATCTGAATCATCAGCTGAAAACTATTGTTGTAGGAAAACTCCACTAAGGGTATGTGTCTCTCTCAAGAACCCCCAAAATCAAGGACACATGCTTAAACCATGTACTCGAAAACCTGAATCATTAGCTCAAAATGTCTATCTTTCTAGGAATTGTTAGGTATACTTAAATGAGCATGCATACCCAAAGCCCTCTGTAGTCCCTTCTAGACACGAGAAGTAATTCGGGTGTCCCTGTCAGAAACAACAGTGTGTGGAACCACCTAAAAATGTATAATATCTCATATTTACAACCATCCAAGCTCCTCAACACTAAATATTTCCTTGATCGACAAGAATTGAAAAACCTTTGTGAGTCTATTAACAACAATCCTGACCACATTATTTATTCAATCCCACCTTGGTAAACCCTTCACAAAATTCATCATGACATCATTCCATTTCCACTCGAGAATGGATAACTTCATCTAAATCCCTATCGGTCACTAATACTCTGCCTTCACCTGCTAACAGGTGGAACATCTCAAAAAAAATTAGCTACATCCCTCTTCATACCTAGCCACAAATACTAACGGTGTAGATCTCTATACATCTTGGTGACAGAAGGATGAACTTCCCTAACTGAAGAATGAAAATATCACATCAAATCCTCATGTATGTATGTCGATACCCATATGAATCTCTGAAAATGGAATATCTCATCATCTGATATGGTCCACCTAGGAGTGGGGTTCTCTCCGGACACACTCTCCCATTGGACTAGGCCTTCAGAATAGTTACCTCATTTGAACTCGATCTAGTTTAGTCTAGGTAACAGTTATAGATGAATAGAGTGTCTACCCCTATCTATCATACACCTCCAAATGTATCTCAGAGAAAAAATCAATAAGCTACCACTCACTACTGGCCTCCTGAACTACTTGTATTTGAGTCCTCCTGCTCAATGCATCAGCCACTGCATTGCCTTTCCCAGGCATGTCAGAATGCTCTAAGTAAAATCACTAATGTTACTCAACCCACCATCCATGCCTCAAATTCAATTCACATTGTGTAAAGATATACTTGATACTTTTATGGTTAGTGTAAACCACAAATTTATCTCCTAAAAGATAATGTCTCTAATAGCTTAAATCATGCTCAACTGTAGCTAAATCGAGATCGTGAATTGGTTAAGTCCTCTCATGTGGCCTCAACTACCGAGACTCATACACAAAGACTCCTTCCCCCTACATAAGCACTGATCCCACCATGATACCTGGAACATCACAATAAATAGTCAAACTATTTCCTGGCTCTGGAAAAATTAGTATCAGTGCTGAAGTCAATCTCTCTTTCAGCTTCTAAAAGGCTGAATTTCAGGAATCTATCCACATGTACTTTTCACCCTTCTTAGTTAGAAATGTTAGTGGTTCTGCTAAGGGTGAAAAGTCCTGAATAAAGCGCCTGTAGTTACCAGCCATCCCCAAAAACATTGTACCTCAAAGAAGTTATTAGGATTCTCCCAAAAAACTACTAATCTCACTTTCTCTTGGTCTACTGATACTCCTTTTTATGAGATAACATGACCCAAGAAGTGAATATGGTCCATCTAAAAGTGGAATTTTGATAGATTTTCATATAACTAATGCTATCACAGTGTACTAAATACGATTTCAAGATGTATGGAATGGTTTTTTTGAGTGTGAGAGTACAATAATATATCATCCACAAAGACTACACCCAAAGAATCCACAAAAGGATGGAAAACTCTATTCATCCATGCCATGAAAACTGTTAGCGTGTTTGTGAGATTGAACGACACAACCAAAAACATATATAGACCATACGTCCTATGAAATGTTTTAGGTGGTATATCTAATGGTCTAATGTGGAACAGATGATAACTGGATATCATGAAAATCATTGATAACCCATAGGTTCTCTGAAGTAGATCAAATGAATCATAAATACTTGGAAAGGGATATCGGTTCTTGGTCGTCAACAGGTTCAGCTTCTGATAATCCACACAAAATCTTAGGGCACCATCCGCCTTCTTCACAAAAGGACAGGTGATGTAATGACCCAGAAATTTCGAGGAAATTTTTTTCTTAATTTTCTTTGGAATTTTACAAGAACGCAGTCTCTGACGGCGCCTGATTCCGAGGCCCGGTGTGCCCGGAATCAATTTCCGAAGTTTGGCTCGGGTACGTTCAGTGAACGAACGAGCGGGAATTTCTCACTTTTGAACCGGTGCTCAGAATCGAATTCCGAGGGCACCGATGAACTCGCAACGCCGGTAATCGCTTAAGGGAACCTTTACCGTAGTTGCGTTTGTGTGGGTGAAGAAGTTAATTATTGGGGTTTAATTAAAAAAAGTAAATAAAATTGTTGGATCGATTTTATTTCATTTCATGGTGGTTAATTTCTCCCATGGGAAGTTGGTGGTGGGGCCCACATCCACCCAACTTCCCATGTGTGGATAATTGAAAGGGTGGGGCCCACACGAACCCCCCACCTTTTGAAATTCCTTAACTCCCTAACCCCTCTTAACCCCTCACCTTCCTAACTCCCCATTAACTCACTTTCATTAATTTTTGACAACTTGTGATAATTAATAAGGTGAGTTACTTAATTTCAAAATCATGAAATTCAAATGGTTTTGTTGTGTTAATAAAATTAAGACTTGGTCTTATTTTATTGTTGTTAGAGTTTTTTCCACTTTTAGAGGTTTGGGAAGCGTGAAGTCTTCTTCTTCTTCTTCAACCTCGACGAAGAACACGAAGAAAGAACGATCTCCGACGTGGAGCGCTGAGCCCTCGGAGATCGAATTCCGCGACACCGACCTGCGACGCGACGTCTTCTTCCAACGATATTTCCTCTTCGAAAGCACCTCGACGACAATGGAATCGACATTCATTTTCCGCAACGCCCGACCTCCGCGACGCTCGTCTTCCGTGGCTCGTTGACATGAACCGTTCTTGAAACCGAGGTAGGGGTTTTCTTTTTGTGCTCTTGAATATCTTTTCTAGCGTTCTTATTTGATTTAAATAACCGACTGTTATCGAATTAATGGAGGGAGGCCAGACCGCACAAACATGGCCGACCCCCCTCCCTAGTGCTAGTAATCATTGCTATTTGGAGCGGGGTAACGTGGTGCCATTGCACCGCACAGAAAAGTAGAAATTTCGGCCGGTGCGGGCCGCGACGAAGAAACGCGGCACCGTCGCACCGCCTCGTTGAACACGAATGAGACCGCGACCAGAGTCGGGCTGCGGTGGAAGGGCACGGTGCCGTCACTCCACGCCAGACGAACAAGGGGTGCCACTTGAGCAGTGGCAGAACTAGAAGTGGAGGACGGTTTTCCGGCCGCCGTCGGACAAAGGAAAAGTCGTGGGCGATGGGCCGCGACGGAGCAGCCGGAGGCGGCTGTCCTCGCCGGCCTCTGGCGACCAAGGAGAGCCGCGAACAACAGGCCACGGCCGAATGACAAATGGCGGCCGGCCTAGCTGGCCTCCGGTTCACAATTAAGGCGGGACCACTCGGGTCCCGCATCATGTAAAACGACCGGCCTTATGGCCGGCCGAGATCCACTAAATCCGGGGGTTAAACCCCGAATCAACATTCCAGGCAGACCCATGGGGTCCGCCATTTGGAATTTAATGAAGGAACCAGAGTGGTTCCTTGTGGGAAATAAAAAAGGGGGGCTTTCCCCCTTGATTTGTGAGGCGGGCCCCGCGGGCACCACCGCCGCCTGTTTAGCGTGACCAGGCAGAATTCCTTCCTCCCTTGGGCGCGCTCGCGCGGCGCGTTGGCCGCACTGGCCGCGCCGCCGCGCCACTGCGCTGGCCGCGCCGCCGCACCGCCGACTGGGCCGGGCTTCTGAGCCGGGCTGGGTCGTCGGACCGGGTCGCCGCCCGGGCTGGGTCAACTTGTTTCGGCCTACCCAGGGGGTACTGGGTCGGGCTGGGCCGGGCCCAGACCCCCTATTTTTTTCGGACCGTTTGGGTTCAATTGCCCATAACTCGGGCTACGGACCTTTGATCGATGCGCCGTCAGCGGCAACACGATCCTTGGATCGATACGGTCATTTCAGTATATCACATTCAAGGTTTCGGAATACTTTGAGTTCAGCCGATTTGGTTCGTACACGAAACCAACCGGGCCCTCGGAGCGGAAACACTCATATCTTAAGCTTCGGACGTCCGATTGATGTTCCGTCGACTTTGATGGTTTCCTCTAAGTGAGACAGATTTTTTATATTACTCCGCCCGAGGTTTGGATGCAGGTGGAGTACGGTCAGGTTGGTTTTTCCTTAAAAACCAACCGGGCCCCTGTAACGAAAAGGCCGATAACTCTCAGACCGGGCGTCTGATTGACGCGCTGTCTGTGACATTGAGTTCCTGTTGGTGATACAGAACTTTTGAATACATCAACTCTGGACTATGTGTCAGTTGATATATCGGCCTCTTGGCTCATGGAGCGGACCCTCCCGAACGAGCTTGCTGTGTGCAGGAACCCTAGTGCTGGCTGCGACTGCTACTATGACGACGACGACTGTAAAGAGATCCACAGTGGATTCAACGGCAACGACTACAGCACACCGCGATCCTACATGGATCAGTGCTACCGATCTTTTGTAGGTCCGATCATGTGCTGGTCTTGTATCCTATGTGGGTCCTAGATTATATGATTCAGTACTGGTATAGTATCCTATGTGGGTCCCAGTATAGATGAATCAATGAAGATTGCTGGTCTTGTATCCTATGTGGGTCCCAGCTGTGCTGGTCTTGTATCCTATGTGGGTCCCAGCTTATATGATTTAGTACTGGTCTAGTATCCTATGTGGGTCCCAGTATAGATGAATCAATGAATATTGCTGGTCCTGTATCCTATGTGGGTCCCAGCTGTGCTGGTCTTGTATCCTATGTGGGTCCCAGCTTATATGATTCAGTACTAGTCTAGTATCCTATGTGGGTCCCAGTATAGATGAATCAATGAAGATTGCTGGTCTTGTATCCTATGTGGGTCCCATCTGTGCTGGTCTTGTATTCTATGTGGGTCCCAGCTGTGCTGGTCTTGTATCCTATGTGGGTCTTAGCATCAATGAATCAATGAAGACAACTGGTCTTGTATCCTATGTGGGTCCCAGCTTAGATGATTCAGTATCTATATCTGATAATCCCTTTCACCTTTTCGACGATATATACCTGTGTGAGCTGAAAACTGTTTTTCTTCCTTTGTGGATTGAGCTGTGCTATCCTGTGTGGATTACATTTTGCTTACCTGTGTGGAATACATTTTGCTTTCCGGTGTGGAATAGGATTTTCTTTCCTGTGTGGACTGGGATGTACTTGGACTCAGAGGTTGGAGTGTGTTGGAATTGATGACTTAGATATATGTATGGGCATATACCTAAGCAGTGTCGGTTGTTACTTCGTGATTGTATTTTTTCCTTTGTGGTTTATCCTTTGTGGATATTGAGAGACCTTCGGGGGTCTCGGGGTCCCTACTGAGTAGCTTATACTCACCCCTACACGGGCTATGCCCGCAATTCGTTGTGTTGGTTGCAGACGACGGACAGCGGTGATCGCGGTTGAGGCTTACGGAGCAGGTCGATACCCAGAGGTGGACCACTGGGCAGACGTACTCGGAGTAGACGGCGGGACCCGAGGAGCAGTGGAGCTATCTGTACCCACCCTTCAGGTGGGATTTCTAGTGGACAGCTCGGCGTAGCGGCTTTACTTTTCAGTTGTTGTTTTCCCTTTCGAGTTGTACTTTACAGTTGGGCTTGTATTTCCGACCCCTTTTTCTTTCCGCACTTACTGTTGTACTTAGTTTTTACTTAGTGTTAACTTCTTCCGCTTGTACTATGTGTGACTGTTTACTTTTAACAAGGCAATGCCTTCCCAGTTATCGGGATTTACGCCTTTGGTGCTAGTCGCCAGCCCCTGGCCTATGGAAGGCGGGCTTGGGGTAGTCACGGCACGGGCCCCGAGGACGTGTCGTGACAGGTGAACCCAAACGAGAAGTACTGGGTAAGGTGAAACCCATTTGAGGAAACTCTTCTAATTATTTTTTGAGGTTTTATAACTCTGGATTAGCCATATTATAAAGAGGAATGGAAACTAGTGCCCCTCCATGAACCAGATTAATAATGAAATATACCTCTCTCTACAGAGGTAAACCTGAAAAGGCATTTGGAAAGACATCTCTGAAACAATCCAGAACTGTAAGGTAGTCCATCTGTGAGGTCCCCTAGTCATGCATATATAAACTAGTAATCTGGGTTGAAATTTATCTCAACCCTTAATGCTCGGGTCCAGCTCTGCTATTATGGACATCCCATTCTCCGTTGTGTAGAAATGGCCCACCCTATGGTTATGTGAAACACAGCATGCAATGATAGAAGTCAAAAAAGGCTTGGAAAGAGAGAAACCAGTCAATTGTGAGAATGAAATCGAAGCCTGTCATGTCTATGACATAGAGGTCCCATAAGAAGTAACACCCACCAACCTCAATAGGGCACTCCTTGCACTGTCGTACACTAGCCATCCTAATCCCCAACAGAGTTTCTAGCATCATAAAATCTTATGAATTGAAGATGCAGAGCCCAAATATATAAACAATAGCAGTAGATATAAAACTATGGGAAGCCCCCGTATCAAAAAGAGAAGAAGCCAAAACTGAGGCAACTAGAATTATACATCGAACCATAGAGGGTCTGGGATCCTACGACTACTGGGTCTGCTCTATTAAAAAAGTCTGACCTATACAGGGGCACTAAGACCCTGCCTAAATATCGTGTGAAGATTCACCCTACGGTCACTGAATTCCTATTGTCTGGCTACCATTTCCATGACCACATCCTCACCTGAAAGGCCTAAATAACTCCATTTACCAAACCGAGGAGAAACTGGCAGTCCTACTCTTGAACATAGAGTTATAACTGATCCCTTATCACTATCTACTGGAGAGAAAACTCAGAAAAAATGATGAATAAGACAAATATTTCGACAATTTTGGCACTCAACTGGGTATCTTGGGCACTGCGGTATTGCGTTCCCACTCTTCCCACATAGGTATCACCTCACCTGGATGCCTGAAGATACATCCCTTCTATTAGAATCATCACATGAATGTTCTCTATGTCTCCTCCTTCTATCAAACATCGGAGTACCAGCCATGGATACTGAACCTCCCGGGATATCATCTCCCAACTCCCCCAGATTGTGCTCGTTAATCAGCACGTACTTCACTATAGCCATCACTGAATTCATACCTAAGACATTCACCTGTGATAAGATGTCGTACCTGAGACAACCGGAAAATATTCTAGCCAAAGATAAATCATCACCTCCCAGAACAGGTGCAAATTGGTGAAGCTCTGTAAAATTCTAAGAGTACTCCATAACTGAAAGAACGACCTACTCCAAAGAATGAACTCTCATGCTCGATCGACCCTCAACATATCAGGGTACAAGTAGTCATAGAAGGTCCTCTAAAACTCTTCCCAAACCATATCCCAATTTCTTCCAACCTGTGCGATAACATCCCCCCATCTCTTAGAGAAATCACATAACATGTACATTTCAAGATTCAAACTTCTCTCTGGAGGCTTCTTTGGATGATCAAAGATAGAAACAATGGCTTCCAACCATGACTCTACAACCTATGGTCCTCCATCCCCTAAAGAAGTGGGAGGATGCGGCAATTGGAACACCCTCACTAACTCTTCTATAGTCAGGTCAGGATGTGGAGCTCCCTGAAAATTATGCATCATCCTCATAAAGCCTTCACGGAAATGTGCATCAACACCTATGTCTGGTATAACAACTAGTGCTAAGATGGGAACGATGGGAGGATCAACTGATAGTCTATGATCTACAATTTCAAATGTCTGATCATTTCATTATATCTGGAATACAACCAGATAACGTCTTGGCAACATGACTCTTCATGTTAAGATGCACACCTCTGTTCAATATTATCGAGGAAAACAACTTAGAAGTATAAGAAAGTAATTGGAGGAGAAACATTTATGTTTTACAAAATATGGTTACACAATGTGTATAAATCATACATAGCATGTTACCTTAAGATTTTAACATGGTGTGTACCTCTTCCAAACCTAGTGTTGTAACACTAATACACACGACATGTTCCTCCTAAGACACAACATGTAATTGAATTTTCCCTCCTTCCTAGGTTCCTTTACAAATCTAGAACCACACGGTTCTCTCATAAGTAACACTAAATTGTGTGTTTTTTCTAGACACAATGTGTACTACATACGTTCTAACCGCCCGTCCCATTAGTCACACGATCCAATACACGGTTGACTCTACACGGTATGTACAAGGTAGACATGGAATGTACCTTCTGAATTTCATACACCGGTGTCATTAGTCACATGGTCATATACATGGTCTCTTACAAGACGGTATGTACCCCCAGTAAATAGAGTGTTCTACCATGATTTTATCAACTCGGGTATCTACTCATACAGTGAGTCACACGTTCAAGAACTACAGGGCGCGTACAATCAAGACACGACATCTTCTACCAAAATTTTCCCATCCCCATGTTTCTTCTCACAAATTTAGTCACACAGTCAAGAACTACACTGCATTGACTAGTAGTCCATGACATGTACTTAAGAAAAGTCAATTCTTCCAGAATAAAAAAACATGTGGCATGTTTCCATAACATCGCACGCCGTGTTGTCTAGGTTTTCATATAGTAGACCATTGAAACTCATCTGGAACCCTTAAAAACTTATAATTTTTTCCAAGGCATGAAAAATTAAAACTTGTGAGAGCCCATACTCCCATGAATCAATGTTTGACACCCTTATTTATATCATAACTTGAAAAAATTCAATTAAAATTGAAACATGATCACCCAAATTCTGATAAAAGAGGGCCCATAACACCTAAGGTACTAATTTTTGGAATCCATACAAACTAAAATTCACAATTTTCAATACCCTATCAAAATAGCTGACATTCCATCAAGGCATCTATCACAACTTCATGAATATCTAAAACAATATTTTTCACAACAACATGAAATCTGTAATGCCTCATAAATAGCATGACAAGAATGCATGACATGTGATATATACTGAGTACCTATATGATGCATGAGATGGAATACCCTCATCTCATTGGGTTTCAATAGAAGTAAAACCTTAATAATATCAATGATAAAAACAACAAATATTGAATCACCCTAAGGTGAAATCAAACGAACTGTAATAGTTGAAAAACCATGAAAATTGTAATATTCAAGGTATCATGGATTTTCCCCAAACATGGGTTAAATACTCACATGAAAAACATTTTAACAAATACCCATTCCTTCATACCCCTTTCTATAGGCACTAAATAGCAATAAAAGCAGAAAAGAAACTCTTATCATACAACTTTGTAACGTCTCGGTTCTGGATACCGTCCAAAGGGGCCCCAAAACCTATTTTGTAACATAAATTCAAGAACATTTCCCCAAACTCTAGAGGATTCCAACAGCGAGGGCCAAGGTCTGATAATAGGGAAATAATTCCCTCAATGACATAGTACACATAACGTAATAATAATAATCAATAACCGAAGCTGTAACACCATACAATAAAAGTAAACAGTGGAATACTGATAGTAATATTACAACTAGATAATATATATAAATGAAGCATGTCACATGTTTCTCGGAAAATATCCAATAAATAGACAATTCATTAAATACAATACTGAAATCGAAATACAAAAAAAAAACAATAAACCCTAATAGCATCGCATGCCTCAGCTTGGTCTCATGCTCTCCAACTCCAATAGAAATCATGTACCTAATGAAGAAGGGTACTTTCCCTTATCTATACCTACAACCATATAATCTGTTTGGGTCTTAAACCATCACCCAAATAGGGTGTGAGATGAATCCCAGTAGAAAACCCCCAAAATATCTATGCATAACTGTCATTGAATGTATATAGTAGGGAATATGCCTAAATGAAGTAATAAACTAGGAAGTACTCCAAAGTAAAAAATCACATGGTTTCTAATTACATTCATTTACATTTATTAATTATTCAATCCATTGAATATTTTAACCTCGGGATCTAGCCTAACCTCTGTATCCCCCTATATAATCGTAATAGTAGACGTCTTAGAATACCATCTAAACAACCAAGTATGATCGAGTACAAAATTCTAGTTTGGCTTGGAAAACTCATCAGTCATTCAATTATTCACAACAACCCTTTAGAAAAGATCTCACGTTCTAACCCCTTTGTTTTAACATATCACTATTAAAATAAAAATGTCCACATAGGCATATCTCTTTGTCAATAACCCTAGGTCAACAAGGTATTTATAATTTATACATGGCCTCTAGGTTGGTCTCAGTGCCAATAACCCATGGGTCAACATAGTATAAATAATCATAAATAACCTTCGGGTAGCTCTCATGGTCAATAAACCCTGGGTCAAAGTCTACATCAAGGCTCTCGCAATCCTATGTAAATAAACATGGAAAACCCCATAGTTTTTATGGTCCAAGGCACTCATGGTCCATTGGATGATCAGTGCACATATCATAACAAGGCATCGCATGTAATATATAACTTTTATATGCATAACCTTCTAAAAAATAACACATGTAATTTATATAATTAATCAACTCCATCCTGAACAAATCAAGGCATGGAAAACCTGGTATTCCTCACAGGATACCTTGAAAAAATGGCCATAAATAATAAAATTAGTGAAACACACCCATGGGGTATCCCATAAACAATGAATCAAGACTTATGCATATGCTACCACCCCTTTTAATTAATTAAACCATATAAGGTATATAATAGGGATAAAATCCAAAATACACAATTCCCCAAACATGGTTATTCTTTAATTTAAACATATATTATCCAAAGGCAATCAATTAAAGGAACACACCAGCTACCATGATGTTGTACGATGAAAACTCATGAACAAAGTCCTTTGAATCATCCTAGAATGAAGTAGATCTACAAGAAGGTTAAAATAATTCAACCTTGGATAAATCAAGAAGATATGAAATCAGGAAGATAGGATCTAGGGAAATAGATAACCCACCAGTGGGAATCCAAAGCACCTGATGACATCTTAATCGGATCTCGGAGAGAGGAACGGGAGGGGCTCGAAGATCATCGGCCATACGTCGCTCTCCTATATCAGACCCTAGAAGAAGATGTTTTTTTTCTAGAGATGAGACGCAACCCAACTATTATTAATTAACTAAAAATAAAATTACATAGAATTTCTATTTAATGTACACATCGTGTACTAGCCTCATCAGTCCCCCTCTTCATGCAGTCTACTAGGTCACCCACACGACCATGTACTCATCTGTTACATGGCCAGTACATGGCTACATGTGGTAACTGGGTGCACGGTGCGTACTCAAAAGTACACGAAATGTACATAGAAAATTTTCATATTCATCATTTTTCTTAAAAAACAACACAAAATAAAGATCCATACTTGAAATGAATATACAGTTTTTTTAAGTATCTCTGGACTACCACATCCACTAAGTGATGAAATTCATTTCTCATTTCCACATCACTTGGATAATACATATACATATATATATATATATTTTATATCTTCAAAATTAATATGATATATATTAATAATTTATCATTCTTTAAATATTAAAAAACACTTACATTATTTCTATAATGGTCTTTAAAAAATTGAAATGTTACTCTTGCGTATGTATGGCCTACCATCCCATGACTATAACATAGTGATTTTTTATGGAAATATTTAACAATTAAATTTTAAATTAAAATTTATGCATAAAAATGATAATTATTCCATGAATATTTTTATGAGATTATTTCCTAATGACTAGTTAGACCATAGTCATCCAACCTATGTCTTTTTGGACTTATATAAATAATATCCCTAAAACAACCAACAAGTACATAAAGGATTAGGTAATTGTTATAAAATGGTAGTAAGTTAGATAAAAGTAATAATAAAAATGAAAAATTTAATTAATGAAGTAAATAGTTTACATATTTTTACTATTTATTATGACAAAGAATGTATGCGGTGATTAAGACTCAATGTATTATATTTCATAACATGTTTATTTATGTGGGACAAATGCCTTATAAAATTTATTTTTATGGTGTTGTATATAATAAAAATGAATTTATATTATTTTTATTATCATGAATATTATGAGATATATATATATATATATATCCATCCAAATTTCTATCCTTCATGGGTATTGTCATTAAATAGTTACCCAAGTGGTAAGGGTATATTTTACAATATCATCAATATTCAATATTCTTTATTTTTAGGTATCTACTAGGGAATATTTATATTTAATATCCTTATCTTATAAAAAATTTCAAAAATGATTTAACTTTCTCGTATTATTGTTTAAAATAACTTTTACTTTTATTTTAGTTTTTTACAAAAGGGTTTGAAAGGAATCTTAATTTTTGTTTCATAAGTTATGTACTTTGTGAATTTTACAAAAAAGATATTTTGCAACTATGTTTAACCAATATGGAATGATAGGATTCACTCTCCATAATGATACCTTAATTATTTTATTATTAATTTAAAATTTTAGAATATTATTTTCAAGGATTTTTTTTTCATTTATAAGTTTACATCTTTTTAAAAATATAAATTATTTTAAAATGGAGAAGTTCGTTTCTTCCTGAATTATTTTAAGAGATATTCAAAATTAATTTTCACCTAAGATGAAATCCATTGATGATACATAATATTTACTAGTGATATTACCCAAGGATACCCTCTATATTATTTTATGGATGGATTATAATTGTGATGAAGTGATGAAATTTTGAGAAAACCCATTACTTTTTATTGGTTACACTATGATGAAATGTTTATGAAACCCATTTCATTCATGTGTTCGGATGTGACGAATTATTTATGATCTTGTGAAACAAATATGCATGATTTTCATTATTTTATGTGTGTTACCAATAAATACCTCTAATATGTTGGGTAAATAATTTTATTTTATGAGATAATTATGGGAAACGAGTCAAAGTGCTAGATCTGTTATGAAAAACAAGTCAATGTGAATAATTTTTCATGGGAAACGAGTCGATGTAATTGATTCACTATGGAAAACAGGTTTTGATGCCTAATATAATGGTATTGGTAGTAATCATTGACATATGAAATGGTTTCTATATTTATGATTACTCTACACACATTTATGACATGAACATATATTTCATGGTTATGTTATGATGAATTTTAGATCATGTTATTAATTTCTTTTAAAATGAAAATATTTTTTTCATTAATCATGTTTATGATATTTTTTAGATTTGGTATGAAATATTTAAATTATGGTCATAATCCTATACAATTGTTATTATCTTATGATTTTATATGATTATCAATTCATAATTCTCATGGTTACACATACTAAGAATATGTGCACATAATATCTTATTATTCCACTATCCAAGTTATCAAAAATGATTCTAAATGATTTATATTTAAAATGGTTTCATATTTGATGAATTTTAGGGGAGATATTTAATACTTATCATAGATAATGAAAAGATAGGTATAGTGGGATACGGTGGTGATCATTATGAAGTAGTTTTTTATGAACACAAGTTTTTAAGATATTTTCCTAATTCTATAAACCTATAAACCTAAAAGGTCCTTAGGTATGTATGTTATATGATATTCCTTTTTGATGCTGTAATTTTATATAGTAATAATTGGGTCACATTTATTGATATCATATCCAAAAATGTAATGTTTAAATTTTTAGCATTGTATTCGTTAGTATAGGTCCTAAGCTGTTACACATTATCTAGTTACACCATATCACACATTGTTTAAAATTATAAAAACATAAAACCATGAATAATTTCTTCAATTTCACACAAACATAAACATATCCCTTCATGATTCAAATTAGATGACCTGAAAAAAATTGAAGAGAAACAAATTCTTTTTATAATGAAAACCCGTCATGGATTTCTTGAGAAAAATTCATTTGTTTTATTTTGAATCCATTACCTTTGATGTCTTTGGAAAATTTAAGAATGTAAAATTTAAAAGGTAAAAAGAAATCATTTACCATGATTTATCCTTGGAAAAAGTTCTTTTACTCTAGATCCACTAGTCTATGAATCTTTTAGAGCAGATATCCCTTTCCCCTTATGCATGAGTTTCATCAATGCAGTGGTTATATTTTTGTTAATGATATGACCCCCACATAAAATTTATTAAACCACCATTTAAGAGATTATGTACTCAATAAATTCATGTTATTTCACTCTACCTCAATAATGTGTTCTATAAATGGGGTTTCAACATTTTTGATGCTCTAACCATTATTGAATATCCATTTCTACATGATCATACATTGTATATTTTATTTTTGAATCAATAAAAACATAATAAATCAAGTCAAGATACTCCTCACCAAAACCCTCAACCATGAGTGAGCCGTCTTAGATGCACCTTTCATAAAAATATTGGTAACATAGTTATTGGATGATCTAAAAGGACACCACAAGAAATTAATGATGAATAAAATAGTTTCTTTTTAGCCTTGATATAACCTAAATGGGATGTTTTTGTCACAAAATAAAGTTCCAACATAATATGTATATGTTATGACATGATATTGTACCACGATTTTCACCATTAAAAATTGTAATAATACTCCAACCAATCTACATCTCTCATTAACTAAAACAAAATTATGTTATTATGTACCCATTCCATAACCCAACAATTCAAGTTCATAAAAATACCCTAAAGGTTAAAAATTCATGCATCATAAAAAATTTCAAATAAATACAATGAAATCCTATTCTTTCACCCTTTCACATCTTTGACTGCATGTCCTAAAATGTTCTAAATGCCTCAACTTGAGATACACCCCTTGTCAATCCCAAACCCTTATATTGAGATTCTATTTTTAATGCATCTCTATTGGGAACATGATCCTTTTCATGTGACCCTAAACCACATGAAACAATGGTACAAGAACTATTAACTTATAATGTAATTTCCCATCAATTGTATCACTCATAGATGCATTGGGACATACACTCATGCAAGATAATATCCATATTACTAGATAGAAAATCTCAATTTTTTAATAAATTTTTTCTAAAAATGAACATCTTCTGTCTTTTTTCTAAGTACTATAACATTAAACTATAATAACCATTACATATGGATTTTAATATTAATGACATTGGGATATTTATTAACATCATTTTTTCTTCTTTTGTGTTTCTAGGTATAATACCTTATGTTTTTTTCAATGTTGTGTGAATTTAATCCCTATAAATTCTTGATTTAACATGAAAGTAATTAAATATCCTATGGAATGAGACCCAACAATCACCAGGTTGAAAACACACCATTATAATCCTATGAAAAAATTGGGTCTCCTCTCACAAGGCATATACCTTATATAGCTAAACAAAAAATTATGATCATTTCAAAAAAAAATTGAAAGGAACAAAACTTATCTAGTTGAGAAACATTAAATGGTATACTAAGAAAAATATAATTTTATTACCAATAATCCCCCCAAAAAATGAAATTAATAAAAGGTTACTATGATAGGTAAAATATATATGGTTCATGTGGACAACTATTTGGTCATTGAAAAAATCGAGTTATTCATGATTGGTCTATAAACCTAGGAAAAAGTTAATGAACCCTTCAATTGCTAATATATATTCATTAATATTATCCATATATGGGCATGTAGTCCTTGTCTCATTAATTTAAATTCAATGAATTGGTGGTACATCATATATGTCTATAAAACTTTTTGACTGGTATATTTTATATAGCCTAATTCTCCTATGTAGGAACCAATTCTATTCCAGTTTCCCTAGTATCTGGGTTTACATGATAATGTTGGGTCTTTTCCCACACCCAAATCATTGATGAAACAATTATATTCTATTAATTTAATAATCCAAATATAAACATATTCTGAATATGTTGGAAGAATGTGTTGATTTATTCTTTTTCTCATAGGGTACTTATTGATGTTTAGATCTCATATCTTACATCTGGATGTAAATGACACTTTAAATGTATTCCCACTATAATAATTGTTCTTGGTGTTATAATTTTCTTGATTATTCTTTTATTAACCATCTGTTACGACATTAAAATACGTGAGTAAATTATTTAACAAGACACTACCACAAAATTCTTGAGTTGAGATCCTCCATTGGGAACGAACCCCCCATGGTTGAGTAGGTTCCAAAAGCCTACAAGATATTTAAGTAATGTGATAAATCTACCCATGTTACATAGGAATTAGATTGTTATCATTGAAAATGATACTAATAATATTAAGAAATTTTATGGGTATAGGAAAATGTATTCCATGAACTATGTTTTAGAAGATATGTTATAGTTCTCAATAAGATAATAGATAAAAAGTGCGATAAAGAAAGAATATATGCGGATACAAAATCCGTAGATTGGATATTGTTGTAATGAATTATTTATCACACATCAAGGGATGTATATTTCTTAAAAACTAGTCTATTTGTATTTATGTGGTACTTAGAAACATTTCATCAATGGAAAACTCTTATTAAAAGAAACACAGATGTCAAATGTCATATCGCATTTCACATCATTTTTATTAACTAATTCTAGATATAAAACATATTTATCAATAAACATTTATGGGTATTTTTCATTTGTATTTCTTTTAACCTCAAAAGATAATAAAATGGTGAAGGTAAAACTCCCTATTAGAATTATATGAAATTTTTAGTGAGCCTGTGGAAACCATTTTCATCCAAATAAAACTTTTTACTCCACGTAATGTATTGATGGCCATGTAAATACTTCACAAATGATTTTTATTTATAAAGAACCCTTAGATTTGATTAAAGACCAAGTTCTCCCTTCATTAGTGGAAATCTTCCACTCAACACAGATGGTGATCCTTTTTGTAATGGAAACCATTTACAATCATGATTTTTCATCCCGATTATGACCATAAATTATGCTTGATATTCATCTACATCACACCATCATTGATCCTATATGATCATGTACCCCTCATTGATCAATGGTTCTTATATGGAATCATTTTTTAGGAATTGTTTTCCTATAAATACCAATCATACAATTTGAGAATGGACTGATATTTTTGTAGAGATTCCCATTTGGTAGAAACCTTTACACATTCTTTAAACCTTTCCATAAAGGACTCCTCAGAGTAATTATTGCATAAAATACTAAAAGGAACCCCCACAAAGGATTTTCTAAAATAAAAAATTTCAAAGGATATTCATAAATCACACTACATCAATAAAATCCTTTCATACCCTTTTCAAAGGGTTATTCATGTGATTTTTATATGGTTCCACTCCCTAGAATAAATTTCATAGAGGTCCATTTATGGGATTCATACATGGATCCAACCCCTATAATACATTTCATATAGGTTAATTCATATGGTTTATATACATAGTAACCCATGATAAGATAGATCAATGAGAACCTCTTAGGCATCGACTCATCTATGAGCTTCCTTCACGAGGAATCTGTCCAGAGACTCATTCATGAGATCTTGTCCTCTAATTAATTCACAAGTTCACACAAATAGAACCCTTTATATAATATCATTTATAATCATTATTTATGTGTGGTCTTTAAACTAATCCTTGCATTTTCTATACCTCCTTCACATTTAAAATTTCTTATATATGTAAATAGTTCCCACTCATTGTTCTCCTCACCCTCCATAAAATGGTTCTTTTTGAAAACATCCAACCCAAGTGTAGTTCCCAATGGTGATTGGTGGTTTTTTTAATTACTCTTTTAAATGTAATAATTAATGGGTAATGTATTGTGTATTTACCCAATAGGTGAGTAAAGGTGAAATTATAACTTCATGGATAATGAATCCACTACCGTTGAATATTTTTTAGACCAACTCAATTAGAGAAACATAACTCAAATGATGGCTGAGATGGTCATATTTTAATGTCTAAATACTAAATGAGGATAATGTTTCTATAATAAGATCATATAAAATTTAATAGATGAAATATATAGGATGTGTTGATCCCTTTTGAACAACATTCCATGTTTAAATTGAAATTGTTATAAAAAGTTCATATATTGAATGAATATATGGTTGAAAGTGGAGAATACATCCTTGTGTGGTAAAGTGTGATGTATGTTGATTATTGTGTTTTATGTCATTATAATAATTTTTTATAATGGTCAAAGTAGATCTGGGACTGATAAGGAAAATGAGTTTTAGGAAATACGTTAAATTTATTATTTGATATGCTTCAAGACTTTAGATCAAAGATTATTATATTTATTAAAATAATTTTTTAAATTAATTTAAAATTTTATGAGGTTTTTAATGTGATCTAGGAGGCTCAATTATTATTTTAATAATAATTAAATTAAAATAAGAAAATTAAGATTTAATGTTCTTGAGTTCAAATTCAAAAACTACTATATGGAAATTCATTTACAAGAAAAATCCTTATGATAATTTTTCTATTCAAGACATAACGTAACATAATTCATCTATGTTGAATTAATATGTTCAATATGTAAGATAATATATCCATGTGGGAGTTAATTAGAGAATGGAAATCATATATGTAACCACCATATAAGAGAATTCATCTATGGATGAGTGAAATGAAAAATTGATTTGTCTTTTGGAGTACGATATCTTAGAACATATAGGAAGATTCTGTTATGAGATACAACATATTAGAAAATTGAGTTACGTGTAGACTCTTTAAAAACCACATAAGTAAATTCATCAATGAAAATGATAATCAACAAATAAAAATATAATTTTTGAGCCATCCCATATGATCTTTTGTGACCATGTAGGTAAAATCAAATTACAAGTTTTCCCCTAAGTAAATTAATATTTCCTAATTTAATTAAAATCTATATTCATATAATAATTTACTTAAATATTTTATGACACCTCTACATAATAAGAAATGGTGGTTCTAGAATTTTGGGATTTAAAAAAAAATGGGATGACATTTTTCAAGATATTAAAATAAAAAACATTAAAAAATTAAATTTCAATCAGTTAATGTCTGATTGGGAAATTATTATTCAATATAAAGGGGAAAAGTCTCAAATAGTGAATTAATGTATGAAATATAAAATGTGTTGAAATGAATTTATAAATATTTTCAAAATAATATAGATTTATTTTCATCCAATATTATCTTGTACTTCAAGGATTACATTATTTTTGTAGAGAGATATTTTGTAATGATAATGAAATATGGCGATGAGTATTGATATGTGTACCACTAAAATAAATAAGACTCCACATTAATAACTATTGTTTCATTTTTTAAGGTGAGTTATATACTGGAAGACTTGTATATTATATAGTTTCATACAGTGTTATATAATGAAATATGGATTTTAATGGATATATAATGAATTAATAAAAATTAAAATCTTATATATTGATGAATAATTATGAAATTATATTAATTTTATTTTCATAAAAACAAATATGAAAAGGAAAGGTTCATGTAAAATATTTAAATGAGGTAAGAAGTTATTAAAATTCGAAATTCCATAATCATGGTGATCATGGTAGAATAAAAAGATGTATATATACCATACATGAGATTTTTATGTTTTAATGTATTTTTGTTTATAGTAATTTGATAGGAACCCATACATTGAATTAATAAGCCTATCAAGGTAGATGGAGAGATATAGAAAGTGTACTTAACAACCAAGTAGGAAGATTAGCGTTTGAAGAGAAACTATAAAGACATAGAGAGAGTAGAGCTCTTAAATAATTGGGAAATAATGAACCAAGAGAAACCCCAAAAAAATATAGATGTGAAGAATAATATTTATTTAGGTCATGATAAATATGAATGTCAACTTTTTCACAAAGATGAAGAGTAGCAGGATGAATTTTTAATCCTACACATCCGATTGGGTTTTCAAGGAAAAGAATAAGAATACAAGAAGTGATAATGACCAAATAGTATATTGATACTATGAATACTATATGGTATTTGAGTTATTTAGGTGATTTAGTTATGATTTTCTAGTAAAAATGTCTATGAATAATTAGAATCTATTAACATTCCAGTTTATGAGCTTCATGAATGAGGTTTTCAATAAATTCATGGAGACTATGAAACATTTATTTGAGTAAATAGAGTATTATTTTGGGTGCATAAACATAATTTTACAAGTTTTCATTGTCTATAAGAGGATTAATAAGAGTTATAAATGAACTAGTGGGGTGATAGTATAAATAAGTTAAATGGTTTGTGTCTATGATCACCTATATAATATAGTTATCCCACTCCTCTGTAAAATGTCCTGTTAGGTTTTAATATAATACCTACTATACATGTATTTGGATATTCAATTTAAGTAAAAAATCCACATACTGAACATCCCAAAAATGATAAAGAGTACATTTCGTTGGAGGGTTCAATTATTGTAAATATCTTATGACATATTTAATTTCTTTTTATTATTGAATGTAGTGTTTATGTATGGTTAAAATGAATAAATTCATACTTTTTAATCATATATATATATGGTTATAATACATATATTATTATATATATTTAATGAAATTTATATATCTATGAAAAATTGGACCACACATGATTCATCCCTCTCACAGGTGTGCCTACATGGTCCATTGGGCAGAACAGGTGGTATTTGAGCATAGTTACCCTCTCAATGGATAGAGTGCTCTATAAAAACTAATATCATGGAAATGTGCATATTTTATTTTTTAAAATAAAATTATATTTTGTTATTTCTATATATATATGAAGTGTATATTTTATATTTTTATTGAATACCCATATATAGAGGAATTTGTTCCTAGTCTTATTTCTAGTGAAATAGAATTTTTTGAACTATACTATAAGAAATAGGAGAAACAATGAATCCATCAAGTTTAAGAAGAATATATATTTACAAGAATAATAATCACTAATTGAGGTTGTTTATAGTGGTAATAATATTTAATGATATATTTATTTTTATTACTATAATGGAATAACGTCATGTTGTGAGAGTATATCCATTTAATATATTGAAGACCTAATTTGTAATGTACATAGCTTTTTGAAATATTACTATTATTAAGTTATTAAAAATATATTCACTTATATATATTGAATACTAGATGAAAAAATAGCAATAATAAGAGGATGATGTGATTGATGATTTATTAGATAAGAAGTACTATAAGCGTTAAAGCCTCATACAACTATTTTAATCTAAGGTTGAATCTGTATCACATTAAAATAAAATTTATTTATTTATTTAGAAATATTTTCATATGGTTTTTTTATGAGAAATATTTTTTTGTAAATATTGTTATAAAATATGTATATTTATTAGGAACGAAACATAAAGTGTCCATGAATTTAAAGGATTCAAAATGGAAATAAAAAATAATATGAAAGATCTTGATAGTTCATTATAATAAATGAGAATGATGTAAGAGGATATAGTTGGTAAGTTGAAAATTTCATGGAAAGGGAGGCTATGATTTTCTAAAGATTATAAGTGTGTTTTTAGCATGAAATTTATTGAATTGAAAATAATATCAAAATTTGTTAGAGGATAGATATGAGAATATACCCATATTTGAGAAAATGACTTCTTCTGTATATACCTATGATGGGATTCTGTTTACATAAATGAAGATAAATTTTATTAAGGATTCCATGAGGTCATTTGGATAATCATGTACATCTATATTATACAAAAAAGAAACAAAAACATTAAAAATGTATTATATACCAATTTTTTTATAGAATTGTGCAATAAAATAAAATTCTATAAAAAATTTGATGGATAAAAAATGTTTAAACACAAACCATATCATCACGTTTGAAGCTTACTGTGTCTTAGAAAAATTTCCCCAACAGGAAAAAAACTTGGGGTACCAACCCAAAAAATTTGAGAGATTTCATACTAGATAAAATGAAATGAATTTTAAAATAACGTCATTAATTAGAAGATGTTTGTTGTGCTAATGTTTTAGTCGTATATCTATTGATTATTGGAATAGTTATTCAATGTGTAAAAATTATATAGGTGCTTGATAAATTAGTATAACAGTTGAAGAAAGGTCACACCATGCTGGAGTGATGTAACAAACACAGAAGAGGAAAATCTATCCATGAAAAATAGATTTGATTGGTTTTATAATTTATATGTGTTGTGAAACATAGGTAGTCACTAGTATGATTAATTTTTGTACAACCCTACTTGATATCATCTATTTAAAAAATAAAAAATACAATTTCCATAGCATATTAAAAAGGTAACGTAATAATGTGTATATTATTTTGGAGATAAACTAATTTCATGTGATTTTTAATCATGTCTAAATAAGAAGACAACCAAGAAATATGTAAAGGATTATTATCCTACTTGAAATAAAATATTCTATTATAGTATGAGATTCCATATCATGAACAATTATAATATTCACATGAATTTCAATGTAAATTGGCGAAAGATTTAATCCAGAGGAGAATACACCAAATAGAGAGATTGCAGTATTGGATTAGAGGTTTAAATCCTAGTGAAAAGGATGGGAGTATTACAAAAAAAGGCCTCTCAAATATTAATTTAATTTTTTTTGGATGGTTCAACAATTTAAGGAATGAGGTTATCATTTTTATTAGTGTTCATCTTGGAGATATGAATAACAAAGAGAATTAAAAAATGACTTATTCAATAGTGAAAGATTTTGGACATAAGGAGTCCACACCAAATATAATGTTTGGCCATTTGAGTAAAAATTGTGTCTCTAATGGATAGATCTATTAAAATTCACTTGGAAATTAGATCAAGTTAAAAATAATAAAACTTCTAAAATATGTGCAGAGATTTATAGTGGGTAAATGTGAACAAATTTGGGAAATAAAAGGGGATAAAATCATGATAAGATATATAAAATTAAAAGCATAAATTAAAGAAGACACATGGTTAAGAAATACATCTATTCCCAATTTCCATAACTGAGAGACCAAATAATATAAACCTTTTTCCGATATTATTTATATTCTATAAAAATTGAGGTAGTTGAATATAATGAACTATGGAGAGTATCTTTTAAGGGGGAAATATCAAACTATCATAATACCAGAGACATATAGTTTTCTTCATGAATTTTTAAATCTAAATAGCCCATTTAGAAACCAATGACGATGTATAATTTTCATTCTCCCTCCACTCTTTTGACATGTGTGTATTACGATTATTAATGTTGAGTGGTAAACTAAACATAGGACAGAAACCCCTATAACTTTTTATTTTTTTGATAACTATGTTTAATTTATTTTTACTTCATAAACATTCATTAAAATTTGTTTAAACAACCCCTATAACAAACTAATATAATTTGGATTGATATAATTAACCCTTTATGGATAGCTTTGTAATCTCAATTGATACCTCTTTTTTTCAAAATTTGGCTATACGATATAGAAATGAATTTTATTAGTTGATGTAAATTTATAATAAAATTTTAATATAAATTCATTTATAATTATGTTTTTAGGTTTATGAGATCCTATAATCACTTTTAGTAAAGTATTTGTGACTCTTATAGGTCTCCTTATCTTATGGAATTAACGTAAAAAGTTCTTTTATGGTGTTAAGGATAAGGATAACTATTACACCATAACATTGATGATTGTCTTCGAATGAGATAAAGTTCCACTAAAAATCGGGGGTGTTCCTAAGAAATGAAAGGATAGTGATAAATTCAAATGGATTAAAAAATTGTTTGATGATATTCCATTTAAACTAAAACAACTTGTAAAAAAAACAGAAAAACATTTTGTTAAAAAATAAAACAAATTTTTGAAATGAAAAAATAGTAAATAAAAACATTCGATAAATAATGGAACAAAAAACTAGATGAAAAGGACAAAATTATAATGTATGACTAGTGAAACAAGGTTTCACAACTCAAAACTCCAAGGAAATGACCAAATCTAATGCCCTAACCCTAGAAAAACTATATCAAGTGCTTCTACTAAAAAATTAAAAAATATCTCCCATTACTATATCATGGAGAATAAATACTAAATAATTACCTATGTATATATGTAGGGGTTGAGTAAACAAGAATAGTATGGAATCCACAAAATTCATCCCATGAACACCACTAAAAAAAGAACATGTTATCTAAAAGTTAAGAATATATTTTATAAAAAATAGTGTAATATAAAATAAGTTTAATACTTTTAAAAATTAAATTAAAATAAAATAATATTTATTTGTAAAATTGAACATCGTTTACCAATAAAATTCCATATTTATCATGAACACATGAATTCAATGTGATATTACCATACTCATTATTATTTACTCATCGATACGCCAAGTGATAACTAGGTGACCATTTTTCCGGTGCCTCAAACATAAAACCTCTAACCAAGTCCGTAATAGAAAGGATATGTAAAATTAAATGATTAAAACACACCACCATTTATTCCATGTTCTCAAAAAAATCATTTTATATAGAACAAATCTTCCATTTATACAAATTTATTAAAATATCATTATTCTTATAAAAAAGAACTACAACTTGAATGAAAATGGAAGGGGATTTAAAAAAAATAAATATTTCCAAATAATATAAAAGGGTCGTATATAAAAAAATCAATCCATGTGACGTTTTATATTCAAGGAAATTAATTTAAATATTCAAGTAACCATGTTCTATAATAATTGTTTAAAAGTGAGGGGAAACTGTTGGGAGAAAATCCCTCAAGGTAACATTGCAGTATTTTGGGTTGATTGTGTTTTTTGACAAAGCATGTTTCCATGGAGAAATGTCGAGTTCCCGAGAAGTTGTTGACAATCCATGTTGACAAAGAATGATGACAAAGGAACAGATGATCTAGATGCGGTACAAAAGAGCATTACAAGGTGGATCCGTTTCCCACTGTTTGAAAAAAATTTGGGTAAAAAATTTGGAGTTTGGTGAGCATCACCAAAAGAGAATATTCTTGAAGATCATATTTTTATATGGAAAAGGAATGAGTTTCGAGAAGATGGGATGCATGGATTGGATTTCTGAAGACCAGAAAAATGGAGGTGGTGATGCTTCACGGTTATGATGAGCTTCAAAAACGGAAGCGTTGAAAGGAAACGTGAGGGAGCTTCGCGGCGGATGGGCAAAGTAAATGACAGAACGCTCCGCGATTACGACGAGCTACATGATCTGAAAATTTCAGTGGTGCTTCGCGATTTGGACAGAATTCTGGAAAAAAATTCGGAGCTCCACGATAGGCAATGACGTGGTGCTGACTTCACATGGAATGGTCGAGGGTCGGTGGAATTTCCTATAAGTACATGTCGACCCCCTCGAGAGAAGTAGAGAGAATTTTCCGAGAAAATCATTGGCTCTCGGTTCGCGAAGGTAGTTTGCATAGCCTATGTGCTTCGTGAAAGAAGAGCTTCGTGGCGGCTATTGTAGCTCTGTGAAAGTTGTGTGCTCCGTGTTGGCTCAGTGAGCTTCGCGAGGGAAGTTGCTTTGCGATGACTTGAGCTTCGTGACAGCCTAAGCATTTCGAAGGATTGAGATTTACAACGATTCGAGCTCCGTGAAATTGTGAGGTTAGCAAAAATGAAGGAGCTTTGCGAAGACTTGTTTGAGCTTCACGAAATTGGGAGCTTTGCGAAGTAGGGTGCCTTGCGAAGGTACTTTCCAAAGGAATTTTCCATTGGTCAGTGGAAAAGGGGTATTCATCAGTGGATGAAATTTGGACTCCATTAGAGCATCTACATATAGTGGAGGATGCATTCATTAGTGATAATGAAATGAACTAAAATTCTATAAACTGTGAGTGGATACCCTTCTAGAGAAGTAAACTTAGGAAGAGGAAGAAGGTGATCCTCTCCACCGGTAGTGAGTCAGAGAGACAGAAATAGGGAGTGACCCTTAGGAAAGCAGTGAGCTGACCCTAAATCATGTAAAGGCAGTGAGCCTGGGACAGAGTGACTGTACTTGAACTTTGTATCCACATCTAGTGAAGAATAGTGGAATTTGGTATGACCGGAAACTTGTCGGCCTATGCTCCTTGGACGTAGCCCAGTGAGGTTGAACCATGTAAAAATATTTGTGTCTGCCTGTTTGCTTCCCTGAACTACATTCAAAGAATCATCATTGAATAAATAAGTAAAGAAGTTATCATACTTTACACACAAGAGGAAACAAAGTGACCCTTATAATAAAGAGGTCATGATCCAGTGGGGTAGGAAGAACTTTGAAAAAGAATATACATACCCTGATTCACCCCCCCCCCCTCTCAGGGTATATAGGCCCCTATTGTCCATAACATCAACCTACCTCGCATCGGTTGATAAAGATAAAGAACTGGAAAATGAAATCTATAGAACAAGCCCCAAAATTCTTTTCAATCAATAGATTCCATTAATATCTCATAAAAACAACATAGTTAATATATTTATCGATAACATATTAGATCAAAAGATTCATTTGAAGGAAACAATATGAAATATTAAAAAGAGAGGAAGGAGGAGAAACAATGTTATTAATTGGAATCTCATAGATCCAACACACTTTGACCAGATGAAAAATAGTCCCATCGGGGTGAGATACCAAAAAATACAAAAGGATTCTCCATGTATGAAATACTAGGACAATGGAAGAGAAATGAATGTTTTTTACTGATAATGGAATATAAATCCTATTTGTATATGTATTATTGAATATTGCATTGTAAGGATAAATGTTTTAGAAAATCATCCACCAACCATGAATGTTTTACTAGAATACACACAAATGGCTATATGTTTGTGGAACTCTATATTCCAAACTATGTTCAAACCATTCAAAACAAATGTGTCATGAAAAATTCTAGAATTTTAACAAACCAACACGGGTCAACCAAAAATGTCACTGAATTTCCCCACTACAAGGACTAAAGCATGTTCACAATCCCAACAAGATAAAGAGATGCACCATGATGTCATATGAAAAAACCTGGGAATTATTTCACATTCCACAAAAACAAAATGTAATAGAAACAAATAGAGTATCATAGAAGATATATAGGACACATCATATTCCAAAAACAACCAAACCATAAAGTTAACATCAAAAAAATAGAAAAAAATGTCTAGATAAGAAGTTGTAAGACAAATAATATGTAACCTAAATCAACCCATTGGTTCATTTCCAATTGACCATATCTCACCCAGATCTGAACCCAACAAAAAAAACATGAACATGGATATTCTTCCTCATTATAACCCTTTTCCCTTTACATGTACCCTATATAACTAATGATACAAATTCTCAAAGGTATAAGTAAGGTAAAAGCACCAATACTCAATAGCATACCATCAAGAATATAAAACATTTATACACATATGAATATATTAACTGTGGTTTTATATGTATTTCAAAACACTTCAAAAAAATCATTTTTCATTTTAAATCATCATTTTTATATTTTTAAAAACATTTCATATTGAAATAAACAAAGAAATATGAAAAATAAATTATCCATGAGGCATAAGAATATATACAAAATAAGATTCAAGATTCATTATAATATCACATGGGAAATAAGAATATTAGTGTTCATGCATCTAATGTATTCCAAAAACATCAAAAAATTAGAAATACATGATGTATGGTTGAATAAAACTAATACAATCCTAAAAAACTACCCAAAATAATTGAACACTAATGTCTTGGAAAAAATGAATCTTATAATGGATACCCACTAGAAACCATGGAAACATGAAAACCAGTCCTAGTGATAGTTAGCTCTCATAGGGCTCACATATTTCTAGTTTCTACTCATTCTTTATATTATTCCAAATGTTTTTTACAACACTATAATTTTAATGAAAACCCATTAATGTTTCATAATATTTTTTTAATGGAAGATAACCTATCATTTTCATGTTGACATTTTCGAAAAACCATTTTCAACTGTGATACAATACTTCTTCCATGATAGATAACACATTCTCATTTCAAAACCATATTTCGTGCCTTTTTTCAAACACACCATGTGTTCAAATCTTGTTTTCAAAAAAATTCCATTTTTAAAACACTTTTTATTTCCATTAAATATCAATGATCATGTCAATATCCAATTTATAAAATCAAAACGAAAGGATAACCAAATAACACATTGATTATTAAGGAATACACCATATGACAGAGACACTAACCTCAACAGTAATGAAAACCATGTTTCCTTTTAAAAGGTTTATTATAAATGAGTAGATATATTCATTATTACCCAAGATCTATAATTAGAACACTCTTAGAAAATAGAAACACTCTATGATATATCTAGATGAATGATGAGCTTCCAAAAAACCTTCCTAGAATTCATGAAGTTGAATCCAAAATAATGAGGGGTGGAAGATTGGTTTAATAATGGAATAGAGAGTCAATAGACATATTAAAATAAAAAATTAACGATTCTCATTAATAGAGTAACCTAAAAATAAGTTTATATGAAAAATGTTAATTTAGAAAATAAAAAACACTTATCACCATAGCCCAGTATTCCTCACTAATGCACGTGGGTCTCACCTAGATGACCTACTATAAGCACACATTACACACTCTCCCTAAAAACCATGTCATATTTTTCTAGCCACAGATTCCACCACACCCATGGTGGGACATATTGGTTATATCATAAAGTGTTACCCCATGTGCACTACACCCTTATCCATAGTGCACCCTGGCAAATTTGGCCTTGGCCATTTCCTATAGTAATCACACCATCACACCTCATCCACCTCCATGGTCGTGATCCTTGCCGGTTAGCACAAGAATTCCCAAAATCTATATATAAGTCATTGTTTACCACTAAAGGATTATAAAACTAAAAAGATAAAATATAAAATATGGTTCATATCTAATTCCTTAGAACAAGGTGTGATAATTCTCCCCACCACAAAATATTTTTCCCTCAAAAGGGATCAAGATCACGTACATTAAAATAGAAAAGAAAATTGATACAACATCAAAACCTATTTCTATTATGTATCATTGACTCCCCTACTACCCTTCCATTTCACCCAAACCAATGTGATTATCCTTAAATCTTGCACTATACCCTATCATCCCACTATCGTAATTAGTCTTTCGACCACTGGAGTGTTGGTTTCAATCTTAATGTACTCCAACTTGACCACATTATATGGTTCTGACTAATACATATCCAAGTATGAAACGTGGAATAGATTACTGATATACTTTAAATGGAAAGTTATGTTTGACTAATAATTCTCCTTCCCGAGTCACTCCTTAATATAAAATGGGATAACATAATAGGGTGATAAATAACCCAACTTTCACAAACATCTATATCTTATCCATGGTATGACTTTGAGGAAACATTGATCACCATCCCAAAACTATAACATTTGATGATTTTTATCCACATGTTATTTCGAAAAACTATGATTTATCGTTGACATTTTCCTAAAAAATTAACTATATTTTCAATATTTTGAATGATCCCTTATCCAACCATAAACCATTCTCCAACCACTTCCCAATAAAGAGGATATCAATAAGGACTCCCATATAACACCTCAAATGGTTCCATTGTTATCAAATACTAATAACTATTGTTATAATAAAACTCCTAATATGGTAAATGTTTCTCCCATGATAGAATAAAGTAAAACATTTATTCCTAAATAATTTGTTAAAGAATATGGATTACATTGTCAAACAATCCACCCTTAGATGGATGATCTGAATTTCTCACCTTCAACTGAGAACTCATCACAACTAGTAATAAAACCCAAAAATAGGATGTGAAGTGATATTATGGATTTGAAATGAATGTTTATGGAACATCATAATGTTTTATAATCTCTAATATATTCAAGTAGATATGAGAAACTATCTTCATCAACCTAAATATATGTAGTAAATACATTGATTAAATTATATGATAAATATTCAACTAAATCAATTACTTACCTATAGGTGTCCACAGTATCTTAACAGAAAATTTTGTAATGACCCATGATCTGTTCTTCTGGATCCATTGAAAAAAAATTATTTATTTATAAAATAAACTGAAAATATAAAGTTTATTATACATCTAGATATCATTTTCATTCCATAATTTGGAAAATAGGGAAAATAAAATAAAAAATATTTAATTTTATACATGAAATAAATAAGAGTCTATTTGACTTTTCTTCATGCTCGCTTCCAATCATTACTAAACTACTTAAAGACATAAAAATTGTAATGAAAATACATTATTAAGACATAGGGTATGTCTAATTGTCGTGTAAGGGGTTTTAAAAAGATACTAATAGTCATTTTCTAACATAATGTTTTTAAATCTCATGGGGAATCAATTTTCCATTATATCAAAATAAATAATTGACATATATTTTTAAAAAATTATAATTTTTAGTGTTTTTAAAATTTTGATTTGGAAAACACATATAATTTTAAAAATATCTTCAAAAATATAATAATCATTGAAAATACATATTACATGAAAACATTATTTTTTTAAAAAAAATTTCAAAATATAATATCTTTTAAATTACTTATTCTATGACAATAATATTTTGAAAAAAAATTCCAAACATAATATTTTTAAAAATAATAAATAAAAGAATCTAAGGGTTTTTGAGAAATTATTATGAATGCTCAGAAAACCATGGAGAATCATTGAACATTGAAGGCTATCGAGGTACTAACCTTCATAGAGAGTTGGGTCCACTATCCAAATCTCTATCATGTTTATAAAGTACACATGTTATATTTTTATAAAACATTCTGATCATTATTTTTTATGTGCGTATACCATTCACCCAACTATTTCTATTAAAAAACATGAAAATACATTATTAAATAAATAATATATATATATTTTAGTACACAAGAAATTTATATTAATATATATATATATATACTTCCATAATAAATCATCATCTAAATTTATAGAAACACATTTCTCCTAAAAATAGACTTTTTAAACATTTATGTAATGTTATGGAAGGAATAATTAACATTATTATATATAGAATTTCATTAATAAACATATCATACACATTTTAATTGAAATACAACATAAACTTATAAACTATATCATTTCAAATTCATCATTTAGTAATGAAATAATATATCCATTTTGGAGTAACCTACTTAATTAAAAACATTCATAGAAAAATTATTTTTACTGATAAAATAATAGTATGAAGGTATAAATATTCAACAGATAATTATAGTAATTTTAATTATTTTACCTTACATAAAATAATATTTTTACAAATATAGAATTTTTACATAATATAAACAAAATATAATTTCTTATAAAAGAAATAATTTGCGTTACATATAATTTTAAAATAATGTAATATTGCACACAAAAGATATATAATAAGTAATAATTTTAACAATACATTTTAGCCTTTAATTAACCTAATTTGAGAATATAAATTATTTTCTTATTTTGGAAAAATCATTCTATAGGATCCTAATTTGGACTTAGTATATATTTCCTACATGAAATATTACTATTTTGATTCAATTAAATTCAATAATATAACAATAGTTGAACATATATATATATTTTTTTTAGTGTGTTTGTGTGAAATGAAATTATTAGTTTTTATAAATGAATATTTAATCACATTATTTTTTAAAATAAATAAATATATCTCAATAGATATAAAATTGAAAATTATAAACTTGAAATTTTGATATATATATATATATATATATATATTCACTTGAAAAAATTTCACTAAAATTGATATTGATCATGGCCCAACTTAAATTCCAAAGTTTGGTGTAGAAAAATCAAGGAGACAGAAATAGAGGAGAAGGTAGAGAAGGGTTTTCTTTCAACAACCAAATAAGGGGTTCCCAATATAAAAACACACACACACATACACACACACACATATATATATATGGATTTTTATAGTAACCACACAAGTATTCCTTCATCCTGAAAGAGAAACTAGTATTTTTAAAGTAATAACAATTGAAAAAACAATAGTATCACATGCCCTATTGGGTCTCAATATTGTTAATAAAAGACAATGATTCAGAATTATTTATCGTGATGAAATAGTGATTTTTTTTTGAAAATGACAGATTTTATTTCAAATAGGTAAAAATACTCGAATTCAACTTTTATTACTATGTTCTATGTTTATTCCAACCTTGTTAGGATTCCAAGAGAGGCAATAATGGCCACAGGTGTTTGAAGTTTCTTATAGGATGAAAAACATTGGTAGGTTGTTTTGATTATATATGGTTCTTATCCCATTGAAAATAGTAGTGGTGGTATGGAAATGGTTTTAGGTTGATCGAGGAGGAATTTCCTTGCATCAGATGTATAAAAAAAGATAATGAAATAAAATGTTGATGGCGGCCCTGGACTAGCATGTAAAAGAAGCTAAGTGAACTGTGAGGAGGATGAAGAGAGGAAGATGAAGTCGGAAAGACATCAGATGGATGGAATCATTTTGATTCCATGGTTATGATATAACCGGAATTTTTAAATTTGTTTTCATAGTACCCTCTTAACTTGATCCTACATAGAAATGTTTCTGGGATTCTTAATCTCTTATAAAATAAACGTTTGATAATGATGTCTAAAAGTGATTATGGTAAAATTAACATGACCACACACACACATATGGGATGCATCCCACAAAACCCATGTTTTCATTCTCACGAACATACAAAAACCTCTCCATGTGGTTAGCCCAACCAATGCTACCCATCCTCATCTACGATGACCCATCTTCTCAGTCGCTACTCAGGAAAGTCCGGGATTACCCTTCAATATGTTTGAGACACTTAGGTCCTATATATGTGTTAATGGGTACCCATAGGGGGGGTTATAGTGGTTTGCATGATTGTTTTTCTTATTAAAAGTAAAATTTTAAATTACTTAAATTAATTAAAATGTAAAATATTATTGTTTTACCATTAAACACATTGTTATCTTAAAACTTATAAATGTATCAGGTTCCAAATAAACAATTTAAATTTACTAGTTACTACTTATTATACTGTTATTTATTTTAACTTAATAATATTACTTATAATTGTACATAATTTTAACAAATATCATATTATTTTCCATTTACAATCTTACTACTCCTAATGTAAAATTGTAGGCTTATTAATATAATTAATAATGAGTAACCCCATAAGAAATATATTGAAAATATAATTAATAATTATTTAATAGATTATATAATAGTAATAATATTAATATAATATTTTTGGTATATTGATTTTAATAATATTTGTTTCAAGATATTTAGAATTATTGAGAGTTTATTTAATTAAAATTTATTATTTGGTAAATTTATTTTAAAAATTTAAATATTTTTTAATTGAGTATTATTAATTGCAATGATAATTTATCTTTAAGTTATAAAATTATACATTTTTATATACTGAATTCAAATATAATTATCAAATCTTGTATAATATTTATTAAAATTTTAATAAAAACACAATGTCATTAATAAAAATACCATTAAAAGTAAAACTGCTTATAATATATCTTTTTATAAACTATTTGTTATAACCATAACATATTTTGAGTAAATATAAATCATTTTTAAAATTTTTATTTTTATTAAACCAGTTTTAGATTAATTTAATTTCAAAACAAAAAAAAGTAATTAATATTTTCTTAAATGGACCATGCTTAATATTTATAAGATGATAAAAATTTAATAGCTATTTCATCCCATTTAAAAAATGGAATAGGTATGGGTTCTAGAAAACCAGTAGGACTCTGATGTTTTTTCTAAATTATCTCACATAAAAATCATTGAGACACTAAATATGTAATTGAATGTCCCATTCACTATAAGGTTTGAGGCTTAAAAATTACATATTCTAGTTATATTTAAACTAGAAATTGTATTTTTTTTCTAAGGATATTTTTCTATTATAGTTTCAAATAATTAGGAAAATATCACATAATGTAAACCCATACATTAAAAGTGGATAATTTTACTCAATATCCATTTTTTCCACCAAACTAATTACACTAAAATAAAACATAGTTTATTTCCAGGATATAAGATCACAATTTTCATCTTATCCTCACACATTTCCCAAATCATTCTTTAACCATATAAAAACAGTTCAAAACATATTATTACCACAAATAACTCATTAAGGTACATAAAAAATATACAAAAAAATTATTCCTGTGAAAATAATTAAAACACATTTAATGTGATTTGAGAAAATGAAACATAACATTTTCACATAAATCAAAGCCAAATGTTTCCCAAAAATAAATCCATTAAAACCAATATAAACCTACTAAAATCTTATGTATGTTACTTAAAGAATATTCTATATAAAACCCTTTCAACACCCTTTCAATTATAATTACCATATGAACAACATCAATTATTATTATTACACAATTTATTAGAGATATTTATTGGGGATCACTATTTGTATAAGATATATCGGGATCACATGTGATCATAAAATCATATCAACCCTTCGTATATGATATATTAGGCATATCTATTTTTCATAAGCTATAATGGGGCTTAACCCTTTATATAACCTATATCAGAATCACCAGTGAACTATAATGGAGATCAACCCTTCGTATAAGATGTATCGAGACTACATATTTCCCATATAATTCTCATGTACATTTTCATGAAAAAATAATTCATCATAAAACCCTTTGAAAAAAAACATTTAATCCTTTATAAAAAACACTTTCAGATAAAAATAAAGTCTCTTTTAAAAACTATTTTCATTACCAAAACACAATTTTATTTAAAAACCCCTCTTCAATTTCAAAATAACCAAAAAATAAAAAAGGATGTTCTTTTATAAAATAATGTAAAATTTTAATATAATCTATAATGTAAATAATATTAATGGTGGTGGAAAAGTTTTTATTTTTGTGTATGATAAGGATATAACATTCTTTTTCTCATTTGCCAAAAAGGTTCCATGTAAAACACATAATAATATTCATTTTGAAGACCGTTGGATGAAATTAAAAATAGGATAAAAATTTATTTACAATTATTTTATAATGATTTATTAAAATATGTAATATAATATCAATAATATTTAATTGGAGAAAAAGATTTTAAAATTTAATATTTAAACAATTAAAAAAGATATTTTGAAATCCAACTATCTCATACAACTTATAATGTTTGAATCATAATCCCCAATAAGGAATAATTTTTTAAAAAAAAGAACATGTTAATTTATAAATTCATTATATGAAATGTCAAACGTATTGTATACACACCTCAAAAATTAATGTGGGTGTAAAACATCAATATATTCCTCAATGAAAGGAGATTGAGACTAAGTTCATTATAAATATCATATCATCGAAGTGTAAATTAATAAAACAAATAAAACATGTGTCTATTACAAATTTTCACATAAAAAATTTAAACAAACAATATAAGGTAATAAAAAATCATTTCACACAAAATATTAGGACTACCTAAACAAGAAATAAAAGTTCAACCCAAATAACAGAAATTGGGTTAAGAAATCCCTTAAATCACACTTCCATTTATTGTTTCATACTTTTAACCTCCTATATAATGGTTTAAATAATGTTAAGAACTCATTACAGAAATATATTCATAGTTACAATACCTTAAATTATTATTTTATAAAATATAATAACCCATTCATTAATAAGATCTCATTATTTTGATGGTTTTTTATGTGTTTCTTTCATGTTTTCATGATATGTTCATTTGTGTATTATTATAAATATTATTGTAAAATGGAATTACAAATCCAGATGAGGAACCTAATAGTATTAATGATCATCCAAAAATAATAATATTTTAATTTTTACATGAGTATGATTCATTAGATAAAACATTAATGATAAATGCTTACTTTATTTTGGATGTTTTTCCAAACATCATGAAGAGTTTCCTTTTATTTAATATTTTGTGTATATATTAGTTACATAACATGAAATAGGATATAATATACCTATTTTAATATTATATAACAATATTTATAGTTTTATGACCATCCATAACGAAGTAATGGAAAATAAAGAAAATCATTATTCACAGAGCCGATTAACCGACATAACTTGGATAATACTTCAGTATATTTGAATAATAGTTGATGATAAATGAAATGGATATGAAATATTACCTTAACATAATAACACTTAATTATATATACTATTCTATAGTTATCATGCATTTATAGTTAATGAGGTGAGTAGAAAGTAGAAAAAGAAAAGAAATTGGGAGATAAACTTTGAGAAAATTACATATTGAATATCAACTTCTTGAGAGACCACTAAGACCATTAGATTTGGTATTGTTTTGATAAATTATGATCTAGGACGTGTGGAGATTTAATATGATATTTTTTATTTATATTTGAGGATATAAAATTATTTTTAGTCAAAATGGGTTGGTATTCATACTTGGGGAGAGGTGGGCTTAAGTGATTAAAATAATGATTATTTTATTTTTATATCCAACCATGTTGAGGTCGAATTAAATTCCATGTAATTGTAAGAAAAATAATGTTTTAGATTATTTTTTAGTCTTTATAAATACTTAAACCAACCATTAATGTTTTCAGTTTTTTTGTTATTTAAATCTTTTTCCTTTTTAACTTTAACCAGTTTCATTTTTTACTTATACAGTGGGAGATAATTTTTTTACCATGGAAAATTTTTTGTGCCTAAAAATTAAATTTAACATAAAAATAATTTAGAAATTATGATTCAAAATATGGAATTAATTTTACCTAATTAAACTTACATAATTAGAAAAATTATAATTAAAATTAATCCACTAGACCTGATGAAAAAGAGGGTTTCTAATGTAGAATGTTCAAAAGGTTCAAAAGTTTTTAAATCCAATCTCAATGTAAAATTGTCTACAATAACATTAGTTGGTTTTAACTATTCATTAATTAACTAATTACTCTTTAATACCAATTGAATATATAATTTTACTATTTAAATAAATGAGATGAAAAATCAGTTTTTAAATAAAATGTTTTATTTCATCATTATTTTTCATAAATAAAAGTTGTTAGAAAATACCAAAAAATCCCATAATAAACTTTTTATATTAATATTTAATATAATATGTTTCTTTTTTATAAATAAAGTTATTAACTTCTTAAAATTTATATTTATAATAGGCATGTCATCAAAAGGTAGCAATATTTCTTTTTAGAAAAATACAGCTTTTCATACCTAAAATATGATTTATTCTAATATGAAGTCCATAAAAATTATTCAATGAATTTAAAAATAATATTCCATAATATATAACATATAAATTTAATTTATTTAGTTTAATAATAATTATTTTAACAATTTATTAAAATTAAATATCCTTCTAGGCGTAAAAATAGTTTTTTATAAAAACAAACCCTTTATATTTAGTTGTTTTTTATTTTTATTTCTAATTAATTTATAACCAATGAAATAATTTTATAATAAAATTCTATCAAATTTTTTATAATTTAGTTAATATCATTCGTTCCTTACCTTCTAATGGCTAGGTTATTACTATAATATTTAAATGGTAATATTTAGTTGTGTGCTTATGATTGATGTGGAATATCTTATATGATGTTGAACCTAGTGTTTCCTTCTAAAATATGGTTATGATACATTCCACCTCTATATTAACATTTCTCCTTGCAATTTCAATTCAGGATAAAAAATAGGGGTTTGACTTTTCAAAATTTATTTTTTGAAATCCTACACAAAAAAGGATCAACAAAACATCCATTTGGAAAGAGAGAAATGAATGTGCAAAGGTCACATGAGGTAACACATAATAGGTTTCCATATATAAAAACATTTACATGGAAGAGAAAATATAATTCCAAAGGAATGAATGATATAGATAGAGATATTTTTTTGAGAATGTTAAAAATCACAAAACAATAAATCTATGATGGGTTAAGAGGACATTGATTCCATAGTCAAGAAATTTAATTAGATAAAAAATTTCATTCAAAAATATTTTCCTAGAGTCGAGTAATTACATTACTATCTAATAATATATAGAATTATACATACGTGATATATTTATAGTTTACAATTATAATTTTTTCCTCATAAAATTTCTACAATTTGGATTTGCATCTCTAAAATAATCTTAATAATCAAAGATCATATAAACCATAATGGTTTTCATTACCTTAAAATTATGTCCAAAAGTAACGACAAAAATCTCATTAAAAAATCATTACATAAAAATAAACCAAAAAATGCATCTCCTAGAATTTCATAAATCAAATTATGATCTAATCACTTACAACCTCTGAATTAGTGTCTAAAACCATGAGCATACGGTTAAAAAAATTTAAATACTGAGATCCCTAGAGATTCTATCACTTCACTAGATATCTCAACATCAACTTCCATAGTAGAAAAATATTTTCCCACACCATTTTTAATCTAGTTATGATGATTTCCACCCTGACTAAGTATGTTCAGACACATGTTACCATAATTACAATTTTCATTGAAACTAAAATATATCACTGTCTACTAGACATTTTTCACCTCATTTATTGATTTTTTAGGACACTTCTGTTTTCAGGAATGAATCTTGTGACCAAACATACCACATCAGTAACACTTTCCTCATCAGCAATACATTACCCAAAATAAATTTTACCACAATTGGAACAATTTTTTGGATTACCTCTATAATCCCTTATTGGGTTCTTCTCTATTACATTCCCCTGTGACCATTTCTTACTCTTTTAATCATGTGACAGACAAGTATTGATAAAATCTATCAGAAAAATTTTAGAACAATGATATACTTTCTCATAAATTTTGAATTCTCATGTATCCAATGCTTGTCAGAATCATTATTTTAATCATGACCAATTTTTTAAATGTTAACATAAATTTCTAGAATTATTTCTGGAAAAAACCATGCTAATATTGTGATGATTTATTTATATTCCTCAAGAAAATCATTAAGATTTTTCCTCAATTATAGAAATTTTTTCTCTATAATGAGCTGAAAAACCTAAGGAAATATTTCCCAGTGATAATATTTTTAAATGTGTCTTATTGCATATCATCAAGATAATATTTTCCACTAGTATTCTTATCTGATTACCACCATAATTAAAATCCACCTTCCATATTATAGATGTAAAGATTCACCTTTTGGTGTTCAGAACGTCCCTTGACATAAAATATCTTCTCCAAGGTGTTGATCATTCTGTCATCTGCCACTAGGTATGTTGATCCATTGAAAGATGGAAGATGTTTCCTCATGAAATGCTCCACTATATACATATTCCTTCTTAGCACATAGGGTTTCTATCTAGCATGGATACCAAAAAAATTATATTTTATGAAAATTGATCCATCATTGTGAAAATTGTTCTGTTCTGATTCCAACTATCTTAGGATACTTATTTTGAAGGATGTTTTTCTCTCGATGACTTTCCACCACAGCAACCTTGTTTGCTATATATAAAACTAATCTGAACTGACATATCTTAAATTTAGAAACATGTAAATCTTAAAATTCAACATCATTTGAATTTAACAGTAATGTAGAATATTCTAATCGCATGTTATTAACACTATCCAAACAAAAAAAGTTTTCTAAACTATTATATGATTCCAACGGTAATGTCATGACATTAAACATTACATATTCTAGTTATTTTAAAACTATAAATCAATTTATTTTCCCAAAGATCATTTTGTTTTAGAGATTTATAAAATTATAAAAAAATATTATATAGTAAACATTGTAACACCCCGACCCTAGTTACCCAGAGTTGGTGCATTATTATATAACATTGGCATTATCAAAAAAGTGAAATTATCAAAAGAACGATTAGTTTAGTAGCCTTGGAAGTTCTATATACATTCATAAGTTATACATTACATCATAAAATGGAAAACTACAACCACATTGTTTCCATGGTAAACAATGAGATCCGATAGACTATCCCTACAGGTCGGTCATAGTATACATCTTCGAATCATAGAAAAAATACAACATAGAAAGGGGTGAGATCAGATGCTCAGTAAGGATAACAATATAGAAGATACATTAATAAATAAGCATAAACATTTAAGGAAATGTATAGAACTAAAACAAAAGCCTTTTGAACATAAACCTCATCATAATATGGAAAATATAAATCAAAATAATTCCATTTACATACTCACATGGATATTATACTAGTCAAATAATCACATTCAATATCAATAGCCACTTTTATAATGATGGAATTCATAATGCCAAACTTTCATAACCACATAGTCAAGTCCTTATTCCAAGACTACAAATAAGATTTTATTAAGGCCTTTTGCCAAGACACTAGTTTGTCTCATGAGACCTACATATGCATCGAGGAGCTATAGCGGGCTCCACACATCACATACTAAGTCCAATGCATTCCTCATATGAAAAGGTTTAAACATAACAGAAACACTTATATTAAAACTGATATACGAAATGTCAATACTTTATCCACAACCATGAATGGTATAAAAATAATACATCCACAGTCAAATATATCACAAAACCTTCAATACAATTTTTATGTTTTGTATCATAATAAATCAACTTCAAATAACTATAAAATCCATCAAAGTATGTTGACATAGATGAAATCAAAAACCTTTTTAGTGAAATATCTCTTTTTATTTTGAAATCATTTAAAATTAATATAATTATAATAGAAAACATTTATTTTGGAAATATTCTTATAAGATTGTAAGGGAAGCTTCGACAATTTTATAATGGAAAAAAATATCCTCACCCACCGTATATGTTAAAAAAACATTCTTACCTTAAATTTGTCAAAAAGGTCAAAAAGAACATTGTTTGAAAACAATGGAAAGATTTCTTTATAAACATCTTTTAAAATTCAAACAAGGGTATAAATGAATTTAACCCATAGTCTATAAAATAGTAAGAATGTTTTGAAATACATTTTATGAAATACCATTGTCGATGATAAAGAGCTCCCAGTAGATAATTACGTATAAAAAACCTATGATAATGAAGTGATTTTAGAATTAACCCCTACCTTGTACTTTTCCTTGGTCGGGGGTAGGTTAACCTCTTCTTCTTCTAGTTATTCCTTTTGATTTGATCAAAAGAACTCCATATATTGGATTTATGACTATTGAAAGGCCTCTATGATGAAAGGAGGACTGTTGAGTTGGTATTTGGGCCGGGGTTAGCTGGGCCAAATGTCTTTGAAGGTGTAAATTAGAGAGATGGGGGAGTGTCCTTTTATAATAGGGGTGAGGGGAATCTTAGGAAAAGCTAGAAATTCTATTTTAAAATAAAATCATTTTAGGTTTATAATGGCTCCAAAATAAATTATTTAAAGGCTAAGGTGGGGATGGTTCTAAAACCACTCAACCAATAGGTTTTAGATAGGTTTGAGTCACTATATAAACATTATCTTTTAGATTTAACTCTTAGTTAAATAGTTTGACATTTAACATGTCTCTTTGTAGTTTTATATTATATGGTTAATAAAAATACTATATACATCCATATGAACCAAAAGTGGTTCATTAATGATAAACCGATCATTATATAAGTCTTCTTTCTGAACCTTAGACTTTTAGAAATATAATATCAATTAATAATATTATATTTGTTTTAAAAACTATTTTATGAAAATTTGGATAATATTTGGTATTTTGTTTTTTCTAAATTTATTACAGCATTATTACTTCGAAAAAAATTCATCTAACCAACCCTAACAAGTCATATTAACCTAGAAAATTAGTGGAAGTCATAAAAAGTCTCAAATTACATTTATTTGTATATTTATGATATCAAATAGTTTAATATTTCATTAATTAGGTAATTATTGCATCATCATAGTGTCAAAAATAAATTAAATTATTTAATTTTTAATAAATATAAATAAAATTCCATTATGTAGGAAATCTTATTATCTTTGTAATCAATATTTATAGTCGAATTTACCTTATGTGTAACCCTATTTTAAAAATGGTTTAGTTATTAAACATTGTATTTAACACTTTAAACTCTTCTTTGAATTAAATAATAATAAATGTAATAATCTAATCCATGTGGACCTAAAGGATCATATTTTATTCCTATGGTTTTTTTGGTCGAATTAAACTTATCCAATAGAATTAGGACATGTGTTAGGGTAATAATAATATCATTTTCACCTTTAATTACCCCCATAAACTTTTAACAGTGGTAAATAAAAGTCAAAAGTTACCATTCACAAAAATTATTTTCATCTCATTGAAAAACATTTTACATAATAATATCAACTCTGTCTTTCTTATTTTTGAAATTCCACTCACAGAAGTGGTAAAATTAAGTTTTATGCAAATTTTCAAATTCTCCTCGGAGGTGGGTAAAAGACGGTGAAAAGTTCAATTAAATTTTATATATCTAATATTATTACAAAATAACTCTAATGGATTAAATTGAACATTATAGGTATTATGTATCTATTTTTACCTAAAATAAATTTAAATAAAATAAATATTTATTTAAATGAAAAGTCGGTTTTAACCAATAATGCTGCGTTTTTCACTATTCATCAAAAATTGAAAGTTTTCATAATCATACCAAAAATTCACACTAAGATAATTTTGATATTCGGAATTCAAAAATGATGTCTATTTTACCAGATTAAAAAAAATAGAAATTTAATTTATTAATTTAAAATTAATTTGCGTTGTCAAAACCAAAAAGCGTATTTTTAAGAAATAATAACTACCAAAATATTGACACTTGTTTATGTCCAATTTCAAAGTGAAATTACTTCCAATGACCAAATTTGGATTAAATGGTAAAAATATAATCTAATTATTTTTCCAAACCATTCATATATATAATTGAACATTATATATTATTTGGATTAAAAAAATTATTTTCAGTTAAAATTAATTATTTTTCACTATTCACCCAAATATGAAATTTATCAAAAAAACAACAAAAATTTATAAAAACTAAATTTTTATGAACTAATTCTAAAGAAGAGGTTTATTTTGTCAAATTTAGTATATAAAAGTTTCAAATATTGGATTTAAAAAGGGTTCTCCATTAAAAGGCAGTAAAATTGCATTTTAAAAAAATACTGCTTTTATTATAATGAAATGAAGTTGTTCTTATATTATTTCTAAAAAACTCATAATATGGATTATAAAATGATAAGGATTATATAAAATTCAAAATTTAGTTAATACTATTCATAACCACTTTTGAACGGCTAGTTTGGTAAGTCGTGGTGAGCTTGAACTCACAGTTGTGTGTAGTGGAAGTTATTGAATTAAAATGAAGAAATAACGTACTATGAAATCTTGGGGTGTTACATTCTCCCCCCCCCCCCCTCAATAAATTGCATCTTTGCAATTTTAAATTGTTATTATAAAATAATAGGGTAAACACATAAAAATACCTTTGTGGAGAACTCAAATAAGAAATTGGGTTAATAAAATTTAGTCTTAATAAGAGGAAAAGGGAAATAAAAAAGGATACCACTAAATTATGATTTCGATTAGAAGAACATTGGTGAAAATTAGAGACACATAACTGGAGGGAAGATGTAAATATTTATTGGGAGTGATTGAGGTCATCAATCACAATATATACAATTTAAATATATTGACATAAAAAATCCATTATCAAAAGCACATTCCATACCAAAATAAGTAAAACGAGTATATAGTATTTATTTTCTTTAAATTTTTTTTTGTCTTGTTGAGGAAGCCAAAGATCAAATAAAACTCACGGCGGCAAAAAGTTCATTTTCACCACTTATATAATAATAAAAAATTCACTTTTTTCATTTAGTATAATGCTTCATAGAAAAATATTCCCCTTTAAATGAAAAGTCAAAGGGTTTTATACACCATATAAAAGAAAGTCATTTAGATATAAAAGGATGCCTCAATGAAAGGATATTGAGATGAAGTCCCTTAACTAAAGTTTAATAATTAATTTAGTCACAACATAACAGGGAATATATATATATATATTTATTTATATACTTGACAAGTAGAGTTACATCCATTAACGAATTCCTACAAAAAACTCATCTTTCACTCCAAAAGATTTCAAAAAAAATTCTACTTATATTAATCGTATAGGGTTCCAAAAAAAATAAATTTATAATTCAAATATAAGACCTTTTGAAAAAAAAACTACATTATACAATCCATGACAATACGTAGGACAGTTGTAGGTGATGAACCCTTGTTGCCCTTTGGTTGCGGGTTCAAGTCTCACGGCCTTGCCAGACGCGGCTGGTTATTTCCTGACATCTAGGTTGTACTTTTTATGACAATCCAAAAATAACATTAACAATTGTATCCAATTTCAAATATAATCCATTCAAACCTATAGACTTATCCAAAATACTTCTATCCAAACTCACATTCCAAAATGTTTAAGGAAGTTAAACACAATGAAGATCCTTTTTTCCACGTAATAACATGTGAACACCTTCATCATGTATTATTTTAAAACATGGTAACACCCTAAATTATCATAAAACCTTTTTGATTAAATTCATGTTCACTTATCCTTTATACAATACTGGATATATTCCTTATATCTAAAAAAATTGAATATTCTAACAATGATGAAATAAACAAACTATTAATCAATTCCAAAGAATCCAAGAATATCCAATATAATTGATACAAATCAACCATATCTTATTTCAAAATAACTACCTTAGTATCGGGACCATATAATCTCATATTTCCAATGAAATAGTACTGCAATACAATCCTTATTTATTTCCATAATTCATATAACCACTAAATCGTTGATACGAAACTCAAATGACATAATACTTTAATAACAACATAAGAACTCTTAATCATTACTCTTCATCTTCTGTAGTATAATGACTTGATTCTTATCCAATAGAATCATTTGAGGAATACTCTGATGATTTGGACACTGATTCACATAGTGTCCCAACGCTTTGCAGATGAAGCATTGTACATTTTAAAACATTTTCTCACCATTGCAATCATGTACTCGGTGGCATTTTTATCCACACTTATAAAAAAATCTCATTCCCTTTAAACATTTACCAAGGTGATTCATTTCACAGTTATCACATATGGGAAAATCCTTATTTCCCTTATTCCATTTATCCATCTTTCTCTCTATCATTATTTTCATCTCTTGCGTCCATTCAATGCCATAGGACTCATATAATTCTATACTTATCTTATTAACACAAGATACTATATCTTCATATTTTGAGAATACGTGGGAGACTATTTCCCTTCTAAATGTAGGCTTAATACCATGAAAGATTTGATCCTTATTACTCTTTGGATCATACACATTTCTAGAGTTATCATTCCTTCTACTGGGTGACATTTCTAAACAATGGAATACACTAAGTCAGTTTATGAATCGCAATGAATAATTTCAAACTTGTAAAATACCTAACATAAATTGAATAGTTTATGGATATAATTCTTAATAATAAAATTTTTTTCTTTGAGGAAGTATTTAATCCTTAATCCTTCATAATGTGTTGTAATGAAAATGTGAATTATCCTAATCATATCCCCCGAGAGTGTTGTAACCAAGAGTACAGCAAGGCCCATTGTCTTGCACCAGTTCCCATTCGAGTCTTGCTCAAAGTTGTGTTTTCAAGTTTCACCCCTAGGTACATATGTTCCAGATCCGCCTCTACCGTCTCGTATCTAGACAGGGATGTATTTCTTGGAAAACTCACAAAATCTCTACAATACCAAAATTATATCAAGTACTTCAATACTAATCCTCAAAGTCTATCTTAGGACTTTGTGCTCTAATTAGAGTTTATCTAAATATAATTTCCAAGGTTTTCACTAAACTTCCTATGATACCAACTTTAACGCCCCGACCCTAGTTACTTAGAGTCGGTGCATTATTACATAACATTGGAATGATCACAAAAGATCAATTCTCAAAATACCGATTAGTTTAGATTCCTTGGAAGTAATAGATACTTTTATAAGGTTTACATTACATCATAAAATGAAAAAATACAACAACATTATTTCCATGGACAACACTGAGATCCCATAGACTATCACTATAGGTCAGTCATAATATACATGTTCACATCATGGGAAACATAAAACATAGAATGTGGTGAGCTCATATGCTCAATTCGGATAACAATATTGCAGAAACTCACCAAAATAAGCATATACATTTAAGGCAATGTATAGAACTAAAAGAAATCCTTTTCAACATAAACGTCATCATAATATGTATAATATAAATCAAAATAATTCCATTTACTTACTCACATGGATATTATACTAGTCAAATAATCACATGCAATATCAATATCCAATTTTATAATGATGGAATGCATAATTCCAGACATTTATAACCACATATTAAGGCCTAGTGCCAAGACTAAAAATAAGATTTGTTCAAGGCCTTGTGCCAAGGCACTAGTTTGTCTCATGAGACCTACAAATGCATCGAGGAGCTATAGCAGGCTCCACCCATCACATACTAATTCCAATGCATTCCTCATATGAAAAGGTTTAAACATAACATAAACATTCTTATTAAAACTAGTATATAAAATTTAAATACTTTATCCATAAACCATGAATGGTATAAAAATAACACATCCATAGTAAAACATATCAGAAAACCTTCAATACAATATGTATGTTTTGTATCATAATAAACCAACTTCAAATAAACATAAAATATATCAAAGGATGTTGAAATAGATGAAATCAAAACCTTTTGTTAGAGAAATATCTCTTTCTATTTTGAAATCATTTAAAATTCATATAATTATAAAAGAAAGCATTTATTTTGGAAATATTTTAATAAGCTTGTAAGGGAAGCTTCGACGATGTTATAACAGAATAAAATAGCCACACCCTCCATATATGTTAAAAACATATTCTTAAATTAATTTTTTTGAAAAGGTTAAAAAGTACCTTGTTTAGAAAATGACGGAAATATTCCTTTACAAACATCTTATAAAAGTTAAACAAGGGTATAAATGACTTTAACCCATAGTCTATAAAATATTAACAATGTTTTCAAATAAATTTTTATGAAACATGGATGTGGATAATAAAGGGGTCCCAATAGATAATTACGTATAAACAACTTTGGATAATAATGAGATTTTGGAATTAACCCTTACCTTGTACTTTTCCTTGGTCGAGGGTAGGTTAACCTCCTCTTTTTCGGGTTCTTCCTTTTGATTTGATCAAAATGGATCCTCGGGTTGGATTTCCGACTAATGGAAGGCCTCCGGGATAAAGGGAGGGAAATTGAGATGATATTTGGGAAGGGGTTGGCCGATCCAAATGGCTTTGAAGGTGTGAATTAGAGAGAAGGGGTAGTTCCCTTTTATAAGAGGGGTGAGGGGAACCTTAGTAAAAGCTAGAAATATTATTTTATAATGAAATCATATTCGGTTTCTAATTGCTCAAAAATTAATAATTGAAAGGATATGGTGGGGAAGGGTCAAAAACCACTAAATCAATAGGTTTTAGTCTTTTTTGGGTCACTATATTAACCTTATCTTTTAGATTGAACTCTTAGTTAAATAGTTTGACAATTATCTAGTCTCTTTGTATTTTTATATTATATGGTTAATAAACTTAGTATATACTTCCAAGAGATCCCCAAGTGGTTGGTTAATGATACACCTATCATTATATAAGTATTTTGGCTGAACCTTATTTTTTAGAAATAGAATATCAATTAATAATATAATATTTGTTTTAAAAACTCTTTTATGTAAATTTTGACACTATTTGGTATTTTGTTTTTGAAAAATTCATAATAACATTATCACATCAAATGAAATTTATATAACCAACCATCACATGTCATATTATCCTATAAAATTAGTGGAATTCATAAAAATTCTCAAATTACATTTATTTCGATATTTATAATGTCAAATATTTTAATATTTCATTAATTAGGTAATAACAACATCATCATTGTGTCATAAGTAAATTAAATTATTTAATATTTAAAAATTATAAATAAAATAACATTATGTATGAAATATTTTTATCTTTCTAATCAAAATTTATATTCGAATTTTCCTTATCTATAAACCTATATTAAAAATGGTTTAGTTATTAAACTTTGAATTTAACACTTTTTACTCTTCTTTGAACTAAATAATAATAAATATACTAATCTAATCTAAGTGGACCTAACAGATCATATTTTATTATTAAGGTTGTTTTTGGTCGAATTACACTTATCCAATAGAATTAGGATATGTGTTATGGTAATAATAATATCATTTTCACCTTTAATTACCCTATTTACTTTTAACCGTAGTAAATAAAAGTGAAAAGTTACTATTCATCAAAAACTATTTTCCTCACATTGAACCAAATTTTACTTAATAATATCAATTGTGTCTCTCGGATTTTTGAAATTTAACTCACAGAAGCGGTAAAGTTATGTTTTATGTGAATTTGTAAATTCTCCTAGGAGGTGGGTAAAAGACGATGAAAAGTTCAAAAGTTTATATATATAATATTATTAAAAAAAGACTCTAATGGATTACATTGAACATATATAGGTATTATGTATCTATTTTTACCTAAAATATATTTAAATAAAATAAATAATTATTTAAATGAAAAGTCAGTTTTAACCAGTAATGTAGTGTTTTTCACTATTCATCAAAAATTGAAGGTTTTCAGAAACATACCAAAAATTCACCCTAAGATAATTTTTAAATTCCAAATTCAAAAATAAATTATATTTTAACGAATTAAAAACATTTAAATTTCAGTTATTAATTTTAAACTAATTCCCGTTGTCAAAACTAAAGAGCATATTTTTAAGAAATAATAACTACCAAAAGATTGACAGTTGTTTATGTCCAATTTCAAAGTGAAATTACTTACAATGACCAACATTGGAGAAAATGGGAAAAATATAATCTAATTATTCTTCCTAACCATTCATATATATAGTTGAACACTATAAAGTATTTTGATTAAAAAAGTTGTTTTCAGTTAAAATTTAGTATTTTTAACTATTCACCCAAATATAAAAGTTATTAGAAAAACAACAAAAATTTATCAAAACTAAATTTTGATGTCATGATTCTAAAGAAGAAGTTTATTTTGTGAAATTTAATATATAAATGTTTCAAATATTGTATTTTAAAAGGGTTCTCCATTAAAAGGCGTTAAAATTGCATTTTGAAAAAAAATTCTGCTTTTATCTGAAATAATGTGGTTGTTCTTATATTAGAAATAAAAAAATCATAATATGGATTCTAAAAATATAATAATTATATAAAATTTAAAATTCAGTAGGTACTATTCATAACCTCTTTTTAACGACTAGTTTGGTAAGTCGTGGTGCACTTGTACTCACTGTTGTGTGTAGTGAAAGTTATTGAATTACATTGAAGAAATAACGTACTATGAAATATTGGGTTGTTACATTATCCCATCCTTCAATAAATTGTGTCCTCGAAATTTGAAATTTTTCTTCAAATATAAAAGGTTAAAAATAGAGAAATACTTTTATGGAGAACTCACATCAGAAATTGGGTTCATAAAATTTAGTCTTAATAAGAGGGAAAGGGAAATGAAAAAGGTTACCACTAAATTATGATCTCGATTCAGAAAACATTGGTGGAAATTAGAGACACATAATTGGAGGGAAAATTTAAATATTTATTTAGAGTGATTGAGGTCATCAATCACAATATATCATTTAAATATATTGACATAACAAATCCATTATCAAAACCACTTTCAATACCAAAATAAGTAAAAAGAGTATATGGTATTTATTTTCGTTAAAAAAACATTTTGGCTTGTTAAGGAAACCAATGATCAAATAAAACTCGCAGTGGAGGAAAGGTCATTTTCACCACTTAAATAAAAAGATAACATTACTTTTTTTCCATTTAATAAAACGCTTCGTAGAAAATGATTCCCATTGAAATGAAAAGTAGAAGGGTTTTATACACTATATAAATGAAAGTCGTTTAGAAGTAAAAGGATGCCTCAATGAAAGTAAATTGAAAAGAAGTCCCTTTAATAATGTTTAATAATTAATTTAGTCATTGAATAATAGGTAATATATATATGTATATATACTTGAAATGTAGAGTTACATCCATTAACTAATTCCTACAACAAACTCATCTTTCACTCTATAAGATTTAAAAAAAACTCTACTTATCTTAATTATATAGGGTTCCAAAAAAAAAAGAATTTATAATTCAAATATCTGACCTTTTGAAAAAAAAACTACATTATAAAATCCAGGACAACACGTAGGCCAGCGGTAGGTGATGCACCATTGTCGCCCTTCGGTTGTGGGTTGAAGTCTGGTGGCCTTGTCGAACGCGACTGGTTATCGCCTGACATCTGGGTTGTTATTTTTATGAAAATCCAAAAATAACCATGACAATTGTATCCAATTTCAAACTTAATCCATTCCTACCTTTAGAATTATCCAAAATAATTTTATCCAAACTCACTGTCCAAATTTTTTAAGGAAGTTAAAAACAATAAAGATCCTTTTTTCCACGTAATAACATGTGAACACCTTCATCATGTATTATTTAAAGACATGGTAACATCATGAATTACCATAAATCTTTATTGATTACATTCATGCTCCCTTATCCTTTATATAATAATAGATATATTCCTTATATCTAAAAATATTTAATATTCCAACAATGATGAAATAAACAAACTATTAATAAATTCCAAGCAATTCACGAATATCAAATATAATTTATACAAATCAACCATCTATTATTCCAAAATTACTACCTTAGTATCAGGACCATATAATCTCACATTTTCAATGAAATAATACTTCATTACAATCCTTATTTATTCCCATAATTCATATAACTATTACATCGATGATACAAAACTCAAATGACAAAATACTTTAATAACAACATAAGAACTCTTAATCATTCCTATTCATCTTCGGTATTATAATAACTTCATTCTTATCAAATAACAACATTTGAGGGATACTCTGATGATTTGGACATTAATTCACGTAGTGTCCCAACACTTTGCAGATGAAGCATTTTACATTTGAAATCTTTTTCTCACCCTTTCAATCACATACTTGATGTCCTTTTTCTCCACACATATAAAAAACTCTCATTCCCTTTAAACATTTACCAAGGTGATTCATTCCACAATTATCACATATGGGAAAATCCTACTTTTCCATATTCCATTTATCCATATTTATCTCTACCATCTTTTTCATCTCTTGCTTCCCTTTAATGCCATAGGACTCATAGAATTCTCTACTTATCTTATTAACACATGATATTATTTCTTCATATTTAGAGAATACGTGGGAGACTATCTCCCTTCTAAATATTGGATTAATACCATGAAATATTTGATCCTTCTTACACTTCGGATCATACATATTTCTGGATTCCTCAATCCTTCTACTAGGCACCATTTCTAAACAATGGCATACAATAAGTCAGTTTATGAATCACAATGAATAATTTCAAACTTGTAAAATACCCAACATAAATTGAATAGTTTATGGATATAATCCATAATAATAAAAATGTTTTCTTTGAGGATGTATTTACTCCTAAATCCTTCATAATGGCTTGTAATGAAAATGTGAATTATCCTAAGCATATCCCCCGGGAGTGTCATAACCAAGAGTGAAACAAGGCCCGTTGTCGTGCAGCAGTTCTCGTTCAAGTCTAGCTAAAAGTGGTGTTTTCATATTTTACCCCTTGGTACATTAGTGCCCGAGCTGCCTCTACCTGATCGTATCCAGACATGGATGTATTACTTGGAAAGCTCACAAAATCTCTACAATACCAAAAGTCATGGAAGTACTTCAATACTAATCCTCAAAGTCTATCTTAAGGCTATGTACTGTAATCAATGTTTATCTAAATCTAATTTCCAATGTCTGTACTAAACTTTCTCTGATACCAACTATAACGCCCTGACCCAAGTTACCTAGAGTCAGTGCATTATTATATAACATTGGCATGATCGAAAAAAATCATGTCTCGAATGACTGATTATTTTAGTAGCCTTGGAAGTACTAGATACATTCATAAGGTTTACATTAAATCATAAAATGGAAAACTACAACAACATTGTTTCAATGGACAACCCTGAGATCCCATAGACTATCCCCTCAGGACAATCATAATATAATTCTTCCCATACTGGGAAAAATAAAACATAGAAAGGGGTGAGCATAGATTCTCAGTAAGGATAACAATATAGCGGAAACATTCATAAATTAGCATAAACATTTAAGGAAATGTATCGAACTAAAACAAATGCCTTTTCAACATAAACATCATCATAATATGGAAAATATAAATCAAAATAATGCCATTTACTTACTCACTTGGATATTATACTAGTAGAATAATCACATGCAATATCAATAGCCACTTTCACAATGATGGAATGCATAATGCCAGACTTTAATAACCACATAGTCAAGGCCTTATGCCAGGATTACAAATAATATTTTTTCAAGGCCTTTTTCCAAGACACTATTTTGTCTCATGAGAACTACTGATGCATTGAGGAGCTATAGTGGGCTCCACACGTCACATACTAAGTCCAATGAATTCCTCATATGAAAAGGTTTAAACATAACATAAGCATTCATATTAACACTAGTATACGAAATGTCAATACTTTATCCAAAAACCATGAATGGTATAAAAATAACACATCCATAGTCAAACATATCACAAAAACTTCATTAAAATATGGATGTTTTGTATCATAATAAATAAAATTTAAATAAACATAAAATCCATCAAAGGATTTTGACATAGAAAAATAAAAACATTTTTTAGAGAAATATCTCTTTCTATTTTGATATCATTTAAAATTAATATAATTTTAAAATAAAACATTTATTTTGGAAATATTTTTATAAGCTTATAAGGGAATATTCTATGATGTTATAATGGCATAAAATAGCTGCACCCACCATATATGTTAAAAAAAACATTCTTACCTTAAATTTTTTGAAAAGGTCAAAAAATACCATGTTTGAAAAATGACGGAAAGATTCCTTTATAAACATCTTATAAAAGTCAAACAAGGGTATAAATTACTTTAACCCATAGTTTATAAAATAGTAAGAATGTTTTTAAATACATTTTTAAGAAACATGGATGTAGATCATAAAGAGGTTCCAGTAGGCAATTACGTATAAACAACCTCAGATAATGAAGAGATTGTAGAATTAACCCTTACCTTGTACTTGGTTGATAGTAGGTTAACCTTATCTTCTTCGGGTTATTCCTTTTGATTTGATCAAAAGGGCTCCTTATGTTGGATTTTTGACTAATGGATGGCCTCTGGGATGAAGGGAGAATAGTTGAGATGGTATTTCGGCAGGGGTTGGCCGATCCAAATGGATTTGAACGTGTGAATTAGAGAGAAGGGGGAGTTTCCTTTTATAAGAGGGGTGAGGGGCACCTTAGGAAAATCTCGAAATATTATTTTATAATAAAATCATTTTCGGTTTCTAATGGATCAAAAATTAATTATTTAAAGGATAAGGTGGGGATGGGTCGAAATCCACTCAACCAATAGGTTTTAGATATGTTTCGGTCACCATATTATCCTTATCATTTAGATTTGACTCTTAGTTAAATTGTTTGACATTTACCATGTCTCTTTGAATTTTTATATTATATGGTCAATAAACATACTATATACTTCCAAGAGAACCCCAAGTGGTTCATTAATTATACACCTATCATTATATAAGTCTTTTGGAAAAACCTTATATTTTTAGAAATAGAATATCAATTAATAATATAATATTTGTTTTAAAAACTTTTTTATGTCAATTTTGACACTATTTGGTATTTTGTTTTTTCTAAATTCATAACAACATTATTACTTAGAAAAAAAATTCATCTAACCAACCCTAACATGTCATATTAACCTATAAAATTAGGGTAATTCATAAAAAGTTTCAAATTACATTTATTTGAATATTTATATTATCAAATATTTTAATATTACATTAATTAGGTAATTACTGCATCATTATTGTTTCACAAATAAATTAAATTATTTAATTTTTAAAAAATATAAATAAGATACCATTATGTATGAAATTATTTTATCTTTATAATGAATTTTTATAGTCAAATTTATTTTATGTGTAACCCTATATTAAAAATGGTTTAGTTATTAAACTTTGTATTAAACACTTTTAACTCTTCTTTGAATTAAATAATACATATGTGTTCTACAAGAACAAAAATTATTCATTATATCAGAACCCATAAAAAGAAATGAGTTTCATAAACACCTCGTCATAAAATAACCCCTAAAAAATAGAAATGATTCATAAATATAAACATAAACTATTCAGATAAATAAAAATAATATTATCATTGGATCATGTTCCCAGTAAAACATAAGTAACATCAAATAACAATATCCTTGATTGAAAATGATTTTGATAGTACATGTGAAATTAATTATTGGGGAAAATATATTTTCTTATTCATAACCCATTTCTTTTCTCAAAATGAAAAAAATTTAGAAAATAATTTCTTGGTGATTAACCTTGAAATCATTTAATGGTATCTACATGTAAACAATACATTACGAAAGCATAAAAATCCCTTCATTTTGCATAAGTTAAAACAATTCTTCTCGTACTTTTGCCAAAAGATTAAAAAAATAAATTGTCTGGAAAACAAAATAATGATTCATTTCAAAACTTGTAGTAAAAAGACACAAATGGTTCAAAATGACTTCAATTATCAATATTATAATATTAATACATTTTATAAAAATATTTTTTTTAAAAACATGGACACATATGATAAATACACCTCAATAAATACTTCCCTATAAATAATCTCAGATAATAACAAGACTGTAAAATTATCCCTTACCTTTGGTTTGGTATCCATTATATGTATCTGAACATCCTGTATAATGTTTTAAATAATTTCATTGACTTACTCCAGAATCATAGCCATTTTTATGATATCGCATATGATCATATTCTCATCTGTTTGTTAATAACATTTCATTAATACTCATTATTTCAGGATTAACTACTTCATTTTCATATGCATGTTTTGTTGAAAAAGTTCTAGTTCTACTTATGAAGATATATTTATATCAATAAAAAATTATATTAATGTAATATATAACATATTTTTTCATTATATATATAATCATTATTTTATGGATATCATTTATAATGAATTGCATCGCATCTTGGAGACAGCAGGCCGTACATATGCACGAGCGATTAAATCATTCCCATAATTCTAAAATAGTATGGAAGTAGATGGTATATATTTTGTTCAAAAAATCATATGATATTATAATAATAATATATATTACTATTTCTATCATTGTAAACATCAATGTTAAGTGGCAGTGAAAAATAGATTACACCATGTCATGGAGATGATAAGTCGAACATACGCATACATGTTGATTTAATTTTTCATAGGATAGAAATAAGGTGTAATATGGTTGTTATATAACTATAATAACATATAATTATATAATTTATACTATATTTATTATTTTATAATTGAAACAACCCATGAATAAGAAGTATAAGAAGAAATATGTTTGAAAGAATCGTTGGAGGAGATTACCTCTTCTTTCACAAGCTCCCTCTAGATTTCTTTTTAAAGACACTAGTGTTGGCCATTAAAGAATACTAGAACCTCTATAATGTAAAGAAGTATGTTGAGAAAGGGAAATGGTTGGGTATATCTAGGAATTAAGCTTCAAAGTTGTGTGAGGAAGTGATGGAGGTGGTTCCTTTTTATAATTGAGGTGAGGGGAACTCTTGGAATTATCAAAAGTATTAAATTAATATAAATTTATTTTTCTTTGAAAATGGTTCCAAACTAAATTATGTCGAATATTGGATTAATTTCGGTCGAAATATAATCATATAGTGAATATTAAAGAGGATTAAGAATTTTTTTTAATCCTTATCTTTTTTATTGAGCCCCTTTTAACTCTTACCTTGTAATCAAGTAATTTACCCTTCGAGGGATAAAATAATTACAATAACATGATAAATGGTCAATTAATGAGTCATTTATGACATATTAAGACTTATCAGAACCATGTTACCAAATAATATATTTTTATTAAATTTTATAACATTTAATAAAATATTTTATATTTTAAAATACCAATAGTGTCCATTTTAACACTATTCATCAGTTTAATTTTTAAAAATATCATAACCACAAGATAATTTTAGACCAAAACCTTTAAATCATCACCAAAATGCCACATTAGTCCATAAAAATTCTGGATGGAATCAGTTACGTAAAATTATATTTATTTTAATATTTATAAGATCATTTATCTAATTCTTTCATTAATTTTGAAATTACTGCATCATCATTATGTCACAATTTAATTTAATTATTTATTAATTTAAAAATATTAATAAATTAAAATGATATGGGTAATAATTAAATCATTAAATATTCTATTTATAGTCCAATATATCACTTATATATCCCAATATTAAAATTGTTTTAGTTATAAGAGACATGATTATGGCATCTTTGTCTTTACATTAAATAAAATATTATAAAAGTAATAATCACACCCAAGTGGATTATAAAGAACAAAATTTTAGAATATATATTTTATTGGTCTAAAATAAATAATACAATAAATCTAGGATAAGTGATAGGATAGTTTTGTTATATTTATAATATTTTTTCCTTTCAATTACCTAATTTACCCTCAATCGTGGTAATAAAAATTATTACACAAGTAACAATTCATAATGTCCAGTAATAGTATAAAGATATTTAAAATTTTTGGACCAATTTATTCTAAATATGGAATCAATTTTTAAAAATTCAACACATAGAAGTTTTCATTGTTAATTTAAAATAAATCACATCGTCGAAATGAAAAAACGGATTTTAATAGTTAACTCGTTGTAAAAGATTGAAATGTTTTCACATCTAAATTGAATGTAAAATTAATGATAATGACATAAATTATATTAAATGATAAAAATTTAATCTATTTATAATTTAAAACCAACAAATAATATAAAACTTCCATATAAATTTATCTAATGAATTTGTTATTCAATTTTAATTTAGTATATTTTTAATACTCATTAAAACTTTAATGTTTTAAAAAAATATCAAAAATTCATGCCGAGTAAATATTTATTTAAAAAATTAAAAAAATAAGTTTATTTTCTCAAATATAATATCAAAAGGTGTTAAAAACTAGATTTAAAAAGGGATCTCCATCAAAAGGTTATAAAAAGGCTTTTTAAAAAAAATACTTCTTTGATCCAAAAATTTGAATTTGTTCTTATATAATGTCATAAAAACATATTAGATGAATTTTAAACATTATATTGAATATATTAAATTTATATTTCATTAATAAAATCAATCAATGCTTATTTTATCATTTTATAAACTCACTTATTTTCATTTAAATTGTTTTCATAAAATCATTTCCTTTTATTTAAAAAGGGTTTTATTTTCATTTATAATTAATTGATCAAATATTTTAATAATTTAGTTAATACTATTCATACATGCCATTATAATACCTTTTTTTAAATTAGAATAATAATATTTAGATTTTCTATTAAACTTGGTATTTCGTGATTTGAAATCTATCATAAGAACTTCTAATTATGTGTAATACAACACAAATATAGTGTTCGGTGTACCACAAGATGAGTCAATGTTGCGGGTAGCACAAGATTATATTTTTTTAGAATTCAATACAATACATTATAGAAATTCAAAAAATATATCTTATAAAAATATCAGGTTGTTACATTCTACCCCCCCCCCCACCCCATTAAATGATTTTCTCCTTCGAAATTATTCTAGGTTATAAAAGAATTAATAATTGAAAGCTTATCTCATAGAAACACACATCATCAAAATGAATACTAAAACTACTTTTTAAAAAGGAAATCTAGAAATAAAATGGTTTCCCAATGTAAATCATCACTAGGTTTCCGCGTAGGAGAACAAAGTTGATGATTTGAGCATGGAGGAAAATAGAAAATAATCAAAAATATTTATAAATATCACTAATCCCATGAAGGTGGGTGATCTAGATAATGTTAACAATCACATATCCATATACTAATTAATCATGAAATAGGTCATTGATATCATCAAAATTATGAAAATATGACACTCTTTACATCATAATAAATTTCCAAATGTTGAATACTTACCTTTAGATGATATTCTAACATGATTTCATAAAAATATCATCCTTTTTTTGTAACTTTATTAGTTTCCAATTCATCTATTATTCCATGAAATGAAGTTAAATTTATCTATCTTGAATCATTGGCAGATCGTGATAATGACAGGTCATTCCATATGTCTTTAACACAAAAAATAGATTAAAATAATTTATCAAATATGAATAAGTACAACTATAGTGAGATGATACTTTAATTTAGTAAACTCCATAGGAGTTTTAACAAATACTTTCCATAAATGTATAACCTTACAATCCTTCCAAAAACTAAAAATCTAAAATATTAAAAATAGGTAAAATAAATATTCTCAAAATTTATCTCTCATAAATCACATGCTATCCCTTTGTATTCACATTATAAACATGTGAGTACCTTTAATATAAATTTTCTATAAACATGGAAATAAACTGAATTAGCATACAAACTAATTGAAAACATTCATGTACAAAAAGGTGTTAACTTCATCCATGATATCATAGACCACATTTCAGCAAATCCTTAATCAGTTCTATGGAAATAATTATCCTCTAATTTACTTATTAATATCCAAAAATTCATTATCCAAATATCATTATATCATAATCATGATCATATTAAGGGTTATCCTTCCAATAATATGTGGTCCAAATATTTATAAATCACATTTAATGGTTACTGGTAACACTCAACATATACTATTAAAAACATATGGAAAAACCATATTAGATCAATTATTAAAAAATACCATAAAAGTGTTTCTACCACAATATTTATGAATACCATTACATAAACACTCAATCATTCCACACATTGTTTTATAAACTAAATTATCAATAGATATTGTGTGTCATTTTCCTTTTTCTTTTGATTTAATATGTTTTTAATGTTGATTATCATCGATAACCCTTGGATTAGGGAATTGGTGGTCATAATTCCTGATTTCCATAAACCTCTGGATTTGAAATGTGGGTGGGGAATTTTAATTCTATTTATCTCCAATGAATGGCCTCTTTATATCACTCCAACACACTTTTTCTTTATAGTTAGGCCTCTAAAATTTGATGCCTCTTCTTTTTACTTTAAGTCATTCCTATGATTCTTCTTTTCCAGTTTTTTGTAAAGTAAGAGATTAAAACATTTTCTTCTCTTATTGTAGAAATAAACTAGAGTTTCGATTAATCTCTATCTTCAATTTCATTTCACTAGATCTCTAAGAGTTACAAACTTCTATTTCCACTTTTAGGGCACAATGAGCAACTTTTTCACAGCTCCTAAAGTCCTTAATGGATAATCCATTTTTGATATTTGGTTTTAATCCACCAAAGAATTGGTCAGTTTTTATTTTATGTAGGATGATTAACCCATAATAAAACCCTGAAAGTCTTATAAAATAATATTCATTAGTACCAATATATCCATAATCCTTTTTCTGAATACCAAGGAATTATTTATCCATCATTTTTAATAGAATTTGATGGAAGTACTTACAGAAAAATAAATACGTTTAAAAACTTCCCATTACATAGATTCAATTTCTCCTGGATTACTATTATTCTTAATAAGATTCCACCACTGATCTTATTCACCTTCTATATGATAAAAATCCAACAAAAAAATTCATGTTCAGAACACTGAAGGATGAAAAATAACTTTTTAGTGGTACTGATCCATTGTTCACATAAAGTGGATTAGAATACCAACTAAAAGTAGCTGGACATTACCTCATGAAGGAATTAATTTAATTTTATTCTCTCATATACTCATATGGAAATGTAGCATGGTTTTTAACTACAATGAGTATAACAATAATATATTTCATTTTATCTCCCATAAAATTTGGTTTCTCATAAGAAAAATTATTGTATTTTTCATTTCATTCATCATTGGCATGGTTCCTTCAAATTCTATCCATTGATTAAAACATAATTGAATCGTGTGAGGAACACTAATAATAGTGGAAAACCACAAAATCAAGTGACAATAATTTCAATATATAACATCTTAGATTAAAATAATAGGTATTCCAAGATCATTGAAAAATTCTAGGATTGTAACTTATACGCAGACTTATTCTAAAGGACATACATAGATATATCCTTAGAAATATCTCTAGGTATCTCAATAACTTATTTGAAACCTAGTTTCTAAAGGTTAACTAAACCATTGTTCGGATACAAAATCTAGAAACCCAATATTGACATACATAGAAATTACATTGTTTTTAAGGAATACATAATAAATTATACAAATAGACACCCAACCATTATATTAGTTTAGTGACTTTTTAAACATAGAACACATACTTATAGTATAGTTAAATACCTTAAATGTTTCCAAAAATATCTTCCCCTTTTGTAATCCTACTCAAAACCATTCTTTATAACCTAATGAAAATAAAACACAAGAAAGGGTAAGCTCAGATACTCAGCAAGAGTAAAAAAAGGTGATATGTAAACATAAACAATAGCATGGAGGGAATGAGAAAGTGATCCTAACAATATAATATATTTCTATTCATATCAAATATATACTTAAATCATGAGTAAAATCAATAAAATAATCCTTAAGATCCTATAATTTAAAGAAGTCATGAAATTGTGGCATACACATAGAAATATAAGTTTTTTATCATGTATAAATAGTAAGGGGTTCACTCATGAAATTAGACCCTTTTATAAACATATGAACATGGAAACTGGGTACACTCATAAAATTATAGACATGAAATCCAGGTCTATGCGTTGCATTGTGACCATTAAATCATGTCCATACATAACATATATACCTCCTGAGTTATTCATATTTACATAATTAATTGGAGGATGGTATTGGTCCCACCCATCAAATAATTAAAACCATACATATGTTCACCATATGAACACAATATATTTATCATATTAAAACCCATAAAAAGAAATGTTTTTCATAAACAGATCATCATAACATAACTCATGGAAAAGAAACACGATTCATCAATAAAAACATAAAATATTAAGATAAAGAATAAGAATAGTATCATTAGATCATGTAACCTATAAAAGATAAGTAACATCAAAAAAATGTTATCTTATATGGAAATTGATTTTGGTAGAATATTTGAAACTAATTCATGATGAAAAATCCTTTATTCTTCATAAACATTTTATTTTCTCAAAATACCAAACAATTTTAAGAAAATAATTTATTCCTAAATAATCCTAAAATATTTGAAGGGATTATTCTTGTAAATAAGGAGTTATTAAAACATAAAAATTCATTTAGGCTGTATAGTTAAAAAATTATTCTCATACTTTTACCGAAAAAAGACAGAAAGTACATCATTTTGATGATAAAGAACGATTCCTTTAAAACCATGCAGTTGGAATTAAAAAATGGGTAAAAATGAATTTAAACATCCATAGGAGAAAATGAAAACATTTTATGAAAAAATTTAGAAAACATAGACATGGATGATAAATATACCCCAGTTAGTACATACGTATAAACAATCTCGGATAACAATAAGATTTCAAAATTATCCCATAACTTACGCCTCATATAATTTGTTTGAATATAAACCTCATGTATAATGATTTAATTAAAATAATTGACTTATTCTATAATCATAGTCATTTTTATGATATCATATATGATCATATTATCATTCTTTTGTTAAGAATATATCCTTATTACACATTATTAGGGTATTAACTGCTATATTTGGTTATTAATGTTTTGTTAAATATGTATTGGGAATCCTTATTATGTTATATTATTATCTTTAAAAATTATGTTAACATAATATACATCATATCTATTGATTCTATAAATAATCATTCTTTAATTATTATCATATATAATGAATCACATTTCATCATAGAGATGGTAGACAGTATGTACGCACGAGCGATGATATCATTCCCATTATTGTGAAATGGTATGGAAGTAGATGGTATATATTTTATTCAAAATAATATATCATGTTATAATACTCATATATAGTTATTATTTCAAACATTATACCCATCCATTTAAGTAGGTGGTGAAAATAGATTACAACGCGGCATGGAGACTTTATGTCATACGCATGCACGTATGGAAATTTAATTTTTCATAAGTTGGATATAAGGTAGAATATGGTTGTTCGGTAATCATAAAAGAATCTCAATATATAATTAATAGTAGAGTTATTACATTAAAAAAGAAATAACTCATGAATAGAAAGTATAAGGAGAAATAAGTTTGAACAAATCGGATGAGGATATTAGCTTTTCTTCGATGAGATCCCTCTAGATCTCCTCTTAATGGCACTAGAATTGGTCTTTTTAGAATACTACCAGCTTTATAATGTAACTGGGCATGTTTTTTTTAAGGGAAATGGGTATGGTATAGCTGATATTGAAGGCTCTATATGATGCGAATAAGTGAGGGAGGAGGTAACCTTTTATAATTATGGTGAGGGGCACTCTTGAAATTTTCAAAAGTTTTCAATTAATATATATACTTTTTTATTCAAAAATGGTTCCACATTAAATGAGGTTATATATAGGTTTATTTTAGGTCGAAATATAAAAATAAAAATAAAAGTAAATATTTTTGAATATTTCCTTAATTCTTATTTTTTTAACCACTTTTAACTCTTACAATTTAATAATGTAATATAGGCTTTAAGGAATAAAATAATTACCATAACACGAAAAAAACTATATAATGAGTAATTAATGGAATATTAAGACACATAAAAACCATTCAAACAAATATTTTATTTTTATAAATTTTATAACACTTAATAAAATATTTCATATTTTAAAATACTAATAGTGTAATTTATGAAACTATTCATTAGTTGACTTTTTAAAATTATCATAAAAGTAAAATAATTTCAAAAAAAATCCATGACATCATTAAAACCATGTAAATTAATCCTTAAAATTCTTGTATGGAATCAATTGTGTCAAATTATATTTATTATAATATTTATAATATCATTTATTTTATTCTTTCATTAATTAAGAAATTACAACATCATCATTGTGTCCACATTTAATTCAATTATTTATTAGCTAAAAAATATAAATAAATTACCATGATTTGGATAAAAATATTTATATTTATAGAGACTATTTATAATCAAATATATCACTTATATAACCCCATATTAAAAAAATAGTTATAAGAGACATGATTAGGACATCCTTATCTTTACATTAAATAAAATGTTATAAAAGTCCTAATCACACTCAAATGGAATCTAGTGGTAAAAATTTAAGAATAAAATTTGTATTGGTAAATTATCTATAAAATTATGATAGTTGTCAGAATAGTTTTATTATATTTATAATATTTTTTTTACCATTAATTACTAGATTTACACTTAACTGTGGTAATAAAAATAATTACTAAAATTACTTTTCATAATATCAAAAATTAAATGAAATCTATTTACATATTCTGGACCTAATAATTCCAAATATTGAATCCATTTTTAAAAAGTCAAAACATATAATTTGAATTAAATAATTTGAAATAAATCCCGTTGTTGGAAGGAGAAAACAGGTATTAAATGTTAAAACATTGAAAAATATTAAACAGTTTGTACATCTGAACTCAATTAATAATTAATGCTAATAACAATATTTATATCAAATAATAAAATTATAAAATATTTATATTTTAAAACATTCAATTCCATTATTTAACAATAATTTTTTTGATGAAAAAATTTATTTTCAATTAAAATTTTATATATTATTACTATTTATCAAAATTTGAAATTATTCATAAAAATATCAAAAATTCATCCCAAGTAAATTATTATATCAGAATCCTAAAACTAATTTTATTCTATTAAATAGAAAACAAAAAGTATTTATAAACTATATTTCAAATGGTTTCTCTATTAAAAGATGGAAAATGCATTAAAAATGCTTTTTTACCTAAAAATTTGATTGTCTTCTTAAATCTTGTGTAGAAAACATATAAGGTGAATTTAAAAACTTGTATTGAATATATTATATATATATATTTCATTAATAAAGTCCATAAATAGTTATTTTGTCATTTTATAAACTCACTTATTTGTATTGAAATAGTTTTTTATAAAAACATTTCCTTTTATTTAAATTGGGGTTTTCATTTGTAATTAATTTCTCATATATTTTCACAATTCAGTTAATATAATTAAAACCTACAATTATAATTTCTTGTCTATAAGGTAACATAATAATATTTAGTTTTTCTCTTAAACTCGGTCTTACGTGATATGAAATCTATCTATAGAAATTTACATTGGGTGTAACACAATCCAACCATAGTGTCGTGTATACAGCAAGGTGATCTGATGTTTCAAGTAGAACAAGATTATCATGGTGTAGTGTAAAACACAAGACATAAATGAAGTTAAAAAAATACATCTCATAAAAATCTTAGGGTGTTATAGACAAACCAACCCATCAATAGAATTAAACATCACTCAATGTGCATAAAAATCAATATAGGCATTGAAAGAAACAAAACAATACATTCCATGGGTTATGTAAAAGATACACACATATAAAATATAAATCATATAAACAAATTGAACTCCATCAATGGTAATAGAACATATTATACATTTAAATCCCCTATACTCTCACTCTCTGAGAGATGTATACACACTCATCACATATGGAATCATATTAACGTGTAACTATATTTGACTAATGGTGTGTGATGTAATAAAATTGAAGGATATACTAGTATCATGTAAAATATATAAAATAATGGAATTAAGAATAATGTTTGCTCTGCCAACGAGCCTATACCCTAGTGGTACATGCTCCTGCTTGGCATCCAAAAGACCTAGGATCAAATCCGGGCAGGGGAGAATTTCCGGGGCACTGTAGCTGTACTGTAGAAGCGGCAGTACTGTAGCAGCAGTAGTTTTGTATCAGCGGCGACACTGTAGTGGCGAAGGGACTGTAGAAGGTACTGTAGAAGCATCTATACTATAACAGGAACTGTAACAGCGTGGGTAATGTAGCAGTACTATTCACCGAGGGGTCCTTTGGGCCAAAAAATGGGCTTTCAAGCCTTGTATTAAGGCCACTTGGCCTTGGGTCTTCAGGCTATGTAATGGGTCACCCTCTACCTAGTCTAACGAGGTCATTGATTTAAAAAAGAAATTGAGGCTTCAGCCCCCCAAAAAATAATGTTTCCTCTTATTTTTGAATTCTATAATTTATCCTCTTTGATCTTCTCCTTAGCACTATATAACTTCTTACATGCTCACCCTTGTTCACTTCTTCTCTATTATAGTCACATTAGATGAAGAGTTTCAGTATTCTTAAAATCACATTGGATCACTAAATTTTGAGGATGGTAACCATTCTAATGTGATATTTCATTTGAAGTATAATATGCCAATGAAATAGGATTTGGGTTTTCAAAAAACACACTTTGACGTAGTATGTAAATAATGCTAAATATTTGTCATCTAATTAAAGTTGTGAAATACTTTGTGTGTTGGCATACAATATCAAATATTATTCCCTAATAAACAACATTAGAAACAAATGTTCTTACTTCTAGGGTCTGTCAGAATGTTAAAAAAACAATTAGGTTGATTTTTTGTTTCCCCGACTCTTTTGTTGTATGTTTCCATATTTCTATAAAAAACAATATTTGAGTTCTCACATATTCCCCTATATAGAAGTTTACATCATCCATTAGAATTCCTAGTAATATCTATTTTCTACATTGTCCCTCTATTAACCATGTAAATATAATTAGTAATATAAAGAACAATAATGTTATAAATAATTTTTGGTTTCAATCTATACTCATATATGTGTTCCATCAAGGAAACACTTGAAGCTACTCCTAGATAAAAATGAAATACATTGAAAAAAATTATTATACAATCTTTCACTAAATTATTTTCTTGATTTAGGACAAAAAAATATAACAATAATAATATCTTGAAGAATTGTGTGTGTAATATATTTTTGAACAATTCTTTAAGTCTAAATCATGTAATACCTTGGTCAAATTTTGCGAGGATAGTTAAATCCCACCATTGGCTTGAAAGATCTTCAATAATGTGGACTGCTAACATAACCTTTAGACCTTCCAGGGTTCCAAGGAAATCAATGATATTAATAATTCTTTTATTCCATTCTTTTATAGTTTCTTATTTTGAATCTTTTTGAAAATTTAGTGCATTCTATTTTTCTAAAATTTCATAAAATGATCTACCCACCATAATTCATCATTTAGATTTAGTTTATCATCATCATTAAAATATTGAATAATTATTTGATAAATCCATTAGTCCACCTAATGTTTAGGTGGTACCACATTATATGGGGACTCCTCTGGTGGGTTTCTAAGTCGTCTAACTAATTCCATTTCCCTAAAGAAAAAACACAACATATTCAACACACCTTAAGAAACTTAATGGTATTAATATTAAAAATCATTAATAGAAACAAACATATTAAACAATTTTGAAAAATTATTATAGTATATAATGAAAAATATAACTATAGTGAGAAGTCTCGTTACTAATGTATAACATGATACACTTATTGGTTAAATCTATAATGATGAGATAAAAACAAAACATGAAGTGTTTTAGAACACTTTCTATATCCATATCACCCTAGAAAGTTAAAGATCATCATAAGGATGTTAGATACATCTTTTAATACTACTCATTTCATGTTATGGAATTTCATATCTTCATGCTACTATTACAAAATAATTGACCAACCAAAACTGATACTATTTGTAACATCTCGACCCTAACCATTTTCTTGGAAAGAGTTGAGGTGACGCTAACCTAATGTAACAGCCCCAAGACACTAATGAATGTATGTATATTCTAGGGGATTAAAAAAATATTGGAAGTAAATTTAAGATTAAAAACCCCACAACCATCCAAGAAAAACTAAAATAAAACTAAATCAACCTATATATTTCCTGGAGTATAAATAATAAAAATCAAATGAAAACCCAATAAATGGCTACACCATAATAATTGTATTAACAAAAACTATAAGCACTAGACACAAAAAGAATGTATGAACAGTGAAATAATTTTTCACTAATACAAATAGCAAGGATATGAACAACTCTAATGGTCCAACCAAAAAAATATTTATCCATAGGATCCACTAGAAATATATTTAATCTTCCACTTTCATGAATTGTGGAGAATAGTGTATTAAAACACACCAAAGTGTATATACAAGAGGTGTGAAATCATAACCAATAAGAAATTAATAAAAATCTCCCCACTCAAGCCACCAGGCCAGAAAAATAAAAACTCATAGTTTAGAATATATATTAAAACCAAATTGATGAGCATCAAAGTAGATTACAAATTTATAATAATTTAAAATAAAAGTAGAAATAATTTATTGTTTATATTCAACTTGGAAAACACAAAATACATCATGTCGATCATGCACACATGTACTCTTGGATATAGTACCAAATTCATGATTAGTTAATCTTCAATAATCCAATTCATCACTAGGTATCTATTCTCTAGGTGCCTCAAATTTGGAACCTCATGCCACGTCCATAATGGAATGGCTATATCCAATGCAATGTTTAACACACAACACCGATGTTTTACAAGTTCACCTAGAAATTTATTTCATATAAACATATATTTCTTTTAAAAAATTTAATTTAATATATTTGTTGTGTTAAAAAAGAATATTTTTAAACCGAAATCAAAATGGTTTTCCAAAACCCATTCAAATTCCAAGATTTCCAAATTATAAAACAAAGTGTTGGAAAAAAATAAATCAAAACAACTTTCATTTTATATTCAAAGAAATTAATTTAAATATTCAATACATTATGGTAAATAAAAATAATATAATTAAGGTAAATAACTTACCTCACAATGGCTGATAAAAATTAAGAACATCGTAATGAAACGTTTATATAAGGCCATAAAACATGTTTTTCAGTATAAACAATCATTATCTAATAAGAACACATAATTGATCATATATTTAACTATAAAAAAAGATCTAAAATTCTATTTATTTGGAAATGAGATGATATAGAATGTATATATATATATATACAATGAGATAAAAGGGTTCTTAACTTGACTCTTCAAAATCCATCACACTTCAATTCGATGAAAATACGTTATAGAGGGAGAAGAGATGATAATAATGAAAAAAAATAAATCCCTGAGTTTGAAAGTCTGGGATAGTGGGAGAAAATGAGAGTTTTTATGAAAAAAATAAAAAACCAATTATGGATTATTTCAAATCACATCACATGGTTAGGATACACTGTTGAAAATACTATGAACAACCCATGTGAAAAATACTAGACAACACCTACATGACCCTGTGATTATGTTGTATGGTAATAAAAAACATGTGTTAACCATGTGAAACACCTATATACTAAAAAAAGTCCATATTTCATGGGTTTTTACATAGTTTGGCCAAAATATGTGCCAACCATTCACATGCCCATTAATTCATATAATCTATTGCGTGGTTTACTAGAAAGGTTACATGGTTTACCCTAACTATGCTCACATCGTTCACCCTGAAAAAACATCTAATACACATAGTAAACATCTAGACACTCCCAAAACTAAAATCAAAAAATATATATCAAAAAAATAAATAATAAAATGGTGAAGTACTTCAATATTTTGGGGTTACAATACCCTTCACATAGAATATGTTTAGGGGAGTAGCATAAGTCACAATTCTTCCGTATTATGTTAATTATATGAATAATTTTTTTCCCGTTTGTATTTATAATCAATTATGGGATGAAAATTTACATTGAATAATTAATTAAATTTGGAACTAGAAAAAAAAGGGGAATATTTATTTTCACAAAGGTAATTGGTTGTATTCATTTTAAATTTTTATTTTCAATGTAAAAAGAAAAGGGTGGTTGATTATGTATCCACCCAAAAGAATAATTAAGTGGTTAACCACAACTATTAGGTAATTAATAAGATTCCAATGAACACATGGATGGGAATATTCAAAGGAAAAAACAAAATTCAATTGATAAGTGAGTTGATCCTCAAGTCAAATTCATTAATGATGGTGAATAAGTCTGTTCAACAATAGTCACTCATAGAATTGAATATTTGAAAGGTAAGTTGGACATAAAAACACTACTGAAATACTTTTCAAAATTTAATTACAAATTTCATACCCATTTCAATGTTTTAAGGGAGACCAGGATATAATTAAATAATCCATCCTTGAGTAATCAAGGATAAATCTTATTTATTATAGTGTTTTATATATTATGGATGATGATTAATAAATCCCAAAGTATATCAAAGAACGAGAAGGCATGATTGTTTTTAAAAACCCTATAAAATAATTATTTAATATTTCAGAAGACTTTGGAACTAACCAATAGATATTCAAAATTATTCTAATAACTTTATGAATTATTTTATGTAGTTATGAAGTTATATTACATGATTTTAATAGCAAAAATCCAACTCTTGTAGTCATAGAATTGCATTGAATAAATTATAAATTTATTATTCTCAAGAAAAATATTTTTAATGGGATAGGGTGATCAATTTATGCGAGCCTTCCATATATGAATTCATCTTCACAATGCACTATGTAAGATAATTCATCTATGTGGAAGTGAAGTGGCTAGTTATTGGAGAACTTTTCCATGAGGGAGTAAATTTGATAAGGGATTTCAAATACACAACAACTATATTATAGAATTCATATACATAGGATTAAAAATATTTAGGATTTATCGTATAGAAAATGATATTTCAGGATATATATTAATATTTAGAAATGAGAGCCACCATGTAGAAGAATTGAGTTACATGAAGACTAATTGATCCCTTTATAAGTGAATTTAGCATTGTATATGAAAATTGAAAATTGAAATTCAACAATGTGTTATAGACTATATAATTATTTATTAACACATACTTACATTCCTCTTATGCAGCAACAAATAAGTAAATTGAAATTTTGGAATTTTTTAAAAAATAGATTGGGTAATATAAATTACTTTACAAATTTGTGAGACCATGGAAGAATAACAATTTTATTCTTGACATAATATCAAATGAACAAAACAACATGAAATATGTTTCATACAATAAATAACTAATTCATTATCTGGTCTTAAAACTAAATGATAAGAATATCAAAGAGTGAAACAATTTCAATAAAAAAATGTGCATTACAAAATTTACCATATTTCCCAAAACAAATATTGAAATATTTACATAAAATATCATAATGTTTATAAAGTATTAAATCATAGATGATGAAAAATATTTGAGAAAAATAATGAAATATGAATTTGAGTTGTGAGACGTATTGCACCACAAGAATAAGTCTCCGTGAAATGAACTATTATTTGAGTTGACTAGTAGAGTTAAATACTGCAAGATATGTATACATTAAATTTATATATAGTTGTGGAAATTGACATACAGATTTCAGTAGAGATTTTTAAATTTTAATAATATGACATTAATGGTTTTTAATGAAAATATTTCATAATATATTCTACTTGGTTTGAAAAAAAAATAAGGAAGAAAAAAAGGATATTCTTCTAATTTCAAGGGGGGAAATATTATTTTAATTGAGGATATTCCATAATTGTCGAAATTAGGGGATATAAAAAATAATAATAAAACATATATATGAGTTTTGTATGATTTAATATATTTTTATTTATTATAATATGTGATTACCCAATGAATTAAATGAGAATTACACACAATAAAATTGGAGATCTATATGAAATAAAATACACTCTTGAGATGGATCTTTTCTTTTTAAGAATAACTGAGAAAATCTGATAAATAATATCTCTCAATGAATAAAACATCTTTAGTAGAATCCTATATAACATGTACTAATTAAGTATGATATATTTGTTCTCGTGATGAATCTATGCATCAATTATGTATCTAAATGAAAGATGAATAAAAAGATTTTGTTGATCTTGTGAAAGATGTTAGGTTATAAAGAAAAAGGATTAAGATAAAATAAGTCATCAATGTAAACTATTATTAGTATACTAGGAATACTCATTATAATTATAGTAACTTTTAAGATTTAATTTTGAGTTATATAATTTTTTTATAAATAACTATAATCTATGGACAAACCAGTACCTCAGTTGCATGCATTATTTCATAAATACATTCATCCGGTTTGAGATACCATAATTTGATGATTCATATAAGTATATTTTTTGTGAAAAATTCTATAGATAGGTTTCAATATACTTTAATAGGATAAGGAAGGTCTATAAAAGAACTGCTGAAATACCATTAAAAGGAAGTGATGTGTGATGATGCGGTGATCACTTGTGTATTATAGTAATCTTGTACCTCTGTAATTTGGTGCTCTTATTTTTAGGATAGAACATGGAAAAATAAAATTTTATTTTTTTATAAAATTTCCATAGAGAATCCATGACTTTACATCCATAGAAAAATAATGAGTATGTTATCCACGGGGGTCCAAACCTTTAGAATACCATGTTCCATCATTAATTTTTTTCTAATAATGCATATAAAATAATTTTTTAGGTTAAAAAAACCCAAAAGTCGTAGTTGAATATAGAGGATCGAAGTTAAAATTGTATTATAAGGGGTGAAACAATATTTAGATATTGGTAAAATTGGACCACACCTAGTTCACTCCCCCACCCACTCAACTGTGTATGCACAATCCATTGATTATTACACTTATGGTTTCCACATCAAGAATCAACCCAATTGTAATGACCTAAACATTAATTAATGAAAATTTATCTTGGTATATTTAAATGACTTCTTCTATTTAAGAAAAACATATGAACTTATTTGGTTCTATGTTTTGGATTTTAAAATACTGTTAGGAATTGTGACTGTTTCTAATATATCCATTGAACAGTGATCACATGATTAATATAAATATAGTGCTTTATCAAATCCAATTTACTCAGAAAAAGGAAGCTATGACCTCATCTAGAAGACTTTCCTCATATATATCCCATTTTTCGGAGCTTAGAAAGGAGGTAGCGTCATTGGGCTTCACTCTTGACCAAGTCCAAGCCAAACATGAATACGTTAAGCTTGAGCAGAATTTCCTACGGGAGAAGTGGATGTTGATAGAGAATACCACTCGAGTGATGTTATCCAAGCCACCCCAAGAGTCTATCACCATCGTGCACCTTACCCTAAGGTGATATGAGATTGTTTTAAAGGGTTATGTAACAGTACCCTAGAACTATGATTATGTACATTTTTTTATTTAATAAAGAATATAATTTCATTTTATTATTGTTACATTGTAAATAGTTTTTAAATATAAAATAGTATTTTTAGTTAATATTCAACTAAGGATTATATTTTATTAAATTAATGGATTTTTGAATTAAATAATATTTTAATAAAATAATATTATTAGTAAATTACTTTTTATTAAGTATCAAGGTATTAAAAGTTTTCTGAATACAATTGCAATTTTTATTATGGTTTGAAAGCTATTTTTGTCAAAACAAATGAATTTTAGAAAAATTTCAGTTCCTCTTTTTAAATTGAAAATCCACATATTTATAAAATTATTTAGATCAAATTAATACTATTTTTGGAATCAAGGCATCGAAATTGTCTAAAAGTGGATTTTTCATAATTTTTAGAGACATTCTAATTTTTGGGTAAAAATTAAATACCGTTTAAATATATAATGTGTTTTATGACATCATAATGACCCAATAGTGATGTAATAAAATACTATAAACATTATGTTCTGGAAATATCTATTTTACAATTAAAAGAACTTGATTTTAGGTTTATTTGATTTTTTACAAAGCCTTAGCAGACCCTCCAAGACTAATAAATCATTTTATCTTTTTAAATTAATTTCCTTAAGAGTGTGACTCACCTACACATAAGAAACCATATTATTATAAATATTTCGTCCATTGGCATTATAAAATATTTTATTCCACTCCCCTTTCAAAAAAAAACCATGGGCCAAAACCATGGGCTGATTTGTGCTTTTGATTAGTTTAATGTGTGGTGTCCTAAACCTAAATAATAAAGAATCCCCTCTCCTTTAATATATAAACCCACCCATTCTCCCACTTAACCCTTACTAAAAGACCTTTTAGTTCTTCCATCCTCTTCACTAATATCTCTTTAATACTCTCAAGGCTCCCCAAGCTCCCAAGAAGCCTCTCTCATGCCTCTCACAAGCCTTTGAGACCACACTTCCAGGTAAGAAATTCTCATTTTCTTTATTTATATCCAAGTTTCCATATATTATTACGCCCCTTAATTTTCAATTATAAATGTATGGGTAGGATTTGGAACCTCCCCCATACATCCCTTTTTATTTTTGAATGATTATATAAACCTTTCTCTCTGATTACATTTCTCCCATGTACACGTGTTTCCATGGTGAAATTCCATGAGGAATTTCTCTCTCCTCATTTACATTCAAGCAATTATTTTGTATTATGAATCTAAATTCCATTAAATTTATTATGAAATTTATCTATATGAACCCCTTACTGTCTATTTAATGTACATATTCTGAGACACCCATTTCTTTCTCATCACCTCTCTTATGAATTCCTATGTCACGTTGTTATGCTGCCGAAATTGCACTGTGATTTTCCAAGCCAAATTCATTATATACTAAATACTATTACCATTTTTATATCAAGGGTATACACCTTTACACACATCTACTTACTGATTATATAGTTTCATGTATGTATTCTACATTCTTTTATCATGGAATAAATTATTATTTTGAATGATTCAATGTTGTATGACCCATGTGGCACACTTATTCATGATAAGAAATGTTTAAGAATAGTGCACCCTAATAGCTCTCCAATGCATTGGGTAAAGTAAAATATCATGATACGTCATGTGCAATGGTTGTTAAATCATTCTAATTCAATTTCAATGATTTTTTACGCGTGCATAATGTGCAATGAGGGCTTACTCATGCTCCATGTACAATGAGCATTGGCTCATGCTAATTCCATGTTAAGTGTTGTTGCGACATTTCCATTTTATGATTATCATGATTTATCATGACTTTATTTTCATCTTTCTCTTATGATGAATTGATATGCCTATTTTCTAACATGTATTTTATTCCTTATGTTATTCTATGTTTATTCCCTTACTTGGATTTATAGCTCACTCTTTTCTTATGCATGTCCTCGGGTTATCCAATGCAATGCTAAGTATGAAGGAATGTAGTGGTCATGTAAAATAAGTTTTCAATAAGATGTTGTGTTTTATGTTTTATGTGGTTATGTGATGTTCCTAAGGCCCAAAGACACTAGACCTCTCGATATTGAATTTTTTATCAAGTGAAGGTTTTATGTCATAAATTATGTTTAAGTTTGAAATAAAAGTAGGGTTGTCATAGTTGGTATTAGAGGATAGGTTTAGTTATTTTTGGGATTAGGATTAGAAAAACCTAGTGAAAGCCTTAGGGAAACGACTAAGTATAATAACAAAATCTATAAGTTTTGGTGAATATTGAGTAAGTGGTTTATCATGCAAACACATCCCTATCTGGATACGAGCAGGTAGAGGTGGATCTGACAAAGATGTACCAAGGATTGAAAACTCTAACAAGGAGTTTCGGGCTTGACCCGAGGTATCATGCTACATGACAATGGGCATTGCTGCACTCATGGTTACAACACACCCAGGGGATATGCTTTGGTAAATTCATAAGCTTAGTATAAACCTTTATTATGTGAATAAATAAATCCCATAAGAATATGTGTTGGATAGTAGATCATGGATAACAAAGATTGAAGCCTATAGATTCATAAGTTAAGTAAATAAAATTTATTATTAAGTCATACATTTTTGTCTTTGTATTACCCTTTCTGTGTCACACCTAAATTTCTTTTTATTCCATCCAGTGGCTGGTAATCGGAGGACTCGGGCTAACAACCGATGTGAAGATCAATGCGATGAATGTTTTAATGAGATCCCCAATCTGATGGGAGTGGGAATCACGAAATTTTTCATTATACTATATTAGTTAACTCAATAATTGAATAGAAACATGGGTCATGAGGAACATTCACCCCCAATAAATAACAGGTTTTTATTGAGAGATTCATGATGCAAATGCCTCATACTTTAAATGGATCATATGATCCCTCAATCACGGAACAATGGATCAACTCCATTGAAAAAATCACCTCCATACTTCAATGTTACAGACAAGAGAAGTTTCTTCTAGCTACTTATCATATGGGGGGTGAAGCCGATCAATGGTGGACTTTGATAAAAAATATGATGCCTGAGGAGGAGATCGATGTGTTGGAATGGAAGGATTTTCGGAAGATGTTTTTTGATAAATATTTTCCACGCACCCTCCCACTTAAGACGGAAAGAAACTTCCTTTCCCAAAAAAAAGACGAAGAATTTGTCAGAGAGTATGAGGAAAACGTCACAATTAATTCACATTACACCTCCAAATTTGTCATTACCCCCAAATGAATGTTTCAACACATCTTTGGTGGGATAAATCCTAGATTGCGGAAAGCTCAGACGATCCATCTTTTTTACATCAATGAGGAAATTGTCCGATGTTCCCTTAAGATCGAAATAGAGATCGGTGAATATCAGGGGTATCATGGGGATAAGAATCGTAATGTGGAATTCAATTATGGAGGTCTGATGGATATATTCAATGGTGGTAAGAACATCTAACACCCACATTCCAAAGGTGTGGAAAGAAACACCCCAGGAATTGCCTAAAGGGAATGAGGAAATGCTTTAGGTGTGGAAGACAAAGGAACCTAGCTGTTAACTGCCGATAAGAAAAACCCATAGCTACGATAGAAGAGAGGAACACTTCGTTCTCCTCTGAATACATTGTTCATTACTTCAACTGAAAATAACTAGGGAATCTTAAAAATTAGTGCCCTAAGCCTTGGGTTTTCAAAGGCAACCAACAACCTCCAAGGCAGCAAGGGGAGCTTTTTCCATCACTACCACCGATTTAAACCCTGAAAATGATGTGGTGATAGGTATGTTAGTTATTCATTCTAGAATAGTGAACATACTTTTTGATTCTGGTTCAATACATTCTTTTATATCCTGAATGTTTAATAGAACAATACCAACACCACCACAAATCATGGAAGTGGAGATGTCGGTGAGTATGACAAATGGAGAAATCATTGCAACCCAAGAATTTAACTCTTCCCCTATCATAATTTGTGGATTGAACTTTCCAGTGAACCTTTTCATACTCCCTATGGTGTAATTTGATGCAATTATCGGCATGGATTGGTATTCTTTATATAGATCCATCATAAATTGTTGTGAAAGGGAAATCACTCTTCATGTGGAGAATCGACCATCGATTCTGTACAACTACAAGGAGGAGGATGAATCTTCTTTAGTTCCATCATCTCAAGCATGGATATTACTCCCCTATGAGAATTTGTATTTGGCTTAGATGATTGATTCCATGGAAGCAACCATCCTTGATGACATGCCTATTGTGAGAGAAATTTCGGAAGTGTTTCACGGGAAATTTTCTGGTCATCATCTTAGAAGAGATGTTGAATTCCCAATTGATCTTATACTTGGAGTGTTTCCCATATCCAATACTCCTTATATAATGACTATTTTATATCTTTATGAGCTGAAGAAACAACTATAGGATAATCTGGATAATGGGTTTATATGCCCAAGGGCTTCACCATGGGGTGCACCAGTCCTCTTTTTCAAGAGGAAGGATGGGTCAATGCACCTTTGCATTGATTATCGTGAGATCAAAAAAAATCATGATAAAGAACAAGTATCCTCTTACATGAATTGATAACTTGTTCGATCAACTGCGTGGAGCACAATAAATCTCCAAGGTAATTTTTCATTTAAGATATTATCATGTAAGGGTGAAGAAGGAAGATATCCCCAAGACTGCTTTTTTGTACAAAATGTGGGCACTATGAATTACTTTTAATTATTTTAAGGATCACTAATGCTCTAGTAATCTTCATGGAATTGATGAATAGAGTCTTTAGAGATTAACTCGAACAATTTGTGGAAGTCTTTAGAGAATATATTATAATATACTCCAAAACCAAGGAGGATCATGAGGATCATCTAAGAACTACACTAGAGACCTTGTGGAAGGAGAATCTCTATGAAAAGTACAACAATTGTGAGTTCTAGATGAAAGAGGTCTCATTCTTGGGTCATATTATCACAAGCAATAGAATATTCGTGTATACCTCAAAGACAACTGCTATTGAGGGATGGGACATGCCAACATCGGTAACAGATATCTATAGCTTCTTGGGGTTAGCTGGATATTATCGATGATTTGTGAGAAATTTCTCACGTTTGTCCAACCCTCTTACATAGATAACTCAGAAAGGAGTAATGTTTTCATGGGGTGATGAATGCGAAGAACGATTCAAGGAGTTTAAAATGAGGCTTATCACCGTGCATGTGATCACATTACCCATAATTGGAGAATTTTCTGTTGTATTTAGTGATTCTTTAAAGAAGGGCTTGGGTAGTGTGTTAATGAAAAATGTCAAACTCATTACTTATGCTTCAAGGAAATTGAATGTCCCAGGGAAAAACTATCCAACACATTATCTAGAGTGGGCTGTAGTGATATTCACTTTAAAATATTATCGGCATTATCTCTTTGGGGAGAAGTGTGAGACATATACATACCACACAATCCTCAAGTATATATTCACATGGAAAGAGTTGAATATGTTCCAACGAAGATGGTTAGAGCTGATCAAAGACTAAAACTTATCAATACATTACCACCTTCGGAAAGAGAACAAGGTGGGAGATTCTCTAAGTAGAAAGGATCCAACAATTCATTCATTGATGAGAATTGAGAAGGATCCAATCTTCTTAGATTTGTAGAGGATGGACATGGGAATTGTTAAGGGAAGAACATCATCAATCCTTTCTCAAATGATTGATCAACTATCCCTCTTGGAAAAAATAATGGATGCTCAAAGAAAGGATGTGGAAATTATGAATAGGTTGGAAGCTATCAGAAATGGGAAATCATCGGAGTTCATGGTTGACAGTGATATAATTTTGATATTTGGGTCACGATTTTGTGTACCATTTGATCCAGAGATAAATAAAGAGCTTCTGAATGATGCAAATAGCTCAACCTTCTCTATTCACTCATGGAGCACAAAGATGTATCGAGATCTCCAAGAACACTTTTTTGGGACATAATGAAATGGGAGATTTTCTAATATATATCAAAGTGCCTGGAATGTCAGTAATTGAAGGTTGAGAGGAAAAAGTCTAAGGGGGGGATGCAACCACTACCCATACCAACATGCAAATGGGAAAACATTACCATGGACTTTGGCACTGGACATCCATGGACATCCATAGGAAACAATGCTATATGGGTCATTCTGGATCATCTTACGTAGAAATATCACTTTATCATGATTTGAGAGGACTTCTCATTGGATAAACTTGCCCATATTTACATCAAAGAAGTTGTAAGACTGCATAGAATACCACTATCTATTATATCTAATCGTGATCTGAGATTCACCTTGAAGTTCTGGAAATGTCTCCAACATTCTCTAAGCACTGAACTGAACTTCAGTATGGCCTATTATCCTCAAAATGATGGCCAATATGAGTGAACTATTTAGACATAGGAAGATATTTTAAGATCGTCTTCTATGGACATTAATGGAGGGTGGGACCAACATCTTCTATTGGTTGAATTCTCTTATAATGATAGTTTCCACTCGAACGTCTGAATGGAACCATATGATACCCTTTATATGAAACAATGCAAAACACTGGCGTGTTGGGAAGAAGTCGGTGAGCGCAAGCTACTAGGACTAGAGATTGTCAAATAAATGGTGGAGTAGGTGAAAACCATTCAGCAGCATATCAAGGCAGCCCAAAGTCGACAGAAGAGTTATGTAGATAACTATCAATAAGAACATGAGATTAAAGTTGGTGACATGTTATTTCTACACATATCTCCATGGAAGAAGGTCATGAGGTTTGGAAAGAAAGGGAAGTAAAGTCCTAGATACATCGTCCTCTTCGAGATTCTTGATTGTGTTGGGGTTGTGGGCCATCGACTAGCACTTCCACCAACTATGGCCAAAGTATATGATGTATTTCATGTATCACTCTTAGTAAAGTACATACCAGACCCTTCACATGTACTCTCTTCAGAGGTAGTACAATTTGAGGATTATCTTCTTTATGAGGAACAACCAGTGAAGATCTTAGATCATAGAATTCTTATTGCACTACTCACACGACTAGGACTAGATATTCTACTTATGATTTTACAATTTGTTAATTATTTATTAATTTTAATAATTGTGGGATTTTTTTAAACAATGAATCAATTTATTAATAGATTATATTTTAAATTATAATATAGAATAAATTTTTTATTTTATAAATAATCAATTATTAATTAGTTTTCATCATTATAGTTATATTTTTTATGGATATTGTTTTTTGGATATCATTTTAAATTTTATTAAAGAATTTCATATGGTTTTATTAATTAATTTTTCCTTGAGACAAGTTTTAATGGATTCTATTTTTTAATTCCTTCTATATGAATGAATTTTCTCACCAAAATTTTCTATTTTACTTCAAATGTTTCCATTCTTGGTTTTCTATGTTTGTTGATGTCATTTCTAATCTCAATATTTTATAAATTACTAACATTGTTTTTTATTTTATTTTTGATTTTTTTTCAAGATAATGAATCAAATTTAGATTAATGAACCTAGAATAGGTGTTGCATATGAGGAATTTGTCAATGATTTTATGGAATTTTCTAAATGAAATGTTCCAATAAATGACATTTTTTTTGTCCTTGACTGAAATATTTAAATTTTAAGAAGTTGAAACGTAGTGAGATCAAAGATCATTTAACTTTTCATCATTTTAATTCGAGTTACAACCCTCATATTTGGAATTTGGAAACTAGGAATAATTCTATATATATTAAAGATGGTGCTTTGGAAGATGAAAAATATGATAAAATTGATGAAATGATTCGTGATATTGAAGTATATGCAACTAAGAAACAACCTGTAATTGAAAATTTATATGGTGATATTAAAAACCCATTGTATCGAGGTTGTAAAAAATGTATAGTTTTATTGATGGTGTTAAAATTGATAAAACTAAAGGTGAAACATGGATGGAGTGATTAGAGAATTATAGAGCTTCAACACTTGTTGAAAGATATTCTTCCAAAAGACAACTATCTTCTCAATTCAAATTTTAAGGCCAAGAAACTATTATATTAGATGGGGTTGCGTTATAATAAAATACATGTTTTCCTTAATAACCGTGTAAATTACACGAAATAATATGAATTTTTATTAGAGTGTTCTAAGTGTGTGACATTATGGTATAAGTTGAAATAAAAAACACAGGGTTATTTATAAGTTTCAGAGACCCCTGCCAATGCATTTTGGTATCTTCCTATAATTCATCATTTGAATCATTTAGTTTCTAAGTCACATGATGAAAAAATGTTAAAATGGTATGTTGATGAAAGGATATGTGGTAGATAAATACCTCAACCAGCTTAGTCTCCATAGTGAAAGAAAATTGACCACTCGTTTCAAGCATTTAGAAATGAAGTATGAAATATCAGACTTAGAATGTGCACAGATGGAATGAATCCATATTAAATCCTTAGTAGCACACATAGTTTATGGCCAGTTTTATTGGTAATTTACAACTTATCTCCGGAATTTTGCATGAACCGAAATTTTTTCATATTGAGTATAATGATCTGTGGACCAAAACATCTCGAAAATGATTTTTAAGTTTTCTTGTCACCATTAATTGATTATTTGAAGCTGTTATTGTAGGTAGGTATAAGGGTGTATGATTTTTATAAAAATGGATATTTTTAGTTGAAATTTATTATTATGTTCACTATAAATTACATCCCAACATATGGAAATTTTTCTGGATATAATGTTATGTGGCATAAATCTTTTCGAATTTTTGAAAAACAGACTTCATATTTTCAACTTCATCATGGGAGAAAAATAGTATACATGGGTCATCGAAAGTTCTTCCTATGGATCACTCATAAAAAATAGTGTAAAGGGTATTTAATTACTCCCAAGAATTTGATATTTCTCTAAAAACTTTTTCCACTGATCATTATTTTGAGAGGGTGAAAAACATTGATGTGACATTTAGAAAGACACGTAAACCTATTAATGATAGATATATTTGGAAGTAATATTCAATATTTTTTGAGCTATCATATTTAAGATATCATGAGGTAAAACATAACATTGATTTCATTCATGTGGAGGTTAATATTTTTGAATGTTTGATTTGAATATTGTTTTATATTAAAGGAAATACTAAATATGAGTTGAATGAAAGAATGGATTTACTCTCATTGGGAATACGTTTGGATTTGGCCCCCACTCTTATTGGAAGGTGAACATTCCTACCCATTAATTTTAATACCTTATCCAAGAGGGAGAAAACTATATTTTTTCAATGTATTCATGATATAAAAGTTCCAAATGTTTATTCTACAATTGTAAAAAAAATGTGTATTTAAAGGATTTGAAGTTGACTGTTATGAAATATCATGATTGTTACGTCATGATGCAATAGCTCCTACCAGTTACATTACATGGAATATTTCCCACCATTGTTAGAATAACTTTCATGAAGTTGTATTATTTTTTTCATTAAATGTTTAATAATGTGATTGATTTTCATTCTTTTAACATTTTGTATAACGAATTGGTTTCTATACTTTTTTAATTAGAAATGTATTTTCCTTCATCCTTTTTTGATATCATGGTGATTTTAATGGTTAATTGTGTGTGAGAAATAAAGATTTGTGGACCGGTATATCTAGAATGGATGTATCCTTTTGAAATTTATATAAATATATTGAATGGTTATGTTGACAATCCATATCAAATTGAAGCATCCATTGTTAAGAATTATATTTCTGATAAGGTTTTAGAGTTTTGAAAAAGTTATTTTTCTCATGTGGAGCACATTAGTTTGCATACATGTAACCATGAATTAAATAATTTTGGGTGAAAGTCGATTTTTGGCTTGAAATTAAAATATTTGATATATGAATAGATAAAGAAGGTAAATTTATATATCTTTAATAACATATATGACACTCAACAAAATTTAACATTGCATATCAGTGAGTTGAAACAATGTTATCCAAGGAAGAAAGAAATATGGATTTTGAATGAACAAAACAAAACTTTTTTTCCATGGTGTAAAGAGACTGTGAAACCTGATATATAATAAACAATGATATTTTTGGTGTGCAGTCTACATTTAAATTTGAAATCCTGGTTTGGGTATGACATTAATGGCTATAATTTTCATAAAAAATATCATGACAACATAACTGTGGTTCAGAATAGTAGTGTGTCAATGTACGCATAAGAAATAAAATTTTCAAGTGAAAAAGGGAAAAATCTAATATCCTCATCAACCGTATATTATGGAATCATTGAATAAATATGGAAGATTTATTAAATTAAATATAGTGTTCCAGAGTTTAAGTGTAAATGGTTCATCAGTAACAATAGTGACTGACACGTGGAATTTGGAATGAATGTTGTTAATCTGAATAAATTGGAATATAAAAATGATCATTTTATCATTCCAACACATGAAAAACACATTTTTTATGTTCTTGGTCTATATGATATGCAGAGTGTTGTTTTTTTACAAGGAAAAAAGTATGTTGGTGATGAAAAACTTGATAAATATGTTGATTTATGTGATATCCCTATATCCATATAATGGTTAAAATATAATATTGATGAACACATCGAAGACATATTCTGTACCATAATGAACAATTATGAAGAAGGAATTTGGGAAAAAATATTTAGTAAATTCCTAATATTATAGATAACATATGTTCAATTACTATTTTCTTTTTAAAATATCATAAGTTTGATATTTTAATTTTATTTTCTTTATTAAAACACATATTATAACTAATAATTTTTTTTTATTAGTTTACTTTTTATTAGTTTTCCATGTTTATACTTAGGTACCTTATATATTAATTGATTTTATTGAAAAAATGTATTTTAAATTTAACATTTTAAATAAAAAACAAATTATATTTTATAAGAGTATATTATACAAGGATTAATTTTGTTGAAAATTTATTTATCAATTTAGTGAATTATTACTATGTTATTTCAACTCATTAATAATTTGTTGTTTCCATTCATTTATTTCATTTCATATCTCCTTAATATTGTAATCATTTTGGTTAACTATAAAAAATATGAATAAAAATGTGTTATGTTTAGTTTACTTTTATTTTTGTTTATAAATTTTTAATTTTTTATTTACATTTGTATGTGGTTATTTGATTTGTATATTTTTATAGAAATTGTATTTGATTTGATTTGTCGGATAATGATAGATCAATTGTCTAATCAGCCACTTATTTTTGTAGATGGCCATACTCATACACCTGAGGTGGAACTTTCATATTCTCCTTTTGAAGAGCCTCATTTTCCTTCTTTACATGAGTCATCTACATCCATGGGGGTGAAAGAGTTCGAGGGTTGGTAAACAAGGAACCATAAGTTTTTTAAAATTATTAGTTGACCATGCCCATGAATAGAGGATACCAATGGAATTTTATGCTAATGAAATATCAATAGTTCCAAATGAAAAACAATTTAAGACTTTTTTATCAGTATATGTTGAAAGTAAAGTTAGTATTTTGTTTAAATATTGAAAAAATGTTGACAAAGGGGAATTATCACTATTTTGGGTGACCATTTTGGTAAGCTTTCTTGTTATTACTTTACTTATCTTGAAATGTTTTTAGTAATATATGATTTCCCCATTCTTATTATATGACATATGAGATACCTAAAATTGGAGGAGCCATGATGAAATGAATAACAATGGAAACTAGGAGATGGAGGGATTTTAAATCATCTCTTACATCACAGTTCATTTTGGGGAATAGACTGCATAAAAATCCATGTGACATATATCAATTTATATATGAAGATACATGTAAACAGTTTTTTGAAAGTATATTATGAGAATAGTTTTTATTATGTGAAATATTACCTTTTTAGAATATCTTTTTTTTTCAATGAACATGATAAGGATTTCATTACACTTGATTCATAATTTGTTACAATAAAAGAGATCTCATCTGGATATTCAATCTAGAAATGTATACCCTCATATGTTATCTTAGGGATGTTATATGTTATGGGAAGAAAACATGATGGAAGAAAATTTTCAAAAGATGAGAGTTTATTCATGAAAATCTGGATAGGTTTCCCCTCCTCCCCCCTGCATGACTTGAAAATTGGAAGAGGGATCGAATGGGAAAATGTAAATATATTAAGGAATATTCAATATTTGTTGTTGATAAGATTGTATAATGTTTAATTATTTATTGAAGTTAAATCCACTCTTTATATATTGTGATTCATTATAGAATTTTCCAAATATTCCATACAAGATTCTCTTGGGGAGAAGAGAACTGAGGGGGTCTTTATTACTGAGGGTAGACAAGATATTTTATCTATAACATTGGGAAAACCTGAACAACTAGTTCTTATACGAAGATACCCGGTAGATGGATCAATAAGAAAAGTGTTTCCACATTCGTAATCTTCCTCAAAAGAGCATGTTTATAAAAAATATAATATTTGGAATCCAAAGATCATGATATTTAAGTGATCATGAAGGACATGATCAGATCTTCAGTACTAGCGTTGTTTGAATAAATTCAAGAATAATTTCAGCATTCTAATCTAACTCATACAAATCCTTCATTAGATCCCACTCCTCCTCCATATCCTACTCACACATCTTTGTTACCAGACCCCACTCCTTCTTATCCAACCCCAACACCCACTCCTCCACAGCTACCATGTTTTTGTGAGTTATATATTTATGATCCTCATCATATTTTTCCATATGGGGTGATATATTATATCAATGATACCATTCATAATATCCATATTTTGATATAGTATCATAGTGTCACTGTACAAGATATTATTGATATATCAGAAAAAAGACCATGCCCTATAGATGAAATGTATATAGCTGGACATTGTATTGTCCATTTTTTAGTCTTGACATCTTGAATACTCTAACATATTACCATTGAGGTGTGTATATATGTTATATTTTATTTCATTTCGTTATTAAATTTTTTTTCTCATTTTAATTATTATATATTTCTTTAAATTTTTATATGAATAATTTAACGGTAAAGTAGTACATTATAGACAACAAAAAATTCAACGTGCCCTGACTTTAGAAACATATTCTACTAGCCTTGATTAGTTTTCTACACACTCAAATTTGTTATTGGGAGTATATGACATTCCATTTGACAGTACTATTTATGGATGTCCAATGAATGTGGGGATTTTGAAAAATGATATCATGGATCGTGTAGCTCGAGATTAATTGGGAATCAACACGATGTATGTTTTTTAAATGTAAATAGTTTAAATAAATTCATTCCATTAATTTATGGAAAATTTATAATTAGGTATTATTTGTATTTTGTGTCTATATAAAATGTGGATAGATCATGACAAGATATATGTTTATAGATATATGTACCCACAATATATTTGTCATATAGCTTTGAAAATGACTGATGTGGAAAAAACAATTTATATTGATGAAAGATTTCAGAAGAATGTCATCATTCTGTATGGGATGATTCCATATCTTGAAAGGTATGAAATATTATTTCTCACAATGTGGAATATATCAGTAAACGTATTAAAAAATCAAATAAAATTTTATTTTCTATAAGTGGTCATTGGATGTTGGATGTTTTTTTGTCCAAGAGGGAAGACATTGTATTGGCTATGCTCTATCCATAGTGAAGTGATAGAAAATTTTATGAATGTATTAAAAACGTAAGTTTTCTTATTTTAATTATATTTTATATTATAATGAATAAAATTTATTAAATTCATATTATTTTCAAACAGGGCATTCAATTTCGTTAGAGAGACAAAAAATAAGAAGCGCGCCAAAATCGAATTTGTAAAAACTAACGTGAATTTCCATTTAAAATTACTAAATTGTGGAAATATTTATTAAAAATGTTATTTTGAATTAAAATATCTTTAAAATAGTGTCATAAACAATTATATGGAACTAAATGTGGGTATTATATTTTATAATTCATTTAATAAATAATTTCAACTGGGATTGTTACAAAGTTTCATAAGGAATATTTTTTTTAAATTTTCCAAAATATTTAATATGATTCTTAAAAATTCAAGTTAAATTATTTTTTTATTATTTTTGTAGATTTATAATGATTAACAGTCATATTCTTTAGAGGAGATGATACACTAAAAAATTGAATATAAAAATCATTTTACAGATTTGATTGGTTTTTTTGAATGTTTAATTGTATGTGTCTTTTCTGGTTTTTATGCTACCTTGTTTTCTGTTTTTTGGATGTTACTGTAGTGGATGTAGAATGAATATAATCTATTTTTTAAAAAATAACCCCCGTTTCTAATTGGATAACTGACATGGAAAAACAATATACACATTATTTCCATGTCATTTATCCATTAACCGTCGTGAAAACCAATTTATCTCATCAGTTATTTTAAATAATAGACATGATAAATGGTTTGTATGTTTTTTATGTAGGTTACTCAATAAATGACATAAAAAACAAATTATGCACTATATTTTATGCACGCTATCGAATAAATGGTGTGAAAAATAATTTATCATGTCGGTTTTTTAATATAATTGATATGATAAAGGGTGCATATTTGGTTTTTCACGTCGATTATCCAGTAACTGATGTGAAAAAATTACCCACTATTTTTCATTTCATTTATTGGATAAAAAATGTGATAAATTTTTTTTCACATTGGTTATCCAATAACTGATGTGAAAACCCAATATATGATATTATATATATCATCAGTTTTAATTAACCAATTTGAAAATTTTATTTAATACATCTCCTACAATAAGGTCCCTTAAAACCAACATGAAAACCCAATTATTAACTAGAAGAGTCATGTGTAGTACTATAAATAACTCAAAAATACCCTCATCCCACTTTCATACCATCACTGGAAATGGCTAAAATAACACTCCTAGTTACTACAGTCCCACATTTATCCTCTGATAAGTAATAAAAATGTAAAAAAAACACTGAAATATCCTCTCTCATGCCCAACCAAATGAAATGGAATTTTATATCATGGTAATTTTTTTCAATTATGGATGTACCATCCATTGAGTGATGTGACAGTCTCATCATCTCCTCACTTATGGATATAGAAACCACCATGCTTCAATTGATAAAAATAAAATTGATCTATCCATGGATCATCCTAGAATTGGAATGTCTCACATCAACTGCTCCCACATCACCTAAAAATATGAATCATATTATTTGTTAACCATCACCTAATCCACCAATGTGTATGTAGCGATCATGGTAGAACATGTCCCCAACCTCATATCCTGATAAAAAACCATATTCTGATAATATATATTCCTTATAATATTACACTATTCTTCTAATGCATACGTTCTCAGCCCTTTTTTGTTTCCTTCTTAGGGGATCTATAAAAACATTCTTATTCCCTATGAAATATTCCACCTAAAATTAAAAATATTTCAAGTATGAAAGATAACATATATATCCTATATTCAATAATCATTTACAAAAAAATAGTTTCATACAATTTTATGGTCGGTGTAAATGAACAACCACTCACCAAAGAGTTAATGGCTCTAAAAATTAAACGCATGAACCATGGTAGCGAAATATAGGTCATGAGTATGTTAGATTAATTCATATTTTCATATATGATGAGACATATTTGTGACTACTTAATCTCCCTACATCAAAATAGCCACCAAGGGAGATTCTAAATCATCAATTTTGATTTTATATTCAATCCTAGGATCGGGAAAAATAAAAATATGAGTGGATGTAATCTTCCTCTTTAATTCGTATAAATCCTCCTCATGTGTAAGAGTCCACTCAAACATGACCCATTACCTAGTCAAATCTATCGTATGTGATACTAAATGAGATAATTATTTAGTTAAAAACCTATAATACCCATCTATACTTAGAAAAAATAGGGATTTTGAACACAGGTGTTAGTCCATATCAAGACATAACTAACTCCACCATCTCCAAATCAAAAGATATCCATACACATAGAAACTACACCCCCACGAAAATGTATCTTTGAGGTATATAAATTACACTTTATGAACATGGAATAAAGCTAATTTTCTCATAATTTCCTTAAAATTCTCTCAATATGCCTAAAATATTTCTCTATACATTCGGAGTATAACGGAATGTCATTAATGAAGACCATAACAAGAGTCTAGGTACGATGCAAAAATGTGGTAAATGAATTTCATTAAAACTAACTTTTAATTTCTCATACCAAGTAGAATAATTACGTAATCATGAAACCCATACCTACTACTCAACATCAACATTTTTATATCATCTGTTGGGGCCTATAACTCATGATATCCTTATCATAATTCAATCTTAGTGTACAATCATGATCCCCTCAAATGATCAAAAAAATTATTAATCTATTTTTGTCGATACCTTTTTTAATCATGAATGAATTTAGTTTATTTTAATCCATGTATAATTGAATACTTCCTTACAAAAATTTAGTGAACCAGAACAGAGAACACTGAAGAGAAATGCACAACTCAATACATCACTTATCTATTATATTGTCAATGTACACGTAGATAACTTTCGACACATTTAGTGTCATACAATACTAATGAATCAATATATTCTATGAACATTACATGATTTGAATATTAAAAATTAATTTTCCTTTCATGTGGGATTCTTGAGAAATCATCCAAGATGAATTCTTGGTATGGATTCACCATATAAAGAAACATGTCTTGATCCATCACCTGATCCGATGTAAGAACCACACCAACCACCTATGTCTTAATTGTCCAAATTTGGATAAGATATTTTCCTTCCCAAAATTCCTCTGTATTACACTCCCTATAGTTAATTTACCGATCTCTATTAATTGAACTAACATCTACACATCTCTTATATCAATTAATTCATGATTAAAAGAACACCAAAAAATCCATGCTAAAAATGATATCAGAACTAGTAATATGGATAATTAGGAAATATAATAGATGTTTGTATCCTACAACTACCATGGGAACTCTAGGAACCTCTAAATATGGTTTACCATCATCCAAATATTTGTATCAGCAAACATAAAACTAGCGGAAACCTCACAAGAAACTAAAAATCAGTGATAACTTGGGATGAAATAAACACATTATATTCACATTTATCATAAAAAAGTAGTATAGTGAATCTACATAATCTTAATTTTAACTATAACTATTCATGTTAACTCTATAATGTCAGCCATAACCTAATCCAATTCATACACCCTACTAGTCATGGACCAATATCTTTATCCCCCATAATCCTTGTCTCACTGTAGTAAATAAACCCTACATATCTAGTAACGTTTTCTGCTAAAAATATAACCTACATCCTAAATATAACTCGATTTTTTCCCCAAATATCATACAAGGGTCCTATTAAAAATTATCTCAATGTGATTGTCTTACCTAATCATCTATGCACACCTATTAGGAATAATCTTGAATGAAACCCTCATATATGCCATATCCTTTAACAAAAAGGAAACTCTTTCAGAAGACAAGTCCATGTGTTTTGGTAATTCCCATGTTTACTTTAGTGTAAGAACGTGTTATGAGTTTCTCCAAAAAAATGAAATATGTAAACCACTGCCCTACATTGACTCCCAATAATAACCCTAGTGAATCTCAAATGATCTCATCTAACTAATATTGTATTAATCCCACACAACTCCACCTATAAGACCACTACTGAAAGAAGGTGGAAACCATATTGAATTATCATATTCCAATCCTTCATCAATTGTGATAGAAATATGAACCAAATGAGAATATTATTCTAGGTCAAAACATTAAACATGACACTACACCTCTGGAAGAATTCCATTCTCAAAATTCCTAGGATTCTATGACTCACTTATGGGTAACAGTAGAGTAAAATTTATATTTACTCCAAATAACACCATGTTTTCCACCAATGTAGTCCTCTGGTGGAGTTATTTGAAATCATATGCACGATCCAACCTCAAATCCTTAGGAAGTAATTAATCAAAAAAAATTGTCCTTAAAAGAATCTAACAAAATAATCTATGGTCTTTGAGCATCGACCATCGCACCTCCCTACCTCCAGTACAGTCCTTGTATCCTTAAAATGAACAACATCACATGTTGATTACTATGAATCTCTATAAGGTAATGTACACCCTCAATGATGTTAATCTATTATTAAAAAATTTTATGTCCACCCATTCCCTAAAAATATGTAGAGAGATATGGGTGAAAACCCTAAGTGAAACTTGCTATTTTCGGCCCTCCCTTATAGGAACCACCACCTCCTATTGGTAGATATGGGGAACACTCAGCTAAAGTGGATTTTATATTTGAACCATATGTGTGGAATTTAAGGAATTCCCATCCAAAATATCCTAAATTTATATATTTTCAATATGTTCCTTCCCTCTATTGGTAACATTTTCTCTATAGTACCTTAGTAGCACCATGATACATTGACATGGGTATATTTTCTAAAATTCCAAAACAAGATTCTCACAAATTCCCTTAATATCACAAATATCAAAATACATAAGCAGTTAAAAATTTTGTGCACACACATAATATTATCCTAGGGGATAAACCCAAGAGATACCCATACCAACTATACATAAACCCATAAAACCTACTTATGGAATAAGGCCACATCATGGTATTGGCTTGTTACACACAGTCATCTAAAAAAAAATTGTCATACTTTGGATAAATAATTTATATTTCACCAATGGTATATTTGGGAAAACACTAAATACAACATTGATGGAATTTAATTAATTTAAGCATATATCCATTCTATGAAAATAATAGTAATCACTGAACCAACATGTGTATCCATGAAGTATGAAAACACCCATTCATGAAAATTAGGCTAAGATAAATTATTATATATAGTAACCACATAATAACCAAAATGAACAATGTTGAGTTATGACCTAAAAAAATAAAAATTATCCCACCTTCTATGGAAAATCAATGGTCCATTACACGATTGATGTTTAGATACAATCTTGGATCCCCTCACTGAGTCTCATCTATCATATGATTATTCTACCAATCCATAAATAGTAAACCATTAGAAAAAACTATGGATCTTATATTGTTTTGTAATTCCCAACCCTAAATCACTTTGGTTTGGTCGAGGTCAATACAAAACCCCTTGCACACCTCCCTATACACTAGACGTTTTCAATTGGTGGTAAGGTTTTAAACAATATATATGGATATTATTCCCTCAGTATCAAGTTAATATTATAATAACACATACCATAGAATCATTAAAAAAGTAGTAAAAATAATAAATTTAAAAAATAGGATAGTATTTTAGATGTAATAACATCATTAAAGCATGTTTTCATATAATTTTATAACAAAGTCATACAAACATCCAAAATTAATCCCCACATAAGAAGGATCAATATAAAAATTTTAAAAAATAAAATAATAAGAGTCATAGGAGAAAAATATATCTATGTTTACCTTGGTTTGGCCACTATCCATGTCCACCAGTACCTAATCTATAATTTATCATAGGGCTAATACCATTGGTTTGAATTCTGATCATGATTTCAAAATGTGCATCACGGTAACCATGTTTCTTATGAGAATAAAATCAATAGGACGTCAGTTATGGGACTATATAAAAAGTACATCAAGTTCAAAATGGTTGGTGAAGAAATGAAAATCTATAATAATAAACATGCAATTCTTCAGGCCACGGTGTACTAACCAGGCTACCATGAACCCATGTCATACTTTCTTTATGTTCATGCAAGTAGGATAGCAAATTATAAGTACAATATCAAGGTAAAACCCATACCATAAAACTTTCCCAAAGGTCATGACCTCTTAAAGAACCCCAACCCATCCTTATAAACTCTACGGCGGTCACATAATCAATCCAACCCATCCTGAAGGGTTCTAGGGATGTCACTTCATCACTTTAAAAAATTTCCAAGGGTTTTTCCGAGGTCACATTATAAATATATCCCATCCCTAAAGGATCTCAAGGGGACCTATTATCATTCTTACCCATCCTGATTGGTTCTAGAGAGGTCACCATATTGAATGATTTAAGAAGGAACATATACCAAAATAGAAAAAAAAACCAATGATAAACACCACCCATATCCATACATTCCTTATCCTGTCCATGTAAGCCACATCCAGGCCTAAAAAACTCTCCCCAAGGGATAACCCCTATTAAACTCCTAAAAAAGACATGAAACAACTTCAAATATAATATATTCTTATTATTCCCCCTCAAAAAAGTCTACCACATCTATTAGGACCTACCTAGTAAATTTAATACCACAGTAAAATGTCTCACACAGAAATGTAAAAACCATCATCTAAAATTATACTTATAACTATAAGAAAGCACCATAAATGAAGATATATTTCATAACTTTGGCACAATGAATCCAAAAAACCAAGGATCACCTCCCAAAACTAGAATGTCATGTTGTACCCATAAACTCTACCCTAAAATAATAAAATTTATTTATCGTAATGGGAAAGCTATGATAAATCAAGATAAACAGAAATCTAAGCCTAAAAACATTAGACTTTGAAAGATTGAACCATCGAAACAAACATCAATGAAATCGTTGATGAAACAATGATAGGAGACATAAATCTTCATAAGAGATCCCCAACAAAAAAGATATCATAAGATATTCAAGGGAAGGGAGGGGGGGTTAAAATTGGTTTAAGGGGATATTACCCCTTTATCCTTTTAAAAACTTCTTCTCATTAACACATTCATGGGGTGGGTAGCAGTTTACACCTTGAACCATTTTCTGATAAACCCCCATGGATGTCTGTTATGAAAATTCATAGTATGAATAATGCCTTCATGGTGTGAAATCCTACTGGTAGAATATTTCAGCTACAGGTTAGGTATGCTTCCCTAGAAACCTCTCTCAAGTAATAAAAATTCCACAAACAACAAAATGGAATAAAATACATGTTTTTTAGATGAAAATAAAAGGTAATTCAGCAAAAATGTAAGGGATGTTATATAATAAGATTGATCTTCATGCACTACTAATGTAAAATGAGTCAGTAAATATTAGAATTATGAGAACAAAAAAACCTCTAGTAAATAAAATAGTTTCCTATTACAAAATATTATGCATATAGGATAAATAATTAATAATATTTAATTTTAAGGGGTATTATCTTCTAATAACAATTTTTTTAATGTTTTTTATTATGTTCCTAATAAATTTAATTTATCACTTTTAAAAAGATTATTATTATAATATGTAATATTCGAACTTTTGATTTAATATATTATAATTTATTTAAGAAGTTAATGAATATAATAGAAGAATATGAAATTTAATAAATATTATTTTTTGGAAAAATCATTAAAAAATTATATTTATTATTTATAAGATTTATTTGATTTTGTGGAAGTTGAGAGTTATCATAAGGGTTTTATCATTATCATTTTCTATCACTAAGATTTGTTCAATATTCACCACCTTCTTTCGTTTATGTCGTGTATATTTTTTCTCACGCTTTTTCTAGGATTCACATCCGTTTCTTCTAGAGGATGCACTGGCTTGTTCTCCCGCATTCCCATTTCCAAAGGCAGGCAACATCTGTCGCTTATTCAGGGACCTTTAATCCTTGATCGAAATGGGGTTATGGAATGTCACTTCCTCCTTTCATGTATTTCTCCATGGAACTTGTCTCCTAGTCTGGGTCCCCCTCATAGACTGAAGACATTTTTCACGAAACTCTTCCCAATGCCATGTCTTCATGGATTCCAGTTAATTACCCTGCCCCTTTTAGGATATTCCAAGGGGTCCAGTAGGGGAAGCAACTTTCGGTTGGGGGATTAGTAAAGTTGGACATCGATTGTGTGTCTGTATGGAGGAAAAATGATGCATCTTGGTTTCTTCCTCTTATTATTGGGATTCTCGAGGGAGTAAAATATCGAGGCATCTCACGTCGAATGCGGGGAATTCTGTTCCATGTTCATGTCTCTAATGTTTTCGTCAGCTTCCCATGTTTAACATTGAGTATGCCACATGATTAAAATCTAGATAGTTGGAATAGACTAATCATATCACTAATAAGAGTGGATAAGATGGGTGAAACCCCAGGAGAGAAACATGATAATCCTATTAGATGGGCGGATCAGGGCGTCCAATGAAGGAATATCCGAGGATGCTTTGGTCCCTAAAAATGAGACACTATGGTTTATTGTTTGTGGGGTTGAACTTTAGGGAGGTTTCCTATGTACCTTATCAAAGAGATATTGATCAAAACCCATGTATTTTCAAGGGGTGATAAATTGGGGTGTGCACAGAGGACAGTGACCCGAAGATGATGTTGTGTCTTACATGTGGTTTGTATCCAAATTCCTGATAGGGGAAGAGAGAATGTGAGTGACATGATCATTTCGGGATGCGGAAACCCAGGTAAGAATCAAGATGGATATTGATGGTTGAGAGTGGATGGAGAATGAGATTGAACCAATGTGAGGATGATGGTGTTGCTGGGAATGAGCCTCGAAGAGACTTCCTACGTATCCATGTAGTGGGGAATCAAAGTCTACATAGTTCGATGGGACGATGGGACCCCTGAGGAGGCAGCCTGTGAGAATGGATGCATGGATGGGATCTAGAGGAAGTGGAATCTTCTGGGTGGGGAATGAAATTCCTGAAACACATAGGCTCAAGGGAGAGACCATGATGGGACATGAGTGATGGTCTTGAACCTCAAAGAGGCTTAATACATGTACCACTAGAAAGGAATCAATGTCCACGTAGTTTAGGATTGGGGTATAGAATCGGGATGTTCACAGAGGATAGTGACCCAAAGTCATGTTGGGGATTATGTGTGGTTAGTAGCTTGAGTTGGTCTGACACCATAGGGATGGAAAAGAGATATATATCCCAACTAAAGGAAATACAATGGATTACCATCAATAGCAGACTGCAATGACTTACCACTGTTTGGGGTTGACAATGACTTACCACTGACTGGGGTTCCAACGGCTTTCCATTGATTGGGGATCCAATAGCTTACCTTTGATTGGGAATAGAAATGTATTACCATCGTTTGAGAATCACAACGGCTTACCGTCGATTGGGAATCACAATGGCTTACCATATATTAGAAATCACAACGGTTTACCATCAATTGGGAATCACAATATCTTACTGTCGATTGGTAATCACAACGGTTTACCATCGATTGGGAATCACAATGGCTTACTATCGATTAGGATTGGACATCAGGGAGGCTTCCTGCATACCTTGTCTAAGAGAAAATTTTCAAAGACCACGTAGTTCGATTGGGTACAGTTTGATGTCTTGTGGGACAAAAGAGGCATACATTTTAACATCCTACAGGAAGAGGGTGGACCAATGTGGTGTGGTTGGGGCTGATGAGTGTTGGGATTGAACTTCAGAGAGGCTTCCTACATAACTTTCGATAGAGACAAGGATAAAAGTCCACTTATTTCATTATTAAGGATATAGTTTAAAGTCATGCGAGAAGAAGGTGAACCGATGTGAAGGGGTTGGGGCAAGTAGGTGTTGGGCTTGATCCTTAGGGAGGCTTCCTATGTACCTTGACTTGGAAAAAAGAATCCAAGTCCACGTAGTTAAAGATTGGGGGTACAATTTAATATCATGTGAGACGATGGTGAAAATATGTGAATGGATCGACACATGTAGGTGTTAGGCTTGAACTTTAGGGCGGCTTCCTACATACCTTACCTGGGAGACAAGGATCAAATACCACGTAGTTTTGGACGGGGAATATAGTTTAACTTCATGCGGGACCAAGGTGAACTGATGTGAAGGGGTCAGGACATGTAGGTGCTGGGCATGAACAGTAGGGAGGATTTCTATGTACCTTACCTATTAGTCATGGATCAAAGTCCACATAGTTCATGATGGTTGGTGGAATACACGCTATGGCAGCCTAGAAGGATTCCATGGTCAAAGATTACTCTAAGCCCACGTGAATCATGCTCAGTTAGAGAAATAAGAGGCAGAAAAACCCTAATGATCATGTCGCGAATGTTGTGAAAACAGAAAGTGGAGTGGGGCTAACACATGGTTAGTGGACCAAATAGAAAACTAGGGATTTTATGTGGTTAGTGGCCTAGGGAGATTGATATTGGGACTTACTCCATGATGGAGGCCCGATGGAGACAAATACCATATGGAGAGGTATGGGGTAATGAAGGTCCTTGTTCCCATATCTCCTCTAGTCTTTGACATAGCAGAAGAGAGGAGGAACAAGGATGCTACCTCTCGCATGAAAGACAAGGGGATTACACCAAGATGGTTTCCCTTCCCTACAGACAGATTCCGTGATAACAAATAGGTTCTCATTACAAGTGAGGAAGATCTCACTCTCATAGAGATGAGTGGGAGTAGAGAATGTATGAGGTGTGGAACCTTGTGTATAATGCATGGGGTGAGACCATAGTTTAATGTCATGTGAAAAGGACAATGGTACTTGGTAGTTTATTGTCCTAAAGCTTGGACGAAGTGGGTTAACTATGTACCCCTAATACATACATAACTTATACACACCCACCATTGGGGAAGGGAAAGAATCAACAATGTCATGGTAGAGCGGTGTTGTGGTGTGATCCACAGAGGGGGCCACATTATCATGGCTATGAAAAAAAATAAATAGCTGTTACCATGCCTATGCGAAGAATCCTGAGGCTAATCAACACAACCTAAATCATCACCCAAGGGTCATTGAAATCACTTTGTAAAAACCTGGGTAGTCATATAGGGGAAGTGTTTGTGAAGAAGATGGGTTCATAAAAAGGGACCTTGTGATGCTCTGGTGCTCCATATAGTGGTGGAACATTGTGAAGGGGTGTTCTTTGAGACATGGAATGGACTAGCCCAGGAATATGGCATAGGTGCATATGATGGTTGCTTCGTGAAGTGAAAAGGATTTCGTAGAGTAAGACATCATGAAGAATGGGTACATTGTAAAGCATAGAACTGCGAAGAAATATTCTTCATAAAGCATAATGATCCTACCATAGAAAGTGGTTCACATGTGCATGGAAGGTAATTTGTGATGCATGAGTGCTTTGCGATTACCTAAGTCCCATTAGAGGTCTCCTTCCTTTGCGATGGCCCATGGGCTCTGTGATGAGAATCCCTCTTGAAGAGGGGTTGTATTTGAGCTTAGGGAAGGGTACTTATCAATTCTCAAGTACCTTGAAGTGATCATTTTTATCAATTTTTCACACAGTAGAAGGTGCTTTCCAATTTGAGAGTTGAGAAGGAGAAAGGTAGGGGGTATCCATTCTTTGGGATCGAGGGGAGATTGGTATTTATAGGTGATGGGTGGAACAAATCAAGGACAACTCATTGTGAAGCCACATAGCGCTCCACAATTAGTCGTGGATTGTGTCAATTTCTTCGTAACCGCAGAGTGGACCACCATCCCCTCCTCAACACAGAGCTCTCCTTAGATCTCTTCACAGAACTATTAGAGGCCTACATCATGTTCGACAGGCTCGTAGAGGTCAATTCATCTCCCTTCACGGCACAAAGCTTCTAGTTAATTGTGTTTTAATCACGGAGCCTCTTGCCTCTTTACTTCGCGGTGACCATGAAGAGGGATTCGGGTTCATGCCAGCTACAGTGCTGCAAGGCTCCGCGGATTCCATGTCTCTAAGGGGCTCTACGAATGGGATTTTTGAGGAATCCTATTTTTAATTGGTTTTCTATTTGCATCCTTTACCTCTACACATATTTTGGGGCAATGAAATTCCCCCTAAAACTTGGAGATTAGGAGAAAAGGTGGTCAAAGTCTAATGGTCAATCGCCAAAATTTTTATGCCAATCGTAAAGAAAGATTGCAAAGCTCGGTCGCGATGCAGAGAGGTGATGCATGGGTTGAGAGTACAACAAAGCACTCCACAGCTAGACGCGCTGCAAAGAAAAGGGGGTCATCGCCTATAAATAGGGTAGGATGACCTCTCTTTTTTCATTTCTCATCTTCACATTTTCATGCCTGAGCTCTCTATTAGCAAAGCTCTGCATTCTCTAATATCTTGCTTTACAAATCTAGCCTTTCTGATCCATGGAGCACATCAAGTCATCAAACTCTTCCAGTGTGTGCTCCATAGATTGTATCTACGAGGCCTATGGTAGGGCTCTGGGTCCTGTTTCTACGATCAATCTTTGCGATCGAGCTTCGCGATCAAGCTCTTCATTACAAGATAGAATTTCAAAAAAAAAACATGAAGACTGAATGTCTCATCAAGAACATGTTGGGGGGTCCTTGCTGATGATACCTAGAGAGTAGAAATATAGAATAACCTAGGATTTTGGGAGTATGTGCGGATCCATTCAAACCATGATTCCCTGGTGGAGCTATGGTCGGAGAGTTAGAAGAAATACCCTTTGTAAAAGAGGTCGAATATATATGGCTCTGGTCTAGGGGATGATGTCTTCATTCCTAAATGAAGTAGGGAAGATCCATCATACAAGTTCAAATGTATGTCATGCCAGCACCAGTGCTTCATGGCGGCTGATAGCCATACTTTGGAGGATTTCACCCTTGTCAACGTTGATTTCTTATATAACCATGTTAACAAAATCAATGGTAAGGAATTGAAACCATAGTTATCTCCTTCATAGTACCGCACCATTCTGAAGGTGTCCTTGAGTAACCTAGAGAAGGGGTGGACTAATGAGTGGGACATGCACTAGGGAATAATTTTCACTGACGACTGTGCATGGGGCTACTGGATATGAACCTCATGCGAGGAGTTCGGGTGGGTCTGAGGCGAGTGGGCCTGTATGAGGGGGACTAGGCTTCCCAATTTCACATTTACCAGCCGAAGGAGCTGGTGCCAGAGTTGCTGGGTAGGTGGTCATCGAAGACCAACACCTTCTATCTTCACCATGGGGAGGCTGGTGTCAGCCTCTGGGACATGTACCAATTCTCGGGGGTTCCGATACTGGAGGAAATTTACGGCGAGTTCCTCCCCACTGTGAATACATGGGAGGACCCATAGTAGATGTTTCCACTGGAAAATAAATTGATGGGCATAGTGTTGGGTAGGAAAATAAGCCGGTTAGGGATTTTCACTATAAGTGGTGGTTCAAGAAATCACTGAATTCTCCTGAAGATGGACAGTTTCCCATGAGGCCTCAGAACTGCCTGAAGGGGGTTCAACATAGGAATGATCACACATTTTGGATACTCTTGGAAGATAGCCAGTGTAGGAAATGTGGATTTAGTATCAGTACTGAGTAGAAACTGGTTGTTTGTTTGGTTGTGTTCATCTCGACACTTAATTGCAGTTGGATTATGTCGGTAAGGGACACAAACATGGGAGTGTGACTGAGAACGTCCATTAGGGCATCCATTTTGGCAACAATGGAGTGGGTCAACCTAGGGATCCCGATACTCGCCAAGCTATATAAGGTGTTGTGGCACATCAGTGAAGGGAAAAATATCCTAAGGGTGTGTGGGATATTCCATATTCTATATGGGTGGATAACGACGCATATTATGGGATTTTATGAATATCCAAACCCTATTTCTCTTCTAGGATCAATCTTCTGACCAGTAATTTTAAACGTGGTGGGCAGTTTCTCGACCTAGGTGACCCTGCCGCTGGTGTTGAACAAGGTCTAGAATGTGGAGGACATCAACTTCTACCCATCCACACTGCCAATAGGTTTGTTCACTGTTGACTAACAGGGAACGGAGGAGCATGGGTCCTACCTCTTGGCCTTTCGGGGTGGAGTCCTAGTGGCATGGGTTGACCGTGAGCCTCTCCATGAGTCATACACCCCGAAATATTTCACGAGGCAGTTCTAGTGCATCCAGAGTATCACCCCATATGTTTACATGGGAGTGTGCCTTGAGGGTCAAATATGTGTGATGAGGAAAACGTGGATCATGTTCACACAAGAGGATGGGAATATGTGGAATGAGTTTCCTCTGCCCACAGCAATCTATGGGATGGTGAAGGAATATGCCAAGAGTTGGTAGGAAGCCTACCCAGGGGAAATGCTGAAGCACCAAACCGTCTGTGCCAGTGATGTGGTGCCTCCCAAACCTCAAGGTCAGGTTGAAAGGTGGAGATGGCATCCCATAGTGTTGGGGCTACAGTGGCAGACAGACCCACACCAATTGAGAATCAGGTGGCAGTAGTGGTCTTGACGGTCCTAGAGAAGATGATTTATCCTGAAGGCAGGCCACCCAAGGGGTTTCGTAGGATACCCACCCAGGCTTTGAGGAAGCGGTTGTGTCACATAGACATGCCTTGGAACACTGTCTTCCAAGAGGTTTGGGACATCTAGAATGTCAACAAACTATTCCTTAACCTGTATGAGATGTTTAAACATCTAGATCATCTCGGTATGGATTTTTCGGGTATTGGTTCTGTCTAAGCCAGCATTGCAGTATCCTAGGCGGAGGGGGAGTAGTTACTTTGTGAGGTGGATGTCTTTGTGCTCTCTAGGGGTGAACCATGCCCAATGAAGAATGGAGTAAATGTGCTGCTAAATCAAACAGCCCCTCTGCATTTTTCGGCTGCCGAATTGAGAGAGAGGTTCCCTCTATCGGAAGAATCAAACGAGTCCACTTAGGGGGAGGAGGCTGGTGGAGGGATCCCTTTGGAAGAGGGTGAGGTCGACAATTCAGACCAGGAGGTGGATGAGTTTGTAGGGTCCCTTGAGGTAAGACCCTAAAACACTTCTCCATAGTCTTCATCTCGTTCATTTAGGAATTCTCAACTAACATTTGACCTATGTAGGAGTGCCTCATATGCAAAACCCAATCCCTCCCAATCGTAGATGCAGATACAAGAACTTCAAGATCTGCACCGATAACTATGGTGACTATCTCTCCCAGTTGGTCCACGACACCAAGGGTGCCCCCCCAGAGAATTAAAATATCATAACCACATACAGGGGAACGCCTCGGGGACCCAATAGGAACAACTCATGAGTGATACTAACTATTCGACCTCTGTAAGTCTCCATTATGAAATTTGTAACTATCTTCCATTGATTATGTTAACTAATAATCGTGAGTTTTTAGCATTCACTATTCTTAAAATGGAATGGGCCACCATGGTGGGGTTTGTTGGAGCTCCCAAAGCTACCTTTCATAGGGGAACGCCGATGGTCATTAAAGTTGGATCCTGGGCTGACCAAACTATAGCACTCTCGATCACAGGTGGGATCGTCAGTAGGACCGATCCTGAAATCATTGAGGTGGAATTCGATGATGGGGATCAATCAGATGACATTGGTCTTAACCTACCCTATTAGACACCAGATGAAGACCCTACTGATGAGTTCCCAGCGGCGTTCTCTGCATATGAACCTACCAACCCTGCGGACCAGGACAAGATGGCTTTTGAGGATGTGGAAAGATGATCCATCACCGGTCATAGAAGCTGATCAATTGCTTCATCTGGGAGACTACTCAATAGAAATTAATAGAATAAGTGGAGATGCTTTATTCCCAGCTGTGCAAGATATGCGCTGGGGGAGTGGATTCCCATCGTCCTCATATACTCATATGAAATATCATGGTAGAGAAGATTTGGGAGCATGATCATGGCCTTGGTGTGGGATGGAAATGGAGGACATTAGTGAACATAAAGAGGCTCTAGGAGGCTAAAAGTGAGATTAAGTGGTTGTGAGCATGAGATAATGAGTACTCAACTTTCCACAATGAAAAATTGGAGCTCGTGTTGTGCCTAAAGGCCTATCTGGCCGATGCTAAAGAATGGATGAAGTGATCCTTCGAGGAGATGGATATGATCTAAACCGATGAGGAGTGGGCCTAGATTGTGGTGGATGAACTACGCCCCATCACTACTAAGTAGGAGAGGGAGATAAACAGGAAACATCAGATCCTAGACGCTACAATCCAGATAGTGGTAGAGCTATAACGCTCTATTGAAGAGTTCAACACATCCATGGGAGAGGCCAAACATTGTGTGTTGTAATGTGTGAAAACATTTAAACATACATTCATGATTCATCGTTTATGCTGGTTGAAATCTTGAGTTACATTATTTGTGATGGTTTGCTGCATTTACATCACAATTTTAAAATATCAAGGGATTAATCCCTAAGCTCACGTGGGTCGTGCCCGATGTGAGAAACAAGGGATGAATGCTTCATTATTCCATCTGAATATGAGAGTGCCATAAAAGCTTCGGGAATCCAACGTTTGAACAAACAATACAAATTTTTGGTAAGAAAGGGGGAGGCATGACTAGAGGATGATGTTTTCAGAATAGTTTAATTTCCATTTTCCCACTGTGCTATGGTGTACGAGCGGGGTAATGCCAGGGGCATTAGAATCAATCCAAACCGAGGGAGTGGATGATTTGAATCATGATACCCAAAATTTAGAAATTTGTAGGGGTGACATGAAACCGAAGGATAACTATTGACCGTGTTTGAAACATAGTAATCCTATTGAGTTAGCCTGAAATAAGGATAAAAAAAGATGGATGACTGCTGACCATGTTCAAAATACGGGTCCTGACACAAAATTTTATTCATTAGCCTTCCTGAATGTTTTCCTAGAATAGTAGGTGAGTCATATGCCGAGTATCTATACTGTTAAGGGGTTCCTTCAGATGTGAAAGGGAATGAGGAATTGGATAAGGGGTAAGAAATGTGTGTAGGGTGGAGTGATGGGTATTTTGAATAGAGTCCAACAATCTTGAAATTACCCCACCAAGGTGAAAACACATTAGGTGGTCGCATCGGTCTGATCAGGGATCAAACATACTTATGAATAGGACCTCTCGGGTAAGGACCTGGAATGATCCGTAATTTTATGTCATACTAATAAGGATGTTAGACACAGAGTTTAAACATCGTATGTTGAAGACGGTGCACATTGTTTAAACGACCTGGGGTTGGGCCCAAAGCAAAATGTCTAGGCATCACTGCATAACCCATGAGGATGGGAATCAAGCGAAACATATTTCTTGAGAAAAATGTGGTCAGAGGCCAATGATGGTAGTTGGAATCCACTTTGGAAAAGAAGCTGACACATCCCATAAAAAACATGTGGAATCCTAAACTTTTTCAGGGTAGAACTACAGTTTAATGTTCTGTGCCGAGGACATGTGGACTCATGTAGTTTAACATCATACTGTAGGATAGATAGTGAAATGGGAGATCCCAAAAAGGTAGTACATGATGCATTAGCTATATACACAACATGAATGAGGACATAAGGAGTTATAACCACACCATGTATTCTCATGTGAAGTTTTTTTAGGTCGAGGAACCAAAAGTGAATGTTAAGTTGGGCATGAGGAAAAATGAGTGGGTGTCATTACATACCCCATGATGATGGTAATCAATCCAAAAAAGTTCAGGGATTATAGATTAACATCATGTGAGATGAAAAGAATGTGTGTTACTGCTACAACAGTCCACTCCCCACCAAAAGAACTAAGACCACATGAGTCATGCACGATGTGGGAAACAAGAAGTGGCGATAGGATTTCCCTAGTACTGGGAGGCACACATTAGGAGTGATGGGCTACTAGGTTTCTGATGTCCCATTATTACTGACCCACCTAGTTAATACACATAAATTCATAGGGGGGTAGAACCAAGTGTGTTGGAATTACACTTAAACTAATGGGAGTGGAAAGGAATGAATTATGATGCCTAATATCTTGATCACAATGATAGTGGCATGATGATATTGAATAATTGCTGACCATGTTTGAAACAGAATATCCATTTTGCATTATCCTATAATGGGTATAGACAAATTAGGGTTGACCACTGACCTGGTTTGAAATACGGGACCTGTCACAAAATGTTGTCTGAGAACATCTGTGGTGTTCTCCTAAGATAGTAGGTGATCTAATGTGGCATGATACCAGGATGTAAAGGAGGTACCTTCAAAAATGGAAGCTGATGATGATTAAAATAAAGGGATCATGTATTTTATACATGAAACGAGGGAACGTACATATGAAAAATACACACTTTGGGTTCTTTTTCACAACACATTCAAGTACGTGAATAAGATGTTTTAGATATAGGATGTTGAATCCCTTTCCAAGGACAAGGGTCCTAGGGTCGCTTACTCCAAACTTATGGTCATTAGGTTCATTAAGAGGGGACTTGGTTTAATGGAATGTGAATAGGGAGGAGAAGTTTCCATACATGATGTGTATCTCCCATAGGGAGATCTTAGTTTAGGTCCATGGAATTCAGACCATGTTGGGAAAAGACAAGGGAGGTACATGGTGTGGTTGTTTCAAAACCCGGCGTGAATGAGAGCCGAAGAGTTAGTCGCCAAACCACTAGTTCCCAAATGATTTTGTGTAATGGGGCCGAAAAATGGGAGAAGGATTTAGGATTCCATTGGCTGGACCCACATACAGAATGTTTGGGTGTTCCTACGTATCCCTTAAGATTGGGAATCAATCCACATGTAATTTTTGGAAATGTCGCGTAGTTTTACATCTTGCGGTAAGGACACGAAGAGATCATAGTTTTTAGGTCTTAGATCTTGGACCAGAGATGGAAAGTAACAAGGGAGAGAGACATGTGGTGCAGTAATTACAAAACCAGATGTGAACTAGGACATGAGCCCATATCACACCAAGTTCACCCTAGGGAGCTTAGAGGTCGAGGGACCATAAATGAAAGTTAGGATGGGCCCGAGGCACAGTGCGTGCGAATTCTTACATACCTCATGATGATGGGGATCAATCTGTACATAGTTTTAGAAGTGTCTTGGTTGTGTACCAATTCTAGGGACAATATTTTTGTTCGGGTTTGGCCCACACACCAAAAGAAGCGGAATTTGATAGATCATGTTTGTCATTTTGATGGATGTGTGTGTTTTTTAAGAAAAAAACATAGGATGGAGAATCCAAGAGTCCCTATAAGAATCAAGCCATTTGTAGGCATTTAAAAATGGTATGATGGATAAACACTACCAAACATGATGTCTCATTGAGTGTGGACATCAAAATACAGTGTGGTTTTTCTTGTTGTGAATCCAGGATGATAATGTCATAGTTTAGGGGCATATGATGGGACCAACCCATGAACTATAATGTCGTGTGGAAAATATGAAATATTTTAGATTCATGTGGACCAAGAAGTATAGTTTAACATCATATTACTTGGATGCACATAGAGGAGAGAGGTTCTAGAGGGGAATGTGCATGGTGTGATAAAGAATACCTGATGTGAATGAGGACACTGAGTCCACCCCACACCACACACAATCCCAAGAAAGAAACCACTATCCAAGGGGAAAAAATATCAGCGAATATGGGTTAGAACCCAAAGATGAGACGTCTGGGTGTTCCTACATATCCCAAGAGGATAGGAATCAAGCCATACATTTTTCTGAGAGTGTAGTTTAAAATCATATGGGACAAAAATCATGAGAGACTATCTCTTAGAAAGGGATTAAATGGTGCGGCTATTGAAAACCTAATGAGAATGAGACATAAGACCACACATGCCACACAATGAAATCCTATGAATTTTATGACCAAAAGGAAAAACAGAAGAGGTAATTAGTGGAACCTGAGATGGACCCAAAGACAAGATTCTAGAGCATTCCTAAGGTATCCCATGGGGATGAGAATCAATATTTATGTAGTTTTTGGAGTTTCATTTAGTTTTATGTCAAATGAAAAGGATGTGGAGAGATCTTAGTTTTATGGTATTAGATCTTGGACCTTAGATAAGTGAGACTCTTCCAAACAGGCACAAACCTTGACCAAATCCCTAAGCCCACATGAGCTATGCTCAATGTGGGAATCAAGGGTAGATAATGTATTTACAACACATGGAATACATAAAAAGGGAAAGTCATTGTAGAGCCCCGAATAATGCCTCACCATGGCTTTGTCCTCTTAATGCAAAAACGTGCACTTAGGGATTGCACCAAGAGTGTTGAAATTCCACCTGGGCATAATGGAGTGGAAAATGATTTGAACAATGAAACCAATTTTTAGGGCTTGATGGGGGTGGTGTGACATCAAGGATAACTTTTGGCCATTTTCGAAACACAACATCCACATCCTGTGACCTGAAATGGGAACTATAAAGGAGCATTGACCATTGACCATATTCTCAACACATGACTTGTATCAATTTTACATTCGAAATTCATGGGGAAATTTTCACAAGGCGGTAGGAGAGAACTTGGGACAATCAACCATGTCATCCAGGGATCCTTTAGAAAGGAAAAGATAATGAAATCCCAAATGAAGGGGAAAATGAATCATGAAAATGGGAGATAAGTCCTGAACCAATGTTCTCCAGGGCACATTGGTGAACTGCCAAAGAGGGTCGAAGGGGCCCAACTAAAGAGCAGCCGACTCAAAAAGATGAGTGTCAAATAGAGGAAGGAATATATCTTAGGAAAGAGAGGTACATGGTGTGATTTTTACAAACCTAACATGAATGAGGACATGAGATCCATATCATATCATAAACCTCCTCCTAAGAAACTCAGGCTAGGGGGCAGAAATATGAGGAGGTTTCTATGAAATAGGGATGGACCTAAGGACTAAATTTCTAGGTGGTACTACATGTACTATGAAGATGGGAATGAAGCCACAAATAGTTTTGGAAGTTGCTATGCTATTTTACGTCATGCGGCCAGGATGCGAGATAGAGGAGGTACGTTTCAAGGGGATATGGGTGGCATGGGAAAAGAATATCTGGACATGAATGAGGAAATAATCCCAAACCACATTGCACAATCCTAAATAAGAACTAGGGACAGGGGGAAAAAGGTTGAGGGACCTGATACGGGAAGTCCCAACTAGTTTTCAGTTGAACATAGTGTGGTGAGGATGGTTAATGATCTTTGTTTATGGTCATATAACTCATACTATAGAGACATGACCCTTTATGTAAGAATGGCCTTACCAATGCTCCTAATCCCACATGATCAATGCTCGGTGTGGGAAACAAGGAATAAGATCAGCCTCTCCCCAATATATAACGGTACAACAATGAGGGAAGAATATCAGTTATGGTCAAACTCGAACAAATCAACACCTATGTTCAAGGAAGATGGATGTTTGATGGGATAAAAGGGAAAATGAACCACTGCACCAAATATTTGGGACATACGGGGGAAGTTCTAACAATGGGGGATAGCTGTTGACCACGTTTGAAACACAACATCCACATCATGTAACCTGAAATGGGAATAAAAAACGAGTGTCAACTGCTGACCATATTTACAACATGGGACATATATCAATTTTTCATTCAATATCCTTAAGGATGTTATCCCAAAATGGTAGGGAGACAGAGGTCCAAGAATCCATGCCATTTGGGGGTCCTTTTGTATTTGAAATTTGATGAATACCCAAATAAAGGGGATATGTGAATCATGAATATTCCCACACAGTTTAACATCATGTGGAATGATAAAATGGGTGGAGATCTCCAATTATAAGGATACATGGTGCATTCATGATGAAATCGACATGAATGGAGGAAAACTCCATCACCACACAATGTGTTTCGTCCCAAGGGGAGATCTGGAAATTTGAGGATAGGCCTAAGGAATAAATGTCTGGGCATTTCTATATATCCCATAAGGATGGGAATCAAGTCTTATGTAATTTTGAAAGGGCCATGTTGATTAACATTGTACGGTGATAACATTTACGGATAGAAGAATGATGGGGGCACATAGTGCGATCATTTTTATGCCTACATGAGTGGGGACAATGAAGTATATAAAACACCATGTTGGATCCTCCAAGTAAACTACATCCAAGGGCATTCAAAAAGAAGGGTTTGGGGGATGATCTCTAAGATGAGGCATCCGAGAATTCCTATGTATCCCATGAGGATGGGAATATGCCCTACGTAGTTCTTGAAATATTGTGTAGTTTAACATCATGCAACAAAGACATGATATATCTTAGTTTATGGTCATATATCTTAGACCATTTTTCAGTTTATCTTCTGATCATTGTTTAACGTCATGAAAAATGGGTGTTGAGTAGTTTTATATGCTTCAGCTTGGAAGGATATTTCAAATTAACATTATGGTGAAGATGAAACAATTTATGGTCATGTAGGACCGTTTACTCAGGAAAAGTAATTTTTGAAGAACTTGGAATTGGTGGGAAGAATTATACACTCACCATCCATGGAGACCAGGGAGTACACACGATTGGGTAAGCCTATTGAATGAATTATGGTCCTTCCCATTTGGGCACCAGTTTGGGTGGTTTCCTACCATGTGTCATTGACATTCACAGAGCCAACACCCTATAACCATGAAATAAAGAGCATAGGCAAATATTCTTATTGAATTCTCTGGCTATACTGTTCTAAGGACTTTCTAGATTGTGAATGGAATAAATCATATTCTCATAGAGTGCTTCTAGTCCAGGTAGATGGACTTATGCTACCTTATCTATTGTTTTTGGATCATTTACAGTTGTGTGTAATGAAGGAAAATGAATATCATTGGTTAGGATGGCCTCTGTTCCGTACACCAAGGTGTATGGGGTCACTTGGGTGGAATTATGAGTCATCATTCGATAATCTTAGAGGTAATTGGGGAGTTTTATTGGCCAAATATTCTTGTTCTGACCAACCATTTTATGCAATATTTTATAGAGGGTTTTGTTGAACACCTCAATATTCCCATTTTCCTGTGCATGATAGTAGGAGGTATAGTTAGAACGTATGTTGTACTTGGGATATAATTTATTCAACTCGGCTGCCCGGATGTTTGTACTGTTATCAGTGAGGACAACGTGAGGTCCTCTAAATCGGTAGAGGATGTTGGAGCTCCCCAATTCAACGATAGAATGGTCCTTGACCTCCTTGACTATAACAGCCTCTTCCCACTTGGAAAATAAAGTCGTAGCAGTCAGGATGAACCTACACTGGCAAGCTGTCGCTGATGGATATGGTCCCATGACATTGAGTCCCCATACCACAATGGGCCAAGAGTACATGCCAGTGTGGAGAGGATCTGGTGGCCGATAAAAAAAATTATCAAGGATTTGAAACACATGGAACCTCTTGGAAAACTATATATATTCATGGATCACGGAGGTCCACAAATATCACTGTCTCTGAATCTGGTGATATAGTTTCGGCCCAGTCTGATGATCCCCATAAGAACAGGCATGAATCTTCTACATGACCTAAGAAATATCCCCTCCTTGAATGAAACAGAGTTGAACCCCATCAAACTCATGTCTGTAAGGGATCGGCTGAAGACCAAGACAACTCTAGAGGTTAAACTGCAATTCATGACGTCAGACTTGCTCATGATCCACTCAATCTGCTGGGAGATTGTTATGCTAGAGGTACTTGATAAAGGGGGTCCTCCAGTCAAGAGTCACTTCCAGCACTGCGTCAGGGGGAGCTGGGGATCCTGACGTGGAGGCACCAGTGGTATGTTTACCTACCTATGGGATATCATTGTTGTCCAGAGTGACAATAGCGATGACACTTCAATGCACTATATGAATAATCAAATCATCTTGGTCGGGTTCTACAAGGGATGAAACAAGGTTTTCCAAGGCGTCGTCTTGACCATTCTGTGAATGAGGGACATGAGTAACATATGAACGAGATGAGAATTGGGATATCAACTAGAAGGTATGTTCCAATAGTGGTATGTTGTCTAGATTCTTATCAAAAAAGTCACAGATGATATTCTTGATGACTAGTTCAAAGCCATATTTCTCATGCTAGTGGGGAAAATCAATATCGAGGTCTATCTTTAGAGAAGTAATGAGGGCCAGAAACTCTACATGATTTTTGGTACAACCTTCTAACAATAGGAATGAATATGGCATAACAGCTTGTGCCAGCGTGATGAAGAGGATACCCAAGCCCACCCTGTTGAGTCTGGGATCATTGAGTATTCTGCTGGTAGGAAATCAAGAAGACCCATCAAATTTATTTTTCAAACAAGGATTGGATTGGTCTACATAGAGGATTACCTCATCAGGAAAATCAAGATTCAGAGACTGCTCTATAAGAGCTGGATGGGTGGAAAAGAATTTTTCTAATTCCTATCCCGTGATTGCCTTCCGGGGGACAAACTTGATGTTGAACTTCTGGAGGATCACTGCCCACTGAGCTAGAAGGTCAGTCAATATGGGGTAGTTGGAGATTTACTTCATTGGATCCACTCAAGACACTAGTTGTATCTCATGGTGATGCAAGTAATGTTGCAATTTCTATACTGCGAATAACAACACAAGGCAACATTTCTTGATAGAGGATTATCTGGTCTTCGTATCGAGGAGCATGTGACTGATATAGTAAATATTGTTCATCATTATCTCGTTGTTCTTATAATCTAGAAGGGTGAAAATAGATCATTCTAGGGATGTCACATAAAGGGCCAGTGACATTCCAAAAATCAGTGGCATCAGGACTGGAGGCTGTAATAGGTACTACTTGATTTCCTAGAAAGTAGTCTGACATTCCTTGTCCCACTAATCGAGATTTCCTTTCTTTATGATTCGATAAAAAGGATTACACTTTCCGGTCAAATTCTTGATGAAATGGCGTATGTAGTAAAAGTGGCCTTGAAAGACTTGCATTTAACGAATGTGCGTTAGAGAAGACATCTAACTGATGGTCTTAATATTCTTTGAATTGTTCTCAAGGAATCTATATCTGACAATGAAGTTGATAAAATTTTCAGAGTTGACCCTGAAGGCACACTTCAATGGGTACATCTTCAGATGGAGAGAATGGAGGAAGCTGAAAAATTTCTCAAGGTCTTTGAGACGGTCCTGGAGCTAGTGAGATTTGACCAATAGATCATCCACATAGAATTCGACCAATGTCTCAAGGATTTACTTAAATATGCGATGCATGGAACACTGATAGGTGGCACCAACATTCTTTAAACCGAAGGGCATTACCTAGTAGAACAAAGTACCTTGTTGTTCCATGAAGGTTGTAGAATATTTATCCTCAGAGGCTATTAGAATTTGTTTATACCTGAAATACCCATCCATAAAGGAGAGAGCCTGAAATTTGTGGTAGCATCAATAAACAGTTCCGTCAGAGGAAGGGGAAAATTATCCTTCGGACAATGATGGTTAAGATCCTGAAAATTGATTTAGACTATGATCTATCTGTTCTTCTTCTTGACGAGCACAAATTTGACCAACCATCTAGGTCATTGGACCTCCTTGATGAAGTTCTCTCTAATGAGATTATCAACCTCGGCCTTGAGAAAGACAATGTGAGAAAGATTCATTTTTCAAGAAGGCTGTTTGAATCCACGATGGTTTTCTAGAAGACTGAGGCGGTGGACAGAGACCTGAGGATCTAGTCCTAGAATCTCGTTATAAATCTAGGAAAACACAACATGAAGCTACTTTTAGAATTACACATACTGTTGTTGCTCTTTGGCAGGAAGAGTGGCACAGATCAACATGGGTTTCGAATCTGTCTCGCTACCGAGACTTACCTGTACCAATTCATCAATTGTGGTGGAGACACCCTCTTCGAAGGTAGGAAAATAGTGATCCAAATCCTTTTCTTCACTTATGAATGAGGTATCCTCGGTTGGAGGACATACCTATGATTCAACAGATCCTTATGGGAAGCTGGGGTCGGCCTGAGCAGTAGTGGACACTACATCAGGGGGCTCCCGTGTTTCCAAAACCATAGTGATGAGGTTTATTGGCCCAATCCTTTATGGTATTCAGCCCAAGGGTCAACACTTGATGACATCAAAGAAATAGTAGCACGTAGGTATGAGACAGTTTATCCTAGCCAAATGAAACAAGCATGTCTGACGTATTGTCTTTTCCATGGCGCGAACTTCTTGATACCGTATAAGGGTAGGGTGCTCTGGGATTACCCAAGCCTGATTTGGGTAGGAATATGAGGAGATAATATGAAATCCCTTACACTTGGGAATGTGCTTACCCATTGTTTCAGAAACAACCAAACATTGCCCATGATCTGGGGTCATATCTCTTAATTGGTGAATTGGGAAAATATAGGCATCATCCAGGTCAATCTATGGGTCGGTCGAAACATTATCATGTTCATACTCATTAGCTTGAATCTTCTTGTCCTTTCTCTTGTAACATTCAGCATCTGGGTAGTGGTATTCACAAGAGGAAAAGGGAGACACGTCACTATCGATTATTCCCACTCGACCATTAAGGGAGTACTTAAGGCACTGGTGATACGATGAAGGGAAAACCACATGCATGTGAATCCATGGACTACCCATCAACACATTGTAAGAAGTGTCGTGCGAGACAGCCATGAACTTAGTGTGGCTACCAGACCTTTGAACTAGGAAATTAGGTGGATCTTGCTAATCAGTTTCTATTTCTTCCTGTCATAACATTGAATTTTTAGGTCGGAGGGACTCAGATCATCCTCAGACAACCCCATTTTTCGATGTGTCTGGGTTAGTGTTAGGTTGATCTCAATGCCTGGGTCAACAAGATAGGGAAGAACCTCCACTCCATAGAAGTGGTTGGTGATTTATAAGTGAATTATGTGCCCCCATATGGGAGAGCCTTCACCTTCTCTAGAGAAATAAAAAATGTCCATACATTCAGCAAGCTCAGTTTCCTCAGCATAGAAGGCTTATGTAGCTACTACCTCTATCTCAAAATGGAGGGGAATTCTAAAATAATCATCGAGGGAGTCACACTTATCCTTCAACAGACGAAGATCCTCAAGGATAAAGAGCCTCATAGGAATTATGGAAAAATGATTAAAGATATCAAACTTTCGTGCCAAGCATGAACTTCTTCTTGGAAAAGATGGTTCTACAGCAGGGGGTATGATGGGCCCTTTTGGCTAAACTTATAGTGCACTGGTGATGAGAATGTCCCACTACATGATATTCTAATCCCTTGGAGAAACTACTGGATGTGATCTAGATGACTTATGTCGGTCCATAACATAGTGTGGACGATCGCGACACATTCGGGGTGGCTCTTCCTAATCAAGAAACCAAAATGGTGGAGAAGGTGGACTTGATGACACCAGAGGAAAAGGCTACACATGATGACCTCTATGTTGGGATTGCTTTCTGGTTTCAGTGGCATACATATCCTGGCTGGAAGTACTGACCAAGCCACACTGATGAACCATTATGAAATGACTTCGTTGAAGCTGGAAATGGTTGGGGATGTTGGGAGGATCCTTCTGGCACTCCACATCGTCAGGAAACATGTTGGGGTTTACCAGCTTCACTATGTTAACCAAAGTGTACCTTTGATCGTCACTTGAAGAATCCTCCCCCACTGGACCAATTCTGGGGGGAATCACTATCTTCAGGGTCATGAAGTCATCGAGAGTACAGGATGACAATGACATTGGAGGGGTACTTTTTTCCCTTGTGTTGTAGATGATTTCTCTTTTGAGAAGAGGGTGGCAGAGATGTCAACACATAAGTAGTGGATGAAGGTGACGTAGCATCTTCTAAAGACTTAGGTCAATCCAGATATGCAAAAATAATACCATGGGCATGCGCGAAAAGCTTACGAGCCATCCAGTTGTCAAAATTTTGAGACCCGAGGTTAAGAACCTGATGCCACTCACCTTCAGTGTCACTGTCACAGTCTGACTTCACGAATACACATTCTACCTATTCTAGAGGTGGGCCTAACCTAGAAATGATGTTATCAACCTGGTCTTGAATCTAGTCTTTAAACACATATCACTTTATGAGAGTGTTCCCCTAGGATCCATTGATACATGTATTAGTTGGTGAGATTAGTGATATCCACATCTTTGGGACTCCTGCATTTCAGAAACCATAGAATTAAATGTTCCATGGAACATTTGAAATAATTAGGGACCTAAGCCCTGTTGATTGAGAAGGTCAGTTTTTCCCATCCAGGATGGGGGATCTAGAAACCTGGCCATATCGAGGGGCTAGAGGAGCCTATCAAGGGTATAGAACATGGTTATCTCACCTAGGTAGAGGTGGCATGTTACGTAGGGATGCCTGCCAATTCTGAGGTGGGCACTGCTAGGCCAGAGGCTGCACCTTATGTGGAAGGCCTCTGCGAGGCTGTGGTGGTGGATTCACTAGTAACAACTCTAGTTTCTAGGGGGTTTCTATTTATTCCACCGCGACGGATAGGGCCTTAGTGGCCCTTCTTGGTGGAACTACATGAGGCTGCAGATGTGCCTGCTTGGCCTGCTACAGGGCTTCCTCTAGATGTTGGGTCTTACTAGATAAATCTATGAATCCCCCAGACTAATTATGAGTAATGATAGAGGGAACTAGTTATGTTTTTACATTCCCCACAAACATTTTCAGCAGATGTTCCTAAGTCAGCGACATATCCGGGGAATAAGTAAGGCCATTACACTGGGCGATGAAGTCCGCGACATGATTTTCAGGCCTCTTCTTTCATTTGAAGAGATATGCAATAATTGTGTTTCGGGTGGTAGAGATGAAATGGTAAAGGAAATGTCTACATAGATATTCACAACTAGTGATCAACCCAATGGGTAGTGGGTCGTACCAGACAAATGATTGAACATACAATGTCTGTATGAAATACTGGAGTTTGGCGGCCTCTTGACGCACCTCAGTTCCCAGCATAGTTCCTTACCTTAAGTTGAAGTGGGCCAGATGCTGCAGTGGATCACCCATCCCATTAAAAGGGAAAAATGTGGGGTTTCTAAAACATGGGGTGATGGCATATCATCGACCCTTTTCGGATATGGCTTTCCATCTGGTGGGATTTCCACTTGTCAATTTTCCAATGCCTCGAGATGAGAAAGGAGAGCCTCCATGAGATCATCTGGGTGGGGTTCTTGTTTTGATGACGATCCCTGAACAACAGTGTGTTGTCAAGTTCTTCAACATGATAAATCGGACCAGCGGCTCTTGAATCCGACGGTGGGATGACCTGTGGAGCGGTTGGGGGAACCTAAGTGGGGTCCCAAGGATTATCACTCCACTCAAGTGAAATTGGTAACACATATCACACCCTCTATCCATAAGCTATGGCCTCAATCATGTCTTTGTGGGAAGGATGGTCAGGGTCACCAATAGGAAACTCACTGGGGGAATGTTGTACCTACCCTTCTTCCCCGACCGAGGATCACTATAGGTTGGCCTCTACTCCTCAACGCATTTATATAGGAGTTTGTGGACCATATATTTTTGCTCCATGATCTGTTGACGCAACGCGGCCTTCTTGATATCATCTTTCATCTTCTACACTAATCCATATGGGTTAGAGTGTTTGATGGCCCCAAGATACTCTTTGCCCTATTTGGGATTCCAGCTATGGACTAATGACTCAGTGGACACTGAAAGACCTAGTATATTTCTCTACTGGCGACTAATCCTTCCCAGTGGATCCAATTGGTGTTGAACTCCCCCGGGTGTATGTTCCCTCTAAAGAGCATTGTCTCGTTCTCTTCCTATGAGAGATTGGCCATGTAAACCATGACTCTACTCGGAGGCATATCCTCAATATCTATTGGAAAGTCAGGTTGGCACCAAATTGAACTGAAATGGAGAGCATCATATTGACCAAAACCAAATACTTGAACATGGGGGGTGGGAATCCTCCGTTATAATTATGCGGATAACTTTAAATCTCTAAAAACATCATTGTTGGAGGGTCCAATGGTGACTGGGTAACTTAGGGCACTAGGCCACATGTAGTGCAGCCATGTCGACCATATGACATTGCTAGTAAATATCATCAAAATGTGCTTGACTCTGGGAATAATCCACTTGCTAATAACGAATATGGAAGTGCATCTCCCATAGGGTTTGGCGGAAACATGCAACTTTCTCTTGAGTAAGATATTCCGGAACACTGATTATTGTTGTCTAATTAGCTAGAACATCTCTTGCAAATGGTCCTCTACGAGAATGTGCAAAAATATCCTTGGATCCGACCTGAGATCTTGCCCTTGGTTTCCCCAATCATCAACTGGGGGTAGCTGCATGACAGGTAATGACAACGAAGCAAACTACTGAGACAATAGAATAGTCAGTGTAGAATACGGAGAACAATATGACAAGACACCACATATTGGACTGTCCAATGATGAATGCAACAACTAATCCACCACATCTCGGTAAGACAGACTGATGACCATGACTTCTGGTGCAGGGGATGCAGCTACTAATGGTGGTCCACATTTATGTTCATCTTTAATCAGTCCCAAGAATTACTCCCCATGATATCATATTGAGGCAGTGAATGAAACTGTTGGTGATAGGGTGGATTGCATGGCTAGGCATTGGAAAGATGCCAAATATTCCTCCTCCTGTATATATCTATGGAGGGAGGCAGGAAGCCATTGGACCTCACATTCTGGGAGGATGAGGTTGATTCACCTCATTCCTTCCCCGACCCTTGACACAGAGGATCGAGATGAGGGTTCCATTGCCAAATCACATTCCACCTCAGAATCTGAGAAGCAGACGAACTTAATCATAATATGAAACATCCCGGTACTCTTCTTATGGAGTCCAAATCCCTCTCTCCTACCTCAGGGTGGTTCTTCATGACAAGGGAGATTTTTGGATCGAGGGGGACCTTCAACCGAATTGATGTGTGGGTGGATATGACTTCTTCCTGAATGAAATGGGGTGCGAGGAGCACATGGAAAAATGTTAAAGGGAATACATGGAGGGACTTTATGTCCACAAACTGACATGAAGATGAAATCACTGTGGGAAGTGGTTGAGTGGGTAGGAACTCTTTTAAAGCTAGTGGGAGCAAGGGTAGGGCCTTCATGCCTATTTCATTTGGAAGAGACGGTATGAGGAAGTTACTCATACTGGTTGAGATGAAAACAGTTAGGACCTCCATGTTGGGTGATAATGATGTGAGGAAAACATCTGCTTCACTAATTTATGGGACATGGAAGAATTTTTTGGGTTTCCTTAAGGACATTGGGAAGACCCCCACACTTACAGTTGACTAGACGAGTAGCATAATCACATCATCATCTTGTGATAGGAGGAACGACTCCATACCTGAGGTCATGGGTGAAGAAGAGGCTTCCGCACTAGGTGTCAATATAGTGGGGATGACTTTCACTCGAATTAGTGGTGGAATGGGGAGGACCTCAATGAAAATAGGATATTGGTGATTACTTACTCTCTCATTGCTGATAGTATGGGGAGGACCCTGGTATCGGATGGCATTTCCCTACGTCATCCCGCGACGGACTCCACCTGTGTCGGCGACTCGGAGAGTTGACCTAGCCTGCCCGTGTGGTGGTTGGGGATTCGATACGGGTCGGGCGTATGAGTGCCCTACTCAATATAAACATGGTAATTAAGGTATGTAATAGTGGTGACATGGGCCACGATATCCATTAATGTTGACGCCCCTCGGTGGGTGCCATCCTCCACCTGCGCCCAACACTAGTGTCGAGTTAACTAGACTCGGGACGGTGGTGAAGGTGTATAACTCACCTTCTCCTTTTCCCATGGGGTCGAGTGGTGGGGTTGAAACAACCTAGTGGGAGACCTCCTTGAGAGCCCTTGGAACGAGATTCCATGTGGGATAGCCCATACATCCCTCACCTCGTTGATGTAGGGGAGGAAGTCATTAAAGCATTATGGGGAGAGGCTCCCGAAACGATTATATGTTGGAGTGGGGAGAAGTGGATCTCTGCATGGCCCTTGGGGGTGGTGGTGATGATAAGGAACAAAATCCTCTAGGTCATGTCAGTCCATATCCTTGGTTGGGATAATTTTCTCCTCCTCCTATCATAAAATTAGATTGTTAATTATCTTTCTCTGAATGAATTTAGATGGGGAGACGGTGTGTGGGTTCCCAAAAACCATGGATGTTGAGGCTGCCTTGGGAGAGATGACACCGTGTGGGACTGTCTCGTTGATGTTTTCCCTGCCCCTATGTTAGAGGGTGGGTGGTGATTGGTTTTCTATCTTTACAGCTTGGGTCCTTCAAAGCAGGGAGATTCAACCATTAGTACTGAAAGAAGGAAAGCGACGTCTAGTGGACCAGGGCCATTCCCTCTTCCATGGTTGGAAATAAGGATCCACGGTGACAACGTCTCAGACTGGTATGTTCAACATTCAATTACCCCAATTTCTGGTGAATTTCATGCCTGGCCCACTATTTTCATGGAAAGACCTGGGGTCGGATAACTAGATCTGGTGACATGCAAATCCACTGATGTCTCAAGCGCTACTAATCTCTGCATTAAAGAGAATAATTTCACATCAGGTCCACCATTTCTTTTTCCAACGATTTCTCTGGGGTGTGCATAAATTTATTTTGGAGGATGTTCTAGTCTATTTCCTCACATTCCCTCTTTCTAAATGTGGGTGACATCTGTCGCTTATTCAGGGACATTTTCTCCTTAATCGAAACGGAATGATGGGAGGTTGGATACTCCTTCCATGAATTCCTCCCCAGAACTCACTGGCTTGTCCAAGTCTCCCTCATTTTCTTATGATGTTCTTCATAAAACTCTTCCTAGTGTAATGTCTTCATGGACACCGGTTAATTACACTGCTCCTATCTGGACATTCCTAGGGTTTCAGTCCGGGAAGCAACCTTCGCTCAGGGGAGTAGTCGCATAGGTCATTGCTGGCATGTCTGGACAATGGAACACTGATGCATATGGGTTTCTTCCCCTTATGATAGGGATTCTCGAGGGTGCGGAAGCCCATGGAAGCCCAAGTCAAATTCAGGGAATTGTATTCCATGGGATTGTATCTAAGGTTTTCTATTTCTTCAAATGTTTAGCATAGGTTATGCTATGATTTTAATGTCTAACAGAGACGGATCAGACTGATCAGAACACTAATAAGAGTTGATCAAATGGGTGAAACCCCAAGGGGGAACGCCTGAGAGTCCTACTAGATGGGCAGATCAAGATGTCCAATTAAGGCGGATCTAAGGATGCTTGGGTCTCTATAAATAATACACATGGTTTTACCATTAGTGGGGTTAAACCTCAGGGAGGTTTCCTGCATACCCTATCTAAGACACATGGATCAAAAACCACATAGTTCGAAGGGGTTATAAATTGGGGTGTGTGCAGTGGAAAAAGACCCAGAGAAGATGTTGGTGCATACATGTTGTTAGCATCCCAATTGCTGATCGGAGCAATGAGAATGTGAGTGACATGATCTTATCAGGATGTGGTGGTCCGGGTAAGAATTTTAATGGATATGGATATTTGAGAGTGGATGGATAATTAGATGTAACCAATGTGAGGATGCTAGTGATGCGAGGCTTTAGCCTTGAAGAGACTTTCTACGTATCCTTGTAGAAGTGAATCAAACTCCATGTAGTTCGGTGGGGCGATGGGACACCTGAGGAGGCAGCCCATGAGAATGGACGCATTGATGGGATCCAAAAGAAGTAAAACTTTTGAGGTGGGAATGAACTTCCAGAAACACATAGGCTTGAGGGAGAGACCATGATGGGACATGAGAGATGGGATTCAAACTCGTAGATTCTTACTATGTATTCCCATGGGAATGAATCAAAGTCCTTGTAGTTCAGGATGGGGGTATAGAATTGGGGTCTTCATAGAGGACAGCGACCCAAATCCATGCTAGGGATTACACATGGTTAGAGGCCATAGTTGGTTTGACGCCATTGGGACGGACCGAAGATATGAGTCTCAATGAAAGGGATGACAACACCTTATCGTCGATTGCAGACTAAAACGTCTTACTGCTGGATGGGGCTGCAATGACTTATCACTTGTTGGGGTTGACAATGACTTACTATTGACTGAGGTTCCAACGGCTTACCATTGATTGGAGTTCCAAAGGATTACCGTCGATTTGGAATTACATCGGCTTATCATCGATTGGGAATCACAATGGGGTACCATCGATTGGGAATCACAATGGACTACCATTGATTGGGTAGCACAGTGGCTTACCTTCGATTAAGAATCACAACAGATTACCGTGGATTGGTAATCACAATGTATTACAATCAATTGGGAGTCACAATGGATTATCATCGATTGGGATTGGACCTTAGGGAGTCATCCAACATACCCTATCTAGGAGACGAAGATCAAGGCCCATGTAGTTTGAATGGGTACATTATAAAATCTTTCAGGGAAAAAGGGGAATACACTTTAATGTCGTGAAGGGAAAGGTTGGACCGAAATTGAGTGGTTGGGACCGATGAGTGTTTGGCTAGAACCACCTGGAGGCTTCCTACATATCTTGACTGGGAGATAAGGATCAAAGTACACATAGTTTGGTATGAGGGATACAGTTTGACATCATGAAAGATGATGGTGAACTGACACGAAGGGGTCGAGACAAGTAGGTGTTGGGATTGAACCTCATAGGGGCTTCTTACATACCTTTCCCATGAGATAAGGATCAACATCCATGTAGTTTGGGATTGGGGATACAGTTTAACATCATGCAGGGTGAAGGTGAACTGATGTGAAGGGGTCTCTACAAGTATGTGTTGGGTTTGAACCTTAGGGAGGCTTCCTACATACCTTTTTTAGGAGAGAAGGATCAAAATCCACATAGTTTGGCATTGAGGATACAGTTTAATGTATTTCAGGATGAAGGTGAAGCGAATTTAAGGGGCTAGGACAAGTAATTGTGGGGCTTGAAACTTTGGGAGGCTTCCTATATACCTTACCTAAGAGAGAAGGATCGAAGTACACATAGTTTGGGATGGTTTGGGGCTTACATGGTAAGGCGTCCTACGAGGATGAAATTGTCAATGATTCTTTAATAACACGTGAGTCATGGTCGGTGTGAGATACAAGAGGCATAAAAAATGTAATGATCATGTCACGAAAGGTTTTTACGCAAGAAGTTGAGTGGGGCTTACACGTGGTTAGTGGCCCAAAGTGGAAATAGGGGATTATGCATGGTTATCGGTCCTAGGAGATAGATATTGGGACATACTCAATGATGGAGGCCCGATGTAGTCAAATATCATAGGGATATGGACAGGGTAATGAAAGTCCCTATGCCCATCTCTCCACTAGTCTTTCACAAGGAAGAAGAGAGGAGGAGTAGGGATGCTACCACCTGCAAGAAAGGCTCAAGGCCTACACCAAGATGGTTTCCCTTCCCCAAAGATAGATGCTGCTCCAATATAGAGTATCTCCTTCCATGTGAGGAATACCTCACTCCTCTGGAGACGAGTGGGTGTGGAGAATGACCGAGGTGGGGAACCCCATCTATAATGCACGGAGTGAGGCCACATTTTAATGTCATGTGCAGAGGATGATGGTGCTTGGTAGTTTAGCATCTGATAGTTTAGAGAAGGTGGGTTCCCTCTGCACCCTTGAGACACACATAACTGAATCCCACCCACCCTTGGTGAATGAAAGACATCAAAACTTCAGGGGTATGGGGGTGTTGTGGATTGATCTACTGAGGGTACCACATTAGTGTGGCTATGCGAAGAAGTACTAGTCGCTATCATGCCTATGTGAAGAAGCATGATGCTAAGAAAATAAATGTAAAGTAAATCCTAATTGGCCTTGAAATCACTTCGTACAAGCCTGGAGGGTCATACGGGAGAAGGGTTTGCGAAGAAAATGGGTTCCCAGGAAGGGACCTTTCGATGCTCTGGTGGTCCACATGGTGGTGGAACTTTGTGAAGGGGTTTTCTTTACGAAGTGGAATGGCCTAGCCTAGGCATAGGATATAGGTTCAAATGAAGGGTGCTTCGTGATGTGGAAAGGATTTCACATAGTTGGGCTTCATGAAGTAAGGGTACCGTGAAAATAATAGCACTGTGAAACAATGTTCTTCACAATGCACAATGATCATGACATAACATGTGGTTCACATGTGCATGGAAGTTACTTCGTGATGCATGAGTGCTTTGAGAAGACTTGAGTCCCCTTTGGGATCTCCTTCCTTTGCGATGGCCCACGGGCTCTGCAAAAGGAATCCCTTCTTGGAGTGGTGTGGTATTTGAGCTAAGGGAAGGGAACTTCGGAATGCTCAAGTAAGGAGCTCAGTTTTTTTCAATATTTTGCAGAGAATAACGTGTTTCACGATTTGAGAGCTGAAAAGGTGAAAGGTCGAGGGTATCCTTCTTTTGGCTTAGGGGGAGCCCAATATTCATAGGTGAGGGGTGACACAAATTAGTGATAAAATGGTACGAAACGACATGTCCCTCCATGATCGGCCACAGATTGCATCAAGTTCATCGTAACAGCAAAATCGACTGTCATCCTCTCCTCGAAGCTGATCTCTCTCGGTTTCTCTTTTTCAGTGCTCATGGTGGATTCTTTCATGTTCTAAAGGCTCTTAGAAGTCAATTAATCTCCCCCCGAAGTGTGAACCTTCAGGTCAATTGCATTGTAACCACGGATCCTCCCACCTCTTTACTCTGTCGTGAACACGAAGGGTGATTCATCTTTTCTCCAGATGTAGTGCTGTGAGGCTATGCAAATGCCATGGTGCCCTATGAATGGGCTTCGCGGGGCATCCTAATTGGAATTGGTTTTCTCTTTGTGTCCTTTTCCTCTGCACATATTTTTGTGCCAACATATATTCTTCCCATGCATGTAATTTATGATAATTTTCATGAAATTTATATGGATTTTGGAATCCATCTAATGAAACCTTTTTTTAGAAGTTTTAATACAATGGTTACCAACCTTATAAGGTTTTATCTTCCAATATCACTTTTTATTGTGATTACTTATGTTTCAATTTACATTTTAGTAAATTTTACTTCCCTTATCACTAAAAAACTGTATATTTTATTTTTCTATTATTATATCTCTATTTTGAATGTATTCTTTATATTTACCCATAGAGTTTACTAAAAAATGACCAAGGAATTTATTTATGAAAAAAAATTAAAATTATTTTTTAGGTTTGGCATATTTCTCCAATATTTCAATTTTCATAGAATTATTTTATGGATGTTTTTCACTTTAAGTTAATTGTTATCATGGTTTTCCTCTTCTACCTTTGACTTCCTTTATAAATGTTTAAAAGGAATTTTTTAATCATTTTTCACACTGTTCACTATTTATCTTTTACAAAAGTAAGAAGAGGATATTTTTTAGAATTTATGGATCTACAATATATTCCGACCATCATGATCATATTTATTACTAATTTTTCTTCACATGTTTCTATGGTTTTTCAAAGAAAACAATATTCTCATTATTCTAGTAATTTTTTCATTTTGAATGATTCAAAAATAAAATGACATTTTTTTGAAGAAAATTTTTAGTACATTTTGAAAGGTATTTAACATATGTTTAAACTTTATTTAAGGAATGATATCTATAATTGGGGATATAATATTATAATACCAACCACGTTATTTCCTTAGATGTCTTATGATGATGATTTTTTAAGGATTATTTCTGGAAATCTACTTCTTCCCCGTGGTTTAATTAATATTTAATGGAATGGTGAATGATTTCATGTTCTTGTGTTATATATATGAATGGTATATTATTATGTGATATTTTGGTCTATAGTAGCTCTATAATTCATTTAATAATGTTTTATACCTCATTAGATAATGATATTTATTATTGGAAAGATGTTGTTATCAATGTTCATAAGATTGAGAGTGGACATAATTTGGTTTCCTATGTTAAAACGATGATCATAAACATGACGTGGTTAGATATATTCCCATTATTGAGATTTGGAAGGATTTAATTTCATATGTTTACAATATTAATCATTGGCACGATGTGGTTAACTATATTCACTATGTTATGATCTCAAACTCTAATGCTTATGAAAAATTTCTATGTTATTAGATGTGTCGATGTTATCTTCCATGGGTCATGTTTGTAGTCGAATGCTTCTATATTCTAATTACATGGTAGAAGTTTTATCATTATAGGTACATGGTCTTTTTTTAAAACCAATGGACAACTCTTATAAATGCATGGTACTTTTAATATGATATTTATCTCATTCATATGTTTTCTCATATTCTTATTATTTAACCCCAGATGACATATTAATATTTGTTCCCTTATTGATCGTTTCACCTCACCCCTTTTATATTTTTCTATTCCTAAGGTTAAGAAGATGTTTATAACATATTACAAGTAGAAAAATGATTCTAGTATAGTGTGATTGTGGATAAACGATCTTAAATTTGTAAAATAAGTTTTTTTATTAAGATATTATTAATTGAAAATAAACCATTATTATTCTATGATTATTTGAATATTTTTTATATGTAATGTATAAATCATAAAACAATGCAAAAAATAATAAATTATAGCTTTGTTAATCTCACATTGTATAAAAACTGAATATAAAGGGATTGGTTTTTAGCACCAGACCGTATAGTGTGGATCTGGGGTGTCTCATTTTTTCTCTCATCACTTCTAGAATCACGGGATATGATGGTTACTATTGTAATATTTTGTTAATAAAATAGAAAAATAGTGTCTAAATATATTTTTGATCTTATTCTAAATAAATAGATCATGAAAAGTAAGTACATTAACCTTTTATAACCATACTCCATGTGAAAGGTAGAGAATGTTCCATTAAATAGAAATCTAACAGGAAATGAGTAGATTCATTAAGGGATATGATTATTGGTAAATATAATGGGACCAAACTTATAAGCTGGTACTATGTGAATAAGGGAAATATGGAGAAATATTTTAGAGATCATAATAATAATTAAATAAGTGTTTCTTTTGAATGTTCATGATCCATATATATTGTAGCAGATGGAAAACATGGTTTATTGCAGAGTGTTAACATTCCCTTTGAGTCATGGATCATTGAATACGAGGATTGATTATATTATATTTCCAAAAGGGGGGTTCATAGTGAATAATATTTTGGGATGTTTTGGTAGGGTACATATATTATATGATGAATTTATTGAGAGAGGGGGAAGCGAGATATCAAATTATGACTTTTAAATGAAAATACATGGTGTATTGAAAAAAATTCTACAACACAAGGTTTTTGAGGAATCTAATTTTAAAATTTTAGATGAATGAAATGGGTTTTTCAAAAAAAATGTCATATGTAATATGGAATATTACTTATGTTATTTGGTGGTTAATAGAGTTGTATAATAATGAACTTTTATATAATTGGAATATAATATAAAATATTACAATTGGAATGAATAATTGTAGATGTTTCGAGTGGTGGTATTATTATCATAGTAAAATTAGTGAGAATAATATGTATTTTTTAGTAGATAAGGGTATAATTAATCACCTTTAAATGGAATTCAGATCTTGTGATGGATTATACTTGAAAAGAAGATAATGTTTTCATTTATAACAAATGGAAGAACACATGTTTATTGTACATTAAGAAGCATGCATATAGATGTTTAGGGGCCTTCCCTTGTCCGTTATCATAGTTTTTCATTGTAATTTGTTATATTCATTAATTATTAAACACATAATGTATGGGTTTAAATCCTTAAGAAAAAAATATAAGGAATTTATGGTTTTCATTTTATGGAGATTCATGGTGTTGAAAGATGTCAGAAATAATCATACGTTTTTCATGTATAATAATGGTGGATAATATGATTATAGATAATTATGGAGGTTCTATTGGATAAACCAAATATTCTTCAAGAAATTTTTCTAAGTAATATATGAATAGAATTTTCGATCAGAGATGACAAATCAGACATTGACTAAGAAGTCTATGAGCCTGAGGATGCACAAATATTTCTCAAAGGAATTTTATGGGTAAGTTTTCAATCGTACTGCTTATCTAATGAATATAATTTCATATAAACTTATATAGTAAAAGATTATAAAATATTTTTGGTATGGAACACTATTTTATGTTTTCAAACTGAATTGTTTGGACTGTTTCTCATATGTCAACATTGATTCTAGGGATATGGATATACTTGAAGAAAATCCCCAAGAATGTATATTTCTTGGTTGTTGAAAGGGATTTTTTTTTATTAATTTTGACAATGATAATGATAATTTAATTATAATTTATACTTTTCTATTCAGTGAGATTATCATGAGAAAATAATGTAACTTAATTGATGGTGTAGTAAACATAATAGAATAAACATAATATTGAAAAGTTGATCTGAATTGAATTTCATAAAGATAATAAATTATATAGTGATCATGAATCATGAAAATTTTGAAAGATCATAACAAGATAGAAGAATTAACACAATTATTAAGTAATATTTAATATTAGGGTTTATTTTTGGAAGTTGAGTTTTTCTAAGATGTCATTTTTGAAATGAAAAAAAACTACAAGCTATGTTTTAGAGGTCTACCAATATCCCATGACCAACTCAATAGTTCATTGATGATCTACACTAAATTCATATATAATTAGAGGATATAATAAAACCCATGAAATAGTGTTATGTCTTGATGATACTATAAAGTGGAACTTATCTATGAAAGATGAAATAACTTCATTACATACATATGAAGCATTAGGATAGTAAAGATTCCACCAGGGGTGAAATAATGGCAGAAAAAATGTCTTTTCTATTTTAAAGTGGAATTAGATGTATAAAAATGAATAATGACATGTTAGTTTTTAAAGGGTTACGAAATAATAAAGCAATATATTATTCACAAATTTTTATCATAATTTTAATCATAAATCCAATCAGATAGAGTTATCTTTGGTTTCATTGTAAAGTCACATTTGTAATTAATAAATGCGAATACAGTGTTCCTATATAATGATTTAGAGCAATAAATATATATGTAGCCACTAGAATATTTTCAAGACAATTCGAATGATATCTTGGGTTAAAATCTAGTACATGGTCTTTATAGTTTAAAGCATGTTCACAAGCATTATAACTAAAATATTGATACATTTATGTCTAGTATGGGGTTTGTTTGGAGTAACATTGATATTATTTTCTACTATAATGTGTTCAAGGATATGGTTTTCATTATACTTCTCTTATATCTATATTTTATGATATTGGAGGGTATAGACATGAAATTAATTCATTAAGTGAATTCAAATTTTTATAATTCTTGAGAAGTAGTATCTTGGGGAAGCCAAAATGATTTTGGGAATACATATCAAATGAGGTAGAAAATGATGAATTTTAATTTTTTCCTCATTGGGAGTAACATTGTATGATCCTGGAGAGGTTTTTTATGAGAGGATATAAGAATGTGTCTACCCATCGGTTTAAAACATCATTTTATCCAAATATAGACCACTAAAAAATTAATATGATGTAAAAAATGGTAAATGTTTTATTTTCATTAGCAGTTCTCTTGTTGAGGTCTGCCATGGTTTCTAAAATTTTGGATATTTCTCAAGTATTTGGAGTTGTGAGAAGATTCATAGACAATAATTGAAAGAAAAATGGGAATTACTGAAGTGGGTTTCATGATATATCAATGGTTTAGAATCACTTTCCTTATATTTGGGAATTGATAATTTTTTTTAATTGTATGTAGTATTGAACTTCCATAGAAATATAGATTCATAAAAGAGTAATACAAGATAGTATTTTACATTTGTAAAAATGGATCATAGTTCACCTAGTAGTTCCACTCTCCAAGATGGAAGAATATTATGTTTTCATTGTAGAAGCAATAATGTAAATGATATGGTTGAATTCCTAGTAATAGTAACTTGGAAGAAGTCAAGAAAATGAGGTGTTATTATATGATAGTCAAATTAAAATCTACTTGGATAAATATATGTTACTTCAGTAAAGGAAGAATTATTTTGACCTCAAGTATAATTTTATTAAGATGATTATAATGACCCAATATTTCACAATGTATACACCATAAATAAATATTTGGTTTAATAATTTTTTTCAAACACAACACAAAAACAAAACAAATCATGGAAAATTATGAAACTATTAAAACATGTATGTTGAATTGGTGGGTACACATATAGGTAACTAAATTATCAAATATGTGTATAAATAAATCAAAATTCCATTTCAATTCTAATTCAATTATAAAATTAAATTTTAAGAAATAAATATAATCTAAAATCATTTTCTGCATACAAATATAATTTCCCAAAAATATATATTTTTACATGCTATGAATTTTTTTATATTATGGTCAATTAATGGTTTAAATGAAAATTATTAATAATATATATAACAAAATAAATTAACAATATTATTATAATTTTTACTAGGAAAACAATAAATTTATTTTATTCTTATAAGTCACATGTTTCTTAAAATAACAAATTTATTTTATTACATTATTTTTCTATGTTATGTGAACTTGCATTAAAATTGAATTTTGGGAATGGAATCTTATAAAATGATTTGATTATTATTTATTTGAATTTTTTAATAAGTAATGGGATCAATTTCATTTTATGGTTTGAAATTATGTTACCAAGATAAATAATATTTACCATATTAAACACTTATTTTTTTGTGAATGATTCCTTTATAAATATAAAATTTTTTATTTTTAAAAAAAAATATTAAATTATTTTTAACATAAATATAAATAAATCAATTCTAATTTAATTTGTAATAAATTTCAATTAATTTTTCAAAAATTTAATGATCAAAATGACATTTTACAAAAATAGTTTTTTAACACAATATATGTTTTCATTTAAAAGATAACATTCTTATATTTAGAAATTTAATTTGATTAAATTAGGTCCCAATTAATATTTATCACATTGATATTTTTTATATTGTGTTATAATATATTTTTAGTAATAAAATAATTACCATTGTTAAATTTTAATCAAGATTATTAAGTAAAAAATTTGATAATATTATGTGTCAAGAATTTTAATAAATCCTTTTCACACATACACCTTCTATAATACTTGTTTAGGTTTTAAATTCATACCTACATGTATCAGAAACATTTCCCTCTATCTCACTAAAATATAATAAAATTACACTCTTATCTCTTACCTAAAGTTCTTTTCCAAAGATTTGTCCCACCATTTCAACTATAAAATGTTCCCAATTCCACCCACATAAAGTCACACCTCTAGTTCAAAATAAAAATACCTAATTTACTTATTTTGTAGAACCTTTAAACATTTATTAGTCTATACCCACAAAAAAATATTTAGAGACCTTCATTCCAAAAGGATACTTCATATGAGGATCCAAATTCTCCATTTAATTATTACTTAAACATTACTTCATTTTTATCCATCCCTTCCAAACTACTCCAAACCATCCTAACCATATTTATATTACTAAAAATTTTATAATAATATACCAAGAAGTAATTATATTTTTTTATAACCATTATATGTTCCCATCGCATTGAGTAAAAAAATGAAAATGTTGTTCATTCATGTGTATGGACTACCACCTCTATGAAGGCCACATGTCGTTATTCATATCCAACATTCAAATATAGTTCAAAAAATGAATTTTTTTAATAAATATGTTATTTATACCAGAATTTATATTATATAAATTTGAATTAGTTATTTTATAATTAATATTAGAAATAATCTATCATTGTAAAACTGGCTACTAAAAATGAGCACAACCAAAGGAACGAGGTTGTATTTATAAGTAACAACTTCTTTTTTATTTTTCATATTCTTAATACACATAGAAATTATGATAAAACATCTTAATATAATCATAATATTTTCATTATACTTTTATGATAATTATATTGAAGAAAAATAATCTCTTACATAGCTATATTCACATATTTACACTAGCATGTTGAAGTTGGGTTGGTTAACCCACCGACCTAATCGTTGTAATAAATTTATATCAAGGATGGATTTTCAGCATAATGTAGGATAATAATAGTTGAATATTAATTTTTTTATTTGATGTTACTATGATAATTTAGTAAATTAATTAATACAACTTTTTGTTTGGTATAAAATACAAAAACAACCTCATTATCAGTTTCATTGTCATGAATAATAACTAATATACTTATGAAATGAAATTATAACATTATAAAAAATTAAAAATAATAAATTAGTTTAAATTTTATTATCTAGTAATTATTAAAATTTTAATAATAATTAATTCCAACACTGCTAATATGAAACTAGTTCAAATCACTCAAGATTTCTCACTTATGATATTGAAAATAGATAATAAGTTGTTAATACACATATAGAGAGTAATTATAAATTATGTTTATAAAAGGTTTTTTTGTTATGTAATATATTATTATTATATTTTTTTTATACATGATCTTAGTGTAAATTAGACTAAGTGGGGAAACAAGGTAAGGGTTTATTATCCAAAATTCTCACCCCTTGAAACAAATTTATTATTATAATCCTTGTTTGATTTAGAATGATCTATTTACATCCCCTAAAATATATTTTTATCATTATCCATTCAATATTTATTATATATAATTTTAAATTTGAAATAAAATCTTTCATGGTGTTTCGAATTTAATTTTTTGTTGGTTTTATGGGGTTCTTCTCTCAAATTTAATTTCATGAGACTTGTTTTATATTTCAGAATTTTATTTATTTTATATGGTGTATTCACTACCATATTTATTTAAAGTATGAAATATCTTATATTTCATGATATTTTAATTACCATTTTACTATATTCATCTCAAAATTCTTTTATTATTAAATTTCACATATCATGGGGGTTTTTTCACCAATCTCATTTACAAGAGAGATTTCATTTTAATGATAATTAATCTCAGGATTTTGTAAACGTTTTTTACTAAAAACATAATAAATTTATTCTAAAATGGTAATTAATTGTTATTTACGTGTCTTATCACTATTTAATTTATCCCCATTGATCAATATTTTCTCATTATAAGAAAATCGACCAAACATTTTATTTTGATTCAGAAACCTCCCTTTTTGAATGTCAATATTCATCGGATACATTTTTAAATTCCCGTATACATTCCTTAATAATTTATTACATTTTTTTTACTACTTGACCGTATTTTAAAATTTTTATGTAAACTTTTACATTTTTAATATGTTTCATTATTATCAAAATGTGAAAAACATCTTTTTTAAAATTTATGTGTGAAAACAAATTTCATTAACCTGTGTCATTTTATATGAAGATTTCTCTATATGTTTTCATTCATTCTAAAATAAATTTATTTTTCATATAATTATAAAAAAAAATTATTTTAATCTTATTTCAATGGATAAAGCATATTTAATATTTTCCATGTGATTTTAATAAAACAAAAAAACAAATTTCATATAAGTCTTTGTCTTTTGACAGATCTTATACTTGATAAAATATATTTTTTAAATTTAACCATCCAAAATATTTTTCTTCAGGGATTATTTAATTTTCTTCTAGTTTTGTGAAATGATTCATCACTTCGTTTTTCTTTCCAAATTAAACTTGTTGTATGACAATAATTTTTCTACCATGTCCCTTCCTCTAATAATACACTATTCTGTATTACTTTTATTGATGAATGTTCACCTAAATGTCATAAAAATTTTGATTAGGTAAATTATTTCTTAAACATTGTACCATTAATCGATATACGTAAATATAATAAACATTATTAACTTTATTGAGGCATTTATCAAGAATGTTTTTTAATTTCCTTGGATACCCAATTATTTTCCATGTATTTATAATGTTAAGATTAATGATGGAATTATGAATGACTTCCTTATGAAATGCCATTTGAAGAGGTTAGGAAATAACTTTTATTTATATAGGATCTTTATCATATAAAATCAAATGTTTATCATTGAAAATTATTATAAAATTCAAATTGATTCCATGTATTCATTATGATGTGATTAGTTAATGATTTTTCAAGTTTAAAATTTAATTAATGATGAATAACAATTGGGTTATTATATAACCCTATAATGAAATGTACAAGGATTTTTATCTCATGATAAAATTATTCATGAGTAAATTTTAGTTTCTTATAGGAATATAATATAATGGTGTGGATCGTGAACGAATTTCTTCCATGTAGTAATATTTGTGATTTAGTTGAAAGGTGTAAAATTTTTATCTTTTTCTCAAGACAATGTTATGCTCTAAGGGATCGTGTTTATTGACACAATTTTTTTATTCATTTATTTTTTATTCTGAGATATATTACATGATATATAATATGTGTTTTTTGGGTATTAATCTTCCTATGTATTTGATTCTACCCATATTTTTATCTTATTTTAACTTATAAAATTCAATTGTTATTGATTATTTTTACCCTTATTGGGTATCTAAGGTCAACCCTTTCTTATGTTTCCATTTAATGTGTTATTAAGAAAAGTAGTATTGAAGATGCTTCTTGAAAAGTATCATTTGTGAAGGATTTATTTGGGATATTAAATACTGTTTAAGGATTATGTAGTAATTTATTTATTGGGGGACATGTATATTTAATATAAATAACATAGGTTCTAATAGTTATATCACATTCCTAGTTATCTAAAAATCTAAACCTAAAATGTTTTTTGGAATGTAAATGTTACATATTTGTGAATTATATTGTATATCATTATCTATTTCCAAGGATATGGGAAATTTTTATTATTTTAAGCACCATATTCACGTGTATGGGTCAGGGGTACCTCATTCGGTATCAAATGAGGGTTTAAGTAACTTTGTATATTACGATGTTATTAGTTGAATCTAAATTAAGATTTAAAAATGTCATCAATTTTTTATAAGTTGTGGTTAATCATAGTCTGAAAGTTATTCACAAGAATTTTGGTTGGTTATATTGAATATTTTATGTTTTTTTGGGATTTGGATGAGAAATGCTTTTTGAAAACCATAACATAATGCAAAGGTATGAATTAATTTACCAGATAATATCCTAATATTTTGGAAAATTAAATATTGTGTGGTTTCTCTAGTAGTTAACCCCATGTATGGATAATAAAACTAGATGAAATATTGAGAAAAGTTGTATCTATGGGTAATAATACTGAAAAGGGTATAGTGGTTATTAACTCATTCATTACTTTCCCCCTAATAAAGAGTTATAACTACACACCTAGCTTGACACTCCTGAGAGACATACTATGGTTAATTCAAATTATCTCTAGAGAAACATTATGAAGGATTTGATTATGATGTTAAGTAATTAGGTTTGAGTGCCTATCATGAAAATGACCGTAAATAATAAATGAATGAACCAAAAGAGTCATGGGTTGAACCAAATTTGTCATATATTAAAACAGATGGTTTTTTAAGGAATGTCGTCTTCATATTGATGTTTTTGTATATATATATAATTTTATTATCCTAACAATTTTGATTTTAGTATTTGGTTGAAATGAATCCATGAAAATGAAAATGAGAGAGGTATGTATCTTGAAAACCTTATTTTTTATATCCAAATAATGTAGAAAACTAAAAAGGTGTATAATATTATTATATACTAGTTATGATGGAAAATGTAAGTTTCCCAGTCATAACTAAGGTATTGAGTATAATATCATAACATAAATGAAATTGTGATACTATTATATATTTTAATTAATTAGTTATGCAATGCCTCGACCCTAGTTACCTAGAGTCGGTGCATTATTACAAATCATTAGCATGATCAAATGATATCAAGTCCCGAATGACCGATTAGTTTAGTAGCCCTGGAAGTACTAGATGCATACATAAGATTTCCATTATATCATGAAATAAAGAAAAACAACATTGTTTCCCCTTTTAGAACACTCATATCCCTTGGCCTATTCCTACAGGTTAATCATGATATACTTCTTCACATCCTATGAAAAATAAAATATAAAAATGGGTGATCTTAGATGCTTAGTAAGGATAACAATATAGGGGAATCATTCATAAATAAGAATAAACATTTATGGTAATGTATAGGACTAAAAAACAATCCTTTTAAACTTAAAATTCAGAATAATATGGAAAGTATAAATAAAATAATTTCATTTAATTATTCACAAATATTTTCTATTATTCTAATATTCGCATGTAATATCAATAGCTAATTCCATAATGATGGAATGCATAATGTCAGACATCATAACTACATAGTAAAGGCCTAGTGCCAAGACTAGAAATAATATTTTGTCAAGGCCATATGCCAAGACACTAATTTGTCTCATGAGACCTCCAGATGAATCAAGGAGCTATAGAGGGATCCAATTGTCACTTACTAAGTCCAATTCATTCCTCATATGAAAAGGTTGAAACATAATCTAAACATTTGTATTAAAACTAGCATACGAAATGTCAATATTTTAAAATCAAACCACGAATAGAACATGCACAGTCAAACATAACTCATTCAATAAAATATGGAAGATTTTATTATAATAAATTAACCCCAATCAAGAATAATAAAGTATATTTATATAGATAAAAATAATCATTAAAACTATTTGCGAGAAATATTCAATTTTTCTTGAAAACATTTAAAAGACTCACTATTTATCAAGAAGCTGTAAAAAATAGATTTCTAAATAAAAGTGTCCCATACGACATTGAAACTTTTAAAATGAATCTTAATTTTTAAACATTCATGTCCATATAAGTAAATCCTTAAAAACATTTTTAAAACATGGAAATTAATGAGAAATATTTATAAAAGTAAATCATTAAAACATTTAAAATGATATTTTAGTTAGAGTTCCTAACCAAATGAGAGACAGATGAATAAAAATAATTGAGGTAATCAAATCATTATAATATCATGAGAATAAAGGGATCCATGATATACTATGTCAACGTACAATATATGCACCATATAAAAGTGAATTATCACATAATAATAAAGAAGAATCAATGAAAAGTGAATTGAATTGAAATCCTTTATAAAGACCGTATCCTTAGGTTAAGGATAAATAAATTACATAATTATGTGTGAAAAATATAAATACACGCAATATTATTGGATATTAATTGTAAGTAAATCATAGTACATTCACGAATATTCTTGTAAAAACAACACCAATGACTTGGATGTTTAACTTAGTGAATTGAAATTGAGTTAAAATTACTCTTATCAAGTTCATATTGGTGACTTTAGAATTTATCAGTGGGTTTATTATGAGTATCAAAAGTATATCCACAAAAGGGTAGTACAAATTAGTACATAAATAATTATTGATTCCCCACATAATCTAAGAGTAAACTAATCCATAAAGTATCCATAAAACCCAATGAGTAGAAATTGAAAATAGAAACTACCTTACATATTTGGTAAATTATGAAACATAAACCCCATGAAATAAGGATCATACAATGAAGATGTAAATACCCATAAATTAATGTATATTACACAAATAATTCATTCATGGGAAGTACGTGCACCACATCAAAGGAAATAGTGGCAATATAGCAACAATATCACAGGAATAAAATGTGAGATGAAAACCCCTCAACTTGTACTTTTCCTTAGTTAAGGGTTAGTTAAACTAATTTATAATGGTTAAATAATTGTTATTAAATTAAAAAATAACCATATACATAAATATGATATCATATATGATCTTTTAATATTGCTTTGTTAATAATATTTCAGTAGTATCATTGTTTTGGGTGTTAACTGATTCATTCTTCTTTATATGTTTTATTACCTATGTCATGTTTTTTATGGATAGGATATATTTTATTTGTATCCAGAATGATATTATGTTCTTAAAAAATATTTTTTTATCATAAAATGATATTTATTCTTGAATGGTTATGATGGGGAATGAATCCCATCGCGTTCGTGAAGACAGTAAACCGTACATACTCATGAGCGACAATACCATTCTATTGATGGTGAAATCATATATAATTGGTTGGTATATCTAATATGTATATAATAATTAAAATTATATATTTATTATTTACATAAACTATACACATTATTAAACCCATCCCAATAATGAATTGTTGAATAAAAAACTACACCATGACGTGGAGACAGTAAACGGTCGGTACACACGTACGGTGACTTTTTCGTTCATAGAATAGATAGAATAATTAATATGGTTGTACCATATTTATAATAACATAATAGTATATATAAGGTACTGGAGTTATTATTTTGGTATGGAAACAACAATTAAAGAGGAAGTGGAAGAAGAAAAGAATATTGAAAGAGGAGATGAAATAATTACTTCTTCTTTGGGTTCTTCCTTTTGGTTTGATCAAAAAGGATCCATAGGTTTGCTTTCTGATAAAATTAAGGACTATAGGTTGAATTGACTGTATTTGGAAGGATATTTGAGCAGGGTTTATCTGAACCAGATGGCTTTGGAGGTGTGATTTTGAGAGAAGGGGAAGTACCCTTTTATGGGAGAGGTGAGGGTCACTTTTGGAAAACATTGAAATATTATTTTATTATACCATCATATTCTATTTATAATGGCTAAAAATCGATTTATTTTGAGTCTAAGGTGAGGATAGGTCGACAATCTATCAACCAATATGTTTTATATAGGTTTAGGTCACCATATTAACCATATAATTTATATTTCACTCTTGGTTAAATAGTTTAACATTTACCATGTGTCCTTGTAAGTTTATATTACATGGTTAATAAACATACTATAAAATGCCAAGATAACCCCAAATGGTTCATTAATGAAATTTAATATATCATATAAGTCTTTTTACTTAACCTTGTATTTTTAGTACTATTATATCATTTTATAAGATAGTATTTGTTTTAAAAACTCATTTTTGTCAATTTTGACATTATTTAGTATTTGGTTTTGTAAAAGTAATAACAATCTTATTTATTAGAATAAAATAAATTTAATCAACCATAAAATGTAATATAAACCTATTATATTTGTGTAATGTATCAAAAGTCTCAATTTACATTTATTTTAATATTTATAATATTAATTATTTGAATATTTCTTTAATAAGGTAATTATTGCATCATCATTATGTCATAAATAAATTTAATTATTTAATGTCTAAAAATTATAAAAAAAATACAATGATTTATGAAATCATTTTATATTTATAATGAATATTTATTGTCGAAATTATCTTATTTATAACCCTACATTAAATATGTTTTAGTTATTAAATTTTGAATTTAACACTTTTAACTCTTCTTTAAATAAAATAATAATAAATGTCCTAATCTAATCCAAGAGGACCAAAATGATCATATTTTATTCCAATGTTTTATTTTGGTCGAAATAAACTAATGAAATAGAATTTTGACATGCGTTAGGGTAATTATAATATCATTTTTATCTTTAATTACCCCATTTACTTTTAATCGTGGAAAATAAAATTCCAAATTTACAATTCACGAAAAAAAATTTCATCTTATTGAACCACATTTTACTTACTGATTAAAACCGTGTATCTTTAATTTTTTAAATTCAATTCACAGAAGTGGTAAAATTACATTTTACGCAAATTTGCTAACATTCCTAGAAGGTGGTTAAAAGACATTAAAAAATTCAATAAAATTTTATACATCAAAATTTATTAAAAAATAACTCCAATTAATTACATTGAACTAATATAGTTATTATGTATATATTTTGACCTAAAATAAATTTAAATAAAATAAATAATTATTTAAATAAAAATTTGGTTTTTAAATAATAACGCAGTGTTTCCACTATTCATAAAAAATTTAATGTTTTCAGAAAAATATCAAAAATTCACTCTAAGCTAATTTTGATAATTCGAATCCAAAAATGAAATATATTTTACCAAATTCAAAACATAAAAGTTTCATTAATTGATTTAAAATTAATTCATGTTTTCAAAACCATAAAATATGTTTTTGAGATGTAAAAACTAACAAAAGATTGATACCTGTTTATGTTTGGTTTAAAAGGAAGTTAATTCCAATGAAAAAAATTAAATTAAATGATAAAAATATAATTTGATTATACTTGAAAACCATTCAAATTTATAATTTAACACTATAAATTATTTATATTAAAAAAGTTTTTTTCAATTTAAATTTAGTATCCTTTAATATTCACCAAAATATGAATGTTATCAAAAAACACAAAAAATTTATCCAAACTTAATTTTAATGTCCTACTTCTAAAAAGACATTAATTTCATCAAATTCAATATATAAAAGTGTCAAATATTGGATTTAGAAATTGTTCTTCAATCAAAGGTCGAAAAACTGCATTTCTGGAAAAATACTTCTTTTATCTAAAATATTGAATTTGTCCTAATATTATGTCCAATAAAAGAAAAATATAAATGTTTAAATTATGTGGGATATATATAAACATTAAATTGTGGTTATTACTATTCATAACTTCTTTATAAATGGCTAGTTTGATTGGTCGTGGTGCGCATGAACTCATTGTTATGTACATCACACGCTATTGTATTAATCGAAAAAAAGCATATCATGGAAGCTTGTGTTGTTATATTCTTCCCTCCTTAAATAAATTGCGTCCTTACAATTTTCAATTGTTCTTCAAAAATAAAAGGTTAAAAAAAATCGAAAATACCTTTTTGTAAAACAAACATTGGAAATATAGTTAAAAAATTTTTTTATTAATAAGAGGGAAAGGAAAATAAAAAAGTCACCACCAAATTTGGATTTCAAATAAGATAACATTAGTGGAAATTATAGTTGGAGGAAAAAACATAAATATTTAAAGGGAGAGATTGAGGTCATCAATCACAAAAAAGTGAATAGAAAATTGAGGGCCTCAAATCCATAAATCTGTGATGAATAATGTATGGTATTAAAATAATACATTTTTGGGTTTAAGTTCATTTCTCTATGGTCTAAGAATTAATTTTTCATAGAATTATAAAAAAATACTTGATAAGTAGAGTTCCATCCTATAAATAGTTTCTTCCACAAATCCATCTTTTACACCCAATGATGAGTATTCAAGAAGACTTGGTCACACCTAAATCACTATAATAAACTTATACAGAATCATATAATCCACAAAGCATTAAATATATATTTCACTTGTCTTTATAGTTTAATTAGAACCAAAATGGTTAGTACAAGATCAGATAATCCCCAAAAAGGATAATCCATTAGAGAAATAAAAACTAATCTTAATTTCTAAAATTAAACAAGAAATACCCATATATCAATAAATACCATTAAAAATAGTTGTCCTTAAAATCATTCAATATAATCAAAACGAAGACTGAAACCCAAAACTCAGAAGAATTCGATTATGTAGTTTAACACGTTGAATTGTTTCTACAAATAAAATATACTACATTTAAAGTCACATACTTAAAAGTAATTAACCTAATCAAATATTCTCTATGATAGGTTAATAAATTACATAAATAACCCAAATCACTATAAATCCACAATATAAACATAGATAAAAATATACCATTACTCCTTAAATAAAATCCCATAGTATTATTTTTTCATTAGGCATATAGTGTTCCCAACAGTGCGAATGTTTTCCAAAAAAAAAACATTTATCCCTTAATCACTAAATTATTTTCCTACACTAAGGATATAAATTTGATAAAGCATAAGATCCCAAATAAACTTATTATTAATCAAAAAAACATTTAACTTAAATTAATTAGTCACACTAACCAGGGATATCACGTAGTCCAGTGATAGGCGATAAATCTTAGTCTCACTTTGGATGTGGGTTATATTCCCACAACTTTGTCAGATGCAGCCAGATGTCACAGAGTCTACGTGTTGTACTTTTTCAAAAATTATATTTCATAACAATCAAAAAATGAGATAAATTTTTCAAAATAAATATAACACAATTTAACCACAAATTTTATCTCATACCTCGCATTTTCATCCCAAAAATTAATAACTTGAAATTTCCTCAAATTCAAGGATCATATAAACCCAAATGATTATTTATAACTATATCCACCAAAGAAAAGATAATTATTCCCTGAATAGAATTTTCACATAACAAACTGTAGGGTTACACATACAAGAGAAATTTTACCCAAAGTAATCCCATCAACAAAGAGAACTAATAATTTTAAACATTTCTCCATCCATTTATTTCCACATAGGTTCTTCCTTGTCAAAGAGGTTATCCTATAGAATAGGGGATTGACTCGAGGAATTACCATGTCCCCTATATTTATATAAAGTGATTGTAAGTGGATTCTTGGGATCATTTTTTTCTTCTATAGTGCTCTTTATTTTTCCTCCGAAATTCTTTACATTATGTCATTATTTCCCACACATAAATAATTTCTTTGTTCCATTGAGACACTTTCCGAGGTGTCTCCTTCCACATTTCCTGCATGATGGAAATAAATAATTATTTTCTCCATGGTCTCCACTACTAGAGATCTTATCATTCCCTGCCTTTCTCTTCATTGTTGAGTCCAAGAGTTGGTTAATATATTTTTTTATCATATTTTTGAAAAACTGATTCAGCATTAACATGATATCTTTTACGCCTATCAACATTCTAATTTGTTACTCATTTTAACCATATCTCCGACCTTGAAGAACATGTTCAATGTTACTATGAATTCCTTGGAATCCCTCTATTGACTAAAACTAGAAAGAATTGTGTGAGTAAAAATAGTAATAAAGTCATTTAGAGACTATCGCGACACCTTATTTTCAAACTAATACACCTTAGGATTAACCTAGGTTATTTATTTTTATATTATATTAAAATATTTCAGATCAGTTTATAATGAAAATTTGAATTATCTTAAGCATATCCACATGGAGTTTCATAACTAAGAGTATAGCAAGTCATGTTGTAGTACACCAGTCTTCATTTGTGTCTAGATCAAAGTAGTGTTTTTGATTTTTACCTCTAGGTACCTCTGTGCCCGATCCACCTAAACCTGCTAATATCCTGACATGGATTTATTTCCATGAAAACCCACTAAAAATTTATATTACCAAATTTTTTGGATGTTCTTCTATTCTAACCCCCAATGTCTATCTTAGGGTAATGTTCTCTAATCAGAGTTTTTCTAAATATAGTTTCCAAGGTCTATACTAATCTTCCTCTGATACCAACTATAACACCCCAAACCTAGTTACACAGAGTTGGTGCATTATCACATAACATTGGCATGATCACAAGAGATCAAGTCCTGAAAGACCGATTAGTTTTGTAGCCTTGGAAGTATTAGATACATACATAAGTTTTACATTACAACATGTAATAAAGATAAACAAAATTGTGTCCCCTTTGAACACACTCATATCCCTTAGCCTATTCCTAAAAGTTATTCATGATATTCCTTTTCACATACTAGGAAAATAAAACATAGAAAGGGGTGAGATTAAATGCTCAGTATGGATAAAAATAGAGAAGAAACAATCATAAATAGGCATAAACATTTAAGGAAATGTATAAGGCTAAAACAAAATCCTTTTAATCATAAAATTAATTATAATATGACAAATATAAATCAAATAATTCCATTTACTTATTCAAATAAAAATTATACTAGTGGAATAATCGCTTGTAATATCTACAGATAATTTCATAATGTTGGAATGCATAATTCTGGACATCATAACCACATAGTCAAGGCCTCGTTCCAAGACTATAAATGAGATTTTGTCAAGGCCTTGTCCCAGGACACTAGTTTGTGTCATGAGACCCACCGATGCATCAAGGAGCTATATCGGGCTCCACCCATCACTTAACATGTCCAATGCATTCATCATATGGAAATGTTGTAACATAATATAAACATTCATATTTAAATTAGCATACTAAATGAAAATATTTTAACCACAAACCATGAATAGCACATTCACTTCCAAACATAACTCATTCAATACAATATGGAAGATTTTATTACAATAAATTAACCTCAATCAAGAATGATGATGGATATTGACATAGATGAAAATAATCATTAAAACTATTTGAGATGTATATTATCTTTTTCTTAAAAACATTTAAAATTATCACTATTTATCTAGTAGCAGTTATAATAGATTATTGAATCAAAGTGTCCCATAACACTTTGAAACATTTAAAAGGAATTTAAATTTAAAACATTCATGTCCATATAAATAAATCCTTAAAACCATTTTAAAAACAAGGACATTAATGAGAACGAATTAGAAGAATAAATCTTTTAAACATTTAAAATGATATTTTAGTTAGAGTTCCTAACAAAATGAAATACTCTTGAAAAAAAGTAATTTATGTAATTAAAACATTATTATATCATGAAAATAAAGGGATTTATGATGTAATATTTCAATGCACAATATATAAAACATATAAAAGTGAAGTGGCGCATAACAACAAAAAAAGTATCAATGGATTGTAAATTGGGATAAAATTCCTTATAAAGACTGTATTTTTTGGTTAAGGATCAATGAATGAAATATTTATGTGTGAAAAATATAAATACACTCAATATTATTGGATATTCGGTGTAAAAAAATCATAGGACATTCAAACATATTTTTGTAAAAAACTACACCAATGACATGGATGTTTAACTCAGTGAATGGAAATTGAGTTAAGATTACTCTTATCAAGTTCATATCGGTTATAGCGACCAATACTTTACATACATGGTTAATACTTCAAAATTGAAGCATAATTATTACAACATATAATAAAACCATGAAAGGATTGTATATGTATAGTGTCTTCAGAAACTGGGAAACATAAACAATTGGTTCATAAAGCATCTACATTGTCTCCCATTTATTTCATCGTATCTATAGTCCCTTTTTGGCATATCTTTCTTAATACCCTTCTTCCTGACCTGGGAAAATAAAACATAAAAAATGATGAGATAAAATTCTCAGTAAGGATAAACAAAAGAAATATCAATTACATCAAATTCATAAGAACATAACATTTTGAAAATCTTATCCTACAAAAGAGATCATAATTTCATAACATGGTATAAATCATGGTAGTGAAATGTAATCCCAATAATCATAACTTAAAACATGAAACCTTTTTGAATACACACATAATCATATAAAATAATTTCTTAGTATTCAAGACTCATTTCCAAGACTATCTTAGTGGACAAATTCCATTTCTGAACTGATTTCACTCCTCGTTTCAGTCCTATTTCACTGAACCGGTTTAACCTGCCGTTCTAGCTATGTCTATCTCATGAGATTTAAATCTTCACCCAATGAATTGTTGGGAGATATAAGTCCCAACCATCTCATAATTGTACCATTCTTATGTGTGCCACAAAATCATAAACCATACATCATAGCATAACCCATGTAGTAAAAATGGGAATCTTAAAGATCGTGACATCATAAAACAATTCATATAAGATAAAGTAATTCATAAAAATAATTATATCACAACATAATCAAATCAATGTAATAATAGGTATATAATGAGAACCCTTTATTATCTTAGATTGAAAATAATTTTGATAAAACACTTGAACTCCATTCTTGAGAAAAATATCCTTTCTACTTCAAAAACACTTTTCCTTTCTTAACATGTCATACAATTCTAAACTAAAAGAAGTTGATTAAAAATAAACATGAAAACTTGTAAGGTATGATTCTTGGAAATAATGTTTTAAAAATACATTCATGCCGTATAAGTTAAAAAACCATTCTTCTCGTACTTTTGTCGGAAAAGTCAAAAAGTACCTCGTACGAAAAACGACAAAAGATTCCTTTCATATCTTTTACTAAAAACTCATCGAAGGGTAAAATTGGATATAAAAAATTGTATAAGGATATAAATATTACATATTGAGGAAACATGGATGTGGATGATAAAATACACCCCAGTAAATACCAAAGTATAAACAATCTTGGATAAAAATGAGATTGTGATATTTTCCCTTACCTTAGGTATGATTTGCTTCGTAAGTGTCTGAACCTCCTGTATAATGATTTAAATAATGTTATTTACTTATTCCAGAATCATAATTATTGTTATGATATCATATATGGTCATATTCTTATCTTCTTATTAGTAATATTTCATTACTACTTGTTATTCGGGTGTTTATTACTTTTTGTTCTTATGCGTGTTTGTCGAATAAATTCTTATTCTTCTCTTTAAGTTATAGATACCTCATTTCCAGAATGGTATTAGTGTAATATATATCATATTAATTAATTCAATTCATTTATACAATCATTATTCAATGAAGATCAAGTAGAACGAGTCGCATCACATCGTGGAGACGGTATTCCGTACGTATGCACGAGCGATGATATCGCTCCCATGATCGTGGAACTGTATTGGAGTGTATGTATACTATTTCAGAATCAATATCACTTTATAATAATAATATATAGTTATTATTTACACCATTACACCCATCCAAGTAAGGTGGTGGGGGAAAATAGATTACACCACGGCGTGGAGACGGTATTCAGTATGTACGCACGCGCGATGATTTCATTTTTCGTAGGATGGATAGATGGTGAAATAGGGTTTTTTGATACTTATAATAACATATCAGTATATGAGTGATACTGATGTTATTACTTCATAATGAAACAACTAAATAATAATAAGTGGAAGAAGAAATAAAGATGAAAGAATCGGTAACGGGCATTACCTCTTCTTTGAAGCGCCTCTTTGAGACCTCCTCTTAGGGCACTACAATTGGTCTTTGAAGAGAACCAGGACATATAGGATGTTTATAGGGAAGTGGGGAAGTGAAATGGGCCTGTATTGGACGATCTTGAAGGCTCAAATTGGTGTGAGGAGGAGAGTGAGGAGGTTCCCTTTTATAACGGAGGAGAGGGGCACCTTTGGAAATATAAGAAATATTAGTTTATATTAAATCCAAACCCCACATAAAACTTCCACAATGACTCACATCCGAATATTAGATGAGATAGGGTTGTAATATCATCAAAAAATAAAATTTATACATGTTAGTAATTTATTTTAAACATTATCAACCTGATTTATCCTTATTTATCAATTTAATTTTATTTGTGGTAATAATATTTTAATTTTAAATTATTATAAATAATTACATATGTGTTGTGAATTTTACATAATTTGACACTTAATGACATTTTAGACCATATAAATTTTAATTTATAATTTTTAAATATTTTTGTGATTTTTAAACAATTTTATAATATGTTATTTTTATAAAATAACAATAGTGTCAATTTTGACACTATTCATTTATTTGAACTTAAATAAAATATATAAAGAAGATATGTTCGAAATAAAAGCTTTAATAGATCCACAAATGTCATATGAATCTAGAAAATTAGTGTAGCACATTAAATAGTTCATATATTATTTATTTTAATATTTTTAAAACCATTTATTTGATATTTTAATTAATAAAATAATTTCAACATCACTATTGTGTCATAATTAATGATATTTATTTAATCTCTAAAAATTATAAATAAATTCCTATGATATAGATAATTGTATTAGATTTCTGGAGACTATTCATTTTTGAAGTTTCATTAAGTTTATCACTAAATTAAAATTATTATACTTATAGGATTTAAGAAAGTGACATGTTGTCACATTCTTTGGTTTTAATAATAATTAAATTATTTTCATGGAAAAAGTCCATTAAATGAATCTAATCCGAACCTTAGGTGATATGGGTCATATTTTAGTCATCCATTAAGATTTTTTCAGGTGTTGGGGTAATTTTATAATCTTATATTCACCATTAATTACCCGATTTACCTTTAACTATGGTAAATAAAATTTACCGTAGTTACTATTCATAATGCCCAAAATTAAAAAGTAGCTTAATGATAATGACATATATTATATTAAATGGTAAAAAAATATTCTATTTATACTTTAAAACCATTCAATATGATAATTTATCCATATAAATTATCTCAATGAAAAAAGTTGTTTTTAATTAAAAATTAGCGTATTTTTACTATTCAGCAAAATATGAAAGTTATCAAAAAAATTTCAAAAATTTATCCAATGTAATTTTTATACCCTGATTAAAAAGAATAATTTTATTTTGTAAAATTTAACTTATAAACATGTCAAAAACTAGATTTAATGTGGGTGCGCTATCAAAAGGTGGCAAAACTGCATTTTTTTTAAAAATACTTATTTTACCCGAAAAATTTATTTTCTTCTCTTAACATGTTATAGAAAATGTGTAGGATGAATAATAATGTTATAAAATTCAAAATGTATTTGATACTATTCATAACGGCTAGTCCATAATAATATATCATTGTTTAGTTAAACCCGGTATTGCGTACGACGCAAGCTATCGAGGAAGATCGCGATTGCGTGTAAAGAAAGTCAAGCTAGTGTTGTGTGTAGATTCCTTTGATGATTTATATAACATAAAAACAAAATATTTCTCATAAAAGTCTCGGGTGTTACATTCTACCCCCCTTAAAATGAAATTTTCCCTTGAAATTCGTCACTTTGTAACAAAAAGATGAGGATACCTCTCCCTCATCATATCCTCAAGCTCCCATGTAGCTTCTTCTAATGGGTGGTTCCTCCATAAAACTTTCACCAAGTGAGTGGTCTTGTTCCGTAGGACTTTTTCTCTATGATCCAGAATCTCTATCGGTTGTTATTTATAAGAAAGATTTTGCTCTAGCGGTATAAATTCTGAGCTGAGTACATCTGAAGGATCAGGTATGTACTTTCTCAGGAGAGATACATAGAACACATCGTGGACTTGAGAGAGATTCGGTGGAAGCGCCAATCGGTAAGCTACCTTCCCAACACGATCCAGAATTTCAAAAGGACCAATATATCTTGGACTCAACTTTCCCTTCTTTCCAAATCTCATGACCCTCTTCCAGGGAGATATTCATAAGAACGCTTTATCACGCACTTTAAACTCTAGGTCTTTTCTTTGGTTGTCAGCATAACTTTTCTATCGACTCTGAGCTGCTCTTATGTGTTATTGAATTGATCTGACCTTTTCTGCCATTTCATCAATGAGATCTGGTCCTAATAGCTTTCTTTCCCCAACTTCATCCCAGCAAGTTGGAGTCCTGCATTTCTTTCCATATAGTGCTTCATAAGGAACCATCTAAATACTGGAGTGAAAGCTATTATTATAATAAAATTCCACTAGAGGTAGGTGTTGATCCCAACCACCTTTGAAATCTATAAAGCAAGCTCTAAACATATCTTCTAGAGTTTGAATTTTCCTCTCAGAATGACCATCTGTCTGAGCATGATAAGCAGTGCTGAAACTCAACTCTGTATCCAGAGTATACTGAAGACTTCTCTAGAACTTTGAGGTAATCCTCGGATCCCAATCAGATATAATAGAAAGTGGTACTCCATGCAATCTTACCACTTCCTTTACATATATCCTGGAAAGCTGATCTAGAGAGAAATTCTCTTTAATAGCAATGAAGTGTGGAGACTTTATAAGATGATCAACTATGACCCAGATAGCATTATTGCCTTTGGATGTTTTAGGATGTCCGGTGACAAAGTCTATAGTGATGTTTTCCCATTTCTATTCAGGTAAGTGTAATGGTTGTAACATCCCATTATACATCTATCTCTCAGCTTTAACTTGGTGACAAACCAAGCATCGAAAGACATTTTCAGCAACATCTCTTTTCATGCCATCCCACCAGAAGTACTCTTTCATATCCCTATACATCTTCCTGATTCCCGGATGAATAGAGAATGAAGAACTATGAGCATCATCCAGCAGCTCATTCTTTAATTCTGGGATGGGAGGAACACAAAACCGATTCCTGAACATTATTATCCCATCACAATCAAGGTTGAATTCAGGTACATTTCTCACCTTCTTTTGTAACTCTACATCTTCTTTCTGTGCCTCTTTAATCTTCACATGTATAGATGGTTGAACATTCATTTGAGAAAGATACAATTTTTTCCCTTCCATTATAATTCCAAGATCCATCCTTTTTAAATCCATAAATATTGGATCTTTTGTGATCCTCATCATGGATAAGCTAGCATGGTCTTGTTGACTTTAAGCACCCGCCACCTTGTTTGCTTTCCCCGTGTGGTAATGAATTGATCAGTCGTAATCCTTAATCAGCTCCAACCATCTTCTTTGGCGCATATTCAGCTCCTTTTGTGTGAAATTATACTTTAACTTTTTATGATTAGTATAAATATCACACCTTTCACCATAAAGGTAATGCCTCCAAATCTTTAATGCAACGATTACCGCAGCTAACTCCAAATCATGATTTGGGTAATTTTGCTCATGGATTTTCAACTGTCTTGAGGAATAAGCTATCACCATATCAATTTTCATGAGAACACATCCCAGTCCCTTCTTGGATGCATCACTGTAGATCAAAAACCTTTCTCCACTGCAAGGGAGTGTGAGCACAGGTGCATTGGCTAACATTCTTTTTAGCTCTATGAAATTTTCTTCACATTCCTCCATCCAAAAAAACATAACTCCTTTTCGAGTCAACTTGGTGAGTGTGTTAGATAACCTTGAAAAATCTTTCACAAAACGTCGGTAATAACCAACCAAACCAAGAAAACTTTGGATCTCGGTTACTATTGTTGGTCTTGACCATCTTTCGATAACCTCTGTTTTTTCTGGATCCACAGATATCCCCTCTTTTGAGATTATGTGACACAAAAATGAAACTTTTTGAATCCAAAATTCACACTTGGTAAATTTGGCATAAAGCTTCTCCTTTCTTAGGGTATTTAATACAATTATCAAGTTATCTTAATGTTCTTACTTTCTCTTTGAATAGAGAAGAATATCATCTATAAAGACTACCACAAACTGATCAAGATAGTCTCTAAAGACTTTATTCATCAGATCCATGAAGATAGTAGGGGAATTAGTAAGACCAAATGGCATCACTACAAATTCATAGTGTCCATACCTTGTATGGAAAGCTGTCTTTGGTATATCCTCCCTTTTGACCCTTAATTGATGATACCCTGAACGAAGATCAATCTTGGAAAAGTATTGAGCTCCGAATAGTTGGTCAAATAGGTCATCAATGCGTGGGAGAGGATATTTGTTCTTGATAGTGATCTTGTTAAGTTCTCAATAATCAATTCAAAGTATCATTGATCCATATTTCTTCTTAACAAATAGAACATGTGCTCCCCAAAGTGATGCACTAGGGCGTATGAATCCTTTATCATGATTCTCTTGGAGTTTCTTCTTCAATTCCTGCAACTCAATTAGGTCCATTCTATAAGGTGTCATTGAAATAGGCAAACCACCCGGTACGAGTTCTATTGAAAAATCAACTTCACGATTTGGTGGAAGATCTGGAAATTCCTCCGGAAATACAAAATCAAATTATTGTACAATGGTAATATAATTAATCGTGAGTTTATCTCCAACCATTTAAGATAAATAACCTTCATTTAGTGGAATCAAGACCCATAAGATGGTTGAAATTTCCACTGGAAGGTTATCTTCATCCTTGCATTGATAGATGATCATATATTGATCTAGAATATGAAATGTGACTTCTATTATTTGGAAATTTATATGATCTCCATATAAAGAAAGCCAATCCATGCCAAGAATCACATAAAATTCCACTATAGGAAGGATCAAAAGATTTTCAGGAAGCACTTTCCCACAAACTTCAATCGGAGAAGAATTGAAAACTTTTGATTCAACTGGTGTGCCATTAGGAGTTTTCACAGCCAACTCAACATCTAATTGTTGAGGTAATACAGTGATACCCTTATAAAATTCTTCAGAAATAAAAGAGTGGGTGGATCCAGAATCAAATAAAACATTTGATACTTTAGAGTGGATGGTAAGTGTACCTCTCACCACTTCGTTGTCGTACTCCACATCACCGATAGTAATTGCATGTGACTTTCCTTTTCCATTGGCCTTAATATTTTTTTGACGTCGATCATCATCATCAACCCTTAGATTTGGGCATTGATTGGCATAATGCCCCATCTCCTTTCACTTGAAACATTGAAGTGTAGAAGGTTCATTCTGTGTATCCCTTCTTTTGTTTTCATCATTAGAAATCTTCTTCCCATTATTTCGATATTCAATTGCCGGATGACCTTCTTTTCCACACTTATAACATTTTCTTGTCCCCTTAAGAAAATTTCCTCAATGTTTCTTTCCACACTTTGAGAATAAGGGAAAAATCATCTTCTTTTCAGTGTGGTCTTTAGATTTTTCTATGAATTCCATTTTCCTCTTCTTATCAAACCCATGTGACTGATGGGTTACAAGAATCTCCATCTCAACCTTGAGAGCACATCGAACAATTTCTTCATAGCTATTGAATCCCCTTATGGCTAACATCCTTCGAAGACTTGGTTTTAATCCACTAAAGAATCGAACGATCTTACTCTCAGGTTGGATAATAATTCTGGAAGCGTACCTTGCAAGTCTTATAAAATTTACTTCGTAGGTACCAACAGATTCATCATCCTTTTTCTTCAGTTCAATAAACTCATTCTACATCTTTGTTAGAAGAATATGAGGGAAAAACTTATTGAAAAATAAGTTCTTGAACTCGTCCCATTCCATGGACTCAATTTCATCCCTTTTCCTCCTATTCTTAATAAGATTCCACCATTGATCAGCATCACCTTCCAAACGATACACTGCTAAGATGACTTTATCATGTTCAGAACATTGAAGAACTGAAAATATCTTTTCAGTGGTACTGGTCCATTGTTCATCCACTAATAGATCAGAAGACCCATTGAATGAAGGTGGAAGCTGCCTCATGAAGGATTCGACAGAATGTCGCTCCTTCCTTTGCTCATTTGGAAGTCCTGTATGATTCATAGCTTGAGAAAGTTGTGTGATCATGGATACAAGATTTTTCATTCCAGCTCCCATAACGTTTGGTTGCTCAGGGGGACAATCATTTCATTTCCTGTCGCATTCCTCATTAACATGGTTTCTTCGGGTTCCAGCCGTTGAATAAAACCAAGAAGAATAGTGTGAGAAACAATAATTATAATAGGAAAACCACATAATCAAGAATAAAATTTCACACTTAAGGTCTTATCATAGGTTGTTCATGGCTATTTCTAAACACTAATAATGTTATCTATGCTTATACTTATCCTTAGGGTTCTTACTAAGGCTTTCACATCCTAGTTTCCAAAGGTTGACTATACACTTCCTCTAATACCAACTATAGCGACCCATACTTTACATACACGGTTAATACTTCAAAATTGAAGAATACTTATTACAATATATAAAAAAACAATGAAAGGACCGTATAGGTATAGTGTCTTTAGAAACTGGGAAACATAAACAACTGGTTCATAAAGCATCTACATTGTCTCCCATTTATTTCATCATATCTATAGTCCCTTTTTGGAATATCTTACTTAATACCCTTCTTCCTAACCTGGGAAAATAAAACATAGAAAAGGGTGAGCTCAAATTCTCAGTAAGGGTTAACAAAATAAATATCAATTACATCAAATTCATAAGAACATAACATTTTGAAAATCTTATCCTGCAAAAGAGATCATAATTTCATAACATGGTATAAATCATGGTAGTGAAATGTAATCCCAATAATCATAACATAAAACATGAAACTTTGGGGAATACACACATAATCATATAAAACCATTTCTTAGTAGTCAAGACAAATTTCCAAGACTATCTTAGTGGACAAAGTCCATTTCTGAACCGAGTTCATTCCTCGTTTCAGTCCTGTTTCACTGAACCGGTTTAACCTGTCGTTCCAGCCATGTCTATCTCATGAGATATAAATCTTTACCCAATGAATTGGAGGGAGATATAGGTTCCACCCATCTCATAATGATACCATTATTATGTGTTCCAAAAAATCATAAACCATACATCATAGCATAACCCATGTAGTAAAAATGGGAATCTTAAACATCATGACATCATAAAACAATTCATATAAGATAAAGGAATTCATAAAAATAATTACATCACAACATAATCAAATCAATGTAATAATAGGGATAGAATCAGAACCCTTTATTATCTTAGATGGAAAATAATTTTGATAAAACACTTGAACTCCATTCTTGAGGAAAATATCCTTTCTACTTCAAGAACACTTTTCCTTTCTTAACATGTCATACAATTCTAAACTAAAAGAATTTGATTAAAAATAAACTAGAAAACTCGTAAGGGAAGCTTCTTGGAAATAATTTTTTAAAAATCCATTCATGTCGTATATGTTAGAAAAACATTCTTCTCGTACTTTTGTCGGAAAAGTCAAAAAAGTACCTCGTACGAAAAACGACAAAAGATTCCTTTCATATGTTTTACTAAAAACTCACCGAAGGGTAAAATTGGATATAAACAATTTTATAAGGATATAAATATTACATATTGAGGAAACGTGGATGTGGATGATAAAATACACCCCAGTAAATACCAAAGTATAAACAATCTCGGATAAAAATGAGATTGTGATATTTTCCCTTACCTTAGGTCCCATTTGCTTCGTAAGTGTCTGAACCTCCTGTATAATGATTTAAATAATCTTATTGACTTATTCCATAATCATAATTATTGTTATGATATAATATAGGGTCATATTCTTATCTTCTTATTTGTAATATTTCATTACTACTTGTTATTCAGGTGTTTATTACTTTTTGTTCTTATGCGTGTTTTGTCAAATAAATTCTTATTATTCTATTTAGGTTATAGATACCTCATTTCCAGAATGGTATTAGTGTAATATATATCATATTAATTAATTAAATTCATTTATATAATCATTATGCAATGAAGATCATGTAGAACGAGTCGCATCACATCGTGGAGACGGTATTCTGTACGTACGCAAGAGTGATGATATCACTCCCATGATCGTGGAATTGTGTTGGAGTGTATGCATACTATTTCAGAATCAATATCACTTTACAATAATCATATATAGTTATTATTTACACCATTATACCCATCCATGTAAGGTGGTGGGGGAAAATAGATTACACCACGGCGTGGAGACGGTATTCTGTACGTACGCACGCGTGGTGATTTCATTTTCTGTAGGATGGATAGATGGTGAAATAGGTTTGTTTCATACTTATAATAACATATAAGTATATTAATGATACTGATGTTATTACTTCATAGTGAAACAACTAAAGAAGAATAAGTGGAAGAAGAAATAAAGATGAAAGAATCGGTAACGGGCATTACATCTTCTTTGAAGCGCCTCTTTGAGACCTCCTCTTAGGGCTCTACAATTGGTCTTTGAAGAAGACCAGGACCTCTAGGATGTTTTTAGGGAAGTGTTGAAGTGAAATGGTCAGGGATTGGCCGATATTGAAGGCTAAAATTTGTGTTATGAGGAGAGGTAGGAGGTTCCCTTTTCTAAGGGAGGAGAGGGGCTCCTTTGGAAATATAAGAAATATTAGTTTATATTAAATCCCAAACCCACTTAAAAACATCCCAAATGACTTATATCATAATATTAGATGATATAAGGTTGTAATCTCATCAAAAAATAAAATTTAGACATGTTAGGAATTTATTTTAAACATTATCAACTTGATTTATCCTTACTTATCAATTTAATTTTATTTGTGGTAATAATATTCTAAATTTTAAATTATTATACATAATTACATATGTGCTGTTAATTTTCCATAATTTGACACTTTATGACATTTTCGACCATATAAATTTTAATTTATAAATTTTAAATATTTTTGTGATTTTTAAAAAAATTTATAATATGTTATTTTTATAAAATAACAATAGTGTCAATTTTGACACTATTCATTTATTTGAATTTAAATAAAATATATACAGAAGATATGTTCGAAATAAAAGCTTTAATAGATCCATAACATGTCATATGAATCTAGAAAATTAGTGGATAACATTAAATATTTCATATAATATTTTTTTTAATATTTTTAAAACCATTTATTTGATATTTTAATTAATAAAATAATTTCAACATCACTATTGTGTCATAATTAATGATAATTATTTAATCCTTAAAAATTCTAAATAAATTTCTATGATGTAGATAATTGTATTAGAATTCTGGAGACTATTCATGTTTGAAGTATCATTAAGTTTATCACTAATTTAAAATTATTATACTTATAAGATTTAAGAAAGTGACATGTTGTCACATTCTTTGGTTTTAATAATAATTAAATTATTTTCATAGAAAAAGTCCATTAAATGAATATAATCCGACCCTTAGGTGATATGAGTCAAATTTTAGTCATCCAATAGGATTTTGGCAGGTGTTAGGGTAATTGTATAATCTTATATTCACCCTTAATTACCCGATTTACCTTTAACTATCGTAAATAAAATTTACCATAGTTACTATTCATAATGCCAAAAAATAAAAAGTAGCCTATTAACATAATTTGGACCCACTGATTCTGAATATTGAATCCATTTCTCAAAATTCAAAACATATAAGTTTCAGAAATTAATTTAAAATAAATCACGTTGTTAAGAAAACGGGTTTTAGAAGTTAAAACGGTGCCAAAGATTGAAATGTTTTTACCTATGAATTCAATGTGAAATTAATGATAATGACATACATTATATTAAATGGTAAAAATATATTCTATTTATACCTTAAAACCATTAAATATTATAATTTATCTATATAAATTATCTCAATGAAAAAATTTGTTTTTAATTAAAAATTAGTGTATTTTTACTATTCATCAAAATATAAAAGTTATCATAAAAATATCCAAAATTTATCAAAAGTAATTTTTTATATCCTGATTCAAAAGAGGAATTTTAATTTGTCAAATTTAACTTATAAACATGTCAAAAACTAGATTTAATGTGGGTGTGCCATCAAAAGGCGGAAAAAATGCATTTTTTTTTGAAAAAATACTTATTTTACCTGAAAAATTTATTTTCTTCTCTTACCACGTTCTAGAAAATGTGTAAGATGAATAATAATGTTATAAAATTCAAAATGTAGTTGATACTATTCATAACGTCTAGTCCATAATAATATATCGTTGTTTACTGAAACCCGGTATTGCGTACGACGCAAGCTATCGAGGAAGGTCACAATTGCGTGTAAAGCAAGTCAAGCTAGTGTTGTGTGTAGATTCCTTTGATGATTTATATAACATAAAAACAAAATATTTCTCATAAAAGTCTCGGGTGTTACATCGGTGACTTGAGAATTTATCAATGGAGTTATTATGTGTATCAAAAGTATATCCAAAATAAGGGGAATGTAAATTACTACATAAAGAATTAGTGATTCCACACATAATCTAGGAGTAAAATAATCGATGAAGTATAAGTAAAACCCAATGAGTGGAAATTGAAATTAGAAATTCCCTTACCGATTTGGTAACATACAAAACATACACCCCATGAAATAATTATCATATAATTAAGATGTAAATACCCATAAATTAAATTATATTACACAAATAATACATTCATGGGCAGTACATACACCACAAAAAAAGAAATAGTGACAATATAGCATGAATCTCACAGGAATAAAAAGTGAGATGAAAACCCCTTTGCTTGTACTTTTCCTTAGTTGAGGGTAAGTTAACCTCTTGTATAATGGTGAAATAATTTTTTATTAAATTATAAAACAACCATATACCTAAATATGATATCATATATGATCTTTTAATATTGATTTGTTAATAATATTTTAGTAGTATCATTGTTTCGTGTGTTAACTGATTCATTTTTCATTATGGGTTTTGTTACGTAAGTCAGGTTTTTTATGGATAAGATGTATTTGATTTGTATATAGAATGATATTATGTTCCAAAAAATTATTTTTTAATCATATAATGACATTTATTTTTGAAGGGTTACTAAGGGGAATGAATCTTATCGCGTTCATAGAGACGGTAATCCATACGTACGGATGAGCGACAATACCATTCTATTGATGGTGAAATCATATGTAACTGGATGGTATATCATATATAAAGAATCATTAACATGTAATATTTATTATTTACATCAATTATACTCATTATTATACCTATACAAATAATTAATTGTTTAATAACAAACTATACCACGACGTGGAGATGGTAAGCGGTACGTACGCATGTATGATGACTTTTTCATTCATATGGTGGATAGAATAATGAATATGGTTGTAACATATTTATAATAACATCAAAGTATGTAGAAGGTATTGGATTTATTGTTTTGGTATGGAAACAACAGAGAAAGAGGAAGTCGAATAGGAAAAGAACATTGAATGAGATGATGAAATAATTACCTCTTCCCCGGGTGCTTCCTTTTAATTTAATCAAAATGGCTCCTTAGGTTATCTTTCTGGTCGAATTAAGGTATCTAGGTAGAAGCGAGGGTGGTTGGGAGAATATTTGAGTAGGGATTGGCCATTCCAAATGGCTTTGGAGGTGTTATTTTTAGAGAAAGGGAAGTACCCTTTTATTTAAGAGGTGAGGGTCACTTTAGAAATATATTGAAATATTATTTTAATATACAATCATATTCAATTTATAATGGCTCAAAAAGGATTTATATTAAGGATAATGTGGGTATAGGTCGAAAACCTCTCAACCAAAAGGTTTTAGACAGGTTTTGGTCACCATATTAACCTTTTCATTTAGATTTAACTCTTGGTTAAAAATTTAAACATTTACCATGTTTCCTTGTATTATTATATTATGTGGTTAATAAACATACTATAAAATTACAAGAGAAACCCAAGTGGTTCATTATTGACATAACTATTATTATATAAGTCCTTTGGCCGAACCTTATATTTTTAGGAATATTATATCATTTAATAATATACTATTTTTTTAAAACTCATTTATGCCAATTTTGACATTATTTAGTATTTGGTTTGTGTAAAAGTCATAACAATATTATTTATTAGAAAAAAAATAAATTGAATCAATATCAACCTATTAAATTTGTGGAATCCATAAAAAGTCTCAATTTATATTTATTTTAATATTTACAATATCAATTATTTTAATCTTTCATTAATAAGGTAATTACTGCATCATCATTATGTCAAAAATAAATTTAATTATTTAGTGTCAAAAAATTATAAATAAAATAAAATTATGTGAGAAATATTTTTATATTTCTAATGAATATTTATAGTAAAACTTATCTTATGTATTACCCAATTTTAAAAATGTTTTAGTTATTAAAATTCGAATTTGTCACTTTTTACTCATCTTTAAATAAAAAAATGTCCTAATCTAATCCAAGTGGACCAAAAAGATCATATTTTATTACTAAGGTTTATTTTTGACGAAATACACTTAAGTAATAGAATAATGACATTTGTTATGGTAATTATAGTATCATGTTTACCTTTAATTACCCTATATACTTTTAACCGTGGTAAATAAAATTCAATAGTTACTATTCACCAAAAAATATTTTCATCTTATTGAACCAAATTTTACTTACTAATTTCAACCATGTCCTTAGGGTTTCTTAAATTCAATTCAGAGAAGTGGTAAAATTACGTTTTATACAAATTTGCTAACGTCCCTAGAAGGTAGTTAAAAGACATTTACAATTTCAATAAAATTTTATATAACTAATTTTATTATAAAATAACTCCAATGAATTATGTTGAACAAATATAGGAATTATTTATATATTTTGACTTAAAATAATTCTAAATATAATAAGTAATTATTTAAATAAAAATTCTGTTATTAAACAATAACGCAGTGTTTTTGACTATTCATCAAAAATTGAATATTTTTCGAAAAATACCAAAAATTCACCCAAATAAAATTTTGATATTATGAATCCCAAAATGATGAATATTTAAAAAAATTAAAAACATTTAATTTTCATTAATTAATTTTTAATTAATTCTCGTTGTCAAAACCAGAAAGCAGGTTTTTGAGAAGTAAAAACTTTCAAAAGATTGATATGTTTTTATGTCCGGTTTAAAAGTGAAATTACATACAGTGGAAAACATTATATTAAAAGATAAAAATACAATCTAATTATACTTCAAAACCATTGAAATTTATAATTTAACACTGTAAATTATTTTGATTAAAAATGTTTTTTCTTCAATTAAAATTTATTATCTTTCACTATTCATCAAAATATGAAATCTATTAGAAAAACACAAAAATTTTATCCAAACTATATTTTTATCTCCCGATTCTAAAGAAGAATTTAATATCATCAAATTGAATATAGAAAACTGTCAAATATTGTATTTAAAAAAGGATTCACCATTAAAAGGCAAAAATTAGCATTTTTTTTTGAAAAATACATCTTTTATCTGAAAAATTGAAATTTCCCTTATATTATGACTAAAAAACACAAAATATGAATATTAAAATTATGTAGGATATATATAAAATTAAAAATGTGGTTATTAATATTCAAAACTGCTTTCTAAATGGATAGTTTGCTTGGTCGTGGTGCGCTTGAACTCGTTGTTGCGTACATCACACACTATTGTATTATTCAAAGAGATGCGTACTCTGGATGCTTGGGGTGTTAAATTATTCCCTCCTTTAATAATTTTCATTCTCAAAATTTGAAATTATTTTTTAGAAATAAAAGGTTAAAAAATAAAAAATACTTTTGTGGAAAACCCACTTCATAAATTGGGTTGATAAAATTTAGTATTAATAAGAGGGGAAGGGAAATGAAAAAGTCACCACCAAATTTGGATTTCGAATAGGATAACATTGGTGGCAATTATAATTGGAGGAAAAACGTAAATATTTATAGGGAGTGATTGCGGTCATCAATCACAAACAAGTGAATGGAAAATTGAGGGTCTCAAATCCGTAAATCTATGATGAATAATGTAAGGTATTAGGATAATACATTTTTGGGTTTAAGATCATTTACCTAAGGTTTAAGAATTAATTTCTTCATAGAATAAAAAAACATGATAAGTAGAATTCCATAATTTAACTATTTTCTACCACAAATTCATCTTTCACTCCCAACAATAATTATTCAAGATGACTTGGTCACACCTAAAGCGATAGTATCAACTTATAAGGAATCACGTAATCCACAAAAGAATAACTATATATTTCCCTTGTCTTTAGAGATTAATCAAAACCAAAATGGTTAGAACAAGATCAGATGATACCCAAAAAGGACAATCCTTTAGAGAAAGAAATACTAATATTAATTTCTCTAATTAAACCAATAATACTCAAAGTTCAATAAATACCATTAAATAATCAATTGTCCTTAAAATCAGTAAATATAATCCAAACTAAGATCGAAACCCAAAACTCAGAAGAATATGATGACGTAGTCTTCCACATTAAATTGTATCTTCAAATAACATTGACTATACTAAAAGTCACATACTTAAAAGTATTTATCCTAATCACATATTCTCTATGATAGTTTAATAATTTCTATAAATAACCCAAATTTCAATAAATCCATAATAAAAACATACATAAAAATACACCACTAATCTTAAAATGAATTCTCATAGTATTCTATTTTCCTTAGGCATATATTGTTCCCAACAGAGTGAGCGTCTTCCAAAATAACATTTATCACTTAATCACCAAATAATTTTCCTATACTAAGGATATACATTTGATAAAACATAAGATCCCAAATCTATTTATTATTGATCAACAAATTCATTTAACTAAAAACAATTAGTCACACTAACCAGGGACTTCATGTAGTCCATTTGTAACATCCCATAAATTTTACATTATTAATAAATAGACTATAGTTTTTAAATAATAATGTTATGAAATATATTGTAATTTTAATTAATAAAAAAATTGTTTATTTAGATTTATTATTGAAAGACAATATATATTAATACATGATTGATAAAGATTACTTTCTCTTATAGATATATATATATTTGGATTTCAAATCATGTTAAATAAATTATTATAGTATTTAAATTCTTATTAATATTTTCAAAAATTATAAATAATTAATTTTTTAATATGTGATATTATTTTTGTTAATTAATACAGAATTATAAATTATAAATTTTATTTTTATAAAAAAATATTATTAATTTGTAAAAAAAATAATTATGTCTTTATATTAAAATTAATGTGGGTTACTTTATATATATATGAATGTTTAATAAATAATAATATAAAAGACGTTTTATATTCTTTTTCTACTTTTTGGTTTTTTTGAATAATTTATTTGTATTAATTATTAATTTATTTTAATAAGACAATCTTTTAAAAAACAGTAATAATAATAATAAAACGAATTTATAGATCTTTATATATAATTTATACATTTTTATTAATGTACAGAAAATATACATATATCTATATATGATACAATATTCATTAAAAAATGTGATTTTATTATGTTAAAAAAATATAATAATAAAAAGTGTAATCATTACTTTGAAAAAAAATTGGTATCATGTGAGGTTACAAAAAAGAAAACCGATATGATTAAAAAAATGCAAACTACATGCTTTAAAAAATGTGAATTTAATTATTATTAAAAAACAAATCTACATATATATAGAATTTACATGTTTTTTTAGTATATATGTATTTATATTTATATAAAATAAAAACTAATATTAATATATACATACATATATATATATTAGATACATGATTTGTTTAAAGAACAATGATTTTAATAAGTTAAAAAAAGTGTGAATTTTATTATTTATAAAAAAATTAATTATATAAAACGTTTTTCCTTAAAAAATGTTAATGAAATTATTAAAAAAATGAAAGATCAAACATGGAAAAATTATTTGATAATATCTAATCATGACTTCCAAGGAGAGATAGAATATTGAGAAGAAATAAAAAAATGAAAGCGTGATGAACAAAGATGCAAATATAGTGATAAGAAAATAAATAAAAATATAAAAAAACAATCACGACAAAACAAAGAGATAGAAGAAAATATATTATAATGAATGGCGGCGTGTTAAAAAAATTGAGGTGTAATACAATAAGGTTACTTGATAAAATAATATATAAAGATAAAGTCATAATATAAAATAATAACAAAGGTAATATAATTAAGGGGAAAATGAGTAATGTTTTTGTCTCTTATGAAACAATAATGCGTATGAACAAAACCAAATATTTCCAATTTTAGCTTACTCAACAAGCCTCTAATTAATATATTTGTAAAACTCAGTATACATACCATGCATAACCTATTTTGGCATCTGCACCTTTCCCACTTTTCTCTTGATATGTCTGATCATTGTTAGTCAATCTGCATTTAAGGTAATCGAATTTTGTGATTTTTGTTTGATTTTGTAATGATATATATATATATATTTATATTCATATATATATATTCATGTAAAACCATATTGTATTAACCTAAATTTTATTTATGTCTATGTCTTCGTGTATGTAATATTTCTCCATAAAATCTAATAATTTCAGGGGTATGATTTTGATTATCAAGAAAGGATGTTTTTTTGTTAACAAAGAATTACATGTGTGTATACACATACATACACACACACACATATATAACTCGATATTTTCCATGTTTTTATCCATCATCTTAATGAGGGTTCTTTTTCATTGAACGATATTTCGAAATACATATGTTTATTTTGGTGTTATCATGGTTGATATATATATGTGTATGTACATATGAACATGCACATTTATATATATCAACCCATTTCAATTTAATATGCTTTTTTAATTTTTGTCCCTAAAACAAACAATTGCTTCATTTTTATGATTTCAATTCTCATATACATAAACATATATATGTATATATATACATATATATATATGCATGTAAATATAAACATGTTATGTACCATATTCTTTCTCATTTTTCTGGAAACTATTAATGGTACTTATCAACCACCAAACTATGGTTTAAAGATTTATGTATGATTAATTTTCTGCAACAACTTTGTTTGAATAATCGCATTTGATAATTGTTATCATTTTATGTGTAATTATGGGTCATGTTATTATTTCATGTGCGAACTCGCATCTACATCTCCTTGCATGTCATGCTTGAATAGGTGTGGCCATCTTCTAGCTCATGTGAGGCATACAAAAAATTATTTTTTCTTGGACGCACTTAAAATCAATGTTTCATGTAATCATGGGTTTCAAATAAAAGCGTTTTTTTCGTGGGATTCTCTCTAAACTATTTTAAAACTTTTGTGAAAATGTTAGCGAAACTCATTTGAGTGAATTAATACTTTGTGGGTATTTTGAAAATGTTTTGGGACTGAGACGAGAACTGCAGGTCTATGAGAAAATGTTTTCAAAAATCAGGTACTGGTAAATTAAAAGACATTACGAGGAGTGAACTCGTAAGTCTAAGAGAAGACCCATGGCCTTATGTTATGGATTTTAGGAATGGAATGCAAAGTATTGTTAATGTACCACAAAAAAATTGATATTTTTAATGGAGAATCCCCAACATATTATCAAGTGTAATTATTTTGTGAAATACTATTTATATATATATATATTCAAGTGTTTGTGAAAGTTTTTTGTTTTGTATGATTATAAAATTTTCAAGAGTTACTAAAAGGGTTATTATCAATGTTTTTTTTGAAAACCCCTTACTGGGAATTTTATGCTCACCCTACATTTTATAAACACTATTAAATGTTTAACATACTTGCTACATTGAAAATCTATTGTGGAAAAAACACACTGAAGAATCATTGTTTTCAATTTGTATATTTTTATTGAAATTTACGTGATGTATCTAATTTTCCAGAACCTAGACAGGTAAAAGGTCCTCTGCTATATTTAATGTTGTGTATTTATTCAAGTTTCTTTAATAAAAATTTTTTTACACAGAATTTGTAAAGGGTGGAACCTGAGTTTTGGGTTCGGGTCGTTATTATTGGTATCAGACGAATGGTTTGAAAATTTTGGAAAAGTAGAACTAATTGAAAGAAAACAACTCTATATGTATCTTGTTTATCATTCTTATCCCAATGTGTATGATTGAATTCTGGGGATGAAAGTCAATTAAAGGGAGAAGAATGTACCATCCCATAAATTTTACATAATTAGTAAATAGACTACAGTTTTAAAATAATAATGTTATCAAATATATTGTGATTTTATTTAATCAAAAACAAATTTTTTTATTTAGGTTTATTATTCAAAGACAAAAAAATTTAATACATGATTAATAATGATTAATATTGCATATATATATATATAGATTTCAAATCTTGTTAAATAAATTATTATAGTATTTAAATTCTTATTAATATTTTGAAAATTATAATTAATTATTTTTTTAATATGCGATATAATTTTTGTTAAATAATTATTTATTATAAACTATTAATTTTTGTTTTTATATAAAAATCTTATTAATTTGTAAAGAAAATTAATTATTTTATTATATTAAAATTAATGTTGGTTACTTTATATATATGAATGTTTAATAAATAATAATAATAAATAACATTTTATATTTTTTTTCTACTTTTGGGTTTTTTTGAATAATTTATTTGTATTAATTATTAAACGATTTTAATAAGACAATCTTTTAAAAATAGTAATAATAATAATAAAACGATTTCATATATTTTTATATATAATTTATACTTTTTTATTAATGTATAAAGAATATAAATATATCTATATAAGATACAGGATTCATTAAAAAAATGTGATTTTTTATGTTCAAAAAAAATATTACAGTAAAAACTGCAATCATTACTTTGACAAAAAAATTGTTATCATGTGAGGTTAAAAAACGAAAAGCCATATGATTAAAAAAATGCAATCTAAATGCTTTAAAAAAGTGAATTTAATTATTATTAAAAAAATCTACATATATATAGAATTTACATGTTTTGTTAGTATATATATATTTATATTAATATAAAATAAAAACTAATATTATTATATATATATTAGATACATTGTATTTTTATAAAAAATGATTTTAATAAGTTAAAAAATATGAATTTAAATATTTATACAAAAAATAATTATATAAAACGTTTTTCCTTAAAAACGGTAAAGAAAATATTAAAAAAATGAAAAGATCAAACATGGAAAATTTATTTGATAATATCTAATCATGACTTCCCAGGAGAGAGAGAATCTTGAGATGAAATAAAAAAATGAAAGTGTGATGAACAAAGATGCTAATATAGTGATAAGAAAATAAATAAAAATATAAAAAAACAATCAATGTAAAACAAAGAGATATAAGAAAATATATTATAATGAATGGTGGCGTGTTAAAAAAATGGAGGGGTAATAAAATAAGGTGACTTGATAAAATAATATATAAAGATAACGTCATAATATAAAATAATAACAAAGGTAATATAATTAATGGGAAAATGAGTCATGTTTTTTCTCTTTTGAAACAATAATGCTTATGAACAAAACCAAATATTTCCAATTTTAGATTGCTCAGAAAGCCTCTAATTAATATATTTGTAAAACTCAGTATACATACCATGTGTAACCTATTTTGGCATCTTCACCTTTCCTACTTTGCTCCTGATATGTCCGAGCATTGTTAGTGGATCTGCATTTAAGGTAAGGGAATTTTGTGATTTTCGTTTGATATTGTAATGATATATATAAATATTGATATACATATATATACTCACGAAAAACCATATTTTCTTAACCTAAATTTCATTTTATGTCTACGTCTTCTTGTATTTAATGTTTCTCCATAAAATTTAATAATTTCAGGGGTATGATTTTGATTATCAAGAATGGATGTTTTTTTGTTAACAAAGAATTACATGTGTGTATACACATACATGTACACACACATATATAACTCAATATTTTCAGTGTTTTTATCCATCATCTTCATGAGGGTTCTTTTTTATTGAACGATATTTCAAAATACCTATGTTTATTTTAGTGTTATCCTGGTTGATATATATATATGTGTATGTACATGCGAAAATACACATTTATATATATCAACCCATTTCAATTTAAGAGGGTTTTTTTAAGTTTAGTCCCAAAAAAATACAATTGATTGAGTTTTATGATATCAATTCTCATATGAATAAACATATATATGTATATATATACATATATATACATGTAAATATAAACATGTTAAGTTCCATATTATTTCTCATTTATTTGGAAACTATTAATGGTGTTTATCAACTGCCAAACTAAAGTGTAATGATTTATGTATGATTAGTTTCCTGTAACAAACTTTTTGAATAATCGCATGTGATAATTGTTATCATTTTATGTATAATTATGGGTCATGTTATTATTTCATGTCTGAACTCGCATCTTCATATCCTTGCTTGTCATGCATGAATAGGTGTGGCCATCATCTAGCTCATGTGAGCCATTCCAAAAATTATGTGTTCTTGCAGGCACTTAAAATACATGTTTCATGTAATTATGGGCTTTAAATAGAAGCATTTTTTAGCATGGGATTCTTTTTAATCTATTTTATAAACTTTTGTGAAAATTTTAGTGACACTCATTTTAGTGAATTAATACTATGTGGCTATTTCAAAAATATTTTGGGACTGAGACTATAACTATAGTTCTATGAGAAATTTTTTTCAACAATCAGGCATTGGTAAATTAAAAGACATTATGGGGCGTGAACCCATAAGTCTAAGAGAAGACTTGTGGCCTTATATTATGGATTTTAGCAATGGAATGAAAAATATTGTTAATGTCCCACAAAAAATTAATATTTTTAATGGATAATCCACAATGGATTTTCAAGTATAATTATTTTGTGAAACACTGTTTATATATATATATATTCAAGCGTTTGTGAAAGTATTTTTCTTTTATATGATTATAAAATTTTCAAGAGTTACTAAAAGGGTTTTTAACAGTGTTTTATTTTAAAACCCCTTACTGGGAATTTTATTCTCATCCTACGTTTTATAAACACTTTTACAGGTTTGACGTACTTGAAACGTTGAAACTCTATTGTGGAAGAAACACACTGAAGAATCATTGTTTTTTATTTGTATATTTTTATTGAAATTTATGTTATGTATCTAATTTTCCAAAACCTAGACTGGTAAAAGGTCCTCTACTATATTTAATGCTGTGTATTTATTCATGTTTTTTTAATAATTTATTTTTACACAACATTTTTAAATAGAGGAACCTGAGTTTCGGGTTCGGGTCGTTATACCATTGGTAGGTGAAAAATCTCAGTCACACTTTATTTGTGGGTTCTATTCCCACAGCTTTTTCTGATGTGACGAGTTGTCAAATGGCCTTCATGTTTTCCTTTTTCAAAAATAATATTTTATAACACTCCCAAAATGAGATAAATTCCTTAAAATTAACATAACATAATTTAAAAACAAATGTTATCTAATATCTCCCATTTTCATCAAAAAATAAATAAATAACCTCCAATTGCCTCAAATTCAAGGATCATATAAACCCAAATGGTTATTTATAACTATATCCAAAAAAGAAATAATAGTTCTTCCTCGAATAGAATTTTCACAAAACAAATTGCAGGGTTACACATACAAGAGAAAAGTATTCAAAATTAATCCCATAAACAAAGAGAACTAATTCTTTTAAACGTTTTACCATCCATTTGTTTTCACATATGTTTTTCCTTGAATAAGAGGTTATCCTATAGAATAGTTAATTGACTTGAGTAATGCCCAGGTCCCCTAAATTTATAGCAAATGATTGTAAATGGATTCTTGGGATGTTTTTTATTTTTTTTCAATAGTACTCTTCATTTTTCCTCATAAATTCTTTAATTTATGTCCTTATTTCCCACACAAAAAGCATTTCTTAGTTCTAATGAGTCACTTTCTTGGGTGTCTACTTCCATATTTCCTACATGATGGAACTCGATCTTTCATTTATTCATGGTCTACACTTTTGGATCTATTATCATTCACCACCTTTCTCTTATTCGTTGAGTCTGGGAGTTGGTTAACATATATGTTTTTTATCATATTTTTGGGAAACTGATTCGTCATGAAGATGATATCTTTTACCCCTATCAACATTCCAATTCTTTGCTCATTTCCACCACTATTCCCACCCTGTACATAATGTTATTTGTTACTATGAATTCCTTGGAGTCCAACCAGCGACTAAAATCCTAAAGCATTGTGTGTGTTATAATAGTAATAAAATAATTTAGAGAATATAATGACACCTTATTTTCAATCAAAAACACATTAGGATTAACTAAGGTTTTTTATTATCATCTTATATTAAAATCCTTCAAATCATTTTGTAAAAAAAATGTTGATTATCCTAAGAATATCCCTCACGAGGGTCATAACCAAGAGTGCAGCACGTCCCATTGTTGTGCACCAGTTCCGGTTTGAGTCTAGCTCAAAGCAGTGTTTTCAGGTTTTACCCCTAGGTACATATATTCTAGAGTCACCTATACCTTCTCGTATCTAGACTAGGATTTATTGTTTTGAAACCCCAGAAAATATTTAAATTACCAATTTTTTTGGATGTCCTTCTATACTAATCCCCAAAGTCTATCTTAGGGTAATGTTTTCTAATCAGAGTTTTTATAAATCTGGTTTCAAGGTCTGTACCAAACTTCCTCTGATACCAACTGTAACGCCCCAACCCTAGATACCCTGATTTTATGCATTATTACCTATCATTGGCTTGATCATAAGAGATAATGTCCCAAAATACCGATTGGTTTAGTTTCCTTAGAAGTACTAGATATATAGATAAGTTTTACATTACATCTTGAAATAAAGAAAAACAACATTATGTCCCCTTTAAAATCACTCATATCCCTTAGCCTATTCCTGGAGGTTAATCAAGATATACTTCTTCACATCCTAGGTAGAATAAAATTTAGAAATGGGTGATCTCAAATGCTCAGTATATATTACAATATAATAGAAACATTCATAAACAAACATAGACATTTAATGCAATTAATAAGACTAAAACACATGCCTTTGAAAAGTAAATTTCATCATAATATAGAAAATATAAATCAAATAATTCCATTTACTTATTCACATGGATATTCTACTAGTCAAATAATCGCATTTAATATCAATATCTAATTTCATAATGAAGGAATGCATAATGCCGGACATCATAACCACATAGTCAAGGCCTCATGTCAAGACTAAAAATAAGAATTTTCCAAGGCCTTGTACCAACACACTAGTTTGTCTCATGAGACATACTGATGCATCAAGGAGCTATAGTGGGATCCACCTGTTACATACAAAGTCCAATGCATTTATCACATTAAAAGGTTGAAATATAATATAAAAAATCATATTAAAACTAGAATATGAAATGTCAATATTTTAACCACAAACTCGGAATAACCCATCCACAGTCAAACATAACTCATTCAATACATTGTGGAAGATTTTATTGTAATAAATTAACCTCAATAAAAAATAATGAAGAATATTGACATAGATTAAAATAATCATTTAAACTATTTGAAAGATATAACCCTCTTCTCTTGAAAACAGATAAAAGTCTCATTATTTAAAAAGAATATGTTAAAAATATATTTTTGAATCAAAATGTCCCATACCACTTTGAAACTTTTAAAAGGAGTTTTAATTTTAAAACATTCATGTCTATATAAATAAATCCTTAGAAACCATTTTGAAAAAATGGACATTAATGAGAAAGATTTGGAAGAATAAATCTTTAAAACATTTAAAATGATATTTTAGTTAGAGTTACTAACAAAATGAGAGACACTTTATTGAAAGTAATTGAAGTTATAAAAATATTATAATATTATGAGACTAAAGGGATCCATGATATACTATGTTAAAGTAAAATATATTCACCATATAAACGCAAATTGGCGCATAACAACAAAAAAGTCTTAATGGAATATAAATTGATATGAAATACCTTATAAATATTGTATCCTTAGGTTAAGGATAAAGCAATGACATAATTATATGTGATAAATATAAATACACTCAATACTATTGGATTTTCAGTTTAAACAAATCAGAGGACATTCCAACATATTCTTGTAAAAACAACACCAATGACTTGGATGTTTAACTCAATGAATAGAAATTGAGTTAAGATTACTACTGTAAAATTCATATTGGTGTGTTGAGAATTTATCAATGGAGTGATTATGTGTATCAAAATTATATCCACAAAAAGGGGAGTGAAAATTACTACATAAATTATTAGTGATTCCACACATAATTTTGGATTAAAATAATCAATGAAGTATGCGTAAAACCCAATGAGAGGAAATTGAAATTAAAAATTCCCTTACCTATTTTGTAACATACAAAACATACACCCCATGAAATAAGGATCATAAAATGAAGATATAAATACCGATAAATTAAAGTACAATACACAAAGAATACAATCATTGGTATTACATACACTATACAAATGGAAATAGTGGCAATATAGCATGAATCCCACGAGAATAAAAAGTGGGATGAAAACCATTTAACTTGCACTTTTCCTTATTTGAGGGTATGTTAAAATATTGTATAATGGTGAATTAATTGTAGATAAATTTTACAATATCCATATACATAAATATGAAATCATATATGAACTTTTAATATTTCTTTATTAATAATATTTCAGTAGTATCATTGTTTCGGGTGTTAACTGATTTGTTTTTCTTAATATGTTTTATTACGTAAGTCATGTTTTTAATGGATATGATATTTATTATTTGTATCCAGAATGTTATTATATTATTAAACATTATTTTCTAATCAAAACATTCTATTTATTCTAGAATGGTTACGATGTGGAATGAATCTCATCGTGTTCGTGGAGACGGTAATCCGTACATATGCATTAGCGACAATACCATTCAATTGATTGTGAAATCATATGTAATTGAATGGTATATTGTTTATATAGAATCATTAACATGTTATATTTATAATCAACATCAATTATACTCATTATTATACCCATAAAAATAATTACGTGTTGAATAACAAACTACACAGTGTTGTGGAGAGGGTAAGCGGTACGTACGCACATATGGTGGCTTAATCATTCATAGGATGGATAGAATAATGAATATTTTCATACCATAATTATAATAACATCACAGTATTTAAAATTTACTAGTGTTATTATTTTGGTATGGAAACAAAAAATAAAGAGGAAGGGGAAGAAGAAAATAACATTGAAAGAGGTGATTAAATAATTACCTCTTCTTCGGGTTCTTACTTTTGATTTGATCAAAATGGCTCTTTAGGTTGGCTTTCTAATCAAATTAAGGACTCTAGGTTGAAGTGAGGGTAGTTGGGAGGATATTTGAGTAAAGGATGGCCGATCCAAATGGATTTGGATGTGTGATTTTTAGATAAGGGAAAGTACCCTTTTATATGAAAGGTGATGGTCACTTTAGGAAAACCATGAAATATTATTTTATTATACAATAATATTCGGTTTATAATGGCTCCAAAATGATTTTTTTGAGGGTGAAGTGGGGAAGGGTTGAAAAACTCTCAACCAATAGGTTTTAGATAGGTTTAGGACACCATATTAGCCTTATATTTTAGATTAAACTCTTGGTTAAATAGTTTAACATTTTCCATGTGTCCTTGTATTTTTATATTATATAGTTAATAAACTTACTATAAAATTCCAAGAGAAACCCAAGTGGTTAATTTATTACATATCTATTGTTATATAAGTCCTTTGTGGAACCATAGATTTATAGGACTATTATATCATTAAATAATATACTATTTGTTTTAAAAACTCATTTATGTCAATTTGGACATTATTTAGTATTTGGTTTTTGTAAAAGTCATAAAAATCTGGTTTCTTAAAAAAAACAAACAGAATCAACCCTAACATGTAATATTAACCTATAATATTTTTAATGCATCAAAATTCTTAATTTACATTTATTTTAATATTTATAATATCAATTATTTTAATCTTTCATTAATAAGGTAATTACTACATCATCATTGTCTCATAAATAAAATTTATTATTTAATGTCTAAAATTTTTAAATAAAATACCACGATGTAGGAAATATTTTTATATTTATAATTAATATTTATAGTCTAACTTATCTTATGTAAAACACTATATAAATAATGTTTTAGTTTTTAAAATTTGAATTTATCACTTTTAACTCTTCTTAAAATAAAATAACAATAAATGTACTAATCTAAACCAATAGAGACAAAAGGATAATATTTTATTAGTAAGGCTGATTTATCTAGAAATAATCTTATTTAATATAATTATGTTATGTGTTAGGTTAATTATAATATCATTTTTACCTTTAATTACACTATTTACTTTAAACCGTGGTAAATAAAATTCAAAACTTACTATTCACCATAAAATTATTTTCATCTTAATGAAAACAATTTTACTTACTTGTGTCAACTATCTCTCTCATATTTTTTAAATTCAATTTACAGAAGTTGTAAAATATTGTTTTATGCAAATTTGTAAACGTACCTAGAAGGTGGTTAAAAGACATTAAAAAATTCAATAAAATCTAATGCATCTGATTTTATTATAAAATGACCCCAATGAATTAAATTGAAAAAAATATAGGTATTAAGTATCTATTTTTACTTAAAATAAATTTAATTAATATAAATAATTATTTAAATAAAAATTCGGTTTTAAACAATAACGTAGTGTTTTTCACTATTCATCAAAAATTGAATATTTTCCGAAAAATACCAAAAAATCACCCTAAGATAATTTTGATATTAGAAATACAAAAATGATGCTTATTTTTCAAAATTCAAAAAATATAAGTTGAATTAATTAATTTAAAATTAATTCTTGTTGTCGAAACCAAAATGCGGGTTTTTGAGAGATAAAAACTATCAAAAGATTGAAATGTGTTTATGTCCGGTTTAAAACTGAAATTACTTCCAATGACCAAAATTGAATTAAATAATAAAAATATAATATAATTATACTTAAAAACAATTCAAATGTATAATTTAACACTATAAATTGTTTTGATTAAAAAAGATGCTTTCAAATAAAATTTAGTATCTTTCACAATTTATCAAAATATGAAAGTTATCAGAAAAACACAAAAAAATTATCCAAAATAAATTTTTATGTCCCACATCTAAAGAAAAATTTAATTTCATAAAATTTAATATATAAAAGTTTCAAATATGGTATTTAGAAAATTTTCTCCATTAAAAGAAGGAAAACTGCATTTTTTTAAAAATACATCTTTTATCTAAAAAATTGAATTTGTCCGTATATAATGTAAAAGATACAAAAAGATGAATGTTAAAATTATATGGGATATATATATTATTCAAAATATTTTTATTACTATTGATAACTTCTTTCTAAACATCTAGTTTTATAGGTTGTGGTGTGAATGAACTTGGTGTTACGTACATCACACACTATTGTATTATTCAAAGAGAAAGTACCGTGGAATATGGGGGTGATACAAGTTATATTTTTCAAAGATATTATGATATATTCTATAATTTATAACCAGTGGGTTAAAAAAATATGGGGTTTTCATGATTATTTTTTATTCAATGGATTTGAAATGTATATTAAATTATATAAATAACCTTTAAAAGTGATTTTATGGAAATGTTTTATTTTTTAAGATAGTGATTGAAGAACATATTACCGAGGGATGGAAAACACACATGTCTGAAATGATTATTAATTTAGATAAAGGTGAGTTAGATAGTATTAATAACCATGTAATAGATAGTTTATTTTAAAAAAATATTATTCATGATATTTTGGTGAAGTTTATCCCATTTTTTTGATTACTGGCTTCTGTTTTGTCTTATGAATTAGTGGTTAATACCATATAATTGTTTATGATACAGTTATTTTTGAATGAATATATGTTTTCAATGTTTTCTAATTTCTTGAAAATTTATATGGTTTTAGGTATGGTATATTTTGAAGAATGATTGATAAGAGTATATATAAACATCAGTAAGTTATTGTATGAAATATTAATGTTGTTTGAGGAAAGAAATGTATTGTGATATAACATAGGATAGTATGGTAGGTCTAATATTTCTAGTTATATACAAAATGATAAATATATTAAGAATAACCTCATCTAATTTTATCAATGTGTAATCAATAAAATTGTGATGAAGTAATTTATATAATGGGGTATAATATAATGACATTATATTTCACTATATAGTATCCTTAAATAAATATTTTTTCAAAGCATTCATCAGACACAACACCAAATAAAAACATATTGAATAATGTTATGTAATAATTAAAATGTAGTCTTTGAATTGGTGGGTAAATATAGGGTAAAAACTATTTTTAAATATATTTAAATTAATATAAATTCCCTTTTAATTCTTATGCATTTTCAAAATTGAATATGTAAATGTAAATAACAAATAAAATCAATATATGTGTAAATTAATATTTTTTTAAATTTTTTTTTCATGAACTATTAATTATATTATATTATTGTCATATAATTATTTATAATGAAATTATAGATAATATATAATATAAAGTAAGTTAACATTCATCAAATAGTTATTAGATTGAAAGTAATAAATTTTATATTATACAAACAAGATTCACATTTCATATAATTATTTATTTGTATAAAGTGCACTTATATTAAAATTAATGTTTTGAAATTAAATCATATAAAAAAAATTGAAAAGTTTTTATCTTTATTTTTTTATTTTTAAAGGGGTTCTACTGCATTTTGAGTCATAAAATATACTTACCTATACAAATATTAGTTACCATGGTTAAATCATAATTTTTCCAAGAATGATACTTTTCTAAATATTAGGATTTTAAATGACACAAATATGTTTAAAAAAATATTACAATGGGGTTTCTAAAAATATGTTGGAATAAATTAAAACTAATTTAATTGGTATTCAATGATATATAATACTATGAAAATGTGATGGTTAAAATGTATTTTTCTACAAAAATCTTTTTTCAAAACATTACATGTTTTCATTTAAATGATAAATTAAAAATTATTTAAAAACTGAATTATATTAATTGGATTATAATTTTGTATTTATCACATTATATTGTTTTCAAGGGTCGTATTATATTTTTAGTGCTAATATAATTACCATTACTAAATTTTAATCATCATTAAATATTGTTAAAATTAGTAATTGTGTGTGGAGTGAATTTGTTTATGTAAATTTAACCGTTAGAAATTCTAAAATGATTGTTTAGGGTGTAAATTCATACATAAATGTACCCCAAACATTTCCCCACTTAAATCGCCAAAATATCTTTAAATTCTATTCTCATCCCTTACCTAACATTCATTTCAAAATATTTGTCCTTCTTTTTCACCTATTAAAGGAGATCACTTCCACCTACTTAAATTATCATATATATTTACAAATTAGAATGAATAGTTACAAAATTTAAATATTATATAAACACTATACTGATTTTGTTTCTTCTATTCTGAACAAACTATGTCATTTCATTCATTTATGATGGATATACATCATGAGAAGATCCAAATTCTCAACATAGGTTACTAACCCAATTACATGATTTATTTATCCTTCTCATTAAACCTCAAACAAACCATTAAAAATATATGAATATAATGAAATGTGTATAAATAATATAATAAAATTTATTTATATTTTTAAAAAAACCATTATCAATTCCCCTTTCATTAAGTTGAAAAAACTAATAACATTGATCATGCCTGTGTGTGGATTATCTCCTGCATAAATGAAAAGTTTCATTTCACCTCCACATCTCCCGTGTATACTTATATAAATAGATTTTGTAAATAAATTTTTTATTTATTTCATTATTTAAATTTTGGAAATATTAATTAGTCATTATTTAAATAATAATAGCAACAAGAAATCATTGTAAAATTAACTCCTTAAAATGAACATACCAAGAGGGAAATCAATTTATTTATAAGATAAATTTTTAATATATATTATTCTAATAAATAACTAAGATTATAATTAATTTCCTTAGTAACATCTAAATACTATAATTAATTTTTTATGATGATATTATAAGAACCTAACCTCTCTCATTTCCATACAAAAATAAAGATTAGAGAATGTTCCTATTGGGTCGGTTTAATCACCTACATGAACAATGATATAAATTTTTATTAATAAAAAATTATAATAATTATTGATAGATATTAGTAAATAAATAATAATTTATTTTTTATATAATTTCAATATATTAATTTAACTCGTTAATTAAGGGAACTTTATCCATTCGTTATGAATTATAGAAACAAGTTAATCAATGAATTCATCATCATGAATTATAACTAAATTATTGAAGAAATAAAATTATAATATTATATATAATTTAAAATATTAAATTATAGTACCATTTATTAAATGATAATGTGAAATATTTGGATAAAAATTAATAAAATCAAAACACCGCTAATATGAAACTAGTTCAAAACACTCATGATTATTCACACCCAATATTGAAAATAGATAAATAAAAAAAAATATAACTAAAGATAATAATAATAAATTACATTTATAAATGGATAGATTTTTGGATCATGGTTTTGGAATAGGTAATTAAGAAATTTATTTTTATTATATAGTATCTTATATTTCATTTTACTAAGATGGGAAAAAAGGAAATGATTTTTTGTCTTCTATTTTCACCTATTGAATCGTATTTCTTATTATAAAAAAAGGCTTGTTGGAAATATTGTTTCTTTTTCCACTTTAATATTTGTTATCATGACCCTATCATTATTCTTTTTATTTAATATCTCATTATAAATGATATCATTCATGCTGTATTGACTCGAATGTTTTTAAATTTGTAAGGGGTTCCTGTCTAATATTTAATTTCATGAGACATGTTCAAAATTTTGGACCATTATTTATTTTGTATAGTGTATTAAATACCATAATTCTTTCAAATATGAAATATATTTCATTTAATATGATTTTACGTTCTATTTCTTTCCCCGCTTCTGAAACTCATTTGATTTTTATGATACCCATACCATGAGGGTATTGTCACCAATCTCATTTTCTAACAGAGATTTTTTTAACGTATAATTCATCTGAGTAATTTTTATATTTTTTTAAAACCCCAAATAATTTTATTCTCCTCTGTTAATTATTGGGTTTTTACTTTCCTTCTTCATATTTAATTTTTCCTCATGGAAAATTATTCACCCATTGTAAAGAAATATACCCTAACTTTTCTTTTTGGTCAGAAACCACAAATTTTTTTGTATTCATTATATGCTTTCGAAAATTTATTTATATATTTCTTAGTTATGGATCCAGGTCATTATATTCTACATGACATTATTTTTAATGTTTTAAAGAAACTTTTAACATTTTATTATGATTCTTTTTCATCAAAATGTGAATATATTCTTTGTAACACCCGAGACTTTTATAAGAAATATTTTCTTTTTATTTTTTTATAAATCATCAAATGAATATTTCACTACACAAAACACTATCTTGAATTTATTTACATGCAATTGCGACCTTTCTTGATAGCTTGCGTCGTACACAATACCGAGTTTCACTAAACAACGATATGCTATTAAAATATTATTAAAACTAGCCGTTATGAATAGTAATAACTACTTTTTGAAATTTTTAAAATTTTATTTTTCAAAATGAACTTAATTTTTGGATTCGTAATATCGAAATTGGTCTAGGGTGAAATTTTGTTATTTTTCTGAAAACTTTCAATATTTGATGAATAGTGAAAACACTGGGTTACTATTTAAAAACTGACTTTTTATTTAAATAATTATTTATTTTATTTAAATTTATTTTATGTAAAAATTGATACATAATACATATATAAGTTCAATTTAATTCATTGGAGTAATTTTATAATAATATAAAAATTTTATTGAACTTTTCACCGTCTTTTACCCACCTCCTAGGAGAATTTGCAAATTTACATAAAACATAATTTTACCGCTTCTGTGAGTGGAATTTCAAAAATCCAAGAGACACGGTTGATGTCAATAAGTAAAATGTTGTTTAATGAGATGAAAATAATTTTTGGTGAATAGTAACTTTTTACTTTGTTTTACCACGGTTAAAAGTAAATAGGGTAATTAAGGGTAAAAATGATATTATTATCCTAACACATGTCCTAATTCTATTGGATAAGTGTAATTGGACCAAAAACAACCTTAGGAATAAAAGATAACCATTTAGGACCACTTGGATTAGATTCAGACATTTATTATTAATTTATTTAAAGAAGGGTTAAAATAGTTAAAATCAATATTTAATAAGTAAATAATTTTTAATATTGGTTTATACATAAGATATATTCGACTATAAATATTCATTTGAAATCTAAAACGATTTCCTACATAATGGTATTTTATTTGTAATTTTTAGACATTAAATAATTTAATTTACTTATGACACAATGATGATGCAGTAATTATCTTACAAATGAAATATTGAAATAATTGATGTTATAAATACCCAAATAAATTTAATTTGGGACTTTTTATGAATTAAACTAATTTTATAGGTTAATATGACATGTTAGTATTGATTTAATTAACTTTTTTCGAACTAATCATTCTGTTATGATTTTCACAAAAATCAATTACTAAATAGTGTCAAAATATGCATAAAATAGTTTTTAAAACAAATATTATATTATTAATTGTTATTTTATTCCTAAAAATCTAAGGTTCTTCAAAATTACTTAGATAAGTTTATATATATTAATACTAAATAACTTGGGGTTCTTTTGTCTTGTTATAGTAAGTTTATTAACCTTATAGTGTAAGAACACAAAAAGACACGGTAAAAGTAAAATTATCTAACTTAAAGTTAAATCTAAATGATAAGGTTAAAATAGTAAACTAAACTTGTAAAAATTCTATTTGATGAGAGTATTTCGACCAATCCCCACCTTAGCTTCGAAATAAATCAATTTTGAGCTATTTAAAACCGAATATGGCTTTATAATAAAATAATATTTTTAGTTTTTCCAATGGTGCCCCTCTCCTCCCTTATAAAAGGGCACCTCCTCCCTATCTTCCTCACACCACTTTGAGACTTCAGGCTCGGCCAAACCCTGCCAATTTATTCTCTCCACTTCTCTAGAAACATCCTATAGGTCCTGGTTTTCTTCAAATACCAAGTTTAGTGCCCTAAAAGGAGGTCTCAAAGAGGCGCTTCAAAGAAGAGGTAATGTCCGTTACCAATTCATTCAACTTTATTTCTTCTTCCACTTATTCTTCTTTAGTTGTTTCATAATGAATTAATAACATCAGTATCACTCATATAATGATATGTTATTATAAGTATGAAACAACCCTATTTCACCATCTATCCATCCTACGGAAAACAAAATCACCGCGCGTGCGTACGTACGGAATACCGTCTCCACGCCGTGGTGTAATCTATTTTCCACCACCACCTTACTTGGATGGGTTTAATGGTGTAAAGAATTAATATATATGATTATTGTAAATTGATATTGATTCTTAAATATTATACATACACTCCAATACAATTCCACGATCATGGGAACGATATCATCATTCGTGCGTACGTACGGAATACCGTCTCCACGATGTGATGTGACTCGTTCTACATGATTTTAATTGAATAATGATTACATAAATGAATTGAGTGAATAAATATGATATATATTAAACTAATAAAATTCTGGAAAAGTGGTATCTATAACCTAAAAAAAAGAATAATAATTTATTCAACAAAACACGCATAAGAACAAAAAGTAATAAACACCCGAATAACAAGTAGAAATGAAATATTACTAATAATAAGCTAATAATATGACCATATATGATATCATAAAAATGAGTATGATTCTAGAATAAGTCAATGACAATATTTAAATCATTATACAGGAGGTTCGGACACTTACGAAGTAAATCATACCTAAGGTAAGGGAAATTTCACAATGTCATTTTTATCCGAGATTGTTTATACTTTGGAATCTACTAGGGTGTATTTTATCATCCAAATCCATGTTTCCTCAATATGAAATATTATTTCCATCCAACTAAAATTTTTTAAATCCAATTTTACCCTTCATTGAGTTTTTAGTAAAAGATATGAAAGGAATCTTTTGTCGTTTTTTGTACGAGGTACTTTTTTACTTTTCCGACAAAAGTACTAGAAGAATGTTTTTTTTAAAATTATACGGCATGAATGGATTTTTAAAACATTATTTCCAAGAATCTTCCTTTACAAGTTTTAAAGTTTATTTTTAATCAACTTCTTTTATTTTAGAATTGTATGACATGTTAAGAAAGGAAAAATGTTTTTGAAGTAGAAAGGATATTTTCCTCGAGAATGGAGTTTAAGTGTTTTATCAAAATTATTTTCCATATAATATAATAAAGGGTTCTATTTCTATCCCTATTATTACATTGATTTGATTATGTTGTGATGGAATTATTTTTATGAATTACTTTATCCTATATGAATTGTTTTATGATGTCACGATGTTTAAGATTCCCATTTTTACTACATGGGTTATGCTATGATGTATGGTTTTTGATTTTGTGGAACACATAAGAATGGTATCATTTAGAGATGGGTGGGACCTATATCTCCCTCCAATTCATTGGGTAATGATTTTATATCTCATGAGATAGACATGGCTGGAACGGTAGGTTAAACTGGTTCAGTGAAATAGGACTGAAATGAGGAATGAACTCGGTTCAAAAATGGAATTTGTCCACTAAGATAGTCTTGGAAATGAGTCTTGACTAATAAGAAATTATTCTCTATGATTATGTTTGTATTCCACAAAGTTTCATGTTTTAAGTTATGATTATTGGGATTACATTTCACTACTATGATTTATCCCATGTTATGAAATTATGATCTCTTTTGCAGGTTAATATTTCCAAAATGTTATGTTCTTATGAATATGATGTGATTGATATTTATTTTGTTTACCCTTAATGATCATTTGAGCTCACCCTTTTGTATGTTTTCTTTCCCCAGGTCAGGAAGAAGGTTATTAAGTAATAAATTCCAAAAGGGACTATAGATATGATGAAATAAATGGGAGACAATATACATACTTTATGAACCATTTGTTTATGTTTCCTAGTTTCTAAAGACACTGTACATATACGGTCCTTTTCTGGTTTTGTTATATGTTGTAATAAGTGTGCTTCAATTTTGAAGTATTAACAATGTATGAAAAGTATGGGTTGTTCTAGTTGGTATCAGAGGAAAGGTATATTCAACCTTTGAAAACTAGGATGTGAAAGCCTTAGTAAGAATCCTAAGGATAAGTCTAATCATAGAACACAATCTTAGTGTTTTAGAAATGTCCATGAATAACCTAGGATAAGACCTTAAGTGTGAAATTTTATTCTTGATTGTGTGGTTTTCCTATTATAATTAGTGTTTCTCACAATATTCTTCTTTGTTTTAGTCAATGTCAGGAACCCGAAGGAACCGTGTTAATGCAGAATGCGACTGGCAATGCAATGATTTTCCCCCTGAGAAACCAAACGTTATGGGAGCTGGAATGAAAAATCTTGTAGCCATGCTCACACAACTTTCTCAAGCTATGAATCATTCAAGACATCCAAACGAGCAAAGGAAGGAGCAACATTCTGTTGAATCCTTCATGAGACAGCGTCCACCTTTATTCAGCGGGTCTAATGATCCATTAGTTTCTGAACAATGGATCAGTACTACTGAAAAGATATTTTCAGTTCTTCAATGTTATGAACATGATAAAGTCATCTTAGCAATGTATCGTTTGGAAGGTGATGCTGATCAATGGTGGAATCTTATTAAGAATACGAGGCAAAGGGATGAAATTGAGTGCATGGAATGGGATGAGTTCAAGAACTAATTTTTCAATAAGTACTTCTCTCGTATTCTCTGAACAAAGATAGAGGAGTTTCATGAACTAATGCAAAAGGATGAAGAATTTGTTGGTACCTATGAAGAAAATTTTACAAGACTTGCAAGGTACGCTTCTAGTATTATTATCCAACCTGAGAGTAAGATCGATCGATTCTTTAGTGGCTTAAAACCATGTCTTCGAAGGGAGTTATCCATAAGGGACTTCAATAGCTAAGAGGAAAGAGTTCTATGTGCTCTCAAAGTTGAGATGGAGATTGGAGTAACCCATCGGTCATATGGGTTTGATAAGAAGAGGAAAATGGAATTTAGAGGAAAATCTAATGAGCACACTGAAAAGAAGATGAGTTTTCCCTTATTCTCAAATTCTGGAAAGAAACTTGGAGGGAGTTGTCTTAAAGGGACAAGTAAATGTTTCAAATGTGGAACGGATGGTCATCGAGCATTTGAATTCTGCAATGACGGGAAGAATATGTCTAGTGATGCGAACAATGAAAAGGCTACACAGAATGCACCTCCTACACTTCAATGTTAGAAGTGAAAGGAAATGGGGCATTATGCCAATCAATTCCCTAATCCAAGGGTTGTTTATGATGATCGGTGTCAACAAACTCTTAAGGCTAAAGACAAAGGAAAGTCACATGCAATTTGTATCAGCGATGTGGAGTACGATAAAGAAGTGGTGAAAGGTACACATACCATCTACTCTAAAGTAGCAAATGTTTTCTTTTATTCTGGATCCACCCACTTGTTTATTTATGAAGAATTTTCTAAGGGTATCACCGTATTAACTCAACAATTAGATGTTGAGTTAGCTGTGACAACCTCTAATGGAACAACAGTCGCATCAAAAGTTTATAATTATTCTCCGATTGATGTTTGTGGGAAAGTGCTTCCTGCAAATCTTGTGATCCTCCCTATAGTGGAATTTGATGTGATTCTTGTCATGGATTGGCTTTCTTTATATGGATCTCATATCAATTTCCAAATAAGGGAAGTCACATTTCATATTCCAGATCAATCTTTGATCGTCTATCGATGCAAGGATGAACATAAACATCAAATGGGAACTTCTTCCATCTTATGGGTCTTGATTCCACTAAATGAAGGTTATTTATCTCAAATGGTGGGTGAGAAACTCATGATTAAGAATATGCCCATTTTACAGGAGTATGATGATGTCTTTCTAGAGGAATTGTTGGGTCTTCCACCAAATCGTGAAGTTGAGTTTTCAATAGAACGTGTACCGGGTGCTTTACCTATCTCAAAGACACCTTATAGAATGGACCTAATTGAGTTGCATGAATTGAAGAAGCGACACCAAGAGAATCTTGATAAGGGGTTCATACGCCCTACTGCGTCACCTTGGGGAGAACCTGTTCTGTTTGCTAAGAAGAATGATGGATCAATGAGACTCTGCATTGATTATCGAGAACTTAACAAGATCACTATCAAGAAACAATATCCTCTCCCACGCATTTATGACTTATTTGACCAACTACGTGGAGCTTAATACTTTTCCAAGATTGATCTTCATTCAGGGTATCATCAATTAAGGGTCAAAAGTGAGGATATACCAAAGAAGGCTTTCCGTACAAGGTATGGACACTATGAATTTCTAGTGATGCCATTTGGTCTTACTAATGCCCCTGATATCTTCATGGATCTGATGAATATAGTCTTTATAGACTATCTTGATCAGTTTGTGGTAGTCTTTATAGACGATATTCTTGTATATTCAAATAGCAAGGAAGAACATGAAGGCCACTTGAGAATTATATTAAAGACCCTGAGAAAGTAGAAGCTTTATTCCAAATTTACCAAGTGTGAATTTTGGCTTCAAAAAGTTTCATTTTTTGGTCAAATAATCTCAAAAGAGGGGATATCTGTGGATCCATAAAAAATATAGGTTATCGAAAGATGGTCAAGACCAACAATAGTAACTGAGATCCGAAGTTTTCTTGGTTTGGATGGATATTATTGACGTTTTGTGAAAGATTTTTCACGATTATCTAATCCACTAACCAGGTTGACTCGGAAAGGAGTTATGTTTGTTTGGACTGAGGAATGTGAATAGAATTTCAAGGAGTTGAAAAGAAGGTTATCCAGTGCACCTGTGCTCACACTACCTTGTAGTGGAGAAAGGTTTGTGATCTACAGTGATGAATCCAGGAAGGGACTGGGGTGTGTTCTTATGAAAATGATATGGTGATAGCTTATGCCTCACGACATTTGAAAATCAATGAGCAAAATTACCCAACTCGTGATTTGGAGTTAGCTACGGTAATCTTTGCATTAAAGATTTGGAGGCATTATCTTTATGGAGAAAGGTGTGACATTTATAATGATCATAAAAGTTTAAAGTATATTTTCACACAAAAGGTGTTGAATATGCGCCAAAGAAGATGGTTGGAGCTGATTAAGGATTACGACTGCTCAATTCATTACCACCCTGGGAAAGAAAACAAGGTGGCATATGCATTAAGTCGACAAGACCATGCCAGTTTATCCATGATTAGGATCACAAAAGATCCAATATTTATGGATTTACAAAGGATGGATCTTGGAATTATAATGAATGGGGAAAAATTGTATCTTTCTCAAATGAATGTTCAACCATCTTTACATGTTAAGATTAAAGAGGCACAGAAAGAAGATGTAGTGTTACAAAAGAAGGTGAGAAATGTTCTTGAATTCAACCTTGATTGTGATGGGATAATAAAGTTCAGGAATCACGTTTGTGTTCCTCCCATACCCAAATTAAAGAAGTAGCTACAGGATGTGGCTCATAGATCTTAATTCTCTATTAATCCTGGAAGCACGAAGATGTATAGGTACCTGAAAGAGTACTTCTGGTGGGATGGCATGAAATGAGATGTTGCTGAATATGTCTCTCGATGCTTGGTTTGTCAGCAAGTTAAAGGTGAGAGACAGAAGTCTAAGGGGATGTTCCAACCATTACCCATACCCGATTGGAAATGGGAAAACATCACTATGGACTTTGTCACAGGACTTCCTAAAACATCCAAAGGCAATAATGCTATCTGGGTCATAGTTGATCGTCTTACAAAGTCTGCACACTTCATTGCTATTAGAGAGGATTTCTCTCTGGATCAGCTTTCCAGGATATATGTAAAGGAAGTGGTAAGATTGCATGGAGTACCACTTTCTATTATATCTGATCGGGATCCAAGGTTTGCCTTAGAGTTCTGGAGAAGTCTTCAGCATACTCAGGATTCAGAGTTGAGTTTCATCACTTCTTATCATCCTCAGACAGACGGTCAGTCTGAGAGGACAATTCAAACTCTAGAAGATATGTTGAGAGCTTGCTCTATGGATTTCAAAGGTGGTTGGGATAAACATCTAACTTTGGTGGAATTTTCTTATAATAATAGCTTTCACTCCAGTATTCAGATGGCTCCTTATGAAGCTCTCTATGGAAAGAAATGCAGGACTCCAACTTGCTGGGATGAAATTGGGGAAAGAAAGCTATTAGGACCTGATCTTGTTGATGAGATGGCAGAAAAGGTCCAATCAATTCAACAACACATAAGAGCAGCTCAGAGTCGACAAAAAACTTATGCCGACAACCGAAGAAATGACTTAGAGTTTGAAGTGGGTGATAAAGTGTTCTTACGAATATCTCCTTGGAAGAGAGTAATGAGATTTGGAATGAAGGGAAAGCTGGGCCCTGGGTATATTGGTCCTTTCGAAATACTGGATCATGTTGGGAAGGTAGCCTACTGATTGGCTCTTCCACTGAATCTATCTCAAGTTCACGATGTGTTCCATGTATCTCTCCTGAGAAAGTACATACCTGATCCCTCACATTTACTCAACTCCGAAGTTGTACCGCTGGAACAAGATCTTTCTTATGAAGAACAGCTAATAGAGATTCTCGATCGTAGAGAAAAATTCCTACAGAACAAGACCACACGCTTGGTGAAAATTTTATGGAGTAACCACCAATTACAAGAAGCTACATGGGAGCTTGAGGATATGATGAGGGAGAGGTATCCTCATCTACTTGCTACAAGTGACAAATTTCGAGGGTGAAATTCATTTTAAGGGGGGTAGGATGTAACACCCGAGACTTTTATTAGAAATATTTTGTTTTTATTTTTTTATAAATCATCAAATGAATCTTTCACTACACACAGCACTAGATTTCCTTGATTTACACGCAATCACGACCTTCCTTGATAGCATGCGTCGTACACAATACCGAGTTTCACTAAACAACGATATGCTATTAAAATATTATTAAAACTAGCCATTATGAATAGTAATAACCACTTTTTGAAATTTTTTAAATTTTATTTTTCAAAATGGACTTCGTTTTTGGATTCAGAATATCCAAATTATCCTAGGGTGAAATTTTGGTATTTTTCTGAAAACATTCAATTTTTTATGAATAGTGAAAACACTGGGTTACTATTTTAAAACCGAATTTTTATTTAAATAATTATTTATTTTATTTAAATTTATTTTAGGTCAAAATTGATACATAATACCTATATAAGTACAATTTAATTCATTGGAGTAATTTTATAATAATATAAAATTTTTATTGAACTTTTCACCATCTTTTACGCACCTCCTAGGAGAATTTGCATATTTACATAAAACTTAATTTTACGGCTTCTGTGAGTGGAATTTCAAAAATCCGAGAGACACGGTTGATGTCAGTATGTAAAATGTGGTTCAATGATATGAAAATATATTTTTTTGAATAACAACTTTTAATTTTTTTTACCACGGTTAAAAGTAAATTGGGTAATTAAGGGTAAAAATGATATTATTATCCTAACACATGTCCTAATTCTGTTGGATAAGTGTAATTCGACCAAAAAAACCTTAGGAATAAAAGATGACCATTTAGGCCCACTTAGATTAGATTGGACATTTATTATTAATTTATTTAAAGAAGGGTTAAAATAGTAAAAACCAATGTTTCATAAGTAAATAATTTTTAATATAGGGATATACATAATATATATTCGACTATAAATATTAATTAAAAATATAAAAATATTTCCAACATAATGTATTTTATTTTTAATTTTTAGACATTAAATAATTTAATTTATTTATGACACAATGATGACGCGGTAATTATCTTATTAATGAAATATTGACATAATTGATGTTATAAATACCCAAATAAATGTAATTTGAGACTTTTTATGAATTACACTAATTTTCAAGGTTACGATGACATGTTAGTATGGATTTAATTAACTTTTTTAGAACTAATCATTCTGTTATGATTTTCACAATAATCAATTACTAAATAGTGTCAAAATTGACATAAAATAGTTTTTAAAACAAATTTTATATTATTAATTGTTATATTATTCCTAAAAATCTATGGTTCGGAAAAATGAATTAGATAATGATATATATATTAATAATAGACAATGTGGGGTTTGTTTGGATTTGTATAGTTTGTTTATTAACCTTATAGTGTAAGAACACAAAAAGACATGGTAAAAGTAAAATTATCTAACTTAAAGTTAAATCTAAATGATAAGGTTAAAATAGTAAACTAAACTTTTCCAAATTCAATTGGATGAGAGGATTTAGACCCATCCCCACCTTATCCTAAAAATAAATCAATTTAGAGCTATTTAAAACCGAATATGGCTTTATAATAAAATAATATTTTTAGTTTTTCCAAAGGTGCCCCTCTCCTCCCATATAAAAGGGAACCTCCTCCCTCTCTTCCTCACACCACTTTGAGCCTTCAAGCTCGTCCAAACCATGCCAATGTATCCTCAAAACTTTTCTAGAAACATCCTAGAGGTCCTGGACTTCTTCAAAGACCAATTTTAGTGCAATAAAAGGAGGTCTCAAAGAGGCGCTTCAAAGAAGAGGTAATGTCTGTTACCGATTCTTTCAAATTTATTTATTCTTACACTTCTTCTTATTTTGTTGTTTCACTATGAATTAATAACATCAGTATCACTCATATACTTATATTTTACTATAAGTACGAAAAACCCCTATTTCACCATCTATCCATCCTATGAAGAACGAAATCACCGCGCGTGCGTACGTACGGAATACCGTCTCCACGCCGTGGTGTAATCTATTTTCCACCACCACCTTACTTGGATGGGTATAATGGTGTAAAGAATAAATATATATGATTATTTTAAAGTTATATTGATTCTGAAGTAGTATACATACACTCCAATACAATTCCACGATCATGGGAACGATATCATCGCTCGTGCATACGTACGGAATACCGTCTCCACGATGTGATGCGACTCGTTCTACATTATTTTCATTGAATAATGATTAAATAAATGAATTGAGTGAATAAATATGATATATATTAAACTAATACCATTCTGTAAATTAGGTATCTATAACCTAAAAATAAGAATAAGAATTTATTCGACAAAACACGCATCAGAACAAAAAGTAATAAACACCCGAATAACAAGTAGCAATGAAATATTACTAATAATAAGCTAAGAATATGACCATATATGATATCATAACAATGAGTATGATTCTTTAATAAGTCAATGACATTATTTAAATCATTATACAGGAGGTTTGGACACTTACAAAGCAAATCGGACCTAAGGTAAGAGAAATATCACAATCTCATTTTTATCTGAGATTGATTGAACTTTGGAATTTACTAGGGTGTATTTTATCATCCACATCCATGTTTCCAAAATATGCAATATTATTTCCATCCACCTACAATTGTTTAAATACAATTTTACCATTCGGTGAGTTTTTAGTAAAATATATGAAAGGAATCTTTTGTTGTTTTTCATACGAGGTACTTTTTTACTTTTCCGAAAAAAGTACGAGAATAATGTTTTTTTACTTTATACGACATGAATGGATTTTTAAAACATTATTTCCAAGAAGCTTCCTTTACAAGTTTTCATGTTTATTTTTAATCAAATTCTTTTAGTTTAGTATTCTATGACATGTTATGAAAGGAAAAGTGTTTTTGAAGTAGAAAGGATATTTTCCTCAAGAATGGAGTTCAAGTGTTTTATCAAAATTATTTTCCATCTAAGATAATAAAGGTTTATGTTTCGATCCCTATTATTACATTGATTTGATTATGTTGTGATGGAATTATTTTTATGAATTCTGTTATATTATATGAATTGTATTATGACGTCACGATGTTTATGAATCCCATTTTTATTACATGGGTTATGCAATGATGTATGATTTTTGATTTTGTGGCACAGATAAGAATGGTATAATTATGAGATGGGTGGGACCTATATCTCCCTCAAATGCATTGGGTAAAGATTTTATATCTCATGAGATAGACATGGTTGGAACGGCAGGTTAAACAGGTTCAGTGAAACAGGACTGAAATGAGGAATGAACTCGATTCCGAAATGGACTTTGTCCACTAAGATAGTCTTGAAAATGAGTCTTGACTAATAAGAAATTATTCTCTATGATTATGTGTGTATACCAAAAAGTATCATGTTTTCAGTTATGATTATTGGGATTACATTTCACTAATATGATTTATCCCATGTTATGAAATTATGATCTCTGTTTCATGTTAAGATTTCCAAAATGTTATGTACTTATGAATATGATGTGATTGATATTTCTTTTGTTTACCCTTACAGATCATTTGAGCTCACCATTTTGTATGTTTTATTTCCCCATGTCAGAAAGAAGGTTACTAAGTAAGATATACCAAAAGGGACTATAGATATGATGAAATAAATGAGAGACAATGTAGTTGCTTTATGAACCAGTTGATTATGTTTCCCAGTTTCAAAAGACACTATACCTATACGGTCCTTTCTTGGTATTGTTATATGTTGTAATAAGTGTGCTTCAATTTTGAAGTATTAACAATGTATGTAAATTATGGGTCGTTATATTCTTTTTTAATATTTATGTGTGAATATATATTTCCACTACTATTTTAATTTTACATTATGCATTCCATATACATTTTCATGGTTTCTAAATGAAATTATTTTTCACCAAAATTTATATAATATTTACTTTAAAATTATTTCAAAATATCAAGTAAATTCCATATTTTCAAAGTGATGTTTTTAAAACCCCCAAAAAATATATTTTATATTTTTCATTGTACTTTTACATGTATCATGAATGATCAAGGATTTTATTAACATTTAACAATTGAGATTATTTATATATATGTCTTATGTAATTTCATTCTCTTTTGGATAAATAAACCATCACATCCTTTTCCTTCCTAACCGTTTTTGGTGCATAACCATAAGTTTTCATGCAAGTCATTTCCATTTTGAATACCCTATTTTTTTCCTTTTCTTGAATGGTATTAACCTAGATTCTATAAGTTGATTGATAGGGGATATTATTATTTTAATCATATAACCTTAATCTCTATTTTTTAAATACAGTATGATTTATTATATTCCTTGAATGGTATTTTCCATGAATGTAACTAAATATCATTGTATCAGATTTTTCATGACTTTATCATGTTATGAAAATTTATGGAAATATGAATAACTTCTTTATGGGAATCCATATGAAGTAGATTTGAAACCCATTTTATTTCTATGGATACTTTATTCTATAAAAAGTAAAATTTAATCATTTGATTGTTTTAAGACACCATTTTATTTCCTTATTTTATTTATAATGTGAATAGTGAGTAATTATTTATCTAGCACATATAAGTATTAATGAATAAAGGGTGGGGTCATTTATCTTCATCTAATGCATTGGTTAAGGATCTATATCTCAATAGATATGTATTGAAAATTAAATATTATTTTCTCATGAGGATAGACAATAATGATGTGTCCTCTGAATATATGTTTTCCCTATATTAATATTTTTACATAATTAAATGATATCGCAGTTTTATACATATTATCCTCACTATGTTATTCGATAATAGATCATGTTTATTTACTCACTATAATTTAGGTCTGATTTTATTCAATGATTTTTTCCCTCATTTATGATAGATTCATTTTTTTGTATGAATTTTCTTATATATCTTCATTATACCCATATTGTCATATTATGTTAATTTATGATATTTGATTGTTATCAAATATCTTTACCCTTAAATAGAATATGATATTACACCTTTCTAATGATTCCATTTCCATAGGTTATAAATAAAATTAATATCTAAGAAGTGTCTGGAATTCTATCTTCGGGGGAATATTTTTTGTAGATGTTAAAGAATTATTATGGATTAAGTTGTCACTTATTTTGTAGGGAAATTTCCATTTAATACAAATAACATGGGTTCTTATTTTTAAGTTGTTTTCATAATACTATAGAACTGTATGCCTAAAAAGTTCCTCAGAATATAAATGGTACATTATGTGTTAATGATATTGTTCTTAAAGATGAATTTCAAAGACAATATGAAAATTTTGTTATATTTACCACTAGATCTAGTTTTCTGGTTATGATGTTCCTAAAAGATATTGGAGGATGGGGTGATACAACCATATAAGATCCGTGGGAGCTTAAATATGACGGAAATTATCACCTAGGTTTTTGTAACGTCTCGGTTCCTAGTGCCCCTAAATGGGTGCCCTGAACCCAGTTCACCATGTGACCTCAAGAGCATTTCCCCAATCGCCAGATCTTGCCGACTAGCAGCGAGGGCCCAGGTCTGATAGTGGTGAAACTATGCCCTCATTTTTCAAAGTGTAGTGCTGCGGAATATAAAACAAACATACAATAACTGCGGAAGCAGCAAACCATACACAACTGGAATGAACAACTGATGAAAAAAGGGAAACTAACAGTCATATATATATATATATGAAGATGCAGTATGTAACTATTCTATAAAATAGCCAGAACGTGTTACACTACAATACAATAAATTACAACTGAAATACAAGTACAGAAAGCAGAACAGAACAGCCTGCATCATCACGAGCCAATACTCGGTCCCATGCTCTCCTACGTCCCAGCAGTAATAAAGTACCTGTATAAGGGCCCTTGCCCTTATCTACACCTACAGAAACGTAATTTGTTTGGCCCTAAATGCTTGACCCAAACAGGGTGTGAGAAATGAATCTCAATAGGCACCCACCAAAGGCCCATGCACAACTGTGTGAAATCACGCAACAATAGTGTGCAGTTGTAAAATGAAATAAAGTAAGCAGTATTAAAAGTAACTAACTTAACCAGTTATATTTTCATTTTAATATTCATTTAATCATTTAATTTAAAATATCACCACAATGAATATTCTAAGTAAACATCCAATTACCTCAGACACGTAAACCCTTACCCTCAGGTAAAGAGTATCCAAACACAAGAATCTTCCCACAGGCACACGAATATTGCCCACAGGCATAAGAAGTTTCGCCCACATGCATAGAATCAACTACCCACAGGCACAGAAGAAGTTTCCCATATGCTAAGTAGTACAATTCCCACAGGCTAAGTAGTACAATGCCCACAGGCTAATCACAACACTGCCCTCAGGCTAACAGGTAACTGGGTCATGCCCAACATGTAAATAAGCAGTACAAAAGGAATTCCCCCCAAGTAAATTTTACAATCATTACTTTAAAGGAATACCCTCGGGTATCCTGGTCAAATGGCTAAATAGTGGAACGCACCCCCGGGGTGGTCCTGGATCCAAGAACTGATCCCAAACAGAAATTTTACAATTGTATTTAATTACCTATAGAGTTCTAGGTAGTTAAAATATCCACGACCTCAGCCACACGACACCCCAACATGGGTTCGTGGCACTAAAATACACAAAACACACAACAGTTGGAAAAATAAACACCAAGCCACCAACCTTAAACACCAACGAACGATATACGCTAACGGAGCCTTCTGAAACATCCATGAATGTCGTACATATGAGGTAAAATAATTCTCACTTGAACGCTGATGTTATTCATTTATTAATTACATTTTACTAACTCCATTTACTGATTTTATATGAAAAGTGCATAATTTGTGTGTAATATTCATATTTTAATATTAAATATAATTTTGAGCACTATTTGAATAAATCCAGATTTGAGTCAGTTTAATGTATTTTCTATAACTATTAATATATTGATGCAACATTCATGGTTTTTTTAGGACTCCTATTTAAATTTAGAACATTTCATTAGAAGGGATCATGTGCCAATTTGGCCATTTGAAGGTTCATATGTACCACACAATAAGGCCCAATGAATCTGTGAACAAACTGGACCAGCCTTGAAGATAGATTTACCAGGATCATTCCAGAAGTCCAAAACGGTTTATTATCCACCATAATTCTGGGGACAATATGTGTCATTTTGGATAAAATGTGCAAGGCCCAAAGTCTTCAACAAGTGGCCCAAATGATTCTATGAAGTCCATCCCACCATTCTATGCGGGAATTAAAATCAGCACACATATGTGGACTTTTCTCCTTATCTAGAAATACATTTGAGGTGAGAATTTTCAATGTGAAAGAGTAGATATAGGTGGCGAACTTTGTTAAATAAACTATCCGGATTTTATGGAATATTAATATTCAAAAATCCATTCACATTTCATCCATTGAAAAGTCATGGATAGAAATGGATAGTTTAGCTTTGTTTAATGAAATAGCCATAACTTTGGCTAAAAACGTCCAATGACCGAAAGAGTTTCAGGGTCGACAGAAGACATCCATATCTACATTTATGAAGCAGACACCAGCTCGTGATTCAGCTTTCTAGATTGGTAAATATGCGGGTCAACTGGAGGGACATATTTGGAATGCAAACAGTCCACTCTTTGGGCTATAAATACATCCCTCTTCTCTCCATCCAAGAGGTTGGCACTTCAGCACTTAAGAAAGGGGGTTTGGCATTACTAGATCCTTTACAAGGTTCTGGAAGGATATGCTTTGATCTTGTTTCAACAAGAGAGACCTCTCCTCCAATTCTCTTTCATGTTTGTTTATGTTTGATTTCCATTGTAATTGTGTAACTTTGTTTTCATTTCAATCAAATTTTAGTGCTTATTTCTTCTTCAATACCTCTTATTCTTCTCCACCTTCTGTAGTATTATATTAATGGTCTTAAAATAGTTTAAATTCAGTTTATTCCCATTCCCTTCTTTTTCTTCCTCATTCAATCAAAATTCCATTTTTGATTCTCAAAATCTTTCGTGTGTGTGTTCGGCACGCTACTCTTTTCTTGTCCCTTTATTTTTCTAATCTTTTTAAATTATCACCATAAACATTAAACCTAGATTATAAACAATCCTAATGGATGAGTAAATCTCTCATTGGGGTGTGTTTTAATTTAGGTATGTTAAGCGATTGATAGCTTTCTCTCGATGAGTATTCATTGAATTAACATTGTGTATGTTGGACTTAGCATGTCATGGATTAATGACTTTTTTTGTTTAACATGTGGTTTCCATGGATTATTGGAACCATAAATACACTACCATAAACGAGATATGATCAATATTAGAACCCTAAGTTAAGTTAAGTCTTGGATTAAAGCCTTAACACTTGGGAATTCAAATCAACGTCAACTTGTGACATGGGTGTTAATTTAAATGCAATATAAAGAAAATATCAAGGAAATCACAATATTGACTAACTTAATGATAAACTCACCCCAATCATTATCAGTTTGTTAAATAAATCATAATCAATTAGTCATTTTAATTAAGATCTGCAAACAAACCCCCAATCAGAGTACAATCAGCTAAAAACAAACGACTATTTCAAAGTATCATCGCCGAGGATTCGACCCGAGTGCTGCTATAAAAATTAGCAGAGCACCAGAATCTTGACCGGTCGATAGGCGACAATCGGTCGTGTGATTCAAATGGTGTCTTTTCCATGGATGGTGCTTTAATTAGTCGGTATTTTTTCGTTTTTGTAAAAAAAACAACAAGAAAATCAAATTTTTTTAAAAAAAATCTAAAAAAAAACACTGAGAAAAAATCGCCTTCCTCATCCTTTCAAAATCTCTCTGAATGCCCTATAGCCTCCCAAAAAATCCCTCGGATTTGTTTGACCCTAAAATTGATAGAACTCGTCATCGACTTAGGAGGACCATTAAGGATAACCAAATCTCTCAAGAACCAATCATTGCCCTACCAATTGAATTCGATATGGCCAATCCTAGTGAATAAACATTGAAAGAACTTGATACCCCTGATATCAATTACCAAACCCTTGGTATTCAATATCCAAACATAGAGGCTGACTTCTAACTCAAATCGGGTTTGATTCATCTTCTACCTCATTTCCATGGGCTAGCCAGTGAGGATCCACATCTACATCTTAAAGACTTCCAGGTGGTGTGCTCTACCATGAAGCCTGAAGGGGTTTCTGAAGAACAAATCAAACTCCGAGAATTCCCTTTCTACCTAGCTGACTCTGCCATGTCATGGCTCTAATACCTCCCTTCTGGTTCCATAACTACATGGAATGACATGAAGTGTCTCTTTCTAGAAAAATTCTTTCTTGCTTCTTGCACCGCTTCCATCTGAAAGGAAATAAGTGGTATCTGTCAATTCCCAAATGAATCACTCCATGAGTACTGGGAGAGGTTCAAAAATCTTGTGGCAACCTGCCCACACCACCAAATCCCTGACCAAATCTTGATCCAATACTTCTATGAGGGGTTATTGGCTATGGAGTGAACCCTCATTGATGCCGCAAGTGGCGGTGCTCTTGTTGACAAAACTCCAGCAGCTGCAAGAGATCTCATAAGTAACATGGCTGCAAACACACAACAATTCCATACTCGGGCACATTCTCAAGTCAAACAAGCCCAAGATAATCAATCCATAGAGCCTAACAAGATGACTGAGTGGATGAGTGAACTTATATGTCTTGTGCGTCAACTAGCAATGGCTACCAAAGACCCAACCTCATCTTCTCCACATTCACTATTCCCTGGACCTATCAAGAATTGTGGAATCTGTAGCTCCCTAACTCATCCAACAGACACATGTCCACAACTTCACGAGGATCAATCCAATTCATCTGGAACAGTGGAGCTCAATGCAGTATATGCTCAGTGGAACCCCAACCCTCAAAAATCAGGTCATTTTGTTAGAAACTTCTACCAACCTCACTCTGAGACCTTCTCATCTTCCTATAACCAAGGCCTTAGGTATGGTAATCCCATTTCTCATCCCCCCCAATTCCCTCCTCAATTTCCAAACCAGTTCCAATATGGTCAAGGTGTTGGTAACTTCCAACAACCTTATCCTTTTGTCCCTCAACCTCAAAGGAACAATCCTCCTCCGAGATTCCATTATCCCAATGAGCCTTTCCAATTCCCAACCTAATACAATCGCTTTCCCAAGAACCAAAATCAAGGTAATCCCAATCCAGGACAAGCCTCTTCTTCCAAGCAACCATGGGAAAGTGAAGTTGAATATCTTGCATCCTTCACACGTTCTAGCCTTAAAAACATTGAAACTCAAATAGTTCAACTTGCATCCCACCTGAGCTAGAAACAACAATCAAATTCTTCCCAACTCCCAGCTCAACCATTACCTAACGCCAAGGATAATGTATGTGCTACTGCACTTAGATCGGGAAAGCAAATTGCTGTGCCTCAAGATAAATCCTCAAACCCTCCATTGGATGTTGACCTAGAAAATGAAAAGAAAAAGAAAATTTAAATGGAACCTGAATCCATTCCCTCACCTCCTTCCATTCCACTTTGGAATCCAATTCCTTTTCCACAAGCTATTTAGAAACCAAGGAAGTCCTTTGAACCTGATCCTGAAATGCTCGACATGTTTAGACGTGTTGAAGTCAACATTCCCCTCTCAGATTCCATAAAACAAATTCCTAAGTATTCCATGTCTCTCAAGGATTTGTGTACCCACAAGAGGCAACTTAGGACCTTTGAAAATGTTTCCACCCAGCAGTCTATTCCAATAAAGTGCAATGATCCTAGGACCTTTACGGTTCCATGCCAAATTGGAAGTTCCAACTTTGATGATGCACTCAAAGACCTAGGAGCTCCAATTAATGTCATGCCAAAATCCATATTCTCCAACCTTGGTCTAGGTCCCTTTCACCCAACGGGTGTTGTCATTCAGTTAGCCAATCGAAGAACAACCAGTCCCGAGGGAATAATTGAGGATGTCCTTGTCCGAGTCAATGAACTTATCTTCCCTGTTGATTTCTATGTCCTTGACATGGAAGGTGAGACGAACTCTTCTCGATCTCCCCTAATTCTTGGAAGACCATTCCTCATGACTGCGAGAACCAAGATTGAGGTACATTCTGGCATCTTATCCATGGAATTCAGTGAACAACTGGTCAAATTCAACATTTTCCAAGACATGCGATACCCATCTGAGGATCACTCTGCATTCTCAATCCATGCTTCTGAGGACACTTCTAAGAGACAATTGAACCCCATTACATCATGTTCATCATGTTCCAAAGAGATAGGATGTTGTGAAATCTGCACTAGGATTAACCAAGTCATAAATGGTGAAGTTGATGTGGACCTTTCATTCATAGACTCCATCAATCTAGAGGATCCTGAAAACTCTCTTGAATTCCACATCAATTCTGATCTCTACTGCTCCACCTTGGATAGTATTAAGGAAAATGAACCTGAAGAAACTGAAGTCCCTTATTCCATTCATGAGTTGTTGAGCCCAAAAGTAAAAGATGAGACTGATCTAAAACCTCTTCCTACACACCTGAAATATGCATTCCTCTTCCATGATCACTCATATCCTATCAATATCTCTGCCACACTTACTGAAACTGAGGATTCCAAACTTGTTCAGGTGTTAGAGGAAAACAAAAAGGACTTAGGGTGGACCCTAGATGACATACCAGGAATCAACCCTGCCCTTTTCATGCATCACATACATCTTGACGTATCATCCAAACCAATTAGACAACCACAAAGAAGACTCAATCTACTCATCCTTGAGGTAGTTAGGGAAGAGATCACCATGCTTCTTCATGCTGGTATTATCTACCCAATTTCTGGTAGTGAATGGGTTAGTCCAATTCAAGTTGTACCTAAGAAGGGTGGGATAACTGTTGTTACAAATGAACACGGGGAGGTAGTCACAACTCGGGTGAAGAACAAATTGCGTGTATGCATCGATTATCAAAAATTGAATGTTGAAACATGAAAATATCACTACCCTCTTCCATTCCTTGATCAAATTCTAGAAAGAATAGCCGAAAAGTCACACTATTGCTTCCTTGATGGATACACCGGCTATTTTCAAATTTCAATCTCACCTCAAGACCAAGAAAAGACTACTTTCACATGCCCCTTTGGAACATATGCATATAGAAGAATGCCTTTTGGACTTTTCAATGCTCCTGCAAGATTCCAGAGGTGTATGATGATTATCTTCTCCAAATTCATTGAACACTACATGGATGTCTTCATGGATGACTTCACCATTTATGGTGAGTCATTTGAATCTTGTTTGAATTCACTCTCTCTAGTCCTTCAAAAGTGTGTCAAGTGTAAGCTTGTGTTAAATTTTGAAAAATATCACTTCATGGTTGCAAATGGGATTGTTCTAGGGAACATAGTTTCAAAAGATGGTATTGAAGTCGATCCTGCCAAAATTGAAGTGATCCAATCACTTCCTGAACCCAACTCTGTTCGAGACATCCATTCATTTCTTGGTCATGCTGGTTTCTATCGAAGATTCGTCCATAACTTCAGTAAAATTTTCCTCCCACTCACTCATTTTCTCCAAAATGATGTCACTTTCCATTTTGATGAGGTTTGCAAGAGAGCCTTCATTGAACTCAAAACTTCTCTTACATCTGCCCCGATAATCCAACCCCCAGATTGGTCCTTACCTTTTGAATTGATGTGTGATGCTTCTGATAGAGATGTTGGGGCAGTTCTTGGTCAAAGAAGAGAAAAAATTACTCATGTCATCTATTATGCCTCAAAAAAATTGGATGAAACTCAATCTCACTACACTGTGACTGAAAAGGAACTTTCAGCTGTGGTTTATGCCTTAGATAAATTTCAGCCCTATCTCTTAGGTGCCAAAAACATCATCTTTACAGACCATTTTGTTATTAAGTTCTTACTCAAGAAAATTGATTCCAAACCAAGGATAATAAGATGGATTCTAATGCTCCAAGAGATTGACCTTGAAATCAAAGATAGACCTGGAAAAGAAAACCCTATGGCTGATCACTTGAGTAGAATTCCTAATTCTACTCATTCTGAAATCATTGATCCAGAATTTCCAGTTGAGCACCTTTCATCTCTCACTCTAAAACTACCATGGTATGCCTCAACTGTAAATTACTTGGTTTCTGGTGTTTTTCCTAATCATTTTTCAAAAGAACAAAAAATGAAGTTGAAAAGTAATTCAAAATACTATTTTTGGTAAGAAAATAAACTTTGGAAAACTGGGGCAGACATGGTAATTAGGATGTAACGCCCCGACCCCAATTACCTAGAGTCGGTGCATTATTACATAATATTGGAATGATCACAAGAAAGATCAAATCTCGAAAGACCGATTGGTTTAGTATCCTTGGAAACACTAGATATATTCATAAAGTTTTACATTACATCAAAAAGTGAAAAACTACTACAACAACATAATATCTCTATAGTCCACACTATTATCCCCTCATAAAATCCTTGCAGGTCATTCATAACTTACTTCTTCACATCCTGGGAAAAATAAAACATAGAAAAGGGGTGAGCTCAAATGCTCAGTAAGGATAACAATATAGCAGAAACATTCAAAAATAAGCATAAACATTTAAGGAAATGTATAACTAAAACAAAAGCCTTTTAAACTTGAACATAAACATAGTATGGAAAAAGTAAAATTAAATAATTCCATTTACTTATTCACAAGGATATTCTACTAATCGAATAATTACATGCAATATCAATAACCACTTTCATAATGATGGAATGCATAATGCCATACTATCATAACCACATAGCCAAGGCCTCATGCCAATAATACAAATATGATTTTTCCAAAGCCTTGTGCCAAGACACTAGTTTGTCTTATGAGACCTACCGATGCATCGAGAAGGTATAGCGGGCTCCACCCATCACATATTAAGTCCAATGCATTCCCATATGAAAAGGTTTAAGCATAACATAAAAATTCGTATTAAAACTAGCATAGGAAATGTCAATACATTAACTATAAACTATGAATGGTATAAAAATATCACATCCACAGTAAAACATATCACAAAACCTTCAGTACAATATATAAGTTTTGTATCATAATAAATCAACTTCAAATAAGTGTAAAATCCATCAAAGGATGTTGACATAGATGAAATCAAAACTCTTTTTAGAGAAATATCTATTTCTATTTTGAAATCATTTAAGAGTCATATATTTATAAAATAAAACATTTTCTTTGAAAATATTCTTATAAGCTTGTAAGGGAAGCTCTTAAGATTTTATAATGGCGAAAAATAATCACACCCTCCGTATAAGTTAAAAAAACATTCTTACCTTAATTCTGTCGAAAAGGTTAAAAAGCACCTTGTTTGGAAAATGACAGAAAGATTCCTTTATAAACCACTTATAAAATGTCAAACAAGGGTATAAATGACATTAACCCATATTCTTGTAAATAGTAAAAATGTTTTATAATACATTGTTAAGAAACATGGATGTGGATGATAAAGAGATCCCAGTAGATTATTACGTATAAACAACCTCAGATAATGAAGAGATTGTGAAATAACCCTTAACCTATACATTTCCTTGGTTGGGGTAGGTTAAACTCCTGTATAATAGTGAAATAATTGTTATTAAGTTATTCAAGAATCATATACATTCATATGATATCATATATGATCTTTTAACATTGCTTTGTTAATAATATCTTAGTATTATCGTCGTTTCGGGTGTTAACTTACTCGTTTTATTTTATATGTTTTGTTACATAAGCCATGTTTATCATGGCTAGGTTGTATATTATTCATATACAGAATGATATCAAGTCCTTAAACATTATTTTTAAATCATCAAATGATAATTATACTTGAATGGATACGATGGAGAATGAATCTCATCGTGTTCATGGAGACGGTAGTCTGTACGTACACAGGAGCGACAATATCATTATTTTGATATTAAAATAATATATAAATGGATGGTATATCATATATAAAGAATCATTAACATGTTATATTTTTTATTTACATGAGTTACAAATCATTATTATACCCATCCAAATAATAATATATTGAATAACAATTACACCACGACGTGGAGACGGTAAGCCGTACGTACGCATGTATGGTGACATGTTATTCAAACGGTGGACAGAATACTGAATATGGTTGTAACATATTTATAATAACATCACAGTATATATATGATACTGGAGTTATTATTTTATAATGGTACTAACAAAGGAAGAAGAAGTGGAAGAAGAATGGAACTTGGAAAAGGGTGGTGAAATCATTACCTCTTCTTCAGGTTCTTCCTTTAGATTTGATCAAAAGGGCTCTTAGGATGGATTTATGACTAAAGGAAGGCCTATATGATGTCGTTAGAGATGTTGGGAGAGTAATTTGGCAGAGTTTGGACAAACCAAAAGGCTTTGAAGGTGTGAAGAAAATAGAAGGAGGAGTGCCCTTTTATAAGAGGGGTGAGGGGCACCTTTGGAAAAGCTAGAAATATTAATTTATAATAAATTCATATTCGGTTTCTAATGGCTCAAAAGTTGATTATTTAAAGGTTAAGGTGTGTATGAGTAGAAAACCACTTAACCAATAGAATTTAGATAGGTTTGGGTTACTATATTAACCTTATCTTTAAGTATTAACTCTAAGTTAATTAGATTCACTTTTACAATGTCTCTTTGTATTTTTATATTATATGGTTAATAAACTTACCATATACATCCAAGAGACCCCAAAGTGGCCCATTAATGATATAAATATCATGATATAAGTCTCTTGGCTGAACCTTATATCTTTATAAATTTAATAACAATTAATAATATAATATTTGTTTTAAAAACTCTTTTATGTCAACTTTGAAACTACTCAATAGTTGATTTTTGTGAAATTCATAACAGAATTATTACTTCGTAAAAAGTCAATTAAATCAATAATAATATGTCATAGTATCCTATAAAATTAGTTTAATGCATTTAAAGTCTCAAATTATATTTATTTGGCTATTTATAATATCAATTATTTTAATTTTTCAGTATGACGGTAATTACTACATCATCATTGTGTCATAAATAAATTAAATTATTTAATCTCTAAAATTTATAAATAAAATATAATTATGTAGGAAATATTATTAGATTTCTAATTAATATTTATAGTTGAAAATCCAACATATATAACCCTATTTAAAATTGTTTTTCTAAAAGATATATGCTTGTGTCATTTTCGTATTCATTTTAACTTAATTAAAATAAAGTGTCCCTATCACCTACAAGTAGCTCCATGGGGTCCCCAAATCGACCCAAAGATGCCTATGGTCGAACATGTATCAACCAATAAGGTTAGGACACGTTTTAGGGTAATTTATTATTATTATAATATTATTTTTTAACCCTTATTTACCGGATTTACCCTTAACCATGGTAAATAAAATATTTACCGCAGTAATTATACAAAATGTCTAAAAATAAACGTTACCTATTTACAAAATTTTAACATCCTGATTCCAAATATTGAATCCATTTTTAAAAATTCAAAACACAGAAGTGTCAGAAATTAATTTAAAATTAATTCTCGTTGTTAAAACAAAAAGCGTGTTTTTAAGAGATAATAACTATCAAAAGATTGACACTTGTTTATGTCCGGTTTAATTGTAAAATTATGTCCAATGACCAACATTATATTAAATGGTAAAAAATATATTCTAAATATACTTTAAAACCACTGAAATTCATAATTTATCACTATTAATTATTTTGATTAAAAATTAGTTTTTAATTAAAATTATTAATTTTCACTATTCATCAAAATATTAAAGTTATCCGAAAAGTTCCAAAATTTCACCCTAGGATAAATTCGATATTCTGAATCCAAAAATGAAGTACATTTTGAAATATAAAATATATATAATTTCAAAAAGTAGGTATTACTATTCATAACGGCTAGTTTGATTGGTTGTGGTGTGTGTTAGAACTCGAAGTTGCGTACAACACACGCTACTATATTATTCAAAGGAAAGTGTACCGTGGAAGCTTGGGATGTTTAATTTTAAATTTTTGATGTCCCCATTTAGTCAAAAAGTTTAAAATATTGTATTTTAAAAGGGTTCACTATTAAAAGTTGATAAAAGTGCAATACTGAAAATGAATTTTTTCTTACATTATGTCGACGAAACTCATAATATGGATTCTAAAATTATAAGGATTATATAAAGTTTAAAATTTAGTTAATACTATTCATAACCTCTTTTGAACGGTTGTTTGGTAAGTCATGGTGCGATTGAACTCGTTGTTGCGTGTAGTGAAAGTTATTGAATTATTTTGAAGAAATAACAGACTATGAAATCTTGGGATGTTACATTCTCCCCTCCTTCAATAAATTGCGTCCTCGCAATTTGAAATTGTTCTTCAAAAATAAAAGGTTGAAAATAGAAAATATCTTTGTGGGAAAACCCACATTGGAAATTAGGTTACTAAAATTTAGTCTTAATATGAGGAAAAGAGAAATGTAAGGGTTGCCACAAAATTATGATCTCTATTTGGAGAACATTGGTGGCAATTAGAGACATATAATTGGAGAAAAAACGTAAATATTTATAGGTAGTAATTGAGGTAATCAATCACAAACAAGTGTAAAATTGAGGTCCTTAAATTCATCAATCTATGATGATTTGAAATACCATCGGTTCAACAAAACATAGGGTATTAGGATAACACATTTTTGGTTTTAGGATTCCTTAAATAAAGTATAAGAATTAATTTATTCATAGAATAAGAGAAGAAGAAAAATATATTCTTGACAAGTAGAGTTCCATCCATTAACTAATTTCTACCACAAACTCATCTTTCACTCTAAAAGATAATAGAACGAAAAAAATATATTCTATTTATCCTATTCGTATAGGGTTCCAAAAAAAGAATTTATAATTCATCTACCAGATCTTTTAAAAAAACAACATTATTTAATCCCAGACATCACATGGGTTAGTGGTAGGTGATACACCCTTGTCGCCCTTCGATTGTGGGTTCATGTCTCGCGGCCTTGCCGGATGCGACGGGTTGCCGCCCGACCTCCGGGTTGTCCTTTTATGGAAATCCAAAATAATCCAAACTAGAACTATCCAAAATACATCAGTCCAAAATTTATAAGGAAGGTAAACACAATGAAGATCCTTTTTTCCATGTAATAACATGTGATCAGCTTCATCATGTATTCTTTTAAAACACTACCAAATCCTGAATTATCATAAAACCTTATTGATTACATTCATGATACCTTATTCCTTATAGAATAATAGATATACTCCTTTAATACAAAAATGTGGTAAACCCCAACAATGATGGAATATACAAATCACTAATCAGTTTCAAGGTAGTCAATAATATCCAATATAATTTATCCAAAACAATCATGTATTGTTCTAAAATCACTACCTCGGTATCAGAACCATATTATTTTTTATCTTTCTCTCAACCATATATATTCCAAAAATTTAACCTGATATTGAGTCAGTTTTCTTTGTTCCACACAATCTCAAGTCCATAATGAAATAGTACTGCAGTACAATCCTTATATACTCCATAATTATTATAACAAGTACATTGTTGATACAACACCCAAATGACATAATCAACATAAGAACTCTAATCATTCCTCTTCATCTATGGTAGTATCATAACTTGATTATTATCCCATAGCATCATTTGCGGCATTGTCTGATGACTGAGACATAGGTTAGCATAGTGTCCAAACTCCTTTCAAATGAAGAATTGTACATTTGAAACCATTTTCTTTCCCTTGCAGTCACGTACTTTGTACCCTTTTCCACCACAATTATAACAAAATCCCATTCCTTTCAGGCAAGTTCCAGGGTGTTTCTTCCCACAGTTATCACATATGGGAAAATTCTCCTTTTCCCTCTTCCCTTTATCCAACTTTCCCTCTTCCATCCTTTTCTTCTCTTGCTTCTCTTCAAAGCCATATGACTCAGTAAACTCTTTACTTATCTTATCAACACATGATATTATTTCTTCATATGATGACATTACATGGGAGACTATTTCTCTTATAAATTCTGTCTTAAGACCATGAAATATATGATCTTTCTTTCTCTTTGTATCATGTGCATTGCTGGAGTTCTCTTTCCTTCTACTGGGTGCCATTTCTAAACAATGGCATACACTAGATTAGTTTATGAGTAAAAATACCAAATCCCAAACTTGTAAAACACATAACATAAATTAAATAGTTTATGGATATAATCCATAATCATAAAAATGTCTCCTTTGAGAAGTATATACTCATAAACCCTTCCTATTGGTTTGTAAAGAAAATGAGAGTTATCCTAAGCATATCCCCTAAGAGTGTCGTAACCAAGAGTGCAACAAGGCCCGTTGTAGTGCACCAGTTCCCGTTCAAGTCTAGCTCAAAGCGGTGTTTTCAGGTTTTACCCCTAGGTACATCTGTGCCAGAGCCGCCTCTACCTACTCGTATCCAGACAAGGATGTATTGCTCGAAAAACTCACAAAATCTCTACAATACCAAAATTCTAGGAAGTTTTTCTATACTAATCCTCAAATTTCATCTTAAATCTATTTTCTTTAATCAGAGTTTATCTAAATCTAGTTTCCAAGGTTTATACTAAACTTCTTCTGATACCAACTGTAACGCCCCTACCCCAGTTACCTAGAGTCGGTTCATTATTACATAACATTGACACGATCACAAGAAAGGTCAAATCTCGAAAGACCGATTGGTTTAGTAGCATTGGAAACAGTAGATATATTCATAAAGTTTTACATTACATCATAAAGTGAAAAACTACTACAACAACATAATGTCTCCATAGTCCACACTATTATCCCCTCATAAAATCCCTGCAGGTCATTCATAACTTACTTCTTCACATCCTGGGGAAAATAAAACATGGAAAAGGGGTGAGCTCAAATTCTCAGTAAAGATAACAATATAGCGGAAACTTTCAAAAATAAGCATAAACATTTAAGGCAATGTATAACTAAAACAAAATCCCTTTAAACTTGAACTTCAACATAGTATGGAAAAAGTAAAATGAAATAATTCCATTTACTTATTCACATGGATATTCTACTAATCGAATAATCACATGCAATATCAATAACCCGTTCCATAATGATGGAATGCATAATGCCAGACTATCATAACCATATAGCCAAGGCCTCGTGCCAAGACTAAAAATAAGATTTTTCCAAGGCCTTGTGCCATGACACTAGTTTTTCTAATGAGACCTACCGATGCATCGAGGAGATATAGCGGGCTCCACCCGTCACATATTAAGTCCAATTCATTCCCATATGAAAAGGTTTAAGCATAACATAAACATTCGTATTAAAACTAGCATACGAAATGTCAATACATTCACCATAAACTATGAATGGTATAAAAATATCACATCCACAGTCAAACATATCACAAAACCTTCAGTACAATATAGAAGTTTTGTATCATAATAAATCAACTTAAAATAAGCGTAAAATGCATCAAAGGATGTTGACATAGATGAAATCAAAACTTTTTTTAGAGAAATATATCTTTATATTTTGAAATCATTTAAGAGTCATATATTTATAAAATAAAACATTTTATTTTAAAATATTCTTATAAGCTTGTAAGGGAAGTTCTTACGATTTTATAACGGCGGAAAATAATCGCACCCGCCGTATAAGTTAAAAAAACATTCTTACCTTAATTCTGTCGAAAAGGTTAAAAAGCACCTTGTTTGGAAAATGACGGAAAGATTCCTTTATAAACCACTTATAAAAACTCAAAAAAGGGTATAAATGACATTAAACCATATTCTTGTAAATAGTAAAAATGTTTTTAAATACATTTTTAGGAAACATGGATGTGGATGATAAAGAGATCCCAGTAGATTATTACGTATAAACAACCTCAGATAATGAAGAGATTGTGAAATAACCCTTATCTTGTACTTTTACTTGGTTGGGGTAGGTTAAACTCTTTTATAATAGTGAAATAATTGTTATTAAATTATACAAGAATCATATAAATTCATATGATATCATATATGATCTTTTAACATTGCTTTGTTAATAATATCTTAGTATTATCGTCGTTTCAGGTGTTAACTTACTCGTTTTCTTTTATATATTTTGTTACATAAGACATGTTTGTCATGTATAGGTTGTATATTATTCATATACAGAATGATATCAAGTCCTTAAACATTATTTTTAAATCATCAAATGATAATTATACTTGAATGGATACGATGGAGAATGAATCTCATCGCGTTCGTGGAGACGGTAGTCTGTACGTACGCACGAGCGACAATATCATTCTTTTGATATTAAAATAATATATAAATGGATGTTATATCATATAAACAGAATCATTAACATGTTATATTTATTATTTACATGAGTTACACATCATTATTATACCCATCCAAATAATAATATATTGAATAACAATTACACCACGACGTGGAGATGGTAAGCCGTACGTACACACGTATGGTGTCATGTTATTCAAAGGGTGGATAGAATACTGAATATGGTTGCACCATATTTATAATAACATAATATTATATATATTATAATGGAGTTATTATTTTAGAATGGTAATAACAATGGAAAAAGAAGTGGAGGAAGAAAGGAACTTGGAAAAGGGTGGTGAAATCATTACCTCTTCTTCGGGTTATTCCTTTTGATTTGATCAAAAGGGCGATTAGGTTGGCTTTCTGACTAAAGGAAGGCCTCTATGATGTAGTGAGGGAAGTTGGGAGAGTATTTTGGCAGAGTTTGTCTGAACCAAAAGGCTTTGAAGGTGTGAATAAAAGAGAAGGAGGAGTTCCCTTTTATAACAGGGGTGAGGGGAACCTTTGGAAAACCTAGAAATATTAATTCATAATAAATTCATATTCGGTTTCTAGTGACTCAAAAGTTTATTATTTAATGGTTAAGGTGAGTATGGGTCTAAAAACCTCTTAACCAATAGAATTTAGACAGGTTTGGGTTACTATATTAACCTTAACTTTAAGTATTAACTCTAAGTTAATTAGTTTCACTTTTACAATGTCTCTTTGTATTTTTATATTATATGGTTAATAAACATACCATATACATACAAGCGACCCCCAAGTGGTCCATTAATGATATAAATATCATTATATAAGTCTCTTGTCCTAAACATATATTTTTAAAAATTTAATATCAATTAATAATATATTATTTGTTTTAAAAACTCTTTTATGTCAATTTTGACACTATTCAATAGTTGATTTTTGTGAAACTCATAAAAGAATTACTACTTCGATAAAAGTCAACTACATCAATCCTAATATGTCATATTATCCTAGAAAATTAGTGTAATTCATCAAAAGTCTCAAATTATATTTATTTGGGTATTTATAATATCAATTATTTTAATTTTTCACTATTATGGTACTTACTGCATCATCATTGTGTCATAAATAAATTAAATTATTTAATCTCTAAAAATTATAAATAAAATATAATTTTGTAGGAAATATTTTTATATTTCTAATTAATATTTATAGTCGAAAATCCAACATATATAACCCTATGTAATAATTGTTTTCCTAAAAGATATATGCTTGTGTCATTTTTGTATTCATTTTAACTTAATTAAAATAAAGTGTCTCTATCACCTACAAGTGGCTCCATGGGGTCCCAAAATCTACCCAAAGATGCCTATGGTCGAACATGTATCAACCAATAAGGTTCGGACACATTTTAGGGTAATTTATTATTATTATAATATTATTTTTTAACCCTTATTTACCAGATTTACCCTTAACCATGGTAAATAAAATATTTACCGCAATAATTATTCAAAATGTCTAAAAATAAAATTTACCTATTTAAAAAATATGAAAATCCTGATTCCAAATATGGAATCCAGTTTTCCAAATTCAAAACACAGAAGTGGCAGAAATTAATTTAAAATTAATTCCCGTTGTTAAAACAAAAAGCGTCTTTTTAAGAGATAATAACTATCAAAAGATTGACACTTGTTTATGTCCGGTTTAATTGTAAAATTATGTCCAATGAACAACATTATATTAAATTGTAAAAATATATTATAAATATACTTTAAAACCACTGAAATTCATAATTTATCACTATTAATTATTTTGATTAAAAAAGTTGTTTTTAATTAAAATTTAGTAATTTTCACTATTCATCAAAATATTAAAGTTATCTGAAAAGTTCCAAAATTTCACCGTAGGATAAATTCGATATTCCAAACCCAAAATGAAGTCCATTTTAAAATATAATATATATATAATTTCAAAAAGTAGGTATTACTATTCATAACAGCTAGTTTGATTGGTTGTGGTGTGTGTTAGAACTCGAAGTTGCGTACAAAAAATGCTACTGTATTATTCAAAAGAAAGCATACCGTGGAAGCTTGGGATGTTTCATTTTAAATTTTTGATGTCCCCATTTAGTCAAAAAGTTTAAAATATTGTATTTTAAAAGGGTTCACTATTAAAAGTTGATAAAAGTGCAATACTGAAAATTAATTTGTTCTTACATTATGTATAAGAAACTCATAATTTGGATTCTAAAATTATAAGGATTATATAAAGATTAATATTTAGTTAATACTATTCATAACCTCTTTTGAACGGCTTGTTTGGTAAGTCATGGTGTGATTGAACTCGGTGTTGCGTGTAGTGCAAGTTATTGAATTATTTTGAAGAAATAACACACTATGAAATCTTGGGGTGTTACATAGGAGATGTGTTGATGAAGATGAATATTCTTCCATATTAGAATTTTGTCACTCAATGCCTGGTGGTGGCCAATTTGGACCACAAAGGACCTCCCGAAAGGTCCTAGACTCTGGATTCTTCTGGCCTTCCCTCTTCAAGGACTCACATGAGTTCTGTCAATCATGTCCCACATGCCAAAAGTTTGGCATAATCTCCAAAAGAAATGAAATTCCCCAAAAGCCCTTAATATTTTGTGAAATCTTCGATGTTTGGGGTATTGATTTCATAGGACCATTTCTCCCTTCCAATGGATTTTCATACATTCTTCTTGCGGTCGATTATGTTTGAAGGTGGGTTGAGGCCAAACCCACTAGGAAGGATGATGCTCATACTGTTAGTGAGTTCCTAAAGACCCACATCTTCCAAATATTTGGCACACCACATGCCTTGATGAGGGACGTAGGAACCCATTTTTGTAATAGAACCATGGAATATCTTCTGAAAAAGAATGGGGTTGTACATAAATCTTCAACTGCATATCACCCCCAAACAAATGGAATGGATAAACTTTCTAATAGAGAAGTGAAAAGAGTGCTTAGGAGAATTGTAAAATGCACCAAAAAATACTGGCCTGAAAGACTTGGTGAAGCAATTTGGGCTTATCAAACTGCCTATAAAACACCCATTGGGATGTCTCCTTTTAGGCTAGTTTTTGGTAAAGCATGTCACTTACCAGTTGAAATTCAACATAAGTCTTTTTGGGCTGTGAAAACCTGTAATTTTGATTGTGAAAAATATGGTGAAGAAAGATTGTTGCAATTGGATGAACTGGAGGAGCTTCGACTTGAATCCTATGAGAATTCCAATCTGTACAAAGAGAAGGCTAAGGTACTCCATGACAGACACATCCTGAGAAAGGTATTTCATAAAGGTGAAAAGGTAATGCTCTTCAATTCTCGATTCCGACTTCACCCAGGTATGCTTAATTCTCGTTGGGAAGGTCCTTTTGTTATTACTAATGTTTACCCATTTGGTGTAGTGCAAGTCCAAGACCCCTCTTCCAAAAGGACATTCACGGTTAACAGACATCTATTAAAGCATCACCATGAGAGGTCTCACAATCCGGGAACCACGTCGACTTCAATCGAATCCCCATCCACTTCAATAGAACCACCACTGGATAGAGACCCAGCAAATCCAAACCAGGGGGAACCTCTTTCCCTTTAACTCTCTCTATATCTTCCTCTCTCTCTATTTCTTCTTCTTCCTCTCTTTTTAATTTGTTTTACCACTTTTTTAATCGAACCCTTTTTTTATCGTTCTCTTTTGTGTGACTATGTATTTAAAAAAAACACAAAAAAAATAATAAAATACAAAAGGTAAAAAAAAGAGAGTCATAATCACTCACCATTAAATTTTCAAATTTTGTCAAACCTTTTTGGGGACTCTAAAGACATTTTTTCATCTCAAAAAGTTTGAATTTTCATCATTACTTTGGATAAAGAATTTTTTGTCAAGAACAATAAATGTTTAATGCCCAATTTTTGATTTGGAAAATGATTTACCCCTACCGTGAGGAACATCATTAGCTTTCATGCCAAGGTCACCTATGACCATCTTTTCAAAATGTGTGTTTTTCACCACCATTTGTGAGTCTTGAGTTTGTGGACCTTCGAGTTGAATTTCCTACTTTGGTGTGCATTAATATGATAGAGGAATTTTTTTAACCTCATGAGAATCACAATGGCCAAATAGCCTCCCATTACCCTACATTAATCCTCCTTTTGAAAGCACCTTCAAGCCTATGTAAACCTTCTTTTTATAGCCACATTACAATCCCAATACCTTGTCCCACCCAACATCTACATGGATTTACATTTCATAATTTCTTGAAATTTAAGTGTGGGGAGGATGGATTTCATTTTGGGTATCCTTTTCTTGATTTTCAACGTGTTGTCATATTATTGAGGGCAATCATCCATTTTAGTGTGGGGGAGAGGTCATAATTTAGTCTGTTTTGTTGTAATGGACTCTTCTTGACGTCCTTTTCTATAAATATTATTGAAAAGTGTTCAAAAAAAATTCAAAAAAAAAAATCAAAAACACAAAAATGCAAACAATGGGTTGTGTCTTGGTTAGGTAAAAAATCACTCTTCCTCAACCTTTGATCTTGTTATAACTATTACAATTAGTGTCGTGAGGAGATCAAACATGGGTTGGGTGATTAGTGTGAGATCTATTTCCAGTTCAACTTTTGAAAAAATACAAAAAAAAAATAAATGAAAAGAAAAATGAACACTTATGTTATTGGGAGAAGCTTTGTGTTTTGTAAATATGCCATCTTCTCATCCCCTTCAAATATTCTTCCACTTTTGTGTCATGCTTCATTTTTCCCTTTGTAAAAATGGGTTTCCAATTTCTTCCATGTTTCAGTTTCAAAAAATTTGTGCATTGTTTTATCCATGTTAGTGTTTTAGCCCCTCTTTTCACCCTTTTGGACATTATAATCCTACCATCCCATAGCCACAGAAAAACCCCTAAAAATTCCTCTTGATTCTTGTGCACTTTAGAATGGATAATGGAAGCTATGATCTCTTTCAAACTCAAAGATGTTCACTTTTTTTTGGTGAATGAGTGAAGCTCCATAAATTAATTTTTTCATCTTGAGTGGAGTACGTTTTGAGTGCCCACATTTTCTATTTCTAATTTTGGGCATGAATAATGAATTTTTTTGGAACATTCTTTCTGTAACAATTTTTGGTGGAATTCAATATGGATGAGTGGAAAGGTCTGAACCTCCCCTGATTGGTAAAAAAATAAAATTTTAATATTTGTTGGTGAGTGAAAATGATTTTTTCATGTTTTTTATATTTGTTGCACATGAGGACATGAACAATCCTTAGTGTGGGGGAGTTGATGTTATTCATATATTCATTACATTTTAATAACTCCCTTTACTGATTTTATATGAAAAGTGCATAATTTGTGTGTAATATTCATATTTTAATATTAAATATAATTTTGAGCACTATTTGAATAAATCCAGATTTGATTCAGTTTAATGTATTATCTATAACTATTACTATACTGATCCAAATTTCATGGTTTTTATTTTGTAGGATTCCTATTTAAATTTAGAACATTTCATTAGAAGAAATCATGTGCCAATTCGGCCATTTTAAGGTTCATATGTACCAAAAAATAAGGCCCAATGAATATGTGAACAAACTGGACCAGCCTTGAAGATTGATTTACTGGGATGAATCCAGAAGTCCAAAATGGTTTATTCTCCACCATAATTCGGAGGAAAATATGTGTCATCTTGGATAAAAATTTCAAGTCCCAAAGTCTTCAAGAAGTGGCCCAAATGAGGACTTTTCTCCTTATCTAGAAATCCATTTGAGCTGATAATTTTCAGTATGAAAGAGGAGATATAGGAGGAAAACTTTGTTGAAGAAACTATCAGGATTTGATGGCATCTTACTATTCAAACATCCATTCACATTTCATTCATTGAAAAGTCATGGATAGAAATGGACAGTTTAGAATTGTTTAATGAAATATCCATAACGTTGGCTAAAAAAAATCCAACGACCGCAATATTTTGAGGTTATATAGAAGACATCCATATTACATTTATGAAGAAGACACCAGCTCATGATTCAGCTGTCTAGATTGGTAAATATGCAGGTCAAGGGGAGGGACAGATTTGGAATGCAAACAGTCCACTCCTTGGGCTATAAATACATCCCTCTCCTCTCCTTCCAAGAGGTTGGAACTTCAGAACTTAAGGAGGAGGTTTGGAATTACTAGATCCTTGAAAAGGTTCTGAAAGGTTATGCTTTGATCTTGTTTCAACAAGAGAGACCTCTCCTCCACTTCTCTTTCATGTTTATTTATGTTTTCTTTCCATTGTAATTGTATAACTTTGTTTTCATTTCAATCAAATTTTAGTGATTATTTATTCTTCAATACCTCTTATTATTCTCCACCTTCTGTAGTATAATATTAATGGTCTTAAAATAGTTTAAATTCAGTTTAATCCCCTTCCCTTATTTTTCTTCATCATTCAATCAAAATTCCATTTTTGATTCTCAAAATCTTTCGTGTGTGTGTTCGGTACACTACTCTTTTCTTGTCCCTTTCTTTTTCTAATCTTTTTAAATCATCACCATAAACATTAAACCCAGATTATAAACAATTCTAATGGCTGAGTAAATCTCTCATTGGTTTTATTTTTAATTTAGGTATATTAAGCGATTCAGATCTTTGGCTCGATAGGTATTCGTTGAATTAACATTGTGTATGTTGGACTTAGCATGTCATGGATTAATGACTTGTTTTGTTTAACGTGTGGTTTCCATAGATTATTGGAACCGTAAATACACTACCATAAACAATATAAGATCAATATTAGAACCCTAAGTTATGTTAAGGCTTGTATTAAAGCCTTAACACTTGGGAATTCAAATCAACGTCAACTTGTGACATGGGTGTTAATTTAAATGCAATATAAAGCAAAGCTCAAGGAAATCAAAAGCTCGACTAACCTAATGATAAACTTACCCAAATCATTATAATTTTTTTAAATAAATAATAATAAATTAGTCATTTCAATTAAGCTCTGCAAACAATCCCCCAATCAGAATACAATCAACTAAAAACAAACGACTATTTCAAAGTATCATCGCTGAGGATTTGACCCGAGTGCTGCTATACACATTAGCAGAGCACCGGAACCTTGACCGGTCGATAGGAGACAATCGGCCGTGCGTTTCAAAAGAAAATAAATACCATTATGGGAATAATTGGTATGACCGATTAAATAAGAGTGGAGGGATTATCCGTGCGGTTCCAATGAGATCGTCTGAGGCCGAAACAGATTTCAGACGTGCGCTCGGCGGATATCCAAAGCTCCGGCCTTCCTCTCCTAAGTTCTCTTTCTGTTTTAAGACATACCTGTGAATAAGAGAGGCTACTGCCCATTTTAAGTGAAAAAAATACACGGTGTGTATTTCCAAGTACAAGGCATGTACTTCCCATTTTTGAACTGTTCCTCTGACGGCTTCCCGCCATTGCGGCACTGTTCACCTTCCGACAAAACTACATGGCCTTTCTTCATGAGTACATGGCGTGTGCTGCCCCATATCTGGCCACATCCTTACTCTTCACCTGTCGAATGACTACAATGTGTGTAAAGGACCACTACATGGCGTGTAGTCGATTCCTACACCCTTCATCACCGACATGGCCACACGCCCCATGTACTCATCTTACATGGCCAGAAGTACACGGCGTGTGGAAAATTACACGGCGTGTACTTCCAAAATTTGGGATTTTCCTCCATTTTCCTTATTTTCTCATAAATACTTAAGGAAAAGAGAAAAGAAGAAACCTGTACATCAAAAATAAGAACCGGGTTCTTACAATCTTCCCCCCTTAAAGCAATTCGCCCCCGAATTTCTCTTCCAAGGGTGGCGAGGATAAATCTCAGAACAGCTCTGGCCACTGAGAACGTACGTTGGTCTCCCCCTCCCATGTTTTGTCCTACACTCGGCCATGCTTCCATAGCCCCCATACGAGAGGAACTGACCGGCCTCGGAGGTCCTTCGTGCTCCTGTCAACGATATGAATCAGATGCTCCTCAAAGGACGCATCCATCTGAAGCTCAACCTCTTCTGGCTGAAAGGTGTGAGATGGGGCTGAATGATAGAGGCACAACTGAGATACATGGAAGACATTGTACATGGATCGGTACCTTGGTGGTCAATGCAACCGATAAGCAACCAGACCAACTCTCTGTAAAATCTAAAATGGCCCCACATATCTCGGTGAAAGTTTACCCTGTCTCCTGATCTGCCTGTGTCCCAACCTTGGAAAAACACGCAAGAAAACCTGATCCCCGACCAAAAACTCCAAAGGTCTTCTGCAGTGATCAGTATAAGATTTCTGGTGAGACTACACAGTAGCCATCAACTTCTGAATCAATTGGACCTGCTCAGAAGTCTCTAGCACGAGACGTGGTCCTAGTAAAGCTGCCTCACCTGCCTCCATCCAACATGAGGGTGAGCGTCATGGCCTACCGAATAGAGCCTCGTAAGGTTCCATCTCGATAGTTGCCTGAAAAATATTGTTGTAGGAAAACTTGACTATGGGTATATGCTTCTCCCAAGAGACCCCAAAGTCAAGGACCCATGCACGTAGTATGTACTCTAGCACCAGTATAGTACACTCTGACTAGCCATCTGTCTGAGGGTGGTATGTTGTGCTCAGAAGCACCTGTGTACCCAGTGCCCTCTGAAAACTCCGCCAGAAACGAGACATAAAACGGGCATCCCCATATGAAATGATAGAACGAGGGACCCCATGAAGACGTATGATATCTCAGATATACAACTTCGCTATCTCGTCAACACCTAAGGTCTCCTTGATCGAAAAAAGTGAGCTACCTTAATGAGTCTGTCCAGAAAAACCCACACAGAATCATTTCTTCGAGGTGACCTCGGCAAACCAGCCACAAAATCCATCACGAAATCATCCCATTTCCACTCCAGGATAGGTAATTACTGTAACAGTTTCGCTGGCCTCTGGTGCTCTGGCTTCATCTGCTGACAGTTGGAACACCTCTTAACAAAACCAGTTATCTCTCTCTTCATACCCGACCACCATTTCTGACGTCTCAAGTCATGGTACATCTTGGAAAGTCCAAGATGAACTGCCCAAGCTGAAACATGAAACTCTCGTATCAATGCCTCGCGTATATCCCCTAGAACCCATACTCGTCCTTGGAAACCTAGAATCTCGTCACCGCCTATCTTCCAACCAGGAGGAGGGTCCTAACTCACCACCGACTCCCATAGGACTAGGCCTTCTGAATCATATAGATGTCTCATCCTCACTCTATCCAGGAGGGTAGAAGTCACAGCTAAAGATGAAAGATAAGTTTTCCCATAACTGCCGTGCACCTCGAAATACATCTCAGAGAACAAAGCCATAAGATGTCACTCACCAATGGCCTCCTGTACTGCTTGTAACTGAGTCTTCCTACTCAGTGCATCATCTACTGCATTACCTTTACCAGGTGTATAGGCAAGCTCAAAATTGAAGGACTGTAGTTATTCGACCCACCTCCTCTGCCTCAGATTCAAGTCATGCTGAGTAAAGATATACTTGAGGCTTTTATGGTTGGTGAAAACCACAAAGTGCTCTCCCAATATATAATGTCTCCAAAAGTTCAATGCATGCACAACTGCAGCCCACTCGATGTCATGCGTTGGGTAATTCCTCTCATGTGGCCTCAAATGCCGAGACCCATACACAACAACTCGATCGTCCTGCATCAACACTGCTCCCAGCACAATACCTGATGCGTCATTGTAAACTGTAGAGCTCTTCCCCTACTCTGTGAGTATCAGGATCGGTGCTGATGTCAACCTTCCTTTTAGGTCCTGAAAGGCTATCCCAAAAGCTTCTGACCAAACGAACTTCACACCCTGCTTAGTCAAACCCATCAACGGTGCTGCTAAGCAGAAGAAGTCCTGTATGAAGCGTCTGTAGTAACCAGACAACCCTAAGAAACTCCATATCTCAAAAACGTTCTTAGGCTGCTCCTAGGAAACTACTGCTCTTACCTTCTATGGGTCCACGACAACTCCTGCCTCAGAGATGATATGCCCTAGGAAGTGAATCTAGTCTATCCAAAAGTGGCACTTTGAGATATTAGCATATATTCAATGCTCTCTCAGTGTACTCAATATGATCTCAAGATTGGTGGCATGGTCATGTCGAGTGTGAGAGAGCACCAAGATGTCGTACATGAATACTACATCAAAAAAATCCAGATACAGATGGAACACACGATTCATCAGATCCATGAAAAATGTTGGCGCGTTCATGAGTCCGAACGACATAACCAAGTACTCATATAAACCATATATGCTCCGAAAAGCTGTAGGCGGTATATCCGATGGTCTCACGCACAGCTAATGATATCATGGACTCAATTCAATCTTCGAGAACACTCGTTCTCCACGAAGTTGATCAAAAATATCATCAATCCTTGGCAAGGGAATTCGGTTCTTAACCATCAAATAGTTCAGCTTCCGATAATCCTCACATATTCGGAGGGTACCATCCACCTTTTTCGCAAAAAGGACCGGAGAACCCCACGAAGAAGTACTGGGTTGGATAAAACCCTTTGCCTGTAACTCCTCTAACTACCTCTTGATCTCCTGAAACTCATGTGTGGCCATCCTATAAGGAGGAATGGACACTGGTGCTCCTCCTGGCATGATCTCAATAGAGAAATCCATCTCTCACTCTAGAGGTAGACCTAAAAAGTTGTCTGGGAAGACATCCCTGAAACGATCAACCACTAGGAGGAGCTCTGTCTGAAAAGTTCCTTGATCATCCAGATATAAACTCACAATCTGGGTTGTGACTCCACCTCGCCCACGATACTCTAGTCTAGCTCGACTGGCCTGAACATCCCATTCTCCCTTATTTAGAAACTCTCCACCCTCTAGTGATGTGAAACTCACCCAACGACGATAGCATTCTTTAAAGGCTCGAAAGGGAACCAACCCGTCCATATTGATAATGAAATCAAAGCTCGTCATCTCTAAGAAATAAAGGTCCCATAAAAAGTGACACCCACCAACCTCAAGGGGCACTCCATGAACTGACGCACACCAGTCGTCCTAGTCCCCAATGGAGTGTCTAGCGTCATGATATCAGAAGAAGTAGAAGCATAGATCCCAAGGCTCTCCAAAATGGGTATAGATATGAAACTATGTGTAGCACTCATATCGAAAAGTACTGAAGATAAAACAGAAGCTACTATAATAGTACCTCTGACTGTAGAAGGTCCGGGATCCTGCTCCTGTTGGGTCTGCTGCACTTTATATGCCTGCCCAGTGCCGCAGCCCTATGACACAACCTGGATACCATGTGTTATCCTTCCCTACTGCCTCTGAGATCCTGGTGTCTGGCTACCCTGTCCACGACCACCATCACTGCCTTTACGCCCTAACGTATTCCAGTTTTCTGACTGGTAAGAAGCCACTGGTCCTTCTCCCACACGCGGAGTCTACACAGAACCCCGATCACTATGCATTAGTGGAAACACCCAACAAAAACGCTACAGATGACCCATTCGGCCGCAATCTTGGCACTCCACTGGGTCTTGTGGACACTGTGGTCTCTTGTGCCCCTCTCTACCACACTAGTAGCACATGACCTGGCCACCTGAATAATTATTCTGACTGGTACTTACACCCTGAGAGAAGTCCATCTGTCTCTTCCTCTTGCCAGAAGAAATAGTTCCAGTAACTGGTGTTGAACCGCCCTAGCCCACACCACTAGATTCTTGAATATTCCTCTCGGTAATTAGTGCATGGTTCACAATAGAATATATAGTAGGCACCTTGAAAACATTCGCCAGTGCTCGAATGTCATAACTAAGACCATCCTCAAAAACATTTGGCTCTCAACGTCTCATCAACCACCATCACGGGTGAAAAGCGCTAAACTCAGTGAAACGAGCAGAATGGTCCATCACCGACATAACGGCCTGTTATAGATTCATGAAATCTCGAGATCTATCTTCACTTAGAATCTATCGGAAAAATAAGTCATAGAAGACTACCTAAAAATCATCCCACACCATGTCTCTGTGATGCTCTGACTGAGTGGTAACATCCCACCACCTTTTGGCAGAATCATGCATCATATATGTCTCGAGCTTGACCCTCCACCCTGGAGGCGTATCAATATGCTCTAAAATAGTCTGCATCGATCCAAGCCAAGACTCCACAACGTGTGGTCCTCCATCCCATGAAAACGTAGGTGGATGTTGCTACTGGAAGATACGTGTCAGCTCAGCCATAGATGTGGTAGCTGGCGGTGCTCCATGAATGATTTTCATGAACCACATAAAGCCTTCCCAGAATTGCACCTCTGCGCTTGTGTCTAGTGTAACAGCTGGCACCGCATCTGGCTCTGCTAGAGGATCCCCTGGTAGCCCATGGCCCACCATCTCTTGAGTATACTCATTGCCTCTCTCCTAGAGAACAACACCCTGTCGTCTAGGCGGAATGAAACTAGAAGGTCAAAAACACTCCTTAGATCAAGATTTAACAAGACTGAAAGCGAAAGAACCACAAAGGGAACAAGAGGAAGATGGCATTTCAAGATTTGAAAAACAAGACTACATGGCATGTACAATGAATACACGGCGTGTACATGACTTCTCTACCCCTACCCAGGTCCTTCCACATGGCTAAGCCACATGGATACCATTGAACAAAAACTACACGGTGTGTATAATATCTACACAGTGTGTACGATGTTATTTTCCAACTGCCCGTGTCATTTGTGACACGGCCAACTACTCGGCATAAAACTACATGGCGTGTTACACCCGCACACGGAGTGTACACTACCCCATCTCCCAGCCACATGACTAAGTCCACACGGTCTGTCCTCAGACAAGACTACACGACGTGTCCCACAGGTACAGGAAGTGTACTAGATGAGCTTTGTCGACCCGTGTTGTTAGTTACACGGCCAGATACACGGCTCACACTACACAGCGTGTTCTATAGACACACGACATGTATCCGAAAGGATTACAACGACCCGTGTTGTTAGCTACACGGTCGGGTACCTATGTCATAATTCACGGCATGTTCCATAGTGGACACGACGTGTATGTCTTAAGTCTCCTCCGTCCGTGTTGTTAGTTACATGGCCAGACTCTGGGTCAACACTACACGGCATGTACGTTCGGTACATGGTGTGTCTTCCTCAAACATTCCCTACCTCATGTCACTGCCCACACGGTTTGTGACACGGGATGAGACTACACGACGTGTACTCTAGGTACACGGTGTGTACTCAAAAAGATTATTTTTCTTCTTGAAGAGAAGACCATACACGACGTGTTGAAGGTACTACTTGGCGTGTATACTGGGTTTCTGGAGAGTATGCCTCAGAAACTCTCCCAGAACCCAAGAAAATACCAAAAAACAACACCTAAGTTTCAAATTTCAACCTGTGAGGGCCCATACTCCCCACGAATCCAAGTTTGACATCTCATCGATGTTATAACTAATAAACAGCTAATGATCCACCAAATCCCGGTCATTGGGGGCCCATACTCCCCAAACACCAATGTTTGGCATCCATTCTATCAACATGTTCAAATAAAATTACCCTATCACACATCAGGTATTTTATCAAAGCATCTATCACAACAGCATGTTTTATTAGCACAAAAACTATCACAACAACATGCAATTTCTAATGCACCTACATGGCATGGAAACTATACATGGCATGTGATTTCTTGCATGTGCCTAAATGATGCATGAGATGGAATACCTTCATCTAATAGGGTTTCAACTAAATAGAACCCATAGATAAAATATAATAGCACAATCTCAAGTGCATCACCCAACGGTGAAATCAAATCAACTATAAAATTTTCAAAATCAAAAGAAGTGCAGAAATACGAGGTAGACTAGATTTTCCCTGTACACGGGTTAGCTACGCCCGGGAACAACTTATTACCAACTACCGCTCCCGTCCTATCCCTGACTATGGCTCTAAATAGTAAGTCAAAGAAAAGAACCACCATTTGATACCACTTTGTAACATCCTGGTTCCGGGTGCCACTCAACGGGTGCCCCGAACCCGGTTTGCCACATTACCTCAAGCGCATTTCCCCAAATGCCAGAGGTTTCCGACTAGCAGTGAGGGCCCATGTCTGATAGTGGGGAAACTATGCCTTATTTTTCAATGTATAGCGCAGTGGAATATAAAATAAACATACAACAACAGCGAAAGCAATAAACCATACACAACTGGAATGAACAACTGATGAAATAAAGGGAAACCAGCAGTCATATATATAAATATATATGAAGATGAAGTATGTCACTATTCTATAAAATAGCCAGAACGTGTTACACTACAATAAAATACATTACAACTGAAATACAAGTACAAAAAGAATAACAGAACAACCCATAGAATCACGAGACAATGCTCGGTCCCATGCTCTCCTACACCCCAACAGTAATCAAGTACCTGTATAAGGGCCCTTTCCCTTATCTACACCTGTAGAAACGTAATCTGTTTGGGCCGAAATTTAGGACCCAAACAGGGTGTGAGAAATGAATCTCAGTAGGCACCCACTAAATTCCCCTTACCAACTGTGTGAAATCACAGAACAATAGTGTGCAGCATTAAAATTCAATAAAGTAAGCAGTACTAAAGGTAACTAACATATCCAGTTATATTTCCATTTTAATATTCATTTAATCATTTAATTTAAAATATCATCATAGTGAATATTCTAAGTAAACATCCAACGTCCTCAGACACATAAACCCTTAACCTTAGGTAAAGATTATCCAAACATAAGAATATGCCCACAGGCATACATATATTTCCCACGGGCGTAAGTAGTGTCGCCCATGGGAATAGAATCTGCTGCCCACAGGCACGGAAAAAGTTTCCGACATGCTATGTAGTACAATTCCCACAAGCTAATCACAACACTTCCCTCAGGCTAATAGGTAACCAGGTCATTCCCAACATGTAAATAAGAAGTACAAAATCAATTCCTCTCAAGAAAATTTTAAAATCATTACTTTAAAGGCATACCCTTGGGTATCCTGGCCAAACAGCTAAACAGAGGAACGCACCCTCGGGGTGGTCCTGGATCCAAGCACTGATCCCAAACAACAATTTTACAATTTTATTTAATTACCTATACAGTTCTAGGTAGTTAAAATAGCCACGACCTCAGCCGCACGACACCCCAACATGGGTTTTTGGAACTAGAATACACAAAACACACAACAGTTGGAAAAATAAACACCAAGGCACCTTCTTTAGACACCAACGAACAATATAAGCGAACGACGCCTTCTGAAACGTCCAAGAACGCCATAGATCTGAGGTAAAATAATTCTGTCTTAAATGAAAATAACCCCCGTTAGTGGAATAATTGGTAAGAACGATTAAAGAAGAGTGGAGGGCTTACCCGCACGGTTCCAACGAGATCGCCCGAGAAAGATTCGGATTCCAAACGTGTGCTCAGTGGATCTCCAAAGCTCCAGCCTTCCTCTCCTGAGCTCTCTTCCCATTCTATGGCTTCACTGTGAACAGGGGAGGCTACTGCCCATTTTAAGTGAAACAAACAAAGTACACGGTGTGTATTTCCAAGTACACGGCATGTACTTCCCATTTTTTAAACTGTTCCTCTGATGGATTCCCGCCAGCGTGGCACTGTTCACCTGCCGACATGACTACATGGCATGTCTTCATGAGTACACGGCGTGTGCTACCCCACAGTTGGCCACCGCCTTACTATTCTCCTGCCGACTGACTACACGGAGTGTAAAGGGCCACTAAACGGCGTGTAGTCTGTTACTACACCCTCATCACCAACATGGCCACACGCACCATGTACTCATCCCACACGGCCAGAAGTACACGATGTGTGGAAAAGTACACAGCATGTACTTCCAAAATTTGGGATTTTTACGTATTTTCCTTATTTTCTCAAAAATACTTAAGGAAAATGGAAACGAAGAAACCCATACCTCAAAAATAAGAACCTGGGTCTTAAAAACTTCCCCCCTTAAAATAATTCATCCCCGAATTTCCCTTCCAAGGGTGGAGAAGACAAAGCTAAGAACAGATCTGGACACTGAGCATGTACGTCGGTCTCCCGCTCCCAGGTTTTGTCTTGCACTTGGCCATGCTTCCATAGAACCCGCATGAGAGGAACTGACCGACCTCGGAGGAGCTTTGTGCTCTTGTCAACGATACGAATCAGATGATCCTCAAAGGGCGCATCCATCTGGAGCTCAACCTCCTCTAACTCGAAAGGTGTGAGATGGTTCTGAATGATTGCAATGCAAGTGAGATACATGGAAGATGTCGTTCATGGATCTGTACCTCGGTGGTAACTGCAATCGATAGGCAACCAGACCGAATCTCTCCAGAATCTCAAATGGCCCCACATATCTCGGTGAATGTTTCCCCGGTCTCCTGATCCGACTATTTCCCAACCTTGGAAGAACATGAAAGAAAACATGATCCCCGACCACGAACTCCAAAGGTTGTCTGCGATGATCAACATAAGATTTATGACAAAACTGCGTAGTAGCCATCCACTTCTGAGTCAACTGGACCTGCTCAGAAGTATCCTACAAGAGAAGTGGTCCCAGTAAAGTTTCCTCACCTACGTCCATCCAACACAGGGGTGAGCAGTGTGTCCTACCGTATAGAGCCTCCTAATGTGCCATCTTGATAGTTTCCTGAAAACTATTGTGGTAGGCAAACACGACTAGGGGTATATGCTTATCCCAATATCCCCCAAAGTCTAGGACGCATGGATGCAACATATCCTCTAGCACCTGTATCGTATGCTCTGACTGGCCATATCTCTGAGGGTGGTATACTATACTCAGAATCACCTGTGTACCCAGTGCCCTCTGAAAACTCCGCCAGAAACGAGATGTAAAACGGGAATCCCTATCTGAAACAATGGAACGAGGGAACCCAAGGAGACGTATGATCTCTCAGATATACAACATCCCGAGCTCGTCAACACTGAAGGTCTCCTTGATTGGAAAAAAGTGTTCTACCTTAGTGAGTGTATCCACAACAACCCACACGACATCATTGCCTCGAGGTGACCTCGGAAAACCTATCACGAAATCCGTCGCGACATCATCCCATTTCCACACTGGGATAGGTAACTTTTGTAACAGTCCGGCTAGCCTCTGGTGCTCCGCCTTCACCTACTGACAAGTGGAACACCTCGTAAAAAAACCAGGTATCTCTCTCTTCATACCCGGCCACCAGTACTGACCTCTCAAGTCACGGTACATCTTGGTAACTCTGGGATGAACTGCCCAAGCTGAATCATGAAACTCCCGCATCAGCTCCTTGCGTATATCCCCTGAAACCCATACTTGTCCATGGAAATGCAGAATCTTTTCACCGCCTATCATCCAGCAAGGAGGTGGGTCCTCACTCACCACCGACTCCCGTAGGACTAGGACTTATGAATCAGATAGATGTCTCATCCTCACTCTATCCAGGAGGGTATAAGTCACAGCTAAAGATGAAAGATATGTTTTCCCCTAACTGTCGTGCACCTCCAAATTCATCTCAGAGAACAAAGCCATAAGCTTCCAGTCACCACTAGCCTCTTGCACTTCTTGTATCTTAGTCTTCCTGCTCAATGCATCAGCTACTGCATTACCTTTACCAGGTGTATAGGCAAGTTCAAAATTGAAGGACTATAGGTATTCGACCCACCTCCTCTTCCTCATATTCATGTCACGCTGAGTAAAGATATACATGAGGCTTTTTTGGTTAGTGAAAACCACAAAGTGATCTCCCAATAGATAATGTCTCCAACAGCGCAAAGCATGCACAACTTCAGCCAACTCTTGGTCATGTGTCGGGTAATTCCTCTCATGTGGCCTCAACTGCCGAGAACCGAACGCAACAACCCAATCACCCTACATCAACACTGCTGCCAGCCCAATACCTCTTGCATCACAGTAAACTATATAGATCTTCCCCTGCTTTGGGAGTATCAGGATCGGGGTTGATGTCAACCTTCCTTTCAGGTCCTGAAAGGCTGTCTCACAAGCGTCCAACCAAACGAACTTCACACCCTTCTTAGTCAAACCTGTCAACAGTACTACAAAGAAGGAGAAGTCCTATATGAAGAGTCTGTAGTAACCAGCCAGCCCTAAGAAACTTTGTATCTCAAACACATTCTTAGGATGCTCCCAGAAAAATACAGCTCTTACCTTCTCGGGGTCCATGACAACTCCTGCGTCTGAGATGATATGACCCAGGAAGTGAATCTGGTCCATCCAAAAGTGGAACATTGAGAGATTAGCATATAGTAGATGCTCTCTTAGTGTACTCAATATGATCTCAACATGGGTGGAATGGTCGTGTCGAGTGTGAGAGTACACCAAGATGTCGTCCACAAATACTACCACAAAAGATTCTAGATACGGATGGAACACACGATTCATCAGAGCCATGAAAACTGCTGGCGCGTTCAAAAGGTTGAAAGGCATAACCAAGTATTCATATAGACCATATCTGCTCCGAAAAGATGTACGATGTATATCTCATGGTCTCACCTGCAGATAATGATATCCAGACCTCAAGTCAATCTTCAAGAACACGCATGCTCCACGAATTTGATCAAAAAGATCATCAATCCTCGGCAAGGTATATCAGTTCTTAACCGTCAACTGGTTCAGCTTCCAATAATACAAACATAGTCGGAGGGTACCATCTTCTTTTTTGAAAAAAGGACCGGAGAACCCCATAGAGAAGTACTATGTCGGATAAAACCCTTTTCCTGTAACTCCTTTAACTCCCTCTTGATCTCCTGCAACTCAGGTGTGGCCATCCTATAAGGAGGAATGGACACTGGTGCTACTACTGGCAGGAGCTAAATAGAGAAATCCACCACTCGCTCTGGAGGTAGTCCTAAAAAGTTGTCCGGGAAGACATCCATGAAATGATCAACCACTGGGGGGAGATCCGTATGACATGTCCCCTGATTATCCAGATATAAACTCGCAATCTATGCTGTGACTCCACCTCGCCCATGATGCTCTGGTCCAGCTCGACTCGCCTGAAAATCTCATTCACCCTTGTATAGAATGTCTCTGCCCTCTGGTGACGTGAAACTCACCCTACAACGATAGTAGTCTACAAAGGATCGAAAGGGAACCAACCAGTCCATCCCGAGAATGACATCATAGATCGTCATCTATAAGTCATAGAGGTCCCATAAAAAGTGACACCCACCAACCTCACGGGGGCACTCCTTGAACTGACACACACCAGCCTTCCTAGTCCCCAACGGAGTGTCTAGCGTCATGATATCAGAATAAGTAGAAACACAGAGCCCAAGGATCTCCTTAACGGGTACATATATGAAACTAAGTTTAACACCCGTATCGAAAAGTACTAAAGATAAAATAGAAGCTACTAGAATAGTACCTCTGACTGTATAAGGTCCGGGATATTTCTCATGTTGGTTCTGCTGCACTGCATATGCCTGCCCAGTGCCGCGGGCCTACGACACAGCCTGGCTACCCTGAGGTGTCCCGCCCTACTTACTCTGAGATCCTGGTGTCTGGCTACCACGACTACGACCACCATCCCTGCCTGTACACCCTGACGTATTCCAGTTCCCCAGCTGGTAATAAGCCACTGGTCTTGTTCCCACACATGGAGTCTACATAGAACCCCTCTCACTTTCCATCAGTGGAAACACCCTGCAAAAACGCTGTAGATGACCCATCCTACCGTAAGCTCGACACTCCACTGGGTCTCGTCGACATTGTGGCCTCTTGTTCCCCTCTCTACCAAACTGGTAGCACATGACCTGGCCACCTGAAGCATTCTTCTGACTGGTACTTCCACCCTGAGAGGAGTCCATCTATCTCTTCCTCTTTCCAGTAGACATATTACCAGTAACTGGTGCTGAACCGCCCTGGCCCACACCACTAGATTCTCGAAGTTTCCTCTCTGTAATCAGCACCTAGTTCACAATAGCATGTACAGTAGGCAACCAGAAAACATTTACCAGTGCTCAGATATCATAACCAATACCATCCTCAAAACGTCTGGATCTCAACATCTCATCACCCACTAGCACGGGCGCAAAGCACTGAAGATCGGTGAAACGAGCAGAATAGTCAATCACCGACATAGCGCCCTGCTGCAGATTCATGAACTCTCGAGCTCTATCTTCCCTCAGCGTCTCTTGGAAAAAGAAGTCATAGAAGACTTCTTGAAAATCTTCTCACGCCATGTATCTATGATGCTCTTACTGGGTGGTAACATCCCACTACCTCTTGGCGGAATCACACAACATATATGTCGTGAGATGGACCCTCCACCCTGGTGGCATCTCAAGAAGCTTGAAAACAGTCTGCATCGATCCTAGCGATGACTCCGCAACCTGTGGTCCTCCATCCCCAAAAAACGTAGTCAGATTCTGCTGCTGGAAGATACGTTTCAGCTCAGCCATAGATGTGGCAGCCGGTGGTGCTCCCTGAAAGGTCTTCATGAACTGCATAAAGCCTTCACGGAACAGCGCCTCCGTGCCTATGTTTGGTATAACAGCTGGCGCGGTATCTGGCTCTGCTGGAGGATCCACTGGTAGCCCATGGCCCACCATCTCTGGAGTATACTCATTGATGCTCTCCTAGAGAACAATGCGCGGTCGTCTAGGCGACATGACACTACAAGGTCAAAAACACGCCTTAGATCAAGATTTATCAAGAATAAAAGTAAAGGAACCACAAAGGGAACAAGAGGAAGATAGAATTTCAATATTTGAAAAACAAGACTACACGGCGTGTACAATGACTACACGACGTGTACTTGAATTCTCTTCCCCTGCCCAGGTCCTTCCACACGGCTAAGCCTCACGGCTCCCGTTGAATAAAAACTAAACGGCATGTATAATATCTACACGGCGTGTACAATGCTTTTTTCCAACTGCTAAGTCCACATGATCTGTCCTCGGACAAGACTACATGGTGTGTCCCACAGGTACACGGCGTTTACTAGACGAGCTTCACCGACCCATGTTGTTAGTTACATAGCCGAATACACGGATCACACTACACAGCGTATTCTATAGACGGACAGTGTGTATCTGAAAGGATTACACAGACCCGTGTTGTTAGCTACACGGCCAGGCCCCCATGTAAGACTACACGACGTGTTCCATAGTGGACACGACGTGTATGTCTTAAGTCTCCTCCATCTGTGTTGTTAGTTACACGGAACGACTCCGGGTCAACACTATACGGCGTGTACGTTCGGTACACGACATGTTTTACCCAAACATTACCTACCCCGTGTCGCCGCCCACACGGTTTGTGATACGAGAAGAGACTACACAGCATGTACTCTGGGTACATGGAGTGTACTCAAAAAGTTCATCTTTCTTCCTGAACAGAAAACCATACACGACATGATGAAGGTACTACATGGCGTGTATACTGGGTTTCCAGACAGTATGCATCAGAAACTCCCCCGAAACCCAAAAAATACTGAAAAACAACACATAAGTGTCAAATTCCGACCCATGAGGGCCCATACTCCTCACGAATCGAAGTTTGACATCTCATTTGTGTTATAACTAATAAACAGCTAATGATCCACCAAATTCCGGTCAGTGGGGGCCCATACTCCCCAAAAACCAAAGTTTGGCATCCATTCTATCAACATGTTCAAATAAAATTACCCTATCACACAACATGTATTTTATCAAAGCAGCTATCACAACATCATGATTTACTATTAGAACAACTATCGCAACAACATGAAATTTCTAATGCACCTACATGGCATGGAAACTATACATGGCATGTGATTTCTTGCATTTTCCTAAATGATGCATGAGATGGAATACCCTCATCTCATCAGGTTTCAAATAAATAGAACCCATAGATAAAATATAACAGCACAATCTCAAGTGCGTCACCCAATGGTGAAATCAAATCCACTGTAAAATTTGAAAAATCAAAAGAAGTGCAGAAATACGAGGTAGACTGGATTTTCCCTGTACATGGGTTAGCTACGCCTGGACATAGCTTATTACCAACTACCTCTCACATCCTATCCATGACAACAACTCCAAATAGTAAGTCAAAGAAAAGAACTGCCCTTCGATACCACTTTGTAATGTCCCGGTTCCGGGTGCCACTCAACGGGTGCCCCGAACCCGGTTCGCCAAGTGACCTCAAGAACATTTCCCCAAACACCAGAGGATACCGACTAGTAGCGGGGGCCCAGTTCTGATAGTGGGGAAACTATTCCCTCATTTTTCAAAGTGTAGTACAGTGGAATATAAAATAAACATACAACAACAGCGGATGTAATAAACTATACACAACTAGAATGAACAATTGATGACAAAAAGGGAAACCAGTAGTCATATATATATATATATACGAAGATACAGTATGTCACTATTTTATAAAACAGCCCGAACATGTTACACTGCAATATAATACATTACAACTGAAATACAAGTACAGAAAGTAGAACAGAACTGCCCGCAGCATCACGAGACAATGCTCAGTCCCATGCTCTCCTACACCCCAACAGTAATCAAGTACCTGTGTAAGGGCCCTTGCCCTTATCTACACCTGCAGAAACGTAATCTGTTTGGGTCGAAATGCATGAACCAAATAGTGTATGAGAAATGAATCTCAGTAGGCACCCACCAAAGGCCCGTGCCCAACTGTGTGAAGTCACGCAACAGAAGTTTGCAGTAGTAAAATGCAATAAAGTAAACAGTACTAAAAGTAACTAACTTAACCAGTTATATTGCCATTTTACTATTCATTTTATCATTTAATTTAAAATATCACCACAGTGAATATTCTAAGTAAACAGCCAATGTCCTCAGAAACGTAAACCCTTACCCTCAGGTAAAGAGTATCCAAACACAAGAATCTGCCCACAAGCACACGGATATTGCCCACGGGCATAAGAAGTGTCACCCACGGGCACAGAATCAACTTCCCACAAGCACGGAAGAAGTTTCCCACATGCTAAGTAGTACAATGCCCACAGGCTAATCACAACACTTCCCTAAGGATAATAGGTAACCGGGTCATTCCCAACATGTAAATAATTAGTACACAAGCAATTCCTCTAAAGGCAATTTTACAATCATTACTTTAAAGGCATGCCCTCAGGTATCCTAGACAAACGGCTAAATAGAGGAACGCACCCTCAGGGTGGTCCTGGATCCAAGAACGGATCCCAAACAACAATTTTACAATTTTATTTAATTACCTATATAGTTCTAGGTAGTTAAAATAGCCACGACCTCAGCCACACAACACCCCAACATGGGTTTGTGGCACTAAAATACACAAAACACACAACAATTGGAAAAATAAACACCAAGACACCTACCTTAAACACCAACAAATGATATACGCGAATGACGCCTTCTGAAACTTCTAGGAATTCTATAGATCTAAGGTAAAAGAATTCTCACTTAAACGCAAATAACTCCCATTAGGAGAAGAATTGGAAAAATTATTAAAGAAGAGTGGGGGGATTACCTACGTGGTTCCAACGAGATTGTCTGAGGTGGAAACAAATTCAAGACGTGCACTCGAAGGATCTCCAAAGCTCCATCCTTCCACTCCAAAGCTCTCTTCCCATTCTAAGCCTTCCCTGTGAACAGGGGAGGCTACTGCCCATTTTAAGCAAAAAAACAAAGTACACTGCATGTGTTTTCAAGTACATGGAGTGTACTTACTATTTTTAAACTGTTCCTCTGACAGCTTCCCGTCGACGTGGCACTGTTCACCTTCCGACATGACTACACGACGTGTCTTCATGAGTACATGGCATGTGCTTCCCCACATCTAGCCACCACATTACTATTCACCTGCTGACAGACTATATGGCGTGTAAAGGACCACTACACGGTGTGTAGTCGATTCCTACACCCTTCATCACCGACATGGCCACACGCCCTGTGTACTCATCCCACACGGCCAAAAGTACACGGCGTGTGGAAAAGTACATGGCGTGTACTTCCAAATTTTTGGATTTTTCCCCATTTTCCTTATTTTCTAAAAAATACTTAAGGAAAAGTAAAAAAAAACCCGTACCTCTAAAATAATAACCAGGTTCTTACAGTCTTAGTTTGAGAATTTATAAGGAAAAATTATTTATTATTTAGTATTGATTGATCAAATGGTATAAGAGAGACATTAACTTTTTTGTGGAAGGGAAGTAGCCGGATTTTTTTCTAAATATTTGTGGTTACCATGAATTATTGTAAGCAGTCTTCTAATAGAATATAGTTAATAAACGTGAATAATAATTCATGTTATGATAATATGTGTTCAGAATGAGTTATTTCATAATATGGGTTCCAGATCGTTAGAGAGTCTTATGAAAATAGAGGTCTAGTAGAGGCAGGCTTGTTCCAAGGTTAATATTCTGAAACTTGGTGGAAAAGATTCAATGTATGAATGATAAAATTTCTAAACACTAGGTTATAAATTAATCAATATGATGAAATTATAAAAGGTTTTTTTGGTTGGTTTAAATGGTTGTATATGAATTATCATTACCATGCATGAGAATGAATTTAATTATGCACAAGAAGATTGTGGTTGTGGTATTGAATTATATAAGATACTAGAGGTGAGACTGTTCAAGTGTCGGTCCATGAAAATATTTGAATTTGGTGGAATTGATTGGATAATTGGGATCCATGGTAAATATATGGTTTGGGATCAATTTTAATGTTACTTTGATAAATCTAATATAGACTTACATGGTTTTTTATATTGTAATAATCTTCATTTTTTTTTGTTTAAAATAATGTATTGGGGTATACTATAGATGTAGGAATAATTTTTGAGATAAATAAGGTTTTTACGAAATTAGTTATTTAATTCCACTTACCTTTCTGTTCTAATAGTTTTGAGTGTTTTAGTGTAGGATAGTAAGTGATTTTGTGAAGTGGTTTGGGTATATTTGTATTATTAGTTATGAAACATCATTTAAAGGGATAGTCTAATAGTGGGAGTACCAAAATTTGATCCACATTTTGAATTTATAACGGTGGACTTCCAAATATTTTTCTTTGAAACTAATCATATTGGTTTTATTCCTTAATTTTTTCCAGAAATCGAAAATTCAACCTACTCCAATAGAGTGTATGTTGGGTGTGAGCATAAAAATACTAGTAGGATCCCACCAAGTACTCTATATTTAACACATATTATATAATAGAGGATATTGTTTGAAATTTTATTTATAATGGTAAAATTTTTTAATTTTGAAAAATGTATAATTTTAAATAAAATGAAAAAGTTTATCAATAAATTGAATATATATAATGTGAGCATAAGTGTATAGGTTACCAACCACTCATAATGGGAGAGACCATATGAGGATTTGATCGGAAAAAAAATTAGTTCATTGTACTATCATATCTCATAAAGAATGAGATATACTAGGCAGAGTCTCATCCTGGCCTAGTCTGAATAATATACGGGTCTAATTAAAGAGAAAATCAATTGTACAAAGCTATATCTGTAGTATTATCAGCTAGTGTATAGATATAATAATGATATCCAGTTAAAAAAATTTCCCTAAGACTAGAATGTTAAGTGTCCCAATTCCATCTATGTACCCAAATCATCACATGATTATTACATTAATTTCATTGATTTATCATAGAAAATATAAAAAATAAAAATACAATTCACTACTAATGATCATGTTAAATTAAAAACATTTTTTACTAAACTCACATAATCACGTAATCATATTTGTAATTTAATTTGTGTATTTTAGAATATCAATTTAAAAAGTCCATGCATTAGATAGAATGATAAAATATTTTCATAAGAGCATCTAGACAATTCAATAATATATGATGTCAATATTTCCCATAAAACACTTCCATTTAATTCTATGAAACACAAAATAATAATTTTGACAAAAAATTTATGTGCATGTTTTATTTTTTTCAAAAAAAACTAGTTAAATCAAATAAACTACCTTTCCAAATAATTTTATTAAATAAATAGAAACACAAGTATTAAATAAATCGGTCCTTATAGGCTTAAAATAAATTAAATTTTATTTAAACCCTATTCGAAAACATCAATAATACTTGGTTCATAAAATATATTAAAACACATAGATTTAAAATACATAGAGTAACCTTTTTATACCCCTTAAGAAAAAAATAAGACTACGCTGAATATCATACAAGACATGCAACATATACCATTAATAAATGTGAGACTTTATTACATTATGTGACCATTATAACCAAGTCCACAAATTGGTGGGTATGGATAGGAGTAACCATATTATGATATATATATATATATATATATATCTTTGTCTGTGTTTTTATCCTGATCAATAAAAATGTATTGATTAATTATAAGGAAGTAAGTGCTCAATATATAGTAAAGTAAAGTTATACTAGAAAATAATTTTTTAAATGGTTTATATTAGATTCTTTGAATTATATATTTTAATTAATTTTGGGCACTTACAGAAAATTAATTTTACAAAAATTATATAATTTTTGATTTCATCATATCAAAATGATATTTTGATGAATTTTTTGATTTTTTTTGAAAATATTGAATTTACAGTGAATGGTGACAAATACAAATTTTATAAAATATTATAATTTCATTTCATGTATTCACAACAACCCATTTTGTTTTCAAATGGTTTTAAAATATATATTTTTTCATTTTTATTTAAAAAAAATATTCCCATTAATTTCATTATATTCAACATTATTCTTAATTTTAGTTTAAAAATAATTCTCTAGTAAAAAATACATTTTTTCTGGAAAAACATTTTTCATCATGTTTAGGGGATTATTTGAAAATTAATATCTACAACATAATGGGATTATATTTGATAAAATGGGTTCCATATTTTTAATATCTATGTAAAATATTTTTAAATAAGACAACCTTATATTTTTTCATAATTAAAAGTAACCATGGTTAATATTTATCACCACTATAAAGAGTAAACTGGGTTCAATATAGTTAAAACTAAGGTTAAAAGAATTAAAATAACAAATAAAATTCCATTAATCATTTTTATGAATGAAATTATAGATACACCTTCAAATATTTGAAAATATATAAATATTTTATCCATTTTTCCTGGATAAATTACTTTATATTATATTATGTTAAGGAAATTCCAAAAATATCGCTTTCTTAATTTTAATATAAATAATATTTTCTGAAAGAGAAAAAAGTTATGAATGATTATAAAAGATGTATTTTAATATTATAAAATTTCTTTTTTGATAGTTATTTATTCTTAATTTTTTATTTTTAAATAACTTCCTAAAATATGTATGTAACTTTGGCATAATGCTTGAGAACATCGTAGAAAAATCATGTATAAGAATTGAAAAACTTGAAAAGTGATATTTTTTGGAACATAATCCTGTTAACAGAATTTTTTTTGAAAATATATTTTATTAATTAGGTGTTAATAGTTTATATTTTGATTAAATTACTTTGGTTATATTTTTTAAAATCAAACTATTTTAATAGTATCAAAAATGACTATAATAGAATTTTTTGATAAATAAAATTTTATTAAATGATTTATAATTAATAAAAAATTTATTTACACAAGTGAAAGGAATATGATCTATAATATAGACCATTTTCCACTTAGGGGTCATTTTTTCTTCTATTATAACTCAATTTATCCATAAATAGTAAAAAATATTGTCCTTGTGGTGATCAATAAAAGGGTAATCTTGAGGTAAAAAATAAACTATTAGGATTAAAACCTCACATAAACTTCTCTAACATTTTTTTATGACAATAGTTTGACTTATATTCACTTTAAAATAAATTTTAATCAATTATTTTTCTCATGAATATGAAAATTAATTAATTTTAAATTAATAATTTATGTAATTCAAATGATATGTCTCTCCTCTCTTATATATGGACCCAACAACTCCTCTATTAACGACACTTCATCAGTCTAATTTCTTAATAAAACTCTTCTAAAAAATATTATTAACGTACTTATATAAATTATAGATCTTATTTTCTTTTTAAAATTCAATCCCTAGGGTCTTTAATGAGATATACAATGAAGGTTCTTCAAAGAGGTGGTTATCGTCTTAGCTGATTATTTTCATTTTACATGTTCTTATTCAACCTTCAATAATTTTCTAATGATTATATTATAATAACATAAAAATATACCATATTTTTATTGTTTATTATGTTAACATCATACCCTTATTCATCTCAATTTCTATAAAAAGGGAAATTAAACCATACTCTATGAACACATGTAGACTGTAATGATCCATCTTTTCCATGTAATTTTTTTAATTATATGGAAATATTACGAGTCTGCAAAAATTGACGGCATGTGATTCCAAGGGTGTCTATTTGATGAACCGTCTACACCACTGGAAACCTTGGATCGAGACAGTCCTTTTGTTATACCCCACTTGAGTTTTGGATACAGATGGGGTATGGCCAGGTTACATAGAACACGAATCCAACTGGGCCCTTGGGAGTAAAAATCCAATAACTTACAGATCGGGCGTCCGATTGACACACCGTCTATTGCGTTGAGACCCCTATTATGTGGGGGTCCTTTGGAATACTTCTTCCTAGGACATCATGGTAGTAGGTGTATCAACCTATGGATGGACAAGTGAACTCTCTCGGAATCAAGCGAGCTTAGTGCGGGAACCCTGTGGTTGGCTATATCATGAGAAAGGGATCCTATGAGGGTCTATGCTTTGGAATCCTATGTGGGTCTATGTTCCAGAATCCCACTTGGATCCACTCTAGGAATCCACGTGAGACTACTCTAGGATCCAACATGGGTATGTTGTACTAGGATCATATGTGGGTCTATGTTCGAGAATCCCACTTGGATCCACTCTAGGAATCCACGTGAGACTACTCTAGGATCCTATATGGGTATGTTGTACTAGGATCATATGTGGGTATGATGATTTAGGATCCTATGTGGGTCTGCCTCTCAATAGAGTAAGATGATTCAGTAGTTACATCTAATCATCTTTACTACCGTACCTAAGTTATACCTGGTGTGAGCTAAGTCCTTATCTTTGTGGTGAAATTATGTTTGAAGATTATGTTGTGGTATTTTTCTGTGGGGCATTACCTATGTGTTACTACCTTTGTGGTACCCACCTTCGTGGTATTCCTTCCTTCGTGGAACAGTTGAGCTTTGGGATTTGAGTTGGGCCATGTGTTTTCTCATGATTGAGATGTGTATACTCGACAACTTCGGTATACGTATGGGAATATACCTATGTAGGGTTGTCAGTTGTTTTCATGCTTTTTGGTTCATCGTTTGTGGATTTTGTGAGACCTTCTAGGGTCTCGGGGTCCCTACTGAGTATCGTTATACTCACCCCTTCACGGGCTATGCCCGCACCATGTTTTGTTTGGTGCAGACGACGTACAGTGCTGATTGAGGATGAGAGTACTAGGACTATAGGTAGCTCGAGGTGTACATTAGATGAGGTGTACAGCAAAGATGACCATTCGAGAGCTATACCTACCCTTCAGGTAGGATCCTTGGCGGGTGTTCACTGGAGCTGTTTTTAGTTTTACTTGTACGTTTCATTTTACTAGTACTTTTTAGTTGGGCTTGTATTCTGGAACCTTTTTCATTCTGTACACACCCGGTTTACTATATTGTTATACTTTGTTCTTGTATCCTACTTTGTGCTTAGTTGTGTGAGTTTACAGGTTATAAAGGCAATTCCTTCCCAGTTTTAGGGAATATGCCTTTCGGTGCTATTCGCCAGCCCCTTGACTATATAAGGCGGGCTTGGGGTAGTCACAGCACGGGCCCTGGGGGACGGGTCGTGACCAATTGGTATCATATGAGTAGGTTCTAATGCAGAACATTGGAATCTAATCTTTTAAAAGGCAATAGTGTTAGGTGTTATGAGTGTGGTTATCAGTTTAGGGAATCCAGTGTTGGTGCAGCGTCCGATGTATCCATACACTAGGACCCTGACTTCTAATTTCTGACTCAGTGCATGAAGACACTGATTGCGTGTGTGTTTTATAAAGTTTTCTTTGTGATCTCTTTGAGTCAGCTCACCAGGTATAACGTATTGACCATGGAGAACCTGTTTCTTTTCAGGATGCCTCAACGCAGAAAGCTAGCTAGGGTTCCAGGAAGAGTACATGATGATAGCCTACTGAGCGATGAGGCCTTGGTGCATGGACCTTTATCAGTAGAGGCATAAGAAGAGGCACCAATGGTACCATTACCTGTTGGGCCACTGATGCCACCAACCCCAGCAGCACAGAGTGCACGCCTCTTAAGCACGTTGCACAAGTTCCAGCGCCAGAGGTCACCCAGGTTCAGGGGTGAGACAGACCCACATGCAGCTGAGGATTGGATGGAGGCTGTTGCGAGAGTCTTTTGACTGGTAGGGACACCATCTGATCTCATGGAAATCCTTGCCGCCATTCTTCTATAGGAAACAAAAGGCAGATGGTGTAGCTTGATGCTCCAGGTTCACGATGAGGTGAAACTTTTTAGGGCATACTTTGAGATCCGGTTTTGGGAAAAGTTTGTCAATGAAACCCTTCACACAGTGCGCATACATGAGCTTCTTCATCTGTAGAAAGGAAGCATGACTGTGGCTCAGTACTCAGGAAGGTTCACTGACCTCTCACACTACTCCATAGATATTGTGCGGGACCCATTCTTCAGGGCCTGGACTTTCGAGGATGGACTCAGGCAGGAGATCAGGTCTTCGATGACTTCTCTCTGCATCCCGACACAGGCGGGGGTGTTAGAGCGAGCCCTCTTAGTGGAGAGTTTTCTGGCTAAGTAGTCTCCAGCAGTGAGACCCACCACTGGGTGTCACATTGTGAAGTCTTCTGTAGATGGCAGTAGACGGATGTGACAGATGTCTAAGAGGACCATATCTATAGGTGGATGACCACAGGATTCAGGGTCAGTTATGTGGGGCACCAGAGATAGATCCAATGATGCGAGGAACAAGCTGTGTTACGCATGCGGCGGACATGGTCACATGGCTCGTGACTGCCTGACCTGTCGTACATAGGAACAATAGACAGTTAAAGGACTACCCAGGCAGAGACATAGGTTCGACCGAGAAGGATCATATAGAGAAGGAGGAAGTGGCAGAGGAGCCGGTCATGCATCTGGCGATGGGTGACGATTCACGGTGTTACCTCCACCACCACCAATTGGTCTACCCCGACCATAGGAAGCAGGTGGATAGGGGATATTTCACCTTTATGAAACTGAGGCCTATAACCACGACGCTCCACAGATGATACGAGGTACGATATGTGCCTACTCCACCAAAGCTATAGTACTTTTAGACAGAAGTTCTAGTCATTCTTTTATATCCACTGCCCTCATTTGGAGCACAGAGATTCCGGTGGAGCTTTTGGCTCGATCCTTAGGGATGGAGACTCCTATTAGAGAGTATTAGATGATTAAACACTGGTTCCAGCAGTGTGAGCTTACTCTTGGAGGCGAGAGCTTCGGATGTGATCTTATAGTAGTGGCGTCGAGGCCTTACAACTTCATCTTGGGTATGGATTGTTTATCTACAATACATGCCCAAATCAACTGCATTAGGTGTAAAGTTTGGTGTATCCGTGAGGATGTGACTAGGTTTACCTTCACCGGTGAGAAGGGAGCCTTTGCTTCACTGGATGGATTTACCCGGAGGAGAGTGTAGCAGATCACTCATCAGCTGGCTAGCCTTACCCTCGGAGTGGTTGATGTGGAGATTCTGAGATTTCATGTAGTGGTGGAACAGTACATGGATATCTTTTCTGATGATGTTTCAGGACTACCTCCTCGTATGGAGGTGGACTTTTACATTGATTTGTACCCAAGGATTACACCGATATATACACTAGCGTATCAGATGGATCCCGCAAAGCTTCGTGAGCTGTGGGTACAGCTGGAGGACTTACAGGGGAAGGGGTTCATCTGGCCCAATGTTTCTCCTTAGGCAGCCCCAATTTTGTTTTCCATAAAGGTGGATGGGAGCTTTACACTTTTTTTGACTATCGGCGACTGAACCAGGTGACCATGATGAATAAATACCCACTTATGAGGATTTATGACCTCTTTGATCAGCTGAAGGGAGCACGACGGTTGTCAAAGATAGACCTCAGGTCAGGCTATCACCAGCTTAGAGTATGAGACGAGAATGTGAAGATAATGGATTTCAGATGTCGGCACGAACATTACTAGTTTTTGGTCATGCAATTCAGCAAGACAAATGCTCCAATTATGTTCATGGGACTCATGAACATGGTATTTCAGCCACACCTTTATCACTTTGTAGTCGTCTTCCTCGATGATATTCTAATCTAATCAGCTACTATGGAGGAGCATGCCTATCATTTGCAAGTAGTTCTGGACACACTCCAAGAGCACCAGCTTTATGGTAAGCCCTCAAAGTGCTAGTTCTGGATCTGAGAGGTTCACTTTCTAGGACATGTCATCTCAGAGGAAAGAGTTGTAGTGGATTCAGTGAAGATTGAGGTGATACTTGCTTGGGATCCCCCCAGGAGTGTAATAGAGGTTCAGAGTTTCTTGGGTTTGGGTCGATACTAATAGAGATTTGTGACAGATTTCTCTAGCGTTGTAGCACCTTTATCAGCATTGATGAAGAAGGGGAAACCCTTCGTGCGGTCGGAGAGATTCCATCGGAGTTTTCAGGATCTGAGGAAGAGGCTAACTAGTACCACCATCTTGCGGCTTCCGGAGGAGTGAGTTGGGTACGTAGTCTATTGCGATGCATCAGGGACCCGACTCAGATGTGTCCTAATGTATGAGTGAGTAGTTGTCGCATATGGTTCTCGACAGCTGAGACAACATGAGAAAAACTACGATACCCATGACCTTGAGTTAGTAGAAGGGGTCTTCACCTTGAAGATGTTTCAACACTATATGATTGTAAAGCGTTTTATAGTGTACTTTGATCACAAGATTTTAATGTTTATCATCTCGCAAAAGGACCAGAACCTAAGACATCAACATTGGCATGAGTCCTCCAGGACTATAACATTGAGATAGTCTATACTCTTTAGAAGGGGAACTTTATAGAAGATGTACTTAGCAGGAGACCTGGTATAAAACTGCTAGGTGAGGCGATAGAGAATCTGGCCACTTTACAGATATCCTTCGTCGAATGAGATTGAGAAGCTTTTCTTTATTCTCTTATAGTCACTCCCCCACTTCTTCAGTGAGTTAGGGAGGCGCAACATGGGGACACTGACTGCGAGGCTCGACGTGCTCAGATATCCATGGGATATGCACCTGATGGATTTTATGAAAGTGAGGGGCACACTATCCTTTTCAGAGGACGTACCATGGTACCAGTGTCACTTTGAGAGGAAGTGTCGAGGTACTTCCACACATCCCCTATAGAAGTACATCCAGGAGTGGCGAAGATGTACCAGGACCTCCAACGACAACACTGGTGGCCAGGAATGAAGAAAGCTGTAGTAGATTTTGTCTCTCAGTACTTCATTTTTCAGCAAGTGAAGGAAGAGCATCAGGAAACATTAGGCTTAGTTCAACCATTAGAGGTCCCAGAGTGGATTTGGGAAAGGATATCCATGGACTTTTTGACAGGACTTCAACATACATCCTGAGGTCATGATTATATCTGGGTGATCGTCGACTAACTCACCATGTCGGCCGACTTCCCACCGATCAGAGAGTAGGGTTCAATAGAGATCTTAGGATGACTCAATGTGTATGAGATTGTGCGGATTCATGGAGTACCCTCTATGATTGTCTCATCGGGATGCACATTTCACTTCTTGTTTATGGAATGGGTTTTAGGAGGCTTTCAGGATGCAACCTCGTTTGAGCACCACCTTCAATCCTCAGACGGATGGACAGACTGAGAGGACCATTCTGACCCTCGAGGACAAGATGCATGCTTTCTTACTTGACTTCGGTCGCAGTTGGGAGGATCAATTTCCTTTAGTGGAGTTTGCATACAACAAAAGATACCACTCCGCCATTGGGATGGCACCATTCAAGGCTCTTCTTGGCCGAATTTTCAGATCGCCTTTGTGATGGACTGACCTTGAGGAGTCTGCACTACTGGGAATAGAGATGGTACATGATACCACGGAGAAGGTACACATCATCTAGGAGCGTATGAAGAATGCATAGAGCAAGAAGAAGTCTTATACCGATAGGTGATATAGGCATATGGAGTTCGAGGATGGTGACCACTTCTTTCTATGTATCTCACCCCGATGAGGTTTGCCGAGATTTTTTCGGTGAAAAAAGTTATCGCCGAGGTTCATCAGACCCTTTCAGGTCCTCAACATAGTTGGTGAGGTGGCTTACCACTTAGCTCTTCCACCTCAGTTTCACTGGGTGCATGACGTTTTCCACATATCCCAGTTGACGATATAAGTTCATGACTCATCTCATGTCCTCCACCATGGAGTTCTAGAAATCGACAATGGAGTGACATTTATAGAGGTTCTAGTTGAGATGTAGATCGATAAAAGCGGGTCTATCATGGGAGGTCGATACCTCTGGTGCACTTTTTTTGGCATCACGGGAACCATCAAAAGAGCACATGGGAGCGAGAGGATCAGATATGTGCTCAGTACCCCCAGTTGTTTCCTTAGTTTGTGTTGGGGCTTTTGGAGATTCAAATCCCTACGTTGGGGATAATTTAAGGACACGACTTTTCCATGTAATTTTTTTAATTAAATCAGAATATTATGAGTCCAGAAAAATTGATGGCACGTGATTCAGAGGCTCCGTGTTCCCGGAATGAATTTATGAATATTTTTACAGGTATGTTCAGTAAATGTGTGAGCATGATTTTGTTACTTTTGAACCAGTGCTTGGAATTGAAATCTGAGGACACCGTTGAACTCACAGCACCAATATTTTCTTAATAAGTCCTTTACCTCGACCGCAATAGGTCGAGGGTGGAAGTTGGTTTTTTTACCCATTGGTGGAAAATAAAAAAATGAGGAAATAAAAATAAACTAACCTTATTTTTATTTTACTTTTCAATTATTTTGAATTATCAGTGGGGACCACCCGATCTCATCAACCAATTTATTTTTAATTTTCCAAATCCCCAACATATAATGACTTCACTATATGAAGTCATTAAACCACTCAATTAAGGGGGAGTCTCTTCATCAACTAGTTTGGACTCTTGTTAGATGATATTGCGGGAGGAAACCCCCCATAGAGGAATAACTCTTCTCCTTTAACGATTTTTTCCAATGAAGAACTCCGTAAAAATATCTCCAATAAGGTACGTCTTCAAGGATGACGAACAGATGTCCGTCTTTCCCTCTCCTCACCAATGTCAACGAATCTTCAAGGTAGGGATTTTTGTTTTTGTATACCCCTTACCCATTCCTGTCGTTCTTCTCAATTCAAGAACAACTATGTCTCTTGCTGCCATTCTTACGTGGAGAGTGTGGGCCAAATGAATAGGTCCGGACCTCTCCGCAACTCTTGTAGATTTTGGTGTTCTTCAAGGCTTGTTTTTGGGTTGAGAAATTTCCAACCATGGTGGTCATGAATCATTAATGATGTCCCGAGACGAGTGCGGGAGTCTACAGAATGAAGAACGGGCCACCGGGGCACGCCAGGTGACCTAAGGAACGTCGCCGGCAACCATTGCCGGCGACTGGCACTGGAAGGGCTCGTGAGTGGGGGACGACACTTCGATGGGCTGTGACGTTGGTGGCGGTGCGACCGCACCACTGGAGAAGGGTCGTGGCCCATCGGTTACGGCAGATCAAGGGCGGCGACCGGCGTTCGACCAGCCGCATGAAGGGGGTGGTGGCAGGCGTATGCGCTGCCAGGCATGCAGGGGCCACGACATGTGGTAGACGCGGCAAATAAGGAGTGTCTGACTTGCTCCCGACCACCGATGGAGGCACGACGTGTGACCACGATGCACAGGTAGGCTCATCGTATATCCATCTTGGGAGCCGAGCGAGAACTCGGGTCCTGCATGCCAGCTTTCGACACCACGTGGCGCCAGCCGATCGACCACCCAACATGAACAGCCTATCCATTCGGGGTACAGAGGGAGCGCCTTCCCCTTGGGTGGCAGATAAGGCAGACCCTACCGTGAGACCCCCAGCCGCCGGCCACATCAGGCCGCCCAGTGCGGTCCACCTAGTGGGCCAGGCTGTTCCAGCGGGCCAGGTTGCACCGGTGGGCCGGGCCAGAACCAGTGGATCCGGTCGGCCTAGGCCGGGTCGGACCGGACCCGGACCAGTTTCAACCCCTTTTCACTCTTTCAGTTATAACTTAGCCTATGTGTGTCAGTTTGACAAATTGTCTGCGGTGCCAGAAACCTTGGATCGAGATGGTTCTTTTTGTATACCCCACTTTAGTTTTGGATAATGATGGCGTATGGCTGGGTTGGATCAAACAAAAATCTATCTAGGCCCTCAGGACAAAAAGGAAAATAACTTACATACCGGGCGTCCGATTGAAACATCGGCTATTTTGTTGAGACCCCTATACATAGTGGTCCTTTGGGATAGTTCTTCATGGATCATCGTGGTAGTTGGAGTATTGACCTGTGACTTGAGGAGCGGACCCTCTCGGAATCAAGTGATCTTAGTGAGGGAACCTTGTGGCAGGCTGTAACATGAGAAAGGGATCATATGTGGGTCTGTGATTTGGGATCCTACCTGGGTCTGTGTTCTAGTATCCCACTTGGATCCGCTCTAGGAATCTACATGGGACTACTCTAGGATCCTACATGGTTCTACTGTACTATGATCCTACATGGGTTTTATGATTTAGAATCCTATGTGGGTCTACCTCTCAATAGAGTAAGATGATAAAGTAGTCAAAACTAATCATCTTTACTACTATGCCTAAGTTAAGCCTAGTGTGAGCTGATTCCTTATCATTGTGGTACACTTATGAGTGATGATACATTTATGTTATTTTTCTATGTGGTGTTACCTATTTGTTACTACCTTTTTGGTACTCACCTGCGTGGTATTCCTTCCTTCAGAGAACATCTGAGATTTGGGCTTTGAGTTGGGCCCTGTGTTTCCTCATGATTGAGATGGGTACCCTCGGAAACTTAGGTATATGTATGGGCATATACAGAATTAGGGTTTTCAGTTGTTTTCATGCATTGTGATTTATCCTTTGTGGAATTTGGGAGACCTTAGAGGGTCTATGGGTCCCTACTAAGTATCGTTATACTCACCCCTTCATAGGCTATGCCTGCACCTTTTTGTGTTTGGTGCAGGGGACAAATAGTGCTGACTGAGGATGGGAGTACCAGGACTGGAGGTAGCTCGAGGTGTACATTAGACGAGGCGTACCGCAAAGACAACCATTAGAGAGCTATACCTACCCTTCAAGTAGGATCTTTGGCGGGTGTTCGCTGGAGCTGTTTTTAGTTTTACTTATACTTTTTTGTTTACTAGTACTTTTCAGTTGGGTTTCTATTTTGGCCCCTTTTTCTTTCTGTACACCACATGTTTACTATATAGTTTTACTTTGTGCTTGTATCTTACTTTGTGAATAGTTGTGTGAGTTTATAGGTTATAAAGGAAATGCCTTCCCAGTTTTAGGGAATACGTCATTCGTTGCTAGTCGCCAGCCCCTGGCTTATGGATGGAGGGCTTGGCGTAGTCATGGCACAGGCCCCGGGGGATGAGTCGTGACTTGGACTACCACCTCTCAAATCGTTCTATTTAGTTTCTCATAACAATCGTTAATGGATGGTTTGTATGATGGATTTAATTAATATACATGATATTCATGAAATGATTATGACTATTTAAATATAATATATCTTATATCATCATAACAGTCCAATCATTAATATAAGAATCATCACATGTTTCTACATACAGACTACCATATCCCTAAAGTGATGAACACTCTTTTTCAAAAAAGCCCTCTCATGGCTCTTCATTAGTATGTATTTAATAATGTTATTTTATATTCATATCATTATAATTATTTGGAAAAATAAAATTCAATTTTATGTCTATATTTTCTATCTAATTAAAAGTAAAAAACATTACTTTTTGGTGGGTGTGGATTATCTCTTCACGAGATAATGCATTTTATTTTTCATGGATTAATCTAAAATTGTATATTTTGAATAAATTTTATTATATAATGGTCTTTATTATAGATAATATTTAATAATGAACCCATTGAAGATAGTAAAACTATATATTGTTATTGGGATTATGAACGGAACATTATCAAGACATTTAACGTAAACTTATTCAATTTAGTAACTGCATAATAAATTGTAATTAATGAAACAGAAGAGATTATTTTTAGTGAATACACATGATGATGTTCTTTAATAATGAAAATAATTAATATCATTTCATTATAAAGACATTGAAGAATATATATTACATGTTGGGAGATTAGGTAAAAGATATTCTATCTTAAAACCTAGTTTAATCATATTTCAAAAATTTCATTTAAATATTTTTTAAGAAATTAGTAGTTGATGGCTGAGATGGAATAATTTTATTATTATGAGCTCCCCCACAAAATATATAGGGTTTCCACTTCACTAGTTCATCCCCTTCCCCCATTTTTTCATTCCTAGCTTGTGTTTCTCCCACCATAGTAATGTATCGCTATCATTCTGGTTTGGGTTTTCCTTCCCTCTTTTTGATTCATCTCAATCTATGATAGTCCTAAAAACTACATCCTTGTTTGACAACATGTTTCTTAGTACTTCATCCATGGTTAGTAATGTTGTTTCAGTTCCCAATTCTGTGGAAACTACTTTTAAGGTGGTCATCACTTTGGTTTGATTTAGGAGGTGTCCCTGGTGGTCCTCCTAGATCTGGGTAGCGGTCCTCCATTCCAAAAGTGTCATTGGACAATCTATCAAGTGATGATAGATCGATATTATTCATTGTGTTCACTATCTGGTGACATATTTAATTTTTTTAATTGTTTTTATTTATTTTACATTTATTTGGGGATTCTCTTTACTCCACCGCTCTCACAATGGTGTGGAATCTATGAAACAATGGAGCAATGTTTGGGGAGTGAGGTTGATGTGGGGAGTCATCTTCTAATTTCTTTTAAATGTTGTGTCTGGTGATCTGGGGTTTCCTATTTTGATTTTGTTCTATTTTTGTGATATATTTGTGGCACATAGGATTCTTTCTAGCTTCTGATAGTTTTCATATGTGTTTTTTTCTCTCCTACGGTTTTTTTTGTCAATGGGGGAGGAGTTACTATTAATGATCATTTCTTGTTTTCAAAGAAATTTCTGATTCGAACTGTGATCTTTCATCCAGATATTCTCTCCCACAAAAATTCAGTCTGCTAAAATTATTTTCTTAGAGGTTTTATGTTTTTTATTTTGAGCAGTTTTTTGTCTTAGAAGAGGTGTTACCAATGCATTCTTTGTTCCTCGAGTTTCTGATGGCGTTAGTTGTGATTTCTCCCAATTTCCATGTTGATCTAGAAAGGTGGATACATGTTTTCATAAATCATGAATGATTTTTTTAATTGGATCTTATATTAATTGAATTCGGGTTCTCAGTGAAGGATTTTTTGTGTACTGATGGTTGCGTTTTGGAGGTTTCAGGTCATTGGTGGTTCTTTTGGTTGGATGTGTTTATTGGATTGATGGTATGCAGAGGTCAAGTTGATGGGTAGATGCAATGATAAGATAGAATCAGTTGTAATAAGGTGATTTCATTCCATATCTCCCTAGATTATATCTATTTTAATTTAAAAATTGGCCTAATATTTTTTCATTTTGAATTATGAACTTAGGAATTGGGCATTGTTGTTTTGGTCGGATCCCTTGAATTGTTACTACAAAACATGAAATTTCTTATTGTTATTTAAAAAAGGATTTAGTTGAATATTTATCCAACATGTAAATATTGATTTATATAAGTTTTAATCATTAAACAAAAAATTATAAAAAATCATTTTTCCAATCCATTTACTATCATATAAAATACAGTGAAAAGAATATTTTTGCGTATTTCATAACGAATGATCAACATAATTTAAAAAGTATAAAAATAATTTTTTTAATGTATTCCACAGCAAAAAAGTTTCCCATTACTGTAACCTTTATTTTATATTTGGATTATTTTACGTGCATCCATATTTTCTTCAAAGAATAATATTTTTTCTATTTTTTCTGGTACATTGGTTTTAAAAACTGTGTTTTAAAGGAAATGGATATATCAATATCAGAAAATGTTTTTTTGTGGTTTTAAAGTATTTTCTTAATAGTTTGATAATGGAAAATCAAAATTTTTTATGTTTTAGGAATGTTATTGTGCTTTAAAATTATTCTTTATGACATATGATATATATATATCTCTCCAATGCATTGGTTAATGATTATATTCTCATGAGAATCATATTGAAATTAAACAAGAAAGATATTGCATTTTTTATGGGATTTTGTAAGGGCGTATAAAGGTGGTGTCCTAAGGAACCTACACAACTTTTCTATTCTTGTAAATTACCTTTTATTGAAATATCTTTATTTCATAAGGAAATATTATGCAATTTTGTTTAGTGAATCGATTATACACATTAAGGGTAAAAGGTTTGTTTTTAGAAATAATATTCTTGGGTTCTCATATTTTAAAAGAGTCCTTAACGATTATGATTTTTCATTTTTGTTTTCTTATAAGGTTTTTTATGAAATATAATGGGTATTAGAGCTTGATTTATGTATAAATAAGGTCGTTTTAAAATTTGACATTCATCATTTTCTCACCATTGTTTTGGAAATTATAAAATCAATCCTAGAAAATATTATTTTACAAGAATTATAATTTCAAATTTTTTAAATTTTTTTATAAAATATATATTATTTATTATAAATTAATGATTTGACCATCAAATTCATCTTAGGTAAAAATTTTCTAGACAAAAAAAAATTGATAGAGTCATAGAATCAGATGGACTTTTACTTTATACATCGAATAAATGATATAAATTTTAATCAAACATAGGTCTATAACGTGTAGAAGATGAAGTATTTTATAATTCCATCAGAATAAGTTGTACAAAGTCTATTAGACAAACATTGTTGGATGAAGTAATACATGCGATTAGATGATATGTTTAAAGTTACTTCAGAAAAAAATAATATATTTTAATGAATGAAAAATATAAATTCTCTCATATAGAATTATAAAAGTATTATTATGGTGTTTCTATGTTGAGAATCAGAATAAGTTTTACTAAACTTATCAAGAGAATAATGGGTCTGTTCAAATTTTTTGTAACTACCTTTTAAGAATGCATGATATTACCTTCAAAAATTCACATAAATAGAAGTATAATTCATAGAGTTGAAGGATTTTAAAACACAATAAAACTATATATCCATTAAAAATTTTGTAACATATTGTTATGATTGAATGATTCATTATAACTGTTTGTGAGTTTCTTCTTAAGTCATATAATAACGAGGATTCTTATAAATTATGAAAGATTCTTTTGTTTATATAAATATTGTGTCTAATCTGGTGTGATCGAGGGATTTCAGGTATTGGAAGATACATGATTTCAATCTTGGTGATTGAGGGTTCCTTAGTCTAGGGAAATTGAATTTGTCTTGGTTTTTATATCTGGGGATTCCTAATTTATAGAAGACAAACCATTATGGTTTAGATAAAACTTTAGATACATATGGTCATGGTAATTATTTTACATAAATCATAAGGTTAATGAGTGTACATATTTTTTATTAAGTTTCTGTAATTTTTTCTTAGTCTATTTATATGTTTTAATTAACTTTTTATTACTAGTTTTTATTTTCCACTGTTCATTCTTATGGAAATGTTTTACGTAGTTTATGTTAAACTTTTCTAAACTTTGAGATTAAAAAACATCTTCATGAAATTTGTTGATAAAGATGTTTGGAAAATTATATGTTTTATTTTATAAAAATAAATCCCCCCACTTAAAGAGTTACTCAATATGGTTTTATCCTAAATTTAGTATTAGAGTGTAGTTTCTGGATTTATAAATGTTGTTATGAACTGTAGTTATAAACTTTACTAAACTAACATATTTGTTATAGGCAATTGTATGATTTTTTTAAAAGTCATTGTTTAAATATTAGGACCTTATAAAATATAAATCCTAACAGACAACCAATATTTTATGGTTCTAATTTTGAATAAATGAGAAATCATATGAAGACATTCCTTATCAATTTTTTACTCGATAACATTTTCATGATGATTGTAAATTATGAAATACCTGATAAACATGTTTATGAATTCACCTAAGAATAAAAATATGAATATCAGTTGAATTTTTGGGTTAGAAATATTTTGTATTTCTCAATTGGAAGAAGTATTTATAGTCAAATTTTCACATGTTAATTTTCCAATTCTATTTGGAAGAAATTAAATGTTTCCCACTTTGGAACATATAAATTTATTGAAACAAGAAGAGTTATTCTTAAGGATGATTATATAATCTATGAATTTATACATAGGGAATCCATTGAAAATATGTATCAAAGGGTTGTGATAATTATGAATAGTATAAAATCTCTTTGTTATTAATATTTTATAGTTGAGAATTTAGTTGAGAATATTATTGACATTATTCCCAATTAGTAGGAATCTAAGAGGACATCTCCAGATGATATAAATCACTACACTATGTTGAATTTAGATGATATTATTATAATTCTCACACAATATGAGGGATATTAAGGAGGGATTATAAGATAACTGAAAATAATAATGGAGTGTATTTTTATTCTAATTTTATATATGTTAAAAGTTAGATCAGCTGAATTGTTCACAAAATAATTTATGAAATAAAAATTAAATGCTGTGACAAAAATATTTTTTTATAAAATATTGATAATGAAATTTAAAATCATCTAATGAGAATGAATAATATAGAAAGAGAGAAATATTAACGTTATAAATAAGATAAAAATAAAAATATTTAACTACCAAGAATGATTCTACTGTAATTATTTTCATTGAATGCAAGAATTCAGGTCACGTTAGGTGAGATTTTCCTAAGAAGAAGAAGAAAGATAAGAACAAGATATTTTATAATAATTCCTAAAAACACAAAAGTATAAAAAGTATGAAATCATATGACATGTGGAGTTCTAATGGTGGAGAAACATCATCATAAATTTCTCCTAATGAATGTGAAAACCTGAAGGTTAAGAGAATTTATAATAGTATTCTAAAGATAATTGAATTATACATGGCTAAGGTATCTCATGAATTCCTTATAAAATTAAATTTAAATAAAAAATATCCTGATTATGATTATGAATATATTCCTAATTTTTCTGAATAGGAACTAGATACATCATATGAAGATGAGGATACATTACCATGCTTGGAAAATGTTTCTAGATTCCCTAAATTTTTTGAAAAAAAAGTAATGGTTCAAATAAATTTATAGGTTATAAGGAATAAATTTTCATTGAAAATTCAATAATTAATGATATTTGAAATATTACATTAGAATTATAAAAGATATTTAATTATAATACAATAAGTGACAATATGTATTTTGTTATCAAAATAAATTATGATAAATTTATTTTAAAAATTTTTTTAACAAATTTTAACTTAGTGAAAAAATGACTATCATTATAGAATAATAAAGCCTCATATAAATACTCATACTATAGGTTTTATTTATGAAAAATATTACTTACTAAAGAATTATTTGTTTTTAAAATTGTTACTATTTCCAAAAAAAATCTTACTGGTTGAAATTGGAAAAATAAATATTCATTGAATAGAGAATAATATTTCTATTTTCATATGTATTATATTTATGAGGGGTTGGAATTATAAAATAAAAAAAATGATAGATATGGATTTCAATAAATATTTTTTTTTAATAATGATGGACCCAAGGAATTTTGCGTTTAAAATTATATTTTCTTATTTTAAATAATAATGATAGTACCAATAATAGTATCATTTGTTACATGGATAATGGATTTTCTTAGCACATGAATAGAAACAAGATGGTTACATGGACACTATCATTTATTTGAATAATTCAATTTTTTTATGATGGATTCCATAAGAACATCTAGAGTGATAAATGTATTATTCAATGTTTTAATGGAATTTTTTTTATTCGACTAATTTGAACAAAGATGGTTACACTCTAAACTTAGTAGACCTCTGGATCCATGATCTTCCATGCCTTAGTTAAATGTGGGATTGATCTTTGTTTTGGAATAGATTTATAGTACAATATGATGTTATAACATTATCAATACTATCTATGATAAAACTATGTAGATATCCATTGAATATTAGGGTTAATTTATCTAAATCTTTTGGATCCATATCATGTTAGAAAGGGATATAACTCAGGTGTCAAATCTATTAGTGATGTTCCAACATCAAATTCATTATAGTTAGTGCATATGGATTTATTTTTTTCAACGAAACTAGAATTATTGATGTAAAATACTTTTCATTTATATTAATTTACGTCTATAGTAGTAATACATGGGTCTAGTTACTAGGAAAAAATTTGAAATATTTTTTTTGTTGTTTTAGAATCAACCTAGTCCTTGTTTAAAAGTGAGAAAAATCTACTTTTTTACTATTCCGTGTGATCATGTAAGATATTTTGAAAACAAGAATTTTGAAACTTTTTGTAGTAAATATATATTTTACATTAGTTTTCAGAACATATAAATCATCATAAAAATGGAACCATTGAATAGGGAAACATAGTTATTTGGGAGATTACTAGAACCATGTAGTTTGAATACTAAATTGATAAAAAAAATTGGACGAAGAATTTTGTAATGGTTTTTATATTATAATTGAGCTTTACCTAGGTATTTTTTTAGTAAAACAACATATAATATGTGGACTATAAGAAAGACAAGACATTCTGACTTCATTGTTTTTGGATGAATGTTATTCATGTTATATAGTACTGATAATTTTTATAAATTTTTAGCAAAATAAAATGAAGTATTATTCATTGGTTATTTATAACTACTAAGGCATATAATGTTTTGAATAATAAAATCAAGTATTTTTTAGGAAATAATTCTTTTTAAATTTTATGAAACTTATCCTTTTATTTTTCAACCACCTAGAACCACATGTACAAATGATGTTTACAAAACCAATTTTCAAAGCATGTTGGAAAATTCATCACTTGAGAGAATAATTGAAGATTTTTTTCGAAGTTATACCACTCAAGGAAATTCAACATACTATTAATAAAGAATATTTTATAAACCATTTAAATTTTACAGTCTTAATGGATCATTCTTTTTATAAAATAAATGGATATGTAAATCTACTAAGTATGAATTGAAGTTCCTTAAGAATTGAATGTGAATTTTTTTTAATTTTTTACAATTTTAACCTTGGTGATAAAGATTGGATAAATTTAATTCAAAATGAACTCAATGATTTTGTGGTTATTTATAGTTTACAATTTATTGAAAATGATAAAGATGTTATTGTAAATAGAGTAAATTAATTTTTCTGATATAAATTTGATGAAAATAAAATAATAGATAAAAATAATTCCAAAGTAATTATAAAGTATTATTATAAATAAGAAGGAATAGTCATTGGAGAGACTTACACTCCAATAGTTATATTTATGGTTCGTCATATACATCTATCCAACAGAGAATTTAAAATTTTTCAATTATTTAAATGGATGTAATGTGTGATTTCCTTATTGGATTTGTATATGAGGATGTTTATGTATCATAACAACTTTTTTTTTGAAAACAGAATATCCCCAAATCAGTTTTTCAACTTAATAAGTCTCTTTAAAGTCTTAAATAATACCCTAGAACCTATTATGTTAGATTAATTTGATTTTTGATACAAAAAAATTTCATTAATGGAGCTACATATCCAAAACTCTTTAATAAAAACGTTTTCAAATATAATTTCATTTTTAAAACATATTTCAATGAAATTATATTTTTTATAACTCAAAAATAAATTACTCATTCCTTTAAGGATATATTTAAATTTGTGTTTGAAAATATCATGAAGGGTGAACTAACTTTTATACTCATTTTTCAAATCTCTCAAAACATTAGAAGGGTCATTTGTTTCTCAAAAAAATTAAATAATATATATTATTAAAAATTGTGTGTATAAAATTACTAAGACTATTATTAATCATATAAAAAAAATTAAAACTGTGTATAGTAACGAATCTAGGAAACCAGTTGATCAATGTTTTTTAGATCAATGATCAGTAGCTTACTATATCTCACATCTAGTCAAACAAAATTAATGTTTTTGATATGATTATGTATGAGATATTAAGTAAATACAAGAGTCCCATATTAGAGTTGTAAAATGATTTTTTTGTACCTAAAGGTAATTATCGACATTGATTTATTTTATCAATCTATAAATGAATTTGAATAAAAAGAAATTTTAGATATTGATTTTCTTCAATATTAAATGGATAGAAAAATTATAACTAAATGTTTTTATTTATTAATATAGGCTTCAGTTTCTTGATCACATAAGGAACAAAACATAGTAGATATTTCCATTTTAGAAGCTATTTATTTGGAAGATATAAGTTGTTATGTTTCAATGTTATGAATGAAACAAACACTCACTAAAATTATCTTTAGTTTTAGTAAAAACATTATTTTTTGTGATAAAAGATGTTCCATATCATTAATTAAAAACATAACACATCACTAATGAGTAACACACCTAGATATAAGTTAAAATTTTCTTCATGATCACAAATAAAAAAGATATATTATTCTAAAATTTATCAGAAAGAAATAATATTTGTTTGACATTTCTATAAAAGAACTCAATTCTGATATATTTGAATATATTAATAAAATGAAGGGAATTGTCAACCTAAAATGATTATTCAATATAATTCATATTTAAATACTTCTTTATAGTATTGAAGAAATTAAAAAAGGGTGAGTACATGTTTCTTATAGTTTAAGGTATTATTAAATCATTTCCTTAATATTTTAATAAAAAAACTATTCATTTCAAACTTTTACGATAAGTTTTTCATAAGAACTGTTGTAATATTTTTTTAATAATCTTCTCTTACATGTATTTTAGATTAACTTTTGTTATAATGTTTTTCGAAAGAATTCTGTTTCAAATTTAACCAAACTAAGTTTTTTTTTATTTTCAATTCTCTAACATTTTTTATTTTATAAAAATATTATTATGTTCATTTTATTCAAAAGGATAAAAAGATAATTTTACATCTTTCATAAGAATGTTTATAAATCCTTCTATGTGAGGGAATTTCAAAATCATTTGAAACCATAATATTTTGATATATTCCTTTAATTTTTTTTATAATCTGCACAATAATTTAAAAAAATTATATTTTTTACTAGATTAACTCATTTTATGATAAAACATATACCAATAGTAACAAAATTTAAGAAGTTAAAATTTTTTTGTTTCAAGAAATTATGTAAAATATTGATATCAATTAAAATTACAATATAATCCATTTTTATGAAGAATATGATTGTTTACTCTCCTTATATCAATAAGTATGAAATTGGGCCACCACCCCATATTCACCCCTTGGTTTTGTTAATAAATCTTAGCTTTCATATTATCCTCCATTAAATATTTTTAAGTTAATCAGATTTCTTCAGTTTGTCTGATTAGTCAGAATGGTTTCTTCAAGTTGCATATGTAGAAAAGTTGTTATAATGAAATATTGACTGAAAAAATATTTTATGATAAACTTATATCTTTCATTTAATAAGTTATTATATTTCAAGGGTGGGAGTACTTATGTGATTCAAAAGATGACTATTGATCTCTACTACCATGATATTGTTAGAAGATTTTACTCTTTAGACATATTAAGTGAAGAAGAAAACATATTTATTATCACCTTTACACAGTTTAAATAATTATACACATTAAACATCTATCAATTAGATAAATTAGTTATAATTAAAAAATATGGAGTGGGAAATTTAGTATCTCATTATAGTCTAGATAATCAAGAATGTTTTGAGATGTTCGAAGAAGGAAATTCACATTCTATTCTTATAAAAAAGTTATGAAAGTTCATGATCCTACTCTTGATGAAATATTTGTGGTTATTTGGACACATAAAAACCTCAATATAATAAATGGGGATAGAGATAAAATCATTGTAGAATAAAAATTGGTTTTTTTATTGACTTTGTGATATATGAAAATTCAACATTATTATGCTTATATTAATTTTCATTAAGGCTCCCAAATGAGAGACTATAAAGTTGAATATTCTATAATATTCTATTTTCATTAAAAAAACTGGTTAAAATTGTTGATGCGTAAAAAATAAAGAATAAACAAACTCTAGTAAGAGATAATAATTCTTATATTAGCGAAGAAACCAAAAACAAGATGAATCATATACATAAATGTTGAATAAATATTTATATTGATAATTTTGAAAAAGTTACATCTGATATAGAAATAGAATTTCTAAAAGAAAATGTTTCAGAAAAAAAGAAATTTGGGAAATATTCCCATCCATTTCTTAAGAATAAATCCAAGAATATGTCTTATGAGTTTTTTACCTTTTACTAACAATAAACAAAGGAAAAAATTGTTTATATGTGTTTTGGATTATATAAAAATAAATATTTATCCGTAAAAGGAGAAACCACATAAAAACATTTGGGAGTATGAAAAGAAGAATATATAAGAAGAAAAATATATGAAATAAATGATGGATGATGATTTTTAATAGAGATTTGAGAATTATTTTATCCTAACTTGGTTAAATACCCTTAGAGGGGGGATTAGGGTTTGATAGATTAAAATAAATTCCCCTTTGTATCTTTTATCATCATTAAACAAAACCATATTCTATCACTTCTCTATAGAAATGTATGAATAGAAATGAAATCGTGCATGAGACATAGATATTTAACTTGGTTCACCCTCAATGGGATATGTCCAAGGAGAATACAACAAAAATTTCCAGATGTACCAAATCCCCAATGTATCACTACCAGAAAAAGGTTCAAGCTATATAAACAATATGCCTAGTGTCACTTCCTGTAAAACATTTAGAGCAGACTTAGTGTCCCTTTTGGTTTATAACCAATCACAATATGAAATCTCACTACTCTATAAACTGAAGTCTGTTCACTACTCTTTTAGAAGAATTCCCTTTTGGTCACTTGAATCAATTTGTTTTAAAAATACTTTGGTAAATCATTATGTTAAATTTTTATCCAGTTTATGAATACAACATAACCTTAGATTTACTAGGAAATTCCTTTATTATAATTTTATGGTTCCCACTTCCTACATGAATATTACACATCCCTTATGAAACTAAACTATTATTCAAAATTATATGCATATTTTGTGATCCATATAAATTTTTTTAATCTCATCTCATTCCAAAATATAAACCAACATTTGTAAAAATACCTCTTTTCATGAAGATCACTTATCCTTCATGAAGATTAATACTCTTGAAAAGCACACTTAGCCTTCACAAAGATTGAAAGTGTTTGTCATCTTTTTATATCATTCACGAAAATTAATTCATTCATGACGATTACAACTTTTTGTTATCTTTAATATAGTTCCATATCTTCCTTTCTTCATGAGCATTTTTTAAGAACAACCTTATCAAATCACCCTCATAAATTCAGAGCCTTTGGATTTTTTAAGGCTTGATCTCTTTAAATGATGGTTATAGTGGCCTATTTATAAGCATTTCCTCCAATTATAGAAGAATCCAAACTTGCAATAGAATTTTCACAATTATCTCAAGTAAAGTTCAAAAATCTCCCAATTTTCTCAAAGCACGAGGGACATTTTCTATTTTTGAAACTTCTCATAGTCATGGAGATTTATTGTCTTTACATCATGCAATCATGATACTCCACAAATTCACAAAACCAAGCAATTATTAAACCATATTCCTTCACAAATCTTCTAATCAGTATGAAACTACAATATTTATGAAACTCATTCATTTGAAATCTTTTAATAAGAAATGTACATAAATCTAAAATACTAAATGATTGATCAATCCCCCATATTTTTGATCAAAAAAATTTGGAAAACAATTGGAAATGGTGCCACCATATACGTGAACCAATCTATATACTACATCTAAATAATCAATTCATTTTTCATGGATATTTTTCAAAATATTGTGTTAACAATCAAATTAAAACACCAAAAATGACCTTTTCCAACTTCTTTATCAACAAACGCAATAATCCAAAAACACTACATTGTCACCTTGATGGATTTTGTCTTAAAAATATCCCACTTTAGGTTGGTTGAAAAAATTTCACATTAGGATACCTCGTAAAATATTATTCATTAAATATTTTATTATGACATAGAATGTGATCAACAGTTTAATAAATAGACACATTAATCCCACATGATCCACGATCATTGTGTAAAATATGACTAGATTTTGATTTTCATAAATGAATCACTTTATTAAAAAACCACTCACATGGATTCATCATGAAACCCATATTTTGTGATACATAACCCTTGATTGATAATCTTTATCATCATAAAATTTAAAAACCCCCCTAATTATCTACTAACCCTATCAGCTTATCTGAAGATCTTGATTAATACATTTTCTCCCATTTTTTATCCACAACTTCTCCCCATTTTTCAACAAACTCGAAGTTCACATCTTTATGTTCTACCAATAAGTAAAGAATAAACATCAACACATTAGGGAAAAACACATCATACCTTGAGTATAGGGGGCCCTACATCCACACTTTTTATGTGACAGGAGTCGACTTAAATCCAAGAGCAATTCAATTCTCTTCAAATGCCTCTTTGGATAAAGGCTTGGTCAGATTGTATACGACATATAGTTCGGTAGGAGAATATTTCAACATCAAAAGACCATGATACATCTCCAAAATGATAAAATGATACATGATCTCAATTTTCTACATCCTTGGGTGATGGAAAAAATATTCTAGAATTTAACACACTTGAATTACAGTAGAGTATTTTTATTGGAGACTTCACTATAACTCCCATATCATTAAGCCTCTGTTTCAGCCACTATAACTGTGTGCATGTTTGAGAGGCCTCAGTATATTCAAATTCTATAGTTCTCAAGGAAATGAAATCTTGTATTGTTCATAGATAATAATTAATTAATCTGGGAAGATATTATTCACCACCTGACATATATATTTTTGTCATCTCTAGATCTGGCAAAATCTACATCTATATAGCCTGATAACTATTGCTAAGATTTTTCATTGTATAGAAAATCAAACTAAACTGTTCTCTTAATATACTTATGTATTATTTCTTAATAAAAGTAATTTTATTTCATTGGGATTAATTTGTTATTGTGCTAATTAACATGAATAAAAACAATATCGGGTCACCTCTAAGTTAAGTCCTATAGATTTCTAATGATATTTCTATATTCTATTAAATTTACCGCTTTTCCATCATCATATCATGATAGTTTCATCCAAGTTGAAAATATATTCTTCATCTATTTTGAATTATGTGTTAAAAATATTCTCAAAATCTCCAACTCATATTTATATTGTGAAATGAATTTTCCATTTCTTCCTTTTGTAACATATAAACCATGGAAAGAGATCATTTCACTAATCATTTACATTTCAAACTCACTTTTCATATATTGTACAAACATATTTCATTTTTCTTCATTTGATCCACCAAATATTATGTCGTTGAAATATAAAAAACCATCATACTTTTATTACTATCATTATTGAGATAGAGATTGTATTGCAATTCCCCATAATAAAAACCAAGATTCTTTAAAACCCAATGAAATCATGAATAACATAAGAAATGTGATTGATTTAATCCGTATAGAACCTTTATCAGCTAAGAAACTCTATTTCAGCTTTATTAATTGGAAAAATATCTACCTTCTCAATATACAATTATTCTTCCATAACATCATATAGAAATCCAAATTGACTTACATCTATAAATCAATGAATGTTACTTTCACTACTATATCCATGAATAGTTTGATTGTCTGTAGCCTCATAATAGGTAAAAATATTTCGTCAATATCAATACCCTAGAACTATGATTACCCTTTTCACACTAATTGTTTTTTGTTTCAATTAATTGTTCCATATTTATTCATCTTGTTGTGAATGAACCACTTGGTCCCTATGACATTATTATTTGTTTGAATCAAAAAATATCCCATGTATGATTCTTATCAATTTGTTTATTCTATTCATTAATAGTCTGAACATAGTTCTCATCTCTATCTACTTCAACAAAACATGTTGGATCAACCTTATATAGGAAGGGTGTCTTCTATTAAGAATTCATTCCTTGTGTTTGAACTGGAACTCCATGTTCACCAATGGTGTTCTATCTATTAATTTTAGCTTGAATCTTCAGTTTTTGTGAAGAGAAAGATTTTAATTCCTTTCACTCATCATTAGTATCTTCTATTGAGTCAAAATTTTCACTTTGAATCCCCTTGACGTTCTTACCTCCTAATCACATTAATCAGGGAATTTTTCATCATGTTGTTGAAAATTATGTTTGACCATTACAATAATGAATTCATTTATTTCATCAAGCTTTACAAGCTTCTTATAGAATCAATTATATTCCTTTATTTTCCTTGAATATCCCTTAAATATCCCCTCATCTCTACACAGTTCAAATTTCCTCTGTTTCTCCTTATTTAGAATAGAACATTAACATCTATGGATTTAAAAATATTAAAATTTTCGATTCAACCCAAACCATAATTAATATGGAGTATTTTAATTTTCAAATACAGTAGATTTCTATTGGATTTGTAGACTGAGGTTAAGACTACTTCCTTATTGAATTTCTCTTATATGAATTTTTTAGGAAGCATTATTCTCTCTATGTTGTTTATAATCTTATTTTTTCCCTCAACCACTACATTTTTTAAGGAGTTATCACTAATGAAACTTGATTCCTTATCCTAGTTTTATTGTTATAATATTCAAATTTAATTTTTTAGAATTTTACACTATTATTAGTAATAAACTTCAGAATCTTTAGTCTAATCATTTTTTTAGATTTCATATGATACTTTTTTATGTCACTGAACACATCTTACTTATGGGAAAAGAAAATTACAAATTCCATCCTACTGAAATCATCAATTAATTGAATGTAATACCTATTTCCATTAGTGTATCATGGTTAGATTGGTTCAAAAACATATTCATGCACTAATTAAAATTTATTGTAAATTTTATTGTTTTTTGATGTACATATTTCAGATAATATTCCCTTATTGACAAGAAATACATATATGGGTGTGATCAGGTGATATATGAGTGAGATAATGAGATACATTACATTTGACCATACCATTTAGGTAATTTTGGAATAGATTGAAATTTTTTAGGCCTTAAACTATTTTCTTCCTCTATGGTTTAAAAGCACATATCTTCTTCTTTACACAGAGGGTAGATATTTCTCTTCTTTATTATTCCCTATAGAAAAACTGCACGATATCATATAGTGATGATACACTTCTTCTTAGTAATTATTAAATCATACCATGAGTCACAAAGTTTACTAAAACTATGAATGTTTTGACTGATACCATTAATAACTAATACATTAGTATGTCTCATTTATTTGACCCCAAAATTGGCATTTCCCCATCCAATAATATTGAAACCATCATCATTTCCAAATTTTCCAACATATTCCATGTTATATTTTATACTTGTAAGAAGATCCTTATTAAATTGTATATGGGATGTGTATCCACTATCAAGAATCTATACACCAAAATGGTATGAAGCTATAATGGAGATCCCCATGACCACTCCATTCTCATGTATTTTATTTTTTATCCATGTTTTTGACATTATACATGGCATGGATTTATAATATTGATATTACTCAGAGTATGATGGTCCAAATTCATCTTTCAAAGAATCAAATAGAAATTTCATTTTCAGTGCAATTTAAGATACATAATGCTTCTACGTATGACCAAAATTGTTTCAGCATCGGTACATTCATCGACATTGTTAATGAGAAATATCTGTAATTGTGTGTCAATACTTCACACTAAAAACATTGACCATCAAATGATAACCTAGAATTTTGAGCACGGTATGTATACCTATTTTGTTCTTGATCCATTATGTACCTCTTGTATATGGAATAAAAGTTTTGTCTGTGTCCCATATTTCAAAAACAATAACATCTAATGTGGGGTGAATTTTTATGTTTCACTACTGAACTAATGGTTTTTCCTTGGTTTTTCTAAATATTATGGTTTAAAATCATCCCCAAATTAATATTCAATCTCGAAGTGAGTTCTTGTAGACTGACATCAACCATTATTGGTTTCTTGTTTTGATAAATCCTCACACAAGCAATATATTTTGGATCTATCATTTTCTTCTCCTGAAATTCATTTTTCTTATTCACTAGAACGTTGAACTCTAATTTTCTTTTTTCTGATTCCTCTAGGACCTTCTTTTATAGATTTAATAGTTTCTCTTGATCTATTAATTTTTTTATAGGATAAAAACTTCATCCATAATCATTTCGATGGGGTTTAATTGATATTTCATTGTGTTATTCAAACCATCAGTCACCCTTTTCTTTTCTTCAACATTGAGATTGTACTCACTATTTTTTATGAATTATATAGATTTGAATAATTAATATATTCAATTTCTTCCATCATCTAAAACTTTTATTCTTTCTATTTATCCATAAATATTTCTTCATCATGAACCACATTATCGTCTTTATTTGCTTTGTCTCTCCAAACATCTATCTCTTCAAGAGGAATATCGAAATCATCCTACAGATCAACTCTTCCTTATAATTCTTCATCATCATCATCGATTTTATCCTTTTTATGGGAGATAAATAGATATTAAACTATAGCATTTTCTATATTTTCTATTCATTTTTTCATCACTTAAACCTCATATTCTTTTGAATTTTCAATTTTTCGTGAAATGAGATTTTTATTTTTGAAGAAATTTCTCTCAAAATTTAAATCTCTATTCATTTTGGCCAAATACTTATTCATGGGAATTTTGAATTCATCATTGTCCTCATCTAGAAGCATCTTGTGGAACCATACTGCAAGATGTCGAACCTTTCACATCTAAAGCATGCAATTCATCAATTCCCTTTGAACATTCCTTCTCATATTTTAAAATTTGCCTAATGGAATGACATGACTTCATCTATCATTTATTATCCCATACCATCTTCAATAGTGAGCTTCTTCATGGCATTGAATGCCACATATTTATTAATTCTGTTTTCCAATATACTCATTATCATCATTTATCTTCTCATATGTAATAATAGTACTATGAAAACTATTCAATTACAGCTCATTTGGATCTCTATCTTTCAATATAGAATCATTTATATTGAACTATGGAGGAATTCATCCTAAGATTCTCTTAAAAAACATTAAATCTTCAATAATTTTCCAAAGAAGACACATTTCCACACAACAACATTCACCTGGTCAAAGAATACATCAACAGACTCACTATGCTTCACTCTAAGATCATCATACTCACACCATAATACCTAAAGCTTTACTTCTTGGTCTTTTGAGTCTCCCTTAATAATATTTAGAAACATTTCCCACATATAAACTGTTGACTTACGAGACATAAACTTTATATAGATTTCAATATATAGGGATCCCCTTAAATCATAGTTTCCTTTGGTGTCAGCAGCCAATTCCCATTGGACAACATCTGATAAAGAACTATTATCCACACTAGCAAAAATACCGTGAATCACTACTGTAAAGACATTCATTCCTAAGGATTAGATGTACTATATCGTCTGATTATTTTATAACTATAATTTTTTATCATTTAATTTTTGAATCACCTTATGGTTGACAATATCCACTAAAACCCCTTATATAGAAACACTCAAATTAAACTTTCTTTTAGATAACAATTTTTAGCCCAACTAGGTAAAATACGCTAAGAGGGGGTGAATCAGGGTATGATTTATTAAAAGAACCCCCCATTAATATCTTGTTTATTCATTAAATAAATCAAACTACTCTCTATTTCCCATAGAAATTTATGATAAAAAAGGTAGGAATGAGAATTTCCATTTTTACTTAGTTCACCATTATTGTGCTACGTCCAAGGAGAATACAACAACAATGTGTCAATTTAACAACTCCACTTAGACTCACTACTAGAAAAAAGATCATGATAGATCAATTTTATACTCTGCATCAAATACTTTTAAATATTTTTAGTGGACAAATTATCCCTCCTAGTTTACAACAACTCACAATATGAAATCACACTACTATCTCAAATGATGTGTTCTTGTAACACATTCAGAAGAATCCTATTTTTATCACATGAATCAATATGTTTCACATATCATTTGGTGAATCATTAATTTCTAATTTTATTCACTTTAGTAATAATACATTACCATATATTTTTTGAGAAATTCATTTTTTATACATTTATGATGCTCACTTCCTTTGATTAGCTCACACATCCAGCATGAAACTGCCCAATTTTTCACAACTATATACTAATGTCATGAACCCCACAACATTCACAAATCACACCTATTTCATAAATCTCATACATTCTTCGTGATGAATCCCCCATTTTCAAATGTCACTTAGTTTTTTCCAAGATCAATACTATTTCAAATCTCTCTTGTCCTCTATGAAGATCACAACTTTCAATTATCTATTTATAGTCTTCAAGAAAATATATACATAATCTATTCTTAAAACATTATATCCAATTTTAAAGAAATAACAAAAATACCTTTCCTAATAATTTTTTTTGTAAGAACAATCTTTTTGAATCGCCTTCGATAATTTAGAGCCTTTGGATTTAAATTAAGTATTTATCTCTACAAATATGGATTTTATAAGACTATATATAGGCATTTCCTCCCATTCTATAAGATTAAAATTTTCCATGACCATTTCATTAAGCTAAATAATTATGTTCTCGAGTATCCCTATTTTTTTGAAGCACCATGGAAATTTTCTTTTCATCAAGATTCTTGTAGTTGTAGAGATTTACAATCTTTAAATCGCGAGTTCATAATACTCCACACCTTCACAAAACCCATCCTTCATGAAAATGAATGCATTTAAAAAGATTAACATAATAAATAAACACCAATATTCACTACCAACAAATATTTTTTATTATTTTAGAAATCACTTTTAAGGAAAAAGTGGGAAAGAAACAGGTTAAGAATACAAGAAAATTCAAACCTCATAAGAAATAGTCAGGTAGTTCCAGAACAAATTAAAGAGATTAGAATCCTTTACCTTTACTAGACGCCATTTGATGGAGGTGGCCTCCATATCTGGGTTGTTTTTAATGATATCCTTGAAGTGGGATTCCATCCTATCCCAGGTTTGCACATGCTCCTCCAGACTTGTTTTTCCCCCATTGAAACCACGTATCAAAATCATATTCTATTTGTCAATGCCAGATGATTGGTCTTCACTAAAATCAATACACAACATTATTCCAAATATTCTATGTGCAACCTCCTCCAAAATCTTGATCAAGAAAGATTCCTCTAGCATTTCTTCATGAGAGTGCATGAAAATCTCCTCGATGATGTCTAATTCAATGTCCACCTTTGTCTTTGGAATGTTAACAGCAACTTCCAAACTCTTTTGATGGAGTTTTCCTTTACTAGAAGACCATGTAACAGGAGGACTATGTAAGGTTGAGTAGTCCTTTCATCTCATCGGCCTTCGATTATGCTGGATAAGCCCATCTGAATCCACAAGGGTTTTCTTGCCTTTCTTTGAAGCGGACCGAATTTACTCTTCCACAATTTCCACTTCCATTGGCTCTGGGGACCAGAGTTCTGAGTCACAGTCATTATCTTCTGCTATAAAATCTGAACTACCTTTTAGAGGATGGAGATATAAATACCCATCCTTATGTAGTGTCACTTCTTCAAAAGGAAGAGGATCATCGACACTCGACACCGCAAACCAGTTCTAAGAGCCACCGAAAAATCTAGCTAAACCTATGCGAACAGGAGAGGGAGGCTTCAATCCCTCACCAAGGACTTGTTCTGTTGACACTGGCATCTTAGTAGGGCATGGAATGTAAACTTTACTCATTCCATCCCCCTGATTAGCAAGAACCCCCAGACAAACGGAAGGAATTTCCTTACCTAATCCCGGGGCTGTAACCTCTTGTGGAGAATTGAAAATGGATATCACTGCCTCTGTATAAGTGGGAGGGTTTATTGGGCCCAACATCAACCCATCAACCTCCCCTGACCCACCTTGAACCAACCTTTGAGAAGGGTTAATACCTAAATCCCACTTCAGACGACCAAAACCATCCACAACCCCCAGCTCTGAAAACCTCGGTCCCATTTCCTTTTGGGATGCAGTTGGAACTCTCACCTCCCCAATACCCCGATTGTCCACTGCAAGAGAAATACAAGCAAAACCAGGTATCGAGTTTTTGGGACCATCCTTCACAGTGAACCGAAAAGACTGATCCTCTCCCAAGGCATACCGAAATCTACCGGAATCATGACCAAGATGCTTTAAAAACGAACAGAAAGGAACCCACGATTCATAGCACACCTTCTGGTACCAACGTAATTCCCCTTCAACCTCAATGCAGATGGAATCCAGCGGGTTCTTGGATACATCAACATCAACGAAAATCCACAGGGAAACTGGATGAAACATGACACAAATATGAAGATCCGAGCAGATAAAACGGCCCACCATATTTCTGATCAAACGATTAACCGCTGGATTTTGAAAAGGAAAAGGGAGACCAGAAAGGGAAATCCAAATTGCCGTAACAGGGGAGTCATGCTGCAGATAAAATTAAAATGACCACCAAATGAGAAAAAAATGGAAACCTGGAAGGAAATGTGGAGCATGAGCCAAGGTAGAGATGAGATCATCATCATTTGGGAACTGGATAAAAATATGACTCGAATTCATAAGCCCTATAATCGCACGATCCTACAACTTCCAAGAAGAGGACCCATATCTGTTGAAGGAATTCATGGAGGGGCGACACTACCCGAAGCGAGAAACCATAGATAGATCCAGCATCGCCGAATCTCTGGTGAACTCCTGGGAAGAAAGCAGTACCTATAAAACTCCATGATCGAGCGACTGGACCTTATGGCAGACTTCAATTGGGGGAAAGCTGGGGAGGGTATCCGGGTCAGTGAAAGGGGAAAATGAGGGAGCGTGGAGAGTCGACGAGGGAAGGGGAGGACCCTCCTCCCCCCCCCCCCGGGCCGGGAAGGGCCAGGGAGGTGAGGCGGTGGCGCGGTCATGACTTAGGCCATTAAAACCCCAATATTCGCTGAACTCATACATTTTCCATACTTTTATGAGGAATATATAGAAATATAAATTTCTTGATGCTTGAATCACTGTTCAAATTTTATTCCTAAAAAAATTTGGCAAACACTGTGAAAAAACGCCACCTTGTATACAAAACATTATATACCAGCTTTAGAGTATCCCTTCCTTTTCCTTGTATCATTTTCAACATACCGTATAAAAAACCATGATGGAACTCCACAACTGACCTTTTCCTCCTTCTTATTCAACAAACATAATCTACCCAATAACATTAAATAGTTGGTATGATATATTTTTTGACAAAAAATTATCATCGCATAGATGAAAATGTAACGTGGGGGATATGCCCCACTATCAATTCCTCTCTTATAAATTTTCCAACATGAATAACTTCACTCCATTCAATCAGAAAGACAATTTTTTCTTGTAATAGTACCATCATTATCTATTGAAATAGGGAAATGGATAGTAGTAAATGTTGAAAAAACTCAACTATAAGGTGTTCAAGAAAATGTTAAAATATTTTATATTGAATAATAAAATATTGAAACTGGGAGATAATTTAAAAATCATGCTAAATTTTAAGAGAGTGAACATGTGAATTTTACTTCATTATCGACACAATCTACGAAATGGTTAATCTTAGTGTCTCAGTCAATCAGAAACCTCTAGAGAAAGATATTCATAAATATTGGACAATATTATCAAGAAAACTTATGTACAATAATGAATTCCAAGTAATTGGTATTTTCAAAGAATAATGTAATGAATTAAAAGAAGAATCTAAAAATTAGATACCGTATGCTTTGACTGTCGTAGAGTATGCTTCCGATTCATCTCATTTTTCACTTAGAACAAGTCATCAATGAATATGAATCAAATATCATAATTTTAATGAATTTTTTAAGATTCTTCATGTTTCCATACATATTTTTCCATAAAATTAAATAAATATGTATGCACATATTAAAAAGGTTTAATTTTTTTAAATTTAAAAATCGTTAAATTGTATTTCTAAAACAATGATTCCAAATGAGGAAGAATTTAAATATCTAAAAGTCAAATCAAAAGTATCATTATGATAATTGAAGAATTGTGGGTTGATAAAACATTTTGAATAATATATAACAATCTTCGATGAATAAATTAGTAGAATTAAAAATTCATCAAATTAAGTTTTGAAACTAGAAATAATTAAAAATAATGAAGTTTCTAAAAACAAAACAGAAATCGAAAATTTAAAATATTAAGATGTGTAGTGATAAGATAATATTACATATCAAGGAAAGAATATTCAGGATCTAGGGGAAGCTTTCTTGAAACTGAGGAATGATAATTGGAAGATTCAACACCTTTTGAATGATTTTTTAATAATAATGTTCATTATTAACGATTCATAGAAATTACAATAATAAGTGACGAATATCAGGGTAAATGTTATGAAAATTTTAATGAAATGCAAAAAATTTCTTCCAAACTCTATAAAAAAATTGTAACACATTAAAAAAATCTGTTATGGATTATCTCTTTCGTTGAATATTTTTCCACATACAAGTGGAGATATTTTCCCTCTAATTTCAATTTATGAATTCCATTAAAATTAATTGTGGAGGAATTTTTTCACATATATATTTCTCAAAATTATTCTCAAATGTTGTAGGTACACTTACTACCACCCAAAAAATATTTTCCAAAATCACTAAGTGAGAGAAAAATGAAAACATATAAACTTTAAAAATAATATTTCCAATAATGTTTGTTTTATAAGGGGATAGAAATGAAGAAATGGAAAAATGGAGATATATATATAAAGTAATGAAAAATAGAAATGTTAGAGTCATATATGTCAGGATGAGTATGTATTTTCAAAATTATTTTAGCTTTAGTTTTTCTCATTGGATGTTTTATTTTGTGCTATCTAAAAACTGAGAGATTTTTTAACTTAATGATTACATTGCAAATAATTATAACATTATATTATAAAATAACAGAAAATTTACTTGAATAATTTATTTTACTAATGTTATACATCGTAAGTGGTAGGACTATTTGTTTAATATGTATTTTTCACTAGACATAGAATATTTGACCATTGGATGGAACATTGCTAATAAAAATTAGGAAAACCAAATCAAATATATTATTTAATAAAATTTACTTTTAATTTTAACATAAAAAATATTATTTCAATGTTAATTAGAAAGAGAAAAATAAATTCTAAAAGATTAAGTGTTATAGAGTTCTATTATATGAATTTATATAATTCCAATTGGAAAATCATTATCAAATGAAGGCAGACATGCACTTCCAACAAGCTTTTTTAAAGTCCAACCAAAAAACCATATACATTTTACCGAATAAATAATCTTTATTATACTATATGTAACTAAAATACATTGTTATTGTTTTTATAAGATGAACATTATATAAAGTTATGTTATTCCTTTAAAGATAAGAATGGTCTCATCTGGAGTTAAGGCAACCTCCTATAATTAATATTTAATATAACTATCAAATAAAATACTATATATTGAAGAATAATTCAAGGGGGAGGAATCTTATTTATCCCAAGAGAAATAAATCTACATGGAAGGGTTTGTAAAAAATTATTATGGGTGAACCATTTATTTTAATAACTCGTTATTTTTTATTTAAGGCATATAATTATGTGGATTCATGTAAATTCCATTGGTTCCTTTGGTGTTCTTAAATGTTATATATGATATTATGTGGTCTAGGGATATAGAGGATATTAATATAGAGGATTTGGGTCTCACTAATAAATGGATCTTGAGACTAGGGAAACAAAATTTGTTCCAATCCATGTATTGGGGGATTGTTGTTTAATGAAGACAACACATTATAGCTGGGTTAAAACCATTTAAACTTAAATTCAAGGTTATTGACATAATATAGTGTTATGGATAAAAAGTGGAAATAATTTTTCTAAAGTTTATATATCTTTTTATTAATCACATTAAAATGTTTAATTTAATTGTTTTTACATGTTTAAATTTTCCATTTTTTGATTGTTTAAAAAAAATTACATTGTCTTTTTTACTTTTCTAAAATATGAAAATTTGATGAAATATCTCCCTTGTATATGAGGATAAATAGGTTTCCAAAAATTTAGTTTCATTTTATAAACTTCAATACCCCCTATTATATTATTCTGATATACTCTTTTGATCCTATAAATAATAAATTATTTGAGATTAAAGTTTATTTTGTTAAATGAAAACTCTATTGTATGATCTCATATATTTGAAAAAAACTAAAATGTTTTTTTATATTTTTTATATATCCTTTATTGATTATTTTTTTTCTTATAAGATTTTTTAAACAGGTTTTTCTTAGGGATTATGTATGGTTAGAAATTTTAATAAATTATAAGTTCTATTTTATGGAGTTACATTAAATGAAGAAATTGTGTGTTAATAAACAACATTTTTTTTGAAAAAAATAACTACTATATGAAAAAAATCAAATTTATTATGTAAGAGTTTATTCTAATACTTTAAAACTCTAAAAAATAAGTCTCTTGGGCTTTTAGTGATCTAATATCTATTCTTCATGTTGAATATTTTAATTTGATAATTTTAGGTAATGTTATCATTATCAAAACATGAAATGTAAGGAATTTGATGGTAAAACTGAATTTGAGAGTGCTCCTTGGGAGATTTTATTATTGTTATCATATAAGGGTTTAAATAAATTTGGATATTAGTATGTTTTAATTTTAGGTGAACATAATACTTATGGATACCATCATGGGTTCTTTAGTTGAAGGTTGATTATAAGTATAATTCCATATACACCTATTTTTCTAGTTTGTATTGATCATGTTTTAATATAATTAATGATACTTTAGGATACATTTATTTATTTATAATAAATTTTTTAGTTATATTTAGACATTATGTTTAACATTTTTTGTAGTAAAAAGGGTTTTTGATGAAATACAATTTAATTTTTTGTGGATATATGTTGAAATGTATTGATATCCTTTATAGTTAAAATGATATTTTCTGTTAAGATAATTATGGATAATTGGTATAAAAGGGTTATTTACTTTTTCAAACATATGTTTTAACGTACAGGTAACCATATGATTTGAAACTAATTTGGTGAAATGTGATTAGTGTTGTATTGTGAATAATTTCACTATTTTGGTAACATTTTATGATTTCAGTAAAAGAAAATAATATTTTATATGATGAGATTTTTTTGAGGAATAATGGTAAAATTATTTTTGGAAGTAAATATGATTTTTTTAGAATTATGGTGATTCAGGTAATTAATAGAAATGATTATCATATTTTTTTAGATCATATGATTATTACATATATATATTTTTTTATATAACTTTATGAGTGACTAAGGTTTCCTACAGATAAATTTTAAATATATCTCAAAAGAATAAGTGATCAAACCCTTATGTTTTATAGTTTTAAATTTATTTAGGAATATTTTGAATATTTTTATGGATTTTTGTTTATGGAATTTATAAAGTTTAATATTTTGTGTCATTTTTATAAGATTCTATGATTAATGATTTATTTCATTATATTGGATATTATATTACCTTTAGCTAACCTTTTTGGTTTTGATTAATGTTTAAAGACTAGAGTAATAACTTGTTATCCATTTATAGATCATATAAGTAATTAGAAATTTATTTCAGTGATTATTGAATGAAAAATTCTTCGTGAACAATCATTTCATTGAATAAGAGATTTCAATGATCTAGAAATTGATCAAATAATAACCTACTGATGAAATTGTTTATTTAAAATTAAAATAAATAAAATGTACTATTTATGTTCTCTATATAGATGGTAATAAATCCCTCAACATAAGAAAATGAATCATGAAATAAAACTATTGTCTTTTATAATCATTTTGGGTGAATTGATTGTCTCTTCTCTTCTAAAAAATTATAATATTATCTCTTAAATTCAGCTTCTTTCCATGTATATGTTTTCACTTCTTGATAATTTTCTCCATATTTTGGAATTTGATTATGTGTTATTTCAGGTGACGTACCTATTATAAATATTCTCTTTTCTAAAGGATTATATTTTATCAATATTTATAATCTGGGTTTTAAATAAGAGTATTTTTTAAAATAATGTATTAAATTTTTTTCCTTCAATGATCATATTTGTTATGTTTGAAACATTGGAATTGATGTAAAACAATTTATCCCCTTTTATGGGAAAAAGATAGAAATTTAAACATGCAAATTTTTTATTGTGATAGAATATTATACCTCAGGATTTTGAAATAATAATAAGTTATAGAGAACAAATATACTAAAACACCAAATTTTATCAATAAATAAATGTTATTATGAAATATTATTGGTATAAACTAATAGATGAATTTGTTGGTATGAATAAGAGATACTACATTATGAAAAATATTGTCAGTTAGAGTGAGTAACTCGAAAGGGAGGTGAATTGAGTTTCCAATAAAAATATCTATTTAAAAATTTTAAAACTAAAATTATTAAATTTAATAAAAATTCTTAGTTAATAAATATATTTGAATTATATAAGTTTGGAATTTTAAATAATTTATTAATGTCTAATCGGGGATTAGTTGAGGTAATAATAAAAATCACATTAACTTTTGAAACTATATTAATTAATACAACATGTTATATAAACTCATGTTAATACTAACTATCAATGTAGAGTTTTGTTTATAGTTGTAATTAAAAAAATGAGTTTTATTTTTGAAATTTAAAAAATAAACTGCTAAAACATATAGTAGAACATATAAAGGCATTCAGTCTTATGTGGATACTAAATCCCTGCCCAAAAATTAATCACCTACTCCCAAGAAGATTATTATTGTAATAATCAGATTAATAACCGATATCATGATTTATAATAAATATCACATAGTCTTTCCAGGTTCAATTCATATTGTAGAGTTATACATTGGAAGAAAAAAATAGGCTACACATGACCTCTTCAATAATTATCATTTGTATATAAATAATGATAATGGAGGGAGTTTGTCCAACATAATACAAGTCAAACATATGAGATAATGTGTAAAAATAAAATGTGTAATATGACAAACTACAAATAATTAATGTATTAAAAATATTTAATATGATTAGAGATGAAGAAGATGTGTTGCTCATTCAGAATAACTTCAAACTTTCAATGTTTGTCATATTTTTATTTTTGAGGAGCTTCAACATGTACTTCAAAAAGTGTAAGAAAACAAAGTATGATATATTCCATAAAATTCCTTCTAATTTCTATCTATAAATGGTCTAAAAATCATCCACACATGTGAGTCGTGATAGTTTGTCAATATAGAATTTGTTGGTTCCAGTTTTTCAATATCCTTCTCACTTCTACTCCTGGATGTATGTATATATTGTGTATGAGGAAGATATTTTGAATATATTTCTCTATATGACCAACTATTTTTTTATGAATAATAATAACAAAATCCTACATCCTCATACTGAGCACAAAATTTGGGAACTCAGAATTTTTCTTTGATTAATTTTTTGAGGTGTTTAGGAGTAATAATTATTAACTCAATATTACAATGAAAGCATTTAATTCCATAAACTATCCATTGGAGGTGTTAAATTATAATGAGACTTAGAATAGAAATGGTAGAATACTAGCGGCAGATCATATATAAAGGTAAAAAATAAAAATGTCATACTAGACTAATGGTAGACCATCTAAACATGCAGCAGATCTGATCAATGATATATATATATCTAGTTATAAATATTACTCGTGGTAGATCTGGTTGGTCGTAGATCTAATTTGGTAGTAAATCTTTCAAGTGGAAGATCATATCTAGAGTGGATCTTGTCTAGAAGTAGTACAACTCTAATAGTATTGTATGACAGTATATTGGTCATTAATTAATGAAGTTCTCTATTAGATCCTATTTGAAAGAATAGAAGATTTCCTTGATGGTAGATCCATCATCAGTAGAGTCAAGAATTTGATGTAATCCAATGGTAGATCTAATTCAACTAATGGTAGATCCTCAATTCTATTTGTAGTTATCTGTAAAATGATTGTAGATCATCATAAATAATAGTAAATGTGTACACAGCTATGTTTTTTCACAAAATGTTGTATTTATAAAAAACCTTAATCTTACTATCAACATAAAAAAAAATGATTTGTGATTATTAAAATAATTATTGACCACCAATATCCACCTTTTTTTTCAATCAAAAATCCTGAAATTTTATAAGCATATATGTGAAAATAAAATAGGAAATGATAAAATATGATCTGATTAACTTCTGAATTGTGGAAAGAAAAGAAAGTAAACAAGTAAAGATATTTTAAAAAATCATTGAATTTCATCCAAAAAAATATCCCTTTAGAATTATCAAATATATAAGATAGTAAATACAAGTAACAAGATAAATAATAATAACAGATAAGCATTAGTAGACATAAAATTGATTTCCTTTCACCACAAAAATCAATGCATGTGAAAATAAAAACCCTATAAAAAACTAATCTTATTTAGAATCACTCTCAACTTTATGGTATAAAGGATCAACAGGGACTTTTCCTTTTACTAAGATAAAAGTCAAAGAGGTAGAGGATGAGGGTGCATAAGATGAAGTAGGAAGATCTTGGATCACTAATTTTTTAATATGTCGAATGACATCAGTTTGTGAAATGATAAAATGTTGATAATGAGGAGTCATAGGTCGAGAAGACGGTGTAAAATATAAATTAAAAATTATAATGGCTTTATATAACCCCACTTCTATCCTCAAAACATTTCAAAAGGCTTCCAAAAATTGAAAAAATCCATAATTATGTTCCCACCTCTCTCCATCATTGAGAAGGATTCCATCTTCTCTTCCATATTTGTTCATATTTTGAAGGTAATCTTAATGATATGTAGTGAGATCACCCAAGATAATAAGAAATTCATCTCCTATAATGGATATGGTAATCTATGCCTCAAAGGAAAATATAGTATTTGAAATAGTGGAATAAGAGGAAATAGTTATAGGTAACATTCATAACCTATCTAGAAGGGATGTGTACCATCTATAAATTTTTTATCTCGTGTCCTCTATGATTGATATTATAACATCCATCTCATTATCCAATCTCATATTCTAAATTTCATCTTCTTAAATCTTAAAAATAATTTTATATTGAATTTGGAAGATAAATAACTCTGTTATATGTTATGAATATACTTCATATTGTTGTGTTACTATATGATACTAGGATCTAATAAATTAACTAAAATCATAATTCATACTAACTTTGAATCCTTAAAAATAAACATTAGTAACACAGTGTGAAGGAATATAAGGAATAATAACTTTAGAAGAGATCTTCTTTGGGATAGAATAAAAAACTTCTTCATTATGAGGTTCAACTGAAGAAAAGATATGGTTCTAGGATTTCAACTAACCTTCCTCATAAATCCTCTCAATTTGAGATCCATTACAATATTTTCCAACATTTGAGATATAATTTCCACCGTGCTCAGGTGGACTGTAATGATCAGCGTCACTTCATAAATCTTTAACTGACTTTGAGTAGTTAAATCCATATTATACCCATCATGGGGACATCTCCACTTTATTATGTGTTTTATATTCAAATTTACAAGGTGTATCATTGAATGGAGCATCAAGAAGAAAATTTGTGACTTACAAAAGCCTTAAATTATGAATTGTGATGAACATCACCATGAACATATTATATTTTTTCATATCCTTGATGAATAAGAATGGTTCCATTCAATTCTCTACCAGAGCACCATTCTCATCATAGCTCTCAGCATTTTGATCTTCAATTATATGACAATTATTACCATTATTTCCATTCTTGTAATCCTATAAAATAACTATACTCTTTGATATAGAAGAAAAATATTTCTCAACTTCTTATTTATTTGATAATTTATCTCCGCGTATTCATCTCATTCTTTAAAAAAAATTCTCTAGATATAATAGAAAGTGGTGTACATTTAGATCCATAAGAAAAATTTGGCATTTTGAATATATTTGGATCACCTGCTTCTTCAGAATAGACTAGAACTGATTGTTCACTTTTACCATCTTTTTCTTCTTCTACATCCACATTAGAGTAATAATACACAACTTCTTCTAACTCTAGGCTAGGTTCAAAAATATATTTAGTAAATTTAGTGCTTTTACAATGATATAAATACTTATATAATATTTCATTTCCCACAATCCATTTCTTAATCCCTAGATTCTAGTTTACTACAATTATTTTACAGGTAAACTATCTCAAAAAAAAACCCCACACTTGATAAGTTATTCCCCTTCTTTATCTACTTGGACCTTGGCTTCAAACATGGATGTGATCATCTTAGTATTGGTCAAATAATTTAATATAGAAAAATAATTTCTCATCTTCCACAAATGTAACATTAGATATCTATACATGTTCTTTTTATCCCATCTTTTCATAAGGAATAAAAGAAAAATTTCTTGGTACCTCATCATTCTAAAGTCCCCTTTCCTGGGACAAACCATGTACTAGATGATCTTAAATATGAGATTGTATTCACTATCAAGCTCTATAAAAAGTGGTATTCACACTATAACATTTCTAGTATACTCCTAGAGATAATTATCATAAACTAAAAGCTCTCTAACACTTGTAATTAAACACTAATAGTTATTAGAATTGAATCTATGAGGTACAATGATGAATCAATCCCAATTATTTGATGAAAAAAAACCTTTTACCATCAAACATACTTCTAATCACGTATTTTTCTCCCAAAATATATACACTGTATACTGGTAAATTTTTTTAATCAACATTTGAACTAAAGGTCTATCATTCCTCGAAAACCATTCCATCCATCCTTAGTCCTAAGTCACATTATGCAGAAAATAATTTCTTGAAATCATCTTTAAAGCATGAATCTATTTATTTGAAACAACTATTGAAGTCTCCAAATGAGTATTATTTGATTTGATTTCAAAATCACGACTAGATTCTACGCATTATCTCTTTATATGATTTGATCCTTAGAGGGATTAAAAAGAAGAGATATTTACTCTCCCCATTACATTGAATATAAAGGTGAATGATGAGTGTGAGGAATGTTAAAGATATGTAGGGAAGGGAATTTTAAATGTTCAAACTATAGAATATTAGAGAGTATTCCAAAATAGGATTTAAATGTCAATTTCATCATTTAGGGATTTTGAAATTGAAAATATAATATATATATATATATATGTAAATTTTAAATATAGAAAATAGCACTGGTAGAATATAGAATAGGGACTCGACCAATAGGTTACCAATATTGGATCTCCAAATAGTGGATCACCAAAAAGTGGATCACCAATGGTGGGTCATCAAATATTTGATCTCTATCGGTAGAACACCCAATAGTGGATAACCCAATGGCGGATCTCTAATGGGGAAATTTGAAGACAATGGATTAACAAAAATAAATCATTCCCAGTTCATTTTTAATATAGCTTAAACTCTAATAATTTAAAGACATAATAAAATTTTTATTGACATAATGTTTTGTTCCTATGAAATCAAGATTTATATCACCTTTTTGGAAATGATCTCTCAAAAATTGACGCCTTATATTAATTTTTTTGTCCTATGGTAAGATTTGGGGTTCTTGGAAATATTTATCACCCTTTTGTTCTCACAATTTATAGGAAAATTTCTAAATTGATATCCATAATATATTTAAACACATTTCATCTATAAAATATGTGTACAAAAACCTCATGAATCTATATAATCATCCTTAGTAGTAAACAGTGCAACAATTGTTTTTACTACACCAGGATACTAGTGACATTCTCAAAGAAAGATATGTTCTAGATGTAATTTTTTTATCTACCATACAACCACCAAAATCATATTATGAATAAATCAATAAATCAAATGATTTTTCTCCAAGATATGAGTGTCCTAAATTGGTTGTATAATTAAGGTATATGAGAATTATTTAACCGCAACTAAATGAGATTCCATAAGATTTCACTTAAAATAATCACACATACACAAACATAGAATAATATCTGGCCGACTATAATTTAGGTATAATAATATTCCAAACATTCCTCTTTAATTTTTTTGATCCAGAATATTTGTAATTTCATCGAGTTCCCAAATTCATGTTGTACTTATAGGAGTATCACCACTTTTTGTTCTATCAAAACCCAAATGTTTTATAAGGTATGTGGTGTACTTACATTGATTTAAAATAATTCCATCCTTATTTTGAACATTTTGAAAAACATGAAATTATCTTAACTCATCCATTAAATTAATTTAAAAATTAATTGGATTTATTTTAAAAAAACACAGTGAATTTTTAGAACATCAAAAAATAATATCATTAATATAAATTTAACGTACTAAATAATCCGTTGAAATTACTTTTAAAAATAAAAATTAATAATCTATGCCTTTTGTAAATCGTTTTGAAAATATAAATGTGTGGAGCATAACATAATTGGAAAGAGGAGAATGTTTTAAAAGGTATAATGATTTAGTTAATTTAAAAAAATATTTGGAAAATGATGATTTTGAAATCCAATGGGTTGTTCACCAAAACAAATCCTGAACTATATAACCATTTTTAAGTGAAATCATAACATACATTTAATATATTTTGAAAAAAATATTGTCTTCATAGAAAAGAAGTATTCTAATGGATTCAATTATATTTACTAGTGTAATGGTTTCCTCATATTCAGTACCCTCTTCATGGTTGTATCCTTTTATAACCAGTATAGCATTGTTTCTAACTTTAGTTCCTAAATCATTATATTTGTTTCTAAAAGTCCCTTTTTCAATGTTTATAGTGTATTTATGCCAATATACTTGTTCTAAAACTCTATTTCATTAAAATTTATTATGTTATTCTTTCATTTTCATTACCCAAGAATCATCATTAATTTCAAATTTGTTGTTCTGTGGTTTATGTTGTGAAAAAATCTTGATGTCCAAAACAATATCTAAGAGAAGATCCAGTTTCTGTTCCTCTGTCTAGGTCTCTAACTTTTTCATATAAAAGATGATATCTATGAGTCCTAATAGTTCTAAGATATAATGGTGGGTTTCCTCATTTTCTTATACTAGTTCATGTTCAAGCTGTTTCATAGAACTTGATTATTTTTCTTCTTGTCTCATAGATCTATCATATGGTTTGTCATTTATTTATAGATTTGACATATCATCTTCAAGGTTGTCAAAGTGGTATTAGACTCAAGTAGATCTATTTCATTAAATTTGTTAGGTTTATATTATTCCACAATCTTTTTTATTTTATTAAAACCCCTCTATGATTTACTAGACATTGAATATCAAAGGAAATTTACATCATCACTCTTAAAATAAATTTTTTCAATATTATCCATTGTATTATGATTAAAAAATATACAAAAAAAACCCAGAAAGTAATTAAAAATATTTTCTTACATCTGATAATTCATATGAAGTTTTCTTTATAATATATCTTAGAATAACTCTGTTAATTTTGTTTCAAGCTATATTTACAGATTCTTCCAAAAAAATAAATAGGCAACTCATACTCATTGGGCATGGTATATGTAATTTCATAAAGCCTTACATTTCTATTTTTTACTACACCATTATATTATGGGATTATAGGATCATAAAAGTTATTTTTATATGCATTTTTTGAGAAAAAATATAAAATTCTTCATTTATAACTCACGCTCATTATCACTTATTAATGTTTTAAATCTATATCCAATAATATTTTCCTACATATTTATAATAATTTTTAAATTTTAAACATGCTTCACTTTTGTGATATAGAAATAATACCGAAGTATATCTAAAAATTTAATCTACATTGAAATACACATATTTCTGACTACTTAAGCTAGAAACTCTAGAAGGTAAAAAAATAATCCATGTGAACCAACTCAAGTGGTTGATATTCTGAAACTTCATTCATTGATTTAAAAGATATTTTGTGTTGTTTTCATGTTTTCATGTGTTAACAACTTTATCATTGGGAAATTATAGTTTGGATAAATAATTGGAAACCCCTTTCTTAGTTATATTTCAAATTCAATGAATATTTAAATGTCCTAGTATCCTATTCCAAATGAAATATTCTTTGTGAAGGAAAATTAAGAATAATATATTTTGAAAAAATAACGAATCTAAATTTACAGCATATACAATATTATTCTTTAAATCATTAAAAACTAAGGAATTTTTAGATTAAAAAACTTGCTAGCCTTATTTTCAAATTTAGCATGAAAACCATAATAACATAACTATAATATGATAAGCATATGATACTTCAATCCATATAAAAAACATTATATACTAAAACAGTGTATGAGTTACCAATATGTCCAAGACCAAAAATGTTTCATTTAGAATTATCACCAAAAGGGACATTCCACCATCATCCCTGATCATAATATCGGATCATGAATATTTTTTGATCTTGTGTCTGGACCATAAACATTCTAAACACCAAAAATGCTTACTGATCATTCAAGTTGTTTTCCTACAAACAAAAATAATCCAAAATTGACATTGGTACCCAAATATTCTTAAGTCAATAAATATTGATAATCAAACATTTAAGTAACCATAATTTATTAACATGTTTTCCATTAGATGATTTTATATTTTCAAAGATAAAAACATTGTCAAGTACTGGAGAATAAAATCTAGTAATATAATATTTAGAACATGAACTACAAATAAAAACATTTTTAATAATCCTTCTATGTCCAGGCTGATAACCTATCCCAGAAGTATATTTAGTTTTCTTTTTCATTACAATAATTTGAGTCATGTTATTTCTTGAACTTTTAAACATTTCCAAATAATTTTCTATGTTATTGTTATATTATTTTAAAACATTTTTTTCTTTTATAAACTATGATTTTTTTTCTATATATATACTAATATTAGTCCTAAAACTAGCTTCCATTGCATGTTACTTCTTTAAAATATTATATGTATCTCTAAGTTCACTAAAATTATGATTGAACATGTTACAATATTATATAATTTATTCATTAGACATTTTTTAACACTCTTTTCTTCTCTTGATATGTGAGAAATCTAAACATGAGATCCATGAAAAACATTAGATACCTCAATTTGTTTGTCATAAAACACATATTTTCTCTATCACTGTTGTATTATCTACATGAATATGATTCAATTGAGTTATTATCTGAATCTATCAAATTAAAATTCTTATATTTATTATATATATTTTCTTTATCATCATATTTATTTTTGAAATTTAACTTTGGACAGTTATCTTTGACATACCCTTTTCTCTTCCATACATAGAATATTATCTCATTCATGGTATCATTCTTCTTCTAATCCTTTCTCCAATTACCTCTATTCCCATGAATTCCCATATAACTGGGTTTCTTAAAGACCTTATTCATTTTTTTAGACAATAGGAATAATCTGGCCAAGTGTCAATTTCTTCATCACATACTATCTGTGATTCTCATCACTTCAACTATCACCTTTAATGTTCCCATTTTGTTTTGAAGTAGTGGTTTGGAAGGTTATAGATTTCCTATTTGATACGTACTCTTCTTCTATATTTACATTGATTTACTCTTCATACATTATTAGATTTACACTTATAAATTTAGTAGGAAACATACTCACATCACATGACTCTTGGATTGAAATTGGCGTTCCTCTCCATCTATCTGGTAAACATCTCAAAATACACATCACTTGATTTTTAAAAAAAAAATCCCAAGTGAATGCATAATTTTCACAATATAATTTAACCAGAGATACATATCAGAAATTGGCTCACCAATATTCATCTTTATAGTATCATATTTAACAATAGATGTATTTAAGTATATTTCATTGGCATTAGAAAATCCTCCATAAGAAAGTGCTAAAGTATTCCAAATTTAAAATTCCTATATACGAGAATAAATTTTATTACATCCATCATCTGATAAGGCACAATATAAAGAATTCATAGCTTTAAAATTATTATTATAAGATACTTTATTAGGATCACTGTATTCAACTATACTTTTTTTGGGTAATTCATACTTAGCCTTAACTAAATTCTATATTTCAATACATATTATCCCAATATTCATCTTTATTTTTATCTTCCCCTACGTATAGTTTGTGTCATTAAATTAAAGAGGCTTATTTAAAATATATCCCTCTTGTCTATTATTATCTATAATGAACTAAATTTATTAATTAAAAAAATTTAAAAACCTTATAAGACAACTAAATCACAATTGAATAAATATTTTGAATCCCATGATGCCAAATATTGGATGGAGTGAGTAACTAATGAGGGGGGTGAATTGAGTTCCTAATAAAAAAATTTAAAAAAAATTTATAAATAAATCCCCCAAATTAAATAAAAATGTCAACTTAATAAAAATAGTATACTTATATATGTTTGAACATTGAAATAACAAAAGCCAGATTCAAAACCTTGATCATGTTTTATAATCTATTAAACAAAGGCTATCCAGGCTCAAATCCTCTACCATAGTTATAAATGGTAATAAAAAATAACCATGTCACACATAACCTCTTCAATAGTTATCATGGGTATAGAAATAATGAAAGTTGAGATATTGTGTCTAGAACACCCCATTTTAAGCACAATAGACACTGTTTACAAGTAAATAGTGTAATACAATAAACTGCTCAAATGTCAATGACAAAAAGTATGTTCAAATGAGTAGAAATGAAAGAAGAGGTGTTTCTCAATCTGAAACGCTTCATATGTTCATAGGTCCTTGTATTTTTCTTTGTAAAGAGATCAATTAGGTTTTTCAAAGAGAGATGAATAAATGAGTATCATAGAGTCTAAAAAATCCTTTTATATTTTTTAATGTTCTGAAAAACATACACACATGCAAGTTAAGATCATTTATCTATAAGAAATATTAAATTTATTTTTTTTTCCATTATCATTCACACCTAAATACTCACATGTATGCATATATCATGCACAAGTAAGACCTTATAAATATATATCTCTATAGTTCCAATAATACATTGAATAATAATAATAATAAAATCCTAGATCTGCATACTATGCACTAACTCAAGTAACTCTAAATTGTTTCTTCAATGAATATGTGGAGTGGTTTATGAATAATGATAAATAAATCCGCATGGTACTAAAAGAATTTAATTCCTTAAATTATCCATTATAGTATTTAAATTTTAGTGAGAGTCATAACATTAATGGTAGAATACTGATGGTAGATCAGTTATAACGGTAGTAAAGAACAACTACAAATTATACTAACTGTAAATCATCGAAACTAGGGTTAGATCTACTCAATGGTTAATCCTTATGGTGATAGATCTTTCTGTCGTAGACCTAGATAGAAATAGTTATAATCTAGATGTATATCTTAATAGCAGAAGATCTAGTCTGGAGATGGATCTGTTGTTGTGGTATCACAAGTCTAGATGTAGAGTCTGATGGTAGATCTATCTGCAGTAGATGAAGATAACCAGTATATCTTGTTTGAACTAATAGTATATTTTCTCAATGATAGATCCATCACCATTAGAGTCTAACTGTATATGTAGTCAACTAGTACATCTGACTGACCTAATAATAGGTCATCATTTTAAGTGGTACATCTCTGTGAACTGACATTAGATCTTTATAACTAAAGGTAGATATGTACTCATCCATGTTTCTTCAAAAAATATGAACTTTCATAAAACATTAATATTATTAAAAATATAAAAAACATGACTTGTGATCACTAAAATAAGAAGGTTCCAATAAACATATATATATATACAATATCCATAATCACTAAAAAATTATTGATTAATTCTTAGTAAATAAACACTCAATTTATAGTGATTTAATTTTGTATATTAAAAAATTATTTTCATAAATAATGGTCTGTATTTCATTTTTTTGAACAAAATATTTTATTTTATTTCTAAAAAATATTAAAGAATTATTTTTAAAAAATTATATATTATTTGAAAAGAAAATACCATAATTATTTTAGTGTGAAATATATAGATTTTCTAAATAAGTTTGATTTTTTTTGCGAATAATGAAAATAACCAACTATATAGAAAACTAATTTTTCTTATCAAGTACTTAAAATTTACCATTATAGAGACCCTTTCCTTTTTCGCATAACATTACATGATTTTAATCATAATTATACAGCATATTACAACACAAGGATTGTGAAGTCCAGCATCTTTTAAGACTAGGTACATAAAACATAAATCATGTGGCTAAAAAACACCTCTATAGTTAATATCCCTAAAGAGATCCTAACTTCCTTTGAGCCCATACATCTGCATAGGGTACCTTGGGGAACACATGAACAAAGGGATGAGCTAAAATCCCAGTAAGTGATTTAACTTTAGAAGAAATATTAAGTACATGAGTTAAGAGGCATGACATAATGATATAAAAATCATGTTTCATATGGAATCATTACATATAAACATGGGATTATATAAACCTGAATCATATATTTGGGACAGAAACATAAAACATGTGTTTAGTTCAAGTCAATCCTAACCACCAATCTCGTTTCCCATAGTAGTACGAGCTAGGATAACCGCCAATCTTGTTTCCCATAGTTGCACAAGACAAGAATGACCATCAAGACCGTTGAACGTAGCTTCTAATTAGACTAATCATTACCCAATGCATTGGATAACTATATGGGTTCACCCATCTTACATTACATTAATATTTTTTCCATATAAATAATCATACATAATCAATCTTGCATAAACAAAAGTGTTCCCTATAAAAAAAATTGGGTACAACAATCGTGACATAAAGAATAACCAATGTGCATATCATAAAAGTGTCAATTAAAGAAATGAATTATAATATACATGGAATTTTATAAGTTATAATAAGAATTTATCATTTAATGTGATGTCAAACATTGGTGACAACATGTAAGAAATGTATTTGTGAAATTTTATCATTAAAGCATTTTTTTGCAGTTTAAATGAAAATACTATAATGCTTTTACAACAGAAAAGAAAAAAATATTTTATATAAAACAAGAATTGAAACTCTAAGGTATTAAAAATATAAAATAATTATTTTTTAAAAACAATGGCGGCTTAAAGAAGTGGATATAGGGCACTTGAAATTCGGTATAAAATTTGAGACATTCCTTCAAAATGAGTTTCCTTACTAGGAAGTATCGAGGAGGGAATCACTTAATAGATTCTATATACCAAAATGAGAAAGAGGGATGGATCTATAAACATGAGTTTGGATCATATAAATATCATATATAATTTTTTCATCAAAATTAATGACAACTTTATTTGGTTAAAAATAAAGATAGAGTAACCTGAAGGAATAAAGGCAGTTTGGGTAGAATTATTTATGGATTATTGGCATGATATCTGGTGTACTTAAGATGGATTAATGATAGAGAAAGAGATTTATCATCATTTAGTAATCATGAGGACATTGTTTGGGTGTGTATTATCATAACCTGTCATAAGGAATTACACATAAAAGGTCATAACATAGAGGACAATCATGAATAAAAGTGGAATTGAGAGGATCCCTTACCTTAAATTTCATGGTGATCTTTGCTTGAACTTAATGAACATAATTATAAAAATTGGGTTTATTAATTAATAACTCTATAACCTCTTATATATTTATAATATTTAGTATAATCAGTTTATGTGCATTTCTAACCATTGTGATTGGTTATGGTGCTCAATTTCAATGTTCATGTCTGTTTGCTTACTTGGTCTTCATGATCAGTTCACTTATGTTCATATTTGGATAAACATGTAAGATGAAAGTGGTTTTCCAGAATGGAATTTTTATGTCATCAGTGAACATACATGATATTACATTATTATAAAAATTCATTTAGTTATTGGGAGTGAAGATGAACTATTATATAAAACCTTAATGATAGTTGTTTTGGTTAATCAGTGGCTTTGATTACAATGAACATGTTTTTCTTAATAACATAGTACCATTTGTAGAATAAGTATTAAAAAACCTTAACTATTATATATTACATATAGAATTATCTGGTTCAACCATAACACAAATGGTTTTATGACCATAATTAAAGATGATAATATAAATTGATAAACGGTTATCCTTGAATGTGCTAAATTAACACATATAAAGTGGTGTTGTCATTTATTTAAAATAAAATATGGGGAAATGAGAGATGATAATGAAATATCCCATTAGGATAAAAACATTCTTGTACTTGTATGTTACTGGAGTTATCATACCATTTGGGTGAAGGGAGGTGAGGAAAGAAACAAGAAAAGGAAATAACTTATAAATATAAAATAATTGGAAAGAGATATTATCTATTGAGTTTATCACCTTTGAGAGCCTCTCAAGGGGAAAGGTTTTGGTATTTTGAACTGAGTAGGGGATATGGAAGTGGGGGAGGAGCTTGGGTAGATATTTTGGTATAATATTGGCAAGGCACAAGGCTAGAGATGAGTGTAGAGAAGAGGGGGTGATGGGGGTTTAAAGTGGCGGAGAGGAGGGTTTTCAGAATTTTTTAGTCATTAGTTTATTAATTTCCCTCAAGAACAGAAATAGTAGTGATTCCATGACCAAAAAAGTAAATTATTTATGTGATTTTGAGATAATGGCCTTACGTCATCCATACATTATCTAATGACATCATAATTCATGTATTTTTCATTTATCGTAAATTATCATATTTTACAATTCATAAAAATTTCATGTATTTAAGAAAAATCCCAAAAATTGACCCTAACAATTTTTCGATGTGCAGAATCCAAAAATGTGGTCCATTTCTCAAAAAAAATATAAGTAAGATTAATTTAATATTTAATTAAAAACTCAATTTACACAAAAAAATCAATTTTAAAACATTTATTTTCTTATTCCATGATATATGTATACCGTACTTTTACTTGAATATTATTTATATAAAATCATAGGTAATGTGATTATTAATTAAGGTATATCACCGTTCAAAAGGGTGTGTTCCTCTTTATAAGGGTAGGTAACTATTCACCAAAAATCATGTTTTTCATATTGGACTCCAAATAACTTACTAATCGCAACTGTGTGTGTTAGATTTTTTGAATTCCAAACACTGAAGTGAAAAAATTATGTTTAAAGGTCACATATCACTTAATTGTTCATCATGTTTTGATTTCTTGTGATTATATGACATGATTAAAAGAATGGAATTTCCATTGATAAAACATTGGGTCGTTACCTTCTTCACCCTTATGAAATTTCTCCCTCGAAATTTCATTTTACATTCTAAGCCATAAATAGGTGCGAGTGCTTTTCCTTTATTTCCACCTAGAGGTCTCATGTTGACTCTTCATATATATGGTTCTTCCATAGTACCTTAATCTGGATAGTAGTCTTGTTACATAGAACTTTATCACAATGATCCTAGATCTTCACTGGCTACTCCTCATAAGACATCATCGTCTAATGGAACCACCTCAAAAGAGAGTACATGTAAAGGGTCTGGTATGTACTTATTTAATATGGATAAATGAAAGAAATCATGTACTTTGGACATGGTAGGAGAATGTTCTAGTCGATAGGCCACATCTTTAACTTGATCAAGGATCTCAAAGGGGTCGATGTACCTGGGACTTAACTGCCCTTTCTTTACAAACCACATGAACATCTTCTATGGAGATATGCATAGAAATACCATGTCACTAACATTGAACACATGTTCTTGTAGATTATTGTCTCCATAACTCTTCTATTGACTTTAGGATACCTTGATATGATACTGAATGGTTTTCACCTTATCCACTATTTCTTTGACCATTTCACATCCTAGTTTCTTACAATCACTGACTTTATCCCAACACGGTAGTGTTCTGTACCGTTTCCCATAAAGGGCTTCATATGATGCCATTTCAATGCTTGGGTGGAAACTATTATTGTAGGATAATTCAACTTGTAGAAGATGTTGGTATCATCCTATTTTGAATTACATAGAAAAATCTCTCAACATGTTTTACAATGTCTGAATATTCCTCTCAGATTGGCCATTAGTTTGAGGATGATAGGTCATATTGATGTTCTGTTCAGTGCATAGAGCATGTTTGATATTTTTCCAGAACATCGAGTTGAATCTATGATCACGATAAAATAAAAGATATAGTGGAACTCAATGAAACCTTACCACTTATTTGATGTAAATCCATTAAAGATGATCCAATTAGATGTCCTCTTGGATTGTGATAAATTGTTCACCCTTCGTAAGATGATCCACAACGACCCATATAGCATTGTTTATTCTAGATGTCCTTGGAAGTCCAGTGAAAAATTCCATGGTAATGTTCTCCTACATCCATGCAGGTATGGGTAGTGGTTGCATAATCCCCTTATAATTTTTCCTACTAGACTTCACATGCTGACATTCTAGGAACTTTCATGTATATTCAACAATCTCCCTTTTCATATTGTCCCACCAAATTTTTTCATGGAGATCTCGATATATCTTTTTTCTCCCTAGGTGGATCGAGAAGGTTGAGCGATTTACATCATTCAATAGCTCCTTATTTATATCTAGATCGGATTATACACATAATCATGACCCAAATCTAACAAATACTTCCTCATTAATCAATAACTCATAGGATTTCCGATTTTAAATAGCACCCACCATTTTCATAATTTCCACATCCTTTCTTTGATCATCCTTTATTTTCTCCAAGAGGGATGGTTGAGAAATAATTTGAGAAAGGATTGATGTTGTTCCTACCATAATGATTCCCATGTTTATACTTTAAAATTCTATGAATTCTCGATCCTTTTCAATTCTCATCATTGATAAAGACACATGATCCTTTCTACATAGAGCATCCACCACTTTATTTTCTTTATTGGGATGGTAGTGGATTGAGAAGTCATAATCCTTGATGAGCTCTATCTATCTTCATTATCACATATTAATATCTTTTTTGTGTATATATATTTTAGACTCTTTTGGTCACTATATATCTCACACTTCTCCCCATAGAGGTAATGCGGTCATATTTTAAATGCAAATATCACTACTGCCAACTCTAGATCTTGCATGGGATAGTTTTTCTCAAGTATTTTTAGATGAATTGAGGAATAAGCTATCACTTTTTCACTTTGACTTATCACAGAACATAATACCTTCTTAGAAGCATCACTATACACCACAAATAGTTCTCCACTTGTTGGGAGTGTGAGTACTGGCATAGTGATAAGCCTCTTCTTCGACACCTTGAAACAGTCTTCACATTACTAAGTCTAGAAAAACTTTACTCGCTTCTATATCAGTTTGGTCATTGGTTTCTATGATCATGAAAATTTCTTCACAAATCATCAATAATACTGGGCTATATCCAAGAAGCTGCGGATCTCAATTACAGATATTATCTTGGGTCACTCTTTAATAGCCTTTGTCTTTGAAGGGTCTACAAATATCCCTTTTCTTATGTAACATTCCCCACAAATGATACTTCCTCCATCCAGAACTCACATTTACTATAATTTTCATACAACCTCTCACTTCTCAATGTCTATAGCACAATATTCAAATGCTCTTGTATTCCCCCTTGCTCTTGAAGTATTTCAGAATATCATCAATAAATACAACCACAAATTTTTCAGGGTAATCTCTAAATAATCTATTCATTAAATCCAGGAAAATTGTTGGAGCATCAGTGAGTATAAAGGGAATAACTATGAACTCATAGTGTCCATACCACATTCAAAAGACATTCATGGTAATATCATCCATCCTCATCTTTAATTAGTGATATCTCGACCGAAGGTCCACCTTAGAGAAATAACAGGCCACATGATGCTGATCGGACAAGTCATCTATTCATGGAAGGGGATACTTTTTCTTTATTATGATTTAATTGAGCTCATAATCAAGGTATAGGCTCAATTATCCATCCATCTTCTGGAGGAAGAGAACCTGCGTACCCCACGGTGAACAACTCGAGCATATAAAACCCTTCTCCAGATTCTCTTTTAACTATTTCTTCAGCTCTTCTAGCTTTACAGTGGCCATTATATAAGTTTTCTTTGATATAGGAAGAGATCCAGGAATTATTTCAATTGAAAACTCAACCTCTCAGTCAGGAGAAGACCAAGAAACTGTTTTGGGAATACGTAAGTGTAATCCCTCATGATGGTCATGTCTTCAAGAATGATTCTCTCCGTTGACTCAATTATTTTATCTAGTTCTTCTTGTTTATAAGTAAACGATATCTTCACATGAGATGATGATTTTAAAGGATATTCATAATCCTCTTTACACTTGGATCAATCATAGGATGCATCGAGGTGTGAAGAGTGATCTCCTTCTCCCAACAGTGGTTGTTGGCTTTGTATAATGATAGACAATTCATGGCCAAGATTTCATCTAACTCCAATAAAGTAAGTATGATGTGATATGATGGGAGGTTCAATCCAATAACATTAAACGGGAAGAGAGATAAACCATGAACACAATAATTTCCCCATTCGCGGTTCCCATAGATAACTTGTCCTCCAGATTTTGAGGTCGTATTTGAATAGTTCTACCAAACTTTCAAGATATGAAATAATTCATAGAACTATAATTAAATAGTACATTCACTATTTTGGAATGAATAACTATCATACCAATCACCACATCGTTGTCCATCTCTACCTTTACATTAGTGAAATCATCAGCCCTTCCCTGTTTCTATGGAGGTTTTGGTTGATTTCCTCTGACAACTATCAGCTTAGAGAAATTGTTCACATAATTTCCATACTCCAGGATGTTGAGACATTACACTACTAGATGATTGTTTATCATAACCTTCTATTCTTATACCATATTATAGGAATTTTACATACCCCTTTGGCAGTTCTTAGCCTAATGACCAAACATTCATCATTTGGGTCTATTCTTGGTTCCCTTTAAACAATTACCATGTTTCTTCTTCCCACAAATTTTACAAGTGTAATATTCAAGCTTCTTTCCATCATGTGAAATGTTTGTTGAAGCACACATGTTTTTCTACATTTTTCATTTCTTTTCATCTGGCCCACGAGACCACTGAGAGTCTCTAATATCCATTTCAACTTTAAGGGAACAACAGACAATCTTCTCATAACTATTGAAGTCTCTGATTTCAAACACCTTCCTTAGACTGAGCTTTATCCCACTAAAGAAGCGATCCACCTTTATTTCAGTGTTCATGACAATTCCAGAGGCATACCTTGCAAGCCATGGGAAGATTGCTTCATGTGCCCCGATGGACTCATCTTCCTTCTACTTGAGTCCAAGGAACTCTCTTTCCATATTGTGATAGAGGGTTTGAGGAAAATATTTATTGAAAACATTTTCTTGAATTCCTCCCAAAACATAAAATCAATTTTTTCTTGGGATATTGTATTATTGATAAGTTTCCACCACTGATCAGCTTCCCCATTAAACCAATAGACCACCAATACAACTTTCTATTCTTCTAAGAAATGGAGAATGTAGAATATCTTTTCAATGGTGTTAAACCACTATTCCGTGAAGAGGATATCATAAGATCCACTAATAAAGGGAGGCCTTTTCCTCATTAAGGATTGCATGGGAACTTGATATTTCATTGGAGGATGAGGGTGTTCCACATGATTCAAGTTATTATTCATAACTCGAGCCAGCTGAGCAAGTAATGTCATGAAGTTTTTTGCACCTGTTCCCATCATATCAAAAATATCAGTATGGAAATATTTACATTGCCTATCACATTATTTTTAGGAACATGTTGGTCTATTTCCCACCATTAACTAAGAAAAATAACGTACAATTTGAGGGAATGAATACTTAGCTATTGAGCATAAAAATAAAACTTTTAACATAAAAGGATAAACATGTAAATGATAGGTATATCCTAACTTTTGATTTTTTAGGTTTAAATCTAGGTTATTCATGATCTATTTCATAACATACACTCTTATGGTATTTTTGTCATATAATAATGGTTTGTACTAAGCTCATGGATCTACCAAAGAAAATCCCACAGGAGTTTCAATACCAAGACTACAGCAAGGCCCATTGTCGGGTACTAGGATACCCCAGGTCAATCTCAAAACTCCTCGTCAGAGTTTCCACTCCTAGATACAACTGTTTTGGATCCATGTCTTCCTATTTGTACCTAGAATGTGACGTATTTTCTTAATAAACCACTTACGATATACATACCAAAACTTTTGGGTTTGTTCTTATACTTTGTATCATCTTTAGGGTTCTGACTAAAGTTCTCGATTCCTAATCTCCAAAAATAACAATACCATGACTCTGATAACAACTATAGAAACCCTATCCTTTTTTCACACAACATTACAAGATTTTAATCATAATTATAAATTATAGTACAATACAAGGATCATGTAGTTTAGCATCTTTGACAACTAGGTACATAAAACATAAAACATGGGGATAAAAAACTTTTTTAGTTAATATCCATAAAGAGATTATAACATCCTTTGAGCCCTTACATCTGCATAGGGTACTTTGGAGAACACATGAACAAAGGGATGATATAAAAATCCCAGTAAGGGAATTAACATATGAATAAATCTTAAGCATGTGAGTTAAGAGGCATGACATAATGATATCAAAATCATGGTACATATGAAATCATAACATATAAACATGGGATCATATAAACATGGAATCACAGAAGTGTGGAAAAAACATAAAATATGTCTTTATTAAAATTCAAGGCTAACCTCCAATCCTCTTTCCCATAGTTGTATGGGCCAAGGCTAACCGCCAATACCATTTCCCAAAGTAGCACAAGCAAAGGCTAACTGCCAAGATCATTGCACATAACATCTCATTAGACTTAACATTACCCAATCAATTGGAGTTCTTTCTAGTTTCACCCATATTACAATACATTAATATGTTTTCCAAATAAATAATCATACATAATCAATATTAAATAAACAGAAGGGTTACCCATGGAAAAAAATTGGGTACCACAATCATGACATAAAGCATAACCAATGCGAGTATCATGAAAGTGTCCATTCAAGAAATGGATAAGAACATTAATGTAAATTCATAAGGTGGAATATGCATATATCCTATAAATTAATATCAAATCAAAGTGAAAACATGTATTAAATGTATTTGAGAAATTTTTGCATTAAATCATTTTTTTGGGGTTTTATGGAAAATACTATAGAACATTTAAAATAGAAAACAGGAAAATTATTTATATAAAACCAGAATTAAAACAAGAATTTTTTAATAATAAAAAATATGATTTTATAAAAACAATTGTGTCTTAAAATATATTATAGATTGCACTTCAAATTGGGAATAAAATTTTGGACGTTCCTTTAAAATAAGTTTTCTTACTGAGAAGTATCCGGGAGGGAATCACTTAATAGAATGTATATAACCGAAAGAGAATTAGGGATGGATATTTAAGAGTTAATTTGGCGAATATTAAAATAAGTTATAAATTTTTCATATAAATAAAATTCAACTTCATTTGGGTAAAAAGAAAGATAGAGCAACTTGAATGAATAAAGCTGGTTGGGGTAGAATTCTTTACAGATTATCGGCATGATATTTGGTGTACTTAAGATGGATTAATGAGAGAGAATAGGATTTATAATCTTTTATAAATCATGATTATAGTATGGGGGAGGTTCTTAATCATACCCCATCTCTAATAATTACACATAAAACGGCATAACATAGAAAACAATCTTGAATTAAGGTGAAATGGAGAGGATCCCCTACTTTAAATCTAATGTTTATCTTTGCTTTAAATTAATGACATTAATTATAAAAATTAGGTTTATTAATTAATAACTTTATAACCTATTATATATGAATAATATTTAGTATAATCATTTTAAGTTCATTTATAACCATTTTGATTGTTTATGAAGTTCAATTTCATTGTTTGGGTCATTTTTCTAACTTGTCTTTCATGATCATTTCACTTATATTCATGTTCGGATTAACATATTAAACGAAATTGGTAATCCAGAATTGAATTTTTATTCCATTAGTGAACATACACTTGATTAAATGTTTATAAAAATTCATTTGGTTATTGGGAGTGGAGATGAATTATTATGTAAAACCTCAGTGATAACCGTTTTGGTTAATCAGTGGGTTTGATTACAATGAACTTGTTTCTCTTTATAACATAATACCATTTGTACAAAAAGGATTATAGAAACTTAACTAGGATATATTTCATATATAATAATCTAGTTCAACCATAAAACAAATGGTTTCATGAAAATAATTATTGATGATAACAAATATTGTTAAACTACCATCCATAAATTTTCTAAATTAACACATCTAAAACAGTGTTTTCATTTCATTCAAATAAAAGATGGGGAAAACATATATTATAATACAATATCCAATTATAATAAAAACATTTCCTTACATGTATGTTACTACAGTTATCATACCATTTAGGTGAAGGGAGGTAAGTAATGAAAAAAAAATAACCTAAAAGAAATAAATGAATTGGAAAGAGGATTTACCTCTTGAGTTTATATCCTTTGAGAACCTCTTAATGGGATAGGTTTTAGTATTTTTAAGAGACTAGGGGATGTTTGACATGAGGGAGGATCTTGGGGAGATATTGGGGCAGAATAATGTCAAGGTACAAGTCTTGATAGTAGTGGAGAGAATAGGGGGTGAGGGGGTATATAGTAGAGGAGAGGAGGGTTTTCATAATTTTATAATCATTAGTTTATTAATTTACCACAAGACCAGAAATATTGATTATTACATGACCAAAAACATTATTTTTTGCATGTGAGATCGCTATAATGGCCTTATATCAACCATACATCAGCTGATGACATCATAATTCATGTATTAAGAATTTATTGTCAATTATCATATTTTATTATTCATTAAAAATTCATGTATATTAGAAAAATCCCAAAAATTCACCCTACCCATTTTTCGACTTGAAGAATCCAAAAATGAATTCCATTTTTGAAAAAAAAATATAATTTTTATTAATTTAATATTTAATTAAAATCACAATTTACTCAAAAGATCAATTTCAAAACATTTATTTTCTTATTCGAAGATATATGTATATCGTATTTTTACTTGAATATTATTTATATACACTCATAGGCATGTTTACTATTCATTAGGGTATATCACTATTCATAAAGTAATGTTACAATTCATAAGGGTAGATTACTATTCACCAAACAATAAGTTTTCCCTATCAGACTCGAAATAATGTACTAGTCGCAACCGTGTATGTTAGATTTTCACAATTCCAAACACAGAAGTGAAAAAATTATGTTTAAAGGTCACAAATCACATATTATTTCATCATGATATGATTTCATGTGATTATATGACATGGTTATAAGAAATTAATTTCCATTGATAAAAAATTAGGTCGTTACTACCATTTTCTTTTGAATTTCATTAAAAATCAATTAGTTTAATATTATTTAAAATAATCCAATTAATTCCATTATAATCATAATTATGCTTAATTTTTGTTTAAAATCCTTTTTATACTAAAAAATTCATTTTCTTAGAAAAAACGTTCTCATCACGTTGGGTGGGTCTTTTTAAAATTAATTTCTTATTATTATTATAATAGAATTTGAAAAATTTAATTCCATCATTGGAATCATCATATCCAAATTATTTAACTAAGTCATTTTTATTTTTTATCCAACATAATATTAACCATATTTAATATTTATCACAATATTAAATGGGAAATTGGGGTAACAATGAATAAAAGTAATGTGAAAAGGATTTATAACACTATAACACTTTCTTTTAGTCTATTTTATGAGTTTATTTTGACCACCCCTTTAAATATTATAAAATATGAAGCTTTGGTTCTATTTTTCTTTGATAAAGACCATTATATTATTTTAAGAAACTAAAAATTAAAAACATTATTTTCATGCTATTAATATCTATCAGATTTTTCTGAGAGGGAAAAACAATTTATGAAGGGTTATAAAGGTTTATTTTTAATATTTATAAATTTAATTTTGGTTGATCAATTATTTAAAATTTTCAGTGATCAAATCATTACCTTCAATGCTTACACAATGTTGAAATAGTGTTTTGGTATGTAGTAAAAAAATTATATTATGATTTTTACAACATTAAAAGTAATGTTTTTATTGGAAATTTTATGTGTTACAATAATTTTTTATATAATTATATGACATTATTGATGTTTTAATACTTTACATTTGAATAGATTTACTGAAATTATATTTTTTAAATTCATGTTTTGTGAATAGTTAGAAAAACCCATTAACTAAATTTTATGTACAATAATATTTTATTAAATGATTTAATTTTCATAAAAACATATATTTGGATAATATAAATGTTTATGGTTTCTCTAAAATCCATCTGCCACATACATGTAACTCTTCCTTTTATAGTAACATTATTGTCTCCTAAAGAGTAATAAACTTTGATATTGTTTTAATATTTAAGAGGGATAATGATGGGTTATAACTAAGAGGTAATGGTTAACACATCACCAAAATATGTCCAAATATTATTGTAAGAGATTATTTAGTCTTATATTTACCCAATATTTATAATATATAAAATTCCAACCACTTTTTATTTGAAAATAATTTATATTAAATTTATACTTTATTTAATATCAACGATTCACCTATCCTCTCTGATTTAAGCACAATACATTTCCTCTCTTCCTCACAATGCTTGATAGAATTATCTCAAGCAATCCCTGTTATAAAAAAAATTATTAACATTATTATTTAATTATCGATGTTTTTTCTTCTTAATAGATAATCCCTAGGGTCCTTAATGACATATCGAGTGGAGGTTCAAATAAGAAGATGTAATAGTCTTAAGAGAGAATTGTAATTTTACTTATTATTCTACCTCCATAAATTATATCCAAACCCTTAAAAAATTAAAACATAATTATATCCAATATAATTATATATTATTATGTTAATATAGAAATATAATTTATCTCCATTATCATAAAATTTGATACAAAACCATCATATATATGTACTTGTAGACTACCGTCTCACGAACTGTTATATTTCATTTGTCATCATTGATAAACAAGAATGGTTATTATCATCAAAATAATATAAATATATGTTATTTAAGTAATAATAAATATTTTTAAAATAAAATCTAACATATATATTGAGACCATTACTATCATAAAATATAGAATAATCTCACCAGTGTTTACACGGACTACCAACTCCACATAGCGATGTACTTAATTTTTCGAAAACTACCTCTCATGGTTGTTCATGGGGATTGATTTAATAAAGTCTTTTTATTATTATAACACTATAATAATTATATGGAATAATGGGGATAGACACTAAGAATAAATTGCGTTGATTCTTCTCTCTCTCCCAAATTGTTGGTGCGTGTTATCATCAAATTGAACAACTAGATTAGAAAAGAAGCACTCATTATGAGAATGTTCCAGCTATTAGGCCTAAGACCCCTACCGGTCAGGCTGGTTTTGAGTTGTATGGGAAGACCTCATAACCCATATATCTAATGATTTATTGTTTATTAAGTAGTGGAAGAATAAATAATTGAATCTTCCATCGGACATCCATCGAAATGTAAAAGATTTGTTGTCGTACTCGTCTCTTTGATCATGGGTTAAGAAGTGGCTCAATATCGATCACTTATATTATGGTAGATTAGTAAGCCATGAAGTACCAATAAATTATTTATTTTATTTATTTTCCATTTAATCAAAATTTAAAATTTCATTCATGTGAATGTGTGGAATACTACATCACCAGCTGATGTGTTTTGTTTTTGAACACTGACTTTCATAGGTGGTTCTAATGTTTTATTTTATATATTAAAATTAAAATTATTTAATGATTATTATTTTGATGATTATAGAGTAATTTAAATTTTTACCACATTCATCTTATCAATTTTGGTGGGGGGGAGATGAAAAGAATGTCCTCAAAACGTCTGACATGAATATAATCGATTTAGTAACTATATTAAAAATAGATATAAATAAAATAAGATATTATAATATGGAAATAAAAGTAAAAAAGTTTTATATGAATGTAAATAATTAATATAATTTAATTATATACGTGTTAGATATAATATAGGGAAAGTTCATAGTTGAGGTAATAGATATTCTATCGTATAACCTACTTTTAAAATGATTTAAATATTTCGTTTTATTCTTGTTCCTCTATGTACATATTGTATGATGGATGTGTATGTATTTAAATAAATTATTTTAACAGGTCATTTTACCTCTTTTTTTACTTTCCAATGACATTTGTTTCACAGGATCTTTTTGTGTATTTCATATGGAATTTTTGACTGTCATTAAAAAAATGATTTTTTTGTAAATGATGTTAATGGAATTTACCATCATTGCAATTATTATTTTATATTTTGTTTGCTTCTTAGAATTCCTTTTTTTCATCAAATAAAAAAAATTATTTCCTTGTTTTGGTATTTTGGTTTTGAGAATTTTGTTTGGTGGAAAAAGGATAAATGAATATCTCAAAATGTATAGCATATGGGTTCAAAAGTATATTTTTATGATTTTAATAAAACAAATAAAATATTTTATTCCTTAAATGTTTTTTATATTCCTTGTTCATTATGTATGATAATGTTTGTACCTAATATATCTTCAATATTCATCAGGTAATGAATATGTTCATCTATGAATTATATTTTAGTTAACTGAGTAGGTCATTCGATTTATGAGAGTTCATGTAAGGGTTATTATACAGGTTTTATAAAGATGATATTCCATGGATCCTACATGCATTTTCAATATAAAAAAATAAATTTTAGTGGAAATTGTTTTATTTCAAAACATAATATAGTGGTCTTTATTTTAATAAATTTTTACTCCCTTCAAGAGTAAATGACTGTTTTTAAGAAAATGTTTTTCATGGGTTCTTGGGTTTTCTAAGAAACCATCATGATTATTATGTTTCTATTATGTTTTATTATAAAGTTTTTCAAGAAACCCATTTGGAAGTGAAGAATATTTCATGTGTAAGTAGATGATTATATGTGATTAAATTGCATTATGTTAAAGGAAAACTCTCTTATATGATCTCATGATATTGAAATAGACTATCATGTTTCTTTTATGTTTTGTATATGTCCCTTTTTGAGAATTGTTTTTATAATCCCATTTTATAATTAATTTTTTCACAAGGCTTAACAATGATTATAAATTTTTATAATTTCATTGTTTTATAATTGGATGTTACCTTAATGGAAGAATGTGTTTCCTTATAAATAAACTGTTTTATTTGAAAAAAGGATACTGTGTGAAAGTATCCACAATATTATATAAGACTTTTTACTATTTATCTAAAACTATAAACCAAACTATTAATTTTATATATGAGTGATCTAATTTAATATTATTTTTTCATATAGATTAAATTGGTCCATTATTATTGGAATCAAAGCTATAATTTTAATTATTATGTTTTCATCATTGAATCCAAGAGTGTGGGTTTGGGGATATTATGCACCTAACTTAAATTAATTGAAACATTTTTGAATGATGGTATTCCACCCAAAGAGTACAAAAATCCCATAAAGACCAAATATATTAGAAAAAATAAACAATAAATAATAAAAATCAGTCCACATGGAACCCTAGGACACCATGGTTATAAGGGTGAAGAAAAAGGGAGGATTATAGAAGGTAATAACAGTGAATGTAGAGGGAAACCACTTACTTGAATGGTCATAGTATATCTTAATATGTAATCAAGGAAGAAATAAGGAATGGGGTTTGTTGATATAAGATATCTACAATGACTTCAAGATTGAATAATGAAAATAATATAACCCATTTATTTAAATTTAATTTTAATTACAAATAATTTCTTTTTTAATAGACCATGTAGTGTAAGGCATGGTTTGGTAAATCATCTACCATCCTTGGGAACGGTTCTCGAATACAAAAATATTAAAATCATATTTTTGTTTCGCAGTTATAATAACCATGCATCAACTCTGTGAATTCCTATATAAAAATAAGTCTATTACACATTGTTTACCTGTATAGTTATGTAACCATTCACCCTAGTCTCACACTAGGAGAAATCCCTTTAAATCTATAAAATTTTAACATGAAGCACCAAAACAATTTTTGTCCAAAAATAATATATGAAATATATTAAAATTATATTTTCGGTATAACAACTATATTAAGTATTTTAATATGGGTTATGAACATACCATTTCATAATATTGATACTTGTCAGTATATACTATTCATATATAACAAGCAATATGTTCTACACCTATATGCCAGAGAAGAATCTCTTTGTTATATTTTTTAATATAATAATTTTCCTTTAATACATCATATAACTATATGTGATATATAAAATTCATTTTTCTACTAAATTATAATTTTATTACATGTATTGTGACACCCCATGATTAGTTTCTATGATATATTTATATATTTATTAATTCTTTTATTTTTCCTATCACATATAGTGATATTCTATAACATTTCATGTTTATATTGGCAACTCATGTAATGGATTTAATTATTTTTTGTCATCATAAATGAAATACAAGTTCCTTATAATATGAGAAATAAAACATCCCATGTGGTATCCTAGAATAAGATATAAAATAATTTTAAATATATCATTGTTCATGATAATGGTTCCCAAAAAATTTGTCTTCACAATACCTTATAATAAAAAATGATGTAACATGTATCCTACTAAAATATGTATCCTTCAAAAAATTTGGGTTATGATCACATAGGATCATAACTTTCACCAAATTATTCTATTGGATTTTTTTAATTTATGAAATTTCATAACAGTATATGTTACCATATGTATCTATCTGATACATGTTAAAAAAATTCAATCAGTTTTCCATCAGGGATCACCAATATCTCCAAAACTTATTCAACACCTAAAATTCTAAACATATTCACACCTGTTTCAATAAAACAAACCAACATGGAATTAGGTCTATTGGATTCCATTATTCTCCATATTTTTATTTGACTAAATCCTCTCAATTTCATGTAATAAAACATAAAATATAAAATCAACTTCATGTTTTCCTCAGAGTATCTACTCATTTATTAATAAAAGTTATAAAAATATTCTAATAATCTCAACCAAAAGAACATAATCCCATATAATCTATTATTTTTATAAGAAACAAGGTGTAGTAATGATTAATAAATAACTATTTATAACTACTCTATAAATAAAACATTCGTTGTAACATCCAGAGGATTTATAAAATATATTCTTTCAAATTAATTTAAATAATTTAATATATTGTGTTATATGTAGTACTTAGTTTATATTTCATCACAAAAAACACAAATATTATATTTTGGGGCACACAACATCGATTTCTTTGATGACATATGTTATACACAAGCCTGAGGCTTACCAGACACCAATATAGAATTAATATTACAATGATGGGTATCACCTATCTATTTTAAATATTGGAATTATTGAGACTAAAAAAATTATAAAATTATAGATTACACATTTTGATAAAATTAATTCATTGGTTTCCAATTAATTCAAAATAAAAATAAAGTCCAATTGAGTTTAAAGGTTGTGTTTTTTCAGAAATAATATTTTCATAACCAAAATGGATTTTTATCTTATTAAATTTAAATTAATCAGTATTATTGTAATATATTAATGAAATTTTTATGTTATATTTTCATTAATTTTTTTCTAAACTTCATCTTTTATGTTTCATAATATTAATATAAGAATGAATCCAATTTTATGCATAAAACATAGTATATTTTTAAAAGGCATTTTTACCACCTGTTAATATACGACATGTTTTATAAAAAAATGTGAAATTTCAATAATTGTTATTTTATGTAATAAATTCCATTTTTTAATTTGGGATATCAAAATTTACATAGCGTGAATTTTGGTAATTTATTTTGAGAACATTCATATTTTTATGAATTGTAAATAATATTTAATATTAATTGAAAACTCCTTTTTCATTTAATTTATTTATGTAGTTGAAATAAATTTTAAATTGGTTTAAAATTATAATTATTTTTATTATACATAAATAAATCCAATTTAGTTCATTGGAATAAATTAAATTTTAATATAAGATATAAACTGGTTTCAAACTTTTGAACAATTCTCTTTAAAAAATTGATGTCTCATCCCGTCAACTATAAGGACCCGGCCATAAAACATTACATAATATTAAATTAAATGAATAATTCACATTGACAGATTTTTCAAGATTAGAGTTTTAGAGAATTGGAAAATAACTATTACATCTCAAGTGATTATAATATAGACACTTCTACTGTGTTTCCATTTTTTTCAAAATATAAACTCTTGAGAAAAAGTGTAATGTCTAGTTCCAGGTTTTAGACAGCGTGACTTTTCCTTGATCCCATCCTTGACACTATTCATCTTTAAGTCCTGTGAAAAACATTTAAAAATATGGGATGAGCATAAAAATAATTGTAAAGGTTATAAAACAAATAATGAAAACATTAGTTCGTCATTACATTCATAACATAAGCTCTTTAACATACCTCATGAAATCATAAGATATATGAATAATACATAGAAACATAAATCATAAAGGTAACTTGTGGCATCCATATCATACTTACATTGTATCTATCATAGCTACCTAGGGAGTTACATTTGGAATACCTATCACAATATATTCCCTAAATCTATTACAAGAAACATTCACGTTTACCTCCGTTATGTTACCCAATGCATTGGAGAGTAATCTCGGGCTCACCCACCCTAGTTTTATCACGGAACCACCTGTATGCATAAACAATTCACAAGAACCATAACACATTCATCATAAATAAAACAATAATAAATGGAAGATAACATTTACACATTTAATCACAATATATAATTTAAATATATTGGCATAACAAATCCATTATCAAACCCATTTTCAATACCAAAATACGTAAAAAGAGTATATGGTACTTCTTTTCCTTTTATAAACTTTACGTCTTGTTATGGAATCCAAAGATCAAATAATACTCATGGTAGTGGAAAAGTACATTGTCACCGCATACATTAAAAAGAAACATTATATTTTTAGTTTAGTAAAATTCTTCATAACAAAATATTCCCTTTGAATTAAATGAGAATTAGAAAGTACTTATACACCGTATTTGAGAATAAAACAAAATATGCCTCAATGAAAGGAGATTGAGCCGAAGTCCCTTACCTCATGTCTGACTGGACATGATCGTTATTTAATATCCTAAATAATGAACTAAAGTTAATTTCAACTTTCTTAAGAACCCTTTTCACGTTTATTATTCCTTTTATATCACTTATCACCATGTAATAAACATTTTGTAGTCATTTAAGTTATTAACGGTTGCTTCATTGATATTTGGTACTTGAGTAAAAATGAACACCTTATAATTACAAGTTGTCCATGTGGTCAAATATCCATTATCTTCAGAATTATATTAATAATGTAGATATCATATATGTCATATATATCTAGTATATACATGTATTTATATTAGTACATAACATTTTGAGGTAATAAATGAAATGCACCATTCATGGAGATGGTAAGTCGTACATATGCATGAACGCTACATTCATTTCCATTTCATATTTTAATGGAATGAAAACATAATGATATATATGTATATTATAATTCCATTACAATATCTTAAATAATATCATTAACTCCATCCTTTATTCGTCCCACATAAGGCATTAACGAGTCATATCACTTTGAGGGGGCGGAAGTCCGCACTTCCTAAAATGAAATTATCGTGTTTACCCATTATGGAAACCATACATGTATGATATAAATGAAAAAAATACAGAATCATAAAGAAAAAATTAACACAATATATATCATATATAAATATAGTTCCATTATAATGTCAACCATGAGAGGTGGTAGGAGATAATTGAACAATCATCGTTTCGTGAGGCGTTAGTTTGCCATCCATAGAAACATACTTTTCTATACCCATTTGATGGAGGTGTGTGTAGGTGTAGTTCGAATACATCTCATAAAAACATCCTAGTATATTGAGGATACTGGTGTTGATATAAAATAAAGGAATAATAATAGTTTAGGGTGTTGGAGAAGTAAAATAAAACAAAATGACTAAAGAGAAGGCGTTACCTTTAAATCTGGTAACTCCTGTTGGTTTGAACCAAAAGTGTTTCTTGAAGTGTTTTTTGCCTAAAGTAAGTATTCTAGGTTGAATAAAGGGATATTGGGAGATTATTGGAGCAGAGGTTTCACGATCCAAAGGCTTTAGAAGTGTGATAAATGGGTTATAAGTGAGGGATTTTTATAAGAGAGAGGAGGGGCTCTTCAGGAAAGTTTGAATCAATTATTTTATTATAACCTCATATTTGCTTTCAAAAGGTCAGAATTCGTTAATATCAAAGTTAAAATGACTCATGGTCGAAATAAAGCAATCCAACAAAATTGGACAGGTTTTGGATATTGTTTTAATATTTATAATCTTATTTATTTAAATCATTTATTAATGAGGTAAACATTGCATCATTATTGTGCCATAAATAATTTAATTTATTTGATGTTCAAAAATTATAAAAAAGATACCATGATGTAGGAAATAGTGTTATATTTCTAAAGAATATTTATAGTTGAAAAGATAACATCTATAACCCCATGTAAAAAGTTATTTACTAAAAGATATTTGTTTAGGTCATTTTTGTCTTTAGTTTAAATTATTTAATATAAAATGTCATTATTACTCACATGTGGCTCCATGGGGTCACAAATTCAACCTAATGATGAAAATTGTAGGATATGTATCTCCCAATATGATTATAAAACATTATAGGGTAATTTATTATTATTATAATATTATATTTTACCCTTATTTACTATATTCACTCTTTAATCATGGTAAATAAAATATTTACTGAAGTAAATATTTAAATTTTTTAAAAATAATAGTTACCTATTTACACAATTTAGACCAAATAATTCTAAATATGGAATAAATTTTTCTAAATTCAAATCCTAGAAGTGGTATAAATTAATTAAAAATTAATTCCCGCAGTCAAAACAAATAGAGCGTTTTTATGAAATAATAACTATCAAAATATTGACACATGTTAATGTACAATTTCAAGATAAAATTACTTTAAATGGCTAAATTTATATTAATTTGTAAAAATATATTCTAATTATTCTTTAAAACAAGTTAAAAAGATAATATAATCATATAAATACATTAGATTAAAATGCACTTTTAAAGTAAAATATAGTATTTTTCACTATTCATTAAAAAATGAACTTTATCAGGCTAACAATTAAAATTTACCTAATGTAAATTTTGATGTCCCGAATCTAAAGAATACTTTTATTTTTTCAAATAGAACATATAAAATTGACCAAAACTATATTTAAGGAGGGTTCTTTATCAAAAGGTGGTAAATCCACCTTTTAAAGAATATTAGAGTATTTATGCTTAGATTCATTTACATTTTAAGCCTCTAACATTTATTGGATAAATATAAAAACATTTAACAAACATTTATAATCATATTTTAGTTAGTTCTATTAATTCTCACTAATACAATGTCTAGGCATTAACTAAAATTTAAAATAATAATATTATATTATTAGTGTGCAACATATGATTTCAAATAAACCCGATGTTCTGTATCCGGTACTCTATCAAACATAGAATCCCATTTAAAGTATAATTAATATTTAATTCACAAATATTAATAAACATTAAAAATAATTATTCTTTATTTACATGGGATGTTACATCCTTTACCCCTTTCGGGAATTGCGTCCTCACAATTTTATTCACTTATCAATTTAGTGGGGGTATTTATCCCTCATAACATTTTTAGATTCCCACATTGCCTCTTCCACAATATGGTTTTCCCACAAAACTTTTACCTGAAAAATTTTCTTATTCTGTTACACTTTCTCTCTACGGTCAAGAATCTGGACTGGTTGTTCCTCATAGAAGAGATTCACTTCCAACTGAACTACCTCTGGGCTCAAAACATGATATGGATATGCCATATACTTTCTCAACATTGAAACATGAAAAACATTGGGTATTTGAGATAAACGTGGGGGTAAAGACACCATGTATGAAAATTCTCCAACTTTATCTAGGATTTTTAATAAAACACTATTTTGTTGAATATTTTATTGATAATAAATGAAATAATTTCCTCACATTGTGTTAAATATGTTTATTTATAAAATATTTGGGATTTGATCATTCATTTGAAAATTTGGTGAAAATTTCTGTTTTACCCTTAATAGTGCACTGTAGTATTTCGAAGATAAATATTTTTAGGTTTATTATTTGAATTTTAAATTTTTTAATAGTGTTCCTGACTTAATTTTCTACAACTTTCATTCAGGACACTAGAGCTAAACAGTGAATTTGGATGGAGTAAATGGTCCATTAATCCAATGGTGGGATGGACTCGGCAGAATGGACATGGGTTCTGTATTTGGGACATATATTGTTCATCAGGGCTTGGATTGAGCCCAAATCTTGAGGAATGCTCAGGGACATGATTTTGCAGAAATCATACTTATGTAAGGCCAGTCAATGCATGCATAGTGGAGGTCAAATGGGTGGTGAAAGTGGGAATAAAATATTTGTCCCAATTTCCACATTCAAACTTGAAACGACTTGTAACCTCTCCTCCCCTCCCCTCTATAAATTGTAGTTTTTCTCATTTGGAGGGGTTGGGACGTGAATTGGGATGTTGAGGGAAGAGGATAAGTGTATCCACTCCAATTCTCCAACCATTTCAATAAGGGTAGCTCTTGAGGCAAGGATCCCTTCGACGAAACCTTCTTCTTCTACTTCGTGTTGTAATGATTTTGTTTGTGTAATAAACTTCATTGTTATTATTTTATTTCTTATCTTTTCTTGTGTTTTGTTTAAATTTCTTCTATTAGTCTTCCTTTTTGGTCTGTAATTCTTTATTAGACGAGTTATTGGGTTATACCCATTATAAACCTTTTCACATGCAAAACGCTTCTACGATGATTACGCCACCCATAGAAGAGTAGTTCTTTTAGTAATCGATCGAACTCTATCCTTATTCATTCATTTATTTTGAATAAATGAGATAATGTAATTCACATATTATGATATATTAATTGAGTTTTTAATTTAAATGAAACTAAGCAAGAAATTTAAGAGTTAACACAAAACACGCGAGGTCGGGAATTGTGTGAACTGTGAGAGCGCAACATTAACCGGTAATTCAAAACCACACGGGATCAATTTGTAGAGATAAAATATAATCCCTAAACCCAATTAATCCTCATTCTTAGAGTGGATATGTGCCTTAATTTACCACTGATCAAAAGATAATTTTAGAACATCAATCAAAGCAGGGTGTTGCGATTGCATGTTCCGAAGTTAGCCTAAGGTTAAATTAACTTCATCTTCATGGTAAAGTTAATTCTCAAAGGGTTCGGGATTTAACAAATTAAGGGATCATAATTAATTTAATATTAATTTAAATGGTAATGATTTATAAATGATGTAAGAGGTAGAGTTAGATCGATTACGTCTTTTAAATATTGTCTAAAAAAACATCTTTTTGTTGTGTCATTTTAATCGAACTTCATTTCAAAACTAAAAACAAAAAATAAAATCTTTTTCCAGAAAACTTCTTATGGATTCATAAAAAATAACCATCCCCATCCTTTCAAATAGTGTTATTATTCTCTTTTATTTTATATATCTTTAAAAAGTGGTTTTAAATCTACTTCCTCCTTTGAGAGACGACTTTGGTCAGCCACTCTACTGCACCTAAGTACCCCAAAATCACACTAATCATATGAGGGTGCCCACGACAGGGCTCTTTCAAATTGGCGCCATTTCCGGGGAGGCAAGTAATTATTTCAACCAATTAGAGGTATTTATTTTATTTTACATTTTAATTCTTTTCCTCTCTTCTTTCTTCCGTCTTTACCCAATCTGATTTTTTTCCATCTTCTTTTATTTCCTTCTACTTCTTTTTGGACCATCAACTCAAACTTCTCATTTTTATTTTACTATGGTCCACTTTCGTTCTTTTCATTTTTATGTGATTTATGACACGAACTAATCTTGAATATCTCTTAGATCTTGACCCTGAGATTTAACGCAGCCTTAGGGAACGAATCAGACACTCTCAGTCTATGGGATGTTTTAATATACAACCAGCTGGTGAATTCCTCTCTTCTAGAAACATTGGAATTGGATGTTATTTAAATTCAAACATAAAAGAAGAACCAATGGCTGAAAATAATTGAAATGAACTTAATAAAACCATTCGAGAATTGGTTGCACCTGATATTAACTATCAACCAAATTGTATTGCATACCCAAATCTCGAATCGGACTTTGAACTGAAAATTGGGTTAATTTCCTTACTTCCAAAGTTTCATGGCCTCTCTAGTGAGGATCCCAATAAACATTTGAAAGAATTTAATGTGTTTTGATCAACCTTGGAACCAAGAAATGTATTTTAAGACCAAATCAAATTAAGAGAATTCCCATTCTCACTTGATGGAGCTGCAAAGGATTGGATGTACTATTTTCAACTTGAAGATGTAACTTGTTGGAACGATTTGAAATGTCTTTTCTTGCAGAAATTTTTTCCAGCATCAAGGACCACTTCCATTCGAAAGGGGATCTCAGGGATCAAGCAAGAACAAGGGGAGTCAATGTATGAGTATTAGGAGAGATTCAAGAAGTTGTGTGCAAGCTGTCCGCATCACCAAATCAGTGAGCAAATCCTCATCCAATACTTCTAAAAAGGACTCACACCCATGGAGAGGAGCATGGTGGATGCTGAAGCTAGAGGAGCATTGGTGGACAAGAAACTAGTATCCGCACGTGCATTGATCAACAAGATGTCCCAAAACTCCCAACAATTTGGTAATCGAGGTACACCACATACCATGGGAGTACATCAGGTAAGTCCTTCTTCTCTTGAGAGTCAATTGATTGATACCAAGTTAGAAGAATTGACAACTATGGTGAGGAAAATTGCTTTGGCACAAAAGACATATCTACCCCCTCCTTCAAGGCCATGTGGCATTGGCACAGAGACAAGCCACAAAACTGATTGTTTCCCACAACTACAAGAGATAGTGGATTGCACAACAGTATTCCTAGGGATACCATTTCAGCAACAACAAGAACAACCATATGCCCAAAAGAAGTTTAATTCATTTACTCCAACATACAACCAAGGGTGGAATGATCAGTCAGACATGAGGTATGGCTCTGGACAACAACAAATTCCCCCTTTTCAACCAAACTTCATGCATCCTCCACCTTACCAACAGGGTTTCCAACAACCCCAAAGGAGATTTGAAGCTCAAAAATCAACAATCCAATGACAATGGAATCCCCCAGCCAAGGTATAATCTAACACTAATGATCTTTTGAAGCAAATTGTTCTTAATCAATAGAATGAACTGAAGAGTCAAGGTTCGGAGTTGAGGGAGTTGAAGACTGAAATGAGCCATATTGCCACCGCCCTCCATGAACTTGTGAGTAAGAATTCTGGAAATCTACCTTCCCAACCCACTCCAAATCCAAATAGGAATTTCAGTGCCATCACATTGAGAAGTGGGAAGCAAATGAACGATACATTTGTACCTACCATTCCACCGAGATTCACCTCAACTCCGGAGCAGCTGCATTCCAAACCAACTGATGAGAAATCCAAGGAGAAAGATAAAGGTAAGAAAAAAATTGATGATGTTCCTCCTAAACCCATTCCTTTTCCCAACAGGGTTGTTCAAACCAAGAAGATGGCTGAAGAAGCAATGCAAAAAGATGTTTTGGATACATTCAAGCGTGTGGAGATCAACATTCCACTACTTGAAGACATTAATCAAATTCCAAGGTATGCGGAATTCTTAAAAGAACTGTATACCAATCAAAGAGGGCTCAAGGGAAATGAGACGATCAACCTTGGAAGGAATGTATCAGCACTCATTACACCAACTCTAGAAATGCCAACAAAGTGCAAGGATCCCGGGACTTTCACCATCCCATGTACCATAGGGGAGTTGCACTTCTCTGATTCTCTTTGTGATTTAGGAGCTTCAATAAATGTGATGACTCACTCTGTATTCTCTTCTTTACAGGTTGGTGAGTTGAATCCAATGAGAGATGTGGTGTAGTTGGCGAATAGAGCTATGGCATATCCAGCAGGAGTTTTTGAGGATGTACTTGTCTGGGTAAGAGATATGATCTTTCCAGTAGATTTCTACGTGCTTAACATGGAGGATGATCAGGTAGGTTCTCATGCCCCCATTATCTTAGGTAGTCCCTTCCTCAAAACTGCAAAAACTATCATAAATATCAATGAGGGTACACTTTCCATGGAATTTTGGGATGAAGTTGTCATATTTAATGTTATGGATTCCATGAATTACCCCTCAGAGGATCATTCTGAATTTGTTATCTCCCATTTTGAACCACCAAGTAAAAACACCATGGAATTGGATTGTCCTATTCTTAGGGAGAATATGAGTATTGGTTCTAGTTTGATGTCTAAGAGTGCTTCCACACCCGTTTCTAAGGAATAAGACTCTATAAGATTTGATTTTTAAATGGAATCATATTCTGATTTTGATCATGTGAACTCTGATAATGACATGGCTATAGAGTATGCTGATGGATTTGATACTTTATTCTCTGATTTTGATGATGTATATTCTGATACTGAAGCTCTTTGTGCACATATTTCAGTTCCTTCAATGTCTCCATCCATACTAAACCGTCCTTTATTATAACTCAAGCCATTTGCACTGAATTTGAAATACTCATACTTGTTGAGTTGTGAGAGATTACCTGTTATCATTGCTAAGAATCTCCCTTTTGAACATGAAGAAAAGATTTTGAATATTTTGAGGGAGAACATCAGGGCGATTGGGTGGACCTTGGCTGACATATTAGGTATTAGCCCCTCCATTTTCATGCATAGGATTCTCTTGGAGAATGGGGCTAAACCGATGAGGCAGACACAAAGGAGACTCAATCCCACCCTCCTGGAAGTTGTTAAAAAAGAAGTTGAGAAATTTCTCGAGGCTGGTATAATCTTTCCCATTTCAGATTCTTAGTGGGTAAGTCATATTCAAGTTGTGCCTAAGAAAAGTGGTGTTACTGTTGTTAAAAATGAGAAAGATGATTTAGTTCCAATGAGGGTGCAAAACAGTTGGTGTGTGTGTATTGATTATAGGAAACTAAATCATTCCACTTGCAATGACCATTCCCCCCCTGTTTATTGATCATATGCTTGAGAGACTAGCTGGGAAGACACACTATTGTTTCATGGATGGATTTTCTGGATATTTTCAGGTTCCTATAGCTCTAGAGGATCAAGAGAAGACTACATTCACCTATCCCTTTGGCATATTTTCCTACCGAAGGATGCCATTTGGACTTTGCAACACCCCAGGTACCTTCCAAAGATGCATGGTGAGTATTTTTTTTGATTTTATTGAGACCTGCATTGAGGTATTTATGGATGATTTTACAGTGTATGGGTCTTCATTTGATGAATGTCTAATTAGTTTGGGAAAGGAGTTGAATCGTTGTATTGAGAAGAATCTGGTCTTAAATTTTGAAAAATGTCATTTCATGGTCGAAAATGGAATTTTCTTAGGTCATATAGACTCACAACATGGCATTGAAGTTGATAAATCTATGGTAGACATTATTTCATCCCTTCTATATCCTACATGTGTGCGTGATGTTTGATCATTCCTTGGACATTCTCGATTTTATCGATGCTTAATCAGAGATTTTAGTAAGATCGCTCTACCCTTATCTTGATTGCTTCAAAAAGATATTGAATTCAATTTTGATGATTCGTGCAGGGTATCATTTAATGATCTAAAGAAGTTTCTGACCACTCCACCGATCATACAGCCCCCACGGTGTGAGATTCCTTTTGAGCTTATGTGTGACGCCTCCAACTTTGCGGTTGGAGCTGTCTTATCTCAGAGGGTGGAGGGACGTTCACATGTGATTGCCTATGCATCGAGGACACTTGATTCAGCCCAATCAAAGTACACAACCACTGAAAAGGAGTTTCTTGCTGTCATATTTTCTTTAGATAAATTCCGTTCATATTTATTGGTCTCTAAAGTAGTTGTTTTTTCTGACCATGCAGCTTTGAGGTACCTCCTGAAGAAGTCAGATGCAAAGCCACGACTTATCCGTTGGATGCTCCTTCTCCAAGAGTTTGACCTTGAGATAAAGGAAAATAAGAGGTCAGAGAATTTGGTAGCATACCACATGAGTAGGTTTACTCACACACTAGAGGATGACACCTTGGACCAGGTACCACTTCGGGACACTTTTCCCGATGAGCATCTTTATTCCATCTCAGGTACGCATCCTTGGTATGCTGATTTAGTGAACTAAATTCTTTCCTCTGAAATCCCTACAAATTTAAAGAAACATCAAGTCCAAAAATTAAAAAGTGAGTCTAGGTTTTATGTGTGGGATGATCCTTACCTCTGGCGCATGTGTAGTGACCAAGTCATTAAATGGTGTGTTCCCGATCATGATTTTGAGTCTATTTTGCATTTTTGTCATACACATGCTTGTTGTGGACAATTTGGACCCCAACGGACAGCTAGGAAGGTTTTGGACTCTGGATTATATTGGCTTAGATTATTCCATGATGCCCATGTGTTTTGTAAGTCATTCTCTCATTGCCAACACACTGGGAACATTTCTAAGAGACATAAGATGCCCCAACAACCCATATTATTCTATGATATTTTTGATGTATGGGGAATTGATTTTATGGTTCCTTTTCCTAGTTCATTTTGATTTTTGTATATTTTGGTTTCTGTTGATTATGTGAGTAAATGGGTGGAGTCCAAGGCCACTAGGACTGACAATTATCATATTGTAGTGAATTTTGTGAAGGCTCAAATTTTCTGCAGGTTTGGAGTACCAAAGGCTATCATCAATGACCAAGGGACACACTTTTGCAAAATGAATTTTTCTTCCCTCCTTCGAATGTATTGGTGACACACAAAACATCCACACCATACCACCCCCAAAAAAATGGTCAGGATGAGGTTTCAAATCGTGAGTTGAAACAAATATTGGAGAAAACCGTGCAGCCAAATAGGAAGGATTGGAGAAAGCACTTGGATGATGCATTGTGGGCTTATAGGACAAAATACAATACACCCATTGGTATTTCCCCATTTCGGATTGTTTTTGGGAAAGCATGTCATCTCCTAGTGGAAGTCGAGCATCGGGCATATTGGGCTATAAAGAAATGCAACATGGATTTGGCCCAAGCTGGAATCCAAAGGAAGGTGCAAATTCAAGAGCTTGAAGAGATTCGACTGTCATCATATGAGAACTCAAGGATCTACAAGGAAATATCAAAATAATCTCATGAAAAAATGATCCAACAAAGGGAGTTTTAGGTTGGAGATAAAGTCCTTCTCTATAGTTCATGACTAAAGCTGATGTCTGGTAAGTTGTGTTCTAGATGGTTAGGTCCTTATGTTGTGACTAATGTTTTTCCTTATGGTGCAGTGGAGATCACATAAGAGGACACTGGAAGGAGCTTTACAGTCAATGGGAAACGTTTGAAGAGATACATTGAGGGACTTCCTACTGATTCACTGAATTTTATCACACTGCATGACCCAATCATCACTTGAGCACATCATACTGTTCCTAACCCTTTCACTTTTATATTATTTGTCCAAATTAAAAATTATTCATTCCATGTGAATATATCATCTCATGGGTTCACATTGGGGACAATGCAATATTTTAAGTGTGGGGGAGGGAACCTTTTAGTTTAGTAATTTCAATTTCTTTCCTTTTAAAAAAACCAAAAAAAATTGTGTGTTTTCAAATTTTGTGTGTTTATTTTACAATTTTCTGTGTGTTTTTGAAAATTATGAGCTGAAATGATTCTCATCACCATTATTAAATCCATATCAATAAGTGAAACAATTTACCCCTTGAAACTAAGCTTAAATGAATGCTAAAATGATTTTGTTTCAAGTTCAAATATTTAGTAATTTCATAAAATGTACACTGAATTTTGAATCCCATACCACATCTAACTGTCTTTATATTTGAAATCACTTTCATGTGAGGCTTCTAAACCATTATTTTCATATTCTTTACATTCACCTCACTTCTTGAGAGAACCAAACCATGCTTGATTTAACCAAAATTTGATCTATTCCTGTCAAAACTTGAGGGTTTGAGGTACTTTTGTTTAAATGATTGAGGCATTTGTTTGGTATTAACGCCCCTATTTTAAAGAATCCTTTTTTATAATGGAATACCTTGAATATTTAATCCTTGTAGCCCTTAGAATCCATGAACAGCCTATTAGGTTATCCACATTACAAGCTAATTTTCCCTATCCAACCAACTCTTGAAGTGAAATTTCATAATCTAGTTGAGCTAAAGTGTGGGGGAATCAATCATGTGTTGTGCCACTACATTATGTGATACATTGGGTGGAAAATTAAATTATGAAGAGATGTGTTTGCTGCTGAAAAAATTCATTATATTGAAAGCTGTTCCTTTTCTGGAGCTTTCATGACAAGTGAAGTTGTGCCTTTTTTAGAGCTTCTAATTGAGGTGGAAAGTTGTGCCCATCTGGAGCTTTCATGAAAATCATGTTTGAGAAGATTGAAATTTTTGATTCTGAAATGATGAATGATGTAAAAATTTAAAGACTTTTCATGATGATGGAGCTGAATTGTTACTATGGGGATTGATGAGAAGACTATATTTAAGTGAAAATTAGATTAATTCAATTTTGCTTCAAAAAGAGTCAAGCCCTCCTCATTCAGCCTCAGAATTTTTCACATCTAAATCCTACCAATCAAAAGCCATAGAAAAACCCTGAAAAGCCCTTATGATAAACATAAGTCCTTGACTCACATCGGGTGGTGATGCATGAATTTATAAATCCTATGGTGACCCTTGTATGAGTTTGGATGAGAAAGACATTGCAAAAAAAAATGACATTTGTGTGATAAGAGAAATTTCAAGTGAGGTAAGTGTTTTGTGCATGGGAGGATAAATAGAGTGGAAATATATTGAATGATATAAATGAAGAACTTGAAATAATGGTTTTTTATGAGGCATGATATCTTTTTTTTCTTGGTGTGTAATTGTTTGACCTCAAAGATATGTGTTTTAAAATTGGTTTTGATTTGATATTGATGTTTACTTGATATGAGATTTTTCTCAAGAGTGAAAAAGGGTAAGTGTGGGGGAGTTGATAAAACACTATTTTGTTGAATATTTTATTGATAATAAATTAAATAATTTCCTCACATTGTTTTAAATATGTTTATTTATAAAATATTTGGGATTTGATCATTCATTTGAAAATTTGATGAAAATACAAGTTTTACCCTTAATAGTGCATTGTAGTATTTTGAAGATAAATATTTTTATATTTATTATTTTAATTTTACATTTTGTAAAAGTGTTCCTAACTTAATGTTATAAAACTTTCATTCAGGACACTACAGCTAAAGAGTGCATTTGGATGGAGTAAATGGGCCATTAATCCAATAGTGGGCTGGACTCGGCAGAATGGACATGGGTTATGTATTTGGGCCATATATTCTTCATCAGGGCTTGGATTGAGCCCAAATTTTTAGGAACGCTTGGGGACATGATTTTTCAGAAATCATCCTTCTGGAAATCTGGTAAATTAACTCGTTTTGGAGGTAAAAGGGGCGGTGCAAGTGGGAATAAAATATTTGGCCGAATTTCCACATTCACACTTGAAACCACTTGTAACCTCTCCTCCCATCCCCTCTATAAATTAGAGTTTTTCTCATTTGTAGGATTTGGGACGTACATTGGGAAGTTGAGGGTAGAGGATAAGTTGATCCACTCCAATTCTCCAACCATTTCATTAAGCGTAGCTCTTGAAGCAAGGATCCCTTCGATGAAGCCTTCTTCTTCTTCGTGTTGTAATGATTTTGTTTATGTAATAAACTTCGTTGTTATTATTTTATTTCTTATATTTTCTTATGTTTTTTTTAATTTATTCTCTTAATATTCCTCTTTGGGATAAAATTTTTGAGTAGAAGATTTATTGTGTTATACCCATTATAAACCATTGCACATGCCAAATGCTTCTACGATGATTACGCCACCCATAGAAGAGTAGTTCTTTTTAGTAATCGATTGACCTCTATCCTTCTTCATTCATTTATTTTGAATCAATGAGCTTCTGTAATTCACATATTATGATCTATTAATTTAGTTTTTAATTTAAATGAATCTAAGCAAGCAATTGAAGAGTTAACACAAAACAGACGAGGTCGGGAATTGTGTGAACTGTGAGAGCACAACCTTAACCGGTAATTCAAAACCACACGGGATCAATTTGTAGAGTTCAAATATAATCCCTAAACTCAATTAATAATCATTTCTAGAGTGGTTATGTACCTTAATTTACCACTTACCATAATCTAATTTTATAACATCAATCAAAGAAGGGTGTTGCAATTGCATGTTCCGAAGTTAGCCTAAGGTTAAATTCACTTCATCTTCGTGGTAAAGTTAATTCTCGTAGGGTTAGGGATTTAAAAAATTAAGAGATCATAATTAAGTGAATATTAATTTAAATGGTAATGATTAATAAATTATTGAAGAGGTAGAGTTAGATCAATTACGTCTTTTAAATATTATAAAAAAATATCTTTTTGTTGTGTCATTTTAATCGAACTTCATTTCAAAACTAAAAACAAAGAAAATAAAATCTTCTTCCAGAAAACTTCTTCTAGATTCATAAACTATAACCAAACCCCATACTTTCAAATAGTGTAATTATTCTCTTTTATTTTATTTTTAGAATATCTTTATGAAGTTGTTTTAAATCTACTTCCTCCTTTGAGAGACGACCTTGGTCAGCCACTCTGCTGCACTTAAGTACCCAAAAATCACACTAATCATTTGAGGGTGCCCACGACAGTGCTCTTTCAATTTTATAAGGTCCAATTAACCTCAGACTCAACTTTAACTTCTTACCAAAATGCATCACACTTTTCCATGGAGAAACTTTGAGAAAGACAGGATCACCTACCTCGAAAGATTGATCCTTCCTCCGGTTATTCGTATTAATTTTATACCTTCTCTGAGCTGTTCTTATGTTATTCTGAATCAAATGAACTTTTTCTACCATCTCTCCTACCAATTCTGGCCCCATCAGCTTTCTTTCACCTACTTCATCCCAAAAAGCTGTAGTTCGACAATTCTTTCCATATAATGCTGCAAATGGAGCCATCTATATACTGGAATGAAAACTGTTATTATATGAAAATTCAACCAAAGAAATATGTCGGTCCCAAATTCCCTGGTAATTCAGTGAACAAGCACGTAGCATATCCTCCATGGTCTGAATTTTTCATTTGGACTGCCCATCTGATTAAGGATGAAAAGCTGTACTAAAATTTAATTTAGTACCCAACGACTTATGAAGACCCTTCCAAAAGGTAGAAGTAAACCTGAGATCACGATCAAATACAATGGATAGGGTACCACCATGCAACCTGACTATCTCTTTAACATACAACAGAGAAAGTTTATCTATAGAAAAAGTATCTCAAATATGGAGGAAATATGTAGATTTAGTCAATCGATCAACAATAAACCAGATTTAATGGTTACCTCTAGATGTATTTTGTAATCCCACAACAATGTTCATGGATATGTTTTCCCATTTCCACTCTGGCACTGGTAAAGACTGAAGCATCCCATTCGGTAACTGCCGCTCTGCTTTAACCTGTTTACAAGTCAAACACTTCACTATAAAGGCGAAAATATCTTGTTTTATTCCATCCCACTAGTAATACTCTCAAAGATATCTGTACATCATAGTAGTGCCGGGATGAATTGAAAAAGGAGAACTATAAGCTTCACATAACAACTCATTCTTCAACTGTGAAACACAAGGTACACATAACCTCTTTCCAAACCTCAAAACATAATCATTAGCAATGTTAAATTCAGGAAACTTACCCTTCTGAACCAACTCTACCTTTTCCTGTAACTCACTATCTTATTTCTGCATTCGCTTAGTTCTGTCTGATAGAGATGATTCCACTGACACCTGAAAAAAATAATAATTTCCTACACCAAAAACTTTTATGCCAAAGTTTATCAAATCAAAAACTAAAGGATCTTGTCACAAACGTAGCATGGTTAATGAAGCATTACTTTTTCGACTCAAAGCATCAGCCATATTATTTTCTTTTCCCAGATGGTAATGGACCGTGTAATCATAATACTTGACTAATTACAAACATCTCCTCTATCTCATATTCAACTCGTTCTGAGTAAATATATACTTCAATCTTTTGTGGTCAGTATATATTTCACATTTTACTCCATACAAATGATGCCTCCAAATATTTAAAGAAAAACAACATCAGTTAATTCCAAATCATGTGTAGGGTGATTTAACTCATGAGGTTTCGACTGACGTGAAGCATAAGAAATTACCTGATCATTCTGCATAAGAACACAACCATGTCATTTAAACGAAGCATCACTATAAATAAAAAACTCACCATTTCAGGAAGGTTGTGCCAAAACTGGAGCATTCGCCAATATTCTTTTCAATTCCTGAAAAAAATAATCACATTATTTTTTTTCCAAATTAACTTAAAACCTTTTTGAGTTAATTTAGTCATTGGACTAGATAACCATGAAAAATTTTCAAGAAACCTTCGGTAATAACCTACCCAAACAAAAAAACTATGCATATCGGTTATATTTGTGGGTCTTGGCCATTCATCAACAAATTTTTTTTAGAAGGATCAACAGTTATGCCATTTTTTTTAAACAATGTGACCAAGGAAAGAAACTTGTTGTAACCAAAACTCACACTTGTGAATTTCCATACAGTTTCTTTTCTTTTAAACTTTTCAAGACAACCCTTAAATGATTTTAATGTTATTATTTACTTTTGGAGAAAACCAAAATATCATCAGTGAACACAAAAGACGCGACTACAAATTCTTAATGGCCATATCTAGTACAAAACATGGTCTTCGGAATTTCTGCTTCTTTTACTTTCAACTAATGGTACCCTGACATTAGATCAGTCTTTGAAAAATACTGAGCTTCCTGGAGCTGATCAAAAAAATCATCAATATGAGGCAAATGATATGCGTTCTTAACAGGGATGTTATTCAATTCTATATAATCAATTCAAATTCTTATTGAACCATATTTTTTTAACAAATAAGACAAGAGAACCCCATGGTGATGTGCTTGGTTGAATGAAACCATTATCTAATAACTCCTGCAATTGCTTATTTAACTATGAAAGTTCAATTTGTTCAATTTGACAAGGGGGTTTTGAAATTGTTTTATCATCAGGCACTAAGTCAAATATAAATTCAACTTCACGATCAGGTATAATTCTAGGAAACTCATCAGAAAAAACATCTAGGTACTCATTAACCACTGGAACATCATTAATCTCAACACTTCCTTTATTTTAAACAATATGAGAAAGGTAACATTCATTTCCATATTTTACTAGTTTCTCAGCTTCATGATATTATATCAAAAGTTAGGGTTCATTATTGTATAAAAACTTAAAATCTTTCAGAAAATAAACCTCTTTAACTCTTTAGTCAATCTTAGCATGATAAAGAGAAAGCTAATTCATTCCCGAAATAACATCAAACTATTCTAGAGCCAAAACAATAAGGTTTGCAGATAGATTCTTTTCGCACACAAGGACATGAAGGTTCTTATGTTTTCTTTTTGTCTCAATATTACCTCCATGTGATTTTACCATAAGTTTCGTATTCATATATTTATATGGAATTCCTAATTTACTAGAAAACATCTCAGAAATGAAAGAGTGTGTAGACCCTGAATCAGACAACACATTAGCATAATCTGAACAAATAAATTGTATAACTTATACTACTTTATTTGATGGACTAACATCTGCTGAATTAGTTGTAAAGGATTTCAACACCCCTTTCTTCTTGTTTTCTGGCCACTTTCCCTCAGTTGAGTTCTTCTTTGGACACTCATTTTCATAATGACCCATTTCATTGCACTTAAAACATTTTACTAACTATAAATCATATTTTGTATTATCGTTACCTTGATTCCTTTCAATGAAATTATGACCCTTATGTCCCATTTGACCACATCTGTAGCACTTACCATAATTAAAAAGACATTCCACAACATTATTTTTACCACAATGTTCACATACTGTAAACTTAAGTTTCTTACTATCAGACTTTTTCGAAGAGTTCTTCCCTTTCACCTGCCACCACGACCTCTTATTCTGTTGTTTTTCAAATAACACCTAATCGTCAACAAACTCCATTTCCACCTTCTCTGCAAAAAGAACCAGTTTTTCATAACTTTTTAACTCACGATAATATTAATCCCTTCGATACTTTGGATTTAATCCTTAGTAAAAATGGTTGATTTTACTATCATAATATTGTATGAAATTCGGAACATACCTTGCAAGTCGAGTGATTTTTTCATCATAAGATGCCACAAATTCATCCTCTTACCTCAAATATAGGAATTTTTTCCATCCTATGTCGAACCACCTTAGGAAAATATTTCTCAAGGAACATTCCTTTGAATTCATCCTAATCACGAGTATCAATCTTCTCACTATCCCTGATATTTTTCAACATCGACCACCACTAATCAGCTTCACCTTCAAAATGGTAAGAAACAAGACTAACCTTTGGGTGTTATGAACACCCCATGACATCAAAAATTTTCTCTAGTGATTTAATCCACCCTACTACTAGCATTGGGTCAGATGATCCTCTTAATGACTGGGATGTTGCCTCATCAAATGCTCTACTACTGACATGTTTTTCTGTGGTTGATCTGTCTGATCTTGAGCATGGATACCACCACCATTTATAGCTTGATTCAACTGGGCCATCACTAAAACAAACTATTTAGTTCCAATTATGACCATCTCAGGTTGCTGATTTGGAAGGTTGTCTTCCTCCTGATGTCGTCCCAACATAGCCACCTTGTTTCCTCTGCGGAAGACCAATCTGAACACATAAATATGTTAGTCAAAGTAACATGGTAATTTGTAAATTCTATATCAATTCAATATTAACATAAATTAATATATGGATTTTAATTTAACAATACCATATCTCCTAAAATTATCTAAACTGGCCTTTTATACCAACTATAAGGACCTGACCTCAAAACATTACATAATACTGAACTAAATAAATAATTCACATTAAGGACCTTTTTAGGGTTAGAGTTTTAGAGTATTAGGACATAACTATTACATCTCAAAATATTACAAAGTAGAAACATCTACTAAGTTTCCATTTTTATCAAAATTAAAACTCTTGAAAAAAAGATTTATGTCTAGTTCCATGTTTTGGACAGCATGATTTTTCCTTGATCCCATCCTTGACCCTATTCATCTTTAAGTCATGCGAAAAACATTTCAAAACATGGGATGAGTATAAAAAGTTCAGTAAGGGTTATAAAACAATGAATGAAAACATTAGTTAATCATTACATACATAACATTAACTCTTTAACATACCTCATGAAATCATAATATTTATGAATATCACATAGAAACATAAATTACAAAGGTACCTTGTGGCATCCATATCATACTTACATTGTAGTTATCACAACTACATAGGGAGTTACATTTGGAATAACCATCAAAGTATATTCCCTAAATATCTTAGGAGAAACATTCAAATTTACCTCGATAACGTTTCCCAATGCATTGGAGTGCTATCTCGAGCTCACTTCCCTAGGTTTATCACGGAACCACCCATATGCATAAACAATTCCCAAGAACCATAACATATTCATAACACATAAAAAAAATATAAAGGAAATATAACATTTCCACATTTTAATCAAAATATATCATTTGAATATATTGGAATAACAAATCTATTATCAAAACCATTTTCAATAACAAAATACATAAAAAGAGTATATGGTATTTATTTTCATTTTAAAAACATTACGGCTTGTTAAGGAAGACAAAGATCAAATAATACTCACGACAGAAGAAAAGGATTTTGTTACTGCTTACATTAAAAAGAAACATTCTTTTTTTTTCATTTATTAATATAACTCATAGGAAAATATTCCATTTGAAAGAAATGAAAATTCAAAGGTATTTATACACCGTATTTGAGAATAAAACAAAAACACACCTCAATGAAAGGAGATTGAGACAAAGTCCCTTACCTCATGTCTGACTTGACTCAATCATTCTTTAATCTCCTTTATAATAAACTAAAGTTAATTTCTAAATTCATAAGAACCTTTTTCAAGTTTATTATTCCATTTATATCACTTATTACCATGTTATAAACATTATTTAATTATTTAAGTTATTAACGGTTGTTTCGTCGATATTTGGTACTTGACTAAAAATGAACACCTTATAATTACAATTTGTCCATGTGGTCAAATATCCATTATCTTCAGAATGATATTAAGTATGTAGATATCATATATATCATATATATCCAGTATATACATGTATTTATATTAGTACATAACATTTGAAGGTAAGAAACAAAATGCACCATTCATGGAGATGGTTAGCCGTACGTACTGATGAACGCTACTTTCATTTCAATTTCTTATTTTAATGGAATGAAAACATAATGATACATATTTATATTATAATTCCATTTTAATATCTTAAATAATATCATTAAATCCATCCTTTATTCTTCCCACATAAGGCATTAAGGAGTCATATCACTTTGAGGGGGCGGTAGTCTGCACTTCCTAAAATGAAAGTATCGCGTTTACCCATTATGGAAACCATAAATCTATGCTATAAATGAAAAATAAAGAAGCATGAAAAAAACATAATATATATCATATATAAACACATTTCCATCATATTGGCCACCATGAGAGGCGGTAGGAGATAATTGAACAACCATCATTTTGTGAGGCGTTAGTTTCCCATCCAAATAAACATTATGTCCTTTACCCATTAGATGGAGGAGTGTGTAAGTGTAGTTAGAATTATTCTCATAAAAACATCCTATTATATTTATTATACTGGTTTGTTTATAAAATAAATGAATAAAAATAGTTTAAGGGGTTGGATAAGTAAAATAAAACAACGAACTTAAGAGAAGCCGTTACCTTTGAATCAGGTAACTCCCTTTGGTTTGAACCAAAAGGATTTGTTGAAGTGTTTTATGCCTAAGGTAAGGCTTCTAGGATGAAGATATTGATCTTGGGAGCTTATTGGAGCAGATTTTTCACGATCCATAGGATTGAAAAGTGTGAGAAATGGGTTAGAAGAGAGGGATTTATATAAGGGAGGGGAGGGGCTCTTTAGGAAAGTTTGAAACAATTTTTTTATTATAACCTCATCTTCGGTTTCAAAATGTCAAATAGTATTTAATATCAAAGTTATTATGACTCATGTTAGAAATAGAATAATACAATATTAATTGGATAGGTTTTAAATATTGTCTTAATATTTACAATCTTATTTATTTAAATCATTTATTAATAAGGTGAACATTGCATCATTATTGTGTCATAAATAATTTAATTTATTTAATGTCCAAAAATTATAAAAAAATACCACGATGTAGTAAATATTTTTTATATTTCAAAATAATATTTATAGTTGAAAATATAACTTCAATAACCCCATGTAAAAATTTATTTACTAAAAGATATTTGTTTGTGTCATTTTTTTCTTTACTTTAAATTAATTAATATAAAATGTCATTATTTCTCCCATGTGTCTTCATGGGGTCCCAAATTCGACCCAAGGATGACAATGGAAGGATATGTATCAGCCAATAGGATTAGGGAACTTTTTAGGGTAATTTAATATTATTATAATATTATATTTTAACCTTCTTTACTATATTCACCCTTTAATCAAGGTAAATAAAATATTTACTTAAGTAAATATTTAAATTGTATAAAAATAAAAGATACATATTTACACAATTTGGACCTAATAATTCCAATTATGGAATCTATTTTTCTAGTTTCAAAACACAGAAGTCGCAAAAATTAATAAAATATTAATTCTCGCTGTCAAAACAAATTGCACGTTTTTAAGAAATAATAGTTATCCAAAGATTGACAATTGTTTATGTCAAATTTCAAAATAAAATTACTTCAATGTCCAACATTATATTAAAATTTAAAAATATATTCTAATTAAACTTTAAAATAATTTCAAAAGATAATCTAACCATATAAATAAATTAGATTAAAAGGCACCTTTAAAGTAAAATACAGTATTTTTCACTATTCATTAAAAAATGAACTTTATCGGAAAAATATAAAAAATTTATCCAAAGTATGTTTTGATGTCCCGAATATAAATAAGAATTTTATTTTGTCAAATGGAACATATAAAAATTACCATAACTAGATTTAAAGAGGGTTCCCCATCAAAAGGCGGTAAATCGACCTTTTAAATAATATTAGAGTATTTATGCTTAGATTCATTTACATTTTAAGTCTAACATTTATTGGATAAATTTAAAGACATTTAAAAAACATGTATAATAATTTTATAGTTAGTTCTATTCATTCCGGACAATATAATGGCTAGGCGTTAACTACCATTTAAAATAATATTATTATTTTATTAGTGTGAAACGTATGATTTCAAAGAAACTCGTTGTTGCCTATCGGGTACGCTATTGAATATAGCATCCCATTTAAAGTAAAATTAATATTTAATTCATAAATATTAGTAAACATTCAAAATTATTATTCTTTATTTATGTTGGATGTTAAATCAGCTGGATTAATTTTAAATTAATTTATAATACTTATGTGATTGGAATTTGGAAAATTGAGGTACATATTTTAAATAAGAATAATTTTTAATTTATATTATGTTCAACATATTATTTCACTGAAAATATTAGTGAAGTAAATTAAAATTAATAACAATGATTAAGGTAAAAATAAGTTTACTTTGTGGTCAGACATTATTCTTAATGGTCCAAATCACCAAGAAACATGTACAATACCCATTTTATGGAAATAATTAGACCATATACCCACTTGGATATAATTTATTGCATCATTTGGGTAACTTCATACGAGATAGGCCACCTGAAAGTGTTTACATTTTTAAATTTACTAGAATTCCACTCCTCCTCAACTATAAGTGATAACTCACCCCATCACTTATTTTCACCTATAAAGAAATTTTGTCTCATCCAAACCCATCCAAAATAATATAAAAACAACACTAAAATTATCCTATAATCCTAAATTTCGGAATAATAAAAACCTAGGATGTTCTTTGGTGAAAACCAAAAATAATTACCTGAAAAAGTTGTAACATTATTTAGTAAGTAATTTTGTTTTGTTTTATTCTACACCCCTTCAATTATTTTTATTCCCTGAATTTATAATATCTTAAGTATCATAATTATAATTAGATTTTTTATTATGTTATGTTTTATCTCTAAACCTACACACATTTCCATCAAATGGGTAATGAAATCCACATTTTTTTGTACGAAGGACTGTTGCCTTGCGAAATGATGTCGTTCATATTTTCTTATCAACCACTCATGGATGTAAATTAAGATGGACATAATGTTATTATATTATATATATAATTATTATTATTTTTTCACACTTATCCAATTTTAATATATCACATACCTCACTTATTTTATTTTGTGGTAATATGGTAACATCTTTTTTGGATGTGTGGACAATCTCCTCCTAAAAAAGTTGTGATATGGTCACACAATACATAGAATGTATTAAGGATGTGTGTCAGAAAAATATATGATATAAATTACATATTTATTATATTCATGAAATAATTATATATCTTTAAATTTAACATATCATTTTATTCTTAACATTTCCCAGAATGAAAAAGTGATAACATTGTTCATGGAATTATGGACTACCACCTCCTTGATATGATGTGATTCTTCCATTTTCATCACCACATCATCAGAATGATATATATAAGTATATATAATTAAATAAAATTGGATTTATGATATATTTTTCATTATTTTATGATAAATTTTACTTATATTCTTTCTATAATGATCATTGAGAAATGGGAATGTTACGCATGCGTACAAACGACATACTGTCTCCATGATCGTAATGATGGTTCATTTTTTAAAACCATTTTTGTTGTTTGATTTTTAAATGATAATTTATTTAAAAATTTGATAATTATATAATGGTTATTATTCATTATATTCTTAAATAATGGCCTCATTGTATATACTTGACCTATCAAATATAGTTATGACACATAATCCGAATTGGCCAAAAAATCCAACATTAACCTAATTTGTTATGTAATTAAATAAAAAAAATTTAGAAGTTAAATAAAATTAATAAAAAAAATGAAAATGTTCATAATAATTTTTTTAATTAAAAAAATATTATTATTTGGGAATATATAGAATAAACATGATGAATTAGACCCATGTTAAAGGATTTTCATCTAACCATTTACATTACTAGATAATTGTCATAATCTCTACATGCATATTTTGTTTGGTGTATCTACTACCCTTTTGATATATTATATCATTATATCATTTATATTGATTTTATTTAAATGTTTTATCTTATTTTTTCACTTTTGGGGTTTCTAATTCAAAAGTTGACATAGTAGTAAGGGGTTTCATATTAAATTACATTCCATTGTGACATATTTTTTGTTACGAACCTAATTACTTTTATGTGGCATATATACTTCTCTATGACATGTTATATCATGAATTTAATTCATTTAAAGATATTGAAAATTTTAATTGATATTATTTTTTCATGTAATTCATGGTTCGAAATTTACTCAAGTAGTAAGGCTTTTTCTAGTCACACTACTATTTCATTGAGATACATGGAATATTCAACAGTTATTCAATTTGTGTGGTGTATACAATACCAATTAATTTATTATATTATTATTACACATGAATTTTATAGTATTTACATATCACTTTGATGAACTCTCTTTCACTGGGTTTATGATTTCAATGTTACCAAAGGGATAATGAATTTTGTGTCATAATTTTCCTTCTTTAAGGAATTTGTTATGTTATAAACCTATCTAATTTTATCAGGTGTATATATTTCACCATTCAAAATATATATCAAAAATATATTTTTCTCATGAAATTATATGTTTCGTTTAAAGTTATTTTGTTTATTGGGATTTTAATTCAAATGATTCAAGGTGGTATAGGAAAATTACAATGTTTAAACATTATTTTCCTCAAGAATGTTTTGAATTATATTTAATGGGAATTTACAATAATCAATGTAAACACCCATTATTGTTAAATATCCTACACTAGGGAATTATTTTATACCATCTATATTCTCTATATTTATTTATTATGATTGTTTTAAAGATATCATTAATGAACCAATTTCATTTTCATGGGGCAATCATGTTTCAATGAGGTGGAAATAACCCACATTTATTCTTCATGGTTTAATCTTGTTTCAAATTTATTTTTACAGACCCCATTCCATTTCCCTGAGTTAATATTTCTTAGAAGATATTAATATGGAATCCATTTCTTTTCCCTGAGTTTTTCATGATTCTAATTTATAAACATAAAACCCATTTCATTTCTAGGGTTAATCTAAATTCAAATAGATTGTTCTCGAAACCATTTATTTTTTATGGGTTAATCTTGCTTCAAAGAGATTAGTGTGGAACCCATTTCTATTCCATGGTACAAACATGTTACAATGATATTTTTATGGAACCCATTTATTTTCCATGGGATAACCCAGTTTTAAAAAAATTGTTATGGCACCCGTTTCTTTTTCATAGGTTAATTATTTTTCAAAGAGATTATTATAGAAAACGTCTCTTTTCCACAGGTTATTCAAGTTATAATTGGTATAATGGTTTCTCCTATAAGATCCCGATGAAATGAAATATTTTATGTGTTATTAGTTTTTAAAGGTACTTGGAAATTTTACGGGTGGTTATGTGAAAAAAAACAACATGTGGTTTGGTAATAAACCAAAGATGGTTGGTTAAGTGACAAACTAATGATAGGGGGATGCATGATAATCGAATGATGAGTGGGTTCATGATATCCCTATAATTAGTTGGGTGTGGAATAAAACCATATGGTTATTCCATTTTTGAGAGTTACTGTAAGATTAAAATAAAAATAATGTTCCAAGCACGTATATTGTTTCTCTATGATCATTATGGGTTTATAATCTTTCTAAGAATAGATATTCATATGACATGGATCTTTATTATTGAATCTGATGACTCTTTACATTTCAATTTTTTCATATTTTATGATCTATATTTTTATGGGTATGAGTTATTTTATGATATACTCATTCACTACGAATATATCATCGTACCCTTATGTAATCTTATGCTCATTGATGAGATTAAATTTTTAATGCTTATGTTTACCCTTAACGAGAATCTGAGCTCCCCCTTCATATATTTCCTTTTCCTAGGGTTTTAAATAATGATTTTGAATGAGTTATATCTTTACATGATTTCAAATGGTTGATTATAATACCTTAATATAAAAATGAAAAACATGGTTAAGTTTGAGAAATACTCATTTAAAGTCATGTAAATTATTTATGTAGAAGTTTTTCATAATTATATAAAACCCTAAACCAAAAATGTCCCCTGGTATGTAATTGGTATACGTTTTCATTATTATTTTGAAATGTTTAGATGAAAAAATTGGGTCAAAATTATAGGCATCGTATCCCGGATTATAATGTTATGGATTTCAGCATAGGATATGGAAGTGCAGGTTATGGGCTATTATAGTCGGTATCAAAGGTTGGTATAGATAACTTTGGTGATTAATATGTTATCATGTGACGTTATAAAAATAAATATTGATACCATAATAGTTCTTTCATGAGTTAAAAGTCCTACAATCCCCATTTAATGGGTTTAATTAGGAAAAAATTGAGTCCATTAATGACATGTTTGAGACATTTTTTTGGTATTGGGTATTTATAAACCCTATGATCAGAATGAAGGGTTTTTTGGGGGGAATTATTTTTATAGATTAAAGAAAAAATGCGGATAACCCATATGGTCACTAATAACCTGTCGCATTTGCTGGGGCGAAGATTCTAGAACACATGACCAAAAGATGATTAAGAGTTTTTTCTTACCACGACCTTATATGATGTCTGGGTTAGTATAGAGTTTGTATGCATGTAAAGATTATGTTTCCTTCAAAAAATATAGTTTTTTATATGAATAATAATGTTTTATATATCTTGAAATAATATAAGATCAAATCCTTCTAATCTATAGGTTTAAAACAAAGTCATGAAATGTTTGATGAATTTTACAGACTATAATTTATGGAACAATTTGGTTTAATATTTTGGTAGTGCTATTGAGTTTAGAATATTACTGTATCATATGTGTATTTTCTCTTTTTTTTACTATATTACTAGTTTCAAACCATTTTTATTTTTGTTCATTTATAAATATGGGTGGAATTGATGGACTATACCATTTAAGCTTATGTGGTCCTCGAAGGTTTATTTTGGTGCTTCAAGAATTAAAAATTCATCTTGAATACTCATATTATATAAAAAAATTGGGATTATCATGGGAATTTTTTAAAGGATGAAATTAAATTTTCAATTAAGTATGTTTCTTTATGTTTTCATTCTATATGGTAAAAAATACTCCCTCTTTTAAAAAAGGAACATGAAATAAAATTTTATCCAATTAACACCTTTTTATAATGATATTAATGTCATTTAAGCATTTATTTATTTTTTGTTCTATTTTCATTTAATTACTCTTGATCAAATTCTATATCACTATCTATTAGTAAATGCGAGTTAGTTTTTTCATCCAAATCAACTTCTAAATTTTCCATTAATGTTCCCCCTATGTGGAATCATAGTTATGCTTTTGTTCATGTGAACATTATGTTTCTTGGTTTACATTTTTTGGACGATTTTGTATTAACCCTTGGTATGATTTTGGTTTCAATAAAGTACTTATAAATATTTAAATCCTTTTATAAACTAGATGAATTTAGAGGAAATAAATCATTTTAAGGGGGTGTGATATAACATCTAGAGATTTTATTAAATATCTCAATTAAAATTATTTTACATTATTTAATAATTTATGTTACATGAAATAACTAGTTTATCATTTATCTAAACCAAAGCCAAGTTTATCATGTGTTGAATGAAACATCGATCTCCATTGATGACTTATGTTTCACACAAACCTAAGTTTTACCAGAAAACAATATTCTATTAAAATTATTATGATAGTAATCATATGACAATTGGGTTAGTGGGAATGAATAATATTAACTGAATTATGAAATAAAAATTTACACTTGTTTATAAAATGAATTCATCGGCTATAAATTAATTACAAATAAAAATAAATACTTTTAGAATATATAGGATGTGTTTTTTTGAAAAAACTATTTTATGACCATAATAGAGTTGTATAATAGTAAATTTAATTAATAACTATTTTTGAAATATATTAATGAAATTTATAATTTAAATATTTAATAAAAAATTAAATTCATCCAATATGTTTGATATCGTTTAGATGTAAATAAATATAATTTTAAGAATTCAAAGCTGTATATTTTTTAATGGCAGTTTTACTTTGTTTTAATGGAAGACATGTTTTAGAACAAAATTTTGACAGTTCTATAATTTTTATTTTAAAAAATAAACATCATTATTATTGAGATATATAAAAATATATATTTTTTAAAAAAAATTACTTTTCTAAGAACATTTATATTTTCATGAATAGAAAATAATAATATATTGAAATTGAAAACTTCTTTTTCATATAATTTATTTATAAAGTTAAATTATATTTTAAATTTGTATAAAGGTATAATTAGTTCCAATGTATATAAATGTATCAAATTTAGGTCATTTTAATCAATTTGAAATTGAAATTTCATATAAAAACATTTTGAACATTAACTTCTTCCAAATAAAAACATTTGTCATGCCCAATCTATGAGATTAATTTTAAATTAATTTCTTCAACTAATGTGATTGGAATTTATAAAAATTGATTCCATATGTAGAATAATAATAATTTATAATTTATATTTATTCAACCTATTTTTTCCAAAAAAAAAATAGTCAAGGTAGTTAAAATTAATTACCATGATTAAGGTTAAAATTACATTACATAGAGGTTAAACATTCATCTGAATGTGACAAATGACATAGAAACAAGTTAAAACCCAATTTCATGAAATAATACAACCATATAACCACTTTAATATATTATGTTCCTTATTTTTGGAACTTGACGTAAGGGATACATCGCAATAGTATTTACCTTTTTATATTTAGCAGAATGCCACTCCTCGCCAAGTATAAAAGGAAATTCAATACTCTCACTTATTCACACATATAAATCCCTTTTGGATAATAAAAAACATACAAAAATAAACTCCCAATTCCCCTCCCCTCATATTTTATGCCTTACTTAAACAAAAAAGTATTCCCTGGAAGTCCTTCTATGCTAACCAAAAAGGAATTACCCAAAGAAAAGGTAACTTTATTCAACAAGAACATTGGTTTTATTTCTTACTCTAGCCAGTGAATTAGTATTATTAAATGATTATAAAAGTACCAAAATATAATAAATATGATTATATTTTATTATTTTGAGGTTTTTACCTACATCTAAACACACTTCTATCAAATGGGTAACAAAATCACTATTTGTGTTCACGGCAGACTACCGTCCCGGGAAACGATGTCGTTAGTTTTTCCTTTAACACATATTATAGTTGGGAATTATAATAGACATAATATTTGTATATGATATATATAATATATTTGATTTATCTATACTTATTTATGTTATATTTAATGTATATATTCATGTATTACATTTTGTGGGATAGTGATAACTCCGTTTGTGGATGTATGGACTACCATCAACTCAAAGCGACGTGATTTGTTCACACATCACATTGAATGTATTAAGAATGGGATTAAAAAAATTATTAAATGAATGACATATTTAGGATATTAATGACATAATTATCTATCAATATTGACAATATATCATTTTTATCATTCTATTTCATACACTGAAAAGGTGATAATGACGTTTGGGACATGTGGACTATCTCCTCCTTAAAGAGATGGGATTCTTTATTTTTCATCACCAAATCACAATAATAATATATATAAGTATAAATAATTTAATAATATGGTATATATTATCTAATTTTTATTTTTAAAAATAAACGTCACTTTCTTTCTTTCCATAAAGATCATTAAAAAATGGGAACGTTACTCATGCATTTGTACAACCTACTTTACCCATGATGGTAATGTTGGTTCGTTTTTGTAACCATATTTCTTGTTTTATTTTAAAATTGTAACTTACGTACAAATTCTATAATTATTTCATTGTTATTATTCTAGATATTATAAAACAATGACCTCATTGATCATAGTCGACATATCAAATTTACTTATGACACATAATACAAATATTTTCAAAACATCCAATGTTAAAAAAATTCATTATGTAAATATATAGAAGTTGTTTATAATTTAAATAAATGTTATAATAAACCTTAATGTTTTTCTGAATAACTTATATAATTAACCTAAGTATATTTTTCCGGAAGATAAATAACAATAATGATGAGTCAGACTCAAAGTAAGGGATTTTCATCTGACCTTTTACATTTGTGAGATAAATTTCCTTTTCACCCCACAATTATTTTGTGTGGTGTATCTAATACCATTATTTTATACAATATATATATATTTATTTTATATTTATTTTTTTAAAATGTTTCATTTTTTATTGTTACTTTTGGGTTTTCTGATTCAGATGTTACCATAGTTCTAAGGGGTTTCGTCTCGATTTACATTCTATTGAGACCTATTTGTTATTATAAACCTACATATTTTTTAATGGTGTATATACTAAAATATTACATTTTATATGATGAATTTAATTTATTTCATTATATTAAAACCATCAATTTATTTTATTCATTCAGGTATCTCATGGTTCAAATGTTACTCAAGTAGAAAGGGTTTTTCTCATCTCACTTCTATTTCTGTGAGATAAATGCCAAATTCACCAGGTATTCACATTGTGTGGTGTATATAGTACCCTTTAATGTATTTTATGATTATGATAATTTAATTTTTTGGATTTAAATACGCATTTTATAAACTCTGTCTCATGGGGTTTACAGTTTCAATGTTACTAGGGTTGTAATTGATTTTTACATTGTTTTTGCTTCTTTGAGACGTATGTTATAGTATACACATATGTTATTTTAGGAAGTGTATATAGTGATCTATTGACATGTTATATCATGAATCTAATTATTCTTATTATATTCTAACATTCATATAATCTTATTCCATTCTTGGGGATTTTTATTCAAATGTTTCAATATTGTATGGGTCCCAATGAATGATTTAATATTATTTTCATCAAGGGTGTTATAAGTTATATATAAAGTAAATTTCCATTCATGAATGTATAAAACCATTGTTTTTACATATTCTCCAATTGTGATATTTTTTATTGATACCATCCACATTAAAATTTTGTATTGACTATTATTGTATCAAATATATCGTTAAGGAACCCATTTCCCTTCCATGGGTTAATAAAATATCAAAGAGATTGCTATAAACCCAATTTCCTTTCCATGGTTAAATGTTGTTTCAATGAGATTGTTATGGAACCCATTTATTTTCCATGGTTTGATCTTATTTCTAATATATTGTTATGGAACCCTTTTTTCCATGGGTTAATCATGTTTCAATGATATTTACATAAGACACATTTTTTCCATGTGTTAATCTTGTTCAAAAGTGATTATGTTGGAACCCATCTCTCTTCCATGGGGTCATCTTATTTAAAAGTAATTTTTGTGGAAAACATTTGTTTTTAGTGGGTTAGTCAAGTTTCAATGATATTGTTATGGAAACCATTTATTTTAAACATGATAACCATTTTAAATTATATATTTATTGAATCAATTTATTTTAAATGGTTAATCATGTTTCAAATAAATTATTATATAACCCATTTATTTAAAATCATTTAATCAATTTATAAAATCGATAAGGTTTTTCCTATGGGTGTATTATGAAATAAATCGTTTTATGGGTTAATAGTTTTTAAAAATACATGTTCATTTTAAGAGTGGTTACGTGATAAACCAATGATGGGTGGTTCCATAATATACCATTGATGTGTTTTTCTGTGATAAAAGAATAATTGGTTCTTAAGTGATAAACCAATGATGGGTGGATCAATAGTATTCCTCCAATTCAATGGCAATGAAATTCAATCGAATGGTTATTCAAATTATTAGAGTTATTGTAAGAGGGAAATTAAAATGATGTATCAAGTGTGTACCAGGTTTCTTTATTCTTTATATGGGTTTACAATGTTTATAATTATAAATATTGATATCAACTGCCCCTTGATTACTAATTCTAATGACTATTTCTCTTTATATGTTTTTATATTTTATGATCCAGGTATTGATTAGTATGAAATGTTTTATAATTCACACATGAACTTGGATTATGTCATTATAACATTATAATATCTTAATCTCACTGGTGACATTCAATTATTAAATTTTATTTTTTCCCCTATTGAGACTGTTATCTCACCCTTCTTATGGATCCTTTTCCCAGGGTTTTAAATAATTATTTTTATCAAGTTTTGTATAGAAATGATTTCATATGGATGATTATGACGTTATAATGAGAAAAATAAAAGCTATGTTCAGAGGGATAAGTTTTCATTGAATGTCGTGAAAATTATTTATGATGGAGTTTGTCAAAATTTTCTACAAATTTTAACCAAAAGTTCCTCCTGTATGTAAGTGATCCATGTTTTTCATTTATTGTTATTAGGATTAGATGAAAAAAATTTATCATAATTATCGACATCAACATCTGGAATGTAAAGTTATAGACTCCAGCACAGGATCTGGGAGTGTAGGTTTTAGGCTATTATAATTAGTGTGAAAGCTTTCTTTATTTAGAATAGTCTAATCAAAAACAAATTATGAAACAATAATGAAGTTAAAAATAGAGTTAAAGAGAATAAAATATTCATTATACAAGAAAATTATATTAAAGCCTTCATTTTAGCATATGTTATTAATAATAAATCATTAAAGGGGATTTGGTGAAAATGATATCTACATGTTCACTAGTGAATATATATTATAAATTCACTATATTATATTCATCATTTTTTTTGATTAAATGATGATTGATTTATATTTATTTTTTTATAGATGGTCATACTATATTATAAATAATTTTTATTGGAAAATTGGTGTCATACAAAAAGGAAATAATAATATTTACTTTTCCACCCATGTCAATAAGTAGTTGTTGAATAAATAGAAATTTATTATAGGAATGGGAAGCATAAATATATTCATATTGAGGTATAATTAAAGAAGTATTTTTATATTTATTTCTTGTCCATGAAAAAGAGTTTATTCCCTTACATAAGTATATGTGTAAAGTAAAATTCATTTCAAATATTGATCTCGTCTAATCGGTATCAATGAAACTATAGAGCATATGATTATTCCCTATGTCACATAATTTCTACATTTTATTATTTTATTAATATATCATATAATTATTTTAACTAAAATAATTTTAACATTATTTAGGTTTTCTATAATTCAATATAACCAGACAGGTTTGATAAACAATTTTTTTTCCTTTTTTAATCATGCCCAATAAAATTGTAGTAAATGTAATATATTTTAGTAATGTTGATTATATTTCCATCCTCATATTTCCTCAACCCTATTTCATAATCAATAGGAGTACCCACTATATTACACCCCACCATATAAAATATTTGGATAATATGATTGGTATATTTTTAGTGTGATGTGAATGTTTATTTAACACCATATTTTTAATTTAGAAAGTCTAAAAAAGTTGGGATATGCAAAGAATATAAACCAATAGATAAAAATTCCACTAAAAAATATTTGTAAATACTCCCAAAAAAGAGACCCTAATATAATGTTAATTCCCTAGATGAATTAAATATAATTACAGTAGAAGTGGGGGATTGATTCTAGATTAGAAGATCTTTTTTTCATAATGTAGATATTACTTGATGAAACTAACTATAAGAAACAACATAAGTAGAATGTCAAGGAGATATGTATGAGACATTTCTAAGAAAATGAATTTCAATTGTCACTATATATGGTTATCACCATCAAGGACGTATCAAAGAGTGGGATTCACATGTTACTGACAAGGGGAAATTGTACCACTAGAATCCAATGAGAGAATGACCTTGAAATTAATAGAGGTATGATGTTAACTATAACATTATCATTTATGATTACTTGTTTTTAAGGGAACAATTCCACTAAAATATTTCATTGTAATGGGAAACTCTATATGTGGATGAAAAATATAATTCCAACGACATAAACCAAAACCTCCATTTAACTGTCACATGTTTTTTAACATTGATATTATTCACCTTCTAAACATTAGTTTTTTAAAAAATTGGTTTTATTTTTTTTAATACAAATAATGAGGTTCTTATTATATCCCATTAAATGTTTTATTGAATATACACAACTTTTTTCTATAATATTATATTTAAAATATACTTTTTTAGATTTATCTATAATTCCTGTTATATAAACCCATTGAGAGTATCAGGCCTCACATCCATATTTTGGACCTTTAACTTATTTTTTATGCTAATGGAATGAAAGGGACCAATATCCTAAAATATTTTTGTTGGAGAAAATGTTTCATGTATACCCACACCAGAAGTCTTAGAAAATCATTTTCACATAAATGTGAAATTTTAATGATCACCTCCACATTCTTATTAATCATGTTTCTAAACACACATTCGGTTATAATTATAACACCCTAATTTTATATTCTATATTTTATTTGAAAAAAAAATTGTTTGATAGCATACATTAAATGAAAAACATAGCTAAAACAAACTCAGAAATAATATTTAAATATCATTACTATAACCTAGTCCTACGATTGATATATGTGAATAAGAATATCCACATGATGAAGTGTATGTAAGATAAGTTTTAGATAATAAAAATTATGGATGATGTCATGAATTTTAACATTTATCTTTTTTTTAAATTCGAAACAAAAAATAATAAATTCATTTTATTGTTCCAAAATACATCTTCTTAAAAATTGGTATTTTATTTAATTTTTTATGGACATTATGGTTAATTTATTACCAATTTATAAATTTAATTTTATTAAATTATCATATTTTTTAAAACCAAAATGTAAAAATATCTTAAGAAAATTTTTGGTATTTTTTTGAATATATAGATTCTGAGTGAATAATGAAAAAATTCAAATTTTTCAAAAATTGTTATTTTACATCATGAAAAAATGTAATTACAAAGCGTTATAAAATATTTTATTTTTTTATAAATTATCATAATATCCCTTTTTATACACAACATAATTTATTACAATATAATTTTCATCATGTTTGAATTTATTACAACCTCATTCTCATTCTTAAAAACACTCATTCCTACAAGCTATTTTTTCATTACGTTTTAAGAAATTACATTTAAATGTTTACTAACACTTATGTAAATTGAATATAATTATTAATGGATTCCATATTATTAATAATTATGTTCAAAAATAATAAATATTTCACTTTTATTTTTTTTATGAATAATAAACACAGTAAAAAAAATTTCATCGTGGTAAGGGTAAATCGGGAAAACATGTTTAAACTATGAGAGAAGATCTCAAAATCAAACTGATGCATGTATTTATTTACTTTTACATGTTTAATTTGACCATAGTCATCCTAAATTAAAAAATATGTACTTTTTATTCCACATTATTTTGATTACACCCTTTATATTATTTTTAAGTTAGGAATAAATACAAAATGTTACTCTCTCTCTCTCATTTTATATTTTTCATAATAAGGATATAGATAAAAATTTTACATGAATAAAAAAATGATTAAATTTATATAGATTAAATAATATGAATGATATTAATTTATTTTAAATTTTTAATGCTTATATAATTTCCTTGAATTGTTACGCCACTCCGACACAATTCTTGTGAATAAAGTAGAAAAATAAAATAAATGATATTTTAAATTAGTATATTTTGGATGAATTATACTAAAACAATATTTTAATGGATAATTATAATATATTAATGATGGTTAAATAGTTTATTTTCTAAATAAATTTCTATATTTATTACTTTTAAGTCAATATATTTGAGTAGCCCTGAAAAGCACAATAAATGGAATTTAGTGATTAAAAATGTTTTTTAATTATTTTTAAAATTTAAGAAATTTCTATATTTACTCCTGTGTATGAGAAAAAAAAATTTCCTATCATTCTGGATTTAACTATGTTCCACATAAAATTTTTATAATTACATTCATGACACATAAAGAGTGAAAATTTATTTATCATGCTTAAGGTTAAAGGGGGTTAATGAAGGGGTTAAACGAAATGTTAATATTTAAAATTGCTCAAAAACATGTGTAATCGTTTTTACATATATAATACTTATGTTATATATTTTGTAATATATGTCACTCTGGGGCCATTGTACATGAGTTAAACATGTATTATGTATTAATATTTCAATTATTTATATAACTTCTCAGTTCCAGGTGCCGCCCAAACATGCCTCATATCCGATTGGTCACATAATCTCAAGCGCATTTCCCCAAATTCAAGAGGCTTCCAACTAGCGGGGAGGGCCTTGGGTGTGATAGTGGGGAATCTATTCCATCATTGGTATAGTATGATGAACATAATGAAAAATAATAAACATTAGTAGAAGAAATAAAACAATACATCAAGTAAAAAGTGGGAGATTGAATGTAAATAAATAAGTAGTGAAGATATATAAATGATGCATGTCACATATGTCTTGGAAAACAACCAAACAAGTCCCAATACTAAAAATACAGTACTAAACCAAAGTACAAAAAAACCCAATAAACCCTCACAACATCTCAAGGATTAGATTGGTCTCAGGCTCTCTAGCTCTACACTAATCAAGTACCTGATGATGAATGGCGCTTGATCTTATCTAAACCTGCAACCATATAATCTGTTTAGGTCCAAAACATGACCTAAATAAGGTGTCAGACGAATACGAGTAGGCAACCACCCCAAGATATTTTCTTAAGGGTCAATGATCATATATAGTAGGTAATAATTGAAATGCAGAAATGATACTAGGAGTACACAAAAGTAACCAGTCCCACAGTTTCAATTTACATTCATTAGAAATTAATGTTCAACATTTAATATAGCATGTATCATAACAGGTATCTCAAAATACTACCTAGTATGACCAAATCCAAGCTTGTTCTTTGTCTTGGAAGACGCGTCACAAACAGTCAATATTTAAGTTAACCCTCTAGGTAGCTCACACAGTCAAACCCCTCTGGAAACTTCATGCAATAAAAAGGAAAAGATAGTCTGAGGAAGCACTCATTGTCAATTCCCCTTATGGTCTTTCCTAAAACTACTACAGACTCTATTACAAAGCACTCTACCAAAATTCCCACTACTATCTCTTACGGTGAACAATAGACACTCTGAGGGAGCACTCACCGTCAATCCCCACTATGGTCTCATAGTGTGAATTATAACAGATACTCTAAGGAATCACTTAACGTCAATTACACATGTGGTCTAACAACACAAGGTTCTCACTTCCCTGTTCAATTCAATCGTGCATTAACGATAACAATCATCCAAAATTCATCTCAAATATTACATGACTAAACAATTACAATGCATATCACAAGCATTTAAAAAGCAGAAAAAGTCAAACAGTTCCATATTATCAAGAAAGGCATAGAAACAAGGCATGCCTCATAGGAAACCTAGACCAAATATCCATAAAAATTAAAATAAGGGAATTCACCCATGGGGTGTTCCTTAAACATGAAACTTCAAATAATGTTGCATTAATAAACCCGTAATCTGAAAATCCATCTAAGGTAGGTAAAATAGGGTTCAATTTCCTTAACCTGAAATTCCCAAAACAAGGGTAATCGGCCCTTTGGCATATAAAACTCAAAGAAAAACAATTTAAGGAAACAAACCACCTACCTCTACATTGTACGATGATCACTTTCGAATGAAAACAGTAGTATCAGCCTATAACGATGTAGATCTACAAAAACGTCAAAAACGATCACCCTTGAATAACTCGAGAGAGAGAATAAATCCGGAGAGGATCTAGATAAAATAATGACTCACCAGTGGGATTCCAACGCACCCACTAGAGATGGAAATAGAGAATGGATGATGATTTAATGGATCGAAGAAGATTATATTCTCTTGGTTGCTCCTAAATGAAACAAGGCCTAAAGAAGATGAATCTTTTGATTAGACGTGACCCAGGTACATTTAAACAAATAAAAAGAAGAGGACACAACGTATACTATTAATGAAAACTCAGTGTATTTTCCTCAATTAGCCCCCGACATTAGCGTTCTTCCTCCTCACCACACATGGCCATGTATCTACATTTAAACTCCCAAGACATGGTTGTGCGTGGTAACTGGGTACATGGCATGTACTCTTATGTACATAACGTGTAGTTATAAAATTTCCAAATTCACCCCTTTAACTCAAAAACACCTGAAAACAATATCCATACCTAAAATGAATATCCGGGTTCTTAAAACATCCCCCATAAGTAAATCCATCCCCTAATTTCTCTAACAAGATGGCGAAGAGGAATCCTCAAAAATCTCTAGCCACTACGATTGCACATAAGTCTCCCTCTCCTAATTCTCGTCCTATACACATCCACGGTACCACAACACCCATACCAGAGAAACAGACTGGGCATGGAGAAACATCTCTCTACAGTCAATAATATGGATAGGATACTCCTCGAATGATGCATCCACCTCCAACTCAACCTCCTCGGGGTGAAAAATATGAGGCGAGTCTGAGAATTTCCATTTTACTTGTGAAACGTGGAAGACGTCGTTCATAACTCGGTATCTCTAAGGTAACTACAACTGATAGGAAACCATCCCGACTCTATCCAAAAACTCAAATGGACCAAATTATCTTAGTGAATGCATTCCATATCTCCTAATACTCATGTGTCCCAACCTCGGTGTGACACGTAAGAAACCATGACCTCCAACATCGAACTCCAGAGGTCATCTCTGTCAACCAGAATATGATTTTCGGAAATACTATGTAGTATCCATCCTCTTCTGAATCAACTCCACCAGCTCAGTGGTCTCCTAGACAAGACGGTGTCTTATCATAGCTGCCTCTCCTACCACCATCCAACATAGGGGTCATCGGTATGTCCTACCGTACAAAGCAGCATAAGGTTCCATCTTAATAGTTTTCTGAAAACAATTATTGTAGGAAAACTCTACCAGTGGTATATGCTTCTCCCAAGAACATCCAAAATATATGATGCAATATCGGAGAATTTCTTCTAGAAACTGAAATGTGATCTCTGACTAGACATATGTCTGGGGATGGTAAGATGTACTCAAAAATAATTGTGTTCCCAAATAATTTTACATCCCTTTCCTAAAATGTGTAGTAAAGTGGTCATCCTTGTATGAAATGATAGAGTGTGGAACCATATGAAAATGTACAATCTCTCGGATGTTCAACGTTCCTAATTCATCAAAATTGAAGGTCTCCATAATCGGTTAAAATTTTGAATCCTTCATGAGTCTGTTAATGAAAATCCAAAATGCATCATTACATTGAGGAAATGTCTTTAAACATGTCATGAAATACATCGCGATATCATTCCACTTCTACTCGAGAAATGGGTAACAACTGTAGAATCTCGGGTGGTCATTGGTGCTTTGCCTTCACCTGCTGATAAGTGGAACATCTCTTAAAAAACTAGTTATGTCTCTCTTCATACCTGGCCACTAATACTGATGGTGTAGAACATGATACATATTGGTGACACTTGGATGAACATCCCAAGCTAAAGTATGAAAGTCTCACATCAGCTCTCCATGTATGTCTGTTGACACCCATATTCATCCATGAAAGCATGATATCTCATCCTCGTCTATTTTCTATCCAGGAGTAGGTTCCTATCCTAACACACTCTCCTATAGGAATAGGCCTTCAGATTCCAATAGCCACCTCATTCACACCATATTTAGTAGAGAATAGGTAATAGCTACATAAGAAAGAAAATATTTCCCCTATCAGTTATTCACCTCATAATTCATTTCAGAGAATATATCCATAAGTTGCCACTCACTACTAGCCTTTTGAACTTCCTATATATGAGTCATCCTTTTCAATGCATCTGCCACTGTGTTGCCTTTCCAAAGTGTGTAGGAAAGATAAATGTCAAAATACTGAAGGTACTCAACCCACCTTTGCAATCTCAAATTCAGGTCACACTAAGTAATGATGTACTTGAGACTTTTGTGGTTAGTTAACACCACAAAATGATCTATCAAAAGATAATGTCTCCAACAGAGCAAGTAATGAACAACTGTATCCAACTCAAGATCATGAGTTAGGTAATTCCTCTCATGTGGACTCAACTACCGAGACTTTTATGCAATGAATCCTTCCCCCCTGCATAAGCACTGCTCCCAGTGTGATACCTGATGCATCGCAGTATACAGTGAAACTCTTGCCCGGCTCTGGAATAAATAATATTGTTGCTAATGTCAACCTCCTTTTTAGCTCTTGAAAGGTTGAATAACAGGAATCTATCCACAAGAACATTGCACCCTTTTAAGTTATGTATTTCAGTGGCGCTGGTAAGCATGAAATGTCTTGTAGGAAATGCATGTAGTAACTCGACAGCCATAGAGAACTTCATAACTCAAATATGTTCTTCGACTACTCTTAGGAGACTTCTGCTCTCACTTTCTCTGGGCCTACTGATACTTTTGTCTCTGAGATAACATGACCCCAGAAGTGAATTTGATCTAACCAAAAGTGTCATTTTAAGAGTTTACCATATAACTGATTCTCACTCAATGTACTCAAAACGATCTCAAGATGGGTGGCATGGTGATCTCGAGTGTGAGAGTACACCAATATATCATCCAAAAAAACCACCACAAATGAATCCATGTAAGGGTGGAACACATGGTTAATCAGTGCCAAGAAACATTCAGTGCATTCCTGAGACCTAACAACAGAACCACATACTTTTATAGACCATGCCTACTCTGAAAGGTTGTAAGAGGTATATCTAATGGTCTAAAGAACAAATTATCATAGCCAAATCTCAAGTCAATCTTTGAGAAAACTCATTCTCCTCGAAGATGATCAAAGATATCATCAATCCTCATCAAGGGATATGAGTTCTTGACTATCAACTAGTTCTGCATCTGATAATCCAGGAAATGTCTGAGGGTACCATTCGCCTTCTTTGCAAAAAGGATATGTGAATCCCAAGAAGAAGTATGGGGTCAGATGAAACCCTTTTCTTATAACTCCTCTAACTTCTTCTAGAGAACCTACATCTCTGGTGTAGACATATTATAAGGAGGAATGGACATTGGTGCTGAACTTGGCACAAGATCAATAGAAATGTATACCTATCACTCTAGAGGAAAACCTAAAGATTTGTTTGGAAAGGCAACCCTGAAACGATCGACCACTAGAGGAATGTCTATCAGTGAAGTCCCTTGGTCATCCAGATATAAAATAGCAAGATGGTATGTATCTCCTCCTAACCCATGTTTCTCAGGTCCCACTCTGCTTGCCTGGACAACCCATTTACCCTAATATAGAATCAATCCCCCCTATGGTGACGTGAATCTCACCCTATGGTGATAGTAATCAAAAACTACCTAGAAGGGAGCTAACTAGTCCATTATGAGAATGAAATAATAGCTCGTCATCTCTAATACATAAAGGTCCCATATTAAGTGGCACCCACCAACATCAAGAGAGCACTTACTTCACTAATGTACAATAGCTATTCTAATCGTCAATGGTGTGTTTAATGTCCGTATATCAGCAAAAGTTTAGATACATAGCCCAAGGATCTCCACAACAGGAAGAGATATAAAGCTTTTGGAAGCCTTTGTATCAAAAAGAGAGGAAGCTAAAACTGAGGCGACCAAAATCGTACCTCTAGCCGTAGAGGGTTTTGGGATCCTACTCTTACTAGATCTTCTCCAATACAAAATCCAGACCAGCTCCATGGCCATGTGTAGCTATTTGAGATCCCTGAGATGATCCACCCTGTGTATATCAAAAACCATGTGTCTGACCACTATGGCCATGAACACCACCTCGTTTTGAATGTCATGATGAACTCCAACCCCCAGTCTGATGTGGAACTGGTGGGTCCTGTCCTGGTATGAGGAGTCAAGACCAATCCTCCATCTCTATCTTTTGGAAGGAAGGTATTTCCAAAATGATGAATATGTCCCATCTTTCCATAAGATCGGCACTCAATTGGGTCTCTGAAAAACTGAGGTTTCTTATGTATACATTTACCGCACTAGTAGTACACCACCATGATACCTAAAAGAAAATCCCTTCAACTCATATTTCCATGCGTAGACTCCCTACGACACTTCCTGCTATCAGTTGGAAAAGTACCAACTCCTGATGTTGAACTTCCCTGGCCCATAGCTCCAGAATCCATCAGGTTGCACATGGTGATTAGCACATGTTTGACTATAGAAGATATGGATGTCAACATGAATATGTTCACCAGAGATCAGATGTCATGTCGGAGACCATCCCCAAACATCCTCACAAGGATTACTGATCACCCCAAGAACGGGTGTGAAGCGCTTCATATCTCTGAAGCAAGAAGAATAATCCATTACTAAGAGATTACCCTCCTCCAAAATCATGAACTCTCATTATCAGTAAGCCCTCAAGGTATCCAGGTAGATGTAATCATAGAAGGTACACTAGAACTCATCCCAATATATAACCCACTAGTGTCCTGCCTGTGATATCACATCCCACCATCTGTTGGCAGAATCATGTGGAATGTATGTAGCGAGATTCAGCCTCCTCTCTTGGGGTGTCTTTAGATGCTCTTAGATAACCAGAATGTATTCGAACCATGACTCTACAACCTGAGGTCCTCCAACCCCTGAGAAAGTGGGAGGATACTGTAGCTGAAAACCGCCGGTCAACTCTGCCATAGACGGTGCAGGATGAGGTGCTCCCAAGAAGTTCTGAATCATCCTCATGAAACCTTCTCAGAACTGTGCATCAGCACCTGTGTCCGGTATAACCACTGGTGCAAAGATGGGAAAAAATGGAAGGATCTATAGGTAGTCCATGATCTACCATCCTTGGTGTCTAATCGTTGCCCTGTATCTGGCATACAATCAGAGGATGTCTTGGTGGAATGACTCTACAAGGTCATCACACACCTCAGTTAAATATTATCAAGGACTAAAAATAAGAAGTGGAAGAAAGGATAAGGATAATAAAACAAACTAGTATTAAAAAATACATCTACACGGTGTGTATGACCCTTACAAACATGTCCCCTTAGGTTCTAACATGGGTGTGTACCTCTACCAAAACTGGTCGTGTAACACCCCTACACATGGTGTGTTCCTATGATGACCCAACGTCTACTTGAATTATCCAACAAAACCAAGTCCTTATACATGGCTAACCACATGATTCTCTCCTAGGTAACACTACACGGTGTGTTCAACCTAGATAGGGAATTTACCCCTTATGTTTTTACCACCTGTGTCATTAGTCACACAGTTAGAGATATGGTCGAATCTACACATTGCGTAAGAAGAAGACATAGTGTGAAAAATATATGATTCATCCATGCGCGTTGTTAGTTACACGGCCGGATATATGGTTCATCAAGACATGACGTGTATACCTAGTACATATTGAGTTCATGAAATGATTTTTCAAACCATGTATCTGCCCACATGGTCAGTCACATAGTAAATGGATACATGGTGTATTCATCACACACACAACATGTCTACAAAATGGTTCCCCATCCATATGTCTCTGATCTAACGGTCTGCCACACGGTTAGTGACTACACATCATGTTTCAAAACTACACCGCATGTAACAAAAGTAAATTACATAAACTTAAGAAAAACATTTTTTTTCAAACAGAAGTACATATGGCATGTACTCATCATCACACACTATGTATCCTAGGTTTTCTTAGACAATACGGCTCAGAAAATACTCCGGAACCCCATAAAATGCTGAAAGAAGCATTAAGGTGCCAAATTCTGATCCATGGGGGGCCTATACTTTCCGTTAATCAAAGCATGAAGTCATATTCATGTATATCACAATGTATAATAGTGAAATCAATCACATGGTCCACCAAATTCTGATCCGTGAAGGCTCATAAAACAACGAGAACCAGAGTTTGGCACCCACTTAATTGAAACATTTCATATTACAATACCCTCTCAAAGTAGGTATTCTATCCCAACATCTATCACAAAAGAATGGACATCTACCCCAATATCTATCACAACTACACGCAATCAGTAATGCATCCTAAATGGCATGAAAAAAATGCATGACATGTGATCTATAGAATGTGCCTACTTGATGCATGAGATGGAATACCCTTATATCATTGGGTTTCAACAGAAATAGAACCTCAAAAAAAAAAAATAGAAAAAAACATGTGAATCACCCAATGGTGAAGTCAAATAAACTATAATAATTGAAAAACTAGAAAAATTGCAATAATCGAGGTCAATTAGATTTTACCTACACATGAGTTAGCTACTCCCTGGAAGAACTTATTACCAAAGACCTATTCCTTCCTATCCCTGTATATAGGCTCTGAACAATAAGACAAATAGAAAATAACCTCCTATGATAACACTTTGTAACATCCCAGTTCCGGGTTCCACCCAAAGGTGCCTTGTACGCGGCTGGTCACATGGACTCAAGCGCATTTCCCCGAATGCTAGAGGCTGCCGACTAAAAGCAAGGACCTTGGGTGTAATAGTGGGGAAAATATGATATCATTAGAAGAGTATGCACAATGGAATAACAATTTATAAATAGTAGAGGAATCAATAATGCAATACAATAAGTAATCAATATAAGACTGAAAGTAAATAAACAAGTGGAGTGCACATGTAAATGATGAATGTCACATATTTCTAGGAAAAAAACCAAACAATTCACAATGCTGGAAAAATAGTACTAAACCAAAGTACAAAAAAAAATAAACTCCAACAGCATCACAAGCCTTTGCTTGGAGTCACACTCTCCAACTCTACAGCAATCAAGTACCTGATGACGAAGGGTACATTCCCTTATCTACACCTGCAGCCATATATTATGTTTGGGTCTAAAATCATGTCTCGAATAGGGTGTGAGACCAATCCTAGTAAGACACCACCATAAGATATTTTTCTAACTGTTAGTGAGAATATATAAAAGGTAATAATTAAAATGCAGAAAAAACCACTTTTACACATAAGTAACTAGTCCTACTGTTTCCATTTACCTCTATTAGAAATTAATGTTCAACATTTAATCAAGTAAGTATCACAATCGGTATCTTATAAGGCTACCTAACCAGACTAAATCCAAGCATGTTATTTGGTTTGGAAGATGCATCACAAACATTCAATATTTAGGTTAACCCTCTAGGTAGCTCACACAGTCTAACCCCTCTAGCTATGTCATGTAATAAAAAGGCAAAGACACTCTGAGGAAGCACTCACCGTCAATTCCCCCTATGGTCTTTCCTAAAACTACTACAAACTCTCCAGGGAATAACTAAACATTAATTCCCCATGTGGTCTTGTAACATGAACTATAGACACTTTGAGGGAGCACTCACTGTCAATCCCCACAGTGGTCTCATAGTGTGAATTATAACAGACACTGTGAAAAAAGAACTCAACATCAATTCCCCATGTGTTCTAACTACACCAGGTTCTCACAGCCCTGCTCAATTCAATCATTCATGAACGACATCAAGAGCCCAAATGTAGTCTCAACGACTACATGGATAACCAATTCCAATTCATATCACAAGAATTTGACAAGAAAAAAAAGTAAAATTGTTTTATCCTATCAAGAAAGGCTGATAATCAAGGTTTTCCTCATAAGTAACCTCGACCAAACAGCCCTAAATATTAATACAAGAAAACTCACCCATGGGGTGTTACTTAAAAATTCTATTTCACATATTGTCACATTAACAAACCCTTAATCCAAAAATAAATCTATGTCATGTAAAATAGGTTTCAATTTCCTTAACCCTAAATACCCAAAACATGGGTAATCAACTCTTTGGTCTATAAAACTCAAAGACAAAAAATGAAAGGAAACAAACCACCTACCTCGATGTTGTACGTTGAACACTCTCGAACATCGACACTTGAATCGGCCTAGAACAACATAGATCTATGAAAACATAAAAAACCCTCAACCATGAATAACTCAAGAGAGAGAGAGAGAGAGAAGAAGAAGAAGAAGAAATCAGGAGGAGAGGCTCTAGAAGAAGGAAGGACTCACTGGTGGGTTTCCAATGCACCTTTTAAAGATCGAATCAGAGAATAGATGATGGGTTAGTGGCTCGGAGAAGATTGATCGATCTTGATCACTCTTGGACAAAAAAAGGAAAGAAGAAGTTGAATATCATAATTAGGAATGACCCTGGTCTATTTAAAAAAAATAAAAATAAATGCACACAACGTGTACTATTAATGAACAAGTAGTGTATTTGCCTCAATCAGCACCCAACACTAGTGGTCTGCCATATCACCCCACACAACTCATCTTAGCCCTTATATGCCCAAGACAAGCCTGTAACCGGTAACTGGGTACACGAAATGTACTCTAACACTCAAAAAAAAGATCCATGCGTAAAATAAAGATCTAGGTTCATAAAATTTACATGATTGTCACCCACCTCTCTTATAAAATGGACCCATGTCTCTTGTATTACTCACACTTAATGAGCCATTTAGATACTTTAATATATCTCCGAATAAATTCGTAGATTACTTCCCAGTATCCTATACAACTTCATATTTCTATAATATCATCATGAAATGACTAAGGTGTAAGACGAAAGAGGATTCCAAAGAATATGTATAACTCTTAACCGATTCCTTTCATTTTATTTTTTCTTCTACATATTTCTATTATATCATAACCATGATAATATAATAAAATCAATATCTTAGTAACAATTTAATTTTTATTATGGTTGGGAAATATACCTTATTCATATCCCTTTAAATCGAATTGAATTACCACTCATGTAAACATACAGACTACCACCACTACAAAGCGATGTGTTCTGTTTTTCCTCACCAGCTCACAAAGATAGTTAATATATAGTATGAAATTACTATATATTATATTATTTAAATTATTATTATTATTAAATGATAATATATTACTTAACTTCCAATCATTCCATTTGTAGAAAGATGAAAGCATTGTTGGTATGTACATGTTTACAACCACATCAATAAAGTTATATGATTAATTTTTCATTTCCATATTTCAAGAATGTTATAAAATTTAGTTTAATTTTTCTTCTATATACTATAAATTCATAATCAAAATAATATTTCCAAAATTATCGAACCAAAACGTACCTGAAAATTTAAAAATTTAACACCCGATATGATGATGTAAATAATTAAAAGTTAGTAAAATAGTGATGTCATGTTATAAGTGAGTCGTATATTGTATAAAAACAACGAATATGGTATTATATAGATTTATAATATATATAAATTTATTAAAAGAGATGCTATGAGTGATTAGAAAAATATTTCGACTCAAGATAAGTTTAATTTCATCTCATTTCCACTTAAAATAGATATGGTTTACAATATGCACCAAATTTTCCTTCCAAAGTGTATATACTTCACTTTTGAACAATTCTATCATGAATCAATATTTTTTTATTTTATTCAAAAAAATTATTCATGTTTTATTTTGATGATATTTTTATTGAAAAGTTACCAATGTAGTAAGGGATTTATGTTACAATATCATTTTACTCCAAGATTTTTTATGTTCATTTTTCATTTGGGGCAATTATATGATATGGTTAACTTAAATCCTATATAATTTATTCTCTTATAGTTATTTTTTTATATTATTATTTTTCATTTATCCTCTTGTTTAATGAATATTCATTATGGAATTTATAAATAATGGATAATGATTTTATATAATCTTTTTGGTTAGAAATCTTTAACTTCTATATACATGTTCATGAAATTGTTTTACGAAAGATTTTCAAAAAATAATGTTTTGAGAAGTAAGTTTTCATTTCCATTGAATTTATTTATAATTTTTTAAAATTAATTTTCTAATATATTGAAAAACATTTCCATTTACTAACTTTTTATAAAAGTGGGAAAATAATGATCTCTTTTATTGTATAATATATTAATGTCTTATACCATCATCACAAACAATATTATAATTGATTCCAAATTTAAAATATCTCAAGGTTATCTTAAAATAAAATCATTTCTCAATATTCTAGGAATTTTTAGTTTTTATATATACCTAATGAAAAGGGAATTATTTTCTTAAAGGAATAGAAATAATTTTGAAAGTGATTTATAAATTTTTTTTATGCAACGTTTCCTGAAAGTTATTTTTATGGATTTTATTCTAATTTATTTTATATTCACAAAAGTTCAGGTTTTACTAAAAAATATATTTTTGATGAAATTATAGTCTTATTTCATCCTTTATTGATTTTGCGTTTTTTGGTCTTTAAATTTCTAATCACTGCATTCATTATCACTTTACATGTTCTTGTAAGACAATATTACTCCTTAATTTGAAAATTTTAAGTATCATGGATTTATAAGACATCTTTTATGATAAATTAATTTTTTCTAAACTATATACAATTTCTATATACGTTGTCTTTTAAAGGAAGTGTATTAAATAATTTATTTCACTGACTTGGGAAATATTTTTTATTCATCATTCAATATAGATAAATATTGACTTATAATGTATTTTTATAATGAATTTCATTGATCATTAAATATTTGATAAATTAATATGACATGAATATGATGGGTGGGGCCCAGTTATAGATATCCCCTTGATGCATTGGCAAGTCTCATGGGACAGAACATATAGACACATTATTTATGTAATTTGTATATACCTACACATATAATGAATGTTTCCTGGAATAGACCTTGATAGAAAGAATCATTATATATTGTATGAGTCATTGATGATAAGATATTGAATGTTTGGATTTATTAGTTTCCTTTATTAAGAATTCAGTATTCATTATCCATGTGATTACTATTTTGATATTATCCATGGATATATTTTGAACTCATTTGGTTAATTGAATGATGTATTTTTTGGATTATTCAATATTACAAAATGATTATGTTTTATTTAATATTTATATTTTCTTTTATAAGTAACTATTATTGAAAATCAAAGCTCACCCTTTATTTTTTTCTTTCTACATAATGAAAAGAAGGTTCATTTGAATGATTTTCATTGATGAAAGAATTTTTCTCATGTTATGTTTTAAATTTACATTGTTTTATTATTTTAAAATATGTATCTTTATTTCTTTGACTTCTAAACCGGTTGCTACTGGGTGGTGTCATCTATTTTATCTTGTACTAATTCAATAATTATTCTCTAGGTCTATGTTAGAAGAGATATAGAGTTATAGTTGTAATCATATAATGTTTCGTATGACCCTTTAAATATAAATTTTATAAAAACAATGAACACGTGAAAATTATGATATTTATTATAATATTTGAAAATTTCTTATAGATTTTCATTATAAAGATCAATATTCATGATGTATTTGGGACAACTAAGTGAGTTTTATTAGTTAGGGTTATCATTTATATGAAGGAAGGGAATCAACACACACAGTTATCATTGAGATAAACCTAATAATTTTGGTGTGGTATTTATTGTAGATATCTTGAAATGCTATATGTATTATGAATAGTATGATAGTAACATGATAATCATTATTAAATATCAGAGTATAAGTTTTTGTACGAGAAATTTGGTAAGTGTGAATGTTTATTTTAAGAAGAATCTTTTTATGATAATATTTTCTTCTTGGATAAAATATCAATTGATCATTATAAGAGTAAAATAAAATCAATTAATATACCTTTCAGATGAATGTAACATTTTAGGATTTGAATTCAGGGTAATTATGGCAAGATTAGAAAATTCATAATTATGATATAGTGGTATCTATCAATGATAAATGGTATGAATATTATGATAAAAACACATTGATTATTCTAATAATATTAAACATTATAAACAATTCTGAAAATATAAATTTTGGAAACATAAGTCAAATTTTATCAATCACCCAACAAAGTGAATTTAATGAAAATTTGATATTTCTAGGAATATTTAATGAGGACTTTATGGATGACCTATAAGGTTATTATAAGATATTACAAGTTATTACTTGTTGAGGTTTTCTATATTTTATATAGTTAAATATGAATAAAATATTGTTTGGAATATCTAATTAGGTAATATACATATTAAAGTGATAAAGGACATTTGACGATAAAAAATGAGATAATTTTGGAATGACTAATTGATCAAACCATTTTTATTTTTTTCACATTTATGTATTAATTTTGAAGATATTTAAATTGTTAATTTTTTAGAATTATGTATTTTAATATAATTTTTATGAATTTCTATTCAAATTGGTCATTATATTATCTTGTATTAATAACTATGGTTTCTCATATATAGAATAACATTTCATTATTTTATGGATTTTATAGTCAATTAAAATTTGATTTTATAAATTCATGAATGGAAAATTAATCGATATATTTATGATTCATAGTAAAGGTTAAAATCATGTTCATATAATTCGAAGACTTCAAGTATGTAAATTTTTCATGTTTTTCCATCCTAATACAAAAAGGAACATCCCAAAAATTGGAAAACTGAAGTTGAATATATCCAATATTATGTGGAATAATGAAATAAAATACAAAGTACTTCTTTTAGAAACTCATTTTCAAGTATGAGACTTATATAGGTATATTTACAATAATTTTTTAGTCATAACCAAGAAGTTAATAATCATGGTAAAAGCAATATCTGATTTTAATACTATGTTATGATGTTTTCCAACATTGAAAACAAGAATTAAAATTGTGATGATGAAATTTCTATAAAGTGTGGTGAATATAATACCCCAATATTATATTTTATATTTTCTTTAAAAATAAAAATATTTTTTATTGCATATAGCACACACAACAATGAGCATAATAGAACTAAAAAATTATATTTAAATATGATAATTATAGCACACACTTTGGGTTACCAGGTAAGAATAAGAATAACTACATTATGAAATATATGGAATATATGATTGATTTAATAATAATAATTCGTTAAATCAAAAAATTAACATTTATTGAATTATTTTAATTAGGAAATGAATAATATTAAACTCATTTTATGCTTCAAAAATATATTTTCTTTAAAAATGGTTCTTTATTGCATTTTGTGCGTGGATATTATAATTAATTTCTAAAAAAATTTATAAATTTAATTTTAACATATGAATATAATTTTGGAAATCATAATTTAAAAATATCTTGGGGTTAAATTTTCATAATTCTCATAAAAAAATTATTTATGATTTAATTGGGGGAAAATAGGATTTTTTTCAAAACTTTTATTTCTTTTCTTAAATCATATCATATAAAAGATACATTATGTTTTATAACTTATATTAATGTAGAATAATTTTCTTTTAATTATAAATAGTATAATTATTTACAAAATAATAATCTTCATACTTGATTTTGGTTCAAGATCATTTATAGAGTTTAAACACATTTTTCTAAAAACTACTTTAATTGAATTTTACACATTTATATTAAAATGGATTTACACCAATTATAGAATCTTAATCATTGAAAACTTTTTCCATATTTCTAATTAAGACTTTATAATTTGGTTCATTAGAACCTTTTGTTCTTAGCCATTATGAATTGTAACCTTGAGAAAAATGTTTTCATCACAATAATGGTTAAATGGGTCTATAGGTTTGAAACTATAAGAGATGGTCTCTAAATAAACCCAACACTTGAATTTCGTTTAATATGTGAGTTTAATTAGATTATAACCATCCTAAATTAAAAAAATATGCCATTTCATTACAATTGACATTAATTTCAACATTTATATTGTTTTAAGTTAAATATAAATATAAAATGTCACTCTCTCTCACATGTTATGTTTTAATAATATGTATATATATTAAAATTAAATATTAATTAGTATATATGATAATAATTTTATTTATTAATATATAAATATCATATTTTTTTAGAGATAGTATAATTTCTTTGAATGCATACGCAGTGCTGATGCAGCAGTTCTACAAGTAGTAGAAAAATTAAATAAATAATATAAACCACATAAAAGTAAAATATTTTGGGTTAATCATGTTTACCAAGAAAATTTATGGGATTAATATAATTTAAAAATTATAGTTTAATTGTTTATCTTTTAATTTTATTGTTATATTCATTCCATTTATGACATGATATTTAAATAGTCATGAAAATTACCTGAGAGGGTATTTTATGTTTATAAATACTTTTTAAAACATTATAAAATTATAAAAATACTATATTGACTCGATGTGAAGGTAAATTTTTTATATAATAATGAATTTTTCCATGTATGTGACACTTTAATTTTTAATATTAGTTTCATGACTCTTAATTATATAAATGTGTTCCCACAATTAATGTTAAAGGGTATTAACAAAGGGGTTAAACCAAAAGATAATGTTTACAATGACCTAACAGATTTTTAAAATTCTATTATTTGAATATATTTTGATCTAACAATTCTTATTTTATAAAATATTTCAATTTTAATCAATTTATAATGTGATATACTTATATTATATATTAATATTTAAATTATTTATTAGATTTTCACTCACGTCACTAATAAAAGTGTACCACTTTTCCTAGCATACACAAAATTAATTTTCCATTTAGTTCATAAAATATTTATAAAAACATCTTCTTAGATTCATTCCACAAGTCCTATATTTTTTTCCTTCCCACATACCTTCATATAAAGGCTTGATATTTAATCCAAAGGTGGATTCCAAATAAGTTGTATAACTCTTATGTGATTTATTTCATTTTATTTATTCTTTCACCCCCTTTAATTTTTAGGAAACCATGATAATATAAAAATATGATTATCTTAACTATACCTAAATTCTATTAAGCTTATTTAGAAACCCGTATTCATGTTTTTTATGACTAATTGGAAATGAAATCATCACTCATGTGTGTGTTGACTATAACCAACATGATGTGATAAGTTTCGATTTTCATCACCACCACACAAGTCTAGAGAACATGATAGATTTATTGAATATATATTTTATTCAGGATGTATTTATGATTCTATAAATATAAAATATTTCTTACCTTCTTACCCTTCTATTCATTGGAAAATAATAACTTCATTCATGTGTACATGTGGACAACCACCTCGATGAAGCGATGTGATTCATTTTTCTTGTTCACCATTAATAAATCATTATAAAACATTTATTTTATAAAAATTTTATTTATATTATTAATAATATTATGGAGATTATGAAATCATGATTAAGATGTAATGAACAAATCTACTAATCCAAAACAAACATGAAAAACAAAACAATTAACTATTGGGATGATGAAAAAAATAAAGTATTTGTAATAAAAGAGCCACAAAATGTTTTATTTGAATCATATCTGGTATTGTAACTATGCATATGATTATTTTATATATTTATAATAAATATTATTTTGTTATATATGATGTTTATTGATCACCTGAAGTAAGTTGGACTTTAGGTTAGGGTAACTTCATCTCAATTCTACTTTGTAGAGACATATTTTACATTATACATCTAATTTCTTTCTCAATTTTGTATATACTAACCATTTGACATGTTATATCATGAATAGATATTTATTCATTGTATTAATATTTTTTAATCAATTTTTTTATCTAATGGGGTTTGATTCAAAATTTACCAATGCAAAAAAGTATATTTTTAAAAAAATTGTTATTTTTAGATTGTTTAGTTTTAGATTTACTTTTAGAAAATAATATGATATTAATATTTTAAACCCCTTGAATTCTCTTACACTATGTTTTTGTTTCATTTTTACCTATTTATTTTCCATTTTGTCTCTTATTGAATAAATAATCATCATGTACATGACATATAAGAAATAATCACTTTATTTATTATTTTCAAATGGAAATATTTTTCTTTTATACCAATGTTATTTTAATTATTTTATATTTTGTTTTAATACACATGAAATTTTTTTTAATTTAATTTTTCTTACCTTTGACAATATATAAAATTATTTAAAAGGATTTTTTTTAAATTGATCTTAAAAAATCCTTATCTATAATTTTTTTCAAAAGTGTGAAAAGAATGCACTCTTTTAACATATATGGAATGAATAAATTTCCCGCCATCATGAATCCTCTTTAATTTAAGAGTTCTTATATAAGTTTTCATGTTTATTTTAAAATAATTATTTTTCTCAATATTGTTGCATTTTTTGTTTCATATAGATCTGTAAAGAAAAGGGTATTAATTTCTAAATATAAGGAAAAATATTTAAACAGATTTATAAATTCATTTTAACAATACCTTTTAGGGAATTTTTATTTGGTGTTATTCTTTTACATTATTCTATATTCCAAGAAGAATTGGTTTTACTCAAAAACATTATTTTTTATGAATTTATGGTCTTCTTTAAAAACTTACTGATATATGGTTTTTGTGTCCATTAACTTTCTTATGACCACATTACCTATTACTCTCCATCATTTCGTTATACATTATTTTACACTCTATTTCCATATTTTATGTATTATGGATTTATAACGCATCATTTCTACCACAACAATGTTTTCTAAATTTTATACCAGTTATATCTATGTTATTAGTAGAATAATGTTTATTAATAATGTAATTTCATTGATGAGGGAAATATTCAATATTCTTGATTAAATATAGATAAATTTCGACTTATATGGAATTTCTAGAATGAAATGTTTTCATGGTTCAATATATGATGAATTTCTAGAATGTGAATGTGATGATTGTACCCTTATAATAGATATTCCATCAATTTATTAAGAGGTCTCATAAGAAATTTTTTTAACCAATTATTTGGGTAATTTGTGTATACCAACCCCTACAATGAAAGTATCTTTTAAAAGGCTATTATGGAAGTATTAATGATGTCTTAGTTGATTCATTTATGGTAAGACCATGAATGTATGAATTTAATCCTTTTATTTTATGGTAATTAAAATTTTATAGTCTATGTCATTGATATGTTAATATTATCTATGGATGTATTTTTAACACATATTATTGATATAAGGGAATGTGTTTTGGAATATTAACTATTCCATTTTGATTATATATTTTTTACTCTTGATAGTTTCAACATTAAATAAACCATACTAAGAACCTGAGCTCACCATTTATTTTTTCCCATTCCCCATGATATGAAGAATTAATATTTGAATGATTTTAAAGAATTTAATAATGACTGTCATGCAATTTTTTTTCTTCCCAAACTTATCGATCTCGGGGTGAGTGACCCATTAAATAATATATTAATATAATAAGTAAGCATAAGATCTAGGTTACTAGATTAAGGGCTACTACAAATATGATATTTCCATCATTAAATATTTTTACTATTTTACACCTATTATTATTTTCAATATAAACATACTCCTATTGATATTATTTTTAAATTTTTATCTTTGACTACATCATCAAACAATTTCTGGTCAACTAGTCATAATAGCTAATTGACTTAGAGTCTATTCATTATTCTATTTTATATTTCCGAATATCCCACCTCCTTAATGTTCTTCTCATCAAAATGTTTTATTCTAGAAGATATTTACATGCATCTAAAATCACTATCTCTAACACTATGATCATTATCATTATAGTCAATTTTTGGATTTCACAGTTTCACTAAATGTTTCCTTGTGCTCTTGTAAAGATTCACATTTCACATTACTAGAATAAATAACATGGTAATATATGTATTTTTTTCCCATCCATTATTACATATTTATTGTCCAATATTATGTTGAGTCACTTTTTTATAATCAAAATGAATTTGTTATTGGGGAATATATTGGAAATTTTACTTTATGACTTCAATTTTCGTACTTTCTTTGATTCCATTCTTTATTTTGAATGTAGCAGACAGTACCAAAGAATGAAAAATATTTGAAATTATTGTTTCTTCCAGTACCATTGTTAAAAATAAGTCTCTTTTCACCTAGATATAGAATAGATCATTTTTATATGTATGTTATGATATGAACTATCTATTTCTAATAGTTCCATCAAATTAAATAGAATATTAGTGTAATTCATGTAATGTTATTGATAATGTCATTTCTCTAATCAACCACCTCATTCTGTTGGGGTATCCAAACTATATCCATATAAAAATTAATTTCATGATTCTCTATAAACATTTTAATATAATGATATGTGAATTTAATTCAATTATCACATCTTAGTCCTATAATATTAATTCCCAATATTTTTTCAACAAATCTAATATACATATTCAGAAGAGAAATTACCTTTTTTTGTGAATTTTCGGCATAATATTTACAATATAACTATAATCATTTGTAAATATAATATAATATTATTATCATTTTTTCTGGTTCATTGGTCTATACACATCAATGTAATCTAATTCGTATATATTCTTACCTCATATCTTCATATGTTTATATGATTTTCTTAAAATATTTATTTCTTATTATAATTTAATAATATCATATATATATATATATACTTAGTTATATAACATATAAATAATCTATCCATATATAGGGTTTGGAAGTAATAAATTAAACCCTAACATTTAAAAAGAACTTTATAAAACCCATTTTCCACAAGATATTAACATAATTAGTTTATGAAAATGAATACATAATGATGAAAATATAGTTTTCTTGGAGTTGTATCTTCTTATTCAATATATTTGATTAATATCCCCCAATAGTAGCTAAAATGAACCTATGTTTATTGGGATACACTAGTAAAATGAATCACTATACAGTTCAAAAGGACCTATGAATTAATTATGTTATGCAAGTACCACTACTTGAAAAAATGTGATTATTGATATGGTTAAAATCCATGAAAATATCTTAGATGACCATAAATATAGGAATTATTAATGTTTAGTCTTACCACGACAATTATTTATAGATAAGTAAGTGTTAACCATAGTTCTTACCAGACTATGGTTGTCTATTTTTAGCTATACTAACAACTATTTCCAAAAGGCTTTTTCCAAGGTCACTAGCTGTTAATTTAACTATTATATCTATGGATAATGATCAGGGATTTAAATGTTACAATCGTGATCAATATAAATGTAAACATACTTATAGTTATGATAATTACTCATGGTTATAAGACACTAATATTAATATAATAAAATATATAAAATTATTCTAAAAATGTAACATATAAAAAAATATACACAAACCAATAATTTTGACATTAATATACACACACAATGATGATAAATAATTATTGAAATACTTTTTGTGTTTATCACTACAAAAAAATAATGATCATATACATGTTTTCATCAAAAATGTTTCTCATATCTAGTATCAGACCCATTAATACCCCTCGATACCCATACTCCCTTGTATAAACAATACCACTTGAATAACCATAAATAGCATTAGCAACATGACAAATAACATGACCACTTAACATCTAGTTAATTCATAAATATTCCTAGTGTACCTGTAACCAACATCATTATTATCAAAATTAGTATTTTGAGTTTGAAAAAAATATTCCTCAAAAACTAAGAGAATGTCTATCAAATAAGCACCAATCACTACTTCACTCTCGGGTGGAAGTGAATAAATCATAACTAATATTTATTTGATGAACTATTCAATCATATAAATTTATCATTATAGCGATTATTGTTCAAATTTTAACAGTATCAACATCAAACATCTCATATTTTAACGTACTGGTAGGAATCTTAGAGATTCACTAATATTTGAAGAAAAAAATTAGATGGTAGAACTATCTTTACAGATTTATAATGTATTCTACCAAGGATATCATCGCCTAGAATCTAAATAAAAATATTTCATGACCTGAAATTTCCAGTTCATTTTCCTTAATTTTTTTCTATTGATAAAAAAATATTTAACAAAAAAGATAAAATTTAAATAATTTATTATAAATAAATTATAAAACAAAAATAATCTTGCGTTGATTCACTCAACATAACTATTAATCATCCATTAATTTTATTTCTTAAGTGAATAAAATAATGCAGATCAAGAAATGTGAGCATTAATATTTAATTTATATTTCCATAGAACAATATAAAAATAAGATAAGTTAAAATGCTCACCTAAATCATTATTTTATTTTTTATTTTGAAAATATATCAAAGATTAAAATGTGATTTTAGAATATTTTAATCATGAAAAATAAAAAAAATTATATGATTTTGCGGAAAATAAGAATTTAGGAAACACTGTATACCTCAATCCATTTTGACAAATCAAAATAGAAGATAAAATTTTGTTTGATTTCTAACATTTACAAAATAATCCATGAAAAAAATAAACATTAATATATAATATGACTTAAAAAATATCATATTATCATCAGTGAAAAATATATCATTGAGTTAAAATCTACCCATACCAACATATCACTAAATTGTTTTTCGAAGATAATAGTTACAAAGTGAAATCATAATAAAATCATGGAAATTTATTCCATTTTTCAGTATGATTAGTTCTCATGTAAAATTAAATCAAAATAGATTATATATATAATTGAATGATAATTTTTTTTAAATCTCACCTAAAAATCCATTATATTATTATGAAAATAAAACTGTATCGCAGAATCATTTTGAAAATAAATAAAAACACATCACATTAAAAAATATTTTGTAAAACATAAAAAAAGTTATATTATTTTGATAATAACTCATTTATTAAATGATAACATTCAAGTTCTATTTTTCACTTCAATTGAAAAATTTTACATTTTATATAATTTACTAAGAATAAAAAACATTACAAGAAATTATAAGGATTTCATGAAATTTTAAAAAAATAGAACAATATTCATCAGACATAAAGGATGGATTCTTATTTGAGATTATAGTGTAACAACAATGGAAATTGGAAGAAAAAATTTATAATACTATTATTTTAGTTTACTTCACATGATTATGATCTACAAGAGATGTAAATCCGAATGCGTGAATATATTTTGTGGCTCCTTTATTCATTTTTTCCATTTATATTTTTCCAATAAACAAATATTGACTTAAAAATACATGATCTATTGTAACATTTAAAATATTATTCACATGTAAAAACATTATAATTAAAGAATAACTTCACTATAAATTAAAATAACTAATACATAAAATATGAAACTAGTCTAGTACATAAACATCTCATTACACTATGAAAATAGCTCAAAATAAGGATTGTTATAGCCCCAATATAAGCGCCTATTATAATTTTTCAACCAGTTTACAATATATTGAATCATTATCTCCACATTTCATCTAATCTCATTACCATTGATTTATTAAATTTAGGGCCATTGGGGTTTTTATATTGAATCTTCATTGAAAATTTTTTTAGACATTATTATAAAAATAAATATATTTTAAAGCTAAAAAATGAAATTTTCTTGTATCACAACCAAAATATTATCTGTTATTTACTCTCTAAACTCTCTAGACGGTATTTTTTGATTAGGAATAAATTTAATTTTTTTTTCTAGTATTCCCATAGAACATTTTCATTCATTTCAACTTATTCCAATAATTTCAACATCCTTAATGTAATCCTCCTCAATTTTTGGGTGTTAGTTCCAAATAATACACATCATGGTGTGACTTTGGTGTTTGTTTTAATAACCAGCTAATAATGGGAAATATATAATCTATTAAACATAATAAAACAATATAAATTTACTTTATTTTTCTTGACATTGTTATAAATTTGTAAAAAAATCAGAATGATCAAAATACCCCATAGAAAATGTCACCAAACTAGGTATAATGAAAGTATCATATACTTAAGGATGTAAGAGGATGATCTCCCAGGGACTAGATCTACACCAAATGGGGATGAACTGTATATGCAGGGGTACTAATATACTGATAAGGATTCTATCATGTAGATATATACTTATTGATATCCTCATCTTCCTCTTTATTCTACACATCATCGAAAAATATTGTTGTCCAATATAAAAAATTCCTAACAAATTTTGAAAGAAAAAATAAACATAACATTTTTAAAAATCATTAGATAAATAAAACTAAATTTAATACTAATTCAAGTTACTATAGGAATAATCCATACATATCTACGATGTTAATTATTTTTTTGTAAATATATTCTACGCACCTCTTCATAAAAAAAATATGATAACATGGGTAACATATGGAATAATGTTAATTAAAAAATAATATAAAATTGATTTATTAAATTAAAACAAATGTATAAATAGATTAAAAATATAGTATAATGAATTGTTAGTGACTACTAAAATTTTATTAATATTATATGAAATTTTAATTATGTTTTCCATTAGTTAAAAAAATTGTAATTAAAATAAATATTTTATCTCAATTATATAAATTATATATTTTAATTTATATTTCACAATAAATTTAATCATATATATTAGTATATGTAATATAGGTTTCATTACTTAGGGTTACATATGAAAATCACTTCCACACATTCCTTCATTAAAAATATATCTATGATCATCATCAATAATGAAACAAATTTATAGGTTTAAATGATCAAATACGTAGAGTAATTGTTTTTCTTAAAATCATAGAATGTATTGTTCTTATATATGAGGGATATATAATTTGTTAACAATAATAAAACTAGAATTATCTATATTTATTACATTTTATTTTGTTGAATAAATAAAATCATTTCACCATAGTGACTCAACGATGTTCTTACAAATCCAACATGATTATTATTTAAATAAACCCAAATAAGATATATTTTATCATTAGGTTTTCACATATAATACACTATAAAATAACTATTTTATTAATAAAATTACAACATATATGTTTTTTATCTATCTTGGTGGAATTTTCTAGAGTAAATTTAAAACAATTGATAATAGATGCTTTATGTGAAAATTCCATATTTTTCAAACCAAATGACAATGCCTTATTCTGGAGAGATACATTGTCCATAAGTAAAATTTAAAATATAAATGATACATATTTTATAATAATAATGAATAATAATTAAGTTTTGTATAAAATTACGTATATTACATTTTATTTTAACCATGCATGAAACTATTTACTATTCAATTTCTACCTTCTCTTAAATGAAAAAGAATGTTGTGTTATTTTCCTAATTTACTCATGTTCTACAAAAATTTGAATGTATTATGGTATTGGAATCTATAAAAAACTATTATCTAGGAAATAAATATATAATAAAAAAAATTATTAATTTATGTAATCATCAAAAACACCATATCTAGGAAATATTATATGATTATTCATTCCCCTCTCTTCAAAAATTAAAAGACATAATAAATTTGTTCGAGATACCCCCTAGATTGAGGTTGGGATGGAAATGTTGGTTTAATGGGATTATATTTATAATCTAAAATTATAATTAATCTATTATATATCATATTGACATTAAAAAAGTACATTGAAATGAAATTGATGTTTTCATGTGCTAAATAACCTTTCATAAATGAAATTTCAAGATTATTCTTATTCCTTACATAATATTTCATTAAGGAAAACTTGATTTAGGTATGATACATATTTTGATAGTAAATGAGACAACTATAAATAATATTACTGAGAAAATTCATTTTATGATGTAACATACACATTTAAAATATAGAGGAAAAAATTTCTGATTTATAAAAAAGTATTACATCAAATTTTAACAATTTTGTATAAAACACTTCTTAGAAATTTTACTTAATATTTAAAAATAAATGTAAAAAAAATGAATCACATATACCATAATTTCATATAACATTAAATGTCAAATATATATGGGAATCAACTCATACAAAATGGCATGGAAGTCATAGGTTTTAACAGATTTTAGTTTGGTATCTATTATATTCATCCATTTCAATTTGTTACTTGAAAAATATTTAGGAACCTTTAAATATTCTAATACATTAATGGAATATTTTTTATATAAAATTTAAATATAAAAACAAGTACAAGAAATCCTACACTAATTTTGACCAGTTAAATCAGGATGATGTTTAGGTTTTATAGCCCAAACCATTTTGTCATATATTGAGTACAAATAATCTTTATTAATTAATATTTAAAATTATTATAAGTAATATAAAAAAATTATTAATAAAAAATATATATAAATTGTTTTGTAATAAATATCATTAAAAAATTTTAAATATAATAATATGCTTTTATTTCTCCAATTACTTTTGGAATTAAAAGGAATATTCCATATCATTTATGAATTTGGTTGAGCCATTCCGAGAAAAACATTAAGACCACTTATATAGGAAATAATCCATTGAAATTTATTTATGTGACTCTTATTTCTCTACAAAATTATCAAATTTTATTTAATATTAACTGAATGTATGATACATAGATAAAAATAACCGATTTAATAAGAAGTTCATATTAACATTAATTACTTAATATTTGTGTTTTTCATACATATAGGGAAAGGAAATTTTCCATTTATACTCTAAAATAAATATAATTAAAAAATAAATGTAATCATTTATCATAAAAAAAGTGGCACACATATAAATAAGTAACAGTTTCTAGATGCATGATATTCTTTCACATCGATATTATGTAGCTTATCCAACAAATTAATTACTGGTACTAATTATATGTTATTATAATTTCAAAGATCAGTAGGATAATTTTTTAATATTTTCATGATATTGAAGAAATTTTTCATACAAATTTATTATAGTAAGTAATAAATGTGACTGAAAACAATCCATTTACTATGTCAAATAAGCATCTTGTTAATTGAGTTCACATGATATTCACAATAAAACATTCCATGTGTAAACTACATAATTAGGATGTATCTTATCAAATTTTTTTCATTTTAGCCTATCAGTAAGTTGAACTAATTCACCAATATCATTGTTTCTATCATAAATATTCCACCATATATCTATTTTATTTTTTCTATAATAATTGGTTTAAGTATTAGAATCAAAGGAAAGATATATATTACTTTTTTGCATCTAAAATTGGGTTTTATCTTTTTTATCTGTCATATCAATGTAAAAATTAATTCTTATTCATTCAAGTTCAAATTTTACTCCCACAATTTTTTTAATATCTAGGTTTTGAATGGATATGTGCCAGTTAAGTTTAAAATTTATCATTTTACATTGATGTCATGTAATCATTCTCTAACATCCCCTGGCCCGGCACTCTCTCACATGGCTGAACTGGGTTGGTTATGTGACATCAATAGTTCCTCCTTGTATACTAGAGGCTTCCCAATAGTTGTGGGGGTGTGAAGAATATTATGGGGATACGATACCTGCTAGTGTAGAGTTACAATACATCCTAAAATAAACAAATATCTAAGTGTGGGTATAACAAAAATCGTACAACAGAGCGGATAAACCAAATAATAAATTCCAACTAAATAATCCAATAAATAATAAATTAATAATATAATGACATACTGAATGAAAATAATTCACATGTTGAAGGTTATAAAAATAAATGAATAGCGTGATCAAATAAATACTCCAATTACCCCAATTGTGAACCGCATATCGGTCCCAAATCTAAGCTCCCACCGATCCACTAAAAAATAATCAACTAAAAGGTCATTTTTTTCATTTCTGAAGTCTTTTCCATGTAATATACCTGGGTACCAAATGGGGGCAGGTATAGTGTTTTAGTAAAACTATGAATGTCAACACCACCATGTCTAAACAAACCATTCTAATGATAGGTGCATGTAATAATGCGATAAACTAGTGCATAAATTAATTAAAAAATTATTATAATACATCAATAAACCTTCTTCGGCACCATAATGGAATGTTTTCATGATTGCAGCAAAATCATGCCAAACATGACCTTATATATATGTTATAACTTATCATAGGGCCAAACCTGCTATATAAGAATCACATCATCTATCAGGGCCTGGCCCAGTATATAAGCATTGATGTTTGTGTTGTGGAATATCTTGGTATATAAGAATCACAACATGTGTCATGGTATAGACCGATATAGAAGAATATCAGCATGTATCACATGTTCCTTTCACAATAGAAAGCATAACACAATATAACAAGATAAGGAAAATATTAATTATACTAATTTCCATTTTTTCAATTCACTCATTTATTAAATTAATAAAATAATGCATTTTTATGGTGGATATGTAAGAATAAAACACTAGACACAAACTTTAGGTACAACTAATATGTTTGTCAAAACCAATTTATTTTCTTCAAAGGAAACCACAATCCAGGTCACATATCAAAAGACCCAAAGGTATCCAATTACACTATTATCATTTCTAATTAATACATTAATTAATTTACCTATTGTGTCTACGAAGTTTTGTCTATTAAAATCAGTTTTGTAATTAAGATCAGACCCTAGGGTTAGATTTTAAACCCCCTACCTTTAACTAGAAAACAAAAAACAATTTCAATTAGATTTCCAATAATAATGAAGGTGAAAATGATTGAATGAAGAATACTAGATCAAAATAGATCAATATTAAACACCATAACAACCATAGTTAAATATTTTACACGAAAATGATTAGATAACAATATATTAGAGTAAAAACCTAAAAAACACTAGGTATTGGATATGGAAACAAGATGTCCAAAATGTAATGGAGACTCCAAAATCACCTAGAAATAATCCTAGGGTCGACAAAGAAAGGATGAACACAAAATGGATCAGATAAATGAGTGTATAAAACACTTAAAACCATTGGGATCAAGGAATACATGGTTTTTCATAATTTCACCCTATGTATTTCCTCATATTTATGTTAGGCTAAAAAACCCGGCACCTCGGTTTAATATTTATCAATATTGACACTTACATCATGTGAATAATGTTTATGAAATGTAATAACATCAAATCATTAACCACTCCCTGGCCTATGTCCGGTAGTAGTTACATATCATTTAACATGTACAGGGCATGTAAGTTTACACCAAAATGTTTTCAGCCTATCTTCTATGAAGTTTCCTAAACAACCTTTAAAGCATTCCAAACACACAAGAAACCCATATTCATACCATTTAACATGTTTATACCTAGAATCTATAATTTTAAATAAACAACCATTGATGAACATTAGTTCATTTACCCAATAATGGACATTCTTCTCCAAATAAGACACGACCACCAAGGAATACATAAAAAAGAAATGTAACACCCTATGGATTTACAATTAAATTTAAAATAGAAACCATTAAGCAAAGAGTCTCTAAGAAAACAATTTTTTATTATAATATATAGTTATAACCAAGTCGTTAGACATAATTTTTCCACTTCTGTGTTTTGAATTTCAAAAAAGAGACATACACTGTTGTGATAAGAAATATATTTAGAGTCTGGTATGAACAACTAACATATTTTTTAATAGTTACTTCACCCTTATGAATATTAATATGACCATTATGAATAGTAACGTCGCCCCTGTAAGTATAAATAAAATATAGGCACCTTGAAATGTGAGTGAATATTTTAAAAATTATTAATTAATTATTGGTATTTTTTGAGTAATTAATATTTAATTATAATTCTATGTTAACAAATTGATTTATAATAAAATTAATTTTCATAAAATTAATTCCTAAATAAATATTTTGTTGTCCAATTATTTTAGGATAATTTTATGAGACACAAGTTAATTTTGGAATGTATTATAAAATTAGTTTTAAATTTAAAATATTTTGTTTTCAGGTAAATATTGATATTATTTAAAAATTAAATTTCACATATTAAGAAAATTACTTTGATAAAATAAATTATATTTATAAATTCTTCGTGTCAAAAAAATTTAGGGTTAATTGTTGATATTTATCTAAAATACTTGAATTTTCAGTGAATAGTAAAATACAGTAATTTATGGTATAAATACATTAGAAGCTAAATACAGCATTCTCTGATTCATCACTAATATAAGAATACATGGTTCGAATTCACTTGCACTTATTACTATTATTTCATAATAATAAACATTATTGGTTTTCTTGAGAAAAAGACAAAAATAATGAATGAGATACTCAAAAAAACCACTCTCCTCCACAATAAAAACTACCCCTCACACCCTCTTATCTTCAATCCTCTAAGATATGAAGCATAAAAGATTTAGTAACCAATATTGTTCCCTAGTCCCTCCCCACGTCCAATAACCATTGGTCTTCCCAAAATACAATATCCCTTTCCCTTAAGGAGGTTCTCAAGGAGGATATTTCAAGAGGTAAACCCTCTTCCTTTTTCTTTTAATTTCATTTTCAATTTATTTTATTTTATTATATTATCCTCACCTCCTCTATCCAAATTATATTTATAACTAAATTATCATATATATAATATAATTATATCTTGTTAAATAAATATACTTCCTCAAACTACTATCCTGGCCTCTCTCTTGTTTACAAAAAATCATCATTACAGAAGTGCTGATTTACAACCATCATGGATGACGAAACTCCGTTTATCAATTTATCCTTAAATGATTTTTATGAATCTAGTTTTATGGTTTAAACAGGATATAATATATGTATTATAATCTATAAAATTTTTTGTAACTACTTTATAAACATATTACTAATTCATATGACAAAACTAGTTATAAAAATTGAAATATCGCCAAAATAATCATAATGAATATAATTAACGTTCAATCTAATAACTCATCCTCATACCATATAACCAAATAAATTAACCCACAATTTAATATTCTATATGTTCATTAGTATTATATGAATTCAATTTTTGAGAATTATACAAATTACACATGAACTTCCATACTCATATACAAGTATATGAATCATGAAAACCATGGTATCAAATGCCCTCAAGAAATAAATTGTATCTTATAACTCTTACAAAATTAATTAAATGACCTTATTAAAATTAAACTGAATAAAATACAGGTATATAATCTTATTAATTAATTAATAAATAAATAAATTTGATTATTTATGATGTTAGGGTCAAGTGTAGAACTCAATTGGACATACAGTTAGGGTTTTCTACCCAAACCCCCATTTTCTTTTGGGTTACTATTACTCTCAACATTATGTAATGAAATTAATAATAATAATAATAATTTACTCCTAATAAATTCTATTTTAATGCTATATATATGTGAACTAATCACAATCCTTCATTATTTTATTGGTATGTATATGTTTTAAATAGATATCCCAAATATTGTTCCTGATAAACAAGCTCGTATCAATGGAACATATCGATTTCATAAATGTTTTCAAATGAAATATATATGATATTTTTATCCACCAATATTTTTCTAAAATATCTCATTTTCTAATTAAAAAAATCATTAATTCACTACTGGTTTAATGTAACTATTTTTTCAAATGAAATATTCTTTTCAAAGTAAAAGAGTATTTATCTTAAGAATTAATCAATTATTTTATATGACTATTTACATATATTTCAGCACTCTTGTTTATTATTATGCTCAATTGGGATTAATATTTTATTATATAATCTAACATAATTTGTTAAATGGTTTAGGATTATTTTTTCTTTGGATATGCTATCTTCATACCATTCACTATATTACTCTGAATGGTTAGTGTACATATTTAAGAATAATGGAAAGTTATTTACATTTTATATGTTAGATTGGAATGTTTTTTAGTTATTCATTGTGACTAGTGTTTATGTTTTTGATTACTTCCGCTGTACTATTTACCCATACTAAGAATCTTTCCTCACCACTTTCTTATGTTTTATATTTCCCCAGGATGTGATGAAGTGTATTATGATTGACTTTTAGGGATAATCTTGGAGCTATGGGAGTTGCTAATCGATATTCTATATTGAATTTCATTTCAACTAGTAATTTTGAACATACATATATATTTGGTTTAAAAAAATACGAAACTATATTGTCTTTCTAGATATTCATTTCTTATAATCATGAAAATGTAATATAATAATGCACCGACTCTCGGAATCTGGGGTCAGGGCATTACAGTTGGTATTAGAGGAAGTTTTTTATAAAGTAAGGAAATTATTTTTAGAAAATGTATTTTAAGGAAAAAACTTTAATATATACTTTGATGATAAAAATAAAAGAGAAACCTATAATTTTTTATGGAATAGATTATGTGGATCTTAATGAAAAATATATCCATGTATGGATACTATAAGTGAACGTGGTTTTGTAATAGATGTACCAAGGAGTAACAACTCTAAAAAGGTGTTTCGGGCTTGTCTTCTAGTACATGACAATGGTCCTCTCTATGCACTTGGTTTGAAACTCTCAGGGGATATGCGTCGGATAATTCACATTTTCTTTATAAGCCATTATGAAGTATTTAAAATTAAATTGTTTCCTCAGTGAAACCATGTTTGTGATTATGGGACTAGCTATGCATAGGATCTAAATTTATGTTATGTACTTTGATTGTTGAGATTATAAATTCTGATTCATAACCTAATACTTTGTATTCCATTATTTAGAAATATAAACTAGTGAAAGGAATGGAAACCTCATGAATGAACATATCCCATGTAGGGATTTCCCATTTATGCAAGATAATAATGTTTTGACTAGTGATGAGAAACATATAACTATACTGGGAAAAATAAATCAGATTATGAACAATAAACATACCCATATAGACCACCCTGAACAACAACATAGAGGGGATATGTTAAACAATACTATCTGATAACAACTTCAATTATTTAATTGGACTACACACCCATTCGTAGCAGAGTAGTGGATAAGTTCTTTAAAGAAGATATTTCTTAATTTGGGAAGTAAGGAAAGGGTGAAGGATTTCATAGTAGTTCATCATTTATCAGGAGAATTTAATCAATGGTGGTTGTTGATTCAAAACACAATAGAGGAAGAATAGATTTAACATATAGAATAGAGGTATTTTAAGGAAATATTATTAGAAAAATACTTTCCTCATGAACAGTGAGTGGATATGGAAAGGCAGTTTCTGAATTCAAGGAAAAAGATGAAGAGAATTTTGAAATGTATGAATATAACTTCAAAAGGATTGAAATGAATTTCATTGAATACATACGTAATCCAAGGATAAATATTGATCGATTATTTGATGGTTTAAAACCATTTCTCTACTAGACTTATGTGCTATCAAGGCGGAAATTGAATTTTCTATGTCTTATGACTTTAAGGGAATGAAGGAGATAAAGTGGAAAATTTAACACTCCTAAAATAGAAATAATAAAATTGGAATTTGGGAAGAACTAATTTTCCATAATGTGATAATTTTGGGAATAACCCCCTTGGTAATTCTTTGATGGGTATGGGTGTTTTTTATAACTGTTGAGGAAAAGGCCACATGTCTTGTGATTGTATAGGAAATAAATAATTAACCGATAACTGGTGATACAATTACAAAGATATGTTATATTATGAAAATTATTGTCCTAAGAGTCGAGGAAACATTACCCAAATAAGGCCAAGGGAGAAAGGCTAAGCTTATGAAATTAAAAATGTTGAGGTTGAAGTTATTAAAGATGTGGTGGAAGGTACATTAATCATTTCATCAAAATTATAAAATACTTTATTTTATTATGGATCATCACATTCTTTTATATCTTCCCAATTTTTCAATCAAATTCAACATTTCAAAATATATTTAAAAAAGAGTTATTTGTCAAAACTCTTTAGGAAAGTATCAAATCAACAATGATGGGTCAATAGGTCCCCATTATGAGATGTAAACATGATTTAGTTTCTGATCTTATTATCCTAACTATGATTAAATTTGATATAATCCCATGTATGGATTTTCTTTCAAATTATGATGTGAAAATATATTAGAAGAAGGATGAGTTTATTGTTTTTGAGAATTATGTAGAATCCCTTATATTTAGATCAAAAACAACATCACCTAATTCTTATCTAGATCCACCCCCAGTAACTCTAATGAATAGAATTTTTTGGGAGAGTGATAACTGAATATCTATGAGTGATGAAAGGACTCTTCAAATTTAGGTTATACCTATTATTAAAGAATACAATGATTTGTTTTAAAAGGATTTATTTGGGAACCCATGGGATCAAGATGTTGAGTTCACTATTGACTTAATTCCCAGTTCAATACTTGTATCAAAGTCTCATTATAGAATTTCCACTTTGGATTTTGTACAACTAAAGAAACAATTATTTGAATTTAGTGATAAAATATTTATTCTCCCTAGTGTTTCTCTATAGGGATCCCCTGTTCATTTCATCAAGAAGAATGATGGATCTATGAGGTTGTGTATTGAATATAGGGAGATCAATGTTATTGCGATAAAGATCTTGTATCCTCTTCTTCACAGTGATGATTTATTTGACTTAATTCATAGAGAGCGATATTTTTTGAATATTTAACTTTATTCAAGATATCATCAGTTGCATGTGAGGAAGTAAGATAATCCAAAAACAACATTTTGAACTAGGTATGGGCATTCAAAGTGTACAGTACTGCCTTTTGGACTGACTAATTCACCCTTTGTTTTCATGTATCACATTAATAGAGTTTTCAATGATTATCTTGATGAATTTTTTGTGGTATTTTTTTATGATATCTTCGTATACTCCAAAATCTATGAAGACCATGAAAATTTATTTCGCATTATTTTGAAGACTCTTAGAAAAAACTAATTACATGGGAAGTTTAGAAAGTTTGAGTAATGGATTCATAAAGTTTAATTTATGATTCATATTGTCAATAAGGACATAACTTTAGTGGATACTACGAAGAAAATTTATTTCATGAGAGGACTACACCAATGAAAATAACCGAGGTACGTTGTTTTGTTGGTTTACCAGGTTATTATCGGCGTTTCATTTAGAACTTTGTCTATTTAGCCAACTTGTTGACCAAGCTTACTCTTTAAGGGGCTATGTTCTTATTGAAAAAATGAAGTGAATATGATTTTTAAGCAGTGAAGTGGATATTAGTGAATTCTCTGATCCTGAATCTACTATTGGGGAAATTTGGATTTGTGATCTATAGTGATGAGTCAACGAAATGAATCAGGTGTGTCGTTGTGTATAATGATATAATAATTACCTATGAATCAAGGAAGTTAAAAGTTAATGAATAGAACTGTCCAAATCATGATCTTGAGTTAACAACTATAATATTTTCTCCGAAGATATGGATACATTATCTCTATGGTGAAAAATTTGAGATATATACTGATAATAAGATATTGAAATATGTTGGTAAAAAATCCCAGAAGGTGTACTCTCAATATGTTTTGGGTGTGTATGTGTTTTTTAATAAATCCAGAAGACCACAAAGGATAATGGTTGAGGTTTTCTGAACTGGGTGTTTAGTGTGGCACAGTTTCCCTGTGATTGTCATATTTTTTTGCCACAAAATCCGGAGTTGGTTTTTTGAATAGTAATATTATCACGTATGAGTACACTATACGCAGACCCTGAACAATAGTTAAAAGAATGCATTTGATGGTATGAAAAACATCACAGTAAATCAGAAAAGGAAGGTAACAGTGAAGCATGTGGCATGGACTGTATATAGGAATAGTTTGTGGAATAAATAATGGTTTGTGGGGAGGCTCGTGGTTTTTGGAAGGTGAAGGATTTGTGAAATCAGTTTATGGGATGGCATGTGGTTCGTAGAGAATGCATGCGGTATTTGATAGAAATATAGTACATGGAAGGATTGAGGTGCATAGAATGGATTTTAGTTCATGGAAATGATGCGATGATTTGCGAGACCATGAAGGACATAGTTCATCGAAACGTGATGATTGTGTTGGTATCTAAAAAAGAGGAATGACAGTTCACAGACTGCGTAGGGAAGATTTGTTGATGAGAGAAGCGGTACATGGTGAAGGCTGTACCACATTGATGATTTGGGAAATCTCATATTAGAATATTTTGAAATCTATTTTTTGTATAGAAGGAGTGATAATCCCATCATTACATAGATTGATTTTTATTAACAAATATCTTTGCTCTTCGAATTAGGTGAACTCTGAAAGTGGTTGGAAAGGGAGAATTCTGTGAAGGGGGAAGTTGTTCACGTATAAGTAATTTGTAAAAATGTTTTCTATGGGAAACTATAGCTCAAAAAGGACACGGTATGAGGATAAGGGTGATGTGCAATGTAGAAGAGGAAGACATAGTACGTGTAAGAGAGATGTTCCACAGAAGCAGATGTAATCCATGGATGAGAGACAATTTTCGGAATCAGAGATAGTCTGCAATGCATGGATGGTACACGAAGGATAGATTGTTCAAAAAGGAGAGGTGGTCTACGAACCATAACTTCTACATAGTACACGAAGGAAGAAAAGTGTTACATTAAAAAAATAGGTGGTTTGTGAAGGACTCAAGGAATCTTGAAAAAACATCATAAAAAACAACAATTTCTTCAAAACTAATAGTAAACGAAAAATTGGATTTCGACTATTGGTGAGAAAGATAATTCAAAAAAGTATCTACCTATTGTTGAGGATTCCTTATTTAATGAAAATGAAGGGACATAAAAGTCTGTAAAAGGTTAGTGGATCCCTTCCAAGAGCAGCGAGAAAGGAAAGAGGAAGACAGTGATCCTTCCCAGTGGTAGTGAGCTAGAGGAAGTGACATAGGGAGTGACCCTTGTAAATGCAGTAAGAAGACCCTAAACCATGTAAAGCAAGTGAGCCTTAGCACAGAAGATCTAGCCACAACCTTGTAATTGTAAGTGATCTTTAGTGTATTTGGTACAATGTCACATCACCGTTGTATGCTCCTTGAACATACCCTAGTGAGGGTGGACGAATTAAAAAATTGATGTGTCATGTGCTTGATTTCATTTCTAGTTTTATATTGATATAGGACAAAGAGAGACATGTGTTTTGTTTAATGATGAAAAAATATCCAAATGGGTTGTAGTTTTAATCGGTCATACCTTGATTCACCCCACTCTCAGGGTATTTGACCTAGTGGAACTAGTAATTAGTATCAAAGAAAAACTTTAAAAGTAAGGGTTTCACTCTCATTAGAAGAAATGGTGGTGATCAATAAAAATGTAATTATGATCCTCAGTGGAAACATTTTTAAACTATGGAAGAATCGAATGTGGAACTACTTCTGAACATTAGGAATGGATGCCTTCATAAAAGACATTCATGGAATATCATCTAATATCAATAGTGGTTCTTTATTAGAAGTAAAAAAGTATATAATTTGATTTCAATGCTAAAGGGGTCAATGATTTTGGGGGACCCAAATCAAATGAAATTTATACAAATATGATGTTGTGTAAAACATCACATGCTATGTGGTAAAATCTATTGAATATCTATGAAGGTGACTCAGAAGTCAGAGAAGTGAAGCTTCAGGTCCTATGGAACAAATACGAGGATCTCAGAATTCACCCTAGTGAGGATTCTTATACATTCCATGATCGGGATAATGTTTTCATGGAATACATACGTGGTCTAAAATAAATTATTGAAAATACAAATATTATTAGGTACATTTTGAGAAAACATCCACCTCAATTTTATCGGAAGGTTTCTGTATTGGAAGACAGACATATGAAAGATCTGACACAGGATAACTTCCATAGTACTCACATTTTATATGAAATTAGAAGTGATGATAATGATTAATTGGAAAAGGGAAGTCCAAAGAAGTGAAATTCATGGCCCTAATGAATCTCTCTATTTAACATATTCATGAGGAAGACAATTTGGATGATTTAATGTAATTTCTCTCCTCAAATCTGCCAAGAAAAAAAGGAATGTTTAAAGATAAACAACCAATTTCATGCTTTATATGTAGAAATATTGGTAATTTTGTTGTGAAGTGTTCTAAGAATATTGAATATAGCAATTAATATAATGATGAAAATCCCCGAAAGAAGTATTCAATTAATGAGAATGGTATGAGAATTAGTAAGAGAAAATTCTTCAAAAAGAAGAATATTCTTTAAAAAGAAGAATATTCATTAAAAATAAGATGATATAACAGAAAAATGTCAGGAAGAATAGTTATAGGACTGAAAGGATCAAGAAGTGGATGCTTTAGTGGTAGTTTATGAGAATTCCTTAACAAAAGAAGAAATCAACAATGAAGAAGGAGATGGTGAAGGAAGAATTGACCTTCAGGGTGAATTAGAAGCTACTCATGAAGAGATAGTTGTTTGGAGAGCCAAATCAAATAATGATAAAAAATTTGTTCATGATTCCCAACATTATTTGTCATGGAATGAAGAAAAGAATTATGAGATAAATGAAGAAATTGAAAAACTATAGTGTTCAATACCAGAAATCTCAGAAAAGTTTGTTGAGTAAGAACTAAAATTGAAGAATATAAAAGACAGATCGATAGTTTTATTGGTACCAGAAAAGATCATATCCAGGATATTGAAGAACTTGAAGTGGAAGTCATCAGTCTACAAAGAAGTGTTAAATATCAAGACAAAAATATTACCCATGGAACAACATCAGCAGAACAGATAACACTGATAACATAATTGATAAAATTAGAGCATGGTTTTAAAATAGAACTGAAGAAATAATGAAATTCAAATGATAAGGCTAATATGGGGATTGATCAAAAAAATGAATAATTAACAGTGTAAGATAGACCACAATAGCCTACTCTATAATTGAAGATTCATTTGGGTATGAATTAGAATCAAAAGATTCAGAGAACCCAAGGGAGATATAGGGGTAGAATATTGTTACACAAGCATGTTCCCTAGAAAATATGCAATTGGTTCATAAATATGAGACACACACAAATTTTTTTTCCATATCAACGTGATACTGAAGGTAATAAGAAAAATAGAGGCATTCATACTGAGCTCAATTTTTTAGGTCACCATTTTACGGTCACTATTTCAGGTGTGGAGGATTTAGATAGATGAAAAGATATTTCTCATCAACAATACTAAAGGAATGTGTCATAGAAGACTAGGGTAGGTTATAAGATTCAAAAAATGTATCATAAAATGATCTGAAAACAAAAAATCGATTTGAATCTATATAACATGTTGTTGGTCCATCGTATTCTGAGGATTGTCAAGAGTATCAATCCATGTTGTGTATAAATTCAGAAACATTGATAAAAAAATAAAAGATCTGAGAAGATAGCGGTTGAAAATATTGTGTTCCAGAGATCATATCATGTTGGGATAAAAATCATTAAAAGTTGGTGTACCTCCCATATGATAAAAAACAAGGATCTGGTGATACAAATTAGGTACGATAAAGAATTTATCATAAGATTTGGTAATGATGTAGTGTTGATAATCATTGTCTCTAGGAAATTATATTTTGGGAAAAAATACATGATACATGCAGATGTTTTGGATGTTGAAGGTCTTAGTCACAACTTATTAAGCATAATCCAATTTTCTGATTTAGGAGATGCCATAAATTTTTCAAATAAATTATGTGTCATCAAGTAAAAATATTGTTATATTTTATTATAGGGAAATAATACAAAAGGGATCCGTTATCTCAAGACTAGAGTATATGATATGTGCATTCTGTCAAAGGAAGAAGAAAAGAAGTTGTGGAATAAATGTATTGGCCGTGTGATCCAAAATTCCTTGGAAGATCTGGTGAAATATGATGTTTCTCAATACATTACTCTAATATCATGTGATCATACACATACATGTGATGCATTAAAATGAGGGAAGATCATTTGAAAGAAATACAATGTAAAAGAGAAAATGTCAACAATATTTCCTGAGTTGGTTCATATTGATGTTTGCATATCAATTTCACCAAGAGCTCTTCGTGAGAGAAGATATTATGTTCTCTTTATTAATGATTATAACAAAATGGCATGGGTTTCAATCATGACCCAAAATAATATGTATTCCATTTCCTAAAAATATATGGAAGTTATGTTGAGAAGATGATAGGACAAAAAATCTGGAAGATCTGACAAGATAAAGGAACAAAATTCAAAAAATGAAAAGTATATTATTATCTTAAGAAACATGTAATAAGCATCATGTTCCAGCTATAATATATTCACAAGATAATAGAGTAGTTGAGAGAAGAAATTGGAGTATCAACAACATGGTCAAAACAATGCTCACAGAGAAAGACCTTCCAAAGAAATTTTGGAACGAAGCAGTGATGACAACAATCTATACTTAAAATTGAGTGTTACAATTTCCAAAATAAGAGAAGACTACATATTAGCAATGGTATAGAAAGAATTAATTATTGAAGTACTTTTGAATAGTCATAAGTAAGTGTTTCATTATAAAAAAAATGAGAAACATAGGATGTTTAAATCCTGTAGATAAAAAGGGATATTTCGTGGCTACTCCAAGAAAATAAAATCTGATAAATGCTTCAAAAAGAGGCTAGAAAATATTGTTAAAAGCCAAGATGTAACCATTGTATAAAATGAGCAGAATATTCAACAAATACATGATCTGTCTTAGGAGGATAATGATGAAGAAATAAATAGATCATGGGATGCTCCAGTTTTAGAGGATATTTCACAAGAAGACTCATATGATGAGAAGTATGAGGATAAATCAGTATCCACCTAAAGATAAAATAAATGCACCAAATTTTATAGAAAAAACGTAATTGGTGATATGAAAATGCTAGTGTAGACAATAGGGATAAATAATCTACTCCAAGCATCATACATATCATTGGTAGAGCCAAAATTATTTAGTGATAAAACTGGTAATGTGAATTGGTTTTAGTCTATGAATGAAGAGATTTACCAAATTGAGAAGAAGAAAACAAGGGAGATTGTTTTGAGTCTAACAGATAAAAATACCATTAGCACAAAATGGGTCTTTATCAACAAAATGAATGAATATGGTGTTGATATTTGAAATAAATCATGAGTAGTGTGAAAAGGATACTCTCAGATAGAGGGTTTTGATGTTGATGAGACATTTGAACTTATTTCAAGTCTAAAGACAAATATAATATTTTTTCCATAGCATTTCACATAATGTTCAATGTTTTCTAGATGAATGTCAAGTCCTTTTTTCTGAATAGGGTTTGGGAAGGAGAATATTATATTAATAATTCAGATGGTTTTCTCAATCATGAATATGAGAACATTGTTTACGGGTTTAAGAATTCTTTATATGGTTAAAACAAGAACCAAGAGAATGATAATCAAGGCTATATTAGTTTTTGAAAAATTTTGGTTTTTAGCGTGGCAGGGTTGATAACAATATATATGTCAACCATGACAGTAACCAAAGATGATTGTGCTGATATATTTCAATGAAATAATATTTGGAGGATCAGATAAAGCCTAAGGATGTTAGGTTTCCAAATTTATGAAAAGTGAGTTTGAATTGTCAATGATTGTTGAACAAAATTTTTTATCAATTTAAAATTAATAGAAGGAAAGGATGGAAAATTAATTTATCTATATAAATATGCCAAGGATGTTTTGAGAAGGTTTGGAATGGGTAATTCCAAAAATATGAAAAATCTAGTGGCAACCCAGTTGAAACTTTTAAGGTTTGATGAAGGAAATTCATTTAATGTTATAGAATATAGGAAAACAATTAGTAGTCTACTGTACTTGATAGAAACAAGACCTAATATTGTTTTTTCCAAATTACAAGAATCATATAATCAATTTAATCCCCAAAAAATCCACATTCTTGAAGTGGAAATAATAATTCGATATATCAAGGGATCTATGGATTTCGGATTTCTATACAATGAGAAATCTCATCAAGAGTTATTGGGGTATATTGATGCAGATTGGGTTAAATCATCAGATGATAGGAAATCAACGTCAGGATATGCTTTTTATCTTGGTGGATTGTGTATTTCTTGAAAATCAAGAAAGTAAATTTCATTTCATTGGGTACCTCAAAAGCTGAGTACATTACGGCCACTCAATCATGCACACACTTATTGTGGATGAAATATAATCTTTAGGATATGGGAGTCGAAGTGATGTCCATGATCAAAATCCATTGCGATATATTATGTGCTATAAATCTTATCAAAAATCTCGTCCCTCAATAAATGAAAAATTACATTAAAATAAAGTATCATTTTACCAAGGAGAAGGTGGAGTAAAATATTTTTAGGAAATATTATGTGCCTATAGAACAACAAGTTTCTGATATTTTGACAATGGCCTTACCCAAAGAAGCATTTGAAAGGCATCGCCTAGATCTTGGAGTCTAGTCGACTCCCCACACATGAGAAGTGTTGATATGGAACCCCCATCTCCCCGAGGTATTTTTTATTTAACCCTAATGTATTGATATGTATTTTTTACCATATTGCATACAACCATGAATTTCCCTTAGAGTTTGTTGACAAAGGGGGAGAAATTGTGGCTATTCAAAGGGAGAAAAAGTCTTAGTCCAAACAAGGGGAATTTTATAGGTAGAGTAGCAAGATAGGGGGAATTGAAGCTGAGTTAAATATTTTTGGAGGTTTAGTGATGTTGGGGGATTATAAAATCTGATGATGATATATATGATCGATCAAAGGATAAATATCACAATAGTTGAGGATCGTGATGAAAGAAGAAGAATGTTTTTGGAATAGAATGAAGTAATTAATTGATGGACATTTAATTATACTCTTGTTTCTCATACAGAGCATGTATCATGTGGGCTTAGAGTATTGGTTGTGTAAATCCTTTATCATTATCTAAATCGCAAGAAGAAAATGTTAGAAAAATATGGAAGAATCTTTAATGAGATATCAAATTATGGAAATGTTCCCAACAAACCCAAAGGGGGTATTGTTGGGAAAATATCCCTCAAGAAATATTATCAGTATGTTTTGGGTATTTTTGTGTTTTTTAAAAATCCATATAACTATGAATGATTATTTTTTGTGTTTACTGAAGCAAGTGTTTAAGGTTTCATTGTTTCCCAAAGTTTTCCAAATGTTTGGGCCTCAAAATCAAGAGTAGGTTTATGAAAAGAAAGATTTTATTGTAGGATCACATAGTATGTATATCGTGAACCATAGTTTGTGGAATGAAAATGGTTGTACGTGGAGTGTAGAAGGAAATTGGGTAAAGGAAGAGAAGTACAAAGCATGTGGAATGGACAGCGTATGGAAATGGTTCACAGAAGTAAAAATGGATCATGTGGAGGCTCTCAGTTTGTGGAAGGTGAAGAGTTTTCAAAAGAGGATCACGAGATGGAATGTGGTTCATAATGAAGGCATGTTTTAAATAGATGACATGAATTATATAGAAGGCTTGTGTTATATTGGATGGATCTTTGTTCATAGAAACGAGGTAGTGATTTGAGAAACCATGAAGGGAATCGCTCATAAGAACGTGATGATGATTTAGGCCTCCATGAAAGAGGAATGAAAGTATGCATACGGCTTAGGGTAGAATGGTTTACGAGAGAAGAATTATGTGGTGATGGCTATACCGCATTGAATATTTGGAAAATAAAATTCTAGAATATTTTCCAAATCTTTTTTCTTATATAAGGAGCGATAATCCCATCATTACTTAGAGTGATTTTTGTTAGAAAACATATTTTCTCTAGGAATTCATGGAAGTCTGAAAGAGGTTTGCGAGGGGGAATTCCATGAAAGGTGAAGTGGTTCGCGTGTAAGAAATTCCACCTATGTTTTCTGGGGGAAATATACCTCTAAAATTACACGGTACATTGAGGAATAATATGTGGTATGTTGAGGAAGAAGACATGGTATATAGAAGAGAGACAGTCTATTGAAGCAGAGGTAGTCTGTGGATTATAGATGGTTCATGGAAGAAGAGAATGTCTGCGAAGTACGAACGATACATAGAGGAGAGACGGTTCACAAAGGATTGGTGATCCGAAAACCATACACGCTACATAGTACATGGAGAAACCAAGGTGGTGTGTAGATGAATCTATGTGGTTTTCAGGGGACTCAAGGAAGTTTGTAAAATCTAAAAAATATTTCACAAAAGCAATTTTATCTAACCTAATAGTATGTAGAAAAGTATATTTCATCAATGTGTGAAAAGAGTACTTCAACAGAGCATCTACCTAGTGTTATGCATGTCTGATTTCATGAAAATGAACAGACCTACAAGTCCATAAAATATAAGTGGATCACTTCAAAGAGTAGTGAGAAAAGTAAGATGAAGATGGTGATCCTTCCCACTAACAGTGATCCAGAGGAATAGATATAGGAATTGAACCTTGGGAATTCAGTCAGAAGACCCTAAGCCATGTAAAGGTAGTGAGACTTGGAATTGAAGATCTATCCTAAAACATATAATTTGAATTGATGTTTAATGGATTTGGTACATCGGTACATCGTTGTTGTATTCTCATTAGATGCAACCCAATAAGGGTGAACCAATTAAAAATAATTGTGTCGTGTGCATGATTTCATTTTTGTTTATATATTTCTATAAGATAAAGAGAGGTGTGTTTTTGGTTTAATGAAGAAACAAGATCCAAAGGGGTGTTACTTTTATTCTTTCATACCCTAGTTCACCCCCTTAGGGTATTTGAACTAGTATAACTAACAAAATATACCTTCTCATAGAATGAAATCGTGATGAGGAAAAGATGATGGCTCAATCTACTCAAGGATTACAATTTTTCCATACCCTACCACTTAGGAAAGGCAAATAAGGTAGAAGATGAATTGAGAAGGAACAATCATGGAGTTTTAAACAAAATGAGGATTGAAAGGGATCATGTATTCATGGATCTAGTACATAATGATATAAGAATTATCAAAGAATGTAAAAAATCACTAATTTTTCAGTTGGTTTCCCAACCATATTTACTCAAAATAATTAAAACTTTTGAGTCTGATAATGAGAATCATCAAATGAAAATTAGAGGTGTGATTGATGGGAAGTTGGATGAATTCGTGTCTAAGGATGGAATTATAAAATTTTAGAAGAGGATATGTGTTCCCTATATACCAAAGCAGAAAAGGGAGTTATTTCATGATGCACATAGCTCTAATTTCATTATACACCCTGGTTGCACTAAAATGTATAGAGATTTGAAATAACATTTCTGGTGGGACAATATGAAGTAGAAAATTTCGGATTATGTATCAATATGTTTAGTCAGTAAAAAAGTGAAGGGAAAATGAAATCACCCTAGAGGTTTAATGAAACATCTATCTATTATTATGTTGAAATAGGATAAAATAACTATATATTTTTGTCATTATATTACCAAAACTCCATGAAAGAATGAGGCAATATGGGTAATTTTTGATCGACTTACGAAATCTGCATATTTCCTCACTATAAGGGAATTTTTTCCACTAGAGGGCCTTGGAAAACTCTATATCAATGAATTTTTGATACTATATGGGGAACATCTCTCAATTGTGTCTAATTTGGATCCATCATTCACATCAAAATTCTAGAAAATTTTTCATAAAGCTTTATTCATTGAACATCGATTGAGTACTACTTATCACCCTCAAACTACAGGCAATCCTAATAGGGGATCCAATATTTAGAAGACATGTAGATATCAGGTTCACATAAATTTCAGGGTATGTGGGATTATTATTTACCTTTGACGTAATTTTCCCACAATAATAGTTTCCATTCTAGTATTCAACGGGAACTATATGAATCATTGTATGGAAAGAGATGTCATACACTGACATGTTGCGATGATGTTGGTGAAGGAAAGCTTGTAGGCCCAAAGCGTGTGAAGCATACAACAATAATGGTAAACACTATTCATATCCATATCAAATAATCTCAATGTAGTAAAAATTTATATACTGGTAATCGAATGAAGGATTTGGATTTTCAAGATGGAAATCACAATTTTTGAAAGTATCTCCATAGAGGGGTGTAATAAGATTTGGAAATAAAGGGAAATTGTTCTCTAGGTACATTTTCCCTATTGAAATTCAAAAGAGAATTGGAGTTATGTCTTGTCATTTTGAAATTCTGCCTAGCCTTTATTTGGTAAAAAATGTGTTCTATATCTCATTATTAATAAATTACATTCCAAACCCAACGCATGTACTCACTTCTAAAGGAATAGAATTGAAACCTGACTTATCATACTATGAAGAGCCTATACAATTTCTAGACACTAAAGAAGAGGTGTTGAGGAATCAGATGACTCGGCTCTTAAAGGTACTTTGAAAAAATCGTAAAATTGAAGAGGTGTTGTGGGAGCTGGGGAACATATAATGAAGATCTACCCAAATCTTTTTATTATGTAACATTCTGGTAATTTCGAGGATGAAATTTTTGTAAGGTGGGATAGAATATAACACCTCGAGGTTTTATAAATAAATTTATTATAGAATCACTAAAACATTGAGCCCTTGGGAAACTAGGTCTTTGTTATTTTAAAATATAGTTATAACCTATCCATTAGACTTAATTTTTCCTCTTCTTTGTTTTGAATTTTAAAAGACGGACAAACATGGTTGCGATCAAGAAGATATTTAGAGTATAAAAGGATCAAAAAAATATTTTAGTGAATAGTAACTTGACCCTTGTGAATATTAACATCACCCATATATGTATAAATGAAATTTAGGTATCTTATAAATGAGAGTGAATATTTTAAAAATTAATATTTAAGTGTTGGTATTTTTATGAGTAATAAATATTTCATTATAATTTTAAGTTAATAAATTTATTTAAAATAAAATTCATTTCATTAAAATTTATTTGAAAATAAATATTTTGTTGTACTATAATTTTAAGATAACTTTTTGAGACCTCAGTTAATGTTTTAACGTATTAGAAAATCGTGTTAAAATTTAAATTTTGTATTATTCAAGTAAATAATTATTTTATTCAAAAATAAAAATTAAAAAATTTATAAAATTATTTTGATAATATGGTGTCCATTTTTAAATTCTACATGCTGAAAATGGTTAGGGTGAATTTTTTTGGATTTGTTTGAAATACATAAATTTTTATTGAATAGTAAAATGCGGTAATTTTCGGTATAAATACATTAGAAGCTAAATAAACTATTACTTGAGTCATCTATGATGTAATAATGATTGATTCAAATTCACATGCACTTAATAATATTTTTGGTCATAGGAATCAACACTATTGGTTTCTTGAGAAAAATAATAAACTAATGAATAAGATATTCAAAAATCACCCCTCTTCTCCACTATAAAACCATCCCTCACTTTATATTTTTTTTCACTCCTATAATCCTTGACACTTCCCAAATTTCTTCACAATACTCTTCCCTAGTCCCTCCCCATGTCCATAAGCCCTTTTTCTTTACAAAATATCAAAACTCATTCCCTTAAGTAGGTTATCAATGAGGATATTTCAAGATGTAAACCCTATTCCTTTTTCTTTTAATTTCATTTTCATTTTATTTACTTTTCATATATTCTCCTCGCCTCCTCCATAAAAATGATAATAAGAACTCCAATATCATATATATAATGTAATGATATCATGTTAATGGAATTTTATTTCCTCAAACTATTTTTACTCTCTCTCTATCTAGTGTTTTAAAAACAAAACCACTTTCTAGGAGTTGCTGATTTACAACATTCATGGAAGACGTACCTTCGTTCTTAAATTTCTATTTCAAGGTTTGTCATGAAACCCATTTTATGGTTTAAAAAGACTATATTATATGTATTATAACCTATTTAATTTCCTTTAACCTATATATATAATACTAATTCATAGGACAAAACATGTCTGTAACAATTGAAATATCGCCAAAATAATCTAAATGATTGTAACTAATGGTTTATCTAATAACTCATCCTCATACCACATAACCAAATAAATTATATCACTATTCAAATTAATGGATGTTCATTAGTATTTTATAATTCAATTCTATATAATTATACCAATTACAAATGAACTTCCATACTCAGATACAAGTATACCGATCATGAAACCCAAAGAATCGAATTCTCTCGGTTAATAAAATTTTATCTTATAACTCATCCAAAATTCCATAAATATACTTATTAAAATTATTATTAATCTTATACATTTATATAAGGTTCTGAATTTATTAATTAATGGATTTTAGTTTATTATCCAAGACATTAAGCTCAATTTCAGAACTCATTCAAATATTAGGTAAGGGTTTTCTACTTGAACAAGTGTTTCATTTCTAGTTACTCTTATTCTCTACTTACCAAAATGAAATTATTAATTATTCTTATTTTATCAACATAAATTATGTTATAATATTATATATATTTTTACCAAACATATTTTTTATTTCTTTTATAGGGATTTATATGTTTTTAAAATATCACTCCAAAATTCATCCTGATAAACACACTCGTTTCAATGGAAGTTCTATAATTCTTACCCATTTTCAAATGCACTATATATTCTATTTTTATCGAAAATTATTTTTATAAAATCACAAATTTTATTATGAAAAAACTAAAATAATTAAATTCTTGTTATTTTCGTTTATTTTTTGAAAATAACTATTTTTTTCAAAGTTAAATATTATTTATCATAAGAATTGCACAATGATATTTTACAAGTATTATCATATATTTCAATACTCTTGTTGATTCTTATGCTTAATTTAGATTAATATTTTATAAAATCATATACCATATTTTATTGAATGGTTTCTGATTATTTTGACTGTGTAGGTACTATCTTGATACCATTCACCATATTACACTAAATGGTTAGTGTTTATATTTAAAGATTTGGAAAATTTATTTAAATTTCATATGTTAGTTTCAATATGAATGTATATATTTATTATGTTTATCCTAATTCATATGGGGAATACATTGGAATTATAACATGAATGGTGGGGACCACTATATCCCCTCGATGCATCGGTAGGTCTCATGAGGAAAACTAGTTTAGGTTTTTCTCCATTTCTATATAGTCTTGGCATGAGCCCTTTACAAATTGATTACGATGTAAGGAATTATTCATTCCCTCATTATGAAACTATATATTTACAGTTTATGTGATTAATTTACATGTATAATATCTATTTCTATATTTTATGGAATTATTTAATTAGTTTTTATTCCTTCCATGTTATGATCATTTTTATTTTTAAAGGAATGTCAGCATATCGTGTGTTTATGTTTATGATTAATTACATTTTATTATTTACCCTTCCTAAGAATCTTATCTCACCCCTTTATTATTTTTTATATTTCCCTAGGATGCTATGAATTGAATTATGAATGACTTGTAGAGATAATATAGTATTTATGGGAGTCACTAATGGATCTTTAATATTGTATTCCATTTCAAATTGTAATTCTAAACTTATATATGTATCTGGTCTTCATAAACTACTAAAATATTTGGTCCATTGGGATATGGAATTCTTGTAATCATTACAATGTATTAAAATAATGCACTGGATTCTGGAAACTATGGTTGGGTAGTTATAAGAAACACAAAAAAAACACATTCAATGAAAAAACTAGAGGGAAATACTTGAAAAAAGATGGGATCTTACAACCTATCCTCCACATAACATCTCATATATAAGCTACTCCAATCATTATTGTTGGGTCTTTGTGAAAAGTTCTAGCCACTATGATCATATATCAGACTCCCTATAATAAGTCTCCTTTAGAACACACCCATTTTGGCAATGAACTTGAATCATAGGTATAACATTACCCCATAGATACTTTTCAATATAGTCCAAAATCTGTATCAGATGCTCCTCAAATGATGCATCATCACAAATCACAATTTCCTCAACATCTACCACTTCATTAGGGCCTGGATAATGTATATGAATCTAGGAAACATGAAATAAGTCATGTGTATAACTATTTCTCTTCGTAATGGATGATCGTTATGCTACAAGACTAACCCTATCCACAATATCCGAAAGCCCGACAAACCTAGGCACCATCTTTTCCTTGTTCCTGATAAAAAATTTCCCCAACCAAGTCAAAAACTCAATGAAAACATGATAACCAACCTCAAACACTATATTTTTTATATGATGGTCATTAGATGATTTTATAAGGGTTTGTATGACCACCAATATCTTTCAGATCAACTAAACCGGCATATTTATCTCCTTCATGAGACTGTGTCCAATATGCACCGACACACTTTCCTCCAACCCAAAAAGAGGAAAATGGAATTTAATTTTATTCAAATCCTAAAAATATACATGTTCGATTGATTAAAAAAAATTATTATATGAAAAATATGCAGGTTGTATATTCTTCCCCCATGGACCACCAAAATACCAAAAATAGGCTCGTAACATATCCTCCAAAACATGAATTTTCCACTCATATCTACCATTATTATGGGGATGATAAGACATACAAAAAAAATGTGAATACAATTCCTACTGAATACCCTGGAATTACAGTAATGTAAAACTGTATCCTTATATGAAGTGATACTCCTTAGAATACCATGCAACTAAACTATATCATACATGTATAGACTACCCAGATTATTAATAGTTAATTAATCACTGATAGGAATGAAGTTAGTTACCTATGTCAGTCATTACATGATCATTTATACTGCATCATTATTATGGGTTGTCTGGGATAATCCTACCACAATATCCATAGTGACACCATCCCATTTCCAATATGATTTCTTAGAGGTTGCAACAGTCTAACATGCCTCTAATGCTCAACTTTAAACTTCCGATAGATGAAACATCTCACCATATATCCCACTAATTTATTCATCAAACCTGGCCACCAGTACAATCTATGTAGATCATGAAATATATTTTTCAAACTAGGATGTACCACCTATCAATAACCATGAAACTCTCTCATCAGCTTCTCACTCAATCATGTAGGAACCCATTGTCATCTATAATAACGTAGAAAATTATTCATCCAAGAGACAATCATTATGGTGTCTCAAAACCACATAATTTTTTTCTTTAAAATAAGCCCCTTGGTTCAGATAGTTGATAGGTCTTGTTCTGTTCAAGAAGAATGAGTATAATAGATGTTGATGTCAGAGCTACTCATCACTAAGATTCCTGAACATCTAGTGGCATGTCAAAAAAGAGTTCCACCATCCATGACTCATCTCAAGACTCCCATACTAACTCTTTCTATGTCTTTCATATCATTATGTCAAAAATTATGTTTCCCTTTGCTAGTGTATAATCTAACTCAAAGTAGAAAGAATGCTGATACTTGAACTAACTCCTCTACCAAAGGTTCAGGTCCTACTAAAAAAATGTATATTATAATCTTAGGATCTTTGTAAACCAAAAACCTCCCACCCAACATATTTTGTCTCTAAAATCTCTAGACATGTACTACTACTACTAACTCTACATCATTATAGGGAAAAATAAATTCATGTGGTATCAACTATCTAGATATATAAGAAACCACATGGCCCTCCTGCCTCAGAATTTTTTCAAGTATAAATCATGATGTAACACAGTACATGCATAATCTTGACCCATAAATTGTAAATAGATGAAAGGTATTGTGCTCTCCCTAATCTTCAACTCTTATGAATATCTCTCATAAGAATCTGGCCAAACAAATTTCACTCCTTTCTTGGTCTGTCCAGAAATTGATGCTACATAATTGGATATTTCCTTGATGAAGTGATGGAAATAACTAGCTAGACACATAAAACTCTCAATCTCGAAGATATTCATGGGTCATTCCCAAGATACCATGGTGGTAACCTTCTCTAGGACCACTAAAACTCTCGCCTATGAGATAACATGGCCCAAAAAATGCATACAATCAATCCAGAAACTACATTTGGATATATTGTCATAAATATAATTCTCTATCAATGTACTCAAGATGATGTAATGATGTTTGAAATTATCATTTTCAAAATGGGTGTACAATAAAATTTTATCAATAAAAATTTCCAAAAACCAATCTTGGAAAGGATGAAAGATTTGATTCATCAATGCCATTAATATTTTTGGATCATTTTTTAAACTAACTTGCATCACCACAAACTCATATAATCTATACCTATTCCTAAATTTAGTCTAAGGTATGTCAAACGGTATTACCATCAACTAGGGGTATCCTAATTTCAAACTAATCTTGGAGAAAATATTGGCACCTCTCAAATGATTGAAGAGACCATTAATGTGTAGAATGTGATATCGGTTATTGGCCATCATCAGGTTTAGTCTCCAATAATCCAAAAATAAAAATAATTTATTACCAGCCTTCTTGACGAAAAGGACACAATATTCCCACAAAGATATAATAGGATGTATGAAAACCTTATCTTAAGTATTTTCCAATAGAACATTCAAATTACGAATCTCAATTAGTTTTAACCTATAATGTGCGACAGAAATTGTCTAATCTCATGGAACCAACTCGATAGTGAACTCAATCTTTAGCTCATGGGGTTAGATGAAAAAATAATTAGGAAAGATTTCCAAAAAAACATCCCACCACTGGAGTAAAATTATATTACTACATTCCTCCCTCATCCAGAACAAGCCAAGGTACCTGAGCCATAGGAAAATCCAATCTACACTTAATTGGACCTTCAAGACCATCATGAAGATCCCACTCAACCTATTGAGTATAGCTACCCCTATATAGATATAGAAAGGTAACTCACCTACCACAATAGTTTATATGACCCTTGTATAGAACTATCCAATTCATACCAAGAATCAAATTGAATCCAAAATTTATTATAACAAGATTTTCCCAAAGGAAAAGACATATAAAATTTCAATAGAACACTCCATGAAGTGATTAACAACCTCTAACAAAACTCCCAAAGGTATTTCAATGGTCATGACCCCGTCTATTTTCTCCACAACCAAACCCAATAATGTTTTTAAAATAGAATATATAAAGTAATTTGATGCTTATGTATGAAAGAGAACACAAGCTATGGTAGATGATACAACAATCGTACCTCAGGTGATAGAAGGTTCTGCATCAAAACATGTCAGAGAATATTATATGGAATATAGTTGGGTTTTCCCTTCACCCTAGTCTCCAGTTCTAATACCCTGTGTTTTTTTGATGATTGGTAATGTTTCTCCCATACTAGGGCAACACATTCCATGCCTCAACGTGAATGTCTAGTTGAACACCGGCTACCATTCTTCTAAGGGGTAGATGAGACCCATCTAGACTCAGGTGTCTATCCTAATCTCCCAAATATACTCTACTATGAAAATTTCCCAGTAAACATATAAAGATGACCTAGTATACTGTAAGAAAAACACTATGAAGCAGGTTATGGTCACTAAGTCCACTTGTGGCCAATCAGGTCATACTTATAAAATTGTACAAGAACATAGTCTTGAGATGGATTCCCACTACCCTAACAACTCTACTTTCTATTTACTTGATAAAAATTTTCAAATTAGTGCTTCTTGATGCCTAAAGAAGAGATCCTAGTTTATGCTATTAAAATTTTATGAACACTTCTCAGGACCTCTCTCAGATTCACCTCCAGGATGAGTTCCTGATTCATCACTTCCTAAAAACATCTAAAATGAAATATTTTCAAATGTGACCTTATATTATAGAGAATCCCTTCCAAAAAACAACTTTCCCTGCTAGACTCACCAACTATCATTGATGGTGCAAATAGATAAAGGTAGGTGAAACATCCATTGTAGTCTAGCACTGACATACCCTCATGTGTTTGATGCATGAACTTGTGAGCCTTATCACACTTCAACATATCAGGATTGAAGTTTCTCAAAAACATCAAAATAAATTCCTTATAGGATAACTCTTCTTACATACTATATTTTACATAAATGTTCCACTAATGCTTGGTTTGTCCATAAAGAACATATAATTCAATCTACAACCTCCTCTATGTCGGTGTCTTCGGGTTCTTGAAGATCGTCTGTAATGGCTTGATCCAAAACATGGATTCATAGGGGCCTCCCTCCCTAGTGAATGTAGGTGGATACTATGGGTGAAACACTCTCTTCAGCTGAATCATCAAATGTATGGTTTCAATAGTATCCATTTCCATTGATAGCATGATCCATAATAACCTATTGTGAAGATGAAAATCAATCATACCCTAATGATCTAACAGATTATCTGAATCATTTGTGTTAGGAGCATGTGGATTTTCACTCTCCTAGCGCTCAATTTGAAAATGAAGTGGTGTGATTTTCCCTAAATGGAAAACAAAATTCTTATTACATAGAGTAACAACAAGTTCACCATCAACAAATGATAACAAAAGAGAACCTATGGCTCATGATCCCGCTAAAAATGTAATAAGAAGTGATTTAGTATGACATATCGGATCATATATTTCATATTTCATATATAATACATATCTCCTTTTACATTTCATAATGAAAAATATATCACATGCAATAAATATGTCCCTATCATGAACAGTTCATGTCAATATATATCTTCATGTCCCTACTTCATACTGAGACATATGTATAAATCAAATTAAATAGTAACATCACACAACATGTGAATCACCCAAGGTGAAATAACATCAAACATTAACAAGAAAACATCATGAAAAACAATCACATCCATGGGCACTCAGAATTTCCCCCATACGAGGGTTATCTACTCCCATTCACAATATCATTACCAAGTATCGACACATCCTAGTACCCTTTCTAATATTCCTAAATATTAAAGTAATTGAAAAGAAAAAATTACCCTATAATACCACATTGTAACATCCCCCATCCATACACCCTCTCATGTGGAAAAACCAGGTCGATTGCATAACCCCGATCATGCCTCCACATATTCAAGAGGCTTTTGAATAGTGGCAGGGGTGTGTTGGATATAGTGGAGAGACAATAATCTAGGGTTTAGAGTCACAATACAGTATAAAATTCATAAATATCAGATTGTGGGAAAAATAGAAACCATAAAACACAATGGATATACATAAAAATAAATTCTAACAGAATAATCCAATAAATAATAAAAATATAATATACAAACAATATGAAGGAAACTAAATTTCATGTTGAAGTTCATCAAAATAAAGGAATGGAATACTCAAATAAAGACTGAAATGACCCCTTCCCCAAACCCTATATTTGTCTCATGCCCAAGATCCAATCCATCTGGTAGGAAATAATAAACCACATGGTCCTTCTCCCTTTTCCGAACTAGTATCCATGTAATCTACTCGAGTGCTAAATAGTTTCATAGGTAGGGTGTGGTTAAAACTTAGTATTCAACACCACAATGTATAAAAAAATCAAAATGATAATAATTTAATTTAATAATGAGATAAACATGTGTATAAATTAATTCAAAAATTAATATAATATAGAAATCAACCTTATTTGGAACCCTATCGGAATGTCTCTGACCATATAGAAAAATCACACAAACTGTAACCATAAATACATGGTATAACATATGACTAGGCCAAACTCACTTTATAAGCATCTTAGTATTCATCAGGGCGTAGACTAGTATATAATCCTCACAACATGTGTTGGGACTATATTGTTATATAATAATCACAACAAGTATGATTTCTTAGACTGATATATATGCATCACAACATGTGTCAGCTAACGAGCTTGTACCCTAGTGTTACAGGCTTCTACTTGGCATTCAAAATACCCAGGATCAAATCTAGGTAGGGGTGAATTTCTGGGGCACTATATCAGCACTATAGTAGGGCACTGTAGTAGTACTGTAGCAGTGACGGAACTGTAGCAGCGGAGGCACTGTAGCGGCGGAGGGACGGTAGCAGCTAATGTAGTGGCGGCTGTACTGTAGAAAGAACTGTATCAGTATGGGTATTGTAGCAGTACTCTTCACCGAGGGGTCATTTGGGCCAAAAAATTGTCTTTAAGCCTTGTATTCAGGCCAAATGGACTTGGGCCTTTGGGATATGTAATGGGCCACCCTCTACCCAGTCTTAAAGTGGTATTTTCTTTCAATAATAAATTGAGGCTTCAACCCCAACCTTTTAAAATAAATCACAACATGTGTCAAGGCCTATCCCAATATAAAAGCATCACACCAAGTTTCACAAGTACATATCATAATAGAAATCACATCACAATATAACAACATAAGACCAAAAGTTTGAATCTTCAAATTACAATTTATTTTTCAATTAAATCATTTTTACAATTAATAAAATAATCTATTTACTATGGTGAATATATAAAATGAAATTACATGAAACACAACTTCTACTAAAATCATATATGAGCCATAACCAATTAATTTTATTCAAAGGAAAGTGAAATCCATGTCATATATCGTTGAAAAAAGGGACCCAATTACATGATTATCATTTCCAATTATTCAATTCATTTATACGAATCTTTTTTAGTGAAATCATATATATTTCAGACACATTAGTAATTAAAATCAAACCATAGGGTTAGGTTTTAGAATAGATAAATTTTAATGGTGATCAAAAAACATTTCCAAGAGGATTATCCAATAAGAATATGGATTGGATGATCAAAATAAGGATCCTAGATCCAAATAGGTCATGATGAAAAACAACAACCATCACTAAATAGTTTACATTGTGAAAACAGGTGAATAATGGAAGAGTGATTAAACCTAAACAAATCAAATCAATAGGAATCTAGTGCACAAAGGGGATATCCGGAATGGAAGGAGAGAATCCAAAATCTCTTGGAAATCATCCTAAGGTTGAGAGTGAATGGTTTCACATGAAAGGGATCAAAAAAATAAGTTCAATACATACAAAAAAAATAATGGGTTTAAGGAATACATGGCATCAAATCCTTTCGCATTACGTATTTACTCATTTATAAGTTACAAAAAAACTATATACTTCTGTTAATATTTGTGATGATCAACACTTACATGATGTGAATTTGGTTCATGACATATAACCACTTCAAGACCTATGTCTAGAAATAGTTACCCATTATGTAACATTTAAATGAATTGAAATTTTATAGCATACAGTTTTCATCTAATCTTCTATTAAAGTTATCGAACCACCTTTGAAACCTTATAAACTCATATAAGCCCTTATAAACCCATTTAAAATATTTATACAAAGAATCCATTAATTTAAATAAACATGAATCCTTAAAATTTTGTACATTTACCCAATAAAGTCTCTCTATCTCCAAACAAGACTCAACTACCAAGGCTTTAAGACAAAGGAAACCCCAACCAAATACATTCAATGAAAAAACTATAAGAGGAATGTACCTAAAAAAGATGATATATTATAAATTTTAATGAATATATTCACCATCAATGAGTATGTTTTTTTAAAATTAAAATCATATTATAAACCCCATGATTAGTAAATCTGTATATGGTTTTTTCATGTTACTATGACATTAAATACTCAATCCTTTTCATCTTACCAGATTCATGATTAATTGGATTCCTTACAAATTCCATCAACTTTTTAACATGTTTGAAAATTCTATTTTGTTTAATAAATGTAAATTGGTTACCTGAATTCTCTTCTACTTTCAATAGTGTTTATGTAATTTTATCTTCAGAAATGAATATGAATAAAATTCCACATGCCTTTATTTTACATTATTAATCAACATAATCCCCTTAAAATGTTTATTTATAGAGAATACATACAATATAGGGTGGTTTCTAACTAATTTCTATGATATTATAACTCTCTTATTCATGAGGTAACAAGGGGCTACCAAAATCAATCGTAAATGTGGAATCAAGTGAGGCTTCTATCTGATAGATTAATGAAGGAATATTGGGAAAATAATTTAAACCCGTTTTGAAACTCAAATATGATCTGATCAGTATTAGATAACTAACTTATATACATTCCACTATAAAAATTTCGTATTTTAATTATGAGTGAAATAAATATATAATTTAAAAAATAAAACACCAAATTTAAAAAAAACACATTAAATAATTAAATAATAACAATGTTAATAAATTCGAGTTGGTTAAAACAAAGATTAATATTTTAAAAGTATTTGAATAAGATATATTTATGAATATAAATGTTTAAAATTACATTCTTTATATACATATGTAAGAGAACACCGTAAAATATTTATCATTTTGTTATTTAATTAAATATTATATTTTAAGAAACTAAAATTTTATACATATTCTTACCCCTTATTTTTGAGATAAGAGTAGTTATTTGATTGAAACCATAGAATTTATAGTCTTAACATAGCTATTTTGGTGATTAATTTGTTATAAAGTTCTATTTCAAGAACCCATATATTGAAAAGAGACTTCTTACAAAATTATATGGCTTTAAAAGTTACAATAAATTATGATATATTAACAGAGTATTAATTTAGAATTAAATATAAATATAAATTTAATTAAATTGAAAAATAATAACATTTTATTAGATATTCTACATAAAAAATTAAATTAAGATAAAATTTTATATTAAAATATCAAACACTTATATCCAATCACGGAGACCATAAAATTTATTATACATTATAAAAATGTTACTTTTTAGTCAAATAGTATTAACAAAATGAAAATATCAAAATAACATATTAATATAACAAGAATATCATAATGAATACATTTAATATTTTATATTAATAGAACTACCTCAACTTATATACATTATTTATAAGTTTCCTCTTCTTCCTATATTAGTTTTAAGTTCGTATCCTCTGAGATTAAGGGAATATAATTAATAGTTTTATACCAATATTGAACATTAACACATGAGAAACAAAAAATATATTTCATTCAAAAAAAATGGAGTCTAAACATGATTAATTAGAAAATAATAAAGTTATTTTTTAAAATAAAAATTTGTTTATGCCTATATAGATTCATTTAGAAATATCCAAAATGATCAAATAGAAGAAGTCTCCATAAAATGAAAAAATATTTCTTTTCACATATTAAAAATTGAGAAATAAAAAAAAATACCTATGTGTTTATAATTTAATATATTAATAAGTCTGATTATGGGAGGTTTAGGGTAGGATTATCAATGGAATTTCATAATACTAGGGAAGTTAGAGGAGTAGAAATGTTAATTTGGTGGATTCACATCTCTAATTGAGTGTGAAAGAGAAGGAACAAGGTCTAAATGGATGAGTCATGCATCTATGGGGATTAGGGTTATATGAGATTTTGGGGGTGGATGTAGGTAAATTTAGTTAATACATCATTGAACCTATTTCCAAAGTCCATTAAAACCACATAAATACATTGGCCTATTTTCATGGGTCAAATCAACCATAACTATTTAGGAGGTATTTCCATGGGAATTAATTTCCATATCTATGTTTTCGTCATTATAGTACTATAGTTTTAATCAAATTATGAACAAGTATATGGACCTCCAATAACCATGGTTAATTTTGAACATTGAAATAATTCAATGGATAAATCATAATTTTCTATTACTGTACCTTTTGGTTAAAAATAATCTCAAAAACGTTATTTATAATTGGGTTGAAAAAACACAAATAGAAAAATATAATGATCACACAAAAAATATGTAACCAATCTTTTAATTTGATCCCTTGTTTATAGACTAACATGGGTGTGCCAATTATTTAATAACTCGTGTATTTTATAAATTATCCATACATTAAAAATCATTGAAATGCATATTTTTTATATATAATTTTCCCATGAATATTTAATGATCGTGTATCCACTATGATGAGTTTGAAATCTATTAAAGATTATATAATGATGTAAATCCAAATTTTTTAGAATTTTAGGTGGAATAAATGCAGTGGAATTGTTAGATATCTAATATCACATACATATCCCTTCAATATTTATGTTTATATTTCTCTAAGTGATATAAATCATAAAAATATATTTCTCTAAAAAATATATATATTAATAAATATATCATATTCTATCAGGGACATATTTGATATAGCGATATAGACATATCATAGATTGAGATAAAGATTTAGTCAATTGATATATCTTTCAATCTAACACATTCAATCAATACCTTAGGACTTTATTCACAATTTATCATGTGTCAGGTTGTATGTAAAAGCAAATTAAATCATATCCCAAACAATTTTATATATCATCTAAAACTCTTTTTGATATCATAAATGTACAGTTGGAAAATCTATCAAATAACTCTGTTAGTTTTTTATAAACACTTTTATAAAAATACCCATTTACACAACCTTTTATGTGAACCTATTTTTTTATAAAATTATAAAATATTTTGAGTTTCTAATTCATATCCATAATCCAAGAGTGGACTCTAAAAAAGTGTCAATGTTAATAAATTGATAAATGGATCTAGAATGATCCTTATAAAATTCTAATATATCTATATACATTTCCACCATATGTATCTCACGTATAATACATACTAATTTAATATATTTTTTCTAGACATTGATTATATCAATGAGATAAGAAATATGTTAATAATATATTTGAAAAATAATATATTCTATATTATTTGAGTAAATAATGATAAATATTTATGAATACATAACATGTTATTCCTCAAAATAACTACTTCACATGTTATTCATCTATGTATATGATTTCATCCCATTTTACTCAGCTAGGTAAGGTCATATTCTTCCCAAGTCTTTCTAATTGATGGATTGAATTTTATACATGTCATACAAGAGAAACAAAAATCCTATTATAGTAATGAAAACATGCCACATTATTATTAAATTACATATCCACCCCTAATTAGTTTAGCCTTAGTATTGACATAAGAAAGGTATAATGTATATAGGTTTATGTACATCATACCCTCTTAACCTTTTGCAATGGGTAAACAACAAAATATTATCTCCACGAATATTAATGAAATTATGTATAAAATTTTATGTAGCGTAATCATTGGATAAATCTGGGAAATAAGTTATTCTTGTATCTTATTAGTAAAAATTGAATCCGTATAATATCCTATAATAATTTCGATCATAACATCTCATTAAAACCAATGCCTTTCAATGATGATCATCTATGCGGAATAACATAGAGAATTATTAAGTTGTTAATTATTACTCAATTAAACTGATTTATAAATAATATATATTTATATATTCATGAAATATTTTAATAAAGTACAATAAGATTAAAATACATAAGCTTTAGTCCAACCAAATAAAAAACGAACATCATATAAAATTTTGTTCTGTTGACTGTATTGTTTTCTATAAAAATATGTTACATCACCAAGTTAAACATGCTATGTCCCCTTATATCCGTCTAAAAAATTAACACTCTATGTAAACTCTTTAGTAATATTACATATTTGATGGAAAAAATATTTGTATAATAGTGAAATTAATATTCTTAATCCTTATGTACAATATTAGTAATTTTATCCAAATTAGTTTAAATAATAATATCAAATATTTTTATGTATATAAAAATATTTTTTATTTAAAATGGATAAAAATATAACAATTTATATTATTTTTATGAAATATAAACATTATTTAAGATCATTAGTTATAATAAATAATATCACACTTATATTAAGTAATTTGTTTTAAAAAATATAAACAATTTACTCATTTATACATTGGATATATTCTTAGTGATTTTTAAATATATATATAATATATCTAAATTGTTAATATTTTTAGAATATTCATTTCTTATTCTAAATTTAAACTTCTAGGTGATCAATATTAACTCTCACTAGAAACATAGAAAATATATGTATTAAATAAACTATTTATAGATAAAAAATCATAGTGTATTAAAATCATAATTATTATTTAAATTATTTTATTTTATTCAAAAAAATAATAATCATATCATATATCACATCATTTAATCATGTGAAATTTATATCTAGAGTATTAATCTAAAAATATGAAAATATTAAGCATTTTCAGATTTATAAAATTAATTTTATTATAATATCATTAAAAATAATACTTTTTTCTATATATTAATTTTTATATTATATATTGGATTATTATATTATGATCCAAGTGTTTTAAACTAAACTTTATTCCATTCCAAATAAATTTTATATTATACAGAATGAATTATATTGTCACAAAATAATGAATGAAATGAAAATACATAAAAAATAATTCAAAAGTTTTATCTAAAAAATATAAATCAATTATCTATTACTTTGAAGTATCTACCCTTTATAACGTCATCATACATATATATCTACCTCCCTTAACTAACATGTTAATTCAGAACATTTTTTCATATACATGATAATTTAATAATGCATATGTGGTATCATAAACCATTTTGAAATAGAATAATTTATAAATATAATGCAAATACTTAAGGTGGTATTAATAAAGTACAATTTATCCAAGGAATTATGTCTCCAATTTTCCATTTTAATATAATTGAGATATCCCCCATTAATGATGGGTTGTTTTCATTTTAAAGAAGTTTTCATAGGTTCTCCATGGCCTTTTGTTCCTTTTATACTTCTATAATAATCATTGTGCATAAGCATGGAACATCCATGTCTTTCTCATATGCTATTAACATATCGAAGAGATAAGGTAAATTTTTATTACAATTATTCATGTTATAATTAATAATTAATTCATAAAATCAATACATAAATGATTATAAGATAAATCTCATAGACATACCTAGCTTTAGTAGGGTTACTACTTTTCTAAATTAGTAACATATAAGATCATATTAATAACACAGGTTTAAATGGAATATTTTTTGAAAACTGAAAAATCCTTTCCATATTACTAAAAAATAATTCTTAATTTTATTTTTGAAGTACTTATTACATGTGATGGTTTTATTTGGAATATAAAATTCTTTTTTCTGAAACTTTATTCATTTATAGTGAATGTTTTTAGAGTTTTTGATATCATGTTCAGTTGTGCATAACAAGAAAGGTTACACTTTTGTACATTTCTAGATTTCTATAAAATATTTGTTAATCATGTTCTGTAACTGATTTGAATGTGTAGTTTTTATTATTCTCACAATGATGTTAATAAATTCAACTAAAAATGGAATCAAAGTCAAATGTGAATTTTTTTGGAGTCAACTGTGTTGAAAAACATAGTCAACCATGGAGAAGTTTTCAAAGACTGAGTCTACTATAAAGATACCTTGTTTTCTGCGTAGTAAAAATTAACTTATCTTGTAGATAATTTTAGTATAACAAAAATATTTCACAAAAATAATTTTTACAAAGTGTCATAGTGGTCATGAAAGTAATTTTATATGAATATGTGGTAATTTTACCTGAATGAGATTAATTCTATATAGAATTTGAATATAATATCCTAATGAAAACTAATTAATCATTTAATGGCCATTAATGCCATGGTCAAATAAAATTTTTGATAGATATGTAATTGAATACTTTTATCATTTTAAGAGAATAATTCATGTATACTTTTAAATGGATCCTTTGGTAATAAGGGATTTATAAATAACATATTATATTCCTTAAGAAATGATGATTTTTTTATTATTATACTGAAATATCATTATTTAATTTTATAATCTTAAAAATTATTTAAAAAATCATTATTATTATAGACTATAATAAATATTAGGTTGGTCTTATGTTATTTTTCATACAATCAATGTTCCATATCTATGAAGAAAGTGTGATGCAGTACTTGGCCGTTTTTTTTGAGAGATTAAGAAAACCTAAATTAAATATTTTAACTTGTTTTTTAAGTTGGGGTTTGTCTTAGTGGTAAGAAATCTTCAATACCACATCAAGGTTGGGGGTTAAAAACCCATTAGGAGCATGTATTATATTAGCATTGTACCTTTACTATAGAAGAACTGTATAAGTTGTGGAACAACTGCTCCAGAGGTACTGTAGTGGTAGTGGACACTTTATCAGGTACTATAACTGTAGTAACAATGTATAAAGTACTACAATATCCTAAGTACTGTAGTATCACTATTCACAAGAGGGATTTTGGGTTAAAATTATGGTCTTTCAAGGCCATGTTGTGCAATTTCTTTCCCACTCGGCCTATGAGACAGGTAATGGGATTCATGCCCACTAGACCTACGGGCCATGTACTGAATAAATAAGGCTCGATGTGCAGGCTATCCCCTTGAGCGACTGTGGGTTTCCTTTCTGACTTGTGTGTGAGGTGTGTTTGTGTGTGTCTTTAAATGTAATTTTACCCTGAGAACCTAATATATATTTTTCTCTTATTTTACGTTTAATTTATTAAAATTTGACTATTACTTTTACAAAATATTACTAATTCTTTCATTGCTTTATATTAATGAGTTATTTAATTCACATTCATTTATTTCTTACTCTATTTTATTTCTTATGTTGAATTATAGAACATATTTAAATATTATAATATATGAAATATATTAATTATATTTCATAAACATTGTTCAGGATTTTGAATCATCATTGGGTATATTATAGATCTTGTGTACTAGAGTGTTCTTAGTTTTGGTTTAATTCAAATGGAGGATATTTAAATCTATATTAATTCTTAACCCATAGATTAATTCTTCTATTCTCTATTGTTTAACTAATTTATTATATATCTTTATATCATCTAGTGATTAGATGAATATAATTTCAAAGGTTTTTGTTTTACAAATTCTATGTAAAATATTATAATATACTGTTATTTTAGAAAATATTTTTACTATATAAAATATTTTTATGTTATTTCTCATTTCACATAGGGTGGTTTGATAATTTTATGGGAATAAAATTATTTAAAAAGTTGTATATTTTCTATAAAAGTTTTAGTTGAGTATTGATAAATGATTTTGACTAGCATTTATAAAATTTTATATCACTCTCTCTGTCATTGTCTTAGTAGGTGATTAAATTTCTTGAAAAGGGTCTTTAAAATTATTGTGAATTTTTTTATCATTTTACTTAAATTTTACAATGTTTATTCACCCCATTTTGAGAATATTTGTGAAAAAATTTAATATAATTTCAATTAGAATTCTTAGTTATCTTCTTTTTTTAATTAATTTATATACTGTAACTAATCCCAAAAATGGAACGATGTTTTTCCTATAAATATTTGAAATTTAATACAAGATGGTTGTACTATTCATAGATTACTATACATTAATCTCTTTAACTACATTCAATAAAAAAAATAAAAAATGAAAATACATTTGGAATGTAATTAATTTTATATATGGTTAATAATTTATGATAGGTATTTGAAGTGTAACTCCCTAGTATTTTAGAAATAGTTTTTTAAAATATATTAAATTTATTAGATAGCTTGTGTTACACAAAACAGTAAGTTTAAAAAAACCTTGACATACTATTATCACATAGCCATTGCGTTGGAATATATAAATAGGATTAAATAAATTATGAAAATTTATGCTTTACATAGGTATAAAATTAATTCATTTTTTATCAATTAAGTAATAATGAAAATAGAAAATATATTTTAAATAAATGTTATTTTTTTTTGAAAAAAAATAATTTTTATGTGTAAAATGTTATATTATATTAATAAATTATGTACTCATCAATTTTTTATGATTTTAATTTAATTTATATTTTCTAAATATCATGTAATATTTTCCTAGGAATTAGATAAAAATAAATCTAGTGTCATGATTAAAATGAATTTTTCTAAAAACCAGTTTTCAATGTATTTTGCGTAATTATTTTAAAATATATTTCTTCCACATATAAAAATTGAATCATAAAAAATAGATTCCAAATTTTAAATTCGGATGATCTAATTCGGTAAATAGGCCCCTTGTATTTTTGTTCAATATGGATAACAATCATAGTAAATTTTTCTCACCTATATAAGGGTAAACAGGTAAAATATCTATACATTTTTTTGATAAGGCTATACAATTTATTTTAAACTTTTAATTATTCTAATTTATGTGTTTATTTTATATATTTCTTTCCAAGCCTCTATTATATGTCCATTTGGTCCATATTTATTTTTATATGATTTTATATTAATTTAAGAAATGAAAAATACAAAATATCACCCTCTTACTTTTATTTATCTCTTATTTTTTCACTGAGGGAACAAAAAATGTTGTGAAATAATATTAATAGTTATTTTGATAATAATCAAATTATTTTCATTAGGGAAATTTATCTCTCGTTTTTATTAATTATATATTTATTTTAAATACATATGCAACATGGATACAATATTTCATCAATTAATAGTAAAATAATATAAATATATTTAAAAATATTAAAAGTAATATTATTTAATTGATTTATAGTGTTCCTTGGATTTCATAAACATATATAAAATATTATGTTTATTTAAAAATATTTTATTCTAATTCCATCTTTCTCAGGGTGCCTTTAAAGTTAAATTAAATGAATAGTTCTAAAATTGACATGAATGGCATTTTTTTAATAAATAATAGTATTTCAAATGATTTAAAATTAATTTAAATATCATATTTGGCCACGTGAATAGAATATGGTAGATTTTTTTTTCAATGGTCCATTTATGAGTCATTTTATCATCTATGGTAACATTATTAACCCCTTTAGATTAAAATAGTTTTTATTGTGGTTGAGGTTAAAAATGATTAATGAAATGGTTAATAAAAAAATATAAGGTTTAAAATGACCGAAAAACATGTATAAATTTCATTGAATATTTTTTTGATCCAAGACACTTTTTATTCTAATTAATTTCCAATTTGAAGCATTTCTATTCAGATTTTATTCTATTTCAATATTTTAATAAATTCTATGTGTGTTGTATCCCTTATTTATAAAAGGAAATCCCTCATTTCACTCCTTTACAACACATTGGTACTTATATCTCAACAAAACCCTATCCAATTCACTTTTAAACATCCTTAGACACATTCTAGAGGTGTTTCTCTCCCCAATATACCAACCCTAGGGTCCCTAAGGGGATATATAAAGGAGTTCATTTAAAGAAGAGGTAATCGCCTTAAACGGTCAGTTTCTTTTAACATCAAATTTTAACACCTATAAATATATAGTATATATAACAACATAATTAATTCAGTACTAAAAAGAAAATAAAATTTTTATTTAAAACACCATTATCTACTATCATTCCCATTCATTGGGAAATAGAACTAGTGTTGGTGCGTACATATGGCTTACTATTTCCTCATAAGAATAGAACTAATTTTTCATCACCATATTTTATAGATCAGTATTATGATGGGTATAATGTTTATATAAGATATTTATGAAATAAATTTAATTATGTAATTACCATACCGCATCTACCTTCTTTCCTTTCAACATGTTGTATAACGATAACATCGATCATATGTCCCTGTGGAATACCACCTCCAAGAAGTTATGTGATTTGTTATTAATTTTATTTTTAATTGTATGGTAATAGGGAAAAATTTAGTAAATTTGTATGATATATATAATTTAATAATTAATATTTAAGGGGTTGTTTTTATTTAACTTTCATTCATTTCATTTGTCGAAAAATATAAATAGTGTTTATACATGAGTGTATCCTACCATCTCCATTAACAATGTAATTTATTTATCTATATATACATTTTTGTATATATATATATAATGAATATATGTAATATTTATATAATTATTAACATTATGAAGATAATGTAACAAGATCCATGTTCAAGGATATGGACTATCAAACCGAAACATGCATGAAAAAAGAAGCAGTTATCACATTGAATAGTAATTTTAATAACAAATTACTAATAAATTAGTGATAGGATGTCATAAGTAAAAAAAATAGTATTTTAGTTAAGAATGTAGTTATATAATACATGTATAAAATAAATATATTTATTATATAGGTGGTTCTAATGTGAATAAATAAATACAAGACTTAAGGTAAAGGATTTATATTTCAATCCTATTTTAACTAGGATTCCTTATTCATGAATTTACATTGAGTAAACTACAAGAAAAATATATTATAAGTCCCATAAATTTTATTTTCCTCTATGTATTTCCTAAAAATAAATATTTTTATTCCATTTTCATTATTATAGGTACTCAATATTTTGAAATAACTTTATAATGGAAAACATAATTTTTCCTCTATGCCATGTTTTGTAAAAATGTAATGAAAAATGTTCTTAACATTATACTCTTGTTTTTTTAAATTATCTCTTACACATTATTCACTTTTAAAGAATATTTTAAATGTAATCTTACTATCAGTTTCTGAACGAGCTACTTGTTGACTTTTTAAAAAAGTGTTAAATTGATATTTTCCATTAACTCATATGACATGAACTAATTTTTTCCACCATGATTGTTCAGTTACTTGATGTGTAATTTATAAATTTTCAATTTTATTTTTAAGGGATATTATTTCCGTGTTATTTTTGGATTTTTTTATATTTTAAATAACATATTTCATTATGAAAAGGTTATTTTACTCTATAAATATTCCAGTGATTCTTTTAAATAAATTCTTATCTATAATAATATCCATTGATGTTAATTATGTTTTACTAGGGATTTCATCAAACTATACCATCCATATACTTTATATAGATATTTTCTGATTCTTATAATGAGAAATTTACTAAACCAATTTATTTCCTATTGTTAATTCTATGATGAAATTATGAATTTTTTAAGATTTTTTTTCTTTTCATGGGTTATGATATAATGATATGATGAATGTTTTATGATATTATGGCACACATATGTACAATATTAATTATGTGAATGGTGGTACCAAAATTATATATCCATTTAATTAATTGGATAAATTATATATAAAAATATCTAATTACGGGAAACAAGTTCTAGTTCTTGATAAACTATAGGAAACAAGTTAAAATACTTGATCTGTTATGGTAAATTGGAGATAAAGCCTAGTCTGTTATGATATAGAAAATACGTTTTGATACGTAATCCATTATGATTTCATTTTATTGGTTTCAACCATGAAATATGAAATGCTTTCTGTTATGATGATGGTTCCCAACAATAAGGTCATTAAAAATTATGGTTCATGATTTATTTATGATGATTTATAACTCTTATAATTCATCATTTTTTATATGACAAAATTGTACTCCATGAAATATGATTATGATTTATGATAGATTTGATTTAAACATTTTATGTTATATTCATGATTTCAAAACCTCATTCTTATATTATTCTATTATATTATCATTGATTGATATCTATTATGTTTATCCTTATTGAGAATTTAATCTCACCCTTTGATATGCTTCATTACTTGGATATTTATAGTATATGTTTAAGATATTTCTGGAAATAATAATGTTTTGTATCTAGTCTCTGAAGAAAATAAACTTTTATGGAACATATGGATGAATTTTTTAAATTTATTGAAAATTCATCTAAATGATGTAATATTTATGTTTGAAAGTATTTAGTCATTTTATTTGGTATGATATGACAGGTTTATTCATGATTTAAATATTAATGTTGTAAAACATAGGTGAAAACCAAAGGGATAAATCTATGTTCACATTAAAATCCTATAAAATTTCTAAAGAATATATTGTAAATTTTTTCTTTAAATTCATCTCCATATGGATAATAAAAGTTGAAGTAGTTTGGGAACAAATTAATCTAAGTGTTAAAACCTTGAAAAGATTTGGTAAAGTATATATCACCCACTATTTTGGTTCATGGTGAGTTCTCCCTTACAATTTATTAGTATTAAAACTCCCATGTGATATTCTTGGGTCAATTCATATTTTATTTATGGACCATTATGAAGGGATTTCATAAATTATATCCATTTATAACCTAAGTTAAAACTAATGTGAAATAGGATTAAAACTATCTGTAATGATATATAAATAATATCAATTTTTCATAATTATGTGTTTTCCCACTATGATTATTAATTATCTCACTTTTATATTTAGTTTTAGTTAATGGATGGAATCATAATAAATCATGTTAATAATGAATTTGGAGGAAAATAAAATGATTATACACCCAAGAAAAAAAATTCATTTAGAGCTGGAATAAAAAATATTATATTTATACCTATATAACTATCCCTAACCATGAATCATTCTGTGATTTCAAAAAATAAATTAATGTAATAATGTACTATTTAGTTTTTCATGAGGAAAATTCCACCTTCTTTTATTGGGTATTTTGATCTAAAATTGGCTTGGTGATGGATCATAACTATTGATAATATATTTTATATTATTATATTCTTAGAACAAGAAAATGTTTTTAAAATTCCCATGAAGTTTCATTAATTGGACATTGGTGTGATAAAATTAGAAATTTGTTTATAACCCAAATAGAACTACTATGAGGGTTTGTGTAATAGTGGAAGTTTGGGGTTGAACCAACAATGAGGTGATAGCATGGATTGTAACATTGGTATTAGAACCATAAATAGATTCCTCACATGAATCTGATGGAGTATTATTTTAAACTAAATATATAATTACACTACAGTAGATGGAAAAAGGGTTCAAGGTTAATTTGGGGGGCCTATGATGAAGATATCCCTAAATCTTACAAGGGTGGGTCTATTGTCTTAGACCTCATAACAATTCAATATTTACAAATTTTCATTCTTTTAGGAAAATTAGATCAACCCAAGACAAAAACCAATCTTTTTTAAGAGGTGTTTCGATGCATATATGATTTAGGTGAAACAACAAATCCAAAAAACAAAACAAACCACTAGTCCTAGTTTGGTTCATTCCTATTGGGTTATGATCCTTCCCTTATAATCCACTAGATTAGGTTAAAGTAATAGAATTATGGGGTTTTATACAAGCTCCAATGATGAAGACCATGGATAAAAGATGATTTATTTCATTCATATCATAAATATGGAAAGATACCACCAGTAATGTGTCTCAATAGAATTGGAAAATAATTAATGTGTTGAAAATAAGGAAATAAATTAATTAATTACTGGGAAAAAATTAATAGTATAGTGGAAGGAACTAAATTTCATCCTAAGGATTCATTTATAGTTTTTTGTCTAAAATGTGTTGAACCTAGGAATTATCTATGTCAATAACCTCTTTTAAAGGATAACCCCTAGACCATGGAAGTTATTATGTTGAAATAAAATTTCTGAAGTATTTATGTATTGAGATTAAAATATTATATTATAGAATTATTATTTTACCAATGTTATTTTGGTTATAAAAATCATGAATCATATAAGGATAATATTAAATTTTAGAAGCATATATTTCTTCATTAAATTAATAGTTATGGATTACATAATGGGTTTATGAGTTTAATATTGATCATAATCTCCAAGTCATAAACACCCCTTTTATGTTTTATGCGATGAGAGTCTTCTAAGATAAAGGATATTTTGGGAGAAATTTATGGAAATGAAACCAATTTCATTAGTATAAGTTTTAGTTAAAATTTTATTTAAGGAATAATTCACTTAATTTTTATGGGCATATGTTTTAAGGTATTGGTAACCTATATGGTTTCTCTTATATTTGATGTTGAGGTAATTTTGGGTTAATAAACATGGGTAATGTTATTTGAATTATATTAATATGGTTTTAGAAAGAGTACATCTTGTATTCTGGGTGTCTCTTTATCACTCATAGAATGGCTATAGGGCATAAACCCATAATTGGAGGGAAATAAGGGTGTTGTGACTTCCACTAACCTACATGATAGTTTGGTTAATATATCACTATTTTTACTTAAATGATATGGAAAATAAATATTAATGATAAACTAGTGGTTCTAATGTTGAGGTTTATATATTAATATATTATATTGGATAATTTTTTCTAACTATATTAGTTTTTTAAAATATTTAGAAATAAGAGGAAATTATTTTCACACTTTTATAAATCTTATGATCCCTTAAAAGTTAATTTTAGTGTTTCTGGTATTAGAAATTAATTTTTGGGTATTAATTTATTTGATTAATAGATGAAGTTTAAATTGATTTATGTAAAAAAAGGACAAAATTTTTATTAATATATAGAAATATATCATGTTATAATATTACCTTATATTCTTAGACAATAGAATAATTACTCAACATTAGGAAAAGGATCTTGAAACAAAACATTTATCCAATAAACTAAAAATCTGATGAATCCATGGTCTTTTATATCATCATATATATGTGTGTGTGTGTGTTATTTAGGTCCTTAACTTCCCATTTGTCATTCACTTTCTTAATTTAAAGGATCTAGGTCATTCCCTTCAATTATTTTTTCTTTTAGTTCATGTCTATATATTCAATTTCCACCTATTATCTCATATGTGAAAATATAGTTATCTGATATTCTAAATGAAATTTATATTTCCCTTTATATCTTATAAATATGAATTATTACTAACCCCTTTACGATGTAGGTTTATTAACAATTTTATTTCTAAATTTCAAAACCTTGATTACTGAAATCATGTTTACATTTCGAGGATGCAATTTATTAAAGGTTGGGAAAATGTATTTCCCTGAGATTTTTAAAGCGGAACATCACCTATTATTGTATATATGAAAAAAGACAATATTATAATAGAACATAATAAACTAATACTTTATGATATATTCCCTTTTAAATAAATTCATCCTCTTTGATAGATTATTATGCAAGCATTGTAGGGTTTAAATGAAATACAATACTCTCTTATAATATTATTATTTAATCATGAAAATTATAAGATAACTGTTAGTTTGGGTAGTATGATTATTAATAACTTAATTAAGTCAATTTTATGGTTTAAACCTGTAGAAAATAAATTCAATGGTAACATATTTATTATAAATAAAATAATAATCATTTGGAATAACAAAAAAATTATGAAAACTATATTTTCTATATATGGTTTAGTCACACTTTGTGCACATAATTTAAAATTAAATTTCAACCATCTTTGAAAAGTAATTTTAAAAAATAAATTTTATTTTTTAAATAAATATTTAAAAATAATACTTTGTTTAATTTTTGGGTTTTTTTAAAATATACTTATTTTGATGACTACAGAAAAATATTTTTCCTATTAAAAACAAAATTTTCATCAAAATTTTTTAAAAATTTTAATTTACTTTTTAAATTAGTTTAAACTATAATTAGATAAATTTTATTAAAATTTATCCAATTTTGTTCATTTGAATATATTTAATTTTTAATTGTTCTATTAAAACATTCTATACTTATGATAATTTTCTCTTTAGAAACCCGCTTTTTTGTCACATCAGCGGGTTTAATTTTAAATTTGATTCTACCACTTCAATGATTTTAATTTGAAAAAATGAATACCATATTTTTAATCTACATAATTAGTTTATCTAAAAAGGTAAACTTAATTTTTGAACCTGAATAATAGTAAAATCAGTAATAATTCATTACCACTATTAAGGAAAAAACTTATTTACCCGGGATAAAACTAAAAAGTTGATGGTTTAAATGACCTAAAACATATCCAAAGAAAATTTTTTGGATATATAAAAAAACCTATCACCTATAATGATCTATAATTACCAATTTTATATGATCTTCGTATGATTAGAATGTTTGTGTAATTGAATCTTTTAAAGAAAATCCATCTTCTTCCTCTATCCCAGTTATAGAAGGCCACCGCCTCTCTTCTATTATTCACACATACAATGACAATTGGTTAGAAAAATTACTATCATAATAACCTCTTTACATCCATACCAAAAATTGGGATCCATTTTTTTTTTATATATCAAAACTTTGAAGGCTTTTGGTTGAAAACCAAAATATGTTTTTAGAAGAAGAGGTAACGTTCTAAAATGAACATTTTTATATTTGTTCTTATTCTATATATTTTAAATTGTATTTTTACATTATTTTATAATAACATAAGTATGTTAAATATACTTATATCTTATTATTATAATGTAATTACCTATATCTATCTCTTATTCCTTCAAATTGGAAATGAAACCACTAATCCAGTGTACGATGGACTACCGTCTCACCAATTGATGAAATTCTCTTTCCATCACCACCATTTATGGATTGATATAATGAAAGATTTAAATCATTTATATGATATTTATTATATTATTACACTTATATAATTCAAATTTATCTTATAAAATCATATGTTCCGTTCTTTTTAAAATACAATAACATTACTTGTGTGTACAGGGATGACTGCCTCGCGGAGGGATGTGATTTGTTTTTCACATATGATTTACATGGAAAGTAATTTGGGTAAATTTAATGAATATATTTGATATATATATTTTTTATATTTATTATATTAAATTAATATATCACTTACTTCATTACCCTTTCTCCCATTAATGAAATGATATTGTCACCTGTGTGTACGTATAACCTAACGTATGAACGATGCGATGTGATCCATTCTCCTTCTTCAAATTTCAATAATTAATAAGTAATTGTATCTAATTAAAAAAATATTTATAACATTAATATAATTCTTGAGATTATATAACTATATAATATTCTCAATAACCTTAACATTCAAGTAAAAACATGTGTGAGAAAACCAAGGAGTTGTCTTTCTCAACAATAGTAATAATGAAATGTTATTAATGAACAGGTGATAAGATGTTATATATAGGTAATATATTATATTATTTATATTAATATTATTCTAGTATAAATTAATGACATGCTTAAAACTATTATATAGGATATTAAATAATGTTAAACTAAAAGGAAGTGTCGGGTAAGCGACTTTATCTCAATTTACATTTATTCATGAATATTGTAATGTTATACACCTAATTTCATTTTTATGGGGTATATACTGCCCCTTTGACTTATAATATCATGAATAATTTGTAATTCATGATATATTTTGTTTAAAAGGGAATTATTTCATCCACGGTGATTTTATTTGAAAATTACCAAGTAGTAAATAATTTCATAATTAACTTACTTTCTGTTGTGTAATATTACTTCTTAATGGACTTTGATTTTCTATAATTATCTGTGTATTTATTTTCTATTGTATCATGTTTTTTAACCACTTTTTTATGTGTATATACATTTCATACACTTAGTAAACTCTTTAGTGAACTCTCACTTCAACATTATCATCATTGTAATGTTTTATTTCGCAGTCTCATTTTAATCGAGATTGTTTATTCTTTAATTTCCATTGAAGGAAGTTGTTTGATCAATGACTAATAAACCCCTTTAATTTTATCATAACCTAGTTATTAATGATTTTTTCAAGTAATATTACATTTTTTAAAATTTTTATTACGTATAATTATTGGGAAAATATTTTTAATAAAACATGACTTCGCTTCTCTCTTAGATCAAAAATCCTTTTTCTCCCAAAAAAAATTTTTGAAAAAATTATTTCAAAAATGTTTTTAAAATTATCAAAATGATTTATTAATGTAAATTTTACAAATTTTTCAGTTTTTTAAAAAAATTTAATGGAATCATCATTTCATTTTCTAAACTATGACAGTTTTTGTTTTTCAAAATAATTGAAATGAATCGTTTTTAACACCTACGACATGTGAACAATTTCCCGCCATCCTGACCCCTAGTTGTTTTAATGTATAACTAATAATTTTAAAAGGATATTTTGAAAGAAAATATTTTTAATATTTTTTTTAAAATTTTAATTTAGAAAATAAAATTCAAAGTAGAAAAGGAAATGTTCCTCCAAAAAGTGTTAAATGGAATTTTAATGGTATTTTCATTCATCAACAACAACAATACTTAATTTTAGTGATACCCCTCTAGGGATATATTTTATTACTACCTTAATTTTTTTACATGGATTTATAATTATCATTTTTACAAATTAAATTATAGGAATTCACTTTATTGATTCATTTTTATATTCGTTAATATTCCCATTGAATATTCACATTCCTATGATTATTGGACATTAAATATCACTTAAATATACATATTATTTATCATAGATATGTTTATTTCTTAAAAATAATATCATTTATATATAGAGTGTTATACATTGAATTCTATTTTATTATAAAGGAAATTTTTTAAAAATTTGTATTATTCAGTAAATATTATTATTTGATGATAATCCATATTGTTTATAAATTAAATAAATTATTCCATATATGAGTGATTATTCGGGAATTAAGATACAAGTAGGGCCTAGTAATATATATATCCAAAATTCATCGACATTCTCATGAAATGAATCATTTGGATGGCCTTAGATAAATGAGTTTCTAGTGTATACCTACCAATCAGTTTTAAACTATCTGGTAAAAGGTATTGATAGTGGAGGTATCATGACGTCTGAGAATACGATTTCCAATAATTAGGAATTCCCTTCATTAAGAATTAATTTATTATTATCTACGATATTTTCTCAATTATATTATTTTTAGATTAATTTTATTTCTCATTTTATCGATTAAATGGCTTCTGTTTTCATTTATTTACCTTCCCATATTGATTATGGATTATCTATTCATGAGAGTAGAGTTATTTTATTTGAATGTTTTTTCTAGTATTTACCTTTATATATTGATTATAAATAATCTAATAATGATTTTCATATAATTAAAATTCCATGTGTGTTTAGTTATGCACCTTTCTGTATTCATTATGATATATCTATTCATAATAGTAAAGTTATTAAAATGGAATATGTGTTCAGTTATTTATAGTTCCACATTGATTATGTATTATTTATTATTATTCATTTAATCCTGATATATTATAATTTACATAACTCTTAATGAGAATTTTAGCTCACCCTTATTTTTTCCTTTACGAAGAATATAGGAATTGTATTATTATTGATATGGAAGGATATGCTAGAGGGAATAAATATATTAACAAAAAAAATTATTGTATTCAAATGTAATATGACAATCATGTGTGTATCTAATTTAAAATACTAATAAACTATTCAGTCCAGTGGGATACGATTACTTAAATCTTATGACAATGTAATAGAGTAGAAACCAACTCCATGATACTAGGTTCAGGGTCAATATAATAAAAATTCCAAACTGTCATTATGAAAGTAATATTTCCATTCAATGTAATGGAATGTTTCTTGAGGATATAACTTAACCAAAACAAAAAAGATAAAACAAAACTAGAACATAAAGAAAAAAAATTATTAGAGATAATTTGATTAAATTATTGATAATAATCTACAGAGTCTAAAGAATAATTTGTTATATGATATGACAATTTATATCCCTATAACATTTCTCTTTCTATCCAAACCAATGGGAGGTTCTTTGTAATTCCTAGTTTATTAATAACCCCACAATCTCATGATTTATATCACATGATTCATTTTCTTACATTCCCATGATATTTTTTCATTATATTTATAGATAATTAGTAAAAAAATTCATACATATATATCTTATATTATACAAAGTATAAACTTCCACTCAATATCCATTTTTTCACAAAAACATGATTATCAACTTTAAACATCAGTTTTATTAAAGAAAAATTCAAAGAATTTATTTATAAAATAATGTTTGAAATGTATAAATTTATATATTTTCTAATCATCCTTAATCTCTATAAAAAACATTTGAAAATGTGTTATATGGATAAAAATCTTAGTAAGGGATATAAAAATAAACTATGTTGTCCATTTTGAAAATACTGGTGTCCCATAGAAAATGTTCATTTATATAAATAACATTGATCACAATATAATAATTAAATTACTCATGAAATGTTATTCACCACGCAATTATTTTTATAAAACAACACATACACAATCTTAAAGTAATGATTAATAATCAGGAGGTTTTATAACAAATACTTAAAATATTTACCTTAAAAACAAAAAATTCAAATTTAGAAAATCAAAAACCTTCCCTTAAATCATATACTCATTTTCATGACATTTGAAATAAAAATATTTCCCTAAAACATATAATCTTGTATGTACCTTGGGATATTATATTTATATTACACTTAAAATCACTCTTACAATGGAATAACCTACCTCGTTAATTCGAATTACTTCACAAGAGTAACTTATAAATAGTTTTATCAATCCACATCACATGAAGAAATTATAAATAGTAATATTTTTTACATTAATGTGGTAACTTATAATCAATTATCTTCATACACATCATACAATTCATACGAGTAAGTTATAATAATTTAAATCCATCTACATTACTCAATGCATTGGAGTGATATATTGGTCTCATCTATCATCCTGATAAATATCTAAACACCACGACATACATAAAACACATGGAATAATTAATTTATATCATAAAATATCATAAAATATTTTTTCAAAACATATGTAGAATAAATTTAAGTCTTTATATAAATAGAATGATACAAATCCTTTTTTCATTTAAAAACTCATAAAATGAAAATTTATTAAAAGAATGGGAAATTTCATATTATTTTATATCCAATGGAAACATACATTATAATATTATTAAAGGATAATAATGATGATGGTGGGAAATTACATTCATGTTTTATGTGATAAAAACATTATTTTTACACTTTTATAATGAAAGTCAAAAATTACCTTTATGGAAAACGCATAAAATATTACATTTAAAAACATTTTAAATAAACTCCAGTGTAATTTTAAATTAAATTTTAAATTTTTTTAAGTATAAGTAAATAAATTATTAAAAAAATTAATAGAAATTGGATATGGAGGAAAAAATTTTATAACTTTTAATAAAGTTCTTTAAAAAATAACTTAACCCTTTGGCTACTTTTGAATCAAAAGGACATTGTAGAAAAGAACGTGAAATTTATTTTTAAATAATATTTATTTCATTAAATTAAAAATCAAATACATATAAATATATATATGGTAGTATATTCACCACATAGAGAAGACAGGTAGTGAAAATGGAATGAGTCTCAAAGGAATAAAATTCAGGGGAAAAATTTATTACCTCATATCCTGACTCGTCCCATACGTCTTTTGATTTATGACTAATAAAATTATATTAATTTTATAATTTATTTAATATATTTTTAAGTTTCATTAAAATAATTTTATTTCATTCATTCATTAATTAAAATGTTTAATTTGATTTCATAATCAGTTAATTTTACGTCATATGTTGTGAGTTTATTCATACATTAACCATTAAAATAACATCAGTTCATTGAACATAGTAAAAGGGATTAATGTTATATAATATATTTAATATTAAACATGTTTTAGTTATCATCTTTATATATTTTATAATATTTTATAACTATCCATGATATTTATTAACTAAAATTGAAGGATATCTATTCAAGGAGATACTAGTTTTAATCTACACATAAATTATTTTTCCTTTTTATAATGTCAGAAAAAGAAAAAAATTATATTATATTTTACTTTTAAAAAATAATTACAATGTTAATAATTTCATCATTATTTATTATTTCATCCATTTTTATCATCTATGAGTGCAGGTTATGAAAAATTAATCACAACACTTCGTGGAAGTGGTAATCAATGCGTACTTCTGAGTGATGTTGTCATTGTCCGAAGGAAAAAAGGGTATAATATTAAGTAATATCAATTATTTATAAAATAATAATTATTTCATAAATATTATATAAAATCATTTTATCAATCACTCAATCCAACTATATGAGTCAGTGATGAAAAACAAAACACAACGCTTTGTGAAGGTAGTAGTCCACATATACACACGAGTGATGCATTCATTTCAAATTGGAAGAAAAAGGATTTGAAAAATGGTTTTTCTTAAATATAATAATAGTTTATTTATATGGTAGAAACTTATTTTCTCATAATGGTTATAAAATATTATAAGGAGGTGGAAGATAAAATATACATTAAAAAATAGTTTTACCTCTTATTTGGAAATCCTCTTTTGGATTTCACATTAATCCTTGTATGTTAGACCTTTGGTGGGAAACATACATCTAGGAAGTGAAAAGGTATATAATAAAGGATTTTTTTATCTAGTCTAGGTTGAGATAAAGGGATCAATGTTTTTGAATAATAGAGGATAAGTGAGGGGAGTGTCAATGCTGTAATTTTTTTTAAAAACATAAAGTAATATAATGTATTATTCTTGAAAATGTCAAACTAAATCTATAATAATTAAAATATAATATCATAAGGTATTAAATTTAGTCATAAAATATCATTGTATATGACATATTATGACCAAATCTTTTATTTTTCACCATAATTAACTTTTTTTATCCTTTACTAAGGTCAAAATAATTTACTATGGTTACTATTAATTATAAATAAAATTGAAATTTAACTCATCACTAAATTTTAACCACATGATATAAAATATGAAATCTATTTTCTAGAACTCAATTTTTTATAGTGAAATAAATTAATTTCAACTTAATTTCACAAAACTCAAAGAAGAACATGTTTTTAGAAAAATTCATGTCTTTAGTATAAAAATGATTTTATACCAAAATAATGTATAATTATAATTCTAAATGAATTAACTGTATTATGTTTAGTAATATATGTGTAATATTAAAAAAAACATGAATATTTTAAATACTTGAGAATAAATAAATATTTATATAAAAATCAGCATTTTCAATATTCACCCAAAAATTAATCGTTTCAAAAAAATCCCAAAAATTAATTTTAATATTATTTTGAAATTTTAATTTCAAAACTATTTTCAATTTTATAAAAATAACATTCAAAAAATCAAAAAATTCATAATAATAACTACACACAAAATATAAAAAACTTTCTGAATAAAATGTATCTTCTAAGAATAAAATAAATTTATACTCATTCTATATGTAGTTACAACCATTTGTTAAGAGTTAATTTATTTTATTAAATATATGATTTATCAATTTCATTAAAATACATTTTATACATTGATTAACTTAATTTCTGTTGATAAAAATACATTACAAACGTAAATTGATTTTTTTAAAATTTCTTCATTAATTATATATAATTCTATTAAAAAAGAAATTTTTATTTCATATGAATTAATAAATTAATTTTTATTAAGTGAATATTTACTACATATATTTTACAATTTTTTTACTCCAACTCATATCTTCCAATCCAATAGTTATGTTCTAATTGTGATATTTTAATATTTAAATTATATATCATCATGTATTTTAATCTCGACATATCATGTAAAAGACACAATCTGTTATAGTATGTATTTAATGGAATATAACTAAAATTTTAGTGTTTTATAATCAATACCAAAATCAAAATGTATTGAAATAACCAAGAGTATGTATGGGTCATAAGATACAATGAAAATGTGAATTTTAAAATTAGTAGTCGAGTCGTTATGAGGTTTGGGATTAGAAATCAAGTCTTGAGACATATAGAACCTAAAAGGTGATGTTTCAGACATTATTATATTCTTAAAAGATGTCCAGGGGTCTCAGAGGATCCTGAAGATAGTTAAGGTTGTTAATGCAGCTAAAACTATAGTAGAGCCACCCGCAAGTTAGTAGTGTCTTGCAGTAGTGACGGTTACCCCCAACAGCCACTGGCCAGCTAGTGTCCTTTAAATGTTAGAAAATTTACATTTTCTCCCACATGTTTTGAGAGGGGTTATCCATACTCTCTCCACTAGTTTTTTTGGAATGAATAGGGGTCAATCCCCCTTCTTTCCCCTCTTCCCCCGTGACTAGTGGGTTTTATTATATATTTTTAGGGATCAAAGGTAAGTATCATCCTCGGATAGTATCCACTCCCCCACACATAATTTAATTATAATTTTTTCTTTCACCAGTTTCTCATTTGGCCAGGATTCCACCAAAACATGGTGGTGTCAGTTTTTCATGATGGGGCATCCACTCTACCAATGAAGAGGGTGAATCGGGACATCGTTTTTACATGGTGGCTCATTATTTTCGTTTGGGTATATTTAATTATCAATTTATCTTAGGTTTTTTATTAAATTTATTTTAAATTCATATTTTTGGAATCTTTTTTTTGGGGATTCTTCATGGTATAAGTTCGAGGGTGTTGGATGGGCCTTTGGGGTACCATTGGGTGGGGTTGTGGCACAACAACATTGTTGGTAAAAAATTAAGGATTATTCCCTTTTTTGGTTAAAGGGTATAATTTATTATAAATGATAAATGGTAATTATGTTTGGTTCCCTAGCATGACATAGATTCTAGGACAATGGGTGTTGACCAGTTGATTTGAGATGAGATAGGGTGATTTGGGGTGAGATTTTTTGGGCTTGAGTTTAAATGGAAATATCTTCAATATGAGGGAGGTGTTCTCCCATAACAGCAACATTGATTATTCTCATTTTCAAATTACATGATGATTCTTGGGCTCTCCATGGTAGGAAATTCCCATGTTTAATTTATAAAATGAATTTTTTAATTTAATTAAAATGTTTAACTTAAATCATATTACTTTAAACATTGAACAACATTAAATAGTATACCTAATGTTTATCGGCCATGTTGATCCTAGTGCATTAATTTTATTCCCATTCCACTGAAGGATGAGGCCTAGATGATCATGTTCCTCATAAAAACCCATTTTTTCTATGGTAGGGACCCTTCCTACCTTTTAAAAGTGATGTTTTGTGACTTCAGAAAATAAATCTAAGAGGGACAAATAGGACCTTTGAGACACCTAATGGATTTTTTACCTCGTGATAGGTGTGTTCAATCCTATGGTGGATTTTTAGATCATTTATCGACCTTGATGGAAAAACCTTTGGAAACTAGGATTAGTATGGTTTAATGGACCAAGATTGACCCTAATAATCGATATGGGTCATGTTACATCTATTGAATGATGCTGGTGTGGAATTACTTATGTAAATGGAACAGTCATGATAAACTGTTGATGGTGTTTTGGGATGTGACATCGGTGGGGCATTGGGTGTTGAACCAAGACCCTACTAATACCAGTGACCAAGGAATGGTTTCCTCAATTATTTTGAGTCTGAGGGAACCGTGGTGAGTTCCATGTTGACCAACCGACCCTAGGTGGGTGTATGTGAGATAAAAGAAATTTTCACCATGGAACCCACATAGATCACGAGATACTGAGGGGTTGTAGTTAATGGTGTGAGCCATGGGATGTCATTCAACACTTGTGTATTATCTTATTTGTGGTGGGTTATGGAATGCATTAATTAGGTAAAATGTGACATGGTAGAGCTGGAATGTTTTCGGAGCTGAGTGTATTTTTAGATATTCAATTTAGTTAGATCTTGGAATTGGGAAACCATGGGATTTGAGTCAGATATATGGTTATGGATTACATTTATTTGGAATCAAACACAAAGACTACCAAGGGATGGGTTCCCAGAGCCCTGAGCTATATCATTATGGATTATATGGATTTAAATTTGGAAGCACAAATAGTCATTATATGGGTCCTCAAGTCCATGAGATATATGGTTATATGTTCCATCAATATAGAGTAGTATGCATAGACTATCATGGGATGGGTCCATGGATCTTTGGAGATATGGTTATGACTAATATGATTTGAACCCAAATGCATGGTTTTTCTTCCATTGATTTAGAGTTTGGATGTTTGTACTAATCTTTGATGGGGACCCAGAGTTATGAATATATGTTGGGGGATACCATGAATTTTTATCTCTTATATCACTTGGGTGGCATGGTCATTGAGATGTACGCAGATACACCTTATCACTTTTCGAATTCGGTATGGTTGGTCATGGTCAAATACATATTTATTGACCCTGGTTTATTTATATATTCATATTTATATAGGTATTTTTATGTCATATGATCATTTCACATGACCATATTATAGAATATGATGTTTATTATGAGAAAATGGTGGTTTTCCCGTACTAATGTTTTTACTCACCCACTGCTTAGGCTTCCATTTCACAAGGTTACCCAAGAAAACTCTCACTTGGTATGAATAAAAAGTTCTACTGAGGCATGTGTTGATTGATTGATATTGTTCAGATAATTACATGGAATTTAGGTGTTGGTTTGTCTCAGATTTTTCCTCGATCAAGAATTTTAATTTCATTATTCTAGTATGTGTATGTGGTCAGCCTAGTGGGCATATATTTTTGTATGTATGAAATTATTTCGTAGGTCTACTAAATTTGATTTATTAATATTTTTATATAATTTTTTCATACATTTTGATTCTATTTTTGGATATATGATACTTTTTTATTTTATCCATTATTTTTTAATATGCTATGAGGGGTATAATGTCCCTATAGTACCATCCTACACCCCTATTTCCAGCTCATAGACTTTCGCATATTGGGAGGAACAACTAATGCCATTCAGTATTCGATACCTCATTTGGTTCATAGACGGGTCCATTTTGGGATATTACAAATTGGTATTAGAGCTTGATTTTAACTTGTCTTACTCTTTGGGGATTTAGAATACCAAATATGTAAGAATGTTTGGGAACTTGTGACTAATATAAGAGATGTGTGTTGAGAACAATTTTTATGATAATAATTTTAGTTTACATGGGTTTGGATTAGTTTTATTTATGTTCTATGCTATGGTTTTATATTATTTTCACCTGGTGTCATACATATTAGGTTTTTTAATTTATCATTTATGAGTCATCAAACATTGCCTCTTTGCATGTTGGAAACATGCCAGTTCTTGGATTTGACTCTTGTCCTATAAGGGAACGGGGCATCTCAGGAATTATATTAGTAAATAATAATTCACATGACATATAGACCAATTAGTGTGTGATTCCATTAATTATTTTTTCATTCTAATGTATAAATAACTTCTCATGTTATATTTTTTGTTTTATGTACTTGGTTTAATTCAACTCAACTGGGAGAACATATAATTGTGTTTCCATTTGATGGATGTCCATGTGAATATTTAGTGAGACTCATTGAATGAAGATGTGGTTCCTTAGTGCAAGGGATGTTTGATAAACCCATCTGGTCAACATAGGCAGGTAATTCCATAGAGATAATCCATGGGGTTAGTTGATATTCCATCCCTGAAAAAGAAAAGAGTTTCCATTAATAGAAGTGGAGAGTAATAACCAATATGTAGTTTTACCATATATGTCGAAATGATATTTTATCCAACTAAACATTGTAATTATGTTTTGACATGTATATTCATGGATTTTGTTGTGGTAATGATATATTTGATTGATGAGTTTTGATTCTCTAGGGGAGGTCCTATGGGGGGATCCCATTAGAATCAATACATTTGTGCATGGATGGTTGGTATCTACATCCTAACATTTTTATATATATATAACCCCCATTTGGGTGGTCTAGCATGTTGATGTAGTGATTTTATAAGGGTTCATGGATGATTCCCCATAAACTATAACCATATATAATACCCAACTATTATACTTAGTGGGAGACATTGATAACATATACTTGACTCAATCATTAGTTAATTGGTGATTTGGTCTCTCATTGGAAAACCCATTAGACGGATTGTACCATGTTTTTTGGACCCTTATGTTATGAAGAATGGGTGATTGATTTGGGTTATTCAAATGGTTCACTTGAGTTTCTACCAAGTATTTGACATATTCATGGTAGTTCCATAAGATTTTGCGGCGATGAGCACCATGGTGGTTGGTGCCTTAGGTATCATGGTGGGATTTCGTAAGCCGGACCAGGGTGGCATCTGGATTGTTGTGTGTTGGATGTTATATTATCATTATGGTTGGGCACTTGTTAATAGAATGGAATCAGATGACTGATAAGCATGTGGAGGGGATATAAATACTTTGGATCATGGATAGACACATGTGGTATTGGGATGACACCATTAGTTGGCAGTCTGTGACAGACCATGGAATATGTATGTTTTGAATTACAAAGAGTAGATCCCAAGGAGATCCTGGTGTATCAAGACATTTTTTTTAGGAGCATGGTCGGCAAGGCATTCAAGGTGCGTGACTCATATGATTGTGATTTTGGTTCTATGCATTAGTGGTATGGGAGTGTATGCATGCTATCTCTAGGGATTTTTAGTGGAATATTATGGTTACACATGGTTCCATTGAAGTTTATAATTGGATATGGAAATGAATGGGATAATTACCACTGTAAATTTAGTGGTTTCTGTATGGGATTAATATCTGGATAACCTATTGAGAATGGATCTGGATGAGAATCATGTGAGTGGGTAAATGATGTATATTTTTAGGTTCTTTTTCTATAATCTAAGAGTGGATTATAATTAATGTTCCCTTCATCTAGGAATAAGTAATTAATTGCTGTTGTGGATTGGCACTAAGGAGTGATCTGGTTTTGGACAAAAAATTTATTATGTTTGGTGGTGGATTGGGTGCCATTCAAGGTATTTGGGAGATTGTTTTGCTAGTGTAGTGAAAAATATTCTTTTACATTGGGAAGCTTGATATCGACTTTGAAAAAGTGACCCTCACATGATAAGTGTTGTGGGAGTGTGCGATCAATGGTTGGATGAATTCATTTAGCATTTTTATGCTGGGGGATAAATGGACTTGGGTACTTCTAGAATCCATAGTTAATTCCAAGTAAAAAAACTAGATATAGTGTCGGGTGCAATTTGATCATAGGCATTGGAGTCCTGATGGATTGTGATGATCCAGATGTGTTATATTGGTAATGCATCGTAGACTGTTGGTAGGTCAAATTAGTGGTCCCTATGGTTATGAATTGAATTATTTAATTTCATAAAAAGTCAAATACATGCATCATTTGGAATGTATAGAATGTCCATGAGATTCATCAAGGTAAGAAGGCATCATGATCATAGAATTGGATATTCAAAAACAAATGGAACTAAGCATTTATAAGAGATTTTGGATAAAAGAGTTATACATGTTTGGTTTGTGTTCATTGGGATGTTGCAAATTTGGTACCACTTTGGGTACATCATACTGGGTATGAAGGGCCTTTTTAAAATATTTTTCATGGTTTTTTAATGAAAATTTACCAAGGATTCGGTTTTGAGCCTGGTCAATTAGGAATTCAATCAATTCTGACCAAAATCGAGAAATGAAGAGTGTATTTATCATTTTGAAATGGTTTGGCGAGTTGGATACGAAACTGGGTGCATCATTATAATTGGGTATCTGTGTTTAGAGTGGCCATTCTAATAGTTTCTAGTATCATGGCTCGAAATTTTCTAGCATAATCTATGTCTAATGGAGGGTAGAACCTTAGATTGGGTGAACTTTTAAATGGGGACACATAATTTTCTTGGTGTTGAAAGGTATTTTTGAGTAACATCATGATGAAATATGTGATTCAAACATTGGATCATGGATTTTGGAATTAAATTCCTTGTGTTTAGAGTAGTTTTCCGAGGTAATGTAGAGTGTTCATAAGTATAATATTGTAGTTTATGTGAGACTCAATGACCCAGGTATGTTATGTTTTCTATTTTGAATACCCACAATCCTTGTTGAGGATGATAAGTGTTATACAGGGGAGTTTGTAATGCTTGAAATTTTAATGGGACTCAAAATTCAATGGTAATTGGAATTTTCATATTACAAGTTTGATCATTTTGAGGATAGAGATTCAAAATCATGTTTTGAGTGTTGTCAAACCTCAAAGTTGGTGTTTTAGGAATGGTTGTAGGATTGGTAGACATCCCAAGGTCATATTGGTACCTTAAAAGTGGTAAGGTGGCCGGTGTGGCCAAATATATAGCAAATCTACTTTCTAGCTAGTATGAACTATTGGCTTGATGTTTTCCTTTATAGGGGTAAATATTAATTTTCCCATTGGGCTTTTATATGAGGAATACCTATTATCTTCCCCACTTTTTCTCATGCAATCTATGGGCTGATCCCCCTCCCTTCCCCTCTTCTCCCTTAACCAAGGGGGTTTTCTTTGGTGTTTTTTAGAAATATAGGGTAATTCCCCTTCTATAATGATCAATGATCCATCCATCTGCCTCTCATTCTAATTTTTACTTTCTCCAATTGGTAATTTTCTTATGATCCCATCATTGCATTGTGAAATCATCCATTCATTTTGGGGCTTCCACACTTCATAGGAATAGGGTGACCCATGACATCATCTGCTCATAGTGTATCATCATTTCAGTTCAGGAATGACGTGCCTTTGATTAATCATAGTTTTTTATTACCTTCAATATAAATGAATTTCAATTTGGAATCATTTTTTGGGTATTTCCATTATCACTGGGCTATGAGTGTGTGATGAACCCTTAGAGTGTGATTCTTTGTTGTTCCTGCATAGAGATGACTTTCATGAGAAATTATTTGTTATTACTTTTTTTGAGAAAAAGAATATAATTATTTATATATTATTTAAATAAGTTATTTTTGGTGACATGGTATGAATTTTTTTTAGAGATAATGGGTGGTGACATGTTGAGTTAAGTTGAAATTAAGTATGCTTAGGTGAGAGTTTTTGGGCGGCATTTTTAATAAAAAGTCTTCAATATGATAAAAGTGATCTTTTATACTATCCCCATGGATTATGATCCACTTCATATCGCATGTGGATAATCTGGCTTACCACTGTGGTTAATTCCCCAAGTTAGTATTAATTAAATTAATGTTTTATTTAAATTAAAATGTTTAATTTAAATTAAATTTCCTAAAACATTGAATTCCATAAGTGAGAAGACCCAAAGGGCCAATGCGAATTCGGTCCTAGTATGTTGGAATGATTTATGGGACACTGAAGGTCAAGGCCTATAACAATGTTTGATTCGTGACCCCCCCCCCCCCCCCACCCCCACCAAGACAACTTGAGAAGGATGAGAGGACTTATTTGATTTAGGGGTCTTATGGTTGGGTCACTTCCAACCTCTTGAAATAGGTGTTTTGGGACTTTATATTATTATCCCAAAAGTGGAAAATTGAACCTTTGAGATATTAGTTTTCTTTGAGAAATCTCAAGGGGTGAGGTAGAACCTAAGGTATCTGGTCATCCCATATAAAAGATAAGGTGTACATCCCTTAGGTAAATTGAAATTGGGAGGGTTATTTATTCCAAGAATTACCCTAATGACCAAGATGGGTTATGATCAATATTTGGACTGATGCTAGTGTGGCATTCCCTATACATCCAGTGAGGCCATGGTACTTTGATGACGGTGTTGTGGGATGTGACAACTATGAGGTGTCATGTGTTGACCTAAGACCTATCTATGAATGTGGACAAATGTGAGAGTGCCTCTACTATACTAAGATAGAGGGGAACTTCATGGGTTTCCCATTAGTTTAACAAAACTATGTAGGCGTTTGTGAGATGGTAGTGGGAGTCACCATTAAAACCACACTATATATATCAACATGATAGGATATGGATAGTGGTGTTAGATGCGAATGTTTATTATACCCTAGTATATTTACTTAATTATGATATATTTTGGAATAGTCCCTTAATAATGATATAATATGGTAGGGATTCCATGATTTTCAGTTAGGTACGTTGTTGGATATCCAATGGAGTTGGAGCTCTATATTATGATTCCATGGACATTGAGCTAGATATATGGTTATGAACCTTAGATCTGAATCTGTATGAATAAACTAAAATACTATGGGTCCCTAATGACATGAAATATATGGTTATGGCTATGATATAATTGATCTGTATTCATATACTATAGTTGGATGGGTCCCCGAATTAAGGAAATATATGGTTATGGCTATCATGTATTTAGATTCAGACATGTGAACTATCCTCAGATGGGTCAATGGAACTTGGTAGATAAAGATATGGTTTTGAGATTTGGAGTTGGACACATGGTTTAGATGCCATGTAATTTGATTTCTAATTTTTGGACCCCCATGTAATAGGACCCTGAATTTTTGAGCATATGGTTACAAATACAATGGATTTTGATCCCACATTTACATAAAAGGCATGTTTAACAAGACATGATCAAAGAAACCATGGAAAAATCTGATGTAGGTATATCTAATCAGGGTCACATACCTAAGGATCAAAAGTGGTTTATTTATTTATAAATGTTTCTATAGTAATTTATTTATTTCATCTGAGAATTTTACTTGCACATATCATGATAAGTACTGGTTAGAATGAGACCACATTAGTGGTCCATACTTATTTTTGAATTTAGACCCTACTTAGGCCGCCACTACACATGGGTACCAGAGTATACTCTCAATTGGTTGAAGATACATGTTGAGATGAGGCCTAGGTTAATTTAGCAGTATGGATTGGATGAGTACATAGAGTGTGGGATGAGGTTTTTTTACATATGTCATTGTGTAAGGGATTTATTTTCTATCGTATATAATATATATTTGTTTGGTCCAGTGGGATTATTCTATTGTATGTATGACATTTATTTTTGGAACTTACTATATTTCATTTTTTACTAGTTCTATTTATACTTATGGATTCACTTTTTAGATTATTTTTCGAATATAATACTTAGTTATTTTATATTATTATAGTGAACTCTAATAGAGTGGTTGTAGTCTCCCCATAGTACCATATTAGACCCCTTCTTCTAATCGAAAACATATAGTATATGGGGAGGCCTGCCTATGGTCACACATCCTTCCAGTATAGTTACTTTCCATAGAGTGAGATGAGTTTTGATGTTATAGGTACACAAGTTCTTGACTAGAATCTATACAATCAGATGATTAGAAGTACATGAACTTATCACAAAACTTATTCAATAGAGTTTGTAGAAAGTCCTTTCCATGGACATATTTACTAGTAAATTTGTAGAATAAGTTAATATCCTTGATAGTTTATCTATCTGTGTAATTGAAATAACAAGATCTTAACCTCAATGCATCTTTGACAAAGGTTAAGAGTGAGTTGTAAACCCATAAATTCCTCGATCACACCAGATTACAAGACGTATGAATAAAATTTGTAAACTATGTGTTTTTAAAATGAAAAAACTCTTAATATAATAACATATATAATATTAAATACTAAAATAATAGAAGCTAACTATCACTAAAGAGGTTATTATTTCTGAAATTTTGGTCAATGAAACTGATTAAACTTCTAACACCTGATTCCTAGGTCTCCAATTTATAGGTGATTACCATAATACACATGTTACCGATTCATATAATTATTTAATAATAATTGTCACATATAAAAAATATGATGATTAAATATCCATTCTATTATAATTAATGACTCATGTTATTTTACCATAGTGCTCCAAAATGTACATGGTTTAGAATTATATAGTTTAATGTGTTGTGAATCAGAGGATAGTGTTTGTATAAAAATATAACAAACCAAAAACTCCAATTTGACATGATAAAAATATAAAGTGTATTTTTATTCATCACAAAGAATTATATCAGATATTTCATTTAGTAAAATGACTCAATATCTTGAAAATCATATATAATTGTTCAAATATTAAAAATATAATTAGAAATTAACATCAAAGAGTTATAGTTGTTGTAAATCATGAACCAGTTATGAAATGTTTTATTCTATATACATGAACATGTATAATCTAAAGAGTCTACTTTGATTAATATATAAGTTGGTTCTCAGTTTTTTGTTCTATGGGATATGAATAATGTGAATCCCCATGACTGAAGAACTCTCTTTCTGTAAAACTATCTTTTTCGTTAAATGAGGTTCTAGAAAACAATAAAAAATATTGAATCCTTCCAAATAATTGGATGATTAATATATTACATGGATAACCTATGAGGAAGGATATCATTGGATCCATCTCAACATTCAATATTAATATAATTTCATGGAGTTTGAACTGACTGAAATATGATTTTATAACATTTGTAGATCCCACTTTGTATGTTGAGGTTTTTTCAATAGTAGTAAATGAATAATGAGTGGATTTCCGTAATGAAACAAAGAATAAATATATTTTATTTTGAATGAAAATGGTGGTGATGAATTATTATCTATGAATGGATTGAAATACAAATATTATTGTTTAATAATTTCTCAATATGTAGTCAAAGTATCAATATATTAAATATGTTTTAAGATAGGATATATTTCCTATAATATTGGTTAAAAAACTGATTGATTCCCTTTCTTGAAAATAATTGTCAAATCATCTAATAATTTTTTCGAAATTTTTTCGAATACTAATTTTTCATAGGTAAATTAACAATGATAATTCTATATTTATATAATGAATGTTTCTTGATATTTCCATCCACATGTGTTTGATGAATACTGAATCTAGCCAAAGATAGAATTTGATCGTAAGTTTCATATTTCAAAAAATGAAATCAGTAGGTTTAGAACATTATTGAAGTCCATATGTTCATAATAATGGTAATAATTTCCATTAATTCTATATTTTTAAATAAAAAATATTTGAGGTGTTTACTAAAGAAATATGTTGAATTTGATGGGATTCATTATGTTGTGGGCTTTCTTCAATACATAAATCATATTAAAACTACCATTTCATCTAAATTGAATATGTTTAGATATTTAATTTTGATGATTCTTATTCTTGTTGTAGTGATTACATATTTTGAAATCATTTTAGAATACAATATGATAAATGAATAAATCCCACATTAGAGATCATCTAATTTCACCATAAAATTTGATTATAGAATAGTGTTTTCACTATAAAAAGGTTTTATACCAAAATAAACATTGCCTTTGTTTTTGAATGGTTATTTATATTTTAAGGACTCCATGCCATATATACTAGCTACACTCCAAAGATGTTCATGTATATTTTTTCATGTGTCTATAATAACATGGATCATTATTCTATAAATGAGTACCTGGTAGAAGTGAATTTTTAGTGATTTGGGTATTCCATGGAAGTATGAATACATTGTAAATGATAGAATATGATTGTTTTTAGTGTCTCTAGGTTTTTTAGGATCTTATACCATAAATGATAAACCATATTCCAATATATTATCTCAAACCATATAAGATTATTCAAACCTAAAAAGGATTCGGGGAATTTATTTTTATATCTATAGACATTGTAAGTCCTCTAAACTACAGTACCACATCATTCCATTATGTTTACATGGAGTTAAACAATAACTATTTTGTACTACAATACTATGCTACAAAGGGAATTCTTGGTTGTGAGGATAAAAAACTAATTTGTTCAAACTACATTGATAACTTTTCATCACCTAAGAGGTTTGGTGGTAATTTTAGAAAATTATAACTAAAAATTAAAAATTTATGGTTGATATTAATTGGAGGATGATCCAAGTATTTTATTTGAAGAAGAGGCTTTGGAGTTGAAATTCTAATACAAATCTGAATGTGTAGAAATTAGTACTACTAAGAAGATTAGAATCATGAAATATAAAGTCATTGAGAGTGGGAAGAAGAAGATGAAGGAGATAAGAAGAGAGAAGATGTGTGGGAATTTGTGTAATTAAATGATACTCAAATATTACATATAAGAAGAGGGATACAACTCTTCTATTATAATAAAGATTTATTATAATTCAAACAAATTAAATAAGAGAAAATATATTCTTGTTTATGAATTAGAGTATAAAATAGAGAAGGAAGATATATATTATAGTCTTGATATGCAATAAAGAAGATGAAGAAAATTATTCGAAAGAAGAAATGTGAGAGGTGTTGTGTAGAAGTATTTGTATTTTGAAAAAAAATTCATATAAATTATGTGAAAAAAGAAGCCATAACTTTCTACTATAAATAGAAAAAATAATTTGTGTACATTACGAGTTATATATAAAAATATGATAAAGTCCTTGTATTTATATGTTTATGTGAAATAAGAATAATAATGAGATCAAGGAAATCGATCTATATATTTAATAGATCTAAATCAGTTACATCAATTTTTAGTTTTTATAATTATTATAACATTATATGGTGCATGATGTAACTGAGTATTGGATGTTCCAATGAAGTGAATGTGATGAAAACCCTATACTATTGGAAGACTACAGTGTAAAGCCTTCTTGATGATTATTTTAGGTTGTGTGATCGTAGAGAAATATAGCTCAAATGAAGGACTAGTCATCTCATGTTATGAGGATAATCTTGTAAACCACTTTCTTGTGTGTGTGTGTGTGTGTGTTATTAGTGGTGTTTTATTGAATAAAAAATGAAAGAGAGAGAAAAATATAACCATATCACTTTAACCAGTACAAGAGTTAAAATAAAAGGGATAATTATATATGTTTGATTTATTGAAACTTGAATTAATTAATCTCCCCCTTAGTGTGTAATACATCCCTAACCGACATTCAAATCAAATATGTATCCATGTTAAAAATGGGAATCATTATTGAATATTTCATAACCTTGACATAATTTTTAGGTAAAACAATTTTATTATTTTAAAAAGTATTTAGAAAACAGCATAACATAGGAAAAATGTACATTGAGATGCATTGTGAAAAAAGACAGTTTAATTTTTCAACATAACTATAGTGTGGTCTATAAAACACTCCAACATGGAAATATTATCCATTAGTATAAACTAGTATATGGTATATACTATCTATATATTTCCTAAAACTAATTTTAACATTTTTAAATGTCCATGAATTTTAAGAAATATGATTCCATATTACAACCATGACACTGTTGACTCCACCACACTACAGTCTTCTCAAAATTACATAAAAAATGTCATATTTTATAGAATAAACATTAAACAAGAATGGATTCACCTCGTGGAGATGACTGTTATTATAATTTGGTAGGATTTCTCACCCCATGTAAAACCACATTATAGTTAACACAAAAATAGTCATGGTGAGTATATTATAAAAGAAAAATATTTATTAAATAACTCTCAAAAAAATTTAACACAGGACCAACCATACCATGAAATGATTTAATAAATGTGGTATGGGTTTAATGTGGGTTTAAATGGTGAATAACTAATAATTTTTTTATAAATTATATGATAAGTAAATATATGAAAGTGTCTGTATTGATTTAAAACTTGTTCATAAGTTTAACTATAATATATTTATAATATATAACCGTATTTTGAAAATTAATTAAACATTTTCAAAAGTTGTTTTTATGATTCCAATTATGGTTTAAATAAAATAAAAAATGATATAATTAAATTCTACAAAAATCATTATATTGAGATGTTAATATTATAAAAACATTTATCAAAAGAAATCTTACATTTTGTATATGAATGAATTCATATTAAATTTCATGTAAATGAATAAATTTACAAGGTTATTGTTATAATAAATGTGAAATGAATATGTATTTTTATGTTATAAAATTTACATAAGTGTGTGCTTAAATTATATAGTATTTATTGTTTAATTTATTATAATTTTTTCATAAATTTTTTATATCTTCTCAATATTTATAACTTGTTTATATATTTCGTATAATTCTTTACTTTATTTGTGAAAATAAAGTTATATATTGAGAATGAATGCCCAATTTAGTTTAATGTGCTAAACTATTTTTTAAAATTATCATACATGCATTTAAGGACATGTGTACTAGTAATGATAATTGAATTACTTTTCTTCTACTATAAATTTGGTTTTTTCATGAATTATGGGAATTAATTTAAAATTTCATTATAATTTATAGATATTAAGTGTTAATATTATTGGGAAATTGAGGTATCATGTGTGTGAAGAACTGCTAATAGAGGTAATTTGTGTTAGATTACAAACTATACTGGGAGGATATGCTTTATTTAGAAAATTGGTGGTTGGATACCTAACATTATTTATATACTTTTATTGGTTTTTTTTACTTCATTTGATTATGATACTTTATATAATACAGTTTCATGTATCTTATGTATAAGGACTTGATACATATTCACCACATAAATATAATTTTTAAATAAGAATTCATTTTATTTAAATAACAATGATCATTTTAGGTTTATATTTTTAGATAGTAAGGTTATAAATATTACATAACAAACTCTTGTAGTATAGATTAGTCAATTCCACTACATTTCCACTTTCACAATATAATACTTTTGTTGAGTCAATAAGGTTTTCCTTATGACTTTTCCATTCCTTCTTGTTTTGAAAATCACAAACATCTTATCTTAAGGAAAATTGCTTTTATAAGGAAAATGGATTTTATAAGGAAATTTTCTTTTATAAGGAAAAATGCTTTTCTTAAGGAAAATCGCTTTTATAAGAAAAATTATCCTTATCATATTTTCATTCATATTTTTCTTAAGTATAAGTTTCGGATTCATTTTCTCGGAATCATTAAAACATTGATATAAAGCATTCTGTTTTAGGATTCGGATTCTGGATAAGAACTATAAGGAAGTCTCATTCCGAATTCCGGATATGAACTCTGACTAAGTTCTATTCCAGGTTCAGGATACGAATTCCCATTACGAATTCTAATGAAGAATTCTCATTACGAATTCTAATGAAGAAATCTAATTTCGAATTCCCATTATGAATTCTAATGAAGAATTCTCATTACGAATTCTAATGAAGAAATCTCATTCCGAATTCCCATTACGAATTCTGATGAAGAATTCTCATTACGAATTCTGATGACGAATTCTCATTACGAATTCTGATAATGAATTCTCATTACGAATTCTGATGACGAATTCTCATTACGAATTCTAATGACGAATTCTCATTATGAATTCTGATGATGAATTCTCATTACGATTTCTGATGACGAATTCCTATTCCGAAATTCTCATTCCGAATTCACCTATTAAACAGAATCTGATTATCATTGTTTTATACACTCTGAATTTATTCACTCTGAACCTTCACTCCGAAGTTTTCATTCCGAACCTTTATGTTAGAATTTAAAACGATGTCGTACATTTTGTTACACTTGTTTTGTTATAAAACGATGTCGTCTGTTTTGTTATAAACTAACCGTTGTCTAAGTGACACGTGTACAGGTCCCTCCGATCTTTAAGGAAAATATGACCGTTGGAGAAGGAGCCGACCTTACCTATAAATAAGAGATCATTTGAAAAAGCTCGCAACGGATGGATGAATAATTTGGACTTTGTGCATACATGCTGTTGAAGTGATTTCTAGATAGAGAGACTCTTATTAACTCTCAAAGCTTCGTGCGACTCCGAATGTTGGTGATTACATTCGAGGGCTTCCGGGGATAGGAAGACAGAGGTGCCGACTACCTTAAAGATCGAGGGATTTCTTGCTGAGAAAGACAGAGGTGCTGACTACCTTAAAGATCGAGGGATTTTTTTTGCTGAGAAAGACATAGGTTGCCAACTACATTGAAGTTGAGGGCTTGCGGGGATAGCTAGACAGAGAATCCGATCTTCGTATCGAGGGCTTACCCTGGTGTGGGTAAGACAGACTTTCTTGAATGTATAAATCAAGGGACCTTTATCCAAGGTTGTTGGATACCCTTCTCTTTGGGTTAAAAGACTATTATCTTGTTACTAGTAGTTTTACTACTTGTTTTTATTCCGCTTCAATTTGTATCTTAAGGAAAGTATAACTTTCTTATAATTCCTTACTTACTCTGATTCATTTAGATTCTATACGCTTTAAGGTAGAATCTCATATTGTAACTTTTGTTATGTTTCAAATTCCGGAACCATATTTCCAGAACCTACTTTTGGAATCTCTTTCCAAGTTTAGTTCGGTGTTAGAGGTGTTGTGAATTTACTTAGTTTAACTTTGTTAAACTTAGCCCTTTCCTTTTCTTAAGGAAACTTTAGTTATTCATAACTAACTTTAAAGGTTCCAATGGAATTTTTAAAGTATACAATTCACCCCCCCTCTTGTATATTGAGCATCTCATTTTATATTTCGATCCTACAATTGGTATCAGAGGTTGGAAACCTCTTACTCTATACCATTCTTACATTTGGTATCAGAGCAGGTTACTGAAATACTTGTACTCACATACAAGTTTTTCTTGCTCACTTTTCCATTCCGAACTTTGTCATACCGATTTATCCATTCTGAACTTTTCTCATTCCGAACATTGTTATTAAAAATCTTTGCTACTAACAAGTTTGTGTGCAAAGTTATTTTTAGTATGGAAGGAATTAATGTTGGATCTATTGACAATCTAAATCCTACAAGACCACCTATATTTGATGGTAATGATTATGAATACTGGAGAGATCGTATGAAGACATTTGTTATAAATACTGGAGTAGACAACTTTTTCATGCTTACTGGTGATTATAAAATTCCTGACAAGGAAGTCAGAACCTTTACTAACCAGGAAAAGCAAGAATATCAACTCAACTATAAGGTACACAATACTTTACTATGTTCAATGACCAGAAATATATATAGCCAAATTTCTTCTTGTGAAGCAGCTAATTGTATATGGAAGAAGTTAGAGGTTACACACTTTGGGACTTCTAATGTAATTGAGACTAGAAGAGCTATTCTTAGAGCTGAATATCATGGCTTCAATTTTCCTTATGGAGAACCTATCTGTAAAGTACAACAAAGATTTATGACTATTGTCAACAGTCTACAATCTATGGGAGAGAAAGGTTTAGATGATGAAGCTCTTGTGGACAAGATAATTGACATTATGCCCAATGAGTGGGAATCCAAGAGAACAACTATAGATGAGAACAGGAAGGTTACTCAAATTACTCTTGATGAATTATTTGGAACTCTTCTACAACATGAAACCAGAATGAAGAGAGATGATGACAACATCAAGAAGAAGAATGGAAATGGTACTGTTGCTTTTACTACAACTTCAAATCAGATGAAAGCTAAGACTCCTGAGAGAGTAACCAGATCCAAGTCGAAGAAAGTCATTTTCCAATCCGAATCTAGTGAGAGTGAAGTCTCAGAAAATGAATTAGCCAATCTTGCTCGAAGGATGAATAAGATATCTGGACAGAGAAACTTTCAATCCAAGTATAAGAAGAAGGATAGGAAAGACAAGAAAGATGGAGAAGTTACTTGTTACGAATGTAAAAGAGCTGGACATATTAGACCATATTTCCATATGCTTAGAAAGAAAGAAAGAAAGGAAGGAAAGACATTCAGACAGGAACAGAAAGAAGTATTATAAAGCCAAAGCTAAGAAAGTTCTAAAAGCTAATGACACCTGGAGTGCCAGTGGTGGTGACTCTTCAGATGAATCTTCTGATTATGAATCTTCAGGACAGAAGAATCTTGGTCTTATAGCCAGATTGCCTATTGATAATCATTGTCTGATGGCTAAGGTACGAAATGTTGAATCATTGACCAATGTTTCTTTAAATTCTAATGATAGTAAGTATTATAACTCTTCTGATGAAGAATCATCTTCTGATGAGGAAAATACTTTACCTACTTATGAAGAAGTCTCTAGGTTTGCTGAACTTCTTGAGATTGAGAATTCCAAACTCAACAAGAAACTTGATAAGGAAAACTCTAGGAATTCTATTCTTACAAAAGAGATATCAGATCTTTCTAAAGATCTTGATAAGAAAAATGCTGATTTTGAAAATATTTCAAAAAATCTTGAGGAAGTAACTTCTGAGAAGAACAAACTTTCTAAAGAGTTAGAAAAAGTAATTTCTAATAAAAATGTTTTCGAGCCTAACTCTAGTTCTAAAACTAATGATTTTGAGGATAAAAACTTGGTTGTAAAACTCATGTCCGAAATTTTTTCCTTAAAGAAGTGTTTATCAAACTTTACCCATGGTAAAGAAAATTTTGATCATATGTATTCTCAAATACGACCTTTAAGAAATAAATCCGAATTTGGTTATACCCATGCAAAACCTATTTCCAATAACAATTATTTTGTTCCTCAAAGTGCCCCATTTTGTACCAAGTGTCAATGTGGTGGTCACTGGGCAACGAATTGTTCCTTAAACAAAACCCAATCCTTAGGTTTTTATAAAGCTTATTTTTCTAAGAAAATGTGGGTTCCTAAAATTTTATTGACTGGAAATCTCGGATCCAAGCAAGTTTGGATTCCGAAAAACTAACTTTGTTCTTAATTTCAGGAAAATAAAGAAAGTTCCAGCAACAATATATGGTACATGGATAGTGGATGTTCCCGACACATGACTGGTAACAAAAGTTTTTTTGAAAAGATTATCAAAACGAAAGGAGGAAAGGTAACTTTTGGAGAAAATGCTAAGGGAGAGATTGTTGGTATTGGTAATATTGTTCTTTTTGGTAAAACATTGATTTCAAATGTTTTTTTTTTGTTAAAGGTCTTAAGCACAACCTCATTAGCATAGGTCAGTTATGTGATGAAGGTTACCTTGTGAATTTTAGGAATGATAAGTGTTTAGTACACAATTCCAAGGAAGAATTTATTCTCTCAGCCAACAGGCAAGAGAATGTTTACACCTTAAACTTAGAAGACCTAAGAAGCCAAGATTTACCTTGCCTAAGTGCAATGGAAGATCATTCTTGGTTATGGCATAGAAGATTAGGACACTGTAATCTTAGAAACCTATGTAAACTCTCTAAGAAGAAACTTGTTAAGGATCTACCGGAGCTTAGATTTGATTCTTCTAAAGTTTGTGATCCTTGTCAATATGGAAAGCAACATAAATCTAGTTTTAAGTCAATCGGTGAAGTCTCAACAACCGATGCATTACAGTTATTGCACATGGATCTTTTTGGTCCAACACAAACTGGAAGTATTGGAGGAAAATACTATGTGTTTGTTCTAGTTGATGATTACACTAGATTTACTTGGGTCTATTTTATAGCAAATAAATCTGAAGGTTTTTCTCATTTCAAAAGTTTTAGAGCTCAAGTTAAAAATGAGAAAAACCTTCCATTGAAAACTATTCATAGTGATCATGGAGGATAATTTCAAAATTCAGATTTTGAAACTTTTTGTAGTAAGAAAGGTATTACTCACAATTTTTCAGCACCTAGAACTCCTCAACAGAATGGTGTAGTTGAAAGAAGAAATAGAATTCTTCAAGAGATAACTAGAACCATGTTGAGTGAATATTCTATTGCTAGACATTTCTGGGCTGAAGCTGTAAGTACTGCTTGTTATACTATAAATCGAGTTTTGATTAGACCTTTTCTTAATAAAACTCCTTATGAGTTATGGAATGGTAGAAAACCAATACTTTCCTACTTCAAGGTTTTTGGTTGCAAAGTATTCATTTTGAATACTAAAGATAACCTACATAAATTTGCACCAAAGTCTGATGAAGGAATTTTCTTAGGTTATTCTACAACCTCTAAGGCTTATAGAGTTTTTAATAAAAACACTTGTACTGTTGAGGAAACAGTACATGTAAAATTTGATGAGTCAGATCCTTTTGTTTTTAAACCATCTCAACTTACATCTTCGGATGTGTTTTCAAAAAATGATTATCAACCTTTGATATAAGAACCTTATGATAAGGAAATTGTTCTAGAAAATACTTCTGAGACATTTACCCCAGAAGACTTTCTACCCTATGTTGATGAACAGGTTTTACAAAACCCAAATCAGGTTTTTCTTAAGAATCATCCCAGTGATAGTATCATTGGTGATGTAAATCAACCTGTAAGGACTAGAAGTTCCTTAAGAAATGAAGTAGAACATCTAGCATTTCTTTCCCAATTAGAACCTAAAAGCACAGATGAAGATTTAGGTGATGATGATTGGATTAAAGCCATGCAAGATGAACTAAATGAATTCGAAAGGAATAAAGTCTGGACCTTGGTTGAAAGACCTAAGGAAACTTTTGTTATTGGAGTAAAATGGGTTTTCAGAAATAAATGTGATGAAAATGGAGTCATTGTTAGAAACAAAGCTAGACTTGTTGCTAAAGGCTATAATCAGCAAGAAGGAATAGACTATGAAGAAACCTATGCTCCAGTAGCTAGACTTGAATCTATCCGTATTCTACATGCCTTTGCAGAATTCTTTAATTTCAAACTTTTCCAAATGGATGTGAAATGTGCTTTTCTTAACGGTTATGTTCAAGAGGAAGTTTTTGTTGAACAACCTCCTGGCTTTGAAAATACAAAACATCCTGATCATGTTTTTAGACTTACCAAAGCTTTGTATGGCCTTAAACAAGCCCCATGAGCATGGTATGATAGACTCACTGGATTTTTGCTTCAAAATAACTATGTTAAGGGAAATGCAGATCCAACCCTTTTTATAAATAAAGATAAGAAAAATGTTTTGATTGTTCAAATTTATGTTGATGACATTATATTTGGTTCAACTCAGCAATCTTTGACTGACTCTTTTTCTAGTCTAATGAAATCTGAGTTTGAAATGAGTATGATGGGTGAGTTAACATTTTTCCTTGGTTTTCAAATTTGTCAAAAACCAGAAGGAACTTACATATTTCAACATAAGTATATTAAAGATCTTCTTAAAAAGTATGGTTATGACAACACTAAGAGTATAAGTACTCCCATTGGTACCTCAAACTCTTTAGATCTTGATGAAGCTGGGAAACCAGTAGATCAAACATCTTTTAGAGATATGATAGGAAGTCTACTTTACATAACAGCTAGTCGACCAGACTTAATGTTTTCAGTATGATTATGTGCAAGATATCAATCCAATCCTAAGTAATCTCACTTAAAGGTAGTAAAAAGAATTTTTCACTACCTTAAGGGAACCATGGATCTAGGATTATTTTATACTTCTGGAAATGATTTTGTTCTAAAAAGCTTTTCTGATGCTGACTTTGGTGGATGTAGAATGGATAGAAAGAGTACATCCGGAACTTGTCATTTCTTAGGAGATTCTCTAGTTTCTTGGTCCTGCAAGAAGAAACATTCTGTAGCACTTTCCACTGCTGAAGCTGAATATGTAGCAGCTAGAAGTTGTTGTGCACAAGTGTTGTGGATGCAACACACACTCACAGACTATGGCTTGAGTTTTACTAAAACTCAAATTTTGTGTGATAACACAAGTGCCATTGCCCTTAGTAAGAACCCTGCACATCACTCCCGTGAAAAACACATAGATATTAGGCATCACTTTCTTAGGGATCACACACTCAAAGGAGATATTATTCTTCAGTTTATCGGAACACAAGATCAACTTGCTGATATATTCACAAAGTCCTTGCCTTCTGATAGATTTGAATATATTAAACAGAAGTTAGGAATGATAACTGTAAGGTAATTTTCCTTAATTAAACTTTCTGTTGAAAAAGTCTCCTTACAGTAATAAACTCCTTTTCATAGGGGGAGTACATTTGATTGATTTGTTAACAATGTTTTTCAAAATTTGTTTTCAAACTTTTCAGAACGACGATTTCTGGAATTGAACTTCCGGAACTACAATTTTACGGAATGGTTATTTTCGCACAGAATACTTCTGGAATGGAAGTATTCGTATTGAAAATTTCCGGAATGGACAACTTTCGTACTGGTACTTTCATAACCAGATTTTCATTCCAAGTTTTTTTTATTTACTTTTTCGTATTGAGTTTTTCGTATATAGTTTTTCATATTGAGTTTTTCGTATTTAGTTTTTCGTATTGAGTTTTTCGTATTTAGTTTTTCGTATTTAGTTTTTCGTATTTAGTTTTTCATATTGAGTTTTTCGTATTTAGTTTTTCATATTGAGTTTTTCGTATTTAGTTTTTCGTATTCATCTTTATATTACCCATTACGAATAACCTTCCTAAGATAATCCGAAAGGTATGATTTCCTTACTGAATTTTTCGTAATCATATGTTACTTGCTGGCAGTTTCTTATATTTTGTTTTCGGATTTTGGATTTCTTAATTCTTTACTTTAATAAAAACCTCAAAAAGATCGGATTCAAGTTATCAACCGTCAAATTTGATCTCAGTTCATTCTAAACCGTTAGGTCAACCGTGGAAGGTGAACCGTCATCCCATTGCCTATATAAAGAGGACCCAAATTTCTTGTCCCACATCGGTTTCAAGCTCTTGCGTCCTGAAGCTCTGACTCTCCGATTTAAGGCCGTTCCGAACCACAGTTTATCTCCGCTCCGAACTTCAGTCCTCTCCGTTCTGAATTTCTCAGAGGACTTCAAATCCGAATGTCTGCAGAGTTAGCTTCTCAAGAAATGTCTTCAACCAAGCCTATTTCTCAGTGGTTAGTTTACAGAGAAAGGTTAGTTCATCTGACTTTCTTCAGTAACTACGATTCTATCATCTCAAAGAACATCAAGTTGAATGGCTTGGAGGATGTTGCGGTATCTAAAACCGGGAATCAAGATGAAGTATATTCTGATTTGCTTGTCGAATTTTATGAATCCGTTTCTTTCTTCAAGGAAGATGATAAAGAGAAGTTTTCTTTAAAATCGTATGGCAAGACATATAATCTTTCTTACACCAAGGCTACAAGCTTGGTAGGGTTAAGTTATGAATGTGAAGATGAGTTTATTTCTCATGTATTTCCAGACTCTTTGGGTAGTTTCAACAAGGAAAAGGCCTTAGAAACTCTCGGATTGGCTGATGACAAGGCTCCGAAAATTGCAAGTCTTTCTTCTAATTTTTGGATTCTGGAATTATGGGTGCAAGGACTTATCATACCGAGAAAAGGTGATAAGGACAGCTTGAAGAAAAGTGAGATCTATATCTTAGATTTCCTGATAAATCTAAGGAAGTTTAACTTGATGAAGCATATTCTTCTTAATATTCAGAATTTGAAGAAGGGGAATCTGAGAGCTCAGATTATTATGTATCCAGAAATCCTCTCCAATTTGATTGTTCGATGTTTTGAGTCTTTCAAGGAGGCTTGCAAATCTAAGCCGAGAGTTTTCAAGATCATGCTGCTTAGTGATGGCACGCTTAAAAGAATGAATATAGCTTTTGACAAGAAGTCTGGAAAGTTTATTGATCTACCTCCTCAAGAAGAAGTGGCTCCGAAAGTTGCTGATCCGGAATAATCTAAGCCGGTAAGGAAGAGAAAACTGAAAGAAGTGGTAGTCGAAACCAAGGAACCCAAGTCTAAGGAAGTCCACTCCGCACCACCAAAGCCTAAGAAGAAGAAGACCTATCCTGATGAGGTTGTTACAAAGTGGAGAGCTGACAAAGAGAAGAGGAAAGAAGGGGATCCGCAGTTCGGATTGGACCCTGCGGAAGCTAAAGCTTTGAAGGAGAAAGCTGCTGATGAGCTTGAGAAACAAGCTAAGGAAAAGAATCTTAATAAGAAAATGTCAGAAGCTGAGGCAGTCCAAGCATTGTTGAAGTTCAATGAAATGGTTTCAGCAACAATTCCAGTTCCGAGATCTTTCTCCCTGGAATCTCTACCTGAGACTCCAGGAAGAAATCTCGTTGCTCCGAAACAAGCTGTTGCTACTAATACTGAGGAAGTAGAGCAAGTGGAAGAAGTTGAAGAGGCTGCTGAAGGAAGTGGTGAGACAGGAGATGTGCTAAAACAAGTAGATGAGTATAAGGGAACTCCTTCGGAACACTTATCGCTCCGAACTTCTGAAGCTGAATATTCGAAGCTTGTCACTCCTGCAATGGAAGAAGAGATAGGGGAAGAAGAAGCTGCCTATCATGCAGAAGAAGAACAACTTTTACATGATATTTCTCAGATGGGAAATGTAGAGGTTGGTGTTCAGGAAGTTGCTGATGACGAAGATTTTGTTGTTCAAGTTTCTGACAGTGAAAAGAAAACTCCGGAACAGGATTCTATTCCGGAAAAAGACAAGGGAAAGAAAATTCTTGCTGATACCCCGAGCTCAGAAGTAAGCAAGAGAAAGGAAGTTGGTATCTCTTCAAAGAGAAAGCTTCAACTTGTTGAGGAAGAAAACTCTCCGAGCAAGATTTCAGATTCGGAGTCATCTTCGTTGGGGCATGACTTTGTTGTTCAGTCTTTGAAAAAGTTGGTGGGAACCATTCTGACCTTCTCAAGTATTGATTCACGATGCCAGATGCTCCAACATGCGTTGAATCAGAAAACAGACTCCGTATCCATGGTTATGGATAAGTTTGTTGAGATTGAAGCCCAGTTCAAAACCTTCTTTGTTGGTTACGAAGCTCATAAAAGATCTTGCAAAAGGATGACAAGCTGGTCTAAGAAGACTGTGGAAGAGATGAGGTTGCTTGATGAGTTTCAAGACAATGTTAAGGATGCCTTTGAAACCGAGGACAAGAAGTTCAATGAGCTGACTGCATCCTTTGAAGAAAAGTTGACAAAGGAAAAGAACTTTCAGATCCAAGAAGTCAGGGATCTGAATGGGAAGTTGAATTCTATTTCTCAGAATTGGAAATTTGAAAGGGATCATCGGATCGATTTTGAAGTAAGGATGAAGGCTCAGGAAGAAAAGATCCAAGCTCAGGAAGAAAAACTGAAGGCTTAGGAAGAAAAAATTGAAGCTCAGTCTGCAAGAATAGTCATCTTAGAGAAGCAAGCAGAAGAAGATCACAAAGACTTAAAGAAGATCAAGACGATTCTTAAGGGGCTCATGTCGAAGGAGAAAGATCTGAAATAACCTAATCCGATCTTTTTGTTGTATTTTTTTTCCTTTGTTGTCGAGATTCCAAATTTAATGAAAGTCGTACTTGTTGTTTCTATTGTTGTCATTACTAATCTTTTAGGTACTTTGTTATTTTTTCCATTCCCTCCAATTCTTTTTGAAAATCACAAAGGGGGAGAAGGAAAAGATCCTTAAGAAAAAGAGGAACTCTAATAAGAGGTTATCAAAGGGGGAGAAAGAAAAATACCCAAGGAAAAAGAACTCTAATAAGAGTTTGTTTAAGGGAGAGTTTTTCTTAAAGAAGACCTTCTTATGAAATATCACTCCGGAAATATGAATACGATCCTTAGAGTTTCAAAGCCTAAGGGGGAGTTAGTCGTATTTGTCTATATCCTTAAAACAAGGGAGATAAGCATTAATATGTTTCTTTCTTCTTAGAATTTTTTGTTTTTCGTAAGGATGTTTGTGCTTTCCAAAAAGGGGGAGATTGTTGAGTCAATAAGGTTTTCCTTATGACTTTTCCATTCCTTCTTGTTTTGAAAATCACAAACATCTTATCTTAAGGAAAATTGCTTTTATAAGGAAAATGGCTTTTATAAGGAAATTTTCTTTTATAAGGAAAAATGCTTTTCTTACGGAAAATCGCTTTTATAAGAAAAATTATCCTTATCATATTTTCATTCATATTTTTCTTAAGTATAAGTTTTGGATTCATTTTCTCGGAATCATTAAAACGTTGATATAAAGCATTCTGTTTTAGGATTCGGATTCTGGATAAGAACTATAAGGAAGTCTCATTCCGAATTCCGGATATGAACTCTGACTAAGTTCTATTCTAGGTTCAGGATATGAATTCCCATTACGAATTCTAATGAAGAATTCTCATTACGAATTCTAATGAAGAAATCTCATTCCGAATTCCCATTATGAATTCTAATGAAGAATTATCATTACGAATTCTAATGAAGAAATCTCATTCCGAATTCCCATTACGAATTCTGATGAAGAATTCTCATTACGAATTCTGATGACGAATTCTCATTACAAATTCTGATAATGAATTCTCATTACGAATTCTGATGACGAATTCTCATTACGAATTCTGATGACGAATTCTCATTACGAACTCTGATGATGAATTCTCATTACGATTTCTGATGATGAATTCCTATTCCGAAATTCTCATTCCGAATTCACCTATTAAACAGAATCTGATTATCATTGTTTTATACACTCTGAATTTATTCACTCCGAACCTTCACTCCGAAGTTTTCATTCCGAACCTTTATGTTAGAATTTAAAACGATGTCGTACATTTTGTTACACTTGTTTTGTTATAAAACGATGTCGTCTATTTTGTTATAAACTTACCGTTGTCTAAGTGACACGTGTACAGGTCCCTCCGATCTTTAGGGAAAATATGACCGTTGGAGAAGGAGCCGACCTTACCTATAAATAGGAGCTCATTTGAAAAAGCTCGCAAAGGATGGATGAACAATTTGGACTTTGTGCATACATGCTGTTGAAGTGATTTCTAGAGAGAGAGACTCTTATTAACTCTCAAAGCTTCGTGCGACTCCGAATGTTGGTGATTACATTCGAGGGCTTCCGGGGATAGGAAGACAGAGGTGCCGACTACCTTAGAGATCGAGGGCTTTCTTGCTGAGAAAGACAGAGGTGCCGAATACCTTAAATATCGAGGGATTTCTTTCTGAGAAAGACAGAGGTTGCCAACTACCTTGAAGTTGAGGGCTTGCGGGGATAGCAAGACAGAGACTCCGATCTTCGTATCGAGGGCTTACCCTGGTGTGGGTAAGACAGACTTGCTTGAATGTATAAATCAAGGGACCTTTATCCAAGGTTGTTGGATACCCTTCTCTTTGGGTTAAAAGACTATTATCTTGTTACTAGTAGTTTTACTACTTGTTTTTATTCCGCTGCAATTTGTATCTTAAGGAAAGTATAACTTTCTTACACTTCCTTACTTACTCTGATTCATTTAGATTCTATACGCTTTAAGGTAGAATCTCACATTGTAACTTTTGTTAAGTTTCAAATTCCGGAACCATATTTCCGGAACCTACTTTTGGAATCTCTTTCCAAGTTTAGTTCGGTGTTAGAGGTGTTGTGAATTTACTTAGTTTAACTTTGTTAAACTTAGCCCTTTCCTTTTCTTAAGGAAACTTTAGTTATTCATAACTAACTTTAATGGTTCCAAAGGAATTTTTAAAGAATACAATTCACCCCCCTCTTGTATATTGAGCATCTCATTTTATATTTCGATCCTACAATTGGTATCAGAGGTTGGAAACCTCTTACTCTATACCATTCTTACAACTTTTAAAATGAAACATGTTTTTTCATAAGAAATACTCAAAATTTTCAACTTGAATTCATCATTGTTCTTAATCATCTGTAAACCTTGTAACATCCAGATATCTTAATATATTATTATCTCTAAATAATCACATTTTATCTATAACAACCCATACATTAAAAAACACATTTCATGATTTATTATAAAATTGAACACATTGTGAAATCCTTAAAGATAACTAAGCCTCTTATATTTTCTAAAATAGTTACATTAAAAATTAACATGATACATGGATAAAAAACATTATTGTAAATTACATTACCATATTACGAAAATTACATCTCTCATTTAAAAATATCTGAGAAAACCTAGGGACATATATAAAAAAGGGGTAAGATATAAAGCCTACCAAGGGAATTGAAAAATAATTACATAAGGTAAAGTAGAACACGTTATCTAAGAGGAATATCATGGTAATATAAGAGGGGTAATAATAATAATCACGAACAATAAGTCATGACATAACATGATAGCATAAAGACAGCATTGGAATGTGGCGAAAACATTAAACATGAAATCATAAAAATTGGTCAAGAATAACCACCCAAAAATCATATCATGGTGAAAATATCCCGAAAATTTATTTGCTTAACTCCATAATCACATAAATTTTAAATCATTAGACTATAACATTTTCAAATTAATTGTATTATAATATGGACACACCCATCATTTTCATATCATGTACATGAATAAGTGTGTCACATGAATCATACAACAAAAGGATGAATTTATCTAATTTTGATCCTATAATTAATGATTTTGGTTTATATACATGAAATGACTTAATAAATGAAGGATAGGCACATCTTGGTGAATACTGTTGAGTGGAAATAAGTATGGGTATTCATAAAAAAAAGTTCGGCATTTAAAATTATAGGACAATTCCTATAGTATAATGGGGGTATGTAAAGGTTTTTGGGAGTACATAATTAAATTTAAAGGGGTATATCATCACGTTGAAATCATGAGGGTAGTAATAAGGATGTTTTAAATCATTTCCCAATGTGAACAGTTTGAAAAAAGGGCATAATGTAAAGTAGGTTCTTGAATAAAGAATAGAAGGAGATGATATCTTTCCTTAAAAGAGTTCCCCTAAAATCTTGGTAAAATCTTTTTAAGAGCATGGTGACACCCTTAGAGGGATATATAGGGATATAGAAAGAGTAATTTCATGATTCAAGAGTTTTTAATGAAGAGAAATGTTATTTTGGGTTTGTTTACATAGAAAAATATATGAGAGTTCTTTATTAATTTCCCAACATAGGTTTTGGACTCTATATGATAATGTAATAAAAACCAGAAATCTTCCTATTTTATTTTACGATGGATTCTGAATAATTGGATTTTCTTCATTATTTTACTTTATTAGTAACTAAAATCATTAAAATTATACTTATGTGGATGTGGAAGTGAGTCATGTTTACAAAGAATTGATTTTAAAAGATCAAAATATAATATATGTTTTGCATGATTCATTAAGAGTTTATAAACTTAATAAAATAAACTAAAAAAAATTTATTTTAGAGGGTAAAAAAATATTTGTTAATTTATACCTTTATGGGATATATTACATCACTTTTGGGTAATTATGTTTTCACAATACACACCACATATTTAAACAGTGTTTAATTTTTACCCAAAAAATTGAATGTCTTTTAAAACTATGAAAAAATTAACATTGTATAATTTATATATGATTATATAAAAATTAATATTTATTTTCTCTAAATAATTCTCTATCTATTTTAATTTATACTATAAAATCTAAAATAACCATTTATTGAAAAATACTAGATTTCTTTGAAATAACACTTTTCTAACACTAATAAAATTATATTTTAATTTTTTAAATTATATTATCATTAATATTTAATAATAATTATTTAATGATAATATTTTTTTTAAATATAATTTATTTCAAAAATTCTTTTAATTCATTAAAATTTATTTTCTTGATTAAAACTATACATTTCCCTAAAAAAACTGTTTTTAATAATATCAAAATATACCTTTTGTCAAACTCATTATATATTCATTTGAAAAGTAATATTAAAAAGGGATAAATATAACCATTATTTTATTTGAAACAAATAAACTTATAAAATTTTAGAATATTAGGGTCTTGATACATTTACCTTTATTACACTAGCGAATTCTCTAAGGGTAAGGTGTGTGATGGTGATATTTTCCCAGGGTGGTTAGGTGTACATGGTTTGGATCACGATTTTGATGAACTAGTACTTATACCATAAATGATTTACTTCATTTTTTATTTATTGAATCTCAAGATGGGATTGGTCACATGAAAATCCCAAAAAATCTATCTCACTAAGAAACCCTAATTAATTGGCATCATAAGGTACGTCCTTACTGGTCAAGGTTACCGCTTCTTTTATCTATGTCAATTGGACTTTATCAAAAATCATTTTATATACTTGTCACATGATAACTACTAAATGTCAATATTATCAATAGTTATCATTATGAATAATATATTAAATTTTAGAGACCATATTTCTATTCAAAATTTCCAATGTAATACGTCTATTTTCCATAACATTATTTCTTAATAAGGTATTTATTCATTTAAAAAGGGATTTTCATTTATAAAAGTTTAGGATTTTATATGTTCTATAGCTTATTCTTCACACAAAACTGAACGTAAAAACTATATATGATATGTTTATATAATGTATAAAATATTTTATCATGAACTTTAAAACCTATCCATCGATTTAGAAAGAATTAATAGGTGTAATCACCTTAAAAATATGTGTTTTAAAAAATAATGGAAACGTTAAATATGAATTAAATTGAACTGGTTTACCAAAAATGACTAATAATATAATTTATTATTTATAAATTAATGTTTCTGAAAAATAATCGTTTATGTGATTTGTATTTTTATTTCATGAAAAATGTAATTAATGGCGATAAAATTTGTTTGATAATAATTATTGTTTAACACCAATTTATTTGATAAATGATTTGTAATATGAATAATTACTACTAATATTTCAGAATGTCATTTTATAATTATAATGGATTTGCATCATATTTTATGATTTTATTTAAAAATTTAATTAATAAATTTTATGAATTGAATTAGAAATCGTGGACACAGTTTTTAGATTTTTAATCACAATATTATCCTTAGGTGAATTTGTTTTCTTTAAAAAATATTTATTTTAGTCGAAAAACTTAATTTTTGAAAAAATATAATTTTTAGGATTTTATCATTATCTAAGAATATCGTAGAGGATTAAAAACTATTTAAGTAAAAAATACTTATTTAGGTTAAAAAATATAAATTTTAATATATTCTTTGAGCTTATGAATCCAATGCCTAACATTTTTAAAATTAATTATAACGTTAGTATAATAAAAAATTATTTTTTATCTTATCTTGGAATCATGTGTTTTCAAGCTGTGCTTCTATTTTGGATTACCATGAAAGAACCATTAATTTTATTTTATTTATAGCAAAATAAATATTTCATGGGAATTGTTAATTTTAATAACTATGGATTACCCATAAAAATTTATCTAAATAAGAATTTTTCTAAAAACTGGTTTTAAAAATTATGTGCATTAATCATTAAATAACCTTTTCAAAACCCTAGAAATTTTACTAGATAGAATTATTTTGGATTTTTAAATTGAAATTTTTATAATTAATTACCGTGGTAAAAGTAAATTGTCTTAAAAGGTTAAAAGAAAACTAAAATAATTAAAACACTCAATGTTTTCATTAAAATGAGTGTTTGAGGTAAATGTATACCCAAAATCAATTTAACATCTGTTATTGTTCATTTTAAATCCATTTATCTTTGAATATTAACATCACATTATTGAAAATGTTAAGAAAACTATTAAAAGTTATATTCTACTCGCTTAAAAAAAGTTTATACTGCTTCCACTTCAAGACACACCTATTGTTTGAATTTATATAAGAAAATATATTAAATTACTCATACTGGAACCAAATACCGTGTTTAAAATATTTATTTGTACATTATTAATCATAAGGCCTTCATTTAAAGTATAATTCATACACTACTGGAAATCCCATTTTTACCAACGCTTATATCCCAACGGTTTGATAAACCGTTGGGAATGGTTATATATACCAACGGTTTTCTTAAAACCGTTGGTATAGAGGATTTTATGAAGAAATTTACCAATGGTTTGTAAAACTGTTGTTATGGGCCTCAATTAAGACACTGTTACCAATGGTAATACACTATCAGTTGGTATATGTTGGAACTACATTCCCATAGGTTTTTAAAAACTGTTGGGAATGTTTTCCACTAAATATAGTTCGGGTTTCTAGTAGCCCCTCTACTCGATTGTAGTCCCCCTCCACTTTACTGTAGCCCTAAATTGAATCTCTCCTGATGCTCTCTCATTACCCAGCCTCTGAAACTCCATCCATCCTCTTCAATCAAACAATTTTTCTGTTCTACACTTCAAATATGTAAGTTCTACCTTAGTTATAATGTTCTTCATTTATTTTTTTATTTTCTATTTTAATTTGACCTAAACATCTAGGATATCTCTATACAAAGACTCAGAAACTCATTCCACTCATAGATCCATCTTAAATCGAACAATTTTTTAGTTCTAAACTCTAAATCTGTAATTACTACCTTAGTTTTAATGCTTTCCATCTATTATTTTTGTTTTCTGTTTTAATTTGGTATAAACTAGGTTGTGTTGTTTATGGAATGCGAAGTTTTGTGATATTGAGGATGAATTGGATGTTGGTTGGGTTATGGATTGGAATTGTGATGTTTTTTGGATTATGTTTGGTTAATTTTAAATGAATTATTTGGGGATTTCTTCCCTTTAACAGAGCCCCCGCTCCTCATGGACCCTGGACACCCCCCCTCTTGGACCCTGGACAGTCCCCCCTCCTGGACCCTGGACAACCCCCCTCCACCCTCCTCCCAAGACCTTGTATATTCCCCCTCCTTCCTAGACCCTATGAAGCCCCCTACCTCCACCCTGGACCATGAATATCCCCCTCCTCGATGGACCCTAGACAGCCCCCCTCCTTCCTAGACCATATACAGCCCCTTCTCCCCTTCTCCTTGACCTTGGATAGCCCCCACCCCCTTCCTAGACCCTAGATAGCCCACCACCCCACCTCCTAGACCTTGGACATCCCCCTCCTCAACCACCAAAACCCCCCCCCCACCTCAAAACATTGACCACCAAACATGGACATGTTGGATTTTCTCTAAAAAGAAAGATTTGATCCTCAAACCACCTCAATAATATCCTAAACAATGCATATAATGTGGTTTTAACCACATAGCATCCAATTGTATTCCAATTCAGTAGTCTATCCTCCCTTGGAAGGATTTTACAAAAAGCGTTCAACCTTAAGGATCCAAATAAAAATAAATTGATATAAGACATTTGATAATGGATTAAAATTTCAAATTGGGATCCAATGAGGAATATTTGAGATATTATGCATCATGTCCATGAGTAAATACATTTTTATATATCCTATAAGTTATTTTTTACAATTTTCACACATTAATTGTTTGTAAAAATGGGACAAACATTAATAAAAGTTCTAATATATAAAAATGAATCTATTTGTGGATACAGCTTAACCAACAATGTCTAGCTTGTCTTCCTCTTCCATGATCATTGATGTGCACGTCCCGTCTCCATCTGACCTCGCATGATGGGTGAATCAGCATATAGCTGATGATGACCGCCAGATTATCTTACTTCCACACCAGATTCACGCCTGCCACGCTCATGAAGTGATGAATCCCACTAAGCATCCTTGTGAGCTTGATGACACGGCCACCAGTTCTTGTAAGAGGCAGAGCAGTTATGAGATGATGGACCAAGATGATTGACCAGTGTCCATCTATATGGCTGAAGATGTAAAAATTAGTGCTTCCTGGGAGGCAACCCAAGTTCTAGAGTTTCATCATTTTTCTTTTTTTTACTTTATTTAGGAAATAAACATGGCATGTATGCAACAATTTTTTAGTTGCTTCTGATCTGTATGTGAAATCCACAACTGTCATATGGGAAACCAATAAAATGCCTTCGCATTGTGTTGACACTTTAGTAAAACGATCCATGGGTCATATGTGACATGTAAAAGTCAACTCTGCCTCAATCTGATGCGCGTTGTGGCCGGTATCACTCCAAGTGTATGTATTTTGTTTAAAATGGACAATATTTTACGTACATACGCCAATCCAATAAAACAGCTTTTGATTGTGTTGATAATTTTTCACAATGATCCATGACTCATATGTGTCGTGTATGAGTCAACACCGCCTCAATTCGAGGCTCGGTATGGCCGATACCACTCAAAGTGCCTCTGTTTTGTTAAAAATGGACTTAATTTTAAGTGAAATCAACAACTGACATACGGAAAACCGACCAAACGCATTCAGATTCTGTTGAAACATAAGGAAAAATATCCATGAGTCAAATTTGACGTGTATGATTCAACTCCACCTCAATACGAGGCTCAGTGTGGCTGACACCACTCAAAATGCCTATGTTCTGTTAAAAATGGACTTAATTTTAAGTGAAATCAACACCTGACATATGGTAAACCGACCAAATGCATTCGGATTATACTGATACTATAAAAAAATGATACATGGGTCATATGTGACATGTAAAAGTCAACCCCTCCTCAATCCAAGGCGTGGTGTGGACGGTACCATTCAAAATGTCTTTTTTTGTTCAAAATGACTTTAATTTTAAGTGAAAACAACAACTGGCATATGGAAAATAGACCAAATGCGTTCCAAATCTATTGAAACTTTAGGAAAATTATCCATGGGTCATATGTGATGTTTAAAAGTCAACCCTGCCTCAATCCAAGGCATGGTGTGGCCGGAACCACCCAAACTGTCCCTCTTTTGTTTAAAATGGACAATATTTTACGTACATATGCCAAACCAATCAAACGGATTCTGATTGTGTTGATACTTTTGAACAAAGATCCATGACTCATATGTGATGTGTACGAGTAATCCTGGACTCAATTAGAGGCCCAGTGTGGCCGACACCACTCAAAGTGCCTTTGTTTTGTTAAAAATGGACTTAATTTTAAGTGAAATCCACAACTGACATACGGAAAAATGACCAAACACATTTTTATTATATTGAAACTTAAGGAAAACGATCCATGAGTCAAATTTGACGTGTATGAGTAAACCCCGCCTCAATACGAGGCTCGGTGTGGCCGACACCACTCAAAATGCCTCTCTTTTGTTAAAAATGGACTTAATTTTAAGTGAAATCAACAACTGACATACGGTAAACTGACCAAACGCATTCAGATTCTGTTGATACTACAAGACAACGACCCATGGTTCATATGTGATGTGTACGAGTAAACTGTTCCTTAATATGAGGTGCGGTGTGGACGGTACCATTCAAAATGTCTCTCTTTTGTTCAAAATGGCTTTAATTTTAAGTGAAAACAACAACTGGCATACGAAAAATTGACCAAATGCCTTCCTAATCTATTGAAACTTTAAGAAAACAATCCATGGTTTATATGTGAAGTTTATGAGTCAACTTCACCTAAATCTGAGGCGCGGTTTGGCCGGAACCACCCAAACTGTCCCTCTTTTGTTTAAAATGGATAATATTTTACGTACATATGTCAAACTGATAAAACGGTTTCTTATTGTGTTGATACTTTTGAAAAATTATCCATGACTCATATTTGATGTGTATTATTCATCCTCGCCTCAATTATAGGCCCGGTGTGGCCGACACCACACAAAGTGCCTCTGTTTTGTTAAAAATCGACTTAATTTTAAGTGAAATCAACAACTGACATAAGAAAAACCGACCAAATGCATTCGGATTATATTTAAACTTAAAGAAAACGATCCATGAGTCAAATGTGACATGTACGAGTAAACCCCACCTCAATAAGAGGCTCGGTGTGGCCGAAACCACTCAAAATGCCTCTGTTTTGTTAAAAATGGACTTAATTTTAAGTGAAATCAACAACTGACATACAGTAAACTGACCAAACGCATTCAGATTCTATTGATACTACAAGAAAATGATCCATGGGTCATATGTGATGTGTACGAGTCAACCCCAACTCAATACGAGGCCCAGTGTGGCCGACACCACTAAAGGTGCCACTATTTTGTTAAAAATTGGCTTAATTTTAAGTGAAATCAACCACTGACATACGAAAAACAGACCAAACGCATTCGGATTCTATTTAAAAATAAGGAAAACTATCCATGGGTCAAATGTGATGTGTACGAGTCAACTTCGCCTCAATCTGAGGCGCGGTGTGGCCGGGACCACTCAAACTCCCTCTCTTTTGTTCAAAATGGACTTATTTTTTAGTGAAATCAACAACTGACATACGGGAAACCGACCAAACACCTTTCGATTCTATTGACACTTTAGTAAAACGGTCCATGGGTTATATGTGACGTGTAAGAGTCAACTCTGGCTCAATATGAAGCGCGGTGTGGCCAGTATCACTCCAAGTGTATGTATTTTGTTTATAATGGACAATATTTTACGTACATACGTGAAACCAATCAAACGGATTCTGATAGTTTTGATACTTTTGAATAATGATCCATGAATCCTATGTGATTTGTACGAGTCAACCCCGCCTCAATCTGAGGCCCGGTGTGGCCGACACCACTCAAAGTGCCTCTATAGTGTTAAAAATGGACTTAATTTTATGTGAAATCAACAACTGACATACGGCAAACCGACCAAACGCATTCGGATTCTATTGAAACATAAAGAAAAACGATCCATGGGTCAAATTTGACATGTACAAGTCAACTTCTCCTCTATCCTAGGCGTGGTGTGGCTGAGACCACTCAAACATCCTCTCTTTTGTTCAAAATGGACTTATTTTTAAGTGAAATCAAGAACTAACAGATGGGAAACCAACCAAACGCCTTAGGATTGTGTTGACACTTTCAGAAAACAATTTATGGGTTATATGTGATATGTAAGAGTCAACCCTAGCTCAATCTGAATCACAGTGTGTCCGGTATCACTCCATGTGTATGAATTTTATTTAAAATGGACAATATTTTACGTACATACCCCAAACCGATCAAACGGATTCTGATTGTGTTGATACATTTGCATAATGATCCATGTCTCATATGTGACATTTTCGAGTCAACCTTGCCTCAATATGAGGCCCGGTGTGGCTGACAGCACTCAAAGTGCCTCTGTTTTGTTAAAAATGGACTTAATTTTAAGTTAAATCAACAACTGACATACGACAAACTGACCAAATGCATTCGAATTCTGTTGAAACTTAAGGAGAACGATCCATGAGTCAAATGTGACATGAACGGATATCCCCGAATAGCCCCCCCCCCCCCCTTTCTGGACCCTGGAGAGCCCCCCCACCCTCCTCCTTGGACCCTGGACAGCCCCCGGACGTGAATAACATTTTCATTTTGTACAACTATGTATGCAAGTAAATGATACTCTTATTCCTTATGTATAATTTTATTAAAATTTGATTAAATTTTATACCTCATGGATGATATGTAAATGTAGTCATGTTTGCCTTTTTTCATTTCATTGATCACGCAATGTTATTTGGGATTATTCCATTTTTGTATGTCTTGAACTATATGAATGAATTGGTAAGCTTATTATCTCATGCTCATCAATGCATGTGATGATATGCTATAATTTTAATACAAATCCTTGTTGCACATTCTCCATGACCCCCATACTCACTCCCTGGAAATCTCCCCTCCCCTCTTCCTGGAAAACCCCCTCCCCTCTCTGTACATCCCCCCACATCACATTCAATGCAAGTCATGCATCACTCTAGATGATGCACAAATATTAACCACATTGTTAATTAACTTTATCACACATACCCCTCATGCACCAATTTCTATCATAATCAACACATTTTTGAGTAAGAGAAAATTGATATGTGTGAACCCAATAAATTGAAATAGGTTAATTGGAAGAGTTGTTGTGATATGAATATTCAAATAGGGAATTGTAGTACATGGCATGGTTGGAAGAGTGATGTTTTTATGTGTTTTTTTTGTTATTTCCAATGTTTTTTGTGGTGTTTGAATTCTATTTATATATGTTATTTGTGATGTTTTTTATATAGGTCTATCAAGTGGATGCAGCTGTATGCAGGCTGTTGGTTTTTTGTGAAAATACCCAATACCAACAGTTTAGAATCGTTGTTATACTTTGAGAATATATGAATATATACCAACGGTTTAGATAAACCATTGGTAAAAAGCTATACCAACAGTTTGGAATTGTTGGTATAAGATCAAAAATATGAATTTCCCCTTTTGCCAACGGTTTAGAGGAACAGTTGGGAAACTAAAACTTTCACCACCTTTTAATAACGGTTTTCCTTAAACCATTGTTAAAGGTCATTCCCAACTCCTTACTTCCCTACGGTTTGGGAAACAGTTGGTATATCTTATACCAAGGGTTTTCCAACCTATACCAACGGTTTTGAACCTTTGGTATTGTCTATATTTCCAGTAGTGCAATTAAAATTCAAGTACCTTTTGTGAGTATTATCAATACTTTTATTATATTATTAATTATATTAATTATAATTTATTATTGAAATACTAATATAATTATATAATTATATTTAATATCCAAAAATGTTACTATATTAAAGGTATTATAATTTTCTATGAATCTATCCAATCCATTATAAAAAATTAAATCGTTGTTCGTGCGTTTCGGGGATTAATAGCACCATAAGAAATGAAATTTATTTTTCTTCACCACCCATAATTGATGGTTCCTAGAATGGATTTATGGGGAAATATTATTTTTAATAAATCATTATGTTTATGGTATAAATAATTTTATATCTTTTTAATTATATGATCAATAGACTATTATAGTTAATTCAATAATTTTATACTAGTGAACTAAGAGGCAAATGTTCTCTTCTGTCTAAGTAATGAATTGTTATAAATTATTTTATCATTGCAAATTTTAAAAATTATGATATATCATGATGATAAACACTAATTAAGATAATTATGGTTTTCTTATAATGATATTATAACTAAAACATCTCTTAATCATCCATTAATCATGGTACATTCATGTTCGAGTAGGTTTAACTATGTACTTGAGAAATAATATACATTTAAGTCATGGATAACAATGAGATATTATTTACAAGTATAGTATAATATAGATATTTAAAAATGATATGATTTTATATTTGGTTGGATTGTATAAATATTTTACTCCTGAATTAATAAAACATCATTCATTCATTAATAATTACAGAAACATGATCATCACTAATTTCAACTACTTGGTTTATAAATAAACATGGAATGAAATAATAGATTAATAAGCTATCATAAAACATCCATTCCATGAAATTATAAGATATAGTAGTGATTTACTTTGGAAAAATAATATACACAAGAAAATATTTTTTTAACTAATTCAAAGTAATATAGAATACTTAAACATTATGTCAAAAATAGATACAAGCTAACATAAATATATATATATATATATATATATATATATATATATATATATCTGTGTGTGTGTGTGGAATGAGGATAAATGAGAAGTATAAATTGTAATATTTATTTATAAGATTCATTATTATTTATTTAGTGAAATTAATTTTAATTTTTTAGGTATCTTTGTTCAAGTGAAGGATGAATTAGGATTGAGTTAATATAGTGACCCTACTCCTTTAGCCACCTGAATAGTGCTTTGGGCCAAGCAAAAAATGGTTGTAATATCACCGCCCCATATGCCAAATGAATCTGACTAGAAGAAATGGTGTAATGGGGTGATTGTGGGGAGACTATATCTTCTGATGATGATATAAATATATTTTATATATATAAAGTATGAAAAAAGACCATAAGACACTAGACCAGTAACCTACCCATGGAAAAATCACAAACAAAAGTCGTAGAAGAAATAATAAAAAACAAGATCAATACCCTTAGTATAATAAAATAGTAAAAGATACCATTTTTAGATACTAAATCAGAACATGCGTAGATATCGGGTCATACATATAGTAAGAAGAAGGGTATCCAATGGCTGAATGTAGTACATACATACAATAGAATGCTGATACAAAAGAAACAAAAAAAAAAGGAAACTATAGCTAAAGAAAGAACCCGTGATCCCATTACTTCCATACCATGTCCAATCATGTACTAAGATCAATATATTGATTCTGAACCTTTCCATGAATGAAAATACATAAAGTCTACATGCATCCTGAAGGGCCTGCTAGGGGTGAGAAGAATCTCAGTGGTCCACGACCAACATGTTTCTATCTTACACATATGACTAAGTAGGGAACATCAATATATGTCTTCCAAATGAAATCACTATCATATCAACAACCACCATCTCGAGGAACATCAAATTCCATGATCCCAAATAGTCAAATCCTAGTGTACTTATGTACAATGATCCTCATATCCCAATAGATTGTGTCAACACTATCAACCGATCATTTCTCACCATCCCTCTGGATTTTTATTCAAAGCACCACCAACCATTTTCCCATGTCATATATAATATAGGATTGTACCCACACAAGTGGTCAATACCACCTCATCATCTAAGTCATACATTATGTACATGACTTAAAATAACACATTATCCAACATGAGTGAGCAGTAATGACCAAGTTAATCCCTCAGACACACCATCCAGCACCTCGTTCCCCTATGACCGTGTCACTCAACCTGACGGTACACACCTGAGTCATTCTTGTAACATGACGACCTTGTCACCTTAATTGATGACTTTTTCCCCCAACCAGTGATCCAAATCAGATAGAATATATATATATATATATATATAGTGAAATGTTCATCTTCATGATCACATCACCTCAAATCAAATAGCCAACTCTATCTCAACACATGGGTCGAGCCTGTCACGTTCCCATGGAACATATACATTCAATATATATATATATATATATATATATATATCAAACCATAAAATTTATTAAATAAATTACACACCCAGCCTAACTACTGATGTTGTCTCAATCCCCATATGTGGAATGCACATGAAAGCAATGGTGTAGGAATTCCTTGGAGAATCCCATATGGTCTCACAAATAATTTAAGGTTATGGAATTAAAAACTTTGTGTCTCCCTTAGCCTACCTAATGGTACTCTCAAACACACACCCTGAAAACACTCTTGAAATCACAGAAAAATATGAAAACCTCTTACCTTGTGTTGTTTGATGCATGCATGATCAGTCTTATCCTTTAATTTGAGCTGATTTGGAAGAAATCATATTTTTAAATGAACACCATGAAAATAGGGTAACTTAGATCACACGGATTTAGTGCAACATGAGGAGAGAGAAAATGAGAAATAGTCTAGGGGAGTTGGAGACTTATCAATATGCACCCAAATCCGTATACAAGTCAACGAATGGAGATCGAATAATGAAATGATCTCAATGCCTATATGGAAGGGGAGATCCATGAACACTAGGGATGAAGAACATGTGTGGAAGAAGAAAAGTGTAGAAAAATAAATAAACGAGGAGGGTGAAAATGGTAATTTCTCAAATTTAAGTGGACTAAATGGTCATCTATTATAGTCTGGGAAACCATGTGTGGCCCATGAGGTAGCCCCTTCCCAAGGCATTAGCTCACATGGCCAAGGCTCACGGTTTACCAAATCATGTTCCAACAATTTGAGTCCCCTCTTCTAAAAATTGTGGAGGTTTATCATGATCATGTTCCCCCTCTTTCTCGGTTTGGTAAAGCATGAATAGAGAACCTCGAGGGTTTCATAGTTACTCCTGGGAGGCTACATGGTTTTTCTAAACCATGCACCCCAGTTTTTGAATTCCATAAATTTTGGGTTCCTGACCTCTGACACACATGAAAACCAACCAAAAACCTATGACAATATCCAAGATTTAAGACTCATATAATAGTAATTTCTTGGGTCATCAAAACTCACATACTTTAGTTTCATTGATCGATAAAAGAGTTGGTCTACCCAAAAAAAATATAAATTTTAAAACAGGCGTGGAACTTGACATGATCTAAAAAAAAGTGACGTTACAATCTCCCCACCATAACATAGCTCATCCCTATGCTATAATCCATAAAGAAGAGATGATACTAAACATACCCATATATCTCAAAACAAACAAGGACTACCATGTTCTAATGGGAACAAATAAACTAACTCAAGGGATCCCCACCTTATGAGAGACCTACACTGATCGCATCCCGACCCAAAACTCAAGAAAAACCATTGGCCCATCGACCATCCCTAGATTCAAAGTTCCTCATGTGATTTATCATAACTCTTCCACATCATTAGGTGTTCACACCATTCATGTTCCACATAAGACACCCATCAATTAATACATCACATTTGATTCCCTCCTTGTCCTTATGTAACACATAGAACTCATGAGGTCTCACATCTCACCAAATATTGAAATAAGTCTCGATGTCATGAACCTCATATGTAACCCACATTGAATCAATCCCCAGATGTCGGCAAAACTCACAAGCCACACATCCAAAAAGACTCATGTATAAATCATGGTACCACACTCATCATATATATATATATCACATTCAACTTGATTTCAACTAACTAACTATGATTTTTTTGTCCATATATATATATATATATATATATTTATATTTATATTTATATCATTCACCTCGTATGCCCAAAATAGACCTGCTTACTCAAGGGACAAGCCAAAATAAAATAGAACCTGGTCACACCCATATAATACCTCTAACCATCGTCAGATCCCTAGAATAATACGACCCTATCATCTCATCATCAAGAACTATTCCTAGAGCTTATTGGTTGAAGCATGCCCTCCCTACATTTTTTCACTAACCACTAGCCACGAACCCCAATACTGGGTCACACTGTATTTTCCACGCCCTCCACGTATAGTAGACTCCCAAATACCAGAACCTGGTACTACTCTCAGTCAAATCATATAACCCTAAGTCTTCTTTGGTCCCTGGCTACTGGTTGACCCATAAATATTCTTGTAATGCCTCTTGAGATGTTCGACCTATCTTCATACCCAGTTCTCCTTTGGTTCTCAGTCATATTTAGTTCTCACATGTTCTGAAAACCTGAACTAAAAGCACAACATCGAAGAACCACTCTAAGGTGGCCTGATTGAGCCATTGTCCTGAATGACCTTCTAGAACTCCTCTCAGGAATGTGACCTTCATTAGGAGTTTTCTCAAATATAATCACTTGAGGAATTCACCCTGCTCAAGTTAGATTGGTCAGTAAAATTTATATCATCTATTAGTGCCTAATTCACTACATTTGAGAATGAGGCCAATCTGGAAATGTTAACCTACATCTAAATGGTGTTTTGTAAACCATCTGTAAAATCCATCACCATGGAGGTTCCTTTAGCCACCATATCGGGTCTGAAATGAGAAAAATTTGTGATTTTCGATGCGTAGTCCACGACGGACATGTCACCCAATGAAGGCACAAGAACATCCATCCACTCTATACCCTCAGTATCTTTGGGAAGAAGTGATCTATTAACCTGGCGTCAAATTCTTTCTAGGAGAGTCCCTCATGTCTGCCTGATTATACCTTCACGTCCCACCTGTGCTTTCCTAGTCCTCAAGTCATGTACGTAACCAACTTCACCGTCTCCCATGGGGTGTCTCAAGATTCTCAAAGATCATTTGCATAAAATCAATCTAGTTTTCATCTTCCTCTGGTCCTCTCTCACTATGAATAATGGCAGGTGATTCGACTAAACCTCCTCAGTCAAGTATGTGGAAGAAGGATCTACTCCCTGAGCTCCCATATCAATGCAACAGATAAAACATAAAAGGATCTCTATGAGATTCTAATCAATCCATTTCTGAAAATCTATCAAATATGGCGGATGACCTACCTGAACTTGAGCTTGTACCTAGGGATCATGATCTTCCTAGCCCTATAGGGCCTCATCCTGACCCTCAGGGTACTCATCTCATGCATGCTCCTACAACAACATATTACCACCCTCTTGACGCTCCATCGTATGATGCCTTGGTGGAAACATACTAAATACCAATATAGTGGCCAGACATCTATAATATGATATATAACACATATAGATAAAGTTGTAACAAGCAGTGAAAACTCACTACCCTTACCCTCCCCTATCTCAACCATGTCCTCTGACATCCATACTTATATCCCCTTACCCACCCATATCTGATCCAGGTATCACATATAAATCCGACCTCAGGGTCCATCGAGCCACACCCATCTTGACGAACCATGTCATATCAATCTGATGACCACGTCGCCCGACCTGGTGATAAACATCAACCCACTGCCTAATCCTATAAGTGTGAGGCCCATAAATACATATATCACATAACAAATACCAGCGATGTTACAATAGGAACATTTATACATATGTAAAAAACAATACATTCCTAAATAGAAAACATAAGAAAATATCCCTTTTCTTATCAGGATAAGGGTCAAATAACTCCCTTGTTACCATCCAAGGTCAATGTTCACATGTCATAATAGGTAATAACCACATTCCAAGTACAATAATCAAGGTGAAAATCATATCAACTGTAAAATGAGAAAATAGTATCATCAATTCCCACCGCAAGAAATTTGGTTTGTCCCCACTTCATCGGGATACAGGAACCCAAACATGAGTTCTAAAACCAGTTTTGTCAACATCTTAATCTCTACTCTACCATAGCCCAAATAGTTGAACCCAAAAAATAAATGGAATATATGTGATATCATTAGTATCCATATAAAAATTAAAATTAATTACTGGTCAAGAACAACTCTGATACCATTTGTAGCACCCTGACCCATTTATCCAACCAAATAGTGATTCGAGCTGAGTCTTATTGGCCTTCAAGTGCGCCTCCTTATACAGAAAAGGATTCTAACTAGTAGTAAGGGTGTAAATGGGGGATAATGGGGTGATTATACCCTCTCGTGATGATATAATAATTATCTATATAAATATTAAGCGACAAAAATGAAATACTGTAAGACACTAGACCAGTAACCACCCACGGCGAAAGGAAAAACAATACTTGCAGAAGAAATAATAATAAAAAAGATCAATACAAATTGAGGAATATAATGGTAAAAGATACCATTTTTAGCTACTAAATCATATAATTTCTACATATCAGGTCATACATATAAGAAAAAGAAAGGACTCCAATGGTTGACCCCATTTCGTACATACAATAAAATGATGACAGAAAAAGAAAAAAAATGACACTCTAGCTAAGGAATGAACACACTGTCCCCTTCCTTCCATGTAACACCCTAATAATTTAATGAAATAGATTTAGATTTTTTATGTCTTGCATTACATTAAACAATGTATTAGCTTTCGTTACACGCAACACTGAGTTTCTACAAAACATCATTTTATTGTTTTAATTATTAAAACTATACAATTATAACCTAGGTGTTAGAATCACAACTAAAAAATGATTAATTTAATTATGGACATGAGGTTAATACATATATATTTAATTAATTATTTTTTTACCAGTTAAATAAAAATAAAAATGAATACTTTTTGTAAAATAAAAGGAAACGTTTTTCTGAAAATACTATTCAAATGTGAATAAGTGTGTTTTAAACCAATAAATAAAAAAATAACACTTTATGGATTATATTAATTTAATATATATTCTATATTATTTTTAACATTCATCTTATGTTTTTTATAGACATTATATTTGACCAAATCCAATTTCATAAATAAAAATGTATTCTTCCAAAAAAGTGATTTTTTCTGCCTTTTGATGGCCCAATTATTTTTAATGAATTTGTTGAAACCAATATAAATTATATTTTAACAAATAAAATATTTATTTCAAAGACTAATATAAAAATTTTATTTGTTTAATTTTTTTACATGTATGATACTTTTCATATTTTGATGAATAATGAAAAGTACTAAATTTTTATTTAAAACAGAATTTTCATCTAAATAATTTATAATGTTAAATTCTCTTTTTCATTAATTTTATAGTATTATTAGATAAATATTATATCAATTAATCCAAAATAGGCCATTGGAATCATATTCACATTGTATTTGATTATAAAAACATTTCAAACTTTTGAACGTTTTCACTTTAAAAACATGTCTTCTCATTCCATCAATAGGATTAGTTTTAAATTATTTTTAGATAATTATGAGTCTATAATATTTAAAAAGGGATTAAATATTTAAAATCATAGAGTCCAAATTTTTTAATTGAGACCCATTTATATTTTTCCAATATGAATAATAACTTTAGTATTTTTTTTACAAAGGCTAAGGGTAAGGGTAAATCGGTTAATTAAGGGTAAAACTAAAATTATAGATATTAATAAATGGCCCTAACACCATTTTTATTGGATTACTGTATTTCTTCTATAATAATTAACATATTGATGATGTTACCTTTTATTTCCTTTTGGATTATATTATAACCTTCCTAATATTTAATTCAAAGAAGAGTCAAGCATGTCATACTCTTGTTTTTAACACGTTAAATATTTTAATATGGGAATATCTAGTCCATATGTTTTACAATAATTCTTAATTTAAATCTATATCATCAATTTAAATAATGTAAATTTATTTTTAATTTTTAGGGAAGAAATAATTATCCTAAGTAATTATACAATGATGATGTAGTAATTATTCAACTAATGAGACAATAAATTAAATGATGCTATAAACATTAAAATAATTTTTTTTGAATTAATGTAGGTGAACCATATATTTTATATCCAAATATGAAATTTTACGAGTTTATTAAATGGTCTTTTAAAAGTTATATTTCTTTCATGATTTTAGTAATGTCAATGTAATGAATACTGTCAAAGTTGACACTAATGATATTTTAGGAACATAATATTTTATTAAAATATTTAAAAACCATAAAAGTATTAAATAAGGATAATGAGATTTTATATGGCCCAAAATATCATAAATTATCCATTAATTTTATAATTGAAAAATTATAAATAAAAAATAAATCTCCTTAATATTGAATAATTTGTTACCATGGTTAAAAGTAAAATGGTTTAACAGAGGGTTAATCAAAATGATAAGGTTCAAAATTACACCAAAACATGTAAAAAATCTGTTGGTTGATAATATTAAAACCTTATCATATTATATATTATAATAATGGACCTTTTTAATGTGTTTTTATTTATATTTAATTTATTATAAATTAATATTTTTTGAAATTATAATAGTGTCCCTCCCCTCTCTTATAAAAATTCATCTCTTCAACTCTTTTATATACACTTTAAAACCACTTTTTATCATCCGAAACCAATAAAAATATACTAAAAACTTCCCTTAATTAATATTTTAATCACTAATTTGGTCATTAATCCAAACATGTATGTCTTTTGGTGCAAACCAAAAGAGTATATCCAAAGAAGAGGTGACATTCATCAACAAACGTTTTTTATTTCTTCCTTAAACACATTAAATTATTTATATATATTGTTTAAATAATAACCCCAATATATTCAATATACTAAGATGTTTTTATATTAATTTTAATACCTATACTCTCAAAAAATTTAATCAAATCAGATATGCAATCATCATTCGTGTTTGTGAGGGACAACTGACTCGTGTAACGATGTCGTTCGTTCTTCCATTTCCACCTTTCAAGCATAACATTCTAGATTTTTTTAAAGGTATATATAATTAATTTTTTTATAATTCCTTATAAATGCCTTAAATATTATTATTAATCCTTAAAAGTAGTCATCAGGTGTTTTCATGGCTCATTCCGAGCCTGGATCCCTGAAAATTGAAGGAAATTCTGGGTCGCATGGTTAAGAGGAACTGTGCTGCCTAGCCCACATGGTTTCCCAAAATTATGAGGTAGACAATAGAGAGAAACTATAGGCTTCACAGTTTCTTTACAAATGTAAAACCAATGATTACTATCATAATGAACTTAAATCTTTTTGGACATAGCCTAAACACATGGTTTGTGCACTGTTTGATAAATCGTGCGCCTAACCATGCAATGTGCCCCTTTAAAGTAGTAACTAGCGCACAGTTGACACACGAGTTTCCAACCATAAAAAAAACCATGAATACTATTTTCTAGGTGAAATATACACATTTAAACTTTTAGTGTATTTGAAAAAATTCTATCTCCACACATGTTTTCTACAGTGGCTGGAACCCTCCACCCATTCCTATGAATCATTCCTCCTATCCCTAATTAGATTGGAAACAACTCCTTCAAACGTAATCCTATTCATTCATTGTCACCTGAAAAATAAATATAGAGTTATCTTCTAGAATAATCTTTAATATATTTCATGATTTTCATTCTATTTATTACTCAATTTATGTGAAACCACATTTGACCCAATTTTAAGGAATTTGACAATTTTTATGATTTCTCCCAAACTAGCTTGAATCAAATGGTGATACTGGACAAGGGAAGCTCTGCGAGTCTAAGGTAAGTGGATTTGGTTTTTTCCTATTGTTTCATTTCTTTCTATAAAATTATCCGTGGTTCTGTGGCCGAGAACATTTTTGTTTTTCTCTAAATTTATCAATATAATTTAATTTGTAGTTTCCCATGTCATTGCAACCTGTGTTCGTGGAAAATAAACCCATTATGTTGATCACCTTTAGTTATGCCATCCTTTTTGGTGTGATTCACCTTAAATGATTAATTTACATTTTTACTCAAGTATTTTATTATCCCTAAGGGATTTCCCTCATATTATATGCATTTACCTATGAATTGGATTTTTTTAGAGAGATGAACCTAGTAAAATGCTTTTACACCCCATGCCCCTAAGGATGCATAGGAAAATTGGATTGGCCAGGTGAAACTTCATTGTGTATTATGAATTAAATATAATTATAAGGTTTTACTTGGCCAATGTTCCTATTGAAATATAAATGTTTTAGTGGGTGAAATGGTCCCTCTTGCTAGACATTTTATAAATGTGTATCGATATTCAACACTTTTTCATTAGTGTTGAGTGTTATATCGAGGGTTCTGACTTCAAGACCCCTTGGACAAACTCTTATACCTTCTTATAGAGTTATTAATGATTTTTAAACATGCCAAAATCAAAATCATTAATGCCTATGATGGTCTCACCAAGCATTGTCCATTATTACCTATAGAAGAGTGACACCAGTTCCCTAGGGGAGACCCATTGGGTGGTCTTGATTGAATGACTGGTTATACCATGCCACAAGAGATACTTGGTCCCATACATACAAAACTAGGTATGGATTTGAATTACTATTATACTTTCGAAATGTTCACACCATGACAGAGTGAAAATTGGGACTTTATACATGGGTTGCCTTGGACGAAATCCTTGGAATTGGACTTTTATCAATCCCTTTGAGTGATACTATTGAATCTCAATATTTCCTTGGACAGGTTTATTGTGACTCGACATATTTTTATAAAGTGATGATTAAAAAAATCAAAATAAATAAAAGTTTTTAAATAAGAATTGGAAACTTGGTTTAGAAAACATAGGTACACATCCTCTAAGCCCAATAATAAGCTTGTGGATAGTCCAGCCTAGGGAAATTATCTCAAATCAGCTTACCATTTTAGGATTCCTTAGTTTATACATACCATCTTAGGCCGAAGAAGGTATATTTAATGAGTCTCTAGATAAAACCTAGTCCATCATGTTTATTTATTTATTATGTAGTGTGGTTAAATTATTAAGGCACGCTGCTTATTTTATAATGTATTTTATGGGTTTTTCTAGAAATCATGGGCGTTAGCCTGCTAATATTATAGATCACACCTTAATCAAGAACCATCTAGTACCCAAGTAGATTTTATGGTCATAAGTATTTAAAAATATAAGAATAAAAATTCCAATTCTTGATTTTCATGCATTTCTAGGATTGATTTTTGGAATCATAGGATTGTTCCAATGCTCAATATGCTAGACATAAAAGATTTGGGATTATTTTCTACTATTATAGGATGTTTTATATGATTATATTCCCAATTCCTTGATTATTAATTTTTTTTAGAGACATGACATACTATCATCATTAGTTTCTTCTGTTTATTTAATTTTCTTCTGCCAATTTATTTCTTAATTCTGCGTGATCTATATTTTTTCCACTACTATCTAAATACTATCATAACTTCTTATATTTCTTTTATTTATATTTTTGTTCTATACTTTTATCAATGAGGGAATATTCTCACCATGAAATTATCCAAGGACCTCACTATTAGTTAGAAGCCTATGGTGTTTGGAGATGTGTTCTTGAGGCCTTATGGACAACCATCTCTGGGATTGGTGAGTGGCATCTGGGGAGTGACACTACCATATAGTGTCAGAGATTTAGTTTAATTTATTATTAATTTCTGGGTTTATATAGGACACTAGGACATTTTAATTTTACAGTGATCCTATGCCTGGGAGTATCAACCCAAAAAATAGGGGAAACTAGAATTTACAGAGTTGGATTAATGCTTTTATTTCTTTCTCTTGATATATCTTCATTTATTTCACCCTATTATGATGCACATTAATTTCATTATATTTTTTTATGAGATATCTATTTTTTATCCTTATTATACTTAGGAAAATTAGATTCATGCATCATACTAGGCACTATAGGTCTAAATTTTTATACATATATGCCATGCCATATTTAATTTTCTACGAACATTGGTTGTGATTGTTGTTTGTTCCTTGATTATTATGCCTTGTAGTGTTATCATATTCTATATGATGGAAAAATTGGTTCAATTGACCTATAATGAAACATTGGTTGGTTTTATTAGCATGTGCCTACAGTTTCCTGTCCTATCAAACCACAAACACAGCCTATTAAACATGTTTGCTAGTGTAAAGGCCTAGATGCAGTTAGTTGATTCATGAATATCAATTTCGAAGGTCTATGGTCTCTTATAAGTTGAATTGGTGACTTAGTTAACTATATCATGATTCTAATTACCAATTAAATCATAATTAATCTAGATAAGTTAAAATATATGCAACCTTTAGATTAATTTTTTTACCTTACACATGATACTTGAGACCTTATCCTAACCCAACCATTGTAGTAGGTTGTATGTCATGTCTCTTTATATCCATTTTATTCTCTTTCTTCTCCTCATACATTTCTCTGGGATAAAGAAATGGGTTTTGCATTATTTTGTAGGATATAATTGTTAATATCCTATATTATCACTTTTCTTATCTATTATAAATCATTCATGAGGCTTCTATATGAAATTTGTAGATCTATTCCACTATTATGACCTAATTTTATATTCCAGGAATGTGGAGATGAGAATACTCTTAAGGTGGTAGGACCTAATCCACCAATGAAACCTCCAATAGTTAAACCTGAGGAAACTACTCTTGTGGATCTTCCTCTACTTGGTAATGCCCTGTTATGGGACAATTGCCATTGTTTTATGAGTTCTATTCATGGTGGACCTTCACCTGACCCTTCTATGGAAGATCTAACATGCGAGTTTCAACAACAGAATCCCCCCACCATCTCGATGGATGGTGGAACTCAGGCTTATGAATCCTTGTTGGATGTTATGGTGTCAATATTCGATCATATTTTGATGCGTCTACATAAGAGGGTCAATCTTGAGACCCTATCTGTTAACTGACTGTGTCAAAAGTTGGTGGGATGTTCTCACTCAAGATTTTTGGCGTGATGGTATGTTTTAAGTGAACTTCCAGATATCCTTATTTGAATACTTCTTCCCTTAGACATTGAGAATGGATTGATTTTAGGAATTCATGCACCATAGGAAAGGTGACATGTTAGTGATGGAATACTCACCTCGCTTCACTAAATTGTAGCTTTTTGCACTTACCTTGATAGGTGAAAAGATCACTACCATGAGTCACTTTGAAGATGGGCTTGGATATGCCATATGTTCATATGTTAATGAATTTTGGATGTCTATCATTCTAGATATCATTAACCAAGCACTCGTCACTAGGTAGAACTTGAGGGAATCAGGAAACGCAATGTAGCGATGTTCATCTTCCAGGAAGAGAAGTGGGTTACCAATTAGCAAGAAGAGACACTTCATGGGATCATGTAGGGGTTGTACCTACTAGGGAGAATATACCAAGATATTATTGGTGTTTCACTAGTGTGTGTGGTCAGGCCATAAAAATCCCTAGTGTACAAGGAACCTGATCTAGTGTTGGGATTGTGGTAGGATGGGTCACATACAGCACTTCTTCTGGTCTTTTACTTCAGTTCCAAGTGAAAGATGTTCTATTTTAGTACCACCATTAGGTGGATGGTTAGTAACACCTCATCATAAAGGCATCTAGTCTTCTATAGTTTATTTGGGCAGAGCAGGTGATTGTGATCAAGGCAATCAGGCTTTATAGTTTCATCATTAGCAGGGTGGACCTACTCAGTCTAGTCATGAAGCATCTAAGGGTCGTGGTTCATTCTATATCTATATTGTGAAACCAATTCTTGGGGATCAGAGTCTAGATTCATCTACTATTATAGGTACTATTCTGGTAGTCTCTACTTTAGTATATGCCTTATTCAATAGAGGTGTATCACACTCTTCTTTATTTTCTATATCTATGGGAGTTTTTCACCTAGTAATAGTGTACTTAGTGGTTTTATAACCATTGACACACAAATAGGATTTCAATAAGAGGGCAACCAAAAGTTCAAGTAGTTCTCCCTTGAGATAGGTGGGTACCGTTTTCTGTGGAGTTTCATCATCCTTGAGATGACTGGCCTCGATGTTATTCTTAGTATGGGATGGATTGTGATTTATCAAGACCAAGTGAATTTTTATTTCCACGAGGTGTCATTCACTTCACATGAGGGTAGCGCATATATCAAAAATGAAGAATGAGATCTCTAAGTGAGTCAAGATAGATTCAAGCATACTGGGATGGGAGGGAGGAAAACATAGATAGTCATTCTCTTTATGAGTGATGAGGTAATGCATCTCAAAGAATTCACTAAAGTCGTGGACTTCTTTATAGATCTCTTCCTGAATGATTTAACTATCTTAACTCATGATAGATATGTTGAGTTTAGCATGGATCTAGTACCATTTGTGGAACTAGTTTCCATTCCACTATATAGTATGGAACCTGTAGAGATCCAAGGACTCATGAATCACCATCAAGACTTATAGGATAACATTTTTATCAAATCCAGAACATTTACAGGGGGTTAACTAGTCCCTTTCACCATGAAGGTGGATGGTAACCTTTGATTGTACAGGGATTACCACTGATTTAACCAACATTCAGTGAAGCATTAGAATATGTTTCCTCAAATAGATGACCTCTTCAAGAAACTCCACAGAGTAACTATTTTTTCCAAGATCAATTTGAGTTTGGGCTTCCATTAAGATCAAGTGAGGCCATCAAATATACCTCATATAATGTTCTAGGGATCGTATGAGTGTATGAATTTCTCGTCATGTCGTTCGGTCTGAAGAATTCATCGACAATATTCATGTCTTTGATCAATCAGGTGTTCCACACATATCTTGATTCTTTCTTCATAGTATCTTTAGAAGACATCTTAGTGTACTCAAAAAACATAAATGATCATGAAAATAATCTTGATAGTGAGTTGGGTACACTAAGATGGAACCATCTATATGTGAAACTCCTTAAATGTGACTTTTGGATATGAAGGTTCACTTATTAGGTCATTTTATATCGGACGTTGGCGTATCAGTTGACCTATAGAAGGTGATCATTGTGGTTTCTTGTGATCATCCCAAGAACTAATTTTAAATATAATATTTATTCAGGTTGATAGGATATTATAGGAAATTCATCTAAGACTTCTCATGCAAGGTAGCACTGCTTACGGGCTTTACCCAGAAGGGTGTAAAATTTTACTTTATTGAAGCTTATGAGATAGTGTTTCAGGAATTAAATGGGATACTCACTTCAACATCGATCATTATTCTACCTAAGTCAGGTAGAAGATATATAGTCTATTGTGATGCTTCGTGTGTCAGGCTATGGGTAGTTCTGATGTAAGGTGATCAAGTCCATCCATATGGATCCCGCTAGGTAAGACCTCATGAGTGGAACTATCATATACACAAACTCAATGTTATAGGCATGGTTTAGGAACTATTTTGTTTGATTAACAACTTTTTGGTTGAGAGTTATATTATTTTCATGGATCATAAAAGTATGAAATACATCTCCACCAAACGAGACTTGAATTTGAGGTAGCGTAGATGGGTGAAATAACTACAATCCTTCAACATTGAACTTTCTTACACACCAAAGGAGTGTAAGTAAATGGCTGATCCCTTGTCCCAAAAAACTCAAACTCAAGGTGTCAAGGAGGATAACAATGAATGTTAGTTGACAAATCAATTTTATGAGATGCATCTGGAGGTTCAAGAATAGCTCAGGAAACCTATTCTATCAGTTATGGTAGTGAATTACTCTCTCCTATAGTAGGTTTGGATGAGATAGTTATTATATTAAAAATGCATCATTATGAGGAAGGTCATCACAAGATATAACCCACATCATTGTTGGGTTGGGGATGGTAGTGAGACCCTTCTCTTGAGTGGACATGTTTGGGTTAATTCTGATATACAAGAAGAGATTACATGGGAATAACTTACCTTTGTGTGGGATGCTCGTCCTCCTCTCACTAGGATGTATGAAGACATCCTCCATATGTAATTTTAGCCATATATGAAGAGGTAGATAGCAAGATTCAACAATCAATGCCTTACCTATCAGCTTTTGAAGGCTGACAACTAGTAACCTATTAGGATATTGTTTACTCTATCCATTCTTGAGTGTAAATGGAATGATTTCATGATGGATTTCATGACAGTCTTTTTCAGATCCACTCAATGAAGTGATGTAGTATATGTGATAATTTTCAAGATAACCATAATTGGAAACTTCCTACCTATCTGGGAAACATTCTTTATTGATGAGATATGAAGGCATTATATCTGGTTGATAGTGGGTCTTGATGGTCAACCACATTCTATAATTTCATATCATTATTCTAGCTTTACATCATGGTTCTGGAAAGGGGTGCAGAAGACACTTTATTCACTAGTGGTTTTGAGTACTGCATATCACCCTTAGATCGGAGGCTAGTCCGAGTAGACCATTAGGGTGTTAAAGGATATTCTTCGAGCCTGTATCCTTGATTTTTGAGGTTCCTAGAAAAATTCATATTCATCTAGTTTATTTATCCTACAAAAATAGTTTCTAAGAAATAAATCAGATTTCCATGTATGAGGAAATATATTATAGGGTGTACTGATTACCTCTATGCTAGCTTTTTTTAGGTGAGGTAGGTCTACTAGGTCCTCATCTTATTTAGGAGAATTTGGATAAAGTTATACTAATTCAAAAGTGTATGGATATAGCTTATACTAGGAATAATTCATATACTAATCGTCATCTTAGACCATTGGTGTTCGTGGTGGGACTTCGGGTTTTTCTTCATGTATAGCCAAAATTGTGTTATATATGAATCAAGAGATGGGGAAAGTTATTTCCAATATATGTTTGGTCTTTCTAGATAGTGGAGATAGTTCAAAAATAACCTATCAGTTTTTATTACCACATTGGTATTGTGCCATGCATTATGCCTTCCACATATCTCGTCATTGACAATATAATCTAGACCTGTCTCATTATTTTGATCCGGATGATATTAATCTAGAATAAGATGTGTCTTCCAAGGAGAAACTGATATGTTTCATTAATCAAAGCATTATAGTTATCTGAGGTAGGTCAATTCCTCTTGTCTAAGTGTTATAACAGAACAGACACATACAAGATGAGACCTAGGAGGGGAAAGCTGATTTACATGCACAGTGGCTAAAACTCATATTGAATGATGTTTACTACCATAAGAAGTGAAACTCGGGGTAGAGTTTTCTTATTTAAGTAAGGTTTTAGCATCCCTTATTTTTTCAATGGTTCATAATGATAATTTGTTTTCTAATTTCTTAAAATGGCCTAAATATGATGCCTAATCAAGTCAAATTGGTATCGAGTGCATCTAGGGCTCGTATAGATCTCAGATCCCTGAAATGGGAAGGTAATATTAGGCCTCATGATTAAAAGGGATTGTGTTTCCCATCCCTCATGGTTTCCCAAATCCATGTGTTAGCTCATAGATGGAACCTAGGGGCCACACGATCACAATAAAATCATTCGCTCAAGGGTGCACCGTCATGCAGTAACCACTTCTTTTTAGATAGATCCCAAATGAATATCTTGTACCTGAATAGATAATCCATGAACCTAACCATGATATGTACCCATTTTAAGTAGTACCTCTCAAAAGTTTGGCACATGATTTTCCAACCATGTGGCCAAACCATGAGTAATGTTTTTTGGGTGAAATGTTCAAATTTCCCCTCTTTATTGAATGAAGAAAATTCTTCCTCCTCCCCTGTTTTCTCCAATGGATGGAACCCACCTCCCATGCATATGAATCATTATTTATCTCCTTCATAGATACTAATACAAATAATTCTACAAAATTCCAATTATTTTGTGGTCTAATCCAACGAAAATCAAGATTTAGGATCTCGAATCCTTTCAAAACTATTTCAATTAATTCATCCTATATATTGTGCTATTTTGGTGAAATCCCATTTTCACCATTTTTATGGAGTTTGATTATTTCTATGATTTCATCCAACATAGCTTGAATAAAAAGGTGATACTGGATGTGGGAATCTCAATGAGGCTAAGGTAGGTAGTTTGGGTCTTTTCCCATCCTTTTATTGTGTTCCATAAAATGTGATTTGGTGTCTCTGGAAATACCCTTCAGGTTTGACACAAAATTTATCAATAGAATTTAATTGGTAGCTTCTTGTGTGGTTTTCACTCATGTTAGTGTAGAATCAACAACTTGGGTTGATCACCTTGAGTTGTTCAATAATTTTGGGTGTGCTTCACCTAAAATAATTAATTTACTTTTTTTCTTTAAATGGTTGATTGTCCCTATGGGGTTTTCCTCATATTAAATACCTTGACATATGAATTTTATTTGATTAGACAGATGAACCTAGTGACATGGATTGACACCACATTCTACTAATGATGATTAGGCTAATTGAATTGTCCAGGTGATTATACCTTGGGATATGTGACTTTAATGGAATTTTCAAATGGTTCTCCTTGACCAATGTGCCTATTAGAATGTAAAACATTTATTTTTTAAAATGGTCCCTATTTATATATGTTTTATAAATGGGTATCAATTTTTAATGCTTTCACCTTCGTGTTGAGGGTGATACTGGTGGTTCTGACTTAAGGACCCCTTGTATAGACACTCATGCCTCTCCACTAGATTTGTTAATTCATTGGAAGCACATTGGGATCAAATCATTTATCCCTGAGATGGGATTTCTGAGTGTTTTCCATATTTACCTCTAGATGAGTGACACTAGTTCCCTAGGGGAGACCCCTTAAAATGCATCAATGGCATGATTGGTTGTACCATTCCACTAGAGAAACTTGGGCTTCTACATATGACACTAGGTATGGAATAAGATCCATGATAGAATGTAGTGGTTTTCACACCATGCTAAAGTATCCCTTGTGACATCATACTTGGGCCACCTTGGACAAACTCCTTAGCATCGAACTTTTATTAAGCCCTTTGAGTGATACTAGAAAATACTCTTTGGATTTCTTTGGACAAGATCAATTTTCCTCGAGATGTTTTTATAAAGGGATGATCGAAATTATTTTAAAAGTAAATAAATGTTTTCAAATGATAATTGATTAGTCGGTTTAGAAAAAAGGGACACATCCTCCAAGACCAATTACAAGCTTGGTGACAGTCCATCCGACAACACTTTTCCCTAATCACATTTCCAATTTAGGATTCCTCGGTTCATAAAAACTGTCATATGTCGAAGCAGGTAGATCGTATTGGTCTCCAAATGGATCCCAGTTTGATGTGTTTATATATTTATTGTCGATTGAATTTAAATTATTGCGTCACACGACTTATTTTATATTGCATGTTATGGGATAGCCTCCACAATGTCGGTGTCGACCTACAGAAATTATAGATCACACCCATCCCAGGCGTCATTTGGTACCCCAGTACACTTTATCATCATAATTATTCACAATTAGAGCATCCATCTTCTAATTCTTGATTGTGATGAATTTCACGGATAGAGTTTTGGGAGAAGATGACTGAGTTTATGCTTGAGATGCTAGACATAACATCATTTGGGATTTTTGGTATTTGATAGGACATTGTATATGTTTGTATCACCTTACCCATTCATAGTCATTATTGTATAGACACATTACATACTATCATCATAATTTTATTCTGTTTATTTATTTCTCTTCTGTCAGTTTATTTCTTAATCTTCCGTGTTTTGTATTTTTTTGGTATTATAAGAATATTATACCTGTTTATTATATTTATTCGATTTATATTGTCGCACTCTATTTTATAAATGAGGGAATATTCTCCCTACATACTTTTCCAAGGCCCTCATTTCTAACCATTATCCTTTGGTGTTCAGGGAGGAGCGCTTGACGTCTTGTGGCCAACCGTCCCATGGCACTAGTGAGTGACATCTAGGTCGGGATGATACATCATGGTTGATAATAATTAAGTAATTTGTCTTTTTATATGATATATATGGAATTTATAGTGTATTTATTATTCTAAATTTTTTATATAACACATAATTTTATGCTTTCCATTTTTTTAAATATGATAACTTTGTTTGTTGATGTGTGGTCTACCACCTCCTCAAAGTGATATGATTCATTGGAACTTTAAATGGAATGTATTAATGTAGGATTTAGTAAATTTATATGATATATATGAAATAATAGTGATATTTTAATGTTAATATATATATATATATATATATATTTCATTTACATTATTTGTTTCAATACAAAAAAGAAAACAAAAATAGTGTTCATGTGTAAGTATGGACTATCGTCTCTATGAAAATTGTAATCCATTTCTAATTTATATCTTTTATAGAATATTATAAATAAAAACTTACTGAATATATATGATATTTATATCATGTTTATAATTTTTTATAAGATTAATTCATGATATATGTAAGGGGAACATTAATATAACAAATCAAAACACATATGAAAAACAAAGTGTTTATTTCATGAAATGTAACATTAAAATGAAGTGGTTAATAAATGTTTAATAGAAGGTCATAAGTAAATGATACATGGTATGATATAATTGAATATAGTTCTGTAATAGATGCATAATAAACATATATTAATTATATAAGAGTTTTAAATGAGTACGAATGGAGTCAATACATAAGGTAAGGGAATTTCCAGTCTCGCTATTATTTCTGTAAGACTTATTCCATATTCATCAAACATTTATTTTGTGTGGTGTATATACTTAACATTAATGTAATAAATTGTTTTTATAATTAAATTTATGAATATTTACATATCCATTTCATGAACTCTCTTTCATGGGGCTTACGATTCAAAAGTTACCGAATCGGTATGGTAATTTTGACTCAATTTTAATTCTTTGAGACACATGTTATGTTATGAACCTATATTATTTTATAAGGTGTATATATTTCCTTTGGACATGGAGTATCATGAATATACTTATTTTCATTATATTTTATGCTTCATGTAATGTTATTATATATTTTTTCAGAAATATATCTTCCTCCAAAATAATGTTTTCTAGAAAAGTTTTAAAGGTTTTTAAAATTATCTTTTAAGAATTTTTTCAAAAATTGATTTATAATATGATTAAAATGTTTTTAAAAGATTAATTTTTAATTATTAAGTTTATTTTAAATAAAAATTATTTTCTAAATGTATTACAGTTTAAAAATTATTTTCTAAATTCAAAAAGTTTTTTCCTCAACAGATGTTTTAAAAAGATATTTCCAATTTATTTTCAATATAAAATGACTTATGTTGATGTTACTTATTCTTTATTAGGGATATTTTTCAACGATTATATAATTATTCTTTCTATAATTAGAATATGTTTATGAAATATTATTTATTTTATCGTGGCACACATATGTATGATTTTCATTATTTGGCTGGTGGGACCTATATCTCCGTCTAATGAATTGGGTAGTGATATAAGTTCAATGAGATCAAAGTGTACATGGGAGGTCATCCTAATCCTATGAAAATAGGTTACATGGGAGGTCCTCCTTATCCCACAACAAGATGGTACATAGGAGGTCATCATGTGCCCAAAACTATAAGGTACATGGGTGGTCTTCCCAAACCCGAAACTAGAAGGTATATGGGAGGACATCCCAACCATGAATTAGTTACACAGGTAATTATCCCAGGCCTAACATACAATAAAATTCTTGGTGGGAATCATTGATATATGATTTTTCTAGATTCTATGTGTGCCAAAAAGTCCATGTTTTATTCAAATTTTTTACACTCGAAGCTCACATGCTTTTTTTATCTTATGATTCATGTCTTATGAATGGCCAATGTTTATTCCATGACTCATTTATATGATCTTTGATATGTATGGCATGATCTTCTTAGTTATTCCCTTGTTCTCATACCCATGTATTCATGATTATGCTTATGTGTCTACCTTTTTTACCCTTACTAAGAATCTAATATCACCATTTTCTTATGTTTTCTTTTCCCCAAGAAATAAAGAATGGTTTTAGGTACGTTACTAAAGGGGATGATCTCTGTGGGAAACAGTTATGATCTTTCACCAGGCTTCATTTTTTTTTCCAAGATTCCAAATACAGTAAACTAATACTTTCCTTCCAAGTGTTTATATGTATTCCATAAAAATTGATGTAATATATATGTATGAAAATCTTGTTTTATTATATTCCATCCCATGACAACTCATGAACTATGATACAACTCTAAACATCAATCCTTTACCTAAACACTAATCCATAATGTATTTATGTGTCTTTAATAGCCCATATTGGGTGTGATAATAATCTCATTAGGCCCCCAAAAACATGAGCCTATATTAATTTTATGATTTATATGGTGTATCTAAATAGTAAATGAAACATTACTTCTCAAATGCATAATAATAACTCACTCCTCTTGTTCTCAGTAGCCATAAAGAAGTGTTCACCTTAATTTTACAACATTAGTTTACCATTGTGGACAAGACCCTTAGCCTAATCCCAAGGTATACCTAGATGTAAAATAGTCCAAAGTGAACCCATAGGTTCCCCCTCTAATAAAATCACTTGAAACCTCATTCCAACCAAAAACTTGTTTCCAATTCTTTATCAAACATCCTGAAGGCACTCCCTAATAACATAGCTGGTCCCTCAGACCTCACCTCTGAAGAATATATATCATCTCGAAGTCTGAAGTATGAGGAAAAATAATATTTTTCCTCTAAATAATATCACTTTCAGTACAATAGCTGACATCCTTAGGAATAGAAAACTCGGTCCCCCCAAATAGTCCTATCCAAACAGCCTCAAATACAGAAAGCCTCATCCCATAAGTGACAGTATCAACACTATCAACCGATGGATTGTCACCATCCATGTGGATTTCAATAGTAATCACCTCTAACAATTTCAATAAGATATATCTAATTGAGTCTTATACCCACATGAGAATTCAATAAAACTTACAATCATATTCTTACTGTATGAAAATTAATCAAAATAGTGAATTGGCTAACATGGATGAGCAGAAATCACTAAATAAATTCCTAATCTACACTGTCTAACACCTTGTTCCCCTGTGACCATGTCACCCAACCTGATAGGTCCTCACCATCTCATATCACATGATCCATGCCCATAACATGATGGAATTTTCACCTCAATCTATGAACATGTCACCCAACCAGGGATCAACATCACTCCGAATATATATATATATATATATATATATATCAGTAAACACCCATCCTAGTGATCACATCACCTTAAATTAGATAGACAACATTATCTAAATCTTCGGGTTGAGCCCATCACATTCACATGGAACTCATAAATTTAATATATATATATATATATATATATATATATATCAAAAAATAAAATTTATTAAATAAATAAAACTTGTGGCCTAACATACCATGTGGTATCAAGACTCGTACCTACATCATAAATGGAAGAATTGGATTATGAATTCTTATTGGCATCCCATACGATATCACAATTAATTTAAAATAAATGAATAAATTAATTTGTATCTTGCTCAGAGTACCTGATGGCATACTCAAACCCAAACTACCGAAACACTCTCAAAATCATGGAAAAATTTAATTGCCACCAACTCTGTGTTTTTATATTCCATCACATCTAATATCATCCTCTAACTCATTCTAATTTTGAATAAATTGTAGTTTAAGATGAATTCCCTGAAAATTAGGCAAATTGGCTCATGCGTATTTATCCTACGGTGAGGTGAGAGAAATAGAGAAAATAGGGAATTGGAGTTGGATCCTTACTGATATTTATCCAACATCATAGACGAATCAAAGAACAGAGCATGTAAGGAGAAATGATCTCAATACTTAGGAGGAGGAGGAGAGCCACAACAACTGGAGGGGAAGCCTAGGTGAGATAGAAGATATAAAGGGAAAGAATAAATAATTAAGGATATGAAGAATAGTAATTTAGAAATTTTAAATGTGACACATGGTTAGATCGCACATTTTTTCTAATTATGTGCATCTTGTGAGGTATCCCTGCCTAAGAATCCAGCTCGCACAACCTTGGCACAGGGATTACCAAACCTTTCTTCATCCATACGAATATGCTTTTCTAAAAATTGTAGAGGAATTGCATGGTATTGTATCCCCTAATTCATGATTTGGAAAACCAGGAACATAAAACCTGGAATTCTGCACGGTTACTCATATGAGGCCATGCTGTTTTTTGACACCATGTGCCCTAGTCTATGAACCCTAGAATGTTTTGGGTTTCGGCCTCTGACACAACTGAACCCTAACAAAACCCCAAGACACCTATCAAGAATTAATAATCATCAATAATTAATGTCTTAGATCAATGAAATTCTTTTAATTTATTTCCACTAATCGAGAAAAGTGTTTTTCAAACCACTAAAATCCAAAAAATCAAAATATACAAAGAATTCGACCCACTCGAAAAACCTGAGACGTTGCAGTTAGGGGTTTTTTATCTCAAATTCATCTCTTTGATACATGTTCAGTGTTATGACCATAATTTAATCTAGTTTTTATATATAATACCTATTGGAGAGAGAGTATAATCAATTACCATTTAGTCATTGTACTTGAAGTTAAATTACAATCCCTCTATTTCAAGGGGTTTTTATTCAAATGTTTCAAAATTCATATGGATTTTATTATTCTATATTTTATTCCATTAAGACATGTCATGTGTAGGGAAACATCATTCCTCTGTATAATTTTCTGTTGATTTACTATACCCTGAATGTTCTATACTTTATTTCATTATAATTGATGGGACATACTAAGAAAATCATTTTTTCCTTCAAATTCATGAAAGGACCAATTTGGGATATGGATAACCCTAAGAGGGGGTGAATCAGTGTTCTGTACTTTATAAAACAATTATCATTTTTTATCCCATTACCTCTTAGATATGTTAATATCTCAATTCTCTTATTCTTTTTTCCTTTTTGCATAAAATTATATAAAAGAATTAAAGAATATAACCTGATATTTTTACAGGGTTTACCACTCAACAAGAGTATCTAGGCCTTTTTATGGCCTATAAATGATCCTAACGAAAAAACCACTAAAAAATATTACTCAAAATGTTGTCATAGAAAGTCAGAAAAACATTTTCACTTTCAATGCACTATAGTCAATTTACACTACATGTTTTACCTCACTTGTATAGATATTTATATTGCCTCTAAAGATAGTCTTCTTCTTGCTGGTAAGGCTATTTGTAACACAGATAAATTATACCACCTTGATAGTATTTTTGGAAATCATAATTCTTCATTGATCTTCCACAGATCTATTCATCTTCAATTGGTCACTTGCACAGCAGCTGAAAAAAAACATCCTCTTCTTCATATTATCACACTGAAATCTTCACTTAATCTTCTTCTATTAGACACAATAATATAGATGTGTTATCAAATGATAAACACTAAATTATTCCTAACCAATATTAAAATCAGATTATATCAACTAGGAAAATTTCTTCCTCTTCTACCTAATATATATAACACACAAATATATGAAATAGTTTAAAGAAGTGTCTTGATTTCTTTATTCTTCTGTTGAAAACCAACTACACTGAAATGTCTTCTTCTCCTTTATAGAAACAAAAAAATAATATGTGATTCTTTGAAAAATAATTATCAGCTCAACATAGCATCATGACAATTACAATTTCATAGATAATAATAAATTTAGTATATACTGGTAATTGCATTCTTATTTGACACATAATAATATATAATTGTGTAGCAGTGTCAAATTATCATTCTTCGATACGGAAAATCAATAATTGATTTTATCAATTCTTCTTAGTGAAAATGAATATTTTAGAAAGACTAATTACACTCCAATGAAAACTTCATCTTATGCTTGTATAATTATTTTCATGGGTCTTCTGAATCTTGTCCACCTTATCACATAATCAAGAGATTATGAATTTTTTATCTCATGTGCATAAGGGTTCGCATTATGAATTAATTTACATTTTCTCATTATTTTTTGTTTACTTATTATTCTTACTTGTTCATGAACGTGCACACACTATAATATCAAATCATTGGTTTAATGAATAATATTTCTTGATGAAACATAATAAGGGTGAGGAAACTAGTCGTGTGTCTGTGGATCTTCTTCTTATAGTGCATTATTCTTCTTCCTTCATCCAAAAGATGAATAAAACACCCTACTTTGTGATGAATATGAATATTATAGAATAGTGATTCATCATCATGTAACTTTGTTCTTGATTTCATTGTTTCTATGAAAACAGAATCTCTCAAAGGAATAATCGGAGTGGAAGAACCATATTTGGAATTGGGTTATCTTTTTTATAGTTGAGAATGCACTTCCTTACTTCATTACAAGACCGACTTTAAATCTAGAAATTAATTCCATGTGTATCACTGGTTTTGAATGTCAGAATATATTATCTTTTAATTCTTCAAACTGTGATATTTTTTATGCAAAAAATTGATGGAATATTTGGTTCATGATAAGGATTCTCCTTTGTGTTCACAACATTATACATATTTCTTCCCAATGTTTCCTCTTTTTTCTTATCCATATTATATGGTATCCTTTTCTTATCATCTTTGGATACATGTTGATATGAACTTGTACTTACCTTATGACTACTTCCATTGCATACACCATATATTTTATCAATATTTACAAATATATTTACTGTTTTTTATGTTGCATCTTTTTCTATTGCTTTCTCCTTCTTGAAACATGCTTCTTTTATTCTCTTTAATTTTTTAGGATTGTACCAAAATTCTAATTTAGAATACTCGAATTTGATTCATCACCAACGTTGACCCAAAAAACAAACATCTCCTCATATCATCTATATAGGTTTTTTGGGTTATTTCATGTTTTTTTACTTGTTGTGGGGAAACAAATTCCTCATTATATTCTCTATCCACCTTAGTCATGGTGGCATGATACTTATCTCCTCTATTCATCCATAATTTCTCATAACATGTTTTCCAATATTAAATGTTTGTGAAAAATAGATTTAGAAACATTAGTCCATAATGCTTTGGAAGGTATCTTATTCTTCATAGATACTTAATAAAGAGCATCAAAAGATTACCAGATCTTTTTCTCACATGTTAGATGTCTTTTGACTGTATAATCATTTAGTTAGGATTACAAGGAAGTTGGATCATCACCCTTTTTTGTAATGTTTCAATGTGTTTCTTCTCAATATTGAATAACTGATCTTCCCTTTCAATACATTATATATTGAGTGCGATTCTATGATCTTCAATCACAATCATCTTGTCTTTATAATCGTTCTTCATTATTTCAACTTTATATTCATGCATCTTAATTGTGTTATGAATAAAAGATTCATGTTCCATGATATTATTGGATTTTTCTTCCAATTATAATCCATTTACATTAGTGGTATTCTTTAATATGTATTCCAATGCATGGATCTTTACCCCCATAGTCTTATTGACTCCCTCATTCTCTTCAACTTCTTTAAGGTATTTTTATAATTTATTTAATATTTCCACATTTTTTCTTCAAGGGTTCCAACGTATCTAGAGATAATTAAACATTATAAATTTTTTACATGTAATTCATTTTCTTATATATCATCTTCGTCTTTTTGTTGGGTGATTTCAACCCTCATAAATAGAAAGACTCCACAAAAAAGGGAGGCAGTTTCTGTAGGAACACAATGTATAATATATATTAGTTTAGAAACTAATACATCTTGATTAGTTGTAGATTGATCATCATCAATTGTTTTAGAATATTTATCTTGAGAATAATTATAAAATGAACTAACACATACCTCTTGATCAGTTGAACATATTTACTAATGTAAGGTAGGAATGTTTTCCTTCTCCTTGGTGAAGTCTTAAGCCACCTTCTCGTTACATTCCAAACATGATATGTATTCGTTGTTATTAATTCATGGAGATATAGGTCCTCCATCTTCTTTATGTGATATGGAACTCTTATTCAATATTATTTTACCTTTATATTTGATGTTTATCATTGAATTGTTAGATATAGAGTTATTCTTCGATATAACTAAAACTTCACCAAAACTACACTTCATTATTGACTCATGAAAGAAACTCAAATCATCAAAATACAATAGATTCACTATAGGGAATCAAATATTTGTAAAACATGGCATTGATAACACTTCAAACAAATAGTTTTCAGATATTAAAAACCCTAAGAGATGGGTGAATCATTGTTGGGGATGTTTTAACCCAATTTTAACATTTTCTCCCTTTACCTCTTAGACCTGTTAGGGTATGGATTTTCTTATTCTCTTTTCCCTATCACATGAAAGTATATGAAAGCAGTAAAGAATATCACATGATATTTTTACAAGTTTCACTAATCAATGAGATAACAAGTACATATCATGGTTTGGAAATGATCATGACTACACGACCACTAGAAAATAATCCGTTGAATGTGGTTACAATAAGTAGGAAATACCCTTTTAATTTCAATTCATTATAGCCAAAGAATTGTTCTTATTTTATAGAACTTTTTTGGATAGTTATAATACCTATGAAGACAGTATTCTCCTTGTCATATGGTTATTTTTAACACCAATATTGTCTTCAACCTTGAGATTACTATTGTATTTCATAGTGTTGATTTAAGATTCCATAGACTTTATCTTTTTTATGTGATTACTTGAACATCAGAAGGTAAAAAACCTTCCCCTTCTTCATAGCAGCACACTAAAAGTTCTTATCCTTGTTATTCAACCAATAATAATAATATGGTTGTGTTATTGACTAATAATCACTAAATTCTTCCTAAAATAAATTATAATCAATTGATATCAACTTTTCCATCCTCTTCCTTTTCTCCCTATGAAAAGTGACTCACCTATATATACAATAGTGTATAGTAGAATCTTGATCTCTTTCTTCTTAATTACAGTACCAACATAATTTAAAATTCTTCTTCTATTTTTTATAATCTCATACCTCATTTTTTATTATTATAATGATCAAAATATTTTCAAAATAGCATCATCACAATTATTTTGGCCTGGATAATAATCAATTAATTATAGATGGGTTGTTGTCTTATTCTTTGACATGAAATAATATTCCATAGTGTATTATTGTCAAAACATATTACTTTGATACACAAAATCAATAATAAAGTGTATCAATTATTCTTAGTGAAAATGAATATTTTTAAAAATAAATTACATTTCCCTATACACTTCATCTTATGTATGTATAATGATTTTCATGGGTCTTTTAAAAAATTTACACCTTAACACATAATCAATAGAATATTAATTTATGTTCCCATGTAAATATGGGTTTATGTTATCGATGCATGTAAAATTTATCTTTATTTATTTTCACTTCTTGTGCTTCCATTTTCATGTAAGTTCACACAATTCCTTGATTATTTAATGTTCATATGAATTCATTTACCAATGCTTTCATGCCTGAATTGTTCACTTTCTATTTGAAAAAACATATGTATATGCACATACTATATTTTTTCACTGTATCTTTTGAAATCCTCCTCCTATAAAGTTAACTCAATGCTCACATTGTCGACTCCATCTCCCATAAACAATGCGTATATATTTCATACACTCAATATTACAAGTGTACCCAAATAGGTATATGATTTCCACTTATTCCTTGTGCATATGTGAACAGAGGTGCATGCAAGTTCTTCTCCATCTCATAGAGAGGCTGTATATATGAAAGATATCTATATTCTATGTGGGTATAATTAGATTTGTACAATTAGTAAGCTTTGGAAAACATGTCTTTAAAAAGGATAGTGGGATTTTGTAACTATATAACAAGATAACATGAAGTTCATTGTTTTCTAATATGACACACCGAGGATATATAATATTCAATCACTAATCCACAAACCTAGTTATATTTAGGAATCATGATGAGGGTGAGAACACCAGTCATGTTTCAATAGATTTTATTTGCACAGTGCACTATTTGTATTCTTTAACATTGAAGATGAGTTGAAAGCCCCACGTCGTGATTCAAATTATGATCATAGAATAGTTATTTCTCTTTGAATATGTTTACGAAAAAGTTTACATTTTTTCTAAAAAAATATCTCAAAAAAATATTCATAGTGGAAGCACCATCACCAGCATTGGATTCTCTCTTTTTATATGTAAGAATGCACTTCCTTAATTCAAAGAATTATTTTAAATACCACATAAAATGCCAATTGTATCAATGTTTTTGCATGTCCCAATATTTAGGATTTTAATTCTTGAAACCATGAGATACGTGAAGCCAAAAATTTGACAACCCTCCTTCTCAATGATGAGGGATGGGATAGTAAACTGCCAGACCCTTCCTTCCTCAAGTTAAGGAGAGATAATGACCCCTTAGTCCCACCTCCAATAGGCCCCAGAGTTACGAATTTCACCAAGGGTATAGAATCTCACGTAAAATGGAAGGCATTGCACTTTTTTATGTAATTTTATCAGGATATAAGATGGTAAATACCAAACAACTCAGAAGATTGAAATAAAAGTAAAGACCAAAATCCTTTCCAATATTCATGTCTAAAATAAAGCGATATAAAGTACAAGAAACTCTGAAAGAATGTACCAAAAGAAGGGAAACGAAGCAACGACAACTCCTGACGCCTGAGCTAGTAAGGTCTCGCATGATCCTCAAAGACCACCTGGATACCTGAAAGAAGTTTTATATACATTGGGTGAGTATACAGGTATACTCAGTATGGAAAACCAAAATCTCTCATGCACAAGTGGGGAGGCATTCTAATGCCCCGTGATAAGAGAATAGGTAACCAAAACACTATGTAAGAAAAACTATCCACCCCGACTCACCAAGGAACACTCCCCAAATAACACAAGTCAGGTAAAATAATATTAATATCATATCAATTTTTGGGTACCCTTCACTGAATTCCCACAGGTTATTTAATACATCCTATGCCTTAGACCTCCTCCACAAGTTCCCCTACAGTCCCACTATCACCCCAACAACAACACTGTAGGCTATCCCAAGCACACATTTATCCTGCACACAGAAACCTAGGCCACCACAACCACACATAACCACGCCCATAGACACCTGGGCCATAACAACCACCACCACACCCGAATACTTCTACCTAAAACAACCATTTCCATTCTCGAATACACTCGGGCCTCATCCCGAAGATACTTGGAAAACAATCATGCCCGCACACACCTTGGCCAACCACCACAATAGACCCTACCCAAATAATATTGGTCTATAATGAACATTATGTCCTCAAAGACTCCCTGAAGAGTCTTGGGCTACCTAGGATAGGGAGAATAAAAAATCTAATAACCAACCACTCATAGTAACGTTGGAAAAAACACCCTCCCCCATGAAATGGGGGTATTCGGAACTAAGTTCTCAACATGGGTGGGGTGCGTATAAGAAATACAGGAACTAAATTTTATAGGTATAGCTAATTAATCACTCATCCAAACCTTTGGGTCTTAGAACCAACAAATATTACACAGATAACCACTATTGTTGCTACCCTAACATGCAAAAGTATATAACAGTCACAACCAGAGCACAACCCATTCCTGGAAAATAGTTCCCTATTATACTCGTTCTCGTTATCATGTTCATGTGATTCTATTTAAAATTTCCTTCACTACCGGGAAACTAAGAGTCATTCCCAGAATCCAAAAACAATAACAAAAAGAAAACATTCAAGAATTTATGAATTCACTCCCGGTTCTCTTGTAAGTAACAACATCAAAAGGGATATGTGAGATCCCTTGAAGTACTGTAACTAAACCAAGCCCCAACATACCATCTCCACACAGGCTCAGATTCACAAACCGACAAACTCTCAACTAGATATTCCATTCCCATCCACATTTCACCCCACAAACCACAAACAGAACATCCAAGCATATCACCATAACAAAGTAAGGGGGTTCTAGATTTAGCTAACAATATTCATTAAGTTCCTTCATTTCATTGGTTAAACAGAGTGATCACAAAAGGATTATTACTCATTGGTCATCCTTTTAATCAATTGAGTTTATGTGATAAACCAGTTTCCATGTTAAAGTCATTCAATCACAAGATATTCCCAAAAACTTAGCTTCATTAGTGTTCAAGAAAGGACAACCAATGACTAGAATTTTTAGTGGAAATGTTCTCATAAAATTCACAACATAATAACGAAGGTAGAATACAGAAACATCATACACATTCCCACCACATCATTCTTTAAAATTCATTTTATTGTCTTTGTTAAAGGTGGTTTCATCTACATCCTAAGGGAACATCATCATACCCACCCGCATGATGCACAATAATGAGATATGAAGGAAAAAACCCTACTTGGAAGATCAATGATCAAAGTTCTCTCCTTGTGACAAGAACATGGGATGTATGACTTGAATTAAGAACTCTAGTGTTGAGTGGGAAAGGATCCATCAATGGCGCAAGATTTTTCTTGAGAGGAAGTCTGGAGGCACACTTAGAGAAACAAAAAAGGAATAAGGAATAAAAGGTCTTGGATTAAGAAGATGCCAAATCCAAAAATTAGGGAGATGATTTTGAAGTACATAAAAGTCTGATCGTGGATCGACCACATGGATGTGTGGTTTCACATGTTTTTATTAATTTATATTTAATAATTATTATCATAGGTGGTGGAGATAGACCAGTGGATAGCTGGGAGTTGATAGATTTCCTTTAAATGGAGAAAACATATAATAGTGGAGAAAGTATAAAACACAACAAAGGGTGTGAAACCTAGGGAAAAGGAAACATGTTTTGGTAATCAAGGGTCTCCCCAATCCAAGTGGACTTATTATGCCATTTGTGGTCATTAAAACATCCTTAAATCACTTTAAAAGAGGAATTTAAAACAATGTTACATCAAAAGATAAGTTACTGAAGAGAAACTGGAAAAGACCAAAAGAATCTGGAAATGACACATTGATGGGTGAGTCACCATCACCCTAGCACTATATCCATGGAAAAGATGTAAATTGGTTCCACTGACAGCCCATTGGTGGCACTGATGGCCAAACAGTTCCAATGCTACTGATTGGTGTCGTCGTTCGTTAGATCTTAATTTGGGAAAACTCTTTAATGAGCCACAGATGGTCCCCAGGATACCCGAAAAACCAAAATTTGTCAATTTAGTGGACCAGAAATCTCTGGCCCATTACATTAGATACCCCTCAAACTATTCGTGCCATTGAAAATTTATGAGTTAACCCAAAGAAAATAGAGGGGTTCGAAAAACCACCTTGTAAGATACCTCTCTAGGATAAACCAACCTAGGGTTGTTCAAAAGCTAGAATAAAACCCCGACATCTAGGAACACCTCTCTCATCTATCTCTTGAACAACCATGTAAACACTATTGGTCTTCTCCCCCAAGAAACCACACAAACAAAAAAAGCTCACACCGTCCAAACCCTTAGGTTAGGGAGATCCTTCCTTGTTGTCAAGATACTATCCACTTTGGGTGGTTCTTACTCCCCTGCATGGGTTTAATCGCATCCACAATAACGCATATTGATTAGGGATCAGGTCCTCTCTTCCCCATAGTCAGGACCTCGCACAAAAAATATAGAATAGGGATAAAACATATCATACGTTAAGAATAGTCAAACATTACATCATAAGAAAGGGATAAAAAAACACAAGATCAAAACTCAGAACAACTCTGGGTAATGGAAATGCATTTGTACCTCCAATACCTAGGTACATTTCCCAAGGCCACCATACCTCCCCGACAAATGAACTAATGGAATGTTCTATCTATGAAGCACTTTCTCTTCATGATCCTCGATTCTCCCCAGTCTTTCCAGGAATGTCACTCCCTCCTCGTTATCAAACTCTCCCAAGTCGAAGATGTGGGAGTCATCGTGTAGATACCGACAGAGCTAAGATACATGGAATACAGTGTGGATCCTCTCCAATGTTGGTGGTAACACAAGCTGATATTCCACCACTTTTACTCATCCTAACACCTCGAAGGGTCTGATACACCAGGGAGAAATATTACTCCCCCTACCAAACCATTGATGTCCATTCCAAGGGTAGACCATTAAAAACACATGGCCCCAAACCTCGAACTCCAAGGGTCTCATACTATGATCGGCATACAACTTTTATTAGTCTTGAGATGCCTTCATCCTTTCATGCACAAGCTGGACATTCTCCGTCGTGATCTACACTACCTCTAGGCCAAGAACACCTACTTCCCCAACCTCTATCTAGAACATGGGTGAACAACACGGTATTACATACAAGGCTTTGAACAAATCTATACAAATTATAGAGTGGTTTCCATTGTTGTAGGGAAACTCTACCAAATGCAAGTGTCATAGCCAGGATCCTACAAATTCTAGAACACATGCTTGTAGCATATACTATAACATCTGGATAGTCCTTTCTATCTCTCCATCTGTCTGATGGTGGAAAGTGGTGATATGGAAAGGTTTGGTGCCAAAATCATGTTGTAATCCCTTCTATACTTGTGATGTAAAGAATTTATCCAGATCTAAAATGATGGTTATGGGAATCCTATGAATCTGCACAATTTCACCCACGTACTTATGTGTTAAGTCATCTTTTGTAATTCAATCCTAAACCACTAAGAAGTGAACTGATTTCGTCAAACATTCCACCATTACATAGATAGTCTCATAGCCTACCTCATCTATAGGTAGTCCTAGGACAAAATCCATCGAGACGTCATCCCACTTCATCTCAGGAATGACTAAGGGCTAGAACAGATCACCGAGAACACAGTGTTTATCCTTCACCTACTGACACATGAGGCACTTTTCCACAAAATCTACCATTGTCCACTACACTTCCGGCCACCATAACTGACCTCTCAAGATCTGGTACATCTTGGAAACACCTGGGTGCATTGTTTGGGCTGATATATGGAACTCACAGGGAACACCGTCACATATTGTCTTTAGGAAGAAAAAACTTGTGGAAAAGCATCTGATTCTAACCATCCTCCGACCATCCTTCTAAAGCATCGCCCTTGCTAACATGATCACGAATCGCATTAGCCTCTATGTCTCCACATTGAGATACCTCCACCTATAATTCCAAGGAAGAATGCACTATCATCTGAAATAGGTATCCTATACCATCCTCCACTCTAGTGCCTAGTTTTAAGGCATCCAACTACTAAATTTCATTCTAATATTCTTCTGACACTCGAACCACATCCTTCTATGACTTCCTACTCAAGGCATAATCCATAAAATTCCCATTTCCTGAGGTGTAGGAGATCTCAAAGTTGTAATCCTAATAAAACTCCATACACCTACACTTCCGCAAGTTCAGGTCTCACTGGGAGAATACATACCTCAATATCTTGTGATCCTTGAAGACCATGAAGCATTCCTCGATGAAGTAATTCTGATATAGCTTCAGCGCCAACACAACTGCTGCAAGATCAAAGACGTGGGTGTTATAGTTACGTTCGTGATGATGTAACTTCCTAGACCCATAAAAGATCACTCCTCAATTCTTCATAATCACACACCCCAAGCCATGACCAAAAGCACTATAGAACAGTTCAAAAATTACGCCTTACTCTGGAAACCTCAGCATAGGGGCATTAACCATCATCCCTTTAAGATAACTTATGGATGTCTGGAAAATATCACTCCATACAAAATCATAGTCATTTATTGTCAAGTCTATCAAAGGTGTTGCAACTCAAGAGAATTCGGGCATGAACCTTTAGTAGTAACCTTTCGGTCTGAGGAAACTACAAACCTCTGCTGCATTATTGGATGCTTCCCAAGAAACAACCACTTTGTCCTTCAATGGGTCAACTATTATTCCAATGTATAACGCCACGCTTCCAAGTAATTTCACCTCTCATGTTAAGAAAATTCAAATGGAAAACTTCTTGTATAGCTGATGGTGTTGGAGGACCTCTAAAATTGTCCTTTAATGCTCGGTGTGATCCTTCTCTGATATAGAGTAGATCAGGATGTCTTTGATGAACACGACCCTGAACCAGTACAAATACTCATGTAAAATAGGGTTCATGAGCCCCATGAACAAATCTAGTGCTTTCATAACACTGAACGGCATAACCATGACCTCTAAATGTCCATACCAACATCTGAAATCAGTTCTTAGGATGTTACCAACCTTCCCCATAAACTGGTGATATCCAGACCATAGGTCGGTCTTAGAGAACAAACTTGCTCCCTTTAACTGTCCAAATATGTTTTTGATCCTAGAGATGAGGTAACAGTTCTTGAACGTCACATGATTTAGACTTTGGTAGTTTATGGACATCTTGAGACCACCGTATTCCTTTTCGTGAACAATCCTAGAGCACCCCATAGTGATTCACTTGGTCAGATAAAACTCTTCTTCATCCGGTCATCAACCTTAAGATTCCACTCCCACATCTCATAAGGTTCCATCTAAGAGGGATCCATCAAAATCATATGGTCCATGGGCTATAAGCTTATCCCAAACTCAACATCATGGTGAGGGGGTAGAGTCACAACTTCATTGGGGAAGACATACAGGAACTCACTAAAATTCCATGAAACTTCCATAACCCCTGAGTCTGCTGATTCCATCGACATCTCAACTGACAAGAAAAGAGGGGGCTCCACACACCGGCTTCCCTCTGGGAAACCCCACTTGCCAACCAAATCTAAAAACTAGCCGCCCATATCTGAGAACACAACCACTCTCTAGAATAATTAAAAAACATAATGCACGGAAAACAGCCAGTCGATGCCCAGGATGACAATGTATGGATACATTTGCAGTAGAAAGAGATCCCCACTAGACTAATGTGGCCCCAACATCATCCAAAATCTTCTAAAAACACCAAACAAGTTGTTCTAACCTCCAACTGGCGTACTCAACACTAGGGGAATGGAAAGTCTCTCAACATCTTGACCAATGGAATGTTCTAGACTGGGTTCAACATAGGAGTGTGAAACTCTCGAATCAAACAAGGAACATGAAAGAGTACAAAACAAACTGAACCCTACCTCGAATGACCAATGGGCCTGCTGGAACTACTACCTCTGTAGTCTGCAACTTCCCACAACCAGAACCTCTTCCCCTTGGCTATTAGCTGCCTCCCCAACCACGCCCAAGTCAAGGTCCTTGAGGAGCTCCCTGTGATTATCCTCCTACTCTCTTTCAATCCTCTACTATTCAACCGGATCAACCTATTGGCCCTCGAATGCTCGCTCTACTCTTGGTCATCATCTAAGTTCCATAGAAGAAAATAGAAACAAATAATTCATAAGCCCGAGTAGTTTAGAAAATTACTATTCAATTCTGTTTCAAATTTTTATTTATATTAAATTTTACAAAAACCCAAGAGACATAAGAACACAAGTAATTATGACTCATGTATATTTCCAAGGGTCCTTACCCCACAATCAGGGTAGTCTCAATTGGATTTTTAGTAGGTTTAGAGTCCTTGCATCAGATCACGAGGGGACCTAAAATCCTGTATCCTAGTTAGTCTTCCCTGGCTTATCTCACGTACCAAGCATACATTGTTTCCAAAATATCCCATGAAATCATAACTATTCTAAACCCCTTACACCATCAAATCTCTCATCCCTTTCCTTTGATACCATTGTGTCACGACCCACCTTCTGAAGATGAGGGAAGGGACAGAAAACTGCCAGACCCTTCCTTCCTCAAGTTGTAGGAGAGATAATGACCCCCCGAGTCCCACCTCTAATAGGCCCTAGAGTGGACACAATCACAAATGGTATAGAATCTACCATAAAATGGAATGAATTATCCTTTTTATATAATAAGATTGGGGGATAACATGGTAAATCCAAAACAACTCCAAAGACTAAAATAAATGTAAATAAAAAAAATCCATTTATGTATGCTTGTCTAAAATAAAGAGATATAGAGTATAAGAAACTCCGAAGAAATTACCTAAATAAGGGAAAAGTTCAAACAAAAACTCTTGGTGCCCAAGCTAGTAAGGTCCATCACGGGCCTTAATGTCCTCCTAGAAACCTAAAAGAAGTTTTATATATGTAGGGTTAGTATATAGGTATACTAAGTAAAGAAAACAAAGAACCTCTCATTCACAAGTGTGGAGGCACTCTAATGACCCATGATAAGAGTAGAGGTAACCAATGCACCTATCCTAGAAAATTATCCACCCATCTTCACCAAAGAACACTCCCTAAGTAAAACAAGTCAGGTTAACTAATAGTAATAGCACATCGATATTTGGGTACCCCACACCACTTTCCCACTAGTTATTTAAGACATCCAACACACCAGACCTCCCCCACAAGTTCCACTATAGTCTGGCTATCGCCCTAATAATAACCCAATGGGCCATCCCAACCACACATCTATCCCACCCGTAGACCCCTGGGCCACCACAACCACACATAACCATGCCCACAGACACCTTGGCCACAACAACCACCACCACGCTTGATGACACCTGGTCTAGAACAACCATTTCCACACCTAAAGACAACTGGGACTCATCTCGAACACACTTGGGAAACAAACCTTCCAGAACACACCTAGTCCAACCACTACAACACACCATGTCTGAAGAGTCTTGGGCCATAATGAACATCAAGCCATCACATATTATCTGATGAGTCATGGGATACCTTGGAGAGGAATTAGAAATAAGATAATAACCATGCACTCATTGGAATGTTGGGAAAAACACCCTCCCCCATGAAATGGGGGTCTACGACACGTATTTCTCAACATGGGTGGGGTGCGTATAAGAGACACACGAACAAAATTTTATACATATAGGTAATAAAGAACTCATTCCAACCTATGGGTCCCAAAACCATCAACCAGCCAGCACATAACCACTCTTGTTGCTACCCCTCCATGCACAAGTATATAACAGTCACAACCAGAGAATAACCCATTCATGGAAAACAGTTCCCCATCATACCCGTTATCATTATCATGTTCAAGAGATTCCATTTAAAAGTTCCTTCGCTACTAGGAAACTAAGTGGCATAACCACAATACAAAAACAAAAACTAAAACAAAATATTCAAGAAGATGTTTAGGAATTCACTTCTATTTCTCTTGTAAGTAACAACATAAAAAGGGTTCTGTGAGATCCCATGAAGTACTTGAACAAAACCAAGCCCCAACATATCGGCTCCATATGGCCTCAGATTCATAAACCAACAACCTCTTAACTAGAGACTCCATTCCCATATACATGTCACCTCAAAAACATTCATCAGAACAACCAGGAATATCACAAAAACAAACCAAGGGGTTTCCATATTTATCCAACACCATTCATTAAGTTCCTTCATTCTGTTGGTTAACTTGGGTGATCACACAAGGATTATAATTCATCATGAATCCATTTAATCAAAAATGTTTATGTGATTAACCAGTTTCCATGTTACAGTCATTCAATCACAAGATCATCTATAAAACATAGATTCATTAGAGCACATGAAAGGACCACCAACTGCCCTGATTTTCAGTGGACATGAGCCCACACAATTCACAAAATAAGAAAAAAGGCAAAATACATCAACATCATCAACATTACCACCTCTTAATTCTTTAATATTCTCTTTATTATCTTCGTTAGAGTTGGTTTCATCTATGGCCCAAGTGAACATCATCACACACGCCCAGAATGATGCACAATTAAATGATATGATGGAAAAACCCCTACTTGGATGATCAAGGATTGATTTTTTCTCCTTGCACCTAGAACTGGGGAAGCACGACTTGCAGTATGAACTCCAAGGATGAGTGGGAAGGGCTCCAGCACCAATACATGATTCTTCACGGGGGGAATTATCAAGGAACACATAGAGATACAAAAAGGAAGAAAAAAGAGAGGGTCTCGACTTAAGAAGAGTATAGATCCTAAATTTAGGGAGATAGTTTTGATGTACTTAAAATTCACATTATGGCTCAACCATGCAGTTGGGAAGATTTAGATGTTGGGATTGATTGAGATTTAATAATTCTCCTTAGTGGTAGTTGAGACAGACCAACAGATGGCTAGGAGATTATAGATTTTCTTTAAACAGAGAATACATGTAAGAAGGGAGAAACAAGAAAACATGTAAAAGGGTGTGACACTGAGGGCAAAGTCCACACATTTTGGTAATTGAGTGTCACCCCACTCTTAGGGGATTGAAGATATCATTTATGGGCTTCAAAATTGACCTAAATATTTATAAAGTAGGAATCTAAAACAATTTTACGTCTAAAGATACATTACTGGAGAGAAACTAGAAAAGTCTAGGAGAAGGTAGAAATTACTCACCAATGGGTGACTCACCATCACCCTAGCACCATTTTCCTATCACTGATGTCGATCGGTTCCATAGACAGCCCATCGGTGCCACTGATGCCCATCAGTGCTAATGATGCCCATCGGTGCCAAAGATACCCATCGGTGCCAACTATGCCCATCTGTGCCACTGATTCCATTCAGTTCCACTGATACTCATCGGTTCCACCGATGTCGATTGGTTCCACCGTCCGTTCGACCTGAATTCTGGCGAACTATTTAATGAGCCACCGATGGTCCCCAAGATACCCCAAACCCCATAATTTTACAAAGTATTGGACTAGGATGGTACACGCCATTACAAAAAATGATGGTTTCATATATACACAATCTCTCTTTTACTTCATGGTAACACCTCAATAGTATGAAGCCAAGATAAGCTGCATGCATGTAAAAATTAGAACACCTCCTTGCATGCTAGATGCTCGAATATCCTCTTTAAATTTGTATTCATTATTCCAAGCATTATTCCTTGATTTTTTTATCCTATGAAAAAATTTGCAACCATACATGAACCTTGTATCATAAATTCAATCTCATTTTAATTATTGGAGTTGATCCTTAGTGTGTTACCTGATTATCGATGGTGTCTTATCATCGAAACACCGGAGTTAGGTACCCTTATTTCTAGAGGAAAGAGATGATGATGTTGCTACTCGATAATCATAAAATATCTCCATACTGAATGGATTTAATATGTAGGTATAATTTAAATACAGGTGGATAGTACACATTCATTCCAAACCCACATAAGAACTTCAAATGGACCTCCCTATGCATTATAAGTTAAACTGTGATTGGTCACCACCCAAGTAAGTAACTAGTTCGGCACCGAGATTCACTATATAGCATGCACACATGAGTCACGATCCATAGGCTTCCCTTTAGGGGATTCTATCCCATCCTATGCATTCCTATGATCATGCACACTATGGTCCTTTTACACAACCTCTTCGAGGTCTTATACAAGTCCATCCACTCCTATTCCCCCGTACAAGGTGGCTTGAGCTAACCTTCCATAGAAATGGTTTACTCCTGGGTCCCATATAAACCTTGATTGATGAAGTCTTGGTTAATAAGTGTAGTTGTACGTGTTTGTTTATTAAAATCCATCAAAATAAATACATGGAATATATATAATAATGGAATCTAAAAAATTCAAGGCCACCTGTTCTTTAGTATCCATGAAAATTATATGAAATTCTATTTTTTCATGGTCACCATTAAACCTTATTCAATGTATCTTTATTCTATTAAAATCTTTCATGGCCTTTCCTCAATTCCACTTCCACTATTATTTTTTGGAATATAAATTCCAAGTAACTTATTCAACATTAAAACCATTTTCAAATTTATTGAAAATAATATATTACGATTGATACATCCATGTCACATGAATATCAGTTCAACAATCATCTAACTTACTAATAATATAATTCAAAAATGATATTTGGTGTCATTAAATGAATCCATAACAATTATCCATAAATCAATGTTGAAAATCAATGTCTTCAAATGAATTATATGTTTCTTCAATGTATAATACCTGAGCACTTCATCCAGACTCCTTTGAATTTGAAAGTTCCTAATTTTATTGAATGTACTGACATCTTCTTATTTAATTTATCACCATTAACAACAAATTTCAATCATTGAAAAAAATAAAACCCTTACACAAAGTGGTTTCTTCATAGTCTTTTGACTCAAGTGTTACCTGAGTCATTAGAGTTTTTGGTAACTCAATTTTTGTTCATTGAGTTATGCTCATTATCATGAACATATATTGGTACATTATTCTATTTTATTATATAATGTGGTATTCTATAATTTATATATATATATATATAAATTTTACCACAGAAAAACTTTTTCAAATATTTCTCACCTTGTATATGTTTTCCATACAGGTTATTGGTAAAAAAATATTCTTCATTGAGTTATAATTCATTACCTTGAACAATATTATTCCATTTTTGGGTTTTCAAACATTAATATTTTATTATATTCTATTCCATAACCTTATTTGTTAAAATAAAATTTTAATATAGATTCTTTTTTATAACCCTTTCTACAATGTGAGTTTTGAACAATTGTATTTTTTAAAAATATTAAAAATGGGTTTTTTCATTCAATTTCTTATGTTTTTTTCATTCTCACCTCATTTATCCATGATAAACCTTATGTCTTTTCAAGGCCCTATTATTGAGAATTATTTTTAAAATTAATTTTTTCAAATAGTTTTCACTTCACCTTATGAAAAAGTCTTTTGAAACTAAACCATAACTTCCAATTTTATTTTAATGTTCAATAATTTTATAAAAGATTTTTTATGTTTTCATTTTCATTTCCACATTAATTATAAAAAATAGGTTTACACTTATATGTTTTTTGTTTCAAAATTTGATATAAAATATAAATATTTATCCATTGGTGGAATGATCTCATGATACCAAATAATCCAATTCATTGTCTATTATAGGGTGGTATCATTCAAGCATTATTTTGCAAGGTTATTTCTCATCTATATCAGCATCCTTCTAAGTTGTATTTATTACACTAGGGATATGTTCATCTCCATCCATACACCTTATTTCATTAGATATATTATGATCATGTTATTCCATTATTGACTTATCTCTATATTCATTTCCCTATAAAATGTGAACATGACATATTACATTATTCAAATTAGATGATGTTCACCTAGAAATAATGTTATTATATTAACATGTAGAAAGATATTGTCATTTTGTATGTTTTATTCCAATAAAGACTATTATTGGAAAGTTGACTATGTATTATTTAACCATCCATATTTTTCATTTGGATGGGTTATGACCATGTTGTACATTTTATTTACATGGGGAAAAATATTAAAAGATATTGATTATTATTAACTGCTAACACAAAATTATCATTTATTGATATTTTATTTTTTTAATTATAAGAATTTAAATGTTCTAACTATATAAAGGTTCCTTATGGATTGGTATGAATTGTATTGTTTAAAATTATAGTGAATTCATTAGACCTAATCTGGTGGTCGGTGGGGCCAAAAATTATATAGTTCCTTGGTGCATCGAAATGTATCATGAGAAAAAAATATTTGTGAATCTGGTGTATTTCTTCCCAATTCAAAGAGATGTATTGAGTGCATTATTTATAATAATAGTGACATAATTGATAAATCCTTGATGAAAATAATGATGTATTGGTTGAGGCCTTGATGGTAAGATCATGTCACTAAGTGTTGTGTGTTGCATGATCATGAATTTAGTAATTTTTATCCATTTCATCTATTTATTTTAATTATTATCTATGGATATATTATGGTATCAGTTTTGGTTGATTAGGGATTTATGTTTTTTACTATGACATCCCTACCCGGGTGCCACTCAAAGGTGCCTAAATCCGGTGGCCACATTACCTCAACCATGACTCCCTATACACAAGAGACTTATGTCTAGTAGTGAGAGCCTAGGGTGTTTCCATGGGGAGAATATTACCTCATTTCAGAGTGGATCACATTAGAAAATAATAATGGGATAAATAGAAGGAGAATGATATAAATGAATAACTTAGCAGAAGAAATCAAAAATAACAAGAAACATCTAATAATACTCAAGATAGCACTATATACAATAAAAAATTATGATTTTTTATGTCATGTCTCTTGAAAGAATGAAAATACATATACATGGTTGCAAACAATACATTCTATAAAAACGAATAAAATGGAAGCCATAAACTATCCATCTTTTGAAACATTGGCCCAACCATCTTATATCAAGCTTCATCTTAAGAAAATCATCCAGATGAGGTGTCAAAATTGGTACACTCAACCTTTTCAACACATGTATTCATATAATCTTCTTGGGTTCCATTGGAATCTCGAATAGGGCTTGAGATAAATCTTAGTAGACCACCACCAATGGCGTATATTCCATTCAGTCACTACAAATTAACTAAAACAGTCCTCATTTATATATATAAATTTAAATCAATATTTTCATGATACTACATGCCTTCTTCAGACTCAGCTATAAATTTCTATGAATATTAAATCATTTAATTAATTCATTGGAGTCCAGTTTATATAAATAAGTCTTGCGAGGTATAACAGAACGGAAAATGTATCATTACAATACTAATAATAAAGGATCCTAGGTATAATAAGAAATCCTATATTGATGATAATAATTAAGTATATTCTAAGACATAAATCAATCCATCCTTGACCTTATGGATTGATCCAACTCAGTAATATTATGTAGCCATGCTATAAGGGGGCCTGACTGTAATCCAAGGAGAAATAAGTTACATCTAAAAAAAATTTGAATGAAATTCCCTTCCTATAATAATTTCATATAGTATAATCACATAAAATCTCATTAAGAACACAATAAATGCATTATAAATGAATAATTAATGAAATAAAATGGATTTCTAGAAGTTAAGGAACATATATAAAAGGAATTGTAACTTAAAGTTTGGAATTGTAACATGACCCTTTTGAATAGTAAACCAGATAATTTAACAGTAACCTCACCAATAAAAGTATAAATAAAATTTATCCATATTATAAGTTAAAATATGATATAATTATATCATATTATAAGAAAATAAATATTTTAAATATTGAGAATTCAGTTTCGGTATTTTTGTAAGTAATAAATTTTTAATTACAATTTTATGATTAATTTTATAATTTAAAGAAAAAATATTTTCATAAAATTTATTCATCAATTAGTATTTTTATATCATATGATTATAAGACAATTTTATTTTACCTTAGTTAATTATTCAAAGTGTTATAAAATTAGTTAAAATTTTAAAATTGTAATTTTTTAGTAAATTGTGATTTTTATTAATAATTAAATTTATCATATTTTGAAAATTATTATAATATAATGGAGTTACGTTTTGAATTATACATGTTAAAAAAAGGTAAGGGTTAATTTTTTGGATTTTTTTAAAATACTTGAATGTTTTGTGAATAGTGAAATATGGTAATTTAAAGTATTTATAAATTATAACAAAAATACACTATTGCTTGATTCATATCTAATGTAAGAACCATTATATCGAAATTTCCTTCATTATTTTAATATTTGTTTTATGATAATTCTTAAACTATTCAAATTTTTATTCCTAAATAATAAAGTAATTATAAAAATAATGAAAAAAACACCTCATTCCTCCACTATAAATACCACCCCTCACCACCTATTCTCCTCACATATATCAAGCCTTTAGCCTTGTCCAAATTTTAATAAAATATTCTCCCAATACCCTCCCCCATGTTAGGGGGATTTTTTTCTTAAAAATTTACCAAAACCAACCCCCTAAGGAGGTTCTCAAGAAAAAGAAAAAAATAGGTAAACCCCTCTTCCATTTGTTTTAATTTTTTTTTCAATTTCAATTATTTTCTTCTTATATCATCATATCCCCTCATACAAATGGTATGATAACTCCACTAACTTTCATATAATGTATTTTTGTTATCTTAATAGAATAATTCATCATCATATCTCTTTCTTTCTCCTTTTGTACTAAAAATTAGAACATTATCTTTGATGTGTTAATTTATCACATTCAAGAATGACAAAATATTCAATTTACATTAACGTATTCAAGGATAGTCATGAAACCATTTTTATGGTTGAACCAGATTATAATATATGTATTATATATTATTTATTTTTTTAGATACATTTTTCACAAATGATATTATTTTATTAAACCAAATGACTTTAGTGTGATCGAAAACCGCCAAAATAAACACAAACGATTATCATTAACTATTTATCTATTGAATCAAACTCATACCATAAAACCAAAGGATATATAAGAAAAATTTAACCTCTAAATTTTAATTAATAAAATATGAGTTCAATTATGGATAATTTCCACCACATTACATGACCTTTCATACATCAATACAAATAAACCGATCATGAAAACCATGGAAACCAATTCTCCCAAATGATAAAATTGAACACTATAACTCATCAAAGAGGATATTAATGATCATATAAAATTTATACTAAATAAATTATATTTATAAATGGTATATAATTATTAATTATTGAATATAATTTTTTTATCTATGAAATTATAATAAAGTGAAAAAAACCATCGGACTCAAGGTAAGGGGTTCTACTCTAACTTCCATTATTCCTTCGGGTTATTCTTTATCTATTTTACACAAATGAAATTCAATTTTGTTATTGTAAATATCATAAATGTTTTCTATATTTTCCAAAATTGTGTATCAATATCCATTCATCCTTCTTTTTCCAGGATATACATATTTTTAAAAGGTTCCCTACTCGATTCTTACCCATATGTAAGCCAGGTTTAAGGGAACATCCTCAATTCTTACCCATTTTCAAGTGAAATATATAATTTATTTGGATCCACCATTATTTTTCTAAAATAAATCATTTTATTAAGAAAACATTATTTGTTCACTTCTAGTTTTATATTAGAGATTTTTCTATTTTCTACTGTGAATGTTCTTTAATATTTAACCTAAACCGCGCTAAACTGTTTTAATTATAAAGTTTATTAAAAAATATTTTTACATGTTATCACTTTAGTTTGACATCAGTTATCATTATATATACCTATTATCCCATAATAATTTCCATGTATGATTTAAATCTATTCATTCATGTACACCATTATGATAATCCTTTATATTATGTTGTTTTGACAAGATTGTGATACACAATTTTTACCATGGGTAACCCTTATGTTTATGTTTGATTCTTTATGTATTGTTCTTCATGTGGAATACATATTCTTAAACATGTTATAATGGGTGTTCCAAGATATTTCTATAATTATTTGAGATGTTTTTAGTCTCATGAGATTTCATTTTCAACAGTCTTGGTGGTTAACGTTGACTCATGCTAGTTCAAGTGCATTGAGCCCGAACTCAAGTGTATATAAGGTTTTATGTTTTTTCAACATATCTTATGATACCATGATTACATATATTTTTCTTCATTATGTATATACATTCTTTTCATGTCATCTTATTTTTACTTCTAACCCTTGTGTTTTGCTTTAATCTTATGTTTATTTTCTTACTAGGATTTTTAGCTCATCCCTCGGTTCATGTTATCCCCATGTTATCCTATGTAGATGTAAGGAATCAAAGGAAGCTAGGAGTTCATAAAGGAATATAAATAAATAAATTTTTTATTTATTCAATGTTTTTTGGTTTTATGTACCGATACTACCAAATACACTAGACATTATAATCCTTGTCTTGTAATTTGATAGTTAATTATGATTGAAATCATGTAATGATATGTGAAAAAGGATAATGTATCTATAGATGGTATCAAATCCATGTACGTTTAGTTATTTTTGGATATTAGGACATGATAAATTTGGTAATAACCTTAGGGATAAGACTAAGTGTGAGAAAAATACCTAAATTTTGGGAAGAATATAGTAATTGGCTTATCAAGAAAATACATCCATATATGGACACTATAAGTGGGTGTGGTTCTGGAATAGATGTACCTAGGATTAACAAATCCAAAAAGGAATTCTAGGCCTAACTCGGGGTAACATGGTACATGACAATGATCCTTACTACACTCTTATTTTCATAATCCCAGGGCTTATTCTTTAGTAAATTCATAAGCTCATTATAAACCATTATTATGGGAACCAAAAACTTCTATAATAATATATGTCCAGAAATAATCCTTTGATAACCTATTTTTAAACCTAGCCATCAAATGATTTGATATCATTTTCCTTTAAAATTTTATCCTTTTTTATGTTCAATGTTCCCTTTTACATTCCTATTAGATAATTATTCAATCCCCCAAATTATAATTTCTTTTTCTTATTTAATGGAGAAAAATATAAGAACACTTCACAATAGTCAATGTGATAGAAAATGTGAAGATTCCTCTAATGATATGCTAGATTTTATGGTAACATGAAATAAAAATGTTAGGAAAGTACTATCTATTCTATCTCATGTTATGAATAATAACTTGAATCGCGTGGAATTCCAACCTTTTATTAAGAGAGAGAAAATTTCCATTGAATATTTCATACCGAAAAGTCTTCCTATGTTTAGTGGATATTCTGATACCCTCCTCACAAAACAGTGGATTAACTTCATGGATATGATATACTATGTCCTCAAGTACTAAGAATAAGACAATTTTGTTCTAAAATTTTATCATTCTGTTGGGGATGTTGATCAGTGGTGTACACTGATCAAAAAATACAATGTCTAAGGAGGTAATGGATTCCATGGATTGGGATGAATTCATCAAAGTATTTTTCAATAAATATTTTTCAAGAAACCTCTATCTCAAGAGGGAAGGAGAGTTCCTCAAACTTAATCAGAAGGAAGGTGAGTTTATCATGACATATGAAACAAGCTTTATAAGGCTGGTAAGATATGCCTCTAGATTTTTCATGAACACTTAATGAAAGGGGGATTTATTATTTAGAAGAAAAAAGTTGATTTTATAAAAAGTATTAGTGATTCAAGAATTAGACAGTAATGGGGAGAATTTCCATTGGGCACTCATGGTTGAAATTGAGATAGAATATCGTCAATGGTCTTATGGTACCAGTGAAATAAAAGATAAAATGGAGACTAATATGGGTGGGTCAGAAAATAAATCCCATGATGGAAAGAAGTCCAAATATACAACATGTCAATATTTTGGGAAGAATAATCCTAGGGTATATTTTAAGGGAACCACACTTTCATAAAATGTGGAATAATGGGGGATCTCTATAACAGGACTTCTCTTTATTACACACTTAAACATGATTTATTACATAAACTTGTACATAAGAAAAATCTAAGGACGGAGAGGTCTAGTGTCTTGGGAAATTATTAACATTACATAACAACTTAAAACATGAAAAAAAATCTTTATTGGAATCCTATTTGACATGAAAAACTCATTACATCATACATAACACTGCATGGGATAACCTGAGGACATACATAAGAAAGGGGTGACCTTTAAAGCCCAGTAAGGGAGTAAACAAGGCATAACTTGATGAATATAATACATGTTAGACAATATGAATATAAATGGATAATTAAAGAAACATGAACATAAATTCATGATATAGCATGACTATCATAATATGGAAATGTGGAAACAATATAAAACATGATATTATCATGATCCAAGCCTTATTCGACATGGATTACCATGAGTAAAACCTCATTGCACATGAATTAGCATAATTAAACTGTCATTTAAAATTAATTATCATGATTAAATCCTAATTGCTCATGGATTGACATGAGTAAACCCTCATTTCACATGGAGTATCTTGATACTAGACATTACCCAATGCATTGGAGCACTATTAGAGAGAACCCTTCACAATCATTTCATTTAATGCATAAGTGAGCCATATGGTTATTATAACATAGAATCATTCATCATCATAAGTTATTCCACGATTAAGTAATGTTGAATAAAAACATGTAAGTACCATTCAATAATTATATGTACATAAATGTTAATACCCTTGATAGAGAAATGGGTATGGTATTCCCTAGACGATGATTTTGGCTTGGAAAATCATGGTGCAAATTCGGCAGCCTAACAACGTGAAATATAAATTCATAAAAAAATAATAGATTAGAGATAAAGGAGAATATAATCACATAAAAATTAAATGGATAATATGGGATCATGGATCATAATATCTCAACATAGGAAATGGAATTTACATGCATAATATGAGATAAATTCTTGAATGGAAATAAGAAGTGGGAAATCCCTTATGGAATATCAGTATGATAACTGGTGTACACAGAAGGCATTAATGAGAGATAAAGTGGTATCTAATCATTAAAAAATAAATAGGTAAGTATGTGTTGGTTTTGGATCATACCCCAACATTTTTAATAGAATGTAAAAGGGTATTACAAATAAATAAACTTGTATAAAAATGGGAAATAAAGGAATCCTTTACTCGAGTGTGTAACTTAAAGAGATTTAAGAGGATCTTATTGAGAGATTTGGGTACCTTGGGAGGATTAAAAAGATAAGAAGGAAGAGTAGGGACGTGCTAAAAGGATTTTTAGTGAAGAGAAGCTGGATATTGGGTGGGTTTATATAGGAAACGAGAGGGGAATATTTTAATATTCCACAAACATAGGTTTTCAAATCTATATAATCAGTTATTGAAAATCACAAATCCTCCAATGGTTTTTCAAAGTAGATTGGAAAAAATTATTTTATAAGTCCATGGGCTGAAAATATTAAAATATTAGTCTTTATTTTGTGGAGGTGTGTCATACTTTCAAAGAAATCATTTTATAATGTTAAAATATTTTAAAAGTCTTGGAGGGTCTACTAACGCATTATAAAATTAATCAAACAAATATGAAATCCAATTATTTTTAATTTGAAACATATATTGTCCTAATATATCTTTTATAGTATTTTATTACATCACTATTGGGAAATTATGATGTCATTACAGATATTATATATTTATACAGTATTAATTTTTACCCAAAAAATTCGATTGTCTCAGAAAATTATGAAAAATTCACCATTGGATAATTTCAAAAACCTTATTCCAAAAATAATATTCATTTGACCTAATTAATTTTTTAAATATGTGAATTTTCACCATTAAAATAAAAACCGCTATTTATTGAAAATTGACAGGTTTGACAGACATAGTTTTCAAACCATAATAAAAGTTACAAATGAATTCATAAATATTATATGATCATTTATATTTAATAAAATTTAATTTTGTAATATAATTTTATTACAATTTTATTTAATTCAAAAATACATCATTTTGTCAAAATAGATATCTTAATTGAATTTAAATATTAACTAAAACTACTATTTCTGATTTAAAAATTATTTACATGGTAACAGTAATAAAATGAATGTATATTCATTATTCTATACAAAAAATAATGTAAAAAAAATCATAATTTTGGGGTCTTGGTACATATCACTTTATTACACCAACATAAGCCCTAAGAGTATGGTGTGTGATGGTGGGGCCTTCTTGGGGTCATTCGGTGAACATAGATTGGGTCGTAATCTCAGTGAGATTGAAATTATTCCATAAATAGTTTCACACATCTTTAAGTTGTTGGATATAGTCTTGGGCTTGGTCTAGGGAAAATCCCAGAAATGCTATCTCCCTCGAAATATCTGATAAATGGGATTCAAGGGGAATGATCCTACTGGTCATGGACACCACATCCTTTGTCTATGAAAAAATGATTTTTTAAAACCCTATATATAAATACTAGTCATGTGTTCAATGTTCAACAACTATATTATCAATGGTAATAATACTTAACAATCATTTAAACCCAATAATAAAAAAAGTGCATGTGTTTTCTATAAGACACTAAAAGAAATAGAATTTTATTCATAAAATATAGGGTCGTCACAACAATCCCCCATTAAGAAATATAAACCTTAAAATTACCTTTTCCCACACCAAAATAGATTAGGGTAACTCTACTTCATACCTTCCTTTGGTTCCCACATTGCTTCTTCAAACATGTGTTTTCTGCACAACACTTTGATGAGGGGCATTGTCTTATTTTGTAGAACTTTTTCCCTAAGATCTAAGACCGTCACTGGATTCTCTTCATATGATAGGTCACTCTAAAATGGTACCACCTCTGGATTGAGTACATGCAATGGTTCTGGTACGTACTTCCTCAAGAGTGACACATATAATTCATCATGTACATGGGACAGGTTTTTCGGGAGTACTAGTTGATATTCCACTTCTCTGATACAATCAACGATCTCAAAATGTTCTCTGTTCCTTGAACTAATCTTTCCCTTATTCCCAAATCTCATAACTCTATTCCATGGTGATATGTGGTGGAATACCATGTCTCCAACATAAAACTCTAGGTCTCATTAACTATTATCAGAATAGATCTTTTGGAAACTCAGAATAGAATTAATGTATTGCTGGATGGTCTTAACCTTCTCCACAATTTCTTTGACCATTTTTGGACGTAGAATTTTTCGCTTCCCAACATCATCCCAGCATTTCATTTTTATTCACCTATTCCAATAAAGGGATTAATAATTATCAATTTGGATGCTTGAGTGGAAACTATTGTTATAATAGAACTCAACCAGAGGAAGATGTTGATCACATCCTCCTTTTAAGTCCATTTAGCATGATCTCAACATTTCCTCAAGTGTTTGGATTGTCTGCTAAAATTAGCCATCAGTTTGAGAATGGTAAGCCATACTAAAGTTCATCTCAATATTCAGAGTTTGTTGGAGACTCTTCTAGAACCTAGAGGTGAATCTTGTATCCCGATTGGATACAATCGATAGTGGTACTCCATGAAGATGTACCACTTATTTGATGTATTTCTGTGGCAGTTGATCTAATGAGAAATCCCCTTGAAGTGCAATGAATTGTGCAGTCTTTGTAAGATGATCCACAACAACCCATATATCATTGATTCCATTGGATATCTTCAGAATCCTGTTAACAAATTCCATGGTGATTTTCTAAAATTTTCATTTTTTTATGGGTAATGGTGGCATCATCACCGTAGAATTCATCATTTACTTGTTGGCATACCAAGAACTTTGATGTATATTCAGCGATCTCCTTCTTTATTTTATCCCACCAATAATTCTCTTTGAAATATCAGTACATTTTTTTGATTCCTGGGTGAATGGAGAAATTAAAACTATGTGATTCATGCAGAAGATCTTTCTTTTACTCTATATTTTACAGAACACGGAGTCTTAACCCAAATTTCACAATTCCTTCATCATTAACATTGAACTCCGAGGATTTCCCTTTTTTGATAGTTTCCAATTTTTGTTGAATATCACATTTTCCTTTTAATCATCCATTAACTTTTAAAAAATAGATAGCTGAGCAATCATTTGTGAAAGGATTGATGATATTCCGTTTTTTATGACTCCCATGTCCATCTTTATCAAATCTAATAATATTGGATCCTTTTCATGTCTCATCAATTGTAGAATCGTTTCATATTTTCTACTTAGAGAATATGTCACCTTGTTCGCTTTTCTAGGGTGGTAATGGATTGAGTAGTCTAAGTCTTTGATCATCTCTATGAATATTCAATGGTTCATATCCAAATCTTTCTGTGTGAATATATACTTGAGGCTTTTGTGGTCCGTATATATATGAAAATCTCCCCAAAGAGGTAATGTCTCCAAATTTTTAAAGTGAAGATTACTACATCCAACTCTTGATCATGTGTTGGATATTCTACTCATGAACTTCCAATTTCATTGAATCATAATTAGTGACTTTTTCATTTTGAATAAACACACAACCTAGGACCCTCTTCAAAACATCACTAAATACCACGAAAATTTCTCCACTTATGGTTAGTGTGAGCATTGGTGTAGTGATAAGCCTCCTTTACAACTCCCTGAATCTCTCTTCTCATTAATCACTCCAAGAAAAAGTGACTCCCTTCCATGTTATCTTGGTAAGAGGGTTTGAGAATCATGATAAATTTCTCACAAATCGGCGATAATATCCAGGTAACCCAAGTAATCTATGGATATTTGTCATAGTTGTTGGAATTCGTCATCCCTCAATTGTATTTTTCTTGGAGGGATCCACATATAACCTATTACTTGTGATGATATGCAACAATAATGATACTTCCTTCAACCAGAACTCACACTTGATAAACTATTCATAGATCTTCTCCTTTCACGAGGTCTTTAGTAAATTTTTTAGATTCTCCTCATTCTCCTCCTTGGTTTTGGAGTATATTTGAATATCCTTAATAAATAATACCAAAAATTTGTCGGGGTAATATTTAAAGACTCTATTCATCAAGTCCATAAATATTTATAGAGAATTATTGTGTCTGAAATGCATTTCTATGAATTCATAGTGCTCATACCTTGTACAAAATGCAGTCTTAGGGATACCCCCCATCTTCACCCTTACATGGTAATATCTCAACCATAGATCCACCTTGGAGAAGTATTATGTTCCATGTAACTGATTCAAAAATTCATTAATTCATGACATATGATATATGTTATTTATCATGATTTTGTTGAGCTCGCAATAATCAAGGCCAAGGAGTATTGACCCATCCTTCTTCTTGATGAAGAGGACTGGTGCACCCCTTATTGAAACACTTGGGAGTATAAATTCTTTATCCCGATTCTATTGTAGTTATTTCCTTAGATCCTCAAGATCCATAACATCCATTATATATAGAGTCATTAATATTAGCAATTCCCCAAGTATAAGATCAATCAAGAATTAAACATCTCTTATGAGAGGAAGACCAATAAATTCCTCAAGAAACACTTTAGTGAATTCCCTCACAATTGGCATTTCTCCAAGGATAGTTCCTTCCTTATACTCAATCATCTAATAAAGATATGCATGTTCATAGGGAATTGATATTTATGCTTGAGATGATGGTGCTAAATAAGATTCATCGACCTCTTTTCACTTGTATAGAATCAGGGGCTGATCTACCATTTAGAGAGTGATTTCCTTCTCACATCAATTTATGTTGGATTTATATAAGGAAAGTCAATCCATGCCAAGAATTATATCAAATTCCACTAGAGGGAGTATGATGAGTTTTTTTGGAAATTTAACTCCAGAAATTGTGATAGGGGAGGAGTTATATTCATGGGATGCAATAATTTCCCCATTTTCCATTTGCACCGATATCTCTACTTCCACAATTTGTTGTGGTGTTTTTTATTGTTCTACTAATCTTTTAAAATATAAAAGAATGAAAATAACCAGACTCAATGAGTATGTTTTCTATTCTTGAATGAATAACTAGTGTACCTATCACAACTTCATTGTCGTGATTCATTTCAGTAGTATTATTGGAAAAAATCTCAACCTTGCTACATTGGAGGTTGTTGTGGGCCTTTTAAAACCCTTAGCTTAGGGCACTGGTACACAAAGTTCCATGGTTTTGTTTAGTTGTAGCAATAAACAGTGCATGGAGGGTCGAATGGATCATTACTCTCCACTATCACTGTGGATGGTTTTTTTTCAGCAATTAATGGCCATGTTCCCTTCTCTTCCAAACCTGAAGCATTTCCTCCTCCCCTTCAGTCTATTTCTGGGGGTTTTCATTCCACACCATTGGAAAGTGGGGTGTAGGAATTTCCTAGTACCATTGGATTTATCCATTAGACCTCTAGAATTAAAGTCCACTTTATTCTTCTTATCCCCATGATACCGATAAGAGTCATTGATCTCTGTTTTGAATTTTAGGGAACATCAACAAATTTCCTCATAGCTATCAAAGTCATAGATCTCTAGGTATTTCCATAGGCTAGGTTTTATCCCTCCAATGAAGCAGTCAACCTTGAATTCAGGGGTAACAACAAATCCAGAGGCATATCATGAAATCCTTGTGAAGTTTCCGCATACGCTCTGATGAATTATTCATCTTTTTTTTCGTTAATTCAAGGAATACCCTTTCCATCTTATGTCGTACGGTGCGAGGAACCTATTTTTTAAAACACATTTTTTGGAAATCCTTCCATTCCAATGCCTCAATCTCTTCCTTGTTCTTCATATTTTTTTATCAATTTCCACCATTGATCGGTTTCACCGTCCATATGAAAAGGATATAGAAGAACCTTATCTTGTTCAGAACATTGAAGTATGGAGAAGACCTCCTCAATGGATTTGATCCATTGTTTAATGATTGAGGGATTAGATGATCCATTAGAAGTATGAGGCCTTTGTCTCGTGAATCTCTCGATTGCAGCATGTTCTTTCCTAGGGGGGGGGGTTGAATATTCCTCTTGATCCATGTTTCTATTCAAAACATGAGTTATGTAGGAGAGTATCATGATAATGTTTGTGATTCTAGCTCCCATTGAATTTTGAATCACATTATAAAAAACATCACATTGATCTTCACATCGATTTTTATCTATAGTCCTCCTATTACAATACATTGGCTAGAATAAAAGGAATATTAGGGGTACGTATTTTAAACTATTAAACACATAAAAGGAAATCAAATGACAACAAGGGATAAATTATAAATTATATTGATTTGTTTAATCTAGAAATTTATAATATTTAATCTATGTTATCCATGATATACTTCCCAACATATATTCTTAGGGGTGTTATTTTTACCCCCTTAATAATGGTTCATACTAATTTTTAAAATTTACCAATGAATATCCCCTGGGAGTGTCGAACTAATAGTGAAGAAAGGCCTGTTGTAGTGCACCAGTTCCCTTTTGAGTTTAGTTCAAAGCAGTGTTTCTAGGCTTTACCTCTAGATATATATGTGCCAGATCCACCTCTAGTCATTTGTATCAATAGAGATACATAATTTCTTGATAAAAAACTTAATATATACACACCAAAATTTAGGGATTGTTTTATTATAATCAGAATTATCCCTAAGACCTTCACTAGATTTTTATAACCCTAATCCCAAAAATGACTAAACCTATTCTCTAATACCAACTATAATAACTATGCTCTTTATTACACACTTAAACAAGATTTATTACATAAATTTTTACTTAAGACAACTCCAAGGATAAAGAGGTATAGTGTCTTCATAAATTAGGAACATTACATAACAACATAAAAAATTAAATAAAACATATTTATTTCAAATTTCATTGACATGACCAACTAATTCATTCATACATAACACTACATGGGATAACCTGAGAACATAAAAAGAAAGGGGTTAGCTATAAAGCTCAATAAGGGAGTAGACAATGTATAATATGAAGAATCCAATACATATTAGGAAATAGCCATATCAATAATGAATGAGAGAAACATGAACAAAAATTCATGTTATAGAATGATTATCATAACATGGAAATGTGGAAACAATATACAACATGATATTATCTTAAGCCAAGTCTCATTGAACATGGATTAGCATTAGTAAACCATCATTGCACATGAATTAACATGAGTAAACCCTAATTGCACATGAATTATCATGAGAAAACCCCCATTTCACATGTATTACCATGATTAAACCCTCATTTAGCATCGAGTATCATGCTACTAGACATTACCCAATGCATTGGAGCACTATCAGGGAACACACTTCACAAACATTTCATTTCATGCATAAGTGTGACATAAGGATCATATAACATCGAATCATTCAACATCATAAGTAATTCCACGATTATGGAATGTGGAATAAATACATGTTAGTACCATTAAATAAATATATGTACATAAAATAAAATATCTTTGATAGAGAAATGTTTATGGTATTCACTACGTGATGATTCTGGCTTGGAAAACCGGGGCGAAAATTTTACAGCCTAACGGTGTGACATAAGAATACATAAAAAGTGGTTGATGAAAGAGAAATGAAAATAAAATCACATATACAAGAAAAGGATACTCTGTGTATCATGGAACATAATATCCCAACATGTGAGATGGAATTTGGATAAATAATATGGTAGAAATACTTTAATGGAAATAAGAAGAGAGAAATCCCTTACGGAATTTCGGCATGGTAACAGGTGTAAACGGTAAGAATTAATTAGAGATAAAGTGGTATATCATCATTAAAACATAATGAGGTAAGTATGGTTATGGTTCTAAATCATACCCTGACATTTTTAATTGAAAGTAAAAGGGCATTACAAATAAAGAAACATTGATAAAAATGACAAAGAAAGGAATCCCTTACTTGAGTGGGTCACTTCCAGAGCTTGAAGAGGGGCTTCATGAGAGCTTGGGGCACCTTGGGAGGATTATAGAGAGAGGAGAGTTAAGTAGAGACGTTATCTAGGGATTTTGAGTGAAAATATGTGGTATCTTGGGTGGGTTTAAATAATAAATGAGGGGGGAATTATTTAATATTCCACAAACTTACGTTTTGGAATCTATTAATTAATTATTTAAAACCACAAACCCTTCCACGGTTTTTGACCATGGTTTTTTCCTAAGTGGAGTGAAAAACATTATTGTATAGGTCCAATAGACGAACATATGAAAATATTAGGCTTTCTTATGTGGAGGGGAGTCACACTCTCAAGGAAATCATTTTAAAATGTTAAAACTATTTTATAAGTTTTCGAGGGTCCACTAAGGCATTATAAAATTAATCAAAAAAATATAAAATTACATTATCTTAAAGATAAAATATATAGTGTCATAATATTAATTTTATATTATTTTATTACATCACTATTGAGTCATTATAATTTCATAAAACAAATTATATATTTATACGATATTTAATTTTTACCAAAAAAAATCAATTGTCTCAGAAGATTATGAAAAAATAACTGTTGGGTAATTTTGACATCCTAATTTCAAAAATAAAATTCATTTAATCAAAAAAAATTCTAAATATTTGAATTTTTTACTTTTAAAATAAAAACCATCTTTTATTAAAAATTGACGGGTTTTGATTGACACGTTTTTAAACTGTAATAAAATGTTATAATTGACTTCATAAAAATTATATGATCATTTATATTTAATAAAAATTAATTTCGTAATAATATTTTTTTAAAATTTTATTTAATTTAAATACCCATTAAATAATAATAATAAGTTTTTAATTGAATTTGAATATTAAATAAAAATATTATTTGTTATTTAAAAATTATTTACAAGGTAACAATAATAAAATGAATGTATATTCATTATTATATACCATAAATAATGCACAAAATCATAATTTTTGGGTTTTGTTACATATCCCTTTATTACACCAGCATAATCCCTAAGAGTATGATGTGAGATGGTGGGGCTTTTTTGGGTTCGTTCTTTGAACATGGTTTGGGTTGTGATCTTGATCACCTTGAACATCACCCGTAAACGGTTTTTCTCATGATTATGTTATTGGATCTTGGATTGGGATGGGTCTAGGGAATATCATAGAATTTATGTCTCCCTCCAAAGATCCGTTAAATGGTTGTCAAAGAGAATGATACTACTGTTTGAGGCCATCACTTCCTTTGTCACTGTCAAAAGGAATTTTTAAAAAACTATATATATACTAGTCATGTGATCACTATTCAATGACTACATTATTAATGGTAATTATACTTAATAGTCATCTAAACCCAGTAATAATAAAAAGTTCATGTTTTTTATATAGGAAAATAAAATAAAGGGAATTTTATTCATAAAATATTGGGTCGTTACAATCTGGATATGAACTATAGAAGGGATGTGAAGAATTCCACTAATATAGATGATGAAAATAAGGTTCAGATCAACACTCATCCTACATTGGAGTGTTTCAACTACATGGAACATGGGAATTTTTAAAACCAATTCCTTTATCTATAGTTTATCGGAGGAAATCAATAACAACCTCTAAGGAAACATGGAAGGGATTATGCTATCACTTCTACTGATGCGGAGCCAGATAATGATGTGGTGATAGGTACACTGGTTTTTAATTCATTATTACAGAATGTACTATTTTATTCTGGTTCTATGTATTCTTTCATATCTTTTATGTTTAGTATAACTATTAAAATACCGCCTAAAAATGGAGGTTGATTTATATGTGAGAACATAAAATGGTACAATTATTGCATGTAATGTATATAAATCCTCCTTGTATTATGTTTTTGGAATGAAAATATAATAAAATCTTATCATACTTCATTTGGTGGAGTTCTATACTATATTGTGAATGGATTGGTAATCTTTACGCAAAGCCAACATCAACTATCAGGAAAGGGATATAACTCTTCATATCTTGAAGCATCCTTCAATTTTGTACAATTTTAGGGAGGATGATGAATCTCATTTAGAATCATTGTCTTAATTGTTGATATTACTGCCTTATAATCAAGTATATCTAGCTTAAATGATTGAGACCAATGAGAGAATTGCACTAAATGACAATACCATTTTAAAGGACTACATTGATGCATTTTATGAAGAGTTGCATGGCCTTCCTCCGGACTATGTGGTTGAGTTCTCAATTGACATTATTCATGGATATCTACCGATATCAAATACACCTTATAGAATTTCTACTACAGAGATAAAAGAGCTGAACATGAAGTTACAAGATAATCTTGACAAGGGTTTTATAAGTCTATGTGCTTTACCATGGGGTGCACCAATCATATTCATTAAGAAGAAGGATGAATCAATTCTCATATACCTTGATTAGAATGATCTCAGTAAAATAACAATAAAGAACAATTATCCCTACCCACGAAGAGATGATTTTTTTCGATCAGCAACATGGGGAATGTTATTTCTCCATGGTGGACCTTTGGATGAGATATCATCAATTAAAGGTGAGGAAGAAAGATATTCCCTGGACAGCCTTTTGAACAAGGTATGGACACTATGAGTTCATAATGATTCCATTAATACTAAAAAAATGATCTAGTAATTTTAATGGATTTAATTATAATAATATTTGGATAATATCTTGAAAAATTTGTGGTAGTATTTATTGATGATGTTCTGATATACATCAACAGTAAAAATTAACATGAGGAGCATTTGAGTACTGTGATGAAGACTTTTTGAAGGGATAAAATTTTTGGAATGTATAATAAATTTGAGTTTTGGGAGATCTAATTATCATTCTTGGGGGGAAGTAATCAATATAAAAGAAATCATTGTGGACCCTTGGAAGATAAAGGTAATCAAAGAGTGCCTCAGGCAGACATCTATAATAGATATCCATTGTTTCCTTGGACTATAAGGGTATTATCGAAAAAAATTTAAGAAAATATCAGGATTTTATACCCCAATAACCATGATGACATAGAAGGCAGTGTAGTTTTTCTAGACTCAATAATGGGACGAAAGCATTACGAAGCTCAAAAAGAGGCTTATCACTACACCAGTACTCACACTTTCGAAAAGTGAAAAATTGTTTGTGGAGTACAATTATGATTTAAAAAAGGTATTAGGATGTCTACTAAAGAATAATGATAATTTTATAGCCTACGCCTCAAGGAAGTTGAAAATAAATGAGACAAACAATCACATGTATGATCTAGAGTTGGCTAATGTGATCTTTGTGTTGAAAATATGGCGGTATTATCTCTATGGTGAGAAGTGTGAGATATATATTGATCACAAGAGTCTAAAATATATATTCACATAAAAATATCTTAATATTCACCAGTGAAGATGTTTTGGGATCATAAAATATTACAACTTCTCAATCCACTACCATCTTGGTAAAGAAAATAAGGTAGTGCCTGCTCTAAGGTTGAAGGATCCATCATCTTTATCAATGCTGAAAATTGAAAAGGAAACAATGTTCTTAGATTTAAAATGTATAAACATGGTAATACATAAGAGAGGAACGTCATCATTCCTTTCTCAAATTATTTATCAACCATCCCTCTTAGAGAGAATAAAGGATTATAAGAGAAAGGATGTGGAATTTCAGTAAAGGATTGATGCTATCAGATGTGGGAAATCCTCTGAGTTCAAGATCGATGAGGATGGAGTCATAATATTGGGGTCATGACTATATGTATCATTCGATCCAAAGATAAATAATGATATTCTGAATGACGCACATATCTCAACTTTTTCTATTCATTTAGGGAAAACAAATATGTTTCACGGTCTATGAGAGAACTATTGGTGGGACAATATGAAGAAGGAGATTACTGAATATACATCTAAGTACCGAGTATGTTAGAAATTTAAAGCTAAAAATACAAATTCGAAAGGGTTGATACAACCATTACCCATAAAAATATGGAAATTTGAATACATCACCTTGGACTTTGTCACTCGACTTCCAAATTCATCTAGAGGGAACAATGCTATATGGGTTATTGGGGATCAACGTACAAAGAAATCTCACTTTCTTGAAATTCGATAGAAACTCCCATTGGATAACCTTGAACATAATTATATATATCAAGGAGGTTCTAAGGCTGCCTAGAGTATCACTATTGATTGTATCTGATCGAGATCTAAGATTCACCTCAACGATTTGGAAAAGTATCCAGTATGTTATGAGCACCAAGTTTAATTTAATTATGGCCTATCATCCTCAAACTGATAGCCAATCTAAGTGAACTATTCAGACATTGAAAGACATTTTATGATCATGTTACAAGGACTTCAACGGAGGATGGAACCACCATTTTCCCCTAGTTTAGTTCTTTTAAAATAATAATTTACACTATATCATAGGAATGGTTCCATATAAATCCCTTTACAGTAAAATGTGTATAACATCATCATGGTGGGATGATGTTTGGGATAATAGGCTTCTAGGACCTGAAATATTCAATAAATTGTTTGAATATTAGAATACTAATCAGCATCACATTAAGGAATCCAATTGTCAACAAAAGAGTTATGTATACAATCATCGAAGTGACCTTGAGTTTTATGTTGGATACATGTTATTCCTATGAGTATCTCTATGTATGAAAGTCAAGATATTTGAGAGGAAAGGAAAGCTATGTCCCATGTACATCATCCCCTTCGAGATTATTGAACAGGTCAGAGTTGTGGCCTATCGATTAGCACTTCCACCTACCATGTCTAAAGTACAAGATATATTCCACATATCCCTATTAAGGAAATACATACCAAATCCTTCAGAAGTACCAATATTAGAGGTGGTACTGTTGGAGAATGATCTTTCTTATGAGGACTATACAGTGAGGATCTTGGATTGCATAGATAAAGTTATATGAAATAAGACTACTCACTTGGTCAATGTACTATGATGGAACCATAAGTATGATGTGGAAACATAGGATTTGGAGGAAGCCATAAAGGAAAATTATCCACACATGTTTTCCACTTAGAATGTAAAATGAAAATTTTGAGGGGGGGGATTTTATAAGGGGGGAGAATGTGATGAACCAGAACTTTTATCAATGATATTTGCTTCCTAAAATTATGTCATATAGTTTAATCACATAAAATCACATTAAGAAAACAATAAAAACATTATAAATGAATAATTAATTAAGTAAAATTCATTTATATAAGTTAAGGAACATATACCAAAAGAATATTTCATTGACCATTAGAATAGTAACATGACCCTTATGAATATTATACTAGATAATTTATTGGTAACCTCACTAATGAAATTATAAATACAATTTAACCATCTTCTAAGTTACAATATGTTATAATTATATCATATATTATGTAAATAAATATTTTATAAAAATTTAATTAAGTGTTGGTATTTCTATAAGTCAAGATTATTTAATTAAAATTTTATTATTAATTTAATAATTTAAAAGATTTTTTTTTGAAAAAATGTATTCATAAATTAAACTTTTGATGTCTTATGATTATAAGAAAATTTTATGTGATCTTTTTTGAATTTTCAAAGTATTATAAAAACTGTTATAATTTTCAAATCTTTATTTTATGAGTAAATTATAAATTTAATTAAAAATTATATTTATCATAGTTATAAATTTATTTTTAAAAAATGGTGTTCATTTTTTCATTTTATATGTAAAAAATTTGTTAGGGTGAATTTTTTGTATTTTTCTAAAATACATCAATTTTTGGTGAATAGTGAAATATAGTAATTTACGGTATTTCTACATTATAAGTTAAATACACTATTATGTGACTCATCACAAATTTAAGCCCCCAAATATCTTACTTTCCTTAATTATTTTAGTATTTTTTATGATAATTCTCAAACTATATGTATTCTTGAGCCAAAATAGTAAAGTAATGATTAAAATAATGAAAAAACACCCCTCTCATTCACTATAAATACCACCTCTTCTCCTCACAACTTTGAAGCCTTGTGACATATCAAACTTATACTAAAATATCCCCCTATCACATACCCAAATTCCAAGATATTTTAGTCTTAACAAAACTCTAAAACAAATCCCTTAAGTAGGTTCTTAAGAAGAAGGAATCAAGAGGTAAAACCCTCTTCCTTTTCTTTTAATTTCTTTTCAAGTTCCTTTATTTTCACTTCATCTCCCCAGCTCCACTCATCCAGATTGAATGATAACTCTATTAAATTAAATATAATTTAATATTGTTATTCTAATGGAATAATTAATAAAAATTTCTCTTTCCCCCTCCTTTTATTGTAAAAATAAAAACATTTTTTGTGTTGTGTTAGTTTATCAAATTCTAGGATGACGAAATTTCAAATTTCCAATAACATCTTCAAGGCTGGTCATAAAACCATTTTTTATGGTTAAACCAGATTATAATATATGTATTATATCTTTTTTAATGTTCTTGAATCAATTTTTCACATGATATTAATTTTTCAACCAAAATGAGTTCATTATGATTGAAAACTGCCAAAATAAACCCAAACGATTATTATAAACTATTTATATAATGATTCTTTAAGATACCATAAAAATGAAATATAAGAACAATTTAAAATTTTTGATATCATTAATAACAAATAATTTCAATTCAATTTAATTACCCCCATTTTAAATGACCTTTCATACATGTATACATGTAAACTGATAATGAAACCCAAGTAAACCAATACCCCCAAACGAGGAAATTGAACACTATAACTCATCAAAAGGCTATGAATGAAATTATAAAAATTATAATAAATCATTTAAATGTAGAAAAAGATATTTATTAATTAATTAATTAATCTAATTTGGTTATCCTATACATTAATATCAAGTAAAGTACACTTTCAGACATAAGGTAATTGATTCTACTCAAACATCTATTTTACCTTCAGGTTATTCTTTCTTTCTTATTACCAAAATAAAATTCTATTTTATTTTTATTTATATATTATAAATTACATTTTTATGTTCAAAACGCATGGATTAATATATTTTAATCGTTATTTTTCTGGGTTGTACATGTTTTTAAAAGGTTCCTTACTCAATTCTTCCTGACAAGTAAACCCGATTTAAGGGAACTTCACGAAATATTACCAATTTTCAAGTGCAATATATAATCTTTTTTGAGAAACCATAGTTTTTATTAAATAACTAATTTTATTTTTAAAACATTCTTGGTCCACTTACTGTTTTATATAAAATATTATTTCATTTTTTGCTATAAATTCTCTTTAAAATTTACCTTAAACCACAACAAAAAATTTTAATTCTAAAGTTTCTTAAAAACACTTTTTATATGTTATTACTTCATTTTGACATCAATTATCATGATATATGGATATTTTTTATAATTAATGCCCATTTATTTTTTAAATCCTTTCATTTATGGACACCATGGGATATTCCCTTATGTTATGCCTTTTTAATAAGATTGTGATACCTAATTATTACCGGGGGTAAACCTTATGTTTTTGATTGATTCCTTATGTATGATTATTTAGGTGGAACACATATTCATGAACATGTTATTATGGGTGCACCAATATTGTTCTCCAATTAATTGGGTAATGTTTAGTCTAACAAGATGTCATGTGCAATGGTCCTGGTGGTTAACCTTGACTTGTGCTCCTTCATGTGTAATGATCCCTGACTCATTATTTGGTCATATTGTATATTGTTTTCACATATCCTACGATGTCATGATTACATAATTTATGATTACTTATTTATATCAATGTCTTTATTATCATCTTATTATGATTTCAAACCCATATTCTATACATTATTCTTATGTTTATTCCCTTACTGGGAGTTTTAGTTCATCACTTTATTTATGTTATCCCCATGTTATCCAATATATATCTAAGGGATAAATAAAATTTAGGATCTCATAATGGATCTTGAATAAAGAATTGTTTTATTTTTTCCATGTATCATGTTTTATATACCTATTCTTCTAAATATGATAGGCTTTACGATCCTTATCTTGTAATTTGATTATTAATTATGTTTGAAATCATGAAATAATACCTGAAAATGGATAGGGTCACTATAAAAAACCCAAGGAATTCCACTGTAAATTTTTCTGAGTGTGAGAATTTCATCCAAGGTAAAATGGGATAATGTGGAATGGAACCAATTTGGTGAATCCACAATATCACATGACTGAAGATATCAACCCAGATCTAAAGAGTATATATAAGGCTTCATAATAACAGTAAAATAGAGAGGGTGCCCTATTATTTCATGGAGGAAGTCCACTGATAGATAAGAACTATGTTACATGTTGGTTATCTCCCTTAGAAACTAGATGCTTGAATCAGAATGGTGTCCTCCATGTTTTTGAGGCATTCTGTCAGGAATCCAAGGCATAATTCAAATCTGACCCCTCCTATAAAGATAATGTTCACCATATAGGATAGGAAACTTATAAAAATTAATTTCTAAATTAATACCATTTAATACTTATTCATTTTAATAATTCAATAGGTTCATTCTATTTTATTTCATACATGGTGGGAATGATAATTGAGGTATGAAACCAATTACCACTTCAGTTTATAAAAAATTTAAGGGGTTCATTCCATATAGTACATGAAGGAAATTCATAATTTTATTCCATATTAAATTATAAGGTTCATTACACTCCCTTTAATAATCATGAAAATGAAGGATACAGACATACAACCACATGAAATTAAATTATAATTAAGTATGCCAAGTGATATCTATAAATATACTTAACATTTAACATTATAAAGGTTCATTAATTAATCTGAAAATTTACCATAAGAGGAACAAGTGACATCTGTTATAAAATAGTAAGTCATTAGAAATTCATAATTCATTTATAAAAGAAAGGACTTTATATTAATAGGTTCAAGCCATATCACAGCTAAATGGTGGTGCAGGAAGTCATAACAAACCACTAAATTCATAGTAGAGCTCACATGTTACTTGGGGTGGGTGGTGTTGATGTTCTGACCTCTAATGTTTTGATGAACATATATAGAAGGGGACCTATAAAAATGTTTGATGTTTATAAACATGGCATATAAATAAAACAGGCAATTCCTAATGATACTAGTGTGAACACAAAAAAAACTGTTTATTAAATGGTGAGACATTGAGGAATGAGTTATAGACCACCTACCATGAGACTATAACACTATCTTTATACACTATCAGTCCTTATTTTTTCCTAGATCAGATGAAAATACAATAACAGGTCAAGTACCTAAAAATAGGGCATATGATCTCACACCAAATTAGTACCAAATACTACAAGATAAATGAAGAATAAAAGGTAACAGATTCTAAATCTTACTAATATGTAACCAAAGAGAAAAATTTTATTTTATTGGACATCAGACGAGAGAGATATCAAGATGGCCATGTTTGAACCATAGTGGGAGCTCTTTACACAAGGGAGGATATCATATTATCTGATGGAGGTGAAATTAGAGGGAGGGTGATTCAATTAAACATTTAAGAAAAAAAATTTAATTTTACAAAAAAACTTACTTTTTCACACATATTTTCCACAAAGTTAGGCAATTTTACACCTCCTATAGCCTAAGGGGGAACCCCACATAGTTAATCCACATAGTCTAAAAAAGAGTGCACTAACCATTCTCGGTGCATCTATTAAAAATATTGAAAACCTGTATGGGTTTTCTCTTCTAGATTTATGGTTTCCTCAAATAGTGTAGCCTCTTAATTCCCTCTATCCAACCCTCACATGTTTATCTAAATTGATCAGGCTGGATCACATGGATTCTACTAATAATGTGAACCAATCATTTTCTTTACCATCCAAAGTTTCGAGCTCTAAATAACCCCCGAATTACCCTGAAATAATTGTGAACATATTTGGCATCCATGAAAGGTCCAAAATAAATAATTAGAATAAAAATTAAAGGAACCATAATTTATAGAAAAAATGGGTTCTTATATAATTCCCCCTTAAAAGAACACATCCCCGAGTTCACCTTCCATGGGCAGTAAAACTTCATCTGAGAACAAATCTTTCCACTGATCATATTCATCGGCATCCCACTACCAATTCCCATAATGTACATGGTTATCCTTAAATGGTAGTCAGACTAAAGGGATCGACCAACCTAGGATATCCTTCATGCTCGGATCAATGATGTGTGTGGGATACTCATCCAAAGAAGCATCATAATCAATTTTAACATCATTAAGATCAAAAGTATGAGATGGGTTGGCATGATAACAATGAAGCTTTGAAACGTGGAAGAAATAATTCATGTCATGGTACCTATAAGGTAATAGAAATTGATAGGCTACCATAATGAGTCTATTTAGAATCTTAAATGTCCAAAAAAAGTGGGGTGGAGACTTAACTTTCCCGTGAATTTGTCTATGCCTATGTTTAGGTGACACCCGCAAGAAAACCTGATCCCAAACCTGAAACTATAGTGGCGGTCAATGGAGAATGGAATTAGATTTATTACTATAATGATACATATATTTCTTGATCATATAAACATTCTACAAAGTCTCCTGCATTCGATAATGACCTAGTATGACTACCTCACTAGCCTCTATCTAGCAAAGGGGCGAACATCACAACCTGTCATACAAGGCCTCATATGGATCCATAAAAAACATATCCTGGAAGCTATATTTATTATGGAACTAGTATATAGGGATATGAATCTCCCAAGAAACACCAAAATCAAGGATGTATTCTTATATAATGTCCTCTAACACATGAAGTATTTTTTCTGACCGTACATCGGTCTAACATTGAAAGGTTATGCTCTGAAGAACCTATATACCCCAAGATCTCAATAAAACCTTCCAGAATGTCAGAGTAAAATGAGTATCACAATATTAAATGATAGTACATGGGACCAAGTGTAGAATGGTGATCTCATAAAAATACTATTGTCCAAATTAATCAACTGAGAAATTCAACCAGATAAGAAGGAAATATGAATCATTCGACAGTTGATCCATGAATACCAAAACTATGTTGCTACCTCGAGGTGACCTCAATAATATAAACAAAAAATCCCTAGAAACCTCTTCCAATTTTCATTATGGTTCCAAAACATATGTAATAAGACTTTAGTCCACTAGTGTTCCACCATCACCTCTTGACGAGTGGAAGACCTAGTGATAATACCTATTATCCGACCTTTCATAATAGGCCAGCAATACTTGCGTCATATATATCAATACATATTTGAGATTCCTTGATGAGCTTATCAATGAGACACATGAGACTATTGCATCAATTCCTATATCATATCTGTTGGATCCCAGACATTTCCATGTATACATAGGATATCATCTCAGTCAAGAGACCAATCTAGTGTAGGTCCTTTCTAGCAATATTCTCCCAGAGAACCAACCCTTTATGATCTGAATATTTTCTACTCCTCAGCCTATCTATATGGGAAGAGGTAACTATTAAGGATCAAATACAAGAATGATTTTCACTCTCATGAAAATCCATATGTATGTCAGAAAATAAGGCCATCAATTTCCATTCCTCATTGCCTTCCTATACGACATGTTCAGTATCTTTTTTGACTCAAAACATCTTCTGCTACATTGTGTTTTCCATGTGTATATGCAATTCAAAATAGAAGTAATGAAAATATTACACTCATCATAATTATCCTAGATTAAAGGCATTATTCCAAAAGCTATATTTTATCCAGTTTATTTTATATACACCACAATGTTGTCACTCATCAGATAGTGCCTCCAGCAATATAAGGCATGGAAAAAAGATTTTAGCTCAAGATCATCTATTGGGTAATTTCTCTCATGAACCCTCAACTTCTAATATATGTATGCAAAAATATTACCCTCCAACATCAGCACTGAACCCATCCTGATGCATGGTGCATCATTGAACATTGTATATCCACTTCTAGCCTCTAGAAAAATCATAATTGATGTTGAGGTAATCCTTCATTTCATCTCCTGAAAGGATTTCTCATACACTTCTTACCATATGAACCTCACACCCTTCTTTGTGAGACTAATAAGTGGTGAATAAAGGAATGATAATTCTTGTATAAATCACATATAACATCCACACTTCCCTAAAAATATATGTATATCAAACATATTCTTAGGTTGTACCCATGAAATCACAACAGTCACCTTTTATGGGTCAACTAATACTCCTTCTTCTCAGAAAATATGGCCCAATAATTAAACTTTGTCAATACAAAAGTGGTGCATAACAATATAATCAGAAATATGGTATTATATCATTGTATTCACAATGATATCAATATTTTTATCACGGTCTCTACAAATATGAGAATACAACAAGATATCATTCATGAAAAAAAGGAACCCAAATAGGGTTGGAAAACTGTATTCATCAATTCCATGAAAATAGCAGGAACATTTGTAAGACTGAATGGCATGGAGAGATACTCATATAAACTATACCGAATTTGGAAATGCATAGGTGGTAGCTATGAAGATCAGACTTGGACCTAATGATATCTTTATATTTGGTCGATCTTTGAGAATACCATGGCTACTTGTTCCTAGTCAATTATATTACCTATTCAAGTATATGGATACCATTTCCAAACCCTATAATGGTTCAACCATTAGTAATACATTCATAAATGAAGGGTTACATCTTCATTATTAGAAAAACCCATAGGTAAACTCTATGAAGAAGTAATTGGTCAGATACAATCATTAGATTCTAGATCTTCCAACTATCGATTAAGCTCTTGGAGCTGAGTAGGTCACATCTTGTATAGAGGAATGGACACTGTAGGAACTCCTCTAATATGATCAATCATAAACTATACCTCCCTTTCTAGAAGTAATTTGGAGAAATCATCAGGAAATAAATCCCTAAAACAATCTACCTTGGGAGGAAAATATTTCATATGTATTTCTTAATCCTCCCTGAAGAGACAAGAAATCTGGGCAGTCAGTCCACCTAGGCATGATGCTCTGGTATAGTTTTATCATCCTGAATATTCCATCCAACCTTGTATCGATAATTTCTACCCAATTCTGATTTAAATGACACCATGTGGAAAGAATATTCAATAAAGGCATGATAGGGAACAAATAAATTCATCCCTAGAATGATGATAGCCCAACAGGAATATTAAATTCCCATTGGGTTACCGAATTTAGAAACTTATAAACACAAAACAAAAAAAAGCACTAAAATACAAGGTACAATAGTAATTGCGATTCAGAGGTCAAACCCATAGATATAGGGTTGGAAAAAATATTAATTAAAAAAATAAACCTAAACTAATTCTGAATTTTATAAATAAAATCTTAATCTACTAAACATGTCATTGATACCAAAGTTGGGAGAAGAAAATATAAAATGTGTGTCATCCATAAGTGAATCTAGGTTCATGGGCTGACAAGGTAAGAAATAATTAGTTAACAATAATGAAGTTTTTGGAATCGAGTCCTAATGAATAAAATGGTCATGTAAAATTCTCTCTATCCTATGTTCTCTTTTTCTCATGGTTAGGTACTTCAGATTACAAATGATGGGTAACCCAAAACCTAATTTAAACATAGAGAAGAGAAAAAACCCAAAGGTCATGGTGAAAGTCGAATCCCAGTATGTCACATTAACAATTTCATTCAATCAACTCTTTCAATGATCATTCTCAAAGAATAAAATAAATTAATGTTATTCCCCATCCTTTCTCATAATAATCATTCTAGAAGAAATAATGAAAGAGATAGAAATGAATATCAGATGTGAAATCCAAACATAAATTGAAATTAGAAATAAAATACATTATATATTCAATATCCTTTCATTACGCATGCCTTAACAAAAAAATAAATTTCCCACTCATGCTAATAATGGGTGGGTACAAAAAAAGAATAAATAGAATTCCAAAGGAAAATAGGGAATCATGGCTCCACAGCAGGTGGGTGCATCTCTACAGGCATCCTATAATGGTCATCCAATTGATCCCTTTCCCAAGGCACAATTGCGGTGTATTTATAGGGTTGTTTTAATCCATACTGTAAATAAAATGTTTTGAATATTTATTTTTTTCTGCTTCCCAAATGATTCATGACATGTAAATGAATTTTACATCATATAATCTCTTGATTTTCATAGTTTCGAAACACAACATGAATTTTGTCAAAAATTAATCTTTGATGAATTCATGTCATGCAATTTAAATTCAGGTCATGGAAATTAATTTCACTGTATGTAATGAATTCATGACATTCACTGGTGATGTTACTCCACCAGATGAAATCACAACATATAAATGTATTACATTTCATGTAATTGGTATTTTTCCAATTTCCTAGATTTCATTATCTTAAAAAACTGATGTCGAAATGGTTCATGATATTTATTCCTTGTCAATCCTTTTTTATAAATATTTTGTTCCTTTCGATTTACCAAATTTAGTAATTTATAAACCCAAAAAAAAACCACTAAACTACTGGAAAGTATATGCTATGGAATTCCATGGTCGAACCTATAGAGACAAGGTTGGTGAAAATAATAATTAAATAAAATAAACCTAAACTAATCCTCATTTGAACAAATACAATATAAACTATCGATCATGGGATTTGGTTAATAATGTGGTAGAATAAAATATAAAAATAGTGTTGAGAAGCAATGAATATATGTTCATGAGATGGCAAGGTTTTAAATAATCAATTAAAAATCATGTAGTTTTTATAATTCGGTCCTAGATATTCCAATGGTTGTGATAAAATATCTCCATTTAATGCTCAATTTTTCTCAGGATTAGTTACTTTATATTTAAATAAATGTGTAACACAATACCTAATTTAAACATAGGTTAGAGAAAACCCCAATGGTCATGGAGTAAATATAAAACCCAGACTAAAAATTAAAAAAAAAAATGCATTATGTCATATCAAGAAATCATCATGCTCAATGAAAGAAAGTAATTAAACCCATTCCCCAACCTCGCTCACAACAGTCATGAAATAATAATCAAGAAATTGATAGAAATGAAGAATCAATATGAAATCCAACATGAATTGAAATTAATAAATAAAATGAATTATATACTCAATCCTCATTAACTACACACAGAAAAACATAAATAAATCACCCTGCATACTAACCATTAGTGGGTGTAGAAAATAAATAAAGTAAAATCCTATAGAAATTGATGAAGTAGGGCTCAGTAGGATGTGGGCGCATCTTACTAGGTGTACATCGGTGGTCCTCCATCCAGATCTAGAATTCCTCCCCATCCGAAGGAAGATCATTTATTAATGGGATCTAAAGAGACTTTACTTGACAATTTTCATGATGTGTAATGTGTTTACACGATTCTTAATCCCGATCTGAGGTTCCTCTCTGATTTTTGAATCTATTTAAATCTAATTTGTAGATTTGGATATTTGACTTCTTTCACAATCTGTAATTGAGACTCATGATATGTAACTAACTTTCATAGTGTTTAACCTCATTAAAATACTTCCAAATGGATCTTATTCACTTGATAAAGTCAAAACGTGTAAATTAATTACACATCTTGTAATCATGTTGCTCCAGTTTTCCAGCTTTGCTGCATCCTCAAAAATCGGGAGTCATGCTATGAGCGAAGTGATGTAGCGTGAAGTGTCTTTTATCTCAAAATTTATCTCCTATTTGTTCATTTTTCAAATATTCATTCTTTCCTACCAAAAAACAAAAAACAAGTCAATCAGTTCCAAAATTATAATTATTACTCAATAAATACATAAATTAATATTTTAAATCGCTGTAAAATATATCCAAGAAATAAACTAATCGAATACCCCCACAGTAAAATTAAAACTTGTCCTCAAGGATGAATTATCAACATACAAAAAATTAAATTTATCTTAAATTAATTCAAATACAATTTTAATAAAAAAATTGATCAAATGGAAAATTAAAATTTTGAGCCTCACTCGTAGAAAATTCACCAATGCCTCACTTTTCAATGAAATAAGTCAACCATGTATTTTACTTTTCTCCGTCGAAATAGGCAAGCATTTTAAATCATCCATTTTCCTCAAAAATATTTTTTTAACTTCCTAAAAGACACATTATGGTTAGTGGTAACCTCATAATTTAAAATTCTAAATAGAAAAATTCCAAATTTCAAAAAGAAGTAGACATTAAACACCATGACTAGATTCAAAAAGCCAACGGCCACCCGAGTCTTCTGAAAAACATAATCATTTTCATCTTCCCATCATTGTCATCATCTCCATGATAGCTTCATCCACCATCAAAAGATAATTTCAAAAATCCAAAAACAAGAAAATTTCACCATACCTCTTTAACAACCTCTATCCAATCTCCATCGAAATGTATTGGGAAATGAAAAACACAAGTTTCAAGAGGCCTCGAACTGCTCCCCCTTATGGAACGCACTGGTTGTCATCCCTCTGCAGCATCAGAACACAATCACAGAACTCGAACAATCTCACAATAGAAATAACCACTGAACAAAACTACAACCTTAGCTAGAAGAATCCATCGGAACCAATCGAGACAAACACCTTGCACAAATCTGACAAAAAATAGAGTCATTGACTGCTGCTTTCGTCACAAGACCATGCATCAAAACCTACATTGAAGAAGATTCCTTCGCTATAGTAAACCTTTCTGCACCGCCAACTCAACAAGTTTCTATCTCCACATCTCCACACAACCCAAAATCTCCACATTTTAACCACCGGGAACCCGCAACCATAACACACCACACACCCAAAACCTCCTACGGATCATCATACCCGACCGACCAGGAAGGGGGTTGTGGTTTTGGAGGCCAGAGAGGAGCGATAGAAGGGACTCCCATAGTTATCCACATAGAAAGAAATGTCATGTAAAACCCAATATGATTCTTGGACTAAAAGTAGATGATGGTATTAAAACCTATAGTGAACTAAGAGAAAGAATAAACAGGGGCCAAAGCCCTAAAAAAGAGATACGTGGCACTGAGAAATCCACAACCACCTATCTACTAGACCAAAAACCTAAAATACTCCATCATTCCAGATCCGTCTTGGTATATATTAGTGGATATCAAGGTCAGAGTGTAGAGGAGATGATCTAAAAGTGATCCAAAGAACCATGAAACAGAGGGAGGCGAGGGGGATGAATCTATGAATGGAGCAGAGCTCACAATTAAACGTGACAGATTCACTATTAAGGTTCAAATGACTCTGTGGAATCAGATTACGTAGATAATTATGTAAAAAATTAAATCTCAAAAATGTAGTTCAACTATAAAAAATTGTATATGATATTCAAAAACAGGTCAATGAATGTCTCCCTTCACAGATTTCATCCCTACCTTCCCCCAAAAATCTCAATTTGGGGTCATGATAAATTAACTGCAATGATAGAATCAATATCACTCTTTTTTATCTACATTTTTTATTATTTATTTTTTAAAATCTATGCTCAATTCACATCTCACATCCATAACCTAGCCACATGCGATCAAAAATTGTTAGTTTATAAAATGCTGATTTTTTATCATCTCAAAATAGAACACAATTTTTCATTTTTTCATTTCGTTTTTTCATATAATTTTTTCCAAATGAATTTTCTTTAGAAAGAGAGGTGAATAATAAAATATAATGAAATATTTCACGTCCTCTCCCAAATCACAATTGAAAAGCCCACATCAATATATCCCCAATAAAGTATATTCGGGTACGCACTCTACTGTTCCTCCCCCACACTTGTTCATTAAAATATCATGAAACCCCATTTAAAGGAATGTAAGAATGAAAAAAATAGGCTTGTAACACGACTCATTACTTAACAAGGCTATAGATGAATTTTATAGACTTAAATAGGTATTAATACATGGTGGGTCTTAGGGTAAGGGTTAGGAAAAAGAATGCCTCAATCATATTAAAAGTGATTTTTTTCAGTCATAGCTTCAATAAGATGCAACAAAATTTCATGAAGAAAACATATCTAACTTTCTCAAGTAAAATATTAAAAAAATAATGGGAAATATTAGGCTCATAGTATGTCTCGTTAATGAGACTAATTCTTGGGAAAATTACTCGTGGTAATTCATATGAATAATTAAATCAATTAATGAAAACATTAGAAATTCAAAACATGGAAAACTCTCAGAAAAATTTCACTTACAATGATTACCATGATTTTTTAATGATTATTTGACAAATACTAATCTACATTATTATATTTACTAATTATTTTATCTATTTAAATCATTCAAATTTATTGAGAATAAATTTAAATTCCTGCTGTGGTAGTTATCCTGAGAATTTTATGTCTCCTAGTTTAGTTGATTAAATTGTGAATCAAGTGCATACATGAAATTTGAAATCAAAACTAAACTATAAACAATATAAATGTGGGGAATAGAGTAGAAAAATATTCCTTTGAAAATATAAATCCACTTTCATATTTATTCTTCAAAAATGGGTTGTATAGGTTCTTCTTGAACCCTTCCACAAGATGTAAACTCCCTTCACAATGTATAATTACTCTTCATATTCTTCTCCTTCTTCTTGACTCATCCTTCTACCTACCTTGATGGTTTTTAAAACATAAAAATACACAATTTAAAGTATTATACCTAAAAATAAGATAATAAATAATAGTTTAATTGAAATTAAATCCAAATATAAAATGATATTATAAGAAAGAAAGAAATCAAAAATCCTTGAATGAAATAAAAAACTCAAGTTTCTTTCTGATAGCTGCTCTTTTTTAACAGTTATTTAGCCCCACCATACCCGGTTTATTTTATTGGAGTGTGGTATAATTATAACCATCTTGTCTTCACCCAATTCCAACTTTGAAATCAACCAAACTCATCTTGAATTATCCTCATTAGATTTGGGATGGACCTCGGAGGTGGTGACCAGAGTCTGGACAGGACAAGTATAACCAACAGAATTTTAGCATCTTTCCAGAATCAATAAAATTATTATTCATTAAATGTTAATTCCTTGTTATGAACTTTTTTTATGACCACACCAGTTTCCATAGCCAATATTACTATTTCTTATTTTGTTTCTACTTCATTTTGTTCCCCTGTGGAGTCAATTTAGGATTCAGTATGTGTTTTTTATTCTTCTTATGGCATATTTAAATTTTATAATATTTTTTTGATAAATGTGGTAGTCATAATCTCCTCATTTTCCTCTTATACTTATTTATATTTTTATTCCTTCAATTTTGGTCCCAATATTTTGAGAAACATTTGAATCATCTTTGTAGTTGATGTTCTTCTCTCTTCAATTTCTTCCTCTTCTTATTCATCTTGTTGTTGTTTCTTGAGGTGTGCTTTGGACCATTCATGTTTGGTAGTAAGGTCACCCTCTTCATTATCTTCTGGACCTTCATAATAAAGGTAATTCTAATTAAAAAAAGTATATGTTTAGGATGTGGTACTTACCTCTACTTCATTTTCCATGATTCTTTGTTCCTGAGGCTCCTCATAGATTTTCAGCTCCAGGATTTGGGGTGTTGTGAAATAAATTCTTGGGTACGGTTTCATTTACTCTTTGTATTTATTTCTCAACATTTTAACATCGATGATATGTTGTTCTATACCATCCAATTGTATGGAAAGCCTCTCCTTGGTGGTCATTATGTTTTGCATCCCAGCCATCATAACCAAAAATACTCAGTGCAGTATAAAGTAACAAAAAATAAATAAAAACCCTACTCTAAAATCAGGAAACATAAATGATAAAAAATATTGTATCTAAATTATAAAAAAATAAATTCTCCACTCATATCCCCAGAAATGGTGCCAAAAAATATCATATCCCACCGGGCATCGTTAATTCCTATAGGGCTAAACAAAATTAGTAATTTATTGATCTCGTAGAACCTAACTAAAAATGTATTACATGGAATGACTGAGTGTTAGACACACAAGGATGATTCATATGTTCAAAATTAATTAAGGAAACTGAAATTGAAATTATTTGGTTATTTGAAAGAAATGAGAAACAACAGTTATGATTTTGTTTTATATCAGGATAGATGCATGTAAATATTAGTGATTTTATGGTTGTTCTTCAATTAATTCAATTAATATGGATTTATTCAAGTTTGGTTTCATAATTGGGTCAGCAGGGGTCATTGGTCTAGGTAACCTACACTAATTCTATGATTCCACCATTGGAATGGTCATTTACTAAATGCAATCACAAAACTGGGAAACCCAAAACCATATTTAAACCTAACTGACCTAAATTTCATACTTATCATATGAAAATTAAGGTGATTAATTTTTTCAGTAATATAAAACACCTCAAATCACCTACAATGTTCATGAAATATGCAAAGAAGATCAATAGTATCTTAATAAATGGTGTTCCATCAATCCAAAACTTGAATAATAAATATTAACAATCCTTGGAAACAAATAACCATACAATCACATCAACTATCACTAAAGAAAATAATCGATCATTCTAGTAATGATTAGAATGAGCGACATGGGTACCCAAAGAATAATGGCGACAAAGAACCATGGTGAATAGCAACCTCGGATTGTCACTCTGTGTTCTACAGGCTTTTGTTGGGGTCACAGTTACTCTCTTTGGTCCAATAATGTCGATTTGAAGTAGTAGATATGTTCTTTTTATAGGAAACCATGTAAATACCTTGGTCTATATTGCATTTATTTTTTTTCTCATTAACACTTACATGATGTGTAAAGGAGTTTCACGCCCAATAATCTCTTGATCTTTCGGTTTCTTGAATCTCGGAATGACTTCTCCAAAATCTTTTCTTGAAAAATGTAATGTAATTTAATCTAGTTACAAGACATGTAATGGTGTTTCACGGCATGAATTAAGTCACAACTTGTTCTATGTGACTAATTCTTTTTGAAAAATAGATAACCTATAATCTCATTACATGGTGAACCTGCATTAATTTTTCATCTCCACTTATTTCTCAAAAATGTTGTGTCACGCTGCTTCATCTCACTCACAATGTGAAGTGTATTTAAGCTCATAATTTCTCCACTTTTTTTATCCTTTTTCATAAATCTATAATTTCAAACAATAAATCATAAAAACAAGTCAATCCTTTCCAAAATTTGATAGATTGATCATTTGAATACCAAATAAATTAATTAAAATACCCTAAAATGAATTAATTAATTGAGTTATCAAATGACATCCAAACTCCTCATCTCGAGAATGAAGAGGCCTCATAAGAAGGTATAACTTCCTACCTAATTTGGGCAGTCCCTTCATTGTCACATTCTCCCTAACCGCACTCTAAATTGTGTTTAGAGGGTCTTCATACAACAGTAATACTGAATTTCTATCCTGATACATTCCATTATCCTTATGAAGATAAATGAATGAGAATAATCTGTATCGAATAAAGTGTATAAAATAGTATTGTATACTAGAATAGTACCTTATACAGTTTGTGGTCATGTACTCTGATCCTTGGGTATCATTTATAAGGAAAGTAACTAACCTTGTCCATGGACCTCTACTAAAATTGGACTGCCCTAAGAAGGTCTACTCTATTGTGCCTGATCATCAGAAGTCCGGATACCATGTCCACAAAATCCTCCTCGTCCTATTATTTTGGTGATAATCCATCTCCCTTCTAGATGTGGCACTGGTGATCCTACACCTGATGGTGGAGCTAGTTCAGTTCCTCTTCCACTCAAAGAAAATGTAAAGGGTAACAAAATCTTTAAATATTCCCCATACGGCCATAAGAAAAACACCAAACAGGGTCTCTATCACATAGATCTATCATAATCCCATGTCATCCACACTAATGGAATATAAAAGAGCAACCAGTGTGGATACATTGGTTGCCACTCCTCTAATGAATCATCTGAAGGGAAGGATTTATACTACTGTAAAAACACTAGCCAACTTTTCATTAATAATATACAATGAGAACTATCACCTTCCTTTGGTTCTTACTCAGTGATTAGATCATAATTTATGATCTTTTAAATGGAAAGAAACTAAAATAAATTCACCGAAATATGGATTACATGCATGATCAAATCCAAAAAGTATCTAGAATGTGATATTTCATCCCGAGATAGAAGTGGAGAAAAGTATTGAAACTCAGTAAAACATGTTGTACAGTCCAAGATTGACATAGAACCCTACTCTAGGTGCATAAAAATTCTATCTTGATCAACTCTCAGTTTCTAAGGAGAAAAGTAATCTTATAATATAGTCTGGTATCAAGCCCATACCATACCCCAATGATGACTATCCTAGGTAATCACATGCCACCCGCGCTTGACCGAATCACACAACATATATGTGGAAATCGTGACCATCATCTCCAGTTTCATCACCAAAAGCTTGAAGATAGGATGAGTAGCCTCCATCCAAGATCCAGTAGCCTATGTACTTCCATACCAATAAAATATGTCAGGATGATTCTGCTGAAACTGACATGTAAGATCATCCATCATAGGAGCAGGTCATGGGGCACCCTACATTGACTATATCAAAAATAGGAAACTACCATGTACCTTAGTGTTAGTGATTAGTTCAATTGTAACAGGTGGTACCTCAAGTGGAACCCTTGGGGGTAATAATAGTGGTTCAAGGCCCACCATCTCTAGGTCAAGGTCATTTTCATCTTCCTATAATATGACATGTGGACGTAATGGTTTCATAGATCAAAAACTTCCAAGAACATTCATAGAAAAAATATTGAAGTACAAAAAAGAACTGGAATAAGAAGAACATAAGAATAATTGATCACTTACCAAGGTACTACCCCAAATAACTACTTAGAAGGTTAGGTTATTAGTAAGTGTTCATGTTTAGTTTATAGGGTCTATAGTTTGTGAAGGTTCAACTATAACTTTCCTATTAATTTATTGGAAACCATTTCACATTATAATTCAAGATTAACATTTAAATTTTTTATTTTATTATATACATATTGCACGGTTTGATTAAAATAGATCTGTATTCCCAGTGAATAAGGACCCATACACCTTATCAGTGAAATCAAAACACATTTAATTTCTATGTATCCCTAATGACATTATATGTTAGATTGAAATTGTTTTTATATGATGGATCAAATCGATAAATTTCTCATCCCAATACACAAGGGATAATAAAAAACATGAATTGAAACTCGTGATCACTCAATTATAGCAAAAGAGCTGCTCATCTTACTAGAGGTACATACATGACATAGGTAGAAACTTTATATTTAAAATTACATCTTTATCTTATATTGGAAAACACTATTCATATTGATGTTGAAACCATAAGTACCCAATTACCTACACTGCATTAAAAGTTAGTATCCCAAGAATAAATATGACTACCATATCTCACTCAAAAATTACAGGAAACAAATGTAATGAAAGAAATGAAATGCACCTATATGGCATGGAATATGCATGGAATATAAATTCTAGGTGCCTATAATGATGCATACTTGATGTTTATATGACCTAATATCATCGATGTAATGATAATATGAAATACTCAATCAAAATAATATTAATAACAACTATTAGATAGCTTTCCTTTCACCCAATGGTGGAATCCAATCAACTATAATAATAAAAATTGGAAAATACCATATCTATCATTAGAATTTTGGATTTTCTTTGTACATGGTTAACTGCTCTAAGGATCATCTCATTAACAAATTCCAAAATATCCTTAATCTAGTATCTATTTTCAAAAAATAATAAGGAAAAAAGAAAAAATCCAATAGAATAGTGTGACATCCTGACTCGGGTTCCACTCAAAGGGCTCCTGGTCCAATGGGTCTGATGGCCTCAAGAAAGCATACCCATATGCCAGAGGCTTAAAACTATAAATGAAGGCTTAGAGTGTGTATCTTAGGATACTATTCCATCATGTTATAGTGTAAAAAACTGGATAACGGTTAGTGGATTTATAGAGGAAGAATGATATAAATGAACAATTCCAAAGAAGAAACTATATCAACCAAGAAACATATAATGATACTCAGGATTAAACTATATCATATACAAAATTATTATAATTTTTTTCATGTCTCTAAAATGTAGTAAAATAGTTATACACGTTATCAAGAAAAATAATCTATAAAAAAATAAAAATAAATCCATAAACCATCCAACATCCTAAGAACTAGTCCGGTTATCTTCTCCGAGGAACCATCCTAACTGAGAAATAAATAGAGGATATCCAAAGAGGGAAACTTCATCTTGTGAAAATATATATACATATAATCTTCTTGGCTGCCATCATTGGCCTATATAGGGTGTGAGGTATATCTTAGTAGGACACCACCAATGGTTTTTATGCCATCCGGTCTATTTGTATAAACTAAAATAGTGTAAATGTATATATATAAATGTGAATAAATTATGTAATAATAAATGATATCTAATTTATCCATAGACGGAACTGAACATGAAATTATTTAATTGATTCATTGAAGTTCAATTTAAATAAATAAGTCGCCTGAGGTATAATAGCACTAAAAATTTATCATGATAATACTAATAACAAAGGATCAAAGGTATAAAAGGTTAACCTATAATAATGGTAATAATATCATTAGATCCATGGAAATAACCAAGTCTTCCTTGGCCTTAGGGTTGAAAAAACATAGTAATATCATGAAGCCTTACTATAAAGGGGTCTAAGTGTAATCCAAAGGGAAAAGACCAAGGAATTCCACTTTAAAAGATTCTAACTGAGTCTAAGTATCTCGTACAAGGTAAAATGGGCTAAGCATGACTGGGACCAATGGGGAGAATCCATGGTTCCATCTGTCCAAAGACAACAAGTTGGATCCAAGGAGTGTATCTAAGGCATCATAATATCAGGAAGATAGTAAAGGGATCATATGATTTCATGCCATACATCTGCTGATTGACAAGGTCTATGTTTTAAGGTGGTTATATCCCTTGGAAACTGGCTCCTTGAATTGAAATGGAATTTTCTAAGGGCTCGAGGCATTCCCTTAGGAATCCAAGGCATTGCTCAAGTCTGACCTCTCTTATAATGTTATATATATATATATATATCCATATGTGATAGGTAACTTATAAAAATCCATTCTTTAATTAAGGCCTTGTTATACTCATTCCCTTTAATAATTCAATAGGTTCATTACTTTTACTTTCATATGAGGTGACATAGCTAATTAGGATATGAAACTCATTATCAATTAATTTTATGAACACTTAACGTGTTCATTCTATTTGGTACATGTAACAAATTGTTAATTTTATTCCATATTAAATTATTAGGTTAATTACTTTACCTTTCACAATCATGGAAAGGCAGGTTAAGGACATGAAACCACATGAAATTCAATTATAATTATATAGGAAATGTGATATCTATAAATATAACTTCTATTTAACTTTATATATGTCCATTAATTAATTATAGCATTTTTCATAGAAGGTTCAAGTAACATCTATAATACAATGGATAATTATTTCCAATTACTAATTAAATTTCTTATGAAAGGGATTACCATTAATAGGCTCAAGCCATAAAACCCATGAACAATGGTGTAGATATTCATAAAAAGAAACTAGAGTCATAGAATATGTCACACCCTACTTGTGGTGGATTACATTTAGGTTCCCACATCTAATGATGTGATTAACATCTAGATAAGGGGATATAGAACAAGAATTTGATGTTTATAAACAAGGAATATCAATTAAATTTTCAATTCTCATGGATACTGGTGTTTACACAATAATAAGAATGTATTAAACAATGATACTTTGAGATATGATTCATAGACCACCTATTTCAATCCTACAGGTCTCTCCTTGTCAAGAATTAGCTATTAGTTTGGCCTATATCAGAAGAAAACAGAAGAACAGTCCAATTATCTGAAATTAGTGCTTCTAACCATGCACCAAAATAGCCAAAAATATGGAAAGATAAATGAATAATAAAAGGTAACATATTTTAGATATTATTAGGATAGATCCAATTAGATGAATGATGCTTTGATCCGGCCCCAAAAGGAGGAGATATCAATAAGAAAAGGTTATAACTATGGTGGGATCTCTCTACGCAAGTGAAAATATCATTCTATCCACTAGAGGAGAAATAATCAGGAGGGTGAGTAAATTAAAAATTTAAGGGGAAATATCATTTTACAGAAAAATTATGTGGCTGAATGGTATGGTTGCATGGTGGGGGAAACCGTGTTCCAACTTTGCACCTCGCAATTACTTCCGAGGGACCCCCACACAGTTATGTCTCATGGTCTGGCATACCATGTTTCAATCATGCTTGGTTTCCCTATTAAAAACTATATACCAACCATACGGTCATGCAATCCTTGATATTTTTTTCCTCAAATTGTGCGGCCTCTTGAAGCCATATATCTGGCCCTCACAAATTTTGGTAAACCATGTAGACTTGATTGTATAGTTTCTACTAACCATAAGCCTTAGTCATTTTCACTAGTGGCTAGAGTTTCGAGCTTCAAACAATCATCAGACTCACCCCAAACAACCATCAACTTATTAGTCATGTATAACAAGTCCAAAATAAATAATTAGACTGAAAGTTGTAGAATCTGTACCTCATATAAAATATCGAGTTCTTAATTTTACTTATTCCTTTTATAATATTTATGACGAGTTTAGTTCATATTACCCCAATTGTATATTTTCCCTTACATGGTGTCCAAGCTCAAACCATGTTATGTTTTAATTTCCCTAGGTTATTAAGAAATGTATTATACATGATATGACTAATAGGATAATTTATGTGGAGAATATATTAGTGATCTCAAAGATGCATTAAGGATAATAGAAATTATGTAAATCATGTGTTTATGGCACTGGGATTGGGATTGTGGGTCAATGGAATCACAAAAACTATGTAAAACATTAGAAAACTTCAGATGAGAAAAAATTTCAGAAAGGTATATAAGCATAGAATAACATAAACCCACTAGTCTATTTAAAAACCATGAGATTATATATTATAGTTTTTATTTAATATTTTAAACATTTTTGTCAAATAATCCTTTACATGCACATGAAATCATCTCTACAGTCAACTGTTTTTTATAGAGCACTTTATAATAAAGCATAAAGGAAGAAAATCATAATCATGAGGATTTCAAGGAAAACATGATAACCAATGAAAAAAATAATAAGAACATACCTTTTACCCTTAAATGGAAGAATCATTCCTTTAAAAGAAATAAAATTATCTTAACTTATGAAATCGGATGATTTCCATGAAAACTCATTATAAATTAAAGAAAATTAAAATATGTTTCATAGAAAATCATCTTTATTATAAACGATTCAAGAACCCTTAAGAATGGAATTACCTACTCGCTTAATTCTATATTAATTGTCCGTAGAGCATAATCATTACCCAATACATTGAAGAGCTATAGGAGGCTCACCCATCATTATAAATAATGTCCAAGAAACATAATATACATGAAAGATATAAAATCTTACATTTCCATCATCAAACTCATGAAAATATATTTTTTAACCCTCAAGTAAATCATTTTCTGAAATTGATATATCCATTTCCTATAAAACTCCATTTATAGAAATAAAATTCCCATAAAAAGGGGAAGAAGGGTTTTTATTTGAATAAAAAAAGGATGATTATAAAGAAATATAAATATCAAAAGATGTTTATGGTGGATTTAAAAGTCATTGATGTCATATTCATTAAAACTTCATTTAAACTTTATAAATAAATTCAAACATTCCCTATGAAATACACCAAAATATTCTCTTCCAATAAATTTAATAAAAATAAAAAGGAGAGTTCAAATGAACTATTTTATAAATTAATTTAAAAATATATTCATCCATTAAAAAATATGGACTTAGAGGGAAAATATTAGAATAAAATCATCAAAACATTTTTAAACTAGGTTTCAAGATAAAATATCCATTTTAACTTGATAAATTTTAAACCAATTAATCATTGAAAGAATGTTCTTTGTGTTCATTTTAAAATAATTTAATTTTTAGATAATAATGATAAAATAAACCCATAAGTGAGTTTATATACTACTTGAAGGAAAACATGCGGTGAAAATAGCTTAAATGTTAAGGAAATCGAATAGATACAAGAAATATCATACCTCAAGTCTTACTTGTCACATGCATTATTTATCTTCTTGGATAATAAAAATATGTTAATTATTTAATTTATTATTAAAATACTTCAATTTCATTATATTTTTATTTTTTCTTTTATGTCACTTATTTTAATGGCATACTTAACCATTTAATTGATTAAGTTTACTTTGGATTTTTTTAAGGTGTTCGACTTATAAGTCAGAAATAGATTCATTATGTTGAATATGGTCAAATTTATCGTGATTATATTATTTCTAAAATATAAAACATGTTATAAATATAATTTTAGACATTAATTATAATTTTATAACTAATGATGTATGATGGTTATTAAAAATGAATTATATTACCACATAGAGACGATAATTCATACGTACTCCTGAGTAGTGTTTCCATTTTTAAATATATCATATGTATTGAAGGAAATATTTTTTTAACTTTATAGAATTATAATTATATAATAAATATAATTTTATTTCTTTAAATATATAAATATTTTTCATGTGAGGTGGGAATGAAAAATAAAATACATTGTTTCGGGAGGTGGTAGTCTACATGTACACACGAGCGATGTTTTTATTTTACATTGAATTGTAAAGAAAGAATTATAATATTTACTTATAATTACATCATGAAATTTATATCATATATTTAATATTATTTCTTTTTTATCCATCACTATTACCATATATAGGAGTCTATAAATAAATACGAAATGCATCATCTCATGAGATGACAATCTTCATGTATGTAAGAGTGATGCTATTTTTTTCATTAGATAGATAAATATATAAAAATGGGTTATACAAAAAACATTATATAATTTCAATATATTTTTTTTAATTATGTTATTATATAAAAATGTTTAAGATAGTTTTTAGGGAGCTAATAAAAGATAAAAAATACTCGGTTCAGAACTATACCTCTTCTTTGAACAACCTCCTTAGGTTTATAAATAAATTTTTCATAAGAAGGTATTACGATTAAACCAAGACATCTAGGGAATGGGTAAGGATTATAGTAATGGATTTAGGATTTTTTTTCTAATATAATAGGATATTTAAGTGTAGATAAAATACTGGAAGGGTCCTTTTATAATTGAAGGAGAGGATACCCATGGAATTTATGGTAATTAGCTTTTTAACGAATGTTACTATTCATAAAGACCCACAATGTGATAATCATACCTTCCAAATTTCTAACTAATGATTATAAATGTAAAATTACTTTTTCAAACTTAAATTTCTAAATTGGTAAAAAAAAATTAAAATCTAAACCGGTAGCGTGGTAAAAAATGGTTTTCCATACAAATACATTTTTAAGTATAAAAATGTTTTTATACCAAAATAAATTGTAATGTTTATTAAAATGAAAATTATTGTATTATCTTAAATAAAATTTAACTAATAAACTTTGAAAATCAATCCAAAATAGAATGTGACATTGTAAATATAAGAAAATAAAAGACTAATATCTTAAAAAATGTCATTTTATCATATTCACCCAAAAATAAACATTTTATAAAATTCTTAAACAAATCACACCAAGATGATTTCATCCTAATGATTTCAAAATTAAGTTAATTTTTTAAAATTTAAATTATAACATTAAAAAATGAATATTTTAAATGAAACCTTATAATACATATAAGTGAATTTTTTTCGAATAAAACTATTTTCTTTTTTATTAAAAAAATTATTAACATTATTATAGTGAATATAAATCATTAACATATAATTAATGAATATTTATATGGAATGAAATTGATATATTATTGAAATAACCTAGGTGGTTACATTCTCTTCGCCTTTTGGATATTTTATCCTCATATGTTTCTCATTAATTATATATGTGGAATATTTTGACATCATAGAATTTCTTGATTCCCATGTTGCTTCTTAAATTAGATGGTGTCTCCTTAAAAAAATTAACCTAGTGATTTGCCTTATTCCCTAACACCTTATATTTATGATAAATAATATGAATATGATATTAATCATATGAAAATATCCCTCTCAAAATAACTAATTTGAAACTCAAAACATGAGATGCGTATAGAAAATAATTTTTTAATAATCAAACATAAGTAACTGAGAAAAAAAAATAAAATATACTCAATAAGAAACCATTTCAACAATATATATAATTTTATATATTACAGTGAACTATTTACTAAACATTCCCTTCTTAAAAAAATTTATAACACTTTTACATATAGATACTTTAAGAAAAATATGATTCCCTACATTAAAAAAAGTTCTTTCCTTCAGTTATATGCATAACATTTCTACCCACTCTCAGTTACCCGCATATGATACTAAATCACCCTTACATTATAAAATATCTCTTCTACCAATTCTATTCCCAAAAACATTGTTTCACCAAATTCATTCCAAAAATCAGGAGTCAAGTATTATTTTCATATAATTCCCCATAAAGTTCTATTGTTATACTGGAGAGAAAACTCTTATTATAATAAAATTTAAATTTTGAGAGTTATTAACCCTAACAACCATGGTCATCTAAATAATAATCTCTAAGAATATATGCCAACATGTAAATCATTCACTCTAACTATCCATCATGTTAAGGATGAAAAGTTGTATTGAAATTTAATTCAGTACCCAATGTCTTCTAAAATATTTTAATAAAATTGATATAAATTTGGGATTATGATCATATAAAAAATAAAGAGGGACTTTAGGTATTTTTTTATCACTTTAACATAAATTCAAGAAATATGATCCAAAGGTATACTATCTTAAATAGTAAAAAAAATTAATTGATTTAGTCAAATGGTGAAAAATAACCCAAATCAAATTATTACCTCCAAATGTCTTTGCTAATATAACCACAAAATCCGTGGATATATCTCCCATTTCAATTTTTTCATTACAAAAAGGTTAAATTACTCCCTTCATTAGTTATTTTTTGGCTTTAACCTATAAACAAGTAAAATATTTCTTATGAAAACCTATAATGCCTTTTTTTCCATCCCATAAATATTGTTCCCAAAGGATTTTATATAGATTAGTAAAACCAAGTTAAATTAAAATAGTGAACTATAAGATTCACTCAATAATTATTTCTTTAACTAGGAATCATAAGGTATAAATAATCATTTTTGGAAACTAAAAATACCTTCGTTTTCAATTTTAGAATGAAAAAACCTAAATTCCATGACCAATTCAACCTTTCACTATAAAACACAATCATACTTCTAATATTTCATAGTTATATCATAAAATAAGGACTATATTGATAACTAAAACAAAACAAAGGTATTTTCTACATGAAAAAATTAATAAACCAATATTTATAAAATCATTTACCGAAGGATCATGTTCCAAAATTAGAATATTTAATGATGCTTTAAATTTTATACTTTAAGCATCAACTATCGTATTTTCTTTTCTGGTATGGTAATTAATCATTCATGTTTGTCAGATATAAACTACAGTGAGACTCGAGATGGGGGTGAATTGAGTTATTAAAATTTTCATTCAAAATAAACTACTATTTCTAAGGTATTACAATTTCTGGCCATTTCATAAAACATGAAAGAAGTGGAAATTAAAACATAAGGAAGAAAATAAAACACCCAATATTAATCGTGTTTTTGGGAACATATATACCCTAGTCCACTCCTCCATTTCTAAAATGTTTGAGGTTAATGGTTTTCACTAATACAATTCCTTTTACTGAGGCTTCTATTCATTTTCCCAAATACTATCTAATTGTGTGTAAGAATTCATGATGTGGTACAAAAAAATATTTTATGGATCCCTAAAAAACATTAAAAACACCAAACTTCAATTCCCTTATACTAATAACCTTCATGTCTTTATATAATAAGTTAACACTTATAACAAAGAGAGAGAATAATGAATGTTTAAAACTGAATGTAACGGTTTAAAGACAAAACTAAAAGAAGAGAAGAGTTATCTAGGAGAGAAAATAAAAATTAAATACTACTTGAGGTGAGTCCTCTAAAAATATAGCATGGTGGAACTTTAAAGCATATTTGTAGAACTTGAATAAACTCCTTTTTTCAACTATATAAAGCAGTACACTGAGAATTGAAAGAGACAGTTAAGAGTGAAATTTTTTTTCTTACTTATTCATATATTTCTATACATATTATTTAAAAACTATTATATGATTTTTCACTAAATTCCATGGCATGAGATCTCATAAAATATGGTTAGGAAATTATATTCAAGATTTTCTTTTTTCTTGAAAATAACTCATAAATATTACTTTGCAATAAATTATTCTTGGTCCATTTTTTGTCTTGTTAGTTGGAAATATTTAAAAATAATTTTTACCATCAATATTTCATCCATTATTTAATTAAAAAATGTTAACATTATATTACACTTAAATTACTCTAATGTGAAAAAATATGTAGGTTGAAGAACAATGTAGATGACTCGGAATCCCCACATTGTTGAATTTCATGTATTTGAATTCTATTTATTGAATTGATCCTTGTATCCATTCTTCATATATCTAATTTCATCACATATACAAATAACATATTCATTCATCACATAGTTTAATTCTTCATATAGCCTTTTAATTTAGGTATCCAAATTTTTTGTATACGAATAAATCACATTTCAATTTGGAACCATGATTCCAAATTTATCATTTATCCAATTCACATGGTCAATTAATCTGTGTATCTGATTCATGTAGTATCTTTTTCAATGACATATTCACTTTCTCACATAGTTTATTTATCAACATAAGTGATTTTCACATAGTTGATTCTATGATGTAGATGATTTATGTAGATGTTTCCTTCACGTACCCAATTGACATAGATGATTCTTTAACATAGTTAATTATCCCTGAAGCTGGTTGTCTCATGTAACTACTTTTCTAGTCATAGGAAAAATTAATCAAAACCTCTATAATTACACTGCTATAAAGAAGAAGGTAATTAAAAAATAAAACAATATGAACACACTTAAAAGATCATAATTAATATATAAAGGGTTTTAGATATCATTAAAACATACAAAACATGTAATATGTTGGAACAAAATTACTACTCCAACAATATACCCTTTGTTTATGATCACAATCCCCATTAAACAATAAACATGAATTTTTATCATATCTAACTATTTTTTATAAAATTTATGTATTTCATATTTCTTTTAAAATTTGGTGTTTATCATTTATTCTACCCCTTTATTAGAATTCTACTTTTTTTACTTGTCCCCTTTCATTAGAATTCTCCACCTTGTTGGTTGATTAATAATTAATGGTAATGATAAGAAAAATATTATTAATGTTTCACCTTAAGTAATGAATAGGTTAAATATAATAAATATTTTGAATTTCAATTATGGAATGACTGAATTTCAAAAAATTCTACAAGTATAACATTCACAATGATGGAAATATTAAATGAAAACAAAATATATGAAACAAAAAATATATAAATTAAAAACATTAAATGGAACCAATCAATTTGGAGAACAAGTATATAAATGAAAAAAATAAAAACATCCACTTAACAACTATATAAAATTTAATTTTTTTTAATTTTTTTAACCATATAAAAAAATTATATACTCAATCCAAAAAAAATTATATCATTTGTATGGTGTGGGGTTTTTATGGGAAAAATGTTAGATGGATGTTTTATTATATTTTTCATGAATTTTTAAGAGGAGGAAGAGGTATAAGGAGGGTCAACCACTTCAAGTAATACTACTCCTCCAAGCTATAATGTAGATTTCTGAGTCCTAAGCTCTGATTATTCCCATGATATCTTAGTAGGTGTGCTAAAAAACATATCTGTATTCCCAGAAGCTATGATTAAGTTATAAGAAATATCTATTTAAATGTTAATTTCATTATATTTCCTAAAGAATTAATATCTTTTTTAGTAGACTTATTGAAAACTGTAGCAATAGCCGTGGTCATTTCTTTATGATAAATCATGGTTATTTCAAAAAAATTATTCACTGTCTTCTTGATAACACTGTACATATATTATAGTGTTGGTCTAAAATATCTTTGTTATATTAGAGAAAATATGGAATTCATACACAAATCAATCCCTATTATTATGTCTGATTTACATAAATCAGGAATGAAAGTTGAGGTTTTTCTTTCCATCAGGGAAATTTTTTCAAGACATTTTTTTAACATCCCACTAAAAGTTTTAATTTTAACATCAGAGAAAATTTGACAAGAAAAAATTATGGAAGAAGTATGTGAAGTATATATACCATTAGTAGGATCTGAATACAACATAGCTTAAACCTAATCAGAATATACCTATTCCCTGATCAGTCTACATTCTAAAGAAATTAGTTTGTGATATAGTTTTTCTAAATATTACATCTATATCTGATTAATATCTTTCAAAGAACATGATGAAGCTTTTGGAATTGGAGTAGGGTTAGTAGTTAGATTGGGGAAACTAGAAGTAATAGGTGGTACTTTAACAAGTATCTTGAAAGGGCTATAAAAAAATTATCTTCCAATAGATGCAACTCGCATTTCATGGGATTCCTCAAACTAAGAGGTACTATAATCCTCTTCTAATGAGTTTTTGTATAGAACTAAAAACCTATCATAAATTTGAAAAATTATAAATTAACATTGCTAATGGTTTTGCTGATTAGACCAATAGAACATGAAACAATATCTCTTACATGAACTATTACTCCCAATGTCTCTTTTAAAATAAAACCAAGAGATTATTGAAGATGAGAAACAATATCATTCAAAGACACATCATTCTCGAGGTTAATTCTTCTAAATAAATCTCATGTTTCATTAAACTTAGTGAACATTTCATTTTTGATCTCTTGTATAAGAACATGAGTTATCATATCACACTATAAATATTGGATCAGCAAGTTTACTGAATTCAAATCAGAAATAACTTCAACAAACTGATCTTTTAGAACTAAAACCATATAAGGTAAAGATGTGGATGTGGATGTTGGCTAAAACCTCTTAAGGAAATCACAATTTATCACAACTATTCTATTTACAGTATACAATATCTCCTCCATATTAGTCTTTAAAAATTGGGATTTCATCAAGATATTCCGTACAATGATCTGATTAAACTAGTGTAATATTTTGAACTGTATCTATTTTAGATTCAAAAATTACTCGTAATTTAATGATTACTGATTTGGTAGCATAGACTCCTCTAATATCATTCACATGAATGTTTATAGACTTAATATCCTCATCACTCACACCATATGTAATAGGTTATGTCAGATGGATGTTCTTTAAAAAGGTGGTCTATGAAACCATCAACTCAACAAGATTTTCAAAATTAGTTTTCAAAGAAGAATTATCTTTTATCCATCTAATTTAATTCATTGAATATATCATATATTTTATTCACTCAATGAAATCTCCCTTGAGATTGTCAAACTAATTCATAACAATAGAGGGAGAATTATATGTATGTTTATCCACATGTAAAAATTCTTAATTTTTTTTCTCATAAAAGGAGAATCCTCTTTCACATTAGGAGCAGAAGGAATAAACTCTCGAGTATGAGAGATATAACCATCTTATTCCAAATATATAACTCCAAATTCATTGCTATTAATGGTAGAAGGTGATATGTGTGGTATATCCACAAATTTTTCTTCAACCTATGGTTCCTCTCTAACCTAAGTAACAAGAAAACCTGGAACAGTATCAACTATGTTAAACTATTCAATACTAAAATTTGTCTCAATAGTTGGAAAAAAAATTGATCTGATTTTGAAGAACTAACCAATATAGATTCTTGTCACTGATCTTCTCCCACCACTATTCTAACACCTTATAGTATATGAATGGTTCTATCATTAACAATCTCCTACACTTCCTGAGCAGGACCCATATTAGTAGATGATTTATCACCATGAGGTGAAATAGTGGATAGATCCCCCTGATTTTATGCAGAAGGTGGTATGAAAAACTAAAATTATCTTACTATCCAACAGTCCTTAAACAATAGTGGGTCTCATCCCATTTGTACCCAAATTTCTTCAAGAGAATAACCAACATGGTGTTTCTCTTATGACACTTCAAAACTTCTCCCTCCTTGAGGTAACCATTTTTCTTTTTCATAATGAGATAGATCAATTCTCCATATAGGTATCCATTTAACTTCCCTTCACCTTATCAGTAGTAATGTATTAATCGTATCAGGTAATAAGTTAGATTAACTATATTATTATTTATCAGGGCATATAAGAGGTACCTATCCTGATGAAAAATGATTTATATCTCACCAAAACATTGAAAAATACAATTATAGATAAATTTTTAAATAAATTTCTAATACAATTCCAGACCTTTCACAACCTTGTTTAAAAAATGGCCTGAAAGAGAAACTGGAAGACATTAGTATATCCAATTATAATCATAATGACGAAATTCTATCTAAAAATGATTTATCCCTTTTAATGGTACTGAAAAACTTTTTCTATATCCATATAAGAAACTATAAAGTCATTTCAATTTACATTGGATAAAAGTACATTCTTTATTTTCTTGAACTGAAACTATGAATTTCACATAAACGGGTTTACATCCTTATCAAACAAAAAACGTAATTTATTCAAATAAAAAACAAATTCCCACCATTGAAATTGGAATTTTTTCTTTAAAATAAACTTTTTCTATTTCATCCAATCCATATCCACGTTATTTCCCACAAGCATGATACATTATACATCATCATTATTTTCTTTCTTTGTAGATCTAGAACAACTATTATCACCTTCCTTCAACTACCCCATCATAGAAAGTTCAGTTGGAGGTCGAGCGACTCAGGTTGAATGTTTGGATTTAGGGATGAAGATATATAAGATAATTAAAAGGTATGAGATATATTATTTGAGTTTTTATATCGTGTTCCTACTTCTATAAAGGGTCATGTATTCTATATAATTTTTCGGTCGCTCCGAATTAAAAATAAGAAATAAAATAAAATAACAAAAAAATAGATTTAAAAATCAATTCACATTATTTCCTAAAATTAAATCAGGAATACATAAATATATAGAAAAAAAATAAATTAATTTAATTTCCATAATGTATTTTAATTATAGTAGATTAAAAAAATGAGTAAATTAAATCATAATTCAAATAACAAGGAATAATATAGATTCATATAATTTAAATTTAAATAAAAATTATTTCTTCTTAATAAAATAAAAGAATTAAAAAAGGAGGATTAGTAAATATATCCACTAATTGATTATCGTTTGAGATAAATTAAAGAGTTATATTTCCTTTTTTAGCATTATCTCTCATGAAATTATGATTTTTATCTATATGTTTTATCCTTAAATGGTTTATGAGATTTTTCAAAATTGTGATAGAACTGGTGTTTTCATGTTTAATTGAAATGTGATTATAATTTAATCAAAATTGAATTAAGTTGTGTTTCATCCACTACACTTATTCACAAAAACTACTAGAAAAAATGTATTCTATTTCAGTAGTTGATAATGCAATTAAGTAATTTTTTTTACTAGACCAAGATACCTGATATTTTATATTAAAATTAGTGGTTCATGAAGTACTCTTTAAATCTAGTCTGTAACCTCCCAAGTTAGAATCAGAATATTAATTCAAATAAAATTATATTTTTTTGGTAAAAATTAATGAAAGAGAAAATATACCTTTTAAATACCATAAAATTATTTGGGTTACTTTCAAATGTGATTCCTTGGGATTGGGTTCAAATTCGTCACATATGTATATTGAAACGGTAATTTTTGGTCTACTAGCTATCAAATTTAGTACACTCCCAATTCTTCCTCTATATAGCTTATTATCAACTAGCTTCGTAGATTCATTTAAATCAATCATTTCATTATAATTCATAAGAGTTCCATATACAATGTTCTATAAGTTCAACACTCTTAAGTAACTTAAGTATTTATTTACTTTGTGTCATTATATTTTGAAAGTAGTTTTCAGAAATATGACAACTACAAAAGTATTTAAATCATTTATCATACTAATGTTTTCATGTGTTTTTAAAATTAATCGCAAAATTTTTTATTTCTAAAAACAAAAGTCACACCATCGATATATGTCTAAACTAGAAATATATATGAAGATTAAATTTTATTGTAATGGGTACCATCTTCCACTCCTATTTAAAATACTTTTAATAAAATAAAAAAACCTAAATACTCATACCAATATCTATGTGTGTTTTTAAGGCCAAATAGAGCTTTGGTATGTTTGAAAACATAGTTTAGAAAATGTTGATTTTCAAAATCTGGAGGTCCTAGGGCAAACATTCCATCCATAAGAAATACATTTTAAAAATCATATTCCACATCTGTTTTATATAACAATGAATAAATATTTGATCCATATACATGGAGAATACAAAGGGATTCTAGTCTTGTTATAGGTGAAAAATTCTCTTCATAATTAATCCCTTCCTCTTGATTATACCCTTTAGCTATTGTATATCCATATTCTTAGTGATCAAACCCTGATCATCCTTTCTTTTTCTAAAAACCTATTTTATTCCTATAAGTGGATAATTAAAGGGTATATTAACTAAATATCATACATTGTTCTTATTGAACTAGTTTAACTCATCATGCTTATTTAAAACCCTACTCTCATCAGTTAAGGCTTATTTTAAGGATTTACTCTCTACTTGAGATAAAAATGAAGAAAAATCTAAAAGGATTCATGTACTAATTTTAGTCCTAATACCATCATCTATGATTCCTATAAAATTTTCTAACTAATAGTTTTTATGATTCTAGGATTTTAAGGAAACACACTTACAGGTTTACTATTGTCCATCCTTTTAGGATTTGGTTCACTAGAAACAAGTTCAATATTATCATCCATTTTATGGTCAACGATAGGTTCTCATATCATGTTTTCAAAAGAATCACTTAGATCAACAACTTAAGTAATTTTTTTATCAAATAGATCACTATAATAAAATTTACCATTGATTTTTTTCTTCAATAATATTGGACCTTTTATTGAAAACTCATAAAACCTGGAAGGCATATAATATCCAAGAAATATTCCTTCATTAGCATCTAAATCAAATTTACCAGATTACCCATGGTATTTTGAATATAAATATTGAATCCCAAAACATTGAATTATTAAAAATTTGTCTTTCTATTTTTCCAAACCTCATTGGGTGTTTTATTCAAAATAAACCTAATTATAACTCTGTTTATGAATTAATATGTGGTAATTATTGCTTTATCCCAAAACTTATTGGGCATGTTATAATCACATAACATAGTCCTAGAAATTTATTGTATGGTCTTATTCATCCTATTAACATCACTATTCTATTGAGGTGTCCTAGGGACAGAAAGAGTTTGTTTGATACCATGTTTTAAATAATAATATTTCAACTAATCATTTTTAAATACTCCTCTATGGTCACTCATTAATGTAATATTTTTTTATCTTTATATTTTTTAACAAATCTATAAAATCCTCAAAACACGGATAAATATTCACATTAAACACTCAAAAAACCCAAGTAAATATATATAAATCATCAAATAACACATAAAACAAAATATATTCCTCTTTGGCTTACTGTCAAAGATGGATGAAAAAATTCATGTTGATAAGCTCTAGTTTACTAGATATAGAAACCCCATTAATTTATTTACAATATTAGTTTTATTTATTTCCCATTTGGAATGCCTCACAAAGAGTTTATTATTTAATTTTAGGTAAATCTAAAACTAAGTTTCTATTAGATAATTTTCTCTAATAAAATGCATTATATTGTCTCATTATTCTATGTCAAATACAAAATTAATTTCTCCCAACGTTTAAATAGTTTATTTTTTTCCTATTTGGATCATTAATATCAAATGTATAGATATTCTCTGTTTTAGGTGCCTTAAATTTGTTAATCTTATCTTCGAATAATGGAAAAACATTATTTTAAAAATAAAAAAAATTAACTTCATCCAAAACACGGTAAATACATATTAGATTATTTTTTAATTAGTTCACATATAGAACATTTTTATAAGGACTGGGACTAGAATTCCAACTTATCCAACTCCCATAATAACCCCTTTATCATTGCCACTAAATGTGACTAAGCCTCTATCAAATTTCAGTAATGAATAGAAAGTAGGGAAATATCCACTCATATTACTGGAGAATCCTCTATCCATATATCATTTTTCATTAATGATCTTGAAAACAATTTCCCCAAATATTTATATCAAATAAAAAATTATTTTGGTACCAATATTTTCTTGGGTATTAAAATATTACCAACCAAATATTTGGGAATCCAAATCTGGTTGTGTTGTCCAAAAGTTTCATCACAAATTTTAAAAAAATATATATATAAAAGAAAACAATGTTTAACTCAAATTTTTTTTGCTATTCTTAAGAAGAAAATATTAGCAGACATTACTGATTCTATAGAGTGATTATAAATTACATTAGAAAATATTTTGTTCTTGAAATTGGGCACAAATTAATTTTTACAAAAGATTTTCGTTTTCACGTTAACATATTATTCAAAATTTATATTTTGTGCCTTATTTTTACCAAAAATTTGGTTTATTTAATTTTTTTCAATTGTTGAAAAAAACATCCAGAAACCTTAAGGTCGTGAACATATTCATTGTAGTATTTTAATTTTGTTTCCATGTTCAAAAAAAGAAATAAAATAATTGTCCAGCTTGTCTTTAAGATGAAAAATTTTATTATTTAAGACCCATATTTACTTAAAAACATGATTTTAACATGTCTTGCATGATTTATTCTTCTCAATCGGCCTTTAATATTTTTTTAATAATGGTATTGTATTCATTTAGTTATTAAAAAGATTAGATATAAAATTCATAGTCAAACTCATGCTCAGAAGAATAAAATGAGTTTACCTTATTAGTGTGTTGCACAAACTACTTATTAATTCAGAATATGTATTATCACTGGAATCCAATATGTTCTCCAAGTATCATTTATGGATTTATTGGATCTCTCTTATAACTAACCTTCTTAAAATAGTTCTTCCCATACTTATTTTTATCTTGTAGTTGAGGGAAGTCTAAATTGATGTGATATAGTTTTTTAAAGTCATTGGATCTGACCAATTTAGAGTTTCCTTATACCTTTTAATACTTATTGGGGGATTTATTTAATCATATTATTTTTTTACAGACATTTTGATATTCCTTGAAAAATTAGTATGTTCTCTATCTGAAACTAAATTATTTAAGGTATCTTCTTTAGATTACTCATAAACATTTATTCCCTTAGTTTTCTTATTGTATATTGAAGTAAATACATTCAAGAAACCATTTAACTTATTAATCAATCTATGATCTACAATTAAAACCTCCATATATTCTTTATACATCAAAAGTGTTTCAATAAAAAAATTTATTTTTAAATCCTTCACATTAATAGATTTTAAAATGGCAGTAGAGATTCCACTCCACTTAGATGGTAGCACTCTCATAATATTATTACTTATTTAGATTCAGGGATTAGTGTTCCAAGGGAGTCGTCCTTTTTAACAATCTCAATCAAGCAAACATTCATTTAAGTTATGGTTTCTCCATAATCTATCCAAAATCTATCAATTTTCATCTTAGTAGTATTATATCTTAGTTTTCTGAAATTATTAGTTCCTTCATATTCCACTGATATAGTTTTCCACACCTCATGAGGTATTTCACATTGTGAAACCTTGATGATATCATTAGAACCAAGACAACATATTATAAAATTTATGTATTTTGATTTCAGATTGGAATATCCTTCAAAATTAGTCTCCCACATCTTTGGATCTCCTTCTATAAAAGTTTAATGCTTCCCAACATTTAAATAAACATTCAGATCAAGGTTTTTTTGATAGATGATAATATATGCCTTACATTATCCATAATTTTCTATATTAAAGTATAGATCTCATAGAATATACATTCTTTATCTATTGTTGGAAGCAATATCCATTTCAAAAACGATATTTACACTTAATCCTTTTAATTTTGGGAACTCAAAATCCACAACCTTTGATATAAATTTTTGGTAAGAGAATAACTATTATTAGACTCAAGAGGTAGGTGAATTATGTTGTTCAAATTTTCCTAGCATATAAAACACCCTATTTAATGTATGAAAAGTGAGTATCTTTTATTAACACATACAAAAAAATGAAAATTAAAACATTAATAGAAGTATCCACAACCAGATAATTATATTTTTTCTTGGAATAGATATCCCCTAGTCCGCTCCACCAATTCTAACCTTCTAAACATGATGATTTTCACTAGTATAAGTAATTTTACTAGGTAATTTTTGACTGAGTGCAAGAATTCATTACTTTTCACAAAAATATGAGCTTGTACTATGCTCTAATAAGGATTTACAAACACCATCCTTAAAGGTTATTTTATTAGGAACCTTTACAACTTTTTACAGAAGTTGATGCTTACAACAATGAGAGAGAATAATGAAAATTTAAAAATGACTATCTTAATTTCACAATGAAACTAATAGAAAAGAATATTTCTCTAATAGAGAAAATAATAATGAAATTATTCTTGAGGAGAGTCTTATAAAAATACATCACGGTTGAACATTCAATCAAAATTGTAGAATATAAATTGTCTTATTCTTTATTATTATTCAAATAAGAACATGGATCTTTAAGTGTGAGAGTTTCTATTGAAAGTGATGTTCTACATAATTATCTTTATATTTTTTTCATATTCTAATACTCTCTTATATCTTCTCACTTAATTTCTCAACGTGAGATATAATAAAATCTGATCTTGGAATTAAATTCCATATGACCTTTTCTCAGAAATATATCATAAACAATTCATAGCTGTAAATTATTCTCAAATTATTTTATTCTCTCACAACTTGAAACCTTTTAGAAATAAATTTTACCAATATGAGGTAATCCATTATTTAATTTATCAATGGAAGTAAGAAATTATACTTAAATTACTCGCATAAAATTATACTTAAAGTACTCCAATTGCAATAAATTTTAAGATTGATGAACAATGTAACTTACTTCGGATCCCCACAAAACTAAATTCCATAGAATTATATCCATCTATCTAAATTGATCCACAAAGTCATTCTTCACAAAATTGATTTATTCATGTAGCCAAATCACATAGTTATTCTTCAAATTTAAGAATTATTCACATATTCTTTTTATTCATGCAGACAAATTTTTTTCATAGTCAAATGAATCACATATACATTTGGAACCTCGTAGATGAATTTAATATGTATCCAATTTATATAGAAGATCGTTCCAAGTAACTAATTTGTTTATTTATTTCGTCAACGTATCTATTTCATTGATTTAGTTTTTTTTCATGTAAGTGATTCATCAATATAGGATATTTTCACATAGTTGATTCTATGTCATAAATGATTTACAAAGGTATTTCCTTCATGTAGCTGATTTATATAGTTGATTGCTCGATGTATCCAAATATCCATATAGTATATTTCATCACATATATGATTTTCCAAATATAAGAAAAACATTTATAAGAACTTCAAGAATTTTATAACTATATAATAATTGACTTAAATATAAATAAAACATGATAAAAATACTTAAAAACAAAATCAACAGTGGCATAAACTGGGTTTTCATGATTATAAATACATTAAGTATTGGGAATATGTTAGAAACAAATAGTAGTACAATAGTACAATCATAATCATTAATTAATTTAAACCATTTTATCCATAACATGTTCTACTCTTTTTTTGTAAATATATACTTAAGACTTCTTTGATTAGTAGATATTTCAAATTTAACTTCTTATAAATGATGCCTCAATATTTTTAAATCAAACACTACCACCACTAGTTCAAGGACATGTGTAGGATAATTTATATCATGAGTTAAAATTATAGTAAATAATAATTAAAAACTCAATCATTCTTCATAAAAACATAAGAAATCCCTTTAATAAAGAATCTACGTAGATAACTAACATGCTATTTTTGGATGGAAGAACCAAAACTGGGGCATTAACTAGTCTTATTTCCAGTTCCTAGAAGCATTAATCACACTATTTCATTTGGATGACTTTAACTACTTTTTTGATTAAACTTAGTTAGTGAGCTAGATAACTAAGAAAAGTTTTCAATAAACCATAAGTATTAAACTAATAATCTTAGAAAACTATGAATCTTTATGATATCAGTATTTCCCTATCACTCTTCAATCACTTTATTTTTATTTTTATTTAATTTTATTCAATATTTATTTATAATAAATATAAAGAAATAAATCCACTGCAACCAAAATTCACATTTACTAAATTTTTCTAATAACTTATTTTCTATCAATATTGTAAAAACAATCCTAAATTTTTTTTATATTCCTATAAACATTTATAATATATGAAAATAAAATCAATAAACACAACTGCAAATTTATCCAAAAAATCATGGAAAAATATATTCATAAGACCCAAAAATACAACTAAAGCATTTTTTTAGTCTAAAAGGAATAACCACAAACTCATAAATCCCATACTTAGTACAAAACATCATCTTTGAAATTTCATCCTCCTTTACCTTGAACTAATTTTACCCAAAACTGATATCAACCATCATAAAATATTAATATTCCTAGAGATTATAAAAAAGTCACCAAGATGATTCAATGGATATTTATTTGTAATAGTGATTTTATTAAATTCTCTATAATCAATACAGAGCCTAATATAACTATACTTATTTTTAATAACAAAAATTAGATCACACTATGGTGAATTACTAGATTTAATTGAGAATTTATTAAAGAAATCATGAAACAAAATTTTCAATTCCAATAGTTCAAATTGATTCATTATATAAGTAGGCCTTTATATTGTCTTAGAATTATGTACTATGTCAATGGTAAATTTAATCTCAAAATCAAGTATATTATAAAGAAAATAATTAGGAAATAAATCGATATGTTTATTTACTATAATAATATATCAAATTTGAATAGTTTCCTTCTTCTCGATAATTTGGTTACGATAACTTTCATTTCCATTTTTAATAAATTTCTAAAATTCTTGATATGTTACAAAAGTTATGAATCCAGTCTTTAATAGGATCTGAAACTCCTTATAAAGAATTTATTTAACATTAAAATATATACCAACACTACTGGAAATACACTATTTCCCAACGGTTCACAACCGTTGGGAAAGCCCCTCAAACCGTTGGTATATGATATACCAATGGTTCTCCCAACCGTTGGGAAGCAAGCCGTGGGGAAAACCTTTCCCAACGGTTTACTGGAAATAGTTGGGGTAGGATGACAGAAGGCACTCCATCCCAACGGTTTGGTGAACCGTTGGGATAGTTTTCCATGGGTGAACTCTTTCCCAACGGTTCTAAACCGTTGGGAAAAGAGATATTTACCAACGGTTCATTGAACCGTTGGTAAAAACTTATTTAGGATTATATGCCAACGGTTTAAAACCGTTGGCATACCCTATGCTTCAAATTGCAGCAGCCTGCAATTTGCACAGACCCTCTCCCCTGTACATCAGGCACCTCTCATCTCATCAGGCCTCATTTTCACCTCATTTTCGATCCAACTATTGTACCTGTAATAAAATAAAACATACATATACAATTACGAACAAATTCATACACATTTAACATATAATGGATCCTGAAACTATACACATCCATAATTAAATTACAATTCATAAACATACATAATTCAATTTAAAATTTAGATGACAATTATATGTGGAATCTAATTGAGGCGGGGATGATTTTTACACGTCACATATGACCCATGGATCGTTCTCCTAAAGTTTCAATGGAAACCAAATGCGTTTGGTCGGTTTTGCGTATGCCAGTTCTTTTCACTTATAATCCTACCCATTTTAAACAAAACAGACACAGTTAGAGCGGTGTTGGCCACACCGCGCCTCGGATTGAGGCGGGGATTATTCGTACACCTCACATATGACCCATGTATTATTCTCCTAAAGTTTCAACGGAAACCGAATGCGTTTGGTCTGTTTTCCGTATGTACTTAAAATGATGTCCATTTTAATCAAAAGAGAGCCACTTAGACTGATCCCGGCCACACCGCGACTCGGATTGAGCCCGAGTGGGCTCGTACATGTCACATATGACTGATGGATCGTTGTGATAAATTATCAACAGATTCGGAATGCGTTTGGTCGGTTTTGCGTATGCCAGTTGTTCTTTTAACTTATAATCATGTCCATTTTAAACAAAAGATACACAGTTAGAACGGTGTCGGCCACACCGCTCCTCGGATTGAGGCGGGATTGACTCGTACACGTCACATACGACCCATGGATCCTTGTTCTAAAGTATCGACACAGTCCGAATGCCTTTGGTCGGTTTTTCATATGTCACTTGATGATTTTCACTTAAAATGACGTCTTTTTGAAACAAAAGACCGACACTTTGAGTGGTGTCGGCCACACCGCGTCTCCAATTGTGGTGGGGTTGATTTGTACACGTCACATATGACCCATGGATCGTTCTCCTAAAGTTTCAATGGAAACCGAATCCGTTTGGTCGTTTTTCCGTATGTACTTAAAATGGTGTTCATTTTAAAAAAAAGAGAGCCACTTAGACTTCTCCCGGCCACACCGCGACTCGGATTCATCCTGGGTTGGCTCGTACACGTCACATATGACCCATGGATTGTTGGGATAAATTATCAACAGATTCGGAATGCGTTTGGTCAGTTTTCCGTATGCCAGTTGATGCTTTTCACTTAAAATGACGTCATTTTGAAACAAAAGACGGACACTTTGAGTGGTGCCGGCCACACCGCGTCTCCTGATTGAGATGAAACCACCGTGCAACATTTTTATTATTATTCGTGATGTGTACGCGCATACGGCACGTCAATCGGACGTGCGGTTTGAGCGGTACGGCTCAATATTCGTGTTTTAAGTGATGCACGCGCTTCGTAAACGCGCATGAGGTGGGTCCAAACGGGACGAACGAAGTCGGAATGACATGAAATCAGACGAAAAATATGGGTGAGTGATTTCTGAAGTGGTCGAGCAGACGGCACGTCAATCGGACGTGCCGTGTGCCCCTGGTGACCGACAACGCAGTTCTGGTGTCATAAACGGCCAAAACGGGCGTCCAACGGTCAAATTCATAGAGGACGACCTCGGATTGAGCTGAAACCACCGAGAAACATTCTAATTATTATTCGTGACATGTACGCGCAGACGGCACGTCAATCGGACGTGCGGTTTGCGCGGTACGGCTCAATATTCGTGTTTTAAGTGATGCGCGCGCTTCGTAAACGCGCGTGAGGGGGGTCCAAACGGGCCGAACGAAGTCGGAATGGCCTGAAATCAGACGAAAAATACGGGACAGTGATTTCTGAAGTGTTTGAGTAGAAGACACGTCAATCGGACGTGCCGTGTGCACGCGGTGACCGACAACGCAGTTCTGGTGTCATAAACGGCCAAAACGGGCGTCCAACGGTCAAATTCATAGCGGCCGACCTCGGATTGACCTGAAACCACCGGGAAACATTCTAATTATTATTCGTGACGTGTACGCGCAGACAGAATGTCAATCGGACGTGCGGTTTGCGCGGTACGGCTCAATATTTGTGTTTTAAGTGATGCACGCGCTTCGTAAACGTGCGTGAGGGGGGTCCAAACGGGCCGAACAATTTCAGAATGGCCTGAAATCAGACGAAAAATACGGGTGAGTGATTTAGGAAGTGGTCGAACAGACGGTACGTCAATCGGACGTGCCGTGTGCGCGCGGTGACCGACAACGCAGTTCTGGTGTCATAAACGGCCAAAACGGGCGTCAAACTGTCAAATTCATAGCGGACGACCTCAGATTTAGGCGGGGTTGACTCATACACGTCTCAAATGACCCATGAATCGTTGTCTTAAAGTATCAACACAATCCGAATGCGTTTGGCTGGTTTTCCGTATGCCAGTTGATGTTTTTCACTTAAAATGATGTCCTTCTGAAACAAAAGACATACACTTTGAGTTGTTCCGACCACACCGCGCCTCATATTGAGGCGGGGATGATTGGTACACGTCACATATGACCCATGGATCGTTCTCCTAAAGTTTCAATGGAAACCGAATGCGTTTGGTCGGTTTTGCGTATGCCAGTTCTTTTCACATATAATCCTACCCATTTTAAAAAAAACAGACACAGTTAGAGCGGTGTTGGCCACACCGCGCCTCGGATTGAGGCGGGGATGATTCGTACACCTCACATATGACCCATGGATCGTTCTCCTAAAGTTTCAACGGAAACCGAATGCGTTTGGTCAGTTTTCCGTATGTACTTAAAATGATGTCCATTTTAATCAAAAGAGAGTCACTTAGACTGATCCCGGCCACACCACGACTCGGATTGAGCCCAAGTGGGCTCGTACATGTTACATACGACTGATGGATCGTTGTGATAAATTATCAACAGATTCGGAATGCGTTTGGTCAGTTTTGCGTATGCCAGTTGTTCTTTTCACTTATAATCCTGTCCATTTTAAACAAAAGATACACAGTTAGAACGGTGTCGGCCACACCGCTCCTCGGATTGAGGCGGGATTGACTCGTACACGTCACATACGAACCATGGATCCTTGTTCTAAAGTATCGACATAGTCTGAATGCCTTTGGTCAGTTTTTCGTATGTCACTTGATGATTTTCACTTAAAATGACGTCTTTTTGAAACAAAAGACCGACACTTTGAGTGGTGTCGGCCACACCGCATCTCCGATTGTGGCGGGGTTGATTCTTACACGTCACATATGACCCATGGATCGTTCTCCTAAAGTTTCAATGGAAACCGAATCCGTTTGGTCATTTTTCCGTATGTACTTAAAATGATGTTCATTTTAAACAAAAGAGAGCCACTTAGACTTATCTCGACCACACCGTGACTCGGATTCATCCCGGGTTGGCTCGTACACGTCACATATGACCCATGGATTGTTGGGATAAATTATCAACAGATTCGGAATGCGTTTGGTCGGTTTTCCGTATGCCAGTTGATGCTTTTCACTTAAAATGACGTCCTTTTGAAACAAAAGACGGACACTTTGAGTGGTGCTGGCCACACCGCGTCTCCGGATTGAGATGAAACCACCATGCAACATTCTAATTACTATTCGTGACGTGTACGCGCATACGGCACGTCAATCGGACGTGCGGTTTGAGCGGTACAGCTCAATATTCGTGTTTTAAGTGATGCGTGCGCTTCGTAAACGCGCGTGAGGTGGGTCCAAACGGGACGAACGAAGTCGGAATGACATGAAATCAGACGAAAAATATGGGTGAGTGATTTCTGAAGTGGTCGAGCAGACGGCACGTCAATCGGACGTGCCGTGTGCCCGCGGTGACCGACAACGCAGTTCTGGTGTCATAAACGGCCAAAACGGGCGTCCAACAGTCAAATTCATAGAGGACGACCTCGGATTGAGCTGAAACCACCGAGAAACATTCTAATTATTATTCGTGACGTGTACGCGTAGACAGCACGTCAATCACACATGCGGTTTGCGCGGTACGACTCAATATTCGTGTTTTAAGTGATGTGCGCGCTTCGTAAACGCGCGTGAGGGGGGTCCAAACGGGCCGAACGAAGTCGGAATGGCCTGAAATCAGACGAAAAATACGGGACAGTGATTTCTGAAGTGTTAGAGCAGACGGTACGTCAATCGGACGTGCCGTGTGCACGCGGTGACCGACAACGCAGTTCTGGTGTCATAAACGGCCAAAACGGGCGTCCAACGGTCAAATTCATAGCGGCCGACCTCGGATTGACCTGAAACCACTGGGAAACATTCTAATTATTATTCGTGACGTGTACGCACAGACGTCACGTCAATCGGACGTGCGGTTTGCACGGTACAGCTCAATATTCGTGTTTTAAGTGATGCGCGCGCTTCGTAAACGCGCGTGAGGGGGGTCCAAACGGGCCGAACGATTTCAGAATGGCCTGAAATCAGACGACAAATACGGGTGAGTGATTTATGAAGTGGTCGAGCAGAAGGAAGGTCAATCGGATGTGCCGTGTGCCCGCGGTGATCGACAACGCAGTTCTGGTGTCATAAATGGCCAAAACGGGCGTCAAACGGTCAAATTCATAGCGGACGACCTCGGATTGAGGCGGGGTTGACTCTTACACGTCTCAAATGACCCATGGATCGTTGTCTTAAAGTATCAACACAATCCGAATGCGTTTGGCCGGTTTTCCGTATGCCAGTTGATGTTTTTCACTTAAAATGATGTCCTTTTTAAACAAAAGACATACACTTTGAGTTGTTCCGACCACACCGCACCTCGGATTGAGGCGGGGATGATTGGTACACGTCACTAATGACCCATGGATCGTTCTCCTAATGTTTCAATGGAAACCGAATGCGTTTGGTCGGTTTTGCGTATGCCAGTTCTTTTCACTTATAATCCTACCCATTTTAAACAAAACAGACACAGTTAGAGCGGTGTTGGCCACACCGCGCCTCAGATTGAGGCGGGGATGATTCGTACACCTCACATATGACCCATGGATCGTTCTCCTAAAGTTTCAATGGAAACCGAATGCGTTTGGTCGGTTTTCCGTATGTACTTAAAATGATGTCCATTTTAATCAAAAGAGAGTCACTTAGACTGATCCCGGCCACACCGCGACTCGGATTGAGCCTGAGTGGGCTCGTACATGTCACATACGACTGATGGATCGTTGTAATAAATTATAAACAGATTCGGAATGCGTTTGGTCAGTTTTGCGTATGCCAGTTGTTCTTTTCACTTATAATCCTGTCCATTTTAAACAAAAAGATACACAGTTAGAACGGTGTCGGCCACACCGCTCCTCGGATTGAGGCGGGATTGACTCGTACACGTCACATACGACCCATGGATCCTTGTGCTAATGTATTGACACAGTCCAAATGCCTTTGGTCAGTTTTTCGTATGTCACTTGATGATTTTCACTTAAAATGACGTCTTTTTGAAACAAAAGACCGACACTTTGAGTGGTTTCGGCCACACCACATCTCCGATTGTGGAGGGGTTGATTCGTACACGTCACATATGACCCATGGATCGTTCTCCTAAAGTTTCAATGGAAACCGAATCCGTTTGGTCATTTTTCTGTATGTACTTAAAATGGTGTTCATTTTAAACAAAAGAGAGCCACTTAGACTTATCTCGACCACACCGCGACTCGGATTCATCCCGGGTTGGCTCGTACACGTCACATATGACCCATGGATTGTTGGGATAAATTATCAATAGATTCAGAATGCGTTTGGTCAGTTTTCCGTATGCGAGTTGATGCTTTTCACTTAAAATGACGTCCTTTTGAAACAAAAGATGGACACTTTGAGTGGTGCCGGCCACACCGCGTCTCCGGATTGAGATGAAACCACCGTGCAACATTCTAATTATTATTCGTGACGTGTACGCGCATACGGCACGTCAATCGGACGTGCGGTTTGAGCGGTACGGCTCAATATTCGTGTTTTAAGTGATGCGCGCGCTTCGTAAACGCGCGTGAGGTGGGTCCAAACGGGATGAACGAAGTCGGAATGACATGAAATCAGACGAAAAATACGGGTGAGTGATTTCTGAAGTGGTCGAGCAGACGGCACGTCAATCGGACGTGCCGTGTGCCCACGGTGACCGACAACGCAGTTCTGGTGTCATAAACGGCCAAAACGGGCGTCCAACGGTCAAATTCATAGTGGACGACCTCGGATTGAGCTGAAACCACCGAGAAACAATCTAATTATTATTCGTGACGTGTACGCGTAGACGGCACGTCAATCGGACGTGCGTTTTGCGCGGTACGGCTCAATATTCGTGTTTTAAGTGATGCGCGCGCTTCGTAAACGCGCGTGAGGGGGGTCCAAACAGGCCGAACGAAGTCGGAATGGCCTGAAATCAGACGAAAAATACGGGACAGTGATTTCTGAAGTATTCGAGCAGACGGAACGTCAATCGGACGTGCCGTGTGCACGCGGTGACCGACAACGCAGTTCTGGTGTCATAAACGGCCAAAACGGGCGTCTAACGGTCAAATTCATAGCGGCCGACCTCGGATTGACCTGAAACCACCGGGAAACATTCTAATTATTATTCGTGACATGTACGCGTAGACGGAACGTCAATCGGACGTGCGGTTTGCGCGGTACGGCTCAATATTCGTGTTTTAAGTGATGCGCGCGCTTCGTAAACGCGCGTGAGGGGGGTCCAAATGGGCCGAACGATTTCAGAATGGCCTGAAATTAGACGAGAAATACGAGTGAGTCATTTATGAAGTGGTCGAGCAGACAGCACGTCAATCGGACGTGCCGTGTGCGCGCGGTGACCGACAATGCAGTTCTGGTGTCATAAACGGCCAAAACGGGCGTCAAACGGTCAAATTCATAGCGGACGACCTCGGATTGAGGTGGAGTTGACTCGTACACGTCTTAAATGACCCATGGATCGTTGTCTTAAAGTATCAACACAATCCGAATGCGTTTGGCCGGTTTTCCGTATGCCACTTGATGTTTTTCACTTAAAATGATGTCCTTTTGTAACAAAAGACATATAGTTTGAGTTGTTCCGACCACACCGCGCCTCGGATTGAGGCGGGGTTGATTGGTACACGTCACATATAACCCATGGATCGTTCTCCTAAAGTTTCAATGGAAACCAAATGCATTTGGTCAGTTTTGCGTATGCCAGTTCTTTTCACTTATAATCCTACCCATTTTAAACAAAACAGACACAGTTAGAGCGGTGTTGGCCACACCGCGCCTCTGATTGAGGCGAGGATGATTCGTACACCTCACATATGACCCATGGATCGTTCTCAATGGAAACCGAATGCGTTTGGTCGGTTTTCCGTATGTACTTAAAATGATGTCCATTTTAATCAAAAGAGAGCCACTTAGACTGATCCCGGCCACACCGCGACTCGGATTGAGGCGGGGTTGATTCATACACGTCACATATGACCCATGGATCGTTGTCGTAAAGCATCATCACATTTCGAATGCGTTTGGTCAGTTTTTTGTATGTCACTTTTTGTTTTCACTTAAAATCTTATGGAAATTCATATAGAATATTTTTATATCATATTTAATATGGATTAGATTTTAGTTGATCGTGCTATGAAACATTTTAGAGCTAATGAAATTAAGGAAGGTGGAGGGGCTGTCCAGGGGGGCTGTCCGGTGGGTGTCTGGGGGGCTGTCCGGGGACCAAGGAGGAGGGTGGGGGGCTGTGCGGGGTCTGTCCGGGGGGTGTTTGGGGTTGTTCAGGGGGTTGTCCGGGGTTGTTCAGGGGGCTGTCCGGGGGTTGTTCAGGGGGTTGTTCAGGGGGTTGTCCGGGGGTGTTCAGGGGGCTGTTCGGGGGGTGTTTGGGGGGTTGTCCGGGGTCCAAGGGGGGGGGGGGGGTGGGGGGTTGTCCGGGGGCTGTCCAGGGGGCTGTCCGCGGGGGTTGTCCGGTGGGGGCTGTACGGGGGGCTGTACGGGGGGCTGTACGGGGGGGCTGTCCAGGGGGCTGTCCGCGGGGGCTGTCTGCGGGGGCTGTCCGGTGGGTGTCCGGGGGGCTGTCCGGCGACCAAGGAGGAGGGTGGGGGGGATCTGCGGGGTCTGTCCGGGGGGTGTTTGAGGGTTGTTCAGGGGGTTGTCCGGGGTTGTTTAGGGGGTTTTCCGGTGGTTGTTCAGGGGGTTTGTTCAGGGGTTGTTTAGGGGTTGTTCAGGGGTTGTTCAGGGGGTTGTCCGGGGTTGTTCAGGGGGTTGTCCGGGGGGTGTTTGGGGGGTTGTCCGGGGTCCAAGGGGGAGGGTGGGGGGTTTGTCCGGGGGGCTGTCTGGGGGGCTATCCGGGGTCCAGGGTGGAGGGTTGGGGGTTGTACGGGGGGCTGTCCAGGGGGCTGTCCGCGGGGCTGTCCGGGGGGTGTTTGGGGGGTGTTCGGGGTCCAAGGGGGAGGGGGGTTGTCCAGGGTCCAAGAATGAGGGGGGTTGTCCAGGGAGTTCTCAAACACACAACCACTAAAAGACAACAACATCCATAAAAACAGACAATATATAAAAATAACTCAACTCCAATACTATACTACGAGTCTAGATAAAACCAACAACTAGAATAGATTAAACATCAAATCTCAGTAATATAAGTCAAAATTGTAACGGATCAATATTTCCCACATCAGCATCATCATCACCATCATCGTCATCATCATCATCACCCTCTTCATCGTCCTCACCCTCCACAGCGCCTTCCTCCTCGCCTTCGCCCTCCTCCTCGCCCTCCTCATCTCCCTCATCTTCCGCATCAGACTCCTCGCCATCATCATCTTCAAGCTGGACGTCGGCCTGACCACTACTGGAATTGCCACCTGGTGCACCATATATAGAATGTATCGACGACATGTATTCTTCAATCGCTGGGCTGGCCTCTGCTGGAAGTGTTGGACGTAGAACTTCAATAAATTTCATAAATGCACTGTTTGCCCTAGCAGACTGTTCTGCCATCTCTGTGGCCCTTTTCTCAGCCTGTTCTGCATGTTCCCTAACTTGCTGCAGCTCGGTGGCACTACAACTCGTACCTGAGGCAGGACAATACCTCGTCGGGGATATCCTAGGTCGGCAGCGTACTCTGCCAGAATGATCATCTCCCAACACCTGATGTAAGTGATCAGATGGCCCAAAATTGTCTGCTTCTTGGGCATCGAGGGCCTCTAAAGCATCCTGTTACAAATATAAATATATTATTAATTTACTAAATAGATATTAAAATATAAAATCAACAGATTAAAACTTACAATCTGCTGCTGAGTCGCTTCATTGACATCACTTCCATCCTTTTTTCGTCTACTCGAGCAAAACAGTTTTGCTCGAGGCACACGTCCTTCAATATTTTGTACTTTCCTCTACAATGACATTGAAAACAAAAGTTATATAAAAATTTTAGCAAATGATTATATAATCGAGGAAACAAAAGAAAATGTAAGTCGTAAAGAAAACTTATAAACAATTGTCTTACCTGCTGCCTCTCATGATCCGACATCATCGTGCGTCCTAGTGTATGGAGGTATTTTTTTGCATCAATGTTTTTTTTATTTTTTCCAGATGATTCCTAAATAAAATTCGATAATGCAAAGGATAATATTAATGCAAAATTTGAAAGTTATTATTTAAATACCTCAAATGTAATTCATACCTTAAACTGGGTACTCGTCCAATGAGTAATCATCTGACGATACTGCTCTATAGGACAATCATCCACGACTGGTACTGCCTCTAACTCAGTGCCAACTCTAGCACGCCAACCAATATACAGCTCATGCTTGTAGGCTGTCAAAAGCTCGCCTAAATCCTTTAGACATGCCAGTCGTGCACCCTCACCATCAGGAAAATTAAATCGAAGCTGAAATCAAAATATTAATTCATATAAATACAAAAATAATTCAGGGCATTAAATACAACATATTTTTTTACCCATATCTCTGCCCAAGCTCTATCTTTGACCTCATGTGGCAACTGTCGCCATGACAGCGGGCTGACGGGAATGATGTCGGAGTATTTGGAAAGCGTCGCCATAAAACTCTGACATTGCTGCCCTGTTTTCTCAACCATCTGATTGTCTTCATTATATTCCACCATAACCTGTGTGCGACGGTTCCACACCGAACGCATGCGTGTACGGCCCCGCCCCCGCCTCCTGTCAGTAGATTTATCTGTCATGAAAGAAAAACAAATATTTTATCAAAACATGTTATAATGAAAATAAATATTGCTATAAAAATTTGTTAGGGTTTTATAAATATACCTGCGCTAGTCTGATCAATGAGTGGCGCCAGATCCACAGAACCAGATGGAACACCCTCTGGTGGAACAGGAGTCGAAGACGATGGAATATAAAAGCTCGGAGAGACATAAGTAGAAGGAAAAGAAGATGGAACAGCTGTATGACCTGATGCTGACTGGGGAGTGGGAATCATCATGGGATGTGAAAATGATGGGGCAGAAGATGCAGAAGGTAGCGAAAACATGGGAGGTCTAAATATCCCGTGTGTCCCTAACGACACACCGGGATCAGAATGTGGGAAGGCTGAAATGTCAGTGGGAGGAGCAGGGTCTAGTCGGGCATGCGCAGCTCTACGTCCACCTCTGGTACGAACCCTCCTCGTACCACCGGCCTGAGTACTAGGACCAGTACTAGGCTCCTCGTCGAATAACTGTCCACGTAATGGTGGATCCTACAAAAAAGTTTACAAAAAAATTAATCACATGACATTATATATTCTGTAAATATATATATATATATTTGAAATAAAGTACTCACTGTAGGCACTAATGGTGGAATGCCCATCTCTTCCATCCGACGATTGTTTTCCGCCATTTTTTTTCTTCGTCTCTCTTCAATTGGCTTCATTTCCTGCATTGTAAAACAAATATGTAATTAATTAGAAAAAGAAAATTAATGTGTAAACCAAAAAAACTAAATATATGAGGGAATGAGGGGATTCATTTGTAATTTAGCTATCAATTGTTTTAGAAGAGCTTGAATGAATTTAATAAAACATACAAGTTGTAATGTTCACCAAGTTAGAAATATTGTTTGATTTGGTTTGAATACAGTTCAATTCCAAATTAGAAAATGAAATTCAAATAAAACAGCAACCAATAAACATTGAAAATTCACATAACGGTCAAGTCAGCTAAAACATATTTGTGATCAATACTAAATAAATATGAATATTACCAACCTTAACAACCCAACTCGAGGTAAACCAAAAGAATTGAGAACATGGATGAATGATTCTATATATTTCCAACCACAACTTCAGGTTCACAATCAACTTTGACAATTGAGCTATTGGAGTCATCAAAAGATATAAATGGATTGGTTCCAATGGCAATAGGGATAGTGTCAATTCCATCATCAGCATCATCAAAAATATGTCTTGGAATTACTTCAACTATGACACCAAATTCAGGTTGAAGTTGATCTTTGACATAAAAAACTTGTTTATCCATTGATGCCAACACATATGGTTCTTCGGTTGCAAGAGTGCGGGTCATATTAATTACTCGAAATCCACAATCATCAATAAATGTGCCATGTCTCATCATCGAATCAAACCAATGGAATTTCATCATTGTGACTCGTCCATGAGAGTAATAATCCAATATTATTATTTTCTCAACGACTCCATAATAACCCACATTTTCAAGTCGCGGTGTACTATCTGATGCACTGGCTTAACAATCTGTTGTGGCAGTAACCATAATACCATCATGTTGTGTTCTCATGTTTTTGGCTCGTTCAGTGACAATAAATCTGTACCCATTGATAACAATTGATTTACAGTCACGAACCACGGTATTAGGACCAAAAGCCAAAGCTCTTATTTCCTCAGAGACAGAGTCAATAGACAAACTCAATACCTGCAATATAAATGACAGTTAAACTTAAGTAAATATTGAAATAATTAATTTAAACAGTAATATTTTTACCTTCAATTTTAACCAAGCAGAAAACTCTTTGCTATGCAAAGTCTCTCTCCTTCTCAAAGATAAAGAATGATGCTTCCTATTTATCATTGTTTTATGTTCCCTGTAGATAAAAAAATATGAATAGTTTAACAGATATATATGTAAGATATACATATTCAATTTTGTTACCTGATATAGTCATCGAACAAATCACAGTTGAACAAAACTGTGCGATGTGCCATCTCCCGCTCTTCATGGCTTAATGTCTTCAATGTATATGATCCAGGAATTCCTCCTATTTGAGGAAGTGATGGAAAACTGGGTTCAATTTGCTCATATTGTTCTTCTTCATTTCTCATTGGTCTGTTCATTCTTGTAGTAAGATCATACAAATACATTGAACAGAAATCCATACATTCTTGAACTAAGTAACCGTTCACGATAGAACCTTCAGGATGATTCTTGTTTCGAACATAAGACTTTAATGTGAACATATTTCTTTCAGTTGGATACATCCAACGAAAAGAAACAGGTCCTCCGAGAAGTATTTCAGTTGGAATATGGACAGTCAGATGCAGCATGCATGTGAAAAATGATGGGGGAAATATTTTCTCCAACTCACACAAAATTAATGGGGCATCTGTCAACATTTTTTGCAAGAAAGACTTGGACAACTTCTTAGCACAAAGAACTCTAAAAAAATGGAACAACTGAATAACACCCACCCTTACATTATTGGACAAAAGATGACAGATTTCTATTGGAAGCAACTCATGCAGTAGAACGTGATAATCATGAGTCTTCAAAGATTTTAGCTTCAACTCTCTTCTGTTGACCCGTTTAGATATGTTTCTTGAATAGCCATCAGGAACTCTAATAGTCTCTAATACTTCCAAAAATTGTTTTTTTCAGTAGGTGTCATCACATAAGAAGCACATGGAAGTTGCCATTTATTTTCACTGATACGCACAGGATGCAATTCTGGTCTGATGCCCCAATCCACCAAGTCACGTCGAGATCGTAAATCATCTTTTGTCTTCCCCTTGACATTTAGAAGAACTGAAAGCAACATTTCACATATATTCTTTTTAATATGCATTACGTCTATGCAATGACGTAGCAAATTGGTTGACCAATAAGGCAAATCAAAAAAGATACTCCTCTTCCTCCAATTGTAACAGGTTTCTGTGGAAACATTCTTTCTCTTTCCAGATTTCATTTGACCCTTCCCGAACGAAAAACTGAAATCATTCAATTCATTAAGAACATCAGTTCCAGACATACGCTGAGGTGGATCATCGGTCTCTATAGTATTATCAAATCTTCGACGATTCATTCTATATGGATGATCCTTTGGCAAAAATCGTCGATGTCCCATAAAACTGAAACTACAACGATGTTTCAGTCTTCTGGATCGTTTATTCTTCATACAAACTGGACATGACAGTTTTCCCTTCGTGCTCCATCCAGACATCATTGCATAAGCCGAAAAATCATTGATTGTCCACATAAGCGCAGCGCGCATCTGAAATATGTCTTTCGAACATGCATCGTATGTGCGCACACCCACATCCCAAAGAAGTTTCAACTCTTTTATTAAAGGTTGCATGTATACATCAATATCAATGCCGGGATCAGAAGGACCAGATATGAGTATACTGATGAAAGTGAAAGATTTTTTCATACACAACCATGGGGGAAGATTATAAATGTGTATAAAAACTGGCCATGTGTTGTACGAAGTAAGCATCTGCCCAAATGGATTAAAACCGTCGCGTGAAAGACCCAGCCTCACATTACGCACGTCAGATGAAAAATCAGGATGTCGAGCATCAAATCTCTTCCATGCAAATCCATCTGCAGGATGAACCAACTCATCATCAGTATTCTTTCTCTCGGTATCATTCCATCTCATTTTTATTGATATGTCATCAGACATAAAAAGATTTTGGAGTCTGGGGATCAATGGAAAGTGCCACATTACTTTATGTGGAATGCGAGATGGTGTTCCATCAGATTTTGACTTCCAGCGGGATGTGCCACATTTTATACATTCATTTCGTTCAGCGGTTTCTTCCCAGAATAAACTACAATCTTTCGGGCAAGCATGAATTTTGTTTCTTGAAAATCCAAGTTCCTCAACTAACTTCCATGCCATATAGTGGTTTGAGGGAATATCTGCATCATCTGGAAGTAAATCCTTCAAGAGGGTAAGAATGTATCGATTTCTGTATTAGAAATCCCATACATAGTTTTCCCATGAAATAATCGGATTAAAAATTATAGCCTTTTCATTTTATCGCATTGTCGATATACTGGAGTCGTGGCAGCATCATTCAATTTTTTCACCCTATAAATATCATCATTTTCACTAGATGCATCAGCTGTCCTCATATCGAAGTCTTCTTGAGTCGAAATCTTTTCTTTTTCATGATGACGAATAAACAGAAACCGATCATCTAACAAATTCTCCATTCCAGTCTTTTCATTTCGATCACCACCAATTTGAGATTTCGTTTTCTCCCCATTGTGATACCACAGAAAGTAGTTTGCTTGAAACCCATTTTTGGTTATGTGGTAGCTGACTTCTTCACGGCTCAACCAAGGTCTACCAACACAATTGGAACATGGGCAGTGTATGCGACAACTATCTGAAGCATTGTGAAATGCAAAATCTATAAATCTCTCCAAATTGTTTTGAAAATCGTCTGAGATCCGAGCGGTTTCATACATCCAACTTCTGTCCATTCTGTAAAAAGAATTTATATAAGTCATTTTGTCATAAAAAATTCAATAGGCATTAACTATAATAGAAAATACATTTAAGTAAACGATAAAGGAAGAAAATAATCAAGGTATCAACTACACATGTCAAAAAAACATACAAATGTGTTATTGAAAAAATGTAAAACCAACAAGAACTTAATGTGTTATATCACATAACAGCAAGACTCATCCCATAACCATATTAGTAGGGTATCATGAACATGAATAACATCAACCTTGTGCCATCCTCCTACCCTACATGACCCCAACCACATGCCACATCTTATTATAGCCTTATCACATCACACCTCACCGAAAAACACTAGGGAAATCATAGTACATCTCACCTGAAGACACATGGACAATTACATCGCATCTTGCCTAAAAACACATGGTCAATCACTTTTGAAGGAAGAGTAGGGAAGACATGGTAGCTATCCAAACATATAACCACCATCCTAGATATTAGAAAAAATACTCATAACTCAAAACCTCGGATCATTGGTAAGTTTATCCAATTATGGTTGGGAATGTGTAGAAATAACATAAAAATACATGATATATAGATAGCACAAAATACTCAACCTATGGGTTCACATTAACTACATAATCACACACTTCACTACTACCATAAAACACATAAACCAAACCACCACCACACAAGACGCATAGCATTGGAATATAATTCTACATTCAATAAGTCTATCTATGGAATTATCATAAGAATCCATGTATCAATTGGAATATAATTCTACATTCAATAAGTCTATCTATGGAATCCCTCCCTTGTATCCATGTATCACCCATGGCTTAATCAATATTCAAAGAAATGAGTCTATCCGCGAAATTCCACTGTGAATCCATTTATCACATAAAGCGTATAAGTTAATAGAAACAAGATTATATACCTGGCATCCGAATAGAATCCATATATCACTATTTACTATTAATCATTTAATGAATTCCATTTCATTTAAACAATTCATTAAACATACCAAGGTCAAAAACAAAGGTATTTAATACAACTCACCTCAAAATGGCGACTCAATCAAATAATAACCTGAAAAGAATGAAGCTTCATTTACTCATGTTGTAATGACAAGATAATGAGATTCCCTTTCTTAATCAATCAATTCCATATCATGGTCTCAACATAACTCATAATGGATAGAAATTCAATGAAAATTCAAGCACTCACATGGGAATTTTTAATAGAACACTCCTAACAAGACTATAAAGATATCACATGCATTAGTTATAATATATCTAACATGGTAACATAAAATATAAGATAAATTCACTCTAATTTCATAGATTCATAGCATAGTCTCTACTTTAATCACATTGGCAAGGCAATACAATTAAAACATGTGTTAAAAAATAATTGGCATTCATGTGTTAAAAGGGAAATGCAAACCATAAAATACCCTTAATTAATTTAATTTACAATTCAATTCAGAAATCGAACAATCAATTCGATTTATATAACCTTTCACAAATGAAATCCCATGTTCAAGGGGTAAAATCCAAAAAGGAATTTTCAAGAAAACTCACCCTTAGGCAGGTCCGGCCGGCAGTAGCTCCAAAATCGCCTAAACTGATGGGAAAAATGAAAATACGTTTAAATACTATCCAAACATTTGAATACGTTTTCAGATAAAGAAGAAGAATAACCTGAAGAAGAGCTGGAAGATTCAAGGTCTGGCTGTCAGTACCTCCAAAATCGCCTAAATCGGCTGCTGCTCCCGTTTTAGGGTTGTGTATCGCGAATGGGGGAGAGAACAGGCGGCTGAGAATTTGGGGAGAACCTTTGCCAACGGTTTTTTAAAACCGTTGGCATATGCATATCTATCCCAACGGTTCTCTAGAACCGTTGGGAAAAACCTCCCCAAAGCATACCTCTATCCCAACGGTTCTCATGAACCGTTGGGAAAAGCTATCTATCCCAATGGTTCTTTAGAACCGTTGGAAAAAACCTGGAAAAAGGCATCTATCCCAACGGTTCTCATGAACCGTTGGGAAAAATCCTCCCAGGGAACATCTATGCCAACGGTTCATTAGAACCGTTGGGAAAAACCTCCTTTACCAACGGTTCTATGAAACCGTTGGTATGTAACTGTGGCGAAAAACCCACATTCCAGTAGTGCAACCCAATAAAAATAAATTCAATCCATTACATGAATAATATTTAACTCTATAATAATTAGGATAAAAAAATTCATGGAAATCCCATCCACAAACTATGATAGGAATATTATTATAATTTTTTTTCATTAGTAATACCCCTAATTGTTTTTAACAAAAGTCATAGATTCATTTATTAAGGTGAAATTTCAAATATTTCAACAAATTTCTTGACAATTAAATAAGGTGTATATCTATAATAAAATAATTCATTTTCATAATATGAAAAAAAAAGTAATTTACCAAGAAAAACATCACTATATGGTGCAACATCTATAGAAGTAGTTGAAAAATATTTAGACACACATTTATACATGTTATCTTGAAGACTTCTATCCTTAATTCTAATATTTAAAAAATAATAACATAATAACACATCTCATTACAGTTGATGCATCTTACCATCATCTCTTTCTTCATTTGTCAGTAATTTTCTTTATATTCATGAGCCACATGTCTAAAACATCCACATTTAAAACACATTAGAACTTCAAAAGTTCTTCCCCATGATAAATTTTACCAAACATGCCATATAATTGAAACATAATTTTGTTACATTCATATTTATTAGATGGATGTTTCCCCATCAAATGCTATATAGACTACTTTTTATAATTATTCTCACAAACTAAATGATCATCATCAAACTCTATTTCAAACTTCTCAGCATATATAACAAACATATCATAATTTTTAAATTCATGATTAGAAAATGCTATTGGATATCATGGCTTTATTTCAGAGTAAAATCAATAAATTTTACTATCAATATCTCAAGTACAATTAGGTACATACGATTCAAATCACGTAAAGTTTACTTCATACTCGACTATTGAATATTACTCATTCTACAGAAATTCTATTAATTTATTTTTTATTTTAGGTCTAATAGCCTTAGGAAAATATTTCTCATGGAAAATATTCTTATAATAATCTCATTCCATGTAATAAATCCCTTACCTTTCATTCATATTCTTTACCATTCACTACCATTAATCAAATTTCCTTCAAAATGAAAATCGCTAAAATTACATTTTGATGATATGAAAAATCCATGAATTCGAATAAATTGATCCAATATTAAATCCCACCATAGAAATTACCTGGTGAGAAGATCCATTTATAGTTAGAGAGTGTTGTTTTATGAAATTATATTCTAGATACATATTACTCTATGGTCAATGAAGTTTATTTATAACAAGTATTACAACACCATTAGTATACCACATAAGATGATCCATTATAGTAACAAAATACTAAATTACAATTCCATTCATTCTAGGGTATTGATTTGGAAGGATATTTTCTTCTTGGTTCCTTCCCACTTAAGCATCCCAATTTATGATGTGGAAAACAACTCTAAAAAAGTAGAATACATAAATAAACATAGTAATATTCAAAATATATCTCATGATAACCATAAATTATAATATCTTAATGGTACATATTAACAATATCCCAACCATTAAAATTATATAAACCATTCTTGGATACAAAAAAATAATATCTAATCCATATTCAATCCATAAATTTAATTTTCAAACAATTATCCATTTTCTTGCATTACCACATATCATTTCAGGTTAAGATTTTCAAATAACTAGGTAATCAATATTACATAGAAACACCATGCATTAATAATTGGTTTCTTCTACTCAGTTTATATTTTTTATTAATAAAATACTTTTAATATGAAACATGTTTTATTTTCCTAAAAAATATTCATGGTTTTGAACTTGACTTCATCATTTTTCCTACTCAAACATAAACCATGTAAATAGTTTTAAAAAAATGGTATTAACATAAAACTTTTAGTGAGGAACATACACAAAAAAGATAGGAAATATTTTATTCCATTTCATAACTCTAAGACCACATAAGAAATTATTCATTTAATATAATAAGATTTGAACTCAAATAATTGTTTTCATACAAATGAAAACAGCTTTACAACCTAAATATCTTTATAAAATAGATCATAAGAAGACATAAAAGAAAAACAATAATCATTAGGGTTTCTTATAAAACATGAGAACCCATGAATAAACATTTTCTTAGACACATAATATTTTACTATTAAATGGAATATTTAATACATTAAACAAAAGAACATTATATTACCTTATAAAATAAAAACATTTACATGAAAAATCATTAGTAATAAGAGATAACTCATGTTAGTGACTTTTTAAATAAAATTAATAAAACCCTTACAAGGACCATTTTAAATGGAATAACCCACTTGGTTAACTCCAACATAATTCTATTTAGAACATAATCATTACCTAATTCATTGGAGATAGATATCCTTCCCACCCATTTTCATAAATATTTGACAAGGACCTTAACCTACACAAAACATTTAAAATATTTTATTTTCATAATTTAACTCATAAAAATAGATTTTTAAACCCACAAGTAATACATATTCATATATTTATATATAAATTTCCTTTAATCCTCATTTTTAGAACTAAAATACCCCAAAACATTGATGAAATGATTTTGGCTGATGAAAATATGGAATATTAAAATGTAATCTGAATATAAAATAATCTTTTTAGTTTAAGGAAAATTAATTAATTTCATATACGTTAAAAAATCCCCTTTATACTTTGTATAGAAATTCTAAAAATCTTCATGAAATAAAAAAAATCCTTTAAAATACCTCTATAAGAAAAATAAAGGAGTGCAAAAATGACATTTTAAATTAATTTATTTAATGATCTATACATCCTTCATACAATGTGGACATGGAGGAAAATATTATGAATAAATCTTTAGAAAAATTAAAACTAGGTTTTAAGATATGATATCTCTAACAAAATTATAACTATTATGCCAATGAATCATTGAAGGAATGATATTTGAGTTTATTTTTTAATACATTAATTTGTTAGAGAATAATGCGAAAATATATCCATAAGGTTGTTTATAAACCACTTAAATAATATCATTTAGTGAAAAAATCTTAAGTCTCAAGGAAAGGGAAATGATACCATTAATTCCTTACGTTGAGTTTGACGTTTGACGTATGTACCTTGTTTCCCTGAATAATAATCTTTTGTAAATTATTTACTTGATTAAAATATTATTTTCCATATTCATTTTATCTTCATTATTCTTTTTATTTCAGATATTACTACATTATACTTAAATAATTAATTGATTATTTTTACTTCATACATTTTGAAGATGTTTGGATTATAAGACGAAAATGGATTTGGTAGGTTCACTATGGATAAGTGGATCATGATTTAATAATTTCTAGAATCTAAATCATGTCATAATTATAATTTTTATACATTAATTTTACATTCATAACAAACTATATAATATGGTAGTGAAAATTGAATTATGTTACAACATGGATATGGTAGCCCATACGTATGAATTAGAAACATTTCAATTTTCAATGAACATGAGGGAAATATGGTAATTATTATTTTATCATTAAATAATTTTAATTATATCCTATTTTCATATTAATTCATTAAATCTACTTATAAATATCATCTATTTTAGGTAGTGAAAAAGAATAAAATTTGTCAGTTTGTGAGGCGGTATTCCGCACGTATACACAGGTGACGTTTTTATTTTTCATTTAATAGTAAAGAATGAATTATAATATTTATTTAACATTAAAAAATATAACATTATTTAATTGGAATTCATTATTACCATTCATAATAATTGGTGAATAAATGAAATACATCGTCTCGCGAGGCGGCGGTCTACACTTATGCACGAGCGACGCTTATAATTTCCTTTAGGAGGATAAGTATATGAAAAATGAGTTATACCATAAAATAATAAATTTTCAGTATATGGGATATAATTATGTTATTATATGATAATGGTATATAGATTTGTGAATGAAATGAAATAATAAATAAATTTAAAACACTCGATTAAGAACTATAGCACTTCTTCAAACAACCTCCTTAGGTTTATACATAAATCCATCATAAGATGGTATTCTAATTAGATAATGGACTCTTGGAATTGGGTATGGATATTATAAAGTTATTTAAGTTGTTATTGGCTATGATAAGAGGCTCTTTAGGTCTTTTGAAAAGAGGATATGGGGTGTCCTTTTATAAGTAAGGGAGTGGATGCACTTGGATTTTTTCAAAAGATAAAAATATATTAATGTCTTACTTAAGAAAAGTTGAAAAAAAAAACTAATTTTACGATAATTTATAATATAGTGTCTAAATATGATAATAAAATAGGATTTATAAAAAAAATATTATATTTTAACTCTCATCATTTTAGTTTTAATCCTCTTAACACGCTTTAACTATTATAGTGGCAACAAGATTTTTTTACCGAAGTTATTATTCATAAAAGAAAAAATAAAATAGTCTTACTTAAAAATGTTATAAATTTTTATTTAAAAAATTAAATACAATTTTCAATATTAGATATATAAATTTTGTAAAATTTACTTTTAAAATTATAACACATAATGTGATAAAAATAGTTTTCAAAAAAATCATTTTAAGTATTAAAATGTTTATATTCCAAAATCAAGTGTAATATTGATTACAAGGAAATTTATTTTATTATTTTCAATAAAAATGGACTAATTAAATTTTAAAAATAATAAAAAATATAATTTTTCTTTCTAAATACATGAAAATAAAAGATAGTTGTCTTAAAAATCGTTATTTTCTACTATTCACTAAAAATAAACTTTTTTTAAAATGTTCCCAAAAATCACTATAATATATTTTGTTAATTTTTATTTAAAAAATGAAGTTAATTTTGTAAAATTATAATTATAAGATTTATAAATAAATTATTTAAATGAAACCATAAAATACTTTTAAATGTATTTAGTACAAATAAAACAATTTTCTTTTTAATTGAAACTTTACTTAATATTATTATAGTGAATATAACTCTATAAAATCTAATACATGAATATTTTTAATTAATTAAATTGTTTTATTACCAACATTTCCTAGGTTGTTAAATTATTCTTTGGATGAATTTAAGTATTTATAACTTAATTAAATTTCAATTTCTTTTAATAACACTTAATATGAGTTGCGTAATGAGTTACACATCGATATAGTTTGAATATATTTGTTTAGTAAAATAATAGGGATTAAAAACTAAATACATTGAATTATTATTAAATTTAAATATTATAAATGAAATAATAATTTCAGATAATAAATACCATTTAAAATATTATGTATATTATTCCATCCAAAGGAACAATTTTCAAGACCTCAATCTTCCAATCGATAAATTCATTCCAAAGATGGGTACCATTAGATTATCTTTTGTGTGGAAAGAATGTTATGGGTAACCCTAATAAGATTATATTCCTATATTTGTTATATGTTTTGGGTTACACTTATTAAGGAAACCTTAATAGCATTAGTGTACCATAATAATATAGTTGAAATTATCCATATGATGGATTGGTCAATGAGTTTTCCACTCCACAATATAAAATTCATATATGAAAAGATTAATATGATAGTATACCTAAACAGATAAGTAATGGGAGAAAAATAAGGTGACATAAATATTAGTGATATATAAATCTTAGTCAACTTATATATATGTTGTATTTAAAAGGTGTTCATAATTTTAGTGGGACGGCATTTAATAAAATTAGTTATTAAATAAATGTAAACCATGATACTCCTATGATAAAATATTTTTCTATCAACAAAAATTACATCATCATCATCATAAAATTTGTAAATGAGATCAATGTTAGAGAAATAAAATCGTAAGGGAATAAAATTCATAAACTGGTATAGAAAAATAATATTAATTCTTAAATAATATGGAAAGTTATCTCTGTTATATAAAACCCATTTCTAAATACCTTCTACAGATGAATATAATAAATAACATAATGATACTTATAGTAAGCACAGTAAGGATTGTCTTTATGTCACTAAATTTATTATGATTTCAATGGATCCAATGATTTAAATGAAACATGTTAATATGGATGATTTTAGGATGACATGAAACATCAAAATCCTCTATCAATAATATTATGTAAATGAGAGACATGATGGTTTAAAAGAACTCCCTCTGTATAAGTTGGATGAGGGAAAATATTTCTCAACTCAAGTATTCAATATGATTAGATAAGTTAATTTCCTGGAGAGGATGTAGACACTTATCATGCTTGATCTATCCATGTAATTAATTTTACAATCTCACGTACAAAGGTTTCAATGGTTTATTATGAATTATATCATGACTGGGTTTAATAAAAGTTTACCTGATCTCCTCAATATGTTTAGAACTATTAGGAATAACTTAGAAATACAAATATAAATTTCATTAATGATGTTATTGAAATTAAAAAGGTAATTTTTTTATCCAAATTGAGAATAAAATGGTTCATGGATGGTCTACATCAACTTTTAAACTGGTGAAAGGAGATTCTAAGGAAGGTAATTATTTTATCGGATAAAACTAGACATTGAAGGAGAGATTTTGTAAAATACATGATGGTGTGTAAGTCTATAGGGAGAATATTTATTGTATTTTTGTTATCAAAATAGAATATTATATTTTAAATGGTATATGTTATTAACTATATTTTATATGTTTTATAAATATAGAGGAGTTCAAAATTGGTGAAGGATTGGTGATTAGAGCATAAAGTATGAATTGAAGTAATAAAAAAAGTTTTTATGTCTACGATTTTGATATAATGGTTTAATTTAAAACACTAGTCGACCATAATAATGGAAATTTGTTATCATATTGTTTTTCTTTTATATGATAAGATATTTATTGTATATAGATCTCAGGTTGATTAAGTACCAATGACAAGGGGTGAATCGATAGTATAAAATTTCTAATTTCTTCTCAAATTTATTATTTTGACTGATTAAAGTAGTGATCTTATCTCACATAATCTATTCCATACCCAAAAATAGTAATAATGATAGAAAATTATGGCACACAAAAACTCTAGAATGTTTGGACCCAATGTTAGAGCCTACTTCTCTTCATGATCAACTCCTGTTGAGGCATGGATACAGTTTTCCATAAAATATTATAGTGATTAAAAGTTCAGTTAAATTCACAAAAAAATGGTTCGATGGATATCATCTTCATACCAAGTAATGTATCATCCAATAAATGAATTTATGAAGAGTGTTACTTTTACTGGATCCTTCAGTTATTCAAGAATCATCTCACTATTGCTTACGAATAATATCTCTAATCTACTTAGAGATGGTTCACTGTAAGATATAAGATTTTATTTTAAAATTTATTTGACTCCAAGAAAGATATTGAATCTAAAACATTCACGTTATCCTCCGATATTTTAACTTCATATTGACCTTCTCATGAATGACAGAGTGCATGCATGATATGATCTTCTTATTTCTTAGAAATAAGCTCTTGTATGATATGCCCAAAGATATAACTTCCTCAACCTCATCAAGAAAATCATAAATGTAGTAAAAGTAAATCTTCTTCAGTTTATCTCATTTCAACTCAAAAATTCGTTAATGGATAAGGGTTTCATCTTTTAATTTCATGAATATACACCTTTTCTTCAATTTATCCCCTTTTTATTCAAAATATTCTTTGAATAATGATTTTATAATCATTTAATGAATCCTCCAATGATTCCTAGTAACATTTAATATCCCTAAAGAATAACATCAATAATAATGAAGAATAATTTTAAATATATTAATTTGAATTCCCCATGAAATCTATATGATCTTCTCATTTAATCATGATCCATACTTTATTTTAAATCCCCATAAATTCCATAATTTTTCCTTTCATCAAATATTATATGAAATATTTGGTAATTTTATTTCAATCCACGTCGACATGATTTTTTCATTGTGATGTAGAAATTTCTCTCATAACATAGAGGTTCTAATATATCTATTATTCAATAAAAATTTATTTGAATATATGTGATATTTAATCCATAAATATCATCACTAAAACATATAATTTTTTCGTCATTATTCAGAAAAATTCATTCTAGATTCACTGAATCCCATATTTTTCACAAAGGAATGATGTTTATAAAGTTGTAAGGAACCATATAATGTTACTATAGTTGTACCTTATGAAATTCATGAACCTTATAATGATTTACTTATACCAAAAAGGTCTTCATAAACCATGTGAGAAAAATAAATCTCACAAAGACACATGCTCAAATTTAATATGTTATCGGATAACCTTATAATTTATTATAGCTGAGATTTATGAAATTTTTTAACTTATAAACTCCTGGTTGAATCTTATAAAGTTCAGGTGGGAACCTTACAAAGTTTTAATATGAAATTTATCAAATTGTAAACCATTAAAAAGTTCTTTTATTTAACCTCATAAAGATTCAATAAAATATTATGAAGTTTTTAGGGTTTTATACAAACTCAAAATTCCCAAAAAACATTAAATAAAAAATAGATTCAAGTTTACACAAAACACCTCCAATTTAATAAAAAAACATTCTAAAACATTTCAAAAAAAATTATCAATAATTACAAACCCTTCCAATTTATAGTTGAAAAAATATTCACCATTCTTAAACAATTCTAATTGGTACTTCAATCTCCCCCTTTGGATATATTATCTACATTTTTTATCACTTTTGAAATATAAATAAATAATTCAGAAAATATATATTACATATTTCCCCATGAGTGAAGTGTCCAAAAAACAGACTATCTAATAAAATAGTGGTTTTGATAAAATTTCATCTTTTAGTGAAAAGTAATGATGGGCCATAGTATTTGAGCTTTCTTTCTCTCAATCAATACACTTGATTTTCATATTTCTCCTTTTTTCACAATAATAAAAACTGATATATTTACATGATTGAATCAATACCTTCATTAATAAGAGGTATTTTTCTCCCACTTTGATAACATCATCCAAATATAGGTGGCGATATTCCCAATTTTCCTATAAAGAGAGAGGGAAGGGTCGAACAGTTATTTTCATCATCAGAGTCTCAAACCAATATTTATGTTTACACTTAGTGAAAACATCTACCAACTGTTATTGGGGAGGAATGAATTCTATATTTATGTCTCTAATGGAAACTCTCAAAATAATAAAATAAAATATGATATTATAGTTCTTAGACCATGAGTACTATATTGTATTTTTATAGTGGTCAGTGGTACATTGATTTTCACATAAAATTATGGGAGGTTTTTCAATATTTGTGTTTAATTACTAAAGTAATTACTTCTTCCATATCATTTGGGTGAAATAAGATTTAGTAACCACCTAATTTAATTATGTGGTTCTCAAAGTAATTGATTTTTTCTTTTTACAGTCTTATCTGACAATGCATTCTCTTAATAAGAAATTTCAGCAATAATTATAACTTTTATCGTTACAATCGCTTTCACATTATATAGAATTATAACCTGGTGAATTAAGGTTATTTCCAATAATTTTCAATTTCCAATAGATCATTATACCATTGAAATATTTGGGGACATATTTTTCATTCACAAAATGGAATTCTTTAGATCACTCCAATACATTACAAACAAACTCATAGAATATAAAATATGTGTTCTTGATATAGTAAGGTAAAGAAATATCCTTATCAGTATTATGAAATCTGTTTTATTTAAACTATCACCATCGAAATCTCTATATTGTTTCATCCTTACATGTATAGGATTCTATACTATCATGGACGTAACATCTTCTTAAATACTTTTAAAACTTCTTTTGTGCTAGAATAATATAATTTTATTCATGCATCACTTATATTCCTAAGAAATATATCATCTCTCCTAGTATAGAAATATCGAATTGTTTATTTATCAAATTATAAAACTACTTACAAGAACACTTTTTACAACCTATATTTTTTTTTCATCAACATATAAATACATTGTGAGATATCCTACATTCATTTCTATAATGATTTGATTGTTTACTAGTTTTACTTTTTGAAATTTCATGCCTTTTAAGATGTTTTCCATCTTTGAATACCAAGCCTCCGGGACCTATTTTAATCCATATAAAGAATTATTCAGTTTTTATACCATAATAACATCATTTTAAAGCATGAAACATTCAAGTTTCTCATTATAAACTTCTTCTTCTACTTCACTTTTCAAGAAGGCATATTTGATATCCATCTGATATATTATATGCTACCTATTAGTTGAAACTACTATGAAGATTTTTATGGAATCAAATTTTTTGAACAAGGTAAAAGTTAACTTTAAAATAAACCCTTAAAAAATTTGAGAAATCTTTGAAAACATGTTTAGAATTTTTCTTTGCATCTTAATTTTCATTTGTTTTATTTTCAAACACCCACTTAGTCCCAATAAAATTTTTGTAATTTAGTATAGGAACTTGGTTTTAAAGAGAATACTTCTCTATTTGGTATAATTATAAATTAATATATCTAATCCACTCTTCATTATTTATATTTTTTTATAGAGTGTGGTTGAATTTGACAAATCATAGATATTTGGTTGTCACATCTCAGTATTCTTCTGTATTGTACAAGCTCACTATGATTTAAAATAATGTTTTTAACTAATGCATATTTTTTCAAGAACTATTAATTTTTATATTTATTCATAAATATATATTTTACACAAATGGTCTATTCATAGTTAATTTCCCCATCCATAAGTTTAGTTCCTTACTATTCAACAATAAATTTATCATAATTCTTTTCATTGATTTCAATATGATTATCTAAAAGAACATCACTTGTAACACTTTTAAAATAGTTTTAAATGATCCTAATGTCAACAATTAATCTATAACTATATGAATCATTTTAATCAATAATGTGTAACATTTTACATTATATGTTTATTTAAGAAGGATACTTTCCACACCCTTATCATCGAATTTAACTATATTTGAGACTTAAATATTCATTATAAAGTGGCAAAGAAAGACTCATAAATAAATAATTTTTGGATTAATTTTACACCACATATCACATGAGTTTATATTTGAGTTTGGTCTTACAAAACATTATTTTTAAATGTTCATAATTATAAACACAACTTCCCTCTAGAAAAAATTTGACCTTTCAATCTCAACAAGTATTGTCCTTCCCATTTCAAAAATTTTGTTGTACATTTATTAAAATAATCTATACTAAGAAGGATTATAGTGATAAATATATTTGTTATTTGTCACATGTTATGAAATATAAGAGTCAAAAAAATTCTAATAAAATATTTTACCATTATTGGTTCTCAACATCTTAATATAAACACTACGTTCTATTTCATCTTCTCTTATAAATATTTTGAAAAACTCCATTAAATGTGAACATTGATTCATGAAAAAATCTCTAGTAATTCACATATATTTTCAATTTATATAATAAAATAAAAAACAACACAAGTGGATTACTGTGTCATTGGCCCACACAAATCTGATTGAACCAACTCAAATGGTCTAGTTCATTATATCTTCACTCATTTTTTCCTTCCATGAGTAGTCATACCCTTTTAAAAATATTTAATAATATTCTATATTAATCTACTTAACTGGGTTATAACTCTCAAAAAAATGTGTTTTGATATTTTTATCAAATTTTGTTCAATATATTTTTTTTCCATAGCACTGAGATAACATGAATTTCATAGATCGTCTATTTGAAATGGAATCCCACCAGTTATTTACCCATTTATAATGATTCTTCCATATTTTAATATCTTAATGAGGTAGGTTTTTCTATTATAAAATTATTTAATTATTTTCATCAAATAATAAATTTACACTCAAGAGGTTATTCTTGATCCCAACAATAAGAAAAACTCTCACTAACTTTAACCTATGTTCTCATTTTCAACATATTTAATTCCATAAATTATCAAGGAATTATCATTATCTAATGTCAAAGCTTTCACATCTTAAAATAAAATTATTTCCAATACCTTGGTATATCAATTAATATTTAAGGAGTGGGGACTATTAAGAATCCATAGTTTCCTCCACTTACTAACTTTTAGGGCAACTGATACAATCATGATTTATTTGACCTATCTTTGTTTTTTGTATTCATTTGTTTTGTAACCCATTGTATTTAAACTGGATTAAATTTGACAGATTATTCTACCTAGTTAAATTTTAAATAACATCTTAAAAATTATCTATATGATAATCAAAACAATTCTTAATAGGTACCATATTTTTTATTCTAATTCCATTCTACTTATTTATTGGTTTTTTATCTTATTCCCTAAATCTACCCCTCTCAATTTGGGAATTATCTAGTTACAGTGGGGAGACATTTTATTCCAAAAAATATATCCTTTGTGTCCAAAAATATCAAAGCTTTAATAATACCATTTAAATCTAGTTATTTTTAGGAAAATGTTGAGTTTTCCTACTAAATTATTCTTAATAATTTCGAATAATCTTGGTCTCCCTTTACTTTAACATTGGAGAATTTATCTTATTATGATTTTCCAAAACTATCTTTGATAGAGGGTTGTTTTTCATAGGTGATTAATCACTCCATATTTTTATAAATTAACTCTTATAATATGAATTTTTAATTTTAATCGCATTAAATTTTTAACTAACACATGTGAAAAATATAACTAAACATGAGTATAAATATTTTTGAAATATTATGATAACATAAACATTAATTCTAATTTATTATCATAATAATCATTCATTATTTCAAGTTTCTACTTATCCTTAATACACCATGACTTATCCATGTTATATTTATCTTCTGAAAGAAAAATATTTTATTCAATTTATTTTAAAATTATTTCCTACAGAGCCACATTCACTTTGAGAATATTAATATCCCAATTATGATCATTATCAGTGATGTGAAACTCATGTTAATATTTATTCACCTATTTAACATTTTCTTGATATTCTTAAATTATTTCATAAATAAGGTGTTTCTTTCTAATAACACCTCAATATCATTTATCAACGGGTGGTCCATATAGTTTTATTATCCTTATTCTTCACTACATGATGTGTATCTTTTCTTTCAAACTGATCTTTGAAATTAGTGTATATTAAAATATAGTTTTTCTCCAAATCACTGCTTAAATAATAGCATTAATCCTCTTAATTTCATAACATAATCCTCTTTTTTCTACCTAACATTTTCAGTTTTCCTTTATCAAAATTATTTTATTCTTCATAACTATAACAAAATTTTTCTTTATTTCACATTAATTAATGATTTGTTATATAATATTACACTTAATATAACATGAATGATTGATGAGTCTAGTGTATTTTTGAATTAGGAACATTATATTACAATTTAACACAATAAAAACATCATTTTTATTGAATAAATCTTTAACATGCCCGCACTTAAAATTGTATGGGATAACCTGGAAACATACACTAGAAAGGGGTGAGATAAAAATCCTAGTAAGAGAATAAAAATTTAATAACATGAAGAAAATAATACATGTTAGACAACAAGAATATCATTGGGGGGAAAAAGAAACATGAATAATAAGGTATTATATTTCATGATAATTATAACCTGAGAAATGTGGCAACCACTTAAAACAATGCATCATAAAAATATGTCAATAATAACTTCCAATATATCTTGAAGAAAAAATTCCCCTAAAATAATCAGGTTCACTCTCTGTTCCATCATAAAATCTAATGAGACTAAACATTACACAATTCGATGGAGTGTTATATAATTTCAGGCACACAGATCACTTTCATTTCATTCTCATTCTTTAGTGTGCCACATAGATCATAAAAAATGGATCCATTCACTATACTATTTTATTAAATGATTAAATATTGTGGAATAAATACATCTAAGTCCTAATTAAATTATTTATAAGGGTATAACGGTGAACCCCTTTGATAGTAAATGGGTATTTTATTCACTACACAATTATTTTGTTATGGAAAACTGGGGTGAAATTATGGCAGCATAATGTTGTCACTTAAAATTAATAAAATGGGATGATGAGAGAGAAATGTGTATCTCATAATTTGGAAATAAAATATTAAGTAATAAGGACTTGTAAATACATATCTTGGTATTACTAATTATAAATACAAGGCATTAGATAATAACAAAACGTAAATAAAAATAGATGTTGAGGATCTATTACTTGAGTGTGTGACTCCAAATACATGGGAGGATCTTCTTGAGAGCATGGGGTCTCCTTGGGGGAATCTATAGAGGGGTGGGTATTTTATTAATTTTCTTCAATGATTTTTCAGTTAATATAAATGGGATCATTAGTGGTTTTATATAGAAAAAGAGTGAGGATTTCTTTATTATTTCTCAAACTTAGGTTTTGGACTGTATATAATATAATAACCCAAACCCATAACATTAACATGTTTTTCCCATGGTTTCAAAAAAATGGGAGTGGTCTTTATTATTATACACGTAAAAGTATTGAACATAATAAAATAATTCTCTTTCTTATATGGAGGTGAGTTATACACTCAAAGAACTGATTTTAAAACCTTAAAATGTATTAATAGTATTGGAGGATTCATATTGTTTTTATAAAATTAATAAAATAAACATAAAATCATATTATTTTAAATTTAATACATATATTTGGTCATTTATACCATTTATAATATTTATTATATGAACTTTGGGTCATTATGGTTTCATAATACACATTAATCTTTATCCAGAAATTCGATTATCTCTGAAAATTATGAAAAATAAACCATTAGATAATTTCAAATATATGATTCTAAAAATAACGTTAATTTTATATAAATAGTTTTATAAATCTTTAATGTTTTAATTTTAAATTAAAAAATCAACATTTATTAATAAATGGTTGTGTTTTAGACAATAACAGTTTTTAAACACTTATAAAAATTACATTTGACTACATAAAAATTATATGATCATTTATATTTAATAAGAATTAATTAATTATAATATTTTATTAAAAAATTATTTACTTAAAAAATAAATTAATTCATCAAAATAAATTACTTAATTGAATTTTTATATTACAAAAAAAATATTATTCGTGTTTTATAGTATCAAAATAAAAATTATTTATAATGTAACAATAATATAATGAAATATAATGATTATTCTATAAAAAAAATTTACATAACCATATATATACGGTCTTGATAAATATAAATTTAATACACCATCAAACTCGCTTAGACTAAGGTTCATGACAGTGAGATTTTTAAGGGGTGGTTCGCTGAAAATTGTTTGGGTCGTGATCTCGATGGGCTTGAACATCTCTAAAAAATGGTTTCACTCTTGCTTGAGTTTTTAGATAATATATTAGGCTTTGCCAATGGAAAATCAAAATCTTTAAATCATTCTTGAAAGCAATAATAAAATTTATTCATAGGGTATGATCCCACTAGTTGAGGCCATTACTTCCTTTGTACGTGTCAATTGGATTTGTTAAGAAACTATATTTGTAAAAATCTAGTGATCACTATTCAATGACAACATTATCAATGTTATGATGCATAATTTACTTTTAAATTTGATATAATATAAAATAACCATCTAATTTCATGTGTTTTCTATAACCATATTTCATAATAATACATTTAGTTAAATCACAAGGGGAATTTTATTTATAATATTTCGGGTTATTAAAATCACCTCCTTTATAACTTTCACCCTAAAAATTTTCTTTTCCCATACTAAAATAGATGAGGGTAACACTTTTTCATCACCTCCTATGGTACCAAAATTTCTTCTCCAAACATTTGGTTTCTCCACAACACTTTTTACCAGGTGCATTGTCTTATAATATAGAACATTTTCTCTATGATCAAATATATTCACCAGTTTCTTCTCATAAAAACTGTCATTATCCAGTAGAACCACATCTATATTGAGTACATGTGAGTGCTTTGGTAGGAAATTTTCAAATAAGGGTACATTGAATACATCATACACTTGAGATAGGTTAGGTTGGAGTGCAAGTCAGTAGTCCACTACTCTAATGCGGTCAAGGATCTCAAAGGGGCCAATGTATCTCAAACTAAGCATTAACTTCTTCATAAATTTCATCACTTTATTCCACATAGATATGTGAATGAATAAAATGTTTACATAATCAAACTCAAGGTCTCATAAACTATTTTCAACATAAATAATTTTTTTGACTCTGAGCATCCTAGATGTGATGCTGAATGGTCATGACATTTTCCACCATTTCCTCAACCATTTAAGGACCTAGAAGTTTGGGTTCCCCAACTTCATCCTAATATTTTGGTGTTCTAATCCTCTTCCAATAAATGGCTTCATAGTTTTCCATTTTGATGCTCAAGTGGAAACTATTTTTGTAAGTGAACATGACCAAAGGATGATGTTTCTCTAATACTTCATTGAATTCAATTGAGAATTCTCTCAATATATCCCCAAGTGTCTAGATAGTCTGCTCATATTGGCCATTAGTTTTAGGGTGATAATCAATGTTATTGTTTGTCTCAATATTCATATTGTGTTGGAGACTCTTCCAAAAAATAGAGGTTAATCTTCAATCTCGATCATATTCAATAGATAGTGGTGTTCCATGTAACCTCACCACCTATCTAATGTATATTCTTGCAAGTTGATACAGTGAGAAATATTATGGATTCACAATGAGGTATTTAGTCATTGTATGAAAATCCAACAAAACCCTTATTTCATTATTACCTCTTTATGTCTTCATAAGACCTTTGACAAAGTCCATGGTGATGTTTTCCCATTTTCATGTAGGTATGTGTTAGGGTTTCATCATCCCCTTGGATTTTTTCCTTTATGATTTCACTTGCTGACATACAAGACATCATGATGTCTATTCTATGATATCATTCTCTATATTTGTTCCACCAATAGTGTTTTTAGAGATCTTGATACATCTTTGTGCTTCCTAGGTGGATGGAGAAGGTTGAGCTTTGTGCATTATCCAACAACTCCTTCATTGACTCAGAATTTGATGGTATGCATAGTCTTGATGTATATCTCACAAAACCTCCATTAACATTTAACAATGAGGATTTCACTTTCCTTACAGCTTCCACTTTCTTCTAAAATCACGCATAATCTATTCTTGAATCCTTTAACCTCTCCAAAAAAGAAATTTGAGAAATCATTTGTAAAAATATTGATGATGTTCTTTCGTTTATGATTCCCATGTCCATACTTAAAAATCTAAGATGATTGGATGCTTCTCAATTCTCATCAATGATTTAATTACTTGATCCTTTATACTTAGATCATTTTCCACTTTATTCACTTTCCCAAGATGGTAGTTGATTGCGCAGTCATAGTCCTTGGTCAGCTATAACCATATTCATTGGTGTATATTTATCTCTTTCTATGTGAATATATACTTGTGGCTTTTGTGATCTGTTTATATTTCACACTTCTCCCAAAATAGATAATGTCACCATATTTTCAATGTTAAGAATAGTACAGCCAAATACAAATCATGTGTTGTGTAGTTTTGTTCATGATTTTCAACTCCCATAAATAATATCATATGACTTTTTCATTCTTCATTAACACACATCCCAATACCTTCCTCAAATCATCACTAAATACCATGAAAATCACTCCACTTGTGGGTATTTTGAGTGTACGTGTAGTGATAATCCTCCTTTTCAAATCCCTAAAGCTCTCACCACATTCATAATTCGAATAAAAGTTGACTCCCTTCCATGTTATCTTGGTTACAGTATATGATAATAATAATACATTTCTCACAAATCGATGATAACACCCAACTAATACAAGGAAACAATGGGTATCGTTCATAGATGTCAGCCTCATAAAAACTTTAATTATTTTTTTCATATAAGTTTCCATATATATACCATTTATTGTGATGAAATTCCCCATGAATGATACTTACTTCTACCAGAACTCCCATTTACTATACTTTTCATAGATCTTCTCCTTTTGTACGGTCTTTAGAACAGTGCTCAGATTCTCCTCATGCTCCACCTTGCTTTTAAAGTATATTATAATATCATATATCAAGACTACTATATATTTGTTTAGGTAATATTTAATGAAATTAATCATCAAGCCCATGAAGATTATGGGAGAATTAGTGAGTCTAAATTACATTACTATAAATTCATAGTGCTCATACCTTCAACGAATAGTAGTCTTGGGGATATCCTCCTTCTTCACCATAATATTCAAATATCCAAACCGCAAATCCACCAAGGAGATGTTTTGTGCTCTACATACCAAATCAAACAATTCAAAAATCGGTGGTAGATGATACTTGTTATTTATCATGACCTTGTTGAGCTTGTCATAATCAATGCAATGTCTAATTAACCCATCCTTATTCTTGATAAAGAGGACCGGTTCACCCCATTGTGAAGCACATGGGTGTATAAATCCTTTATACAGGGTCTACTGTAGTTATTTATTTGGATCCTTAAGTTCTAAAAAAACTATTCTATATGGAGTCATGGGTAATGGTAATGCCCCTAGTATAATCTCGTTTAAAAATTCAACCACTTTTCTTGGTGGAAGACCAAGAAATTCCTTGAAAAACAAATTATAATATTCCCTCACAATGGGCATATCTTTGTAGATGATTTATTCCTTAAACACAAACATTTGAGCTACATAAATTTTAAAATAGGGAAATAATATCCATGCTTGAGATTTTGGTTCTTAAAAATATTCATCAGCCTCCTTTCAATTGTATAGAATCGATGGATGATTCGAAATACAAAGATTGATTTTCTTCTCATGGAAATTTATGTGGGGTCTCTATAAGTAAATCCAATCCATTCCCATAATTGCATCAAATTCCACTAAAGGGATTATGAAAAGGTTCTCTAAGAAGTCCATCCCATAAATTTTGACATGGGAGGAGCTATATGGTAGGGATATAATAATTTTTTTTCTTTCTATTTTCATCGACAACTCTAACTCCATGATTTATAGTGGTGTTTAAATATTTATACAAAACATTCATTATATTAAAGAATTTAAAGAACCAGAATCAAAAGGTATATTTGCTATTCTTGAATGAATAACTATCATACCTATCACCAATTTAACTTTCAGATACACCTTAGTGGTTGTGATGGATAAATATCACCCATGCAGCCTTGGATGTTATTGGTTGTCTCAAAAAACACATGGCTTTGTGAATCGGTTTGAAAAGTGTTATGGTTCCACGAATTTGTAGTAATGGAAAATAGGTTGAGGGTTACTAGAGAATTCCTTTCTTCCAACGCATTATTGGGGTGCTCATGTTAGTAATATCTAGATATATTTCCTTCTTTCATTCACCTAAACAAGTTCCTTATACCCCTTAAGAAATTTTTAGGGTTCTTCTTTCTGTACCTTTGACAAGTAGGATGTTGAAATTTCATAGATCCATTTGATTTTTCAATCATACTTCTAGAATAAAACTCCACTTTCTCATTCTTATCTCCATGATACCCTAGATATACTTCAATATCTATTTCAACTTTGATGGAACATCAGAAAATTTCCTCATATCTATCAAAGTCTTGGATCACTAATTCTTTTCATAGACTAGGTTTTAGCCAACCTAAAAAGTGTTCAACCTTAAATTCAGGAGTAACGACATAGTTAGAGGAGTATCATAAAAGCCTTGTGAAGTTTTCCTCATAGGCGCTAATAGATTATTCTTATTTTTTTTCTTGAGTGAAATCTAATCCCTTTCCATTTTAAGATGAAGAGTTCAAGTAAAATATTTATTGAAAATATTTTGGGAATTACTTCCACCTCATCACCTTGATCTCTTCATTAGGATATGTATTCATAATCAATTTCCTCCATTGATAATCTTCTCCCTCCATACAACAAACAGTCAAAAAACCTTCTCTTTTCCATAACATTGAGGGATGGAGAAGATCCTCTCAATAGAGTTGATCCATTTTTCTGTAATTATGATATAAGATGATCCATTCAAAGCCAGATGCCTTTGTCGCATAAATCTCTCAATTATTTCTTGTTCATTCTAAGGGGGTTTTGGTTGCTCCTCCTAATCAATTTTTATATTAAGAAAATATCTCAAGAGAGGGAGTATCATCACATGGTTTTCAATTCCTCCTCACATCAGGTTGGAATCTCGTTGAGGCAGTCATCACATTCCCCATCACATTTATTTTCTAATTGACTCCTCCTATTTATATACATTGGATAGAATAAAGTAAAATTTTGGGATGATTATTTTTCAAACTTTTAAAGACATAAACGGGAATTTAATGACATTAAAAATATAACTTATAACCTTGATTTATTTTTTTATCTTATGTATTTCTAGGATTCAATCTATGTTATCAATGATATATTTTCTAACATATATTCTTATATTAATTGTTTTCCCTTAATAATGGTTCATAATGAGCTTATGAATTTTACAAATCATACCCGCGGGGAGTATCAAACCAGGTTCGTAGTAAGTCACGTTGTCCTGTACGAGGTTGCGTCGAGTCATGCCTGACACACCTTGTCAGAGTTGTTACCCCTAGGTACATCTGTGGCCGAATCATGTTAACTTATAGTATCCAGACACAAATATATTTTCTTGATAAGACACTTACAATATACTTACCCAAATTTAGAGATGTTTTCTTATACTCAGTCTTATCCCTAATTTTTTTCCTATATTTTTCTAATTCTATTCCCAAAAATAACTAAATGCTTTCTTTTGATACCAACAATTACAACCATGATCTTTATTTTACATTAATTTATGATTTTTTACATAATATTACACTCAATGAAACTAGTAGGATTGATGATTCTACTATATTTTGTAATTACGTAAATTAAATAACAATCTTAAATAGGAAAAACATCATCATCATTGAAATCATCCATATCATGCTCGCACATAAAATTGTATGGGATAAACATGGGACATACATAAGAAATCATTGATCTATAAATCCTGATAAAAGACTAAACATGGACTAACATGAATAAAGTAATACAAGATAGAAAAATGTGATATGAATGGGGTATAAATGTAATATTAATAATAATGGATTTTATATATTGATAATCATAACATGGGAAATGTGGAAACAACTTAAAACATAGCATCATAAACATAGGTTCAAGATAACTACCAAGAAATCATAATGGAAAAGGTACCATAAAGGAATAAGGTTCACTAACATTTCCAATATGACATCTCATGAGACAAAAAATTACCAAATACATTGGAGTTCTATATAATTCCATGCACAACTATCACTTTCATTTCATTTTCATTCTTAAGTGTGCCACATAGATCATACAACATGGTTCCATTCCTTATCATATTTTATTCAATGATAAAGGAGTATGGAATAAATAAATTTATGTCCCAATTAAAAAAATTATAATTTTATAATTCTTTACACCGTTTATAGTAAATGGGTATGGTATTCATTGCACAATTTTTTTGTCATGGAAAATCATGGTGAAATTTTGGCAACATAACGAGGTCACATAAAATTTTCTAAAATGGGTTAATGAGAGGGAAAGGGGTCTATAATAATTTGGAAATAAAATGGGAAGTAATAGGTACATGTAAATACATGTCCCAAAATTATTAATTTGAAATACAAGGCATAAGATGACAAAGAAACTTCAATAATGAAGAGAAGGTGAGGATCCATTACTTGAGTGTGTGACTTCAAATGCTTCATAGGAGCTTCTTAAGAGCTTGGGGATCCTTGATAGGACTCTAGAGATGGGAGGGAAGATAATGGATGTGCTACCCTGATTTTTATTGATGTGAAATGTGATAATTTCATAGTTTATATATAAAATGAGTGTGAATTTATTTTTTATTTCTTGATCTTCTGTTTTATGCTCTATAAAATAAAATAACCAAAACCATGAACTTTTACGTGGTTTATTCCCATGGTTTCTTCTCAATGGGGGTTATTTAAATTATTTTATAAGGATAAGGTTTAATTTTAATAAAATAATGACTTTTCTTGAGTGGAGGTTACTCATACTCTTAAATAAATAATTTTAAAACCTTAAAATACATTAATGGATTTGGAGGATTCGTAATGGCTTTATAAATTTAATCGATTAAACATAAAATAAAATTATTTTTAATGAAAAACATATATTTTTTCTTGGATATCCTTTATATTATTTATTTCACCACTTCTCGGTCATTATTACACCATAACACAAAAAGTATATTTATATAGTATTTAACTTTCAAACGAAAATTTGACTGCCTAAGAAAATTATGAAACAATATCCATTAGATAATTTTTATTCTTTGATTCTAAAAATGATATTAATTTTATCTAAATAATATTCTTAATATGTGAATTTTCACTTTTAATATGAAATCAAAATTTATTTAGAAATCTAGGTTTTTTTATATGAATAGTTTTCGAACCATTATAAAATTTACATTTCACTTAATAAAAAGTATATGATCATTTTTATTTAATAAAAATTATTTAATAATAATATTTTATTCAAATATTATTTATTTTAAAATCCATTAATTCTTCAAAATTAATTCTTTATTTGAATTATATTATTACAAATAGATTATTATTCATGTTTTATAGAATAAAAATAAAAATAATTTATAAAGTAACAAATTAGAGGTTGAAATCATATTCAATATTATATAAAAATAATGTATATAATAATATTTATAGTTTCTTGATACATATCCCTTTAATACACTAGCAAACACCCTAAGAGTAAGGTGTGTGATGGTTAGATATTCATGGGGTGGTTCGACAAACATGGTTTGGGTTGTGATCTTGATGATCTTAAACTTCTCCTGTAAATGATTTCACCCATGATTGAGTTGTTAGATCTTAGCTTGGGATTGGTCATGAAAAAATACTAGTGACTCTATCTCCCTACGATGCTCTAATAAAAGGGATTCATAGGGTAAATCATACTGGTTGTGGTCATCAGTTACTTTGTATGTGTCAATTGGATTTGTTAAAACCCTATATTTATACTAATCATGTGATCACTATTTAACGACTATATTATCAATGGTAATGATTTTTACTGGTATTTTGAATCCGATGGAAAATAGTAAGACCAAATAAGTTCTTCTAATTTCATGTCAGGTCCCCCTCCCTCAAAAGATTACCCTCTTGAGCTGGCAATGAAGGAAGAGAGATAATGACCCCTGAGTCTCACCTTTAATATGCCCTAGGGTGGGAACCAACACCAAGGGTATAAAAATATCACAAAATTGTAGGAATTAACCTTTTTAAAGAAAACAATATTTGGAGATATGATATATTATCCAAAAATTAAATCCAATACATTTATAAAAGAAATACAAAAACCATCCCACATGCTTGTGAAAAATATAGCTTATACAATGCAAAATTCTCCAAAGTAAGTCCCAAAAAGTAAGGCTAAGAAAAAAAATAAAAACTATCCAAAATTTTGAGCTAGTTATGTCCTTAAGGGTTCAAGTCATTCTCCTAGAAACTTGAAAATATTTTTATATATTTTGGGTGAGCATACACGTACAATCAGTCGCAAAAACCAAAGTCTCTCATGCACAACTTAGTGAAGTATACAAAAGCTCCCATGAGAAAACTATGAACCTAATAAAACCTAACAAATTATCCTAGCTACCCCAACCTCACCAAGGAAAACGTACAAAGTAATTCATGTCATGTAATGTAATATAGTAATCACATCAATGATAGGGTACTATGCACCACTTTCCAATAGATTAACCACTCTCACACCCTAACAAAAAACGTCCTAGCACTCCCACCTCTTCCAAAAGTCCCACATCACAACTCGCCTGAACACACCTAGGCCTCATATCTAGTCGCATCACCTAGGAACACCAAGCTCATCACATCCTACCCATACACACCAAGTCTTCGAAACCCCATCCTTACCATAGACACCTGGGCCCCACAACCACATCCCGCCGATAGACACCTGGGCCACATACCACGTCATGTCCCGAGAACACCTAGTAAAGCACAACTCATCTCACCCGGAAGACACCTAGGAAAACAGAACACATCTCATCCGAAAGACACTTGGGAAAGCACAACTCACCCGCACATACCTAGGCCCAACAAAACACAATCTACTTAAAGAATCTTGGGTTACACCTCCTAGAAGAGGGAACAGGGAAGAGCATGTTTCTAGCCGTCCATCCTCCTACCGAGATGTTTGGGAAAGACTCCCTACCCTGGGATGATTGGGGTGTTCAGCACATAGTGCTTGACTAGGGTGGGTGCATATAGAAATAAAAAATAAAATATAATTATATATATATATACGATACCAAACACTCAATCCCAACCTATGGGTTTTTAACCAACAATCAACTCAAAAAACTACTTTTTCTACTAACACTAAATGTAAAACTACACAACCAACCACGAACTCAAATCATACCCCCATCCAATTAATTCAACCAATTCCCCTTCTTTATTAACAAATAATTTATAAATTTCATCACTACCCGAGTAACTACCAAGTACAAAACACAACAAGGAACACAAAAAATCATAGAAGAAGAAGAACCATGGTAAATTAACGAAATTTACGTTTACTCACAGTTTAACACCCATTCATGATAAAACATAAAACGACCCTTATACATGGGGTGAAGACTTTGGAATGATATTAGTGGAGAAGCACACATACCCACCATTCCACCATTATTCTTATAATTCATTCCTCCCAATTCAACCTCTCAATAGAGCCAACTCCCAACACACAACCTCTCCCAGCAACACAAAACTATGAAACCATTCTTAGAAGCCATGTTGTATAAACACACCAAACCCATAAAAATATGAAACAAAACTATATAACAACCTGATCTTACCCTCCCCCCCCCCCACACACACACACCATGTGTCCCATACTTTCCAAATCCACACCCCTCTACAACCACATTTAGGATTATAAACAAACAATCTATAAACCTGAGATTCAATTACACCTTCTGAACCACCCACACACACAGTCGTTCTCCTAACTGCAGTACCATAAAAAACACACATGGATAACCTTCCACATTTAATAATTCGTCCCTTTTTTAAGTCATTAATTGATTTAGGGGTTATCATAGAAAATGTTTGATCATGGGTAATCCATTTATTTAACTGAATATATGGTGTTAATCAATTTCATATATATAGTAATTCAATAGAAGACCAAAAACAAGCATTCACAAGTCATCACATGTGTTAAAATAAGGACCACCAACAGTAACGATTTTCATTAGGAATATAACCCATACAATTCACAATATTGATCAAAATATCAACAAAACAGTATGATCTTACATCTTCTTCTGATCCCACATATTGATCTAAAACTGATTCAATTATATTTATTAATTTGGTATTCTTCTATCTTGAAAAAGGATACATTCATACACCCACATTGCAAGATACACAAATAAAAGAGAGATGTAGGGATCCCTACTTGGAAGAAAAAATCGATCATCCCTTCTTTATTGCACGAATGTAGGGGGTGTGCAGACAATAAGAAATCCCAAAGGAAACATGAACTAACTAGTGAAGCATAAAGGAATGAATCCTTGAGGAATAAAGGTTCTATAGACATAAGGTATCAAGGGTAAAGGGAAGTACATAAGTAAAAGAAGATATTGACTTTAAAAAGGCCAAATCCTTAATCAATGGGAGAAACGGTATTAAAAATCCATTAAAGGAAGATCTTGAAGAAGACCACACAGTTTAGAAGTAAAGGGAAGATTTAAATTTTTGGAAGATAGATGTGGTTATAAATGGCTCCAAACCCCATTAAATATGTTATTAAATTTATTTTATGTCAAATAAAATGTTAAATAGGTGAAACTAGAAAAATTGGAGAATAATGGAATTTTTAAAAACCGTTGGGAAAGATTCATTGGTGGATAAGTCACTGATGGATGATTCACTGGTACATTCTACAATTGAAGAGATATTGATGTGAGTCACCATTGATGAGCTACTGGTGTAAGACACCAGTGTGAGACGTCATTGAAGAGTTACTAGTACGAGTCACCAGTGGTGAGATGTCGGTGGCAAGATACCAGTATGAGTCACCATTGGAAAGCTACCGAAACAAGCTACTGGTGGAACCCACCGTTCAGCCTCACTATTTTGACCAACCATTGGAAACTTTAAATTTGTAAATGTCTTGAAATGAGAAACCCCGTCCTCCCAACCAAAACACCTCAAAAACCGGATTCTCATAAAGTAATGGACAACAGAGGTTCGAGTCATTACATCAGATTCCTCTCAAACTATTATCACCCTAGAAAATTCAAAAGCATGCCCAAAAGAAATATGGGTCCGAACAACCACCCTGTGAGATACCTATCAGGGATCTTGACACACATGAAACGCCCCTAACAACCAAACACACAAAAGTTCAATGATAAACCACCCAATGTTGTATTATAGCTGGAGTGAAACCACAACATCCAAGAACAACTCCCCAGACATCTTCCAATCCAAAAAAAACCACAAGGAACACCACAAAAGTACAAAAACCACGCTGTCCAAACTCGTGAATCAGGGAATTCCATTGTCCATGACAAGTTATTATATACTTTGGACATCACTAACTCAGCTACACGGTTTTAGTAACACTATAATCAATGTGCATCGATTAGGAATCAGGTCCTCCCCTCTTCACATGTCAGGACCTCTTCACACATTATGGAAGAAGGAAACAACTCATCTCATAGAAAACAAAGTTCAAACATCACATCACAATGAAAAATAGAATCTGGAAAAACTCGAAATAACTCTAGGTACTTGGCATGAATTTGTGTTTCTCTCTCCCATATACTCTCCTCTAGGACAACATGCCTCCAATACACATGATTCAAAGGAATGTACCATCCATGCAACACCTTATCTTGATGATCCTAGATCTCTATTGGTCATTCCACATACCTCACGTTGTCTTCGATATATAACACTCCATAGTCAATGACATGGGAGTCTTTATAAAGATACTAAAGGATTTTAGAGATGTGAAATATGTTTTGGTTCCTCTCCAACTATGGTGGAAATTATAACTGGTTTTCTACCTTCCCAACTTCTCCAAACACCTTGAAGGGTTTGATGAACTAGGGGGAAAGCTTACTCCCTATTCCAAACCCTCCGCTTCCCTCATCGAGTGGAAACCTTCAAGAACACATGGTCCCTGATGACAAACTCAAAGGGCCTCCTCCTACGATCGAAATATGAATTTTTCTAGTCATGTGTTACTTTTATCCACTCATGAAAAAGATAAAACTTTTCTTTTGTGATCTGCACTACCAAGGTACCAAGAATAGTTTTCTCCCTAACCTCTACCCAGCATAAAGGTGAAATACATAGCCTTATGTAAAAGGATTCGAATGAAGTCATGCCAATAGAATAATGATAGCTATTATTGTACAAAAACTCTACCAAGGGAAATTTTCGCACTCAATATTATCAAAATTCCAAGATTTATGCTCACAACATATCCTCCAATGTTTGGATGGTCTGCTCCGTCTGCCCATCCATCTGTGGTTGGAAGGCAGTGTTCATGCATAACTGAGTACTAGAAGCATGTTACAATCCCTTCCAAAATTTTTAGGTAAACCTCATGTCCAAATATAAGAAAATGGATCTCATAAATCTATACAGCTGCACCACATCATCCACATACCTCTTTGCTAAGGAATCTATTGTGCCTAACTCCTTGATCACTAAGAAGTAAGATGACTTTGTCTATTGATCCACTACTACCCAGATAGCATCATAGACTCTCTATGAACTTGGTAAACTGTGATTGAATCCATTAATATTCCATCCCAATTCCACTTAAGGACATTTAAAGTATGAAAAAAACCACAGAGAACATAGTGTTAAACCTTCAACTATGGGCACAGTAAGAACTTCTCCAAAAACATCTTCACTCACCGCTTCATCATGGGCCTCCAAAACTGAAACCTCAATCCACTGTACATCTTAGAAATTACTAGGTGTACCACTAGAGTTGAGTTATGAAAATCACAGAGGACTCCATCATGCATCACCTCTAGAACAAACAACCTTCCATAGAATAGAATTCAATTCTGACCATCCTCTGACCATCTCTTTGGAGCATCACCAAGATCAACGCGATTTTGAATCACTTATACCTCTAAGTCTCCCCACTAATACTCTTTCACTAAAATCATCAAAGAATATTCCACTGCCATCTGAAATAAATATTCTCTATCACTATCTATTCCTACATCTAAGTGTGAGGCCTATAACTCCTCCATCACTTTCCAAATGTCTGTAGATTCCTGAACAACCATCTTCTACAACTACTCATATAATCAGCCACAACATTCCCCTTTCATGAGTTGTAGTAGATTTCAAATCATAGTCTTGAAAAATCTCTATCCCCCTCCCTAGTTTCAAGTGAAGATCTCACTAGGAAGAGATATACCTCAAACTTTTGTAATTAGTGAATACTAAAAAGATCTTTCCAATGAGATAATGCCACCAAGACATCAGTGAAAACATAGCCACTACTAGATCTAGATCATGGGTGGCACAGTTATGTTTGTATTGATGTAACTTCTTAGACCCATAAAGATAAATTCTCATTACTACATCAAGATGCATCCCAAGCCTAGATGGGAAGAATCACAAAACACCCAATCAACACCCCTTCCTCTGGAAATTAGAGCACTTGAGCACTGACCAAATTCCCCATCAGATAGCTAAACGTTTCCTGGAACATCTTGATCCACACAAAATCCTAGAATTTCTTTGTCAAAGTTGTCAATAGAGACAAAAATTGAGAGAAATCGAGTACAAACCAACAGTAATAACCTGCCATACTGAGGAAGCTACAAAATTATACCACGTTCTTGGGAAATAACCTAGAAAAAATTATTCTACCTTATATGGGTCCACTAATATACCTTGTTGGTACACTAAATGCCCATGTAAATACACCTCTCAGGTCTAGGACTTTCACTTGGACCATTTTATATAGAGCTAGTTGTGTCGAAGAACTTGAAATATGGTTTGGAGATGCTCATCATGATCCTCCTCTATCTTTGAGTAGATCACGATCTCATAGATGAATACAATGGTGAACCAGTCTAGGAACTCATGAAATATGGATTTTAGAATCCACATGAACATGGACGGTGTGTTTTTAACACTGAATGACATGACCACAAACGCAAAGATCCCATACCAATATCTGAAATTAGTCTTCAATATATCTCCCTCTTTCACCCTAAAGTGGTGATATCTAAACTGTAGATTGACCATAGAAACGCAACTCACCCCTCTTAGCGGAGAGAAAAATATAATATGTCCTCATGAGAGGGTAATAGTTCTTAACCATCACTTGATTCAACCTATGGTAGTTTATGAACAACCTCATACTACCATCTGTCTTCTTTGAGAACAATACTAGAGAACCCCACGGTGACACACTGGTCCGGATAAATCCCTTCTTCATCAGATCTTCTATCTAAATAATCAACTCCCACAACTCAGAAGGTGTCATCAAATAAGTATACATTAAAATCAGAGAAGCACTAGACTATAGTTCTATCCTGAACTCAACATCACATCGAGGGCGTTTAGTAACAACCTACTCATGACAAACATCCAGGAACTCCCCAACAACTATGGGAACCTTCAATATCCCAGCATCTTCTCATTCCACTAAAAGTTCATCCAAAAAGGAAATAAGAGTCTCTATACACTAACATCTCCTATGATAGCTCTTCTCACTAATAAATACCACATGCTGACAACCCATGTATGAAAACACGACTCTTCTCCAGAAACAGCTGATAATAGTGATCACGGAATACAACCAATTGTTGCCGATAATGACATCGTATGGTTGCATCTGTATCCCGAAAAAATATCCATTAGAATAATGTGGTCCCATCATTAGTCTTCATCCCTAGAATACATCAAATAAGATGGTATGAATTCTAATTGGCACACTCAAGATCAGGGGAGTGAGAAGAATCTCTAAATATATTCCCAGATCATGGGCTAGACAAGATGAAACCAAGGACTTTGAAACTTATGAATAAAAAAAGTGTAAGAAAATGTTCTAAACAAACTAATCATACCTCTAATGATATTCAGCCCTACCAGAACTACTACCTCTATGGAATGAAACTCACCATGCCCAACTCTTATTCCTCTATACTAAAGACTGCCTCTATGACCATCCCATGTCATGGTCCATGAAGAACACCCCAAGGTCGGCCTCTACCTGCTCCATCTCCCCTTATTTTAGCTTGAGACTACTATTCCTATTGTTGAAATGGCCAAGCTGGAAACTGTTTTAGAGGCTGGCATGAAACCTTCCCACCTCCACCATATAGAGCTTAAGTGTCCTCTGGTCACTGGTAATGAAGATGGTGGTGAACCCCACAAAATAAACTCATCGGCCCAAGTCTATAGTAAAGGAATGAGGACCAGAAGGCCTAAATGGAAACTACTGAGTTTGAATCTCCTACAGTCAAAACCTTAAATGCCATAGTTCCAGATCCTTGTTTCTAGTAACCCTTCCTCTCAAAGAACCCTTCTAGCTCCCCTCTTTAGGTATAATTCCTCACAAGTGCATCAGTTAAATCAGTTCCTCTATCTTCTGTTCCTCTAAATATTTCGACAACGTAAAGGGAGTAAATGTGTACCTGATAGAAAGATGAAGTGCCTCCTCTAGGAATCTTTCATGACATTCCTCATCCGTAAAGAGATCAATGGAAAAACAAAGGATATCCTTGAACATAATCCCCAGCTCCCACATCGACATACTCCCCTACTGGAGGTAGAGTAACACCTACCTCTTCTCAACCTTCATGGTTTATGAAAATAATTATGCTCAAAAAGCCTTCTCAAAATAGACCCACATAATGTCAGCCTCTTCTTTCTTCCCTATGTACACAATTTACCACTAATGCACAACTCCCCGCATCTGACTCACAACCAAAGTAAACCAATATTCCATCGAAGCCCAGATCAAACTGAAGGTGATCTCAACCTCCCCAATCCATCTCTTCATCTCTATGTCTAAAACACTTCCATTATACTTTTCCAAGGGTTGTTTCCTGAATTCACATAACTTTCTATGCCATTGGTCATCCTCCTCTGCTAGATCAACCAGATCAGCCTGTTGAACCTCAACTGCCTGAGCCACAGGCGATTGAAGACTGGGTTTCATAGCTTAAAACTGTAAATAAAGAATTCCAAATCCAAAGTAGTATGAAATTTTATTTAATATTTATTTTAACTAATTAAAATAATTTTTTTATCCACAGAATAATCTTGTAAACACCCAAATCAAACAAGAACACCACTCATTATGATGCATGTACCTTTTTAGGGTCTCTACCCTGTAAATGGTGTAGCCTCACTTGGTCATTTAGAAGGCTCAGTTTCCTTGCATCAGATCGCAGGGGGGGCCTAAAATCGCATGTCCTATCCAGTCTGTGATGGCCTATGTCATGTGCCAAGACCATCTGGTAGTGTTTCCCTACTAACCATTAAATCCTCACTGTTCTTAACTCTAAAATCCATCTTATTCCTCAACCATCACCTCTGATACAATTCTATCATGACCCCTCCCACCAAATATGACCCTCTAGTGCTAGAAATGAAGGAAGAGAGATAATGACCCCCCGAATCCCACCTCCAGTAGGCCGTGATTTGGTGACCAACACCAAGGGTATACAAATCTCACAAAATGGGATGAATTTCCATTATTAAAATAAAACAATATCGAGATATATGATGGATAATCAACAAAGTAACTCTGATACATCTATAAAAGAAATCCAAAAACCATCCCATATGAATGTGAAAAATATAACAGATACAAAACAAAATTCTACAAAGTAAGTACCAAAAAGTAGGTCTAAGCTGTGACACAACAACTATCCCAAAGTTTGAGCTTGTAAACATACAATATGGTCCATGTAATCCTCCTAGAAACCTAAAAACAGTTATATAAATAGGGTGGGAATAAAAGTATACTCAAAAGTAAAAAACCAAATTCTGTCATGCATAAGTGAGAGAAGTATACTAATTATCCCATGAGAAAATAGAAGAACCCAATAGCACCTAAAAAGGTATACTAGCCACCCCAACCTCACCTAGGAAAACTCACTATGTAATAGAAGTCAAGTAAAGTAGTATAGTAGTAAAATCAATGATAGGGTACCCCACACCACTTTCCCACTAATTAGTCACTCTCAAACCCTAATGGAAAATGTCCTAGCACTCCCACCACTTCAGAAATTACCATGTCACAACCCGCCAGCATACACCAGGGCCTCATAGCTAGTCTCGTCACTTGGGAAAACAAAGTTCATCACATCCCACCCACACACACCTAAGACTCTCACCCACATACCACCTAGAGACTAATGATCCTTGCAACCACGTCCTACCCACACACACATGGGCTACATACCATGTCACATCTAGAAAACACCTTGGAAATCACAATACATTTCATCCTGGACATACCTAAAAAAACACAACACATCTCATCCCAAAGATACCTAGGAAAACAAAACTCGCCTACACACACATCATACCTACAAAATATAACCTAACTAACGAATCGTAGGCTATCATCCCATGGAATAGGGAACAACAGAGAGAGGGTGGCCATCCATCCATCCTCCTAATGTAATGTTTAGGAAATACGCCCTCCCCTATGATGATGTGGGTGTTGTTAAAATATTTCTCAGCTAGGGTTGGGTGCATATAGAAATCAAAAGGAAAAAACATATATATATATGTATATATATTATAACACATACTCAATCCCAAACAATGGGTTTTTAACCAACAATAAACTCAGAAGAATTATTTTTCTGCTACCTATAAATGAAAAACCGCACAACCAACCATTAACTAAAATCATACCCACATCCAATTCATTTAACCAATTCACATTATTTATTAAAAATTAATTTATTCATTCAATCACTATTCAGGTAACTAAAAAATAAATCACATAATAATCCATGAAAAAAAATTACACAGATGATGAAAAACCATGGTAAATTAACTGACTTCACATTTACTCTAAATTTTACACCCATCCATGATAGAACATAAAATGTTGCTTAGACATGAGATTAAGCCTTTATAATTTTATCAATGGTGATGCTTCCATTCTAACCATGCCATAATCATTCTACAATGTCATTCCTCCCAATTCATCTCCACAATAGAGCCAACCCCCAACTCGCAGCCACTCCATGAATAATATAACCATACAACCATTATCAGTAGCCATACTACATAACCACACCACACCCATCACAACAAGAAACACAACTATATCACAACCTGATTGCAGCCCTTCTGCACCACACTGTCCATCCATTCCTAATCCACACCCCTCTACAGCCACATCCAGGTTCCCAAACAAACAATCTCTCAACCTGAGATTCTATTACACCTTCTAAACCACCCACACACACAGTCGTACTCCTAACTGAAACATTGTACAAACCACAGAAGTAAATATGTCTAGATTCAATATGTAATCTCTTATTTGATTCCACTCATTAATTCAGGGGTTATTTCATAACTAGTTCGATCCTATGGAATACAATTATTTAACCTAATATACGTGGTTATTAAATTTCATATATACAGTCATTCAATAGAAGACTAATGATAATTATTCACAAGACATCATAGATGTGAAAAAAGGACCACTAATGAACATGATTTTCAATAGGAATATAGCCTATAAAATTCACAATATTGATCAAAATATCAATAAAAAGTATGATATTACATCTCCTTCCATGTCCAGCATATTGATCTTAAACCGATTCAATTATCATTATTAATTTTTTATTCTCATATCTTCACAAAAGAGACATTCATACACCCACCCCACATGATAAAAAAATAAAGGAGAGATGAAGGGATCCCTATTTGGAATAAGAAGTGGTCATCCCTTATTTATTATGTCAAGGAAGGGGGTGCCCATGTAGTCAGAAATCCCAATGAAAACACGAACCAACTAGTGAATTACAAAGGCATCACTACCTAAAAAAAGGTTCTAGGGATTTCTAGTTTAAAGAGTAAAGAGAAGAACATAAGGAAAATAAAATATCAACCTCAGAAAGGAAAAATCCTAAATTAATAGGAGAAATGGTTTTTTAAACCATTAAATGCAGATCATGACAAAGACATTGCTGTTTTGAGTCAAAGGAAGAATTAGGTGTTTAGAAGATAGTTATGATTCAAAATGGCTCCAAAAACCATTAAATATGGTATTAATTTCATTTTGTGCCAAATAAAACGTTTAACAGACGAAACTGGAAAGATATCAGTATTATGGAATTTTGAAAAACTATTGGCAAAGAGTCGCCAAGGAATGAGTCACTGGTGGATTAGTCTCCAGTGGATGAGTTACGGGTGCGAGCTATCATTGACGACAAACTAGTGCGAGTCATTGGTGGTGATATACCAGTGCCAAGCTACCGGTGTGAGTCTACATTGGCGAGATACCAGTGCAACCTACCTATGTCACCCACCATTCTCACTCATCGTTTTTACCAACCATTGGAAAGTGTAATTTCATAAACAAACCTGAAATGAGCCACTACGACCTCCCAGAACACCTCAAACACTAGATTTTCACAATTTAATGGACTAGAGAGGTCCAGGACATTACATTTCTATAACAATATTACATAATAAGAAATTAAATGAAATTATAAGGGTGTATTTTTATAGCATTTTAGGTCATTATAGGAACAACTATATTGTCATTTTATTTATTGAATTTATTCTTCCTCCACATCTTCATACTCCACACACTTTTTATTTTCTAGAAAATATACAACAATGTTTCCAATTTCCCCAAATTTGAAGAAATTGAGTGGGTGTTTCCACTATATTTTCCTTTACATATTTTAATATTTTTGGAGATAAAATATATAACCACTTTTTTATTCTTATCACTTTATCCATCTTTATAAAAATTATTGAAGGATTCAACATACTTATCCTTGATATTCAACTAGTTCTGGGATTTTAATTTAATCTCCTCTTTATCATTCTTCTTAAAAAGTAGATATTTTCTCATCTCATGATTTGTAAGATTAATGTGTAACTCATAAAGGGAAATATCTTCCTTATATACAATATCTAAAATCTTTAGATAGAATGTTTATAGAATGTTTCTCAATAATTTGTTAACATATATATAATCTTACAAATTATATCTAGATATTATAATATGATTTTATATTTCATTTATCCTCATGAAATATTCATCAACATTCTCATCTTCATTCATCCTGATATTTTTATATGTATCCCTATAAATATTTCATTTGGCTTCCTTGATCTTGAAATTCCCCTCATAGTTTTTTATTGGTTTTCTAAATTTATTTAGTTGTATTGACCACCATTAATTTTGTGTAAACCTTATCAATTAGGGAAGACATAATTGTATTCTTGCAATTCCAATCTACTACTAAATTTCCCTTTTCTATTTTGTCATTGGGGAATCCAACTCAAGAGGTGGGTCCCATAGTCATAGAATCACTTAGCTCCAAAAAAATTAATATTAAATGGAGTAGAATTATATATTTATATATATGAAATTTATTTCCATAAAAATTAGAAAATATTCTATTTTTTAATGTAATAAGATTCTCCATACATTAACCATTTAAAAAAATATCTTAATGTAAACCAGGATTTTTTATTATTCCCTTTAAAGAGCCAATGTTGGTTGAGTACAACTAAGACAGGGGTTAAATTATTCGTATACATTTTACAAATTTTACTCAAATTAATCTTTTCTATCAATTAAAGTCATTATCCACTCTCTATTAATATTCTTTTCTCATGTATGTAGTAATAATGAATTACCAGTAATACATAAGAAATTTTTACATGATTCATCCTTAGTGTGAGTGTCTACATCAAAGTGTGTTCAAATAATATTTAGGAATGGTTATTATTATCAATATATAATTATAGTTCTTAAAATTATAGTTAAATTTTTAAAAAATGGTTTTGAGGGAATCACCCTCATCCCATGGCAGGTTTCATACACCACCTAAATATATGAATGGTTCTATTTATTTTATAACAACTATTTATTGAATAATCTCCTTGATCTTCATTGTGAAAAATATATTTATTATCATCCTAGATTATTAATCATAAAATATAATATCTTCTTCTAAACTGAATAAAATACCATATATATTTAGGGAAATAACATGCACATCGGCCCCCCTTCTCAATTCTTGAGAATGATATTCTTATGCCTTAGAAAATTAGTGAATAAGATGATATTATTACTTCTCAAAAATAAGTTCCTAGATTATTAGAAACAATATTTTTTTTCATAAACCTATTAAAAAAATAGATGTAGTGTAGGCCAATTTTCTTTATTTTTTTGTCAATTTGATACATTAGTTCTTCAATGGATCAGAGTATGGGGTTTAAAATTATTAAACACACACATCTTATTCATTTAATATATTGAAAATTAAAAATATTATTTTAATAATACATTCAAAATATTTTATAGAACCCCCCCCCCCCCCCCCCGCCAACCCATGATTCTTGGATACACATAATATCCCATAAGAACACCATCAGTAATCCTGAAAAATAATTTCGTACATTTGAATTTGAAATCCCCATAAAATCTTTGTCATCTTTACAAAAAACCCAGTCAAAATCCATTTTAAATATCCCAAGGTACCTATATTTTTTACTTTTCCAATATTTCGTTAAATATATGGGGATTTTAATTTCATTCACATTAGCATGATTTTTTCATTTTGACATGTAAACTTCATTGATGTATTACAACTTCTAATATTTCTACACATGAATCAAAATTTATTTCATTGAATGTATTATTGAATATATGAATATCAATATTGTATCATAGTATAAATTAACTATCATTATTCAGAAAAATTCATTCGATATTCGCCATATTCCATAGTTTTGACAAAGCGAGTAACCTTATAAAGTTTCTACAGTTTTCCTTAGGATGTTTTTGAACATTATAATGATTCCCATGTACTATATAAAGAATTTATATACCTTAAAATGAAATCGAACCATATAAAGACAGATTTTGAACCTTAAAAAGTTGAAAGAAAACCTTATGATGTATTATAGGTGAACCTTATGGAGTCTGTTAACCTTCAAATTCCTAGGTGAAGCTTATGAAGTTCCAAGGGGAGTGTTATGAAGATCATATATAAACTAAAAAAATTTTATAAACATAAAAAATATCTACTATTGAACCTTATAAAGATTCTATAGAATATTGAAAAGTGTATAATGTTCAGTACAAACTCAAAATTTCCAAAATCCATAAATATAAAATAGATTTATTTTTACTCAAAAACCTAAAACATTAACATAGAATCTTCTAAAATGCTTCAAAACCTTCTAAACACATCCAAGCATATCACATTTATGGTTGAAATCATATAAAAAATTCCTTACCAATTATAATGGATAGATCATTAAAAAATGGATATTATCAAAAAATGATCTAGGTTTTTTAATGCACATATTCTATGATTTGATCCAATTATATAACAATTTAAAAAGGAGATGGGGAAAAATATATATATCCCTAGAAAAAATATTTTATCCAAAATATTTTTTAAATGTGATTGAATAAGTTCTCACCACCCCAAAGTCATATATTTTAATAAATAAAATCTTATATTTGGTAGATTACTCCAAATATATTGTATTACTTATAATTTATGTATATTAATAATTTATTTTTAAAATATTTACACTATCATATATATGAGATATTTCTTAACAAAAATGAGTTTTTGTGTGTCAGAATAATTTTATAAAAGGAATATAGTTTCTATGGGTCTAGTGGGAACATTTTCTTATATAAATATCTAAAAAGGATAAAAAAAAATTGAAGATTAAACTAGTCGAATTTAAAATAAAGGTCAAATTATATCATAAACGAGTTTAGGGTATGTTGGTAAACATAGATATTAATTTAAAGGGTTATATTTTTTTACCTGAATGATCTCAAAAATAAATATATATGGAATGGTTCTATAGTGACAAAGATGAACATAAAACGAGTTTTAATATTAAAAAATTACTAACATCATAACAATTGATGTTGTAAAATAAAGAATTTTAAATACTATGTTAAAATAGTTAAATATTTGGAATATATTTCATAGTCTTGCAATTATTCCAAAACAATATTCATAAATGTTACTCAATAAAAGATTTTAGTAGGAGGTTTTTATCATATTTAATCATAGATATGTGAAAGGAATTACATAGAGATATAACAAGTTGAAAATAAACCTTAAAAGTTAACAAATATAAGGCCTCTCTGAAGGAATATAATATGGGATACGATTACATAGGTTCTTATATATTGTTTAATTAGTTTTGAAAATGATTTTTTAGAATTTAAAATTGGTCATGTTATATAAAATATAGTCTCTACTTTTTGTATCTTTTAATTTTCATGCATATATGTTATGATGTGTAATGATAATTAACCTTTCAAAGTATAAATTTGAGTTATCCAAAATAGTTATTCATCATGAATTACTATAGGTTGTGATTAAATGTTATGTTTAACATGTGTAATATTTTATATTGAGATATTAAATATGATAATAAGAAACAATAGGATTATTGTGTATTGGATAACCCACTAATTATACCACAGAAAGTGTCATACACTATATATTAAGTATAGTAGGGGTGTATGTTTCATATTAAATCTTAATTCCTTTTAATGGTAAGATACCTAATGAGAACCTTTATACTTTGATAAAATAATTATTTTATCTTAGAATATGAGATAATTAGGGTTATTTTGGTATATTATGGATTATGCCTTCGGTTGAGTCTTAACCAATTTGCGAGTTCCCCCCTCATATAATGAGTATAACATATAAGTACTTAATTGATATAAGATGTGTATGTTTATATCCATACCTAGATAAGGATCATGTTATGTTCGTATCCATTTAATTGAGGGGCGTCTGATGTGATCGTCTAATTACATAAATTACATTATACATGTTTTTAAAATTTGTTATTCTATAATCAGATAATCAAGAACATATGAGTTGGATATATAATATTAATATAAAATGTATCCCATAGTCACTTGATGTCTTAGAAAAAGGTATTATATGGTTCTATATAGTTTTATTTGATACATCTTGTGGGCACAAGTATGGAGACACATGAGTAGGATTGAGATTGCACCAGAACCCTTTGTATATTGAGTGGAATTTATGCTTTTACAGAGGCTATTATAATCTAACAATTATATATTATCGGGATCATAAATTTTTTAATTTAATAAAGCCTCATGGGGTTTCAATTTGTGGTTTTGTGAATAAGGATTTAATTTTATTAACTAATTTGTATAAAACATTAAGAGGTTCCCCAAATTTGTTTTATATTATATAATAATGAATTTATGGATAGATTATCATGATTTATTAGATATGATATAACATGTGGTGAAAATGAATGATAGAATCTCTCAAATATGTTTTTAAATATTTAAAATGGATTCGGATATGGCTTCACATGTTGTTAAAAATAATGTGACATAAGGTGTAAAATGTTTTTAGGTCTGAGGATTTAGATATGGTGGGAGATTTTTGTAAATGTACACTAAAGCAACCACCGTGGTATGGTGGTTTAAATCAAATTGTATTTTATTTTGTTTTGAACTATGACATAGAGAGGGTCACTACGTCATCTTGTTCTACATTTCTGCCTATATTATTATGCAATATCGCATTGTTTATTAAATTTCTCATACCTTAATTCATCATACTCATTTTATTATCATGTGATGATAATGTAGAGGAGTATGAAGGTCCAACTGAATTTGTTAAACATTAAAAAATAATTACGAATTAAAATTCAAGTATTTCAACTATTGTGAATCAAGAAATTTTTATAAAATTTTTCATTCCATAGAGTTGAACATATGGAGTTAAAAGGGTCTCCATGTAAGGATATATAAGTTGGTTATAAGTTTTTTATTTTAGGTATACAGATATTATGAAACTCTTCATCTAAATACCTCACTTTCTCTCTCACTATCTTCCTTGTTAAACAAGGTTTTAATAATCTATAAGCAATAGAGGATCCTTCCCAACTGTTGGGAGAATCATCCACCCTGTGGATACCCTAGGTGAAAGTATCCCATTGGAAACTTCTCGGTGATCTATTTCAAGCTTACGTCTATGATATTAGAGAAACATGGATCAAAATATAAAAAGAACTTTTTTTTCATTTTAATTATTTCAATCCAACTTCATATAAATACCATAGGGTAGAATAGGTTTTAGTTTCTGTTTTCCACTAACTTTGGATAAGTTTTATCAATTCCAAAACCCTTTTTTCAAACTAAATAAAGTGGATTAAACCTATAAAAAACTACAGTTAGTTGGTATGGATTTATTTACAACATCAAGAGTTTGATTTATATGTGATAAGAATTGTTCTTGTGAAGTTATTGATTATTATAAAATATTTACTTGGGTTAACTTTTTATCTCATAAGATTGAATATTTCATATGTTTTTTTAAGTTTCTAGGGATAACAGATAACCTTAGTGTACATAACATAAAACCATGAGAATTGACCATGGATATGAATATTAAAAAAATGTTTATATATATTTTTGAATCCATGGGTATAATTAAACCATTTCTCCTAAAACTCATAAAAATAGGGGTTTTGAAAGTCAAAACAAAACTGTCCATATAATAGCTAGTTCCTTACTCAATGTTTATATGTTTCTGAATTACTTTTGGGTTTAGGTTGTGGTTAGAGATTATTTTGTAATTAATAGGGTTCTTATTAGTCCTTTATTGATGAAAATTTATAATGAATTATTGAACGAAATAAAAACCAAGGGGAGTGACTTCAATTTATTTAGATGAAAATCCTACATTCTCTAAACTAATGAAAACATTGGAATGCTTTGTACCCAATTCAGAAAAAAAACCTAGTTTTTTAATCTCATATAAGGTTCATATATTTTTTAATAAAAGAAACCAATTTTTAAAGGAAACTAATAATATAAAATTCAATGGGACATAACCATATACAATCAAAACCCTTGTTGATAATCAATAGGATAATATATCAGATTTAAATATCAATAAAATGTCTAACAACTCTGACGAATCTATTGATTTTATATAAAAATATTATGGATGAGACCTATAAGACTCCCAATGAATGATTTTTTATCTTGGATAAAACAATAACAACATTACCCATAATTTTTAAGTTCCTCAAAAATTAATCTTTGGATTCTTTACTAGGTGATATTGATAAAGGGTTTTAAACCCAACCCTCTTTGAGAAAATAGGTTTAACATAAATCTTACATTCCATATCTTAAACCATATAACATTAATAATTCTAATAGTGCTGATAAAGTTTACTGATATGTATAATGAGTTGAACCATTTTAAAGTAAATAAATTATAAAAACTAATGGAAGGACAATAATGAAATATTATTATTGGAAATAACTATGTATTTTGAAACAATATTTATTTTCGTAGTCAAATTTTTATACATTAGGATAGATCGGTTTCACAAAATTATGTTATGAAGTAGGGATTGATTCTAAGGAATACATTTAACCAGTTTCTATAGTTGATCATATTTGAATACTATTAACATTTGTAGCTTATTTGAATTTAAGGAATTATCAAATGCATTTAAAGAGTTTTTTAATGCTTTAATAAATGATGATTTTAATATAAAATTTCCACTAGTATTTTAAAATTTCTCTTTCCCAAATACCATTTATAAACATTGTTTTTCATGTATGGTTTGAATCTATATTCTATAACTTTGTATGATTGGATCTGTAACATTCTGTTATAAACTATTTTTATAAAAGGAAATGTTGACCCAACAATTTTTATCATGTGGATTTAAAAATATAATCTGATAACTCAATTTGTTGTTGATAGTATTTTTTTAGTTCTAATAACTCTCTCTATGATAGTTATTTATTTTAATGTTAAATTAAATTAAAATGAGTTAGATTGGGGAGTCAAAAATTATCCAAATTTTTTATATTTCACAAAAATAATATGGTATTGTTTTGAATCAAACAATAAACCAAATATTTTTTTAAACATATTAGAATGGATAGTGTTATGGGTATTAATACTTATAAGAATACTGATTGTAAAGTTAACATGGATGAAATTGTGAAACCATTGGAATTTTCATTTTATTGAATAATTATTAAAAGTTTTTCAAATATTAATACAATTCAGCATGATATAATATATTTTTTGTATATTTACTAGAATTAAATAAAACTCATAGTAATATAACTTTTATATAGTGTCAATAGTTTCTTATATACCACTATAGTACTTTAAATTTAGTTTTATTTTAATAATCATTTTATTAATTTAGTTATTAAAATGTCAACTATTGTGGATTCATGTTTGATAATAATAACATCTCTAAAACATGACACTCTTAGGGAAAGCCTCTTATATCATGGTGTGGTATAAAGAAAATTTTAATTTATTATCTTTACATAAGTCGAATTTATAATTACTGGTCATTTTTTCTATATATTCTGTCAATGAAACATACTTTACATGATTATATATTAGAATTCAAACATTTTCCTATAAAAGGTAATAAAAAATGTTCTATAAATATTTATTATACACCAATATATAATTCCAAAACAATGAATATTGATATAAGATATCATTATATATAATATCATTAATATAAGGGTGATATTACTCTAGATTCCATTAGTACTAAATTTTAGATTATGGGTACCATTAGTAGGCTATGGAATCATTAGAGAATAAATTATATCATACATGAAAACGAGATGATTAATTGTCCAAGATTACTTTAATTAAATTATTAATTGTTTATATGTGTAAATTTAATTATTTTTTATTTTCCTAAAATTATTTTTTTAACATTTTTATATTATTATTTCATTATTTTCCCTTGATTAAGGGGATTTACAGTCAAAGATGTAATTTTAAAATTATTAAGCAATACATTGTATGGTTTTTATTCATTAAACATGATATTTATTTTAAGGGATTAACATTAAATAATTGTTGTATTTTAAATTATTTATTCATAATAATTCAAATACTATTAACACATTAAATATATTAATCCCCTTTATTCAGTCATTTTAACCTAGCCTACTCAGTTTTAACTCAAATGAGACTCTTTTTTCCCTTCATCAAACACAGGACCTGACATTCCCTATATTTTAATCTCATGTCCAATTTCATGGAAGAATGAAATACAATTTTTTTTTAACTCTATATAAGTTAACTTCATGTAAATTGATAAGTACTATATTTACTTCAACTAGGCTGTTTAACCCATGTCTAAGGGACTAAATAATTATTATAGAGAATATACCTCATATAAGATGGATGATGTTAGGTATGTTTGCGGTAATAAATTAATTTAAGGAACAATTTGAAAGTAATTAATTAATATAGAATTTTTTTATCTAATACTGTTAAATTATTTTAATCTAAATGACCAATTCATATTTAAGAGAAATAAAAATTTTATCAAATCAACTATTGATATAGTTGATCTGACTTTTACATTGAATGTAGTTAGATAATGCCTCAAAAATACCTCATAAGTGGGAGTTTGAATACTATTTAAACACTTTCCCATTAAATCATTTTCAATTTAAAGTGGAATAAACCCTAGTATTTTTTAATATAAACTAAGAAGTAAGAATACCAAAAATAATTGGGTTGAATATAGATAATAAGATTTTAATAAAAAATTTATATAATTTAATCGACCTAAAAAAGGGATACCTTTATATAATTAGGAATCAAATAGTTTATTTATTATTTTTAATGAGTAATAGGTTAAAAATTAACCTATTTACATTTATTATACGCTTTAAAGAGGAGGTTTTAAAGGAAAATTCCCTAATATTAGATATTAATTGTGGTAATTTCAATTCTAAATCAATAAAGGAAAAAAGTTAAATCTAGGAAAAGATAACATATTTCTAAAAAATAACTTAGAGTATGCCTTATTATAGGTATGTATAGTCAAAATATATTTACATACAACACTTGAAGATAGAAATGGGTAAGTGATAATGAGAATAACTACAATTTTTTCACCAACATCATATCCTTTCCAGCCTAAAAGAGTAAAAGATCCATCCTTAGAGAGGATATTGACCTAAATTTTTTTCTTGAGTTTATAGATTCTATGATATAATATAATATTTAAGAAACTATATTTCATGTGGTTAGTAAAGAAGCTATTAGTAAGATTGAACTAATATCCATTAATCCTGATAGGTTTTTTCAAGGGAAGGATGAAGTAAAAATATCAAAAACATATATTATGATACTTGGTAGATATTTGAGGTAATGTTTACAAAGTGAGTAGAATCCCAAGTATCATGAATCAAAACATTTAAACAATTCACCAAAACATAGTGAATAGCCTAAACCAATTTAGAAACAAGATTAGGATAAACATGATCAAACTAATATGGAATTGTGACCACATGAATGAAATATTGAGGTAGAACAATTAGAGGGATCCATGTAACACACCTCAATTTTATGAAATATATATTTTTCAAATAAATTTAATTTAATTAATAGCTTTTTTACATCTAACATCGACTTTAAACGAATCATGATATACTATTAAGATATTATTATTTAAAGTAATAGTTATTGCATATCCAGAGAATTGAACTTCATGAATAGGACTAAAAAATTATAAAAAATTCTTGGTTACATATGTATAAAATTTATTCACTGGTTATCAATTTTTTATAAATGAAAATAAAAAACATTATAAAGAAAAATAAAATATTTTTCTGAAAAACAGTTTTTGTGTGTGCAATGTATTATTTTTATTAGTTAATTAAATTATTCATTTTTAGTGATTAGTTTTAATTGAATGTATATATATATATATATTTTAAATAAAATATTTTAAATTTAATTTAATATTTTTATAAACATAGGATAATAATAAACAAACGTTTCTGCTTAAAATCTTATTTTTATAAAAAGTGGGCTTCGTTATATTTGTTATACTTAATTTAAAATAAATTTTCCCCAATTATATGTATTGAATTTGATAAAATTTATTCCATATTTGGAATAATGCGGATCAAATTTGGAAAATATTCCCCATATATTCTTTCAATATTAATAGTAACCATGGTAAAATTTATCATCATGACAAAGGGTAAATCAGGTTAATCTAGGTTAAAATTAAGCAATAAGGCCCTAGTTTTTCATCCAAATTATTATTATTTGAATTTTATTTTACCAATTTCACCTTAGTCTATAAATTTCGTTGTTTAATGGATACATTATCCTCAAAATTAATTATATAATATTTAAATCAAAATGAGTTACCAAATTTCACTCTCTATGTTTTAAATATCTCTTATGTATCCACATATAGAAAAGAGAATGTTTTGAATTAATAAAATTGTATATTTTGAGATTATTGATATTATTTTAATTATGGTAATTTATTCATATTTATTAGTAATTATATAATGGCATTAAATTCTTATCCAATACCGATGTAGTATTTATACAATTAATAAAATGATATAGTAAATGATTTAAAATATATCAAATATAATATAATTTGTGTGATTTAGTGTGTTCCATGAATTTTTTAGATGAATGTAACCTATTATTATTATTTAAAATACTTATATTTTAATTCCAACTTTTTATTTATCTATTTTAAGTCAAATTAATTGAATATTGTCTTAATTATATATAATTATATTTTATGAATATAATATTTTATTAAATATGGCAGAATAGAATGGGAATAGAGACTGCCCTACCCTAGTGGTGATGATGGCCTCGAGAAGATGACTCTAGTTGAAATTCAAAATATTCCATCACTGGCGAACCATTTTGATCATAAGGAATTGTTTCATCATGACTTACAGAATCCATGTGTGGAAGATCGATCCCCCAATCCTCCATAGAAGGATGTTGGTGCAAAGAACAATTTTATAGAGGTAGTTAAATCGGTTTTCAATCCCATATTTACTAATTTTTATTTTTCTCTCCTTGGAATGATTATTCATAAGGGAACAATAGCCGACATCTCTACAAACCATTCGGTAGTTTAGGAAAGGGTGAAATTATATATATATTCCATTATTGTGAGAGTTCTGGTCAAGAAAGATGACAGACCTTGGAAATTCACAGATCTCACATGAACGATTGTTGAACTCTGGGGTATTGGTGATATGAAGATGACCGTAATGGGACATGGATACTACCATGTCGTCTTCCCTTATGATGATCTCAAACAAAGATCCTGGAATTTTGGTTCACTTTTCTTATGACATATCTTCTTAATAATTCACGAATGGGATAATAACATTGATTAAAACATGGTAAGGAACAACCACACATAGGTCTAGATCCATATCTATAGATTTAATAGGCTATATTGGCACCTGTGAATCCAATGGGATATTTCCTCTCCCTTGGAAAATCCAATTCGGATGGATGGGAAGACTGATAACCCCAGGTTTGGATACTATACAAGAATCATGGTTGAAGTTGACATGTCAAACACACCTATAGAATAGGTTATTATAACCACAAGAGATGACAATACCAACTTGATGGTTTGATATGAAAGAAAAAAAATGTTATTCACAAATTGTATGTTATTTGGCCAAATTGTTTCTAAATGTAATAATGATAAAGAGTTCTCCTTCGAATATATGAAGGGGGATGATGATTCCAACTATCAAAAAAGAAAGGCTGCAAATAAAATTCCACCTCCATGTATCAATATTAGGACCATTGTTAGACCCTCTAATGTGAATAAGCTATGTGAATTTTTTTTGGGTGGAAAGCATGGAACTGTGCATGATCCCTCTTCGGATGACGTCTTAAATTTTTATGATATGCATCTCAAATAGGATTCTAGCACTAGTTTCACTCCTCTATCTAAGAATAGTCTAGAAGCATGAAAGGAACTGCAGGATGATCAATCATCTCATCATGTTGATAAGGTGGGGACCTCCCAGCAGGATAGCTACCATGGTGGTATCCTCACTAACTATAACATTGTGGGTATTACCACACTAGTTAAAAAATAGAAGTGGATGTGAAAGATTAGAAAATTCTATAGACATTTGTATTTTGTCCAAACTTGTTGATCCCATCAATATAGGAACCCAATTGAAAGCTACCCCATCTATTGGGCCGCAAAGGTAGATCGTTGTTGTAACTTTAGGTGAGTCTTCTATAGAAATTCCTAGAGATCAACTGGCCTTTCTAGACCTATCCCTATATTATCTGGACCCATTTCATTCGGAACAATCAACACCCTGTATTAACAAGGACTCGTTGGATGTGGATTTGGCGGACTATACTGAGGGTCAACAAGATAGTCCAACATTCGGGTGGCCTCTAGATCTTTTAGATAGTGGCGATGTAAATTCTGAAAGAAAAGAATTACCAAGAATGTAAATAGTGATTGGGAGGTATAACACTAAATGTAACATAATAGAACCCTTCCCATAGGTCCCTAGTGAAAAAGTGTCCAGAAGACAACCAACTGCAGTGCACACACCTGAACCCATTTAGTTAAAGAATATGATCACTCTACTAAGTGGTACTTTCTAGTATGTTGAGGTTGAGGATACCCCATCACCTATGTAGACCAACAAGGGAAACATAAGATATTATTAGAGTATAGAAGCCCCACAACCAGATTCTTTCCCACATGGTGAGAAGGGGATGGGTAGAAAGAAAAAGTGAAAGGCCCTGAGAAGATTCCACAAAATTAATGACCGATAACTAAGGGTAATGACACCAAGTAATGAAGATATTTTTTTTAAAATTTCTAAGGGCTAGGGATCCCCCTAAAGACTATAGCCTTAAGTAATTTCATTATGTCCAATAAACCAATGTTCATTGGTATTCTTGAACTAAATTTGATATTTGAAAACTAGAAATAATTCAATTGGTCTTCATTGGGATATCAGTTTATTTTTCAGAATCTACATAATAGTGGAATTGATCATATATGGATGCTTAAGAATGAGAGTACCCAAATGGTCATATGTAATCATGGAAAGCATAATATTAATAGAAATTTTTTGTTGCAAGACACATTGTACTGGTCACTTTTTTGTATTCCTTGACATTACACATTAGAATAGGAGACATTTTGAGAGAACTAGAAGATATCTCTGGAAATTCTCCTCAATAATGGGTGTTGATGGGTGATTAAAACACCATCCTCTCAGCTAATGAAAAAACTGGAGACAACATCAATAAGAACAAAAACTAATGAATTTTCACACTTCATTAATTAGAGAAACTTTACTATGGTACAAATTATTGGATTGGACTTTAATTGGATCTGAGTCACCTAGAATGAAAGGAAAGCAAGAAAACTCAACATATTATTTATTCCAATGGATGATAGAAGCATAAAAAATGGGCTCTTTGAACATACCCTTCCCAAATATCACTCAAATAATATTCCTATTATGGAAGAACTCTCCACCATGAAAAGGTCATCCCTTCTCCCATTTTATTTCAATAATGGTTGGGCATTCATCCCTTGATGTAGGGAAACTATTCTTGAGGCATGGAAGCTTATGCCAACTGGTAGACCTCTTCATGGGATCATGGATAAATTAAAAAATAAAAAGTGTCTCTTAATGGAGTGGAGAAAAACACTTTTTCTAAGATTGATTTGGATATCTATCAAGATGAACAGTATCTTGAAAATATTAAAAATGGGGGAAAGAATCAAGAAATCCCTACTAGAGAAGAAATTATTTCCCATACAAAGCTTGATGACCTTCTAATTATCAAGAAAAGGATGGGAAGGGGCCACCTGAATGTAAAATGGATGAAGTAATGTGATTTTAATTCCAAATTCATACACATAATTCATAGAGATAAAATAGAAAAGGGGGGGAACCATACCATTAGCATCAATACTCATTTTTACACCTCCTAAATTGAGATATCTAAGGCTATGGTTGTGTATTTTAGTGGCTTCTACAATGATGAAAGATTGTAGAACACCCTGAAGATTTTTGGGAACATTGTTCCTTGTATTTATGATCAACAGAATCAAGATCTCATCAGGATTCGAGATATTGATGAAATTAGATAAATCCTTTTCTCTCTAAACATGTAGAAAACTACTAGACAAGATGTATTCACTAATAAGCTCTTTATGTTATACTAGAACATTTTATAGGGGGTTTGGTTAATGCGGTGAGGGATATTTTTCTTATTTATATATGTTATATGGAATCAACTCAGACTTTATTTCTATGTTCATAAGAAGGATAATGTAATTGATATTAAACACTTATGTCCAGTGGCCCTTGGTAATACCGTTCCCAAGTTCATCATTAAGATTTAAATGTCCAAATTGGGAGGAATTGTCAAGGATTATATTACTAAAAACCAATACGTATTTATTCCTAGAATATTCATAAGGAATTGTATATTTATGGATTCAGAGACTATCAACATTTCAAGGAAGAAAATAAAAGTGGGGAATATTTCCTTCTTGATGGATATCTCTAAATATTTCGACACTCTTGAATGGATGTTTCTACTCAGTATACTTATAGGTTTGGCTTTTACATCACCTCGGTGAGGATAATTTATTTTATCCTCTCATCTAGAAGGTTGCCCATTATCATTAATGGGACCCCAAGAGGATATATTTCATGAACCAGGGGACTTAGAAAAGGTGACCCTCTCTTAGGACACTTATTTTCTATTATTGAAGACTATTTGAGTAGGTGTATTAATGGCCATTCCCAAATGGGTCTTTTCTAATAGATTAAATCTTCGAGGAATTTATTTACCCCCCCCCCCCACACACACACATTATTTCTATATACAGATTAAATCTCCCTCTTTTGGGAGGGAATCAAAGAAAACTATCTCAAATTTCTAGGATATTTTCCTTCATTATGAGGAGGTTGATGGAAAACCCATCATCCAGGGAAAATTTTTAATTATGTCTGGGCTGGTCCATATTTGAAAAAAATTTAGTGCAAAGGAATCTTGCTATGTGGAGGGGATTTCTCCCTTTAATTTATCTTACAGTTCCACTCTTTGTGGATAAGGTGAAAATCCAATTTCTCATAGTAATTAGTGCAACCTCCATCAATAAGTTGACCAACTAGAAAGGGAAGGACATTTCTCGGGTTGGAAGAGTGTGTATTTTGAAATCAGTTATCACATCAAATAAAAATTACTCATTCTCGTTATATAGTTTACCTAGAGGTCTCATCAAGGAATTGTAATGCATGATTAGAAATTTCATATAGACTGGGTCTATGTATGAAGGAAAGATGGTCACGGTCATATGAAAATATTTCATCAATCCTGTTGAGATGAGGGCCTTTGCATCAAGGATCTGAAAATATTCAACGATAGATTGGTTGGTAAGTTAATATCGACTTTTCTTACTACCAAGGACCCATATTTTGATTTTGTAATATGAAGGTTCAATGATAGATTATTGGATGATTACCCATACTATCTTGGATCTTCATTCATAACTTCAATCAAATTTTCCTTCAAATATATTATGCAAAACATCAACTGGATTATGAAAAGCTACTCTGACCAGAACTTATATAGCACATGCTGGCTTGACCATCCCATCAAGGATCGAGTGAGAATTCATCCTAACCAAATGAAGATGGTTATCTTTGAGTTCATGAAATAGTATAAAACACTTATTTTTGTTCCCATGCCGATTTTTATAGAAGTCCAAAATGCATCATGCATGGATGTGGACACCCTTATATGGAAGTTGGGTTTCAATTGTCAATTCACTCCCAAAGACTATTACAAGATCAGGACTGAATTATCCACCTTAATTCAATTATTTATTTCAAAATTAAAGGTCAATATTATAAATCCATCACATTTTATCCTTTTAAGTTTACTATGGAGGATAAAACTTTCCACTTGTGACAAGATGTGACCAGGTGGGTAGTGTATTGCCTCAACCTACCAATTATGCCTTTAGGATAGTAAATTCACTCAACACTTGTTTTATTATTTAATTTTTTTTAATTATTTATGGAAGCATGAAAAATATTTTTTTGGGTTGGATCCTAGTACAGAGAGCTCCATAGAGGGGTTTATGGGCATCATCTACAGTGCTGGTCATAGTAAGCAGTTGTATCATCTACATCTATCTACAACGACATCCATCATTACATCCATATAAAGGTCTCTCAATCTGATAATGTTTGAGGAGTATTCTTGATCCATTCATGATGTCATTTTTTGTGGAATTGGGACATCCATGTTGTTTCATAATTATAGGATGGTGTGATGAAAAATGAAATCATTGGGCTGAATAACCTCATGTGTTTGGGAGTTTCACATAAGTGAAAGCAGAATCTTTCTCTTAAATATGTTCAATGGATACCCCCTATTGAAACAAGGATTAAGGTTAATGTTTATGGCATAGAGTTAGTCATTTTAGGTCCATCCATATGTGGATTCATTTTACAAATATATCGTGGATTTTTTAAAGGATGTTTTCATCACAACATTGGAGTAGGGACTTCCTATGAAGCAGAGTAGTGGGTAATGATGTACACGGTCAAGTACATTGTCCATCATAACTTTCATTCCCTTTGGCTTCAGTTAGATTCATAAATTTTTTTTTTTATATAAATACAATGATGATAAATTTCCCATATAATCTTCTACCTCATTGGAGTTACTACATTAATCTTGTTACTCAACTTAATCTTCATTTCTCGCAAGCATATAGAGAGGCTAATGAGGTGGAAGATGCCTTATCAAAGAAGGAAGTTCTTTATAAATTCTCAATTTGTACGTTTAGAATACTTGACTATTGTACCAATTTTATGAATGATGACATGTCCGTGTGGTTCACTATCGAATGCGCAAACTCACTTTTAACGCCTAATCATGTACTCTTGTTTATTTTTTCGTTAATAAATTTCTAGGATAGGGAATTCCTATATCCTCGACCAATCTTGTTATTTTATTAAATTACATAAAAATCATAAAAAATATTAATAAAGGACAATGGGGAAAATTTAATGTTAAAAATTTCATCACTTTCCAATTACTAGGGAATTTGAAACCACTTTTTTTAGAATTACTTAAATATATTTAAACCTTTTAACAAATTCCAAGAGTTCACATCCCCTCAATTATAAATTATCACCCATCATTTATCTTATTAATTCCACTTTGGGAATTATAGTTTAACGGATTTCTTCCAAGTTATCTTCAACACTTAAATAGACACATTCTGGAGGTGTTTATCTTTGAGAAAAACAAACCTAGATCCCTTAAGAAGAAATTTAAAAAAACTATTTCATATAAAATGTACTCGCCTGATCTGATCACTTTCTTTTTAATTATTAATTTACATCCTCTAAATCAATTACATTACTCATCAAAATAAATAATATAGTACCCTAAATATACTTAAATATTATTATAATTACTAAACCGCCTTTATTCATCCTCTTTCTGTAAAATGTGAGGTAAAATATCACTCATGCGTAAATACAACTTACACTCTCCACATAGTGATATAATTATTTTCTCTTAACCATATTGTATGGATAAGTATTATGAGAGTTTAAAATTTTATTTATGATACTTATTACATTATTATAATTTTTTATTAATTATATAACATCTACCTTTTTACCTTCCAAACAATTGGAAAATGATAACGTCGATCAAGTGTACGTGTGGACTACCCCTCCATGAAGAAATGTCATACGTTTTTCATTTTATATTTAATTTTATGGTAATAAGTATATATTTAATGAATATATATTATATATATATTATAATAATTATTTTTTAAGTTTTATTTGTTATTAAACATTCTTTCATTACATTCATTAAAAAATTGAAAAAAGTGTTCATGTGTACCAACGCCCTATCATCTCCAAGAAGGATGTAATTCAATTTTATATTTATATATTTTAAGAATGGCTATAATAAATTATATAATGAACATATATTATATTTATATCATGGTTGACAATATGTAGATGATGGAACCATAATAAAATTACAAGTACCAAAACTATCGAACCAAAACATACATGAAAAATGAAATTGATATCACCCAGAATAGTGATTTTAATAAATGAGTGTTATGAAATGGGTGATAGAAGGATATAATAAAATCATAAACTATACGATATATATTATTAATGATATTTAATATATTCGTAATAAATATACATTTATTATAAAGTAGTTTCCAATGTGTATGAATGAATTCAAACCTATGGTAATGGATTTCTAGTCTCACTTTTATTTCAGGGAGTCTTATGCCAAATTCATAACTTTAATCTTTTTTCTTGTGTATATACTTAACATTTGATATGTTATATCCATAATATTCTTCCTTTCATGAAATTTCTATTTTAATTTGATGTCATTATTTTTTGGGTCTTATGATTAAAAAGCTACCAAATTGTAATGGATTTTCATCTCAATTAAATTTCTATGAGACACATGAAATATTCACGACTTATTTATTTTATGTGGTTCATATAATACCCATGAATTTATTTTAGGATGATTATCATGAAATTTATGTGTATTTAAATATCCCTATATTTTTATTTCCTTAATAGGGATTATGATTCAAAATTAACCAAATTGGAAAGGATTTTATGTCACAATATTAATATTAATTAATATTATACATGATTTTGTTTTTAATGATAAAATATTATAATCTACCTCTCAAAATACTAATTACTTTTATTCTTATCCAGTTATTTCTTTATAATAATTTTTCTTCTTTCATTTTCCTCACCTTAAGTACTCAAGATACTAAAAATATAGTTTTAATAAAAATATACTTTATTTCTCTCTTCGGTTGAAAAAATAGTTCCATTCATATCCATGTTTTCTAAAAATGTTTTAAAGAATGTTTTTACTACTCTACTATTATTATTTAAATTAATTTTCACCCATGTTTCTCTTTTTACAAAAATAAAATAAAATGCATCTTCATGTAGTTTTTATAATGAGGAACTTCTTGACTTTTTCTACAAAAGTGTAAAAGGAATGTTTTATTTTATCATTTACAGCATGAATGAAATTTCAATCCATCATGAACAGTCAGTGATTTCATACATAAATTATGATTTTTAAAAATTTATATTCAAATAAAAAAAATTACTTAATATTTTGGAACTTTTTATATTTAAAGAAAGGTTATTTCAAAGTGAAAATGATATTTTCCTCATGAAATATACCAAGTTATATTTCAAAATAATTTTCTATATAAGATTACATAATTTGATTTAACTGAATCTTGACATGGGATATGATCCAATGGTACCATACATATTTTTTCATTATATGGCTACAATTTATGTTGAAAATATGTTTTTGAAACCCATTTCTTTTCCTTCAGTTATATTACAAAGAAATATTTATGAAACTAAGTTCATTTCATGGGTTTTGATAGGATGAATGTTTGTAATATTTTGGTACACATATGTATTGTTTTCATTATATAATTGTTGTTATATTATAACTAAATATGGTGGTCATGTTATAACCAATGATGGTGGTTACATTATAACCAGGGATGGTGGTTACATTAAAACCAAGTATAGTGGTCAAGATATAACCAAGGAAGGGTGTGACCTATATCTCCCTCCAATGCATTGGTAAAATATTGATATCTCGTTATATAACTAAGAATGGAATGGGGTGTGAACTCGATACAATTAGGGACTTCAACCACTGTATAGTCTTGAGAGTAAACCTTGACTACTATGATGGTTTGTGGAGTGAACCCATTCCACTATGATAGTATTTCCAATGAGCCTTAACTATTAAATATATTATATTATATAATTATGTGTTTACCAAAAAATTATGTATTATTCAAATCTTACACTCTCATTAGTCATGTACTATAATTTCAGGTATGATTCAAATCTTATGAAGTTCCAATCATTATTCCATGGATCAATATTATGATCTATAATATGAAGGGTATGATATCCAAAATTTCACTATCATGTTCTCATACCCTTATGTACATGTAATACTCATGTGAGCAATAATATCTAACTTTTTTACACAAACAGATCATCTGAGATCATCAATTATTACGCTTTCTTTCTCTAGGTAATGAATAAAGGTACTATGTATTATATGTGTTGTGAACAAGTTGGCTGGAAGTTTTTTTTGGAAGCTGAAATAATTGTATTTTCAATTTTTTGTCATTCATTATCAAAATTAATATAAATCACTTAATTTTTAAATTTTTGGTGATAGGAATGATCATAATAATTAGACAATCGGATGAAAAATTTGTTATAAATTCCATCGAGTTGAGAAGATTTTTTCTAAGATAAAAGTTTCATCGAACTCACCTTTAGTCCAAAATGAAAGTTTAGATTGTAAAGAAGATGTGTATAAGATTATTCTTAGCTCTGATGTAAATATAAAGATAATTTTATGTTTCTTATTTTCCAAAATTAATTTGTTTATTGGGAACTTATGATTCAAGCCTTGTGAAACAAATGGATAACAAGGTGCTTCTAATCAGATTTGGAATGAATGAAGTTGTTGAAAGGATGGAAGGTTACAAAACATTCCAATGAAAGAAAAATGATGATTTGAAAATATCATAAATTCTCTAAATCAGGAGGAATTCATGATATAAGAAGAAGTTTCTGGAAGAAGGAATTTATTGAAGTTAAAGATTTCTGGTCTAAGTTAACCGGTGTGAGATCAATGGAGACAGAATTGCTTGAGGTCTAAGATATTTTATTTGAAATGTGATAAGAAGAAGATGATATTTTTCAATAAAACAAAAAATAAAAAATATTAAAATATTTGGGGAAATATATTTCTATGGAAATAATTTTCTGCTGACATCAGTCCATAGAACACGATGTTCCAATGATCATCATTGTAACCCTAACACTAGTCATCAGATGTTGTGATGGTTTCAAAAGGGACTTGGAGTCATAATTGTTGATATTTGTATTTTTTGATACCAATGAGTAAAAAAGAATATCTATTTTGTTAGGATGGATGTTTGTAATAATGTCAAATCAACCATATGAAAATCAATAATATAGTCAACCATTTTCATGTAGTGAAAATACTTTGATTTTTTTCCATAACAAGTGGGTTAAGAGACAATGAATGGTCTGATATGTCTACAATTGGGTCAAAAGACATCATAATGGCATTAAAATTCATATATCATAGTGAATCAGAGAATTATTAATCAGATTTAGGCTAACACTGATAACCTCACTAGAAACATGCTCCTTAGACTGAAGACAATAAGAAAAATAGATTTGTTTGAATCATTTTCAAAAAATTTGACTAAAAAGTAGTGTCAAGGATATTTAAAGATAGTACTGAAGTGAAGCCATAGAAGTCGAAGAATCTTTACAAGTTAAAATTTTTATGGAATAATTATTTGAATGCTTACATTTATTACTTTGTACTAAGAATCGTAGTGAGAATTCATTATCTTTTCATATGTTTCAATTGGTGAGGAAAAATGTAATGAAAAATCATTGATTTAACATATCTCTTCTTCATAATGAGGAAATAAGAATGAAAATTGGAATCAGACTGAAAATGGTTATAATGTATGAAGTGAGATGGAGTCTTGAAAAGATATGATAAGGTTCTAGAAGAATAAAGAATAGCTGAGAAGTACAGAATAAGTCAAAGATAAAGCTGAAGATTAATGTAATTTTATGTTTTCAGGAATTTGGTTGAGTCTGAAATTTTTTTAGAGTCCTTCCTAAACCATTTTTGTCATTCCGATAAAAGAAGGAGAGTACATCGTACATTATGACACTTGTACTATTAATGGGTGAAGAGAAAAAGGTAGAGAGCTACAAGTTTTTATAATGGAGTTTATAGATTGAGCATTACTAAAGAAGATATTTTGATTTAAGATGTAATAAAATCATATTCAGTGATTATCAGTCTAGTTAGGGTCATCGGACTTAAAATCACAATTATAATTTTGGATTAAGGTAGTAGATATTGAGAATTCTTTCAGCATTATTTTGGCATTTCTATATTTCTAGACTAAGAAATCGGACTAAGGAATTGGATTTGGATATCGGATCGTGTATCATTTCAATGCCCATATAAGGTTTTACCTTCTATTGGGTAATAAAGTGAAGAAATTTTTTTAATATTAAATTGTTGAATGTTGTAAAGGAAGCACAATATCTTTTTTTGAAGTAACTTGTGAATGTTTCTTAACTTATTACACAAATTTGTATTACATCATTTTATACTAATCGAAGCACGTGAACTGTTGTACTAAACATAGTGCTACATAAGTGTAAGGTAATAAAATACATATTTTATCCACACAAAAGAATTTTTTTATTGTGTATTTTGTGTTATTAGATTGTTTCCAAATCATATTAAGTACGAAGCTACTCTTATTTAGTTTTGAATCTAGTAAGTTATTGTGTTCTTTTTAATTTGTAATTTTTTTCATCAAGGTGATAACTCTTTCACAGGAGGTAAAGGGTTTTGCAAAAGGAAAGAAAACATAAAAAAAATACGATATTGATTTACCCCCTCCCACTCTCTATGATACATTGATCACAGCTCTACAATCAAAATTGGTATCAAATATAGAGGTTCATTTCATTTACTCTTTGATGAAGTTTTTAAAAGAGAAGTTGTGATGGAAAATTAGAATTGTGTTAACAGTAAGGGGATTTTTGTCTCCTTTGTTAAGAACTATCATATCAAGAATGATAATATATTTCCTTGTCTTATTTCCAGTTGGTATGATGTTCTTGAAACTAAAACATTTGGTATTGCTCATATTGATGAAAATATTTCTCTCACATCAGTTGACAAAAAGATTCTTGAGAGTGAGGGAGGGGATTTTAATGATTTACTCTCAGCATATTCGGAAAGTGAGTTTCTAATAGTGAAAGGTGTTACCATTACCAAGGGAATCTGTGATAATCTAAAGAACATTTATGAATAAAGTAAAAAAATTAAATAATAAATCGTTACAAGTATGGATCCTTAACTATTAAGATATCAAATTGGGTGATTATGAATCTGTTGGTGACTTCATTACCTGGGTAAATGACATAGTTATTACTTTTATATTCTATGGATAAAAGTGGTATGATTCTACTATCGTTTAATACATCTTTCCAATTATTCCTATAACATTGATGCTAAAGATTCCTCATTATAAGATAGAGATCAAGAAACATTATCTGTGGATAATTTGAATAATACTTTAATTAATTATGTAATGATAGAGGATAAAGTTTAGAATGGAATAGAAAAAAGTAAATAGAGAAATGTATTTCAAATATTTTTATAAATAAATGATTACAAATATTCTTGAATAAGAATGAACTTGTGATTATAATTCCAAAAATGAGGTATATAAAAATATTGATGTATTTTTACCCTTATGTTATAAAAGTGTGAAAATAGGTACGTGTAAATATAAAGGATAACTTCCCTTGAATTTTTTTGAATGTGTATCTTTTAGGAAATTTAAGGAAAATTTTCCTTGAAGAAATATAGAAGAGGATAGTGATGAATATGATTAATGGATGAAACGATAATAAAAAAATAGGGTGATAAGGATAAATACTTCTCCAAAGGCAAAGACAAAAAACGTATCCAAATCTAAAAGGAAAATTTTCTTATCCAAATATTACAATGAAGAAAACTGTGAATCTAAATTCAAAAAATATATTAAGAAATATGAATAGAATACTTTTATTGAGTTGGTTAACAATTAAGAGTATAGAAGCAGTAGTTCTGAATATTAAGAAACTCAATTATAATTTCATCTAAAATAATAATTAAAATATTGTATGATAGATATTTGAAGGATTGAAAATGAAATCATGAAATTGAAAATTTAAAGTTCCTCAATAAAATTAAATAATGTTTTCTTGATGATAAAGATAAGTTGTTGGAAGAAAATTGTTTTTTGATGATATCTCTTCAAACAGAAAATAATTTGAATGCACATATGGAAGTAAAGTTGAAGGTCATGTAAGAAGAGTTGGAACATGTCAAAAAACATTATAATACTGAAAAAAGTGTTACAAGATTCAATAACTCAATATCTGGAGTTTGTGAAGTTTTTGGAAAGGATGAACCTAAGAAGGATTAAAAAAATTTACATTAATAGGTTGAAAAGAATGATGAAATTGTTTCTAGGAAAACAAATCTGGTAATGTTATATATATTGAGAACCCAACAAATTGGATAAGTCATAAATTTCTAAACATTATTTGTTAGAAAAATATTCTACTAATTCTGGATCTGATAAGGATGAAAAGTAACCCATGATGAAGAAGAAGGTAATTGTTGATAATAGAAAGGTTGGTGGTGAATAAGGTTATAATAATATAGATAATAAGGTTGTCAAGAAACATGATTACAACTCCAGATAGTATGAAAGCTAGAGAGTCAAAATTATTTCTATGGATACTTATGGAATTGTGGTTTATTTCAAAATATAGAAAATATGTGTTAGTTTAACCCACAACATTGCTACAATTCAAAAAATTATAGAAGTTAATGTTTTAGGGGGATTCTATCATTTCCAAAAAAAATCTAAGAATGGTGTTTTGAAGAAACCTGAGAGAGTTAGTGTAAAATTTGAAAATATATTCGAACCTTTGGAATTTATTTTTGAATGATGCGAACAACTTGTACATCTTGAAAACATTTGTCCCTTTTTGTTACTAGAACAAAAAAATGTTCTTAACAATTCTCCCAAGCTGAATGTGAATAATGATAAATGCAAAGAAAAATCTCTTGTTTTTTAAAAAACTATCAAACCTACAAAAGGTTAATGACATTAGATCTTGGATTGTGGTTGTTCTTCTCATGTGATTTAGGAATTACAAATTTTTATGAATGTGAAATAATTCAAAGAATGAATATAGTCTTTTGGAAATGATGAATCCATTAAAATCAATGGTGTTGTATCATCTATCATTGGGATAAGAAAATTTTGAATCCAAGAGATATTTTTTTGATGGGATAAAACACAACTTTCTAAGTGTTTAACAACTTTTTTAAGAATTCAAAAAAAATTATTTTCAGAAAAGATGGGTTTGTTTTAAAAATAATGAAAGACGGAAATATAGTTATAGGATTCCAACATAAATAATGAAACTTGTTGCAAGTTAGTGATGTTCCAAAAATCATTTTTTACTTAAGAATGGTGGAAGAGAATTAGTAATTGAATAAAAAGTTGGGAGACATGTTTTAGATCAACATGACTATATTATGAAAGAGAGAAAATTTTTATGGTATTCCTGATATGTCAAGAATAAGAGATTGGTGTTACACAATTTGTTAGAAAGAAAATGTTACAAACTCTGGGTATAATAAAATTGAAATTTGGTAAAAATTACTCCTATAATTTATTCATTTATATTATTTGGTATAATGAGAAAAAAGTTAACTCACATATATAAGTACATCATTATTTTCATTGATGACTGTACATGCATTCCTTGTGTTATGTACATGATACAAAATTAAAATGATCTAAAAATGTGTAAAACTTTCATGAGGAAAGATAAAAAATAATGTGAGTATTCAGTAAAGAAGTTTAGAACATAAAATGGTGGTGAATATATGAATAAATAATTTGAAATGTTATCTTGAGAAACATGGAATTCCACATTAGTTCACCACACCTTACACTCCTCAACAAAATGGTGTTGCTGAAAGGAAAAATAGAAGTCTGGTTAAAATGGGATGAACTAAGTTAATTGAACATGGTCTCCCTAATTACTTTTGGAGGCAAATCATGAGTACTTATTTTTCTATTCAAACCCAATGTTTCTATAGAAAAAGTTTTTATATGGCTCCATATGAGATTCTTTGTGACAAGAATCCATTTTTGAAACACTTAAGAGTTTTTTTGGAGTCCATGAAACATAAAGAAGAAAGGTTGAAAACTTGGAATGTTTGATAAGAGAGGTGAAGATGTAATTTTTCTTGGCTATTCTCTATAAGGAAGAGTATACATGTGTTTCAACAAATAGTTAGGAAAATTATTTGTATGAAAGAATGTTTATTGTTATTTCTGATAAGGATACAAACAATTGTAATCATAGTCAATATGAAGAATCAGACTCAGCTGTTTCTAGTGATGATAAAAAATTTCAAAAAATATCATCTCAAGCTAAAGAATAAATTGGAATCTCAAAACCCAATTGGTTATCAAAATCAAAAAGTTCATACAAGAATAACATCAAATGTCAAAACACGTACTTCTTTTTGTTTGAAGGTTGAGCCAAAATATGTGAATAAACATTTTGAGCATCTAGAATGGGTTCAGGATATGAATAAAGAGTGTGATCAGATATAAAATCATGATACTTGGGAAATCATACCTAAACCAAGCAAAAAAAATGTTATCGATACAAAATGGTTTTCCCAGAACAAGCTGAATGAATATTTTGATGTTATTAGAAACAAAGCAAGATTAGCGTGCAATGGTTACCCACTGATTGAAGGCATTGATTTTGATGAGACTTTTATGCAGGTTTCATGGTTAAAAACAATAAAAATCTTATTAAATCATAATTTTTCAATAGATATCTTAATGAGAAAGTTTATATTGAACAAACATGTAGATGTTTTGTTGGGAAGGAAGAAACTTATGTGTGTAATCTGAAAAAATACATGTATGTGAAAAATAAATCTTTGAGGGAATGGTATTAAAAATTATATAATTTCTTAAAGAATATTACTTTTAAGAAATGATGGTTTGATGGTAATCTGTACATTAAATAAATTCAGTAGTTTTCCCTCACATTAATGTTTTTGTTGATGACATTATCTTTGTGGGAATGATGAAAGAACCTATAAAATATTTGCTGAAGGGATGAAAAAATTGTTTAAAATTTATATATTGGGGGAAATGAAATAAATTATTGGATTAAAAATCTCAAAAAAGGATAAATATATTTTTTATCAAGAAAATAATAATAAAAAACTTCTTAATTAGTTCGGCATGGAAAATTCAAAACTAGTTTCCACACTGATTTTCATGGGATCCATGTTAACTAAAGATAGAGAAAGAAAGGATGTTTATCCATGATAGTTTCCAAATAATATAGGATGTTGTTTATATCTGACTACATAAAAACCTTATAATTTATATGATGTTATCTTATTTGAAATATTTCAAAGTGGTCCAAAAGAATCCCAACTATTTGACGGAAAAATAATTCATAGATATATCAAAGGAACAAAAATATTAAATCAAGTATGATAGCTCAGAAAGTATTGACTTTTTTTTGTACTCAATTTCTAATTAAAAAGGAAATTTTGATGATATATGATCCACATATGGTGGATTCTTCTTTCTGGAAAGAAGATGGGATAGTTATTATACAAAGAAACAAAATTTTGTAACTCTTGGCATGACTGAAGCTAATTATATAGTTTCCACCCAATATGCCACTCAACATACATTGATAAAGACTTGGCCATGTGATTTAATTGTTAAATTGAAGTTAATCTTGATATTGGGTTGTGATAATCAATTTTCCATCAACCTTACAAGAAATCATGTACAACATTTTCGTTCAAAACATATTGATATCAAATATCATTTCATGGAAGCCCATGCGGAGAAGAGTTAATTGAAACTAGAGTATGTTACTACATCGGAAAAACTTGGTGACATTTTCATAGAACTTTTACCAAAAGAATCGTTTATCAAACTGAGGCTCACCATAGGTGTCCAACCTCTATCTCATCAAGGTTGAGGTATTTGTTTATGTCCCCTCTCATCTTGTCATTGGATAGTGTTTTCAATGGGGATAATTGTTTAATAAATATATCCATCAATAGGTTATAAACCATTTAAGGAAGCATGAATGTAGAGGGTATGTGGGTAATCTGTGAACTCATCATGTACTGGTTTGAACTATTATAATTGTTTTTTAGAGTGGTTTTAGGAAAAAAAATTACAAGAATGTGTAAGATGTGAAGAAAGATGTTAATTAAAAACAATGATATTTCATTAGTCTGTACTTTTGGAATGAATAGATTTTTTTAATGATTATTTTTTTCTATAATGAGTAAGATCATGTAGAATTACAATTTTCTATAAGTAATCCATAGCTTATGGTTAAAACATTTAGTGATTTATGAAACTTGGTTGACCAAAATCCAAAGTAGAGATTATTGGGACCAGTTTGCATGTTTTTCTCAGAGCTTAATGAAGTCTATTTTAAATAATTTATCTTTTTTTGTCAAAGAGAAAATAAATTACCACACTTTGTTCTTTTTGGTGATCACAATCATCATTATAATAAAAAATAAAATACAAATTACATAAAAATTCCATTGATTTGAGAAGAATATTTCCAGGATAAAAGGTCATCAGACTCACCTTGGGTTTGGAATTAATGTTTGGATTGTAATGAGGAGTTATATTAGAGGTTTCATAGATCTGATGAAAATATGATGATTCTTATTTATTTTGTATTTCAAAAAATTCATATGTTTTCTAGGAACATGGGATGCAAGCCTTATAAAGGAAACGGGGAGAACAAGGGGTTTCCAATCGGATTTGGAAAGAGAGAAGTCATTGGAAGAGTGTTAAGTTATAATACTTACCAATGAAAGTCATATGATTTTATTTTTATCTAAAACGATCTCAAAATAATGAGGAAGTCATTATATAAGAAGAAGTTTGAGGAAGAAGGAAGTTGTTAAATCCAATGATTTTTTTTCTCATTTCACTGGTTTGAGATCACTAGATACAGAATTACTTAAAGGCTGGGATGTTTTGTTATTGAACATGAGAAGACATAGATGTTTTTTCTCATTCAGACCAATAATCCACAAGATTAAAATCTATAGAGAAAGATGTTGGTATGTAATGAAGTTGATACTAACATCTGTCCATGGTTGTGATGTTCAACTGATCATTAGAGTAACCCTGACACCAATCATCAGATGCAATGATGGTTGTAAAAGAGAATTATAGGTATAATTGTGTTTATTGGTGGTTGTTGAAACCAATGTTAAGAAAGGAAGTTGAGTTTTTTGGGACCAATCCATCTAAGAATTTCATAAGAAATATATGAAGATAAAAAAAATATAGTAATCCATTTTTATAAGGATGAAATGCTTTGATTTATTTCCTTAACAAGTGGATCAAGAGACAAAGAAAAACACTGATATGTCGACAATTGGGTCAAGAGACATTGAATTGGCATTGACAAAAAATATATTAGATAGAAATAGGGACTAATTAATCATATTCAATATGATGTTTATAACCTCATTGGATGTAGGAGAATCAGTCTAAAGAAATAATGAAAAAGAGTTTTCCTTGAATCAGTGTCAAAAATGTTCACAAAAATTATTATCAAGTTTGAATCTTGTGCAAAAGTGTTGTCAACGAAGTCTAGGATTCCTTAGATATTAAAATTATTCTTATGGAATAATTATTTTAAGTTTTATATTTAATAGTTTGTATCGAGTATCATAATGATAATTCATTTTCTTTTGATATATTTCAATTGGTGTAGAGAAATGTAATGATGTATCTAATACTGAATATATGTCTTCATCATAATGAAAAAATATGAAAGAAAATCAAAATCCGACTGAAGAATGGTTATAAATTCTTACTAGATCTAAAGTTGTGAGAAGATATAAGAAGGGTTTGAGAAGAATCAAAAACGGTTGAGAAGTTTTGAGGAAGTCAATGATGAATCCAAAATTCAAGGTAATTTGATGTTTCAAGAAAATTTCTTTAGTGGGAAAAAATTTCAGTATCCAGACTAAACTATTTTTAGATCACCTAAAAACGGGGGGATTACATTTTTCTTTAAAGAACTTTTACTATGCATGAGTGAAGAGAGAAGGCACAAAGATAAAGGTTTTCATAGAGAAGGAGTTTCGAGATTGACCATTCCTTATGATGTTTTCTGGATAGAAGAGGAAGTCATACGATTATATTTAGTGATTATTAGAATGGATGGAATCATCAGAATAGAAATTGGATTGAGATTTTTGAACAGAGATAGAAGCAATTTGATGTTTTTTTAGTGGTATTTTGGTATAGTTATATTTCTAGACTGAGTAATCATACTGAGGAATAGGATTGTGATATCGAATTGAGTATCATTACGGAGTCCAAGGATGTTCTAGCCTACTACTGGGTAAGAAAGTGATAATTTTTTTGATAACATATTTTTGAATGTTGAAAATATGTCACATTATCTTTTTTTGAATCAACTATTGAATGTTTCTTAACTTTTTACACAAATATTTATTACATAATTTTGTTTTACTTGAAGAACATGAACTATTGTATTGAACTTTATTCTACATAAGTGTAATGGAATATCCCACTAGTTTTATCCTCACAAAAGGAATGTTTTATACTAGATTTTATGGTATTGGATTATTTCTAAACAATACCAAGGATGTAGATACTATTATTGAGTAGTTAAACTTGTAAATTATTTGGTTTCATTGGATGTGTGATTAGTTTTTCAGCAAGGTGATATCTCTTTAACAATATGTGAAGTTTGTTTTAAAAGGAATGAAACTTAAAAGAATAAGATATCCCAAATTCACCCCCTCCCCCTCCCAGTGATACGTTGATCCTAGATGAGAAAAATAAATATGTCTAAGAAGGTTGCTAGTTATGATGAAATTAGTGGGAGAATATGTAAATCTTTTATGAAATAGTTTTTTTTTGTGTCATATTTTCCAATGGCACTTGACCTGTATGATTTTGAAAGGATTTATATTATATAATGAATTCTCATCTACTAAGATGTGATATATATGTATCAAAGGCATGGGTATCTATAATTTGTATTATAAAAATGATTAGTTAACCTTTGGAAAATAGGATTAGAAAACATTAGTGGGAACCCAAGGGATAAATCTAGAATGGGATAAAATCCTACTATTTTGGTAATGATAATGAATGACCTGAGTTAAACCAAAGGTCTCATTGAATAAGGTTTCATGATTTTGAAATCCTATAGATTATTTTTATTATTATGTTGTTTTTTACTGAGATTATTTTTTCTAAAACTATGATTTTTGGTTTTAGTCAATGGATTGAACTTGAAGGAATCAAGTAAATTTAAAATACGATGGATAATGCACTAAATTTTCAAATTGATATGGGAATAAAAATAAAAAATATCAATTTTATTTTCACAAAAAGTTCACAACCTATGACTCATGTTGATCTTCCAAGTGAGTAGAGAGAAAACATTTTGTTAAGTCCTTCATATTTCAACATATACATTCCTTAAGTGGATTTATAGATCCCCTAGTTTTTGTGTATTTGATCAATATCATTCAAAATATTTTTTCTATTCTCCATTTGGAGAATGATAAAGTTATTCTTCATGTTTATCAATTAGAAGGAAAAATATATCAATGGATTACTTTTATCAAGGGCCTGAGGTGATAAGAATAATTTAAATCTATAGAGTGGTATTAGGTTAAAATATTGTTTTTTTGAATTAGTAATTTCCTAGTGTTCTTCCCATTAAAATGGAGAATAATTCCAAGATATAAATCAATATTTTGATTAATCCATTGGTTCCTTTAATGAAAATTTTACAAGAATTTTGAGGTACTCTTATGAAATTATCTTCCACCTTGAATGTAAGTTGTATCAATTATTGAATGGATTAAAACCATGTATTTTAATGGATTTATCCATAAGATAATTTTGTGGCTATTAATAAATAATTATTTGTTCTATAAAGGTGGTGATGGAGATTATATTTACTAATAAATCTCAGGGTTTTAATGACAAAAGAAATATGGAATCCATAGTAAATTTTAAAAACCTTGGAGAGAATAATTTGAGCAATAATTTATGCTTAATGTGTGGAAGGAAACATGAAGTAAATTTTCTTAATGGAACTGGTAAATTATTCATGTGTGTAAAAGAATTGTATTCGGTTGTTGAATGCTGAAATAATTGGAATAAGTTAACTAACATTGTGAATATAGAGAAATCTCTACATAATGCACCACCCAAACTTCAGTGATTCAAATGAAATGAGTTCAAAGATTATGTGACTCAATTTCCTAGTACAAAGTATAATGAGGATAGTAAGCCACAAAACCTTTAAATATAAAGGATAAAATGAAATATTATATAATCATAATAGCTAAAGGGAATCGTGATAAATAGGCCACCCTTATCCTCTACACTAGAATTTGGAATTTCATATAGGATTTTGTAGGAATAATTCCTATAAAAATATTATTGTTCATCCTTTAGTAAAATTTTATGTGATTTTGAGAATTTATTATCTCCCTTAACATGGAATCTGGAGTAATGAAATCACATTTGTTATTATATCAAGGGATGATTGAACCCAAGATTTTAATGGAAATATTTTTCTCTAAGATGTGGGTTTATTTAATAAAGGGTTAATTATCTTTTTGATGCATATATGTCTCTATGTAAAATTAACTTAAGATTTATGGATACCATAAATGGTTTATTAATTTAACGTTAATCATAATTTCAAAGGTTTAGACACACATCATGAGGTTTTATCTGATAGGATTTTATCAAGATTAAGGATATTTTGGTATATATTTTAAAAAATAAATCCTTTTATTTTGTATAAATTTTCCATGAGAAAGTTATTTGAGGAGGAATGTAATTAAATTTTACAGAAATAATATTAAAGTTATTGGTAACCTCTAGGGTTTATTTATATTTTATATTGAGGTAGTTGGGGGTTATTTAAATTTGTGAACATTATAGGAAATATATTAATATTGTTTTTGGAAAAAGGATAACTCACATGTCGTGCGAAAACCTGTCACATATGGAAATGTTGTGGGTCTTGAACACTCACAAAAAAGTGAAAATTTTATAGCACCTAATACTAGATGATAAAAAAGAGTATTTTCTGTGGGACATCAGGAAGAGATACATTGCTAATTATGTATCTCAATTCATGTTATGTGATAAATTTAAGGCTGAGAGTCAAAATTCAAAGGGGATGTTAAAACCATTATAAATACTGAAATGGAAATGGGAAAATATTACCTTGGATTTTGTCTATAGACTCCCCAGAATATCCAATGGTCATAATTCTATTTCGGAAGTAGTTTATCACATTAAGAAGTAAAATCAATTCATTGTTATAACTGAAGACTCCACTCTTGATTAGTTTTCCAGGATATAAATTAAGTGGTAAGGTTGCATGGAGTAACAGATTCTATAGTATCTTATTGGGATCTGAGGTTTACCTTAATGTTCTGGAAAAATATTCAGCAGTGTATGGAAAAAAGTTTGAGTTACAGTATGGTGCATCATCCTCAAACAGATGGTCAATTTTCGAGAAAATGTAAAACCCAAAATTATATGATGAGATATTATTATATGGATTTCATAGGTCGTTGGGATCAACACATTCCTCTAGTTGAGTTTTTTAACAATAATATCATGTACATGGTAATTCATATGTATCCTTATGATGCCCTCTCTAGAAATAGGTGTATATACCCAACATGATGGGATGGTATTAGAGAATGAAAACTATTGGGACTAAATCTAGCTGATGAAATGTTAAAGAATGTTAGATCCATTTACAACAAATCAAGGCAGTGAAAATCTGATAGAAATTTTATACTAATAAATATCGATGTGATCTATAATTTTATATTAGTGAGATGTTTGTTTAAATTTCCACACTGAATAAGGCTATGAGATTTTAAATTATTGAAAATATTCTCCCTATTTAAATCATCCCTTTACAGATTCTTGATCATGTAGGGATGGAATCTTATCACAAGATGCTTCCATCAAACCTCTCTTAAGTTCATGATGTGTTCCATGTATCTCTCCTGAGGAAGTACTTATCAAATCATTCATTTGTACTAAACTCAGAGATCATACTAACAGAACATGATATTTTTTTGATGAAAAACCAGTAGAAATATTGGATTATAGTGATAAAGTTATACTTAACAAGATTACTCACCTAGTTAAATTTCCATAGAGATATCACAAATTTTAATAAGTTACATGGGAATCTAAGGATGTAATGAAACAAATATATCCGCATTTTTTATATCAGAGTGACAAATTTTAAGGATGAATTTCATTTTATGGGGGTATAATGTAACACTCGAAAATTTTATGAAATATTTTTTTTCAAATATATTTATTTTCATCAATAACATGTGTTACATGAAACAATAAGTTTAAATGAAGCACGAGATACTATTAAAATAATATTATATAAAATAATATTTATCACCTAGATGTTGGATTGGAAGGTATAAATAGTACTAATTAAATTATTAAAAATTTATAGTTCCATATGAATTAAATTAATTTATTTCTAGTGAATTGATTATAAATGAAAATAAATATCATTTGAATGATAATGAAATATTTTTTTTGAAAAAAAAAATGCTTTTGTGCATAGAATGTATTTTTATCTTAATAAATTAAATTAATCACCTTTGGTAAATGAATTTAATTAAATTACTATATTATATATTTAATAAAAAAATTTAATATTCATTTAATATTTTTCTATACATGGGATAAAAATAAACTGATTTTATTAACAACAATGTATTTTAAAAAAATTGTTTTTCAACACCTTTTGCACACTTATATTAAAATTAAATTTAAGATGATAATATTTATCTAATTTTATAAAATGGATTCCATATTTGGAACTATACTTTTCAAATTTATAAAGAGATCCCGTTTATTTTTTTCAATATGAATATTAATCCTGATAAAATTTATCACTATCAAAAAGGGAAACCCGGGTTAATATAGATTAAAATTAAGTGATAAGGCCATAATTTTTAATAAAAAATATTAGTAAATGAAGATAATTCTACCCTTATGACCCTAGTCTCAAAATTTATATGTTTAATGGTAACATGTCCATTAAAATGACTTATATAATATTTAAATAAACTAAAGTAACAAAATGTCACTCTCTTAGTTTTAAATAACTCATATGTTACCAAATTGGGAAAAATGATTTATATACGAATATTAGTGTCAATTATAATATTAATGAAATTATTTTCATGATATAAATTTATTTATAATGTTTATTAATATATAATGTCCTTAAATTCTTATACAATGCTGATTCATTATTTCACTAATAAATAAAAAATATAATAAATGTTTTTTTAATTTATAAAAGTAATATAATATGAGTGAGTTATTTTGTAAAACTTATTTTTAGAGTAATATTACTTATTATTATTATTGAAAACAATTAGAATACAAATAAAACTTTTTCATTTTGACTTTTAAGTCAAATTAAATGAATAGTGTCTCAATTAAAAATTATGATATTTTGTCAATATATTTAATTATTAAATTACATAAAAATCATAAAAATATTAAATAATAATAATTTGGATAATATATGGTTTATAATTTGAACTCTTTTCCATTAATATTCTATTTGGAACCATTTTTCTTGAGAATGTATTTAATATTTGTTTATCTTTTAAGAAATTCAAAGAGTGCCCCCCCCCCCCACAATTACAAAAGGGAACCCCTTTATCTATTATTCATGATACTTCGAGACTTTTAGATCAACCAATATCGACCAATTTATCTTATCCAATACCCTATACATATTTTAGATGTTATGGTCTTCCGAAAATACCAACCATATAGCCATTAAGAGGAGATCTAAAGGAGTTATTTCAAAGAAGATATAGTCACCATAATCGATCACTTTATTTTTAATAACTCATTTACCTTGTATAAATGTTTTATATTATTTATAAAATAATAGATTCAGTATTAAAACAATAGTTAAATTTTATTGTGATTATGAAATCACCTTTATTCACCATATTCCCATCAAATGGGAAGTTAAAATATTTGATGTTCATACATACGGCTTACTATCTCCACGTAGCGATACAATTCATTTCTTATCACCATCATTTATTATTGGATATTATGATGGATTTAATGTTTACATATTAAAATTATGAAATAATTATAATTATTTATTTAAATATCATATCAATCTTCTAACAGTCCAAACTATTGGAAAATGATAATGTATCTCATGTGTACGTGATGACTACCACCTCCACAAAGTGATGTGATTCAGTTTTCATTTCTATTTTACATGAATTGTAATAAGGATGGATTTAATTAATTTATATGATATAACAATGATTATATAAATGTGATTTATTATTTGACTTTATTTTGTTACATCCATTGAAAAAAATGGAAACAACATTTAGGCGTATGTACGGTCTACCATCTCTATGAATGGTGTAATTCATTTTTCTATATCTATATTTTATAAATGAATCTATACATATTTATAATGAATATATATTATATTTATATAATTTTTAAAATTATGGATATGATTTAACCATGATCAATATAAAATAAACAAAACTTCCGAACAATGACATGCATGAAAAACAATGAAAAATTTACATGGAACAGGGATTTTAATAAATAAGTGTTAAAAAATAGGTGAGAAAAAGTTATAAGTAAAAAATATCAGGTACTATATATATTATTATGTTTCTACAATATATTTATAATAAATATATATTTAATATATTGGAGGTTCAACATGTATGAAGGAAGCCAGACTATAGTAAGGGATTTTTAGTCTCACATTTATTTATGGGAGACTTGTTCCAAATTCAATAGTTGTTTATTTTATATTTTGTATATAATTCCCCTTTTACATGTTATATCATGAATATTATTAATTTTATGATATTTCATGTTTCATTTTTTCTAATTATTTATGGGAATTATGATTAAAAAAATAACAAAGTGTTAAGGTATTTATGTCTCACTTTTATTTCTATGAGATCGTTGACATATTCACCATATGTTTCTTTTATGTGGTGTATACTAGACTTGAATTTAATTTATGACTAACATAATTAAAATTATTTTGTTTTAAAAATACATATAATTTTATTTAATTCATGCGACTTAGGATTCAAAAGATACTAAATTGGAGAGTATTTTATGTCCCATATTCATTTTTTACCGAAATTTATTATGATTAAGTTTTTGATGAATAAATATTATGATCTACCACATAAGAAACACATTAAAATTTTTATCATGTGGTTTTTTATTGACAATATAAGTTTTATTTTTATTTTCCATGCATAAATTAATCAATTGATCAAATATATTTTTTTACAAAAAAATCAACATTATTTATATCTTCAGTCAAAAAACATTTTTCTTCGATATCAAGGTTTTATAAAAATGTTTTAAACAAGGTATTTCCAATTATACTATGATTTTTTAAGTAATTTTTACCTATTTTTTATATTTTAAATGATAAGATAAAATTAATCTTCTAGTTTTTTTCTGGATGAGGTACTTTGTGAATGTGTCTACAAAGTTATGAAAGGAATGCTTTATTTTACATTTACAGATTGAATGAAATTTTTCACCCCGATTACCAATAAATTATTTGAATATTAAATTAATATTTTTCAAAGTTATTTTCAAAGAAACATGTTTCATTAATATTTTTGAAATTTTTATTTTTTTAAATAAGGCTTATTTCAAAATTAAAATAATATTTTCCACAAGAAATTTTCCAAGACATATTTCAAAATAATTTTCTATCTAAGATGAAATCCTTTAATGTTAATTTAGATTTTGGTGGGATATGATCTAATGATACCATAATAATTATTTATGTCTATGGTTTATGTTTATGATTAAAATATTTTTATGAAAGTGTATAGACCCAGCCCCTAGTTGCCTAGATATAGTGCTTTATATTAATACATAGTCATGATTACAAGAAATTTGTAACCCAAAGTAACTGATAGTTTATTAGTTTTTGAAAACAAGATACAAACACAAGTTCAACATTACAACTTTAACTGAAATAAATAATAGCAATTCCATTGGAAACATCTATGACTCCGAGATTATCCCTCAATTCATTCATAATATTCATTTTCACAAACTGGGGAAAATAAAACATTTGAAAGGGGTGAGATCAATTTCTCAGTAAGGGTTAGTAATAAAAATTAAGTTACCTGAAAAATTAACACTAGGAATGGGGACCAACTTAAAACACATTCCTTTAAAAATATACTTGAGCATAATATGACATGAATGAAAGATGATTAAATAATGTCATATAAATGATCATAAGATATTTAAACATAACCATTGATATTATACTAGTTGAATAATCACATGGTTTATCAATTTTTAATACCATAATGAGTTAATTCATAATTTTAAACATCTGAAACATATTGTCAAGGCCTTGGCTAAGACATCTAAAAATCTTAGTGTAAGGCCTCACCCAAAATCCAATTTTTTTTGTTTAATGAGACTAAATGATGCATCGAGGGTCAATAGATGGACCCACAGTTCACTAGTTAATTTCAATTCATTCCTCATATGAAAGGGGATAAACATAAAAAACAAGAACATATGAATTAACTTTCCCCAATCTATACACATAAAAACTAACCATCCTGAGTAGTATGGAGAATGGTATCAAGATAGCACATCCACAGTCAAACTAATCATAAAACATTTATTAAACTATTTTAGATGATAAACATAAGATATTAAACTCAATAAGATATAAAATTCAATATAAGTGATGAAATTGAATAAAATACTCTAACAAAATCATCGAGGAATTTTATAGAGAAATACCCTTTTACTTTGAAAATAAGAGTTATTTTGGAAACATGTTTTCATAGAACTAGAGATAAACTAAGATATTTTTTACATGATAAATTTTTTTTATAGTAAATATTGGTATCTTAAAACCTATTATAGAGTGTACTATAAAATAGATAAGAATATGAGAGGTTCCCTTCAATTGGGATTGTTTATCGGGAAGAATTGAGAAAGATCTTTATAAAACATTTAAATCCCTATATAATAATGAGGGATTATGATTTTTATACATATATAGAAAATTCATAGAGAATTTATGATGTGTAAATAATAATAATTTATAATTTAATTGGGATTAAGATATAAAAGGTGTAACCTGAAAGGAAATGGAGGTTTGGGTAGAAAACCCTTACCTTATGTCTGAATGTGTTCTACACTATACCTTAAGGTCTTGTAATATATAATTAGACCCATTAATAATATAATTAAAAACATATTATACATTTATGTGATTTATTATAATTATATTACGTTTATTTATGTCGTTTGGATAAGGTAATATATTGAATTCTGTCGTTTCGGAGTGTTCCTTTCTAGATATTCATGATCGGTTTTCTTGATTATTAGTATGGAAGATCATGTAGAAGGGATATAATATTTCAGGATTGAATTTATATATTATTAATGAAAATAAATATTTGTAATTGTTTATATATATCATTTGGTTACATGTTATAAGGATGAATCATTAGATAACTCATTTAGTGATAATCATTTTGATTTTTACGGTCATTTTTCGATCACAACAAACTAGTTGTTTTCTATTATTTAGTATTATCTACAAATGATAGTTACAAAAACATTACATAAGATATAATATATATTTTAGAATATTTTTCAACTATAAAAATTCTTTCACGACCATCCTTTATGGATAAATTGAAGAATGAAGGTTTGTCGTCCATGAATGTTGTAAATTGGCACCTCCAGAATGGTGATTTTATTTTTTAAAATAAAAGAGAGAGATAATAAGGATATTGGTGATGTATCCTCTATTAAAAATATATAATTACATTATATATATGATACTGGAGTTATCATGATCATTTGGATAGAGGGGTGAGGAGATAATAAAAAATAAAGAAGGAACTTGAAAATTGAATAAAAGGAATTGAAAGAGGATTTTACCTCTTGGATACTCCTCCTTGATAATCTCTTTAAGGGGATTGATTTTGGTATTTTGGAAAGAAAAATAGCTCCTGGAAGTTGGTAGATGCTAGTGAAGAGTGTTTTGGAAGAACTTTTACATGATTCAAGGCTTAGAGATATGAGGAGAAGAGGGAGAGAGGGGTTGTTATTATATTGGAGGAGAGGGGTGATCATTATTTTATTATTTTGATCTATAAAACAAAAATTGATTATTATTATTTCCAAAAAAATAGTAATTTCATGTGATTTGTAACCAAGTGTTCTTACACCAAAAATTAAACAAGAAATATTGTATTTGACTTCTAATGTACCTGTATGGTAAATTACCGTATTTTATTATTCACTAAAAATTCAAGTATTTCCAAAAAAATCAATAAAATTCACCCTAATCATTTTTCAACATTTAGAATTCATAAATGTAATCCATTTTATAAAAATAATTTTCTAGATATGTGATATTTAATTTTTAAATAAAATCATTATTTACTGGAAAAAATACTGATTTTAAATTTAAAACTAATTTTAAAATACCGAAAAAATTAATTGATTTCTCATAAAATTATCCTAAAATAACATGAGAAAAAAATATATATTTAGAAATACATTTTATAAATATAAATATAATTTTACAAATATTTAATAATTTACAATTATAATTAAATATTTATTAATCACAAAATACCAACACTTAATTATTATTTTTTAAAATATTCACTCTCATTTATAAGGTGCATCAATTTTATTAATAATTAAATGAGTGAGGTTACCGACCATATTACTACTTATAAGGGTACATTAATATTCATAAGGGTCAACTTACTATTCACCAAAAATGTAATTTGATCCTATCATACTCTAAATATATTACTAATTGTTACTGTGTATGTCCGTTTATCAAAATTCAAAACATAGAAGTGGAAAAATTATGTTTAAAAGATAGGTTATAACTATCTCATATAACAAAGTGTTTGTTTCATAGAGGCTCAGTTTTCCATTCATTCTATATTAAATTTATTTGTAAAACCTTGAGGTGTTACATTATTTACCCTTTCAAAAATTTCATCCCCAAAATCACCAAAATGATACTCATAAAAATATTTGGGTAGTTATTCATCATAAGCTCCTCAGGATCCAACGTTGCCTCTTCAATTTGATAATTTTTCCAAAGTATCTTTACTAGCCAAATCATCTAATTCTTTAATACCTATTCTTTAGACTCTACATTCCAGATAGGCTCTTCATAGTAAGATATGTGAGGTTCCAATTCTACAACTTCATAAGTGAGTATATGTGTTGGGTCTAGCATATAATTTATCAATAATAAGACATTGAACATGTTTTGTACCTTAGAAAGGCTAGGTGGAATTTCCAAACAGTAAGCCACAACTCTAATTCTCTCCATAATTTCAAAAGGACCAATGTACCTGGGACTCAATTTCCCTTTCTTCCCAAATATTATAACACCCTTCTATGGAAATAAATTTATGAAAAATTTATCTCCCACTTGAAATGATAAATCCTTCCTTTGAATAACTACATAGCACTTTTTCATACTTTAGCTACTTTGATATGGGTTTGAATATTGTTTATTTTTCTTTTGTTTCCTCTACAAGCTTTAGGCCTACTAGATTCCTTTCACCAACTTCATCTCAACATGTTGGTGTATGACCTCTCTTTCCATACAATTCTTCATATGATTCTATTTGAATACTTGAATAGAAACTATTATTCTATGAAAACTCCATGAAAGGGAAATACTAATCCCACATTCCTTGAAAGTCAAGTAAAAATGATCTCAACATTCCTGAAAAAGTTTGGATCATACTTTCAGATTTCCCATCAGTTTGAGGGTGATAAGAAGTGTTAAAATGAAGTTCAATATCAAAAAGAATTTGAATAATTTTCTATAAATTTTATGTGAATTATGGATCATGATTAGAAAAAATTGAGATAGGTGATCCAAGAAGCCTCACAGATTCATTTATATAGATTCATACAAGGAACTCTAGTGTAAAATCATCCCTTATAGCGAAGAAATGTCCAGATTTCATAAGTTGATCAAAAATTATCCATATTGCATCATTCTTCCATGGATTTTTTGGTAATCCAATGAAAGAATCCATGGTGATGTCATCCCATTTCCATTTGGTAATAGGTAGAGGCTGTAAGAATCTTCTAGGATTTTTTTATTCAATCGTCACCTATTGAGAGACTAAACATCTTGATACATAATCAGTAATTTCCTGCTTCATGTTGTCCCACCAGAAATGTTCCTTAAAATATCTATATATTTTAGTTCTATTATGGTGTATAGAGAAATTTGAGCTTTGGGAATTATCCAATAACTCTATTTTCATCTCGGGTATAGAGGGAACACATGGCCTCTTCCCAAAATTTAAAATTACATCCTCACACATGAAGTCATCCATCATACCATAATTCAAACCTCTAATTTTCTTTTTAATATTCTCATCATAAGACTGAGCAGTTTTAATTCTTTCCAATAAATATTTTTGGGAAATCAATTTAAAAAGTAATGATGTTTCATCTTCTTTGATAATTCCCATATCCATCTACACTGGATCTTTGAATACAGGATCCCTTTCAATGATCATTTTGTTTAAAACTCCATGATCCTTCCTTCTCAATGCCTCAGCTACCTTATTTTCATTTCCAAGGTGGTAGTGTATGGAGAAATAGTAATCCTTGAGTAGATTGGGACATTTCATTTTCCTCATGTTGAGTTCTTTATGTGATAAGATATATTTCAATCTCTTGTGATCCATATATATCTCACATATTTCACAGTAGATATAGTGTCTCCATATCTTACGAGAAACAATTATACCTTCTAACTCAATATAATGAGTTGGATAGTTCTATTTATGAATTTTTAACTTCCTTGAGGCGTAGGAAATAACTCTATCATTCCCCATGAAGACATAGCCAAGTCTTTTCTTTGATGCATCATTATATATCACTAATCCACCAATTTACCAATGATAGAGTTAGGACCAAGGCATTCACTAATCTCCTCTTCAATTCTTCAAAATAGTATTCAAATTATTTTTTACATATGAATTTAACCCATTTGTGAGTATTTTTGGTCAATGGGTTGTCTAGACGGGCGAAGTTATGAACAAAACACCGATAATAACCTGCTAAAACAATAAAACTAAAAAACTCATTTATTTTCATTGTAGTAAATCATTCTTTAACTGCCTTTATCTTTACAGGATCCACTGAAATTACATCCTTAGAGACAATATTATCCAGATAAAAATATTCTTGAATCCATAATTCATACTTGCTAATCTTTCCATATAATTTTTTTATATATGTCTTTATAATAATGTGCAATTTATTCTCATTATCTTCATAGTTTTTTTAGTATACCAAGATATCACCAATAACTACCACAAAATAATCATCAAGATAGTTCTTAAAAACCCTATTCATTATATCTATGAAAATAGAGGGTGCATTAGTCAGTCTAAAAGGAATTACTGTAAACTCATAATGTCCAAAAATTGTTCAAAATAATGTCTTTGTAATATCTTCCTTCTTCACATGAAATTGATGATATCTAAATCTAATTTCAATCTTCAAAAAATATTGGGCTCCAAAAATCTGATCAAATAAATCATAAATTCTAGGAAGATGATACTTTTTCTTTAGGTTAATATCATTGATCTCCCTATAGTCAATGAAAAACCTCATAGATACATATTTCTTATTAACGAAAAGAATAAGGGATTCCTATGGAGAAACACTAGGGAAGATAAATAATTTATCACTAAATTACTCTACTTGTTTCTTTAGTGATACTAATTCCACTATGACCATTTGAAAATGGGCATTCCATATAGGTATTTCACCAGAAATTAAATAAATTTAGTACTCAATTTCCTACTTTAGAGGATGTCTAGGTAAATACTTTGGAAATACATCAATGAATTCTTTCAAAATTGGTACATCCTAAAATTGAATATTTTTTTCCTTACCCATATATTTTGTTTTTTCATATTCCCCGATAATTGAATTTAGTAGAGCTACTATAGGAGGTTCTAGGTAAGAATCAAATGATGAGATTTCCGCTCTAAAGATTAGGGATTCTACATCATTCTAAAAAATTGTAACTTCCTTCTTCTTGTAGTAGATTTTCTCATAAAAACTTGTAACAAATTTCATACCAAGAATAATATCAAAGTAAATAATGGATATAATGATATGGTCAGAAAATAACAGACATTTATGTTTCCCAAGGAGGACTAATCGACACATCTTTGTTGAAATGATACTTCCCTTGGGGGTTTTGACTGACAAATCCTTTATTAAATTAAATTGGAAATGTTTTATTTTCTTGTAAAAATGTGAATATATAAATGAGTGTGATTATATAAAATAAAATAAATAATTTTTTATGTTTGAGGAAATTATTAATGTATATTCCACCACATCATTAGAAACTTCAACTTCAGAAGTTGTGATCACAATAGATTTTCCTCTCTTCCTTGGCCTTCTCAGTGGAATGTTTATTTGATTCTTAGGAAAATAATTTTCATAATTTCTCATCACTTTACAATTGTTTCATTGATCATTGATGGCTTATTTCATTCCCTTTCAATCATGATATCGGTGGCCCCTTTCTCCACATTTGCAAGAGACTTCTTTTCCTTTTAAGAAGGCTTTGGGGTGTTTCTTTCTATAAGAATCAAATGTGGGAAAACTCCCCTTTTTATTATTTCCTTCATCCATTATTTCCTCTTTCACTCTCTTCTTATCTTGTTCTACTTTATATTCATAAAACATAGACAATTATTTCTTTTTCTTGGTTTTACATGAGACTATATCTTAGTATGATGAGAATTTTTGGGAAAACAGTTCCCTTTATAGGAATGGTTTTAAACCATCAAATAATCTATCAATCTTGATCCTCGGATTACATATGTAGTCCGCAACATGACTTGATAGCCTTGTAAAATTGGCTTTATACTTCGAAAAAAATTCATCGTCTTTTTTTTCATACTCAATACTTTCCTCTCCATATCTTCTCATTATTCTTGAGGAAAATATTTGTCAAATAATATTACCTTAAATTCCCTCCATTCCATTTCTTCTATTTCTTCCTCATCCTTTGTCTTTTGAATTAACGAACAATGCAGATCAACATCTCCTAATAAATGATAAACATTGATTATAACCTTCCCCCTTTAATTACATCCTAATGTGAGAAATATATTGTCTAATTAACTTATCCACTACTCCATTATTAATGAGTTTGTACTCCCAATGAATGATAGAAGATGTTGTTGCATAATGCGGTCTAACATTGCTCCTCCATGTTTTGGATCAAGATGCTCTATATGGGTAAGGTTTTTGTTCATAAACTGATTAAACTATCCCAGTATAGTTAGAAGTTTCTCCACACTAGTCATAACTTTAGGAATAATATCATTATTTTTCATAGGTGGTAAATACCTACATGGGATACATGCATTCATATTATTTTCATTCATTACACTAGGTTCCATTTATAAATAATTACATACACTAAATTAGGTTATGAATCATAATGTATAACGTCGAACTAGAAAAACACTTAACATAAATTGAGCTTTTATGCATATCTAATCCCCTAATCAAAAAACATGGTTCCTATGAGGAATAATTAACTTTTAAATACATCAAAATTGCTTGTAAAGATGATGTGAAATATCCTAAGTGTATCCCCTGGGAGTGTCAAACTGGGTGTGTAGTAAGGCTCATTGTAGTGTACCAGTTTAACCCATGTTAAGCCCAAAACACCTTTTTAGATTTGTTACTCCTAGGTACACCTTTTCCATAACCACATCGACGTGTAGTATCTAGACATGGATATATTTTCTAAGAATATCCACAAAATCTCTTCCTTACCAGAATTCTAGGATGTTCTTATATGTTTATCCTAAAATTATATCTTAGGATTTTGTTACATAATCTAAATTTTCTAATTCTAGTTTCCATGTTTTCTACTAAACATCCTATGATAAGAACTATAAGGACCCATCCCCCAATTCTTGGAGTCAGTGCCTTATATTAATACATTGAACTGATTACAATAATGTCATATCCCGAAGGAAAAAATATTTTAGTAGTTATTGAAAACAATATACAAACATAAGTTCAACATTACAACGTGAAATGAAATACATAAATTAAATTATTTTAAAAACATCTATGACTCTTAGATTATCCCTGAAATTCATTCTTAATATTTATCATCAAAACCTATGGAAAATAAAATATATGAAAAGGGTGGGATCAGATTCTCAGTAGGTGTAGGTAATAAAATGTAATTTATCATAAAAAATTAACACTTGTCATGGTGAACAACTAAAAACATGTGCCTTTTAGAATATACTTGATCAAAATATTGTAGGAATGAAAGTTGATTACATAATTCCATATAAATGATCATAAGAGAATAAAAGATAATCATTGATATTATAATAGTATAATAATCACTTTTTTTTATCAATTTCTAATACCATAATGAGGTAATGCATAATGATAGACGTCTGAAACATATTATCAAGGCCTCGACCAAGACGTCTGAAAATACTAGGGTAAGGCCTCATCCAAAACCCAATTCTATTTTGTCTCATAAGACCTGTAGATCTATCGAGGGGATATATTAGGACCAAACTATAACATTTTCAGTCCAATTCCATTCTCATGTGAAAGGGGATAAAAATAAACAACATGAACATATGAAATAATATTCCCCAATTTGTACAGATAATCACTAACCATCCTAAGTAGTATGGTGAATGGTATCAGGATAGCACATCCATAGTCAAACTAATCATAAAATATTTAATAAAATATTTTCAATGATAAGCATAAGATATTAACCACAATAAGATATAAAACTCAAAATAGGTCTTCAAATTGACAAAAGTACTCTAATAAAGTCATAGATGAATTTTTGAGAGAAATACACTTTTACTTTGAAAAAGAAAAATTATTTTGGAAGAATATTTGCATAGAACCAGAAATGAACTATGTTAGTTTTTAAAAAATTAAATTAGTGGTTTAATAAAAATATTAGTGGATTAAAACAGATTATAGAGAGTACTTGAAAATAGGTAACAATATGAGAAGATCATTTTGAATCAGGCCTCTTTATCTAGAAGAATTGAGAAACATACTTATAAAAAAATTTACTCCCAAAAAATAAAGAAGAATTCTGGTTGGTGTAAATACTAAGGAAATTAGTATATAATTTATGATGATTTCATAAAAATAATTTATAATTTTACTAGGATTAAGAGTGACAAAGATTAACCTGAAATAAAATGGATGTTTGGGTAGAAAAACATTACCTTATTTACAAATGTATTTTGCACATGACCTTGAGGTCATGTAATATGAAATTAAACACATTAATAATTTAATTCATAGGCTATTATAAATTTATATAATTTATTATAATTTTATTTTGTTCATTTATGCCCTTTTGATAAGTTATAAGATTGAATTTATTCATTCTGGAGTGTTTGTTTATTGATATTCATGATCAGTTCGCTTGATTATAAGTATTGAAGAACCTATGGAATGTATATAATTTTCCAAGATTGAATTTATATATTATAAATGAAAATTTGTAATTTTAAACTCTTATATATATCATTTGGTTTCATGGTATGAGGATGAAACAATAGATAATTTATTTAATGATAATCGTTTATATTTATACTGTGGATTTTTTATCACAACAAACTATTTTTTTCCTATTATTTAGTATTATGTAAAAATGATGGTTCTAGTAACATTAAATAAGATATAATAAATATTATAGAATCTTTTTCAACCATAAATTTGGTTTTATTACTAGTCTTGAAGGATAAATTGATGAATGAAGGTTTCTCGTCCATGAAGGTTGTAAATTGGCACCTCCCGAATGATGATTTCATTTTTTTTAAGAGAGAGAGTATGGAGAGTCATTATATATCCTCCATTAACATGATAATAATCTAGTATATAAATTATACTGTAGTTATAATGATAAGTTGGAAAACGGGGGTGAGGATATAATAATAAATAAATATGGAACTTGAAAAGAGAATAAAAAATGGAAAGGGATTTTACCTCTTGGATACTGCACCTTGAGAATCTCTTTAAGGGGACTGATATTGGTCTTTTGTAAAAACCAAGATCTCTCACATGTGGGGAGGGTCTAGATAAGAGTATTTGAGTAGAACTATGACAATCATAAAGGCTTGGAGATGTGAGGAGACGTGGGAGTGAGGGGTGGTTTTATAGTGGAGGAGAGGGTGCTTTTTGAATATTTTATTCATTATTTTATTATTTTCTCAAGACAACCCGAAGTGTTGAATCATGTGAAAAAATACTAATAATTTCATGGGAGTTTGAACCAAGTGTTCTTAAATCAGCAAAGACTCAATTAATATTTTATTTATCTTCTATTGTATTTATATTGTAAATTACCATATTTTTCTATTCATTAAAAATTCAAGTATTTTAGAAAAAACCCAAAAAAATCACCCTAACCATTTTTTCATGTTTAGAATTAAAAAAAGGACTCCATTTTATCAAAATAATTTTCTAAATACATTAAATTTAGTTTTTAAATAAAATCAATATTGACATGAAAAAAATACATATTTTAAATTTGAAATTGATTTTATAATACTTTCAAAAATTAACTCAAGTCTCACAAAATAATCCAAAAATCACTGGAAGACAAAATATTTCTTTGGGAATAAATTTTATGAAAATAAATTTTATTTAAAATCAATTTATTAATTTAAAATTACAATTAAATATTTATTACTCACAAAAATACTAACACTTAGTTATTAATTATTGAAATATTCACTCTCATTTATAAGGTGCCTAAAATTTATTTATACTTACATGGGTGAGGTTAATGGCCATATTACAATTCATAAGGGTACATTATGATTCATAAGGGTCAAGTTACTATTCACAAAAAATGCAATTTGATCATATCATACTCCAAATATATTACTAATTGTAACCATATATGTCTATTTTTTGAAATTAAAAACATATAAATGGAAAAATTATGTTTAACGGGTTGGTTATAACTATCTCCTATAGAAATGTGTTTTTTTCATAGATACTCCGTGTTTCATGCATTATATATTAAATTTATTTTCAAAAACTTGGGTTGTTGCATAAACCATTATCATTTCCATGGGTTATTATATAATGACATGTTAATGAAACGCATTATTTTTTTGGGTTATAATATGAATAATTTTTTATGATAATCCAGAAAAAATCAATGGTTTTAATTATGTGATTGTGATTATGTTATAACCAATGAAGGTGGTTATGTTACGAACTTGGATGGTGGTTATGTTATAAACAAGGATGGTGGTTATGTTATAAGCCAGGATGGTGGTCCTATTATAACCAATGATGGGTGGGACCTATATCTTCATCAAAAGAATTTGGTAAATATTCATATCTAATGAGAAAAAAAGGACTAGAATAGAGATTAAATCAAGTTGGGTAAGGGAATTCATCTTGTATGATAGTCCTAGGAGTGGTCCTTGACAACTATAATGGTATAGGGAGTAAACTCATTCCACTATGATAGTCTTTGCAATGATATTTAACTACTAATGAAATGATAACCTATGCTTATGTTTATGCCAAAAACCTATATCTTATTATAAATTTATGATCACATGGCTCGTGTTCTTTGATTTTCTTTATGATTCATGTCTTATTAATTTCCAATATTTATTTCATGAAAAAATATTACTATTTGTGATATGTATAGTATGATTTACAGATGTTATGCTAATATTTTCATACACTTATGTTCATGTTTTTCTCATGTGATCATTGCTATATCCCTTATTTTCCACTACTGGGAAATTGAGATCAACCTTTATTCTATTTCCTTTCCCCTAGTTATTGATAAAGGTAATTTGTATGATATGTATAAAAAGGGTTTTATTTATGAAGAACTTAGTTAGATATGATGTACTTCCATTATGAACAGTTGTCTATGTGTCCATGATTCCAAATGCACTAGACCTATATGATATTGGCATGGATTATTATGTTTTGTTATGAAAATTAATCTATTATCATGTGATATCAATGTATAAAAAATAAGGGATTCTATCATCTATATTCGGGAGGATTGACCAATATAATCTCATTGAAACTCCTTGTATTTCCCCAATTTTAGGATCAGATGAAACTTTATATATTTATATAAAAAAATCACCTATATTTATATTTAAATAGAACATATATATCATGTTGTTGGGATTTATTAAAGGAAAAGGCTCTGATGATATTACCTATGGATGTTATATTTTATGTGTCATAATCTATGCTTGCTAAAGTGGTGTTTAGAAATAATCTAAAAATGAATGATATGGAAGTTATTGCATAAGGTTTTGATTTACCTAAACCAAAAAACATGTATATCAAGTTTTATTTAATATAATATGATATCAATATATATATAGAAAATTTAATTTACTATTTTTTATTTTATATATAATGGAAAAAATGTTCAAGAAACTCAATATATCATTGATATGACTGAGAAAAACACAATATAACAAACAATAACTAGTTTAAATTTAGAATAAGTTAAAAAAGTATCTCTGATTTCATGAATATTCAATTCAAATCATTTTTAACTCTCATTTTGAATTAAGTAATGGTTGATAAAAAATTGTAAAATTAATCCATTGTTATGGAACTTCAACCCATATTTTTCTATAGATAATAATTGATAATTTTAAGACTGGATGAATTAGAAGAGAGTATTGACGATTTGACTAACATTTTTTATCATATTACTTGCATTTATAAAACATATTTCTATGTAAATATATTAGAAATGATCAATTTATTTTGACTCGGATTAGATAAATTATATTTTTAAAGCTATAGCGTATTCAAAGATTACAAGAAATCATATTCTTTCACCTATAAATAATTTTTAAGTGATCAAGGGATTTATTTTATATGAGTATAAGGAAAAACGTTCACCTTTAAAATAAATTATTTTCACATCAATTCATCCTAAGAAATTGACCTTATACTTAGATAAATTTGGTAATTTGATGATAAGGGTAATCAATGACAAATTTTCTAAAGGATTCTTATAACCTTTCTTAACGAGCTTAATTAACATAGTTATAGAGTGGAGAGGATGATAACCAGGTTCCTCCCTCAAATGGATCTTAAGATCATTTTTCAGTGTAAATAATTGAGACTATAGCAGTTTTCTAAAATTATTAAAGAGTTAATTTTTATTATGATAGTGAAATAAAAAACATGTTTTTATTTTGGAGATGGGACCGGAATATTAATATGGTTACCAAGGTTTTAAGACAAAATATTAAGATAATGATGAATGTAGCTCAAACATAATAGAAGTTTTTTTCTATGCAAACACAATTTTAAAAGGCTACTATAGCTACAAGTAAAAAATGAATTTTAATATAGTTATTAATATAATGGTGGAATATATCAAAGTATTATAAGTTAGTTTTTCCTTTTATCCTACTATCTAACCTTCTTCCTTAGAATCTGTGTGATCTAACCCTCTTTATAAAACCTCAATATCACCTTCTACTAGCTCTGTACCACCTCTGATACCCTATAATGGGAAATACCATGTTGACTAATGAAATTATTTATATAGTCTCTTCTATGATTATGAATGTGGGATCATTATTTTTTTTATTTAATAGTTATTGTCATTTTTCTTGATGTTGGTGTTCAATAACCTTATTATTAAAGATATAATATTTTAATTCTAGTCATATTTTCGCTTATTATTTTGGAATTTATTATTTATTTTTCATATTCAAATATCATTCTTAAATTTAATAAATATTTTACTATATAAAATTATAATTTTTTGAAATGAAATTTTTATAATACTACTTGTATTATTCTTTGGAATTAATATATTATTATCATCTTTTTGTGTATACCTAGATATCTTTTTTATGTTCATGAAGTGGGAGAATTTTTTTAGGATTTTTGAAGGTATATATTTATTATTTATATTTTATTGATGAAGTTATGTAATGTATTTAAAAAAAATTTATTTAAATGGTTGTTATTTATGAATAATAAAATGATTTATACCCATCAATTCATTATTTTAAGACTCTTAAATCATGATTACTATAATTTTCATGCGTTTATACAATATAAAGGTTTAATTGGAATAAATATATTTTTTGATAATTTTATCATAATTTATGAATTTGTATGGTTTTTAAATTCATGGTTTTCCATATAGAAAAACATATGAGAAATTGAATAAATTTTCCCAAATTTTAGACCATATTAGTTGAAAAAGAAGTTCAGCTAAGCTGATCATGTAATTAATTTTAGTTGGTTCTAGAAATTTACAATGTTTCTTAAGAAGGACATGAGATCCAACAATAATGTTCATTGGAGTTGACAATGTACAATAAATTAATCAATCATTGAAAACTTTTCAATTATTGGTTTCATAGTAATGTAACCAAGACGACCGTTGAGTAAAAATACAGTGATCAGGTAGTTTATTTTAGACTTCTAGACTATTCCAAGTCCATAATTTTGAAATTGTAAGAGTGATAAATAAATTTTTATTAAGTAATTGTGACGACCATTTAAGTAAATCAGACTAATTTTATGGATGATTTTAATTTAATATAATAAATGGTCACTAATAACTCATTTAATGGCCTTAACTACTTTTATCAAATTAAAAATTTATTAGAGATGAATTTTCTTGAATTTTTTGAAATTATATATACTTTTATTATTAATTTTTAATGCACCTTTTGGAAATGATGGAGTTTTAATTACTAAAATAATACTAAGAAGTAAATTTATTATTTTATCAATAAACTAAAATGGTAATCATACACTGTTTGACTTTGAAGAATTCATTAATAAATAAATAGAGTTATACAATCTGATAAACACAAAGATGATCATTAGTTACTCTGATATCAATTAAACCATTACTATTTTGATGAATATTAGATTCAATTATTGATGGGTTTTCTTCATGATATTGGAAAATAGCTTGTCTATAAAATTCTCTCTTCCCATGAATTTAAAAAATTTGGAGTTATAAATAACAAGAGTACTTTCACATGAAAATGAATAATATTACATAGAAATTAAACTATCTATCTTACACTGTATGAATATGAAAGTTATTCAAGAAATAATCAGTGTTATATAATCCTTTGAACAAAAAATTGATCTCATATTCAATTACATAAAATAAAAGATTAATCATTTTGAATAAGATGAAATATACTGCTTCATTATTTATTCAAGAGAGAATAATAGATCTCAACTATAAAATTTTCTTTTATCATGATTTTAATTTATAGAGATCCATATCCTACTTTATCATTATACATTTACTATTCTTATTGTTTTATATTAAAGGGTTTTTTCACCCTTTTCCGACTCTATTTGTTTTCCCATGAGGAACAATGGAATATTTTATGGTATTAAAACATGGGAAATGTATATGGTGTATTTTTTTAAAACCCAATCTAGGTTGTAGACTCATCCATTGGATGTAAAACAATTATTGTGTATCAGAGTTTATTTTTTTGTTGTTTTATCCATGTATAGGGAAATAGGATCTATATTAGATCTGAATCCCTTGGTTAATTTTATTATATAGTTTATCATAAATATTTTATTTTATATTTGTTATTTTTTATATTATAGTAAAATTAAATATCCAAACATTATTTCTTAATGATTTTAACTTAACTATTTTTTAAAATAAATATAAATTAAAAACATTTTTAATGTATTAAATTTATTTTACTCTAATTTATTTTTTATTCTAGTGTGGTTTGTGATTTTGGTGTAAATAAATTTTTTTTCAAAAGTTATACCTATTCTATAAAATATTTATCTAAATATTGATTAGTTACTTTAAAAATATATTAATAAATACAAATCTTTCTATATTTCTATTTTAGTAACGAAATTAACTTTTATAGCTATAAATTTAAATGTTTTTAAATTTTTTAATTGTTTTTCTTTGAATTTATAAAACTCAATTCCTCGTCACCTCACTTGAGCATATTATTTATTACAAGAATATACCTTTGTAATTTTTTACTAATAAAAAACTTAAAAACCCTTATATATCCCTTGGATATCCTATTTATGATTTAACCTTTTTATGTTATTAATCATTCCATAGAAATTCATATTTTCCTATTTCGTTGATAAATTATAATCTATGGATAAATCATAAGGGTTTAAATGTAAATATAATATTTATTTTCTTACTATGAGTTACGTTTTTTTCTTGATTAACTTATTTAATGAGTTCCTTCAGAAGTAGTTACTCTAAATCATAAAACGTTTCCTCATAGTTTAAAACTATTATCAAATTATGAGGTTAGTCAAAAAAAATTTATTATTTAGTTTTTATTTTTCCTTAATTGATCTCTAATATATATTCAATTTTGTGTTTATTTACATATTAATATATTAGAAAGACAATTATCAAATGAGTATCATATTTTATATATAATCAATATAGACTTCAATTGAATATTCCCCTTCTAATATAATGCCCTCATATTTTCATTATATCTATAAATAGGACAATATCAATATTTCACTATTATTTTTTTAGATTTTTTGTCCTTATTCAATAATTATTTCGGTAGACCATCATATCAACTATATTATATATAACTCATGGATAGTTAACAGAGAGACTTTAATTATTTCATATTGTAAATTACCCCAACTCTATATTTGTAGCTACCTAACTGATAAGGTTTCTAATATAATTATATATTAAATATGAAATTAGGTATAGTCATGAAATGATTTTTTTAAATATATTTTTCATTTCTAGTAAAAAACCACGGGTGCCTAATCGTTAGGGTTACCTATATGGAATGGTTGATTTATTGAAAAGTATATGCATTAGAAATATTATTACAATTAATATTTTATATGGATTGATAAATTATTATAATATCTAAAATATAAAAACACCTCATTTATATTGAATATGATGATTTCCCTATATATATGCTTGCATTTAATTGATTTAATTTATAAAAATTATGTTAATCAATGAAATTAATTTGGTATTATCATGTCAATGTATGTTGATGCTCACCAAAATTGGCATTAAAAATTCTATAATGGAAGAAATCCCCAAAATATGGGTATAATTTTCTCTACAACACAAAGGAATGAGTAGAACGATTACATGGAGAACAAGTGTCTAGGTCATATAGATCACGTGACCTCTAAAGAGACACATGACCGCCTAACCCATGTATGTTCATGTGAATGGTTCATGCACCTTACATGATCTTTTAGTGATTATGTGAATCTCCCCTGATAAGACCACCTATCCTTGAAAAGGATTCCATACAACCATTTATGGTCATGTGTATGCTTCCTGAAGAAATCATATAATCATGAAATATATCAGGATATAGATGCCTAAAAATCACCCAAATCCCCTCATAAAAAAAGAAAATAAAGCTAAAAAGGTGGATATTTCATATGGTTGAAGATATGGTGTTTTTAATGTAAAGGGTTTATGCCCATCGTGTGATCACCATTGACAATTCAGAGACCCTATGACATTCTATATTGATCTCTTGAATTCTATTTGACAATCCAACTTGATCTCGCAAAGGGCCCTATAAAAGTATCCTTTATCATGTGAAATCCTTTTCAATAGGTGGCCTAGTCCTGTAAAGACTCCCAGACATGTTAGTCTAGTATTTCATTTCCCATTTGACATGTCAATGTGATCATGTGGTGTATCACATATGATCATATAGACTACCCAAGAAAATGCACACTCATTGTCCGGATATTCTCTAATGATCATGTGATGACATACGAGACATGTAGCGGGAAAGGGAAAAAGTATTATAAATAATAAAAAATAGAAGATGGAAATGGTGAAAATCTATTACAAAGGGAACGTATATTTATTTTCATTTAAAGGTGTTATGTGCTTCATGTGATCAACCTTGATCACTTGAATGCCTTTCGACAAGCCAACATGATCTTCTAAAGGGACACAAACAAGCCTACCTTGATCATGTGAATAAATCTTCAATAGGTGACCTGATCTCCTTAAAGACCCTAGAGAAGTCATATTTGATTAAGTTAATGCATTTATAAGGGATTTTTGACCTTGAAAATATTCTTAGATATGTTGGTTCTATGTTTCAAATGTAATTTGACATGCCAACAAGATTATGTGAAATCCCTTTGATGAGATGCGGTCAAATAAATATGGTGATGATGGAGTGTTCTCATGGTCATTTTTTATCATGCGACGCCTTCGACGAACCATGGAAGGATCATGAAAAGTTCTTGATAAAAAAATTTCTCAATAAAATCAATTCATTATATACAATATATGCTCCGTATAAGGTGAAATAGCTACTAGGTGGTGAGGCCTATAAATTCCTCACCCTCTACACAAAAAACAGAGAAATATGATGGACATGGGACACTCACAGGAGGGTAAAAGAGAGATTTTATTTCCCAGAGTGGATAATAATGTAATAGAAAGAGTTTTACATAGGGTAAAACCCATGTAAAGACTTAAGAGATTATGTGGAATGAATATATACTTCATGTGGTCAACCTATTTATCACGTGAAGAAATTCTGGTGCACTATCTAGATTATTCGAAGGAACTTATTCATGTTGACTTGGTTACATAAAACCTCAACAAGATAATGCCTCACAAAAATTGAGGCGTTTATGAAATAAAGGATGAGAAGATGAAATAGTTATCTAAATGAAGATAAGCTAATTTTCATGGGAAGACATCAAAAACTTCTCATGACCTACCCATACAATGTGACAGGACCTGAACATCTCATCCAGATCATGTGAAGGCTACCACGCTGTGTTATCCAAATCTTGCGATGGAACATAAACAGGTAATCCAAGTCTTATAAAGGTCTCTGGTTTTTTTAGCTAGACCGTGCGATAATGACCAAAAAATCCATCTGAGACTCGTGAAGTCCTACAGAAATGTCGGTCAGTTCTTGCTATGCCCTCTGAATATGCTATCCATACCATGTGATAGAACCCAAACATGTTATCCAAATTATGTGAAGGTTACCAAGACTTGTCTTCAAAATCATGTGGCAACACCCAAAAATATTAGCCAATTCATGTGAAGGACTCCTTATTTTTCATCTATATCATGTGATTGTGACCAAACATGTCAGCTGATCCTCACAAAGTCCTATAGACATGTCTGCTGCATCATCTGAATCCCCACAAACATGCTAGCTAGATCATGTGGAATACCTCAATCATTTAAACCCTATTCATGTGACATCCTTATACTTGTTTTCATTGATCACATTGAGTTCCTCCAAAGAAGTCATATGAGTCATGATGTATTCATCTACCACATATTCTTTAATCATGTGAAAAACCTTGTATATTTAAACATTATTAGGTAGAGGCCTAATAAAATTCATTTGAATCATGTGAAGCACCTAGAGACACACCATCCTTGTCAAAAAGACACTGAGGACATGTCGACCATGTCAGAAATAGACCCTTAGGTATGTCATGCATGTCAGAAATACAACTTGGTACATGATAAACTTATCTGAATGATACACCAAGACGTACACTATTGAACTATTAGAACTATAATTCCAATTATAAATAGGATATTTTGGATGAATTCATAAGTCCCAAGCTCCAATTGGGAATCCACCTCAGTGTAATTCCCCTTATATCTCAGATACTCCAACCCATGGGGCCTAAACTCTCATGTGGGTTTTATCATTCTTCCTTGTCTATCATAAGATTTGGAACTTTATTAAACTATAATGAATTTGAATCTTTCTATAATAAAGATATATATTATTCCTTCCTAATGCCTGAGATCCATATCAAGCAATCCTCTATGGCTATCCTAGTTCATAGGTCTTGTATCTATATATGATGAGACTAATAACTTTCCATTCCTTGTTTCTCACACCAAGCATGGATCATGTGGGATTAGGGATTTTCAAGGATCATATCATTCACATCATGAATTTCCCTCAATAAGGAAATCTCATATTGTAAGCCCAATTCAGTGGCATGATCCAACATCCTCCATACAGGGGAATCCACCTTAGGGTATGTTCTGAAGGAATTAATTTATTGTTAAACTATAGGGAAATAACCCTAACGAGAATTAATTATCTATCACCACCCATAATTTTTTTGAGGGAATATTGAACTATGATGACTCAGATTCTGGTTATAAATAGGATACATAAGATACCTTCTTAAATCTAGATCACAATACCTCATGCATATGTTCCCTCGTATATTTATTTTTCATGTGAAGTTAAAATATACATATTAAATGATCTTCATGGGATTTGATTCTATTTTTAAGCAGGATATGTAGGATGCCTCATAAAGGTTCCATCACATCATTGAAACACTGATCACCTACATAGATGGCTATAAACTCAAGAGTTCTTTCATATATGTATTCAAAAGATAATAAACTACCCATTATAAAGGAATTATGGGAAATGGATGAAGAACATTAGATTCCTATAGATAGAATCATTGATAAAACACCCCCTTACCCATAGAAGTATTCAACACATGATCATTTTGTTATTTTAACCATTACTATATCAATATTTTGAATAGATTCATGAACATATCTTAAATATATAATAGATTATGGTAATAGACAATAATTCCACCCAAAAGGGTGTGATGTTCCTGACCTACCATCCTTTCAACCAATATGAGTTATTAAGTGTCATTGGGTCTAAAACCTCAAATGAGCACCTTGCTTTGGAAAGCAGTTTTGTACCTTTTGATGGATGTGGGAGCCTTTGGTAGTTTCGAATAGATGAAAATGGTGAACTGAGAATAAATGATAATGCAACCACACTTGAACCAACACTATCAACCCTAAATGAGGAAACAAAAAAACTAGTGTGAAGACATGTAATGATATAATAATTAAATCATTATAGGCATTGGGAACCTTGCATCATAAACCCAAGACACCATGAATTTATAAGGGAAATAAAGTTATTGAACCTGATAGGAATATCTCAAATAATAAAAGATATTAGTTTACCATGCATTTGGACTTTTTTTGGCATCTCCTATGGAAATTAAAACTGTACATCCAATGTGAACTCATTAAAAAAATAAAATGTAACATGGGTTCCCATGAAATAGGAAATTACCACTATGAAAATTTGATGAAAGTAAAATGTATGAATCGAGAATAAGCAAGGAAAATTGTGTTACCTATGCATAGTTAATTGATCATGTTTCATACTGGCAACAATGTTCTAATCAATGACCTTATTCCTTGTTCTATTTTTGAATGAAGAAACTTTTCTAACAGAAATATTGACCTGATATCATTTCTTTGTCATGAAATTGTTCTAGAACCTTAGTTATGGCTAGAAACATAGTTATGGCTAGAACCTCTATGGGTTATAAAAAACCTCACCTGCATGACACCTTCATCTTCGGGTGTAAAACATAATGGTTCTTGAATACCGTCAACATGGTATAATCCCATCCCTCAAGGTTTCACATAAATGTCTCCAAATGCAGAATATCATAAGTCCTACTAATTTAAGAAAATTTGTAGTAAAAATAATGTAAAATAACCTAACCACAAATTGCTTCAGAATCTTATCCACAGAGTGTGGAGATTAGCACCTTCCATATATATAGAAGGTAGATCAAGGAGTCTATTATAGCTCCATCGTATTTCAATAGATTTTGATGATGGATCTTGTAAACCACTATCACCACCATCATCTTGCTAGTTCCCCTCAGTCTCTTTCTATGGGAACCACCTGAAAAAGTTTCCCCCTTGAAATCCATGCACAAGTATCAAGGAAGTCATTTCGAGAATGGAAATTTGTGGATAATGGTCATTGGGCTCATATTCCCACTTATATTAATGAATCCATTCATCATGTTCCAGCATTAATAGTAAGAAGGATCATATCCCTGCTCACTAGGATCAAGTATGTGTGTATATTACTATAGAAAGATTCTGGGACGCACATATTCCAAACCCCACACACGATCTCCATTAGTATACTGTGATGGCACAAGGATGATAGAAGTGGGATTATATCCCCGAAAAGATATTTTCTTGTATATTTTAGATATTGAGAATATAAAGAAATATATTCCTAAAAACACTTTGAAAATGTATCACTATATTCTAACAATAGCTGAAGAGATATATCAACATCTTCTGGTACTGGTATAGTAATAGGGACATGCATATATTCCGATCTTGACAACCAAAGTAGTACATCACTTTGTTCAGTATGAAAAGGTGGATAACCAGAGAAACAACATATTATTGCTCACACTTAGTAAGATTATTTTCATAGTCTTGTAAAGGACAAGGCACAATACTAGGATCATTCCCTATTCTAACCAGGGCACACCAAGTTGTTTTGGAACATGCCTCAGTACAGGCACACATTCCTACTGAAAAGAGACTAGAACCATACTCTAAAGGGACAAGACAGAGCTCATATCCCCAATCTAGACGGATCTTACTAAGTGGGAGTAGAACATTATTCATGATGGGATCGTATTCCTCTCCAAATTGACATGAAATATATTTCAAAGTAACATGATAGGGATTAATATCCTTGTTCCAAATGGTTTTTATCAGGAAAACGTGGATATCACCTCAGAGGAGGCTTGTATCCTAGCCAACGCAGCTACTCAATATATTCCACTAGCTCACAGAAGACATGCCCATATTCCTACTTCCATTGATAAACGACTACCCCATCATCCTTAAGAGGCCATATAGGAGGAGTCTCATATCCCTTCTCTTATATTTAAGGTTTTTCAGCATATTCTGATAAGGAATACATATTTGAATTAGGATCTTATACATACTTCATCTAGGACAAAACGGAATATTCTAAAAACCACCTAAAGGGAAGCTTAAATTTTAATCGATAATAGAGAATATCAACAGCATACTTCAGTAGCTTCTCAACCACAGGATCACATCCATACAGTACTATCCAGTAATCAACATATTCTATCCTCTTTCGTGCATAAAGATGGTATCCATATTAAATGCCGACAGATAGGTCAGAATATTCCTACTACAACGTAGAATTATGCCCATATCCCTGATCTTCTAAATTATAGTTTCCTTGAGGATGTTTAATGCATGTCCACAAAACATCATCGGTCTATTCACTCTTCAACTGAAGCATATGATTATCATTACCTCGATATTCCTCTTCCTGGTAGTGAAAATTTGGATCTGAGGGGATCTACTCCTAACAACCATCATGGTCAACCTTCCCACAGTGATATATCTCTCACATAAGGAAATCCTCCCCTTTACTAGATACCTTCATATAGAGAGGAATCCAAAACCTAAACACCTTTATATAGAGATGTTATCAAAACCTTGGGTTCAGTAATATATAGGTCCTCCATCAACTCTCAGTAGCACTTCACCACGATCATCAGGTGACCTAGAGAAACATCCTCGGTGGTCCGACCAGGTGGAGGCATATAAATATGATAAAAATGGTCCAAATGGATATATGGATATATTTAGATGAAAAAAACATCCCAGCCATATTTTTGACCATCGTCCCATCTAAATATGAAATCGCAGATGATATATAGAATTATTTCATGCCATGTCTATTCCAAAATATAGGGTAAATAATTAGTGGTTGAAGGCTAAACACCTCCCTTATCAAGGATATGACCAAAATATCTAGATCATAAATAGACTTTATTATCATTTGGACATGAAATCATTCTTCATAGCTCAGAAACCAATGATGTAAGAGCCTAAAAAAATTTTATGTAGTGTTTTTCTCCATATCATAACAACTCTATGTAAACTGATTTGTAGAGCCCCGTCATACATATGTATTTGAGGTTGGAAAAATATAGATCATTACATTTCACTATGTATATGGAATAGAAAATTCCCCAAGACAAGGCATCATGTAATGTTATAACCATAGGATAAATTAGGTTACTAATTGATGAACATTCTATTAAGTCGGTAGGATGAAATAATCCTACTCTAAATATGGAATGATATCATGGATGGAGGGAGAGGATGACAAATAGGTTTCTAGGATGATCCCATCAAAATAATTGGAACACATTTCAGACTGAAAAGATGATGTTTTGGCCAACCCAAAAACATCGCATATAAAATGACTCCCATCAAAAGATTTTATTGCACCCAACTCATACACGAGAACAATTTCACTAAATCAAATAGATCACTATAGAAGTTTCTACAGTATCATTCTAGAAGTGAACCCAACCCATGGGGCTAGGGTGTATTTTACCACCACCTCCACCCCTATAGTCATAAATCCCTAAGAAATTCATGGAAATATTGGTGGAAGGTATAAATCATGCCCAACCCAAAGGGATGGGGGGATTTTATTCTCAGTCTCCATTATTAGGTTCATCACACCCCGAGAGGGTCTTAGAGAAATCAGTGATGGTTCATGATCAACATAATCCTACATGTCTGTAGGTATTTAAATATAAATTTATGTCTCATATGTGATCAAATCCTTAACTGGAATCATCAAATACTCTACAATAAGATTAATAAGTATCAATAGTGATCACAAATCATCCCCAACCCTTTTGGCTCGGGGAATTTTCATCCTTATCATCCCCTCAGATGGAATCAGTATTCTCAAGGATGAGTTGAAAATATCAATAGTCGGTGTATCATGCATTCCTCCCACTATAAGGAAAAAAAATTATATATGGGGCTCATTCAGCAAATATGATTGGAAACTCACTTAAGGTCAACATTCACAGACCGAGACGGGTGGAATGTACAGAGAACAAAATAAAACCCCATAAGGGTTGTAATCCAAAATGGTCCAATATACCCAGGGTTCAGAGAAATGACCTTGATTCAACCCTTTAAAGAGGGGTAAGTAGTATAGAATGACCCTTTTGAGTTGACAGTAATGGGACAAGTACCATTTCCTAATATACCTTAGTGAGTTTCCTTATCATCAACAAAAAAAATATATTGACAAAGAAACAAATAATGGGGGATGTTGTATAGAAAACATACCTCGAGAGGATGTTTATCTGGATGCACCAACTGAGGGTACACATACGTAGAATCAGAGGATGAGTTTAAACCTAGAACCTCAAAATAATGATTTTCCACCTATATGGTAGAAAACTGCCAAGAATAAAGGGATAGTTATGTCTATATATCAGTCACCACCCTGAAGAGCTAAAATTCCCTTTTAGAGGAATGGATGGAACAATATGGGAATGATGTACAAAATATCTGATAACTCAATGATGAGATACTTAGGGAAAACATTTCTTCTATGAATCTTCATTAGACAGAGAAAAATATCCCTCCTCCCACATATCAAGAGAGACTAAATCAACCTTCAAGAGAAGAATATGAGCATCAATCTGGATCTCCATCAAGGAATCCAATCAATATAAATAATAAAGTTGAAGATGATCATGACCTCTCTCCATTGTGAAAACACCATCTCCCATTCTTGGATGATCATTCAATTATCGAATGTATTAAAAATTATTGTAATATGAAAATATTTCCACCTCATAAATCCTTTCCTTATCCCTATAGATGGGAGGAATTCCATATAGTGGTGCCTCCGAAACAACTCAATGCCATTGAATCCCATGTTGTCCAAATTTAATCCATGCAAAGGTGGAAAGAACCCAAGAAACCTGAGAATGATCCATATACAAATGGGTGGACGAAACTTTACCCCCCAACTAATTTCTACATTCCTACCTTCTCAGCACTTGATAGAACCGGAGATCCAGAATAGAATATCATGCACTTTGTGTCCCGATGTATCCTGAAGATGGGCCCTCATGATTAGAAGGAGGTGAAAAAGCTGAGATGTTTTGTAAGAACTCTAATTGAGGCTGAATTTTTTGGTATATAATTAATACAGTATAATCCATTATATGATTGTAATGCCTTCATTATCAATTTGAATAAAATTTCAACTCGATGGTATGTAAAATGAAAAATTCCGACCTAAAAAACATCCAAAAACATGAAAATGATAGTGTTTATAACTTCATTTCCATATGGAATGGTTTTTCCTATTCACTCGGAATCCATATCTCATGAGAGAAACTTATATAACTATATGATGAAAATATTTGGGATGAGATGAAAACAAATTTGATCCTAAAGAAGAATCTAAGAATATTATATGATTTTGCATAAAGGGAACAACTCTTAGAAGATTCCATTCAGTGGAACTAGGAAAAGTTTTTACCCAAGCCCATGGCATGGGGAAAATAGCTTGGTAATGTAGAAACTACCATTTTCAACCTAAAAATTAAGTAGTGTACATTTAAGAACCTAGGTGGGACTTAGATCATTCATCACCTTTTTTGGGATATAGAAACAATGAAATCACCCATGAATGGAAGAAAAAAGAGATTAGGGACACCCATTATTTGAGAAATAGGTGAATAAAAAATATTCATTCAATAATGATAAGTTCCCCAGTTATTTAGTTTTATCCATGGAAAATAACCTTCCAAGGCTACTAAATACCTAGAAACCCAAATAGCTTAACCTCTATTGTATTCCAAAAAACTTCCATTTTTATAGTAGGTTGGTCCACACCATTCAGGACTACTTTATCTTCAAATATCTATTTTAAAACATGGTTTATTCTAAATATATGATGATAGAGATTTCCCTAATATATGTTGAGTTTAAAGCCATATCCAAACCCAAATATGAGAGTGACTAGAAATAATTTTTTGTCAGGAATGAAAATAAGTTCAACAACTGGATGACTTGAAAGACAGCTGACTGATCTCATTCAATATTGAGAGAACTACTTTGCAGACCAACAACAGTCTAAGTTCCTAGGGAGAAATGATTTAATACACCTCCTAAAGGTGAACGTAATCATCAAACATAGGAAAATATAGAAGAGTAAAATTCATATACATCTCTCACACAAGCATTAACTCTTGCAGAATTCTTTCCATAAACATCTGAATAATTGGAACCACGTCACCAACTGGAACCCTCATAAGATGAATACATAATTTTTTGTTATCTTAGCATAGTATACTTAACAAACCAAATCTCTAATGATGAATACACACGAGTATAACTTCCTCATACCTGATTGGGAAGATGAAGATTGAAGGTGTAAGAGTTTGGGATACATGGGATTTCATGGGTTTCCTTGAACCCAATATTTTGTTCATATCCTCATAGAATCCATATATGTAGCTAAGACTAATGGGAAACCACTCTTGAAATCCCAACAGAAACATGGACACACCTTAGAGACCTCTAGTGGTCATCCAAGACCAATAATTAGAGATTCTCATATGAATGGGATTTTCTTCATGACACGTTCCACTTGAAACAGATTCTCCTTCAGCCTATTCACAAGAACCAGGCCCATCTACCTTAAACACTGAAAATCATGAGTCATGGAATAGCCTGAAACCCCACCATGGGATGTACAGACATTTTCTAAAAAATTAAAACGTTCTAAAATAGTTGGTAGTTTTTCATCTAAACTCTATGTACTACATTATCTCTATCTTACAAGAATAATTGTAGAGTGACTCATTCCTTCAAAGCCCATAGTAGTACGAGATAGAAGTCACTACATCTAATGTTTATAGAGTGGAGAATTTTTCATCGTAATTATGTCTCTCCATCTTATTCACATAATAGTATTAAGAATAATTTTTTTGTGGGAATATCAAACCCCTTTATGATTTGAAAAATATCAATAATGTTGATATCTAGAGGGCCTTGGTAAAAAAGATCTTGGAATCATCCTCATTCTTATTTTAAAACTTCATCTTTTGGGATATAGATAGGGTAACTTATCTCCAACAAAGAAAACTGATTAGCCACTAAATGAGGATAATATTAATTATTAATATACATAATATTCATGTTATTTATTATTCATAAACACCATTTTAGTGTATTTTACACTTTGAACATCATTTCACATTATGATTGTAATACCTTCTTAAAATACACTATTATGTGGTACATTTTTTAACATCATTTAAAGTACCCAATGATTCATCTTATTATGCATATTTTAATTTTATATTTTTGTAAATTGATCTACACTCCAATATGAACATGTTTCATTCATGGATCAATGGAGAATTCATGGAAGAAGATGGGGATATTTTGTGATGAAAGGAAGCAATTCTAGAGAAGGAAGATTGGACATTATCCCACTAATGAGATGGTGGGGCCCAACATACAGGCCCAATGAATCCCAAATTTCGTGTAATTCTATAAGACCTGTAGAGGAAAAAATAACTCTTCATGATCCAATGCTAATTCTGTCTCCATGGTGTCCATTTAGGCGGCCCAATTTAGAGATAAAATTCTGGGCCAGGTTCTACGACGCAGAGAAACATCTCACTAATATGATCATATCTCGGACTCGAAAACTTCAAATGGGCCCAAATTTTACAGGAGGTTATAAGACATCAGAATCTCCATTTCCTTATTCTATATCCCACTCTGATGCGACCATATAGAAGGACTTATAAGCGCTTTTGTTCGGTGAAGGAAAGATGGATCCCACCTCGGGTCAAGGGTGGAAAAATCAACTCTCTTACATTCCACCCACCTATGGGCTACCACAATTAATTGAGAAGACTCGGACTATAGGAGAATCGACCCAATGGCTCAAAAATTCCTATCTAAGGTAGTGGTGTTGGAGGATTGAAGAATCTTTGGTGCTTTGTTCAATTGTAATGTTATGATGCAATTTTGTTGTCTCAAATTTTTCTTTCACATGTAAGTTGTTCAATTCACTTTAGTTTCTTAATAAAAGTTCTTATTCTACTCTTATTCTGTTGTTCTTCATACCACTTTGATACCGTTGGATCAATGTGTGAATTTATTCACACCAAACCTTGTGAAATTATTCACACAACGGTGGAGTGATCATTTTATTTTTGTTGTTTTCTTTTCTTCTCCATTTCCTCCCTCATGAGTCTACTTTCCGCTTCCATTGAAACCATGGGATCAATGGAGGGCTAACCCACTTATAGTTTGATCTAAGGGAGTATCAAGGGCCTGGATTGGATGTTATTTATCACCTCATTAATGTATAATCACTTCTTTAATTGAGATTTTTATTTGATGATTTTTAAACTCCATCGTCCTTGTTGAATTTAAGGCCACACACTTCAAGTGCTAATACGAACATTTACCTTGAAGTGCTCAAAACTTTGATCCTTCAAGTGTATAGGTGATTAGTATTAAAGGGTGTAGGAATTAAACTAGTAAGTGATGATGTTGTTTTATCTCTTTAAATGAACCCATCTCAAATATAAGAAATTGAAATCATTAAAAAGGAAATACGTCCAATCCACCCCCAGCGATAACCTAGGATCAACTCATTCTTTTAAATTGAATTCACTTAAGTCTCTTATAGTTCCTTTAAACCCATATAAAATCAACCCAAGTTGGCCACTTCATAGACAAAAACATTCCATAGAGTGTACGTGTCTATAGGTTACTTCTTAGGTCTCTAAGGATTCGACAACCCAAGCTAAAGTACAAGGACCGTCTTACCTTCTTCTCTTGGGTAAATTTTAGCGAGAATCAACTTTTGGCGCCGTTTCCGGGGACCTAAGTAAGTTATCTTAGACATTATCATTTTTTTTCATCCCTCTTCTCTGTTGTCACCCCCTCACTCCTATGGAATTCAATTTTGAACAAGTCCAAACATGGGAAACCTATCCCTACTTTGATCACCCAACCCCATGTGTGATGTACAATGACCATCCCAATTTCTACATGTGGGATCATCAACAACCTAATGAACCACATTGTTTTTACCCCTATGATCCACAAAACATCTCAACATATAATGAGTTTCAATCCCCACAAATCCAATCTGAACACCCTCATGTGCAATTCCAACAACTTAATTACCCACCTAGAATAGACCATTCAGATCAACCCCTTATACATACTAATCCACATCCATTACTTGAAAAAATATGTCAACAAATGGAGATAATGAATTTTTAGGTTTCATCATTGAGGTTAGAACTAAAAAGCAATAAAACTTGTGAGGAACCCATCTCTACACAAACTATCCCTTCCATAACCTTATGTGAAGTGTCTAGTTTCCCTCAAACCTCTCGTGAATTTACTGAAGAGAAATCCTTTGAATTTGGGGAAGATGAATAGGATCAAGGAATTATTGATGGGTGTTTGAATTCTGAATAAATTGAATTTAAAGATTCTAAAGAAGAGAATTTGACATCATGGATTGAGTCTCCTAAGTATAACTCCATTGATGAATTTTCAAAAACACCAACCATTGAACCATTGAGAGAAATCACAGACATTGAGTCCAAATCCATTCATAAAACTGATATGTCCAATTTGGCGGATGAATATTATTTTCCAAAGGAACCAATTCTGTTGAGAAATTTTAAAAATGAAATTGAGTTTAATTCAAAGTGCCAACCGATGTCTGAATTTCCTATCCAAACCGAGATCAAAATTAGTATTATTCCTTCCTCGCTCAAGTATCCCTTCATAGTGTATAAACATGACCTTTATGATGGAATTAATTCTTCTCTTGAAACTAATAATGTAGGAATGATCATTGATGTCTTAGGAAAGACTAGAGAAGCAACTCGATCCACCATTTCAGAAATTCATTGGATTTACCCACTCATTTTAGAACATGTGATTGTGAATGAAACAAATTATAAACATAGAATCAATCCCAACCTAGTAGAATTGGTGAAACATGTGTTCCTTAAAATATTTAAAGTTGGTATTGGGTAAGTTGGGGGGTTCAAGTCGAGCTAACGACCTTAAACAAAGCGCTGCACTGGAGGCAACCCGTGGTTTTCATCTTTGCAAATCATCTTTTTTTTAAATAAGATTAATGAATCATTTTGATAAATAAAAAAATAGACTGTTGACCTATTCTTCTATCATGATTATGTATGGGTATGAAAGGGGAGCACCATATTCATCTGTGTTATGTGGTGTGATCCTTGAGTAATTCCTTACCCAGAAATTTAAAAAGAAGACAATGTATCATCATTTTTTTTATTTTAATGTGTTTCTAGGTTAAAATAATAATAAATAAATAAAAATATAATAATAATAAAAAAAGGGACACGTCGTGGTTCGTGGGTCAAACCCCGTCACACCCGGTGAAGCTACGGGGATTCGAACCCGGGACCGAAGGGAGACAGGGGCGCGCACTTACCACTGACCTATGACTTTTTGTGATTCCTTATTCTATAATTTTTATATATATACTTATATTTTACTTTATTTATTATATAAATATATATATATATATATATTGTTTTGTTTTGTTTTGTTTTTTTTGTTTTTTTTCTACTAGGGAACTCTGCAAGTGACATGGATATCAAAGGATTAAAAGGGAGCAGCAAGAATTTTAACTTCAACCACCAGGTGACTTCATTCCATGATCCTCATTTTCAATTTCCTTTTTGAACTTTCATTCTCTACCTCTACCCACTTCTAAATTTTCTTTTCGTTAAACACTGGGGATAGTGTTATTTTAAGTTGGGGGGGGAGATAAAATAAAAAATGCTTTTGTGTCAAAAAAAATGATAAATGATTTAAAAAAATTGTGAAAATGGAAGGAAAAATTCCTTTAACATTGAACATGGTAATACACATTGAACACTTTGAAACTGAATGTCAAATAATTTAGCATGCCCTGATTCTGATTTTAATCCTTGTATAATTTCATCAGCATAGATTTTGGAAAGTGTGGCTGTCCAATGTGATATTTCATTATTTATATTTTCATCCAAATAAAAAAAGATCTCAATGAACGACCTTTGGATAGTGGGGTATTAGTTTGAGTTCATGGGGTCCCCCAAATAAATATCATAGGGTTGGTGATCATTTTACTTTTAATATGTGTATTCAATAAAAAATAATAATAATAAATTTACGCGGAGAGAAATGAAATGACCTAATGTGTGGCTTTCGGCACTTGGGGATCGTGACTCCATAGTTGTCTGGCCCAGAGTTAGTAATTTTATCTCTATTTTTGGTAATTTGAATTTGTTTTTGACTGAGTTAACTCGAGATAATTCTTGAGTATGTGGGCTTCACTTGGTACCCTAAGGTCTTTGAGCCTGAGAGTCATTGGTAAAGTCTCGCTTCAGGGGTTGACTCTTTTGAGTGGAACTTCAATTACCATGTAAAAATTGAAAAAACAAAAAAAAATAAAAAAAATTATACAAAAAAAATGAATACTCATATTAATATTGAAATTTTATTCCACCTATCACTTCCGTAATTTCCCCCTTGAATAAAGATGAACCCCCATGTCTATTGTGATGCACAACACATCCTCATACTTAATTGATATTGGATGAAATATGGAAATGAATTTGAACAAAGGAATGAGCTTGGGATTGGGATCTGCTTATGAAAATATCATGTATTAAAATAATTTGATGGGCTTCATGATTGTTTGGTATAAGTTTTTTTGGTGATCATTGTGTATTAAAAAATTTTTGGAAAAGGGAATTCGAATTTCATATTGTTGAGATATATTTTGCTCAGGACTAGCAAAACTCAAGTTGGGGGGTGTGATTAGACACTAAATGAGGCTAATATTCATTTTTAATATACATAATATTCATGTTATTTATTATTCATAAACACCATTTTAGTGCATTTTACACTTTGAACATCATTTCACATTATGATTGTAATGCCTTCTTAAAATGCACTATTATGTGGTACATTTTTTAACATCATTTGAAGTACCCAATGATTCATATGATTATGCATATTTTAATTTTATATTTTTTGAAATTTATCTACACTCCAATATGAACATGTTTCATTCAGGTCTCAATGGAGAATTCATGGAAGAAGATGGGGATATTTTGTGATGAAAGGAAGCAATTCTAGAGAAGGCAGATTGGACACCAGCCCACTGATGAGAAGGTGGGGCCCAACATACAGGCCCAATGAATCCCAAATTTCTTTTTATTCTAGAATACATGTGTAGGAACAAATACCTCTTCATGAGAAAATACTAATTAGGCCTCCATGGTGTCCATTTAGGCAGCCCAAGTTAGAGATAAAATTCTAGGCTAGATTCTGCGGCCCAGAAAAACATCTCACTAATATGATCATATCTCAGAATCCACAACTCAAAATGGGCCCAACTTTTACAGACGGTTATAAGAAATGCTTATATACATTTTCTTATTCTATGTCCCACTCTGATTCGTCCCTCTAGAAGGTCTCACAAGCGCATCTGTTCGGTGAAGGAAAGTTGGCTGCCACCTCGGGTCAAGGGTGGAAAAATCAACTCTCCCTTACTTTCCACCCACCTATGGCCTACCACAATTAATTGAGAAGACTTGGACTATTTGAGGATAGACTCAAGGGCTCAAAAATTCCTATTTAATGCAGTGGTGTTATAGTATTGAAGAATCTTTGGTGCTTTGTTCAATTGTAATGTTATACTACAATTTTTTTGTCTCAAATTTTTCTTTCACATGTCAGTTGTTCAATTCACTTTAGTTTCTTAATAAAAGTTATTCTTATACTATTATTATATTGTTATTAATATCACTTTGATACCATTGGATCAAGGTGTGAATTTATTCACACCAAACCTTGTGAAGTTATTCACACAACGGTGGGGTGATCATTTTATTTTTGTTGTTTTCTTTACTTCTCCATTTCCTCCCTCATGAGTCTAATTTCCGCTTCCATTGAAACCATGAGATCAATGGAGGGATAACCCACTTTTGGTTTGATCCAAGGGAGTATAAAGGGGATGGATTAGATGTCATTTATCACCTCATTAATGTATAATCACTTATTTAATTGAGATTTTTATTTGATGATTTTTAAACTCCATCGTCCTTGTTGAATTTAAGGCCACACACTTCAAGTGCTAATACGAACCTTTACCTTGAAGTGCTCAAAACTTTGATCCTTCAAGTGTATAGGTGATTAGTATTAAAGGGTGTAGGAATTAAACCATTAAGTGATTATGTTGTTTTATATCCTTAAATGAACCCATCTCAAATATAAGAAATTGAAATTATTAAAAAGGAAATACATCCAATCCACCCCGACCGATAACCTAGGATCAACTCATTATTTTAAATTGAATTCACTTAAGTCTCTTAGAGTTCCTTTAGACCCATCTAAAATCAACCCAAGTTGGTCAATTCATAGCCAAAAACAGTCCATAGAATGTATGTGTCTATAGGTTACTTCTTAGGTCTCTCAGGATTCGACAACCCAAGCTAAACTACAAGGACCGTATTAACTTATTATCTTGGGTAAATTTGAGCGAGAATAAATAACCATTAAAGGGTATGATATTAGTGAGAAAGAACCTCTCAATAAGATCAATATCAAGGATTAGTTTAGATATCTCACATCTAATGATAAATTCATGGTTATCTAGAAAGACATGGCATATAATTTCTTACTTTGAAGACCATATCTTCATATCCATGTTCGAGTACCATTAATATTTTATCAATGATTCAAATACCTAATTTATGGTAAGTTCGGCATACTACATAGTGATAGTTCCCCCTTATATTCTTTCAAATACATATATACTGAGGTGCGTTTCAATAAATAGGAATGAAATCAACCAATGGTGGACAATGATATGTAGGTAGTATCACCCAATGGCTTGAGGACCTCCCCTGCGAATCCTTGGAGTATGCTTGATGGTGACTATGTTCTACCAATAATCCTAATTGAGGTAGTAGACTTAATATCATATTACCAAGATCCCCCTATCCCATTTGATAGTATAAAAGAAAATGAGAAACTATGGGATCTCTCCATAATGACTATAGCAGTCCAGGATGAAAACATCTTTTCCCATGACATCTCTCACATCGATCATGACATAAATACACTCAGATTATATGTCATGTCTGAAAATGACTCCATATTCTCATATATTTTAGAAGAAGAATATGTCCTCAAAAACACCCTCACATATTTGAGAAATGCATCTCCACCACCATCTATGAACTCTGTCAGGTGAATCTGGAAACATAATAAGTCTCGCATCCTGCATTAATTTATTTTTCCATGACTCTCAAGGGGAAGAATATATATATTCCACTTTTAAATTATCATCCATACATGTTCTATTTTAATTATATTGAAATTATAAAGATTAAACCTATTGTTTGTATGCACCACCTTGGTCTACCTGGTGACGATTGAGGTTTCATGTATGAATACAGAAGCATACACCCCTCTCCTACTACTAATATAGAATCAAAAGATAAAAATTTGATGAAATAAAACTTTTTTTGGGATCAAAGTACCCCAAAATTATCACTAATATCATTTATTCCAAGAAAAATAACGGGTTTATCATGGTATGCATCTATTTTAGAGAACTTAATCAACATTGATCGTATGATGATTTCCATTGATTATCACAAAACTTTTGATTGATGAAATTTCTTGCTTCTAATATATTTCTATTAGGGATGGGTATTCAGGGTATAATCAAATAATGGTGGCCCATGAAGATGAGGAAACCACTTCCTTTAGTTCACCTCTCGAGATCTTTTGATATTTGGTTATTCCCTTTAGATTACAAAATACTGGTAATACTTAACAGAGTTCCATTAATCTTATCATTAATTCCATAATGGGATAGATGGTTGAATTTTATGTTAATGACTTAGTAGTAAAATATCAACAGTTATGTGATCCCTCTAGGGATCTTCAAAATATCATCAAAAAATTTCGTCAACATAGTTTGAAGATGAATCTGTTGAGTTTCTCTTCCATGGTAATGTTGAATAAATTCTTTGTCTGTGTGTTATTCTAATACAGCATTGAGGTTGATCCAGAAAATAATACTACAATCATAGAAATATAACCCCCTCAGAATTTAAAATAAATGATCTCTCTGGGAACCTCACTTACATTCGGTGTTTCATAGCTGACCTAGTTGGAAAATATCACCCCTTCATTAAGTTAATAAAGAAAGAATTCACATACCAATGGGATTGGGACATCCAATAGTCCTTTTAGAATCTCACTAAGTACATGTTTCACCTGCCAATATCAATGAATTTAGTGGATGGAAATCCACTCATCTTATATGTGACCACCATTGAACAATAACTTGGTTCTATCCTCACGTAGAAAAATGATGTGGGAAATGAAAAAAGACTCTAGTACCTCATTTGAATGATTCTAGATATTGAGACCTGGTATTCCAATATTGATAAGAACTACAACTCACACATTTTTGAAATACAAAATCTAATGAATTACTTACATCACCATGAAGTCCAATTGGCCTCTTGTAATGACCCGATCATGTAAATATTTGTTCTTCCTATGTTGACTGGGATTATTTTATGATTGGAGGTTATTATACAACAATATGACATCCATTTAATAGTTGTAGATAGCCTACTTGAACATGAAAGGGGATTGCGATCTAGTGACCAAACAGATCAATGAAAACTATGACATCAAAAAATAATAATTATCACCTTTAATTGGTTATATTAGAGGAATAATAGCATAGTTACATTTTGAACCAACATTTCATGATGTTCCTCGACCACAAAATGAATATGTTGACACATTGGCCAATACATCTATAGTTCAGACCAATCCTGATTTGGATTTGGTGGTCATCCACATCATAAACCAAAGTATGGTATCCTTAGTCCTTATCTGTGGAATGGATGAAATAAATCAGATCTACACTTTTCTAAAGTGTTATGAACCAATATCCCCCCATGTATATGTGGAACCTATAGCCGATTATTTCTAAATTGGGACCCTACCATTAGATCGAGATAAAAGGGACCAAGGACATCACCGAGTAGAAAACATTACCCTTTGGGATGGGGAAATGGGAAAAAACCACTAAATACACATCTTTGATGGAATCCACCTCAGATTCACAAAAAAGGAGATATTTCCACTCTCATAGAAGAAGTCTAGGGAACTCATCGGTCTAGTAATAGGATCTCCTACTAAATTAGGTGACTTGGTTACTACTAGAAAACAATGATACATGAATGTGTGTAATTCACCAATAAATTTCATGCATTCCATATTCATGAAAACTTCATCCATATACCCCTATAATTTCTAAAAATATCTAAGTATTCCTGGACATTTTCAATATGAGGAATAAATGTTGTGGTGCTTTATATCCCAGCCCCAACTAAGCAGTTTACATTTGTCCTTACTACTACAAATTTATTTTCCAAGTGGGTTGAGGTAATACCCATCCCAGAAGTTTGGATTAATAATATCATTTAATTTTTATAGTCTAATATCATCACTTGATTTAGAGTTCCTTAAACAATATTAACAGACAATGGCACAAAATTCTATTCTACCAAGTTGAAGAAATTACAAAAAGAGTACAATATCGAGTTCAACCATTCATCCCACTATCATGTGGTATAAAATGTACAAATAGAGGAATTAAATAATTATCTATCAAATATACTCTATAATATGGTGGATAAGGACAAGAAGTCATAGCCAGACAAGATCATTCGTACTTTATGGGCCTATTGTACCACCACACACACTATTTCACAAGAAACATTGTATTCAATGGTGTATATAACTGAGGAAGTATTTCCTAATGAATTACAATTTCTCTCTCTCCAAAGAGATATCTATGGAAAATTCTCAAATGAATAGTATTCCTAAAAGTAGCTAGTTGAGCTGGAATGGCTCGATGACAAAAGGTTGTGAAAACTAAAAATCCTCAAAGGCTATAAGAATCGGATCACACAAGCCTTCAACAAAAAATTTCACCTCCACTCATTCATTAAAGGATAAATAGTATAGTATCTCATAACCCAAATGATACGAGGAATTAAACCTCCAATTCTATAACCCAAATGGGAAGGTACATACATCATACAATAGTTATACTAAAATGAAGCTTAATCATTGGACATAATGGATGTGGAATAAATTAATCTCCCTACCAATGAAAGGTTTCTCAAAAATTATGTTTCCTATATTTCATCAATAATATATCAACCAAGTCCAATGATGTTAAACTACACAATATGACTTGGTCACAAGACATTAAACTGAAATGAAAACATCATTGTTGCTTGAAATTAAACTACATGAGAGATACTTCCTTATCAAATGATGTTAAAATTCATATAAGGTTCCATTTAATAAAGACTATAAACTACACAGAATCCAAGGTCCTATTCATATGATTTAAAACTACAAGAGAATGTTTTTCCTTACCAAATGATGCTAAACAACACGGTGAGGTCCTTATCACACGACCTTAGAAGGAATGACCCATATCACCCGGATCATAGGATGTTAAACTGTATGAAAATGTCTTCAGCACATGATGTTAAAATGTATCCATACCCTATGTACCAAACATAGTATTCCTTGGTAAAATATCTTAGGAAGCATCATGTCACAAACATGGGATGCCTCTCAAGAGAGGATTTCCCGAATTCCTGGACAGTTTCTATGGATATCCATTCCCTCTTTTTTACACTAGGAAACCATCACCCTTTACACATTTTGTTAAAAGGAACAGTTTTCTAGAAATATGTAAATATTTATTCTCATTACAATGAGACATGTAGAGATTCATAGATCCAATATCTTGGCCTAGTTAGAACATGTTAAAAATTCCCTTATCTATTATTTTTACTTCCTCTATGTGGTGAGAGGAAACTATTTCATTCATTTTTTATCATATCAAGAATAACTCACATTGGCTTAATAATTTTGGTATGTTTTATCCAGCATGATCTAGATGCCTCAGTTCATGTTAGGTTTATCAAGGTACTTGAATAAAGACATTAAAAGTAACACCACAACACCTTACTGAATGAAATTAAACTACATGGTCGATGTATCTTAAATAACATAAAAATATGCATTATTATAGACCTTGCCTGAGAGGACCACTATATTTGGTGTTTGTATCTCACCAAACCTCCAATAAAGAACTACTTGTGTCTTTCTTCCTTCCATGATATGATACATAGTGATTCCTAGAACTCCAATCATGGTTCCAAACACAATAATCAATAAGAAAAATTATCCCCTCTGCATAGGGTTAGTCCTTCATATAGATTTCTATATTCAAGAATGATTAGACACTAAATGAGGATAATATTAATTGTTAATTTATATAATATTATGGTTCTTTATTATTTACAAACACCATTTTAGTGCATTTTACACTTTGAACATCATTTAACATTATGATTGTAATTCCTTCTTAAAATGCAGTATTATGTGGTACATTTTTTGAAAATAATTTAATGTAGCCAATGATATTGATTTTATTTTCATATTTAATTTTCAGGTTTATAATTATATTGGGAACATTTCATATTTTTTTAGTGATGAAAGATCCATATTGGAAGACCACCAAAATGGGATTTCATGCAAACAATTCTGGAGAAGTTAGATTGGACACCAGCCCACTGATGACAATGTGTGGCCCAACATACATACCCAATGAAGCCCAAATTTTATGTGATTATAGAAGACATGTATAAGAACTAATCATTCTTCAAGAGATAGTGATAATACAGCTTCCATGGTGGTTGTTAAGGTGGACCAATTTGGAGATAAAATTCTGGGCCAGATTCTGCGGCCTAGAAAATATCCTACCAATCTAATCATATCTCGGAATTCACCACTCCAAATGGGACCAATTTTTACAGAATGTTAGAAGACATCGGGGGATCAATTTTATTCTTCTATTTCCCACTCTAATTATTCAATATAGAAGGTATTCCAAGAGCTTCTGTTCAGTAGTTTCAAGCTGGATGCCACCTCGGGTCAAGAGTGGAAAAGTCCAAGTTCCACAAGCTTTCCACCACACTAGGCCTACCATAATCAAGTAGGATGCTTTTTACTGTTTTAGGCTTGACCCAAGTCTCCAAAAAATTCCTATATAAGGTATTGGGGATTGATGAGTTTTTCATCTTTGGTGCATGGTTTCATTGTACTGTTATGTTGTCGCTTTGTGTTTGTAATCACATTTCTTTCTCATGTAATTTGTTTAGTTCACCTTAGCTTCTTAATAAAAGTTATTATTTTACTCTTATTTTGTTATTATACATATCATGTTGATACTGTTGGTTCAAGGTGTGAATTTATTCACACCATACTTTGTGATATTTATCACACAACAGTGGAGTGATCGATTTTTTTGTTGTTTTGACTTCTTCAATTCCACCTTCGTAAGTCTACTTCCCGCTTCCGTTGAAGACATGTAATCAATGGAGGGATAAATATTTTATGGGATGATCCAAGGAATTATAAAGGGTCTGTATTGAATGTTATTTCTCACTCTATTAATGTCTAATCACTTATTTTAAATGATATTTTTATTTGATGATTTTAAAACCACTTCATCCTTATTGAATTTAAGGTCACACATTTCAAGTGCTAATACGAACCTTTACCTTGGAGTGCTCAAAACATTGATCCTTAAAGTGTATATGTGATTAGTATTAGAGTGTGTAGGAATTAAACCAGTAAGTGATGCTTTTTTTATCTTCTTAAATGAACCCATCTCAAATATAAGAAATTAAAATCATTAAAAAAGGAATTCATCCTATCCACCTCGAGCGATAACCTAGGATCAACTCATTACATTAATTTGAATTAACTTAAATCAGTTAGTGATCCTTTAAAACCATCTTAAATCAACCCATTTTGGCCACCTCATATAAGAAAACAATTCATATAATGTACGTGTCTGTAGGTACTTCTTAGGTCTCTGAGGATTCGACAACCCAAGCTAGACTACAAGGATCGTTCTACCTTCTTCTTTTGGGTAAATTTGAGCATGAATAAAATTTTGGAACCGTTTCTGGGGACCGAAGTAAGTCATCTAAACACCCATTCTATTCTCCCCCATTTCTTATTTTCTTATCCAAATTCCATTATCTTGTCCCTTTCTGGTTTTTTTCTTTTGGCGCATGTCCGCCTACACCCATGATCAATAAAACCGTCTAGTTAGGGTGGATATTCCTAGGGTTGGGGAGTCATGTACACCAAGGGAACTATTTTCATTTGATCATAATCTTCCTAATACTTCAGAGTCCAAAATTGATCCTATTAAAATTGAATGTTTTCAAAGAAACCAACTCATAAACCCGGGTGGGAACCAAAATGGAAAGCCAAATGAGGCATCCCCAAACATGGGGAATGTAGTTGATCAAACCATGAATGACTACCTCACACCTTCCTGGACCAATGCCCCATCATGAATTAGACACAATTCCCTAGGGTATTCCAACTACATCTTTAAACCTCATTTCCTATACCTCCTTCCCACATTCCATGGAATGGAGTCCGAGATTCACTAAATTCACATTAAGAAATTCAATGACATTGTAGAAACCATGTGTCCCACACATCAACTAGAATCAGCTAAGATGAGGCTACTTTATTTTTCTTTAAAGGATCGAGCTAAAAATTGGATAAACAATTTGAGACCATCATCCATCAACTCTTAAGAACAACTACAAAGACAATTCTACAAAAAATACTTTCCCCACCACAAAATAATTTCACTTAAAAAGAGCATCCAAAACTTTTTTGAAAAAGAGGGAATGTCATTCTATAAAACATGGGAGAGGTTCGAAGACACCCTAAACATGGTTCCACACATGGGTTTTCTATTCCTGAACAAGTGAGAATTTTCTATGAAGCGTTGGGTCCGGGGAATAAACAATTCATTGACATTATGTGTAACAGAATATTTAAAAACAAAGCCCCAAATGATGCTTACGATTATCTGGAATTCCTTGTTGAACAAAACCAAACATGGGGAACTTCACCTTCTTCTGAAAAGCCACAAAGAACTATAGGAATTCATACACTTATAGAAGAGGAAATACTTAGGGCTAAAATTGCAACACTCTCTAGGAAGGTTGAAGAGATAGACCTTAGGAAAGTCCATGAAATCCAAACAGTTGACCCTGTTTGCACAATTTTTGAAAAACATGACCCTAAGACAGACAACTTCCCAACCATTCCATCCATCAAGGATGTTCTTTTAGGAGGACCCCCAGTGGAAGTAAATTATTTGAACTTTTAAAATCCTCAATACCAAAACAACATCCAACCAATGTATAATTACCACCCAGGCTTCCGCTGGAAAGATAACCAAAAACCTAGCCAACCACAGGGACAAAATCCTTACCCTAGTCAGAACTACCAAACTCATAACCAGTTCCAAACCGAACCCATCCAATACCAACATCCACCAATCCATTTTCAACAAACCATCTCACCTCCAAAATATCCCCCTGGGATAAACCAATATTCTCAAACACCAACCCAAACTGTTCCACAAATCCTACTAAAACAGCTGTGAAAACAAATGGAAAGGATGAACTTGAAAGTCGCTTCCCTTAAACAAGAACATAAAACCATAAAAACTAGAAAGGAACCCATGCCTACTCAGGAAGTAACATCCCCAACTTCAAGGGGAGAGTCATGTTGTACTCAAACAACTCTTGAACAACTATCAAATGTGACTGTTTTAAGAAGTGGGAAATCAATTGAGAAACTTGAACAAATAATTCAGAAACTATGTGAAGCTTCAAAATGTAATGAAAATTAAAATGAACCACAAGATCAAACTGAGGAAACTGATAACAATGTGAATGAAAAAACTCTTCAACAAACAACCCCACAACATTAACCATTTCCTTAATGCATGAGTGGGAAAACCAAGCCTGAATTGAGTGAAACATTGAGGGAAATATTCTCACAAGTCAAGTTGGACATTCCCCTTCTCGATGCAATCCAAACCATAAATTCCTACTCAAAGTACCTTAAGGACTTTTTCACTTTTAAATTTTAATTTTCACATAAAAACCATGTCCTTTTGGAAGATAATGTGAGTACCACCATTCTAGGGACCATTCCACCTAAGTTTAAAGACACGGGTTTCCCTTACATCATTGTTAAACTAGTAGAGAGAAAAGTTGCCAAGGCCTTGTGTGACATAGGTGCTAGTATCAATCTCATCCCCTATACTGTTTAATGCCAGTTAGGCCTAGAAGAGCTCCAACCCACATTTTTCACACTTCAACTTGTTGATCATATAATTAGGGTTCCAAGGGGGATTTTAAAGGACGTTCTAGTCAAGGTTGAAAATATCATCTACCCTGATGACTTAATTGCCCTTAACAACCATCCAAAATTTGGAAATAAGTAACAAACCCCAATTATCCTTGTTCATCCCTTACTTGCAAAAATCATCTCTATTATCCGAGTCTGAAATGGGAACATGACCATCAATTTTGGAGACATGAGTCTAGACATGAACATCTATAATGAAAGCTCACAAATAGGGGATGATGAGGACATCCAAGAAGTAAACATGATAGGATGCATTGATAATGAATCTATAGAACATAAAGGAATATTTGATGGATGTTTAAGTCAGGACGAGATTGATTTCCTTTGTTAACATGAAATAATGTTTATCTCCTTTGCTTGAATCATTTTCAAATTGCTCTTATGATGAATTCTTAGGTCCAACAATCAGTGAAACCTTTCCGGAAACCACTTTCATGGAGACCACTCCAACTTCCTTCCCTAAATATGATCAAGCCAATATATTAGCTGAGACTTCTACATGTGGTGAATCAATACTATATAAAACTCTAGGAAATAAAATTTATCATGATCCAATATCCCAATCCTCTGTGGAAATTTTGAACCAACCTGATATTGAATTGAAGGAACTTCTCTCTGCACTCAAGTATGCCTTCCTAGGGGACAATAAAACACATCCTATTTTCATTTCTTCTTCTCTTGAAGCCAATCATGAGAATATGCCTCCAGATGTTCTTAGGAAACATAAGAAATCCATTGGTTAGACCCTGTCTGATATTTATAGGATTAGCCCACTTATCGGGACTCATAGGATTGTTCTGGAATCTGATTCAAATCCATGTCGTCAACCTCAACGGCGACTCAATCCTAATCTCATGTAAGTGGTGAGAAAAGAACTTCTGAAATTGTTAAGAGTTGGTATCGTATATCCCATAGCTGAGAGTGAGTGGGTCAGCCCAATCTAGGTGGTTCCTAAGAAGTCAGGAATCACAGTGATAACCAATAAGGATTGAGAGATTCATCCAACCAGGGTGAGTAGTAGATGGAGGGTCTGCATTTACTATTGGAAGCTAAACTCATTCACCAAGAATTACAATTTCCCCTTACTATTCATTGACCAAGTCCTTCAGAGAGTGGAAGGTTATGCCTTCTACTGTTTCTTATATGGGTTCTTGAGGTATAATGAAATTGAGGTCTCCCTAGAGGCTCAAGGGATGACTATGTTTACATGTCCATTTGGAACCTTTGATTTAAAACACATGCCCTTCGGGTTATGCAATGCACCTAGAACCTTCCAATGGTGCATGATGGGAATATTCTCAGACATGGTAGGGGATTTTCTTGAGGTATTCATGGATGACTTCTCTGTGATTGGGGATACATTTGAGGGATGTCTGCGGAATGTGGAGATATTCTTATCAATATGTGAAGAAACGAATCTAGTTCTAAACTAGGAAAAATGCCATTCCATGGTTAAATAGGGACTAGTTCTAGGCCATCTAGTCTCAAGTAGGGGGATTGAAGTTGAAAAAGCCAAGGTCGACATCATTCTTCACATTCCATCACCCAAATATATCAAGGAATTGAGGTATTTCCTAGGACATGATAGTTTCTATATCAGATTCATCAAGGAATTTAGTTCAATCTCTAATCCCCTTTGTGCTCTCCTAGTAAATTTTTCTCCATTTGTTTGGACAGAAAGCTATGAGGGTTCATTCTCAACCCTCAAATCCTCTCTCACCGCTCCTCCTATTATGAAATATCCATATTGGAACGTTCCTTTTTAACATATGTGTGATTCCAGTGACTTTTTTGTAGGATCTATGTTAGGAAAACGTTGTGATAAAACTCTTTATGTCAATGCTTATAAAATAAAATCGTTAAATGATACCCAAATCAACTACAACACTACTAAAAAGAAGTTACTTTCTATTGTGTTTGCCTTAGAGAAGTTTATGTCCTACCTCTTGGGATCCCCCATCACTATGTTCACTGACCATTTTTCACTAAAATACCTATTCCAAAAACAAGATTCTAAGGCAAGACAGGTTAGGTGGGTCCTTCTCTTAAAATAATTTGACCTCACAATAAATGATAAAAAGGGGGTTGAAAATTTTGTAGCTGATCACCTCTCTAGGATGGAATTAAAAGACAACTCAAATCACCTTTCTGTGTCTGATTCATTTTCTGATGAACACCTATACTCTATGAGTGACTTCCCTTGGTATGTCGACATAGCCAATTTCATATTTATAGGAGTCATTCTAAAATTCTTAGTTACTCAAGTTCGAAGGAATTTTTTTTTGATGTTAGACACTATGTGTTTGATGATTCATACCTCTATAAGTTGTATCCTAACCAAGTCATTATGAGGTGTGTCCCATAATCTAAACAAGAGTCCATCCTTAAATTTTGTCATAGTGAGGCATGTAGAGGTCAATTTTCCTCTAATAAAACAACTTATAAGATTCTTCAGTATGGTCTCTTCTAGCCCACCCTCTCAAGGGACTCCTACACATTTTTTCAAGGTTTTCCTAAGTGTCAACAAGTAGGGTCACTCATAAAAAAGGAATCAAATGCCACTCACTCACATCTTAGTGATTAAAATATTTGACTGCTGGGAAATCGATTTCATGGGTCCCTTCCCAAACTCTAGGGGATACCTCTACATATTTTTAGCTATTTATTATGTCTCAAAATGGGTCGAAGCCATCCCCACCAAGTCTAATGACCATCATTTTGTGATCTGATTTCTGAAAGAGTACATATTTTCTTAATTTGGAATTCCTAGGTCTATAATCAGGGATTGAGGAACCCATTTATGCAACCTTCCATTCTCTAAACTCATGTATAAGTTTGGGATTTCTCATAAAGTTTCCACTACGTACCATCATCAAACCAATGGACAAGCTGAGTTAGAAAATAGGGAGATTATGAATATTCTTGAAAAAACATTCAATCCTTCTAGGAAAGATTGGTCCGAGAAACTCTTGGATGCTATTTGGGCCTATCGAACCATATATATAACCATTTTAGGAATGTCCCCATATAGGTTGGTTTATGGTAAATCCTTCCATTTCCAGTAGAGATTGAACATAAGGCCTTTTGGGCAATTAAGTAAATGAATTATGACCTCTCATTGGCCGAAACAAAAAGGAAATTAGATCTCAATGAACTTGAGGAACTTAGGATTGAGGCTTATAAAAATTAAAGGATCAATAAAGCTAAAGTACAAGCCTACCAATCTCGAAATCATAAAACCAAACACATTGTACTGGGTAAAAATATTCTTTTTTATAGTTCTAAACATCATTTACACCTGGGAAAGTTGAGTTCTAGATGGTCAGGTCCATACATAGTGCATAAGGTGTACCCCCATGGGGCTGTAGAAATTCAAGATCCCACCAATGGTCAAACCTTTAAAGTTAATGGTTATAGAGTCAAACAATTCATAGAACCATTCCAAAAACATGAAGTTGATGAAGAATTGTGTAAATATAACTTAGATGATGAAAATAATTAATCAATTATGGGTCCAAGTCGAGCTAACGACGTTAAACAAAGCGATGCATGGGAGGCAACCCATGGTTTTCAAGTTTCCAATCATTTTTTTGTTTTAATCAACTTTATATTTTAAATAGGATTAATGAATCATTTTGATATTTAAAAATAAAAAATAATAATAGACTGTTGACATGTTTCTCTATTATGAGTATGGATGGGTACGAAAGGGGAGCTCCATATTCATCTGTGTCATATGGTGTGATCCTTGAGTAATATCTTACCCATGAATTTAATAATAAGACAATGTATCATTAGTTTATTTTATTTTATTTTTATGTGTTTTTATGTTAAAATAAAAATACAAAAAATAAATAAAAATATAATAATAAAAAAGGCCACATTATACGTCATGGGGGAAAACCCCGTCACAACCGGCAAAGCCGCGGGGACTCGAACCTGGGACTGAAGGGAGATAGGGGCACGCGCTTACCACTGAACTACGGCTTTTTATGATTAATTATTATATAATTTTATTATATATACTTATGTTTTACTTTCTTTATTATATAAATATATAAATACATATATTTTTTTTGTTTTTTTGTTTTTATTTTCTTTTTTTTTCTCCATTAGGGAATTCTCAGAGTGACATCGAGATCAAGGGATTAAAAAGGGAGTAGTAATAATGTCAACTTCAACCACCAGGTGACTTCATTCCATGATCCTCATTTTCAATTCCCTTTTTGAACTCTCATTCTCTACCTATACCCCCTTCTAAATTTTCTTTTCTTTAAACACTAAAGACAATGTTATTTTATGTTGTGGGGGGAGATAAAATAAAAAATGATTTAGTGTCAAAAAAATGAATGATTTGAAAAACAAAGTGTGCCTTAATGGAAGGAAAAATTTCTTTAACCTTGAACATGGTAATACACACTGCACACTTTTAAACTGAATATAAAATAATTTAGCATGCCCTGATTCTGATTTTAATCCTTGTATAATTTCATCGGCATAGATTTTGGAAAGTGTGGTTGTCCAATGTGATATTTCATCGTTTATATTTTCATCCAAATAAAAAAAATATCACAATGCACGTCCTTTGGATAGTGGGGTATTAGTTTGAGTTCATGGGGTCCCCCAAATAAATAGAATAGGTTTGGTGATCATTTTAGTTTTAATATGAGTATTCATTAAAAAAATTTAAAAAAACAACAAATTTGTGCGTTGAGCAATGAAATGACCTAATGTGTGGGTTTCGGCACTTGGGGATCGTGACTCCATAGTTTTCTATCCCAAAGTTAGTAATTTTATCCCTATTTTTTGTAATTTGAATTTGTTTTTATGGAGTTAACTCGAGATGATGCCCGAGTATGTGGGATTCACTTGGTGCCCTAAGGTCATTGAGCTTGGGAGTTATCCGCAAAGTCTCGCTACAGTGGTTGACTCTTTTGAGTGAAATTTCAATTACCATGGAAAATTTAAAAAAAAAACAAATACAATAATTATAAAAAATTGAATAATCATCTTAATATTGAAATGTGATTCCACCTAGTGCTTCCATCATTTCCCTCTTGAATAAAGATGAACCCCCATGTCTAATGTGATGCACAACACATCATCCTCTTAATTGATATTGGATGAAATATTGTGATGAATTTGAACAAAGGAATGGGCTTGAAATTGAGATATGCTTATGAAAATATCATTTATTAAAATATTTTTATGGGTTTCATGATTGATTGGTATAGGGGTTTTTGGTGATCATTGTGTATTAAAATGTTTTTGGAAAAGGGAATTCGAATTTCATATTGTTGTGATATATTTTGCTCGGGACTAGAAAAACTCAAGTTAGGGGGTGTGATTAGCCACTAAATGAGGCTAATAATCATTGTTAATTTATATAATATTCATGTGATTAATTATTCATAAACACCATTTTATTTCATTTTACACTTTGAACATTATTTCACATTATTATTGTAATTCCTTCTTAAAATTCATTATTATGTGGTACATTTTTTCACAACATATAAAGTACCCAATGATCTTGATTTTATTTTCATATTTAATTTTCACGTTTCTAATTATATTGGGAACATTTAATATCTTTGGAATGTTGGAAGATCCATATTTGAATACCACTAAAATGGGATTTCATGCCAAAAATTATGGAGAAGTTAGATTGGACACCATCCCACTGATGAGAATGTGGGGGACCAACATACAAGCCCAATGAAGCCCAAATTTCTTAAGATACTATAAGACATGTATAATAACAAATAATTCTTCAGGATACAGTGCTAATTAGGCTTCCATGGTGGTTATTAAGGCTGCCCAATTTGGAGATAAAATTTTGGGCCAGATTCTTTGGCCCAGAAAACGTCCTACAAATTTAATCATATCTCAGAATAAACAACTTCAAATTGGCCCAAATTTTACCGGCGTTTAGGAGTCATACGAGAATCCATTTTTGTCTTGTATGGCCCACTCTAATTAGTCAATATAGATGGTATTACAAGTGCTTATGTTCGGTGGTTGCAAGCTAGCTTCCACCTCAGGTCAAGAGTGGAAAAGTCCACGTTCCACAAGATTTCCACCACCCTAGGCCTACGATAATCAAGTAGGATTATTTGTACTATTTGAGGTTCGACCAAAGGCTCCCAAAATAACTATTTAAGACACTGGTGATGGAGGTGTTTTTCATCTTTGGGGATTGGTTTCATTGTAGTGTTATGTTGTCGCTTTGTGTTTGTAATCACATTTCTTTCTCATGTAAGTTGTTTAATTCATCCTAGTATCTTAATAAAAGTTATTATTTTTCTCTTATTCTATTCTTCTACATGTCACTTTTATACCATTGGTTCAAAGTGTGAATTTATTTACCCCATACATTGTGATATTTATCACACAATGGTGGAGTGATAGATTTTTTTTGTTGTTTTTACTTCATCAATTCCACCTTCATAAGTCTACTTCCCTCTTCCGTTGAATACATGTCATCAATTGAGGGATAACTCTTTTATGTGTTGATCTAAGGGAGTATCAAAGGGATGAATTGGATTTTATTTCTCAATACATTAATGGATAATCACTTCTTTTAAATGAGAGTTTTATTTGATGATTTTAAAACCTCTTCATCCTTATTGAATTTAAGGTCACACATTTCAAGTGATAATACGAAACTTTACCTTGGAGTTCTCAAAACATTGATCCTTCAACTGTATAGGTGATTAGTATTAGGGTGTGTATTAATTACAACAGTAAGTGATGATTTTGTTTGATCTTATTAAATGAACCCATCTCAAATATAAGAAATAGAAATAATTTAAAAAGGAATTCATCCTATACACCCAGAGCGATAACCTAGGATCAACTAATTACCATTATTTAAATTAACTTAAATCTTTTAGTGATCCTTTAATACCATATTAAATATACCCATGTTGGCCACTTCATAACCAAAAAAAATCCATAGAATGTACGTGTCTGTAGGTACTTCCTAGGTCTCTGAGGATTCGACAACCCAAGCTAGACTACAAGGACCGACCTATCTTCTTATTTTGGGTAAATTTGAGAGTGAATCAAGGAACTACATGTGGCTTGATTCGTATCATAATAGGATAAATAATTATGCTTGAATCTCTAATTCTAGGTCCAACTGCAATAATCAATGTGAATAATTTCCCCCTCCTTGTATGGGTTAGATCTATGTGGATATTTTTCCATTCAAGAACTATGTTTGTCTTGATTCCTTCCATAACAGAATGTGTAGTGATGCTCAAATCCTCAATCCTAGGTCCAACCATAATAATCAACTAGAAAAATTCCTCTTAGATGTATGGGTTACACCTGCCTTGAGATTTTTCCATTCCATAACTATTTACGGATTTATTCCTACCATCACCTGATATATAGTGATTCTTGAATCTCCAATCCTAGTTCATTCCGCAATAATCAATAGAAACAATGAAACCCCATTATGTATATGTTATACTTTTATGTAGATTTTATCATTCAATAACTACATGTTTCTTGATTCCTTCTATAAAAAGATACATAATGACCCCCAAATCTCTAATCTTTGGTCCAACATAAAGAACCAATAGGAAAAATGACCCCATCATGTATGAGTAATTCCTTCACGGAGATTATACCATTTAGGTAACTATGTTTGTCTTGATTCCTACCATCATAAGATACGTAGTGACACATGGATCTCTAATCCTGGGTCCATTCTCAACAATAAAAGGGAATAATTCTCCCCTATGTGTATGGGTTAGATAGATGTGGAGAGTTTCCCATTAAATAACTATGTGTGTCTTGATTCCTACCATAAAAAGATAAGTAGTGATGCACGAATCTCAAATCCTAAGTCAAGAAGAAATAATCAACTGAAATAATCCCCCCTCTGTTTATTTGTTATACCTGTGTAGAGAGTTTCCTAATCAAGAACAATTTGTAGATATATTTCTGCCATCAAATGATACATATTGATGCATGGATCTCCAATATTGGGTCTAGCTGTAATAATGAATTGAAAAAATATCCCCATATTTTTATAAGTCATACCTATGTGGAGAGTTTTCCCTTCAAGAACTATTTGTGTCTTGATTCATACCATCACAAGATACATAGGGGCACCCAAATCTTTAATCTTGATTCCAGGTACAATATCAATGATAAAAATGAACCCCTCCTGCATGTGGGTTGGATCTACACAGTGAGCTATCGGAGAACTATGTGTGGATTGATTCTAACTTTCACAGGATACATAGTGATATAGGGATCCACCATTCTGGGCTAAGAAATGGGTTTCTGTAGCTCCCAATCACATCCTGTACATATGATTCAAAACTATGTAGAGAAGTCTCTATAATGGAGATGATATGGAATAATTACTACCCTTAAAATATGTATTGGGAAACCTAGGGAATCTCAACCATAAAATTATAATATATCTCTTTTTAAAGAGGTTTGATTCATAAAACTTCACTATTTCTATGCATGAGTCGGACCTATGATGTCCAACATGTGCATGAGATAAACCTATGAAAAAGGGAAAAAACATATGGCTACCTATTAATAATCATGTGCAGGGATAAAATCTTTTTTATATGTCTAAATTCTCTCAACTAGTGAAAATTTCCCCAAGGATTTGTTTCACAATTTCATATCAGTTCCGATATTCTTACTGTAGGATGTTAAACTCCACATAATTTTTTTTACTGTATGATAAAAAACTATAAGGAAAACATCCTTGTCGCATGATGTTAAACTACATGATATATATGCCCCAACTAAATGGACTTAAAGTGTTCATACCATCACCCATCATCATTCTTTATCAAAGGACCGCAATATCCTGACCCCTGTCAAACTGAGTATGGGTTTCTTTTATCATCTTTTAAGAACCTCAATGCATAAATCACACTTTATGTTTTGAGAACCTCGAGTTTTCACCAACCTTCCACGGCCTTGAAAAAGTACACCTGGGTTCAAGGTACCCTTTGTTTTTAATATGCATATCTTCCCTTGGTTCCTCCATGGGAGATCCCGATCATCTATTAAATGTTTAATAATTTTCAAAAAACAATTTCTCTTTGTGGGACCTGACATCACCATGGAGGAACTCATCACCCTATGGTGTTTTGGGTCATACATGGAATGATTTCCCTATTCCCGAGACATGACCCAAGAACCTTGAGTCATGATTTACAAAAAAAATTCTCCTGCTCGAAATGATTTTAGATGACTCTTGAACATGGGTATCCTAATTAGGAATCATTGAAACATTCCCCTCATACTAGTTCCAAGTGTTTCATGACCTTAAACTATGTTTACTTTGATAAATGTTGTATAATCTTAAACATTATCCCTTAATGGTCCAAATTTCAAGACAATAAAACTACTAGTGAAAGAGGCATGAAACTTGTTAGAATGGAAATCCACAATGGGTGTCCTAGAAAAAATGGAGTCTCCTCTCACTAAACTATTTATCTTTATATTTTAGAAAAACAATAGATCATAAATAAACATGGCATAAATATCATAGGCCCCACCATGTGGCCCAATTAAAAGTTGTGTTATGCTCGCTAGATCCCCTACTCCAAGAATAAGTTATTATAATCATTTTCCCATCACCTTTCCATGATAACATGTTCACTAGGTGGAAAAAAACTTTTAGGGTTCTTGAAACCATATTGAATATTATATTTTTTATAAAACAACTTCATGTATTTGAATTATGAGCTTACACAACTAGTTCATTAAGATGATATCCTACTCTTGGAAGCCTATGGAAAGTGGCCTCTCTTGATCCTAGTTCTTCCTTGTACAAAGCTGGTAATAGGGACTAGCTTATCCAAAAGGACTCCAATATGATTTTCTAGAGAACTTCAACCTATCAAAGAGAATGTGCAAAGGTAAATATTGGTCACATAATTCCCCCCTTAAACATCGGAGCTATTATCATGACCGTGTGGAGTATGGGATTCCCCCATTACCAATGGTTTATTTATACCCACCGGTCCCCACCCACAGTTAACTCATATATTCCTGGACCATGATTTACAATCCCCATAACCATACTATTAAACTAGATTCAACATCCTTGATTTTATTTCACCAGTTATTATACCATTTCTTAAAGAAGGAATGCGACAATCCATTCTCAAAAAAATTTATGAACCACACCATATGGTATGAAACCACATGGAATAGGGACCAATACTCAAAAAAAATTTCTAAACTATCATAGGGTGTGATAATCCTCCTTAGAGAACTTTTTCTCTATACCCAACTTCATAATCCAGATGTTTGAGCCTTTAATAGTCTTCCATGGCCCTTAGAAAAGAGTGTGCATACCCTTTATTTGAACATGCATGTAATGCCTATGGGTCCATGCATAAGTTCTTCTTTCCTACCAACTAGAGACCTCTACTCCTTTCAAAAATAAACTCTAATCCTCATGATCCCCGGAAACACTACGGCGGAACTCAACACCTTAGAGTGTTTTATGTTATCCTTGGTTTGTCTTCCCCATTCCGTATTCATCGATTCAATCTCCTAGACATGTGATTTAAAAAACCAATATTCTAATTATCCATGTGGACTCACCATCCCTGGAATTTCACGATATATAAAATAGAATCTCAGTCAGGATGTGGGGTAATACAACCCATCATGGACATTCATCCTGCATGTTTTCTACAATAACAAAGGGTTCTAAAACCCTTCATGAACATTCATTCTTTAGAATATCAATTAAGAATGTTGGATGTTATAACCCTTCATGAACAATAGTTATTTATGATACAGGGTCCTCAAACCATTCATGAATATCCATCCTTCACTACTAACAATAAAAGGTTTGAGCCAGAAGACCCTAAACTACAGTAGCATAAGTTCTGAGCTAGAAGACCCTAACCTACAACAATATAAGGTCTTAGCTAGAATAACTTAAACTAAAGCAGTAAAAGTTTTTATCTAGAATACTCTAAACTAAAACAATAGAATTTCTAAGCTAGAAGACCCTAAACTATAGTAATAGAAGATCTGAGATATAAGACCCTAAACTATAGCATTAGAATGTCCAAGTTAGAAGACCCTAAACTAAAAAAATATAAGGTATGATCTATAAGACCTTAAACTATACCATAAAATAGTCTAATTTATATGGCCTTAAGAAACCAATTAAATGTGACACTATAATATCATGGTTTAAAACCCTAAAATGGACCCCTATGAAAAATTAAAGTCTTTTCTCACTGGACATGAACTTTTTTTGGTCCAAGAAATATTGAGAACTTATAAAATGGAAATGTCATAAATAATATCAGGTCAAAAATCCATAAGAGAGTGGTCTGAGAGAAATTCAAGTCCACTCCAACTATTTTTTCTTCCATATAAACCTTAGGATAAAGTAAGGTAAATAATATAGAAGAATATATAAAGCTTGTATAGGTCATTATTTTTCCTTAAAAAAATGATGCTATGATCAATAAACCAACTTAGGTAGAAATTTGAGAACTCACCCTCTGAGATAGAAATTATCCAAATTATGATTTCAAATTAGGTGATCTCATGACCACTATAATAGGTGCATTAGTGAGGAATCCCATGTCGGTGGGCATTCATTATCAATTCTCTATATAAATCTGTTTTGATTCAAGAACTCTAATCCAAGAATTTGTTTTGACTTGGTATTATACAATGTATGGGTATCTTTGATGATCCATATGATATCAAATAAATGAAATTTCATACAAACTAGGAATGAAGAGAATCCAGGCAATGACATGTGAGGTTTAGAATATTTATTCATTGATAAATTTCTAAGGGAGGAGTCTCTAAATTTTAGAGTCTCTCCTAAAGTTACGAAAAATGATATAATAAAGATACAAAAATATTTATGCCCATACTGGAGTGGTAATGAAATATTATTAGTTTTTTTTCAAGTAATTTATATTTTGGTAAGAGGAGTAAAATGAGAAATGAAGTGTGACTCGCTCTGTTTCTTATTCTTCTTCCTAAGGAATAAAAGTCTCCATTAAATGTGATAGCTCTTCGACTCATTTATGATTATTCTCTATTAAAGATGATGTTGTCAGAATATGGGATCTCACACTAGCTACTCACTCTTTTTATTCTAGAACTAATGTGTTCAATACATTCATCTAAGCATATATTTTATATATTGTTTGATGTATTTTATCAAGAATCACTGAAGCTTCCCTTGTTGATTAGGTTGGATATTTTTTTTCAAGAAATATGTGCAGGTCCTCACTGTTAGGAAGTTTTTGTATGGAAAGAATAATCTATAACATGATATCATATAATGGTTGAAAATTAATTTAACCTACCCCCAATTCATTAATGAATTGGTGAAGGAGTTCCTCTTGGCCATTGAATTCCTCAAAGGGTGTCTTGGTGATCAGGGTATGGATTTCCTTCTACAGTAGCCTTCAATGTACTTGGTCATTTACAAATGATTGAGTGGGTATGATTGAAGGGGGAATGGTTTATGGGGGTATTCATATGTTATATATGTTGATTTAGATGATTAAGAAGCAAGAGAAGAAGCCTCATGTACTTTTCTCTCAATCAATGAATCGACCTTCAATTGTATTGAAGGTATAACCACCTCAACAAATCCTACCCCACTAATGGAAATCTCATCACCATTTCGGTATAGAAACCTTGGAGGCTCCCCCAAGTCCTGAATCAACTCCATTGTTGTTATAGATAAGGGGTTCAGTAAAGCATGGGGTTTTTCTACTTGATTTATCAATCTATTTAGTACACCACCTGGGTAGGATTCCACCCAAGCCTGACTGTAGTCATAAGAATGAAAGACCATGGAATCAATATGTGGAAGAATAATCTTATCAACTTTCACACATAAACATAATATAAAATTAGATAATAATTCCAGGATGTTTCTCTCCCCACACGCCAGCTAAAGGGTGATGATAAAAACTTTGAATATAGCCAAACTAATAAGAAAACTGATATGGGGTATATAGATCAATGATGATCATCTCCTCCAAGGGAAATGCAAGAATACCATCCTAAAGAGGGATTTTATATGACCTATCATCGATAGAGCCACATCCATAATCAATAATCAGCTCGGTCGATGCAGAATATGGCATAAAGATTAAATGATCACACTGGGTCAAGAAGTTAACAAATTCATCAAGACCTAGTGGGGTCACCTCGACACAGAAACATTCAACATCTTGGGATGGAATGAAGAATTAAGGATTCCAATAGTGGTATGATTTTTTTAACACTGAAAATGATATAATATCAAGATAAATAATAATATAAGGGGCTTCCATTCTGATAAGGGATGTTCACTTACTATATATGACCAAAGAGCTGATAAAGACAACCAACAGTTAGCAGGACTATATTGAGAGGGCTCTCCTCTACTAATCAAGATTTCATCACCAATATGCCTACTCAAATTCTCAAGCATGCATCCCCAACCAAGAAAAAGCCATCCATTAAAAATCCTGGCTAAAAAACCTCTTAACTGAAGGCTTTGGGATACCTCTAGTATCATTTAGTAGCCCGATGAGATAGATTCCACAACCTCAAGGATGGACCAATAAGATCCCATTCTATAGAGAATATGTTGATAATGGAAACAATGAGGTAGTATATATGTTGGAAGAGTGACACTTTGGTATTGGAAGATGTTTATTTAGTCCTTATAAGAAATGAGTGAGCATAGATTTAGATCCTTCTTTAACATATCTTTCATGATGGTGATCATGTCCTTGGCCAAACTCAGAGTTTTTCAAGGGTCATACGAGATGTATGAAGTGGGAAGGTTTCTTTCATACATATCCCCAATAGGGGGTATTCCATCTTGTAGATAAATATCCCAAATGGTGATCCATACTTATCCATGTGACAGATGAAAATAAATAGTGGTAGGTCACTAACAACTAATCAGCACTTCGAGAAGTTATTACTAATGATAAATGAAAAAATAATAATTTCTTATCAACTCATTAAGATGAATAGTGTTTATCTATTTGTAAAATTCCTAGAAACTCTATCTGATCTAGAACGACCATTCACATTCATCGTAAAAGTTACTGTTTGATCAAAAGTCCCACTTTGGGCTCTAAACACTACTTGAATCACTCTAGGAGAAGATGTGTATGCTCAAATAACATTAAAAAATTGGTTGATGGGAAAGATCACAACCCTATAGACCCCAAGTGGATTATCAAACATAAAGGATACCCCCTAGATCAATTCTATGACCAAATTAATACCTTAAAAATAATCATCTTAATACTATAAAGGGATAGGGACAGTGATAAATATGAAAGATTTTAATCAGGTGAGGTAGTGACAACATCATACAGTAGACCAAATCCATACAAAAGAAATTTCGTTGATGTATTGTAACTCTGAAGTTCATGTAGGATAATCCACTTCTAAAGACACAATGTTAGATAACACCTGATATTTATGGTCCCCATTTTGATTCCCAACAATCCTAGCCCTTTGAATAGCTGTTTTAGAAGACATATGAGAACTTTAATCCAACTATAAAAAAAATAAGCATATGTCAAATGGCCATAAAATCTTTCCAGAATAGGTTTATAAATTAGACAGAATTATGAGAATCACATGAACCATGTTAGGGTTTATGATCACAAGATCTGATATAAGTCCCGTAAATCGCATAACCCCTGGAGCATCTTGTGACCACATGATTTATTGAATGACTTGTTATCATGTGACCATGATATGTTCATGTGAAAAACGTAATATTCATGTGATTAAACGAATGATCTAGAAGATCATGCAAATTCTATAATATATCAATGTGGTTGAAAACATGTGTAATGACCCAAACTTTTTGAATAGTATATTAATTTTCTCTGAATGGTTTAATAGAGATGTTAATGGTTAATGCAGAAAAAAGATTTGATGGCTTCATCTAGTAGAATCGAACCTTATGAAGCCCACTTATCAGAGCTCGGGAAGGAGGTGGCATCTTTGGGCTTCACTTTGGACCAAGCCCAAGCCGAACTCCATCATTTCAAGCCTGAACGGAAACACCTATGGGAGAAGTTGAAGTTAGTGGAGATTACTACTAGGGAAATGTTATCTGAGCCTCCCTCAGATTCTCTCACCTTAGCACACCATACCCTTAGGTCCTATGCTGGGGTTATAAGGGGCTATGTAACGAGATTGTAGCTACTATCTGTAATCCTTTGAGATAAATAAGATTGTGATTTCTTCCTATGGTGAAGTTTGTGTTTTTTAGATATTCAAATAAATATGGGGTGTATATTGATGAATTTTGAAAAAAATAATATTTTAAAATATTTATGTAAACCGTAAATATTTAATGATGTGTACGGATTTTCAAAAAAATGGTCTTCTGCAAATGTGTTCAGTAAGAAATTTAGAGTCTAATAAGATCAACATAATTTTTGGTGAATAGTAAATTATGAATAGTGGTTTTACGCTTAGGATTAGTAATGTGACCAAATGGATTAGTAATATCACTTAAAGAAATTATTAATATAATTTAGGCACCTTCATTAAGTAATGTGATTCAATAAAATAGGTAAATAACTGTTTCAGAAATTATTAGTTAAGTATTAGTTTTTCAGGTGAATAGTGTTTTTTATTAAAAAATTAAATTAAAAATATTTATAAAGTTATTTTAATAAAATGGAGTTCATTTTTGAATTCAGATCATCGATATTATGTTAAGGTGAATTTTGGTTATTTTTCTGAAGAAAAAAAATGAACTTTCAGTGAATAGTAAAAATATAGTTTTAGGGTTTCGGTATGTTTAATGACATCATGAATGCATCATGATGATGTCATTAGATATTTTAAGGTATTTTCGACTAAAGGGGATGAATTATTGTATTAGGTGTCCCATGTTTCCTAACACCTTGGGAAATACCATGGTCAAGCCCATAGGTTTTCCAATACCACCAATGAGGTGTCCCTTGGTAATTAATGCCTTGTCCCCTCACTTACCCTATAAATACCAAGCCATTATCTCAATCCTAAACGAAGTTATGTTCTCCTTACCTCCCAAGGAGTCCTCCCAAGGTGCCCCCAATCCCTCAAGGTCGCAAACTTTGACTTTGAAGAGTTACGTTTTAAGGTAAGGGATCCTACCTCTCTCTTTCATTCCAAGTACTCTCTTTTATGTCATTTATTTTATTCTCCATTTTCTTATGTTGGTGATGTTATTTTGTATTCATCCTACTGTCCTCTTAATTTTGGTATGATTATATACCCCCTCTTTCTCTCATCAATTCATTTTAAACATGTTTAAGTGGCGATGTTAGGGTACCGAATTTTTAAGGGATTCTTTCACCCTTCTCATTTTCAAGTTCTATTTTCATGTCAAGTCTTTCAAGTTCCTTTTTATTATGTTGGAGTATGATATCTTTATCTATTATACTGATCTTTTATTTTTATATTATGAGAGACCCTATTTGATCTCATCAATTCATTTTTTTGAAGATTAAGTGATGTCGTTAGGCTGCCGAATTTTCATAAGAAAAATATTATTTTTGTCTTCCTTCCATGTTTTTCATTTCAAATGGTATTTCCATAAAATTTCATTACCATGTTCTTATATCTTTTATATTATGTCCCTATACTATTTTATAGATCACTTATGAGTGGGTGACCCATTTCCCCTCTCTTTTCAATGCTTACTAAAGCCCTATAACATAGTCGTTATGCTGTAGAATTTTCATCTCAAAATGTCTCTCTCTTTATCTCAAATTATTTTATTTTATTAAGTGAATACTCAAAGATCTTTATTATATATGGTTACATGTATATATATATCAGAATTTTCTATTTTAATTCTGGGACTTACAGACATAAAACCCTCTTTCTTTTTTCCATGGGTTTAAAGTGACATAAAGATCATGTCTTTAAAGCAATTTTTTTTAAAATGTTATCATTATGAAATGAAACCCATTTATTTTATGATATATGGGTTATTTATGAAATTTTTGATGATGATATATTTTTATCACATGATAATAAAGGAAAATTTAAGGGTGCGCCCTGATAGCGCTCCAATGCATTGGGTAAAGACTTAATCTCTAGAGATGACCATTTTTAACGACGCCCTGGTGAATAACCTTGGTAATTTTTAATGACACCTTGGGGATGGAACTTAGTGAAATGGAAATGATTGTCTATGTTAAATGTTGTAGCTACATCTTCAAGTTATGAAATAAGTTATTTTTATTATGATATGCCTCGTGATTTATTTCTCATTTGTTAAAGTTCTTTTTCATGACTTTATTGATTTATCTCAAGTTCACATGTTAAATGTTTCCCCCTGTTTCCCTTACTAGGCCTTCTGCTCACCCTTTCATTTGATGTATGTCCCCAGGTTATAAGATGCAGTAATGAACCTAGTATGAACATAAGGATAAGAATTTCAAGTGTTTAAGAACAATGTTTTATGTTTTCATGTATTAAGTTCCTAGTTTCCAAGACACTAGACCTTAAAGATCCTCGGTTTTGTATTTTGTAATTAAAATTAATGTTTTAAAAATTCGGGATGCCATATTTGGTATCAAAAGACGGTATAGTTATTTATGGAAATTAGGCTATGAAAACCTTAGGAAGAACCCTTTACAAAAGTTTAAATATAGGTAACACTTCTTAGTATTTTGGTGAGTATTGAGTAAGTGGTTTATCAAACAAGTAAATCCATGTCTGGATACAAGCAGGTAGAGGCGGCTCTGGCACAGATGTACATAGGGGTAAAACCCAAAAACACCGCTTTGATCTAGACTCAAATGGGAACTAGTGCATGATAATGGGCCTTGCTTCACTCTGGGTTATGACACTTCCGAGGGATATGTTTGGTTAATTGAAGGCTTTTTATGAATCATTATGAAGGAATTGCAGAGAAATATAATTGTTTAAGCATGAAGCTTTAAGACGTAAAATCATTTATAGTTAAAAAAATTCATAAATGAAGCAAGTTTCTCACTTAGATTTTTTCCTTTCATAGAATGGTGGGAAATAGGTGGAACCATGCAAATGGTGACCACAATGGACCATGTGTTGGCGGCCCTCCGATGGAAGTCGGAATGAAAAAATTCATGCGAATGATGAACCAACTGACTCAAGTTATGAGTAATAACATGAATCAAGCTAAGAGGCCAATCTCACCATGAAGGGGACAACATTCTGTTGAGTCCTTCATGCATCAACTACCACCAACATTCAGTGGATCTACTGACCCATTGGTTGCGGAACAATGGATAAGCTCCATTGAAAAGATCATTTCTGTACTTCATTGTTCAGAACAAGAAAAAGTCTACCTTTCTGTTTACCACCTAGAGGGAGAAGATGATAAGTGGTGGTCACTGATCAAATACACGAAGCTAAGAGGATAGATGGAAGATTGGGAGTGGGAAGATTTCAGGGGAATATTCTTCAATAATTATTTCCCTCGTTCGATGAGAACGAGAATGGTGAAAGAATTTCTCAAGATGAAGAAAAAGGAGAATGAATCTATTAGAATCTATGAGATGAACTTCACAAGGATTTCCCGTTATACCTCAAGCTTTGTCATGGATCCTAATTGGAAGGTTGATAGATTCTTTGGTGGACTATGACCTTATCTGTAGAAGAATATATTCAACATGGACTATGATAGCTATGAAGAAATAGTTCGAAGTGCTATTAAATTCAAACTTGAGTTTGGTGAGACACAGTGGTCTCACAAATCTAATGAGAATAAGAGAGCTCTAGAACCAATCCTGGGAAGAAGTTTTGATCAATAAAGTGGTGGAAAGAAAATGAAACTTTCCATGTGAAATAAATGTGGGAAGAATCATTCGGGGCACTGGTTGATCGGAAGTGGAAAGTTCTACAAGTGTGGAAGAGAAGGCCATATTTATCAGAATTGTCATAGTGTGGTGAAGCCTCAACTTCCCAACACTAACAACAGAGGAAAGATGGTTCTGGACCTACCCGAGGTCAAATACTTCAAGTGTGGACAGCTTGGGAACTTTGCTAATCAATGTCCAAATCCGAGGGTAGTGGAGGGGAATCACCATCAACCTCAACAAAGTCCAAGGGAACAAGGTCATGCTTTTTCTATCACAACAACTGAAGTTGAAGATCTGAATTATGTTGTAGCAGGTACTCTTGTAGTCCTCTAAAAACTAGCATGTACTTTGTTTGATTCTTGTTCTACGCATTCCTTTATTTCCTCCAAGTTTTCAAAGAATATAGAATCAATCCCCAAAATACTAGAGGTAGAGTTTTCAGTTAAGCCTCCAAGTGGGATTATCCATGCATCAACAATGTTTAGAGACTCTAGTGTTTACTTTAGTGTGCACAATATTATCTCCAATCTAGTAGTCATTCCCATGATGGAATTCAATGTTATACACTGGATAGACTGGCTCTCAAAGTATAATCATAAGATAAAATTCAGAAGTAAGGAAATCTCAGTAGTTTTGAATGAACGAACTACAATTATCTTCCAAGGAGAGATATCCCGACCTAATCTTTGTCTAGAGGCACCTCCTATAGCCTTATTTATGGATTTAATCGGTGAGGATGAAGAAGGAAAAGGGAGTATACAAATAGAAGATGTTCCGATTGTCTAGGAATACATAGACGTATTTCCTGAGGAGTTACCTAGACCTCCCACAGAAAGAGAGGTAGAGTTCTCCATTGAATTCGTACATGGATCTCAATCAATATCGAATTCCCCTTATAGAATGGAAAATGTGGAGCTATAGGAGTTAAAGAAACAACTCCAAGACTTGTTGGAGAAGGGATTTATCCAACTGATTGTGTCTCCATGGGGAGAACCAGTTCTCTTTGTGAAGAAGAAGGATGGATCAATGTGGCTATGAATTGATTATAGAGAATTGAACAAGATCACAGTGAAGAAAAAACACCCTCTTCCAAGAATTGATGATTTATTTTACCAAATTCGTGGGGCTCAATTCTTCTCCAAGATTTCTCTTCGATCTCGTTATCATCAACTGAGGGTGAAGAAGGAAGATATTCCAAAGACTGCCTTCCGATCAAGATATGGGAATTATGAGTTTACTATTATACCCTTCGGCATGACTAATGCTCCTTCTATTTTCATGGATTTTATGAATAGAGTCTTTAAGGACTACCTTGATAACTTTGTGGTAGTTTTTATTGATGATATTTTTATATATTCTAAAATTCTTCAGGGGCATAAAGATCATCTGAGGGTCATTTTGCAAACACTGCAGAAGGAGAGGCTCTTTGGAAAGTTCTGCAAGTGTGAGTTTTGGTTACAACAAGTGGCTTTCTTGGGGCACATCGTAACCAATGAAGGAATCTCAGTTGACCCTAAAAAGACAATGGTTGCGGAGTAGTGGCCTTAACCCACAACAGTAACTAAGATTCGTAGTTTCCTTGGTTTAGAAGGATATTATAGGAGGTTTGTGAAAAAATATTCATGGATTTCTAATCCAGTAACCAAGTTGACTTGAAAAGGTGTTAATTTTTTCTTCACAAAGGAATGTGAGGAATGTTTCCAAGAGGATAAGAAGATATTGGTTACTGCACCTATGTTAACACTACCCACTATATGATAAGGATTTGTTATTTTTAGTGATGCATCTCTGAAAGGGCTTGGGTGCTTCCTCATGAAAAATGACAAGGTAATTTCTTAGGCATCTTGTCATCTAAAGCAGCATGAGAATAAATATCCTACGCATGATCTGGAGTTGGAGGCAATTTTTTTTGCTCTAAAGATATGGAGGCACTATATTTATGGGGAGAAATGTGATATATACACCGACCACCAATGTTTAAATTATATTTTCACGTAGAAAGAATTGAACATGAGGCAAAGGAGATGGTTAGATCTTATTAAAGACTATGATTGTTAAATTAATTATCACCCTGGAAGAGCAAACAAAGTCGTGGATGTGTTAAGCAGGAAAGACCCTGTTGTTCTGGCAATAATGAGGATCCTAGGAGACCCCTTGATTAAGGATCTAGTAAAACCGGACATGGGAATTTTAAGGGAAGGGACATCATCAACCCTATCCCAAATGATTTCTCAATATTCATTATTAGAGAAGATCAAGAAGGCTCAAAAAGAAGATCTTTTGTTGCAGGAGAAGTTTGAGGCTGTGAAGTATGGGAAGTTTCCTGATTTCAATATTGATTAAGAAGGTGTATTGAAATTTCGTACAAGACTATGTGTTCCATCTATTCCAGAGATAATTAAAGAAATGATGGACGAATCTCATAGATCTACTTTCTTTATACATCCGGGAAGCACTAAGATGTATAGACACCTTTGTGATCATTATTGGTGGGATATCATGAAGAGGGAGATTGCTGATTACAATACAAGGTGCCTGGTGTGTCAAAAAGTAAAGGCAGAATGACAAATTCCTAAGGGGGTATTATAACCGCTACCCATACCAGCATGGAAGTGAGATAATATCACTATGGACTTTGTCACTGGTCTCCCAAAAACATCCAAAGGGAACAATGCGTTTTGGGTTATAGTGGACCGTCTCACCAAGACCTCCCATTTTATCTCTTTTCGGGAAGATTTCTCTCTAGATCAACATGACAAGATATACATAAAGGATGTGGTAAGGCTGCATGGGGTACCACTATCCATCATATCTGATCGTTATCCAAGATTCACTTCAAAATTCTGGAGAGTCTTCAACATGCTCTGAATACTAAATTGAATTTTAGTACGACCTATCATCCTCAAACTAATGGCCAATCTGAAATGACTATTCAGACACTTGAGGACATGCTGAGATTATGATAAATGGAATTTAAAGGTGGATGGGATCAACACCTCCCATTAGTTGAGTTCTCATACAACAACAGATTCCATTCGAGTATTCAGATGGCACCCTATGAAGCTCTATATGGAAAGCGATGTAGAACTCCTACTTGTTGGGATAAAGCTCGTGAGAGAAAGCTTCTTGGGCCTGATCTTGTGCAAGAGATGACAAAAAAGGTTCATTCCATCCAACAACACATAAAGGATTCTCAAAGTTGGCAGAAGAGCTATGCTGGCAACCATCGAAGGGACTTGGAGTTTGGTGTTGGCGACAAAGTCTTCCTTCGAATTTCTCCAAGGAAGAGAGTCATGTGGTTAGGGAAGAAAGGGAAGCTCAGCCCTAGGTACATTGGGCCCTATGAAATCCTTGATCGCATAGAAGCAGTGGTCTATAGTCTAGCACTCCCACTGAACCTAGCTCAAGTTTACGATGTCTTCCATGTATCTCTCTTAAAAAAGTACATACCCGACCCTTCACATGTACTGAACCCAGAGGTGGTACAACTTGAACATGACCGCTCTTATGAGGAGCAGCCAGTGGAGGTCTTAGACTGTAGAGACAAGGTTCTACGCAACAAGACTACCCACCTTGTGAAAGTGTTGTGGAGGAATCATAAGTATGAAGAAGCGACGTGGGAGCCTGAGGAAACAATGAATCAAAAGTACCCTCACCTTTTCGAGCAGGCCTTTGATTTAAAATTTCAGGGATGAAATTTCTTAAGGGGGGAAGAATGTAACGACCCAAACTTTTTGAATAATATATTAATTTTCTCTTAACGATTTAATAGTGATGATAATGGTTAATGTAGAAATAAGAGTCGATGGCTTAATCCAGTAGACTCAAACCTTATGAAGCCCACTTATCAGAGCTCGGGAAGGAGGTGGAATCTTTGGCCTTCGCTTTGGACCAAGCCCAAGCCGAACTCCAGCGTGTCAAGCTTGAACGGAAACACCTGCGGGAGAAGTTCAAGTTAGTGGATATTACTACTAATGAAATTTTATCCGAGCCTCCCTCAGATTCTCTCACCTTAGCACACCTTACCGTTAGGTCCTATGATGGGGTTATAAGGGGCTATGTAACGAGACTATAACTACTATGTGTAATCCTTTGAGATAAATAAGATTGTGATTTCTTCCTATTGTGATGTTTGTGTTTTTTTTAGATATTCGAACAAATATAGAATGTATATTGATGAATTTTGAAAAAAAAGGTTATTTTAAAATATTTACGTAAACTATAAATAATTAATGATTTGTAAGGATTATCAAAAAATGGTCTTCTACAAATGTGTTCAGTGAGAAATTTAGATTCTAATAAGATCAACTTAATTTTTGGTGAATAGTAAATTATGAATAGTGATTTTACGCTTAGGATTAGTAATGTGACCAAATGGATTTGTAATCTCACTTAAATAAAGTATTAATATAATTTAGGCACCTTGATTAATTAATGTGATTCAATAAAATAGGTAAATAACTGTTTCAGAAATTATTTGTTAAGTATTAGTTTTTCAGGTGAATAGTGTTTTTTATTTAAAAATTAAATTAAAAATTTTTAGAAATTTTTTTTATAAAATGGAGTTCATTTTTGAATTCAGAGCATCGATATTATGTTAAGGTGAATTTTGGGGATTTTTCTGAAAAAAATGAATTTTTAGTGAATAGTAAAAATACACTTTTAGGGTTTCGGTATGTTTAATGACATCATGACTACATCATGATGATGTCATTAGATATTTAAAAGTATATTTGACTAAAGGGGATGAATTATTGTATTAGGGGTTCCATGTGGCCTAACACCTTGGGAAATACCATGGGTAAGCCCATGGTTTTCCCAATACCACCAATGAGGTGTCCTTTGGCCATTAATGTCTTGTCCCCTCACTTCCCCTATAAATACCAAGACATTCTCTCATACTTTTGATTACAAAATCATCTTCAACGAAGTTATGGTCTCCTTAATTCCTAAGGAGTCCTCCCAAGGTGCCTTCAGGCTCTCAAGGTCCCAACCTTTGAGTTTTAAGAGTTACGTTTTAATGTAAGGGATCCTACCTCTCTCTTTCTTTCCAAGTACTCTCTTTTATGTCATTTATTTTATGCTCCATGTTCTTATGTTGGGTATGTTATTTTATATTCATCCTACTGTCCCCTTAATGTTCATTTGATGAGACACCCCCTCTTTCTCTCATCAATTAATTTTAATAATGTTTAAGTGGCGATGTTAGGCTAACAAATTTTTAGGGGATTCTTTCACCGTTCTCATTTTCAAGTTCTATTTTCATGTAAAGTCTTTCATGTTCATTTTTATTTTGTTGGGGTATGATATATTTATATATAATACTAATATTTTATGTTCATATGATAAGAGACTCTATTTTATCTCATCAATTCATTTTTTTGAAGTTTAAGTGACGTCATTTGGCTGCAGAATTTTCATAAGAAAAATCTTATTTTTTTCTTCCTTCCATGTTTTTCATTTCAAATGGTATGTCCTTAAAATTTCATTAAAATTTTCATATATCCTTTATAATATTTCCCTCTACTTTTTTATATATTATTTATGAGTGGGTGACCCATGTACCCTCTATTTTCTATGTTTTCTAAAGCCCTGCAACATAGCTGTTATGCTGTAGAATTTTCGTCTCAAAATGTCTCTCTCCCTATCTCAAATTCTTTTATTTTATTAAGTGAATACTCAAAGCTATTTCTTATATATGGGAATTGACATATATATCACAATTTTATATTTTAATTATGGGACTTACATACATGAAACCCACGTTCCTTTTTCCATGGGTTTAAAGTGACATAAAGATCATGTCTTTAGAGCTGTTTTTTTAAAACGTTATGATTATGAAATGAAACCCATTTATTTTCTGCTATATGGGTTATTTATGAAATTATTGATGATGATATATGTGGATCACATGATAATAAAGGAAAATTTAAGGGTGTTCCCTGATAGCGCTCCAATGCATTGGGTAAAGACTTAATCTCTAGAGATGACCATTTTTAATGACGCCTTGGTGAATAACCTTGGTAATTTTTAATGACACATTGGGGATGGACCTTGGTGAAACGGAAATGATTGTCAATGTTAAATGTTTTAGCCACATCTTCGAGTTATGAAATACGTTATTTTTATTATGATATGCCTCATGATTTCCTTCTCATGCCTTAAAGTTCTTTTTCATGACTTTATTGATGTATCTCAAGTTCAAATGTTAAATGTTTCCCCTTGTTTCCCTTGTTGCGCCTTCTGCTCTCCTTTTCTTTTGATGAATGTCCCCAGGTTATGATATGAAGTAATGAACCTAGGATGAACATAAGGATAATCCTTTCAAGTGTTTAAGAAGAATTTTTTATGTTTTCATGTATTAAGTTCCCGGTTTCCAAGACACTAAACTTTAAAGATCCTCAGTTTTGTATTTTGTAATGAAAATTTATGTTTTAAAAGGCGGGATTCCATAACATGGTTCAAGGTTTGATCAAATTATTATAAGTTTATTCACATGTTTTTTGAGAAAGTCATTAAGATGATTGAATTCATGGGGAAAGGTCATGAGGATAGACCATGTAATCCATTCCTCTAAACAATTATCTCAAAGCTGTCTCACAATGTTGTTCTTACAAAGTGTCCTTGTGGAATGGTTTTTACAGTGGGATCTTGCAAAGAAGTAATGAAAAGAAATAAATCACAATAGATTTTCAATTTGGAGTCATCAGTGGAATGAGTGGCTCCATAACTCCACTGTTTATAGGATTATCCATCGAATAATAAAGAACACATGGGGATAAACTCTACCTAGGACACTGATCATAGGAATCCTCATAGATTCAGGATAAAATTTACTCACCTTATAATCAAGTCATTTTCCCTATGGACATCACTTCTGAGTGGGTATTTTTTAACGCCCTCCAAATGAGCATCGACAATTCTAGAATTGAATAAATACCCAAAGTATGGATATTAATTTCTCTAAAAGATAATAGAAGGAGCAGCATGGTTACATGGAACTAAGTGTCTAGATCACGTGAATTTCATGGCCCCTAAGGAGACATGTTATCATATGACCCTAGGAAGGTCATTAGAATTGGTCATGTGCCTCACATGATTTGTTGATGAGCATATAAAGATTCTCTTAAAATTCCTCATATTCATTTATAGGTGTCCAGAAAAGTACTGATGACCATGTGAAGTCTTCCTAATGAACTCCTCTAATCATGCAACATATTAAGCGATAAAATCTTGATAATCACTTGAATCCCATAAAAAATATAGAAATAAATCTGAAAAAAGTTGGAGAATTAATATGTTCATAGTTATGTTGTTTTCATGTTAAGGGTTTATGTGCATCGCATAATCAACATTGATCATGAAAAGGCCATTTTAAGTGACAAATTTATCTCAAGAAGCCTCTTTAGTAAGCCAACATTATTTTTCAATGGTCCCTAGACATGTATCATTGATCATGGGAAAACATTTACAATAGGTGACCTGATCTCACAAAGACTCCTAGACATATCATCCTTGTTTTTTGTAATCCCTTTGACATGTCAATTTGATCATGTGGTGAATCACGTATGAGGAAAGTGATTATCCGTGATAATGTATACATGTCATTTTGTGATTCTCCTCTGATCATGTGAAGCCCTAATGGGAAACTAATGGGGAAAGGTCAAAATTCATGTAATGAATAATGAACAAAAGCTGGAAAAGGAAGACGCCTCTCACAAAGGAAAGATGTGTAGATTTTCATGTGAAGGGACTATTCACCACTTTTGATCGCCATTTATCATGAGAAGTCCTTTGAACAATAAATCTTGAGCTCATGAAGTCCCTCAGACAAATCCTTTTTGACCATGTGAAAGCATCTTCAACAGATGACCTAATCTCATGAAGGACCCTAGAAAAGTATTATTCAATGATGAAAAATCCTTTCCATGGTAATCTTAATCCCATGAAGATTCTAATAAATGTCGGATTGATGTTTAAAAGGAAATTTGACATGCCAAAATTATTATAAAAAATCTATTTGAGGAGCTAGAGTCTAATAAATATGGAGATGATGATGTGTTCTTGCAGTATTTTTTTATCATGTGATGCCTTGGATGACCAACGTAAAGATCATGCGAAGTATGTGATGAAAAAATCTCTCAACTGACTCAATTAAATATTAATGATATATGGTATATAAAAAGGAAATGTTGATCCAGTGTTGTGAGGCCTATAAATTCTTCCCCCTTAGCACAATAAATAGAGATACGAGAGGCACAAGGAACACCCATAGGAGCACAGAAGCAGGAGTAGATTTCCCATAGTATAGATCCATGAAATCACAAGAGTATTCCCCCAAGTAAACCCAAAAGAACAAGTTAAAAGATTATTCATCATGAATATGTTCTTTTTTTGATCACCCTATTGATCATGCAAAGGACATTGGGTGTGTCAGCCAGATTATATAATGGAACTTCCACATGTTGACTTGGTCATGCGAAAACTCAACAAGCTAATTCTTAACAAACATTTAGGCATATATGAAATAAAAGTTAAAAAATATCTAATACTTACATGAAGATTTATATAATAATTCTCATGCGCATACATCATGCACATCGCATGACCTACCCATATCATGTGACAACACTCGATAATTTTATCCAGATTATGCGAAGGCAACCCGGACATGTCATCCAGGTCATACGATGACACCTGAACATGTCATATAAGTCATGTGAAGGTCTCAATAGTTTTTATCCAGACCATGTGATAATGACCACACATGTTGTGCAATTATCATGAATTTATATGGACATTTTAGACTCATCATACAAAAAGCTTCGGACATGCTAGCCAGATCATGCAATAATACATGATCAAGTTATCCACAACATGTGAAGGCTACCTAAGCATGTTATCTAAAAAAATATGGAGGCACCCATACATGTCATCCATGTTATTGAAAGGTCCCCATATTTTTCATCTTGATAATTTGAAAATGACCATACATGTCATTTGGGTCATGTGAAGTCCTACAGATATTCCGAACACATCATGTGAAGCCCTCTGAACATGTTTTCTAGATCTTTCGTCAGCCCTCCAACATGTCAAACCATATCACGTGACACCCTTGGAAGTGTATTTTCTGATCATGTAGATGTCCTCTAGAAAATTGATTTGATTCATGAGGAATCCCTATAAAATGTCAGCATCAATCATCCAAAACACCTTTCACATGTCACCATTGTCATGCGGCAGCCCCAGGAATGGTCTTTTGAATCAGGAAAAGCACCCTGAGACATGCCAGAGGTATCAAATAGACACTCATGATATGTGAACCATGTTACGAATAGACCCTTCAGCATGTCAATCATGTCCGAAAAATACCCCGATACATGATAACCTTGTCTATAAAATACGCAAGGACATACACAATTGAACTATGAAAACTATGATTCCTTCCATAAACATGATATATTATACTCCTTCATAAGTCATGATCTCTTATTGGGAATCCATATATGTATTATTCCCCTCATACCTCAGATACTCTAACCCAAGGGGCCTGAACTCTCCCATGGGTTTATCATTTTTCTTTATCTATAGACTGATTGAGAATCTTATCAAACTATGAAAACTAAAATCCATGATATAAGTGGTAAATGTTTGATTAAATCATAAGGCCAAAGTTCTATATCAAACAAACATCTAGGTATTTCCTACTTCTTAATTCTCTTAGCTATATGTAATGAGATTGATCACTTGTTATCACTTATTTCTCAGACCGATCATAGTCCGTGTGGGATGAGGTATTTTCAACTATCATATCATTCATATCATGAATGTCCCCCATCTGGGGAAACATTAGATTGTATTCCTCATTCAATATAATGATATAACTACCTCCATACAAGGTAATCTACATTAGGGTAAGTCCCGATGAAATTATCTTATTGGTAAACCCTAGGGAAATAAACCTCACGGGCATTAATTATATGTCATCTCCCACCAGTGGGTTGAGGGAATATCAAACTATGATGACTCTAATTCCTTTTATAAATATGATATGTTTGATTTCTTTCTATGTATCGATCCCAATATCTAGTTCCTAATTTACCTTGTATATTTCCATTTATAGTTATGTTAAACTACATGTCTTAAAAGAACTAGTGGGATTTTATTCTTATAGTAAAAAGTATACATAGGATGCCTTATAAAGTTTTAATCACATACTTAAAACATTGATCACCTTTTGGGATGTCTATAAACTCTACATTTCCTGGTTATATAGATTAAAAATATAATAAACTACACATTTCTATGAAATAATAGAAAATGTATGAAGAACCTCATTTTCATAATGATGTTCTCATTGATAGAATTCCCCTTTACACATATAAGGATTTGATACCTAGACATTTTTTAGGGTAACCAATCCCAAAACATGATTTGGAAGAGATTCCTAAACATATCTTACATCTATAAGAGTTTCCCAGAATATGAAATAATTATGTAAAAAGGGTGTGATGATCCCAACCTCTCATCCTCCAACAATGTGAGTTCTTTAGTGTCGTTGGGTCTGAACCCCTAAATAACCACTTACCTTTGGAAAGTTGGTATATACCTTGTTATAGATATGGGAGTCATTAGTAGTTTCTAGGAGATGAAAATATTGATTAGGGAATAAATTATTGGGCAATCATACTTGAACACCCACAATCAACCCTCAAAAAGGATACAAAAAAACGATTGTGAAGGCATGTAAAGTAAGAATAACTAAATTATTATAGGTGTTGGGCACATTATCTCATAATCCTAGGACACCAAACATTTCTGATCCAAACATTTTATAACTCATTATACAATGAATAATTGATGTTATTCACCTATAGTAAAATGTAACTATAATATTTGACACATATCTATGTTAGTCACAATAAAATTATTCATAAAAATATTTCATATAGAGGATTAAAATCATAAGAAACTTAAATAATACTCAATAGAACATATCGTACAATAGGTAGTTAACCCCTCCTTTCTAGAAAAAAACATATCCCTTAGTCCAATGTATTTTTAACCTATTTCGCCCTATCTATATATCATTACATGAAATTTATTAAAAGTTCCAATATAATTTTCTCTCTAAATATATAAGAATATATATAAAAAAAATTACTTTTTAATTACAAATATATAACCACCAACCATTATTCAAATAAATTAAATATTGTCTTATACCTTATAATCAAGGTTTTTATTTATATGGTATGTCAATTTATATAATAAGATTAAATAACTTAATAAAATCTTATTAATATTCATAATATAAACAGATTATATTCATGAATAAATCTGTAAATAAAAAATTAGACGATTCATTAATTTAATACTAAGACATATAAAGAATGAATATAAAAAATTATAATTCCTTACCTAATAATAAAGATATACTATATAATATAAATATAGATAATTTATATTTATATTTCAAATTTTAATGCTTTATATTTCAAATTTAAATGGAATACATATGGACCCATTACTATTTAAAATATAATATTTATATAAAAATGAATTATTGAAAATTTTAAACCTATATGAGAATTTAATTTTAATAATACTATTTCACCCAAATTGTTAATACACACTAAGATGAGGGACTTTATTAAGGTGTTCAACTCTTCCTATTTCTCAGACGATCGTATTCTATTGTTAGACTTAGTAGCCCAAACCAATCAATATTTTCACACACTTTTAATATACATATGTAGAAATAAATGCGAGGATATATGGATTTTACTTGGTTCACACAAAATGGATTCTCCAAGGAGAGTACATCAATTGTGTTTCGACTTATCAAGGGTTAACAGTATGCACTATAGATGTTACAATTTTTTTAAAACGGCATTGATAATCCATGGGAAATCTATCTGCTTATCACTTTGCGCACTACTTTGAGATAAAATTAAAATTGAGATACTATTTGATTATCACTTACAATAATTCGAATAAATAGAATAACACCAATCTTGTGAGGTTGTTGTCAGTGTGATTCAATCTCTTCTTTGAGTATTAATCTCTTATAGAGTTCTTTTCTACTCTATATATTTCTAGATATTTTTTATACCTTTTTATCCATTCTATTGACCTTTTAAACTTATGGAAAAAAATTTCAAAAATGGATTCCATAAATCCTTCCACATTTAGTCATTTAATGGGTATTAAAGACTACTCATTAACCACCAATTAAATTGATAATTTTCTTCCTCGAGATCAGCCCTAAAAATCACAATGAAATTTCATATTCACTATAATATGAAAACTGTGACATGTTTCCACAATTACCACGTCATGGTGATTTCTTACAAATGAAACACCCAATAACACATATTAATACACCCTCTCGTGTTTTTTTCCACTTCAACTCTTGAAAACCCTATGTTTAACACATCCTCCTTCATGACATGATGATTCTCCAAGAACCCCCTTCTAAATTTCTATATAACTCCTCCATGGTGTCCAAAACACCCTTGATTTTATTCCTCATTTTACATAGGTACTCTAAAGTTACAAAATGGTCACCACCATAGTGTGGTTTTAATATTATACCTATTTTTCATCCACCATTACTTGAGCCACATCATTTCCTTATTTATCTTCCCATTTTTATTCCCAAAAATAATCTTATCAAAACACCATTCATGGTGAGACACATGAGCTCATGAAACATACATCTCTAAAGTTATATAAGGATTTAATTCATCAAATTTATACCACGATAAAACATCAGTTTAATGGAATTTATTAAACTCATTAAGTAGTCCATGGAGCCTTACCAATTTCTCATATGAACCTTGAAAATTTCAGTATTAAACCTTACAAATATATCCTTTATAATTTTTCACTGAACTTATTCAACCTCAACCTTGTATTCCACCATGAATTTATTGTGATTCCCCATTTTTCATAGGTAAATCCCCAATACCAAATTCCATTCTCGACTACATGATGAAAAACTATTCACCATTTTATAACCACTATGGTCACGGTTCTCTTCTTCATGTCATGGATGATCCTTTTCCACTATCTAAGAGAATTTCTTAAATTATATTGAAAAAAATACAATATGGATTGTTTTGGATCAGGAAAAAATGGTGAATGGTATGGGGACTACTACTATATATAGTATTCTTACAAAATCATCATAGGATTAAATATTCTTCATAAGTGGCTTCTAATAGGCCAATTGACAAAAAATAAAACATGTTATAACGTGTGGTTAAAATAATATATCCATTTAAATTTTATTATCAATCCTCCAAAGTATTAAAAAATATATCTTATTATATTATTCAATGCATTTATGCTTCCCTTGATGGTCTTTATTTTCACTATTAATATTTCTCCCCCCTTGAAAATAAAATTCAATGTGTTATCATGTTCCATGTTTATCAATATTGCATAACCTTTATATTTTCATGGACCCAGTCACAAGGAAAAGAAATATTAATAATATATTTAAGCCTATATGGTCCAAATATCATTGTAGGAAACATGAGAAATAAATAAATGCTATTATTTTATTCATAATTTCAATAACATATTTCTCTAGGATGATAATTATCATCAATAGTATCTCCACTAGATTTTTACACCAAAAATAAAATATTTCTTGTAAAATTAACTAATCTCTTGATAAAACGTTATATACAAAAGGGGGTGGGATATTCCAAACCTCCTCAAGATGAAAGAGTTAGTCTAACAATAATGTTTTATATATTTTTTTCAAATTCTAGTGCAGATAGTGGTTTATAAATATTTCATTTACTTAATTATTTGTACCCATATATTCTAGTTTGATGATACTTTATTATTAATTATCTTTAATGATGTAGTATTGAATCTAAATATTCTATATTTGGGAATAATATGCTAAATTCTTGGTTAGATCTATGGAACTTTAGTAATCACGTTGAACCACCATGGGCAGCTTCACCTCCTCTACAACATTCTTTATGTGGGGTTTAATCCATTCTAGTTTATTGTAAGCATTTATTGATGAAATATACTTATCCTAATATATACTAATATATGTTCTTTCATATTTATTATTGATCCATCCATGTCACTTGTTTCTGATGAAAATGGATCCTCTAATTATGGATTTTCAATCTTAAATTTCTCCATCGCATTCTGTATTTGAGATGACATAAAATTATTTGGAATTCCAAACAACACACATTAAACCATAATTATTTGTGTTTTGAATTAACCTCATTATCCAATTTATAACCAAAACATACTCCTACTTTGGGAAACTTTTAGGGATGGAATCTAAACTTATTTTAAATAATATATCTATTCTCTTTGTTATATGATACCAAAAAATTCCAATCATCCTATGATAAATATTTTTTTAAAAAAATTACTTTCCTCATGTTTTACCATCTTTATTCCAACCATTATTAGTGTTTAAACACAATTTCTATGATGCCTCTAAAACTTATTCAACAAAATCTTTTCATATTTATCTTTAGAGACAATTTTATAACTCCTTTTATGTATAACATACATCTCGAGTAAAATCCTTAGATTCGTGGTCCTAAACATTTAAAACTTCAAGCTTATCATTTTAGAAAACTCTTAAAACAAAATTTTCTTGTTTACTCCAAATAAGGTATCATCAAAATATATAAGATCCATGAAGTATTTATCCTTGTTTTAATTCACATAGATATTTTGATCAAATACACATCCTCTAAATTTCAACTTCTACAAGAAAGTATCTGATTGAGAACACCAGGACCAAGGAACTTTTTTCAATCCATCCAACACCTTATTTAATATTCATTCATTTTCATATTTATTAGTAATATGAAAACCCATCACTTGTTCTACATAAACATATTATTTGGTAATTATATTTAATATTTCTATCTTGATATCCATTTTGTAGATTCAAAATTTTCATTAGACCTCCATAGTGAGGAAGAGTCTAATCTAGTCATGTCTTACCACTAGTTTAGTGGTGTCTTCTAAATTATTTCCATTCACTTTTTCATACCCCTCACAAAAAAATATTTTTATTTTTGGGATCTCATTCCATTTCACATCTTGTTTATTTCTAAATACCAATTTTATTCATTTGATATTATGATTCACAATCCTTTCCATGAGTTCCAAAGTATATTTTTTAATTATTTGATCTTTATACTAATTTATGGCCCTGAACCATGAATCAACCTTCATTTATTTTTCAAATGAGATTGGATCTACTTCTTAAAATAGAGAAATTTTATTTTTAGTTCCGATTATCCTTGTTTTGTAGGTGTAGTTTTATCAAAAATGATATTAGAATCATAAACCTAATAAGATTCAATTATATGTAAATTTTGGACTCATTTAAGTAAGATTTATTCATTTTTCTTATTTGATAATGCACTTGGTTTTGGTTATTTTCATAAGAATTATCAATTTGGACTCAAAGGAAGAAAATTTAGAAAGTCAAAAAAATAGGCTCCACATGTCATGTATAACATACACGATGTGTATTTCCCATTCAAAGTATTACTAAAGATACAAATACCATCCCGTGAGGGATTTACATGATGCGAACAAGGTACACGATGTGTACATAAAATACAAGTCGTGCAGATTTAAAAACTAGAATCCAACTGAAATTAAATCAAATACAATGTGTGTAGAGTTTTCATGATGTTCAATGTTCGATATAATACCCAATAAATTATAGGGGCCTATTTTCTAGAGGAGATTCTGAATCCGAATTATAGGACATGTTGAATTCTTACACATCATGTTAAATCAGGATAGGGGCCCTAATGTGACGACCCGTCCTCGGGGCCCATGCCGTGACTACCCCAAGCCCGCCTTCCATAGGCCAGGGGATGGTGACTAGAACCAAAGGCATAAATCCCGATGTCTGGGAAGGCATTGCCTTTATAAAATAAAACAAGCACCACAGAGTAAGAAAGCGGAAAAAAGTAAACACTAAGTACAAGAGAAGTACTGAAAAGTAAATGGGCCAGAATACAAACTCAAAATAAAGTACAACTACAACTAAACAAGTACAACAGAAAAGACAATAGCAGGAAGGATGGAAGAAGCTCCTTGGTCGTCCTCCTCAGATCCTACCTGAAGGGTAGGTATAGATGGCGCAGCTCCTGGATCGTCCACCACGGATCCTACCTGAAGGGTAGGTATAGATAGCCTCCACAACGCCCTCGCCCGTCAACCTCCTCCGTGTGTCGTCTCTTCGCGAAGTCCACCTCCGGATACTGACTTGTCATTTAGTCCACCTCCGTGTACTGACTCGTCCTTTAGTCCACCTCCTCGAACACTCAGCCTCCGTCAGCACTGTCGTCGTCTGCAACCAACACAACGAGGTGCGAGCATAGACCTTGCAGGGGTGAGTATAACGATACTCAGTAGGGACCCCGAGACCCTCAAGGTCTCACTAAAACCAACAAGGATAACCAAAAAGAATATCTCAACAGATAACCTCTACTTAGGTATATGCCCATTCATACACCTAAGTTATCAAGTAACCCAGTCTCAATCATGAGGAAACACAAGGGTTATGAAATCAACGGATAGCCACTACCCAGGTCTATGCCCAAACATATACCTAAGTTATCAAGTAACCTGTCTCAATCATGAGGAAACACAAGGGTTATAGACTCAGCTCAAACCAGGATTTTTTTATTATCGAAACCGTAATTGCTGAAGAGCCCCGTCTCTGGAGTGTACAGTGGTCCTGTCACGACTCCGAGGTACTGCTCACTGACCTAAGACTACTGAGGTACTACTCCTGTCGAGTATTGTGGGTCTGCCGCTACAACCAAGTGCTTCCCACCATGGTTCTGCCACTACAACCAAGCGCTCCCCCTCATAGCCTCAAGAGGTACTCTTTCTGTTCAGTACTGCGGGTCTGCCGCTACAACCAAACGCTCCTCCACCGTGGGTCTGCTGCTACAACCAAGCGCTCCCCCTCAAAGCCTCCAGAGGTACTCCTTCTTTTGAGTATCGCGGGACTGCCGCTACAACCAACCGCTCCTCCTCTGTGGGTCTGCCGCTACAACCAAGCGCTCCCCACTAAGCTATTCGAAACACACCGAGTCGATCAGTCAAGCAGTCGTCAGGTCTCAGCCGGCTACACGGTCTATGTATTCCGCACGCTCGTCTCTGGGAGGGTCCGCTCCACGAGCTTTTGGTCGATACTATAAGTATCACAATGTCCCACGAAGAAGTATCTTGAGGGACCGCCTCGTCACAGGGGTCTCAACACAACAGACGACGCGTCAATCGGACGTCTGGTCTGTCAGTTACTCGCCTTTTCGTCCTAGGGGCCCGGTTGGTTTCATGAGATAACCAATCCCGGCCGTATCTCAACTTTACCCCGAACTCTCATAGGGTATACTCAAAGGGACCGTTCCTCAACGTGATCACCAACGCCGCTGACGGTTCGTCAAACAGACATCCAGTCTGAAAGATATCAGCTTTTCTGTTCCAGGGGCCCAGTTGGATTTCGAGTACAAACCAACCCGGCCACTATCCAACAGCAACCAAAACTCGGGCGAAGTATGCCAAAAGTTCCGTCTCATCAAGAGGAAATCAACGAGACAGACGGTGCGTCAATCGGACGCCCGGTCTGTGAGTTATTGGCTTTTTCGTTCCAGGGGCCCGGTTGGTTTCGTGAGCGAACCAACCCGACCGCACTCCAACGGCATCCAAACCTCGAGCGGAGTAAGCCAAAAGATCCATCTCACTTAGAGGGAAGCATCAAAGTCAACGGCACGTCAATCGGACGTCCAAAGCTCAAGATATGAGTGTTTCCGCTCCGAGGGCCAGGTTGGTTTCGTATCCAAACCAACCCGGCCGAACACAAAGTGTTCCGAAACTTTGAGTGCGATATACCGAAATGACCGTCTCGATCCAAGGATCGCTTTCCGCCGACGGCGCGTCAATTGGAGGCTCTTAGCTCATGTTACGGGAAAAAGAACAAAACGGTCCGAAGACGGGGGGTCTGGGCCCGGGGCGACCCGGCCCGACCCCCCCTGGGTTTGCCGAACCAGGTCGACCTGACCCGGTCCGACCCGGTTCGGTCCAGCCAGGGTTCGTCCCGGCCCGGCTCTGCTCGACCGAGCGGTCGAGCAACGCGGGGGGCACGCTTCCCCCGCGTGACATCTCTGTGGCCCCCGCGGGGGGCCGCCCTGGTCAACGGACGCGGCTTCGCCGCGTCCTGTGTGCACCGGACTCGCGCAGCCGCGGGCCCACCGGCGCCGCTGCCGCCGTCGCGCCGGCGACCCGCGCCGCCGGTGGCTTCCGCGGGCCACCAGAGTCGCTCCGGTGGTCCGATTCCATTCCCGTCTGCGCCGCTGCTCCTCCCGGGTCCTGTTCTTCACTGCAGAAACATCAAATCGCCCTTGCAGCACGTTTTGTCGTTGCCCATCAAATCTGCACAACAACAAAGAACTGCAGAGGGTAGTCAGGCCGTGTTCGTTGGGCCTGCACCCTCCACGTTAGATGATAACAGTCGGGAGAAATAAATTATCATATGAAAATGTAACAGGATGCAATTTTAATAAATTAAAATTGTACTTTTGATCCGGGTTCATTGTTTTGAAAGTAAACAACCACGGAATAAAAATTATTCTTTCACAAACAAAACCCCTACCGATTTCCCGCAATCAAGAATACTCATCCCATAACCAAACTTCCTGTGGATCAACTTAATATTGAGTCGATCCGCGTTCTTTATTTTCCAAAGGAAACATCCGAGGAAAAAGGGTATTATTATCCTCATCTAAAAACCCTACCTCGTCAAGTCGTCGCACGCGCGTTCTTCGCGGAAATTGATCGTCTCGGAAGGAGGGGATTGTCGCGTCGTCGCTGTATCCATCGTTGCGTCGACGAACTCCGAGGACCAAAAAACAGCATATTTAATTATAAATAGTTAAATCCATGTGTTGTTATAAACCACAAAGAAGTTTTAAAAGAAACCCGAAATCTCCTACCTCAAGTAGTTGGTGATAGGAGATCGGGGCGGGGAAGAACATCTCAGATGAAGCGTCGTCAATCTCTGAGGGTGACGTCCTTCTTCGCATTCTTCACATTCTTCGTGTTCTTCACGTTCTTTGCAAAGGAGGATGAAGAACTTGAGGTTTGTCAAATCCTCTCAACGAGCATTTTTTTCAGAAGTCGTGCGTTGGTCTTATTTTATTATTACGCCAACGGATTTCAAACAGGTTAAGAAATGAATAAATTAATTCATAGAATTCATTCAACAAAGAAAACCGCCCAGTTTATTGGTGCGTTATGAATTTAAGAAAACGCGTCAGTTGACTTTCATAATGACGGGTTTTTGCGGGTGCGTTACTTAGCAGAAAAGAAACGGTGGGGCTCGTGCGGGCCCCACCTCACAAATATCCTACCAAGGGGGTAGGATATTTTTTGATAGCACCCTATCCGTATCAACTCCGCTTAAGCAGCTTTAAGTGGATTTCAAGTGGCTTTAAGTGAAATAAAATAAACTTTGTCGTACAAATTATTTTATTTCTTAACTTTAAGCCCAAAAAATTAAAAACCACACCCGAGAAAACGCAACTCCGGAAGAGGCTTTTCTAAGCAAATACTGGCGCTGCGATTTCATCGGTGCCCTCAGAATTCGATTCCGGGCACCGGCTTAAAAGTTAGAAAAACCCGCTCGTCCGTTCACTGAACGTACCCGAGCCAAACTTCGGAAGATGATTCCGGGCACACCGGGCCTCGGAATTAGGTGCCATCAGAAATTGTGTTCTTTGAAAATTCCAAAGACAATTTAGGAAAAAAAAATTCCCATGAAATTTTTGGGTCTTTACATTACTCCCACCACAGGGCTTTACGTCCCCGTAAAGCTTCAACATAAACCAGGGTCACAAAAGCGGTACAGACCACGCATCTGATACTTCCGCTCCCATGTTCTCACTTGGAGGTTCCCGTACTGCCAAAAAAAGTGCACCCAAGGAATCGATCATCCTTGAAGGATCCGCTCCTATCGATCCTTGATTCCCACTGGAACCTCCATGAAAGGCACTCCATCACCATCGTCCAGATCCTCATGGTCGATGATATGCGAAGGGTCGAGCACGTATCTCCTCAGTTGAGATACGTGGTAGTCGTCGTGCACCTGGTGCAACTGAGGTGGATGGGTCAAGCGGTAAACCACCTCGCCTACCCAGCTGAGGACCTAGAAAGGTCTGTTGAACCTCGGAGATAACTTGCCGCGTTGGCCACATCTCTGTAAACCTCGTCGAGGTGATACCCATATAAGGACGTGATCATCATCTGTGAACTCTAGAGGCCCCCAATTCCTATTAGAACTGAAACTCAAGCGACTGCTGCCACGAGGGTAAGGTTGACCGACTCAAGAGTGATCGGTTGCACCCTCCTATGTATGAGTTATCCTATGCTGCCTGGGGTTTCCTTTTCGCCGACCAAGGAAAACCCTTCCCGACGTCGTAGTTAAACCACAACCTTTTTGCCTAATACCGTAAATTTGTGTATGAACTGTGATTGCCTCGTCCATACTCAAATCAACGTCGTAAGGCCTTGATGCTGCCACCAAGAGATTCCAACCGAAACTCTCGCCTCGAGGGTCTGACCACACCGTCGGCGTAATTGTGATTGTCGAGTCTTCTCCCAAGGTATCTCCAGACGTGAGGGTCAAGTCTACGACTTACCAGAACCTCTAGGTCTGGGACAAGATTTGTGAAAGCGATGAATGATTCATATCGATGTCTGTTACTACAGAAGCTAGTAGTGGACACAGACCGTCCCTTGAATCATTTTTAGAGCCATTGGGTCACACTACTTGACCGCATGTAGTTGCACACTTCCTCCGCCCTCCAGCTTCCTGATCTTGGCGGGGATAACTAAGGAGGTTGGTTGTAGCATGTTAAGATATACACCGCCTCATGCTGCTCTCCTAGCTCTGCCTCCACATCTGCTACTTTGCAGACTCATCTCTCTTTAAAGCTTCCTCTTCTGGAAACATTTAACATGCTCGAGTCTCTAAGACTGGCACCGGTTTCCTGTTTCTTACTGCACTGTGTAGTCTTCATCCGCTCCTGGATGATCTGCACCTTCTTTGCCTACGATCCGGAAGAGCTTCTAAAATTTATCCTTTGCCGAAAAGAGAAACCCGGTCTCATTCCCCCTGGATGAACCATGTCCATTGCCTAATACATTCAATCCTGACATGAAGGATGCATTCATGCCATTGATGACGTCTTAAGGCCTCGACGTAACTACTAAGAGATCCAATTGTCACTCTCGCCTCCAAGGGTCGAGTCACACTGTCGGCATCAGTGCGAGGTCACTGGGACTCCTCCAGTAGAAATCTCGAAAGTGAGGGTCAAGTCAACAGTCTTAACCAGGACCACTCCGTATCAACCAAACAAAAAGGACAGGAAAGAAAACATCACAAAGATAAGTGTCTTTTCATTATTGCATCTCATAGTACAAAGACACGAATACAACAGCAAAATGGAACTAGAGTACAAGGGATGTATCCACTAGTTCCGCTCCTGTCAACCTACTCCCGGAGATCTACTGCCTTGTCCACTGCTCGACTGTTGCACAAGCACACGCCGCTGCTTCTGCCTCGGTGGCTCCTCCAAAGCCTGAGGATCAACTGTACGAGGAGTCGGACAGTCACGTGTTAGGTGACCCTTTCCGCCGCATTCATAACAATTCCTACTCCTCGTACGGCTGGCTCTAGTCCTCTTGGACCTCTTCATCATCTGTCTACTGACCACAGATGACTCGGCTACTGATCGAAAACCCTGCGGCAAAGGCAGATTCTCCTGTACACGCTCGGGGTGTAGAGCTACTGGCACAAACTCCACCCTGAAGAAGGTCTCGAAGTCTTCGCATGTGAAGGCCATCCCGTCGCAAAACTGGAACAAGTGGCTCCACCACCTGTCTGCTGCTGCATGAAGAAGGATGGTAGCAAAGATCACCATGAGGTCTGACGGCATCCCCACTAGCCTGAAGACTCTCACCACAGCCTCCAGCCAATCCTCACCCACCTGCGGGTCCGTCTCTCCCCGGAGCCTGGGTGGTCTCTGGCGCTGGAACTCATGAAGCGCGCTCAAGTGGCATGCATCGCCTACTACTGGGGTTGGTGGCATCGGTGTCCCAACATATGGTAGTACCGCTGGTGCCTCCGCTGGTGCCTCAACTGCAAGAGGGCCCTGTACCGAAGCCTCATCGCTCGGCAAGCTTTCAGTATGCACGTCCCTCTGGGCTCCATCTGGTTGTCCATGTAAAGGCATCCTGAAAGAAACAACGTGACACGGTCAAACGATTATACCTGGTGAGCTGACCTGGTTTGAGCTGATATTTAAAAACTTCTAGAAACACACATGCAATCAATGTTTTCATACACAGAGTCGGAAATCTGTTATCAGGGTCTTGGTGTATGGATATGTCGGCCGCCCACACAAAAACTGGACTCCCTGAACTGAAAACCACACTCGGTACTCTTAACACTATTGCTTCACAGAAAGGGAAAAAAGGATCAGAGTCCCAAGTTATACGGTAGAACTGAACCGCTCTGATACCAATTTGTCACGACCCGTCCTCGGGGCCCGTGCCGTGACTACCCCAAGCCCGCCTTCCATAGGCCAGGGGCTGGCGACTAGCACCAAAGGCGTAAATCCCGATGTCTGGGAAGGCATTTCCTTTATAAAAGAAAACAAGCACCACAGAGTAAGCAAGCAGAAAAAAAAAGTAAACACTATGTACAAGAGAAGTGCTGAAAAGTAAATGGGCCAGAATACAAACCCAAAAGAAAGTACAACTACAACTGAAAAAGTACAATAGAAAAGAAAACAGCTGGAAGGACGGAAGCATCTCCTGGGTCTTCCTCCTCGGAATCTACCTGAAGGGTAGGTACAGATGGCGCAGCTCCTGGATCGTCCACCACGGATCCTACTTGAAGGGTAGGTATAGATAGCCTCCACAATGCCCTCACCTGTCAACCTCCTTCGTGTGTCGTCTCGTCGTGATGTCCACCTCCGGATACTGACATGTCGTGTAGTCCACCTCCGGGTACTGACTCGTCGTGTATTCCACCTCCTCGAACACTCGGCCTCCTTCAGCACTGCCGTCGTCTGCAACCAACACAACGAGGTTCGGGCATAGCCCGTGCAGGGGTGAGTATAACGATACTCAGTAGGGACCCCAAGACCCTCAAGGTCTCACTAAAACAAACAAGGATAACCACAAAGAAGATCTCAACAGATAAACTCTACTTAGGTATATGCCCATTCATACACTTAAGTTATCAAGTAACCCAGTCTCAATCATGAGGAAACACAAGGGTTATGAAATTGATGGATAACCACTACCCAGGTATATTCCCATACATATACCTAAGTTATCAAGTTACCTGTCTCAATCATGACGAAACACAAGGGTTATAGACTCAGCTCAAACCAGGATTTTTATTATTATTGAAACCGTAACTGCTGAAGAGCCCCATCTCTTGAGTGTACAGTGGTCCTGTCACGACTCCGAGGTACTGCTCACTGACCTAAGACTGCTGAGGTACTCCTCCTGTCGAGTACTATGGGGCTGCCGCTACAACAAAGTGCTTCCCACCATGGGTCTGCCGCTACAAAAAAGCGCTCCCCCTCATAGCCACAAGAGGTACTCCTTCTATTGAGTATCGCGGGTCTGCCGCTACAACCAAGCGCTCCTCCGCCGTGGGTCTGCTGCTGCAACCAAGCGCTCCCCCTCATAGCCTCCAGAGGTACTCCTTCTGTTGAGTACTGCGGGTCTACCGCTACAACCAAGCGCTCCTCCGCTGTGGGTATTCTGCTACAACCAAGCTCTCCCCACTGCGCTATTCGAAACACACCGAGTCGATCAGTCAAGCAGTCGTCAGGTCTTAGCCGGCTACACGGTCTCCATATTCTGCACGCTCGTCTCCGAGAGGGTCTGCTCCACGAGCTGCTGGTTGATACTATAAGTATCACAAGGTCTCACGAAGAAGTATCCTCAGGGACTGCCTCGTCACAGGGGTCTCAACACAACAGACGACGCGTCAATCAGATGCCCGGTCTGTGAGTTACTAGCCTTTTCGTCCTAGGGGCCTGGTTGGTTTCATGAGCGAACCAATCCCGGCCGTATCTAAACTTTACCCCGAACTCTCATAGGGTATACTCAAAGGGACCGTTTCTCAACGTGATCACCAACGCTACTGACAGTTCGTCAAACAAACGTCTAGTCTGAAAGATATCAGCTTTTCCGTTCCAGGGGCCCGGTTGGATTTCGAGTACAATCCAACCCGGACACTATCCAACAGCAACCAGAACTCGGGAGAAGTATGCCAAAAGTTCCATCTCATCAAGAGGAAATCAACAAGACAGACGGTGCGTCAATCGGACGCCCGGCCTGTGAGTTATTGGCTTTTTCGTTCCAGGGGCCCGGTTGGTTTCGTGAGCGAACCAACCTGACCGCACTCCGACGGCATACAAACCTCGAGCGGAGTAATCCAAAAGATCTGTCTCACTTAGAGGGAAGCATCAAAGTCGATGGCACGTCAATCGGACGTCCGAAGCTCAAGATATGAGCGTTTCTGGTCCGAGGGCCCGGTTGGTTTCGTATCCGAACCAACCCGTCCGAACACAATGTGTTTTGAAACTTTGAGTGTGATATACCGAAACTACTGTCTCGATCCAAGGATCGCGTTGCCGCTGATGGCACGTCAACCGGAGGCCCGTAGCCAAGTTACGGGCAAAAGACCGAAATGGTCCGAAGACGGGGGGTCCGGGCCCGGGCCGACCCGGCCCGACCCCCCCCCCTGGGTCGGCCGAACCGGGTCGACCCGACCCGGTCTGACCCGGCTGGACCCGGTCCGGTCCGGCCAGGGCAAGGCTCGGCCCGGCCGGCCAAGCGGCCTAGCAACACGGGGGGCACGCTGCCCCCGCGTGACAGCTCTGCGGCCCCCGCGAGGGGCCGCCCTGGTCAACGGACGCGGCTTCGCCGCGTCCGGTGTGCGCCGGACCCGCGCGACCGCAGGTCCGCTCGCCCCGCTGCCGCCGCCACGCCGGCCACCCGCGCCGCCGGTGGCTTCCGCGGGCCACCGGAGTCTCTCCGGTGGTCCGATTCCATTCCCGTCTGCGCCGCTGCTCCTCCCAGGTCCTGTTCTTCACTGCGGAAACATCAAATCGCCCTTGCGGCACGTTTTGTCATTGCCTGTCAAATCCTCACAACAACGAAGAACTGCGGAGGGTAGTCGGGCCGTGTTTGTTGGGCCCGCACCCTCCGCGTTAAATGATAACAGTCAGGAGAAATAAATTATCATATGAAAACGTAACAGGATACAATTTTAATAAATTAAAATTTTACTTTTGATCCGGGTTCATTGTTTTGAAAGGAAACAACCACGGAATAAAAATTATTCTTTCACAAACAAAACCCCTACCGATTTCCCACAATCAAGAATACTCATCCCATAACCAAACTTCCCGCGGATCAACTTAATATTGAGTTGATCCAAGTTCTTTATTTTCAAAAGGAAACATCTGAGGAAAAGGGGTATTATTATCCTCATTTAAAAACCATACCTCGTCAAGTCGTCGCATGTGCGTTCTTCGCGGAAATTGATCGTCTCGGAAGGAGGGGATTGTCGTGTCGTCGCGGTATCCGGCGTTGCATTGACGAACTCCGAGGACCAAAAAACAATAGATTTAATTATAAATAGTTAAATTCGTGTGTTGTTATAAACCACAAAGAAGTTTTAAAAGAGACCTGAAATCTCCTACCTCAAGCAGTTGGTGATAGGAGATCGGGGCGGGGAAGAACGTCTCGGATGAAGCGTCGTCAATCTCCGAGGGTGACGGCATTCTTCGCGTTCTTCACGTTCTTCGTGTTCTTCACGTTCTTCGCAAAGGAGGATGAAGAACTTTAGGTTTGTCAAATCCTATCAACGAGCATTTTTTCAGAAGTCGTGCGTTGGTCTTATTTTATTATTACGACAACAGATTTCAAACAGGTTAAGAAACGAATAAATTAATTCATAGAATTAATTCAATGAATAAAACCTCCAAATTAATTGGTGCGTTAAGAATTTAAGAAAACGCGTCAGTTGACTTTCATAATTACGGGTTTTCGCGGGTGCATTACTTAGCGGAAAAGAAATGGTGGGGCTCGTGCGGGCCCCACCTCACAAATATCCTACCAAGGGGGTAGGATATTTTTTGATAGAACCCTATCCGTATCAACTCTTCTTAAGCAGCTTTAAGTGGCTTTCAAGTGGCTTTAAGTGAAATAAAATAAAGTTTGTCGTACAAATTATTTTATTTCTTAACTTTAAGCCAAACAAATTAAAAACCACACCCGAGCAAACGCATCTCTGGAAGAGGCGTTTCTAAGCAAATATCGGCGCTGCGATTTCATCGGTGCCCTCAGAATTCGATTCTGGGCACCGGTTCAAAAGTTATAAAAACCCGCTCTTCCATTCACTGAACGTACCCGAGCCAAACTTCGGAAGATGATTTTGGGCACACCCGGCCTCGGAATCAGGTGTCGTCAGAAACTGAGTTCTTGGAAAATTCCAAAGAAAATTTAGGAAAAAAATTTCCCTTGAAATTTCCGGGTCTTTACACCTAAAATCCATTACACAATATGAAGGCTTTACACATCAAGTACTTTTCGACCCTATTTATTTTGAAAAGCCTCCTCCATACAAGATATGTTGGGAGACCAACATTATCTCTCATTTTCCTCTTAAATTTTCATTTTTTTCTCATCTAAACTAATTTTTAATTCATTACATTCACTATTTTATCAAATCCTTTTGATTTTTTATCCATTCTACATATATTCTTCTATCATTGCAATTCCATTTCCATTTCAACGCTCATTTTCGATACCATTATTCACTCTCCATCAATGCTTGTTGTTACTTTTTTGTTTCTTCATTCCATGTAAGTGTTCTATTAGATTTAAATTTATTTTTAATTATTTATCTTGCATCTTTCTTATTCTAAATTGTAGATTTCATATTTCTCAACCATTTAATGATTATGTTAAGCATGTTTTATATTCATTTTCTTTTGATCAATACCATTATGTATGGATAATACTTTTATGGTTAGGGGTCAATAATAGGTGTTTTTTATAACCTAATGAATCCATGAATTGAACCATGGTAACCCTATGTCAAGTTATTATGTTTAAAAACATATTTCGTAACATTATCTTCAACATCTCTAATCATGGGAGGTGAAATTGAATGAACCTAAACTAATCGGAGTTAATATTGCTATGAACATTAGCTCGTGATTATTTCTACATAGAACCTAAGTGTAATTCATCTAGGTTGTTATCTACACCAAGAACAAGGGGCATTTTCAACTTAGGTAGATCCAATTTGTTTGACAAAAACCTATTAGTGACCCTTCCGCAGCTTCACAGCCTAAACCATATGATTAATCCATGTTGGATTTAGGATTATCTTTTCTTAAATCCGTAAAATTCACCCCAATACCTTAATAACTATATATTTTAAATCCAAACTACATAGTTCTAGAAAACCCAAATATAAAGAGTGTATGTGATGAATCATTTCAAATGGTTTTTTATTTTTTTCTTACTTGTTAGGGATTCCTATGGGTTTGACCCCACACTACCACTTTACTTCTCCCTAGTAGTAAGTGTATCTTGGTAATATAAATTTATAATCTAATTAACTCCTACATGTATTTAATTATTCTTGAAGGTGTATCAAATTTTAGTGTTGCTAAGGGGGATTACTATTTCTTGGGAATAGTATTCTTTGGATAAAACCCAAGATTATCACACCCCCATCCCTTTCATCTTTTTTCCTCCCATTTTCTGTTACGATTATTTTACTCACATACTAGAACATGCACCAGATTTTTCTCAGGTAGTGAATGTGTTAGGGTCCTATGACTTGTTTGAAGAGACTTGATGCCCAAGAACTTCTTCTTTACAATCCATAGATCAAACAACCTTTAACAACACACCACCACTTTTTAATGGCTGATCACAATAATCCTGCATAGAAAAACCAGAAAAATATGCAATATGGGCCACCAGTCAATCAAGGAGAGAATTCAGCACCGTAGGAGCACACCATTATGGATTTCATATTATTTTTCTAAAAGTGGTATTGTTCACATCATTGTGTGAAAATCTATTTAGATTCACACTTTTTAGATGACACCAAGGCTAATACACATGATCAAGAACATGGTTCAATTTAGTAGGATTAAAATTGAAGACCCCCATGAGCACATTTATAGATTTTTAGAGGTTGTTGATACCTTTTGAAACTAGGTTGTGTCATCTGATGTAATAATATTGCATGTATTCCTACTCTATATGCACAAATGAGCCAAGGTTTTTCACAAAATCCAATATCCCTAGTCAATCATCACTTGGGATGATCTATACAAAAAAATTAGACAAGTACTTCCCTTTGATACAAACCTGGAAGCTCAATAATGACATTAAAAAATTCACCCACGAGGATAGATAATAGAAGTGGGAGGAATGGGGTAAATTTAAGGATATAAATAAAAAATTCCAACAACACAAATATTATGTATGGATTAGGCTTCAAATGTTCTATCAAGGGAATCAACCTGCTACACGAATTATGGTAGATGTCACTACTGAAGGGGGAACCATGATTAAGATTATTAAAGTGGTTTGAGAACTTCTAGAAAAGATCCCCAATAATAAAATCCTATTGAAAAGAGATAGAGGACTACCTCAGTATGGAATTCACTAAGTGGGGTAGAGTACGCACCTCACAGCCCAAGTTTTGGATCTTATAAAAAAACTTGAGTCATTTCAGTTACCTGTTATACCACCACCCCCTCCTGCTCCTGTGATGAAAATTCAATCCTCTAAGACGTGTGGAGGTCCAAACCCATACCAATATTATACGGAAGGTATATAGGATCCTCAAGACCAATATTTTAATTAGCTCAATTATAATAAGCAAGGACAATAATTACAATATCCTAAACCATACCAATTGTAGTAATGCTACCAATAGAGATTGGCTCAGTAGCCACAATAGTAATCCAAAGAAGGATATTACCATTAGAGGATGGTTCAACAATCAAAGATAAATTAGATACCATCTAGGTACCCATCTTGAGTTCCAAATCCTCAACCATAATAAAAAAAAATTCTATAACCCTTTCCCTCTAGATATTGGAAGAAATTTCAACCAGCTTGAAAAAGACCACCACAAGCAGACCCACCTATACAGTCAAATCTTGAAAACATTCTATTCACATTTGTTAAAAAAAATGTATTAGAAAATGAATAAAATTGAGATGAAGATTAAGAAAAGAGCTACCCTACACAATCTTGATCCCCAAATGGGTCAAATCTCAAAGACCTTATCCGACCAACTACTGGTAATTTTACTCAATAGCACTGATATTCACCTGAGATAAGAGGCAAATGAAGTTGTTCTTAAGAGTGGAGATGTTCTAGAATTTAAGATAACTTGAAAATATAAGCAAAATATGTTATAAGAATAAGATAAAACTACAATATTCACCAGTAGGGATGATAATTATATTACAAAATAAGTTGGTCAAGAAAGAAATATTGAATAAGAACCTACTGAAAAGTCTCTGATCATAGATCTGCATGAAAATAAAGAAGTTCATATAGGACCACCAGTGTAAAAACCCCTTATTATATTCCTAGAAATAAATATTCAAGTAAATGTTGAAGGAAAATATAATAATTATCTAGTGATGTTCAAAAAATTACAAATTAGCATCCCCTTCATCGATGTAATCCCTCAAATTCCTACCTATGTGAGATTTGTAAAATAATTACTTTCCAACAAAATGAATATGGAATAATGAGGTTTCATTTAATTAAATTAATAATTATATAATTTCATTCATAAAAAATATTCCACCTAAGATGAGATACCCTGTATGCTTCATGATTCCATGCATTATAAGGAGATTTAACATTAGAAGAACATTATGTGATCTTGGCGTGAGAATCAATATTATAATAATTATTTTTTCTTTTGAAATATTGGGATCAAATTTCTAAAGCTAACTAGAGTGGAGTTGAGACTGGATAATAGATCTGTAAAGTTCTCTTGAGGACTTATCGAGGATTTTTTTTATCAAAGTCCTAAAATTGAACATTACTGAGGATTTATAATATATGAAATGGAAGTATTGGGAGACATTCCAATTATTTTAGGATGCCCACTTTTAGCCACTGGGAATGAATTCATTGACACGAATCAAGGGTGTCTGATATTCATAGTTGTAGATTACATTTTTTTTATTATGAAAATGCTTCTAAGCAAGTAAATAATTCATATTACTATCAATCTATATTTCTTATTGATGAGAGAGATGATCTCATGACCATTAATGATAAATAAAAGAAATTTCCCCAAAATGAGGACAAGACCAGTGATCTTGAGAATTAAAAATAATTTAAACCGTTGACAAGACACATTATTCAACCATTCACACTCTCGATCTTCAATCCACCGATATTTGGAAATAAAACCTCTTCTGAGAACACTCAAATACTTATTCCTAGTGACTAAAGAAACACTACACATCATTATCATCCCAGATCTGGCCCAAAACTAAGAGGAAAAGTTGATTTACATCCTAAAAAAGAACAAGAATTAAATTTCATGGGGGTGGCTAACATCAAGGTGATCATCCCCGTAATATGCACCAACAAAATTTTGTTGGAAAAATGGGCTAAAACTAAATTCCAACCCCAAAGGAGAATCACCCCTAAAATGAAATAGGTTGTTAATGAAGAAGTGTTGAAACTTATAGATGCTGGAATAATCAAATAGTTTTTGATCGAAGGGATTACTCCAAAACTACATTCACTTATCCCTTCGAAACATTCTCCAATCGATGTATATAATTTGGTATGTGTAATTACCCATTCAGTTTTTAATATTTCATGAAACATATATTCTATTTTATGGTAGAGGAGTTCCTAATGATCTTCATAGATGATTTTTTTTGTATATAGAAGATCCTTCAAGGTGTGACTAGGTAATTTAGATCTATTATTAAAATGCTATAATGAAATATGTATGGTATTAAAATGGGAAGAATATAACTTCATGGTTTGAGGAGGTATAGCCACCAAAAAAAATCTAAAATAAAGAAATAGAAGTGGATCCATCAAAAATTAAAGTGATAAAAGACTTACCTGAGCCTAAAAATTTAAAATCCATAAGGAGATTTGAAGGCGATATGGGATTCTACCATCACTTCGTTAAATAATTTGTGGATGTAGTCTGTCCCTTGGAACAATAACTATCTAAGGACACACATTTTGAGTTCACTAAATAGTGTCAAAGGTCATTCAATACCCTAAAGAGAATCTAGGTGGTCCACCAGTCATCATTTCACTAGAATGGGATAAAGACTTTGAGTTAATGTCTGATGCGAGAGAATTTATTGTTGGTGTTGTCTTAGGAAAGTGATTTGAGAATATCTTTTGTACATTGTATTATACCATTCGGACACTAAATAATGCTCAGGTAAATTATAAAACTACCAAAAAGTAACTTCTAGAAGTATTATATGCCTTTGAAATTTTTTTCTCATACCATGTACTATCTAAAGTAGTAGTCTACATTGATCATGAAACACTTAAATATATATGGAATAAAAATATGCCAAACCATTTATGATACAGTGGATCCTACTACTATAAGAGTTTGACTTTGTAATGAAGGGATAAAAAGGGATTGAGAATGAAATTTTTGATCATTTATCCAAACCTCCACTACTCAACACTAACAATGATGATACTCTTGACAACTAGGATGAATTCCCTAATGAAACACTTTTCATGATATATACCCAAGCATGACCATGGTTCTTGGATATTAAAAATTATCTCTCCATGTGACCACTCTACCCAGACCTCACATATCAGTAAAGGAAGAGATTTTCCATTTAAGCTTCACATTACAATTCTGTTGAGATACTACATTTTTTTTTGTTAATGGAGAAATGCATCACTGCATCCCAGATGATGAAATAAAAAGTGTACTCTAAATGTGTCATATTCCACCAATAGGAGAAAGTCATGGGCTTAAATATACCATGGAAAAAATCATTTAATTAATGTTATTCTGAACCACACTTCCTCAAGAGGCAAGAAATTTTTTTTGATTCCAGTTGATATGAAGCATAAGAAAAATAAATGATATTCTCCAAAATACCATACTAGAAGTCGAAATCTTTTATATAAGGGGATTGATTTTATGTGAACATTTACTAATTCTCATGCTAATATTTACTCTTAGTCGATGGTTACAACATCTAAAATGGGTTGAATTTGAGGCCACTACCCATGAAACAGAAAATGTATAAGTAATATTTTTAATGAAAAATAACATTTATAAATTCATATTTTCCTAATTAATCATTCATGATTGGGAAAATCTCTTCACCAATAATTTTGTGAAAGTATTTCTTGAAAACTATGTCATTCATTATAACACTAGTACTCCCTACCATCCATAAACTAGTGAAAAAGTTGAATTGTTAAAAAGATAAATTATATAGATCCTAGAGAATACGGTGAGAACCAGTATAAAGGATTGAAGTATCAAACTAGATGGAGCACTTTGGGAATATCAAATAGTATATAAGATCCCCATCAGCACTACTATATTCAAAATTGTGTATAAAAATTTGTTCCATCAACTATTGTAATTAGATCATTGCTCATGTTGGGAAATAAAAAATTTAACATAGAATCTCAAAAATCTAAAGAATTTATAATGTTCCAGAAAATGACCTAGAAGAAATTTTGAAGCATTATTATGAGAATTCTAGAATTTATAAACAAAAGAGGAAGAAATGGTATGACCAAATAATAATTCACCAAATCATCACACTTGGGGGTAAGGTTTTTTTACTCAATTCTAGATTTGAATTATTCCCTAGAAAGATAAAATACCAATGGATGGGTCCTTTCAAAGTCATTAAGGTTCTCCCAAATAGAGAAAGTGATATTCATAATTGTAGAGAACCATACTTGTTGGTTAATTAAAAAATGTTAATGATATTCCAAGAACCATTACATAAGGTATGTATTATTACTCTAAAATTTACCTAAACTGAAAAAATCCTAGCTCTCAACATAAAAAAAGTGCTTTATGGAAGGAAACACAAATTTTTTTTTCAGTCATATTTTTAGGATCATTTTTTTTCTTTTACTATCATTTTTATTTGTAGGACATCACAAACTTCACTATACTCCCCTTCCTTCATTTATCTGAGTTGGTTTTATTTACTATCAACTGTGTTCACCTACCATTTCTCTACTTCCATCTTGTTTAGACCATATGGAATAATGTTTTATCTAGTTTAGGTACATTTTTTCTAAAAATTAATGTAGTTAGGCCATTTTAAAATCAACATCCACCAAGTTTCCCCATGGAATGACATTCGCTGTAGGGAGCTCTTGATTACCTATTTTCAATCCATAAAATACCATTTCATTTTTCTCCATACTACTGCAAAACTAGGTTTATCTAGTGCTAGGGATTTAACTGTACTAGACAAAAGCACTGTTAACGACCCCCATTGTTTTCAATAGAAAAATATTGTTAGAGTTGGCCTTTAACAGAAATTTTTTAGTGCCATTATAGGGGGTCTTTAACCGTACTAAAAAATCATAGATAAAGGGTGACCATTATCAGTGCTTGTTAAAATGCACTGATAAAGGCCACCCCTTATCAAAGATTTTTTAAAAGCACTGAAAAAAGTCCCATCCTTTATCAGCGCTTTTTTTCTAGCACTGATAATGGAAATATTTCATTGAAAAATATTTCATTTAAAATAATATATTTATATAAATATAATATATAGTTTTTAAATATTTTTTAGATAATTTTAAATAGGTATTTACTCTTAAAATATAATATATTTAGTGAATATGGATTATAAATTAATTAAAAAATTATTAATAAAAAAATTTATAATTATTATAGATTAATAGTCATTTAATAATAGTTGGATGACATAACAATTAAATTAATTAATTAATGGTTGGAGATAAGTTAAAAACATGACTTGAACTTCAAATTGTCATAACATTTTATCTAGGTGTATGTTTGGGATCTACCATGCATCAAATTGAATCACATGATGAGCACTATGCACAAGTGACTTAGGAGGACACCTGGTTATATATCTTAGCCTAAAATACCTACAATACTGAGTTTTCAGTCAGGGTATCCCAATTTTTTAACATTTGATGAAATTTCATCTTTGTTTAATAGGGTCTTATTGTCTTTTTCTATGGGGATTGAATTTATTCCCAAATATTACACTCATATTGATATTTCAGTTTTTACCTTTTATCATTTTCATAATTCTGTTTTACTTATAATTAAATAAATGCATATTTACTTATATTTACTTATAATAAATCACTTATATAAATACATATATCAACGTATTTAAATAATAAAATTAAATATATAAACTAAATATTTTTTATTTATTTAATATAATGTAAAAAATTATCCATTTTATTTACCTTATACAAATACCCAAATATATATATATACCAATATAAGTAATGTTTATATGTTAACATGTGTGTGTCAATAAAAAATGTATAGGTATAGGTATATTATAATATATGTAAATAAATACATATTCTAAAAAATTATTTATAATAATATATAACCATTTTTACATTATAGAAATATATATATAAAATTTTTATATATACATATATTTATGTGTTAATAAATAGATATATATTTATATTTTATTATATTATATGTAAATGAATATAATATATAATATATTTAAATAAATATAACAATATATATCACACACACACAAATATTTTATAAACAAATTTAAAAATAATTATATAAATATATGAAAAAAAATATGTGTAAATATATATAAATAAACTGAAATATCATTATGCAGAAAACAAAAAACATAGTGTAGTGTTAAAGGCATTCTATAATCAAATTAGAGGTGTTGGGTTTGAATCCAGTCATGTAACGCCCCGACCCCAGTTACCCAGTGTTGGGGCATTATTACATAACATTTTCATGATACAATAAATCATCTTCCGAAAGTCCAATTAGTTTAGTATTATTGGAAACAAGATACATACATAAGTTCAACATTACAACTTGAAAAGAAATACAACACTAATTTATTCCATTAGAAACATCCATGCCTCCAAGATTATACCTACAATTCACTCATATCTAACTTATTCATATCCTAGAAAAATGAAACATAATAAATGGGTGAGCTCAAATGCTCAGTAAGAGTAAGCAATACAGTGGAAGATAACATAAACATTCGGCATGGTGAGTAATTGAAAACACATGCCTCCACAAATAATAAACATGAAAACTTTATGGAAGGAATAGGAGTTGAGTAAATAAGTCCATAATAAAACTTATTCATGGGTATTCTACTAGTCAAATAACCACATGAACCATAAATAATATTTTCATAATGAGGGGATGTATAATGCGAGATATTCTAAAATATTTTGTCAAGGCCTCAGCCAAGACGTCTAAAAATGATTAAGGCCTCGGGAAAAACCATATATCAAATTGGGAAATCCCTCAGCCAATTCCATGTCTAATTGTCTCATGAGACTTACCGATGCACCGAGAAGGTATAGCGGGCTCCACCCGTCACTTACTAAGTCCAATACATTCCTCATATGAAAAGTTTGAAACAAAACATAAACATTCGTATTGAAACTTGTATATGAAATGTCAATACATTAACCACAAATCATGAATGATATAAAAATAAAAAATACATAATCAAACATATCACAAAACCATAAATACTATATGGAAGATTTGTATCATAATAAATAAACTTCAAATAAAGGGTAAAATTTATCAAAGGATGTTGACATAGATGAAATCAACACTATTTGAGAGAAATATATCTTTCTTTTTTGAAATCATTTAAGAGTCACATAATTATAAAAGAAAAAATTTATTTTAAAAATATTATTATAATATTCTATGGGATGCTTTGATGATATTTTAACGGTGAAAAATAGCTACACCCACCGTATAAGTTAAAAAATACATTCTTACCTTAATTTTATCGAAAAGGTTATAAAGTACCTTGTTTGGAAAATGACAGAAAGATTCCTTTCAAAACATATAAATTCAAATAAGGGTATAAATGAATTTAATCCATAGTCTATTAAATAGTAAAAAATTTTTGAAATACATTTTTAAGAAACACAGATATGGATGATAAAGAGGTCCAAGTAGATACTTACGTAAAAACAACCTCGGATAATAAAGAGATTGTGAAATGAACCCTTACCTTGTGCTTTTCCTTGGTTGAGGGTACATTAACCTCTTGTATAATAGTTAAATAAATATTATTAAATTATGAAATAACTACATACATAAATAATATATCATATATGATCTTTTAATATTGCTTTGTTAATAATATTTTAGTAGTATCGTTGTTTCTGGTGTTAACGGATTCGTTTTCCTTTATATGTTTTATTACGTAAGTCTTGCTTTTTTGGATAGGATGTATTTGATTCATATCCATAATTATATTTAAATATTATTTTTAAAAGTAAAATGATAATTATTCTTTAATGGTTATGATGGGGAATGAATCGCATCGCGTTCATGGAGACGGTAATTCGTATGTACGCAAAAACGCTACTTCCATTTTTTTATAGTAAAAGGAATGAAAACAAAATGATACATAGGTATATTATAATTAAATTATAATATTATATTTTATATATGTTATGTAATTTCATTAACACCATCCTTTATACATTCCATGTATGGTGTGAACAAGTCATATCACTTTGAGGGGGTGGTAGTCCGCACTTCTCAAATGAAATTATCGTATATATACAACATGGAAAGAATAAAGGTATGATATAAAAGAGAATTATATAATATTATAGATAAAATAAATATCATATATAATTACATTTCCATCATAATTTCCACCATAAGAGGTGGTAGTAGAAGATTGAAAAATCATTGTTTCGCGAGGTAGTAGTTCACTGTCCGCCAAAACATTATGTTCTATACACATTAGATGGAGGTGTGTGTGATTATAGTTCAAATAATTCTCATAAAAAACATAGTATATTTAGGAAACTGGTGTTGTTATAAAATAAATAAATAAAAGGAGTTTAGGGAGTTGGAGAAGTAAAATAAAAGAAAATAACTTAAGACAATATGTTACCTTTAAATCGGGTAACTTCCTTTGGTTTGAACCAAAAGGCTTCCTTGAAGAGCCTTAGTCCAAAGGTAAGGCTTCTAGGATAAAGATAGGGATTTATGGAGCTTAATTGGGCAGAGTTTGGATGATACAAGGGGCTTTAGAGGTGTGAGAAATGGGTTATAGATGATGGATTCTTATAAGGGGGAGGAGGGGCTCTTTAGGAATGTTTGAAAATATTATTTTATTATATAATTATTCTTAGTTTCTAAAGGTACAAAACTCATTAAAGTCGAATATAAGATGACCCTTGTTTGAAATAAAATCATCCAATAATAATTGGATAGTTTTTGGATATTGTTTTAATTTTTCTAATCTAATTTATTTAAATTATTCATTAATGAGGTAAACACAACATCATTATTGTGTCATAAATAATTTTATTTATTTTATTTCTAAAATTTATAAAAACAAATTATGTAGGAAAACGTATTGGATTTCAAATGAATATTTATAGTGGAAGAAATAACTTATATAACCCCCTGTAAATGTTTTTTACTAAATTATATATGTTTATGTCATTTTTGTCTTTACTTTAAATTAATTAATATAAAGTGTCATTATCACTCTCAAGTGGCTCCATGGAGTCCCAAAAATCAACCCAATGATGCCCATAGTCGTAAATGTACTAGTAAATAGGGTTAGGACATGTTTTAGGGTAATTTTATATTATTATAATATTATTTGTAACCTTTATGTACCAGATTTACCACTTTAACCATGGAACATAAAATATTTATCGAAGTAATTATTCATAATGTCTAAAAATAAAAGTTACATATTTACACAATTTAGATATCATAATTCAAAATATGGAATCCATTTTTCCAAATTCAAAACACAGAAGTGGCAGAAATTAATTTAAAATTAATTCCCGTTGTCGAAACAAAAAACGTGTTTTTAAGAAATAATAACTGTCAAAAGATTGACACTTGTTTATATTCAGTTTAAATGTGAAATTACATCTAATGACCTAATTTATATTAAATGTTAATAATATGATATAATTATACTTAAAATCCATTCAATTATATAATTTAACACTATAAATTATTTCGATTAAAAAGGTTGTTTTTAATTAAAATTTAGTATTTTTCACTATTCATTAAAAATTGAAAGTTTTCAGAAGAGTACCAAAAATTCAACCTAAGTTAATTTTGATATTTAGGATCCAAAAATGAAGTCCATTTTGAAAAAAAATTATATAATTTAAAAAATATGGTATTATTATTCAAAATGTCTAGTTTGATTGGTCGTGGTGTGTTAGAATCTCGAAGTTGCGTACAATACAAGCTATTGCATTATTCCAAGGAAAACATATCGTGGAAGCTTTAGGTGTTAAATTTTTTCCTCCTTCAAATAATTTTGTCCTCAAAATATCTATAATACAACTACATAAAAATATTAGGGTCTTCATCATAAGTTCCTTGGTTTCCCACGTTGCATCTTCCATCTTATGATTTCTTCATAGAACATTCACCAGAAGAGTCATCCGGTTTGTTAACACTTGTTCTCTAGTATCAAGAATTCTTGATAGGCTCTTCGCAATAAGATAGATCAGGTTTCAGTTATATATCTTCATAGGTAATTAAATGTGTTGGGGCAGGCATTTATTTTCTCAACAGTGATACGTGGAACTCATCAAGATCTTTGGAGAGACTTGGCGGCATTGTCAAACGATAAAATATAACTCCAATTTGTTCTAGAATTTCGAAATGTATGATGTACCTGGCTCTTAATTTTCCTTTATTACTGAATCGTATAACACCCTTCCATGGATATATTCAAGAAAACATGATCTCCTACTTGAAATTCCAAATCCTTCTTTTAGTTATCGGCATAACTCTTTTTCCTACTTTGAGCTGCTTTGATGTGGGTTTGGATAACCTTCACCATTTTCATTGTTTCCTCAACATGTTTTGGGCCTACAAGTTTTCTTTCACCAACATCATCCCAACAAGTTGGTGTGCGAAATCTCATTCCATATAACGCTTCATATGGTGCCATCTGAATACTTGAATGGAAACTACTGTTATAGGAAAATTCTACCAGAGGTAAATATTGATCCCACATACCTTTAAAGTCATGTGAGAATGATATCAACATATCTTATACTGTTTGAATAGTCCGTTCTGATTTTCCATCAGTTTGAGGGTGGTAGGTAGTTCTCAAATGATGTTCAGTATCCTAGTCCTTCTGAAGACTTTTCCAGAATCTTAATGTAAAACGGGGATCATGATCATAAAAAATCGATAGGGGTACTTCATGAAGTCTTACAAATTCATTAATATATAGTCATTCTAGATATACATGTGGTAAATCTTCTATTATAGAAAAAAATGAGCTGACTTGGTAAGATGATCAATAATTAGCCATATTGCATCATTCCTTCTAGGAGTCTTTGGTAGACCCAATACAAAGTCCATCGTAATATCATCCCATTTCCACTCAAGTATGGGAAGAGGTTTCATTACTCTTCCAGGATGTTGCCTTCCAGATTTCACTTATTGAAACCCCATAAATCTTGACACTTATTTAAAAATCTCCCCCTTCCTGTTTTCCCACCAAAAATGTTCCTTCAAATCTCTATACATTTTAGTGCTACCAGGGTGTATAGAGAAATTAGAGCTATGAGCAACATCCAACAATTCTCTTTTAAGATCAGGTATGCTAGGAACACAAAGTATCTTCCCAAATTTCAAAATCCCATCTTCATATACAAATTTGATCAATCTCCCATCATTCCAAGATTTATTTTTCTTTTGAAACTCCTCATCATCAGCCTGGGAACTTTTTATCCTTTCTAGTAAATATGGTTTAGAAACCATTTGATAGAGTATTGATCTTTCACCTTCCATGATTATTCCCATATCCACTTTTACTAGATCCATGAACATAGGATCCCTATCAACTCTCATCTTGTTCAAAAAACCACGATCCTTTCTTCTCAAACCATATTTCACCTTATTTTCCTTACCCAGGTGGTAGTGTATAGTGTAATCAAAATCCTTGAGTAGTTTCAGCCATCTCTTTTGCCTTATGTTCAGTTCTTTCTATGAGAAAATATATTTAAAACTCTTGTGTTCAGTATATATCTCACATTTTTTACAACAGAGATAGTGTCTCCATATCTTCAAAGAAAATATTACAGCTGCTAACTCAAGATCATGAGTAGGATAGTTTTTCTCATGAATTTTTATTTTTCGTGATGCATAGGTCGTAACTCTATCAATCTGCATAAGGACACAACCAATTCATTTCTTTGAAGCATCACTATAAATAAAAAATCCATCATTCACTGATGGTAGAGTTGAGGTAAGAGAATTTAATAATCCTCTCTTAAAATCATCAATACATTCTTCCCATTATTTTGTCCAAACAAATTTAACCCCTTTATGTGTGAGCTTTGTTAATGGGTTAGCCAATCACGAAAAATTCTATAAAAAAAACGTTGATAATAACCTGCTAAACCAATAAAATTGTCTTCCATAGTTATACTCATTGGTTCTATCCATTCTTGGATTACTCTTGTCTTTGAAAGATCAATAGAGATTTCATCCTTAGAGACAATATGGCCCTGAAAAGAAATCTTCTGAAGCTAGAATTCACACTTTCTAAACTTCCCATAGAATTTATTTCTTCTAAGATTTTTTATAATAGTGCACAAGTTATTTTCATGATATTTGTAGATTTTAGAGTATACTAAGATATCATCAATAAATACCACTACAAAGTCACCAAGATATTCCTTGAAAACTCTATTCATTAGATCCATGAAGATAGAGGGTTCATCATTCATCCCAAAAGGCATTAATGTAAACTGGTAATGCTCGTACCTTGTTCAAAATGATGTCTTTGGAATGTATTCCTTCTTAACACACAACTGATGATATCCAGATCTAAGGTCAATCTTTGAAGAATATGGATCTCCATTATGTTGATCAAATAAATCTGCAATGCATGGTAGGGGATACTTGTTCTTAATTTTTATATCATTGATCTCTCTGTAGTCGATGCACAACCTCATATATCCATCTTTCTTCTTAACAAAAAGAACATGGGCTCCCCATGGAGAAACACTAGGGTGAATAAATTCTTTGTTACTCAAATCCTCTTGTTGTTTCTTTAGATCCACTGATTCCACAGAGGCCATTATATAAGGGGTCTTTGATATGGGCCTTGAACTAGGAATTAAATCAACGGAAAACTCAATTTATCGTTCTAGAGGATGTCCAGGTAAATCCTCTAGAAATACATCAGCATATTCTTGTACAATATGTAATACTATATTTGAAAAAAAAATTCCTCACCTATAGTTATTTCACTCTCTTCCTCCCTAATAATTGAATTTAGTAGAGCTATAAATGATGGATCTAGATAATAATCAGATGGTGATGTTTCTTCTCTAAAGATAAGGTATTCCTTATCATCATCAAAAATTGTAACCTCCTTCTTCTAACAATAAATTTTCACATCACGGTCCGAAATCAACTCCCTAACAAGGATTATATCGAATTAAATCATGGGTATGAAGATGAGATCAGTGGATTAATAACATTTATATACCCTAATGGGGACTGATTTGCAAAACTTTATTACAATGATACTTCCCTTAGGAGTTTTGACTGATAACTCTCTTGTTAAATAAAATTGGAAATATCAAATATTATTGGAAAACATGGAAGCTATAAAACAATTCAATGATCTAGAATTAAATAAATAAATGGCTGAAATTGAGGAAACCATTAAATTACCTTCCACGATGCCATTCAGAGCTTCAACCTCAGTAGTAGTGATCACATAAGCTTCACCTTTCTTCCTTTCCCTTTTCTAAGGTAAGTTTCTTTGGATATTAGGACATTCATATGACTAATGTCCCATCTCCCTACAATTGTAGCATTCAAAATTGGTAGCTTATTTCTTCCCCTTACAATCACTAGAAAGATGGCCTTTTGTCCACATTTGTAGCATACTCTTTTTCCTTTTAGATAGGAACTAGGGTGATTCCTTCCACAATTATCATAGGGTGGAAAATCCACTCTTCCCTTCTTCCATATTTCATTATTTCCTTTCCCAGAGTGTTCAACAGATTTCTTCTTCTCTTGCTTTACTTTAAAGTCGTAAGACATAGAGAATTCATTTTCTGTCTTGATATCACATGAGACAATATCTTTGTAAGATGAGAAGGATTGTGAGATAAATTCTCGATAGAGAAATGGTTTTAACCCATAAAATAATTGATCAATCTTACTCCTTGGGTTGTGTATATAATCTGCATCATGCCTTGCTAACCTTGTAAATTTACCCTCATACTTTGTGACATTCCATTCTCCTTTTTCCTCAGACCTAGAAATTGTCTTTACATATCCACTTGATGGTCACAAGGAAAGTATATTTCAAAGAAAATCTCTTTAAACTCCTTCCATTCCATATTTTATACTTCTTCATCCTCCTTTGTGTTTTGAATTGATGACCATTGTTGATCTGCATCTCCCGTGAGGTGATAAACTTCCATGAAATGTTTTTCTCTTTCACTACTCCACAAAGAATAAAATATTGTCACGAAGAAAATTATTCATTTCTCAGCTAAAAATTGATTTTTAGTCCCAATGAATGTTGGTGGTTGCTGCATCATGAATCGGCCTAACATTGATCCTCCGCATTGTGGATCAGGGTGCTCCATATGGCTAAGGTTGTTATTCATAACCTGAGTAAGTTGTCCTTGTATGGTGATAAGATGATCAGCACCAGTTGCATCACCAGCTCCACAATAATTATCTTCAGTATGAGGGAAATCCTTACATGGATTATGTGCATTGATATGGTTCCCATTCCTTCCACTATGCACCATTTATATACATTGTCATACACTAAATTTTTTTATGAATCATAATACATAATTCCAAACTTTTAAAACACTTAACATAAATTGAATAGTTTATGGATATAATCCATAATCACAAAAAATGTTTTCTTTGAGGAGGTATATACTCTACATCCTTCATAATGGTTTGTAATGAAAATTTCAATTATCCTAAGAATATCCCATGGGAGTTTCATAACCAAGAGTGCAGCAAGGCCTGTTATCATGTACCCGGATACCCCGGGTCAAGCCCGAAACTCCTTGTCAGAGTGTTCACTCCTAGGTACATCTGTGCCAGATCAGCCTCTACCTGCTCATATCCAGACATGGATGTATTGATTGGAAAATAAACAAAATCTATACATTACCAAAATTCTTTGAAGTTCTTCTATACTAATCCTCAAACTCTATCTAAGGGTAATGTGTTCTAATTAGAGTTTATCTAAATCCAGTTTCAAGGTTTGTACTAAACTTCCTATGATACCAACTGTAACTCCCCAACCCCAGTTACCCAGAGTCGGTGCATTATCAAATAACATTTTCATGATACAAGAAATCATATCCCGAAAGACCGATTAGTTTAGTATTATTGGAAACAAGATACATACATAAGTTCAACATTACAGCTTGAAAAGAAATACAACACTAATTTATTCCATCAGAAACATCCAAACCTCCTTGATTATGACTATAAGTCACTCATAACTAACTTCTTCATATCTTGGGAAAATGAAACATAAGAAAGGGGTGATCTCAAATGCTCATTAAGAGCAACCAATACAATGTAAGATAACATTAACATTAGGCATGGTGAGTAATTAAAAATACATGCTTTTATAAATAAAAAACATGAATACTTTATGGTAAGAATATGAGTTGAGTAAATAATGACATAATAAAACATAGTCATCGGTATTATACTATTCAAATAACCACATGAAACATCAGTAATATTTTCATAATGATGGAATGTATAATGTGGGACATTCTGAAACATTTTTTCAAGGCCTCAGACAAGACGTCTAAAAATGATTAAGGCCTCGGCCAAAACCATATATCAAATTGGGAAAGGCATCATCCAATTACACATATAATTGTCTCTTGAGACCTACCGATTCACTAAGGAGCTATAGAGAGCTCCACCTGTCACTTACTAATTCCAATACATTCCTCATATAAAAAGTTTGAAACATAACATAGACAATCATATTAAAACAAGCATATGAAATGTCAATACATTAACCATAAACCATGAATAGTATAAAAATAACACATCCACAATCAAACATATTAAAAAACCTTAAATACATTATGGAATATTTGAATCATAATAAATCAACTTCAAAAAAGTGTAAAATTTATCGAAGGATGTTGACAAAGATGAAATCAGCACTATTTGAGTGAAATATCTCTTCCTATTTTGAAATCATTTAAGTGTCACATAATTATATAAGAACACATTTATTTTGAAAATATTTTTATAATATGGTAAGGGAATCTTCGATGATGTTATAATGGTGTAAAATAGCCGCACCCACCGTATAAGTTAAGAAATACATTCTTACCATAATTTTGTCTAAAAGGACATAAAATACCTTGTTTGGATAATGACAGAAAGATTACTTTAAAAACATATATGGTAAAATAAAGGTATAAATGACTTTAAATCATATTATAGGAAACACTAAAAATGTTTTGAAATACATTTTTATGAATCATGGATGAGGATGATAAAGAATTCGCAGTAAATGCTTATATATAAACAACCTCGGATAATAAAGAGATTGTAAAATTAACCCTTACCTTGTAATTTTCCTTGGTCCAGGATATGTTAACCTATTTTATAATAGTTAAATAATTGTTATTAAATTATAAAATAACTACATTCATAAATATGATATCATATATGGTCTTCTAATATTTCTTTTTTAATACTATTTTAGTTGTATCATTGTTTCAGGTGTTAACTGATTTGTTTTCCTTTATATGTTTTTTTACATAAGTAATATTGGTTATGTATAGGATGTATTTTATTCATATATAGAATGATATTTAAATATTATTTTTAGTAATCAAATGAAAATTATTCTTGAATGGTTACGATGGGGAATGAATCTCATCACGTTTGTGGAGACGGTAATCTGTACGTACGCACGAACGCTACGTCCAATTTTTTTACTTTAAAAGGAAAGAAAACCAAATGATACATAGGTATATTATTATTCCAGTATAATATAAGATTTTATATATTTTACGTAAGTTAATTAACACCATCCTTTATATGTTCCATGTATGGAATGAATGAGTCATATCACTTTGAGGGGGCGGTAGTCCGCACTTCCTCAAATGAAATTATTGTATATATACAACATTAAAATAATAAATATATGATATAAAAAATAATTTCAGAATCTCATAAATAAAATAAATATCATAAATATCATATATAATTACATTTCAATCATAATGTCCACCATAATAGGTGGTAGTAGAAGATTGTACAATCATCGTTTCGTGAGGCAGTAGTTTTCCGTCCACATAAACATTATGTTCTATACCCAGTATATGGAGGTGTGTGTAAGTGTAGTTCAAATAATTCCCATACAAATAGCCTAGTATATTGAGTATACTGGTTTTTTTATAAAATAAATGAATAAATAGTGTTTAGGGGGTTGGATAAGTAAAATAAAAGAAAATAACTTAAGAGTATATGTTACCTTTAAATCGGGTAACTCCCTTTGGTTTAAACAAAAAGGATTCATTGAAATTCCTTCTGCCTAAGATAAGGCTTCTAGGATGAATATAAGGATGTAGGGTGCTTAATTGTGTAGAGTTTTTATGATACAAGGGGCTTGAGAGGTGTGATAAAGGGGTTATAGGTGAGGTATTTTTATATGGGGGAGGAGGGGCGCTTTAAGAAAGTTTGAAACTATTATTTTATTATATAATTATTTTCAGTTTATAAATGACTAAAACTCATTAAAGTCAAATATAAGATGACTCATGTTCTAAATAAAATCATCCAATAAAAATTGGACAGGTTTTGGATATTTTTTTAATTTTTATAATCTCATTTATTTAAATTATTAATTAATGAGCTAAACACTGCATCATAATTGTGTTATAAATAATTTTATTTATTTGATGTCAAAAAATAATACAAAATTTCCATGAGATAGGAAATATTATTAGCATTAAAATTAATATTTATAGTGAAATAGATAACCAATATAACCCCATGTAAATTTTTTTTACTAAAATATATATGTTTTTTTTATTTTTGTCTTTACATTAAATTAATTAATATAAAGTGTCATTATCTCTCTCATGTGGCTCCATGGGGTCCCAAAATCGACCCAAGGATTCCCATGGTCAGACATGTATTATTAAATAATGTTAGGACATGTTTTAGGGTAACTTAATATTATTATAATATTATTCCTTACCCTTATTTACCGGATTTATCCCTTTAACCATGGTAAATAAAATATTTACCGAAGTAGTTATTCATAATGTCTAAAATTAAAAGTTACTTATTTACACAATTTGGAACTCCTTATTACCAATATGGAATCCATTTTTCCAATTTCAAAACTCAAAAATGGAAAAAAATTAATTTAAAATTAATTCCCATTGTCAAAACAAAAAAGCGTGTTTTTAAGAAATAATAACTATCAAAAGATAAGCAATTGTTTATGTACAGTATAAATGTGAAATTACATCAAATGACCTAAATTATATTAAATGATAAAAATATAATCTAATTATACTTAAAACCCATTCAAATGTTTAATTTAACTCTATAAATTATTTTGATTAATAAAGTTGTTTTTAATTAAAATTTAGTATATTTCACTATTCATCATAAATTGAAAGTTTTCAGATGAGTACCAAAAATTCAACTTAATATAATTTTGATATTTTGAATACAAAAATTAATTCCATTTTGAAAAATAAAATTTATAAAATTTGAAAAATTGGGTATTACTATTCATAACGGCTAGTATGATTGGTCGTGGTGTGTGAGAATCTCGAAGTTGCGTACAATGCAAGCTATTGAATTATTCAAAGGGAAACATAGTGTGGAATTTTGGGGTTTTACAAGTCATGTGTAGGAGGATGGAAATTCAGAAATAATTTTTGAAGGGTTGGGAGGGTGAAAAGTGCTGATAAAGGAGGGGTGGAGAATTGTTAAAGGGGTCATTGAAGGGCTGATAAAGAGGTCGAGCTCTTAGAGGTCTAAAAAAATATAATTTCAACCCTCTTAACAGGACTTTTTTAGCACAAATAAAGGGGGAATTTATCAGAATGAGAAAATGAATTGTTAAAGGGGTATTTTAATAGCACTGAAGAAGCACTATTAAAGGTAGAATTTAACAGTTCTTTTTTCAATCGATGTTAAAGCCTCCCCTTTAACATCTCTTGTGTTGAAATCACTTTATTTGTGTTGTTAAAATCCATTTACTAGAATGGTTAAAACCCATTTTTTTAGTTGTGTTATGAGTTACTTACTATCTATCCAACTATACTTTTTGGAACAGTGTGGAAATTGTATCATTCCAAGTGTAGGGGAGTCTTTCTTGGGCATTATTGTTGATACACTTAAATTATTTCTTATTTTCACTAGTATAAGAGATTATTTTCATTTAAATCATGATTTAAACATGAAGTATCATTACAACCATTTAAATAAAATATAATATTAGGTCAGATTCTATTAAAATCCATTTTTACTCCAGTTTAAATTTTTAGCATGACTACAAAGTTGAGTAATTTATTTCAAATTATATATTATTACAATTAGTTTTTATTGAATCATTATTGGATATTATGACTTGAGTGATTTCTGGTTATTTTATACTCACATTTCCAAGAAGATTCTTGACTTACACTGTCCAATTCTCTTATAAGAATATTTATTGAGAGATAGATGGGACAAAAAACCTCTCATAACTTTGATTGAGAATAACCTTGCTTCGATTGAGCTGTTTGAAGCCGATTATCCCTTCCTACCTTGATCTTGGTAGGATACATGATTACCCATTGAATAAGTATGGGGTAATTTTCACTACAAATGGACACATAATGTTATCATTTTGGATACGTATAGTGACACCTCCACCATATTGATATGATGTTTCCAGGATTACTTTTAAAATTTTCTAAACATATCATGTTCCTTTGAAGAAAATATATAAAAAGAATTAAAAAAAGAAAACAATATTGGGTTGTGTATTAGGAAGGTCACAAATCACCATTTCCAAACCGATGAATCCTATAATGGATCATCTGTGGTTAGGTGATGGATGTGCGACCTGTCCAAGAAATGATCTAAAAAAATATGTTTAATGAAAAAAGAAAGGAATAAGGTTACATTCTTGATACTTACTTGATACATTCATAGACCCAATTTGATATATTGGTAGCATGAACATATTTTTTCAAAAAGAGTTACTTCATTAATCTATCTATGATTTTCATGCATTATACATTAGATCCTACCCTCCTTTTGAGATTGATTTCTAATTTATACCCAACTATAATCAGCATCAGAGTCCTTAAAAACATATTGATGAATCCCTCATGATTGATTTTTTATTTGTCATTTTGAATTGGATATGATAGAACCAATACAACACTATGGGTAAGAACATGTATTCAGGTTATGGGCATGACTCTAGTTTTATTCTACCCTAATTGGTGAGAGGAAATCAGTTTTGACTTAAATTGAAAAATGGGTATATAATTTAAGTAACATTTATAAAATTATAATAAAAATATGAAATAATATGAATGAATAACAAGACAATGATTCATGACTACTTTTCCATTCCTGATTGATTCTAGAGAACTTAATTTTTACACATACACTTAGGTTTATTATCCTGATTATAATTAATGTTTCCTATTTTAAAATTTTTTTCTTTTGGAATCCCTATTGAGATGATTTTTTCATGAGGACAATAAATTGTTCAAGCATGGGAGAATTTGATAAGGTGAATTATATATACTTTTTGGATTCATTTACTTATATTTTATTCAGGTTTAATTTAGTAATGCACTGTGTTTTGGTTTCATTTTTCATGAATTGGGAGTTATGGAATCAATGAAAGAAATGTTGAAAAGTGGAAAAATAGCCTTTACATGTCATGTATAACATACATGATGTGTATTCCTAATTCATAGAAGGAATTTAGAGCCATAGGAAAACCCTTGAAGACTTTACATGATGTGAACAAGGTACACGATGTGTACATACATTACACATCATACATATTTCAAAATCAAAATCCCACTAAAAGGGAATCAAATACATAGCTTGTAAAGTTTACACGACGTGAAAAGACTGATATCCAACCCAATAAAAGATATGGACCGAATTTCCAATGTATATTTTGGATCTGATGTTTAAAACATGAAACATGCTTACATGTCATGTCAATGTTGATACAGAAGTACTTAAAACCAATACAAGATGTGGAGGCTTTACATGTCCCATACTTTACGAGCATATTAATTTTCCAGTGCCTCCACTGCACTAGAGTTCTTGGGGGATAAATGTTTTCTCTATTTTAACCTATATCTTTTAAATTTTTCTCTCATCTAAACTCAATTTTAATTCATTCCTTTCATTTTTTTTATCAAACCCTTTTGATTTCTTAGTCATTCTACATCCATTCTTCAATAATTACGAATTTGTTCTATTTTGACACTCACTTTTGATGCCATTATCCATTATTCATTTATGATTGTTGTTACTTTGTTATTTACTAATTATGACTAAGTGTTTGATTGGATTTACATTTAATTTTAGTTGCTTAACTTGATTCTTCCTTGTATAAAATTTTGGATTTCTTATTTATCAGTAGTTTCAGGATTATGCTATGAATATTTTATATTCATTTACTTTTGATCAATAATATCATATGCAGGTAATCCTCTTAGTGTTAGGTATCTAGGGTATGGGTGTTTTAGAAATTAATGAATCCATGAATTGAACGTTGGTTACCCAATGGCTAGTAATTAGGTTAAAAAAACTATTCATCGCATTCTCTTTCACAATTCTGGCCATGGGTGGTGAAATTGTATAAACCTGGCCTATTTGGAGTTGTGTGGGAACTTTACCTTAGCCTGTGAATCTTTTTTAATAGAAAATAAGTGTAATTAATCTAGGTTTTTAGCTATACCTAGACTGAGAGATAGTTTCTGAATAGTTTAATCCAATTGGTTTGACCAAAACTAATTCGTGACCCTTATAGTGCTTCACAACCTAAACCATAGAACTATTCCAAGTTAGATTTTGTATTAACTTTTTTGTAAATCCCTAAAATTGACCATGATCTATTATTATTTGTTTTTTCATATCTAAACTAACTAGTTTTTGAAAACCCAAATATGAAGATTGAATGTGATGAATCTTTCCCAAGGGTTTTTTATCAATTGTTTGTCTTCTAGTGATACCAATGGGTTTGACCTCACACTCCTTACTTACTAATCCATAGTAGTAAGTATAGTTTTAGAAAATAAATTTATAATATTATAAACACCCACATGTATTCAATGATGTGTGAAGGCGCATCATGACATCAACCCATTATCTTCTCTATGAAGTTACAGGTTGGCCCCTTTGAACAACTTCATCCAATAATTCAGTATATAACTCTTCATTACATTTTTTTCTTAAATTATCTTAATATTACACCTTTATAAAGTCTTGTTAAACTATTTTTTAAGATATTTAATGATTTTATTCTCAATTTAAGTAGCCGAAAGATATTCTATCATCCACTGCATCTCTATATTTTCCATGGTTTCCCTTCTGGTTGAAAATATAACATCTACTTCTAAATAGTATAAAATTATTCAAAGTAGGTTTTATTCTATTCCACATATAATAAGGTGTTATATTTTCTCTAGGTATTTTCAAAGAAAAATTTTATGTGTGTACAGATAATTTCATCTATTTATTCCAAAATTTATGAGAGATTCCACATTCAATGAGTAAATTTTTTTCTATCGGGTTCACTATTCAATTTCACCATTCCACTACACCATTTTATTTCATTGTTCCTACAGATGAAACATCATACAGTATCCCATTATTCATCATATATTTCACTGCCTTATTATAAGTTTATTTTTTTATATTATTGTATCAAAAAATCCTAATCATTATTCATGTTTTGTTCTTAGCTCTCCTCTAAATCTAATTAATGCAATTAATCACTTCTTTCTTCACCTTCATAACCATGATAATTTCCATTCTATTATAATAATCATTGAAAAGGATAAATAATTCTCACTGAATATTTTAGGAACCATTATGGCACCCCACACATCACTAGAGATCAAATCAATAATATTTTAGGCCTTCTTCTCCTTCAGTTGGTATGTATTTCTCACAAGTTTGCCTCTTACACAATAATCCCAGGTTTTCTCCCGATACCATTTTAGATTCAAAATATCATTTTTAGGTTTTAATTTGATATATTATACATTATTTGTTAGTACAAATTTTTAATAATTTACTACTAAATGATATTATCTTCCTCTATTGTTATAAAACTAGTTTTTTCCTTGAAATCTACTCGATACAGATTTTCATTGGTTCATTGTTACTTTTAAAAGAAATCTCAAGTTCTTAATTTTATTGAAAAACCCTACTAATAAAACATGACAAATAATCTAGCATAGTAGAGTTGACTTACACTTATAATACTATGATGAGTGCTATTTATATAAATAATTTATATATTATTTAGTTCATCTCCATCCAACCTTATCTTTCCACTTTCCTTTTTTATTAATTCTCTACAATTACAAAAACTATATTTTCCATCAACACATATCATTAAATTATTTAGAAAATTTAGTTTTTTCATCCATATATGATGAACACCCACTATCAAGGATCTAAGTGTTATTGTTTTGGTTTCATTAAGATAAATCATTTCAAAGATGGCCTTCACATTTTTATTCTTCTCCTTCTATGAGATTCCCTATTAAGTTGGGGTCTAAGGTATTATATCCTAATTTTATTGATTATAATCTATGATAGTATTCACCTATTACTCCAAAGGATACAATCTATTTTGAAAATTAATCTTGTAAGATTGTTCAACAATATTTATCCTTTGTCTCTCATTGGAGTAGGTTTTACTTCCCTATTTCTCATAATTTATTTCATTTTGACCCAAATTAGAATATTTTCAATAATAAAAATATTAATAATTTTGTCTTCAAGTTGCAGGATATGTTATTATCCTTCGTATCTGAATATTATAATTTTCACCTCTGAGATTAAATTATTCTTCCACACATATGGTAATCACATGTCAAATAAAGAAATTGAAATTGTATTTCATCAAAGTGAAAATATTTCCCTCAGTTAATATCCACATGTTTACAAATTTTGAGTAGTTTCATGGAAAATATTGTATACTTTATTTATGAGGGTTTTCACAATATTTTTATTTTCCTTTATTTTTTAAAACACCTCCATGATCATTTGATGTCTCAACCTCACAAATAAGCCCAATAATTCTTATAGTACTAGGATTATGTTCATTTATGATCTTTTCAAATATCTATGAACCTTTACCTACCATTTATATAAAATATTTATTATAAAAATTATCGAATTTAAAATTTTTCTTATCACCATCTATTTTTTCATCTTTGAGATTCTTTATTAAAGACAAAACTTCTTAAAGAGAGATCAAATCCTCTTTCATCATTATTATATATGGTTATTTAGGTTATAAATCGTTTTTTCTTGATCTTCCATTTTTTCTAGAAATTAATCACTTGTTCATTTATATTTTAGGTATCCATAAGTTATTCAATTAATATCTCTAACTGATTATCTTTATGTTGATCAACGTATAGTATTGATTCATTTATAAAATTTTCTATATTTTAATTTTTCCTATATTAAATGTTTAATCCTCTAATATCTCCTTCATGTTCAACCATAAAGTTAATAAATATATTTATTTTATCCTCTTTCTTATCATCATAATTGTTTTCTTAAATCATCACCATCATAACATTTTCCACATCAAAGATGAAATTAACTTATTTTTCTTCAATGCACCTTTCATATTCTTCTTTTTCATTACTCAATGTATTTTTCCATTGAAACCACTTGATAGTTGAAATTCTAGATTAATAGTTTTCCCTTGAAAGAAACCTTATATTTTTGTTGATGTAACCTCTTCTATAGAGACATTTTATGATTTACTTCATAATAATTCAGTGACATTCCCAACCATCACATAATTAAAAAAAGAAATCGTTATTTTAACATTGTATCTTACTTTTCCTCACTTGAATATGATTTTGAAAATTGACATAATTGTTTCACTAAAATCTTGCGCATTCATTATATCTACTTAAATATCAATATTCTCCATGAATTTTAAAAATTCCATTTTGATGATTATTTATATGTTCTCTCATGTTTCACCTTCATTACAAAAGTTACTAGATTGATGTAAAGTTAATAAACAAATATTTTAGTGAGTTTTTATTCTTCTTCAAGGGAAGGAACCTTGGAATTATACAATAGTGGAAGACATCTGAGAATATTTTTCATGATATGGATATATTCTAACTAATTAACAAGTCTATGGATATCTCCAACATCTTATATAATTAAATTGAGGAAAACATTAATGTTTTAATTTGGGATCATCCTCAAATCACTAGGATTATTTGGAAGAAGTTGAAACTTATCCACCATCACCTTGTTTTACACATCCTAAATATTAACCATATTTTTCGATATATATTTTTATAATGTATATTATATAAATTTTATATAGATCTAGTTTGGTAAGGCTCTGGATAAGTTATTTTGATCCTTCATATCAACATCTAATAGTATCTTATCTTCATCATTTATTTACATTTCCATAGTTTGAATGAATTATATTTAATGTAAAGTAATAGTTAAAACATCAAGTTTGGAAAATCTTATATGTGATCTCCTAAGATTATTATATATTTTAAAGTTATATCCATTGGACAAAGGAACCCCTTTTTAATTTACCTCTTTCTCCATATCAAAAACATTCTTAGGGAAAGATTCATTATGAAATAACATTATGGATTTTATACCACTTGTTTCTTTCAAAGTCCAAATACATCCTAAGATGGGTGGTTAATTATGGTGTTCAATTCTACTTATATCTCATTAGGTCATGTTCTCATGTTAGAAAGAACAACAAAAACATGACGATCTTTAATCATATATATAATTTGAATATTAATAGATTAAATAATGGATATGTGGATTTTACTTACTTCACCATAGAGGGATAGTACAAGGAGCATACACAAATAGTGTGCTAACATACCAAGAATTAACATTATGCCTTAAATATGTTATAAATGTTTCAAAATTGTACACTAAAAATCCAGGGGAACTCCCTATTCTTATAACTTTTCATCTTTGTTTCATATAAGGAATAGAATTAATATATGATGTGAGAATCACTTGGAATGGTTATTATAAATAAATGAAACCATTCCAGTAAGGGTTTTATTAATTTCATTAAATCCTTTATTAAATTCATTATCATCAAAGGATTTTTTTCATATCATTATCATTTTAGATATATAATTTTTTTCATAATTACTTTTCTCCTACTGATTCTCATTTTAAAATTAGGGATAATTTATCAAGAACATTTTCCATTAATCCTGATATCTATAGTCTGTTTATGGGTCTTCCAAATTTATCATTGAACACCCATTAAGTTTAAAGTCTTCTATATTTTCTATGAAAAAACATGGTGAAAATTCATATTTTCTATAATTATCCAAGCATTATATGTTACCAAAATCATGTGTTATAGTGATTTATTCTATATGAAATTCCCCCAATCATATATTACTTCACACTCACCTATATATGTAAACTTTAACTCTAGAAAACATGATGCTCAACATGTCTTATTCAACAGTGTTTTCCTTCTCCAAAAACCTTCTTCAACTATTCTGTTAAACTCTTCTATGATGACCAAAATGCATGTGTTTCTATTCCCTATTTTACATAGGTACTATCAAATCGAAAAATGGTGACCTCTATGATGTGGTCTACATATTTTCCCCATTTAGTATCTAGAATAACTTTAGAAACAATGTGGTTTTATTCAAATTCTTACTTTTATTCCAAGCAATAATCTTTTTAAAACTCTATTCAAAGTGTGATGCATGATCTTGGGGTATGGGAATCTCTAATGTTCTAAAAGAACTAAATTAATCTTAGGCCTATCAGGATATAAATTCCATATCATGATGTGTAAAAACATTTTGAAGTACTCCCAATAACCATAAAAAGTGCTCCCCAAAACCTTATGAAGTTTAGTCTTCAACCTTTCAAATATATCCCTTTCCATTTTTTGTTGAACTCTTTTAACCTTGACTAGGTATTCCACAATTCTAGAGTGGGGCTTCCCCATCTTTCATTGTGAAATCCCTAATGCAAAACATTGATATCCAATGCATGGTGTAAAACTATTCACTGTTTTTTAACAACCATGGTTGGGGTACTCTTCTCCACAACCTAGTTAATCCCCTACCACTCTTCAAGAAAATTTCTTATATTATCTTAAAAAAGTCACTATATATTTTCCAAGATCACCACAGCATGGTGAATGGTGTAGTGAATAGTAATTTCTCCAATCTTATTACCAATTCATTATAATCATTAGGATCCTTTAAAAGTGGATTCCAAATAACCAGTTAATAAAAAACCAACATATTACAACCTGTTGTTGCAAAAAATATAAATAATTTATTTTATTTAAATAAAATTTTATTTGTTTTTATTTAAACATTGATCTCATCCACTAAATAATTATGTTCTCTCAATATTATTTAGGAAAGGAATTAATATTAAAAATTCATATAATAAATTTATGAACTTTTCAAAAAACATGTATAAAACTATTAAATTACATTAATTTATAATTTATAAGAACATTATAAATTACTTTAAAATTTTAAGATACAAATTTTGCATTAAAATTTTAAATTATATACCATACAAAACAAGGAAAATAATATTACTAGTTATTGGTTAAAAAAAATATTTCCAAAAAATTAAAAAAAAATAATGAAAATTTTATAATTTTATTTTATAAAAAATCATAAAACAAATAAATGTTTTAAATATATTATTTTTTAATTTATAAACATTTTAATTATAAATTTATTTCATAAATGAAAATTAAAAAAAAAACATTTATATCATATAAAACAATATACTTTATATTGTTCAATATTATATGATAAAATCCATATTGTTCTAATAATCACTTTAATATATCACATATCACTAACCTGATTTTTCTCTGTAATGTGCACACCAATATCATACTTTTATTATTTTGATATAGTGAGTGACAACTATCACATTATTATTGCAAGGAATGTTTGGACAAACAGATAATGATATCTTCATATTCTTAGAAATATTTGAATCACAGATAGAGAAATATTGATATTTCTCCCCATATTATTCCAAATTTTTGTGTTTCAAACTATAATGAAAATCAAAATATCTCATATCACAACTGTATTAAAAAACTATATTTTAAAAAAATGAAAACCAAACTTGTCAAAGATAATGATATATCATCTCATTGTCAATTATTTATCTAAAAATAGTTGATATTTTGTCACATCAGATCAGTACATATCATTGATGGGGATATTAAAATTTTACTACCTATTATAGTTGTGGTCTTTAAAATACATAATTTTCAAAAATAAAAAAAAATTCTTCTAAATATCATTGAATATAATCTAATACTTTTGTTTAGTTTTGAAGGAGATACAACATTCCCAAACATAATGGAAGGACTTTACAAAACTCTACTTTCCACAATTTTTTTCGATGAAAAGTTTAAGTAAAAAATACATTATGATGAACATACAATTTTTCATACCAAGTCACCTTCTTCAATATGTTTGATGAATATCCTTAAAACAAATCATAATGACTCATGTATCTATGGGTATCCACGAATAGAATAAATTACCAAACACTTTTTTTGGATATCTTAATTTTTAAAAATATTCTTATATCTTTGGATAAATAAGAAATAAAGAAAATGGATTCAACTTTGATATAGAAAATACACTAAATATCACACAAATATTTCACAAAAATTATATAAACAACATCTCAGTTTAATCCTCTATAAATAGGATAACTTGGATACTCAAATAATTAATAAATCATGTGTTTCCTCAAATCAATATATAGTACAGATCTTGGTAATATATGAAATATTATTTGATAAAATATGTATTAATGTTTTAATAACTATGAATTAATTATAATGTTTTTAAAATACCATAAATATTATCTAATGATGTTAAGTTGAATATTCAATATATTTTAGTGGAATAAATGAAGTGGGAGTTTGTGGTATACTATATTTCATACATATATATCCAATTTATATACCTATAGAACTCTAAGTGATATTATCCAAACAATTATATAACTCCAAGTGATATAATAATATCACACGTCATCATCACTATATCACGTATAGAGATATATCCACATCATAAGTTTCAATATGACTTTAATACATACATACATACATACATACATACATACACACACACACACACACACACACACATATATATATATATATATCTTTAAATACCTTACTAATTAACCCACACGTCGTTGATCAATATGGACAAATATTTCATGCCACATAATATTTTCATCATACTTGTATATAATACAAACACATTTATCCCCATTGATTTGATATAAATTTTCATGGGTTCTTCTTCTTCTCATAAAAAAATACTTACATCTTTTATTTTAATAATGCATTCACTTCATGGTAGATTGATAGAATTTATTAATCATTATAATTTACCAAAACATGGTAGATTATTCTTAAATACATACAATTTTAATATATAAACTCCAGAAATTTCTCATCTACCAAGATTAACTCTAATTATGTTCATTATCTTTCTTAAATTTCAATTATTATTCATAGTGGAATTGATAGTTCTCAACTGATGAAAGTTAACAGTCATATATGAGTAACATATAATATATGATATTTTTGTCCCTTTAAAACAAAAATATAATAATGTTACTTAAAAAATAATCCCTCTCTTACCTCTGTCTACGGTTCATTTCCATCCTTCAAATAGTATGTCTTAAAGAATTTTCAATGACCCATCCTGGATTCATCTCAGATAATGTGTTTTTATTTTTATTTATCACATTAAATATATTTTAAATAATTATATGATTATTATGTTTATTTATTACTTTATTTGTTGTTGAAAATATATTCCCTAAACTCGGGTTTCAAAACCACTTCAACAATGAACTGATTTATAATCATACTCAGCACATTAAAAGTAGTTTCAATAAAATGTAAAAACTTGCCCTTGTGAATTTCTTATTAATATATATTATTATTTACATATATTTAATTTTATAAAGTTACGCATAATATTCTCATATATTATATAATAATAATATATTTGTCAATTAAAATTAGACTTCACTCTAACTTGAGATGTTTTCTGGTCACCTTTCACCTCATGTTACATCACAAGGTTGACCTGAGTTTCCTGATTATTGTGTTGATAAGTGTGAGGATCAAATACAAAACCTATTTTACCATTACACTAAATCATTGAATAATAATAAATTTATCCATATTATTTTAAGTTTCAACTAATTTATCTTGTTATTTTTCATCGAAAACAATTCTAAACCTAAGAAACATTATATAAATAAGAGAATTTATTTCAAATTCCATCTTCATTTTATTTTTTCCAACTTCATATTTTAGGCCATATATTTTAAAAATTATTATGTTTTGAATTGGTCAATTCATTAATGATTTTGAGTTGTTATTTTATTTTCACTTCCAGACCAACAACACTTTATTTTTCTTTATAAGTGTTAATCAATTCACTTTCATCATCTAATGCTTTCACCCCCTTATCCTTTTTAAATAAAAACATATTTTATTAATAATTAACTTTATTAACATTATTTATTTTTTCTCTTTAATTATAAATATAATTTAAATCATGCTAAAACTTATTCTCCAATTCCATACCACCTGAATCATGTTCTTCTCTTTTAATAATAACATATATGGCATGTTGTTGAATAAGAATGTAAACAAGAGAATCCTCATAAAAAGTATCACTTTTCCCATCCTATTTTGCCATAGAATAATTTTCATCCCAGTATTTTTCTTTTTAAAATATATTGTCTTCTTAAAATTTAGATAAAATTAAGATGAACTTGCTATGATTATCATTTTTTACCACTTTCCTTATAAACTCTTTTTAGTTTTTTTATCTTCATACTTGGTGGTAAACTTACACACAAGATTACCTACCTTATCATGCCTAAAAATATTTGGGGATATTTCCATTAAAATTACCTTTACTTGTCCTAATTAAATTTAAATAAATTTCATTATCTCATGAAATTCTTCTTTTTACTTAATATACAAATAAGGTTATATATATACTTCAGAGAAAATCCTGTATATTTTTTTCAATATTATGAATATAATCCTTCAATCAAGCTCTAAATATCTTTAATAGATATTGATTTTATATCTATTTATTAAAATATATATATATATATATATATATTTAGTTAAAACTGAGGTGGTAATATCCTTCAATTCATTTGGTAGTATAAATTTATGTAATGTATTCTCTAAGACCTATCATTGATTTGACAACTTAATATTCTCTATTAAATAATGGATCAACTGAATCCTAATATATAATTATAAAATATTTAAATTTAATTCTAAAAATTAATGTCTTTACTTCCAAGTCTATTGAGTTATAATAATTAATGTTAATAAAATTATCTCATATACCATTATATGACTTATAGTCTATTACCTTGTTATGGATTGTGTTTGAAAATGATTCTATAATAGAATTTATAGTCATAAAATCACTCACTTTTTCCTTATTCTTATTTTAATTCATTATTAAATAAGTTTCCTTTAATATAGAAATTCCATATAAAAAAGTATATTTTCATTCCATGTTACCTCAAAACAATGACACATAATACTATCCAAAACTATAAGTTATTTCCATCGAAAAATTGGAATTCCCTTATCATTAGATAGTATATACATGATATATAAACAACAATTAAATAGTTAAAATAAAAAATAGATATCTTATTACTTGGAATATAATGCCAATTATTAGTTGTAAGGATCAAAACCAAAAAATAATGATAACCAAATAGGGTGAATAATGTCTTAAAACTTCCAATCACTCTTTTGCTATAGTGATATATTTCATATATTAGTTTTATGACAATAAAAATATTTATTAGATCTTCCCATTAAAATAATGTTGAAGAATGAAAATTATAACAGAAATATATTTTAATTATTTACTTACTTATCCCATTGTGGGTAACATCTAAGTTATATAAAAATCATTGTTTCATACACTAGAACTATAATTTTGAAATAATTAAAAGTAAAAAATGGTGATAATATTCATTACCTATACTAAAAACAATAAAACATCTCACTACCACTACATAATAAAATTTTCTATCGAAAAAAAATAATGACAGACACGCCTAAAAAAATTAGGCGATCAACTAAAAATTCCTTTATATTCACAAATCTTATTTAACCCTTTACACTGTACTAAAAAAACATTATCATATATATCTATTCAATAATATACATTCTATTTATTTTAAAACCTAAAATATATTAAATCCCTTATTACAATATCACTCCACGTGTACAAGGTTTATTCTCAAACATCCTTAAAAACACATCTCTTACCTTTATTTCATGCTCTATTAACTACATTTATGAAACTCAATAGAAAATATTACTTTTAAAATTTAAAAACTTCCACAATAACATTACTACATATATTTGTTCCTTATATACCGCATTAATAATATGTTTTATAAATGGATTAGAATTAAATGAACTAAATTAAATCATATAGCTAGAATATATGTAAAACATTTCCCATTTAACCTCTTTAGAATTCATTATTCATATTCATCATATTTTACATATGATATCTCTAAAAATATAGAATAATAAATTTTTTACAAATTAATATTTCCTTAAATTATCTATATATATTGAGAAATATCTATAATATATGTCCATCACATAGTCGTGGACTATAATATGGGTAGGTTATCATTTGTGATAGGTACTTGTTTCTGTCTTGTTCTAAACGGTCGGTTTACGGTAGCACTATGATGGATTATTTGATATGGTTCATGAAATTTTATATGGCCTAAAATAGATACTTTTATTCCACCTATGACTCAGTTGCGGCCCATGATACCATTTATTATAATTTGTGAGACAACTTTCTTCTTCACGACATACCTTTATTCAAAGTCCTAGTGTGTGATACCTCATACCACTACATATTATAAACATATTGGATTAAATTTTTTCAAAATTTTTTATTTTATTTTATTTTAAAATGGGAAGAAAAGTGATTCTAGGGTGGAATATTACATTAAGAAATAGGAGAGTGTGGGGTTGCCTTATAAAGTAGAGAACTATATCATTATTCAAAATGATAAATAAATGGGTTAAAATCTTATAGAGGAATTTGGAACCACACCATCCACATAAGAACACATGAATTCATGCAATGTGGGGAAATAATGGAATACTATACAATTGAAAAACAACATCTGTTCTTATATGTGACTTTATTTTTATAATGAAATGCTTAGTTCTAATATTTCAATTGTCCCAAATCAGTTTGGACCCAAGCCAAAATGGATGACTTTAGTGGTGTACATAGTTCATTGATTAGGTATGACATTAATTTTATATATAATTATGTATGATGTGATGTAATCATACATTCAATGGGTTGGTATAATAAATACCTTTGTTTTGATCAGGTATGATCTGATTGATAGGATTAAAACTGAAAAATTATATCATTCTATAAGAAGTTTCTATATAATCTAAATTGGTAGAATATTTTATCAAAATTTTTATTTAAATTACTATAAAATGGAAGATCCATGGAATGTAAAATCAATATATTTTGAATCAACTTCATTCTACATTTCCTATCCTTGTCTTAAACATGCATCAAAGAGTCATTATTAAAGTGTAATAAAAACTCATTAATTACACTCTTATTTCGAAACATTATACAAGGGATACTCTCCACTATGTAATAGAATTGAGCAATTATACATGGTTTTTTCCTAGAGATTATTCACTCACAACCCATATATATATTGATGTGGTAGGGTAAAATATACTCATAAGAAGAGTGAAATTTTAACGTGTCTCGATAATCTCCACTTATTATCTAATGAGATTTCAATTAAATTTTTATCCAGTATATACCAATAATTATAAGAGACAATTTCAATATTAAAATATTTATAATTAAAAAATATAATTTCATTTTATAGGGAATAATTTTATAACTAGTAATGCGATAAGAAAACTTTTCCTAGTTTTAAAATGTATTTCTGACAAGTTGGTTGACAGTGGGCCTATAATAATGAAAATTATGAAATTAAATGTATTTTAAAATTTTTAAAAAAATAAACATGAATATGGATGGTGTAATTATAGTCACATCCATGATATATAGACTCATTAATTCTTGGAATAATGTTAGAAATTATCTAAATAAAAAACAAGAAGATATTTCCCTTAAAATGTTACTAAATTATCATTAAACTGAGGAGGAATATAAAAAGAATGATGAGTTAAATGAACTATAGGACAATAAATCCAAGGAAATAATGGTAGAGAGTTTTCCTCTCTGGGTGCTTAAATAGGTATAAATTTATAATTAACCCTTCAAAGGTTATGTTGTAATTCCCGAAGAAAAAAGGTTCATGTTACTTCAAGAGTATTTTTAAACTCTCAGTGGTATTATTTTATCTATAAGAAAAATAATTAAAAAATTCATACTAAGGATAAATTTACATCCATTATCATAAAATCCAGTATAATTTAGGATATCTATTCTTTTTGGATAAATTTTAGTCTTGTATGTTAAGTGTACGATAATAAATCACAATTCAAGAGGATGTGATCTATTAATGATAACAATTATATACATGGGAATCTCCTTGGGAAAAATCTATAAGAGAAGGGTGTCGTAGATCTTGATTTTAACTCTCAAATGATCTTAAGTTTGAATGATGTCTTGAATATTTCTAAAGTTTATAGGAACTTGGTTTTATGTAGTTTATTTAAAAAAGAGTTGTTTTAATATTATACTTGATCTAGATAACTTTATTCTATACAAGAGTAAGATCTTTTTTGAAAATGGGAATATGTATGATGGATTATTTAAATTAAATAAAACTATTGCTTCTATTTATTTTTCAATGTATTTTGATTTATTGAATAATCATTTAATATTCATAAAATATAAGAAAATATATGAAATGAAAATAAAATCGAAATATCATCTAGCATGGATAAAAATTATAATAAATGTATTACATGAATGAAAGAAAAATATAGTTAGGAAACATTTTCTACAATAGAAAGGAATTAATTTGTTAGAATTAATGTAACAATTTGGCCAAGATGATAGCAAAAGCACCCAATATTTTTAATATATCCTACAAATACTATCATTCAAGGCCCTTCTAATGCCTCAAGGACACATTTTTTCCCCATAAGGGCCCGCTCATGTGTGTAAATGGTTCATTAGATGGATGAATATCCCTACATGCCAACATATGAAATTTTAGAGTGTCTTTCTTACTCACACACACCCTAGAAAACTTCCCTAGAGGCCACCCATCCAAACACTACTCGAGAAAAGAACTTTAGAGAATAATGTACTTATTGTGGGCCCTACATTTCAACTCAGTCGGTGCCATTCCATATATAGCTGGGTACCTCTATGATACAACTATAACAATTAGGCCCCGTGGAAAACATAAGAACCCAGCATTTTTAATATGGCCTTTGGGTATTGGATTTATAGGTGCCACCAGTTTCCCCCAAATACATGTGTTGTTCCGTATGGGTCTCACCCACAATCCAAAATGGGTCTCCATGCTAATGAATATACCTATAGGTAGACGTAATTTCTTTTTATGTGATTTTTTTATCACTCACACAAAGCCTAGGAAACATCTCAATAGGTCATCAATCCTAACACTACTTCAGGTTAAGCTCGCTTAAATGTGGAGCTCTTGTTAGGCAGCCTTATGAAATTAAAGGTGTACCTTATTAAAAAGGATAGTAACATTTAATATTTTAACTATTTAAATTTATAGAGTGTTATAATTAATACATATAAATGTATGTGATTTTCATATTACATCCACCATATTTAACAAAAAAGTACTTTGTTACATTAAATATTGGTTTCTTTATATTTTTTAATGTTTATCTTTCAAAAACTATTGATGAAGTTATATATTAATTTATTATTTATAAAAATGAAATTATAAACCAATTTGGTCTTAAAATTAAATTTATTACATCTAAAAAGGGGGAGAATACTATAGTCCTCCATTTTTTGAATCTCAAGAGATCACACATGAAGTGAAAATTATAATATCCTCATCCTGGTTCACCTTTGTTTGAACTAAATTTCACTTTCAGGTACACCTAGCACACCTCCTCGTATACCAAATTTTATAAACTAGTGATGAGGGTAGGTTTATATTACATGGAGAAACTATACCCCCCATGTAATAATAACCATAAACATGGTAAAAAAATAACAAAAACCAGTCATCACCAGATGTTGTAGAAAAAACATATATCATAAATAATGTCAGCCGAATTTAAATACCAACACATGCTATATAAAAATAAAAAATGTATATATAAAAAATTATTCGATTATAAGTAGTATCCTCCATGGGTGGATCATATAGAACTGATTCTAAAAAAATAAAATTAAAGGAGATGTACAAATATTCATTGTTAGCACTAACCATGCACCCAGTCATGCTTCCCTGATTTTCTAAAATTTCAAAGGAATTTGAACCAAAAATAAAGATAAAAGGTAAAAATAAGTAAATAAATAATACCATACTAGAAAATAATAGTCTGGGTGTGGCACTGAGCATACACCTTATGGATTGTATTATCTTTTTAGGATCATCTCATGAAAAATGATATGAAAGAAACCCATTTCCATTCTATCATCATTGAAATAACATGTAGTGAAACCCATGAAATTTAATTAAGTGTACCTTTATAAATATGAGATACATATTTATAGATCATGATTGGGTTTTTTTATGGATATCATTGATTGATAGTTGATGGACTCTCACCACCACAAGTACGACACCGGCCACTATAGTCCTTTTACTCTACCAAAGGACCCCACAATATCTAGCGGTGTGTTAGCACCTTCTTCATAAAAGACAAATGAAAAACCATGATAGAATATCATTTCATTTATATCTAGATAGGGTCTCAATCTCAAAAAATAAAAGGATTCATATCCTTTATATATACTCCCTTCATTAAAATAAAGGATTCTAGGGTCTGCTTTCAATGATTGGCACCAAACATGCATTTCCCATAACACATTCTTATTGATAATATGATCTTTTGAATATTTAAAATAATTATAATCATTCAATATAATTATAAATAAACCAAAATAATTATTAACAACTAAATAAACACTAGTGGAATAATTATTAGTAGTAATGTTAAAATATCATAATCGCATCATATGTTATGATAGAGGTATCTCAGGAATTTATGATATCCCTATATAATTATCTACGATATGTGTCTTATGAATATCACAGGATATGAATGAGGGTATATCATACAATAAAATATACCAATTTTTATAGAATATATAATAATCTAAAAATTTAACTAAAACACCATACAAAATTTATAAAAAACTTTACCAATTATTATGAATCCATCAAAACTATTTGGGATAATGTTTATCAATCTCTCTTCATTTTGGAAACAACACTTTTCCCAAAATTAAAACTTTAATCTAATGCTTTAATGTGTGACCATATGGGTCTTTGTATCATTAACAATAAATATGAAATCTATATTTCATAGTCTAGAAAAATTTTAGTGCTACACGGGCAATAAAGGGGAATGATGTGGTCTCAATCAGACATACTCTTATCTCCATATGAACTTGTCAACCACTAGATTTATCGAATACATTGTATGTATACTTATATAATACCTTTTTACATGTAATTGAGATACCACTAGTCAAGGAACATTTAAATCTTGTATATATCAATTGATACATTCATGGGTCTCTAAAATAAACAAATAAATATGAATGAATACATCACAAACCATTTATCCAATAGTTAAAAACATCATATGTCACTCAACTAATATTCGACAAGAATTTACTTAGTCTAATTCAATCAGGGTCCTAGATGTATTTTCTTGTTAGAAAAGTGAAAAAATATCATCTTTTTTAATATCCAACCAATGACATGATCATTTATATAACTGAATACCCCCTAATTAGAATAACCTAAAGGATTACATAAGAAAGGTTTCAAGTTATACATATTTTCACGGAAGGTATCTTTCCAACCTTAGGTAATATGGATTCATGATAATAATACACCCCCAAGTATATAAATGATCATATCATATTCCATGTGATATAATTCTTTTGGTCAATCCAGATAATAAATATCAATTTATTATCTCATTAATCTTTAATTTATATATCGTATGCAACTCTTTATATTGAATACAATATTCTACCAATGATAATTTTAACATATAATCATAACACATTATATTCTATGATGATTATCCATTAAGGACATCTTAAATTCATACTTTGAGGGGATATTATCGTTCCAATATTCGTGTAATATAAAATAAATAAAAATGAATGAATGGTAAATAGATATTTCATTTATTAAAAAAATGATACATTTTAAAAACATTATATTTAATCTCCCATGAATCTAATGCCAATATATTCAATATAACCCTACTTTTTAAGAAATTATTTTTTTTAAAGGATATACTTCATTTTAATCATATCCACCCAATAGATCTTTACATCATATCTCCCAATAATCCCTTTGATGAGATGTTATTTTTGAATGATTTGTTTGGACCTTTGGTGATACTAGGGTTCCTTGGATAGAGAAATATCTATATTATTGTAAAAGTAAATTTCAATTTCTCCCTAAATGCTATGACTCACCCCAATTTCATAAATGAACTTCTTCAAAAAAAACTTTTTCCTTTGCATAATCTAACGTAGTGATGTACTCTTCTTCTATTTTTTATCCCACTATGGAGTCTTGTTTGTAACTATTCCAAATAATCGATCCACCATTGTGGTAAAACATGAAAATATGTTGAGATCTCATATCATCTTTTTCAAATTTGAAACTAGCATCAGTGTAACCCTTTACAATGGTTGAATCATCTCCTTTAAATACCAAGAAAATTTCTTACTTCTTCTTAAGTTATTAAGTATGTTCTTGATAGAAATATAATGAATCTTACAAGGATTGGATTTGTATAAAATTTCTTTAATCAAAGTATAGGAGACATTAGTTTGAGTATATATCATTCCATACATGAATAATTCTATAGTTAATCATAAGGAATTATATCATTCATTGATAACTTTTTAGAAGGATTTTTAATTTTCCTAAGATTTGTGCTTTGAAACAATGGTAAAGACCCCTTGTTGGAGTTCTTTATCATACAAAAATTAGAAATTTAACAACATATGTTTGTCAAATAAGTCTGGGTAACCTATTAGATCCATCTTAATAGATCTTCATTCGCATTATGTAGGTTGTTTCACCCATTTTGTTCATTGAGAAGAATTTTCCTAACCACATCATTACAGAATACAAATCCATTAAATCATTTATGATAAGTAGTATTTCATCCACATAAAATATCATAAATAACAAAACACTCCTACTAATTATTTTCAATAAAAAATAATCATCTTTATTTTTTTAAAATAAACTCTTTGATTGTATTATAAAATCAAATAGTCTTACTCCAAGAAGCTTACTTCTATAAAAAAATAGATAGTCATAACATGTATAACATAGAAGACTATTTTAGTACTTAAAAAGATATATGTTGTTTCATATACACACCCTTGAATAAATTTACATTGGGGGAACACATTTTTACCCTCATTTGATACATCTTATTATCATAAAGATCTTATATGGAATGAAATATCTGATCGAACATTGAAACTAGATAAAAGGATTCTTCATAGGTAATACTATGATTTTTTTTTTAAAAAATAGTCATAATATGATCTTTATTGGTAGGTACGCTTCCATCCAAGTTAGTTTCATTTTTTAAAATCCACCTAACCATATGAGTCTCACTAATATAGGTGCATACATAAAGTTTAAAACTTGGTTAATGTACATGGATTCCCCCTTATATTTAATAGAATTTAAACAATTCTCATAAAAAACTCTCTATGACTCTCTATAGGTATTAGGTTCATCATATATTAACATTAATTAATCATAATGCTCCCCAATAAATCCATATATCTCATAATATTAACAAATACCACTAAACCTTTGAGGTTCTTGATTAATATATGAGTCATTTCTTCTCCACTAATCTTTGTGAAATTAGCACAATTTTCATATCTATAACACTTCCTTTTTTTATTTCAATGTATCTAATTTCAAATTTCCTCACACTAAATAATTTAAAAATATATTATTTCTCGTGAAATATATCTTTTAAGGATATTGCACAGTGATTCCCCGTTCAATTTCACTGTTATACCACTAAGTTAAATTATTTTAAATTTTAAATTTTAAAGTTAATTACCTATTTCGCTTATCATTTAATTAAAATTGTTATGGTGAATTTATTTTAAAATAAAAAAATTACATCTTTATAATTACATTATAGGTCGAGGTGATTTGGATAGTCTAGGATGAAGTGGAAGAAAAATGAGAAAAATTTATGGATTCACAAGAAAATATCTCCACTTTTTCACAGATTATGAGTAATAAATTCATGAAATTATGTTGAAATTTTATTGTAATATAAAAAACCCAATGATCTAAAAAACTTATGGAAAAACATAATTCTAATGCATCCATCTATTAGCCTAAAAAGGCTGATATTTCTAGAAAACTGAATCTTCTTGAAGTCAGGAGTTTGGTTTAATATTTAGAAAATATCTCCCAGTATAGATGTAAAATGACCTCAAAAGTTTACATAGAGACATTAAATATGTTTGAACACAACATTTTTATTTTTTAAAGTATATATTAGACCATTTAAAATACACTTTGTTATCAACTATTAAAATCTTTAATTATGATTATTTTACATAAATCCATTTTCACCCCCAACCATTTTATTAAATATATACACTTTAAATATCCAACACTCCTTGAGAGATAACTAAGGTTCCATCATGTTCTATAAATAAAAATTAAAAAGATAATCAATTTAATGTTCCATGAAAAAGTGGTAAATTTTTTTTAATTTTTAGGGAGTGCTTCAGCTTTTAGTGTGTGCATTTTATAAGAATATTCTTTATTTTGTAAATAATTGTTTATCTATTTATTTTTATTCCATATATAAGTTATGATCTAACTTAATTTTTTAAATTTTTTGTGCAATATGTGTTCTTATTTGATTTAACTACCACCTTTTGAACACAAAATTAATTGGTTAATACATCATCAACACTGATACACACAAAGAAATACTTTAAAGGATGATACATGATGCACTGACACACAACTTAATACTTATTCTTATTCAGAATCTAAAGTCATAACTAAATTAAATGTAAAAAAATAGATTAAAATAACTAGTCTTTAAATGAAAACACTTATCTTGAGGTCAATATTCAACCTTTATATATTCAAATACAAGGTCAGAACCTGATTTTGAACAAAAATCTAACCTCATTCACTTATATTAAAAATATCATGGACTTTCTAGAGAAGTCCCACATAAGCATTTAAAATAATTTCACACTATGTGTTCAAAATTAAAACCTAAAAATGTGGATTAAGAACTTGTAAAACTTAACTAATTCCCATTCCCATTTGAATAATCTTCAAAAGATATGCTTTACTCTGATAAATCTCTAATTAGAGGTCGGGTGGACATGAAAGTCCTTTTACATGAAAAATAATTTCCATCATAAAAAAATAACACAATAAGGAAATAAATTTTTTGAATAAGATATTCTAAAGTTAAAAATCTTTATTAATGATGGGAAGGATTTAAAATGTTATGTTCAAACTTTCTACACCACCAAATAAGTGATCTACTATTATTATAATAATTTTATAATAGTTTAATACTGATTTATCTTAACATGATTGAAATTGACGCAGGTGGTTCCCTTAAGGAAAATACCCAAATTATAATAAGTAATATCATAAAAAAACATGGCACATAACCCTCAATAGATTGGTATAAGTTATCACGTACCAATCAAAGGAGTCCATGAAGTTAAAATTTATGAAATTGAGAAGAAGGTGGATATGAAGTTTGGAGAGTTCAGTACCATACTCCATAAAATTTCTCTTTATCAAGTTAAATTCCAACTTCCTCCTCCCCTACATTGTGTTATCTAAGGTTTCGACACACACTACTCTAACCAATTCACTCAACTGAGACAACCTTCTAAGAGTTGTGAGTAAATCATTCTATTTCACCCCTATAACCAACCTCCTATTCAAGAACCATACTATCCATCTAACTTTGTGTGGAAATACAGCCAAGCCTATAGATAAGGGGATATTTTAACCAAACTCAACAATCTTATAATGACTTGGGGTATATTAGTCATCCTATACCACCACCCAAAACCCCAATCACCAAAAAGGACTTTCCAAAATCCCCCTCCAAAACCTAAGTCTATCTTATAAGAACTAATGAAACAAATTACCACAAGTAATATCTAATTCCAAAAAACATTCCAACAATCCATAAATGTCTTAGAAACACTATTAGTAAAACACTCCAACTCGGTGGGTGAAATACAAATTCATGGTTCAAGACAACATCCTTCTCGGTCTCTAGTCAACCCAAGGGACAAGGTAAATGTTTGTTTCATCATTGTTTATAATGGAAACCAACTTAAAATCCAACCCCTCCTCCTCCCATTAGAGTCCCCCATAACTAAGGATACCACCATTCCAACCATCCCTAAACATCCAAATAAATAGAATACTTATAATGAGAAATATCCCTCAAAAATAAATGGTGTGTCTATTGATGAGCCTCATATATGGGAAATTCCCTTTCTAATCCCTCTAAGGGACACCTAAAAAAGGAAAAAAAATAAATAAACTTCATAAATAAATATTTCAAACATTTAAAAAAAATTAGGTTAGCATTCCCTTGATTGATACTTCAAAGAATATACCTCGATTTTACATGTTCCTAAAAGATATGTGTACACACTAATGATGACTTCGAGGTGATGAAAATATGATCTTGGGAATGAAATTATCTACATTGATCAAGCCAACACTACCCACCAAATTCAATGATCCTATAACCTTCTCAATTTTTGTGCACTATAGGGTATTATTTAATTTATAATACTATTCTTGATTTTAGTGATTCTATAAATATGATGTATCAATATATTTTCTCTTTAGTATAGGTTGTGGAACTTAGGACCACAAGAATAGTCATTCACCTATAAAACCAGAGTATCGGACACCCCACTGATGTTTTATATGATGTTCTTGTAAGGGTTCAAAACCTCATTTTTCTGCTGATTTTTATGTGCTTAAAACATAAGATAATGGGATGAGATAACATGACCCAATAATATTGGGGAGACCTTTACTATAAGTATATAAGACCATAATTAATGTTCACAATGGTACATTATCTATAGAGTTTGGTGGTTTCATTATCTAGATAAATATCTTTGATTCTAAGAAGCACCCATCATAAGGACATTCCTCTCCCTAAGTTAATTTAATTGATGTAATTCATTCCCTAAAAAAATATTTTATCTCCTTTGATCCCATTTTTATAATTTCGTGATAGAAATTATAAGTAAAAAATTGTTATGATTAATGTTTTAATGGTTTATAAAAATGTCATGCATGTTCGTTAATTGATGATTTTTTATGAATTGAGGATCTTATGATAATCGATGATACTGCTAAACTTGTAAAATGTTATTCCTTATATGGGGATTTTACCATTGAGTAGATGGATGATATCATTGAAATCTAAATTTTAGGTTCACTCTCATCAATCAGAAATCTGTATGAGTAGGATCTTATGACATTGAGGGAATAGGGTGTGTCTATGGGGAGACTATTCCCACATTACCAAAGTCTAACACATTGGATAAGTAATATTGGATGCAAATAGATGAATAAATTTAAGTAAACATATGGTGAAACGATAGTAAACAGAAATAAAAAACAATCACAACTGATAATAATATACGAAAGCATACGATACATGTTAAGTATCTGCAAAGCTAGAAAACATAGTCACAAAGTAGTGGTAATAAAATTTTATACAAAATTACAAAAAATAAAACAAAACTATCCAACATCCCAATCCCTGTCCTGGTCATCTACTACCATGCTCTATCCTAATGTAAGCAATCAATATCTGGTGTCCAAGGCGGGATGCTTCCTTTTTTCAACACCTACATACATGTAATCTTCTTGGATGCTAATGAAAGCCTGGATAGGGTGTGAGATAAATCATAATAGGCCACCTAAAATGGAATCTATAATATCTAGTCCATGTAATTTAAACTGAAATAGTGTATATGCATGCATGTATGAAATTAAAGAATTATAATAATGTAAACACCCAAGTACTTGCTTCATCCTTAGTTGGGGTATGAACATGTAACCATTCCATTAATTATCTATGTTACATTTTATATATGTAATCCACATGAGGTATAACCCTCACGGATATCCAAACATAAAATTAAAAATGTTAAAGGAACCATGATTTAACATGGCATACATGATAATGATAATAGTGGAAGGATCCAAGATATAACAAGTCATCCTGTAATGATATTAATAATTAAAGGGATCCAAGGTAATAACCAAGGAATGCATGATCTTAGGGGTCAATCCAACTCAATAAAAACCTGTATCCCAGATAAAGGGAGTAAGATTGTAATCCATGGGAAATTTCGAATGCATTCCATAATAATAATTATATTTGAGTCCAAGGATCTCATCTGTGGTAAAACAGGTAAGAAGTGACTTAGACCAATGGGTGTTTCCGTGGCGCCTCATGTCTATAGGCATCACACTAGATCCAAGGAGTGTATCTAAGGAATCATACAATAATAATGGATTTACCTTACAGTGTCATTTCAAGTATCCCCAGGCAGACAAGGATCGAGTTCCAAGGTCGGTATCAACCATGGGAACTGGCATCCCTTAATCAAAATGGAATCCACGAGTGCTAAAAAATTTCCCTTGGGAATCCAAGGAAAGCTTGATTATGTCCACTCCTATAATAATTTTAAGGATTTTACATAAAAGGAAACTTATAATTAATTCATTTAGTTAATTAGGTCATGTATTACTCATGCCATTTATTAAATAAAAGTGTTAATTCCATTGATTTCATTAGTGTTATAAGGTTAAAGGAAATGGAACCACGTATTAATTTATATAATTCATAACAATTTTATTAGGTTAACTCCACTATCTTTCATCAGACATGGAAAGGGGTTCTATGGATTTTCAACCAATCCATTCAATTACATTCAACTAAGACAAGTCATATATATAATATACTTTCCAATTTAACCATTTAAACATTTATTAATGAAGTAGAACACTTACCTTAGAAGGGTTAAGTGACACTAATAAATTTTATGGTTAATGTAAAACTAATTAAATATTCATTCAATTAAGTCTGGGCTTAAAATTAGAAGTTTCATGCCAAATCACACGATAACAATGGCGTAGATGCACATAAAACATCAAAAGGAATTGTTAAGGGAAAACACCCTATTTGGGGAGGCCGGTGTTGAGTAAGTTACCTCTAATTATGGATAAAAAATATTATAAAATATCTAGAACATTATCATGATGGATATAAGAAAGGGATGTGAATTAAATAGGAAATCCCCAATGAAATCAATGCGTGCACAAGAATTAAAAATTATAAAATGATGAAAACTTGAGGGATGAGTTATAGACCACCTACCACATACTCGTAAGAATATCCTCATCCACTATCAACCTCATGTTTGGAATATATTACAAGATATATGAATAATCGATCAATTCCATGAAAATAGTTAATGGGATCCAAAATTTAAATAGAATCGTCGTGGTAATGAATAACAAAGAATAGATAAAAAGGAATCGAATACTTACTGATATGAAACCAATGTGACAAATGGGGATCGAATCTGAGTTTGTACAATGATATGTGATCAAAATATATGAAAGATATCTAAGGGGGGATAAATGGGAGAGGTATATACTTTGGAGAGAAAATGAGAGTATATGGTTTAATTTAAAATATTTTAAGGGGATTTTCATATTTTCTCCCAAAAATAGGGTCCGTACAGTTTGGCCATATAGTTGACCAAATTGTGTGCCAATCATGGGCCCTTTGTTATAACAAGGGTGGACATACATTATTAATAAACATGGTCTGGGAAACCATCCACTAACCATGTAAAATAATTTTTCTAAAAACTGTAGACTTTTCGCACCTGCGTGAAACCCCTGGTGTATGGTTAGGAGAAATGGTGTTCCCTACTTCACCCTATTGTACAGACCTGCACAGTTATGAATAATCATGTGGCCTACCCCACACAGTTTCTACTGACTACGAGGCCATCCTATTTATCCTAAAAAACTTGGTTCTAGGCTCTGAATAAGACCCAGACACGCTTGAGACACCCGTGAACTCATTAGGCATCCATATTAGGTCCGTAATAAAGAATCAGACTAAATTTAAAATCATCTATAGCTGAGTGAAAAACTGAATTCTTATAGCCTTCCCCCATTAAGGGAACTTATCCTTGAGTTCACCTTCTAAGGGAAGTGAAACACTTCCTAAGAAATAATATAGTCACAGGGCACTTAAAATGGCATCCCACTCCTTGGTCTCATCCTATATGCTGTTGTGTTTCCATAACACATTTAATGAAGGGATAGACCGGCCTCCAAAATCCTGCATTCTACAATCAGGATGTGTATTAGATAATTCCCAAAAAGAAGAATTGGCATATAACTCAACATTATAAAGATAAAAAGTGTGAGACGAGTCATCATGATACCGGGGAATATGTGAAACATGGAAGACGTCATGCATTGAATGGAACCTCTAAGGTAATAATAACTAATAGTCTACTGTAATGACTCTCTATAGAATCTAAAACAGCCCTAGAAAGTGAGGAAAAATATTCCCTTACCTCTGTATCCTTCTATTACTAATCTTGGGGGATACCCACAAGAAACGATGATCCCTAACCACAAACTCCAGAGGTCCTCAATGGTGATCAATATATGATTTTTGTCTAGACTGAGCAGTTGACATATGATTCCAGATCATCTGAACCTTCTCCAAAGTCTCTTGCATGAGGCAATGACCTAGTATCACTACCTACCTATATCTATCAGAGGGGTGAACAACATGGCCTTCCATTCAGGTCCATAAAAGGATTCATCTGAATCATCTCCTGAATGATATTATTATAGGATAACTCAAAGATATGGATATTATTTTCCAAAGAACCACCAAAATCGAAGACATATTCCCAAAGAATTTTCTCAAGAACCTGTATCATCTAATATTATTTTCCTTCTATCTAAGGGTTAAAGGACAAGCTTATAATCACATATGTACATATAGATTTCTATAACCCTTTCAGAATCATGACCTAAAACGAGCATCCCTATCTAAAATAATAGTAATATGGACCCCATTTAGTAAGATGATCTAACGAAAATAAAATCTTCCCATCTCATAAAATGTGAAATCCTCCCATATATGAAGGAAGTGGGATACTTTTTTTAGTCGTTCAATGACTACCCATAAAATGTCGCTGCCTCCAAGAGACCACGGTAATCCAACGACAAAATCCGTGGAAACATATTCCTATTTCTATTTTAGGAAAAGAAGTTGTTGTAACAACCTTATATATATATGGTGCTCTTTCTTTAACTACTAATAGTTGGGACCCTTAGTAATAAATCCTTCTATTTTTTGTTTCATCCTAGGTCACCAATACCAGTGTCACATATCTCGATACATCTTGTAGATTCTTAGATGAACTACCCACTAAGAAGCATGGGACTCTCACATCAGTTCCTATCTCATATATTTCAAAACCCATACACATTCATGTATATATAAGAGTCATATATTTTCATATACCAATCCATAATCAGGTCATCTCTCTAAATACACTCATAGATAACCATGATTTTGGGATTTAAAAACTTCCTAATCTGCACCTTCTCAAGGAGGGAAGAGGTAACTCTCAAGGCTAAGAGATAAGACTACTCGTGACTATCATGATACTCCTGATATAGCTTAGAAAAGAGTGAAATTAATTTTCATTCATCGCTGGCTTCTCATGTAGCATATGCCTGAGTTTTTTGACTCATCACATTAGTTATTTCATTACCCATTCCAAACATATAGGAATACTCAAAATTGATGGATGGAAGATGTTGGACCCATCTCCACTATCTAATAATAATTTCATGTTTTATAAAGATATATTTGAGTCTCATGTGGTTCTTATAGAACAAAAATCACTCACCCATCATATAGTGTCTTAAACAACATAAGGCATAGACAACTGCTACTAGATCGAGGTCATTCATTATGTAATTTCTCTCATGAGGACTCAAATGAAAAGATCTGTTAGTAAAAAATATATCATGTTGAATCATCACTACACCTATCCTTCTCAAATATGAATCATATAACACTATATAGCCTCTTCCAGGATTTGTAAGAATCAAAATAGGTTCTGAGAAAATCCTCCCTTCCAACTCCTCAAAAGTTTTTCTCACATGATTCTGAACAATGAAAATTAAAACCATTCTTTGTCAGACTAGTAATATGTAATTAAATGAGTGATAAGTCCTGTATGAAATGCTTGTAATATCCAAACAACCATAAAAATTCAAATATAAAACATGTTCTTGGGCTTCTCCCAGAAAACCATGGCACTCACCTTCTCTGGATCAATAGATTCTCTTGATTATGAGATAATATGACCTAAGAACTGAAATATTTTGATCTAAAAGTGGAACTTATCAAAATTGGAATAAGTTGATTTTCTCTTAGTGTACGTAGAATTATCTCAATGTATTTAGCATGGTCTCTATGAGTACGATAAAAAAAAGATATTGTCCACAAATACTATGGAAAAAGAATCTAGAGAGGGGTGGAATACCATATTCATCAAATCCATGAAAAAAGAATGTGTGTTTGTAATAATTAATGGTATAAAAAGGTACTCATATAGACCATAATTGTTACTGAATGTTTTATTAGGTATGTTTGATGGCCTAAATTTCACCTGATTATCAACCAATTTTAGGTCGATCTTTTAGAAAACCCCAGATACTTGGATCTAGAAAAATAGATCATCTATTTGAGGTAGTGGATACTGGTTCTTGACTATTATCTAGTTCAACTATTTTTAATCCATTAATATATTAAGGTTTGAATCCTCCTTCTTGGAGAAAATCATAGTTGCACAACAAGTTGAAGTGTTAGGTTATATAAATCATTTGGCCTCTAGATCCTCTAACTACCATTGAGCTCCTAGAGCATAGTAGGTGACATAATATAAAGAATAATAGACACCAGAGTTACTCCTATAATGATCTCATTTGTAAAATCCACCTCTATCTCACGTAGTAATCTAGAAAAATATTTGGTGGTGATTTCCCTGAAGCAATCTACTACGAGAGGTAATTAAACATAATGTAAACCCTGATTCTCTATGATGATATTAGAAACCCAGGCGGTCACTCCACCTATCCCATGATGCCTTGGTCTAGCTCTACTATCCTTGACATGACACTCACCCTTGTGTAGATAACTACTTCCCTTGGTGATATAAATGATTCCATGTGATGATAGCATTATACAAAGGCGTGATATGGGACCTACCAATCCATCCTATGAATGACATTGAAGATAGTAATCTTAAGAAAAAAGAGTTCCCATAGGGAAGGGTAACTGCTTACCTCAAGGAGATAGTTCTTTCATCAGTGCATTCCCTATGACCGTACTCCAAATGGTGTATTCATGGTCATTAGACCACAGTAATACTTTATTTCGATCCCAATACTTTCCATGATGGGTAACGAGATTAAAGAGTGTGAAGCACCTATATCAAATAAATTTGATACTATAGTGGGGGATAATAGAATAGTACCACGTATTATAGATAGTGATGTACTCTAATCCATAGGTATCAGTTATAAATCATGCATTTGGAAGGATCGACAGACCTGTCCTAGAGCATGACTACCTTAAGTATGGCCACTCTGCTATGACTACTAGTAATATGAGTTCTGGATACCATGTCTATGAAAACCACCTTGTCCAGTCCTTACAGTTCTACTCCAACTCCCCACATTGCATGGTATAAAAGATCCTTCCCTGAAAGGTAGAGCTATTATGAAGCCTCTTCCACTAGAAAAAGATGGAAGGGTCCAACAGAATATCTCTATATGGTTGCAAGCCCAGTACTCCATAGGTTCTCTATCACACTAAGGCTTCATTTTCCCCTATCATTCACACTAATAGAATACAATGGAGCTTTCAGTGTGGTTACTCTAATTGGCACTAATTTATATGAAACCTCAAGTGATCACTTTATGCTAACGGAAGAACTACTATCTTATCTCAGAACTGATCCTCTATTGCTCGTATTATCACCTTCCTTTGAGTTGTGTGGAGTGATAAGAGAATTTTTTATGATCTAAGGGGATGTAGTTTGGAAAAAATCACCTATGTATGGATGGAATACATGATCCCATCCTCGAAGCATCTAGCATGTGAAAGCTCATCACTAGCTAGAAGCGACACAAAGTGTTGAAACTCTGTAAAGTATGTTGAATACTCCATGATTGACAAAGAACCATGCTCGAGATACATGAACTCTTTGGATCAGTCATCTCTCAACATATGAGTAAATAATTACTCATAGAAAATATTTTGGAAATCATCTCACACCATTACTTGATGGAAACCATCCTGGGTAATCACATTCCACCAATGTGTGGCCAAATCATGAAAAATGTAAGTAGAAAGATTGACCGTCCTCCCTATAGACATATCTTGATGATCAAAGATAAGTAGGGTGGCCTCTTGAAAATAATAAGTATCCTATGAACTTTTATCCCCTAAGAAGGTGTGAGTATGCTTCTTTGAGAACTCACATGTTTGATCAGACATTGTAGGTGGAGGTCATGGATCACCTTTCATGGACTGCATCAGATGTAGGAAACTATCCCAAAGATGAGAATCAGTGCTCAGATATAATATAGAAGGTGGTTCCTCAAGTGGAACTCCTGGTGGTAAGACTGGTGGATCAGGGCCCACTACATAAGGAGCATGGTCGTCACCACCCTCTAAGCGCACGACACGAGGATGTCATGGAAGAATTAGTCTAAAAATTCTTGGCACATGCCTAAAAAAAATCTTAGAAGAAGATAGATAGAAATTGAGGAAACAAAATAAAAGGAAAACATATCACTAACCATAGTCTACTACCCTCAATACCTGATAATAAGGCCATGTACCGATAAGTTCTCATGTTTGAAATTAAAGGTGTTCTAGTAAATGATGGTTCAATGGTACTTTTCCTTTTCATTTAATGGAAATTTCTTCATTGTTTTATAAGTCAAGATAACAAAATTTTAATTTTCATTTGATTATAAACATATATAAAATTTTAATTTGAAATGGATTGTCATTCTCAGTGAATAAGGCCCATACATCATATCACTGAAATAAAAACCCATTAAATTTCACTCTAATCCCATCCACATTAGGTCTTAGAATGTAATGGGTTATACACGATGGCTTGACTCAACAAACTACCCATTCCTACCCACAAGGTCCCGTACACCTCATGAATTGAAACTGAAAATCACTCAGTCATATCCAAGGAGCATCACTTGAATATATATAAAAAAGGTTCACTCAACAATCACAAGAATATAAAGCAATAAAAATAGTGAAATGTACCTATATGGCTTAAAAACTGCCTGGCATTTGAATTATAGGTGCTTATGATGATGCATATAATATTTTTCCTTTCCCAAGTATCATCAGGCCAAGGCTGAAATAAAGTTCTCAATTAGAATAATAATAATAACTACAACATATCTTTTGAATCAACCCATAGTTAAATGATATCAACTGTATTAGGAAAAAAGTATAACAATAATAATTATTCAGGAAAATCCAGATTTACCACAAATATTGGTTATCTACACCCAAGAATGGATTATAATCAAGTTATAAGAATTCTTAGTATACTTTATATTATCTGAAAATAGTAAATAAAGAAAAGAACCACTTTGATACCACTTTGTGACTCCCTAAAGCCAGGTGCCACTCAAAGGTTCCCCAAGCCCAGTTGGCCACATGGGCCCAAGGGCATCTCCTTGAATTCCAGAGGCTACAGACTAGAAGTGAGGGCATAGGTTGTGTTTATGGGTAGACTATTCCGTCATTACCCGAGTATAACATAGATGATAAGTAATATAAGAGGTAAATAGTGGAATACATATAAGTTAATAGATTACACAATAGAAACAAATAAGAATAATAAATAGGTGCAACTATTAATAATATAATGAAGTTGATGATACATGGAATGTCTCTACAAAGCTAGAAAACATAGTTAAAAAGAAGTAGGAATAACATGATATAAAATAGTAGCAAAAAGAAATCAAAACTATCCATCATATTTATCTATATCCCAGTAAACTACTACAAATCTACATCCTAATGCAAGTAAGAAATATCAAGTATCCAAGGTAGGATCATTCCCTTTTCCAAAACCTGTATAAATGTAATCTTCTCAGGTGCTAATGGAGGCCTAGATAGGGTTCGATATAAATCTAAGTAGGTCACAAAAAACATTTTCTATAACATCTATTCCATGTAATATAAACTGAAATACTATTCAAGCATGCATATATAAAATTAAATCATTAAAGAAATGTAAATGCCCAAGTACAAGCTTGGGTATCAACTAGAGTATAAATATGTAATTGTTCAATTAATTATTCATGCTCCATTTTATATATGTAATTCACATTCTGTATAACCAACACTAACATCCTAAGAAAAAAATAATGATGTTAAAGGATCCAAGATATGACAAGGAATCCTATAATGATATTAAAAATAAAAGGGATCCAATTTAATAACCAAGGCATCCATAGCCTCATTGGTCTACACAACTCAGTAAACACCAGTATCCTATATAAAGGGGATAAAAGTGTAATCCATAGAGAAATTACAAAGGCATTCTATAATAATAATTCTATCCACTCCTAGAAAAATACCCTATACCAACAGTTTGGAACTGTTGGTATTGGCCTCCTTACCGTTGGTATAGCCTATACCAACATTTTGTAGAACCGTGGGGAAGTAAGCCATTAGGATAGGTCTATACCTACAGTTTTGGGAAAACCGTTGGTATAAGTAATATGAAAATCTATATGAACTGTTCCATAAAACCATTGGTATATGTATTTCAAAAAAAAATTGGTGGGATTTGATCCCAGGACCTCTAGATTATCTTTCGACGACCTAACCACTAACCTAACATGACTTTTGTTAATATAATTTCATCAATATGTATATATATTATCATCATTATTTTAAATTTTTATTTATATAATGTTCTCGGTAAGAAGATTGGATAAAAAATCAAAGGACCTATACCAACGGTTGTCAAAACCATTGGTATAGGTTATCTTTTTTCATTTGATTATGGACTGGATGTTGGTTGATGGGGCACTTTTCCCAACGGTTTGGGCAAACCATTGGGAAATCCTTACGTTTTCCCAACGGTTTGGCCAAACCGTTGGGAAAAGTGGCCACAAAGTACCCTTTCCCAACGGTTTGGACAAACCGTTGGGAAACGTGGTACCCTTTCTCAATGGTTTGGCCAAACAGTTTGGAAAGCCATACCCTTTCCCAACGGTTTTGGAAAACCATTAGGAAAATTGAGCTCAAAGTGGGCTTTCCCAACAGTTTGGCCAAACCATTGAGAAAGGGGACCTATACCAACGGTTTTTACAAACCGTTGGTATAGAAGCGTTGGGAAAGGTGAGATTTTCCATAGTGATCTGAGTCCAAGGTTCTCATCTGAGGTAAAACAGTTAATAGTGACTGGGCCCAATGTGTGAAACCATGGAACCTCATGTCCATAGACATTACGTTGGATCTAAGGATTGTATCTAAGGGAACCTATAATAACAATGGAGGGATATTATGATGTCATACTGAGAATACACAAGTAGAAAAGGATTGGGTTCCAAGGTGGGTATCAACCATGAAAACCGGCATCCCTGAATCCTAATGGCATCTACAAGTGATCAAGGAATTACCACAAGAACCCAAGGTGAGGTCATGTCTAAAAACTCCTATAATAATGTCATGGTCTATACTAATTGAAACCTTATAATCTATTTATTTAATTAATTAGGCCATGATTTTTTCATTTCATTTATCAAGTCAAAGGGTTCATTCCATACATTTCATTATTGTGACAAGGATAAAGGATATGAAACCTCTTATTAATCCATATAATTCATAGTCATTTTATTAGGATAACTATTCTACCTTCTATTATACATGGAAATTGGTTCTATGGTTGTGAAACCAATCCATTAAATTTCATTCAACTCAGCCAAGTCCTATACATAATATACTCTCAAATTTAACCATTTAAACATTTGTTAATGAAGTAGAATGCTTACTTTAGAAGGGTTAAGTGACATTAAAACATTTGAGGGATAATGTAAAACCAATTCGATCCCCATTTAATTAGGTAAGGGATTATCATCATAAGGTTAAAGAAAAAACACACCTGAACGATGGATAGGACACACATAACAACCTCAAAAGGTATAATTAAGGAATAGCACCCTACTTGGGGTGGTTAACATTGAGGACATAACCTCCAATGATGGATAAAACTTATTATACAAGCTCTAGAACACAATAACAATGAATATAAAAAATTAATATGAATTTAACAAGAAATGCCTGATGAAATCATCATTCTCACAACAACCACAATTTACAAAATCATGAAAACCTTAGGGATAAGTTATAGACTACCTACTTTATACTCATAAGACTCTCATAGTCTAGTATCAACCTCTAGTTTGGTTTGGATTAGAATATATCTAAATAATGTATCAATTCCTTAAAAATAGATCATATGATCCCATATATAAAAAACGCCATTGAGGGTAAGAATAATGATGAATGGATAAAAAGTAATAGAGTTCTTACCTATTCACATCCGATATGATTAACAGGGATCAAATCAGAGTTTGGATAGTGATCTAAGATTAAAACATATAGAAGATCTCAAATAAGAGAAAATGGGATAGGGATATCTACTAGAGAGAAAATGAGAGGATAGGGTTTTAGTTAAAATAATTTAACATCATTTTTCTAATTTTTCTAAAAAATAGGGGTTGCATGGTTCGGCCACATGGTTTTCTAAATGGTGCACCAAATGTGAACCCTTTTCTATACCAAGGTCAACCTACATAATTAGGCCTCTCAGTTAGGAAAATTGTGTGCCAATCATTCAAAACACCTCTTCTAAAAACTATATACTTTTTGTACTAGTGTGTGTCCCCTGGTGAATGATTAATGAAAATTGTGTGCCCTAATTCAGACCACATTTTATCCCCACACAATCGGGGGTAACCTTGAAACATGCCCCACATAATTTTAACTAACCATGTAGTTATCCTATTTCTCCCAAAAAGTTGGGTTCTGGGATTCTAATAAGTCATGGACACCCCAAGACACCTATGAACTCTTTAAGAATCCATATTAGGTCCTTAATAGAGAATTAGACCAAATTTAAAAGGTCCATACTTGAGTGAGAAACTAGGTTCTTACACTAGTGCCGGTAGTTTATAAGAAAACGGATCTTATGATTATCAATAATGAAAACAAATAATTGGAACCAACACATGTGTAGAATAGCTGGTGTGAGTATATAGACTATCACTAACTAAACTAGTACATTATGAGGTACCATTTCCCATTGTCGTTCATTGACTAGATGCTAGAGAGGCTAGCAAAGAAATCCCACTATTATTTTATTGATAGATATTTTGGAAATATTCATATCCATATTACCCTAGAGTATCAAGATAACACAACATTTACTTGTGTAGGTTCTGAGTGCAGCGGAAGCTCATTGGTGAGTGTACCCAACTTTAATTTTAGCGTTAACAACGATCAATCCAAGATTCGTCACTATAATAAAATTTCAGATCTTCGGAATAAAAAAAACGAAAAATATAAGAGAGGAGTCCCATAACAATAGATAGGAACTTGATATGTTGCTTATAATTAATTTAATTAATTGAGAAGAATTGCCTTGATGGAATTCCTTCTTTGTTGATGTTTCTAGTCCCAATATGATGTGATTCATCATTGCGTCGTAGAATCCAAGTGTAGGATCCCTCTAGTAGTGATCCACATGTGCTCCACGTATCTCTAGATGTTTCCGAAGGGATCTCCAGGTGCTAGCACAGAAGAGCCATCGTTTTTTTATGTTCGTATTCGATCGCCTTGATCCGGCGGAGGAGGATCTCTCTCTCTTGTAGCTTGACAGTAGTCTTGGAAGCAAAGTATTATCTCTTGGCTTGAGAACTTTCTCTAGATCCATTGTGCACAACCACAAAAAATGGATATGGTAATGAGAAATATATGATTGGAATTTTTAATTACATATAATAATAAAATGAATTAATTACCCGAAAGAATTTATCCATTTCATTTAATTATTAGTAATACCCCTTGTCTAATAATAACAGTTGACTATTATTATTACCTATAATGCGCCCATCGAATTACACCTAATATTATTTAAATAAATAAATATTATTATTTCTCATAAATTCCCAGGAAAAAAAATACATAGCGTGTATATTTAATATACACGGTGTGTACTTTTTTTCCATTTCTTTAATTTCCTCCACAACATTTATTAGACCTTCAATAATGGATATTTATTTCTAAAATAAATATCACTACCTTACTCGCTACTAAATATATTATTTCAACCACAATATATTCTCTCGAATAACTAGTGTCGAAATAAACATGATCAGTCATTCTTGAATAATTATTAAACCATAGTAGGGAATAATATTTGTTCAACTTGTTAAATTAATATTTAACTGAGATACTTAGACACACTTAGTGTGTGACCCTTTATTCCTCTTTCTCAGTGGCATTAGGCAGATCCTACCTAAAGTCTAATGTTAGCATCTAGAAACATTCCTAGGAACCCATAGAGAAAGAAGTGAATGCTATAATGACGTGTCACCTCCTAGGAACGCTTACCATTTAATGTAATCTCTTTGTATCGATATCTTGAATCAAGTGGCTTGCATACTAATGCCATCAACCCAAGTGCTCAATTATTATTTCTTTGACTTTCTGGAATTGAACATTCCAGTTCCTTATTGTAGACATTGATTTATTTAGGCTATATCAATTTCATCAATGGGACTGAGATATATACTTAAGTTACAGAACATAAGGGACAAATCCTTTCTCGCATTATCTATTAATGTAGTATCACTCGTGATGCACCCAATGCATTATACCTTACTGCGAACAGTGTGTCGTCATAGTTTTCATCAATACATATAAGTGCGCGAGTTGTAATACCCATTAACAATAATCTTAAATTCTAAGGACTAATACACACATTCTCATATAGGAATATCCAATGACACTATAAAATGTGTATTTCTTACTGGTGGGTCTCGTTCTCATAATATCCACCTGGATATTACCAAGGGAGCACACCATGAAAAGGTGCCTCAATGTTTTATGAGTCCTCACCCCTAATGGCATGTATTATTTGTGTCCCTCAAATAACATCATCCATTCATAGAACATATATTCAAGAACAGTTTTGTGGAACTTCTGGGTTCTCATCATAGCAGGGATCTGCTATGACCCTTTAATGCAACAGTTATTCTTAGGAAATTATCACATACATTGTCTCGTAGAAGAAAAATCAAGATGTGATAAGGTATTTATTAATGAATAAAGTAAAAATTAGTTTTTTGAGGCCACCAACTCCAATAGAATCCCACTTAGACTAGATCAAATTGATGATAACTTTTAACCCGCTAGCTCTCACATTATATCCATGCTTCTGGTGAGATAGGCCTTTAGTCATGGGGTCCTCCACGTTCTCTTCCGTGGACACTCTACTCCATGAAACATCACCCCTTTGATAGAAATACCTCAATAGGTGATACATTCGGATTATGTGCTTTGTCCATTGATGTGACCTCGGTTCTTTGGAAAGAGACATTGTTGTAGTATTATCATAATATAATGTGATAGGATCTTTACTACTAGACACCACATCAAGCTCCTGGACAATGTTCTGAATCCAAATGGCTTCCTTGGATGCATTAGAAGCCACTATATATTTAGACTCCACTGTAGAATTGGTGACAACTGGTTGCTTTGAACTCTTCCAGCTCATAGCTCCTCCATTGAGACAGAAAACACATCCAGATTGCGACTTCAGATCTTTCTAATTTGTCTAAAAACTAGCATCATCATACCCTCTGATGAAAATCTCCTCATATCCTCCGTACACAAGGAACATATACTTAGTTCTTCTCAGATACTTAAGGATATTCTTTACCATAGTCTAATTTTGTTCTCCTGGATCCTCTTGATATCTTCCTACCATGCTCAATGAATAGGTAACATCAATTCGAGTACATAACATGGCATACAAGATGGATCCTATAGTCGAAGTGTATGGGATCTTACTTATTCTATCTTTCTCTTGTTGTGTCTGAGGACACATTTTCTTAGAAATTTCTAGGCCATGTGACACTGGAACCAATCCCCTCTTGGATTGTTCCATACTAAATCTCTTTAGTATTTAGTCAATATATATACCCTGTCTTAGAACAAGAATCCTCTTGGATCTATCACGAATGATCTTGTTCCCTAGAATGTAAGTTACTTTTCCCAAGTCCTTCATGGAGAAACACTTGTTCAACCAGTCCTTAACTGACTGTAAGACTGTTACATCATTTCCAATAAGCAATATGTCATCAATATATACTATTAGAATAACAACCACATTCCCATTAAATATCTTATAAACACATGGCTCGCATTCATTCTAAAGGAAACCAAATTCCTTTATGGCTTTATCAAATCGAATGTTCCACAACCTGAATGCTTACTTTAATCCATAAATAGATTTCTGCAACTTGTAAACCCATTTGGATTCACCTAGTATCACAAACCCTTCTGGTTCTGTCATATAGAAATCTTCATGAAGGATCCCATTAAGTAATGCTATTTTGACATCCATTTTCCAAATATCATAGTCATGGTAAACTGTTATGGCAAGTATGATTCTTATGGATTTAAACATGGAAACTGGCGAGAAGGTTTCATCATAGTCAATTCTTCGACACTGTCTGAATCCTTTGGCCACTAGTCGTGCTCTATTGGTGCTAAATTGACCTTCCATGTCCAATTTTCTCTTGAATATCCATTTGCATCCAGCATGCTTTACATCAACTGGTGTAACGACCCGGACCCGGCCAGCCACCCGAACAATGCCGAACGAGTCAGGTGTCACTACCTTAGGTGCACCTCCCCTGAATAACAAAGGCTTCTGACTAGCAGCGAGGTTCTGTTAGGTATAGTGGGGAGGCTATACCCTCTCGGAGAATCATAGTCAGGGTACTGGTCCAATTATAACAGTAAAGATGCAGCAGAATTAAAAGACTCAGCAGACTCGAACCAGACCCGCAGAGTGGAAGCATAGTCAATATAGATAAACAACGGAAGCAGTGAATATAACTACAGTAGTGGAAATAAACACAACAGCATGCTAATAACATGTAACTACTACTGAACAGTAAAACATGCATCCAAAGAAGGTCATACACAACTGAATATAAAAAGGGCGCCAATGGCTAACCAACAGTAGATACAACAATTAAGCATGCCAATAAAGAAAAGTAGACACATCAAAGTAAACCCTAGTGAGGTATGACCTCAAGGTTCATACCATTTCCATGCAACAACTAACGTAGCCCTGCTCCTGAAGTTGGCCTCTTTCCTACACGTAAATCCATAAAGTCTATACGCGTCCCGAAGGGCCCATGTAGGGTGTGAGACAAATCTCATTAGGATACCACCCGATGGTGAGTACCAAATATATGTGTTTAAGTAGTCATGCATATACAAGAAAAGAAGTAATAAATACAATGAACAAATAAACACAAACTCCACTGGTGCTCAACAGCACCTATGGAGTGTCATCTGCTTCGGCCAACACCGGAATCTCTGTCGTGTAACCCGGCACCATGTTCCACCTGACACCTCGTGTCTCAAGTACCAACGTCCCGAAGGCACGCCCAAAATAGAAACCCGGCACCATGTGCCTCTTGAAACCTTGTGCCTCAAGTACCGACGTCCCAAAGGCACGCCCAAGAATAGTAACCTGACACCATGTGCCTCCTGAAACCTTGTGTCTCAAGTACCGATGTCCCGAAGGAACTTCCATCCCCTGAAGGCTCCTCACCTGCCACGTGGCTTTCTACGGCAAGCACCCCCAACCAAAATACCTAACCGTAACTAAGAGGGCCTCTACCCACATGATTGGTCAAAACCACTTCATCACGGAGTATCATTGTGTGCACACTACTCAAAATCCCAGGTGAGCGGTAATCACCAAAATAGTCCTAAGCCACCAACACGTCTCACACCTCATCTCCCTGCGACCATGTCGCTCATGTCTGATGGCATCTCCATCCTAGTAACTCAGGCCATGCCCAACTTGACAGTCGTACTACCTCAAGCTGACATCCATGACACCCAATCCCATGGTCAAACCCACCAAAAGAAACCTGGGAAAAGCCCCAACCTGTGATCAGTATCACTCAAGCGTAACCAGGCCAAGCCCAACACAACCCAAAAGGGTCCAGCATATGCAATTCAACAATTGCATATATAACATATTCAAACAGAAAACATAATCAGGCAAAACAACTAAATAGTTGAATTTCACTATGCAAGGTGATGACCCATACAAGCACTGAGGTCTTAAATGCCTCCAACAATTTATATTAGACATAAATAAATTAAACTAACATTTTAAAACAATAACATTTCAATTAAAACTATTTTGGCATTCCCCGGCCAAAATTCCCTGACAAGAAACAGCCCCTCACCTAGCCATGCTCATGAAAACCGGTAACCGGGCATACCCAAAAGCATCCCAGAGGTCCCATAAGCAGTAGAGTATGAAAAAGCAGATAAAACGGGTCCCTCTCAAAATAACCGAAAACACACCGAAGGCCGCATCACCCAAAAAACTACGAAAACACAAAAAGAAGTATGCACCACCTACCTGAGACTCGCACGATGCTACTCCTCAGGTAACACCCGCCAATTCGGTCTAAAACGCGGTAAATCTAAAAAAGATTCAATACAGTTCAAATGCCTATAACTCATTCTAGAATAAAAATCAGACAAAACGGCCAAAGAGGAATCGAGGCCTTACCAAGGGGGTTCCAATGCACTAATCAGAGCTTGAATCGGGTCTCGGACGGACGATCGGGAGAAGGAAAGAGGTTCGGCCAGCTTGGTTCATGAAACCGGATGAAGGAGGTGTGTTCTGCCTCAAAAATGAGGCTAATGCCCATTTTAGAAAAACAAATAAATTACATGGCATGTACTTTAGGACTACACGCCATTTATAGTTCATTAAACTGTTCATAAGACGGCAGGATTCCGCCGACTTACTTTCTGAACCTGTCGACATGAGTACACGACATGTACCTAGGGGTACACGGTGTGTAGTTGGTTCCTCTTTCTTTCCTCACCGACTTACCCACACGCCATGTGTTTCCCTTATACACGGTTAGACTACACGACGTTTCCAAAGGGAACACGACGTGTCCCTGGTTCTACCTGGAAAACAAGCCTACATGCCATGTATGGCCTCACACGGTCAGGGGAATACACGGTGTGTTCAAAACTACACGCCGTGTAGTAAGAAACTACTACATAGTCATCATAATGTCGGTCACTCACCTACACATACACGATGTGTACTTAAAGTACATGGTGTGTAGTCTGGAAATTTATAGAAACTTTGCATCTTCTCTAGTTTCCTCAAAAACCAGTCAAAAAATAAAACAGGGTCGGGATTTTGACCCGTTCTGAAAACTCGGGTTCTTAAAAATTTCCCACCTTAACATAGCTCATCCCTGACCTATCAACTGAAACCTTAAGATGGCACCAAACATACCACTCCATTCAAAGTAACTCAGACTTCCCCGGTCTCAATGGTCCTGGTTAAACTCCTCACGGGGCTCCCCACCTTAGGAATCTCCTAACCCAGTCTCAAACCAACAAAACTCAAAGTAAACACGGTTTATTGACCTGTTTTCTAGACGCATAGTCCTCCCGTGATGCATCGTCACCCCTGCACCTCATTGGTGCTCCTGTGTCGCTTACGACACCCCATGTATCTCGCACCGCATCGGTGTCCGCCTCCATGAGGTCCCGTTGAGGAGCACCTCAAGTAACCCGCATCCTCGATGCCTCGATGCCCATGGCACCTCAAGTAACCTGCATCCATGATGCCGTAATGCTAGGCATCTCATACACACACACACACACACAGATATATATATATATATATCACGCACCTGATATGGTTCCAATCCCTCTAACTAGCATTTAGTTAGTCCACATAGATCATGTGCACCACATGCACTCAAAACAGGCATGCCTCGATAGGTCATGCCAAAAAGGAAACATGGAGATCATGGTCACACTGTGGTGTACCTCTAACCGTAATCAGCTCACCAGCTTGCTCAGCCTCTGGCAGCTCCATGGCGTGCACCTAGCCTGAAACATGGCTGCCTGCTGCCTGACCTCCCTACGGTGATGCTCCTGTCACCGGCCACTGACCCCTCAGCTAGGTCCCACTGTCTCTGTCACAACCTCCATGCATAGATGAACCTCCACTACCCTCTCTGGGTACCGAACCTGAACCAACTCCAGACGTTGCAGTCTATCCTGGTCCCTTCCTGCCGGCTACCTGAGAAGGTGGCCTGCAAAACCTATCCAGATGTCTGTCCTATCCACATTTCTGGCACTCCTTTAGAGGCCTATCGCACTGTGCCCGAACATGTTCCGATTTTCCACATTGGAGGAAAATCACTGAAGAACTCCCACGAGGTGGTCTAGCTGAATCCTTGGCATGACTTCCCTTCAGAAACTCATCCCGTCCTCGCATCCTGCTGCCCGAACCATCACCCGAAGCTGTCGTCCAGCCCAAGCGAGATTTCTCTCTCTCTCATTTCCCTCATCTATGAGCGCCTGATTCACCGCCTCGGAGAAGGAACCTAGCCTGAAGATGTTCACCTGGACTCGAATGGCATGTTGTAAGCCATCCTCGAAGCGCCTTACCCTAGCTGCATCATCGCTCACCATACCAGGTGCAAAGAAAGACAACTCTATGAAAGTAGCTTCGTAGTCCATGACAGAAATATCCCCCTACTAAAGACTCAAGAACTCCTGAGTTCTCTCTGCCCTCAGTGTCTCTGGTAGAAGTGCTCAAAGAACCTATCCACGAAGTCCTTCCATGCCAGTCCCTCATGCCTACGGACCTGAACCTGTACGTCCCACCAACACTTCGCCGGTCCTCTCAGCATGTACATCGCCAGCTTGACCCTCTGCCCTAGAGGCATCTCGAGCTGCTCAAAGATCATCTGCATACTTTCTATCCTGTTCTCTGCCGCCTGTGGACCACCCTCACCCTGAAAAAGTGGTGGGTGCTGCGATTAGAACTCCAATGTCAGATATGCCATAGAAGGCTTTGTACCCTGTGCACCTCTATCAATCCCCTTCAAGACACGTGTCAGGCTCGGTTGGAGCTTCTCATAGAGCCACGGCCCGAATGATGCCAAACCTGGCTGTTGTCCTCCCTGCACTGGATCCTGAACCTGATCTTGTCCTTGGGCCTATACCTGCGGCTCGTGCTCTGCTTGTACCAAATTATGACCCTGATCCTGCGGCGTTGTATCGTCTCCTGCCTGACACTCAATCGAGTTGTGAAGGAGTAACCCGCTGAATACCATAAATGGTCAGATAGTCCATATACATATACAACAATATACTCTACGTAGATAAGGAAAGCAGTAAAAGGCAGTGCATGACAACTACCCTTACTCCCCCTCACCACAACCCATGCCCCACGGCATCTCGACCTCATTTCCTCCTTACCCGCCCTCATAAGAGCCATGTATCAAAGTACCTTGGCCCATGCCCGTCCTGACAACTCACGTTGCCTAAAATTGACGACTGAGTCGCCCAATCCTGACAGTTACACTTCCTCAGTCATAGTACCTACCTTCTCTCATAGGAGTAAGACCCACATATCTTGCACATGCAATTTTACAAAATACAAAGCATGGCATACACATTGCAATAAACAAGAAATTCTATCCGAAATTTCACCAATTCACATTTCAAAGCAGATAAATCATGGAAATTGATTTTATTCACATGGTATTATCACTTCACAAAGAATACGTGCAATTATGAAATTGAAATACCCTAAAAATGTGGCTATCAAAAGCCAAGAAAAGTAGGCTTTCCATACCGGGCCAAGGTCCAATTCTCCCTTACCATACCAGATCAAGGGTCTCATATCACAATCAACAACATCACACATCAAGTGATCTACCGAGGTGGAAATAATATAAACTGTAATCTGAGAAAAAGCAAACAACAATTCCCACCCATGGCAACTAGGTCCATCCCTCGCACCTGGGGCTGCAGGTAGCCAAGAACAAGCTAAAAACCCAATCCCAGTAACCACAACTTATCTACAACCTACCATATCCCAATTAGTAAAACCAGCAAAAATAAAAAGGAGAAGTCTCAATCTCATTAGTAGCCAGAAAAACACTGCTACTAAATCCTTGTCAAAAACTCCTCTGATAGCACTTTGTAATGACCCAGACCCGTCCAGCCATCCGAACAGTGCTGAACGGGTCGGGTGTCACTACCTTAGGGGAACCTCCCCTGAACGCCAAAGGCTTCCATCTAGCAGCGAGGGTCTCTTAGGTATAGTGGGGAGTCTATACCCTCTCAGAGGATCATAGAAAGGGTATTAGTCCAAGTATAACAGTAATGATACAGTAGAATTAAAAGACTCAATAGACTCGAACCAGACCCGCAGAGCAGAAGCATAGTCAATATAGATAAACAACGGAAGCAGTGAGTATAACTACAGAAGAAGAAATAAACACAACAGCATGTTGATAACATGTAACTACTACTGAATAGTAAAACATGCATCCAAAGATTTTCATACAAACTGAATATAAAAAGGGAGCCAATGGCTAACCAATAGTAGCTACAATAAGTAACCAAGCCGATACAGAAAATTAAACACAACAAAGTAAACCCCAGCTAGGTATGACCTCAAGGTTCATACCATCTCCATGAAACAACTAACGCATCCTATCTCCTGAAGTTGGAATCTTTCCTGCATGTAAATCCATAAAGTCTACACGCGTCCTGAAGGGCCCGTGCAGGGTGTCAGACAAATCTCAGTAGGATACCACCAAACGGTGCATACCAAATATATGTGTTTAAGCACTCATGCATATACAAGGAAATTAGTAATCAGTACAATGCACAAATAAACATAAACTCCACCGGTTCTCAACAGCCACCATGGAGTGTCACCTGCTTCGGAAAACGCCAGAATCTCTATCATGTAACCCGAAACCATGTGCCACCTGACACCTCGTGTCTTAAGTACCGACGTCCCGAAGGCACACCCAAAATAGTAACACGACACCATGTGCCTCCTGACACCTCATGCTTCAAGTACCGACTTCCCGAAGGCACTCCCAAGAATAGTAACCTGGCACCATGTGCTCTGGACACCTTGTGGCTCAAGTACCGACGTCCCAAAGGCACGTCCAACCCCTGAAGGCTCCTCACCTCCCACGTGGCTTTCTACGGCAAGCATCGCCAACCAAAATACCTAACAGCAACTACGAGGGACTCTACCCACACGAGTGGTCAAAACCATATCATCACGGAGTATCTCGGTGTGCACACTACTCAAAATCCTGGGTGAGCGGTAATCACCAAAATAGTCCTAAGCCACCAACACGTCTGACACCTCATGTCCCTGCGACCATGTCGCTCAAGTCTGATAGCATCACCATCCTAGTAACACTGGCCATGCCCAACCTGACATTCATAATACCTCAAGCCGACATCCATGACGCCCAATCCCGTGGTCAAAACCACCCAAATTAACTTGGGAAAAGCCTCAACCTATGATCAGTATCACTCAAGAATAACTGAGCCAAGCCCAACACAACCCAAAAGAGTCCAGTAGATGAATTTCAGCAATTTCATATATAACATATTCAAACAGAAAATTTAACCAGGCAAAACAACTAAACAGTTGAATTTCACTATGCAAGGTGATGTCCCATACCAGCACTGAGGTCTTAAATTCCTCCAACAATTTATATCAGACATCAATAAATTAAACTAACAGTTTATAATAATAACATTTCAATTAAAACCATTTTGGCATTCCCCAGCCAAAATTCCCTGAGAACCAAGGGCCCCTCACCTGGCCCTGCTCACACAAACTGGTAACCGGGCATACCCAAAAGCATCCCAGAGGTCCCATAAGCAATACAATATGAAAAAACTGATAAAACGGGTCCCGCTCAAAATACCTGAAAACACGCCGAAGGCCGCATCACCAAAACAACTACGAAAACACAAAAATAAGTATTCACCACCTACCTGAGACTCGCACGATGCTACTCCTCCGATAACACCCGCCAATTCGGTCTAAAACGTTGTAAATCTATAAAAGATTCAATACCGTTCAAACGCCTATAACTAATTATAGAATGAAAATCAGACAAAACAGCCAAATAGGAATCGATTCCTTACCGAGGGGGTTCCAACGCACTAATCAGAGCTCGAATCGGGTCTCAGACGGATTATTGGGAGAAATAAATAGGTTCGGCTGGCTTGGTTCACAAAACCTGGCGAAAGAGGTGTGTTCTGCCTCAAAAACGTGGCTACTGCCTATTTTAGCAAAAAAAGTACACGGCATGTACATTAGGACTACATGCCGTGTATAGTTCATTTAACTATTCATAAGATGGCAGGATTCCGCCGACTTACTTTCCAAACCTGCCGACATGAGTACACAGCGTGTACCTCGGGGTACACGGCGTGTACTTGGTTCATATTCCTTTCCTCGCCGACTTACCCACATGCCATGTGTTTCACTTATACACGGCTAGACTACACAGCGTGTCTAAAGGGAACACGAAGTGTCCCCGGTTCTACCCGGCCAACAGGCCTACACACCATGTATGGCCTCACACGGTCGGGGGTATACACGGCGTGTTCAAAACTACAAACTGTGTAGTAAGAGACTACTACATGATCATCACACGACATGTACTCGGCGAGCACATGGTCGATCACTCTCCTACACATACATGGTGTGTACTTAAACTACATGGCGTGTAGTGTTAAAATTTCTAGAAACTTCGCATCTTCTCTAGTTTCCTCAGAAACCAGTCAAAAATTCAAACAGGGTCGGGATTTTGACCCGTTCTGAAAACCCGGGTTCTTACAACTGGCTCATCGACTAGATCCCAAAATTGGTTCTGATGCATGGAATCCATCACAGAATTCATAGATTCTAGCAATATTTCATCTTCTTAGCTTTCTACTGCTTCCTATTAGGATATAGGTTCATCATTGTCCAAAAATAATGATTCACTAACCTCAGTGACTAGGAAACCAAATCTCTAGGGTTCCTTTACTTCTCTTGAGATCCTTCACAATACTTGTGTTTCTAGAACCTCTTCCACGGGGACCTGGGGAACTTGTTCTTGTACCAACTCATGTGTATCTTGAGCATCAACTTCATCGAAGTCAATCTTGCTACCACTATCCTTTTTGAGGATGTGCTCCCTCTCAAGAGATATGGCTTGTCTCGAAACAGTCACTTTCTTGTCTGAAGGGTCATATATGTAATATCCTTTTGTTTAATTGGGATATCCTATAAAGATACACCCTGGGGTTCTAGTTTGTTTCCTGATAAGGACTTAACAAATTCCTCACATCCCCATACATGTGTGTGCAACAAAATGGGTTTCTTTCCATTCCATAACTCAGAAGGAATTCCATTTTCCTCCTTAGTTGGAACTCAGTTTAATGTGTATGTTCTAGTCTGTAATGCATATCCCCAAAAGGATAATGGAATATCTGCATGACTCATCATCAACCTCACCATGTCCGACAAGGTGTGGTTCCTCCTTTCACTAACACCATTCCGCTGTGGTGTATAAGGATGACTGAGATGAGATAGAATCCCAGACTCCTGTAAAATATTGATGAACTCCTGGTTAAGATATTCTCCACCTCGATTCGATCGAAGCTTCTTTATCTTCTTACCAAGCTAATTTTCTACTTCATTATTGAATTATCTAAATTTCTCTAAGGATTATGACTTATACCTCATTAAGTAGACATAGCCATATCTACTCAAATCACCAGTAAAAGTAATGAAGTAAGAATATCCACCTCTAAATTCTTCTGGAATTGGTCCACACACACCTGTGTGACCCAATCATAGAAGCCCTATGTCCCTCCCACCCTATTTACTGAAAGGTGGTTTGGTCATTTTACCTTGTAAACAAGAGTGACATCTATCAACTGGTTTTATCTTAGTAGAGTCTAAATAGCCATCTTGGTAGAGCTTTGTCAAGCCCTTCTCGTTTACATGACCGAGATGGTGATGCCACAACTGGGTGATGTATGATTCATGTGATTTTGTTTCATTATTGATTTCTAACACTTGTTTTTCGTAATTTAATACATACAAACTATTATTTAAATGTGCCATACCATAACATACGTTGTTCTTATAAAATATGCAACCCCTATTTCCAAACTTGAAAAGAAATCCATCCATATCCAAACAAGATACTAAAATTATGTTTTTTGTAACACTAGGTGCATAATATAAATTTTGTAAAACCAAAATCATCCCAGTTGGCAATAAGAGGTTGTAATCGCCAATGGCCAATGTAGCCAGCCTTGCGCCATTGGAAGCTCGAAGATCCACCTCTCCTCTGGAAATATTTATAAATCTACATGGTTCCTACATTTTAATACATATGTGATCCCCAAAATCTGTATCTAATACCCAATGGGTAGAAATGGAAAGATTTTACTTGATAACAAATGCACCTTTATCATCCCCATTCTTCTAAGTTCAATTCCTCTTCTGGTGTCCTGGATTTCCACATGAAAAACATACCACCTATCATTCCTTACCCTGCCTCTGGATCTTAACCTTCTTGGAGGGATGATGATCAGGGGCTTCAGACCGTTTATAAGTCCTTGGCCCCTTTTCCTTGTCCTTTTTTCTTATTCACAATAAGAACTGTGGGTTTGTCAGCCTCAGGTCCTTATCTACCTTGAAAATTAAGTTTAGAAGTTCTTATAGATTCTTCTAATTGTTTCTCATGTTGTAGTTGACAATAAATCTAGAGATAGTCATGGGTAGTGATGATAGGATGAGATCTCTATGCAACTCATCCAGAAAAATAATCCCTAAGATGTTCAGGTGTTCAATGTAGACAATAATATTGACTACATGATGCCCAGCTAGCACAAACTCTCTAAGATTATTTGTAAACAATGTTTTGGAGATCTCATATCTATCCTATCTTACATTCTATTGGTAAAGATCCTTAAGGTGATACATCATGCTATACGTGTCTATTTTTTCATATTGCTTCAAAATCTCATTATACATAACCGATAGAATGAAACATTGGACATATGTGGAATCGTCCATATGTTTCATATATAGAGATAGTTCCTCATCATTGGACTCTTTCCTAGGCGCAACTAGAACATGCTCTTCCAGCACGTACAATTTCTTCTCGTGGTGAAGGATGACGCGTAAATGCCTCTTCAACTCTTGGAAATTGGTGCTCGTTAGAAGGTTTTTCTTCTCGAGTATGGTTCTCAATGATATGTTTGAAGTCATTTTTCTTGAAATTTTTACAAATTAATCTGAGAAATGGTTTAGAACTTTATTATGACAAAACTAAGACAAAAAAATAAATTATTACTTATTAGTCTCCCACTATTTTATCAAAATCCAACATCCCTCACCATTGACTTAGAAATATTCTATTTCCTAAATATTCTAGTGGAAAAGATCCATATTTAACTTCTCATTACCCCAAATTGGGTTGGTTAAGAAACTTGAAGGGTTTTAGGTACGCATTCCAAATGCCAACTGCATTAACTCGCAGTTCCTTGATCCGCTGAGTGGACTCCCCAATCCTAAAATCCTTTTATTTTAGATTTCCTCAACCTTTACCTCTTGGTCACACCAAGTCCCATTGTGGTAGTCAACCCTTGATGCAAACTAAGTCAAGTATACCCAAAAACTCGAATTAGGATTCCCTGGTAATTAAAAGAACCCCATCTAGGGTTGGTTAAGCACTTTGAACTATGGTTCGATTCTAACCAAGATTATGGAAGGCTATACCAACTTGATATTTTCTTTGAGGGATTTTATCCTTATACAAAAATTTCCATTTTATTATCTTCGATTACATTCTTTTTAATGTTAAGTGGGATATACTTAAGTGATTAATCTTGTTTAAGATAATATTTTACGCATAACCCGATCTTATTTTAGTTCCATCTTGCATGATTGTTTATTTAATTAATTGTGTGAGCATGACAACACACCTAAAATAAATAAACCACAAAACTAATAGAAATTAAATAAATGGTATGATCGTGAGCTTGTTACATTGGTTAGATTATCTAGCATTTGATAAAATAACCCAAGACCTAGGGGATAAACACCTTCAACCTTTTGGGTTTGTGTTTACAGCTTTCCACCTATCCACCTTTGTATCTCCTTGGATTGGTTTCACCTTGGATCCTATCTTGAGCTACCTCCACTGGATTGGAAGCTCCATCCATTACATATTCATTTATCTCACATGCAGGTGAGGGGTAAAATGGGGTTTTACATAATATAAACCTTGGGCACTCAGGCCCTATATATTAATGAGGAGAGGGCTCACAGGCCAATAAATTTAATTAAAATAAATTAATTAAAATAAACCATTCACATACAAAGGTCTTGGTCTATCTCATGATCATCCAAGCATGCAATGATGTTTACACATAAAAAAACTATCATTCAACTCTTTAATCATTCATTTTTAAGATAAATCAATCTTGAATCAATTAATTGTCTTTAATTAATCAATCCTATTGTCCTAATCCTTTTTTCTGAATTTCTTTGAGATTTTCATCAATCATAATTTTAAACAAATGAATTCATTTAAAATTATCTTTGTACGTAACTTGTACCTTGGGGGAAACCTGGTGAATTCCCATTCATAACTACCCAATTAGTATAAATGAACATTGTGCATATGTTAAATTAAAAACATATATATAAAACACCTATCATGTGTTGTTCCTCAGATTTAAGCCCGCATTATGGTACACGTCTCAAGTGTCTATATAATATAATAACAAATTTTAATAAATCTGTGTAATTTTGATGAGTACACGACATATAGTTCCGACTACATGGCATGTACTTTTGTTCACCATCCATCTGAAGTACACGCCCGAGGACGTGGAGTATAGATGTACTTCAGAAATTTTTTGGAGTACACGGCGTGTTCAGTAGGACACACGTCGTGTAGTATCTGTGTTACATGTTTTCCTGTCGAGCAAGCCGTTTACGGGGTACACGGTCCATCCCTAACCTGAAGGTACTACACCCCGTGTTTAATGTACCACACGGTGTGTAATCCGGAAACTGTGTGCCACCTATTTTTGGTCAACACACAGTGTCATTTAAGACATAGAAATACTCCAACACATAACCTGATTTGGCAGACCAGTCTGATGCATTGAACCTAGACTAAAAATCATGTACTACCGAATACACACCATGTATTCTTGTTTTTTATGGCCAAGAACGTTTTGTGATTCTATATGATATCCTCTATTTTATTTTAATCAAAATTAAAAGAAATATTTGTTTCTATAAGGTGAATGAGAAATGATAAAGGAGGAACAGATCTCGAGATTCGGATTTAAAGAATGATTAACATGAATTGAAACAACTAATTTATTAAATGCATAAATCACCAATGAAAAACTATATAATTATAATCAATGATATAACCTTCCTTTGATACCACTTGTTGGTTTCGGGTGCAGTTAAAGCGCGTTGGTGGGTGTACCCAACTTTAATTTTTGCATTAACAACGATCAATCTGAGATCCTTCATGATAAAGAAAATCCAAATCTTCAAAATAGAATTAAGAACAAAAAATAAAAGAGATGAGTCTCGTAACCATATATAGGATCATCATAGGTTTTTTATAATTAATTTAATTAATTGACAAGAATTAACTTGATGTAATTATTTCTTCATTGATTTTTCTGGTCATAATCTGATGTGATATGTCCTTGTGTCATAGAATCCAAGTGTAGGATTCCTCTAGCAGTGATCCACATGTGCTCCATGTATCTCTGGACGTCGCTGAAGGGATCTCCGAGTACTAGTGTGGAAAAGCCTTCGCATGCGATATCTACCTTCGATTGCCTTGATCCGATGGAGGAGGATCTCCCTCTCATAGCTTGCAAGCATTCTTAGAAGAAAATAATTCTCTCTTATCTTGGGATCTTTCTCTAGATCCATTGTGCACAACCACAAAAAATGTCTAGGCTAATGACAAATATATAATAGGGATTTTTAATTATATAGAATAATAAAATGAATTAATTACCCAAAAGCATTTATTCATTTCATTTAATTCTTAGTAATACCCCATGTCTAATAATAATAGTTGACTATTATTATTACCTGGCATACACCTAGTGAATTACACCTTATATTATTTAATTAAATAAATAATATTACTTCTCATAAATTCCCAGAAAAATACACGGTGTTTATATTTAATATACACGGCGTGTAATTTTGTTTTTCCATTTTTCTTTATTTCCTCCACTACATTTATTAGACCTTGAATAATGTATATTTATTTCTAAAATAAATTTCACTGCATTATTCGCTAATAAATATATTATTTCGCCCAAAATATATTCTCTCGAATAACTGGTGTTAAAATAAATGTGATCAAGAATTATTGAATAATTATTAAACCACAGTCAGAAATAATATTTATTCAACTTGTTAAATTAATATTTAATTGAGATAATTAGACACACTTAGTGTGTGACCCTCTTGGCCTCTTTCCCAGTGACATTAGGCGGAGCCTACCTAATGTCAAAGGTTAGCATCAAGCAACACACTAAGGAACCCATAGAGAAAGAAGTTAACGCCATAATGATGTGTCACCTCCTATGAACGCTTACCATATAATTTAATCCCTTTGTCTCGATATCTCAAATCAAGCGGTTTACATGCTAGTGCCATCAAACCATGTGCTCGATTATTCTTTCTTTGACTTTATGAAATTGAACTTTCCCATTCCTCACCATGGCCATGGATTTATTTAGGCTATATCAATTTTATATAAGGGCCTGAGATATCCACTTCCTTTATGGAATAGAAGGGATAAATCCTTTCTCGCATTATCTATTAATGCATTATCACTCATGAAGCACCCAACATATCATACCTCACTGAGAATAGTGTTTCATCACAGTTTTTGTCAATACATATAAGTGCACAAGTCGTAATACCCATTAAAAATAATCATAAATTCTAAGGACCAATACACACGTCCGCAGATAGGAACATCCCATGACACTATAAAATGTGGATTTCTTATTGGTGGGTCTTGTTCTCATAATATCCTCCTGGATATTACCAAGGGATCACGCCATGAGAAGGTACCTCAATGTTTTATGAGTCCTCACCCCTAATGGCCTGTATTATTTGTGTCCCAAAAATAACATCATCTGACCATAGAACATATATTCAAGAACAGTGTTATGGAACTTCCGTGTTCTCATCATAGTATGGATCCACTATGACCCTTTAATTCAATAGATATGCTTAGGATATTATCACATGCATTGTCACGCAGAAGAACAATTAAGATGTGATAAGATATTTATTAATGAATAAAGTAAAAAGTAGTTGGTTCTAGGCCAACAACTCCAACAACTTTCCCCTTCATCACATTTACATATAGGAGGATTCTATTTGGTCTGTAAAATACTCTAGGTACATTATAGTGATTAATGTTTTTTTATTACCTATATAATTTCATGGATGTTTTCATGGACTATTTCACTGTATATTATTCCACTTTTGATGATTGTTTAATTAGTATAGGAAATTTCCTTAGTATTGCTATAGAAAATGTTATTGTATTAAATTATGAGAAATGTCATTTTATCGTGAAACAAGGTATAGTACTTGGACATGTCATTTCTAGGGATGGTATCCAACTAGGTAAATCAAAATTCAACATCATTTTTTTCCTAACATTTTCCCATAAATTTTTGGGATGTGCGGACTTTGTTAGATCATGTATGATTTTATTTTCATTTCATTAATGACTTTAGAAATATTTCAAAACCCATCACTAGGTTACTCCAAAAAGAAAATGAATTTTTGTTTAATAAAAACTTTAAGGATTATTTTAGAAAATTAAAAATTGGGTGTCACATCATCTCTGGTAATCCAACCACTGATGTGGTATTTCCCATTTGAGCTCATGTTTAACTCCTCTAACTTTGTAATGGGGAAGTCTTATCAAAACAGGTCAATCAATATATATATGTTATTGTTTATGCAACATGTAAACACATCCCTTCTCAAGAAAAATACACCATAACAAAACAATAATTCCTTTTAATTGTTTTTTACATAGATAACTTTAGTTCATTCCTTTTAGGGTATAAATAAATTATGTTCTCTATCCATGTATTCATCTAGTATCTTCATAATAAAACATAAGAAAAATGGCATCGCATTCGTTGTATGATCCTCTTTTAGGAATTTAATTTAGAAATTAAGGATAAAAATGAGTATAAAATGTTGTTTATGAACACATGAGTAGGATATTTTTATCCTCGTACATTGAATCATCCCCATAAATTCCCATAAATTACATGTTTCCTGATGAAAAATTATAACCATTTCAACATTATATTCCCCAGTATAATGACATTGTAAATTATTTGGTCGCATCTTTTTTTCCTACTGATTTCAACGAAAACCAACCCAGTTTTCTAAAACATGAGCCTCATTGGTATGTTTGTGATGACCCCTACATTTGTCACACATGTAATGATCATGTCCTCTATGTTATGTTACTAATATCATGTTTTAGTCTATCATTAGGTCTTATGACACTCTTTTATGTGGGGTACACTTTGTTCCCTAATATATAGCTCACAAGTTCCTTAATTCTATTCTATTTTTTCTAACACTAGTTTTGGATACCCATGGTTTTTTATATCTTGTCATTTTTGTCAAAGGATGGGGAATGTATACCAAACAAATGATATTCCACAATAAACCATCTCTTTCATTAAATTTTTAATTTTTGGGGAATTAACTTTACGAGGATATTTACTAATTAATTTGGAAACTTTTATATTCTTATGGAAGTATATTATGTGTCAAAATAGGTAAAGGATTCATCTAGAAGGACATGTGATTCAAATATAGTTATGGAAATTTTTGGAAATTGAATCTTTTTATGTTATGATTTCTTAGGTTCTTCATCATTAACCCTGGTTCCCATTTCTATAACAAAAAAAAATCAATTTTGTGTCGGTATAGGGTCAGGTATCGAGTTTTTACTTTATATCACATCCAAACTAATGTTCAATACAAGGTTTCCAATAAATAGGTAAAAAAATTTACAAAAATGTTTAACCCAATATAAAATACTATATTTATAGACCAAATAATTCTTTTTTGGATTATCATACTACTTTAAAACTCCCATGTTCATTTCACCTTATCAACTTTATAAAAAAAGAGTTCTCACTTCCTTATTGAGATAGAGAATCTAGACTAATATTTCATAAAATAATGAAATTTTAATCTATCTAGTGCAGCAGCTCAAAGGATGATTCATGTCAAAGCGGTGGAAGAAAATAAAAGGGACTCATATGAGAACTCTAGAATCTATAAAGAGAGAAACAAGGTTGTCCATAATCACCTCATCCTTTATCATCAATTTTGAATCAGGAAGAAGATCCTCCTCTAAAATTTAAAGATAAAGTTTCACCAGTCTAAGATTCATTCTCCCTAGTTTGTAATATATACTATGACTAATGATTATACTTATGGTGTTGTTCACCTTTAAAATTAACAAAACAAACAAACATTCTCTATCAATGGTTATTAGTTAAAGCACTTCAATGAAACCATTATGATTTCCTCAATAGAGGAGAGCCACCTTCCTAAAGAAACCATTCAATGATACCCTCCTAGTTATATCCTTCCTTCCCAAATTCTATTTTATTATAGTGTGGACATTTCACACTCTATATGTTGGGGTGGGTACATTCCTAGGTCATCTATAATTTTCATCATCTTTATTATTTTTCAATTTTTGACTTAATACATGGTATTTTAAATTTTACCTACTTTCTTCAGTTCATTATGATTTTTATCAACTTTATTATTTTTATCCTTTTCTTTTTGATTGGTATTTTTTACTCCCCCCCCCCCCACCATCTCTTATTATTTTTTCCACTTTCGTGATGAAATACTCATTTTAGATACCCACCCAATCATGTAATTTATTGATAAATCATAATAAAATTATCAATTTCATGTTTTTTTAACTTTTAATGAAAAAAAATCACTAATGGTGTGTGATTTTGAGAAAATAAATAATATTTATTTGGTGATTTTAAGTCAATGTTTTTTTGTCAATAATATAAATGATTGAATATTTATAAAACATTAGAGGTATTATTTCCATTTATGTGAGTTTTTATGGGTTAATTATGTAATTTAACATCCTTACACACCATTTAAAACAACCATAAAGTGTGAATATTTCCTACTTAATTAAAGGTATATATAAGTTAATGTTTCTTAACTTTCCAAATTGGTTTTCCGTACGTTTTTTCCTTATCCAATCTATTTCAATACTAAATTGGATAGATCTCTAAATGTCTACCTTTTTCCAACTTTTGTATTCCATCAAAAAACAAAATAAAAAACAACACAATTAAATAATGTTGGGAGTGTTGAAATGTAAAATATTAGGTTATATCTAGGTTAGGATCTTATGTTTTGAAATCTAGGAATGATTATGTGAGTGGGTCTTGAAATTTTATTACAAATTATTTGGGGTGGGATTAGTGGAAATAATCATGTAAGACGAAAACTTTTATCACCCACACACGTGTATATTTAGTAACATGGTTGACATATTAATTATTCAATATTACTAGTATTATATATCTCATTGACTTTTTTGTTAATATAATTAATGATACACTCAATTTCATACTTATTGAGACTATCCCTTGGTTGTGATTATTTTTTAACTCATTATTCTATCATGAAATAAATTTACTATGAATTTTAAATATTCATGATCTAGGGAATATCTTCAGGCATCATTTTTCAGAATATGATTTTATCTATGAGTTGAAATGTTCAGGTGTGGTGGTGTGATTATGAATGGATTCACTATTCAATTACGCCCATATAACTCTATATTAAATTGTTTTTAATTTTAAATTGTAAATTTAATAAAAAAATTAACTTCTCATTTCATTAAAATAGATAATTTTAATTACTATTATGAATTTAAATTTCACTTTGTTTTATTATTACATTGTAGATATATTTGATTTGGAGAGCCTAGGATGTTGAAGAAAAATGGTCCAAACTGTATGGAGTCCATAAAACATTTTTCCACTATTTTACATATTTATAGGAATATTTCCTTCTAATTTTGGTGAAATTTATGGGAGGATATAAATATTAGTTGGATGAAACTCTTATTAAGAAACTTGATCCAAATTCCTCCATTTTTTGGCCCAACCAAATAGATTTTTCCTAAAAAATGAATCCACTTGAAGTCAAGAGTTTGGTTTTTGTATTTTTAAAATATATCCCAATATAGACATCTAATAGCCACCAAAATTTTAAAATTATATACTAAATATGTCTTTCAAAAACTCTAATATTTTTTAAAATTATATATTTTGTTTTTAATCTATCCAAAACTGAGACACAACAAGTATTTCAAAACATGGGTTCCCAAAAATCACCATTCACTTTTCCTTTAAAAGGGAACCTTGGGAACCTAATTTGAAATATCAAAAAAGGAGTGAATTTATACTATTTCCGATAGTCCTTTATTTCTTCTCAATACCTTGTAGGTTTTTAAAAAAATTTCATCCTCATAGGAATAACTGAGATTAATAAGGAGATCTACCCACTCCCCCAAATCCTCTAAATGAAAATATAATTAGTTGGTGATTGTTGTGAGGGAGATACAATCATGTAAAGGTAATTTTGACACATCTATTATATACTAGTTTTGGGTAATTTTGGATTGAAAATATCCCTTCTGGTTTTATTACATGATTCATATTTGAATACTTTTTTGCAATTTATTTTGATGATCTTTGTTTATAACTGATTGGTGAGATATTCTGGGTGTTTAAATTCTATTTTTCAATTAGAAACACATGAATCATTTTATTCCCAACTTACTTGAGATTGAAATCTAATTTATAACCTCTTATACCATGATTAAGGGTTTTACCTTTAATACATTATTGTTGTTTCTAGGATTTGGTTCCACATGCATTGATATAAAATCTTATAGAGTAATTGGAATTCCAATTAATCTCAACTAAATACATACTCCAAATGTAAATTAACCTCTAGTTATTATAAACTTTAAATGTGTGTAGTCAACTCACAATGACCACTTTATATCATATTTTTTAAAATACTCTTTTTTATTGACTATTAAAATCTTTAATTAATATTTTCTTACTTAAAACTAATTTAAAAACAACCACTTTTTTTAGTACTTTTCATTAAAGAAATGCAATTTAAACCACAAATCCCCCTTAATAGATGACCTAGTGTCCACCCAATTATATAAATCAACATTAAAAATTTAATCAATTTTACATATCACAAAAAATGTTCATCTAGCCACACACAATTTGTTATTAGTTGGACTATAAAAAATATCCCTTTATTTCTTAAGGATAACCAAAAAATAAACATATATTTGACTTATGTTCATGTTTATCAGAAGCCAAATATCTCACATAATCTTCATAGTCTGAAATAATTATAAAATTTGTACTTGTAAATTTCCGATACCATATCTAATATGGTTTTTTGATAAATTATTTATATTGAATGTGGTTAAGTTGTAATGAAGATGTTTCTAGAACATACCCCTAGAATGAAATAAAAAGGTCACACTTGTTCACCAATGATTGGAAAATTTCACTTTTTATTCAAGGTAGGAAACACCATGTTTAGGGAGGACGAAAATAGTGGAGGCCAAGTTCATCGTCCCTAAAAAAATTGCTACATTCCACAATAAAAGAACACAAACAATAATGGATTGTGATAGCCTCCCCAAGATCACTTCTTCTAGGTAAGGCATCCATTGTGAAGTTTCCTTCATGCCATGTATGAACCACCTTAACTCCAGGATCCATCACCTCCTTGCCCTTCTGAATATAGTACGTCAACTCCCAAGGAGGATTTATCTCTCCTTTAATTAACCCCACCATAATTTTGAAGTCTGATTATACCTTCGATACCTTGAGATTGTACAGTTGAAATAATTGTAGACTATAAAGCATCGCCCTTACCTCTGATCCTAGAGAACTACCCGGTCCATAGAAGCCGCAGAAGACCATCAGAACCGAACCATACTCATTTCTCACAAGCCCTTATCCTCCCATCACTCCCCCAAAATAGGATCCATTGACATTGAGCTTCAAACCCCAGGAAGGTGGAAACCAACACACCCATGACCCCCTGTTGAGCCACCCGAAGACCTCCAATCCAACCCTCTGGATGAGAATATATAAGGATATGTATTGGATCCCTCATGGATGGAGCCCTATGAGCTCTTCTAAAATCAATCTAAACCAAACCAAGAGATATGTTTGGGATGATATTGTCCCTTCCCTGGTTCTATTACATACTTCCCAAATCACCCAGCATGAAGCAGAGAAAACCACACCCCTCGTTTGTGCCTCTGCATTGTCTCGATCAGAACCGTGGAATCCAGGATTCCAAGAAATTGTTCAGGGTTTCTCCACTCCCTGCCACACCCCGACACCACTCTATGATACCTCAAACAAAAACAAAAACTTCTCTGTTGAAGAACATGTGCCAGACTGTTTCCTGTCTCAGCCTAAAGCAACACCAAAAGCGATAAGGCAGTACAATCTCTCAAAATATTAGGGGATTATTTTCAGAAGTATTCACCACCTCAGTCTAATTTAATAATCCAAATACTTTTTCCATATTGATTTTGTATTCCACTTTGAAATTGTTTAAACTTTTAAAAAGTTTGAATATTTTCCATTATCCGAAACACATAACCATACTGATTAAATTCATCCAAAAAGGTTATGACGTACCTATAAAAAACCACTTTCTAAAGTATTAATTATTCCACATATATCACTATGTAAAATATCAAATATTTGACTATCCATTTCACCTTTACCACTAAAAGGTTCTTTTTTCATTTTATCTAATAAAAAGTATTCTTAGTTATCAAATAATTTCATCCATTCATATCTATAAATTATTTGAAAATGTTTCTAACTTATAAGTCTATAGTGACAATGAAAACGGTAAGTGGGATTTGGATCAACCATGACCTTCATATTTTGAAAGTTATCGATAGGATTATCCACATTAATGGAAAAAACGTTTAACATGTCGGCATTTTTCATGTATGTTCTATATAACTAACATAAAAAGCTTTAATGATCGATAAATCATGTCAGTTATTTGATAACCGATGTGATATATTGATCAGGATTAATATTTTACGACGCATATAAAATAACCGATGTAAAATATAAGGAGATTAGCTTTTTTATGGCAGTTATTGTATAACCGACATGAAAATCGAATCTGGCATGCTTTATCACGTCGTTTGTAAAATAACCAATGTGATGAAGGCAATATCAACACTTTATCACGTCAGTTATTTTATAACCGATGTGATAAAGGAAAACTCGATTCTTTACCACTTCAATTATAAGAAAATGATGTGATAAATCCAATCTCATCAATTTATCACATCGGTATAAAGCGACATATATCATGTTGTTTATAAAATAACCGATGTGATAAATTGTTTTCTACGTTACTTATTAAATAACCGACATTATAACATAAAAAAAATATTTTACCATGTCAGTTATTAAATAACCGACGTGATAAATCTTTTAAATGATTTATCGCACCCTGTATTCAGTAATTCTATTTTCTTCGACCAGGCAACATGTGACTCATATCTCTCACGTGGAGAACTTAGTATTTATTCATCAATGTTGTTCCCTCCAGAATAATTTTTCCAACATCATTCTTCATATTTATTACTTCCAGATTTATCAGGTCGACTCACAACACTCAAGTAAGCCTCACATGACTCCTTATCAGTTTTTTTTTCCGTGATGCCCTAAACTAATTTTTTGAGATGTTATTTTTCTTTTTTCTTGCTATAATGGTTAGTTTCATAGTGTTCATCTATACCATGAAAAATTATTTTCTGGTAAAATAAACCTATGGAAGTTAAATCATGAAATTTTACGATTTTCGTGAGTTCTATCATGTGTGTGTGCGCGTACAGGGGGTTTCCAAGGGGGTTGGGGTTGTGCAAGTGGGTGGGGGTGTCTAGGGGGGTTGGGTGGGATGTCCTATTGGGTGAGGTGTACAAGGGGTGTCAAAGGGGGTGGGGGTGGTGTCCATGGGGGTGCGGGGGTTGTACAAGGGGGTTGGGGTGTCCAATGGGGTGCGGGGTATGTCAAAAAGGGTGGGGGTGGTGTCCAGGGGGGTGTGGGGGCTATCCAAGGGGGTGGGGGCTGTCCAGAGGGTTCAGGGGGTTGTCCAGAGGGTTGGGGGTTGTCCAGGGTGTCCATGGAGGTGGGGGGTAGTCTAGGGGTGTGTGTGTGAGAGGGGGGGGGGGGTCCAAGGAGGTGGGGTGTCTAAGGGGTTGGGGGTTGTCCAAGGGGGTGGGTGGGGGGGTTGTCCAAGGGGGTGGGGGCTTGTCCAGTGGGTTTGGGGGGGTGTTTGGGGGGGCTTTCCGGATGGTTGGGGTGTCCAAGGGGGTAGGGGTGGGGGTGGTGTCCAGGAGGGGTAGGGGTGTCCAAGGGGGTGGTGGGGGCTGTCGAGAGGGGTGGGGTTGTATAGCGGTGGGGGATGTCAAGAGGGGTGGGGGGATGTCTGAGGGGGTTTTGGTGTCTATGGGGTGTCCAAGGCGGTGGGGGTGGTGTCTAGAGGGTTCGGGGGGCTTTCCAGAGGGTTGGGGGTGTCTAGGGTGTCCATGGTGGGGGGGGAATTATAAGGGTGTGGGGGAGGGTGTCGATGGGGGTGGGTGGGGCTGTCCACGGGGGTGGGTGGGGGTTGTCCAAGGGGGTGGGGGCCTGTCCAGAGTGTTTGCGGGGTTGTCTGGGGGGCTGTCCCGAGGGTTAGGGGTGTCCAGGGGGTGTCCAAGGGGGTAGGAGGTGGGGGTGGTGTCCAGGAGGGGTGGGGGTGTCCAAGGGTGTGGGGGATATCAAGAGGTGTGGGGGCTGTCCAGGGGGTGGGGGCTGTCTAGAGGGGTGGGGGTTATTCAAGGGGGTGGTGGTGTTCAGGGGTGTCCAAGGGGGTGGGGGTGGTGTCCAGGGGGTGGGGGATATCCAAGGGGGTGGTGGTGCCCAGGGGGTGTCCAAGGGGGTGGGGGATAAGTGTCGGTTGGGATTGAATATTGTATCATGGTTTGTGAGATTATGACATGATGATTGTATTGTTTCATGGATATTAGGCTATAATTTATTATTGTTGTTTAAGGGGGTGGGGGTGGTGTCCACGGTGGTGGGGGTGGTGTCTAAGGGGGTCAGTACAGTCTGTGTCTGTGGTTTCCACTATGATTTTTAGGGATTCAAGCATTATGAAAAGATGAGGGGTGTTGAAAAATGATTCTATTTGGTTATATATATATATTCTAGTTAGTGAATATGAGAAAATTATGGGTTATGGGGGAGACCATGTCATGGTGTCCAAAGATGAATATTTATCCTGACCCCATTTTTCCGTGATGATAGGCTTTAAACTGTGATTTTATCTATCCTAGTTTTTATTTTAAATTTGATTTAATTCATAGATTTACTCCATTTTATCCAATTTTCTATAAACCATTGGAGGCCCCATGGTTTTATTGGATTCCATGGAGTTTCATTAAATAAGTTACGTATTCCATGTTCTTTATACCTTTTTCTTTTTTTCTTTTTTTCTTCTTTGTCCACTTTTCCTTCTCCTTCATTTCTTCTATTATTAGGGATGTTTGGTCATTTTTAAATTGATGGTTTAATAGTAATCGATGTTTTCTAGGGTTATTAGGATGGGTGGGGGTGTCCTAGGGGGTGGGGGCTGTCTAGAGGGGTGCGGGTTGTCCTGTGGGTGGGGGCTGTCCAGAGGGGTGGGGGGCTATCCAAGGGGTGGTGGTGTCCATGGGGGTGTCCAAGGGGGTGGGGGTGGTGTCCAGGGGGTGGGAGGTCTCTCCAAGGGGGTGGTGGTGTCCAGGGGGTGTCCAAGGGGGTGGGGGTGGTGTCCAAGGGGGTGGGGGATAAGTGTCTGTTGGGAATGACTATTGCATCATGGTTTGTGAGATTATGACATGATGATTGTATTGTTTCATGGATATTAGGCTATAATTTATTAGAGTTGATTAAGGGGGTGGGGGTGGTGTCCAGGGTGGTGGGGGTGGTGTCCAAGGGGGTGGGTATAGTCTACTTTTGAGGTTTCCATTGTGATTTTTAGAGATTCAAGCATTATGAAAAGATGAGGGGTGTTGCAATATGATTCTATTTGGTTATACATATTTTGACCAGTCATTGACTATGAAAAAATTATGGGTTGTAGGGGAGACCATGTCGTGGTTTTCAAAGATGCGCAGTTATCCGGACCTTATTATATCATGATGATAGGCTTTACACTGTGATTTTCTACATCCGAGTTTTTATTTTAAATTTGATTTGATTCTGAGGTTTACTCCATTTTCTCCAATTTTCTATCAACCATTGGAGGCCCCATGGTTTTCTTGGATTCCCTGTAATTTCCTTAAATATGTTACTTATTCCATGTTCTTCTTCCTTTATTCATTGTTTCTTATTTTCTTTTTCATCCACTTATTCTTATCCTTCATTACTTCTATTATTAGGGATGTTTGGTCATTTTTAAATTGACGGTTTAATATTAATCGATGTGTTCTAGGGTTATTAGGAGGGGTGGGGGTGTCCAAAGGGGTGGGGGCTATCTAGAGGGGTGGGGGATGTCCAGGGGGTGGGGGTCTATCCAGAGGGGTGGGGGCAGTCCAAGGGGGTGGTGGTGTTCAGGGGGTGTACAAGGGGGTGGGGGGGGCTATCCAAGGGGGTGGTGGTGTCTAGGGGGTGTCCAAGGGGGTGGGGTGGTGTCCAAGGGGGTGGGGGATAAGTGTCACTTGGTATTGACTATTGCATCGTGGTTTTTGAGATTATGACATGAGGATTGTATTGTTTCATGGATATTAGGCTATAATTTATTAGTTTTGTTTAAGGGGTGGGGTGGTGTCCAAGGTGGTGGGGGTGGTGTCCAAGGGGGTGGGTACAGTCTGTGTTTGAGGTTGCCACTATGATTTTTAAGGATTCAAGCATTATGAAAAGATGAGGGGTGTTGAAATATGATTATATTTGGTTATATATATTTTTACCAGTCATTGACTATATGAAAATTATGGGTTTTGGGGGAGACCATATCGTGGTTTTCAAAGATGCGCAGTTATCCTGACCCCATTGTGCCGTGATGATAGAATTTACACTGTGATTTTCACCATCCTAGTTTTTATTTTAAATTTGATTTGAATCCCAGGTTTACTCTATTTTCTCTAATTTTCAATCAACCATTGGAGTCCCCATGGTTTTCTTGGATTCCATGGAAATTCCTTAAATAAGTTACTTATTCCGTGTTCTTCTTCCTTTATTCTTTGTTTCTTTTTTTATTCTTCGTCCACTTCTTCTACTCCTTAATTCCTTCTATTATTAGGGATGTCTGGTCATTTTTAAATTGATGGTTTAATATTAATCAATGTTTTCTAGGTTTATTAGGATGTGTGGGGGTGTCCAAGGGAGTGGGGGGTTATCTAAAGGGGTAGGGGTTGTCTAGGTGGTGGGGGTTGTCCATAGGGGTGGGGGATTTCCAATGGGGTGGTGGTGTCCAGGGGGTGTCCAAGGGGGTGGGGGTGGTGTCCAAGGGGGTGGGGGTGTCCAGGGGGTTGGGGGTGTCTAGTGGGGTGTCCAAGGGGGTATGTGGTGGGGGTGGTGTCCAGGAGGGATGGGGTGTCCAAGGGGGTGGGGGTGTCTAGAGGGATGGGGTCTGTCCAGGGAGTGGGGGTTGTCCAGAGGGGTGGGGGGCTATCTATGGGGGTGGTGGTATCCAGGGGTTGTCCAAGGGGGTGGGGGTGGTGTTCAAGAGGTTGCAGAGTTTTTTATGAGCTACTTGGCTGCAGCGCAGAACATAGGTTTGCCTCCATCTTGCCATGAATGAGTTAATAATGAGGGAAAGGGGATTCATGGATTCCAAGTCAAATCATTGTCAGCTGAACAGATGAAGAATTTAGAATCATTCATCTTGAATAACATAGCTTATGCTCAACTATATATCACATTGAATATTAATGAGTTGAAACAATTTCATCCAAAGAAGAAAGAAATGTGGATTTTGAATGAGCACGACAAAACATTTTGGTCATGGTTTAAAAAGACCTTGCTTGGTAGATCAGATGTATCAGAGACATTAAAATGGGTAGTGGGTGGTCCATGTTTAAATGTGATAGCATGGTCCAGTTATGACATTAATGGGTATACATTTCATACGAAAGCTCAAGACAACAGAAGTGCAGTTCAAAATAGTGGTGTATTGGTGTTTGCAGAAGCAATGCATTTTTCGAGTGCTAAAGACAAAAACCCAATTTTTGCATCAAGTGCATATTATGGAGTGATTGAAGACATATGGGAGGTTGATTACATTAAAATTAATGTTTCTGTTGTTAACTGTAAATGGTTTTTCGGTAAAAACAATGTCAGACACAATTAATTTGGGTTTATAATTGTTAATCTGAATAGATTGGAAGACGCGGCTAATTATTTTATAATGGAAACACATGAAAAAAAATTCTATATAGTAGATCAATCAGATATACAGTGGAATTTTGTTTTACAGGGGTAAAAACAATATGTTGGGGAGGATGAACTTGATGAAGATGCTAATTTATGTGAGATGCCAACTTCCATTGAATGATTAACAGAACATAATGATGAGAATATTGAATACATGGTTTGTTCCTTAAGGAACGATCACAACGAAGGAATTTGGGAAAACAATCGATTTTTACATTCCTAAAATTACAGGTAACATTTGTTTAGTTCTTTTTTATATTTATTATTTTCATAAAATGTTAGGCATTGTAAGTTTTTTCTTTATTAAAACATGTATTAATACAAAATAAGTATAAGTTTTTGTTAGTTTTAATTTTGTTTAGTTTACTTTATCATGTTTACCATTATATAAATTATATAACTATTATTTTTTTCAGTGAAAATTACTTTACCATGTTTACCATGTTTACCATGTTTACCATGTTTACCATGTTTACCATGTTTACCATGTTTACCATGTTTACCATGTTTACCATGTTTACCATGTTTATCATGTTTACCATCTTTACCATCTTTACCATCATTACCATTGTTTAACATGCCTACCATATTAACCATTTTTACTATTACGTAACTTAGTAAAATTTTCTATTTTGTGTTTAAATTAGTATTGTAATATTTGAACTTTTATATTTATGAACTAATGTTTTTTTTATTTGAATGATAATGACAGATCAATTATTTGATCAACCACATGATTTTGGAGATTATCATATTGGTCATTCCTCTAGGGAGGAACATTCACATGCTCCTCTTGATGTTCCACAATCTTCATCATGCTCTCCCATTACGACAAAGAGTTCAAGAGTTGGTAAATGTGGGTTCACACATTTACCAAAATTATCACTTTCCCATATGCAGGATCAAAGGATACTCATTGACATTGATGAGGATGATTTTCATAGAGGTCCAAATGCAAAAGATTTTATGATTTTTGTATCAACTCGGGGTAAGAGAAAAGTAAGCTTTATGTATGATGACTAGAGAAGTGTGGACAAAGCGATAATCTCTCAGTTGTGGGAGATGATTTGGTAAGATCTATTTCTATTTTTTTCCTATTCTTAAAATCTTCATTGTATATATAATATGTTTAACCTCTTCTTTATCAGATGACATTTGATATTCCTGACATTAGAGGAGTCAGGAAGAAATGCTTATCGATGGTTGCTAGGAGATGGAGGGATTTCAAATCAACCTTCTCATCTGATTTTATTTTTTGTCATAGGATTCATGACAATCCAAGTCGTATATATTCATTCATAGATGAAGACACATGGAGACAGTTTGTTGAAAGTAGAAGAAAAGATTCATTTTTGGTAAGGTAAATGTAAACTTTTATAATATTTCTTATATAAATGATCTTATTAATGTTTTTTTATTGATTTATTATTCTTAATTTACAGCAAACAAGGAAATATCATCAGGATATCCAATCTAAAAATTTATACCCTCATATTTTATCTCGGGGAGGGTATACATTATTGGAAGAACAAATGATGACGGAAAAATTACAAAAAACTAAGAGTTGAGTCTTCAAGCTCTGGAGAGGTGGCCCCTCCATCCCCTCCATCTATACATGAAATATGGAAGAGATCTTGGATGGGAAAAAAGGTAAATATCTTTGGGAAGATTCGAGAATCGTAGCTGAGAGGATTCAAAGATATATATTTTATTTATTTAAGTTAACTATTTTTTTCATATAATTTCAGTCATTAAAGAAATGTTCAATTAATTAATACATGATTATCATGAGTAGAAGATCTCATAGGGGTAATTACAGCTATTGGGGGAAAGATATTTTATCTGCAGCATTGGGAAAGCCCGAACATCCTGGTTGTGTACGAGGATATTTGACAGGTGTATCGGTAAGAAAAGTGTTGCCACGTCCTTCAACTTCTTATGTTGAGGGTTTTTATAAAAAAATAGAATCCTTGGAGGTTTAAGTTCATAATATTAATGCGACAATGGAGGAAAATATTAGAGCGTCGGTACAGAATATGTTTGCAGACATGAAAAGACAATTTCAGACTGCAGCTCCCACTTCTCCACCTCCCCCTGTAGACCCCATTATTTATCCTCCACCTCTGCCAGTAGCTCCCACTCCCCCACCTTAGCCTCTGGACCCCATTTTTTATCATACTCTTCCTCTGAAGCTTCCTACTTATTTCGAGTTGTATGTTGATGATCCTCAACATCATATAGTTTTATATGGGTTGGTATATTATATAGAATATACAGTTCATCATCAATAATTAGAGGTAAATAATTAGAGGGTCATTGTATAGGATATTATAGATAGATCAGCAAGAGTACCATTACCTACAAAGGAGGTGATTAAAGTTGTACATAGTATAGGATATTTTTTAATTTGGCCATCCAGACTTCTAAGACTCATTGACATAGAGGTATGTATGTTATATCTTCTATTTTATTTTTTTTATTAAAGTTTTATTATCATTTGAAAACAAATATATTTTTCTATTTATTTTTACAGGAATACTTCAAAGGTAAAGAAATAATGTATAGAAAACAAAATAGACAAATGGATATGACATCGGATATAGATTCTAGTAGTCTTTACAGATTGTCAAGATATTCAAATTTTTTGGCAGATCATTATGATTTTCCAATGGAAGATCATGTTTGTGGATGTGCAATAATTGTGGGGGTTGTGAAAACTGATATCATGGAGCTTGTCACTATAGATAAGTTGGGATTCAACATGGTAAAAAAAATTCCATGTAAGTCTTAACACCTTTTCCCTACGTTATATTTATTAAAGATGTATACTTATGTCTATTTTGTATTAGGTATCGTTATAACATTTATGATAAGAATGAACAGACAGATGTATATGGATTCATGGACCCGCATTTAATTTCCCCTAAAGCATGTGCATTCGATGAGGAACAAAAAATGATTTATATTTCTAAAATACTTGAACAGAATATAGTCACACAATGTTGGATGATGCCTTTTTGTGAGAGGTTTGAAACACACCTCCCTCAAAGAGTTCATTATCTTTTAAAATAAAAAACCACTAACCTTAAATTTTCTTTTATCAATGATCATTGGATGTTAGTATTTTCTTGCCCAAGGGAGAAAACACTTTATTGGATATGCTCTGTCCATGGTGAAACATTTTGAGAGCTCAAGATTTTCATGTGGGAGTGATAAGTACCTTCCAGTGGAATTCATCCCCCCAAGGGATGGCAGCGCCTCCTCTCCCAACACCAACTTTCCAGGGGCTATCCAGGAGGTGGGGGTAGTCCAGTAGTGTGGGGGTGTTTAGGTGTGTGGTGGGGGATGTCCATTGGGGTGGGGGGGGGTTCTGGTATGGTTTTGGTATGTTTTTTGGTCTGGGGGTGTCCAGTGAGGTGTGGGTGTCCAGGGGTGTGGTGGGGGCTATCCAGTGGGGTGGGAGGGTGTCCATGAGGGTGGGAGGGATGTCTAGGGGAGTGGGGGGATGTCCAGGGGGTTTCCAGGGGTGTGGGGTAGTCCCGGGGGTGGGGCAGTCCAGGGGTGTGGGGGTGGGCAGGAGGGTGGGGGTTGTCCAAGGGTGTGGGGGGCTTTCCAGGGGTGTGGGATGTACAAGGGTGTGGGGGGGGGGGGGGGGGTCCAGGTGTGTGGTGGGGGATTTCCAGTGGGGTGGGGGGTTCTGATCTTTTTTTGGTAACTTTTTGGTCTGTTTCAGGGGTGTGTGAGGGTTGTCTAGGGGTGTGGGAGTGCTTTCCAGGGGTGGAGGTATACAGGAAGGGGGGGTTCCAGGGGTGTGGGGGGCTGTCCAGGGGGTGGGGGAAGTCCAAGGGTGTGGGGGTGTCTAGGAGGGTGGGGGTTGTCCAGGGGTGTGGGGTCTATCCAGGGGGTGGGGGCAGTCCAGGGGTGTGGGGGGTCAGGAGGGTGGGGGATTGTCCAGGGGTGTGGGGGATGTCTAGGAGGTGGGGGTAGTCCAGGGGTGTAGCGATGTCCAGGAGTGTGGTGGGGGATGTCTAGTGGAGTGGGGGCAGGGGGGTTCTGGTCTATTTTTGGTAACTTTTTGGTCTGTTTCAAGGGTGTGGGAGGGATGTCCATGGGTGTGGGGGTGATGTCTAGGGGTGTGGGTATACAAGAGTGTAGAGGTGTTATTCAGGGGGTAGAGGCTGTCCCGGGGGTGGTGGGGTAGTCCAGGGGTGTGGGGTGTGTCCAGGGGTGTGGTGGGGGCTGTCCAGTGGGGTGGGGGTTCTAGTCTATTTTTTGTAACTTTTTGGTCTGTTTTAGGGGTGTGGGAGGGCTTTCCATGGTTGTGGGAGTGTTGTCCAGGGGGTGGGGGTATACAAGAGGGTGGGGGTTTTCCAGGGGTGTGGGGGTTGTCCATGGGATGGGGGTAGTCCAAGGGTGTGAGGGATGTCCAGGAGGGTGGGGGTTGCCCAGGGGTGGGTGGGGCTGTCCATGGGGTGGGGGCAATCCAGGGGTGTGGGGGTGTCTAGGGGTGTGGTGGGGACTGTACAGTGGGGTGGAGGGGTTCTGGTCTGTTTTGGACTATTTTTGGTAACCTTTTGGTCAATTTCAGGTAATTTGGCTGGGCATAACAGTGGTTCAATTTTATTTTAAAAAATGTTTTTTACGTCAGTTATTTCATAACTGATGTAATAAATGCATTGGGATTAGTTTTAACATCGGTTATTTGGAAACCGATGTAATAACATCATGGAAAATGGTTTTTATGTCATTTATTTCATAACCTACGTAAAAAATTGAAATGGATAGTTTTTTACGTCGGTTATTTTATAACTAACGTCGTAGATATGTTTTTACGTCGGTTTTTATATAACCGATGTTGGAAACCACTTGGAAGACAGGTTTATCATGTCAGTTATAAAAATAACCGACGTGATAAATGCTTCGGAGGTGTGCTTTTTGATGTCGGTTATTATATAACAGACGTGAAAGGGTATATACCACGTCGGTTATTAAATAACCTACATAATAAACCACGACTCTGAAGCGTTTTCCAAGTTGGGTTTTTATCAACCGATGTGAAAAATGCTTCGGATTTGTGTTTTTTATGTCGGTTGTAAAATAATCGACGTAAAAAATATGTTTATAATGTCTCATGTAATAACGTTGGCCAAAATATGACATTAAAAATAAAAAATAACTGCCGTAAAAAATGTTTTCTCCACTAGTTCCATATTTAGAATTTATAAACCAGTCAACATATTCACAATTCCATAGAATATTGTAATCATATATATAGAACAACTATTGTTCTTAATGATAAATAAAAAACTCACATTGCCTAAATAGGTTATAGAAATCAAATTTATGTTTATGGTATAAACAAAATAATAGATTTTTAATTCCATAACTAATCCACTAGTTGAATTAGATCATAATTTCAAACCTATAATGCATAAACTCTTACCCCATTACTCACACATATATAAGATTCATCTTTATTCAGTTATCTTATATCTATGACTCTATTTTTATCAGAAAAAATGTTTGATGGATACCCAATATCTAATAATCTGGAGATAGATTCATAGAAATTGATTTATATAACATTCACATTCATAGACTCATAATTATTCTCTTTGAGAACACCTCTTAACCTAGTAATAACCTAGAATAATTTTATAGTTCATACCTATAATAAGCCTAAAAATGATAATCATGATATATTCCATAATATGTAACAACGACATATCTATGGGTGAGTATCACGTCTTTATCTTTTTATTAAGTAATTTTGTTTAATGTACTCCCGTTAAAATGATGACCCCATACATCATTACCTTTTGTGTTCCAAGATCTATATTTTATAAACTAATTAGTATTTTATGGAATTATTCTCATCACATAGCTATTTATGTAGGAAATCATTACAATGGTATCTCATAAAACTCATAGATATTTGAATGAACAACCCTTTTCCCAAATCCATCAAGTGAAGAATACTCAATTATATTCATTTGGTATTCTAATCATATTAGGGTTTCCCAAACATGTGTAACCTAAAGAACATTTTTAGATATGGAAACCTAATCTTATTAAGTTCACCCAAATTATTTAAGCTCTACACAAGATAACCCATGAGAACCCAGTTATGGCATAACCAACCTAGTTGGTTTATTGAGTTTTTGACATGTGTTTGTTATGGAGGGAATATCACACTTTCAATTTTATGGGTTTTTCATTTATGTCTCACTAATTTAATATATGTCACATGAATATTAAATATATATAACTATTTTATCCCATGAAATCGTTATTATCTAATTTTTTATTCATTTATTTATGAATTCTTTAAACAGTTTAATTTCAGAATCTATATTCCATCAACTAAATTAATAGTTTTAAACCATATTATTGTGTAAATAATAACACGAATCACAGTTTGTGTAACACACCCAAAAAAAGAAGCCTAAAATATTTAAAAATATCCAAATTCATCCCATTTATAAGGTGAATTGAATTTTTCATTAAAAGGTTTAGAATTATATGAAATTAATAATAACTGTAGGAGTAATCTCAAGGCCAGAGATAGCCAAACCCCACTTTTCTAAAATAAGAGATAAGCCTCCATGCCACTGGTAAGTCCAACCCAAATTCCCTCTTTCCAAGGATATTTTACTCAAGATAGATTTCAATATCATAATAACTCTAATACCTTATATATATAAACAATATTCAACAACTAAATTCATGAAAATAATTTATTTGAAAACTAAAGTCAAGGTAGATAAAAACATAATATTTTTTATTGTACAAATAATATAATGCGTAGAATGATAATTTTATAAGAATAAATTTATCAAATAAATTAAATCATAGAAAATATTCACCATCCAAGAACTATTTGTAAAAATTAATATTTAAAATTAATAAATAAATAAATATAATTATTTATTTTGTTAAAATGAGATATTAAAATAAAAATTTTACACATAATTTTGGTATTAAAATTTTATATTTTCAATGCCAAACACTGATCATTTATAGAAAAGTTATCAACCATAAAAATTTAAGCATAAATATTAAATAATGTTCATATTTTTAGTATATCATATTTTATGAAAGATATGATCATTATCTATCATAATCTATAATATATAATAACATTAATAGTTAGCTTATGTCTCCGGTGTCTTTGTTTTATCTTAGGAAGGTCCCTCATGTTTCATATACAGGCTTCAAATCATAAGTAATTACTCTCCCATTTAATCTCACACAGGTCTCCTAACCTTCCATATGCGATAGTTGAATCATAGCTGGTGATTAGGTAAGTAGTAACAATTAGAACCTATTACACCTTATGATGGTGGTTCAATGGCACTTACAGAGTGTCCAATCATATTTAGTAATATCTAATGTGTCACTCCTATGATTTGATGATCTTTTTTTACAAAACTCATGAATTTAGTCATAGACTATGATATCACCCATATCATAGTTTATGGAACATAACAAAGCCAATAGATTTTTATTTATCATACCTTATAGTAAAAAACTCATCATACCCTATGAAAAATAAAAAATAATAATGAAATATTGTATCTTAAAGTGAGATAGAGTGATTTGACAGCTAACATTCAACCACATCATATCATACATTATGATATGGGATCAACAATATTAAAATACACATGTTATTAATGAAAATTGTACAAAAAAATTCGATTCAAATATGATCATGGATTTTATACCACTGATACGTTCTTTAGGATCATATTACGATTATTGCAGTGGAAGAAACACTTTTAATTTACTAATCTATCGTCATTGAAAAAATATACCATGATAAATATGAAAGATAAATATGTGTAAATTTATCATAATGAACTTTATATCTATTTATTGTGATAGATTATTTTATGGAGATCCCAAAGACATAGCTAATGGGCTCTCAACTCTATTGCGATGACACCAGCTACTGAAATACTCATTTACTATGTGAGAATCCTATGATCTCAAATAGTGTACTAGAACCTTATTCAATGAAGAAAAATAGTGAACTAGTAAAGAATATAATTTCATCTAATGATAGATAATTCCCCACACTCACACAATAGAAGGATCCATATCCTTTATATAGGTAACTTTCATTCAATGAATTGATTCAAGGGTAGGATTCTGATACATAGCAACCCACATGCATTACCGATAATGCATTTATATTGAGAATATAATCATTTGAAAAATTAAAATTACTAGAATTAGTCTATATGGCCATAAATAAATCATCTTAATGATTCAAAAATAAAGGAAACAAGGTGAACTCTTTTCATTACCTATGCACCCATATCGTAATCCCATTATATGTTATGATATAGGAATCTTAGGCTTTTACAATATCATTGTACCATTATATGTGATATGTATCATATGTATAAAATAGGCTATGACTCATTGTGAATTATAGTAACCCAGGCTTCTCATACATGGAAATTACATCTTTTTAGATGAATATTCTTTACATTGTATAGACACATGCCTGAGGATAGTAATAGTTTAGTTCCATTGGAAACGTGGAATACAATACTCAAATCTGGTGAATAATCGTCAGTGTTTATCACAAAGATATTCCATTTTAGTACTCTTCATAAAAATACCCTACAAAAAACCATTTTTCATAACCTGGGTAAAGGAAACATAAGAAAGTGTGAGCTAAAATTCTCAGTAAGGGTAAACATAAGAGATATAATTCTATGACCATATGAAATCATAAGATAATCATATGGGTATGTGATAATGAACAAAACTTATAATGTTTATACACAATAATTAATAGTTTAGAAACATGAGTAATGGAACAAATATTGGATGTTTATAATAAATTAATTATAATAGAATCAAAGAAAATGATCTATGAGATCATAAAAAGAACATAAAAATAAATTTTTGGCGTACATATAAGCATAGAAAATATTATGTCAATGCTACCCACAAAACATTCATAACATGTTAGGATTAGGATAACCACTTGTGTACCAGCTTTGGGATTAGGCTAACTACCCATATACCCTCCTCCTTTTTGGGCTTGGGATGACCACCTGTATACCCTCTTTTTTGGGCTTGGGGTAAAAACTCATGTACCCTCTAAGATCATAGAGCATTAATCTTTACCCAATACATTTTAGGGAGATAAAGGTCTCACCCATCACATAATTAAAATCATAAATATGTGTTCCAAAATGTCATAAAACATTCATATTATCATAACCCGTGAAATGAAATAGATTTCATAAACAATTCATCATATCATAACCTATGGAAAAGACACAGTTTTCCTAATTATTTCATTATTTCGTCATATCATAACCCATGAAAAAAGTGAGTTTCATAATAGTTTTATAATGGTATATCCCATGGATGAGAAATAGGTTTCATAAAAATCTTGGTATCATAAACTTAAACCATTAATAAATAGAATAAGAATGGTATCCTTGGTTAATATCACCATGAAATCATAAATTATATTAAATTATATTATCTTATATGGAGAAATATTTTTAAATGATCACTTTGAACATTTCAAAAGAAAATAACCTTTCTTTGAAAATCACATTATAAACCTAAAACATTTTAAAAATTATTTTCAATGAAAATAACCTTTAAATAATATAATGGAATCCTTAAGAAAATAATTTAAAACATTTATTGATTGAAATATCCTTTAGTATTTAAAAATAACTTTTTGAATAATTTTTTAAAACATGGTTTGATAAGAAAAATAGTTTTTGATCAAAGAGATGATTTTTTATAAACCCGTTATTTTGAAAATTTGAGTACATAAAAATATAAAAATGAAGGGAAAATATGTATTCTTGTGATATAAATTGATTATAATACATTTATTGAGTTTATTGAGATAAGATTCATATTATTTTATTATTGGGAATATAGACATAAACAATCTTGATAATTGATGAGATTGTAACATAAAATCTTTACCACTTTATAACTTTGAAACATAAATCCCATGAAGGAATATAATTAAAATAAACTTAAAATGTAATGAATATATATAAATTCATGATGTTACATGTTTAATGGGTTGTATAATAACCTCATAAAATAAAATAGGTGCATAAAATAACCATATGTCTCAAAGAATGAAAATTGAGACAAAAATATCTTATAGATTTGGTAACTTTTGAATTGTAAACCCCACGAAATAGAGATCCCAAAATGGATAAATAAATAGAAATGATTTTAATTATAATAATAATAAAATACATTAATGGTTATTATATAAGGAATATAAAATACATTGGTGGTGAATATGACATTTTTCTCATAGAAGTAAATAAGTGAGGCGGAAAACCCCTTACCTTAAGTCTTTAATTTTGTCATAATTGTTCAAAACACATATAAAATAAATATTATTATTTTTAAATATATTATAGAATCATAAATATTTATAACATACCATATATTATTTTCGTATGACCTTTTATTCCCCATTTATTAACAATTCCATGTCAAAGTTGCATTTTGGGTAATAACTGCTTTATTTTTTGTATTTGTTTAGACTTTTTTTTGGTCCTCTTACTTAGATAAATGTTTAATAATAAAACTAATTTAAGATTTGATAAAAATATAATATATATTCAGTATATATTTACTAATATAAATCCTTGATATTTATTGATAGGGAAAGAAATACACCGTTCAAGGAGACGGTAGGCCGTATGTATGCATGAATGCTCTTTCCATTTTATAATCATATTGAAATAAAGAAACGTAAATGATATATATATTATCATTATAGTATAATTTTTATATAATATATATCAAATATTTTTATCAAGCCCATCATTAATACATTCCATGTAATGCATGGACGAATCGCATCACATTGTGAGGCGGTAGTCCATTGTACACACGAACGACATTATCATATTTCCAAAAAATGGAAAGAATGAACGTATGAATAATATAATAATTAAAGAAGAATAATAAAATCATAAATATCATATATAAAATATAAATCCATCATTATTAAAAACCTTGAAATGTGGTAATGTGTAAGTGAATAGTATCAGTTCACGAGGTGGCAGTCCGCTGTACACATAAATGGTGATTTTGTAACTCATCTAATGTAAGTCTGTGCAGTTTTAGGTCATGAACATAACATAAAAATATATAATTATATATAATACACTAATGATATTATATAATCATTATATAAAAAATTAAGGGATTGAGAAATAATTAAACAAAAAAACGCTAGTTTGATGAAAGTTACCTCTTCCTTCAGGTATCCTCCTTCTGTTTGCACTAAATCCTTTCTTGGTTAGATTTATGTTACAAATAAGGATTATAGAATGAGATTATAGAATACGGGAAGATATTTGGAAATATATTTTTCAATTAAAATTGCTTTATATGTGTAAATAAGTGGGGGGGAGTGAGTTCCCTTTTATAGTTGAGGAGGAGTGGCATTATTATAAATACTGAAAAGTACTCAGTATTGGGAGGTCAAAATTCCCTCGAGTGTATCCAAATATGATGAATAAATATTTTTATATATTATATGGTATATGAAAACCTTAAAACACAATAAAAAAAATTTAAACATTTTATTCCTTAACTTTTATGTATCCATATTTTTACCATTTTGATTTTTCATTACGGTAACTAGTTTTCTAACCTTGGAAATTTGTAATTTGAGACAAAATTAGAGTGCTCCTAATTATATAATTTGGAACCAATGATTATAAATATTATATATAATTTATAAAATATAAACCCTATCTATTTTTTAAAATTAATTTTAACATAAGTGCATTTAATGTGCAAAAAACATCGCTTTAACCTTAATAGCGCTAAATGAGTTTTTTCGATTTAAAGGTCAATATAGTCACTATAATAGAATTTTTTTTCTAGGAATTTAATATATTATATATTTATTAATATATAAATTTAAAATTTAAAAATATATACTTTTTAGTAATTTTTAATCATTTAATAAAATATACTTTATCATAAAAAAAATTAATGTTAATTTTGACATTATTCATTTAAATTGAATTAAAAAATACCAATACAATGATGAATTTATAATATATAATGTTAAATATTGTGTAAAACGATATATTAATATACAAAAATAACGAAACATATTAATTAATTAAATTTACATCACTTTTAATATTTTTAGTATCATTTCTTTTATTTTATTATTAACTAAACAATTACTACGTTGGAGTTTCTTCAGCACTTAATGTAATTATGTCATCTAAAAAATTTAAAATAAATTATAATCATATAAACATATCTATATTCAAGAATAATATTTATAACCTAATTTTTTTCATATCCCAAATCATTATATAAATTAAAAGGAAGAAAGGTTTTTTTTGTCTTTTTCTTCACTTAACATATTATATAGGTCGCTTTCACGGAAAATTATCCCAAAAACTCATAAAAATTTATAATTAGGTTCTAAGGGTAAAAATATGTTAATAAAATGGGTTCTATAAAAAAATATGGCATTTTATCCCTTTTCTTCTTAGATTAACACCCCGTACAACTCATTTTTACCTCAACCACGATAATTAATTTTTAAACTTTTCAATTTACAATTTGGTAAAAAATTAATTTTTTCTTATTATAAATTAAAAATTATTCTTATTCCAAATATATAATACAATGTTTTAGGTTAAATTCATATAATATTTAAATTTAAATTCAAAATTAATCTCATAGAAGAGACGAAAATGCAGGTTTTTAAAGAGAAAATGCCTAAACGTTTTCAAAGTTTTTTATATCTAAATTCAGTGTGAAATCAATTTTAATGAAATTAATTGGATTAATGGATGTATAATTTAACTAATTTAAATTTTAAATCAATTTAAATTATAATTTAACTATATAAATAAATTAAATGAAAAGGTAGTTTTCAATGAAAATTCTGTATTTTTCATTATTCATCAAAAAATGAAACTTTTCAGAAAAAATAAAAACAATTAACCCAGATATAATTTTGAATATATAAATTCAAATATGAATTTTACTTTATAAAATTATTTTTCAAAAAAATCAAAAATTAATTTTATTATTATTCACAAAAAGACAAAAAAAATATTTTTTGAGAAAATAGCATTTTTGAAACATATATAGATTACGGAAAATTATTTATTTTATTATATATATGTTTAACATATTTAAAAATGTTATAAATAATATTTAAAATTTATTTATTACTATTCATATCACTAATTGTAAAATCTAGGTTATAACTATTGCGTTTAAATAACTAAATTTATAATATATCATGTTTTTTGTTAAAACTCAGTGGTCTGTTGAACACAAGCTAAGCTAGTGTTTCATGTAGTGAAAAAATAAAATGATGTTGTGTATAATTCAAGATTAACTTGGTTTTTCATTCAATTGAATTCATTAAATAAATTTAATTATTTGAAAAAATAATAATTCATAAAATCTTGGGATGTTACGTTCTACTCCCTTAAAATGAATTTTGCACTCGAAATTCATCTTGGTCATAAAAGGTTCAACATTTGAAGATTCTTTCATAAAAACACACATATTAAAATGGTTATAAAGCAAATTCTTGAAAAAGAAAAGGGATGTGTGAAGGTCATCAGGAAAAACACACACTTGGTTTCTAAATAGGAGAACATAGGTGGGAAGTTAAAACAAGGACATAGAAGAGAAAACTAACACCCAAATACTTATAGAGAGTGATTAAGAACATGGATAGGATAAAGTTAATGATCATAAATCCCTAAATATTATAGTCTTGAAAAGTTTCATTAATATCATCAAAAATGATGATAACAGGACAAAATTTTATTCCAATATAATTTTCCTAATGTTGGGGAAATCCTTTTCCATATAGACTGAGAATATATTAAAATATACCCACTTGATACATTTCTATTTCATAATCATAATCTCACTCTTTTTTCATGGATTTCTTAATGTCCAATTCATCACCTACTCTAAAAATTTAGGTGAATTTTTTATTCCTCAATCACTAGTGGATCATATGATCCATAAATGGAATGATATGTCATTTCTTATATCTTTAATTATCAACACAAAAAAATGGATATCACATGTTATCCAATATTCATAAATCTTTATATGGTGAAGTATTAAATTAATCTCTAAAACCTCACCCAATGTTAAACTTAAACCATTAGATAAATGGTTAACCTTATAACCCTTCCAAAAATGAAATTTTTTAAAGAATGGTAGTAAATTTATCAAAATTTTCATATCATTGATCCACCATACATCATAAGGTATCTCTTGATTATCACATATCAAACATGTGAATACCTTCATCGCGTATTCTCTTAAAAAATTGTAATAACCTGAATTACTATAAATAGTTATTGAAATAATACATTATTCTTCATTCCTTACATGTAACATAGATTATTGCATATATTCCTTAAATCCAAAAATGTTGTAAACTTCATCAATGATAGAATAAACCAATTTTTCAAAAAATTATTTATCAATTATGAGGTCATCAATACTATCCAGTTTACTTTATCCATATCAATCATCTATTTATACAAACTAAACATCATTTTATCATCCTTAGGTGATGTTCCCAATCAATATCCAAGTATCATTGAGAGGGAGAGGGGGTAAATCAATAATATCCTTTTTCTTTTTATGTTTAATTCTTTTTGAAACAACCTTCGCCTCTTGTTAAAGAGTTTCTTCCCTACAGAAGACACACAACCACAGTAATACAATATTTACACGGTTCACTACTCAACAAGAGTGGATACATCCATGGTATGGTTCAAAAACAATCCAATACCACACAATCAACTAAAAAACAATCCTTTTATGTGGAATACAACATGTATGATATTCCCTTACACTCAGGTAGCACTTTGAAAACAATCCAACAGTGCATGTGCTCCCTCTCTGCAAAAATAGGGTAAAACAATGTTTTTGTAATTCTTAATGAATTTTCACAAATCAAATATTTCAAAACAATTATTCACTTTCCTACCTAGAAGTGGGTAAGAACCTCTTGGTGAAAACTGCTAGTGCTCCACTCCCTACTTGTGTGCCTCCCTACTTGTGTGCCACTCTTCTTGCATGCCTCCCTGCTTGTGCGCCTCTCTTCTTTCATGCCTTGCTTTTTGTGCACTGACTTGCTTGAGTGCCTCCCAACTTGCATAACAAAAACAAATTGTGTGGCACTATTGTGCAAAAATCACAATTTTTGCACCAGTTCGGGCTTATACACAAAACACATCTTACACATAACTCCCTGCTTGTTCGCAACTTATAACTTGTGTGACACTTCAACTTAAGCGCCACTTTTTTGCATAACACACAACTTTCATGACACGTCATCTTGCATGCCACTTTCTACCACTAGCACGGTCAGAGATAAAATTTTCTCTTAACTGTTGATCATACCAAAATGAGGAGGGTAACAATCTATTTATTGAAATTTTGGTTCCTTGTGTGCCACATACACTTGCACGCTATTCCTACTTGTGTGTCTCTCTATCATTTCTATGCCTCTCTATCACTTGTGCACCACTCCATCACTTTCATGCCACTTTCTTTCCTTTGTCACATTTTGATGTGTTGATGTTGAAATATTACTTACACACAACATACACTTTCACTCCACTGATACTTTTGCGCCACTTCTAACATGCACTCCACTCTTGAACATTCATGACACTTTCTTTCCTTTGTCATATTTTGATGTGGTTATCTTGAATTTTGACTTGCGCGCAACATACACTTGTGCGCCACTTTTACTTGCGCCCCACATTTTGACTTGCGCACCACTTTCTCTCCTTTTTCAAAAACACTTATTTACTCCTCCTATCCTTTATAAGGCTTTCATCACACATTTTCCAAACTTATGATATTTTGTAAATAAAAATTAGTAAAGCATTATCATAGTCCCCGTGGGAAGTATTGTAACTTTCCTATCTTCCATCAACCACTTATACAAAGTGAAGTGATTTCCTTTCTTCTGAATCTTCCTTGACAACAAAAGACAATACCTGAAAAGGATAATCTTCATAATCACCTTGGTCCTAAAAATCTCCCCCTTTGGATTTTGTTGCCAACCAAGATTCATAAATCACTGAACATTTTAATCTCAAGAAATGGATTACTCATAAACAATTCCAAGACTACGTGAGCTAACTCGTTATAGGAAACAATAATTATTTACAGCAAAACCTTGCTGTCCAAAATTAGTGATTGTGAATCATATACAACATTATTCTCTATCCTCCTCCAAAACAAACTCATCTTCTTTTTCTTAAGAACCTTCTTCTGTAGATTCAACTCCTAGTAGGAAAAAACAATTTGTTTCCTACAACCACTCCAAAAAACTGTTAGAATAGTTCACACACTTACATGTTGAATTCATAGCTTACCCACAACTCCCCCTTTATGCATGAAACCATAAGGATAGATTTATGAAACAATTATCCCCCTTGAAAATAATATTCAAATGTAATATTAGAGAGGGGATAGTCACATGTAACTCAACTTTGATGAGAAGAAGGTTGGACACCCATGTTCAACCTCAGTTTAGAAAAAAGTTCCTTTAGTAAAGGTTTTGTGAATATGTCTGCAAATTGTTCCAATATAGGAATGTACTCCAGCTTCAATTAATTCTTCTCCACCTACTATTTGATGAAGTGGTACTTTATGTCAATGTTTTTTGAATGAGAATGTTTTACTGGATTCCTTGAATATTGATTTCACTCTAATTATCATATCCCAAGAGTAAGGGTAGCTTCACTTCATCAAGTAGATCTTCCTACTGTGTCTTCATCCACATAAGTTAGGTAGAAGCTTGAGTGTCAGAAACATACTTAGCTTAATCCATGCTAATAATTACTGAATTCTATTTCTTTGTATTCCAACTAACATAACTTTTCCCCATAAAGAAAACACCACCAGATGTGGATCTTCTATCATCAACATTTCCTTCCCAATTAGCATATGAATACCCAAACAAATAAATATTTTCTATGCCATCATACCTGATTACAAAATTTTTGTACCTTTTATATATCTGAGAATCCCTTTTCCAGAAATGAAATGAGATTCTTTAGGAGCACTTTGAAACCATGCTCATAAGGTAATAGCATAGACAAAGTCAGGTCTTGAGGCAGTCAAATATAATAAACTTCCAATCAGCTTTCAAAACTCATTCTAATCAACTTCCTTGCCTTCTCCATATTTAGAAAACTTGGTTCCCACTGAAATTGGTGTGGAAACTGGTTTCAAATTTTCCATTCCAAACTTCTTCAGAAGTTCCTTAGCGTAATTCTCTTGATAAAGAAAAATGTGATTCTTCTTCTGTAAGATTTGTAACCCAAGAAAGTATTTCATTTCTCCCTGCATAGAAATCTCAAAAAACTTCTTCATCTCTTTAGCAAATATTACACAATATATTTCATCATTTCTAACAAATATAATGTCATAGACATAAACAACTACAAAGAGAGAAGACTCCTAACATTCCCTTGATGTAATGATTATTGTCAACTCTTCCTTTCTTGAAACTCATCTTCCTTAAGCAAGTATCTAGTTTGGATTAGAATGCCCTTGGAATATCTTTTATCTCATACAAGGATTTCTACGACCTACACACATAACTTTCATCTTTCCAAATAACAAAGACACAATGTTTTTCAATGTAAAATTCTTTATCAAGATTTCCATTAATAAATGTGGACTTCACATCCATTTGGAAAATTTTGTAACCTTGTTGTGCAACAATAACAATAAATATTCTGATTATTTCCAATCTAGCCACTAGAGAAAAGGACTCATCAAAATCAACACCTTCAATTTCTGAGTAAGCTTTGCACACTAATATTTCCTCGTTCCTTATCACTTCACTTTCTTCATTCAGCTTGTTCTAGAAAACCAATTTTGTACCAATAACATTTTTTTCATCAAACTTGGGTACGAGTTCCCAAGTATCATTATTTTCTATCTGATTAAGATCTTCATTCATAGCCTAAATCCATTCTGGATGCTCAAAAGATTCATTCACAAAATTTGGCTCCATTTTTGAATATAAAGAAGTATGTGTAATATCATTTTTTGTTCTTCTTGTTTGAACCCTCTGATGTTGATCTCCAATAATGTTTTGAGCCTCCACTTGCTTCCTCAGCCTAGGATGAGATATTTTAATTTCATCCTCATCACATGAAATTTCTTAGTCTGATTCTTCTTCTTGAGTAGGATTACCACTGTTGGTAGCATTATTAGAATCGTTAAAAAGACTTTCCTTATCCTTCTCAACCTCTATATCGGAAAAAGTTGAATATTTTTTCAACATTTTCTACAACTTTCACCTTAGAAAAATAAGCAATTATTCATATTTATTTGTTGAAACGTCTATATCTTCTTGTTTATAGAGCATGTCCAATAAAAATTCCATCATCTCTTCTTTGTTAAAACTTTCCAAAGTTTCCACCCTTTTTCTTTATGATACAAGGACTCCCAATAACTCTTAAGTGTTTCAATCTTGGATTTTTTTCATAAAAAATTCATATGGAGTCATATCTGAATGTGGCCTATATAGACATTAGTTATGAATATACACTACAGTACTCATAGCTTACCTCCAATAATAATGAGAGAGACCATGTTCAAGTAGCATAGTTCACCCCATTTCAACTAGACTTATATTCTTCCTTTCAGTAACCCCATTTTGTTTAGGTGTGTATGGTGAACTGAACTCATGAAAAATTCCATGTTTCTAGAGGTAACTTTCAAACTCTTTATTCTTATACTCTCCATCATTATTAGTTCTCAACTTCATCACTGAATACTCACATTCCTTCTCTTCTTTCCTCCTGAAACTCTTAAACATTTTCAGAGCATCTAACTTATGTCTCATATATATAACACAAGTAATGCGAGTAAAGTCACCAATGAAAGTAATAAAGTACCAATATCCCTTTTTTGATTGCCTTCCCATTGGTCCACATATATCAGAATGTATATGTTCCAATGGCCATTTTGAACGAATGTAAACTCTTTTATGAAAAGTGTTTTTAATCTTCCCTTTCTCACAAATAATGCAACACCAATCTCTTCTTCTTGATAAATCAAGAATTTCTTGGACACTATCTCGCGTTGATAACTTACACATGTTTTTTAGACACATATGACCCAGCCTTTTATGCCATAACTAATTTTCACCCACTATTCCCATGTAATAAGAGTTTTGTACTTCACCAACTTGGAACAAGTTCCCTTTTGTACATTGGCCTCTTGTAACTACATTTCCATCATTTTCATTCACCACAACAAACCCATATTTCCTAAATATATCTTTGTTTCCCTCATCACAGAGTTGTAAAACACTCAACAAATTGTGTTTCAACCCATGCACATATAATTTTTTCTTATATTTCATTTTCTTTTTCCTGATGATGGATGATCCATCACCTTTAATCCTCATAAATTCATCATTTCCAAATGTAAATGTTCCTTTTTTCAAGTCTCTCACATTTGTCAGCAACATTAAGTATCATTTAATATGAGAAGAACAGTCACTTTCATGAATCCATGGACGTTCTCCTTTTGTAGCTTTCAAGGCGGTGTCAACAATAAGAGCTTTCTGTAATTCATTTTCATTCTTCACTTCCATATTCTACGATTTAATAAAAACCTTTTATTGTGACAGAAATAAAACTAGACATCCCATAGCAAGATTTCCAGGTTGTTCGCGTCTTTCAAAAATAGTTTCCAATGGTTGGAACCTATTTTCAACTTTCAATCCATCCTTCTCATATTTCTTTTGAAATTCTTTCTCGTACTTCCCTTTTTTGAGAGTATTGTCTCCCCCTCAAACCTTGACTTACATAACTTGTGGAATAGTAGTAATGTTGTTGATTAAACCAATACATGATTTTAGTGTGTTTGAATCCACCACAATACCATTAGTAACCACAGAATGAATATTTCCCTCTAAAACTTCTATACTGACCAGAGTTCTGAACATGATTCTCAACAACCTTCTTAATATAACTCTGCTGAACATAAACCTTCTTGTTTTCAATTGTAACTTTCTTCTTCAGCTCAAATTTATATTCAGACTTATCATTACCAGAATTAGTAGAAATATTTCTGGACATAGGATTTTTATGTACTTATTTTTTTTCATTGCTGACCTTAGCCACATAAAAATCCTTTCCATCTTTGTTCTTATCAGAATTAGTTATGTCTTTCCTCTCAACCTTTGAAGGTGATTTTTTTAGATCCTTCTGCGGTTCATTCTTACTTGAACATTCACCAACTTCTGGGATAGATTGTTTAAAACTGATATTCAATTATTTATCTTTATAATGTTTCCATTGGACAAGTTACAACTCTTCTTATTTTTTCTTCAGCTTTACTTCAAGATGATCATTATGATTATTTTCATTCTCAAGAGAATTATTCATATAATCAATCTTCTTTTCCATCTTAATTTTCTCATCAATAAAACCTTATTGATTGTTTAATGTGGAATTTTCATTTATCAACTTGTTGTTTTCCTTCTCAAGCCTTATAATATTCCTCAAACATTCTTTCAAATATTCTTTCAGATGATATTCAAGTTGAGTTTTTTATTCTTCATATCTATTGCACCTATAATATTCATTATTCAGTGTTGTAATAAAGGTATTCTCTCTATCTTTCTCAGCAAATGAGTTCTCAGATTCAGCTTTACTATCTTCTTATTCATCATCTTTAGATAAATATATTCTTATTTTTTATTTTAATAACTTTTTATCCTTCCCTTATGAAAAATATTTATCTTTTTCAGTTTGTTTATTCCATGACCTTCTTGGCCTTCTATCATCATCATAACTATCTTCTTTGTTATTTTGAGGATAGTTAGCTGCAAAGTGACCAATGTCTCCACACTCAAAACATTCCAAGGGAAGTTTCCCCTTGTATTTCTATGTACATATTTCAACATTATTAGAAAACAAGGATAAAATTTTGTCAAAAATTTTACCTACATCATCTTCAGAATCGGATTCAACAACATCATCTTTAATAAGAGTCTTCTATGACTTCTCTCTCTTTGTAGCGTTGAATGAAATTTCTCTATTAGCTTTTGTTTTTCTCTCCATAGTATTCTACCTTATCATTTCATAATTAATGAGAGTCCTATGAAAATCATTTAGAGATAATGTATCAAGGTATCTATCTTCTAATGAAGACACTTTAGCATCAAAATTGTCAGGCAGAATTCTCAAGATCTTTTCAACAACTGTAGAATAATACAACTTTTCACGAAGACATATGATTGTACTGACAATGTCATTTACCCTGGTAATGAATTCCCCAATTGATTTTTATTCTCCCATTTTTAAGTCTTCATACTTTAACCTCAAGATTTGTTATTTTCCATTCTTCACTTTTTATTTTCTTAATATATGTTCTAAAACTTATCCCAGATTCCTTTAGATGTAACGAAACCTTTCACTCTTAAAAACTCACCCTCAGAAAGAGATAAGAGTAATTAATTTTTAGCTCTTCTATCATTCTCAAGATTCTTCTTATCGACATGTGTAAGTGGAACCTTGTCATCAATAGGAGGAAATCCATTAGTTGTAGTTTCAAGAACTTCATACCCAAGAGACATAAGGTAAGGCATTATTCTATCTTTCTTGATATGATAATTCTTTCCATAAAATATCGGAATCCCCTTATTGTTCACGCAATTCATATTCTCCCTCATTAATTTTCTTTAAAACATTAGTAAAGACCAAACGAAGGCAACCTAACTCTGATACCAATTGATGTTTCCTGTAAGTATCCAAGTATCACTAAAAGGGTGTGGGGTGAATCGGTGATATCCTTTTTCTTTTTCTTTTTCCTTATTTTTGAAACAACCTTCACCTCCATTTAAAGAGTTTCTTCCTTGATGAAGACACACAACCACTGGAACACAAGATTTACATGGTTCACTACTCAACAAGAGTGGCTACGTCCTTGGTATGGTAAGGAATCAATCCAGTAACACATAGTCCACTAGAAAACAATCCTTTTATGTGGAATACAATTAGTAGGATATGACCTTAAACTCATGTAGCACATTGAAAAAAATCCAATAGTGAATTTTCTCCCTTTTATCACAAATAGGGTAAAAAAATGTTTCTATGCTTCTTTAATGAACTTTTACGAATCAAATTTTTCAAAACAATTATTCACTTTCCTACCCAGAAGCTAGTGAGAACCTCTTGGTGCAAACAGCTTGCACTCCACTCCATTCTTGTGCACCTCCCTGCTTGCACGTCAATCTACTTGTGCGCCTCCCTGCTTGAGTTCCTCTATTATTGCATGCCTCGCTGCTTGCACGCCACCCTGCTCGTGTGCCTTCTAGCTTGAGTGCTAAAAACTACTTGTGTGCCACTATTTTTCACAACACAAAATTTTTACAACACTTCATACTTATACACAAAATACTTCTTTCACACAACTCCAAACTTCTTCGCAACTTATAACTTGCATGCCACTTCTACTTGTGCACCACCTTTGTGAATAACACACAACTTGCGTAACACTTCATCTTGTGCACCACTTTCTACCACATTCATGATCAGAGCTCAAGTTTTCTCTTAAGTATTGAGAAAACCAAAATACGGAGGGTAAACATCTATTTATAAGAATTTTTGTGACTTGTGCACCACATAAACTTTCTCTCCATTCCTACTTGTGCACCACTCCATCACTTGTGCATTACTCCATCACTTGTGCATTGCTCCATGACTTGCACGCCACTCCATCACTTGCACGCCACTTTCTTTACTTTGTCATATTCAGATTTGTTGATGTTGAAATATGACTTGCACACAACATACACTTGTGCACTACAGATACTTGCATGCCACTTCCAACTTATGAACCACTCTTGAACTTTCATGCCACTTTATTTCCTTTGTCATATTTTGATTTGATGATCTTGAAATATGACTTGCACGCAACATACACTTGCACACCACTTATACTTGCGCACCAATTTTTGACTTGTGTTCCACTTTCTCTCCTTTTCCAAAAACACTTCTTTATCCCCCCCCCCCATACTTCATAAGTCTTGAATCACAAGTTCTCCAAAATTATGATATTTTGGAAATAAAAATCAGCAAAGAATCATCATAGTTTCCATGGAAACTATTATAACTTCCCTATCTTCCATAAACTATTTATACAAAGTGAAATTATTTCCTTTCTTCACAAACTTCCTTGACAACAAAATAAAATACCTGAATTGGATATTCTTCATAATCATCTTGGTCCTAACATCAAGAACATTTTAAGGGTTATCTTTCACTTAATGATAAAATATAACCCTACTATTAAAATAGATTTCTTGGTTATCAGTGTCATTGAATATATTCTTTCAAATCCTTAGAAAAACACATATACTGAACAATCCTTATATATTTCATAATTCATGAATCCTAGTACAAAACTACTACAATCATACCACTTACTTCTCAAACTATTAACTAGGATTCATCAACTTATTCATTAATACCTCTTTCTTTTCATATTTCATGTATAGCCTCACCATCATAAATAATATAACCAGTACTAATACCACCTTTTTTATTCTCTTTACAAGATTTCCCTCTAAGAAATCTATTTTCATAGTGCCCATACATTACAAAATTAAATCATTAATCTATTTATAATGCCTTACGAAGAACAATATCCCATCTGTTGAATTAAATGAACTTTTCATTTACCCTATCGAGGTGATTGATTTTTTCCCTTCTTTTCCATAGTCAAAACATCTTCCCATTCCTCTAAGACATTCACTTGAATGTTCCTTCCCATATTCTTGACACATAAGAAACTGAATCTTATTTTCTCCATGATCTCCACTGCTTGAACACTCAATGAACTCTTTTCATCTCTTCTTTAGTGATTTTGAGAGTTGGAAAATGTATAAATTGTTAATAATGTTCTATGAAAATAGATTAGGTATAACCACAACATCCTTTACCCTAGTCATCATCCCATTTGACTTTTCATTAGAAAATTGTATGTCGCACTCATAATTAACAAAGGTTCCTTTGGGTACTAGCCATAGACTAAAATTAAAATAAAATCATGAGCAACACAGATCATAGTGGGGAACCACATGCTCGTGAAAATAACTTATATGATGCATAAATCATGACACCTTCTTTAATCTATGATATTTTTGTTCATTAATATCCATCTTATATTTAAATCCTTCTTGATGGTACGTAAAGAGTTTGTGAATTTCCAAAGCATATAACCAAGAATCTTCAAACTAGTTGTGTAGTATGGACCATTATCATTCAAGAGTTCTCAATCAAGTCTATATCAATACGGTGCTTTCGGGGTTGTTACCCCTAGGTACATCTATACCAGAGCCACATTCACATGTAGAATCCATGCAGGGATGTAATTTACTAGAAACCACTCACTCTATGATTTACCACAATCCCAGGACATTTTCCTATAATTTAACTAATTCGTAGACTTATCCTTAGAGACATCCCTGAAATATCCTTAAAAATATTCCTAGGGGTCTCACTAAAGTTTTCTCATCCAAATTTACAAAGGTTTATTTAACCTTTCCTTTGATACCAACTACAATAGCCCAGGCATCTCATACATGGATATTACATCATTTTATATAAATATTCTTTATATTTCACAAAAACACTCTTAAGGACCATAATATATTAGTGTAATTGGAAAATTGGAACACAAACTTCTAATTTGGTGAAAGATATTCAATGATTCCCAAAAATATTTACCCATTTAGTACTCTTCTTAGAAATACCCTACATAAAACATTTCTTCATAACCTGGGGAAATGAAACATAAGAGAGGGTGAGAACATACTCTCAGAAAGGGTTAACATAAGAGATATAAATCTATGATCGTATAAAAGAATAATATAACCATAAGGTTATGTGATAATGAAAAAAAATTATGAATTTCATCCCCAACATATCATAGATTATAAAAATGATTCATGGCATAAATATTGGTATTTCATAAGACATGAATCATGAGGGAATCAAAGAATATGATCAATGGGAGAATAACACTAGAATAAAATATATATTTTTGTAATATATGTAAGTATATAAAATCTTATGTCAAGGTTACCCACAAAGACATTTATAACATGTTAATCTTGGGATAACCAACTGTTTAACTACTTCAGTATTTTGATAACCACCAATGTACCATCCTTTTCTTGATTGGGATAACCACCCATATTTCCTCCTTTTCCAGCTAGGTCTAACCAATCATATACCCTCTTATCTCATATTGCATTTATATTTACCCAATTAATTGTATATATATACAGTTACCACCCTTAACATAATGAAAATCATACATATGGGATTTGTAAGATCTTAAAACATTCATATTATCATAACCCATGAAATGAAAAGAGTTTCATAAACATTTCATTATATAATAAACTTTTAAAAATATATGGATTTAATGATAATTTAATCATTTTAAAATATCATAACATGTGAACATAAGTGGGTCTCATAATTATTCTATCATGGTATAACCCATGGAAGTGAAACTGAATTCATAAACATAAAACTTTAATAGAAATAATATGAACGGTATCTTTGGTTCATATCTATAGTGAATCATAAATTATATCAAATTATGTCATCATTTATGGAGAATGATTTTGAAAGGATCACTTAGAACATTAATTATTGAAAAAAAATTTCTTTGAAAATCATACTTTAAAACATAAACATTTCCAAAATACTTTTAATTGAAAATTACCTTGAAAACTTATAAAATTAGATTAAAAAATAATTTAAATAATTTATTGAGGAAAATATCCCTTAAAATTTGAAAATTTATTTTTAAAACATTTTCCAAAACATTTATAGAAAACATGGTTTTGTTAGAAAATGAGTTCCCAACAAAAAATGGTTTTTCATTAATAAATTATTTTAAAATTTTGAGTACATAAATGGATTAAAATGAAGGGAAAAAATGTATTCTCATTAAGTAAGAATAGGAGTATAAAATTCATGTCTTTCTTGAGAGAAGTATCAAATTATTTTAACATCAAAAACATAGTCATAAATAATCATGATAAACAATGAGATATATAACATGAAATCTTCACCACTTTGGTAACTTTAAAATAAAATCCCCATGAAGGAATGTAATTAAAATAAACATAAAATATAATTAAGATAAATAAATTCATAAAAATACATATAAAAGTTTCTTTATATACACCTTGTATACGAAAACAGGTGCATAACATTACTATGTCTCAAAGAAGGAAAATTAAGACAAAAAACCCTTACCGATTTGGTAACTTTTGAACTGTAAACCCTGTGAAATAGATATACCAAAATAGATATATAAATACTGATTATTTTAATTATAAAAATAATAAAATAAATTCATGGTAATTATATACACTATGTAAAAGAAATAGGTTGTGAATATGTCATGTCTCTCATAGATGTAAAAAAAGTGAGACAAAAATCCCCTTACCTTAAGTCTGAACTTCCATCATACTCATTAAACCTTCCTATATAATATATAATTTTATTATAAATATATTATATAATCATACTTATATATATCATACTATATATTATTTTTTATGAGCTTTTATTACCCATTTATTAACATTTCTTTATTAAAGTTACATTATTGGGTAATAACCGCATTGTTTTTTGTATATTATTTGACTTGTTATTTTTGGTCCTCTTACTCAGATCATTGTTTCATCATCCCCAAAATTTGAAAAATGATATAAATATAACATATATTAATTATATATTTATTTATAGTAATCCATTATATTTATTTATAAGAAATTAAATACATCCTTCATGGAGTGGGTAGGTTATACATAGGCATGACTGATATTTCCATTTTCTAATCATATAAAAAGAAATAAAAGTAAATGATAAATATATATTTATATTATATTTATAGTATAATTTTTATTTCATATATATGAAATATTTTTATCAAACTCATCCTTAATTCATTCCATGTAATGCGTGCAAGAATCGCATTGCTTCATGAGGCGGTAGTCTTCCGTACACACTAATGATGTTATTGTATTATCAAAAAATGGAAAAAGGATGAAGGTATGTGTGATATAATAATTAAATAAGAAAAATAACATCCTAAATATCATATATATATAATATATAAACTATAACTCCATCATTATTTCCAATCTTTAAAGGTGGTAATGGAGACACAAACGACACCAGTTTGCGAGAAGGTAGTTCGTTGTATACATGAACGATGATTTCATAACCCATTTGACAAAAGTGTGTGTGGTTGTAAGTTATAATATTAAAATAAAAACATATAATTATATTTAATATACTCATTTAATTATATAATAATTATATAAAAATATTTTAAGGGGTTGAGAAATAATTAAATAAAAAATGATTGCTTGATGAACGTTACCACTTTATTGGGTATCCTCATTAGGTTTTCACTAAAGAATTTATTGGTGGGATTTATGTAAGAAATAATTCTTCTAGGATGAGGGGATGAATTTTTTTAACTCATTTGATAAGATCTTGTTCCATCCAATTGGCTTGATAGGTGTGAATAAGTGGGGAGGGTGAGTGCCCTTTTATATTTGAGGAGGAGTGTCATTTTTGAAAATATTCAAAATAATTCACTATTGAGTGGTCAATATTATCTCAAGTGGATAAAAATATGATATTTAATGGTATTAAGGTATGATATGGTTGATATAAACCTCAAAAAAAAAATTGAACACATGTTTTAAATATTTCATTTCATAACTTCTAAGTATCCCTATTTTTACCATTCTAGTTTTTCACTATGGTAACTAGTTTTCTAACCTTTGTAATTTATCCTTTAAGAATAAATTAGAGATATAATTATTAGATAGTTTACACCCAATGATTATAAATATTATAACTAATTTATAAAATAAAAATACTTTCTCTGTTGGAAATTAATTTTAATATAAGCCAATGTAACATGCAAAAAACATCGCTTTAACCTTAATCGTGCAAACTGAGCTTTTACTATTTAATGGTCTATATTTTCATATTAATAGAAATATTGTTCCATTAATGATATTTAATAATATTAGAAAATAACTTGGAAGAATATAATATTTTTTTTAATTTTTAACCATTTAATAAAATATAATTTTTCATAAAATAACATATTTATCAATTTTGACTTTATTTATTTAAATTGAATTAAAATAATATCAATAAAATGATAGAATTAGAATATATTCTGTTCAATAATGTGTAAAATTATATATTAATATAAAAAATAATGGATCACAATAATTCATTAAATTTACATCACTTTTAATATTTTTAGTATTAATTCTTTGATTTAATTATTAAATTAATAATTATTTTTTTGGCGCTTCTTAAGAATTTAATGTAATTATTGCTTCTCAAAAAAAATTATAATGATTAAAAAATAATTTATATTCCAAAATTATATTTATAACTAAACATATATTATTTTTTCCTACAGAAAATACTTATAGAAATTGAAAGAAAGGTTTATTTTTCTCATTTTCATTACTTAACTTGTTATAAAGATCACATTCATGGAAGATTATACCAAAATATCATAGAAATATATAATTGGGTCCTAATGGAATAAATATGTTTGTAAAATATGTTTTCCATAAAATTTTAGGTCATTTTATCCCTTTTCTTCTAAGTTTAATCCCTCGGTAAACTCATTTTTACCTAAACCACATTAATTAATTTTTACAATTTTCACTATTCATGTCGGTAAAAAATTTATTTCACCTTATTATAAATTATAAATTATTCTAATTATAAAAAATAGATTCTATTTCTTATAATTAAATTTATATAATTGGAAAATTTTAATTTAAAATTAATCCCATAGAAGTGACAAGAATGCGGGTTTCTAAAGATAAAACGCCCAAAATATTAAAAAAATTACATCTAAAATAATTTTGAAATTGATTCTAATTAAAAAATTGTATTAATGGATTTATAATTTAACCAAATTAAATTTTAATATAATTTTAATTATAATTTAAATTTATAAATAAATTAAACTAAAAGGAAGTTTTAAATTAAAATTCAGTATTTTTCATTATTCACCAAAAAATGAAGCTTTTCATAAAAATACTGAATATTCACCCTAAGATAATTTTGACATTATGAATTAAAATATGAATTAAATTTTATAAAATTAATTTACTAGAGTTTTCAAAAATTTATTTTATTATTGTTCATAAAAATACAAAAATATATTTTCTCAGAAAATAGTATTTTTGAAACATATAAAGACTTTACCAATAAATATATATTTTATTATAAATATATGTTTCTTTATATAAAAATATTATAATTAATATTTAAAAATATTTATTATTATTCATATCACTTGTTTTAATGGCTATGTGACAACGGTCGCATTTAAATATCTAAATTTATAATATTTCAGGGTTTTTTTAAAATTCATTGTTGTGTGTAAAGAAAGAAAAACTAGTGTTGTGAGTAGAACAAACTTATCATGTTGTTGCATATAAATAAATAGTAAATTGGTGTTTCATAGAACACAATAAATCAATGAAATTTAATTTCTTAGAAAAATAATAATTCATAAAAACACAAGTTGTTACATTTTACCCCCTAACAATGAATTTCTCCCTCTAAATTCATCTTAGTAATAAAAGTTTCAATGTTTTAAAATTAATTTATAAAAACCCACATCGTAACACGGTTAAAAAAATCTTCTTGAAAAATAGAAAGTGGTGTGTGACGGTTATCTGGAAAAAACATACTAGATTTCTATATAGGATAACATGGGTGAGAAGTTAAAACATGGACATATAAGTGAAAAATAAAATCTAAATACTAATGGAGAGTGATAGAGAACAAGGTTAGGATAAATTTAATGATCAAAAATCCATAAAATGAAGATTCTTGAAAAAGGTCATTTATATCATAAAAAATGATGATAATAGGACAACATTTTCTTCAAGATCATTTTCCTAATGTTAGGTTAGTTCTTTTCCATCTACAATGAAAACATATGAAAATTTAATTACTCGATATGTTTCTATTTCATTATCAGAATATCACCTTTTGGTTTTTCTTTAATCAATGCCTACTTTATCCCTTACTCCAAAAATGAATATGAATTTTTTATTCCTCAAGAACCAATGGATCATTAGATCCATAAATGGAATGATAAGTCATTCCATCTATATTTAGTTCTCAACATATCAAAAAAAATTCATAGGTTATCCAATATGCATAAATATTCATATGGTAAAGTAACAAATTAATCTCTAAAACCACATGAAAATTTCAACTTAAAAAATTTGATAAATATTTAACCTTATAACCATTCCATAAATAAAAAATTATAATGAAGGTAACTAAATTTATCAAAATCTTTTTATAATTGATCCACTATACAGCATAAGGTAGCTCTTGATTGTCACATATCAAACATGTGAATAACTTCATCATGTATTCTCTATAAACATGGCAATAACCTGAATTACCATAAATCCTTTTTGAAATCATATATGCTTCCACATTCCTCACATAAAACAATGATTATTGGATATATTCCTTATATCCAAAAATGTTGTAAACATTATCAATGATAGCAGAAACTACTTGGTTAACAAAACCTTTCTCAGTTATGAGGTAATCAAAACAATACGATTTACTTTATCAAAATCAATCATCTCTATATCCAAACTAAACATAATTTTCTCATCCTATGGAACATGGTAAGGGTTATTTTCCCTTAATAATAAAACATTACCCTACCATTAAAACACTTTTCTAGTTCATCAGCATCATTGAATATATTCTCCCAAATCCATAGAAAAAAATTAATGCTGAACAATCCTTATATATTTAATAATTCCTGAATCCCAATAAAAAAATAATTCAATCATACCAATTACTTTTCAAACTATTAACTAAAATTTATCATATTATTCCTAAATACCTATTTCCTTTCATATGTCATATATAGTCTCTTAATCATCAGAGATATAAACATTACTCATAATACTTTATTGATTTTATGCATAATATTTACCCCTATGACATCGATTTTTATAATTACCATACTTTCCATAATTAAATTATTCATCCATTTATAATGCCTTAGGGAGACTAATATTATAATTAACTGCATTAACTGAATTTTTCATTTTCTGATTATAATTAATTTCTTGTATCATATTTTACACAGTAAAACCATCTTCATGTTCCTCTAATACATTCACTTGTATGTTTCTTCCCACATTCTTGACACATTGGAAATAGAATCTATGTTTCTCCATGGTCTATACTACCTAAACTCTCAGTGAAATCATTCCTTCTCATATTTAGTGATTTTGAGAGTTGGTTAAGTAATATATTGTTAATCATTTTTCATGAAAACTAATTAGTAATAATCATAAAATATTTCACACCAGACATCATCACATTTTAATAATCATTATAAAATTATCTATCACATTCATTATTAACATTGTTCCTTCAGTTTATAGCCATTGATTAAAACCAAAATCATAGTGTGAGAAACACTAATCATATTGGGGAGCCATATAATCATGAAAAATCACTTTTTGGAAGTCTAAATCATGAAACCATGTTTATTATATGATATCTTTGGCCATTCATATCCATCATATACTTAAATACTTTATGTTTTTTCTAAAGATTTTGTGAATTTCCAAATCATATCCCTAGAGAGTGTCAAACCAAGTTTGTAGTAAGGATCATTGTCATGAACCATCTTATGATCAATTTTATCTCAATATGGTGTTTTTAGGGTTGTTACCCCTTGGTAAATCTATGCGAGAGCCACATCCACTTGTAGTATCTAGAGAGTGATATAATTTCTTAGAAACCAATCACTCTATCCTTTACCAAAATTACAGGACATTTTCTTGTACATTAACTCGGACTTAGACTTATCCTTAGATATATCCCAATACATATTCCTAGAAGTATCCCTATGGATATAACTAACTTTTTCTCACCCTAGTTTAAAAAGGTAAACTAAACCTTTCCTTTTATAAAAATTATAGCAACCCAAGCTTCTCATACATGGATATTACATTTTTTTAGACGAATATTACTTACATTGCAGAGACACATGCCTAAATACCATAATAGTTTAGTTCCATGGAAAATTTGGAACATAATCTTCAAATTTGTTGAAATATATTCAATGTTTCCCAAAAATATCATCTCATTTAGTACTCTTTCTAGACATACCCTACATAAAACCTCTCTTCATAACCTAGGGAAAGGAAACATAATAAAGGGTGAGATTAGATTCTTAGTAGGGTTAAACATAAGAGATATAAATATATGATCATATCAATGAATAATATAAGAATAAGTATATATGATAATGAACAAAACATACGAAGTTCATACGCAACCTATCATAGATCATAAACAAGATTCAGGCCATAAATATTGGAAGTTATTAAGACATGAATCTTAAGGGAATAAAAGAACATGATCTATGAGGGAGAAAAATTAGCATAAAATATAGATGTTTGGAATACATATAATCATATAAAATCTTATATCAATGTTACCCAACAAGACATTCATAATATGTTAGGCTGGGGCTAACCACCCGTGTACCCGCCTTTTCAGGCTTGGGATGACCTCCCATGTACCCTGCTTTTAATTATTGATCTAACCACCCATTTACCATCTTATATCATAGAACATTTATCTTTATCCAATGAATTTGAGGTAGATATAGGTCCCACTAGTCACATAATGAAGATCATACATATGTGTTCTATAAGATCATAAAACATTTATCTTATCAAACCCCTAAAAAGAAAATGGATTCATAAAAATTTCATCATATCATAAGCTATGTAAAAGATATGGATTTCATAATAATTTAATTATTTCATAATATCATAACCTGTGAAAATAATCAGTTTTTAAAAGAGTTCTATCATGGTATAACCCAAAGAAGAGAAATGGGTTCCATAAACATATTTTCATCATAATCATAAACCATTTAGGGAAATAATAACAATGGAATCCCTCATTCATATCCTATATAAATAGTAAATTATATTAAAGAATGTCATCTTATATGTAAATTTATTTTTAATGGATTTATTGGAACATTTCTTAAAGAAAATAAACATTCATTAAAAATCTCTTTTAAAAACATAAAACATTTTCAAAATATTTTTCATTGAAAATAAGATTGAAAATATATAAGGAAGCTTTAAAAAAATAATTTAAAACATTTATTGAGGAAACTATAATTTAAAATTTGAAAAAAAAACTTTTTATATTTTTTTTTACAATATTTGTCGAATCCATTGTTTTGTTAGAAAAAAGAGTTTTCGATTGAAAAGATGGTTTTTCATTAAAAAAAATCAAATTTTTAGTACATAGAGAGAGGAAAATGAAGGTAAAACATGTATTCTCATGATATAAATAGAGTATAAGAAAAATAATGAGTTTATTAAGCAATATAATATAATATTTGATCATCGGAAACATATTCATAAACAATATTGATAAATGATGACATTGAAACATAAAATATTTATCGCCTTGGTAAATTTAAAACGTAATCCCCAAGAAGGAATATAATTAAAAAACATAAAATATAATGAGGATAAATAAATTCATGATATTAGATATCAAAGTGTATGTATATACACATCATAAAAGAAAATAGGTGATTAAAATAACCATATATCTCAATGAAGATAAATTGAGGCAAAGATCCCTTATCGATTTGGTAACTTCTGAATTATAATCCCCATGAAAGATAAATCCTAAAATGGATATGTTAATACCAATTATTTTAAGGATAACCATCATAAAATACATTCATGTCCATTATATACACCACATAAAATAAATAGGCTCTGAATATTGTATTTGTCTCACATAAGTATAAAGTGAGATGGAAATCCCCTACCTTAGGTCTTGACTTTTGTCGAACTCATTAATCCATCCTATATAATAAATATAAGTTTATTATAAATATATTATAGAATAATAATTATATATATCATACCATATATTATTTTCCTATGACCTTTTAATGCCTGTTTTTTAACAATTCCGTGTTAAAGTTACATTTCGGGTAATAATTGCTTCATTTGTCATATATTTTTTGACTTGTTATTATTGGTCCTCTTACTTCGATCATGGATTCATCATATCTATATTTTAAAACATGATATAAATATAAAATATACTTATTTAGTTTAATCCATAATATTTAGTGATATAAATTAAATACATGATTCATGGAAATTGTAGATCATACGTACGCAAGAACACTGCTTCCATTTTCTTATCATATTGAAAAAAAATTAAATGATATATATATATCATCATTCCAGTATCATTTTTATTTCATATATATCACATTTTTTCAAACCCATCCTTAATACATTCTATGTAAATTGTGAATTAATCACATCACTTCGTGAGGTTGTAGTTTATCGTACACTCGAATGACATTATCGTATTCCAACAAAATGGAAATCATGAAAGTATGTTTGAAATAATAATTACAGAAGAATAATAACATCATAAATATCATATATATATATATATATATATATCATATGTAGACTATAAATCCATCATTATTCCATACCTTAAAAGTTGGTAATGGATAAACGAAAGACATCGGTTCGTGAGGCGGTTTTCTACTGTACACACAAATGATGATTTCATAACTCATTTAATGAAAGTTCCTTTTATTGAAGTTTATTACCTTAACTTAAAAAAATATCAGTATATGTAATATACTAAGCTTACTATATAAGTATGATATAAAAATAATTAAAGGGGTAGAAAAATAAATATAACAAAAAAACTCTTTTGATGAACATTACCTCTTCTTCAGGTATCCTCTTTAGGTTTTAAAAAATCATTGATTGGTTTGATTTATATTAAAGATAAGGATTCTACGATGAGGGGATGAATTTTCTTAAGTGATTTCACTACCACAAAAACAGTTTTTCCTGGCACTAACCTATATCAGTGCAAATGAAAAAGTGCTGATAAAGGTACCCCCCCCCCCTTTATCAGTGATTTTTTTAGTAGCACGAATAAAGGGTCGACTTCAAAAAAATTAATTAAAAATAATATATAAATATAGTTATATTGATATAAATATAATATATAATTTTTAAATATATTTTAGATAAGTATAAATATACATTTACACTTAATAAACTTAATATATAAGATATTTAGTGAAAATGGATTATATAAAATTAATAAAATATATTTAATTAATAATTTTCTAATTATTATGGAGGAATAGTCATTTCATAACAATTTAAAGACCCAAAAAATCAAAAAATTAAAAAAAGACCCAAAATATGTTTAAAATGCAACTCAAACTTCAAACAGCCATAAATTTTGATCCTGGTGTCCGTTTGAGCTCTACCATATATCAAATTGAAGCCTGGGACGAGCTCTACACCCTTATAATTAGGTAAAACCCTGGTCGAGGTTTTTATGAATCCAGAAATGGTCTAGAAGGCCTCCAAAACTGAGTTTTTAATCGGGGTACCCTGATGTTTTAAAATTTTGTGGATTTTCAGCCTCGTTTAAGGGGGTATTATTGCCTTTTTTTGGCGGGGACTGAATTTATTCTAAGGTATTACATTCATATTGATACTATGTCTTTGAAATTTTAGCATTTTTTATAATGAACTGCTATTTATAATCAAATATATAACTATATGTACATATTTTTTTTATATTCACACCTAAAAATTTAATTTTTTAAATAAATCAATAAACATATTTACATATAAATTATATTAGTTTTATCTAAATAATAACTAATATCAATTTTATTTAAAATACCAATATATTAATATTTATATAACTATATATTAATATAACTATATATATTAATGTAACTATATATATATATATTAATAAAACTATAAATATATATATTAATATAACTATAAATATATATATTAATATAATTATATATATATATATTAATATAACTATATATATGTATTAATATAACTCTATATATATTAATATAAATAAATATTACTATAAGAATAAATATAACTAAATATATATATATATAGATATATCATAAATATGAGAACAAATCAATATAGGGGAGTGGCAAAGGCTTCAGGCATGCAGGGGGGAGGTCTCGAGATCAAATCCGGGTGGACGTAGGGGCACGCAAGCAAGGGTCAATTAAAGGGGAAAGCTCTTATAAAGTGTGGAGGCGGTGCATGTGGGTGTTGGAGGTGTGGGAAAGCGCTGATAAAGGGGGGGCTCAAGCACTATAAAAATCCCCCCCTGAGATTGGCAATATTTTTTATAATTTTATTAAAAAAAATTTAGTTTTATCAGCACTTTTAAAAAAGCACTCATAAAAGGGTACTTTTATCAGCGCTAAAAAGAAAGTGCTGATAAAGGGGCCTTTTATCAGCGCTTTTTTAGCGCTGATAAAATATCCCTTTTATCAGCTCTGTTTTTAGCGCTGAAAAAATGGGTCTTTATCAGCACTTTTTGGAGCACTGATAAAGGGGAACCCCCTATCTTTGCCGACTTTAACAGCGTCTTTATAGCACTTTTAAAGGCTATTTTTAGCGCTGATAAGAGGGGTATTTTTAGTAGTGTTTGGGTCGATATTTTTCAACAAAAAATGGGTTGAGTTAGGTGAAGATGTGGGGAGAGTGAGATCCCTTTTATAGTTTAGGAGGACTGTCATTCTTGTAAGTACTCAAAAGTATCTACTAATAAAATCTCAAAATTACCTCAAGTGGATCTAAATATAATATTTAAAGGTTTTTAGGGATTATATGGTCTAACCACACCTCCACCACATAATAAAATAAATTTTTTAAACATCATATTCCTTAACTTCTGAGTATCCCTATTTTTACCAATTTGGTTTTCTACTACAGTAACTAGTTTTCTAAAATAGAAAATTTATTTTTTCAGACTAAACTAGATTGAGACTGATTACAAAATTTATACGCACTGATTCTAAATATTATATAAAATTTATAAAATATAAATCATATGTCTTTTTTAAATTACTTTTAATATAAGTGCATGTAACGTGCAAAGAAACACTCCTTTAACCTTAACCGTGCTAACTGAGTTTTTACTATTTAACATTCAATATAGTCATTATAATATAAAACTTTTACAAATAATGGAACATAGATTAAATTTATTAATATTTAAAAATAAATTTTCATAAAATATGATTTTTTGTAATTTAAATCATTTAATAAAATATAATTTATCATAAAAAGAATTGATGTCATTTTTGATGTCATTAATTTAAGTTGAATTAAAAAATATCAATACAATGATGGCATTAGAATATATTATGTTAAATACTTTTTAACTTGATATGTTTAAAAAAATGGAACAAAATAATTTTTTCAATTTACTTCACTTTTAATATTTTTAGTATCATTTCTTTTATTTAATTATAAACTAAATAATTATGGTGTTGGATTTTCTTAAGAATTTAAAGTAATTATTCATCTCAAAAAAAATAAAATAAGCTATCACGTTAAAAAACTAATTTATCTTCCAAAATAATATTTATAACCAAACGTAAGATGTTTTTTTATCCCAATGCTTTATAGAAATTAAAAGTAAGAAAGGTTTCTTTTTATCTTTATCTTCACTTAACTTATTATATAGGTCTCTTTAAAGAAATATTGTCCCAAAAACTCATAAACATATATAATTAGGTCATAAGTTTCTATATATGTCTACAAAATGGGTTATGGAAAAAACAATTATTTCATTTTTCCTTTTCTTCTTATTTTAATCCTCGGTAAACCCATTTTTTACCAGAACCACGGTTAATAATTTTTACCCTTTTCACTATTAATTTTGGTAAAAAATTAATTTAACCTTATTAGAAATTTAAAATTATTATGATTTATAATATGGAATATTTTTTTCAGAATTTTATTCACATAAGTGTAAATTTTTAATTTAAAATTAATCCTATGGATGTGATGATAACACCATTTTTTAAAGAGAAAATGTTAAAAGTTTACAAACAAATTATATATAAATTCAAAATTAAATTGATTCCAAAGAACTAAATTTTATTAGTGGATGTATAATTGAACTAATTGAACTTTAAAATGAATTTAAAATATAGTTTAATTTTAAAAATAAATAAACAAAAATGTAGTTTTCAATTAAAATTTAGTAGTTTTCACTATTCATCAAAAATGAAACTTTTTAGAAAAAAATTATCCTAAGATAATTTTGACATTTTTATTTCATGTATTAATTTTAATTTTTCAAATTAATTTTATTAAATTTTTAAAAATTCAATTTATTATTATTTACAAAAAGGCATAAAAACATTTTTTTTAAGAAAATAGTATTTTTGAAACGTATAAAGACTTTACCAAAAATTATGTAATTTTTTATCAATATTTTTTATTCATATAAATCTATAATAATTAATTTTAGAAAACTAATTACTACAACTAATATCAGTAATTATAATAACTAGGTTATAGCAGTCACGTTCAAATAACAAAATTAATAATATATCATGGCTTTGTTAAAACTCAATGTTTCCTTTAACGCAAGCTAAACTAGTGTTGGGTGTAGAAAAGACTTAAAATGGTGTTTTATATAATGAAAAATTAACTTGGTGTTTTGTGTAAAATAATCCATCAATGAAATTTAATTTATTCAGATAAAAAAAATTCACTAAAACTCGGGGTGTTATTTGTATCATATAATATAATATACCCATTTTTAGTGAATATCCTATAAGATGGATGATGTATCACTCCCCGTATAATAGAAAATGTGAATGAACTACCACCACCAAAAAAATTTAAGTGAATTAACTATCACTATCACAAGATATCTTACTGAATTATTTTTCACTAAACCAACACGAACGGTGAATGAGTCGCCTCCTGGTGAATGAGCCATCACCAATAATGGGTGGATAATACATCACTTATACATATTCATAAGTGCTTTATACATCATTTTTTATATATTGGGTGGATGATATACCACAAAAATATCTCATCAAGGTGGATGGTATAGCACTGTTATCACTCTCAAGGTAAAAGGCTCACCCCCATCTAAGGTCCCCATATGGATGATGCACCACTAAGAAGAGATCCATAAGTGGAAAACAAAATAATGATATCATGTTAATAGGTGGATAACGCACCTCCATTATCATATCTATAAGTGTATGATGTGTTTGTGCATGTGTATATTTCCTTTAATTTGATTTCATTATTTTTGTTTGATTAATTTTCCTCTGTATTTTGATGATATCTTAATTTATGTTATTTTTTTTATTCCTATCATGTTGGAAAGATAATATACTTATCGATATTTTATTAGTGAATGTGGAAGTATGAAAATGCTTTCCTATTTCACTAAAAATTCAATGAAGTTGCTACTATGGTTTTAAAAACTCTACATTTCACTATTTTAAAACATTTTTGTATTTATTTTACTGCAAATTTTACAGTTATCCGATTTACATGAAACCTGATTTTATGGAAATAAAAAAAAATTATCTTGATTTCATTAGTTTACATCAATGTCAAAAAAAAGTATTTTGAATGGACTTTTAATTACTTGAAGTTATGTTATGCTGTTTTGTAGTAGCAGTTTTTCCAGAATCATTTTGATTCTGTTTTTTAATGAGTTTGGTATCTGTAGATGTCGATTTTAATTGATTATATTTATTTGGAAAGATAATTTTTTTTCTACAAATAATTAGTTTTGACGAAAGTCTGAATCAACTGTTAAAAGACCTTAAAAATTCATTGATGTTTGTCAAAATATTCTGTCCAGTTTTTTCACAAAAGTATGGTTTACTGTTTATCTCAAAAAAGTATGGTTTACTATTTATCTCACAAAAGATTGGTTTACTTTTTATCTCATGAAAGTATGTTTTACTATTTATCTCACAAAATTATGGTTTACTGTTTATCTCACAAAAGTATGGTTTACTGTTTATCTCACGAAAGTATGGTTTACTGTTTTTCTCACAGAAGTATGGTTTACGGTTTATTTCACAAGGTATGGTTTGGAAACCTTATGTTACATTATTTTTCATACCTTATGTTACTCTACTATTCATATCTTACGTTACTTTATTGTTCATACCTTACGTTACTTTACTATTCATACCTTATGTTACTTTAATGTTCATACATTACGTTACTTTATTGTTCATACCTTACATTACATTATTGTTCACTCCAAAGTTACTATTCACTCTGAAGTTACTGTTCACTCTGAAGTTACTGTTCACTCTGACGTTATAGTTCACTATGAAGTTACTATTCATTCCGAAGTTATTGTTCATTCTGTGCAATTTTTTAAAAAATTGATTTTCTATAAATATATAGATTATTTTTTAACAATTTATTTTGTGAAAAATCTCAATAAATATAAGGATAATAATCAAAGGGTTTTTAATGTTTTTGGTGCTATTTTTAGAGAGAAAAATTAATAATGTTTTTCAACGTCTTTTGCAAATAAATTTGGACATTTCAAAATTGATTGAGTTCAAATGTTTGAATTTAATTTCTGAATCTGCTACTAGTTTTCAGGAACTATTTTGACTACGTATAAATCATTTTAAACGGATTTAAAATAAAGTTTTAAATCAGTCAATGCATTTATTATTCTGGATATTTTATTGGAAGACTTATTAAAAATATTTTTAATTCATTTATTAGATATTTATTCTACAGAAATAAAAAAAGCAATGGTGCTGCTATTTTCATGGAGATATTTATGGGAGATCTTGACTCAATTAATTTTGAATATCCAAAGGAAGCGGAGCCACTGTGCATGTTATATATTCTCTATATATACTATTCTCTCTCGCAGGTAAAGAGAATTAAATTCCAATACAAAGATAAAGTGTTGTGAACTTTGAACCTACTCTGCATTTGCAACATCCTGTGACACTCTGCTTCACCAGCTGCTTGTTCTCTCAAGTGCCGAATTATTTCCGCTTCAACTACAATTGAATTAACAAGACATGCTGATCTAAACCTTAAAAACCAGTACATATGCTTTAATTTTTATCTTCTCTTTCATCTGTTCTGAGTCTGAAACACTACTTCCCATCTCTCACATGTACTCTATTTTTATATTTATGCTTTTGCACACAAAATCAATATTTTTTATTCTTTTTCCACGGGTTGTGACTCCCAGATTCTAAAGTGAGGATCATAGGGTTCTCACACCTTGTATCTAAAGTCAAGACTGTTTGGGTTATGACTACCAAGTATCTAAAGTCAAGTTGTAAGGGTTGTGACTCACCACACAAAACTCAGTGTCGTGGTTATTCCTCCACTAGAAAAGGATTTTGTAATTGGTTTATGATTCCCCTTTAAAAATAATTTTTATTGCACACGTGTCTCTCTTCAAGTAGAGAGGTATAAGAGTAGAGTAGGCCCACTTTGGACCAAACTACTATAAAAAATCCTTACGTTATTTACTTTTTCCGCTGTTAATTAAACTTAATAATTAACTTTGACAATTAATTTAATTAATCAATTAATTTGATTAAAATTTTTAATCTGGTCTATTCACCCCCACCCCCTCTAAACCATCTACCATTACCCTGTCCAACCTAATAATTGGAATCATAGGGAAACCTTCTTAATAATAGTTTTTCTCTATCATTATATTTCATTATACCAAAGATCGGTACCATTGGTTGTTCCTTATGGAATTTATCCAAACATTTTTTTAGTCTGCCTTTATATTTTACTTACTAAATTATTCCTAGACCTCACAGTCTAAGGATAAAGATCTTATAAGATGGAAGGATTGAACCTGAATGATTCTTGGATTCCTCAGAAGCCACCACATTTTGATGGAAATGACTATGCATACTAGAGATCCCTAATGGATTCATACCTCAAACAGTTGAGCATTGAGCACTGGTCTATCATGTCAATAGAATACACACTACCTGAAGCTGATCCAGATACTCTTATAGGAATTGATTCTACTAGATATGTCTTAAATTACAAAGTCATTAATATTTTATATTGTTCTATTAACAGAAGTGTTTTAGTCATGTGTCTGCATGCAAGAAAACTCTTTAGATTTGTAAGATTCTATAAGTTACTCACCTTGGTTCTGACAAATTGATATTAACCAAGCTTGGAATGCTTCGTTCTAAGTATCAAGACTTCAAGATGGGTGTAGATGAACCTGTAAACCAAATGTTCCATAGATTCACAATCATTGTGAATGGAATGAATTCACTTTGAGAAGCTCTAGAAAATCCTATACTTATTGAAAGAGTCCTATGAACATTACCAAAGAAATAGCATGCAAAGAAGGTTGTCATTGATGAAATAAAAACTTAAAAGAGTACACACTCGATGAATTTATTGGATCACTACTCCAATATGAACCGGAACTGAAAAACATAGGTGATGAGGAGACAAAAAAGGTGTAGCTTTAAAGTTCGTAAATGTTATTTCTAATAATTCTTCTGATTCTGATCTAGAGGATATGGAAAAGGAGTATATGGCTCAGATTGTAACTAGGGTCCACAACATAATGAAAACTAAAGGATTCAAAAACATGTTTATATGAAACCCTCAAAAAGAAAAATATAAGTGAGAAAAGAAAGGTGATACAAATTACAATGCTTCTGATGTAACTAGTTATTAGTGCAGGAAGAAAGGTTATATCAAACCCAATTTCCCTAAACTAAAGAATAATAAAAAATAAAAAAAGAAGGATAAAAAGTCATTTACAACCAGCTGGAGTTGTACTGAAGAATCTGATTCTAGTGAACAATTTGGAAATGACAAATAATCTGCTAACTTTTGTTTCATGGAATCACTGGATAATGTTTGTAATTCTAGTTTTTATTCTGAATGTTCTGATTCTGAATATGAATTTGAAAACCCAATGTTTTTTAATTAAATAAAGAAATTGAAATATTAAAAAAAGATATTTTCAAAGCTGCTGATTTATATAATATACATAAAGAAGATAATGAAAAAATTATTTCATAAAATAAATTAATTTTTAAAGAAAATAAAAAGTTAGCAAACACTACTTCTGCTTCTCATTCAACAGTTTGTGATAATTTGAAAATTGCCTTAGATTTGAATGAGAAATTGAAATGGGAAGTTTAATGTCTTAAACAAAATTTTTATGCTTTTATTCAAGGTCATGAAAAATATCATGAGATGATGTCTTTTACTAAAACTGATAAAAATAAATATGGTTTTGGTTTGGATAAAATATTACCTAAAATATATAAAACCTATTTTATTAAAGTAAAAATGGTTGTAATATAATTGTTACTTGTTTTAAATGAGGAATGAATGGCCACTATGCCAATGACTGGTCACTTAGATTTAATAAATATTTGGGATTTACAAAAACTAATATTTGAAAATCCTTGTTATCGAGAGTACCTTACAATACATGTTTAAATTCTATATGGTCACCTAAACATTGTATCACTAATCCTATTGGACCCAAAGTATCTTGGGTACTAAAATTGTAAATTAATTTATTTTTGTAGGAAAAATGATTTGGATGTCTCAAGAACGACATATGGTACATTGAAAGTGTATGATCTAAGCATATGACTGTAGACCCACAAAATTTTACCTCATACAACACATGTGATGGAGGCACTGTTACTTTTGGAGACAATTCTAAAGGCAAAGTAAAATGTTTTGGTAATGTTGGTATTTCGAATTCTACATTTATTTCCAATGTTTTATATGATGAAGGTTTAAAACATAATTTAATTAGTATATCATAATTATGTGATGATGGAATGGAAGTTAAATTTCAAAATGATAAATGTTTAGTTTTCAAAGATGATTCTTTATTATTTTATGCTAATCAAAAGGATAATATTTATACTATTGATTTTTCTGAACTAACTGTTCAACATGTAAAGTTTTTAAATGTTGTAAAAAATGACTGCATCCTTTGGAACTGACATTTAGGTCATGTTAATTTCAGAATTTTTCATAATCTCTCAAAGAATGATAATGTTTTACAACTTCCTTCATTGAAGAGAGAACAACTTCATGTTTGTGATGCCTATATGAAAGGGAAGCAACACAAAAATTATTTTAGAACTATCAATCAGACAAGTACTATTAAGCCTTTACAGTTAGCACATCTTGATTAATTTGGTCCAACTCAAATTTATAACCTTGGTGAAAATAAATATACTTTAGTTATTTTTGATTATTATAGTAGATTTACTTGGGTATATTTTCTAGCTCATAAAAATGATACTTTATCTAAATTCACTACTTTCTGTAAATTAGTTCAAAATGAAAGAGGTTGTATGATTATTTCTATTAGTAGTGATAAAGGTGGTGAATTTCATAATTTATATTTTGAGAAATTATATGAAAATAATGGATATTTTCATAATTTCTCTACTCCTAGAACTCCGCAACAAAATGGTGTTGTAGAATGGAAAAATAGAACCCTTTTTGGAATGGCTGAAACTATGTTATGTAAATATAATTTACCTTGATATTTGTAGGTTGAGGCTATTTTTACTGCATGCTATATTTCAAATAGAATTCATATTAGACCTTTGATAAAAAAAACCTTATGAATTATTCAAAAAGAAAAATCCTAAAGTTGGTTATTTTAGATTTTTTTGGTGTAAAGTGTTTATTTTAAATTCAAAGGATAATTTAGATAAATTTGATGCTAAAAGTGATGAAGGTATTTTTCTTGGTTATTCCAATAACAGTAATGATTATAGAGTTTAAGATAAAAGAACTATGGTTATTAAAGAATATGTTCATGTTATGTTTGATGAAAATAATGTTAAAATAAATTCTGATTCTAATGTTATTGATGATGATTTTAGAGATTTTAATTTTGGTGAACATATTCCTCAAGATAATAATGAATTAATTGAGGGGGGTCATACTCCTTCTCAACCTAATCCAAGATCATGTAAGATTCACAAATATCATCCTGTTGAAAATGTAATTGGAAATGTTGATTCTGGTGTCAAAATGAGTAATTCTATTTTAAATTATTGTGCCAATTCTGCTTTTATTTATGATTTTGTTCCTGTTAATTTTAATAATTATTTAAAAGATGCAAACTGGATTTTTTCTATGCAAGATGAATTAAATCAGTTTTTTAGAAATAATGTTTGGACTTTATTAGAGTTTCCTGAAGATAAGAAGGTAATTGGAACCAAGTGGATCTTTAGAAACAAGATGGATGAATCTAGAAATATTTTCAAAAACAAATCCAGGCTTGTTGCTCAAGGATAATCTCAAGAAGAAGGTATAGACTTTGAAGATTCATTTTCACCTGTTTCCAGGTTAAAGGAAATTTTAATTTTGTTAGATTTTGCGTGTTTTAAAGGTTTTAAATTATATCAAATGAATGTAAAAAGTGATTTATTAAATGATTTTATTACTGAAGAAGTTTATTTTTCTCAACCCCCTGGTTTCGGAAATGAAAAATTTCCCAACCATGTTTTTAAATTATCAAAAGCTTTATACGGTCTCAAACAAGCGCCATGTTCTTGGTATGAAAGACTTTCATTATTTTTATTAAAAAATGTTTTCAAGAAAGGAAATGTTGATCCCATTATTTTTATTAAAATATCTTCTGATGATATTTTAATTGTTCAGATCTATGTTGATGATATAGTTTTTGGATCATCTATAAAATACTTTGTAATGATTTTTTTATTGATGTCTTCTGAATTTGACATGAGTTTAATGGGAGAATTAATGTTCTTTCTTGGACTTAAAATTTCTCAAAGGAAAGATGGAATTTTTCTTAATAAATGTAAGTATGCTAAATATTTAGTTAAATGATTTGGTCTTGATTCCTCTAAATCCATAAAAATTCATATGTGTACTAATTGTAAATTAGATAGTGATGCATCTGGTAAATCAGTTGATTTTATAGTTTATAGAGGTATGATAGGTAACTTGCTATATATAACGGCATCTAGACTTGATATCATTTTTAGTGTTTGTTTATGTGTTAGATTTCAATGTGATCCTAAAGAAAGTCATATTAAAGGCGTAAAAACAATAATTATATATGTTAAAGGAACTTTTGATTCTGGTTTATTTTATCCAAAATATAACTATTTTGATATAACATATTATTCTAATTCTGATTTTGGAGGATTTATAATTCACCGAAAAAGAACATCAGGTATGTGTCATTTTTTGGGGAAATTTTTAATTTCTTAGTCATTTAAGAAATAATTATATATTGCTTTATATACTACAGAAGCTGAGTATATCTCTACTGCTATTAGTTGTGCTAAAAGTTTATGTATTAAGAAAAATTTATGTGATTTTGGTGTTTATCTTGATAAAATACCTATTTATTGTGATAATAAATCTTCAATTTCAATTTCTAAAAACCCCTTAAAACATTCTAGAACAAAACATATTGATCTTAGATTTCATTTTATTCGAGATCATATGAAAAAGGGTGATATTGTTTTAGAATTTATCCCTTATGAAAATCAGCTTGTATATATTTTTAAAAAGCCTTTAGACTTTGACCAGTTTGAGGAAATTAAATTTTATCTTGGAATGTTGGAATTTTAAATTTTATTTGCTGCATTTGTTTAGGGGGACCATGTTTTCACTTTTTTTTATTTAAAAAAAGGGGGAAAAGTTTTGGAGAGAAGGTTTGGGGAGAAATAATTTGGTTTAAATCATTTTAAAAATTCATTAATGGTTTAAATATCTTGGTTTTGTAATAAAAAAAGGGGGATATTGTTTTTGCATGTGCATATTTCCTTTAATTTGATTTCATATGTTTTTGTTTGATTACTTTTCCTCTGTATTTTGATGATATCTTAATTTATTTTATTTGAATTTTTGTTATTATTATCATGTTGGAAAGATAATATATTTATCTATATTTTATTAGTTAATGAGGAAGTTTGAAAATGCTTATCTATTTCTCAAAAAATTCAATGAAGTTGCTACTATGGTTTTAAAAACTCTACATTTCACTATTTTAAAACATTTCGATATTTATTTTACTAAAACATTTACATTTATCTGATTTACATGAATCCTGGTTATATGGAAATATAAAATGATTATCTTGATTTCATTAGTTTACATCAAAGTATAAAAATATATTTTGAATGGACTTTTAATTACTTGAAGTTATGTTATGCTGTTTTGTAGTAGCAGTTTTTTCAGAATCGTTTTGATTCTATTTTTTAATGATTTTAGAATCTGTATATGTTAGTTTTAATTGATTAGTTTTTTGCTGGAAAGATAATAATTTTTTTCTAAAAATCTTTTTTTTGACAAAAGTATGAATCTTTATTTAAGATCCATTAAAAAAATTTTGAAGTTTGTCAAAATATTATGTCCACATTTTTTCCAAAAGTATGGTTTACTATTTATCTCACAAAAGTATGGTTTACTGTTTATCTCACAAAAGTATGGTTTGCTATTTATCTCACGAAAGTATGGTTTAATTTTTATCTCACAAAATTATGGTTTAGTTTTTATCTCATGAAAGTATGGTTTATTGTTTATCTCACGAAAGTATTGTTTACTGTTTATCTCACAAAAGTATGGTTTACTGTTTATTTCACAATGTATGGTCTGGAAACCTTACGTTACAGTACTTTTCATACCTTATGTTACTTTACTGTTCATACCTTACGTTACTTTATTGTTCATACCTTACGTTATGTTACTATTCATTCCAAATTTATTGTTCACTCCGAAGTTACTATTCACTCCAAAGTTAATGTTCACTCCGAAGTTACTGTTCACTCCAATGTTACTATTCACTTCAAAGTTACTTTTCATTCTGAAGTTACTGTTCATTCCATGCAATTTTTTTGGAAATTGATTTTCTCCAAATATATGTTTATTTTTTAGCGATTTTTTTGTGAAAAAATCTTATTAAATATAAGGATCATAATCAAAGAGTTTTTAATGTTTTTGGTGCTATTTTTAGAGAGAAAATTTAATAATTTTTTTCAACGTCTTTTGCAAATAAATTGGGACGTTTCAAAATTGTTTAAATTCAAATGTTTGAATTTAATTTTTGAATCTCCTACTGGCTTTTAGGAACTGTTTTGACTAAGTTTAAACATTTTAAATGGATTTAAAATTCAGTTTTAAATCAGTCAATGCATATATTATTCTAGATATTTTATTGGAAGACTTATTCAAAATATTTTGAATTCCATAATTAGATATTTATTCTACAGGAATAAAAAAAAGAAACGGTGCTTCTATTTTCATGGAGATATTTATGGGAGCTCTAGACATAATTAATTTTGAATATCTAAAGGAAGTGGAGCTTCTGTACCTGTTATATATTCTCTATATATACCATTCTCTCTTGAAGGTAAAGAGGATACAATTGAAATACAAATAGAAAGTGTTGTGAACATTGAACCTATTGTGCATTTGAAATGTCTTGTGACACTCTGCTTCACCACATGCTCGTTCTCTCAAGTGCTGAATTATTTCTGCTTCAACTACAATTGCATTAACGAGATGTGCTGATCAAAACCTTAAAAACCAATACCTGTGCTTTAATTTTTTATCTTCTCTTTCATCTAGTTCTAGGTCTGTAACACTACTTCCCATCTCTCTCACACACTCTATTTTTTGGTTTATGCTTTTTCACACAAAATCATTATTTGTTATTCTTTTTCCAGGGGTCGTGACTCCTGGATTCTAAAGTCAGGATCTTAGTGTTGAGACTCCCTATATCTAAATTCATGACTGTTTGGGTTGTGACTCCCAAGTATCTAAAGTCAGGTTGTAAGGGTTGTGTCTCCCCACACAAAAGTCAGTGTCGTGGTTATCCCTCCACTAGAAAAGGATTTTGTAATTGCGTTATGATTCCCCTTTAAAAATCATTTTTAGTGCACATGTATCTCTCGTCGAGTATAGAGGTATAAGAGTAGAGTAGGCCCAATTTGGACTGAACTACTATAAAAAAACATCCTTGAATTATTTGATTTTTCCAATGCTAATTAACCTTAATAACTAACTCTGAAAATTAATTTAATTAATCAATTCATTTGATTAAAATTTTCATTCTGGTATATTCACCCCCCCTCCCCCCTCTAGGCCATCTGCTATTACCCAGTCTGACCTAGCATGATGTTCCACTAATAATACATCAATGTTTGGAAAATGTACCAATATAACTATCCTCTAGGTGGATAGTGTACCACAAATAGTGATTATAGGGTGGATGACATACCACCAACATAGAGCCACATGATGAATGTTGTATCACTAAAACTCACAAATCGGGTTGTGATATACTGCATATTCCAACATCACATGGTGAATGACATATCACCTCCTAGATTATACCAAGTTAATTAAATACCACTAGCCTATCATGGGTGTTTTAAGTACCACATAATTCCAACATGGATGAGATTGATACATCACTAACCATAAACTCAAGTTAATGGGGATTCACTACTCATCTCATTTGGTTGAATAACGATTCACACATTAAATGCTTCAAGAAATCAAAGTATTATGAATTAAATAATATAAGTGAACAATACATTATAATTTTAAGAAAATAATTCAAGTGAATAAGATATCACAATTTTAATTAATCCAAGTGAACGATATATCAGAAAACTCATGTAAGGGTTTATACTCACAATACCATCAAACCACCAAATTTTATATATATATATATATATATATATATATTCTAATCCATTTCTATCCAAGCTCATACATAATCCAAGATTTTCCAAGGTTCATACTTGGGCACTAAACTAGGATCCTAGGATCATCTCTTGATAAAAGGTACCCATTCAGATTCCAAACTCCAAGTTTTAAATTTTATTCCACATATAAATTATTCATTAATGACCAATGATGGAAAAAATCACCTCATATGGTCCAAACATGGCCTTTTAGGTTCCAACCATATCTTTGGGACCTAAAAAACTGATTTATTTTAATACTCAGGAATACACGACCAAGCAGTGTTTCCCATATTTCATATGATGCATACATGAAAAAAATACCATCAAGAAAGGAAGGGATGAACAACCTTGGACTATCATGAGTTTAATTGTTTGAAACCAATTTCATATTTATCCTTAAAGGGAAGAAACTAATAATTGAAGAGAAAAGACATTATAATTAGGAAAAATAATCGATACATTATGTAATATCTATGGAAATAAAGAATATTGGGGTGAGGAGTCATAGCCTTACTGTTTTTGGCCTCTAGTGATAGAAAAGATTCTAATCTGATGAGGAATAATGTAGAAACTTTGAAATTTCTATTTGACGTTTTGGAATATTTCAAGGAATGTTTTAAGAGTAATGCATTGAGTCGGTATGGTATTTTAGGGTCGAGGGAACCCTAGTGTTGATATATTAAAAAATATTAAATATAATATATCATTCACATGAAATTTTAAGGAAATAATGGAATGTATCCTAAATAGTGTCTCATATGGAAAAACTAAGACTTTCATTAAATCTAGAATAAGGGTTTTACCCTAGGCATGACATAACCTTTGTGTGCATTGGTTGTTTGGTTTAAATGTGGTCATGGGTGGATTAATAAATAAATGAATTTATTTATTTATTATTTTTTTTATTAAAATGATGAAAACCTAATACTCTCTATTTAAACCCCATTATAGAAAAACCCTAGGATTATATGCATAATCCTAGGGATTTAGAGAGGGTTGGTTATGAGAGTTTAGTAGAAAACAATAGGATCATGGAACAATGATAGATTTTACAAGGAGCCATCTTCACTAACAAATCTCATAGATATAAATTCTTTATTAGTAATAAGTCAATCTTGATGTGGAAAATTTATTTTTTTATTTAATCTTTATTTTTTACCCCTTATTGAACATGAATCGTTCCTTTTAAAAAATTGAATCATAGGTTACTCATTTATTCACAGGTCTTGTGTGTGAACTTGTTTTGAAATAATGGAAAAACTATGGAATGATTTCTCTAATGGGAAAACTAAGACTGTCATTAAATATGGAATGTGGGTTTACCTTAGATGTGATGTAACCTTTTTGTGCATCTTTTTTTGGTTTAGAGGTGGTTGTGGGTATATTGATAAATAAATATATTTATATATTAATTTATTATTTACTAAATGGTCTGAAACCTAATCCTCTCAATTTAAAACCCATTATGGATAAACCCTAGAGTTATTTACATAACTCAAGGGAGTTAGATAGGATCATGGAGGTGAGATTATTGGATGATGATGGGATTGTGGATCAATGGTCGATTTTTTAAGAAGTCATTTTCACTAGTGAAGTTCTTAGATGACACCAATGAAAATGTCATGGAACAATTATTCATTAGTGATCAATCAAATATCGAGGTATGAAATTTGTTTCCATTGGATTTAATCTCCATTTTTTATCCCTTGTATAATGAGAATCAATCCTTCTAAAAAATTTATTCCCAATGATGATGAGGGTTTGTGGTAACGGATCTTGACAGTGATCAGATAATCATTGTCTTTAGTGTTAGAGTGTGCATATCTGGGGGATTCAGTGATCGAGGTGTGATGATGGTGTGACTATTTTTTGAATTTCAAAATTTGAAATTGTTATTTTGTTTCGTTGGATTAATTTCGGAGTTGAGGATGGAAATTATTATGATACTGTGGAAGGTGGATGGAATCTTCGTGACCATATTAGATGGGTGCGTGATGTAGATTTCATGTGGATCGAGTTTGTTTTTTGAATTTTGAAATTGAATTTTTTTTATGGAATGGTTTATTGGATTTTGAAGTAGGTGAGTTGTGGTGGTTTTAATATTTTGAAGGTTTTATATGGTTTAAAATTTTTTAAGGTTCACACTTAACCTTCATAAGTTTTATTAGAAAATAAAAAAATATGGATTGTTTAGTGAGTTAAATATCACAAAATATGTGGCCTCCCACACACCATGTGACTCCTAACTATCCATATCGACATGTATATGTATTACATTACCTAGAGTCCATGTTTTTCTATATGCCATATGTTATGGGGAATGCACCGTATACTTTGGAGAGTACAGGGTTTTGGGTATACTATATACATCGAGTGCCAACCCATCCCCTACACACCATGTGATGCAAAGTACACCCTGTGTACTTTGGAAAGTCCTCAAACATGGCCAACATACCTGGTAATGGATAGAATACATGGTAATTCCCATACAACATAATATTGATCATACAGAACATTTTGAGTTCCATCCCAAACATTACATTCTATATACCCTAGTGGACACACTGTATATCTAGAGAAAGATATGTCATGTGAGAATCAGGGAATGGGTAGCTCAAAACTCATAGAGACACGTTGTGTACCCATGGGATACACCATGTACTTCTCTAAGAGAAATTTTGAGCCCTTATTCTTATCGTACCATCTATGGTATGAGATTATGTGTGCTCCCATGAACCATATTAGTCTGGATGTGTTCCTCATCTTATTGTATTGTGGTATGTTTTTTCAGTTTTCCTCCATAAGGGTTATGTGTGTAATCTTATCATGATCACTGATCAAAATATCCCATTAGAAGAATAATATAAGAAATCATCCATGACGCTTGGTTTTAGTATCCTCATTTCTGTTCTTCCTTCCCATGTAGGGTCATGAATCACAAGACCAGTATACCGAGGTGTTCAATCCCCTTACAAAAAAGATGTTCTAGTTAGGGTCAGGTGTCCCCGATTGACCTTAGGTGTTATATCTTATGTGTGCATCAAAATTTGTTGTCTTATAGAATTTAATAGTTTAATTTAGTGAGTATCTTAGATGATCCCCCTTAGTTTTCTTGGTTCTTTATAATGTAAATACCTGATGTGTATATCCTATCAGATGAGTTCCCTTAGTATAGTGAGACCTGATGAGTGAGTTCTCTTATAAAGATGTTCCTTTTGAGCCTATGTAAAATCATGTGCTAGTAGTATGGTTTTGACCTTAATTTTAGACATAGTGTCAACCTTTGATCATATCTGGGTTTATCTTGTTTATTCCCTTGGCTTTCTAGCTTAGGTATGTAACATCCAAGGTAAAATGGTACATCTCTTTAAATGGTAAGATCTTGTTTATTAGGTTCATAGAGATTCATATTTGGTTGGGAAATATTATTTATAACCTATAATATGCACTTCCTTTAGAAAACATTCATGTTGTGATGCTGGTACACGATGTGAATCCTTTTTTAGGAAAGCACCATAATTCATCTTTAGAGAGTGAAAATTTGACAATCTATGAAACATTTTAACATTGTGAAAATTTCAATCAGGATAATTTAATCTAAGGGAATGAATTCTTAAGAATACATGAAACTTGTGAGATTTTCCACAAGAATCAGGGATTCCTGAAATGAATCATTTGACTCTACTAGTTTTTTATCATGATTCACATTTGACTCCTATCCCATTCAACATGCAGGCCTCCCCATAAAACTGTATGTTCTCTTGTAGATATTTTGGGCGATCTCTCCCCTTTGAGGTCACTGGGTTTGGAATTCTATCTTTTTCATGGTTGCACCTATTCTCCCTGGTAAGCAACATTCCTTCTTCTTCATTTCCATTGATCATGGAAGTAGAATTGGCTATATTGTGGGTCATATTGTGATCAGTTTCTATTTTCTATCAATCCTTTGAAATTTTTCCTCGTGCATTGTCTTTTGGAGGCCGATCTTATTATTTACAATATCTATTTTCAAAGGTGAATGAATTTCCTCCATTTTTGAAGTATGTGACTCTCTACTGGAGATCTAATTCGTGAATTGTTTTAAGTTCTAGAAAGTTACATTGGATTATTTAATGAAAATGCATGATTTGATAATATAATGGAATTTTTGTAATAGATACATTTTTTTAAACGTGTTTTTATTTGGAAATGGTTTTATTCACACCCAATGCTCAATGAAATGCTTTAATGGTGGTTTTTAGTTCTAAAATAGATTTTCATGCATATAAGTAGAAATTATTTATAGTAAAAAGTTTTTATACAAATGTTATCATGGTTTTTAAATGTATTTTTATTAAATTAGAACATTGGATTACCATGGGTTCGTCGGTAAATAGACTCATCACTCATTTGTGTGTAATTCCAGAATAGGTTTGATATTACTTTAGTGTGTTTAATTCCACTAGAGGTTATATTGGTTGGATCAACCTTAAGCCTATATTGGGTATTTTCTTTCAAGTCTAGTACATATTCTTATAGGATATAGCTCAAATGGTGTTCTTTTTCATTCATGATTGGCTTATTAAATGATGGTATTTTCAAGGTTATTTTCTCACATGCTTATCTTATGGTGCATACATAGTTGATTTTTCCAATGCTTACTTATTTTATTTCATACTGAACATATTCCTGGATTAGGTTAATATGGGATACTTTAATGAAAAATGGAAGGATTACATTCAAAATGGTTTTATTTCAGGAAACCTATTTTTCAACTGGATCTTTTTAAATCTAGAGATAATTTATTCTTGATATTAGTACTTGTATGGATTCTTTGGTGAAATCCTATTGGGATTTGTCCTCACACCCTAATTTTTCCTTTGTATGGTTGTAGATATTGTTTTATAGGATTTAGGTAAATTTGAATTAATTATTTAGAATGTTACATTCTCTTATTGTTAACCTCTTTGTAGCAATATATTATAGAGGTGACAGTTTGTCACATGGATACTTGTCTAGAATTTTCATGTTTTATCAATATGATTTGGATTGTTTGGCTTGAATTTTTATATCTCATGGATTTTTTTCATTCTTCCACAACGTACCTTATTGTTTTTAATTATTTATGTTTTACGTGATACACGTTTCTTCCTTTTTTTATACTTCACTATGTGGTGGACCACATAGGGTGACTTTTTTAGTTGACCTAGGATGGTTCATTACAAGAGTTGAATACCCTATTTTATTCTCTATTTAATGTGGTTTCATGGTGTCCTACTAGGTATTTTTATACTCACCCCTACATGTTATATTCCCATAAATTTCATTTCTTAGGAAGATGAAAGGCCATTCGACAGATTCCTAGTAATATTGAGAGTAGGTGGATCTTAGTTTTTCTAGATATACCACATATGGTTCCAGGAATTTATTTTGTGTAGCTACCCCATTGTTGTTAGAAATTTGGGTTCTTTTCTACTTTTGGTGGGCTTGTATTTTTTCATTTTCCCTTTTTTTGTACTAATTTTTGTACTATGATGTGGGATAAATGTTATCCATGAATTTATTGTATGATTTTTTTTATCTTTCTATATTATATTGGTGTATAGTGATTTGTTCATGCATACATGTACTTGAAACTAAGCAATCAAATGTGTGTGATATACCTTCCCAGCACTAGTCACCATCCTCTATCTGATTGGAGGTGAGATTGGTGTTTTATTGTCATCTTACCACCAGCCAAATGAGCACTAGTGGGTCAAGTCGTGATAGAGTGGTATCAGATGAGGTAATATTAGGACTAAGGTTCGAAGATTGTATAGTTATGATGATTGGTTTCAGAACTATGTAATTAGGTTAAAAGTTCCTTGAGTCTATCTCTTAGTATAGGGAACTTAGTAATGGTGTTTCTACCAACGTATCTATTCACTAGGACTCTGATAACCTACTTGTTGACTCAGAACGTGTAGCCTCTAGTTGTAGGGAAAACATTATGCATGTATCATATAAGAATGGTGGGACACTATGGTTATGGCAGGTAAACATGAGAGCTTAAAGTGGAAATACATCAAGGTTCTTTTCATCAATCAGTTCTATATGGATTTGATGGTATTGGATAAGTATGTGGAGTTCTTGAAGCTTGAGTAGGCCAAAAAAGCATGACTAAGTATTTAAATAACATTTCTAAGATGGTGCAGTTTTCTCCTGAGATTGTATCTAATAAGAGGATAAAGGCTTGAAGATTCGAGTTGGGACTTAGATCAGATATTTATTCTCAGGTTTTCTATCTAAAGCTTACCACTTATGCTTATGTGGTGGATTGGGTGATGATGGTTGAGATGGACTTGTCTTGAGAGTCATGGTTTATGGGAGTTATTTTTTCTCACAGTGGTAGTGTTAATTCCTTCAAAATAAAATGGAAGCGTGATTATCCTCCTAGAAGTTCTCAATGGTAGATACATTCCAGACCTCCTACAGCTCCAGGATGAATTTCTTTGAATTTCAACCATTGCGGAAAGCCAGGAAATTCTAAGAGGGTTTTCACTAAGGCACTAAAGAAATTTAGCTCATGCGGATGTTGAAGACACTTACAGAGGTTCTGTCATCACTTATCTACTCTTCTTAGTAGGACAAGATCATCATATCCACTTAACATTGTGGGGAAATCAAATGTTTCATGTTAAAAAGGGTTCCAACCACAATAATCTATAAGTAAGCTTCTTCACATAGTGGAAGAGTCTCTAGAGGAAGTAGACACGAGTCCAGTGACTATGAGAGGTACCATTACCATTGCTTCATCATTAGTGACTGCTCTTTTTGATACTGGTGCATCTCACTCTTTTATTTTAACCCATATTGCTAACCTGATTAATCTTCCTATGGAGCATCTATCTTGTGCCATGGATATTACTACACCCCTTGGTATGAAGAGAGATAAGGGTCCCTATAGTCCAGCATGTGTCTTTTCTCTATATAATATCAGTCTTCTTGGGCTTAGCCGGATATTATCAGAGGTTCATGAAAGACTTATCAAATTTTTCTTCTCCAATGACTACTCTGGCTTAGAAGGTGTTGAAGTTTTCATGGAATGATAAATTTCAGAGATATTTGTTGAGATTAAATGTCTGTTTACTACTGCACCGGTGTGGACTCTTCCAGAAGTCGGGTAAGGCTATGTGGTATTTTGTGATGCATCATGTTCTGGAATATGTTGAATTCTTATGTAGTGTGATAATGTAGTAGAATATGGATCTTGTCATCTTAGGAAACTTGAGAATAATTATCTTACCCATGATCTGGAACTTGAAATTGTGATGCACACGCTTAAAATTTGGTGCCACTGCCTTTTTGGATAAAGGTTTACAGTGCATTCAAACCATAAAATCCTGAGTTATATCTTCTCTAAAAAATATTTGAATCTTTGATAGAGGTTTTGGGTGGAGTACATGTAGTTTTTCTACTTTGACGTCGTCTATACCTCAGGGAAATGGAATTTCGTTGTTGATGCATTGAGTATGAAACTTCCAACCCAAATAGTGAAAGAATCTTTGGAAGAGAGGAATTTGATGGCTCTTTTTTAAAAGTTTCATATTGGAGTTCAGGAAGAAGGGGCTGAGGTTTCTTTAGCCAACATTCAGTTGACATATGCTCTTCCCGATATGATTCTCCAATACCAACATATTGATTATGAGTTTTTTAGTATTAGATAATCCCTTTATGGTGGGGAGAAAGTTTCCCATTGGGCGTTCTCCAAGAAGGGTGTTATGTGATATAATAACCTCTTTGTTGTGATGTTATATGTAATAGAGGTAGTGATGAGGTATTTCCATAATTCTTAGTGGGTTGTGCACCCAGGAACCAAAAAACAATTCTATGAAATGTGGCGAAAGTTCTGGTGGTCATGTCTGAGATGAGATATTGCAGAGTTTGTCTCTCATTTCTATATTTCCCAACATGTGAACTCTAAGTACCAGAAATCTTTGGGTTTGCTTAAACTACTTCCAGTACCTACTTGGAAGTGCGATGCGATCTCTATGGATTTTTGGTTTGGTTTCCTCATACCCAGAGGAAGAAGAATGTAATATGGCTTTTGATCGACATGCTAACCAAGTTGGCTCACATTATACACATTTGTGATATGGCCAAAGTTGAGGAGTTGGGAGACCTCTATGTCAAAGGTATTGTTTACTATCACAGAGTTCCATTTTCTATAGTATCTAATAGGTATTATCAGTTTACTTCTCACTTTTGGAGAGGCCTTTAGGAGGCACTAGTATCTTATGTTCATTTGAGCATGGCCTACCATCCACAGTTGGATGGCCAGACAGAAATAGATATACAGATTCTTGTGGATATGCTTCATGCATGTGTTCTCGACTTCAGTGGGGATTGGGATGACCACTTGGGGCTGGTTGAGTTCTCTTATAACAAAAGTTAATAGTCTGTGATCAGAATGGAACCTTTCAAGGCCTTGTATGGTCATGCTTGTAAATCTCTGTTGTGTTGGTCGGTGGTCGGTAAAAGTTCTTTAGTTGGACCATGATTAGTGCAGGAGACGATAGAAAAGATTCAGTTGATTCATTAAAGGATGTTGATAGCACAAAACTGATACAAGTCTTATGTTGATCGATGTCATAGACCTTGGGAGTTTTCAGTTGGCGACTACGTTTTCTTTAAATGTTCACCCCGATCTGGTCATTGATGGCTTGGGAGGTAAGAGAAGTTTCCTTCTCACTTTGTGGGACCTTTCGAGATTGTTGATCTGGTGGGGAAGGTTGCAGACTAATTTTCAAATCCACCATAGCTGATGTTGATACATAATGTGTTCCATGTATTGTAGCTAAGAAATTATCTATCTAATCTATCTCACATTTTGAGAAAGAGTGGTCTCAAGATCAAACTTAATTTATCTTTGACTGAGCGGCCAGTCAAGATAGTTTACATTGAGACTAACGTACTTCATGGGAAGACAATACCTTTGGTTCGTGTACTATGGAAAAATGGATCTAATAATCATGAGACATGGGAACATAAGTCACTAATGAGAGAATTGTGGCCTCATCTTTTTGGCATGGAAGCTTCTTCATTGGATTTCTAGTGATAGGAATGTTTTATAGTGGGGAGGTTATAACATCCTCTTACCTTGATCATGTATTTTTTGACCTTTTATAAGTTCTCGTTCGGTTAAACATCCTTTTATATGTTTTTTATGGGTTTACTGTAGACTACAGAACAGGTACACGTCGTGTACCTCAAGTACACACTGTGTACTTGTTTCTGGTTTTAGGTCGTGAATGGGGAGGTCACACTGGGAGCTAGTACATATCGTGTACCTGAGGTACATGTCCTGTAGGGGTTAAATAGCAGTTTTTCAACCCGAGGTGATGGGTTTTTCATCGTGCTTATCCAGCATATCCTACAGGTCGTGATCCTTGGGTACACATCATGACTCATCCCACGCCCTTCCTCAAGTAATGCTTTAAGCAGTTTTTATTGTTCTTTTTGTTTCCATGATTCACGTAACTTGACTTATGGAATTTATATTGTGTTGTTTAGAGACCCAACTCCTTCCAAATCGAACCAAACAGCTTCGGATCATCATTCATCTTGCGGTGCAATTCTCGGGTAAGTGTGCCCCTCATTATTCAAGTTTCTATCTTCCCATCCACTTGGATTTTCAATGGATCATCATGGGATTGACGGATCCATGTCTTGTGGTGTTGGATCTTTCTACAATGTAGTGTTTTGAGTTATTCTACACTTTTTTTCTCATTGATGGGTATCGTTGCGAGTGACATTCTTTGGGGGAAATGTTGGTGGTTTCATCCCATTTTTTCAAATTGATTACCATTGTGTTTCTTGGTTGATTTAAATTTCTAATTTAAATTCAAATTCTCATCCTTGATTAAATTTTATTTCATAAAACCCAATTTCATTGAATTGGGATATTTGAGATGGTTTAGCCACAAAAACATGGAAACCCCCCGATTTCATTGAATTGGAGTGATTTTATGGAAATTGAATGATTGGAATTGTTGAATTTAAATTGTGGATCTGATGGAAATTATTTTCAATTAAATAGTTGAATTTAATTGTGGAAGAGGAATTGTGAAAAGGATGGAATTGGTTTTGAATTAATTTCAAACTTGTGAATGGATTAAAATGATTTGATAGAAACCCAGTTGTTTTATCTTATGAAAAAGGCATGTTTTTGAAAAAAAACATGTTTTGGTTTTAAATGGAAAGAAATTGGAATTTTTAAAATGGAAGAATGGGATTGATCGTATTTTAAGTAGTCTTATAATATTTCTCCCATCATGTATAAGTGCATGAAATCCTTAGGTAGTTAGTGAGTTATTTGGATACACTCTACGCTATGACAACATTATAAAACATACATGCAGTGGGTCATATCCTCAATGGGTTGGTGATGAGTCTTCTTTGGACAGTGTTATAGGGACGTGTGTATACGCATTTTGATGAGATCATATAGAGTGTGCATAATCATATAGATATTTAATACTATCATACCATTTGGTAGATGACCATGTTGCTCGCTTATTTAGTTATATTTGAGATATAAATGTATGACAATATTTGTTTGAATTTCTTTACATGCTTGCTGAATTTATATGAACTGTTTTATGTAAATGTTTTACTTAGGAAATTGTTTTAGAAATATTCCATCTCTTATAAAGAAAATCATGCGATTTGAATGTATTTTACATCATTTTTAAAATTTATCGCATGTTTTGCATAAATATGCTTTTGAATTTACAAACCTATTTATTTGAAATTTAAAATCATTTATTTGGATAATCTATATTTGGCATCTGTTATGGAATCTTTTGTGTTATCCTTTGTGGATAAGGCTCACACTCTACTTTTACCTTCAGGAGTTTGTAGACTTTATTATTATAGGCTTGAGAAAAGGGAAGGGATCTATTGGAGGTGGTTCTAGATTTTGATCTTTGGACGTGGTAAGTTATGTCCTTAGTGACCTTGGGAATGTTTTCCTGTTTAGTAATTTGGGTTGAAGTAATTTTGATTTTATGCCACTTTGTGTTCTGTTACTTTAACTCCTAGTGGGTTTTTCTTATTGATATACACATTTTCTTTTATCATTCGCTTCTGCATTATTGTGGTGAAATAGTACCTACTTGTATGTTTTATGATGTTAGGTGCACGTCACCAGCCTGTGGAGATTGGGAACACCCTTCGTGTAATATCAGGACCGACTTGGTTATCGGGTTACTAGGGTACCAAGTATAGTTCATGACAAATTGGTATCATAGGAGGCTATTAATCCTTTTACATGAAGTCAATATGCATTTTTGAAATCTTATCGGGACTTATGTGGTAGTTTCAATTGAGTGCCAAGACAAATCTCACCGCAGTGAACCTTAATTCACTAGTGGTGGTTAGGGAAAGATGTCTTGTATATTAGTTTTAGTATTTTCCCTATATATATTTGGATAGGTTGAAATCCAAATCTTGTTTTCCCTTCTATTGAGAATGTTTTCTCTTTCTACTTAGTTTGAGTGTTAATATAATTCCTTCTTCTATCTGTTAATGTTGTGTAGCATCATGACTCTGAGAATACCAACAAATCAGACTCAGGAGAAGGCTGCTACTTAACCTCAGTAAGAAAATAATGTTGTTGATCCGAATCTGGTTGAGGTAATTGTGTGTAGTGTCCAATATCTAGGACAGGAACCACCTCCAATTCTCGCTCAGGATCTAGCTATGGATCCTCAAGGAGATGTTCTTTGGAATCATTCTCAAGAGTTCCTTCACCAGAATCCACCAGTCCTTAAAGGCTCCACTGAACCCCAACATGATGAAGAATGGTTGTGCAGGATAGAGCATATGTTTGAGTTCTTGGAGACACCAGAATTAATCAGGGTGAATTGTGCCGCCTTCGTGCAGGAGGGACCGAGCAGGAGATGGTGGAACATGTTGGTAACGGCAGGGAAACATGATGGCTTATAGTGGAAAGCCTTCAAGGTTCTTTTCACAAATCAGTTCTATATATATTCAATGGTTTTGGATAAGGTTGTGGATTTCTTCATGCTTTAGCAGGACAATAAATCTATGACTGAGTATTCAAATCACTTTTCTGAGCTGGTGTAGTTTTCTCCTGAGATTTTATCTAATGAGAGGATAAAGGATCGACAGTTTGAGTTGGGATTTCAATCAGATATCCATTATCAGGTTTTCTTGATGAATATTCCCACTTATGATGATGTGCTGGATAGGATGATGATGGTTGAGATGCACTTGGCTGGAAAGTTAGGGTTGATGGGAGTTCCTTTTTCTCCCAGTGGCAGCGGTGGTTCCTTCAAAGGAAAAAGGAAGCGTGATGATCCTCATGGAATTTCTTGATGGTAGAGTCATTCCAGACCTCCTACATCTCCCAAAGGAAGTTCTTTGAATTGCTACAGGTTTGGAAAGTTAGGACATTCTAAGAGGGTTTGTACTAAGGCACAAAATAATTATAGCTCATGCGGACGTTCAGGACACTTATAGAGGTTCTGTCATCACTTCTCTACTTTTCGTAGTGGGACATGATGATCATCTCCTCTTAACATTGAGGGGAAATTAAATTCTTCACTTTCAAAAGGGTTCCATCAATAGGAATCTAGAATGAATCTTCTTCACGCAGTGGAATAGTCTCTAGAAGAAGAAGACATGAGTCCAATTACTGTGACAGGTACCATTACCATTACTTCAGCATTAGTGGTTTCTCTTTTTGATACTGGTGCATATCACTCTTTTATTTCAACCTGTTTTGTTAACTTACTTAACCTTCATATGGAGAAACTATCTTGTTCAATGGATATTACTACACCCCTTGGTACGAAGAGAGTGTAGGGGTCTGTATTCCTTCATGTGTCTTCTCTCTATCTGATATCAAATTTCTTGGGCTTAGCCAGATATTACCGTAGGTTTGTGAAAGACTTCTCGAAGTTGGATTCTCCAATAAATACACTAACTCAGAAGGGGTGAAGTTTTCATGGAATGATAAATATAAGAGTTCTTTTGTTGAGTTGAAATTTATATTGAATATTTCACTGATGTTGACTCTTCCAAAAGTCGGGCAGGGCGATGTGGTCTTTTGTGATGCATCAGGTTCTGGCTTGGGTTGTGTTCTTATACAAGGTGATCATGTAGTAGCATATGGATCTCATAAACTTAGGCCAAATGAGAATAATTATCCTATCCATGGTCTTGAACTTTCATTTGTGATGCACATGCTTAAAATTTGGTGGCACTACCTTTTTAGAGAAAGGTTTATGGTGTATTCAGACCACAAAATCATGAGTTATATCTTCTCCCAAAAAGATTTGAATCTTCAACAGAGGTGTTGGGAGGATTACCTACAGTCTTTTGAATTTGAAATCACATATACCTCAAGGATAGGGAATTTCATTGCTGATGATTTGAGTAGGAAACTTCCAAACCATGTAGTGAAAGAATCTTCGGAATAGTGGAATTTTATGGTTCTTTTTTCACAGTTGCATATTGGAGTTCAGAGGAAGGGGATGAGGTTTCTTTATCCAGCGTTCAGTTATCATATTCTCTTCTCAATATGATTCCTCAAGACCAACATCTTGATGATGAGTTCCATATCACTAGATAATCACTTTGTGATGGGGATATAGTATCCCAGTGGTCGTTCTCCAAATAGGGTGTTCTATGCTATCAGAACTACTTGGTTGTTCCATTAGAGGAAAGAATGGAAGTGATGAGGGACTTCCATAATTATTAGTGGTTTGTGCATGCAAGAACCTCAAAGAATTACTATGACATGAGTTGGAAGTTCTGGTGGCCAGGTATGAGACAATAAATTGTTGAGTTTGTCTCTTATTGCTATACATGCCAACAGGTGAAGTCTGGGAACCAAAAACCTTCGGGTCTGATTCAACCACTTTCATCCCCTACTTTGAAGTGGGATGAGATCTCTATAGGATTTTTTTTGGGTTTCCTCATTCCTAGATGAATAATAGTTCAATATGGGTTGTGATCAATAGTATAACTAATTCGGGTCACTGTATACCCATTCATGATACGTCCAAAGTTGACGAGTTGGTTCACCTCTATGTGAAAGATATTGTTTGCTTGCACAAAGTTCCATATGTTATATTATCTGATAGGGATCCTCAGATTACTTCTCACTTTTGGAGAGGCCTTTATAAGGCACTAGAATATCAGGTTCATTTGAGCATGTTCTACCATTTTCAATCGCATTTCTATATAGAAAGATTTGTAAATATTCTTGAGGATATAATTTGTGCCAATGTTCTCAAATTTGGCGAGGCTTGGGATGATCCCTTTGGGATAGTTGAGTTCTCTTATAACAACAGTTACCAATTTGAAATCATAATGGAACCATATGAGGACTTGTATGGTCGGCCTTTTAAATCTCAATTGTGTTTGTCGGAGGTCGGTGAAAGTTCTTTGGTTGGACTGAGCTTGGTGTAGGACATGATAGAAAATGTTCAGTTGATTTTTCAAAGGATTTTGACATCAAAAATATGATATAAGTCTTATGTTGATCGACACAACAAACCTTTGTATTTTTCAGTTGGAGACAAGGTGTTCTTGAAATTTTCACCCTGATTGGTTCATCGACGACTTGGGGGGCAAGGGAAGCTTGCTCCTTGCTTTGTGAGACAATTGAGATTGTTGATTAGGAGGGGAAGTTTGTGTACCACTTGGCACTTCCACCACAGATGATGTCGATACATAAAATGTTCCATGTATTGTAGCTGAGAAAGTATCTATCTGATCTATCTCATTTTTTAAGTTGGACTGATCTCAAGATCGAGCCTAATTTATCTTTGACTAAGTGACCAGTCAGGATAGTAGATTCTGAGACCAAGGTACTTCGATAATACAATACCATCGATTTGTGTACTATGTAAAAAATGGATCTGATAATCATAAGACATGGGAACTCGACGCACTGATGAGAGAGAAGTGGCCTCATGTTTTTAGAATTGATGCTTCTTCATAGGCTTTCTAGGGACAGAAAGTTTTTATGGTGGGTAGTTTGTAACATCTTGTTACGTTGATTAAGTGATTTTTTAATTCTCGTTCAGTTAAAAAACATTTTACGGTATTTTTATAGGTTTATTGCAGACTAAAAAATAGGTACACGTTGTGTACATGGTGTTAGTTTCAGGTCATGAATGGGGAGGTCACACCGTGATCTGGTACACGTCATGTACCTGAGGTACATTTCATGTAGGAGATAAATAGAGGTTTTTTAACCCAAGGTGATGGGTTTTTTGGCGTACATGTCCAGCGTTCCCTACACGTCATGACCCTTAGGCACACATCATGAATCAACCCACACATAGCCTTAAGTAATGCATTCTGCATGTTTTCTCAGTCCTTTTGTTTACAGGATTTGTGGATCTTGACCTTGTGAAGTTCAAGTGTGTTTTTGAGAGACTCAACTTCTTCTGGATCGAACCAAATATCTTGGGATCATCATTCTTCTTACAGTGTGATTCCTGAGTAAGTGTTCCCCCTCATTATTCAAGTTTCTTTGTTCCTCTCCTCTTGGGTTTTCAATGGAAAATCTTTGGATTTATGGATCCATGTCTTCTAGAGTGGGATCTTGCTACTAGGTAGAGTTTCTAGGTCTTTCACACTGTCGTTGGAGTTGATAGGTTCTATTGCAGGTGTCATCCTTTGGGAAAGAGGTAGGTGGTTCCATCCAGTTTTTCTAAATTGATTACCATTTTATTTATTGATTGATTTCAATTTCCAATTTAAATTCAAATGCTCAACCTTGATTTCAATTGATTTTATAAAAACTCAATTCCATTGAATTGGGATATTTGATATGGTTTTGGCATAGAAACTTAGAAAACCCCTGATTCCATTGAATTGGGGTGAGTTTATGGAAATTGTCGGATTTAAATTGTTGAATTTAAATTGTGGTTTTGATGGAAATTATTTTCAATTAAATTGTTGAATTTAATTATTGAAAAGTAATTGTGAAAAGGATGGAATTGGTTTTAAATGAATTTCAAACTTGAGATTGGCTTAAAATGATTTGATAGAAACCTAGTGGTTTTATCTTGTAAAAAATGCATGTTTTTTAATAAAACCTATTTTGGTTTTAAATGGAAGGAAATTAGAATTTTTGAAATGGAAGAATGGGATTGATAATATTTTAAGAAGTATTAAAATAGTTCACCCATCATGTAAGAGCACATGAAATACTTAGGTAGTTAGTGAGTTATTTAGATACACTCTAAGCTATGAAAATGTTCTAAAAAATACATGCAGTGGGTCACATCCCTGAAGGGTTAGTGATGAGTCTCCTTTGTCTAGTGTCATAGGGATATGTGTATACACATTTTTCTATGTTCACATAGAGTGTTTAGAATCCTATAACTATTTAATACTTTCTTACCTTTTGGAATATCACTATGTTTCTCACTTATTTTTTTATATTTTAGATATAAATGTATGCCAATATTTATTTGAACTACTTTAATTGCCTACTAAATTTATATAAACAGTTTTATATAAATCTTTTACTTAATACATTTTTTAGAGATATTCCATCTATTGTAAAGAAAATCCTGTGATTTGAATGTATTTTCTATCATTTTGAAAATGTATAGCATGTTTTTTGGAAATATGATTTTTGAATTTCCAATACTGATTATTCTAAAATTGAAATATTTTTTGGATAATATCTATTTGGAATATTTTATGGAATATTTGGTGGTATGCTATTGGGCTTAGGCTCAAACCCTACTTTTGCCTTCAATAGTTTGTAGACTTTCTTCTTCCAGGATCAAGAAAAGGGAAAGGATCTCTGGGAGGTGGTTCCAGCTGTTGAGCTTTGGATGTGGTTAATTGTGTCCTTATAGAGCTTGGGAATATTTTCCTATTTTGTACTTTGGGTTTTAGTACTTTGGATTTTATTCCTCTTTTTGTTCTGGTACTTTTACTCCCAGTGGAGTTTTCCTATTGATATGCATACTGCCTTTTATCTTTATCTTTCGCATTCTTATGGAAAAATCATTCCCACTTGTATGTTGTACAATGTTAGGTGCTAGTTTCCAGCCAATGGGGATTGGGAACGCCCTTCAAGTTATGTCAGGACTGTCTCAGTTATCGGGTTACCAGGGTACCCGGGTAGGTTTGTGACATGGTAATTAGTATATCAGGATAATTCTAAAATGGAACCAATAATAGTTTCCATTTGTAACACCCTGATTAAAATTTATTCAATGAAACCCTTTTTGGGGTCACCACATGGCCTTAGGAATTCCATCCCATATTACATAGTCTTCTAACTAGTGGTGGGAGTTAATAATTGATTTTTTGGATACTATACACTCAATATCTGCTCTATAATGAAAATAAAAATAACTAAAAATCATCCATAATAAACAAATATAGTATGAAAGTTTGGAATTACAACCAAGGTAATTCGTAATAAAATAAACATACACCATGTCTTAACTAATGAATAATTTATCCATAAATTTATACATGCTAGTAGATCAATCACTAGTCTAATCACATATAAAAAATATAACCAAATAATAAAATATACAAGGAGGATACCCTATAACCCTAGTTCTCTTATCAACTGATCTTTAAATCATAGTAAGCTAGTCCAGCCTGACCCATTGTGCAACCTCTCATTAGACCTATATAAAAAAATTAGTTCTACACACGCACATGGGTGTCCATATATGGTGTGAAGAATATATCTATGTATGGTCTCACTAATTTCCTCTAATATATTCCATCATATACATGTTCAAAAATAAAGAAAACAACTAATTAAAACATTTGGTATGCAAGCATGCAAATCAGGGAATTGTGTGTTAACTAGGCCACCAAGACACTCCACCATACCTATATCACACAATGCTGGAATATGTAGTCACCTCTTGTTATGAATAGTAACCCATAACATCATCATCATTTTTAATTTTTATTCCTTTGAAGAGTACAAGCCTTGCAGGGTTCCCAGGCCTAAGGAGTCCTATAATAAAGCAGTCCAAGGGCATCCCCTCCAACCAGGTTCACCCCCTCATGTTTTAGAAAATAGATGCTATTAAGATAGGTAACATTGAATGTTTGATCTTCCTGGGAAGCAAGATGATCCACTACTTTATTCCCCTCCCACCATGTGTGTGTGTCCTTCATGTTGTTGTTAATGATAGATTTTCACTTCTTGATGGTTTAGGTAATCGACCATGGGATGGGACCTTTCCCATGCAAGGAGTCATGAACTACCTTAGAGTTTTTTTTTCACCTAGGAAAGCCTGATATTCTATTGCATGCAGAGGGAGATACCAGTCAAAACCTCCTTCACCCCTGCTTTTAGGGAATTTCCATTGTCATAGTGAGTTGTGAAGGCCAGAACAACACTTCTGTTGTAGTCCCAAACCAATCCTCCTCCGCGGATGACACTCTAGATGCAAGACCCATCCATGTTCATCTTGAACCCATCTGATGGAGGGATCCATCGCACCCAATTCCCCTGATCTATGAAGCGAGTGGGAGTTGCTGTTAAGGTAATTTGTAGAAGCCAGAACGAGGAAGCATCTTTCTAGCTATTGAGGAAGGACACCCAATTAAATAGTAAGTTCCATGATCTTGCAATGATGGATCTCCTTGAGGAAGGATGCCCCTCATACCTTGCCTGATTCCTTGCTTGTCACAAGATCCATCACCCTGCATTAAAGATCACTACTCTCTCCATTATTTCAGGTCTTTCATTGTCAGTTCCCTCAAACCATCGCTCTAGGAAGGAAGCATCATGAAAATCCTCGTAGAGGTAATCAGTAAACTGACAGAAGAAGCTTCACACTTCACGATCCCATTCGCCTTTAAAGAAGATGTGGTGCATGATTTCCTCCCTTTTACTAATACAAAAGTGGCATCCTGACTCCATGATTATGCTTATCCTTTTTATATTAGCATTTGAAGGAATAGCGTGGTTTCTGATTCTCCATTTTAGGAAGTTATATTTCATGGGTATTTTTTTCAGCACACTACATCGACCAAACTGTCTCTATGAGCCTGTGTATTTACTAAACGACTGAAGTCCCTCAAATTGAAGCTCCCTGATGATGATGGAGTGAATACACAACGATATTCCTCTGATTTGGTGGTAATAAGATCAAAAATATCCTTTTATTTTTTATCTAGATCTAACCTAATGAAATGAGGATGAAGGCTCGCCTATTTAAAGGAAAATGTGGGAGCAGTAAAACCAGGGTAGACGATCACATCACCATCCTAGTTTTGGTGAAAAAACAGAATGCTCCCCTCTCGTACGATCTATTTAGAGTTTCAATGAATAATCATAAGAAGGTCGCAGATAGAGGACCAGAGGGAGGATCCTTACACGGGTTCATTATGCTCATTCCCTCCTATACAATGATCCATGATCTTCCCCCACACAGAACATTCTTCAATCAACTCCCATGCCAGTTTTACATACATACATAGTATAGTGCCGTCTAAACTTTTCATTTTGATCCCTCCATCCTGAATTGGTCTCGCCATCCTCTCCCACGACACCCATCTTCTTCTCACCTCTGATAAAACATCCCATATAAAACACGATAGAATTTTATCAATGGTTTTAATTACCCACTTAAGGAAGTTGGTGGAAGCCAAAGTGTGAATTGGAATCACTGTTAGGACACTGTTGACCAAAGCTATCTGACCCCTGAAGGACAGAAAATGGTTTTTCCAATTGAGCACATGTCCCGCAATCCTTCTCACCACCCGATCAAAGTAATTTATTCTTTTCCTTCCAGAGGATAGAGGAGTGCCAAGGTATTCCATTGGGAGAGACCCTCGTTTCATCCCCATCCTATTACTCAAATGTGTTGTCCTCCTGTCAACACATTAGTTATAGATATAAAAGAAACTTATGTCTTTGTTGATCGCTTGGCCACTCCAGTGACAGTATTCCTCCTAAATCCTATTGATACCCCACATCAAACTCTTCCCAGAATTCATGTAAATAATTTTTCCAACAGCAAACATCATATGGGAGGCTGTTGGGAGATTCATTTTCCTCAGATAGGGAAGAATTTCTCTATTAAAAATGCCTTTGTTAATCAAGCGGCTGAGCATGTCCTGAACCTGGATGAATATGCTGGGAGAGATGGGATACCCTCGATGAAGGCCTCTAACCACCTTAAAGAAACCGTGGGTTCTCCCTATGAAAGAGACATCCATCCATGATGAGCTATAACAATGGAAAATGATATCACTTTCCCATAATGAGAACCCCATGTGGACGAGTACCCTATTGATGTATCCCCATTCCACTCGATCGTAATCCTTATTCATTCCCACTTTAATTTCTATGTTAGAGCCATGGGTTTTGGTATTGAGGTCTCTCTTCATCTCCTACGAAAGCGCTATATCCCCCTGTATTGAGCAACCTCTAACAAAGTTGTGTTGTTCAAGGGAGATCCACCGGGGAAAAAGCTCAGACAACCTAGTATTGAGAATACTAGCCAGTATCTTGTAAGGTAAATTTCATAAGATTACCAGTATATAGTGACTGAAAGAGAATGGTTCCTTGATCTTTGGGATAAGAACTAGAGATGTAGCCCATGCCACATGTGGCAAGCCATCTCCGCAAAATAAGTCTTGGATTACTTTGATGATATCCTGTTTAACAACTTCCCAGGAGTCCCTGTAAAACGATCCTAGGAAGCTATCGGGTCCTAGAGCACTCTCTGGGTCGAGACTCATCATGGAATTGTAAACCTCCTCCTCCCCTATGATCTCTTCTATTTCTTCATTATCATTGACAGAGACAAAGATAAGAACCTCTCCTCAGAACTCCTCACCCCCTTCCGGATATCCATTTATCATGGTTGGGCTTGGGCAATCCAAGAGGTCTTTGAAGAACTTGTGCACCATCTCCCCAACCACATCCCCATCATCAGTATACGATCCATCCTCCTGAACAATATTTGGCTTGATAGACCACCTATTCTCCTTTATGCATGCATGAAAATAGGTAGTATTTTTTTCACCATTACGAAGCCATTTGATCTTTGATATCTCCCTTGCCCTACGTTCTTGAGCAAAGATCAAGTTAGCAAAACCACTACTCTTATCATAGAGCTTGGAAAAATTGAATCATCCCAATCCTCCTCCAGGATATATTCCAAGCGCTCCACTTCCCTTTTCATCTCCTCCATATTCTTGTCACTATGAGGGAGATCCCTAGCCCACTGCTGCAACCCCTAATTTAACCTCTTCATCTTGTTGTGAATGGCCACCCAAGTGTGCCCTTGGATCAAGTCTCCCCAAATCTATGTCACCAGCTAATGGTAACCCAGGTCACCTCTCCACAGTCCCATAAACCTGAAGCTTTCTTGAGTATCCTGCTTTGGAGACAAAGAGAGAAAAAGCAGGGAATGGTAAGAGATTCTGCGGACTAAGTGGCTCACCTTGGCTTCTGGAAACATTGAGAGATCATGGATATTGGCGAGACACCAGTCTAACCGACTCCAGCACCATATGGTCCCATGCTGGTTGTTTCACCAAGTGAGTCGGCCACCTGAGTAGTCCATATTCATTAAACCTTTTCCATCCATGAATCGGACAAAGTCGAGACTAGAATTTCGAGAGAATTACCCTCTCCCCTTCTTCCCTACTGGTTCAGTAACCACGTTGAAGTCTCCCCCAATGATCCATGCCCGATCACCAGGATCAAACTCACTGAGATCGTGCCAAATTACCTCTCGCCTCTGTAGATCACAGCTACTGTATATAAAGGTCACCAATATAGATCTCATTCCTTGAGTCACCCTTGTCATGATGTGTTGATCCCCTTCTTGAACCAAGACAACTGAAGTATCACTTCTCTAAAAAACCCAAATGTGCTTGTTGATGGGGCCATCATGCGTGGATTCATGCATCCTCATCCTTCGAAAAAACATGATAATCTTATCTTGATTCTATTTGTGTTCAAGTATGGATACAGTCTGAGCCTTTCCATTTCTTACTTCTGAGGTGATGAAGTCAATTTTCACATGTGCACTGATGCCACGGGTATTCCATATAATTATGGTTATCATTGAGGAAAGGATAGCCCGACTTTGGCCCCAGGCTTCTTTGTCTCTTTGCAACAGAAAGAGGAGCTCTCCTTGATCTGCATTTTCTTCATCTTGATTATTATACAAATCCTCGGGCTCTGATTATAAGACTTCGAAGATAGATGATGGAAGAGGCCAGGGTATTTGAGGGACTTCCCCCTGACTGTGCTTCTCTCTGAAGGCCCCTACTTACTGGTGCTCAAGAAAACTATGGGGACTTTGTTAGTACCCTTATACATACTTCCTATCATATTTGACTGGACCTCTTGACCTCTACCCACAAGGGACTAAGATCTAGAACAAGGCCATGGGAATGGCTCAGCCAAGGAGATAACAAGAGGGGGGACATCGAGGACCAAGAAAAGGAATTAAGGAACCATTCTATAACTGCACCATCCAGGTTCCACTGAGAGGGGCTTCCGAGACCATTAACACAGGCAGGGGGGCCCTGGATAAGGGTCTCTCTTGGTGAAGGAAACAGTACCCATGCTAGGGGGATCAACCCAAGCCTTCAAAGTGGATGATTCCTTGGCTTGTACCAGTGACTCAATACATGATCCTATAGAAGACCACAATTCAACTGGATCCAAGGAAACCATACCTGGTCTTGCTGAAGTTGATGAAGTATCCTGTGGCACTCCCAAGGACCGGGTAGAAGGAGGCCCTTTGGCAAGATAGGGGTAGAACCACATCTCGGTGCCCTCCGAGAAGCATGCTAATACAAGACATCGTGATGTTTCATACAGTTGTGCAATTCATGACCTTGGTGTTGACAGGCCGAATAGTACTTGGGAAACACTGGGTAAACTACATCCTGGTCCCAAACGAAAGAATCCTTCACCTTCTGGGATAAATTATCCTGAATAGGAAGCGATAGAACTAGATCCACAAAAATCTGAGCCACATTGGCATCCTCACCTTTTCAGGTGCTCTCATCCGCACAGTGTAAGCCACCCATTGAATCACCAATAGCCTTTAGGAAGTTGTCGTTTCGGAAGGGAAACAGAAGGCTCGAGAGACATATCCAGACCGCATCATGCAGACTCTCTTTCCCTTTGTACACATCCATGGACCAACGGGCTAGGCTAAAATGCCATCATCCCCAGAAATGAGGGGCTCTACACCAAGTGTGGATGAAGTCTTCTTCCGACGCGAGAACCTAGAAGATCATGTTTCTAAAAATGGCGGAGATGCGGGTCGGAGCTTGGAGACCCCAAGAATGAATGAACTGCTTGAAGGCCCGAATGGGCGAGAGCGCAGAACCAAATCGAGCTACAAGCATCCAATTGAGGTCGGACATAGAAGCATCAAAGACCAAAGAACATTCCTCCAACAAAACCCTTGAACCATCCCAAGACACCAAATGATCAACCGACCTGATCGCCAGGAAGCATGCCTGAGGAGGACTGCTACTAGTGCTGCAAAGGGAATCTTAGAAAGGTTGATCCAGGCCACAAAGCTTTGAGGAGGGAGCTGGGGACACCCACGAGGATGACAGACCAGTGCTGGGGGGAGTATAACCTGGGATAGGGGGAACGGGCATTGGAACTGTGATCAGAGAAGGAGCCGTCAAGGAGCTAACGGTCGAGAAAATTTAAAAAGTCCCTGGCACGTGGGGTGCATTCTCCTACGCAGCTGAAGACATCCATTTGTAAGACATCATAACCCATAAAATATATCTTATAGGAGGGTTATATACATGAATCAACCTCTACCCACTCACTTAGGTTAAGGCCACACAAAACGACAACCATATCCTCACAAGCCTCGACATATTCCCTCTCACTCATGGTAGGGTCCCATACCAAAACATTAACCTATACCATCCAAATCGGGGTAAGACTCAAATTTAACCTAATCCTTTGAACTATAACTTAGGTTAGGACTCATAATAAACCACATCCTCTTCCCTCTCATTAGGATAGGCCTCATACCGAACCTTGTCCTCTTCTCTCTCACTCAGGGTGGGACTCATACCAAACATTTTCCTCTACCCTCTCACTCTGGGTAGGCCTTATACCAAACCTAAGCACATTCCCTCCAACTTAGGGTAAGCCTCAACCCAATCTTGACCTCTTCCTTATCACTATGGTAGGCCACATATGAATACTTAACCTTATCATCACACACCCCACAACCCAATAGGCTACTCTCAAACAATAACTTCTTCTCATTAACATAGAATATAATCATTCCCTAGCCCCTATCTAGTCACTAGTCCACACCTAGAAATATTCTAGAGGAAAAATTTAAAACATCTAAAACATAAAATTCCTTCACCAACCATACTAAACAATCTATCCTCATAGGATAACCTTTTCATTACAGGCCATATCAAACAAGGAATGTCACACCAGACCCATTTTCGTATCCATCTCACTCAATGAAGGAAACCACTAGGTTTCATGGCCCCAATCTAGTATCTATACATAGATACTAATCCATATCCAACACCCTATTGATCACATAACTAAAAATACCTACCTATACTAAGCCTCAATAGGCCAGTCCAATTCCTCTTATAATTCCCATATAACTCTCTTAGCCAAAACACCAAGGTTACTTGGAAATCTATCACTAGAATATTAGATAAAAATTACCCTAACCAAAATTAGGGTTCCCATTGTACACCTCTCATAGGAGACCTCTTAATCCCATCATCTATAGGGAACCCTTCTCATTACACTATATCAGGCCTTAGAGAACTTATCATGATGACCTAAAGCACTAATACCATTAACCTCCATCAATGGGGTATTACTAGCCATACATGAGATGAACTATCATTTAACATATCATATAATGTCCTAATCACACAATTCCTTCTAAACATCCCTTAAGGAGTCTCATTCTTGGCTACTCACAACCCATCTCAAGATCAAATACCAATCTTTGGATCATCTCACCCTTAATTGGCATTCTCTATCCCTCAGTGATGTAGTCATTATAGTTTTATGTATCATGTGTTATATAATATATCATTATCTTCAATACTAGGGGCTCAATTCCACCTATCTCTATATAAGGTTACTCTTGGTCCCATTCCAATTTACCCTATCCCATGAAGGCATTCAAAAAAAATCATATTGTTAAGTATTATAGGAATCACCTACCTCATTAATAGTGTTACCCCCCCTGAAGGAAAGTTCCATCCAAGACTCATCCAAGCCTACATCATAACCATTCCACACCACGCCAACTCCTAAGACCATATCTCATACCACAAATATCTTAAAATTAATTATGACAAATATAATCAATTAGAAAATTCAAACCAATGTAGTATAACACTTAAAAACTCACTAATCTATTATACGACACTAAATATGTTACCAATGTCATGGTAAAGTGCCATGAAATACCTTTGATACAACTATGATAGAAATCCCCATTATTTGGGACCCATTAATTTAGAATTTAAAAAAGAAAAGGATGAAACCATAGTAAAACACATAATGAAACATTACTTCATCAAAATGATGAGTGGTGACTTGTATTCATCACCTCTTAGCATCCTAAAGACATTGAATTATAAAACTCTTTCATTCAAGATGATTCCACTATTCTATTTTGGAATCTTCACTCAATATTTTACCCAAAACCCCAAAAAAATAAAGATGAAGAAGATAGGGAATGGAGGGAGGACGATAGGTTCATACCACTAAATATTCATGGAAAACTCCCAAAAACTAAGCCTTATCTTGGGTATTCCAAGGGAGGAAGAATAATTGGATGGATTGACTAAATGTAACTGCCCCAATCCACATTTCCATTTTATTACTAGGAGTGTTTGATTATAAAATTATCATTGTGACTCCTATTTTTAATAATCATCCATAACATCACCAGGTTCCTAATACACTATCTACATGTACCTAACAGCCTTGAAATAAGGCTACCAATCTTGGGAACTCCACCAAGTACCAGATACCCTCTCACAGATTACCCGATGGTGACTCTCATAATTATAACACCACTAGAACATCATCGGATGCTTGGTACACCGCCACCAAGTACACAATGGTGTTTGGAGCCTATGGCTACAACACCAAAATGCTCTGACCCTACTCAGTCTCTTAATATGCCTATAAAACCTCCAAACACGTCTAAAAATACCACCTAAAGATGTCTCTGGTCTCAAAATTCCAATACAAATATGAATTATCAAAATTCTCAACCTCTATAACTCAAAATTCAAATTTATCTATAATTACCAACCCTTAATGATTTGAGTCATTACACTATGGATCCTAAGGGGTCTCATATTTTTTTATCATGGGATTAGTCTCAATGAACTGTTTTTGTGTCTCGATGGTCATCGACGGTAGCGTTCCCTGGTTTAAGTGAGGGTGTGAGTGAGAATTAGGCACCAAATGGGTTGTCTCGATTGGGTAAGTGTTAAATAGAATGTATCGGGTTCTTAGTGGAGGACGAGAGCTAATAGTGGACATTATATAGATTATCTAACCTAAATATGTAAGTGGGATAAGAATGGGAATTTGGGGAATAGTAATTGGGTATTAAATAGGTAATCAAGCTAGATAAGGGTGTTTAGGGAGATATATGTGCATCACTTGATACATAGATCTTGTCCTAAGAGTCATATTCTAAATGGAGGTAGTGATTGAATTTAATGGAAACTAATAGGATGGTTAGAAGTGTAATATCATGTAATGTTTTTATTCAATGTGAGAATTTTTTTGTGATATGAAGATAGTGTCCTAGATTTGTTCTTACATGAATATGGAATTGCAATGGGATGCTACTAGGGGTGAATTAAAAGTCATCCGATCTTGTTATTGGTATGTTTTGATTATGGGGTGGATCATTCACTAGTAATATTGTGATTTTTGTTCACCATGGATACAATGGGTTGTGATGTCATTCACCGATATAGGTTGATGGTGATCTATCAGTCATTGATGACGGGTTGATTTTAGTTCATCATTATTGTGGTTATAGGATGATAGTGTTACCACAAACCATGGGAGATGATTTTATTGGTTTCATGTTCATAGAGTGGGGCCCATGGGGTGGTTTTGAATACACGGTGATTGGTGGAATCCTTAATAGATATGTACCTCAGGGTGATGATGTTGATCATTATAATAAAGGAGGGATGCACTATAGATGTTATTCATGGAATCCTTGGGTGTGTTTCTAACACCATAAGATTTTATAATGCATTTTATTTTAAATAAATACTTTGTTTGATATCTTTTAACACACGCAACACTGAGCTTAAACAATACATAATATACTTGGTAAATATTTTTGTTTAAAAATGACAGTTATAAACTAGCTATTGGTTTGACAAGTATGAATAGGATTAACTGAATTATGAAATATATATAGAAAATTTTTCCTAATAAAAATTTATTTATTAGTACCTAAGAAATAGGCACTCAATTTTGAATTACAATAATGAAGTCATATAAGGTTAAAAACAGTTAAAATAGGTTCTCTGGTATATTTTGTATTTCCATTAAAAAAGAAACATTTTATAAATTTTAGAACATATATTTGATAAAAAAAATATTTTATTTTTTGTTTTTGAGTATCAAAATTATCTCACGGTGTATTTTTTGGATTTTTCAAAAATAGTTTATTTTTGTGTGAATATTGAAAAACACTTATTTTATAAGTAATGAAACTTTTATAACATTATCATGATATAATAATGAATTTAAAGTTTATTAAAACTATTTTATAGATAAATATATATTTATAAATTAATACAATTCATTTAAAATGTAATTTTTAACTTAGAAATCTATGTTTGATTTTTGGAAATCTAAGTATTGTTTGTATTCAAATAAAAACTATTTTCATTACGTATATTTTAATCATGTTTTAAAAATGATACATTCAGGTTGGTTTAGTATTAAAGTAAAATAATTATCCTATTATTTCATATAATACAATAAATTAAATGTTAATCAACACTAAACATGATTTTTTTATAAAATCATTTTAATGCTAAAAACAAGAATTTTTCTAAAAACATGTTTGCGTTGCATTTTTCAAAATTATATTAAAATTAAATTTTACTAATTTTAGAAATTTATTACTGTAAAATAAATTACATATTAGGGGTTATCATTTTTTGATTTTTTTAATGAATTATATTTCATTTTTAGTCATCATTAATATAAACAATAGTAAAAGTTTATCGCCTCAAAAAAGGATAAAATTGGTTAATCAGGGTTAAAACAATGGGATAAGGGATAAAAGCCCCTAAAAACATTAATCTATTTAAATGGATGATTTTAATTAGACCAAAATCATTCTATAATTCAAAATATTGAAAAATAAATTCATTTCCCTTCGATACTGACCTTTATATTATTTTAAGAAAAGGAAAATTACAAAATGTCACTCTATTTGTTTTAATATATCTAATATGTTTTAATAAGAATAAAAAAATGTTATGAATGTTTATTTATGAATATTTTTAATATTAATATCTTTTTATGATAATAATTTGTTTCTTATTTTTATAATTGTACAATTACCTAAAATGCTTTCGCATCGCGGATGCAGCGCTTGTGCAAGCAGGTGAAAATTTAAAGTAAATATTTTTAAAATATTAAATATAATGTGTTTTAGATAATTTATAGTATTTAAATATTATTGTGGATCAATATTAAATTTATTTAATGTTTTAAATATAAAAATTTAAACTACATTTTAATATTTATGTTTTTAAATTCATATTATTTGAATACCCCTGAAAATGACTTGAAGGATATTTTATGTCAATAAATGTTTAATTAATTAATTTAAAAATCATGAAAAAATATATTTTATAATTTTAATGGTAAATGTTCTAGAATATCAACCATTTCCCAGTTATTATCTACTATCCCTTTCATAATTAAACTATTGACCTCTAAAGACTAAGTATCTTTTTACCATGGTAAGGGTTAAATGAGGGGTTTACAAAAGAGATAAAGTTTAAAATAACACAAAACACTTTATTAAATATCATGGTTGAATTTATTTTAACCTTTACCTTATTATATTCCAAAAAATTACAATTTATATTCACTTTACTTGAGTAAGATAAATATCATATAATAAAGTCTCGAGTATTTACTAGTTTTCCACTCACATCGCTTATAAAATGGAATATCGTCTTCTCACTTCTCCACGCCTCTTGATCACTATATTTTATTGAATAACTACCTAAATACCTTCAAAAATTTACTCCCCACATTATATTGGTTTTGGACTCACCAAAATAAAAACTCGATATGGCTTATGGTGTAAGCTAAAGGAAGGTGCTCGAAGAAGAGGTAATTCTCTTTTCTGGTCTATTTCAAGTTTGTTTCTTATTTATCGTAATAAAAATAGTATATAACCATGTTAACATTATGAAATCAGTATCCTTAATATAAATAAATGTTTTTATTTTAATTTCATGACATTTTTTCTCTCCATTATATCTAATGCAAAGTAAAAACACTTATCATGTGTACGTAAAGACTACCATCTCCATAAAGCGGTGTATTTTATTTTTCATCAATGTCTTTAATAAATTGTTATATAGATGAATTAAATAAATATATATTATTTTTAAACCATAGTTATTATTATGTAATGGTAAAATATTATCTACCTTCTTACTTTCTTATCTTTTGGAAAACCAAAACACCACTTGTGTGTACTAGTGGACTACCACCTCAACAAAGAGATGTGATTCGTTTTCAATTACAATTCTCAGGGATAGTTATAAGGATATATTTAATTAATATATATTATATTTATGATATAATTATGATTCTTTAATGTTTTATTATTACTTTCTTTTATTTCTTTCCATTCATTGAAAAATGAAAGCTTCACTCGTGTGTACATATGTATTACTGTCTCCACAAAGTGATGTAATTAATCTTTCATAACTACCATATACGAATGGTTATAAAATTTAATATAATTAATTAATATGATATTTATTAAATTAATAATATTATTTAGATGATGAAATATTATTATGGTGAAAGAACCAAAACATGCCTGAAAAATGGAATAGTTAACACTCAAAATAATAAATTTAACAAAGAACTATTAATAATCCTATGATAAGTTTTATAAGTAATTCATATTTGGTATTATAATAATGAGTAAGTTTATATTTATATATTTATAAAAATATAAATTTAATATATAGGATGTTAATATTATATATGAATCAAGTCAGGACTTGATGTAAGGGTTCTTCATCTCAATATTTTCTCATTGAGACATGTTTCATGTTATACACCTATTGGTGTTTATATGATATATATGATACCAATTTGATATATTACATCATTAATATATTAATATTAATTTTATTTAAAGTTCCATTTAAATTTATTTCTTTCAATAGGTTTATTATTTGAAAGTTAACAAAGCGGTAAGAGATTTATGTTTCAATCTCATTTTTAATCAGGATTGTTTATTCTTGAATCTCCTATAGGGTAATTATATGATCTTTTTATTTTAAAACCATACTATTTTCTTATCTTATATTTATTTATAGGTTTTCATTATCCTCTCATTATCCACTCTTTTGTACTTACAACAATTGATAAAATGTTTTTAAGAAAAGCTTGCCATATTTATTTTAGTTTGGGTTGATAATCTTTCTCTCCCATATACATGTTCTTAAAATTATTTTATTGATGGTTTTTTCTGAAATTATATTTTTTAAAAATTTAATTTTCACTACCTCTTAATTTATTTAAAATTTATTAAAATGAGTCTTTAAAAAAAAATTGTACGACTCTCTTTTTACTTTTTACAGAACTATGAAGAGAATGTTCTCTTTTAACATATATATCATAAATAGATTTTCCCAACATCATTTCCTTCCATCATATTGAATTTTCTATGATATTTTCAATGATTTTACAAAGAACATATTAATCTCATTTTTTATGAAATTTTATTTTTTAAAAGTTACCAAAATAAAAAGGTATGTTTTCCTTTTATTTTCAAAGTGTATTTTAAATGGTTTTATAAAAGTAATTTTTTATCAATATCAACATACATTAAGTATTGTTATGATTAACTTGGAGTATTTCATTATGATACCGTCCACTTTCTTTTTCTGGAAGTCTTATGATTATGATTTTTAAAGGATTATTTCATGAAACTCCTTTCTTTACCATTGGTTAATTACAATATAATTAGAGATGATTGTTTTTATGATCTTGTGTCACAGTTATATATGGTTTTAATTATGTGTTTGGTATACCTATAATTATATATCCTTTAAATTCATTGGTTAAAATGTATGTCATATAAGATAATATGGATTGGAATGGGGAGTGAACTCAGTCGGGTAAGGGACTTTGTCTACTAAGATAGTCTTGAAAGTGAGCCTTGACTAAGGAAATGATGGTAATGGTGAGTCCACCCAATACAATATGGGACTTTGTCTACTATGATAGTCTTAGAAGTTATCCTTGACTAATAAAATTATTTCTTATGCTTATGTTTATTCCAAAAACTTTTTTCTTATGCTTATGATTGGCTCTAATAGATCATGATTTATTATTAATGATTTTGTACTATTAAGACTTGTGTATGTTTTTATGAAAAAAACTTATTCCTTGACTCATGGTTTATAGTATATGAAATGTTGGGTATGTTTTAATAACTTATGATCATGTTCTCATACTGTTATGTTTATCTTATGCTCACTTGTGATCATTGATTTATATCTTTTATTCTTACCCTTACTGAGCATATGATGTCACCATTTCTTATATTTATATTTACCTAGGATATGAATAATTATATTATATAAGATATTTATATATGGTTATCATGTGTGGAGAATGTTTTTTGAGATTTTTGAAGACTTATTATGGTTTAAAAATATATGGTTCAAATGGGAAAATTCCAATTTTATGAGAACTGTCTCAGTTTTGTTACATAATTGTTTTTTCCTAATTATATAAAACTCTAAACCTAAAGCTTATTGGGTATATAAGTGACTCAATATTTTATATTTATATTTTAATTATGGATGGTTATATTTGGGTCACTCTAATTGACATCAAATCTAGTATGTAAAAAATATATTTTAGAGATGGATCCATGTGTACTAGTTTGGATCATCTCAATTGGTATTAGAGTGGGGTTTAGATAACTTTAGTGGCTAGAAAGTTATCATATGATGATAATTTAATATTAAAGTATATAATTATGGGTTGATAAGTTTATTTATGATCATAAGTTTAAAAGTATAGATATCCTTTTCAGGTTTTACATTATTGGATTTTAAGGTGACTGGTGGTGTTTTGGGAAATGTTTAATGAGATTTAATACATCATTGAGGCATATGTAACCCTTAATATTAACATTTTATTTAGTGTGAAGTTATTTTGGTATAATGTTATTGGGGATATAATTTGAAGGAAACATATAAACTTTAAATTTAATACTTTCTTTGATGATGAAGTAATTATGGTTTATGGGAATAAAGTGGTTATCATATTTTGGGAATATATTTTTAGATAACCAAGGGATTGAGAAGTGATTTGGTGGGTGTTTAAAAAAACACATGGTTTCTCCAGATGATTTATTGTGGGGGTTTAATGTTTGTACAATCATTCACATCAGTTTCACCACTTTCATCCTTAATAAAAACTCTCGATAGTTCTAACATCCATAACTGAGTACAGACCTGTTTACAAATGTATGAAGTCCATTAGGGTTTCATACCTAACGATTCTTAGGAACTCACATTGGTCAATAGGATGTGAGGTTGGGCTCATCACACCCTTTTTGGGGGGATTTATTTCCTATTCTAGGACACTCTTATATATTTGAGATAGGTTCAGGAATCTCTTAAGAATCATGAAACAGGACTGGTTACCCTAAAAATGATCAAGTATTAAATCCTTTTATGTGTAAAATGAGTTTCATTTATGAGGCCATATATATATATATATTAGGTTCTTCATCCATTCTCATCATTTCTTAGAAATTTGTAGTTTCTTATATTTTTAATCCATATAACTAAGAACTCTAAATTTTACTTTCATTCAGGGAAGCGATTAATATTTCAACGATGGTATTGAACCTTTATGAGGAATCCTATGTATTCTTTTTATAATAGGATTCAAAACCCATGAATTTCATTTCAACCATTTAGTTTAACTTCGTGTTGAAAGGAAATATATGAGGTAATTTAGGCACCAGGTATGGAGCTTGAGACTTAGTAAGGTGTTCTACATATCCTATTTATAACAAGAATCACAGTCATTATAGTCAGATTACACCCTCAGGACTTACCCCAATGTGGATTCCCCTGTATGAGGATAGTCACGTGATTCCACTGATTGGGGATTACACTTTTAGGTTTCCCTGGTTGGGGAAGATTTATGTTTGGAATTATATGATCATTGTAAATACCTAATCCCACAAGATCCATGATCGGTGTTAGAAAGAAGAGATAGAGATTGATTAGTCTCATTTCATATGTATTTGAGACTTATGAACTCGGGAATCACTAAAAGGGTGTTTGAAATAGAAATTGTACCTTAGGAAGGAATCCTACGTATCATATTTATAGTATGAATTAGAGTTCTCGTAGTTCAGTTAGCTTCTCAATATGATGATAGATGAGGCTGGTAGATGAACCCATATGAGATTTTAGGTCTCATGGGTATGAATTTTTGACACGTGGAGGGACTTATGCTTAAGTGGATGTCCTTGGAGCTCAGGCCTTAAGAATTTTTTCTACATATCTTGTTTGGATAATAATAAGAGTTATTGTAGTTTAGTTGGCGGAATTCTCTAATACATCCTCTAGATGAGGTTATCATGTCTCAGGATGTCTTCCTGACATATCATGGTTGTATTCTTGACATTTTTTGGGTGTATGTATGTCATGTCTTAGGATGTTTGGTCATGTTCTAGTTTCCCAGTGGACATGTATAAAGACAATTTCATGATCCATTTGACTTGTCCAATGGACATTTCATGATCTGGATAGCATGTCTGAAGTAAATCGCATGAACTGAATGGCATGTCTAGAGGAAATTTCCTAGCATGGATGGCATGTATGGGGGATATCTCATGACCTGGATGACATGTCTGGAGGACATTTCATGACCAGGATGACATGTCTAGATGACATTGCATTTCTGGATGACATGTCTAGAAGATTTCTCATGCCTTGGATATCATATTTGTAGGATGCCTCATTACTAGGCCAACATATCTAGATAACATCATATGAAATGGGTGTCATTTATGGAGGACGTTTCATAACCTGGTTGATATTTCTGGAGGACTTATCAATACTTTTGAACCATGCTTAAAGGACTTTGTAAGACTTGGGTGACATGCTCTGATACTGCCACATAACTTGGGATACATGTCCAAAGGACTTCACAAAATTTTGTTGACATGTTAAAAGTATTCCCAAGGCTTGGTTGACTTGTACAAAGAACATCGTATGATTTATATGGCATGTTAAAAGGGTGTTTTATGACATGGGTGACATTTCCTAGTGATGTCACATGATCTTGGTAGGTCATGAGAAGTTCATAAAGATTATCGTATTATTATTTTCATAAGTATTCCATATTTTAAATTATTTTTCAATCTTTATCGCATATGTTCCTTAAGGTTTTTCAAGAATTAGATTATATAGGTTTTTCATGACCCATTCGACATGCAGAAACTCCTTTGCATGATATGGTTGTCTGGCTAGAATTCATTCACATGATTTATATGGCGATCATGTGAAGAAAATATTCATGTCATGTGATATCTTAGGTCATTCCCTAAATTTTACTTGGTGGAAGACCCTTGAGATCGTGTGAATTTCTGCTCTGAGAAGTATACTCATGTGATTCCATGTAGCAGTCATCTTCATATGTGAATTCCTCTTTTTTTTCCAAGGGGAGGAATTTATAAGCCTCTCTACCCAAGTTATATGCCTCCTATAATGGAGATTATCTCAAAAATGTGATCTAGAGGCAGTGGAAGTATTTTTTCATCACACACTTCACAGGATCCTACCGTGGGTCATCCATGTAATCGCATGATAATAGAAACCATGAGAAAATTCTTCCATCTCCATGTTTATTGGACCCCATCCAATCAGAGGGATTTTGCATAACCACATTGACATGTCAAATGGTATTTTCACCAATGATCTGACATGTATGATCACCTTAATGATATCAAAAAGTTTACAAAAAGGGTCTCTTGTGATCGAACAAGACTTATCTAGGGTCCTTTATGAGACTGATATATCTTGTTAGAGTTTATTCAAGAGATCAATATAATTTTATAGGGGTGACTCAGGAGATCATGCTGGCATATTGAGGGGTCTCTTCAAGACCAATATAGATTTTCAAAGGTCCTTCGTGTGATCAATGGTGATCACCCGAGGCATTTAACCCCCTTCTCATAAAGATAAGCACATCCTCCCTTTTCAAGAGGATTCTTCCTCTTTTTATTTCATTTCTCTCCTCATTTTACAAGGGTAGGGGATATTGCCACATCATTCAAGCATTGTTAGGGATAGTCTCTCTACCTTTAAACAATGTCGTGTGTGATTAGTGATAGATCTCATGATAGTGTGTGAACATTATAACTAAAAATCCCTCTTCTTGTATGTGGAGTCAAGGGATTATCACATGATTAAATGGAATTTTCCAATTTCAATCACATGTTGAAGGTGAAAATATAATCATTGTCTCATGAGACAAGGTGTACATGTCGCCAGGGGGTTCATGGGGTCTTGCATATTGTATAATCATGTCGCATAAAGGTCAATGTACCTATCCATCACATGAATATTACACCTTTTCCTACCTTCATTTTATGAAGGTTTTTTGGATTATTTCCAGTAGAATAATTATTGAAAAGTTGAAAGACCATAAGAACGCACTTGGAAGCCTCTGCATGATCATCTTCGCTAGTCTTGACACCTTCACAAGAACATGATGGTTTATCAGAGGGGATTTGAAAGAATTATAAACAGATCATGAATATTGAATTACCCATTCTTAGGACCTTGCAGGGTCATGCAATCATGTGTACTTCTATAGGTTATGTGATCTGTGTTATTTGGCCACCTAGACTTCATGCTACTTCTTTGTTTTTTGGATAAAATAATACCCATGCTTTAAGAATTCATTCCTTTATATATTTTGTTGATTCTCATTTTTAAGGAGCTAAAAAATTCCCCCCATCAGTATAGATTTCTATAGGGACAATGACTTCGTTATGAAGAAATTAAATTCCAACCCGAGTACTTTGGGATTTTGTGCGTCAGTGCCTTGGGTGAAGTTTGGTTGTCCAGGTGACCTTTGGAATTCTGTGGGATGTACTATAAATAGGGAGGTTAGGAGAGGCTCATTCCACTAGAGACATCAAATTCTAGATCTATTGTGATTTCTTCCATTGTGTGAATCCCTCTCAAAAACTAGCTTCAAGGTCTATTTCACCAGATCACTAAACAAGAACTGATTGTAAGAACTGATTGCAAGACTACTTTTCCGGACTATTTCACAAGATTTGATCGCATTTTCATTCCACATTATTTCTTTGATAAACAACTATTTAAATGAATCATGAATCAACACTTGGTAATTCAATTTAACCTTGATTTATGTTCTTAGTCACATAGTTATCTTTCAAGATTTGTATGATCCACTATCTCGATCATGTGATTGATTTGTCATTATGTGATTTTTGTGACCACCTCAGGGTCACATGACCACAAGTCTTATGACTGATCATATAGTTTCAAGATGCTATGAGGTTCATTTGATTTATGAGTTCTTTGTGGGACATGCAGTTCATGAGGTCTCTTTTTTCATGTGATTTGTGAGATCCATAGAGGTCATACAATTGTAAATCAATTCATGGTTCATGAAATTTGCATAATACTATAGGATTCATGCACCTATTTTGAAAGTATTTTTCACTCATATGATATGTGCTATTTATTTTCAAAGATATGGATTCCTATTCTCATAATTCTTTAAATAATTATGTCTCCATAGTGGTGGCTCATTGGAACTTAATTGTTGCAAGTGTGGATTCTAACTGGAGTGTTGTTGTCGAGTCATCATAAAAAATACAGATGGGTTTTATGGGGATAAATAATATAGAATATCCTCTCTTAGACTTCCTACCTATTTACAGGTTTGGCCTTACAAATGATAATCCTATCCTTCCACTGTAGTCATCAATTGTTCCTCCCTTTGGATTCAGGTGACCCATAATACCTTCTTGGAAAACATATCCCATATAGGTCATTTCATTACTGAGGAGAAACTCCCATATGGGTATATTCTAAAAAAACCCACCAACTTTGGAAAGAACTATCATAAATATAATATGGATATCCACATGTATTTATTGATAATGTAGAAATCTACCAAAAACCATATGTCCATGTGTTTTTCTATTTAGGGACTTCAATCAGGGGGAGCTTCAAAATGGATTGGGGTTGGTCCTTCTGGGTGTAGCATATTGCCTCTAAATTTTCCACATAGTTGAAGCATATCGGGATGTACAAGCCCACCTGGATCTCGAAAACCTTCACCTTCTATAATAAGGGCTTCATGTTGGACTTGTTCAACTACTAGAGTCCAAATATAAACACGTTACACTTAACGCATGCTGAGGTGGATATCAGTCTCTGAGATTTCGAGTAGATTTTTAGTGATCCCATTTTAGAAGAGATGTTCAATGATTTATTTCCCACATCCTTTGAATGGGATTATGTGGAGAGTACCCCCTCCTCTTTCTAGGGAGTTGATCGGGTTTTTATGAAAAGTCCATCGATAAGGCCCCAATTATTGGGTCAGATATCATTTTTATGAAATGAGAAGTATATTTCATTAAGAAAGTCATTTATGAGATGGAATCCAAGAGTCCAAAGGCTTTCCCCATGAAGGACTCTTGCAACACTAAGGGTGCCTATTGTCCCATAGTTAAAAAGGTTCATTCAACAGCTAAGGATGGAAGATTATATCTAATGTTGATCAGACCTTTCAGTTGGATAGTTTTCTTTTCATCTACTTAAGAATATGTATATTCCTAATGAAGGAAAAGGGTGGAGTCAGAGTCTTCTCCTTTATGATGGTGGACTCTATGTCGGGAGACCAATGCATTGGATTATCCGTTCCTATATTGTCCAAAATATATCCCCTCCTATTCTATATTTACATGGGAAGATCCCCATATATAATTTATGGTCCCTTTTAGGTATTATGGGGTTAGATGGGGTCTCATCTAGGTGGTTATGAGTAACTAGGCATCCAGAGCATCTTGGATGTTCGTTTCAGAACATTTTTTATATGCATCGAAGGGGTAAATCCCATTTCACTAAAGGATTGGGAGATCCGGTCTTTCCCAATCCATTATGACTAATTCTCCTTAGCACACAATGGGATAATTCCCATATATAGTATTGTTGATAATGGTGGGGGAATCCATGAGTCTCGATCCTAAATGATGTCAATTCATGAGGGTGTTTTTTCTACTTGCGTAGATGGGACAATTCTCTATCAATGGAATGAACCTTGTCAGATCATCCATCAGTTTTAGTGTATTTTGATGAAATGTCCACCCCTATTTACGTTTGATCTGAGAATCATCTGATGGTGGCTCTCCAATTCAAGTTTATGTTCACTAGGGAGGAGACTCAGGTTGAGATAGACTTCCTTAAAAGTGATGCTAAGATCAATTTGTCTTGAAATTATGCTAATATTTAGATTCTCTTGTATCCAAACAGGAAATCATCTATATCAATACCCACAACTTCAAGGTTTCCAATGATTTCTAAATCAAATTTGAGGCCTAGAAAGAAGCTTTCTATGAGAAGAATGATAGCCCCAACAATCCCCTGTATGGATATAAAAAATGTACCAACAATTTTGTTGCTGATAGAAGAGTCTACTAGAAAAAATGTTGTGAGGGAAGCACCTATGAGTTAAGATGTTCCAACACTATTATTTCCCACCACATTTTAGTGACTGATTATCTAGAGGAAAAATGATTATAGTTTTGAGCTATGAGGACTACTCCACTAGAAATAGATACGTTTAGAAGGTTTTTCTCATATTAATACTCCAAAAAGTATCACTTTCAAAGACCATCCCACTAAGGTTGATTAATTCATTTTAGACCTAGATGTAGTGGTGGAAAGAATAAAGGGTTGGATCCACCATTTTCCTTTGGTGTAGTGAATGGTGGTTCAAAGAATGTTAGAGGTTTCTGGGGATGAATAAGTCTATCCTATCATTGAGGTAATGGTAATGCTGATCGTTTCACTGTATTCAAAGGGATATGGTGTTGTTCAAATTGTACTAATGTCTTCTTCCTTTATTTTTATATAAAAGAATGTTTTAGAAGACTGATCACTCCTTTCATCCCCATTATATTTTCCTAAAGGTACATCTACATGAGATAAATTGATTGATGACCAGGGGACCAATGATGAGGGTTCCCTAGGTCAACTATCTCTGATGAGGGTGGTAGTTTCCAACCCTAGGGTGTCACAATATATACTTCCATCAATTTGATCCTCATGACCTTTGGCATCGACACCTTATGAGAACCATTCCTCGGAGAGGTAAGGTAAAAGGAAGCACTCTGAGCTATCAAATCATTCTTCCATAGAATCATCAAGTAAGTGTTTCACTTTACCCTTTACCTATTTTAGACCATTATAGTAACTCATTATATATTTTCAAAAATTCATAGGTCCCCACCAAACCTGTCTAGATAAACATGCATATTTTCCTAAGAATAAAGATAAGCATTCTATTAATTCAGAAGAACCTTCACTACTATGCTCGTCTCATCAATAAATAGAGGTGATTGAAGTTCCATCTCAATTAGACTCAGTGATTTCTATTAATATTCTAGTGGTCATGCCCTTCAAAATGGCATGGGAAAACACACTCCAGGTTGAAACTGATGTTGGTATTTACTCCACTACTGATTTAGTTTTGATGGAGGTGTGTTTTGGAGAAGGTGAGAACTTATTTAGTAATTGGACACATGGTTCATTTTTTTAATGCCTTATAACATTTATTTAACTATTTCAAACATTAAAGGTGTCAAAAAGTATAATTTCAAATAAAGTACCAGTGGTGCCACCAGGCCGCTCATCATAAGAAATTGTTTCCTCTTCATCCCAAGATGGGGTTGGGGCCTCGAAAATTTGTAGTGATTCAATTGAGAAAGGTATGCTTCCAAAAATGATCAAATCTATTGGTTACCTAATGATATCATATAATATACCCTTAGAATGATATGCTTTTGTGCCTCTTATTATAGTTCCTTTAATCTGGATATTAGAAGTTGCAGTCCCTTCTTCCTTGAGAATTCCTATGAATGAGTCAACAAATACAGAGGTCAGCTCCCTACCTACTTCATTGAAGACTGCAAGCATGAATCCCTCGCTTAGTGACATAGTCCCATGATATAGTTTTGTTTCCAAATTGGTCTTGAGTCAAGGTTCAAATTATTCATCATATTACAAACTGATTTGGTTGAAAGTGTGGAGGTATATTTGCTCAATAATTTATGAGGCCCCTTTGGAAGGGATGAAGGATCAACTGGGTAATTTTTTTTTCATGTTCACTACCCTTGGTTATGAGGGTTTTGATTATACCACTCCTCATTCCCGGGTGAAGGATGAAATCTCTATGAGGGAAAAAGGAGGTCCCTTGAATTAAGGACAGTATCAACTGACGCTTCCTCTTCATTAAGACAAAGTCAAGAAGAGTATTTGAATGAAGCATCCCAGCTCTCAATGGAGGCGGTAGTTCATCAATATGTAGTCAGTGCTATAAATGTTGAAATCAGTAATTTATAGTCTGAATTTTTCTATATTCTGGAAGAGTTATCTCAGTTTTAATATGCACTTAAAATATTATAGAAAATTTTATTAGAGAAGCAAGGGCACCTTGACATGGTGGAGAAGGCCAGGCATGATGTTATTGCCTAGTCGGAGGTATTGTAGAGAATTGAAGAAGAAGAAAATTAATCTTTTGATCAATTATGCCAATATATTGTCTCCTTGGAGAAATGTTTTTAAGAGCTCAGAGACTCCATCAAATTCATGTTCTGTTGGAATTCTTTTGTAGCTCTTCCTTTATTTGTGTATTCATAGAGAGACTCTAGTATGTGAATATCCCCCATTCTGTATTCTACCAATGAACAAAGCTTCAGATATTTACATGTCATTGGCTAGCTTTATTTCATTCATGATGTGCATGACATTTCACTGATATTATGTCTTATGAGTCGTAAACGATACCTATCTTTTTTACAATACCAAATAAACCTAAACACTTGGATTTTAATGCTTGAATCAAAATATATTTTTCTTGAGAAACTTTCATGAATGCCCACCGACATGAGATTCCTCATTGAGTTACCTACTTAGGTTATCTTGAGATCACCTAATTTACAAGGATAAATTGGGTAAGATAAATGTTCGAGAGGGAGAATGCTCAAATTTTTATTTAAATAAATGGACTTAGCAAGAATGGAATGATTTTTTCTAGGTACAATTGATGATCCCTATAAGATTTTCATCTTTTTATTTATATTACAATAACTTTTTCTTAAATTTTATATAGGTGATGGATTACTAGGTGTGGACTCACCTTTTTCTCAGACCTCCCTCTTATAGGTTTTTGACTATATGGTTTTTGTGCCTTTTCTATTTTACGGGTTCTCGATATTTCTTGGAGCATGAAAATTGCGTTTTTGGTGATCAGATACTTGACTTTTTTCTAGGATGCCCTTTTCGAGTTATCAACATGGAAAGCATTATGTCTTTTTCAATTTTCTATTTGAAGTTGTTCCATACTAGAGAATTATTGTGATCTAGTTTAATATATTCCATCTCAGACCTTCTGTAACTGGTAATATACAATTTGTGAAGTAGTGTTCTTAGTGTAGTTTAATTTATTTTAGTAAGGATGGTTGCCATGCTATTCAGCATCATGTGGTATGGACATCTTACATTCAGTTTGAAATCATGCGATAAGGATGAAAATATTATATGTAGTTTAAATTTTTTTTCTCACACATGATTGATGAATATATAGTGGGTCAGACATGCTGGGGATGACCTAAAACACTCTAAGGTTCTATGTTCCAACATAGTGTTTCTAGGGATCATGGGGATTATATTTCATTTACTACAAGGAGGGGATACCTCTAGTTGGTAGGTCAGAGGCCCTTATACATGATCCTATAGGTCTTACATGCATGGTCAAGTAAAGTTTTTCCCATTTCTTTCTAAGGTCCATAATAGATTTACAAAAACTATGATGGTGGATGGAAAAATAATAGGGATGTTGAGTACACTTGGATAGTTTGAATATCGGTGGTTTAATTTATAACCCAAAAGACTGAATTAATGAATATGGAATGGGAAATACATATCAGGGATGAATAAAAACACCCTAAGGTGTTGAGTTCTTCCATAGTGTTATTGGATCTCATGGGGATTAGAGTTACTTACTTTCAAGGAGGATATTCCTCTAGTTGGTAGGTCAGAATCCCTTATTCATGAGCCTGTAGGTCTTAAATGAATGGTCAGGTAAAGGGGATCCCTACTCTTTTCTAAGGGATAGAAAGATTTGTAAAGACTCAAACATATATAAAATGAAGTGGGAAGTGTAGAGAAAGCTATCCAAGGAAGGGTTCCAGCACCTTATGGAAATTTAGATCTTATTTGGGAAGCTAAGACCCAATTCCATGTGATTTCAAGTCACATTGTGTAGGCTATCAAAAGGCTTGGGAATGGAAGGTCTCATTCTTTCTTTGATAAAGGGTACAAAACATGGTTATATAATGTTGAGGATGTCAAATCCTCATGAATAGTCTTGTTATGGGGTTTTTAAATCATGGTCTAGGAATTTATATATTAACTAAAGGTGGGAACCGATGGGTAAAGATCCACCATCGAGGATGAAAAGAGCATGTAATGTTTCAAAAATTCAAGATAATAACTCTTAGATTTAAGAAGGCCTTTCTAGGATCCAAGGTTCTTTTTGGAGGATCCAAACCCTATTACTAGTTTTCTATAGAAAAGAACCAAGAGAAATAAATCCCAAGTCCCATAGGGTTCTAGGAGAAGGATGCCAAATTGAGTAATTGAATGTGTCATCTCAGACTACCAAATCTTGAAGATAGATTATGGAAGATGTAAGATTTCAGAAGGGTTTGAGCACCCTAAAATTTTTGTCTCTACCTAGTGAACATGATATAATGAAAAAGGGATGTGATAAACCATTACTGTAACTTTTTCTTGTACTAGAGGGTCCAGTGAGCAAGGATAGGATTTTTTTAGGGCCAAAAAGAGGTCCCTGTGATATTCATTTCTTTTTCGTTTATTCTCTCAATTTTTACAAAACTCTAGAGATGAAGTGTTTAGCGAGTGAAGAATTTAATATTTTTCAAGCCTCAATTTTTGTGTTTTCAACCTAACAAGTTTTATGTCACTTTTACTATAATTTTTAGGGTATTGCAACTTGGACCATGAAATGTTAAATTTTAAGTTCTTACATCTTTGACCAAGGCGTTTTCCTTGTAGTTTAACATCATTTGGTATGGAAAATTTCCTTTTATTTTAACATCATGTGGTAAGAAAGTTTTCCTTACATTTTAATTTCATGTGGTAAGGATGTGGGAACCGATGTGAAATTTTTTGAGATATTCATGAGGAAACATGACACTAGTAAGGAGAAATTAGATATAGGTAACGTATTTTATCCATACATGGGATTATTGATGGATATCTATATATGGAATCTTTTTTTTCATAGATTTATATCATGTGAAATAAATATGTATATAGATCTCACTTAGGCATAGGTAGAGCGATCTTGTTAGACTCTGACCTCTTTAAACAGAGGTATATTATACATTTATGGATGGGTTTCCCTATACATATTGTAATTGCAGGAATCATGCCATAATTAGTTCCTTTAAAAAGATATCACTATGTAAACTCGATTCACATGTAGGGGAGAGGGGTTATTTTCTTAGAATGATCAGGTCTTCATTGAAAATTAATACTCAGAAATGGAAGTGTATGAGGATAAAATTACATAAACCATATTTGACCATGGGTATGATATAAATATTTGTAACATAGAGGTAATCCAAATCCACTTGAATAGTTGGGTTACATAATATGTAAATCATAAAATAATAATATTTGAGTTAATTGGAGGTGGGAACCGGTTTCTATAGGTCCATCATTGGTAATGGAGAGATCCTATAATATTTCACACGATCAGTAAAATAATTCATGGATTCAATGGGAGTCTTCATGGGATCCAAGGGTCCATTTGGATGAATCGGTCCCTATTACTAGTTTGATACAAGGAAGAGCCAGGTTCAAGGAATCCCAAGGTCCATGGGGTTCCAAAAGAAGGGTATTAACTTGAAGAACTGTTTGTGTCAACTCAGATATCAAAGATATGAAGTTTGTTCTTGGAAAACATAAGATTCAATAAGTGTTTAATCACCCTAAAGGTTATTCCAGCATGTACTGAACACATTTCACAATGAAGGAATAAGAAATTAGATTCATGGATACACAAAAATCAGAGGGGGTGATCTATTCAATGAGAAGAACCTTTTAATAAAGTTTAACATCATGCAGTAAGGATGTGGTTCCCATTATGAGGTGTGTCTCGATTGCATTAGATAGAGTGGTTTTAAAGGATCCCTATGATCAAATGATCTATGATCATCATGAAAAACAAGGGACAACTAGGCAGTCGACTAATCCATGTAAGAGTGGGTCTCAGATGGAAAACAGTATATGTCCAACTCATATACAGTTAAGGGTACATTTGTATCATTTTATATGTTTCAGATGAACCCGAGATTGGATATCCAAACATCACTACATATATTGTGATGATATGAATCAAGATATATGTAGTTATTTCATGAAATATCACAACAAAGGTATGACCTTAAAAAAGTAGGGGGATATTTTATTATTATGGAAGTAAACAAGATCTAATATTCAGTCATCACTACATATCCCATGATAACATGAATCAAGCCACACAAAGTTATTAAATGGGAAACTCTCTATGAAATTTTATCCCATATGTATAGGGGAACATGTTCCAATTAATTATTACAGTTGAACCCAAGATTGGAGATCTGGGCATCACTATGAATCATGTGATGATAGGAATCAAGCCACATGTAGTTCTTGAATAGGAAACTCTCTACATAGGTCTAACCCATATACAGAGGGGGGAATTGTTCCCATTAATTATTAAAATTGGACCCAGGATTAGAGATCTAGGCATCACTATCTATCACGTGACTATATGAATCAATCCATAGGTAGTTCTTGAATGGAGGTGTGGTGAGAGACCAACACCAAGGATAGTGGTCCTCTCGGGCAATTTCCAAAGTAATGCGCATTTTTATTTCCTACAAGAGACATAAACCATGTAGTTTAGTGTCATGCGGTAAGGACTCATGGTGTGTCTATTAAGGTCTTGAATATAATACCAATCTAACCCTATCATGAAATGATATGTCTCACTCAGGTAGGTAAGACTTTATCAAAATTCCTAAGCCCATGAAAGCTGTGATTGACATGAGAAACATGGAATGTAAAAGGTTTCTCTCACCGCATAAAGGTGATTAAAGGAAAGGATATGTGGATTTTATATCAAGTGGTGGTTGGGCCAAGATATAGGGTCTAAAAATCTCTATATATCTCATTAAAGTGATAGTTAATCCATGTGTAGTTCTGGGAAAACCACACCATTTAAAATTATGTGGAATGGATGTTATCCATGTATTTTAACACAATTTAGTATGGACAAAGGTTATCTGATGTCAAAAAATAATACATTAAGCCTTATGAATGGTTTACATGTATTTGGTAAATCCTATAATTAGAGGAATCCCATGTTTATGATACAAGTCTTCAAGAGTTATCTTCTTAAGGTATCTCATTCTTGGTACATAGGGTGAGACTACATTTTAACATCATGTACTGGAAATATTGTCACACATTTTGATTTCCTATGACCAAGATGAATATTTTGAAGTTGGACCCTGTATTTGGGATCTAGGTGTCACTATGTATCTTGTTATGGAAGGAGTCAATTCATTAGTACTTTTTGATGGGAGACATTATTTATGTGGATTTGACACACACATAGGGATAGGGAACTTCATTTTTCTTTTACACGGGCCTATCTCATGTGATGTGGTACATCTGTGAAGTGATATTTTCTATTCAATTTAATGTCATGTGGTAAGGAAGAATAGTGTCTTGTGGTTTTTGGTCATACGACTATAATTTCTTGTATAGTTTATCATTATGAGTCTAGGAAAAATCATGTAGTTTATGATCATGTGACCGGTATGTATCATGTAGTTTATCATCATGTGACCATGTTATATCATGTAGTTTACAATCATATGACCAAGATTTTTGTATTGCAGTTTTAGTGTCATGTGATCCAGAAACCTTCCTTGAAGTTTTAATTTCATGTGTTTGGGATGAATTACTTTCATTTTTAATGTCAATAAGTTATTACATTATAGTATTTAATTACATCTATGAAAATTTGTTTTTTAGGAACCTTGCATTGGTAGGGGTGTGACATGTTCCCCATCTATTGTGGACAATGAGTAAGCTCTATTGGAATAGACCTCGTATATGATATAAGATCCTTTCCATTTGGGTTCCATATTTGGAGGTTTCTTTCTTGGTATCATTAGGATTACTAGATCTAATAATAGTTCTCCTTGAAGGAATTAATGGATGTGAGCCTTTTTATTGAAGGCTCGTTTGATCTGATTCTGATGAACTTTAAGGTCGTGTAGTGTACGCAACCTTTCTTCATCAAGTCTTTCCAAATCATATATCCACCTTTTCAATCATCATCTATGATTTTTTCCATATATATCTATTCTAAGATAGTGAAACTGGACTTCCATGGTAAATATTGCCTCAGTTCTGTACACCATTTAATAAGTAGTTTCTTGTGATGAAGTGTGTGTGGTGGTATGGTAGGCCCATAAAGCATAAATAATATTTTCTGTCTAGGACTTATTGTCCTTATTTACAATATTCTAGAGTATATATAATAGTTACATATTAAAGGCCTCTATTTCTTCACTTTTCACTACATTAAAGTAGGAAAAATGGTTGGACTCTATGTTTTACTCCTAGTATAATTTCTTCAACTCAATAGAACAAATGTTGGTGCCATTTTCGGTCAATATCGTGTGAGTGACTCTAAATCTATTTATGATATTATAATTTAAAAATTCAATGATATTATTATTCCTAACTTCCTTTAAATATATTTATTCATCCCATTTGGAAAATAATAGTAGTAAGAATGTACTTAAATAGCTTAGTTGTGGCTGAATGATATATCCCCAAAACATCCATTCCCCATAAATAAAACCATCATGAATATTTATCCATATATAGAAATTTTTGGGGTTGATGAATGAATTTTTCATGAATCTGGAATTAATTACATTTCGTGGTGAATTCCTTGCAGGCATGTATCATTATTTTCTAGTAGTAACCAAGCCTTTTGATTTGGTATGAGATCTTGGTCCCAGACTAATGAGCACCGAAAGAGCCTACATAGACTTCTTCCATAAAGGTAGGAATCTATCTTTCTTCTATTAATATAAGGAGTATCCCATGAAAGCCTTGTTTTTATAGTGGTTTATTTTCATTTAGACCATCCATAAGGGTAAAGTTTGCTACTTGGCACTAATTTTGTTCCCTTTTAGACCATTCCATCGAAAGATTCCCTTTTTAGAGATAATAAATTATGGGATTCATCTATCCAAGGGTGGATATTGGTTTATCATGATATAGGGAAGTGTTGACCTGATTGATTTCCTCCATTTCATAGATGATGACTGATGAGACCACCCTTCGATGCATAATGTAAAAACTCACTTTATCCTAATCAGTGTTGGCCAAATCATTGGCTGCATTAGCTAGTGCATTGGCATGAGAATTTTTTGATAGAGGGACATGATGAAACATTGGTTCAAAAGGGAACTCTTCCATTAATCCTTTAATGTAGCCAATGAGAGGGTCCAATTCTTCATTTTTAATGGAATATTAACTGTTTATCTACTTGATCACTAGCTTTGAATCCCCTTTGATGTTCAGGTAGGCTATCTGTAACTATAGGTCTAGTTCCAATCTAGTAATGAGGGAATGGAATTAGGCCTCATTATTAGTGAAACCTTCAGATAGTGAGAAAGATTATGAAATAATTTCACTATCATGAGAAAAAAACACAATCCCTAGACCAATCCCAATGAATTTATGATTTCAATCCTCTTTCTAATATGAATATGAGAGGAACAATCAAAATAGATCTCCCATGTTTAGGGGGTGTCATGGGCATAGAATACTTCTCCATCTAGAAGTTCAGTGTCCACTAGTTTACTTTATATGGCATGATGTGCCACAAGTGAATCAGCCAGGGTGTTCTCTTTCACTTCCTTCTGTTACATGAACTGGATGTCATGTTTTTTTCAAAATAACCGTCCATTAGTCCAAATGCCCAGTCAGCATTGGATATCCAATTATGTAGTTGATAGGGTTAATACGAGAGGCTAAGTGGACTTTATAGTGCTATGAGTAATTCCTTGGATTTCCCACTATAGATATGAGTGTGAGACAGATATTCTAGGCATTAGAATACTGGGTTTCAGTACCTATAATCATTCAACTAAGGTAGTAGATACTTTTTTCATTCCCTGCATCATTTTTATATGTGATGAGAGAACCAATGATTGTTCCGTGGAGTCCACATATAATATGAGAATATTTTCTTCCACCAGCGGAATAAAGACTGATGGATGCATAAAGTACTACTTAATACTCTCAAAGTATTCTTGAAAGTCATAATCTCATTGTTAGGTATCTCCCTTCCTTGTTAAAATATTAAAGGGGAGAGATTTCCAGACAAGTTAGCTATGAAACACCAAATATAAGAGAGGTTCCCTTAGATCCCCCTTAGTTATTTGAGATTCTGAGGGGATGAAATAACTAGAATCACACTAGTATTTTCTAAGTTGAACTTTAAGACATAGTGGAATACCACAAATCCAAGGAATTTCCTTGATGTTACCCTGAAATTTCACTTCATTGGATTCATCTTCAAATTATGTTGTCACAACTTGTCAAAGATTGATTGAATGTTTGTGAGGTGATCACATCACTATCAAGAATTGACCACCAGGTCATCCTAATAACATTCTAATACTCATAAAAAAGGAATTAAATATATTATGCATGGCGCGTTGATAAGTAGCACTGGTGTTCTTTAATCCAAAGGAAATTTCTTAATAGAAAAAGTTTCCCTAGGTGTTATGATGGTAGTGGATTCCTTGCCTCCAGGGGATATTTTTATTTTATTTTACCCAGAACACCCATCCATTAAGTAATTTTATTGGAAGACAATAGTTTCATCAATCAATAGTTTTGGGATTGTAAATGTAAAATCATCTTTTGGTGTATCCAAAATTGATTCAGACCCTAATATGCATGTTCTTTTTATTTATTGGGATGATGTTGTAAATCCATATTTGGTATTCCAATTAACATAAAAATTTAGATTCGGTCAATTTTTTAAATTTTGACTCTACATTAATATCGTGAGAGGGTTTCATCATCATAGGTGTATGCTCGAAACCTTGATGGTCATCAAGTAAGCCTAAATGGAGTGCAGCCACATCAGGGTTCATCCTGGGAATTCCTATATAATTACAAGAGAATGAATATCGATGTTTATTTTGAAATTAAATGTACATATTCTGTCCCTCGAGTAGCATGGTGGAACTAATAAATATATTCCATGGGTCTTCTTCTATTCCTAGATTCACCTGCCTAAGCACATCAATGGTGGTGGAGACACCTTCCTCAAATGTAGGAGGGGATTCTAGAGGTCATCCTCTTCTTCATCAACCTATAAGGTTGTGGATTAATTTTTAGAATAGGTAGTTAATATAAGGGAATCTCTATTATTTTTGAGGTTAGGGAGTCCATGGGAAGATACATTGTCATTATGAACTACTAGAGTCATTGCAGGGAGACTCCATAGTTGATTACTTTATTTTATAATTTCATTGGGGATACGAGGATCTTGGGTGCATGTGATTAATTCTACTTACTCAACCAGGTTTATGGGTAACACATAATCTCTATCAATCATACTCTAGGGATTCACTGGGGTGGTCCCCAAACCATTGTGGGATGAAACCTTCATATCTTCATCCACCATTGGTTGTTTTCCTTCCCTTTTGTAGAAACCTACACCAGTATATATGGCTTCACAAAAATCAAAGGGAGCATTGTCACAGTGATATATTATGTCCTTCCCATAGATCATGTATTTCAAACCCTTGTGAAATTTTGAAGGTACCGCCACATGGCTATGAAGTGAAACGCCTCATACTTTCCCCATCTGTGTATATAGATACCCAACAAGGATTCAACGATCAATTTTTGAAGAGTTTTGGTGAAATAGAATAAATAATGTTGTATATTTTATCTATTATGCTCTAATTTTGGGTCTTGGGCCATGGATATAGAATCCTAGACTATTTTACAGCAAATTATATTTATGGTTTAAAGGTGACCCTCACATCCTAGATAAGGGAGGTGTATAACCTTAAATAATTTTTTATTTCCCCACATATTACGGCATATGTAAGGCATGAAATCCTTATTTTTCTCAGGATATCATAGTCGGAAATTTAGAGGGGCTAGAACATGGTTGGGAGGTTGTTTACAGATAACTCTCTCCATATGTCCATGTCGACCTCTGATTTCACATGCTTATAAGTCTCTACCTGGTTAGACCATAGAGGTTTCTTCTCTAAGTCGCCTACAAACTATAGTGAAGGGTTTCTAATAGTTGATGGTTAACTCTATACAGTTGACCTCAATGTTTTGAGAACCTCTCTATATGAAGGTGTTCGAGTTTTGATCACCTCTCTATACAAAGGTGTCGGGGTAAGGAGAGGATTTCCTTATCTAAGAATGATATCACCATGGGGATGTTGACCATAGAGGATGTCAGGATTGGAGTCCCTACAATCTATATTCAAACTAAAATGAGGAGGCATATCATGTTAATGATTACCTTAAACTTTGGTTGAATATTTGAAGGAATTATGGATATAATCCGAGCTTCCATGAGCTATTATAATATTCCAAGTAGCTTCACTAACAGGAATATGATCCAATACTAAGGTGTGTACTACTCTCACCTAGTGAACCTTGATTGGAACAAGAATATGAGCCTGGTCCTCTACCTTTGAAGTATTTTTCAGTCTTTTTCAATAGGAATATGATCTTGTTCCAGGAAATGTGTTTATCTCACTTGGTGATCCCTAATTGTAACGGGGAATATGAGTTCAGTTTTTTTATTTTTTAGAGTATACAGCCAGTATTTTTTCATATGATTATAATCCATACTAAGGAATGTGATACTCTCACTTGGTGATCCCCATTTGGAATGGTAATATGATCCTAGTCTGGTTCCTCTTCCTTTACCAAAATATGCCGATAATCCCATGGATGGTAGAAAGAATGTGTACTCTCTTCGGAGTATCCACTCGTTCATACTGTTCAGAGTGTTGTGTTTCTCTGGCTGTCAGGATGGGAATATGTGCCTATCCCTATATCTATACCAGTGTTAGAATATGTTGGAATAGTTCTTTAGCTATTTCTAGAATGTAGTGACACTTTAGCAAAGTGTATTAGGAATGTAGGACTACACATTTTATGTCACCAATATGTATTGGAATATATCTTCGATTGAAGAGAGGATATAATCCCACTCATTTCCTTCTTTCTCCATCATAATATGCTGATGGTATTCATGCATAGGGATAGGGATATCTGCCTCCCCCAATCTTGCTACATGAATACATGTGTAGACTGGATCCAAGGGGGAAAGGATATGAGCCTGCCCACTAGATACCACCAGAATATGCCAACATGCTTCATCAAAAGAAGAGGATATATGATCCCACTCCCATTATCCATAGATTTATTCACCTAGTGTGGATTCCTTAGTACCCATTCATGAGTATCTGAGGTGGAAATGTGTCAAGTAGTGCCCTTAGTAGCCGATTGAGGGGTATCGGTGGGATGATATACGTGATTATGGTTTATAGAAGACCTCTTAGATGGATCCTAAACAATAATGGAACCATATCCAACTTATTGATCCACCTTACTCAGACATAGATGGTTCTAATTATCATACTCCACATATATGCTTCTAAAGTGATTGGTGGTATAAATTACCACAACTGGTTTCACTGCAGCTTTATTTTGATGAGTTAGAGTCATCGACTTCAACGTATGGAGACCCATGCATGCATCATCATGTTTTGGGATCATACTATATCGATGGTATTCCCAAAAAATCATATTTACCACTCTAAGATAAAAGTATCAGGTGGATGAGTTCATTATACAACCCACAGGAGTTGCATACATAGATGATTTTCCAAAATAGTCGCTAAATAAAGGCATGATCTCGTGTCATAGTGTTTTTTTTTATTTTAGAATTTACAGTCATAAATACAATAAAGAAAAAGTTCACAAATCAGTGCATCATAGTAATGATACATGCTCAATAAAATATTCATAAGTAACATGATTTTCTTTTCTTACTCATGGTTCAACCATTTTCCTTGTGTGGACTTGTCACAAAGAGAATGTAATTATTTCATGGAAACCCTGCTTATGTAGGATTTCATTTCAAGCATACCATTTCTTTTATAGGAGGCTCTAAACACAGTGGATCGATTCATGATCAACAGATCATTTTTATTATTTGAGATTTTTACATTAGGTTCACCATTTTTTTCAAGGAAAACAAATGGTTTCTTCTAATGGTTTATTGTGGGGGGTAAAATTTATATGAATTCATTCACAATGGATTCATTAAATTCATCATTAATGGAAACTCCCAATGGTTCCTACATACATAACTTATTACAGACCTTCTTTCCAAATGTAGGTGGTCCTTTGGGGTTTCATACCCAATATTACCTAGGAACTCATATTATTTTAAAGGATTGGGGGTTGGTCACATCTCACCCTTGGGGGGTATTTCTTATTTTGAGAGTCTCACATATATTCAATATATGTTCTATAATCTCCTCCTAATCCCGATACAGGATTGGTTACCCTAACAAATTTATCAAGTGTTAAATCCATACATGTGCAACGAGAGTTCCATTAATGGGACCATATATATATAGGATTATTATTCCATTTTTCATCATTATATAGAAATGGTTAGCTACTTATATTTTGAATCCATATAACCAGGCACTCTGGATTTTACTACCATTCATAGAGACGATTGTTATTTTAATGATGGAATGAACCTTTATGATGCATCCTATGAATCCTTTTTATAACATGACCCACGTAGTTCATTTACATCATGTAGTTTAACTTAATATGGAAATTAAATCTATGAGGTCACTTAGGCACCAGGTATATAGATCGATCCTTAGGAATGCATCCTATATATCTTATTTATAATAAGAATCTGAGTCATCATAGTTCCATTACTCCCTTAAGACTCACCTAGAGGTGGATGCCCCTATATGGGGGCAGTCTTATCATTCCACTGATTAGGTCTTACACAGTGAGGTTTTCCTAGATGGAGAAGATTTATGATTCAAATGATATTATCATTATAAATCACTGAGCCCATGTGATCTATGATCGTTGTGAGAAATGAAGGATAGAAAGTGATTAGTCTCATTACATATGGATCTGGTAATTATGAACTAGGAAATACCTAATGGGGTGTTTAATGTGGAGCTTGGAACATACAAAGTCTTCCTACATATCTTGTTTATATCAGGAATCGAAGTTCTCATTTTTTAGTTGGAATCTCAATTTGCTAATGGATGGGGCAGGGAGATGAACCTATAATAGATTTTATGTGACATCCCAGGTAAATAAAGAATATAACATTTTCATATTTATTAATACTTTTGAATTAAATATTAATTTTACATTAAAGGGGATGTTCTGTTCAATGTCGTACCTTATACTCAACAACGGGTTTATTTTAAATCTTTCATTTCACACTACGTTGAGTTATACTAAAAAATTAAAATATATTGTTATTTCAAATGGTAGTTAACGCCTAGCCGTTGAAATGGAGGGAATGAATGGAACTAACTACAATATGATTATACATGTTATTTAAATGTTTTTAAATTTATCCAATAAAAGTTAGAGGCTTAAAATTTTAATGAATCTAATTTAAAGCATAAATACTCTAATATTCATTAAAAGGTCGATTTAACGCCTTTTGATGGTGAACTCACTTTAAATATAGTTTTGTTCACTTTTATATGTTCTATTTGACAAAATAATATTCTTCTTTATAATAAGGACATCAAAATTTACTTTGGGTAAATTTTTGGTATTTTTCTGATAAAATTCATATTTTAATGAATATGGAAAAATATTGCATTTTAATTCAAAACTGCCTTTTAATCAAACTTATTTATATGGTTATATTATCTTTTTAAATATTTTTAAAGTTTAATTAGAATATATTTTTACCATTTAATCCAATAATGGTCATTTTAATAAATTTCCCTTTGAATTTGGGCATAAAAAGTGTCAATCTTTTGATAGTTACAATTTCTTAAAAATTTCTTTTTGTTTTGACAACAGGAACTAATTTTAAATTAATTAATCCAACTTCTATGTTTTTAATTTGGTAAAATAGACATCATTTTTGAATTCGAAATATCAAATATATCTTAGGATGAATTTTTGATATTTTTCTGAAAAACATAAATTTTTGATGAATAGTGAAACCACTAAGTAGTAGTTAAAAACTGAATTTTTTATTTAAATGAAAATTTTCTGCTTCTGTGAATTTAATTTCAAAAATCTGATATACATGGTTGTTATTAATAAGTAAAATGTGGTTCAATAAGATGGAAATAATTTTTGGTGAATAGTAACATTTGACTTTTATTTACCGCGGTTAAAGGTAAATAGAGTAATTCAAGGTGAAAAGAATATCATAATAATAAAAAATTACCTTAACACTTGTCTTAACCTTATTGGATGAGTCATGGACAAACATGGGCATCCATGGGTCTATTTTGGGACCCCATGGAGCCACTTAGGAGTGATAATGACACTTTATTTTAACTAACTTAAAGTAAGACAAAAATGACATAAACAAATATCTTTTAGTAAATAAATTTTTACATGGGGTTATATAAGATATCTTTACGACTATAAATATTATTTATAAATATAGAAATATTTCCTACATCATGGTATTTTTTTATAATTTTCAAATATCAAATAAATTAAATTATTTATGACACAATAATGATACACTGTTTACCTCATTAATAAATGATTTAAATAAATAAGATTATAAAGATTAAAATAATATCCAAAACCTGTCCAATTATTATTTTGTGATTTTATTTCGACCATGAGTCATCTTATCTTTGACCTTAATGAGTTTTTGACCTTTAGAAACCAAAAATCATTATATAATAAAATAATATTTTCACACTTTCCTAAAGATCCCCTCCCCCCCTTATAAAAAGCTCTCACTTCAAACCCATTCCTCACACTTATCAAGACCCTTGGCTCATCCAACATCTTCCCAATTAATCCCCCTAAATCCCTCTATTACACCTATTATCCTTACCTTAGGCATAATGCACTTCAATAAATTATTTTGGTTCAAACCAAAGGGAGTTACCTGCTTTTAAGGTAACATTTTCTCTTAAGTTCTTTTCTTTTATTTTACTTCTCCAACCCCTAAACTCTTTTTATTCCATTATTTTATAACAACACCAGTATCCTCAATATACTAGGTTGTTCTTATGAGGAGTATTTGAACTAAACTTACACACACCTCTATCTAATGGGAAAAGAACATACTGTTTCTATGGATGGAAAACTAAGACCTCACAAAACGATGATTGTCCAATTATCTCCTACCGCCTCTTATAGTGGCCATTATGATGTAACTGTATTTATATATGGTATATATTATGTTTATGTTTTCTATATTCTTCTATATTTTTAATTTATACCATACCTTTATGGTTTCCATTATGATTAAACGCGGTAATTTCATTTGAGGAAGTGCGGACTACCGCCCCCTCAAAGTGATATGAATCGTTCATACTATATGTGGAACTTATAAAGTATGGATTTATTGAAATTTTATATGATATTATACTATAATTATAATATAACTATGTATCATTAAGTTTTCATTCAATTAAAATACTAAATATAAATGAAAGTAGCGTTCATGCGTACGTACGGTTTACCGTCTCCATGAATGGTGTATATCATTTATTATCTCCAAATGTTATATACTATTATAAATATATATATATATATATATTGTATATATATGATATATATGATATCTAAATCATGAATATAATTCTGGAGATAATGGACTTTTGACCACATGGACAACATGTAATTATAAGGTGTTCATTTTTTACTCATGTACCAAATATCGACAAAATGGCCATTATTAACTTAAATGATTACATAATGTTTATAACATCATAATAAGTGATATAAAAGGAATAATTAACTTGAAAAAGGTTTCTTAATCAAGTAAAAATTAACTTAAGTTTATTATTTAGGAAGAACAAGGAACAAACAAGTCAAATCGGACACGATATAAGGGATTTCTTATCTCACTTTTAATTCCCTGAGATTCCCTTTGTTCGCCACTTATTTATTTCATGCGGTGTATTGTGTAATATAATTTTATATATATTATCATGATTATATTTATATTCATGGTATTCTATGATTTATTTGGTTGTTATTGAATTTTGTTCATATGACTCGATTGATTACAATGTGGTGAGAGGTTTTCATCTCACTTTTATTTCTGTGAGATTTGTGCTATATTTGCCACTATTTCCTTTTGGGTGGTTCATGTACTCGACATTATTGAATTATTTGTGTAATATACTTTAACATATGGTTATTTACATCTTTTTTGTATTATCCTTCCTTCATGGGGTGTATTTTTCGTAAGTTACCAAATCGGTAAGGGAACCTTTCACCGTACTCTTTAGTCAAAGAATTATTCTTTGTTAAGTCTTTTAATTTACATTATATTATGTTGGGATATGTGATTATATATCATTATTTTTTAAAATTTCATTTCCAAGTGATGAAATATCCTTTTCTCACTCATCAACACATTTTATGATGTTTAAAGTGGCGTTGTTAGGCTGTCGAATTTCTATAATAGAACTTCTTAACCCAATTTCAATTCTTTGGGTTAAACGTATACTTCTTGATTATGTCATACTATGAATATGTTTGAATTTCCTATTATTATTTTACACTTAATATCCACTTATATTGGATGTATTCTTATTTTTCACGCATAATTATGTAATTGATTTATCTTTAATCTAAGGATACCGTCTTTATAAGGGATTTTGTCTCAATTTATATTCCATTGCGACTACGTTGTTGTTATGCACCAATTCACTTTTATATGGTGTATATACTGTCCTTTGGCATGTTATATCATGAATACCTTTATTATCATGATATTATAATGTTTTTATGAAAATTTTTTCCTCAATTATTTGTATTCAATAATCTCTCATTTGGCTAAGAACTCTTTAACTAAAACATTATTTTAAAGATTTATTTTTCTAAATTTTTCTCATTATTGTCCATGTTTTAAAAATGGTTTTAAGGATTTATTTATATGTACATTAATGTTTTCAAATTTTAATTCCTTTAAAAGTTTAAAAGTGGAATGGGACACTTTGATTCAAAAATCACTTTATTAAATGTTTTAAATGGTTTCTGAAAATGTTTTTATAAAGAATTGATTATTTCAATATCTTGAAATAATATATTGTGGTTGTAATGTGGAAATGTTATATTTCATGTATGCTTGTTTTATGTGTTATGACTATGTTATGGTTCTTCGGCATTGTTTACATATACAGTTGGTTCTGTGATAAACCTTGGGTGGGTGAGCCCGAGACAGCTCTCCAATGCATTGGGTAACATGAAAGAGGTAAACGTTAATGTTTCTCCTAAGAGATTTATGTAATATACTATGATGGGTATTCCAAATGTGACTCCCTATGTATCTGTGATATCTACAATGTAAGTATGTTATGAATTCCATCAGTTACCTTTATGATTTATGATTTCTTTGTGGTATTCATAAATCTTATGATTTTGTATTTTATGTTATGATTGAAAAGTATTGGTTTCATTAATTTTTATTTATTGATGGGATAATGTTTTCCTTCCTTATTTTATAACCCTTACTAAGATTTGTATGCTTATCCCATGTTTTTAAAATGTTTTCCACAGGACTTAAAGATTAATAGGGTCCATGATAGGATCAAGAAAAATTCGTGTTGTCTAAAACATTGAACTATACATGTCTCTTTTTAAGAGTTTTTATTTTGTGAAAAAATTAGAAATTGAGTAGAAGTGTCTACTTTGTAATTTTTGAGATGTAATGTAATAGTTATGGACTAATTATCTAAAACAATAAACCTGAAAAGATCCTCAATGTGAATTATTCATTTAATTCAATATTATGTAATGTTTAAGGTCGGGTCCTTATAGTTGGTATCAAAGGTTGGTTTAGATAACTTTAGAGGTTAGGGTGTTCTTTAAGAATAAGTGGCATTACCATAATGGTTAGTATTTTATAAAGATTCATAGTTATTTTAGATAAAGTGAATGAGTTTAAGATAACATGAATAAGTATATCTTAGTAGTTACCCTCCTCATAAGATATTATATGATGATTTTATTGATATACTCACACTGACCTTTTTTGTTTTAGTAAATGGTTGGGTCTATTAGGAACCAAAGTAATAGTGGATGTGAAGAAAACAATGACGGTTTTCTGAATGAGAAACTGAATGAAATGGGAGCTTCAATGAGAACTATTGTGGTTATTCTCAACCAACTATCTGGAGTCATGATTGACCACCTGAACCATAGTGATTTTTATAAGGCATTATATATGTGAGAAACAAATCCCTATATAAGTTCAAGTAATAATCATAAAGGTAAGTATGTTCAAAAACCTATGTGTCAAGGATGTGGAAAGAAACACCTAGGAAAATGATTCAAAGGGAAGGAAAGATGCTATAGATGTGGGAATGAAGGTCATAAAGAAAGAACCTTTCATAGAAAAAGTAATCATCTAGATGACTCTAAGAAAGGGAAAGAAGTTATTTCCAAAGGATCAATTGAATGTTTTAAATGTGGTGCTCATGGTTATTATAAAAATAGATGTCCTAAAAAGAAGGTTAGGGAAGGGGATCAGTAGGATCGTACAAATATTTGTTTAACAATTACTAATGCCATTCCAATTGAGGATGAGGAAACTGACAATGACCAATGAAAGGGAGGAATTATTTCTTTGCATATGTTTTGATATTATTGAATCTTAGGATATGATTCATGATTTTGTTTGTAGGAAATAATTATTTCAGAATAAGTTGTTAAAGAATGGTTAATGGATCATCAAGAACATTGAATGAGTAAAAATTCTACATATAAGGGATTCAAAAGTTATGGTACATTTTAGGATGATGAAATGCTTAAAAGTATTAAAGATCTATTAATGATGGGATTACTTTGGAAGAATTTTTTCTAGAATGTGTAACCATGAAGTTTGATATGTGAAAAATTCATTCAAGAAATAGTTATCTTTTCTTGTGTGGAAATAATGGATAATCTTAGGGGTTCATATGATATTTTTTTAGGCAATTACAGGTTATTATTTTATGGGATGAAAATGCGAGGTATGAGATAAAATTTGTGGAGTAATGGTTGAAATATTATTTTGGAGGAAAATATGTTTTTATTATGGACATAAGGTGATTTAGTTTATTTATGGAAATGATTAACCTATCATATAGAATATGTGATTAGGTTAATTACACTTCAGTATGAGACTTTAAGAGTAGTCGATGTTTTTGGAGATAAATATTAAGATTTTTGTGGTAGGCTATGTGATTAGATCCTTTTGAATTTTGAGTTTCAGTCTTATTTAGGATTAATTTTATGTATTTTAAGGAAAATTGTATATTGAATGGTCTTTGTTGAATTTTGGAGATTAAGAGTAGTATTTTTTTTAATAATTACTCTTTTGGGGATTATCTGATCTTGTACTAAACAATTTTGGTTTTGTTTGATGTCTAAATACAAGGAAAATATATAGTTCTTCTTTTATAGATTATGTGATACTCTAGAAGTTGATTCTAGCACTTTTAATGTGACCATGTCATCTTTAATACTCATTATTTGGAGAAAAGATGAGTTTGTGGTTGAAATTTTGTAAATGATGAAAGTCTACATGTTAAGTAAGTTTCTTTATGTTCTTATTCACTCTCACAAATAAATTATCCAACATTATGAAAAGGAAAATAAAAAAAATGTTGTCTATTTACTTTTCATAATTGGAAACCAATAACCATTTAACCCATCACAAATTTTTGGTTTTCTTGATGTTATCTTTCTCCAAATCATGTATTCTATCACTCTGCATCCAAACTTGACACTTAGTTTCTTTTCCATATCCATGTTTTCATGGAATCCATGTTTGGGTTATCTAGGGTAACCTTTTTTGTTATATTTATTTCTTTTTAAGGGATATTTTTATTGACTCTTCTTCTGATGTGGGACTTTCAATGAAGTTTCCAAGCCCAATTTTAAAATTACAAGGATGCAATTCCCAAAAGGGGGGAAGGATTTAAAATCCCAAGTAAATAAAGAATATAATATTTTAATATTTATTAATATTTTTGAATTAAATTTTAATTTTACTTTAAAGGGGATTCTATGTTCGATATCGTACTCGATACTCAACAACGTTTTTCTTTTAATTCTTTCATTGCACACTACGTTGAGTTATACTGAAAAAAATAATATATTGTTATTTTAAATGGTAGTTAACACCTAAACGTTGTAATGGCGGGAATGAATAGAACTAATTAAAATATTATTGTATAGGTTAGTTAAACATTTTTACATTTATCCAATAAAATTTACAAGCTTAAAATTTTAATGAATCAAATTTAAACCATAAATACTCTAATATTCATTAAAAGGTTGATTTACCACCTTTTGATGGAGAACTCCCTTTAAATATAGTTTTAGTCACTTTAATATGTAACATTTGACAAAATAAAATTCTTATTTAGAATCGGGACATCAAAATTTACTCTGGGTAAATTTTTTATATTTTTCTGATAAAATTCATTTTTTAATGAATAGTGAAAAATACTGCATTTTAATTCAAAACTGCCTTTTAATATAACTTATTTATATGGTTAGATTATCTTTTTAAATGGTTTTAAGGAGTAATTAGATTATATTTTTACCATTTAATCCTATTAGGGTGAGTGGAAGAAATTTCCTTTTGAATTTGGGCATAAACAAGTGTCAATCTGTTGATAGTTATTATTTCTAAAAAAACACGCTTTTTGTTTTGACAATAGGAATTAATTTTAAATTAATTAATCCAACTTCTATGTTTTTAATTTGGTAAAATAGACATCATTTTTGAATTTGGAATATCAAATATATCTTAGGCTGAATTTTTGGTAGTTTTCTAAAAAACATCAATTTTTGATGAATAGTGAAACCACTAAGTAGTAGTTAAAAACTGAATTTTTCATTTTAATGAAATTTTACCACTTCTGTGAATTGAATTTCAAAAATAAAACATACATGGTTTTAATTAGTAAGTAAAATTTGGTTCAATAAGATGGAAATAATTTTTGTTGAATAGTAACTTTTGACTTTTATTTACTACGGTTAAAGGTAAATAGAGTACTTCAAGGTAAAAAGAATATCATGATAATAAATAATTACCTTAACACTTGTCCTAACCTTATTTTATGAGTCATGCTAGACCATGATCATCCTTGGGACTATTTTGGGACCCCATGGAGCCACTTAAGAGTGATAATGACAATTTGTTTTAATTAACTTAAAGTAAAGACAAAAATGACATGAACAAATATCTTTTAGTAAATAAATTTTTACATGGGTTTATATAAGTTATCTTTTAGAATATAAATATTATTTATAAATATAAAAATATTTCCTACATCATGGTATTTTTTCATAATTTTTATACATCAAATAAATTAAATTATTTATGACACAATAATGATGCACTGTTTACCTCATTAATAAATGATTTAAATAAATAAGATTATAAGGATTAAAATAATTTCCAAAACCTATAAAATTATTAGTGGGTGATTTTATTTCAACCATAAGTCATCTTATATTAGACCTTATAGATTTTTTGACCTTTAGAAACCAAAAATCATTATATAATAAAATAATATTTTCACACTTTCTTAAAGAGCCCCTCCTCCTCCTTATAAAAATCCCTCACTTCTAACCCATTACTCACACTTCTCAATTCTCTTAGCTTATCCAAAATATTCCCAATTAGTCTACATGCATACCTCTCTTACACATAGAATCCTTACCTTATTCAGAAGGCACTTAAAGAAATTATTTTGGTTCAAACCAAAGGGAGTTACCCGATTTTAAGGTAACTTTTTCTCTTATGTTCTTCTCTTTTATTTTAATTATCCAACACCTACACTATTTTTATTACATTATTTTATAAAAAAACCTGTATCATCAATATACTAGGATGTTATTATGATGAGTATTCGAACTACACTTACACACACCTCCATCTAATGGGTAAAGAACATATTGTTTCTGTGGATGGAAAACTAACGCCTCACGAAACGATGATTGTTCAATTATCTCCTACTGCCTCTTATGGTGGACATTATGATGGAACAGTATTTATATATGATATATATATTTTTTATATTTTATTTAGGCTTCTGTATTTTTAATTTATAGCATACCTTTATGGTTTCCATTATGAGTAAACACTATAATTTCATTTGAGGAAGTGCGGACTACCGCCCCCTCAAAGTGATATGAATCGTTAATAGCATACATGGGACATATAAAAGATGGAATTATTGAAATTATATATGATATTATACTATAATTATAATATAACTATGTATCATTATGTTTTTATTCAATTAAAATATGAAATAGAAATGAAAGTAGCGTGCATGCGTACGTACAGCTTACCATCTCCATGAACAATGCATTTCATTTCTTATCTAAAAATTTTGTGTATTGTTATAAATATATATATATAAGAGATATATATTATATACATTATATCTAAATCATGAATATCATTCTGGATATAATATACTCTTGACCACATGTACAACTTGTAATTATAAGGTGTTCATTTTTTACCCAAGTACCAAATATCGAAAAAACAACCATTATTAACTTCAATGATTACATAATGTTTATAACATGGTAATAAGTGATATAAAAGGAATAATAAACTTGAAAAAATGTTTGTAATCAATTATAAATTAACTTAAGTTTATTATTCAGGAATAATAAGGAACAAACAATTCAAATCGAACACGAGGTAATGGATTTCTTAACTCACTTTTCATTCTGTGAGATTCCCTTTGTTCACCCCTTATTTATTGAATGTGGTGTATTGTGTAATGTCATTTGATATATATTATTAGGATTATTTTTATATACATGGTATTATGTGATTAATTTTGTGTTTATTAACTTTTGTTCATACGACTCAATTGATTACAATGTGGTAAGAGGTTTTCATCTCACTTTTATTTTTGTGAGATTCAAGCTATATTTGCCACTATTTCCTTTTGGGTGGTGCATTTACTACCCATAATTTCATTATTTATGTAATATAAATTAATTTATGGGTATTTACATCTTCATTGTATGATCCTCACTTCATGGGGTGTATGTTTCGTAAGTTACTAAATCGGTAAGGGAACCTTTCACCGTACTCTTTAGTCAAAGACTTATTCTTTGTTAAGTATTTTAATTTATATTATAGTATGTTGGGATATGTTCTTATATATCCTTATTTTTGTAAATTTTATTTCCAAGTGATGAGATATATTTTTCTCTCTCATCATCTCATTTTCTGATTTTTAAAGTGACGTCGTTAAGTATGTCGAATTTCTGTAAGAGCACTTCTTAACCCAATTTCAATTCTTTGGGTTAAACATGTACTTCTTGATTATGTCGTACTATTAATATGTGTGAATTTACTCTGATTAATTTTCAATTAATATCTACCTATATTGGGTGTATTCTTATTTTTCACACATAATTATGTAATTGATTTATCCAAAATCTAAGGATAATGTCTTTATAAGGGATTTTTTCTCAATTTACATTCCCTTGAGACTACATTGTTGTTGTTCACCAATTCACTTTTATATGGTGTATATACTGTACTTTGGAAGATTATATCATGAATACATTTATTCTAATGATATAATAAAGTTTCAATGAAATTTGTTTCCTCAAATATTTGTATTCAAGCATCTCTCGTTTGGTTAATAACTCCTTAACTAAAATATTGTTTTAATGATTTATTCTTCTAAATATTTATCATTATTGTCCATGTTTTAAAAATGGTATTAAGTATTTATTTATATGTACATTAATGTTTTAAAATGTTAATTCCATTAAAAGTTTCAAATTAGAATGGGACACTTTGATTCAAAAATCTCTTTATTAAATGTTTTAAATGGTTGTTTAAAATGGTTTGATAAAGAATTGATTATGTAAATATCTTGAAATAATATATTGTGATAGCAATGTGGAAATGTTATCTTTCCTTTATTCTTGTTTTTTGTGTTATGACTACATTATGGTTCTTCGGAATTTTTTACGTATACGGGTGGTTCCATGATAAACCTTGGGTGGTGAGCCCGAGATAGCTCTCCAATGCATTGGGTAACATGATAGAGGTAAACATTAATGTTTCTCCTAATAGATTTAGGGAATATACTTTGATGGGTATTCCAAATGTGACTCCCTATATAGCTATGATAGCTACAATGTAAGTAGGTTATGAATTCCATAAGTTACCTTTATGATTTATGATTTCTATGTGTTATTCATAAATCTTATGATTTTGTAAGGTATGTTATAATTGAAAAGTATTGGTTCCATTGATTTGTATTTATTGATGGGATAATGTTTTCCTTCCTTTTTTTATAACCCTTACTAAGCTTTTTATGCTCATCCCAAGTTTTTGAAATGTTTTCCACAGGACTTAAAGATGAATAGGTTCCAGGATGGGATCAAGGAAAATTCATGATGTCTAAAACATGGAACTTGACAGGTTTATTTTTATGAGTTTTTATTTTGTGAAAAAATTGGAAATTGAGTAGAAGTGTCTACTTTTTAATTTTTGAGATGTAATGTAATTGTTATGGCCCAATTCACTAAAAATTTAAACATGAAAAGATCCTCAATGTGAATTATTCATTTAATTTAAGATTATGTAATGTTTAAGGTTGGCTCCTTATATTTTAGGTCCCATGGGTTTGAATGTTATAGACATGGAGGGACTTACAATGAAGTGGATTACCATTAGATCTCTAACCTTAATAAGGTTTCCTACGTATCCTATTTGGACAGGAATCAATGTTCTCATAGTTTAGTTGTGGGTATGCCTGAATACATCCACTGGATGAGGTTATCATGTATCGAGATGTCTTCCTGACATATCCTGAATGTAAAGTCCTGACTAGGAATCCACTAAATTGGTTCCTCGGTTTGGTTCACCACATGAACTCAAGTGTACCTCTTCATGCGCAAGAGGCTTCTAACTACCATTGGGGTTCTAAAGTGGAACTGTGAGGAGACTATACCCCCATATCAGAGTACACAACCAGAAGTAATTAACCAAATACAATATTCATCATAGTAATTGGAATGAATAAATAATTGAAACATTCTATAATGAAATGAAATGAAATAAAGGCCCGAACATCCATGTCATATAGGAAACCAACCGCCCATTGAGTCGATCCAAAATATACTAAAATAAATAAAATACAAACAGCCTCCACTACGTCACCCGGCTAAACCAATCCAGTCATTTGAAACCACTTGAACAATCCTTATTTACTAAAAAATACTCATGTGGGCCTCAACCCAAACCTTTTCAAGTAATAAACATGTAATAGATACTCAGGTATCCAAGTTTAATGGAGGTCTGAGAAGGATGTGAGTAAAACTTAGTAGTCCACTACCAATGGTGTCTAAAGCAACTACTAATTACAGAAATAGTGTATATAGATAAACATTGGAATAAATAATCAGTACAACAAAGATATAATATCCTAGAAACATGACATCCCATCCAGTACCCAGTGGCCCAAGGGTTCTAAAATGATACCCAAGACATCCAAAACTACAAGGACCTAAACCAAGCATATATAAGCTAAAAAGGGGGTTTCTTCTATTCCTTTAACTCATGGGGCATAAAACATACATCCATGGTACTTGTCTCAGGTAACTATGCCATTAGTTCCCAGAATGTCAGTCTAGTATCTAAATAAAATATCAACATCAATATCAAACATGGATGGAACCTCCATCTAGCACCTAACCATATACCAAACTACCGGTACTGATACTTAATATCATATTGATCAAACACATAAAAAGACAAAGTAGTTGTGCCCAAAACCTCAATCTATCATCCATATTTACATAACATCAGTGGTTCCAATATTATCAGTTTGTCCCAACCTTAGGAGGAGGAGAATCAATCCAATACCCTATTCTAAATGGTAAATCATCAACACCTAGAGCATTTTTCTAGAACTCTAATCAGGAAAAATACTATCATTGTCCAAAGCCTCAGTCTAACACCATATCCATAGTGTACTACATATTCCCAAAGCATTAGTGTAGTACCTAAACCATTCCATAATTTCATAAATATCTATTCTCAACATCATGACCATACAAAATGTTCAAGTAAAACACAACCACCTATTTTAAACCATTCACACTTACTAAGGTCCCTACAGGCCTTCAAAACTAAAACAGAACTCAAAAAATCCCATCCCTTTTTACATGCCAAAATAACTAAACCCAAAAACCTCATTAAACATTTCAAACCCACACTTTTAAAACATGATTCATTCCCTTTGAAAATAATACAAGAAACAAGGCCTACATTTCCATTAAAACCATCACAAGTGTCGTTAATGAATTTTCACCGGAGACGTCACCGCATACCCATTTCAAATAAACATTTGATATCCAATTAAAACATATTTTTTAAATCCCATTGTAATCCAACATCTCATTTCAAAACAAATATCATTTCAAAACAAATTTATCCCCCTTTGATAAGAAAAACAAAGTCAAATCCACATGCAAAAATTTAAATCCTTTTCAAAAGCCTCATAGGCATTACATAAAACTCGACCCATAAAACACCACATTTTATCCCCTTAAGAGTCAAAAACCTTTTTTCCATGTTTTACATAATATCCATTTTTATTTTGTAATCAAATCAACCAATGAGATTAATTAAGTTAATCTCATCACCCAACTACTTTACATAAACCAAGGAATTGAACATTCCACTCAGGGGGTTTAATGAACACACCACACACACATGAAAATAAATTAACAATACTATGGGTAAATCTATTATACCACCTACCTCATTAAATAATATTTGAAAAAAAATCATAAAGGCCTTTCCAAGGCCTTCCCAAGCATCATTCAAACCACTAGGCATCCAACCAAGATAATCATGGTCACCAAAGATCTAGTATTACACCAAAAACAACAATCAATTAGTTATAAGAATTATAATTAATTAATTAACCAAAAACCAACTTGGAATAATGCTGAAAAACTCATCAAGTCATCATGATACACCGAAAATAAATCCAACCACTCACTGAAGACCTGCGCCATATCCTCAACCACATTGCAAGCCAAATCTCTTAACGATACATATTTAAACAATGTGAAAAATATATATCTAGATCTTCTCTACCTAAGCTATCCAAAACTCCCATGAGAAATGTGTGATTCCACAATTCTCTAGTGGAATCATAAAAAAACCACAAACACCAAATAATCACTACCAAAACACCTTTTTGGGGAGGCTTGAAGAAGGGGGGAATAGAGGAGAATCCTCCTTTCATTCGTACGCACTAGGTGGAGTGAAAGGAGAGTGGTAACATAAAATCCCTTTGGGAAAAAATGGTAAAAATAACATTTAAAAGCAATTCTGGGTAGTTGTACGATTTGGCATCATTGATTTCCAAATCGTGCATTAAACGTGCAGTTGGCTCTATATAAGGCCAACCCACTTGCACGGTTTTCCCACATGGTTTTCCAAACTATGCCCCAAACATCTAAAAACCTACTTTCTAACACCCATTCCCATCATGATTAGACTTCATGGTTTTACAAAATGTGTTTCAACCATACTTTCAGTATTGCCTCTCATCTGTAGAATGGAAAACGATTTGACTGAAATAGTGCATAGGTCATGCTCTATGTCTCAGACCCTCCTCAACATTACCTGGTTTCTCATTTTTCCTCATAGGGTTTACCCCAAAATATTCTCTAATAATAAAAAATAACCATGTGAGGTTGAAATTAATCTAAAAACGTCCTGATCATCAAGGTTTCACATGGTTTCTTCTAAACTATGCACACCAAACCGTTCACCCTTTCTAGAAAACTATAGAACTCCTGAAACTTACCTTGGAACCTACAACGATCATCCAAACACTTTTTCTACCTCCCTATCATCAATCATCATCTCAAAACACCCTTGTGATACTTTAAAACACTGGGAATCTCATTCCAAGTCGTAATTAAATTTTGACCTGCCCAGTAATGAAAATTCAAATAACATCAAAAAAATGATCCATTCATATGTGGGATCCTTCAAACGGCACAACATAATACTTCTCATCATCAAGAAGCCTCATTTTTCATACATCAATACCAATTGACCTACATTGTTCACCATATTTTCTTTCCACATCCTCATTCATCTTTTGATATCCTAAAACACTACCAAATCACAACCTCCAACTCAAGGCCCTCAACCAGCCAAAAACTTGGCCTAACACCCATTTCCAAAATTGAAAGACCATGATGGATCAAAATGGATCCCATCAAATGAAAAAATTTATTACAACATCACCCGAACAATAATCAAGGTATGGTACTCCCCACCATAAACATGAACTTATAACTACAAACTTTTGATTCTTAACACCCTTGACATCAGGAAAGATCAAATGAACCTGAACTCACGCTACCACTAAGTACCCAACACAGTTCTAAAATTACCATACCTCAACACCCATGATAATTAAAATCATTATAAGAATCTATCCTTATTATTTAAAATCAATCGAATTGGATGCATATTCACCATCCATGAATGAACTAAGAACATATATTATTTTCCTTGAAACCCCAACTCAAACTCTAAACATGCTCGTCATTCCCAAAATAACACATCAGATGTAGATTTAAACTTTCAACACCCACACGGTGTGCTAACTTTAGTCATACTATACTCGTTTAACTCAATTCCAAACAACTCGGCTCCATATATCATCCCATTTTCATCTCATTTGATTTATATTCCTTCACTACCAAAGGCATTCCACAAATGACTAACACACCCAAAAGAGTTCACACCTAACCCTCAGTAAGATCTCATAGTCAGATCCCCTACTTACTAAAAAATCACAGTAGTTTCCTCTACTAACTCAACTATCACCCATTCCAGGTATCTAATGATGGTACCCATAGAGTTTTTCGACACCTGATCTATCCTGAGGACCTCACTAATAAACATTTTATGGTGCAATTACAACCATACAACTTCACATTCACCACTCCATGAGTGTAACCTCCTTGAGGCCCCATATCCAACCAAAATAAATTAGTGTATCTAAGTGTATAGTCATTACCCTTTCAACATACCTAATATGATGTCAGGATATTGGGTATGATCATCACTACTAAGAGTACGCCAAAATTTCATTGACGAACACCACCACCACACTTCCATTTCTGATGTCACCTCTATCTACAAGGGCATGTCAAACCATAAAAGGCCCTAGGATTCCTTGACCACAAGAATCTCATCACATCCACATCGGTCCTCAAGATACTCATGGTTGACTTATCTACTCAAGAACATCGGGTGTATGAAACTGTAATGTCTGGTTCACAAACCAAATTACACTTTGGGTTGCTACATTATTTTTCCTCCAAGATCTCATTAATACTTAACTGTTACATTCTCTTATGTAACCCAACCACAGAACCAAATTCTGACTCAAACTATTCAGGATTTTCAAAACCTTGTCTCACAATCCCTATCCAATAGTCATGCCTACCCTTCATGTCCATCATACCCATCGTAGATCACCCTTGGTGATTTTTAAAACCAAAAGGAACTCAATAAACCACAACCACTTTCTTGACCACTCAAGACGTGAGCTTCATACAAAATTTCTACTAAGATTAGGAATTCTCTCACTGCATTCCTGAAGATCTATCTAGAGCTAACTAAGCAAGGAACCAAACAAGTCCTACCCTCAAAAACTAAAAGGGCCATTGAATCATCAACACTCCAATTATTTCCCATCTCAAGAAAACGAGACACCTTCATGTGCCTCATACCAAAAACAAACTCACCCACATAGTTAACACCATAAGAAAAATCACACACATGAAACCACATTTCTTAGAGCACCACATGTGCTCCCAATTCACCTCATAACCACTATGCACACCCATATTCACATCCACTACAAGGGATAGACACCCAAAAAATCCCACCCCTCAAGAATCCAACCAAAAGGCTAAACCACTAGCACTCAATTTCTCTTTCTAAAAAACAAAGGCATCCTAAATTCCAAAACCCCATACTAGGTTTTAACCTTCATGCCATGTTGTAAAAGGCTCAAAACATTTTTCCTTAGCTCACACACATAAAAGAATACATAACCTGGCTGACCACTCTCACAGGTCTCCCTCAAAGATCACACAACACCACTCCTAAGACTCGAGTTGCCTCAAAAGGTCACTGGGCCTAATCACCCAAGATCTACGCCAACTCACATAAGGCCACAACTCCCAAAGCATTAAGATGCACCCATATCATCATCACATGAAATCAAGAAGTAAAATTAACCTCCTATTGGGTCTCACAATATAAATTCATTTTGTACCAACCAACAACCCACAACTATGGAATTCATCCTCACTGATCATGTGCACATTCGTTTGATCCCTAGAGAACCAAAACATGCAATTGATCATAAAAGAAACGTCTAAAAGGGGTCCAACACTCCCACACATATACCATAATGACCCACCATGGTAACTGAACCAACCATGCACAAGGACCATACAAGCATCCTCATCATCGAGCATCTCGCTGCAGATCTAAAAAACCTTCCATTATAAGGAAATCTATAAAATAAAACAGTATCAGGCCTATAACATGAATCTTACATTCATATCATTATTTCATAAGATGCCTCCTACCTCTATAGGAAAATAGATAAATACAAGTCATATGCCTCTTTCCATTGGTCCAAGATCCTAAAATCCATCATAAACCATCAAATCCAGACATCATGTGCATCGCTAAAAGTGAAAATCCTAAAAATCTAAAAACCAAAAATCTTGAACATCAATCTTAGCTCCAGGTAACTTGAAATTCCTACCAGATAAGGTGTTCATGATGTACCATCCTAGTATATTTCATAATCTATGACACATTCCTATATATTATATCTACCAAACCCAAAATAGTGAAATATAAAGAAATTAAACCACTCAAATATCACTTTGTAACATCCTGGCCTAAATGCCACTGAACTGGTACCACGATATGATTCTCCACATGACCTCAAGCGCACCTCTTCATATTCCAGAGGCTATCGACTAGCAACATAGATCTAAAGTGAAACTTTGAAGATACTATACCCCAATATTAGAGTAAACAACTACAAGTAACTTACCAAATATCATATACATATGAGTAAGTGGAATGAATAAATAAATAAAACTTACTATAAAAAATTAAATTCAATAAAATCTTGAACATCCATGACACACATACAACCAACCACCCACTAGGCCGGTCCACAACATACCAAAATGAATAAAATACAGACAGGATCTACTGCATCACCTAGCCAAACCCATCTAGTCATTTGACACCACTCGAGTAGTCTTTCTCAACCAAACAATACTCATGTGGGACTCACCCCAAACCTTTGCATGAAATAAACATGTAATAGCTTCTCAGGAAACTAATTGAAATTGAAGACTAAGTAGGTTGTGAGTGAAACTCAGTAGTCCACCACCAACAGTGTATAAAGAAACCGTCAATCATAGGAATGTTGTATATAGATAAATAGTGTAATAAATAAATAGTACATAAAAGAAATAAAACCCAAGGAATAGGAAATCCCATCAAGTACCCACTAGCCCAAGTATTCTAAGGTGATATCCAGTCCAAAATAATTACAAGGACCTAAACCGGGCATCTAAAACATAACATGAGAGGGTGAGTCATATATAAGATAAAAAAGGGGTTATTTCATATTCATTCATCTATAGGTGGCATAAAACATATATACATGGTACCTTTATCATTTACCAATTCCATTAGTTCCTAGAACATCATTCTTATAAATAAATAAAATATCAACATCAACATTAAACATGGATGGAACCTCCATCCAGCACATAATCATATACAAAACTATCTATACCGATATTGAACATAATTTCTATCAAAATTGTAACAAAACATAACAATAGATCCTAGAGCCTCAGCCTAGCATCCATCAATACATAACATTGATGGTGCCTAAAGAATCAGTCAGGTCTAATCCAAGGAGGAGGATCATTGTTCTAGCATCCTATTTCACATGGTATACCATCATCGCCTAGAAAATCAGTCTGGAACTCTAATCATGGTGTATACTTCCAGTTTCCAAAGCCTCAGTATAATACCATGTCTATAGTATAATTTCTATGCCCAGAGAATCATTCTAGAACTTAAACTATTCCATCATTTCTTAAATTATTATTCACAACATAATGACCATACAAAACATTCAAGGAAAACACAACCACCCTTGTTAAACCATTCACATTTTCTAAGGTCTCTATGGGCCTTCAAAACCAAACCATCCATCAACAAATTCATTCCCTTTTTCACATGCCAAAATAACTAAACCAAACACTCTCATTACACATTTCAAAACCACACTTTTAAAACATGGGTCTTTCCCTTTGAAAATTATACAAGGACCAAGGCCTAAATTTTATTTAATACCATTACAAGATCCATTAAGGAATTTTCACCAATAAAATCACCACACCCTATATCAAATCAATATTTTAAATACAATTAAAACCCTTTTTTATAAACCACTTGGAGGTTACCACCTCATTTCAAAAAAAGATCATTTCAAAACATAGTCGTCCCCATTTGACACCCAAAACCAAGTCAAATCCCAATTTTCATGTTTAAAACCATTTCAAAACCCTCATATTCATTTCATAAAACTCAATCAATAAAACACCGTGCTTTAATCACTTGTGAGTCGCAACCCTTATTTCAATGTTCTACCCATTAGCCATTTTTACTATTTAATCTAATCAACCAATGAGCTTAATTAAGTTAAGATCATTACCCAACTAATTTACTTAAATCAATGAAGAAAACATAAAACTCATAGGATTTAATCCACATACAACATACACATGAAAATAAATTATTAATACTGTGGGTAAATATCTTATTCCACCTACCTCATTAATTAATCCTTCCAAAACATGTCTGAAACACGAAGGCCTTGTCATGTCCTACTCAAGAATCATCCAAACCCCTCGATATACAACTGATCTCATCATGGTCACCCAAGCTCTAATATTACACTAAAAAAATAATTAATTATATCAATTATAATTAATTAATTCACCAAAACCCAACTTGAAATAATGCTAGAAAACTTATCGGGTCATCGTGCTACAACAAAACTGAATCCAATTCAACCAAAACACCCATGAGACATGGGTGATCCCACCAAGTTCTGGTGAAATAATTAACAAAACCTCATAATACTAAATAATCGCCACCAAAACACCTCCTTGGTGAGGATTGATGAAGTGAAGAAGGGAGGAGGGGACTCTTATAGTTGATGTGTACCGAGGGGAGAGAAAGGGGAGAGGAAAATTAAAATCCCATTGGGTAAAAATTGTAAAAATACCATTTTAATGGAATTTGGGGTAGCCACATGATTTCGATGCACAGTTTTTCAAACCATGCACTAACCGTGTGGTTGGTTCTATCCAAGGTCAACCCACTTACACAGTTTGTCCACACAGTTTCCCAAACCATGAACAAATAGTGTGAACCCATATTGTAAAACACCCATATTCTTCATAGTTAGTCCACATGGATTCGAAAACCATGCACCAACCATGTTTTCAACACTACCTTCCTTCTATAGTAAGGTGCATGGTTAGTCTAAAACCATGAGTTGGTCATGTGTTGTGTCTCAGAACCTCTTAAACCTCACTTGATTTCTCATTTTTCCTCACATGGTTTACCCCAAACCATGTTCTAACCATGAAACATAACCTTTTTTAGTTCAAAATTAACTTAAAACGTCATGAGCATCAAGGTGTAACATGGTTGCTCCTAAATCATTCACACTAACAGTACACCCATGCTAGAAAACTTCATAAATCCTAAAACTTAACCCAAAACATTTAAGGATAATACAAACTCTCAATACACCTCCTAATAATAAATACTCTTCTAAAAACACCCTTGTGATACATTCCTACTCCCAAAATATCATTTTGAGTCTTAATTAAAGATTTGGCCCGCTCGATAATTAAAGTTCAAATTACTTCAGAAATTTTTGATCCATCTGAATATGGGATATTACATTGATTGTCTAATTGACATGTCTAGGGTATTGATATTACATGTATAAGGATATATTAACATGTATAAGTTACCTAGTGTACATGTCTAAACACAATCATAATATCCAATTTACTTTTTCTGTTGATGTCGCATGATATGTGTAGCATGTTTAGGGGACATTTCATGACCTAAATGGCATGTCAAAAGGACATATTATAACTTAGATGGAATTTCTAGTGAATTTTTCATGACTTGGATGGCATGTCTGTAGGACGTCGTATGACCTGGATGACATGTTCTTAGGGAATTTCATGACCTGGATAAAAGGTATAAAGGTTGTCACATGTCCTAGAAGGCATGTCTGGGGGACATCTCATGGCCTAGCCGATATGTTTGGAGTACATCGCATGGCTTTAATGGAATGTCTGGAAGACATCACATGACCTGGATGAAATGTTTGGAGGACTTTGTAAGACCTGGGATAATGTTGAAAGGACTCTGCAATACTTGGGTGACATGCCCTGATGTTTCCGTATGACTAGAGAGACATGTATAGAGGACTTCAAAAGTCTTAGTTGACAAGAACATAGGTCTTAAAAAAACGTTTTTGACATGTCCAAACGATATCACACGATCTGGATGGGATGTTCATAGAGTTTCACATGACTTGGGTGACATATCCTTGTGTTGTCGCATGATCTGGGTAGGTTATGAGAAACATATGAAGATTAGTGTATCAATATTGGTATAAGTCTCATATATTTTTTTATTATTTTTAAATATTTATTACATATGTGCCTCAAGGTTTTTAAATCTTTAGTTTTTTTTGGTTTTACATCACTCGTTCGATATCTGGAAACTCCTTCTCATGATCTAGTCATCCCACCATAAGTTTATAATGTGATATATAGGGAAATCATGTGAAGCGCATATTTATATCACATGATACATTAGGTTATTTCCCAAATTTTACCTAGTGGAATACCCTTGTGATCATGTGACATTTTTCTCCAAGAAGTTTGCTCCTACAATCCCCTATAACAGTCATTGTTGTGTGTGTGTATTCCTCCTTTTTGTACCAAGGGGAGAAATTTATAGGCCTCTCTACCCCAGTTATACTCCACCTTGTGTGGTGTGTATCTTAAAAATATGAGATGTACTCGGTTGAGGTATTTTTTAATCACGCACTTCACGTGATCCAAATGTGGGTCATCCATGGTGTCGCATGATAACAATGACCACCTGAATGTTCTACCATAGTCATGTTTATAAGACCCTATATGATCAAATGGATTTCACATAACCATTTTGAAATTTCAAATAGTCCTTCCACTATTGATATGATATTTATGATAGCCTTTGTGATATCAGTACTCCCATGGAAAGGCTCTCGCATTATCGAAGAAGACTTGTCTGGGGTATTTTTAGAGACTAAGACGTATTGTCGGAGTCCATTCATTAGATAGATATGAATTGTTTGGGGACTATTTTGATATCATGCTATCTTGTTAATAGGTTTCCATGATAGCGATATATATTTTAAAAGTTCCTTCATGTGATCAATGGGGATCACTTGGGGCTCATAACACGCTTAAGAGAAAGATCAGCACGTCCACTCTTCACAAGAGGCTTCCACCTCTACCCATTTTATTTTCCTCCTTATTTTACAATGTTGGTGGATCTCACAACATCATGTGAATGTTGTTATGGATAGTTTCTTTACTTATATGTTATGCATTTCATGGTTAATGGTAGATCTCATAATGGTCTATGATCATTGTCAAAAACAAACTATCTACTTGTCTATGAAGCCAAAGGGGTATCACATGATCGAATGGATGTGTCTAAGGACCCTCACATGGTGAAAGCGACACGCCAATCATGATCTCACAAGATAATGTGGGCATGTCACCATAGGGATTCATGGGGTCTTGTGAATCACATAAGCATCATACATGAAGGTCAGTGTACCTATCCATCACAAGAAGCTTCCACAATTTTTTCAAATTTATTTTATAAAGAGTTTTGGACTATTTTTGATAATTTTTTGATTGAAAAGTCACAAGACAGAAGGAACCCTTTTGATATCCTCTTCATAATCATCAACACTTGTCTGGATACCCTTGCAAGAATAGGATGGTTTGTGAGAGGGGATTCAAGTTAATCATAAAAAGATCATGTGTAGAACATGAATCATTCGCATAACCATCCAGGATCATGTGATCACATGTCCTTCTAGGTGTTCCATGATACATGTGATTTATATGCCTATAATTTATACTACTCCTTTTTTGTAGAGAAAATTATACCCATGCTTCAGGTATTTCTTTCTTCCTAGATTTTACTGATGATCATTTTTCGAGCATCAACAGTGAATTGGTAATTAAATTTATTTTTGATTAGGTTCAAAATATTGGATATATTATAATATTAATTTAAATAGAATATTATTTTCAAGGATGATATTTTATTTGAACAATAAATATTGAGTTAAATTTGTGAATAATATATGTTTTTGTTGTTTTTTTACAGTGATTCGGGTTATTTGGGGTAATTATTTGTATATTTTAGAGAATATATTATTAGGGTGTATATTTTTTATGTTCCTTTTTGATTAATTAATGATATTTAGGGATAAATTTAAAGTTTATTTTAGAAGAATATGTGATCAAATCATTCAAATGTTTTTGGGATTTTAATTTTCTCTGATATCTTTTCGAAGAGTTTTAATGTTAATTATTTATTGAATGATTTATGTTCAACTTTGGGCATTATTTTTGAGTTTTGAGGGATTAATGTATAATTTTTTATTCATATTCGATATTATATTAACATTTTCTAACCATCTTGATTTTGGTTAATGGGTAGAAAGATAAAGAATAATTTTTCATCCTTTTTTGAATTTTATGATCTATTTAAAGATAATTTTAGTGCTTCGGGAATGAAAAAAATAAAAATGGTTAATTATCTTATGATGTGAATTAGAGGTGGAAAACTACCTAAAAAAAAGAAATAAATTAAGGGAAGAAATAATGTAAGTATACTCTCTATCATTCTCTATCTCAATCATAAAATAATTCCTCAAAATCAATAAAGGGGAAGATAGATCTATCGAATCCTATATTGAAGATATTACTTAGCTATGAAGGAATGATTTATGAAACTAATTTTCAAGTAAAAGTATCACAAAGTTAAATGAATGACCTAAGAAATATTTCAAAAATGATAGGTTTCCTAGTATTAAAATATATATTAAAGTACTTTTCAAATAGAAATGTATTTGATGTTGATTAAAAGGTTTTTATTATGAGTTAAGTATATTTATCCTCCACTCCTTTTAATTGATTATGAAAATTTTTTAAACCCTTTTTATTAAACATGAGATAAAATTTCATGGTTGAAATTTCTTTAAGGGGTAGCATGTTACACCGGGAGATTTTTTAAATTTTTTTCTTTTAAATAAATACCAGGTTTGATAGAAAGTACTACATAAAACATTGAACTTAAACAAACTACGATATACTATGGAAATTTTATTTTTTAAATAAGATATTTACAAACTATTAATTAGTTTAGAAGGTATGAATAGGAGTAACAACATTATAAAAAATATGTAGAAAATTTTTCTTAATAAAAAATTATTCATTAACACCTATAAAATAGGTATTCAGTTTTGAATAAAAAAATATGAAATCCTATAAGGTTGAGAATAATTAAAAGCAGTTTTGTTGTATATTTTGTTATTTTATTTAAAAAACTAAATTTTTGAAATTTAATTTGAGAAAAAAATATTTTTATTTTTGGTTACATCCAATAAATGTTATCTTAGGGTGAAATTTTGAAATGTTTTAGGAATAGTTGATTTTTGGGTGAAAAGTAAAAAATATTGATTTAACAAATATTTTCACATTTATGAAATTATCATGATATAATAATGAATTGAAAGTTTATGAAACCTTTTATATATACCAAATATATATATTTAAAAATTAATATAATCAATTTAAAATATAATTTTGAACTTAGAAATCTATGATTGGCATTTTGGAAATTTAAGTGTTATTTTTATTCAAAACAAAATCTATTTTTAAAACCTCTTTTTAATCTAGTTTTTATAATGTTTAATTAGGTTTTAATTTGGTATTAAAGTTAATAATAATCTGTATATTTTACCAAATCTAATTATTTCAGTGTTAATTAACATTATACATTATTTTGGTATATAATCATTTTTATGCTTATAATGAAAATTTTTCTAAAAACGACTTTTCATTTAATTTTGTGAACTTATATTAAAATTAATTTTCACAACTTTTGGAAATTTAATATTGAAAAATGGACTAAATATTTGGGATTAAAAGTTTAAATTTTTTTTAATGAATTTCATTTCATTTTTATTCATAATTAATATTTATAATGGTAAAATTTTATCACCTTAGTAAAGGGAAAATGGGTTAATCGGGGTTAAAAATATTGTATAAGGTCAAAAAATATCAAAACACAAAAATTTATTTCATTTTATGATTTTATTTAGACTAAAATCAACCTATCTTCAAAAATATGAAAATTTGGTGCCATTTCCCTTTGATAATAACCTTTATATAATTTTAAGCGAAGGACAATTACAAAATGTCTCTCTATTTCTTTCAATATCACTAATATGTTATAATAATAATAAATTGATGTTATTAATGGTTATAAATGATTGTTTAAATTATGAATAAACTATTTTTATGATAATAATTTATTTTTAATTTTTGGGAATGGTATAATTTCCTAAAATACTTACGCATTGTTGATGTAGCTCTTGTGCAAACAAGCAAAAAATAAAAGTAAATGTTTTAAAATATTAAAAGTGAGATTTTATGGATTATTTAAATTCTTTCATGATTTACATGGATAAAAATTAAATTTAATAAGTTTTTTACAGATTGTAATTCAAACTTTATAGTAATATTGATGTTTTAAAAGTAAAATTCTGTGAATAGTTCTAAAAATGAGTTAAAGGAAATTATATGTAATATAGTCTTTAATTAATTGATTTAAAAATAATAAAAATATTATATTTTTCAATTGAGTATTAAATTTTTTAGAGTATAAACCAATTTCTACTTATATCTACATTACCTATTAGTATGACATTATTGACTCTAAAAGACTTACTATCATATTAGCACGGTAAGGGTTAAAAGGGTTAAAAGAGGGGTTAAACTTAGATATAAGGTTTAAAATTACACAAAAAACATAATTAAATATCATTGGTTGATTTTATTTAGAATTTAACCTTTCAATATTTGAAACAAATATAATTTTATATCCAATTCACTGGAGTAATAAATATATTATTTAATAAACTTTCAAGTATTTAAAATGTTTCCATTCATATCACTTATAATTGGGAACATCCTCTATGCAATTATATAAACCTATTGAGAACTCAAGTTCATCCAATACGTACCCAAATCCATTAAAAACATTACTCATCACATATTATATTTTTTTTCTCACAAAAATATCAACGCAAGAATTCTTAAGGTGTAATTCAAAGGAAGATACCCGAAGAAGAAGTAATTGTTTTACTAGTCTATTTCGAGTTTATTTCATCCTTAACCTCATAAAAAATTATATAAAAATATAAACATGATAAAATAATTATATTTACTATAATAAAATGTTTTTATATTAATTGTACAATCTTTTTCTATGTCTTTTATATTTAATGGAAAATAAAAATATCGCTTATGTGTATATACGGAGTACAATCTCCATGAAGCGATGTATATTATTTTTCATCATCATTTATCATGAATGGTTATATAAAAGGATTAAATGGATATATGTTATTTTTATAACATAATTATGATTATTTAAAGATAAAATATTATCTAACTTTTTACCTTCCCATCATTTGTAAAATTATAACGTCGTACGAGTATACATGTGGACTACCACCTCCATGATGTGATGTGATTCATTTTTCATTTTAACATTACATGGATGGTAATAAATATAAATTTATAGTATATATATTATATCTGTTATAAAATTATTATTATATAAAGGGTAATTATTATTTACCTTTCTTTCTTTTCATTCATTGAAAAATTGAATCATCACTCATGCATACGTACTGACTACTGTCTCCACAAAGTGAAGTAATCCATTTTTACTAACCACCTTATATTAATGGTTATAAAAGTATATATAGTGAATAAATATGATAGTAATTACATTATTAATGTTATAGATATTATGAAATATAATCATGGTTCATGTAACCAAACCACCGAACAAAAACATGCATGAAAAATAGAATAGTTAACACCCTGAATAATGATTTTAATGAAGAATTATTAATAAAAAGGTAAAAATATGTTATATTTGAATCTTGTATACTATGATAAGTATGGATATGGTTTTTTATATATTCATAATAAATATAAATTTATTATATTTGATTTTAATATCACATACAATGCGACTTAGGACTTAAGTTAAGGGTTCTTCGTCTCAACATTATTTCGTTAACACTTGTTTCATGTAATTCACCTATTTGTGTTTATATTATGTATATGATAAACCTTTGATATATTATATCATTAATATATTCATATTAATATTATTTGAAGTTCCATTTTAATTTATTTATTTCAAGGTGTTTATGAATCAAAATTTACAAAAGTGGTAAGACATATATGTATCAGTCTCATTTATAATTAGGATTGTTTATGATTGAATCTCACTTGGGGGAATTATATGTTATTTATCTATTAAACCCCATTTATTTTATTCTATTATGTTTATTTATAGGGTTTATATGTTTTTAATTCATTATCCTCTCTTTTTTACTTAAAACTATTAAGAAAACATATTAAGAAAAGTTGACTTTATTTATTCTATTTGGGATGGGAATATTTATCTTCCATATCCATGTTCTTAAAATTATTTATGAAAGTTATTAACTATAATTAAATGTCTTAAAACTATAATTTTCACTATATTTGATTTTTTTTGAAATTATTAAAAATAATCTTTTCAAATTATTTATGAATGACCCCTTTTTACTTTTTAAAAAAGTTTGAAATCTATATTCCCATTTAATGTATATGACATGAACAGATTTTAACATAATCATTTCCTTCCTTAGTCGTGAATATTCATTTATTAGTTTCAATGATTTTAAAAAGAAAAACTTATTCCCTTTTTTCAAGTAATTTTATTTTTTAAAATATACCAAATGAAAAGTGTTTTCACTTGATTTTCAAAGTGTATTTTAAATTATTTTATAAAAGTGATTTTTCAGATATGTCAATATCATTTAATAATTTTTATGATTCACTAGGGATGTTATCCTTTGATACCACCACTTAATTTCTTTTTATGGATTATGATGATGGTGTTTTAATTATGATTTCATGAAACTTGTTTCTTTCCCATGGATTAATTATTCTATGATGAAATGATGAATACTTGTATGATTATGTTGAACACTTATGTATGATTTTCATTATGTAAAGGGTGGTACTAGAATTTTATTTCTATAACATTAAATTGTTAAATACTTATGTCTAATGAGATAATATTAATATAAATGGGGAATAAACCCACTATAGTAAGGGACTATATCCACTATGATAGTATTAGAAATGAGACTCAATTAAGATAATGATGTGAATATAAAGTGAACCCAATCTGTAACGGGGACCTATCTACTATGATATTATTTATAGTGATCCTTGAAAATAAAGATGATTTTATATTATTATTCTCATGAACAAAAAAATTTATCTTATTCTAATAATATACTCCCATGGATCGTGATTGGTTATTTATGATTATGTACCCTTAGGACTTAAGTATTTTGTTATAACAAAGCCTTATGTCATGACTCTTTGTTAATGATCAATAAAATTTTGGGTATAATTTTGTATGTTATGATCATGTTACTATAAATTTATTATTATATTATAATCACTTATGATCATCGATTGATATCTCATATGGTTACACTTAATGGGTATCTGAGCTCACCCTTTCTTATGTTTCAATTTACCTGGGTTATGAAGAATGGAATTATATAAGATTTTTCTGGAAGGGTATCGTGTGTGAAAAGTTTTTTTTGGATATGTTGAAGTCTTATTATAGAATAAGAATATATAATTAAAATTGGAAATTCCCATTTGATAAGAAATACATGGGTTTTTTTATGTAAAACATTTTTCTTAATTATATAAAACTCTAAACCTAAAAGGTCTTAGGTTTATATGTGACTTAATGTTTGATATTGATATTGTAATTATCGATATTTATATTTGGTTTGATTCAATTAGTATCAAATATAGTATCTAAATAATATGTTTTTAGCACTAGATCTAGGTGTTTGGTTTTGGGGAATCTCGATGTTGACACTGGGTGTGTAATGAAGCAAATCGGGTCAACAGAACACGCCACCCAAGATGAACTTGCATAAGGTATAGATCAGAAAAATAAAAATATGTATCAGAAGTAGCTGAAAGGAGATAAAAAAATATTGTACAATTCATAATAAAAGTACACATTCATAAGACATAAAAGGATTATAGAAAAGGCTAAACCTTGAGGAAAAACTAAACAAGAACAAAATCAAATCTCTAAGTGACCATCCATCACCACCAACCCAACTCACTATGAATATGGAATCAATCAAGATAATCTAGATAGATAAATGAAACCCTTCTCATTACCTATGTCCTAAAAAACCAGATCCTTAAATTCTCAAAGGCATAAATAGGGTGTCAGGAAAACTCCTAGTAGGATACAATTATAAATCTATATAATGTTTATCACTATAAAACTGTTAGTTATATATTTTAAACAAACAAAAAGTTTCTTAAATCTATTTAATTTTAAAAATCAAAAAGAATCTTTTGGTTTTCCTTTCAAAAACAAACCATATTAAAAAACACAATAATATGATTATAATAATGTTTCAAAATATAAAGGATGATAGTCAAAAAGTAAACATATCTAAATAGATAAACATCTAAGAAACCAACTATGAAACAATATCATCATGTAATAAACCAATAACAATTTAGGATATATCCTATAGTAATACATATTAGGACATGTGAAGTAATAATAAGTTATGAATACTATGAATCCTATAAAAATCAAGTCCTTCCACTATCTATCTATAGAACAATCATACCCCTGGTAGTTCCACACTCACTAAGGTTTGTATATATCTATAACTCAATGAAACAATGGTTCCTAATGTGATATTATTTCCAAAACATTTAATAAAAAATCCTCAAATTTTTATAAAAAAATTTCATAATAAATTCATCACTTCTTACATACTTGAAAAATAAATTTTGAGTAAAAACCATCTTTCATGCATTTTATCAAACACTTGATGTGTGTACAACTGATTATAAATAACAAAAATTAAAAATAATTTCCCATGATAGAAAATATAGAATTTTAAAAAATATAACTTATTGATATAGGTCAACCAATTTCATAAACCAAACCAAAGAAATTTAAATGTATGTTAAGTAATTCATTTCATTGAACCATTATACAGAGACAGCTACCTCACCAATAGAGGAAAACTAGTTGAATATGAAAATAGAGGTTGTTATTAAAGAGATTGGGTCCTTAAAATCCTATTTACATAAGAAACATAATCAATTACCCAATCAATCCCACTATATATGGTAATCATATCCCAATTGGGTTCCAAAGAAATAAGGGAAAGAGAGATCAAGAGAATATCTAGAAAGAGGATAAATGGATGAAAATTGAAACATTCCTTGAATAGATCCACCAATAATGAAGAATTATCACCAAATATACTATAATAGAACCCTATAGAGAACTATAGTGGGGTTAGGTTGATCTATTAATAGATTGAGATGGGTTTAGACATAAAAAATTCACACCTTGACATTTAAAATCCTTTATTTTATTCTTTTCATGATCTTGGATAATTTGGTTAAGGTTTGGGGTTAAGTCCCAATTTTAATTTTTGAATTTTTATTGAAAAATTGAAGTTTGTTCTTGGAATAATGTATCACATGGTTAGTTCATGGTTAATGGAAACTATGTGGCTTGAGTTTGATGTTGGGGGCTTAGTTCGTGGCTTGCGCACAGTTAGGGAAACTGTCCAGTAAGCATGCAGCTTGGTTATAAAATAAATTAGTAGATTTGGGAATGGTTGGAACATGGTTTGGGAAACCATGTGGCCAGATCATGTGGGTTTCCCCTATTTTTTAGTAGAGGGTGCATGGTTTGTGCACGGTTTGGAAAACCGTGCAGCCAAACTTTTTGAATTACTCGGATCATTAAAAGTATAAAATTCCCTCATTTCCCCTCTAAATGTTTAACCATATTTCAGGTTTTCCTCTTCTCCTTCAATCTAGTCACACCAGGTGGTCCTCCAAGACCCCTCTCCCATTCCCCCAAACCTCAATGTATTCTCTCTGAAGGTTCCTAAGGTGAGATATTTTGATTTTTGGTAGATTTCCTCTTCTCCTCCCTTTCCCCTCTCAAGTTCTTTATTTCTCTTATTGGGTTTTCTCTCTTGGACAAACATTAGTGGTCAAGGTTGATGTGTGGGTTGTTTTCTTAGATATTAGGGTGTGTGTATTGTCTCTTGGGGTGTATTATTCCTTCTCCTAAAGTTTTTTTGTGTTTTCACAACATTGAGGTAGGTGTTTTCATCCATTTCCTTTCTGAAACATTCCATTTGATGCTTGAGCTTTTCTAAATAGTTTATAAATGTGATTTTCATTCTTTTAATGTATTTGAATGAATTTTTTAGTGATTTTATGATGTAAAATGGTTTAAAATTGTTTTATAAAGATTTTTTAAATTATTCTTATGTTAAATGAGTGCAAGGTGTATGTTAAAACTCCAATTGTGTTTTTAAAGTGAAATTGGGTTCTTATGGTGGTGTTTTCCCATGGTTGTGTTTTCATAATGTTGTTATATTGTGAGTTTGGTGTTATATGTGGAAATTGGTGGCTTTATGGTGTGATATTGATTTGTGTCTTGTTATGTTGGTTTAAAAGAAAATGACGCATCTTTAAAAATGTGTTTTCAAAAGTTGTTTAAAATGCACATGTGTTGGATATTTGTTTCCAAAATAGGTTGATTGGGTTTCAAGCATGCCCCTTATTGTTCTTTAAAATAGGTCTTTGAATTTTGAAAGTGTTTATTAAATTTTCAAAAAGTGGTTTTAATTATAATACTTATTTGAAAAGGGCTATGTCCATGTAAATGTTTGATTTTTACATGTGTTCTTCTTGTGGTGTTTTCAAATGGATTTCATAAATTGTGAAAGTGGTGTGAAATGTATTTCCAAAAATATTTTTGTGTGAGTATGAACTTGGGAATGGGTCTTTTTGAATTAGAATAGTTGGTTTTCAAATATGTTTCCTTAATGGTTCCTTGAGTCCCATTTGGAATTTTGAGATATGATTTAGTAAAAAGTTGTATAAAGGCCCATTTGAAATTGTGATTGTGAAAGTGGTGTTTTGTTTTTATTTTTTGGAATGGTTCATAAATGAATTTGAATTGGAAATGTTAAAGGCATGGTTGGAACTTTGTGTTATCTTGAAAAGTATATTTTATTTTATGTATTTAAATTCCAGATTGGAAACTTTTCATGTTTTGGAAAACTGATTTTTGGAACTCATGAGATGTATAGGCCTGAGGGTAATCTTTGATTATTTTGAAAATTGATTGAAAACCTGGGTTTTATGAGGCTTATTTGGTATTTTATAATGTTTTTTAAAGTGGTTTGAAGCTTAAATGAAGTGAAGGTTGGGTTGTAATCTATTTATGGCTTGACACGTGTGATGGGAACCTCTAGGGAGATTCATCCATGTGAGAGAGGGGATCAAAAAGGTGATGTTGTGTTTGGTCTTGGAAAGCATGGTGTCATGGGCCATGTATGTGAGTAACATACCCCTCAAATTAGCATCATTTTTATTATTATTATCATGGAATTACTTGGAATTATTTAGAGGGTCTAGTGATGGTTGATTTTCATCTCTAATTAGATGGTTTGTACCCCCTGTCTTATTTGAGAGGATATAAGGTATTTGCCACTAGATTGTCTAGTTTAGAGTGGTCAGTTGGTTATTGTCTCTGGAGTTTCACCATACACCATAAGGTGAGTCTAAACTGAGTAGGTCTAGTGATTTCTTTTAGTGATGTTTAGAAAATGCTTATGATTATCTATCAGTATGTTCTATTTATATATGCTTCATGTTGATTATTTTATTTTCTAGTTGTACCTACTTGTTTGGTTTCCTTTACATTTTTTACATCCCTCTTTATAGTTATTTGATATGGATTGATATGGGTTTTTTTAGAACTGGTATGTGGAAAATGAAACTGTTTTTGAAAAGAAAAGTTGTGTATAATGTTTTTTAATGGAAAATTGTGGAAAGTTGTATCTGGTTTCTATAAGGTTTTTTAAAACTTATTTTTTAGCATGAATTTTTAAAAATAGTGTTTGTGGATTATTTTTAGAAAAGAAATGCATGGAATCTATGGTGATTTCCTACTGAGCATTTTTTAGCTCACACCTCACTTCTACCTTTTGGTGTCGATAGACCTGAGCTGTTTTGTTGGTTCGAGTTTTTTGGTTTGAATTTCCTTTGGATTAGGTTTGTTTTGTGGTTGGTGGTGACCAAGAGGTCACGTAGAGATTGTGTTAGCATGTTTTGGTCTTAGTTTTTTATTTGGGTTTTTTAGTTCAATTTTTTTGTATCTGGATAAATTTTTATATTTATTAAACCTCAGTTGTTTTTGTTATTGGTTATCAATGTGTTAAGTTTATTTATTTGATCTATGTTTATTGGAAAAAATTTATCCCATAGAGATTAATTTGATGCCCAACACTATTTACCAGCCCCTAGGGATCGAGAATGCCCTTCAGACCATGCCTCAGACAAGGTTAGATGTTAGGTCTGGTGGCATCTTAGATTGGTTTGTGACCAAATGGTATCAGGGAAGGCCTTGTTATTTGTTTTATCTAGTATATTAGAGATTAGGGATGCCAGGACTTGGGAGGTAGGTACGTGAAGGAAGTCATAAACCCTTTCTCATTCTAATCTTCATGTTTCCAATAGTAGTCTGGGTTTTTAGTCTTTGTTTTGGTTTTGGTTTGTGTGTATGAGGAATAAAAAGGGGGGTGAGTTGGTGTCATGTTGTGATCTCACATGGAGTAGTAACCCATGTGGATTTTGAGGGCACGTTTCAAGGTCCTCTTACTTATTGATGCTTACTTGGGGGATGGCCCACTAACCGTGTAGATGGGTTATGCATGGAAACCAAATACTCATCTCATGTTCTTGATGTTATTTATTCATTTGTCTAGGTTTTGTTTATATGATTGAATTCTTAAAAGGAAAATTGTTTTCAGAAAAAATAGGTTTTAAAGGGAAAATGGTTTTTAGAAAAGTGGTTTTCAAAAAGGGGAATGAATTTTTCTCATGAATTATATTGTGAAATATGAATTTTATGTTTGAGTTGAATTAAAATTTTGAAAATTTTGGTAAAACATGGAGGAATGGTGGATTTAAAGTGTTGTAAGTGCTTGGGTTTGATGAGGAAATGGATTATTTAACCCTTGGTACTCCTTATGGACATTCGCATATGTGTGGGGGTGTAGGGAAATTTCATGTGGGAACTTTTTCAAGGATGATGTAAGTGGAAGTTGATAAAAAAATATGTTACTATTCATAGGATACCATGGATAAGTGTTTGAAACCAAAGGTTTGGTTTGGTTTTTCAAAAATGGATTTTAATGGAAAATTATTTTCGAAATTATTTTCATTTCAAAAGGTGGGTTTTCATTTGTGAAAAGTTTCCTTTAGAATTTACAAAGTGTATTTGGAAGAAGGAGGCTAGGAAATTGAAATGAAATGGTTTTTCTAAGAAGTGTATTTTTTTTGTACTTATGGTGTTTATTTTTTGAGCCCATTGCTTTGGTTTGAGGTTCCTGTTTTGGTTATGTTTTTGATCTGATATCGATCTTAATTTGGTGATCTTATATTATTTTGGATATTCCCCTTAAATAGGTCCCCCAATGTTTCTAGTGGGTCTCATCCTATTTCTGGTTCTTCTTAGTTTTTTATCATATTTCATAGTGACCGTGGTCCATTTTAAGTTGTGGGATAGATTGAGGAACTTGAGAGTGTCTTTAGATTTTTGGGAACTCCCAAAGTTGTGAGAGTGTGTGCTGTTTTAGATCTGTTTGAGGGTCCATCCTTGAACCAGTGGTAGGAGATTATCCCATCATTGATGAAAGTTGTAAGGATGTGGGATGTTCTTAATACCACCTCCATCCAACAGTTTATACTTGAGGAGGTGAAGGTGTGTAAGGTGGAAGATCTCTTAAGAAATCATCAAGGCTAGTGGTCAGTGAAGTCCTATGTTGATCATTTCAAGGAGTAAGTTTCCTTACCTACATATATAGTTTTATAGGATTTGTTGAATTTTTCTACCTTCCTTTGGGATATTTGTCCAGAGATCAAGAAGTGATCTCTCTCCTCCAAGGATGTTAATTTTGAGAAGTTAGTGGAAGAAGTGTCCTTGGATGAATTGCATCTCATGGGTAGTCTATTGTGGATGATGAACGAGTTTCTCTTAGTGATCGTGAAGGTTACCCACTTGGTGAGAGGTGTATGTTAGGGGAAACTGTTCCTGATAATTTCACTTTATTGGTCATGGCTTCTCATTTTTCATACCATTCTCCCATGTGTTTTCAATGTGGTTGGTTTAGGAATTCTAAGTATTCTTTTTAAAATCCTATGAATAATTTTCACTTTTGAGCCTATTTGGGTCATCAAGAGAAGTTTTGTAAGAAGTGTTTCTTGGAGAAGAAACCTTGATTAGAGGACATCATCTCCTAATTGCTCAGCAGAAAATTATTCAGACATCAGGGTTCTGGTCATAGGCCTCAAAGTGATGATTTTCGTGTAGTTAGGAATCACCAAGGGTGTGGGGGAACCATGTCCTAGTTTTGTCTCTATTTTTTGAATGGATGCGGTTGAAGTTCATATATTTCAGTTTTTAGGTTGTTTTAAGACCTATTTCTGTTATAAAATTTTGACGGTTTGGTTCTTTTAAAAATTGAGTGATTGAATTTATATGAATGTGGCTCTTTGAATAGTTTATCCCTCCTTGAGTATTCTTGTCCCTTGTGTGGGTTGGTCTCAGTTTAGTTGTTCTCATTTAAAGATGATTTAGTTTAGTGGAATTAATGGATTTCGTTATGATTCATTATCTGTTGTGAGTTTTTCTGGCGATTTTTCCTTTTATGTTGGGGGTTTTTTGTTTACGTTGGGAGTTTCCCATTTCAATGTCGTTATGTTGGGAGTTTCCAGTTCTAGTGGTGGTGATGTTAAGATTGTGTGGAGAATTTCATATTAGTTTGGTTCTTTTATGGGAAGAAACTTCTTATATTCTCCCATTTTAATTCATGTTGTGGATTCCTCTATAGACAGTGGGTTGTGACTTGTGAAGTGAAAGTTCACCCTGATATTTGTGGTTTTTTCCAGCTTTTTTTGGATTTGGGACTGAGTTTTGTTTATCTCTTATCTGGGAGACTTTTTGAGGGTAAAAGGTGTTTCTAGTCGGGATAATTTTCCCACACTGACCTTGAAAATCCATTGTTTTATTCTTTTCCATATCTTGGATCCTTTGGTTGAGGTTTGGGGTTAAGTACAAATTTTTAATTTTTGAGTTTTTATTGAAAAATTAATGTATGGGTGTGATAGCATGTGGTGCACGGTTAAGGGAAACCATTAGGATTCACTTAGGTAAATGTAAATATTGAGTTTGGTACTTGGGACTAAGCGCATGGCTTGCAAAAGGTTAGGGAAACAGTGCTTCAACTGTTTGGTCTGGTTCTGGAAATAGGTAGTGGAATTTGGCATAGTTGTCACATGGTTTCGGGAAACCGTACGGCCATCCTGAGCAGGGTTCCCCTCTTTTCCAATAGAGGCTACACGATTGGAACATGATTTCAAAAACTATGTCTCTAAAATGGTTTTATTACCCATATCATTAAACATATAAAATTTCCCCATTCCCCCTATTATCTTTTAAACCTATTTCAGGTTTTCCTCCCCTCCTCCAACCTAATAACACTATGGGCTCTCCAAGACCCCTCTCCCTTACTACCCAACCTCCATAGATTCTCATTGAAGGTTACTTAGGTGATATATTGTGTTTTATGGTCAATTTCATCTTCCCCTCTCTTTCCCATCTTGTGTTCTTGGTTTCTCTTGGTGGGTTTTCTCTCTTGGAAAAACCCTTGTGGTGAGGGTTGATGTGTGGGTTGTTTTCTTGGATATTAGGGTGTGTGTATTGTCTCATGGGGTGTATTTTTCCTTATCCTAAAGTTTAGTATCATTCTTGTGACATTTAGTTAGATTTTTTCATCCATTTCCTTTATGGAACATTCCATTTGATGCTTGAGATTTCATAAATAGTTTATAAAAGTGATTTTATAGCTTGTGATGTATTGGAATGAATTGTTTTGGTTATTTTATAATTTAATATGGGTGAGAAATATTTTTCCAAAGAGTTTCGTTAATTATGATTATGTTCTATTAATGCAAGGTGTATTATAAAATTCCAATTTTGTTCTTAAAGAGAAATTGGGTGCTTAGGGTGGTGTTTTCCCTTGGTTGTATTTTTATAATTTTGTTGGATATTGAGTTGGGTGTTATATGTGGAAAGTGCTAGATTTTATGGTGAGATGTTTATGTGAATATTTTAATGTTCTCATAAAATCAAATGATTCTTCATTAAAAAGTTTCTTTCAAAAGTGGTTTGAAATTTTCATGTATTGGAAGTTAGTTTCAAAAAAGATTGATTGGGTTTCAAGTGTTACCCTTATTATGCTTTAAAAAAGCGTCTCGGAATTTAAAAATTATTGTGAAGCTTTTGATAAAGTGTTTTTAATGTGAATATGAATTTTAAAGGGGTTATCCGATGGAAATTTTTTATTTTCACATGTGTTCTTCTTGTTGTGTTTTAAAATAGATTTCATAAATTGTGAAAGTGGTGTGAAATGTATTTTCAAATGGATTTTGGTGTGAGTATGAACATTGGAATGGGTATTCTCCCATGATAATTGTTTGTTTTCAAATATGTTTCCTTAATAGTTTTTTGAGTCTTGTTTAGAATTTTGAGATATACTTTAGTAAACAATTTTCATAAAGTACTATTTAGAATTGTGCTTGAGAAAGTAGCATTTCATGTTGATTTTGGGAATGGATAGTAAATTTATTTTGAATTGGAAATGTTAAAGGAATAGTTGGAACATTTTTTCTCTTGAAAAGTTTATTTTTTATGTGAAGTATATAAATACCTGATTGGAAACTTTTCATGTTTTGGAAAATTGATTTTTGGAACTCATGAGATGTTTGGGCCTAATTTCATCTTAGCTTATTTTGAAAAATGGATTGAAAACCAAGGTATCATGAGGCCCATATGGTAATTTATAATGTTTTTTAAAGTGTTTTGAAAATAAAATGAAGTGAAGGCCCAGTTGGCATATGAATATAGATTGACACATGTGTTGGACACCTCTATGGATGATCTGCCATGTGAGAGAGGGGATAATATAGGTGGTGTCGTGTTTGGGTTTAGAATATAAGGGGAAACACATTTAAGGACCTTACCACTTACCTTAGCATTATTTTCATCATTACTAATATGATATTTATGGGCTTCATTTTGAGGGGAGATTGATGGTTTCTTGTCGACCCTAATTAGATGGGTTGTGCCCCCTGGATTTGGGGTGACGCCAGGAGGGATGTGCTGCTGGATTGGATAGTTTAGAGTGGAAAGTTAGTTATTGTATGTGGATTTGCATCATACACTTGCATGTGAGTCCAAACTAAGTATGTCTAGGTATTACCTCTAGTGATTTTCGATAAATGATCATGATTATCTATCAGTATTTTTGTTTATACCTGTTGCATGTTGGTTATTGTATTTTCTATTTGTATCTGCTTGTTTGGTTTCTTTTACTTTCTGTACAATCCTCTTTTTGGTTATTTAATATGGATTGATCTTGGTTTTTTGTTTTGAACTGGGTTGTGGAAAGTGAAACTGTTTTTGAAAAGAAATTTTTCACGTAATTTTTTTCAAAGGATAATTGTGGAAAGATGTATTTGGTTTCCTTAAGTTGTTTTAGAAAAATATTTTTTTTTCATTTGTTTTTTAACTATTGTTTTTGGACTATATTTTGAAAGAAAATGCATGGAATATATGGTGATTTCCTACTTATATATTCTTATATCACACCCTACTTATACCTTTCGGTTTCAGTAGCCCCAAGATGTTTTTTAGGTTCGGGTTCTTTAGTTCATGTTACCTTGGGAGCAGGTTTGTTTTGTGGTTGGTGGTGACCAAGAGGTCGCATGGAGATCATGTTAGCATGGTTTAGTCACGGTTTTGTATTCATTTTTTTATATTTATTGTTGTATCTAGATAGCTTTGTATATCTATTAAATCTCATTTATTGTCAGTTATATGCATGTTTAGATTATTTATTTGATACTGGTTTATTGGGAAAAATTATTCCCACAGAGATTACTTTGATTCCAAACACTAGTTTCCAGCCCATGGAGATCGAGATCACCCTTTGGACCATGTCTCGGATCAGGTCAAATGTTGGGTTGGATGGAATCCCATCTTGGTTTATGATAAAAAACAAATTTTCGTTATTGAGGTAAATTTCCAATTTTAATAAAGTCATATAGGGCACACGGTTAGGCCGCATAGTTAGAAAAAATATGTGCAAACCGTGTGGTAGCAACTACCCCTTGAAAACTAAACCACGTGGTTATATAGGGATAGGCGAACTATTTTAAAAATCCTGCTAAATCCATGTGACAGCCTCTAGACAAAACCCAATTCACCCACATGATTTTATTGGTGACTTGAATAGTTATACAACCCATGATCAAACCATTAAAATGACATCTTCAAAATACCAATCCATTTTTCATGGTTACTACTAACCATGTGCAGACCATGAATGAGACCATTTTTCTCTAAATATCCAAATTTTAGACTGATTACTTTTGAAATACCTTAAACCTAAAAAGATAAAGACAAAAAACATAATAAAACATATCTATGACTTGGAGGGCATCACATTTCTCCCCCCATGAATCTTTCTACCCTCAGAGATTTAACATGATTTTGGAACCATGAAAAGAGAAGGTCATTGACACCTCATCAATAATTATCACTCCCACATCTTATGGTTATCCTATCTACAATTCCATAGTACATAAACCAATGGAATTGTTTTACTACACAATACCTTTTTCTATCGATCCATAATATGAATCGTCTACTCAACCACAGATGTGATGAGATCAAGATCAACATCATACCATTTAATCACATGTGAAGGGTCTGGTTGATGCCTCCTTAGTTGTTAAACATGAAATACATCATGAATAGAAATAAATAGAGAGGTAAATTCCAACCAATAATCCACATTTCAAAAAAAATTCAACGATCTCTAAAGGGCCAACTAACCTCATTGTTGACTTACCCTTATTTGCCAATTGATGATGTCCTAAGTGATGTGAAATTATGATAAAAACCCAATCACCAACCTTAAACTCTGAGGGGTGAAGATGGTGATCTATATAGGATTTATGGTGACATTGACCCATTACTAACCTCTTTCGGATAAACTACAACATTTTTTCGTCTCTTGACCAAGAAATGGTCCCACAAAAGTTTATTCCCCCAACTATTCCCAACACAAATAAGATTTATAGGGATTACCATAAAACCATTTTAAATTTTTTGTTTCAATTAAATAATGATTACAATTTTTATAGGTGAGTTTTACTAAAATAATATTCTTTTTCAATAAACCACTGAAATCAAGAATGCATGCCCCAAGAATATCCTCGTGAATTTTAATGTATTACTTGATCTTCCCACTCATATAAGGGTGATATGCCATTATTAATTTCAAATGGGTACCCATCACCTCTTAAAAACCTTTCCAAAACATAGATGTAAATTGAGGGAATCTGTCATAAAAAACTACAATAGGAACTCCATAGAACTTTACTATCTCTCAGATAAACAGAAACCCAATCTCTTCCACCTTAATTTTCTCCTTAATAGGAAGGAAATGAACTAATTTTGATAGTTGATCAATGATTTCCCAAATATCACCCTTCCTTATAGAGTCTATAAAAAGCTGATGATGAATTCCATAGAAATATCATCTCATTTTTACATCAGAATGGGTAATGGTTATAAGATACTTATAGGTCTATATTACTCTACCTTAATCTTCTAGAAATTATGGAATCGTGAAAAAAAGTCTATAATAGACCACATAATTCCCATCCACCAATACTAAAATCTCATATCATTATACATCTTGGGAGTCCTATGGTGTATAGATTAACTAAATTGGTCTCTACTATCCATTAACTCCTATATTAGAGATATTGAAATCAATAACCTTCCTTTGAAACAAAAATAACAAAATGGGAGACCAAGACCAATCATTTGAGGTCTCCCCCACAGTAAGTATTTTACTAAGATGATGGAAATTTTTGTCTATCTCTTTTCTAAGACAAATATGATCATCAAATGAAGAATTATTCCTTATATAAGTTGAGAAAACCTACCCAAAAACCAATTCTACTTCCAATATTATCTCAACCAACAAACTCAACAAAGACCACTCCTCCACTGATTCCTTCAATACTTGAGTCAGTAACATCAAACTCAATGTGTTAGTGACCACATTCCCTTTATAATTTGAATATGAAACATCAATATAAAATGTTTTAAGATACCCAACCAAGAGTCTTTATCGCAAGTTCAGATCCCTCTAAGTGAAAATATACTTAAGGATCTTATGATTTGAATATACCATAAATTGTTTCCAAAATAGAAAGTGGTGGAATGTTTTGAGAGAGTACATCGTATCTTCCAACTCAAGTTCATTGGTAGGATAATTCATCTCATGATGGAAAAATTGAAAAGATCCATAGGCCACCACCAGTTTTCCTTGCATCAAGACACTCCCAGATCCCATACCTAGGGCAACATAGAAAACATCATAGCTAAAACCCTATTTTAGAAGAATCAGAATTAGACTCAAATTCAAAATCATCTTTAGTTTCTAAAAATATCTCTAAAATTTATCTTCCCACTCAAACTTAACACCCTTATAGGTTAATTTAGTCATCGTTGAGGAAGTCATAGAAAAATCCTGAAAAAAACTGCTTATAATAACAAGATAAACCCAAGAGTCTTTTAATATCAAACACATTTATTTGTTTCTCCCATGAAATCACTACCCAAATATTTCTAAGATCCACTAAGATTCCCCTCTCAGATATAAAATGTCCTAGAAACTTCACTTATTGGTTCCAAAATGCGTGTTTAAAAATATTTCAATACAGATAAAATTCTTTTAAGATTATAAGGATTATATCCAAATACTCTATGTGTTCTTTATATGGCTTGGAATACACTAAAATATCATCCACAAACAAATAACTAAATATTCCAAGGATCTATGAAATATTCATTTCATCAACACAGTAAATAAAATGAAAGAATTTTTAAAATCAAATGAAATAACTAGGAAATCGAAATTCCCATGGTATCTTCTAAATGTTATCTTAGGTACATCTGCTTCTTAGAAATTTAATTGATGGTACCCCAATTGTAATTCACTCTTATAAAATCATTATACTCACCTAAATTGATCAAATATATTTTCAATCCTATGATACGGGTATTTGTTATTAATGGTATCTTTGTTAATATTTTAGTTATCAACACAAAACATCAGGCTTCTGTCTACCTTCTTTGAAAAGGGAACTGGTGAATCCCAAGGTGACACACTAGGAGGAACAAATAACTTGGAAAAACTATTTTCAAGATTAAATCTATGCTCCTTTAACTCATCTAGTTCTACATGATATGATGGAATTTAAATGGGAATTATTCCATAGAGAAGTCCAATAGTGAACTCAACCTCTCTCTAGGGAGTTAACCTTAAACAATCATCAGGAAATAAATTAAGTTACACACTCACCATAGTAGGAATTTGACAGATCACATGTTTATTAGTGATTTCAATAAACATATCTAAAAACTGTAATGAGATCATTCCAACATAAGAAACAATAGGACTTTCTCTCCCTAATCTTGGATCACATTCACCATAAAATACATGTGGGGCTCTATAAGAAAAAATAAACTGAACTAGATGAAAGTGATAGTTTATATGGACCTTAAAAATGATCATTTAATCAATTCTCATAATAAGATCGAATATATCAATATCAAGAACTAAGAAATATCACACAACTTAAAAGTCAAAAATTGTCACCCTCTACTCTGGACATTTAAAACCTTGTTCCTTCCTCTTTCCCAAGAAAGTGGATTGATCCAATATGAAAAAGAAAATCTATGAACATAATTACAACACTTAAATCAACTTATATGATATGAAATAATGAGATACACCTGTATCAAATAAAGTTAGGACCATTGAGGATGAAATGAACATTGTACCTTTCATAGTATTCATCCCTACATCGGATTTCACTAGTGCATATTATGATACATAGAGAGATATGGCCTAAACTTCTCCTTGTTATTTCTTCACTATGTGAGCATACCACTTGGAATGAGAATGAGATCGACCTCCCTTTTATACATCAGAATGACCCTAGGAGCCTTTGTTAAGAGTAGATCCAACTCTACTTCCTTGGTAAATTCTTCCACAGAAATGTTTAAGGTGACTGGATTTTCCACAATGATTTAATGTACAGGATGTATATTTAAAGCTAGTATTCATATTAATAGGCCACCCAAACTGATCGAAAACACCAGATGGTGTCTCTAATAATCCCTTTATATATGTCCTGATGTAAACTGAGCACCTTTATTATGTTTCCATTTATGTTCAGACGATACACCTTGGCTACCACTTTTTGCAGCATAATTTCCACCTAAAACTGTATTCCCAACTAAGTCTAACTCATTCATAGATACTTTATCAACCACCTCATCAAAGGTCAGTAGGCATAAGATAATCAATATTTACTGAATATATTCCCTCAAACCTATCTCGAAACTCCGATCTTTAAGTTATTCATTATAAACATGATTGGGAGATGGTTGAACCAACTCGGTGAAATGAGTAGCATACTCCATAACTGAATGAAACCCTTTCTCCAATATCAGAAATTCAAGATTCCAAACCACATGAATTATTTTAGGATAAAATTATTGATTGGAGACCTTTAAATTAGTTCAGGAAATATCCTCATGTAACTTATCCTACATCAAGGAGGCCCACCATTTTCTTTCTAGTCCTTCAACAATGTAAGTATAGAAACCCACCTTAGTGTTGTATAGAGTCTTCAAGAAGTGGAAGACAATATCAATCCATTCAATGCACTATTTTTATTTTGGGGTCCCTTGTCACCATAGAAGATAAGTGGATTCTATTTAGTAAATTTTGAACTATGATCCACTGTTCATCCATGGTTTCTAACACCCGCCTGACCCAAAGTCTAGATTATGTGGATAAATAATTTTGTGAATGAATGGTATATTAGAGGATTATACTACAGTACTTTTCTCACAAATTACTCTTCTAGAGTCATAATATCTCTTATGGAAATAATTATCTATTAAATACAAAATAAAAAATACAATTATCATAATAGAAAATCTTCTAATCGAAAGATGAACTTTAAGAATAAAAATTAAGAAATTTAAACACCAAGAATTTTAAGCGAATATAGATTCAATGAATGACATAAAAACATTAGAAAATAGTAGTTTAATCTAGATAAATCCAAAAAATAAAGTCCAAAGCTTGATAAATAACCCTGACCACCCATGGTAACTCAAGATCATACATGTATGTGAACTGGTCAAACACACTTCCATACTTACTACCCAAATTTTGATGGTCCTTACTCCCATCTATCATAACCCCAAAACCGAACCTGGGAAGTTTCATTACACTTATGACTAGGTATTGGATCTTATATAATGAACCAGATTGAGTGGACATGACATGTCACCTGATATGACCCTCCACACAGTAGATGTCAACATAAAAATTTAAACAAGTAACAAGAGTAATTGAAAGGGGATTACAAATATATTACAAAGAAAACAAAAATTAAGCATCCAAGTGACAGACTAGGATAATCCCAATGGATAAACCTTGATACAAAACTAAACAAGATCAAAACCAAGTCTCCATGTGACCGTCCATCACCACTAACCCAACTCACTATGAATATTACATCAACTAAACGAATTTAGTGATCTAAATTATCCCATTCCCTTTACCTATGTACTATAAAACAAAATATATATATTCTCAAATTCATATATAGGGTGTGAGTAAAATTCCTAGTTGGATACCACCATAAATCTATATAATTTATATTACTATAAAACTTTTAGTTGTTGATTTTAAACAAAATATGTTCCATAAATATGTTTCATTTAAAACATTTTTATTAATGTATTCTTTGTTTTTTATTTCAAAAATAAACCATATTCAAATCTATAATAACATAATTATAAACATGTATTAAAATATAAAGTTATTTAGTCAAAAAGAAATCATATCCCAAAAGATAAACTTGTGGGAAACCAAAAATGAATCAATATTTTCAGGTAATAAAAGAAAGAACAAGTTGATCTCTAGTCTATGGGAATATGTACTAGGACATTCAAAGGAACACAAAGTTAGACAAACCATAAATCCTATCGATATTGAATCTTTTTATAGTTTATCACTATCACAATCATACCCCTAGTGGAACCATACTCACTAAGTTTTTCATATGTTTATAATATGATGAACCCAAGGTTCCCAATCTATTATGATTTCCAAAAACTTTAATAAAACCATGTTCTCAAAACATTTCCATAAGAAAATAACTATCTCTTCCATGATCTAAAATCTATTTTAGAGTAAGAATCTTCATTAAAACATCCCATGAAACATGTGATGTGTGTAAAATTTATTTTAAGGAAAAAATAACTTTCAAAATCATTTCCCATGCCAAAACATATATAGTTATAAAAAAATATCTCTCATAAATATCAAATCAATCAATTTCATAAATAAAAACAAATTAATTTACAAGAACATTGAGTAATTCATGTGATAAAACCATTGTATAGAGACACCTACCCCAACAATGGAGAAAAAAAGTCTCCTTTAAAAATATATACTGGGATTGAATAGATCTTTTCATAACAAGCCTATATCTATAATAAAAATCATCAATTCCCCCATCAAACCCACTAGATCTAGAAATCATAGCCCAATAGGGTTTAATTGTAACAAGATAGATAGATCAAGAGAAGATATAAGGACCTAGCCTTAAAAATTATATAATTTGGAGTTTTTTATCCAGAATTTATTCTCTTATATTTGAGGATATTTAAATTTTATAGTTTTAGAGAATTAATCCACTAACATTATATAAAAATACATTATTTATATTTCAACTAAATATTTATAACGTAATATATTTTTTTCTTACCTATCATAAAACATTATAGATATTTAAAGCAGGAATGTGACATTTTTTAATTTATATTTCACTTAAATATTATAAAGGTCAAAATCAAAGAAATATGGTATATATTTTCCATATTTTAAAAAATTGGATCGAAATGGCTGAACTAAACTCATCCAATATGATAAATACAGGCGTCAGTTTCATTTTAAAGTTATTATCATATTATTCTTAACTTTAATTACCCAATTTAACCTTACCAATGTGATTTTTTTACTCAGGTTACTATTTATAATGAACACAAATAAAAGGAACCTATTTACCAAATTTTTAACTCATAATTAAAAATATTTAATTAATTTTTTAATATTCAATTTATAGAAGTGTCGTAATTTAATTTAAAATTAAACTTTCAAAACACAACAAAAACGATTTTTCAGAAAAAATCTTTTTTATGTAAAAAAAATATTTAAAAAATAAGGATAAAATTCATTACAATGAATATAATTTGAATAATTTTTATCTAAATGATCTAATTAAATTTTAAAACTAGTTAAAATAGTGTTTTACTTTTCAAATACTTGAATGTAAATTATAGTTTCCAATAAAATTCAACATTTTTCACCATTAAAAAAATAAAACTTTTCAAAAAATTATCAAAAAGTATGACTAAGATAATTTTCACATGATTAATTCAAAAATTAAGTTAATTTTTTAAAATTAAAATTATATAATTAAGAAATAAATATTTTAAATAAAATCATCTAATGCATGAAACCCTAATTTGGTTAAAAATAAATATTTTTTCTTTTGACTAAAAAATCAACTAATACTCTTATAATAAATATAAATCTATAAAATATAATTAATTAATATATTAAAATTATTTATCTTGACATTATTTGGGTTGTTTTAGAAGATCTAGGAAGTGGAGGAGAAAGAGGTTGGAATTCAAAACATGCCTTAAAGAGATCCACTAAGAACAAAGGAGAATTACAATTAATCCAAAGAGAGAACCATCTATAGGGCCAAGGAGGGATTATGTCATGATAATGATAGATTAATAGGGGTTTATACATAAATTAACAAGGTTATCATGGAAAATTTTAAATTTTATGGAAGTAATATAGGATGTATGGTTAGGTTGTACAATTAGACAAATCAGTGTTAACCATGCAGTAGCCACTGCCCCTTGCAAAATAAACTGCATGGTTACCTAGGTATTGCTACACAGTTTAAAAAACTATACTCAAGTTATGAGACAACCTCTATAAAAAATTCCCATTCTCCCACATGGATTTATTAGAAACTCATATGGTTAGAAAAACCATACTCAAACTATGAAAATCACCTTTAGAACTTCCAGATCTGTTCCACAGAGTTATCGTGTAGTTACCAATAACTATTCATATATTGTCTGCCTAGCCTATTTTTTATAAATGTAAAATTTTTCAACCCTTAAATCTCTAATTCCCTTAAAACCTCAAAATATACAAACCAAGATCAAAATAAAACATATATGTAACCCATAGATTTTTATAGGGTGACTTGGGGATATTTAGAAGGTTATGTGGAAAGGGATGACATCAGTCCATTATGATAAACATGTGGAGGAGGTGTTTAATATAATGGTGGTGTGATTTAACTCATGATACAATGTGTTATGATTTATATCCATATAAGCCACCAAATATGTTTACACTATCGTTATAATATCTCTCTATGGCACTGGCTAAAGTAGGCAATTTGATGAATGAGGTTAATGGTGTGGTACTCCATGTATCGACGGATGGATATGAAAGTTTTACTGGATATAATTTCATGTTATACAAGCACCTGTACATAGTTGTATCTATTCAGGGGGAATCTTGGTGGTTTCCAACTAAGTTTTATAATCAAATCATGTATAATAATATAGATGTGTATGTAACTTCATGTCTTGATTTTTAAGATAGGGTTGGGCCTAGAGGATGGATTCAGAGCCGGTCGGTGATGCATTATAGTATGGGTTTTTTGCATGGATGATGTTGGATACAGATATGGGTTGAGCCTTAATGTCTAGATATATAATTTATAATGTTTTTTTGTATTAGTTATAATATTAACCCACATTTGGTAATATTTTATGGTATGAATATTGTATGCATATGTTTTATTTCCTTTAATATGGCATGAGTTTCATAGTTTTTTTAATAAATAATGTATATGGTTTTATCTGGTTATTTATATATTTATTTTATTACTCTAGAATGAGGGTATAATCTTCTCACTATCACACCTTAGACCCTTGCTACTAGTCAAAATCCTCTAGTATATGAAGAGGTGCACTTGAGGTTTATCACAATGTTTTGATCACAGTGGAGGTAAATTGGGTCAGGGATGCAACGTTTATTATAAAGGTAAAAATAAACTCCAAAACAATTTCATGAGAAATTTAATGAAGTAATTTTTTTAAAATGGTTTGTAGTTAAACAAGTAAATAAATATATTTATATTATTTTCCATAATAACACTAGTGTTGTTATTTTTTATATGTTGACGACAATTTTTTAAAAAAAACTGAGGTAAAATATGTTTTATCAAGAATATTTAATATTAAATAATTGTGTGAAACAAATTTTATATTGAGAATTTAAATTATTAAAAATAAAAAAAAATCTATTTTACTTTATCAATATCACAACATTGAAATGATTTTAAATATTTTTTAATAATTTCATTAATAACTAGTTTCTAACCCATATAATTATGGTATTAGGATGCTACCATATCACAGTTGGGAAGTTTCTCAACTAGAATATTAAAGGTTTATTAGGTGTCTCCTATATGAAATAACTAGTACAAGACCCGATATTTCATCTGATGTTATAAAATTGAGAAAGTATACAAGTAATCCAAGTCATCCCTAATGAAATACAACCAAAGGAGTACTCTAATATTTAAGAGGTGTTATGGATTACTGTATATGCTATAGTATAAACCTAAGGGTATTAAAAGGATTTTTCCAATAAAACTTATCTTAGTAATATAGAGGATATTTATTATATGAGTTATTGAGTTTTTAAACTTTTTTGGGGAGAAATCTCTTTGGGATTAAAAAAATACTTATATAGTAGACTTTACAATGAATTATGAGTTTGTTTCTCTTGAAACTACCCAAAAAAAGAAGAACAACTCATATCTCTCTTATTAGATATATTATTTCAGTCTATATTAATGTTCTAAATTTATATAATATGTGATATTCATGATATGGTGATTAGGGAATATATCAATACTTATAATAAAAAATCATGTCACATTGATTAAAAGAAAGGATATGCGGGGGTAGTTGATACATTATAATGTTGTAATTGTGGACATTGTCAGATCAAGATAGATTTTGGAAAATCCACTAACGAAGGGACTTTCAAGGGAGTTTGTTTATAAAAAATTATTTAGGGATTGGTTTAAACTCTATGGAGAATAATCTTCAATGATGTGACCTAAACGTAACATGTGATAACATTTCATATCTAATTTCAATATATGAAATTTTATTAAATGTGTGAAGGAATCGAAGAATTATATTATATCCTAGGATAATGGTTTTTTTACCTATGAGGAAAAGTGAGTGTATTTAAAAAAAATTAATAAAATATGGATTTAAAACAATTGTGGAAATATGGGACCACTTTTGGGTTCACCTAAATTAATATTGGAGTGAATTTAGATCTCATGCATTCCTAAAAGGATAAGAGTAATGAAAATAATGGTGAATATGAGTATATAAAGAAAAAATGAATTCAAAGAGGCTTATATAAGATAAATCCATCTGAAAATAATAGTTAATTGTTCAAGTTAGTTTCATGGTTCTCCATTTATTTTTGACTAGTCTCTACTATGTAAATGTTCAAATAACAATACGCCTGTATTTATAAAAAAATCAAATAGAGTATGATGCATTATTTTCAAACATAAAATATATTTTAAACATTTTAAAATGTTATAGTATTTTTCAATTTAATTTTTTTCATATTTAATTTTGTTTTATTTTAAAATGAAAAGATAAGGTGTTATAGTATTGAAATTGACATTGAAAAATGGTTGAAAGTGGGTCTATCTTATTAATGGTTTTGGGGGCGCAATAAAAGTGTTAGGTTGGAGACTAAATTTATTTATTTTAAATCCTATTGATAAAAATCCAAAGAATAAAAAAACTCTCCCCCAAATTTCATTTGTAGAATCGGGCATATTTAATTTACTATTAATTTTAATAGAATTACCTCAACTATGGTCTTCTTCCTGATCAATTATTATTATTGGTGGTCTTGTTGCATTTTTATTTCATTGAATAATCCAACTAATAATTTATCTATATGTATCCACATGTGATCTATAAAACACTAAATGGAATTCTTCAATTCTTGAGTGTTATCATGAGAAGAAAAATTGTTTCACATCATTCATCATTGTTCACAACCAGGATCTATTTCTTTTTCTTTGATCTCTTGAGAGATGGGAGAGTTTGAGAACTCTCTCTAAGGATTGAGAGAATATTAGATGACATCTCTTGTGTCTATAACATCTATGGATATCACATATCAAAAATGAAATATTTTAATATATATAATTTGGTTAAATAGGATAATTACACAAAGACACTTATATATTTATTAATCTAACTCATACCCCATATCATATTTAATAAAATAAAAAAATTGATATTTTTTTACATTTCATGTGATTTATCTAAAAAAAAATTATTTAATAAATAAATATCTATTTAAATTAAATTAAATAAAATAAATCATTTCCATTGGATCATTAAATTCAATATATATTTTCTTTATATTCTTTATCAAACCTTGAATAAAATATATTTAACCAATAAAATATAAAAATATTATATTCACTAATCCTTTTAACAAATATTTATTTTAATATATATATATTCAGATAACTTGAATAAAATATTTATTTTAAAATATTCACTAAAAATATGAATAAATAAATATTATAATAATAAACTTGTTTATATATAAATAAAATATTAAATAACAAAAATATATAATTAACTCAAATATCTCCTGATTTAATTTTATTATCAACTTAATCATGAATAAATGTTTTCCATAAGTCGAGAATAAATTTATTCTTAAACATAAATCCAATATAATTTAATGAACTTTTTGATACACTTAGTGTGTAACCCTCTAGGTATATTTCTCAATGGAAAAAGATAAAACTTACCTAAAGTTTAATATTGGAATCAATCAATATTTAATCAAACCCATAGAGAAATAAGTTAGTTTGGAATCTAAAAAAACCTTCTTATGAATGATACTATGTAATATAATCCCTTTTTAAAATGATGTATCAAAAAGAAGGATGTATACTTATTTCATCACCCTATGTTCATGATTTATATTTTATTTTACTTATGAAATAAAATTATCTATAAAATACCAGGGCTATATAATTTCGTCAGACACTTCCAACTGAACCCAAGGGGAAACAATATCTTTTATCAATAACTTAGAATGGAAAAACCTTTATTGTCCCTTTAATCAATTTTATATCACTTATGACACACACACAAAATAACACTTCACCATGGTCATATGTATCACAATTTTTATTCATGCATCAAAGTATAAGATTCATGATACACATTAATAATGATCTTAATTTTATAGACCAATACACCTGATTATAGTTTGAAATATATAATGAAGCATAAAACATGTATAATACCTATATGTGGGTCTATTCTCATGACCTCCCTTCATGGATATCACTAAGTGTGAACTTCGTGAGAAAAAGTCTCATTGCAAATAAGTTTCCTACACTAGATAGTCATACATCAACTGTGCCCTAACAGATTAATGTATCTATACTATAGGATATATTATTTAATAATATATTCATGTAGTATCTAGGTTGTCACTATAATAGTGAACAATTAGAACCCTCTGATACAACAAATACTCCCAAGATATTGTCAAATAAATGTTATGTTAAAGAATAATAACTATATGATAATAATAAATATTTTTTATTAATATAATGTAAAATTTAGTGGGTTCTAGGGAACCAACTCAAACACTTATACAAGGGATAAATTTATCATTATTTGAAAATTATAAAGTAATGAGATAAAATCTTACAATGGGATGGTGAACTGAACCATTCGCATACATGTGTACATGATTATACAATGTGGTGATATGATGGTGAACTTTAAAAGTTTCAATGGTGTGAGGTGACATTATTTTTTTTACGGAATAGTTATATCCAATAGAAAAAATTAAACCAAATTTTTCCCAACCTGATATTGAATGAGTTTATGGGGTTTTTTTTAATAGAATTACTAGATCCAATAGTTAGTTTGGGCCATGTTAGTTCAATTCTAAGCCTGATTTGATGCATCTGATGGGTCAGTCTAGTTCGAGACTATGGATCTAATTGGTCACAATAAAAAAATATGCATTCTCATTGGTAGGTGTGATATAGACCACTATTTTGATCAAGTTTTATACAAAAAACTATATTAAATGTGAATAAATATACCCTTTAAAATTAGGTACTTATATAATTTTAAAAGGTTGGATAAATTATCCAAATGGTAATTTACATGCCTATAAATTAGAGGATCCTTAAAATAGATAATATCTAAATTAATAATTCATTTAAATATATATTCCCTATAAATGTATTATAAAATATTCAAAGATACTTTATTGTGGTGGAAAAACAAAAATCTTTCATTACTCTCTTGTTTCCAAAAGTTCTTTATAGTTTTCTCCCTACTGGGTACTAGTTTCAATTAATGTGCCACCATTAAGATGACCCAACCATAACATACAAACATATTACATCATTACACATGATTATCCCTTAAACATAAATATAGAACAAACCTATAGAAGTAATAGGTTTAGTTTATTTAGTGGTTAGATAAATAAAAACATTATTTTATAATAACTCTTCAATATATCCCATAAATTTTCCCCATGCATGATATCTATCTAGAAATATCATACATAATACTATTCTTCATTATATACGGAATGGAAACATAATAAAATAAGAAGTCCCAAAAACATAATAAGGGATAAGACCCAAGTGATATCAATTTTATCATCATAGGTAATCATAAATATGATCGAAGAGGAGTAAGAATAAAGAGAACAAGTGAGCATGGAAACATAATCATGAAATTATACCCAAATAAGTAAGAACATATCATGATTCATATAGCTTTGACATAACATCATAGTGTGCAATCACAATACAATAATCATGATACATGGATATATAACATAGAAATGTGATGAAAACATAATCATATAAAATCAAAACTTATGTCGAGGTTAATCACTAATATATTAATATCATAGTAACTAAGGATAACCACATATTTCCCATAACATAATGGATTGGTCTAACCACCCTTGTCCTATTACATAATAATTTCAGGGGATATAAAACTTTACCTAATCAATTAGAGGAAAATATAATTTTAACCCCACCTATCACAAAATGATAAATTATACATATGTGTGACTCATGAAATTAAAATCATATATAAACCCATTAGATCATAAGTAACTTTTGATAATTAAGAAAAATTTATAAAAATAATTAAATGACTTAAAATGAATAATCCAAAGAAATAAATTGGATGATTCTATTGAAACATATCCCCATTGAAACATCATAGTTATTAAAAGATATGTTTATAGATGAAAACACTTTTAAAGAACATTAGAAAATTATATAAAAATTATGAATAAATATAATTTTCACTTTGATAATATTTTTTAAATAAATAATATATAAAAAATTGGTTTTAAAATGAATTATAAATGGAAAAAATTACTTTTAATAATAATGAAAACTAGAAAATAAATCTTTATAAAGAAAACAGTGGGAGAAAACAACTGAGTGAGAAACATAAAGAAGGAGAGATAAAAATATTCCTTTCGCATGTTTTTAAATAATTTAAAACCATTGAAAGGATAAATTAAGATATAATAGAAGTAAAAAATAATTGTATTATTGAAAAAAAAATATGGAAATATAAGAGAATGATTCCCAACCAAAAAGAAGTGATAAAGACAATTTCACTTATAAACATATTTTTAGGTGAGATATGAATCTATGAGAGGGGAATGGAAATAAAACATTTAAATAACCAACATAAATAGAGGAGGATAAAATCTAGATATTTATATTGAATTTTCATAAACAATCTCTCAATGGATGTTTAGGCATCAATAATCTCAGGTAAGAATAAATATTGTGATAGAAACCCCTTACCTTTACTATTAACTACTACAAACATTCTTTAAGCCCATGAATAAAAAACAGACCCAAATTAATCACTAATTTTAGAACCTTATTAAGATCAATTAACTTTAATATTATTTAGTGGTATTAATTTATGACATATATATTAGTTTATTATAGTTTCTTTTAATCATATAATGTTAATAATCTTGATTGATTCGTACTAAATTTTATATGGTGATGTTGATCCTTGTTATTTTATATTCAGTTATTCATTACTAGATTATTAAAGGTAGATGAATCATAGAATTATTATATTTTATTTAGTCTCATGTTAAATTTATTGAAATTATGGGTATGTTTAAATATAATTTAATTCACAATGCGTATATTTTAGTTGATTTTATCAATAGTGCAAGATGCTTTATAATGACAATTTAATATTATTTCACCCTTACATAACCTAAATCATAAAATATATTAATCATTAATATCATATATTAACATAATTTATTATTATATTCCCATTAATTATGTAAATGGTAAGGATGATATAGCGGCATTCATGTAAGTGGTTGACTCGACCCGAACAAGAACATGTTATACTAATGAATGAGAAAGAGTATTGAGTTGTATTTTGGTAATATAATTTTTATAGATATAAAATGATATTAATAGAAAACAATTAGAGTGTTGAATGATATTTATATAGATTGGTTATGAAAATATAATCAAAAAAGATTCATAAGAACTAGATACTGATATTGATGGAATCACTCCTTCTCATAATGAATTCAGTCGTCAAAAAGGATACATGCCTCTTTATTGGGGCCATAATCTTAACAAAATTAGATAGGGATCTAGGAAATGAAAATTAGTGAGGTATTAAAGAGTAAAACAAAGGATTTAAATGGTTGGTAAAGGGTATATAATAGGTTCTTTTATAGATGAGTTTTACATTCATTTTTTGCAGATTCTCGTTACTTAATGGTTAAGCAATGTTATTTTTACACGAAAAGTGGACCATAAGTGTAAAAAGATATTATAGTGTCAATATTTATTAAATTATTTAATATTTTTTTTTATTTTTATAAGTTTTATATAACATTTTAAACATATAATATATTTTATAGTTTTTACAATTTACCTATGTAATTCACGATTCACCTCGGTAACTTATTTTTTCACAAAAAAATGAAATTGAACTTCTTAAATAATTTATAAAATACGATTATAAAACTTAAATTAAATTTATAAAATTATATCTCAAAATATGTGAAATTTATCTTTTAATTAAAAATATATAATTCTTTAGAAAAATATTTTTTCTTAAATAAAAATAATTTCTTATGTAATGTTCAACTGTATTTTTCTTATTATCATTACGTGTCTACTTAATGGATGTTAAATATTTTTTATAAATATTTAATATATGATATATAATAAATTATTCATTTCTAAAAAATTATTATATACTCATTATAACATTTTCAATATAATCATTTTTTATATTCATTCTCAATGGTCATATATATTTATAACAATTATATTCCAAATTTTAACTCCTATATATAACCTTATATACTTATCTAAAATTAATTCATCCTATTTTTTTATTTATCACTAAAAATTAAAATTATATTTCTAATGTATTTTTTATTTCCATAGTTGTAATTTGTGATATTATCTTTAAGAAAAAAATGTAAGGATTGATATTTCACATTTGTGGTCTTTTTATTTACTTGGGGTTTTATTCCTAAAATAATTTTAATATTGATGTTTCATATTTATTTATCATAATGTATTAATCTTTATCATTTATTTTAAAATTTTATCTTACTAAAATATGGAATTTTTCTATTAGAGTTTAGTTTTTTGTGTAAGATACTCTATTCAATTTATTCAAAGAATAAAAATTTAGAGTGATACATTATATCCCCCTTTAAAAAGTTTCATTCTTGAAATTTCATTTCTATGATAGAAATAGAGGAGGGTAATTTTTCCTTATTATAACTTTGGGTTCCCACATAACTTCGTAAATATTATGATTTATCTATAGAACAATGACTTGGTGAGTGGTCTTATTTCATAGTACTTTATCTCTATGATCCATGGTATTTACTAATTATTCTTCATAAGAGAGTTCATGTTCCATTTGTATAACCTATGAGTTATGTAACATCCTAAATTTTTGTGAACCTTTTTTTGAATAATTTAATTTTATTTGATTTCATGAATTGCATGCTAAACTAAGTAAACTTTCCATTATAAACTACACCAATATAGGATTTTTCTACATGCAACACCAAGTTTCTATGAAACATCATTTTATTTTTATAATTATTTAAACACGATAGTTATAAGAAAGATGTTATGCTAAGAAATATGAATAGTAATAAATAATTTTTAAATATTACTTATAATGTTTTTATATAAATAAAACATATTTATAATAAAACATGTAATATTGGTAAAGTCTTTATATTCTTGAAAATATTATTTTCTCAAATGAACTACTTTTTACGTCTTTATGTGAAAAATAATACAATTAATATTAAACAGTTATTGAAATTGAATTTGATAAAATAAACATCATTTTTTATTTCATAATTTCAAAATTATCTTAGGGTGAATTTTGGGGATTTTTTGAAAAACTTCATTTTTTATGAATAGGGAAAATACTGAATCCTAATTCAAAACCGCTTTGTCGTCTAAATTATTTATATAGTTAAATTATTTTCTAAATTGGTTTTTAAGTTTAATTAGATAAATTTTACATAAATTTATCCAATTTAGGTAATTTTAACCAAATTCATATTGAAATTAGATATAAAACATACCGAAATTTAAAACTTTTTTCTAAAAAACTCGACGTCGCGACACGTCTATAGGGTTAATTTTAAATTAATTTATTCCACTTCTATGATTAGAATTTGGGAAAATGGATTTAATATTTTTAATAATCATAATTTATAATTTTTTATAAGTTCAACTTAGTTTTATACCAACAATATTAGTGAAAGTGATTAAAATTAATTACATCCATTAAGTGAAAAATAACTTAACAAAAAAATAAACTTTAAACTTGACACCCAAAATGACCTAGAAAATTTTAAAAAAACCCATTTTATATTCATATTTTTACCATATATTCTATTTTATAATATATTTTTTTTATTTTATCCAATGTTCATGGGAAAAACATGGGTGGGATTTCCTTTTCATAAATTTACAAGAATTCCACTCTTCATCTACTATAAAAAGGCACTCCACCATCCCCCTTATTCACAACTATCTAGACCTTTGTATCACAAAAAAAACTGATAAAATAAGCTCAAAAAATCCCTCCCATCATCATATAATAATCTATTTTGTAAAAAATACATCCAAGGAATCCCTTTGGTGCAAACCAATAGGAATTACCCAAAGAAGAGGTAACATCCTTCCTCAAGCTCCATTGTTTTATTTTCATTCTCTACCACCTCAAATATTATTATTACGTGATTATATAATAAACTCAATATTATACATATACTGATATTTTTCTATTCCAAGTATTATACATAAAATTACACACACTTCCATCTAATGTGCAACGAACTTACCATTCTTGTGTACGGCGAACTACCACCTCACGAAACGATGTTGTTCGCTTTCCCTTTACCACTTATCACGGATTGAAATTATGATGTAAAATATGTTTTTATTAGATATATATGATATTTATTATGTATTTATGCTTATATAATTATTATATAACACATACCTTCACGGTTTCTATTTTTTTTAAATATGATAATTCTGTTTAGAGAAATGTGGACTAGAGCCACCTCAAAGCGATGTGATTCATTCACACTCTATATGGAATGTACTAAGGAAGGTTTTAGTGAAATTATATGATATATATGATTTAATAATTATAATTTAATTATTATATATATTTATATATTTCATTTAATTTCCTTATCTCAATGTGACAATAAAACAGAAATAGCGTTCATGCATATGTACAGCCTACCGTCTCCATGAACGGTATATTCCATTTTATATTTATATATTTATATATTATTATAAATAATTATATACTGAATATATAATATATTTATATCATTTTTTACATTCTATAAATAAATAAATCATGATCTAAGTAAGATGATCAAGAATAATAATTCAAAACATGTACGAAGAACAAAGCGGATATTACTAGAAGTAAAACCTTAACATGGAATTATTAACAAGGGGAAATATAAAGTCTTAATAAAACCATATATTGAATTAGATATAATAATGTGGTTCTTTATAATATTTATAATAAACTTATATTTATTATATAGGATGTTTTTAGGAGTACAATGAGAGTTAAGACATAATATAAGAGGATTTCTAGTATCACTTTTATTTCTGTGATATTTAGGCCTTATTTACCACTTGTTTCTTTTTTGTGGTTTATAAACTACCAATTAATATATTCTATGATTATTATAATTAAATATATATTTATTTACATATTAATTTGATAATCTCACTTTCATGGGGTTTATGCTTCAAAAGTTTCCAAATCGGTAAATTTGTTTTGTCTCAATTTGCCTTCATTGAGACACATTCCATGAATTTAAAAACCTTTTTTTCAAAAATGTTTTAAAAAATGTTTTTAAAGAAGATATTTTAAAATAATTTTTAGGGAAAAAGTATTTTTTTTAAAATATTATTTTCAAATAATACTTTATAATTTTTCAAAGTGTTTTCAAAGAAATGGTTTTCAAAACATTTTCAATATTTCTTTATAAGTTTTTTGGATTTTCCAAAGAAAATTGTTTTAAAATTGTTTTCAATGACTCCTTTATAAGTTTTAAATTTTATTTTCAAGAAAATAATATTAAAGTTATTTTATGTTTTAAAAAATCATTTTTCAAATAAGAAAGGATATTTTCCTCAAGAAATGTTTTTAAATGATATTTCAAATTTATTTTCAATATAAGATGACATCCATTGGTGTTACTTGTGAATTTATCAAGAAATGATCTAAAGGTTCCATTCATATTCTTTCTATGATTTTTTTATGTTTTTATGGAATTAATTTTATGAAACCCATTTCACTTTCACAAGTTATATGCATATTAAACTCACTTATTTTCATAGGTTATGATTTGATGAAATGATTATGAAACCTATATTTTTTCAAATGTTAACATATGATTACATGTTTATGAAACACATTTAAATTCATGGGATATTATATGATTGTATATGATTTTATGTCACATGTATGTATGATTTCATTATGAGATGGGTAGGACCTATATCTCCCTCCAATTCATTGGGTAAAGATTTATATATCATCAGATAATCATGTGAATCAAGTAGAAGGGATTGATCCACTATGGGAATATGGGGAAACCTAGTCCACTATGGTAATATGGGGAAACCCAATTCATTGTGGGAAGATAGGGAAACCCTATCCTCTATGGGATGATGGGGAAACTCGATCAACTATGGAAATATGGGTAAACCCTATCTCTGGTAAGGAAAGGAATATGACTAGGGATAGTAGTGTATCCTTCGTAATAGGTGTAGTCCTCATGAAGTTCCCTAATAAGTGTTGAAAATTTTCCTTAACTTAATGGAATGATGCTACATATTTATGTATCTTCCACAATTTTATGTCTTATTACTATGTTATTCTTTCATGGATCATGATCTTGTTTCCCTTATGATTTATGTCTTATGAACTATAAATCTTTATTCCATGATTTATGATTCTTATCTTTGATATATAGGTTATGATCTTATAATGTTATGTTCACATTATTATAACCTTATTCTCATGTTTAGGGCCACATATCTCCCTTGTTTACCCTTAATGATTATTTAAGATCACCCCTTTTTATGTTTCCTTCCCTAGGTTATGAAGATATGTATTAAGTATGATGTGTCTAAGAAGGGTGGTATTCATGAAGAACTTAGGGGGAGATAATGTAGCTCACTTAGGTGCCAATGTTTATGAATCCATGTTTCCAAAGGCATTAAGCTAATATGATCTTTGGGTGTCTATTTATGTAATGTATTAAGTATTACACAAAAGTGATGTAACATTAATGTATTAAAAGTGAGGGTCACTATAGTTGGTATCAGATAAGAATTTTAACAAAACTTTGGAAGATAGAATGTGAAATCCTTAGTGATAACTTTTAAGGACGTGTCTAAGGATAAGGAAAAGAATAGAAAAATGTCCTGGAATTTTGGTAAATGATAGAGTGAGTGTTTTCTTAGTAATAAATCCTTATCAGGATACTAAAATTTTATGTGGTTGTGGCATAGATTTACCTAGGAGTAATAAATATGACAAGGTGTGTTGAGCCTGACTCAAGTGTAACCTAGTACATGAAAATGGGCCTTACTACACACCTAATTTGTCACTATTGAGGGATATGATTTAAGAATTCGAGAAATATTTATGAACCATCATAAAGGATTTAAAAATTATTATGGATATTAACAACCTAGGATAAACCTAGGGTGTAATATATTAATGAAGGTTTCATAATTTAGACATCCTATAAGTGGTTTTTCATGATTATATGGTTCCTCACTATGAAAACTGTTTGTTACTCTATGATTTTTTGTTTTAGTCAATATTTGGAACTCAATGGAACTGCATTAATGGTGATTATGATGGAAAATGAAATGATTTTCTTCCTGAGCATCCAAATTATATGGGAGCTAGAATGAAAATCCTTATTTTTATGCTCACACAACTTTCTCAAGGTATGACTCATGTTAAGATCCCAAATGAGCCAAGAAGGTAATGATGTTCTATTGAGTCCTTCAGGATGAAACATGCACCTTCTTTCAATAGGTCTTCTGATCCACTTGTTTTTGAAAACTTGATCAGTACCACTGAAAATATATTCTCTGTTATCTAGTGTTCAGAACATTAGAAAGTCATTCTGGCTGTTTATCAGTTAGAAGGTAAAGTGTATAAGTGGTGAACCCTAATCAAGAATATGAGGAAGAAAGATGAAATTAAATTTATGGATTGGGACGAGTTCAAGAACTTATTCATTAATAAGTATTTTCCTTGTGTTCATCATATAAATATGGAAAATTAGTTCCTTTAATTGAAGAAAAAGAATGATGATTTTGTTGGTAACTATGAGGCTAATTTCACAAGACTTTTGATGTATGCTTCTAGAATTATCATCCAACCTGAAAGTAAATTTGTAGGGTCATCAGTGGATTAAATATAAGTATTACAAGGTAATTATTCATAAGATACATTAGTATATAGTAATATATTGTGAGTTGGGAAATAAAAGTTGAAATACAGGTTAGAGTTATGTATCAATCTCATGGTTTTAACAAGAAAAGGAAGATGGAGTTCAAAGTAAAATCTAAAAACCATGGAGAGAAGAAGATGAGCCTTCCTTTATGCTCTAATTGTTGAAAGAAACATGGTGGGGATTGTCTTATGGGGTATAATAAATCTTTTAAGTGATAAAGGTAAGTTCATCAGGAAATTGACTTCCATACTGATGGGAGTAAGTTGTATAATGATGAAAATATAGGAAAATCTATATAGAATACACTTCCCACATTTCAGTGCTTCAAATGTAAGGAGGATGGGAATTATGCTAACCTGATAACATACCAAGGGTTAGTGATGATGATCATTGTCAGAAACCTATTAAACTGAGGGACAAGGTGAAATATCATGCGATAACTATTTCTGATGAGGGTTGCAATAACAATGTGGTGAAAGGTAAACTTACCATCCACTCTAGAACTATTAATGTATTATTTGATTCTAAATATACCCACTCTTTAATATCTAAATAATTCTTTAATGGTATTAACATTCTACCCAAATGATTATATATGGAATTATTAGTACAAACCCCTAATAGTGAGATGATTGCATCTCAAGTCTATGATTCCTCCCTAGTTGATGTTTGTGGGAATATACTTCCTATAAGTACTATCATTATTCCCCTAGTTGAATTTTATGTCATCTTATGCCTAGATTTTCTTTCTCTTCATAAATCCCAAATCAATTTTCTAGGGAATTAATTTACATTTTATATTTCAAATCAACCAATGATCATCTATAAATTTGATGACAAATATGATCTTCCTATATAGATTACATCCAGTGTATGGGTCTTAATTCCAATTTATAAGGCAAGTTTGTCTCAAATGGTTGGGGAGGAACTTGACATCAATGATATAACTATTATTAATAATTTTTTTAATGTTTTCCCAGTATTGTTTCTTATCCTTCCACCAAAACATGAAGTTTAGTTCTTGATAGAACTCTTACCTGGTTCCACACCAATTTCAAAGACTCCTTGTAGAATGGCCCCAATTGAGTTAAAGGAATTTAAGAATAAACTCAAAGAAAACCATGATAAGGGATTCATTCGGATAATTGTTTCACCTTTTGGTGAACCTGTCCACTTTTTGAAAATGAAATATTGATCAATGCAACTCTTCATTGGTTATAAAGAGTTGAACAAGATCACGATCAATAAAAAGTATCTTCTTCCTTGTATTGATGACTTGTTTGATAAATTATTTGGAGCTCAATACTTTTCCAATATTTACCTTCATTTTGGATATCATCAATTGAGGTTTAAGAAAAAAGATATACCAAATAAAACATTTCATACAATTTATGGTCACTATGAATATGTAGTTATGCCTTTTAGTCCTACTAATTAACCTATTATCCTTATAAATTTGATGAATATAGGCTTTATATATTACCTTGATTATTTATTTGTAGTCTTTATAGATGAAATAATTATCTATTCTAATAGAAAGAAAAACTATGAAGACCACTTGATCATTTTAATAAATACCCTAAGGAAGGAAAAACTATAAGAAAAATTTATAAAGTGTGGATTTTGGATGCAAAATGTTTCATTTTTGGGTCACATAATCTCAAGAGAAGCTATAACAATAGATCCATAAAAGAATAAAGCTATTGAATATTGTACTAGACCAACCATGATGACTGAGATATATAGTTTTCTTGATTTAGCAGGATATTATTGACAGTTTTTGGATAATTTCTCATAACTATCTAATACTATGACCAAGTTAACTTAGAAGGGTTCCAAGTTCCTCCGGACAAAAGAATGTGAGGAAAATTTCAAGGAACTAAAGAGAAGGTTGGTCATCACACCTGTGATTACATTACCCTATAGTGGATAAGGGTTTGTAATTTATAGTGATGCATACTAGAAGGGATTGGGATGTGTTATTATGAATAAAAAAGGGTTCTCTTATGCCCCGTGATAGTTGAAGATCTATGAGAAAGATTACTCAACTCATGATTTGGATTTAGTAGTGGTAATTTTTTCATTAAAGATATGGAGGCATTATCTTTATGAAGAAAAGTTTAATATATATACTAACTATAAAAGTCTAAAATATATATTCACATAGAAGGTGTTGAACATGTTCTAGAGAAGATGGTTAGAGATTATAAAGGATTTTTACTGCTCAATGCATTACTACCCTGGGAGAGTGAACAAGGTGGCTAATTCTTTGAGCCGAAAGGATCATGTTAGATTATCCATGATGTGGATCACAAAAGATCCAATATTTCTATATTTTCAAAGGATGGTTCTAGGAATTCTGAAGGATGGGGAGAAATATTATCTTACACAACTGAATGTTCAACTCTCTATCCAAGTGAAGATTAAAGAGGTACAAAAGTAAGATGTAGAGCTTCAAAAGAAGGTAATAAATTTTCCAAATTTTAAACTTGATAAGGGTGAAATGATAAGGTTTATGAACCATGTATGTGTTCCTTACGTACCTAATTTATAAGAGTTGTTAGAGGAATATCATAGTTCTTCATTCTATATTCATCCTAAAAGTACAAAGATGTATAGAGATTTTAAGGAATACTTCTGGTGGTATGGAATGAATAGGGATATCACAGAGCTTGTATCTTAGTGTTTGGTATGAAATCAATTTAAGGAAGAAAGACAAAATTCTAAGGTGATGTTTAATCCATTACCCATACCAGAATGGAAATGGGAGAACATCACTATGGATTTTTTTTTGGAATCCCCAAAACCTATAATGGGTTTAATGTTTTATGGTTGGTAGTTGATCACCTTACCAAGTTAGCACACTTAATTTATATCAAAGAAGACATTTCTCTATATTATCTTTCCAAGACATACATTAAGGAAGTGGTAAGGTTGTATTGAGTATCATTTTACATTGTATATGGTTGAGATCTGAGGTTTACCTCAAATTTTTGGTGAATTATTAAGAAAGACTTGATACATAATTGAGTTTGAACACTTCTTATCATAATCATATGGATGTTTAGTCTAAAATAACCATAGAGGATGTGTTGAGATCTTGTTCATTGGATTTCAAAGGTATTTGGGATCAACACCATCCTATAGTTGATTTTTCTTACAACAATAGATTTCACTCAAGAATTTATATAGATTCTTATAAATCTCTCTATGGGAAGAAATATAGAGCTCCAATGTTCTGGGATGAAGTTAGAGAAATAAATCTATTGGGACCTCAGAGAACTAACAAAATTATAACAACCCAATCTTGACGTATAGGGACATTACATTTATTTTTAAGAATACTTAATACATTACACAAATATATTCCCAAAGACCACATTAGTTTAGTTTTTTTGGAAACATAGAACATAATATTCTAACTTGGTGAAAGATCTTCAACATATCTCATAAAGATATTCCCCTTTTTTCCTACATAAAACCTTTCTTTATATCCTAGGGAAAAGAAGATATAAAAAGGGTGATCTCAATGCTCAGTAAGGGTAAAAATTGAGAACATAGAATAAACCATAAACATAATATTGTAAAAAACATGAACATAAAGTTTAAATATCAAAATTTTGGGTCATGAAATAAATCATGGAAGTACGTAAGGAATAGATCATAAAAGAACATTAACTATGATAAAATAGCATTGGAATAAAACATGGGATTGTGGAAAATAAATAAGCACATAATATGATTTCCATATTATCCAATTCATTTCTTCCAAGACCATCATAGTGGACAATGTCCATTACTGAATTGGGTTTACTTGTCATTCCAGCCATGCATTACTGAACCATATTTACTTGTTTTTTCATCCATGTATTACTGAACTGGATTTACTTAGCATTCCATTCAGGTTTATCTCATGAGATATAAACCTTTACCCAATGCATTGGAGGGAGATATAGGTCCCACCCATATCATAATGAAATCATTCTTACATGTTCCACAAAAACATAAATCATTCATCATAGCATAACCCATGAAATAAAATGGGTTTCTTAAACATCATTCCATCATAATACTTATAAAATAAATGGATTTCATAAAAATAATTCAATCATAAACACAATAAAATAAAAGTAATAATATGGATATAAACATAACCATATATCATCTTATATGGAAAATAATTGTTATAAAACACTTAAACTTAATTCTTCAAGAAAATATCTTTTCTTCTTCAAAAAAGTTTTCTTTTCTCAAAATGTCATTAAATTTTAAAGGAAAGGTATTTAGTTGAAAATAAACTCGAAATAGTGTATAGTAAGATTCATAAAAATAATTAATTATGAAGATGTAAAAATTTGTTCATGCCATATAAGTTAAAAAATCATTCTCCTTGTACTTTTATCGAAAATGTCAAAAAAGTACCTCGTAAAAAAACACCAAAATATTCCTTTCATACCGTTTAATAAAAATTTACCAATGGGTAAAATTGACTTCAAACAATTATATAATAATAAAAATAATATGAAATATTTAGGAAACATGTATGTGGATGATAAATATGCCCCAATAAATACATACTTATAAATAATCTCAAATAATAATCAGATTGTAAAGTTATCCCTTACCTTAGGTGCGATATGCTTCATATGTATATGAACCTCCTGTATAATGATTTAAATAATGATATAGATGTATTCTATAATCATAATAATTTTATGATAACATTTATGATCATATTTTCATCCATTTGTTAGTACCATTTCATTGTTACTCGTTATTTGGGTATTAACTGCTTTATATTCTTATGCATGTTTTCTCAGATAAGTTCTTATTCATCTTTTTAGGTTATAGCTATATCATTTAAAGAATTTTATTAGTATAATATATATCATATTTATTCATTAGATTAATTTATATAATCATTCTTTAATGAAGATTATGTAGAATGAATCACGTCACACCGTGGAGATGGTAAGTCGTATGTACGCACGACTGACGATATCATTCCCATAATTATTGAATGGTATTAAAGTGGATGGTGTGTAGTATCTCAGAATAAATATCATTTTATACTAATCATATATACATTTATTAATTACATAATTATACCCATCCATGTAAGGTGGTGGTGAAAAACGGATTACACCATGGTGTGGAGACAGTAAGTCGTACGTACGCATGTGTGGTGATTTAATTTTTCACCGGATGCATAAAAGGTGGACTATGGTTGTTTTATAATCACAATAGCCTCTCAGTATATAATTACTACTGGATTTATTAATTTATAATGACACAACTCATGATTTTTAAGTAGAATAAGAAATAAGTTTGAAAGAATTGGTAAATGATATTACCTCTTCTTTGACGTGCCTCCTCTAAATATTCTCTTAGAGCACTATATATGGTCTTTGAATAAGACCATGACCTATATAATTTTTCTAGGGAAGTTTATAAGGTAAATTATCAGGGTATGTTCGAGCTTTAAGGCTCAAAATGAAGTGAATAGTTGAGGGAGGAAGTTCCCTTTTATATTTGAGGTCAGGGGAACTTTTGAAAACCTCCAAAATATTAATTTATAATAAAATCAAAACCCACATAAAAACCATCAAAATGCCTCGATTTTGAAAACTAGATGATATAAGGTTGTAATATAATCAAAAAAATAAAATTTAGACATGTTTTTATTTTATTTTAAAACATATCATTTTAATTTATTCTTATTTAATCTATTTAATTTTATTTGTGTTAATAATATTTTAAATATTAAATGGTTATAGATATTTACTTACATGTTGTCAATTTTTTGTAATTGGATAATTTATGAAATTTTATACCATATAATTTTTTACTTTTTCATTTTTTATATACTTTTGTGATTTTTAAATAATTTAATAATATGTTATTTTTATAAAATATCAATAGTGTCAATTTTGATATTATTAATTCATTCGACTTTAAATAAAATCCATATAGAAGATAAATTTGAAAAAAAAATTAATATAATTATAAAATGTCATATTCACCTAGAAAATTTGTGGATCACATTAATTAGTTAATATTATATTTATTTTAATATTTTTAAAACCATTTATTTGATATTTCTATCAATAAAATAATTTATACATCACTATTGTGTCATCATTAATGGTAATCATTTAATCTCTAAAAATTAAAAATAAATTCAAACGATATAGGTAATTTCATTATATTTTTGGAAACTATTTATTTTTGAATTTCTATCATGTTTATCAATATATTAAAAAATTTATACTTATAAAATATATGAGAGTGACATGTTGTCACCTTCTTTTATTTCAATTATAATTACATCACTTTCATGGGAAAAAGTCCAATAAATGAGTCAATTCAGACCCATAGATGATATTGGTAGACTATAATTTATCCAATAGTATTTTTTTCATGTGGTAGGGTAATTTTATTATCTTTATCATATTGTTAGTTACCCTAATTTACTTGATTTGCCTTTAACTGTGGTAAATAAAAATTATTGTAGCTACTATTCATAATATCAAAAAATAAAAGTAACCTATTAACATAATTTGGACACACTAATTAAAAACATGGAATCCATTTTTCATAGTTCATAACATATAATTGTAAGAAATTAATTTAAAATTAACTCGTTGTCAAAACCAAAATGTGAGTTTTTAAAAAGTAAAAACTTATCAAAATATTTTCATGTGTTTATGTCCAATTTAAATGTGAAATTACTTCCAATGACCAAAATTGGATTAAATTATAAAAAAATAATCTAATTACACTTTAAAACTAATTAAAAATATAATCTAACTATATAAATAAATTATACTAAAAGACAGTTTTGAATTAAAATGCATTATTTTCACTATTCATCAAAATATGAATTTCATCAAAAAAATACCAAAATTTAAACCAAGCTAAATTTTGATTTCCCTATTCCAAATAAGACATTTATTTTTTAAAATTTAATATATAAAAGTGTTAAAATCTATATTTAAAATTGGTGCACCATTAAAAGGTGGAAAAATGCATTTTTTGAAAAATGCATCTTCTATCTAAAAAAATGAATTTGTTCTTATATCATATTCTAGAAAATAATTAATATGAATTTTAATGTTATATAAAATTAAAAATTAAGTTAATATTATTAATAACATCTAGTTTATATGATATTTTAATAATATATCATTTTTTAGTGAAACTCGGTATTTCCTACAACCAAGCTATCGAGGAAGGTTGCTCTTGTATGTTATACAAGCCAAGTCAGTGTTGAATTTAGTGCAAGATTACTTTGGTGTTGCGTATAACATAATTTAAACATAGTTATTTTATACATTGAACAAAATATATACTCAGTGTTGCATGAAATGAATTCTATCAAAAGAACTTGAAATTATGTGTAACACAATCTAAGTATAGTGTTGTCTATACTGTAAGATAATATAGTGTTGTGTATAGAGAAAGATAATCTTGGTGTATCATACAACACAATACATCAAATAAATTTAAAAAATATATCTCATAAAATTTCAGGGTGTTACAAAAATGGATGAGAATCTTAGATCCATTCAGTATCATATTAAGGCAGTTCAAAGTTAGTAGCAACATTATACTAATAAACGTCAGTGTGACCTACAATTTGAAGTTTTTTAGAATTTTTTTTCTATGAATTTCTATTTGGAAGAAATTTATGAGGTTTGGAAAGAAATGGAAACTAATCCCTAGGTATATTGGTCTCTTTGATATTCTTGATCATATTAGAATGGTATCCTATCTCTTGGAACTTCCTCCAAATGTCTCTAAATTCCATGATCTGTTCTATTATATCTTTTGAGGAAGTACATACCTAACCCTTCACATGTACTAAACTCATACTTCCTGCTGCTAGAACATTATCTTTCATATGGGGAAAAACTAGTTGAAATTATGGATCTTTGAAAGAAAGTTCTGCAAAACAAGATCACTCGCCTGGTCAAAGTTTTGTGTAGAAATCACCAGTTATAGGAATCTATGTGTTAAATTTAGGATATGATGTGGTATAAATATCCTCATTTTTTGTATCAGAATGACGAATTTCGAAGGAAAAATTCATTTTAAGGGGGTAGAATGTAACACCTTGATTTTTTGTGAAATTTGTTTCAGAAAAATTAATTTTACTTTATTTATTTAATTTCACACTAAACTAATTCACAAATTTATTATATTATACACCAAGATAATTTTGCGCTACACACAATACTGACTTGTCTTGTGTTACACGCAACATAGAGTTTCTATGAAAAATAATTTTAGCGTTATAATTATTTAAACAAGATAGGTATAACATAGTCATTAAACTTATTAATGCGAATAGTAATAAATACTTTTTAAATATTATTTATAATGGTTTTATATAAATAAAACATATTTATAATAACAAATGTAATATTTGAAAAGTATTTATATGTTTGAAAATACAATTTTATCAAAGTAATTGCTTTTTATTTCCTTCTATGAATAATAATAAAATTAATTTTAGAAACCTTTAGAAATTTAATTTCATAAAAAAACATTATTTTTGAATTTATAATGTCAAAATTATCTTAGGTTAAATTTTATGTATTTTTCTAAAAAACTTCATTTTTTGATGAATTGTAAAAAATACTAAATATTAATCCAAAACTACTTTTTTTTCTAAATTACTTATATAGTTAAGTTATATTTTAATTTTTTTTGAATATTGATTAGTTAGATTTTAAATAATTTGATAAAATTTAGATATTTTGAGCTAATTTGACAATAAAATTGGATATAAAAAAACATCCCAAAGTTTTAAAAAAATCTAAAAAAAACTCATTATCGCGACACGTCCGCGGGGTTAATTTTAAATTAATTTTTGACACTTTTATGATAAAAATTTGGAAAAATTAATTTCATATTGGGAATAAAAATAATTTATAATTTATAATAATGTAAACTTAGTTTTTAACCATGAATATTTGTGAAAGTGATTAAATTTAATTACAGTGATTAAGAGAAAAATTAGCCTAATAAAGGACTAAACATTAAACTTAAGGCCCAAAATGACCTTTAAACTTGTGAAAACCCATTTTATGTTCATATTTAGAAGCTATAATACCTTTTATGTTATTGATATCATTATTTTATCCACTTTTCATGGTAAAAATGTGGTTGGAATTCTCTTTTCAAAAATTAACAAGAATCTCACTCCTCCACCACTATAAAAAGGCACTCACCCATACCCCTTATTCACACCTCTCAAACCCTATGGCTCGCCCAAAATCTACTCAAATAAGCTAACAAAATAACTCCCATAATCCTATAATACCCCCTTTTTGAATAAATCCATCCAAGGAATCCCTTTGGTGCAAACCAAGAGGAGTTACCCAAATAAGAGGTAACATCCTTACTCAAGCTTCTTTGTTTTATTTCCATTATCCAACAACTAAAATATTCTTATTACATGACTATAAAATAACCTAATTATCATAAATATACTTATATTTTGTTATTATAAGTTTTTTACCAACACTTACACACACTTACATCTAATGGGTAATTAATTTACCATTCTTTTGTACGAAGAACTATCGCCTCACGAAATGATGTTCTTCGCTTTTCCTTTACCAACTCTCATGGTTAGAAATTATGATGTAAAAACTATTTTTATATTATATATATAATATTTATGATGTATTTATTCTTTTTTAATTATTATATAACACATACCTTCATGCTTTCCATTTTTTGTAAATATGATAATTTCATTTGGGAAACTGTGGACTACCGCCTCCTCAAAGTGATGTGAATCGTTCACACTCTATATGAAATGTATTAAGGATGGTTTTAGTGAAATTATATGATATATATTATATAAAAATTATACTGTAATTATTATATACATATATTTCATTTAAATTATTTCTTTCAATACGATAATAAAATGGAAACAGTATTCATGCGTACATATGGCCTACTGTCTCCGTGAATAGTGTATTCCATTTCATCATTATATACTTTATAGATTATTATAAATAAATATATACTTAATATATATGATATTTAAATCCTATTTTACATTATTTAAATAATTAAATCATGATATAAGTAAGAAGATCAATAATGATAAGTCAAAATATATATGAAGAACAAAGTGAATATTACCCGAAGCGAAACCTTAACATGGACTTGTTAGCAAAAGCGTAATATAAAGTCATACAAAACCATATATGGTATTATATATAAGATTTTATATTTTAAAATATGTATAATTAACTTATATTTATCATATAGGAGTTTTGTACGAGTACGATGAGAGTTAAGACATAAGCTAAGTGGATTTCTAGTCTCGCTTTTATTTCTATGAGATTTATGCCTTATTAACGACTCATTTCTTTTTTTTGGTGTATAAATTTCCCATTAATATGTTATATAATTATTATCCTTATATATATGGGTATTTAAATATCCATTTTATGATCTCTCTTTCATGGGGTTTATTTTTTGAAATTCACCAAATCGGTAAAGTAGTTTTGTCTCAATTTGACTTCTTTGATAGACATGCCATGAATTTCAAAAATGTTGTTTTAAAAAATGTTTTTACAGATGATATTTTAAGATAATTTTCTATGAAAAGGTATTCTAAAAATGTTTTATGGTTTTCAAATAATCCTTTATAAGTTTTCAAATTGTTTTCAAAGAAGTGGTTCTCAGTACTTTTTCAATATTTATTTTTATGTTTTCAAAAAAAATTGAAATAAAAAGGTTTTCAAAAGGTTTTAAAAGATTCCATTATAAGTTTTCAAATTTATATTCCAGAAAAAAAATTTAAAAAAGTTTTATTTTTAAAAAAAAATATTTTTCAAATAAGAAAGGATATTTTCGTTAATAAATTTTTTTGAAATATATTTCAAAATTATTTTCTATCTAAGATGACATCTATTGGTGTTACTCGTGACTTTCTTGGGAAGTGATCTAAATGTTATATTCATATTATTTATATGAAAGGTTTATGTTTTGATGGCATAATTTTTATGAAACCCTTTTCTCTTCCATGTGTTATATACTTATGAAATCTTCTTCTTTTCACGGGTAATGCTTTGATGAAATGATTATGAAAAATGTATTTTTTTCAAAGGTTAAGATATGATTACATGTTTACGACACAAATTTAATTTCATGGGTTATGATATTATTTTTTATGATTGTGTGGAACATGTATGTATGATTTAATTATGAGATGGTTGGAACATATATCTCTCTCCATTACATTGGGTAAAGATTTATATCTCCTCAGATAATGATGTGAATCAAGTCGATGGGCTTGATCTACTGTGGGAAGATAGAGAAAACTGATTAACTATAGGAAGATGGGGAAACCCAATCCACTATCGGAATATGGGAAAACCTGATCCACTATGGGAATATAGTGAAATATGATCCATTATGGGAAGATGGGGAAACCCAATCCATTATCAGAAAATGACTATGAATGGGGATGGTGGTGTGTCCTTTATAATAGGTGTAGTCCCCATGAAGTGTCATAATAATTTTTGGAAATTCACCCTAACTTATATTGAATGATGTTACATTTTTATGTGTCTTCCATAATCCCGTGTCTTATTCCTATGTTATGATATCATAGCTCGTTCTATTTATTACCTTATGATTCATATCTTATGAACTTCCAATATTTATTCGATGATTTATTTTTATGATCTTTGATATGAAGGGTATGATATTCTAATGTTATTATAACATTCTTATACCCTTATGATCATGTTTATGATTACATATCTCCCTTTTTTACCCTTATTGAGCATCTGATATCACCCCTTTTTTGTGTTTTTTCACCAAGTTATGAAGATATGTATTAATTATGATGTGTATAAGAAGGGTGGTAGTAATGGAGAACCTATTTAGAGATAATTTAGCTCACTTATATACTAGTGTTTAGGTTTCTATGTTTCCAAAGGCACTGGGCTAATACGGTCTTTGAGAAACTATTTTTTAATGTATTAAGTATTCTTAAAAAGTGATGTAATGTTAATGTATAAAAATTTAGGGTCATTATAAGTTAAGTACATGTGATGTATCGTGTATGTAATTTTTCAAAAGTGAAACATAAAAACACATCATGTAATTGTGAAAGCTTTTGTTTAAGCACTTGCTGATCCGTTATATTCCCCACAAGATCAAGGATCTTGAAGGGGTGAATGTATCAAGGGCTTATCTATCCTAATTATTTAATATCATAACCCTCTTATCTGTTCATATTCAAAGTAATACCTTGTCTCTATCTTCAAAATCCATATCCCACCAATGATTATAATCATAACTCTTCAATAAAATTTATGATTCTTTAATTTTTCATTTAATGGCTTGAATCTTCTCTAACATATATTGAGTAAGGTTTAAACTGAATAATTTCAACTCTATAACTTCATCCTAACATGTTGGAGTCATGCACCTCATCTCATATAGAGCCTCATATGGTACCATTTAAATGATAGAATTGATAATGTGGATGTAAGAGAACTCTGTTAATGGAATATGTTGATCCCAACCTTCTTTAAAATCCATAAACTGTATCTTTGTATATATTTTAGAGTTTGAATAATCCTTTTATATTTTCCATCACTCTAAGGGTGATAATATATACTTAATATTAGATATGTATATAATTCTTGTTAAATACTTATCTAGAACATTGAGGTAAACCTTTTCATATAAAATTGAAAGTGTAACTCTATGCAGCATTACTACTTCATTTATGTATATCTTACCAAGTTGATTGAGTAAGAAAACCTCTCAAATAGAAGTTAAATTTTCTAAATTCATAAGGAGATCAACCACAAACCAGAAAACATTATGGAATTTAGAGTTCTTAAGAAAATATATAATGAAATCCATGGTTATATTATCCAATTTACATGTGGTTATGGGTAATGGTTTTATCATCCAATTAAAATTATATCATTTATCCTTAACATATTGAAAAAACAAGCACCATGGTGTATACTATATCATCTCTATATCAATATTGTCCCACTAAAAATGATCCTTGAGATTTCTATACATCTTTATACCTAAAATATGGATAGATAATGATGATATATGAGCATGATCTAAGATATATTTCTTCAATTCTAGTATTAAAGGGGAACATATCCATTTCCCAAATCTTATAATTTAATCATTATAAATTTTTAACCCTAGAATATTTTCAACCATCTTCAATTTTTCTATATCATTCTTCTCCACCTTCTGGATTTTTACATGGATCGATAGTTTATTAGTAATTTGGGAAAGATCTAATTTCTCCCCTTACCTTATGATTTCCAAGTACATAATTTCAAAATTCACGAGCATCAGATTTCTTTCAAACCTAGGCATTCATAAATAAGTATGATCCTTCATGTACAAATTATCAACCAACTTGTTTTGCATCTTAGGGTAATAATTTATTGAGCAATCATCATTCTTAATCAACTCCAACCATATTTTTTTACATGTTCTCATTATTTTATGTTAATATGTAATTTAAACTATTATAACCAGTATATATATCACACCTTTCACCATAGAGATAATTCCTCCATATATTTAATGAAAATATTACCACTGTTGGATCCAAATCAAGTGTCTGGTAATTTTTCTCATAGATATTTAATGGATTCAAGAAATAGGATACCACCATGTCATTTTTCATAAATAAACACCCTAATACCTTATTTTATCCATCATTATATATCATAAACCCTCCTATAATACTGAGTAATATGGTTACAGGATAAATGAACAAACTGTTATTAAGCTCCTTGAAACTATATTCACATTCATCTATCTAGAGGAACTTGGCTCCCTTCTAAGGTTAGAGGATTTGATAGTATTGATAAATTTATCATAAAATTTTGAGAGTATCCAGTTAATCTAAAAAAAATATGGATCTTTGTTACATGGGTTGATTTGGTACATTATTCAATCACCATTTTCTTTAAAGGATCCAAATATATTCCCTTTTTGTGATTATATTACTCCAGAATGACACTTTCCATAGACAAAATTCACATTTTCTAACTTTTCTAAACAATTTATTCTTTCATAAGTTCTTTAGAATAATCCTCCAACTCTCATAATGTTCTTCCTTACTACTATATTATATGGTAATATTATCTATAAATATTACCATAAATTGATAAAGGTAATTTCTAAAGTCTCTATTCATAAAATCCATGAAGCTTTTAGGGTCTTTTGTGAGTCTAAATATAATATATATGAATACATAGTTTCCATGTATTGAATGAATGGATTATAAGTTCTGGGTTATATCACCAGTAATCAGTCTCATGCCCAATAATGGTTTTTCATTTGTTTATTTTTATTTCTCCTTAGAACATGGAAAATAGTAAGCCCAGAATAGAGATAGGGTTTTCACATATAATTTATAAATAATTTATGTAAATTGAAATTATATTTTTGTGTGATTATTTATCTATTATAGAATTGGTTGACCTATCTAACCATAAAATCATTGCAATGAAGGGTCCAAGGGTAGAATACCTCTAGCAGTAATCCACATGTGCTCAAAAAACCTTATAATATCTCAATAGAATATCTTGGTGATAGCGTAAAATATTCTAACCAATTTCATTATTCAATATTGATCAAAAAATTAATCAGTTCCGAGAATGGAGGATTTTATTGAGTTAACCTATATTCATAAGAGATAGGAGGAGGATTGATGGTATCCATTATTAATAAGGTTTTATAGAATTATCTCTCTAGTTTTGAGATAATTATCTATATAGGATTTGTTTTACATGAAAATTGGGGAACCCTATAAATGATATAACTAGATTTTCATATCTAGGTTAGAAAACTAGTTATTGCACATATTCCCTTATCTAATCTCTTAATCCTTAGATAACCCCACATCTAATGTTATTATTATTATTATTATTATTATTATTATTATTATCTTGATGTCTAAAGTACTCATGTATAATTTTAATATCATTACTTAAATAAATTAATTAATTTTTATGTAAGATATAGTAATTATATCATTCTCACAAGACCCTTAATTTGGTTCATCAATCCTCCTAGACATTTACCAAACAATGAATAATGGATAGATGAATAAATATCACTGCATTATATGTTTAATAAATAAATAAATATTATATTCATTGAGCTCATGAATAAATGTTTATTTAATATCCAACTAACATATTTATTCTTTCAAAATGATTGGTGACTGGATATATGAAATCAATCATGCCTAAATAAGTATTAAATCAAAATCTGGGAATAATCATTATTAAATCTATTAAATTCAAATATAATTTAACTGAGGTTCTGGATACACATAGTGTGTGTCCCATTAGAATTATTTCTTAGTGGAATTAGGAAAATTTTACTAAAGTATAAGATCAGCTTCTAGAAACATGTAAAGGAACCCATAAATAAAATATTGATGTCACTATTCCAACAACATTCTATGAGTATTCACTATGTAATATAATTCTTTTGACATGATATCTTGTTAAGTAGGTTATATACTTTGTGTCATCAACCTATATGATTGATATATATTCCCTTGAATTCCAGAAATGAACACATCAACTGATACACCATGTCCATAGATTTATCACATAGTTTCATTTGAATAATAGTGCAGAGATATCTACTTCTATTAAGAAAGTGAAGCGAAAAATTCATTCTTGACTTATTCATTAATTCCATATCACTCATGGAACACCCAATGCATCCTACCTCCCTGAGATTATATTTCTTCATGGTTTTGATCAAATAATCAAAGTAAACAAATTTTTATATACATCAATAATAATTTCAAGTTTATGGACCAATACACATTTATGAAAAATAGAAATATCCAATGACACATATTAAATGAGTAATTACTATAGAAATGTATATTCTCATAACCTCCTCTCATGGATATTATCAAGGTAAAACTTCTTAAGAATATGTATCAATGTAATATGAGACCCCTACCCCTAATATCCTATATCATTTATGTCCATTCAGATGATTTTATCCATCTATATATTGTGTATTTAATAATATCGTCATATAACTTCAATGTTTTTATCATAGAAGGTAACTTCTCCAACCTTTAGAAGTGATAGATACTCAAAGTAAATTATCTCATTGATGTTATATAAAATAACAGTCACCATTTTATATGGTGTTTATTAATATTCAAGACAATGAATTTATCGATAAATGAAATTTTAAATTAGTAGACTCTATTATTCCCACTCCAATAATCTTTCACTTGTGCTAGATCCAAATTCTAGCTATCTAACTAGTTATATTTATGTGATAAAAATGTTTTAAATAAAATGTGGATATAACTATTGATCCCACCATGTTCCCATGGCTATTATACATACTCTGACTTCATCACATTGATAAAATCCCTCAAGATATTATATAAATAATTAAATACCTTTTTTCTTTTATCATTCCAAAAATATTAAATAACACCTTAGACTAAATTTCATCATAATATTATTAAATTTTTTATCTTAGATAAATTCACAAATTTTGAAAAAATTGTTGTTAAACCGACTTCTTAAGCTATAGTAGAAGCCAAAACATACTAGATCTATATAGATATGCAAACCAATGGTTGTAATATGTTTTATTTTTCATATTACCTCAGCCTAACTATGATACTATACCAAAGGGACTTAAAATAAGACTAGTTTTATATCCCCTTGATAAATAGTATAATTATTTGTCTATATTCCATAAACTCATCTAGTTTTAATTTATCATGTATTTTTGGAAAATATTTACATCCGACCTTTGCAGCTTCCCTAGAATGGTTTGATATTTTCCCTTTATGCCTTCGGTAGAATAAAAATAAAAATTAAGTACTTGTAATATAAAGTGATATATATTTCAAAATTAATCTTAGGTATATATAGTTTATTATTTATAATAATTTACTCTTAAGTTTTCACAGATCAAATGGGGGTATTTCATACCATATGACATTCAAAATAATTCTTTTCTGATTAAATATTATTTTATTTTTTCAATACCATGTCATTTTAAGTAATATGACTTGTACTAAGAAACCCTAGAGACATAAAATTGTATATCATGTTCCCCTAGAATTACGTTACTATTTTAATTCATTTATGGAGAAATTATCTTTAGTCTTAAATAACTATAAGATTAATCATCTACATTTCAAATTTTGTCGAACAAATCTATCTTAGAAAACTATATCTCTCCCAATATCCTCCTGTAGAAATATAATCATATGTTATTTCAAAATGAATATATTATGATCATGATGCTTATTTTAATCCATAAATGAATCTATGAAACTTTTATCCCTTATTGACTTTCTTTTATGTCATTTTCCCTTTGTAGTCGTGTCATATAAGCATCTTCCATAAGGTTTCATATAAGGAAGGGGGATTTGAAATCAAATTCCCAAATTAATCATCATAAAACATTTATATGACAAGTATAATTATAATTTATTTAATAATTATGACTTTTTATAACCAATCAAAACTTATTGGTACCCTAAATGTACAACCCATGTCTAGTTTCTCTTGAATGTTCCAATTGATTTACAACAATTGGATAAAATACCAAATAAAAAACTGGATTTTTGGTATATAGAATACATATTTGAATTTATATGAACTTTACAATCATATTTATTTTCCCCTTACTACTCCTTATAGGATTAATTATTTATATTAAATAATATATCCCCAATTTTTTTAATATAAAACAATCTGACTAGTTTTAACTTCCTTATGTAGTATGTGCCACTAGAATAATTCCTCCCACTAAGATGTGTGGATTTTAGTGTTCATATTCCATATAATTTTTATCTAGATCCTATAATTCATTAACGCTTGGATTTCTCCCACTATATCATAGTATATGTGCTTCCCTCATAGAATGATATTTGGTATGATTAGTACCTTTCTATCTTGGGAATTTTAATATCCTAAGTAGTTATAGGATAGTTAACCAAATGCACTTTATGTTTCCTTTAATATACATTTGAAGCATAATCCAAAATTAAAAAACGGTTCCCATAAAACACATAAAGATGTGAAATAATGTAATCCCATAATATCATAACTCATATGATATTCATTAGTAAATTAAGTTGGAATATGGTTAGTTTTTGAGCTTCTATTTGTGAAATATGACTTGGAAAGAATTTATAGAAAACTTTTAATACATATAAGACTCTTAATAAATATTCCTTGTACTACCATCACCATAATTATGTGTATAAGTTAATGTGAGTTTAAGAAAACCTTCCCTATATATTTAAATGATCGGTGAATAATTAGTTAAGATATAATCCAATAAGCACAACTAGAGGATTCTATATCTTATTATAAAGTGAATTCATTTTTCCACTAAGATTTAATCAAGGAAATCTCATAAATTATTTCAATTTTCCTATATATTATCCTTAGAATAGTTAATTTTATAAGTCTTAACTAACTCTAAAATATTTTTTGGGTTACCTTAATTTATAACGGTTTATTTTTCTAAAACATAAAAACTATGTAAAACTAGAGTTTTATGATTACCTTTAGTTTTATTTGAATAAAAATTGTCTTTCCACCATTGGGTATAAGTCTTGAATTTAATATTCATTATTTATTATCGATGACTCAAGGACTATTGAACTATTAGTAGTATGAAATACTATAAGAACATTCATTTTAATAAAGAAATAATTTATCATTGTTTCTAATAAATAACTAGGATAAATGTTTTGGTAACACCCAATACAAAAACAATTAGAATAATCAATACACTTATAAGTATAAATTCATGTTCTTATCACTATTGATAAAGTAATCTCCATTTCTCAACCATTGGTATATTTCATCTCACTTCTATTAATGTTTCTAAACTTCCTTGGTTCCAATATTTCAATACAAATGTGTAAAGAATATATTGTATTTAATTCCCATGATTTGATACATATTCAATGATTAATAAACCCAAAGTAGATTAGACTAATTGATTCTTCTTAAATTCATTTTTTTCCTATTTTAATAAACTTTTAGCTTCATGGTAAGAAAATAGATTCATATTCACTACCCTACCTCTAAATAATTTTTCTATTTAAATAAAACTATAAATGATCCAAGGAATTTTAAATATTTATGGGTTTTTCAACTTGGTCTTTCATTTTTTTCACCAGAAGTAGTGAGGAACCATGTTCCCACTATTTTTTATCTACTTGGAAAATCATAGTCAAAAGATTCCTTAGGGGATTTTCCATACTATTAATCTTGTAGTTCTAGATTAATATGGAATATTTGGGTGAAAAGGATGGTAATACAAGATTAATGGATAATCTCCGATCCAAATATAAGCCTAATATTTCTAATTAATCAATATATTTCAACCTTTTTAAGGAAACGCCCCTGTCTAGGTACTTGTCTCCCAGTTTGAACTGATATAGTGTAGTGATAATATCATTTATCTTAAACCACAATTTCTCCTTCTTGAGGGATTAGAGATGAGATATCATGGTATATACATCCATGTATTTATGTTTCATTTTGGTCTCTCTAAACATAGATGATATCATAATACAACAAACAGTATAAGCATCATCATTAAGTCTCTCAAAATAATTATTTTTACATAATCTCTCTTAGTGAGGTTGTTTAATAGGTATAGGGAACTAAAATATATAATACAAATTTTACCATAGTAATACAGTGTATAAAATATTATACCTCTCTTGTAAATTTGTTTTGGTGAGTACGTGCTCTTTGTTTATAAATTATCACAATGTGATTTTGGATACACTTACCAATTTCTATATCAAGTAAAAGATAATTATAATACTTCATCTTGACTACCAAAAAATGAAATGATAAATTTAATTTATTATTCTCCCACTATTGTATTAAATTCTAATATCCCTCAACATTGGATTCATAATAACATGTCACATGGATATTCTAATATAAAATATCTATATTTTCCTTTTCATAATTCATACTTGGGATGGAAAAACTATTCCAATGTATTTATATAGGTGGTTCTTTCCAACTACATTAACCGACAAGTCCTTGATTCATTGAGTGGATCCCCAATCCTAAATTACTAAACACATATTTCCTTTACACTTGTTTCCTATTTTCACTAAGTCCAACTTGGGAAGCCAACCCTTTATGTGAAATAGTTTAATTCAACCAAAAACATTAGTTTAAACTCTATATTAATAGAAAGTTCCTTGACTTAGGCCAAAAAAGCACTTTTAACTATGGTTGTATCTTAACTTTGGTAATAGAATTCTCTACCAGCTTAATTTTTTTGTGGGTTTTTATCTTAGTGCATATATATTATTTATTTTATATATTTTCATGCTTGTTAATATTATTTGGATTTTATATAACTGATTAAGCCTATATTGATAAAATAATTTATGAACAATCCATTTATTTTATTCAATCTTTCATGTTTGTTAATTCATTTATTTTATGTGATCATGAAAAATAATCCAATAAACATAAATAATTAACCATGTAATTGATAGAAATAAAATAATTATTGTGGTGTGATCATGAGATTTTTCTATTTGTGGGTTTATATATTGGATGATAAATTAACCTTTGAGCCTAAGGAAATAACTCCTAAACCAATGTTTGGTTTGAGTTTTAGCATTCTAACTAGATCCAATGTATCTACTTCGTTGGTTTCACCACAACTTGAGTTTTTAACTACCTTCTAACCTTATAATGTTGTCCTTTAAATGTATTTACTCACATGATAGTGCATTTATTTAAAAGAAAATGTGGACATACAGAACCATACATAATAAATATTGGAGGGGTGACTCATATACCATCAAGTTTTATTTAATAAAACTTTTATCATAAAATAAACCCATAATATAAATATTAAATTAAAAAAACCAACACATTCATTGGTCGGTCATGTCCATGATCATCCATGTATGCGATGAATACACATTTAAAAATTAATTGTAATTCATTTTAATTCATTATTTATTAAGATAAATCACTCAAATTAATTAATTAATTAATTAATTTGTCATAATTGTCCTTCCAAATCATCTTTAAGATACACATCCTTTATAATATAAAATAAATAAAATTAATTTAATTAATTGAAAATTGATTAAGTACATGGTGTATATTGGAGACAACGCTGCTTATACCACTCTAAACTACACAATATCTCATTTTGTCTATGTCATGTACTGTTTTCTTACATTACATGTACCATACATGGTGTTTCATGTAATTACATGAAGTTTAGTTCCATGTTTCAATCCAAGTAGTCATCTCATCATATATGAAAAATGGTATTCATTAATATAAATAGTGTTCACTTAAATGATCATGAAGTATACAGTATGTATAAGGACCATACATGACATGTACTTAGGAATTTAACATGGAAATTAAGTAGGCAATTAAAACTTTGTAAAACCCTGTCACATGGTGTGTATTCCAGCTACACACTATGTATTTTGTTTTAATTCCATAAATAATTTATATTCCATATAATTAATTTATATTGTTTACATCCTAGCTTAGGTTGTACTCTTTATAAATGGGTATGAGTTACATGATGTTTACAACCTGCTACACATCATCTACCCCTTTCTTTGGTCACCCATGATACATGAATATGGACTTGGTATATAATTCATATGGTAATTTATGCATTGTCTGGAGTGTATTCCAATAACAGGTCTTGTAATCCCAATTAGCCCATGTTTCTCAACTTTAAGTCACTATGAAAAAAGTAATAAATTACATTTTGTGTACTTTGACCACATAGCTTATGAATTCCCCATAAGGCTAAACTATGTGAGTTTTTATAGTGTGTATGCAAGATACACGCCATGTAATTCATAAAATCGTGTGTCATATTTTCTATAAACATGCTACATGTAATGATGTCGCATAGTCTTCTCCCACATGACATTTCTTGATTTTCATGAATCATCTTTGTGTAGTAAATTTTGGTAAAGATAATGTACTTTTCAATTACATGTTTTATATCCATGTTATTCATCTATAATCTTTGAAACCTCTAGATGGAATCTTTGAACCGGAGGAAGATTTGATTCTGGCCTGGTCCTCTGCCCCGTGTACCTGTGATGGTTGTCACTTCCTGCTCTTCTGATGGTCCTATGACCATTATATGAAGCGTGACTCCTCGACCACATCAATCTAGGTAAGATTTATAGAATTACCACTTCCATTTTATAATCCTTCCATCATCTCCATGTTGGGAAATCTATTTGGTCGTTATTTATGCTCAGATAGTAGAACTAGGACTGTTTGCCACCCGATTTCACCGAGAATTTATGTTGAAGTTGACCTATTGAAACTACCGGTTAAGTCGATATTCATTGCTGTGAGTGAGGAATTTAGATGTAAACATTCTGTTGTTTTTGAGTCCTGGTTTGACTACTTCTCTCGGTGTCTTAAGGTCGGGCATTTGAGGGAGGATTTCAGAGGTAGGAGGGTGGTTCTACCGGTGGTTTTGGCTCCAAAGGTTGCAGTGGTGGTGGAATAAAAACCTCAGTAAGGGAAGCAAGACATGGGTAATGGAATTCGGAAAGAACCTTGTCTTGTGAGTACCAGTACACTGAATGGAAGAATAATGGGTGAATTGAATGAGTCTATGAATCCAAGGGTATATGAGGTGTTTGGAAGACTACGGAGTAATCTTGGGTTGACTCATGTAGGAGGTTTGAAGACTATTGTGAAGCAGGCTGTCCAATCTGCTGGGGTGACCAGTGGCCAAGAATTGGTACCAACGGGGGGTAAGGAGGCAGTGGATGGATATGTTATGAACATTCAGGCAGGTGATTCTGCGTATGAAGCTGGTGGTTGGGTGAGGGCCTCACCTGGGCTGAAGAAACTCATGTGCAGTAGGTGGAGAGTATTGAAGTCAGTAATTTCATTGTTGGTCTATTGAATGAAGAACTGGAAGTGGGTCAATACCAGATTGACCTTGATTTGTCTCCTGGTTGGATGTCTGCTGAAGCTGTTGAGTTGCATGATAGTGGGGTGATGGTTCTGGGACGGATTTGTGATTAGAATGGTACCAATAATAAACAGGTGCAGGGGAAGGGATCTTTCCATTTTGCTAAGGAATTGGATCATGGAGGAATCTCTCATGCTGGTGAGGATTTTCCAAGGATTGAAGGTGGTAACATGCAGGTTGGGTTTCATTCTCAGGATGTTGTATCTGGCGAAGTTTTTTTGCAGACTGGGGCGCTTGAAGATTATGAGATTATGGTGAAACCACAGTGTTTAGCACTTATTAACATTAATAGTCACGTCGAGCAGGAGCAGAGTGTGAATAGACGCTACTAGAAGGTGTTTATCCCTGTGAAATGGGGGTACATATCTGACAGTGAGAAGGATAATGATGGTCGAGCCTGAACCTCTTTTAGTGATGTTGTTCACTATGGAAATAAGGCTGTGGTAGGGAATGAGGTTTCTATGACCTCCCCACCAAGAAGAAGGAAGCGGAAAGATTACACTTCTATACTAAAGAGATGTCTACCAGATCTTCTATCAGCAAAGGAAAATGGATAAATTCTTCTGAGAAGTTTTTTTATTTGGAGAAATTAAATATCAGACGAAAGTATGTGAAGATTCCGAAGTAGTATGAAAGTTTGGAATTGGAGTCGGCTACCGTAGATGAGGCAATCGATCATGGATATGGTGACAGGTATGGTGACGGGTATGGTTTCTATGACATGTAACTGTATGCTCTAGTTTGTAATGCTTGCCTTCTGAACTTTTCCTTTATTTTAATAAACAGTCAGATATTTTTCTCTGGATAAGATTTTTTGTTATAAATATGTTGTTGAATCGATTGACCACTCTTATTGTACCATCATTTTAATGAAGGGTCCAAGGGTAGAATCCCTATAGCGGTAATCCACACATGCTCCATGAACTTTAGAACATCACTATAGAATCTATGGCTACTAGCATGGATGATTCTAACTTCTTGAATAATTCATTATTGATCATAGTAGAAATCTCATCTAGGTGTGAAGTATTTTATCAAGTTATCTTGTGTTGTTGAGAGGGAGGATAAAGATTTATGTTCTCCATTCTTGAGAGAATTATAGATAATTTTATCTTTATGTTTGAGATAATTTTCTAGAGATGATTTTTTGTGTGCAAAAATCATCATACCCTAGAAATGATATAGCCATGTTTATATAACTATGTTAGAGAATTGGTTATTTCATATGGTCCTTTAGCTAATATCTCAATCCTTAGAGAGCCCCACATATATTATTGTTTTCATTGTTGTTGTTTTTGTTTTTTTTCCTTTACATGTGCAATTCTAATGGATAATTTTAATACCATTACTTAAATAAATTAATTATTATTTATTTAAATGTTAATAATTATATCATTCCCATTGAACCCTTAACTCAATTGGTATATTCTCCATGGAATTTATTGAACCTTGAATAATCACTAAATAAATAAATATCACTGAATTATATGTTTAATATATATATATATATATATATATATATATATATCATTCACTATACTCATGAATAAATATTTAACACATATTTAACTCATATATTTATGCTTTTAAATAACCGGTGACTAAATATATGTGAACAGCTATACTAGGATAATTATTAAATCATAAGTCATAAATAATATTTATTTAATCTGTTAAATTCTAATAGAATTTAACTATGGTTTTGGACACTTAGTGTGTAACCCTCTAGACGTATTTATTAGGGTAATTAGGCTAACTAACCTTAAGTACAAGACCCACATCTAGAAACATGTCAATTAAATCATAGAGAAATAAATTAATATCACAATGTTAAAAACATCGTATGAGCATTCAATGTGTAATATTATCTCTTTGTATCAATATATCATCAAGTTGGTTGCATACACTATTTCATCAAACTATATTCTTGATTTACAGTTATTTTACTTCAATAAATGAACACATCAACATATACACTATGTTCATGTATTTATTCAATAGTTTCATTTCAATAAAAGAGTCATAAACATCTACTTTTATTGATAAATGGAAAGGAAAAAATTCCTTTTTTGACTTATTCATTAATTGTATATAACTGTTGATGCAATAAATGTATCCTAACTCACTAAGGACATATTTATTCATGATCTTCATCAATACATCTAAGTACATTACTCATGATATGCATCAATAGTAATATCAAGTCAAAAAACCAATACACACATCCATAGATATGAATATCGAATAGAACATATTACACATGCAATTACTATATATAGGTATATTCTCATAAAATCCTCTATTAGAGATAAATAAGGGTTAAATTCATGAGAAGAAGTCACAATTTCTTAAAATCCATCTACTCCTGATAGCCTATATCATCTGTGTCCAGTGAAATGATGAAATTTATTCATATAACATGTATTTAACAATATCTTCATAGCACTTTAAGGTTCCCATCATAGAGGGGAACTGTTATGACCTTTTGATGTGAAAGATACACTAAGTACATTATCACATTGATGTTACATAGAAAAAAAACATCATGTGGAAGGTAAACCTAATTCCAATAAGGTTTTCTTAGGTATAACCTCTATTTTCACCCTTAATTAATGATATCTAGATTGAAGTTAAATATTTTATAAGTATTTATTCCCTCATAGCTGTTTGAATATTTAATCAATATAGGGTAGAAGATACATTTTCTTGATTGTGATTTTGTTAAGTTCATGATAATCAATGCAATGATTCAATTTTCCATCCTTCTTTATTAATGGAGAGGATTGGCACACCCCATGGTGAAGCATATGGGTATATAAAACCCTTATCCAGATTCAATTATAGTTATTTTTTCACTACCTTCAATTCCATAGGGGTTATTATATAATGACTCTTTGATATGGGAATACAACCAGTTATGAGTTCAATGGAAAACTCAACCATATATTTTGGGGGAGGCCTAGAAAATCCTTGATAAATGTATCAAAATATTCATCTATGATTATAATATCCTAAATATTGAGCTTTTACCCAATAATTTAGGCTAAATATACCTCATTATTAGGTATTATGACCCATATAAGAGATCTAATTTCTATAGGGAGTCCATAGTCATCCCAGCACTGATAGATGATCATCGGTTGATTTGGGACATGAAATATGATTTCCTTATCCTATAAATTGACAAGGTATCTATGTATATCAATTTGATATATGCCCAAAATCACATAAAATTCAACCAATGGGAGAATGAAAAAATTTGTGATAATTATATTCCCACAAACCATAATCGAATGACATTTGTATATTTGGTATTAAATCATTACACCATTAGGTATTTTCATTGATAATTCAATATCCAATAATGTGTGTAGTGAATTAATACTTTTATTAAACTTCCTAGATACAAAATAGTGTATAAATCCAAAATTAAATAAGATTTTATTAATTTTTTAGTGGATGATTAGTGTGTCTTTCACCGCTTCATTTTCCTGGTCAACCTCGGTAGTAGGGATCACACAAGATTTTTATTTATCTATTCTATTTGGAGGTTGCAAACATAAATTGTCCTTATTAACTCTTAGGATGGTGTATTTAACTTCATAATTCACAAATTCTCAATATTGAAAACATTAAAGAATAGGAGTTTAATTTAGTGTGACTTTTACCACTTATATTATGATGTTCATCCTCTTCATATATCTTTGGCATTCATGTTCTTGATGGAATCCTTTTTACACTTGAAGTGTAAAGAAACAAAACCTTGGTCATTATGTTTAAAAGAAAATGTAATAAAGAAACTTGAGGAAATTTTGATTTTTTGGCTCTAATTGAGTGGTTTTCCCATTTTGGATTTTGATATTTGAATTTAATATCTTGAGATGATTTATTATGTCTTTCTAATTTAGGTTTCATGATTGGAAAAATGCTTAGATGTTTGGCTGTCCTAGAGTTGGAACCACATACATCCTTGAGATTACAGGGGGAACTGGGTACATGGTGTTGGGTACCTATTACTTGATGGATATAGGAAATAAAGGTGGTAGTTTTTGGACACCATAGGTACCTATTAGACTTCTAGTGGTTAAATAATATATCTAGTCCCATTTTATTTTAATAAAATATTAATTTCATCCTTATACATCCATTCTTTTATCTATTTTATCCTTCCATTGATCCATTCCCCTATCAAAATAGAGATACCCTCCGTGTCTTTTATTGGTCCCCCAACCCCACTTTCTTTTCGATCCAAGGTGAATTTATGCGATTTATTCATGGAAAATCCAAAGTGACATCCCCTATAACCCTATACTCTATTCTTCTCATGTTTATATTCTATTTTACTAGTGTAAAAGGATTCCTTGATTAGGCATTTCACTAAATTTGTGGTTAAATTCCTTTAATATCATCCTTTTATATTCATTAGGGTAAAGGTGACCCAGGTATGGGATTTTATTATGTTTTATTACTTTATTGTTATAGTTTCTCACTGAAATGAATTTATTTATGGTTTCTCTATTTTGGGACTAGTTTTAGGGATTTTGAATTTCTTTTATCTAGTTTCTTCATCTGGATTAATTTTTCACATAATTATTATCTTATTTTACCTAATATTACACTAGGTTTTGGTTGGGTTTCCATTAGGGTTGTTTGTTTTTTTTTTTGGTTTTTATTTATTGGTGGTCATGGAGTGGAGTTTTGTTGATTTATAAGGAAAGTTATGATACCTTTGGGATATCCAAGAGGTCTATTCAAGACTATCTTCATGGTATGTGGTTTTGTATTATCCTAAACCAGGTACTACATGTTGGTTCCCTGAGCTAATTGGTTATGGGACCTCAGGCGTGCCTCCCTGAAAGTTAAAGGCTACTGAATAGAAATGATGGTCAAATATATAACATGAGAGACTATACCATCTTTATAAAATCATTACAACAATGGAAATAAATAAAAATTAACCAAATTAAAATTAATATACCATAACAATACCAGTATCACATGCTGACTAAAACAAGAATAAAATATCCAATACTAAAGAAGAAGATATTTCATGCTATATATGTGTCTAGTGTCAAATGAAAAACCAAAATAAAGACACAATGACACTCCCAAGAAGGTACAGACACAAAATTTGGTTCCCTTTCCCATGGTCAATGTAACGCCCCGACCCCAGTTACCCAGAGTCGGTGCGTTATTGCGTAACATTGGCATGATCACAAAAGATCAAGTCTAGAAAGACCAATTAGTTTAGTAGCCTTGGAAACACTAGATACATTCATAAATGTTACATTACATCATAAAGTGAAAAACTACAATAACATAGTCTCCATAGTCCACACTAATATCCTCTTCTGACTATCCCGGCAGGTCATTCATAAAATACTTCTTCACATCCTGGAAAATATTAAAACATTGAAAGGGGTGAGCTCAGATTCTCAGTAAGGATAGCAATATTGTGGAAGCTTTCATAAATAAACATTAACATTTAAGGCAATGCATAACTAAAACAAAATCCTTTTTAAACATGAACTTCAGAATAATAAGGAAAAATAAAATTAAATAATGTCATTTACTTACTCACATGGATATTCTACTAGTCGAATAATCACATGAAATATCAATAACCACTTTCATAATGATGGAATGCATAATGCCAGACTATCATAACCACGTAGCCAAGGCCTCGTGCCAAGAACACAAATAAGATTTTGTCAAGGCCTCGTGCCAAGACACTAGTTTGTCTCATGAGACCTACCGATGCAATTTTTTTAGAAGATACTTACATTTAAAATTTCTCAAATATACTCCAGTGTTTTTCTGAAAACATTATGCAAGCTTCTGAAAACAAAATAACTAATTCTGAGACTGCTTGACTAATTACAGGCCATGATGGGTCCACGCCCAATCCCTTCCTGTCTACCACACTCAAGAGTCGGGTTTTCTGAAAACATTTTTAAGCTTGCATTAAATACGTATACATTTTCACTGTATTTTCATATATTTTAGAGAAGTATCTCTCTATTTTTTGAAATCATTTAAAAAAAAGTCATGGCATCGGAGAAGTCGTTGTTTCTGCATACGTAAGACAAAACATTCCTTTTGTCGTTTAGTAGAAATGCTTCGTATAAAAATATTCCTTTTGAATAAAAGTCAAAGTCAAAGGGGTTTATACACCGTATAAAAGAAAGTAGTGTATAAAACAAAATATGCCTCAATGAATGGATATTGAGACGAATTCCTTACAAAGATCATTTTTTTAAATAAAGTAGATCTATTATGTGTATTCACTATAAGTACACATAAATAAAGTACAAATACAAGATAGGACATAATAATATCATGACATAATTTGAAAGTATTAGATTAACCCAAAGAATAGAAATTGGGTTAAAAAGTTCCCTTACCTCGTGTCCGACTTGACTCGATCATTCTTTAACCTCATGAATAATAAACTAGAGTTAATTTATATTTACTTAAGAACATTTTTCATGTTAATTATTCCTTTTATATCACTTATTAACATGTTATGAACATTATTTAATTATTTAAGTTAATAACGGTCATTTTGTCGATCTTTTGTACTTGAGTCAAAAATAAACTTCTTATAATTACAAGTTGTTCACGTGGTGAAATATACATTATATCCAGAATTATATTCATGATGTAGATATCATATATATCATATATATCCAGTATATACATTCATTTATAATATTACATAACATTTAGAGGTTAGAAATGAAATGCACCGTTCATGGAGACGGTAAGCCGTACGTACGCATTAACGCTGCTTTCATTTCTATTTCGTATGAAATCATAATAGTATAAATTTGTATTATAATTCTAGTATAATATCATATATAATATTATTTACTATATCCTTTATACATCACACATATGGAATTAACGATTCAAATCACTTTGAGGGGGTGGTAGTCCGCACTTCCTAAAATGAAAATATCGCATTTACCCATAATGGAAACCATAAAGGTATGCCATAAATGAAAAATACAGAAGCTTAAGTAAAACATAAACATATTATATATAATATATAAATATAGTTACATCTTAATGGCCACCTTTGAAGGTGTTATATTAGTGTTGAACAATCATCGTTTCGTGAGGCAGAAATTTGTCATCCACAGAAACAGTATGTTCTTTAACCATTAGATGTAGGTGTGTGTAAGTGTAGCTCTAATAATAATTATAAAAATATCCTAGTATATTTATGATACTGGTTTTGTTACAAAATAAATGAATAAAAAGAGTTTAAGGGGTTGGAGAAGCAAAATAAAACAAAAGAACACAAGAGAAAACACTACCTTTAAAACGGGTAACTCTTTTTGATTTGAGCCAAAGGTTTCCTTGGGAAGAATTCTGCCCAAAGTGAGGCTTCTAGGAGTAATAGAGGTAAGTTGGGAGGGTATTTTGGCAGAGTTTGGCCGAGCAAAATTTCTTGAAAGTGTGAATAAGGTGGTAGTGGTGGGGGCCTTTTATAAGAGGAGAGAAGGGGCACTCTTGGAAAGATTGAAATGTTACTTTATTATGAAATGCTTTTCGGATTCTAAAGGTCCCACAATGATATAGTTCGAGGATAAGGTGATAAGGGTTATAAATATACTCATCCAATAGGTTTTTGACAAGTGTAAGTCTTGGATTTTACATTATCTTTTCATTTTATCTAAATCGTTAATTAATGAGGTAATCGCTGCATCATCATGGTGTCATAAATAATTTAATTTATTTAATGTCTAAAAATAATAATAAAAAATATCATGATGTAGGAAATCTTTTTAGATTTCTACTGAATATTTATAGTCAAACATATGACTTTTATAACCCTATTTAAAAATTGTTTTAGTAAAACAACTCATGTTTGTGACATTTTTATTTTAACATTAAATAAAAAGTTTTTAATGTCATTTCCCTACCAAAGTGGCTCCATGGGGTCCCCAAGTTGACCCATGGTTTTTCTTGGTCGGCCATGAGTCATCCAATAGGGGTAGGATAAGTGTCGAGGTCATTTCCTATTATTATAACATTATATTTACCTTAAATTTCAGTAATTACCTTTAATCGCGATTAATTAAACTTAAAAGTTACTATTCACCAAAAATTTATTTTAATCTCATTGAATCACATTTTACTTCCTAATGACAACCATGTATGTCAGATTTTTGAAAATCAAATCACATAAGTGTTAATGTCTCATTTAAACGAAAAATCATTTTTCTAACTACCACTTAGTGGTTTCACTATTCATCAAAAATTGAAGTTTTTCAGAACAATGCCAAAATTTCACCCTAAGATATAATTGATATTCCGAATCCAAAAATGATGTATATTTTAAAAAATTCCAAACATATAAGTTGAATTAATAAATTTTATAATTAATTCCCGCTGTCACAACAAATAGCATGTTTTTAAGAAACAATATATATCAAAAGATTGACAATTGTTTATGTCCAATTTCAAAGTGAAATTAATTCTAATGACCACCATTGGATAAAATAGTAAAAATATATTCTAATTATACTTTAAAACCACTCAATAGTATAATTTATCACTATAAACTATTTTTATTAAAAAAAAATTTAAGTTTTCTTCACTATTCATAAAAAATTGGAAGTTCTCAGAAAATTACAAAAAATTCAACTTTGGATAATTTCGATATTCAGAATACAAAAATGAAGTCCATTTTGAAATATAAAATTTATATAATTTCAAAAAGTGGGTATTACTATTCATAACTGCTACTTCGATTGGTCGCGGCGTGTTAGAATCTCAAACTTGCGTACAATGCAAGCTATTGCATTATTGAAAGAGAAGTGTATCGTGAAAGCATAGGGTGTTACATTCTCCCCTCCTTCAATAAATTGCGTCCTCGCAATTTGAAAATTTTCTTCGAAAATAAAAGGTTGAAAATAGAAAATATCTTTGTGGAAAACCCACATCGGAGATAGGGTTAATAAGAATATAACATTAAAAGAAAGAAACAGAAGTACAAAGGTCACCCAAGATAGCCCATACTAGGATTCTAGGAAAATATGGATATGGAAGAAAAACAAACCATAAAGGTCTGATGGAGAGTTGTAGAAAACAGGATTAGGAGAAAGTTAACAATAATAAAATCACAAACTTGTGATTGGTTAAACGGTCATTAAATCCCCAGTTGGAAAAGGTAACCGACAACGTTTTTGTTTTAAGTTACCTTTTATAAAGTTGAGGAATTTATTTAAGAGATTTTCTAAGAACGTAAGGAAATATACTTACTTGTCGTGTAGACTTTCATTCCTTAATAAATTTTTACCACAAACCCATCTTTCACTCCAAATGGTAACCGAACTCAAAAATATTCTATTTATCCTAATTTTATAAGGTTCTAAATATTACCACATAACATTCAGATTAGGAAAACTATTTTGTAATAACCAGGGACTTCCTGTAGGCTAGTGGTAGGTAATAAAGGCCTGTCGCACTATGGTTGTGGGTTTGACTCCTACAGCTTTGTCTGACGCGATGGGTTATGCCCCACCCTGCAGGTTGTCCTTTTCCTAAAACTATAGTATTATAATATTCCAAAAATAATCTTCAGAAATGTTTTAACCTTAAACAATACTATCCAAAGATCAACTTAATCCATTCCAACCTTTATAGTTATCCAAAATACCTTCGTCCAGACTTTCTCTAAAGGGTCCTTAAATTCCAAAATCAATTGTAACATTAGATTCCCTAAACAAAGTAAAGTTTCTCTTATTTTCACATACTAAAATATGATTTCCTTCATTATATTAAAACCTTAATGATAATAACAAGTACTGCAGTACAATACTTATATATATCACATTATTTTTATAACCAGAATATAATCCTTGAGTCCAAAAGCACCAATACATTAATTATTCCGCTTCAACTGTAGTAACAGCATAAGATTGTCCTTGATCCCTTGGCCTTTTCTGAGGTAAGTTTCCCTGAAGCTTAGGACATTCATTTGCATAATGCCCCATTTCCCTACAATTGTAGCATTCAACATTGATAGCCACTTTCTTTCCCATGAAATCACGAGTCTGGTGACCTTTTTCTCCACATTTATAACAAACTCCCATTCCTTTTAGGCAGGTACCGGGGTGATTCTTTCCACAATTATCGCATAATGGAAAATCCTTCTTTCCCTTTTTCCCTTTATCTGTCACTTGTTCCACCGTTCTCTTCTTCTCTTGCTTTACTTTATTGTTATAAAATTTAGAGAATTCCTTTTCTTTCTTGATAGCACATGAGACAATATCTTCGTATGACGAGAAGGATTGTGAGACTAAGGCTCGACAGAGAAACAGTTTTAACCCATCAAAGAAATGATCAATCTTACTTCTTGGGTTACGTACATAATCTGATTCATGCCTCGCTAATCGTGTAAAGTTAGACACATACTTTGCGACATTCTCATCCTCCTTCTGCCTTAGAGTCAGAAATTGACTTTCCATATCTGCTCTATGGTCACGGGGAAAGTACTCTTCTAGGAAAATCTCTTTGAACTCCCTCCATTCCATATTCGATACTTCATCATCTTCCTTTGTATTTTGAATCAATGACTGCCATTGATCAGCATCTCCAGTGAGGCGGTAAACTGCCATGATAACCTTTTCCCTTTCACTACTCCCCAAGGCGTGGAATATTTTCTCTAATAAGTTTATCCATTGCTCAGTTACTAATGGATTTGTACCCCCATTAAATGTTGGTGGTTGTTTCCTAATGAAACAATCTAACATTGATCCTCCATGTTGCAGATCAGGGTGCTCCATATGAGTAAGGTTATTATTCATAACCCGAGTGAGTTGTCCCAGTATGGTAATAAGTTGATCAGCACCAGTTGTATCTCCAGATCCACAATAATTATCTTGAGAAGGAGGGAACTCCATACACGGAGTGCGTGTATTGATACGGTTTCCATTCCTCCCACTAGGCGCCATTTCTAAACAATGGAATAAACTAGATTAGATTATGAATTAAAATACATAATTCTATACCTGTAAAACACTTAACATAAATTGAACTATTTATGGGTATAATCCATAATCATAAAAAAGAAATGTTTTCTTTGAGGAATTATATACTCATAAACCCTTCATAATGGTTTGTAAAGAAAATGATAATTATCCTAAGCATATCCCCCGAGAGTGTCGTAACCAAGAGTGCAACAAGGCCCATTGTCGTGCATCAGTTCCCGTTCGAGTCTAGCTCAAAGCAGTGTTTTCGGGTTTTACCCCTAGGTACATAGGTGCCAGAGCCACCTCTACCAGCTCGTATCCAGACAGAGATGTATTTCTCAGAAAGCTCACAAAATATATACAATAACAAAATTCTAGAAAGTTCTTCTATACTAATCCTCAAATATTATCTTTGGTCTATGTGCTCTAATCAGAGTTTATCTAAATATAGCTTCCAAGGTTAGTACTAATCTGCCTTTGATACCAACTGTAACGCCCCGACCCCAGTTACCCAGAGTCGGTGCGTTGTTGCGTAACATTGGCATGATCACAAAAGATCATGTCTCGAAACACCGATTAGTTTAGTAGCCTTGGAAACACTAGATACATTCATAAATGATACATTACATCATAAAGTGAAAAACTACAATAACAAAGTCTCCATATTCCACACTCATATCCTCTTATGACTATCCCTGCAGGTCATTCATAAAATACTTCTTCACATCCTGGAAAATATTAAAACATTGAAAGGGGTGAGCTCAGATGCTCGGTAAGGATAAAAATATTGCGGAAGCTTTCATAAATAAACATTAACATTTAAGTCAATGTATAACTAAAACAAAATCCTTTTTAAACTTGAACATCAGCATAATATGGAAAAAATAAAATTAAATAATGCCATTTACTTACTCACATGGATATTCTACTAGTCGAATAATCACATGAAATATCAATAACCACTTTCATAATGACGGAATTCATAATGCTAGACTATCATAACCACATAGCCAAGGCCTCGTGCCAAGACCACAAATAAGATTTTGTCAAGGCCTCGTGCCAAGACACTATTTTGTCTTATGAGACCTACCGATGCAATTTTTTTAGAAGATACTTACATTAAAATTTCTCAAATATACTCCAGTTTTTTTCTGAAAACATTATTCAAGCTTCTGAAAACAAAATAACTAATTCTGAGACTGCTCGACTAATTACAGGCCATGATGGGTCCACGCCCAATCCCTTCCTGTCTACCACACTCGAGAGTCAGGTTTTCTGAAAACATTTTTAAGCTTGCATTAAATATGTATACATTTGAACTGGATTTTCATATATTTTATAGAAGTATCTCTCTCTTTTTTGAAATCATTTAAAAAAGTTATGGCTTATAGAGGAAGCTGAAACTCAAATAATGGTCACGGCGGCAGAGAATTCGTTGTTGCCGCATACGTAAGACAAAACATTCCTTTTGTCGTTTAGTAGAAATGCTTCGTATAAAAATATTCCTTTTTAATAAAAGTAAAAGTCAAAGGGGTTTATACACCGTATAAAAGAAAGTAGTGTATAAAACAAAATATGCCTCAATGAAGGGAGATTGAGACGAAGTCCTTACAAAGATCATTTTTTTTAACTAAAGTAGATCTATTATGTGTATTCACTATAAGTACACATAAATAAAGTACAAATACAAGATAGGACATAATAATATCATGACATAATTAGAAAGTAGGAGATTAACCCAAAGAATAGAAATTGGGTTAAGAAGTTCCCTTACCTCGTGTACGACTTGACTCGATCGTTCTTTAACCTCCTGAATAATAAACTAGAGTTAATTTCTATTTACTTAAGAACCTTTTTCATGTTCATTATTCCTTTTATTTCACTTATTACCATGTTATTAACATTATGTAATTATTTAAGTTAATAACGGTCATTTTGTCGATCTTGTGTACTTGAGTCAAAAATAAACTTCTTATAATTACAATTTGTTCATGTGGTGAAATATCCGTTATATCCAGAATTATATTCATGATTTAGATATCATATATATCATATATATCCAGTATATACATTCATTTATAATATTACATAACATTTAGAGGTAATAAATGGAATGCACCATTCATGGAGACGGTAAGCCGTACGTACGCATGAACGCTACTTTCATTTCTATTTCATATGAAATCATAATAGTATAAAGGTGTATTATAATTCCAGTATAATATAATATATAATATCATTTACTCTATCCTTTATACATCCCACATATGGCATTAACGATTCAAATCACTTTGAGGGGGCGGTAGTCCGCACTTCCTAAAATGAAAATATCGCATTTACCCATAATGGAAACCATAAAGTTATGCCATAAATGAAAAATACAGAAGCTTAAGTAAAACATAAACATATTATATATCGTATATAAATATAGTGACATCTTAATGGCCACCTTTTAAGGTGTTATATGAGTGTTGAACAATCATCGTTTCGTGAGGCAGAAATTCACCATCCACAGAAACAATATGTTCTTTAACCATTAGATGTAGGTGTGTGTAAGTGTAGCTCGAATACTCATTATAAAAACATACTAGTATATTGAGTATACTGGTTTTGTTACAAAATAAATGAATAAAAAGAGTTTAAGGGGTTGGATAATCAATATAAAACAAAAGAACACAAGAGAAAACACTACCTTTAAAACGGGTAACTCTTTTTGATTTGAGCCAAAGGTTTCCTTGGGAAGAATTATGCCTATAGTGAGGCTTCTAGGACTAAGAGAGGGAAGTTGGGAGGGTATTTAGTTAGAGTTTGGCCGATCCAAATGGCTTGAAAGTGTGAATAAGGTGGTAGTTGTGGGGGCCTTTTATAAGAGGAGAGAAGGGTCACTCTTAGAAAGATTGAAATATTACTTTATTATGAAATGCTTTTCGGATTCTAAAGGTCCCACAATGATATAGTTCGAGTATAAGGTGATAAGGGTTCTAAATATACTCATCCAATAGGTTTTTGAAAAGTGTAATCCTTGTATTTTACATTATCTTTTCATTTTATTTAAATCGTTAATTAATGAGGTAATCGCTGCATCATCACGGTGTCATAAATAATTTAATTTATTTAATGTCTAAAAATTATAAAAAAATATCATGATGTAGGAAATATTTTTAGATTTATACTGAATATTTATAGTCAAACATATGACTTGTATAGCCCCATTTAAAAATTGTTTTAGTAAAACAACTCATGTTTGTGACATTTTTATTTTAACATTAAATAAAAAGTTTTTAATGTCATTTCCCTACCAAAGTGGCTCCATGGTGTCCCCAAGTTGACTCATGGTTTGTCTCAGTCGTCCATGAGTCATACAATATGTGTAGGACAAGTTTCAAGGTCATTTCCTATTATTATAACATTATATTTACCTTAAATTTCACTAATTACCTTTAATCGCGATTAATTAAACTTAAAAGTTACTATTCACCAAAAAATTATTTTAATCCCATTGAATCACATTTTACTTCCTAATGACAACAATTTATGTCGGATTTTTGAAAATCAAATCACAGAAGTGGTAATGTTTCATTTAAACGAAAAATCAGTTTTCTAACTACCACTTAGTGGTTTCACTATTCATCAAAAATTGATGTTTTTCAGAACAATGTCAAAATTTCACCCTAAGATATAATTGATATCATGAAACCAAAAAGGATTTATATTTTACAAAATTTCAAACATATAATTTGCATTAATGAATTTTATAATTAATTCCTGTTGTCACAACAAATAGCATGTTTTTAAGAAATAATATATATCAAAATATTGACAATTGTTTATGTCCAATTTCAAAGTGAAATTATTTCTAATGACAACCATTGGATAAAATAGTAAAAATATATTCTAATTATACTTTAAAACCACTCAATAGTATAATTTATCAATATAAAATATTTTGATTAAAAAATTTGTTTTTAAGTATTTTTCAATATTCATAAAAAATTTGAAGTTCTCAGAAAATTACAAAAAATTCAACTTTGGATAATTTCGATATTCCGAATACAAAAATGAAGTCCATTTCGAAATATAAAATTTATATAATTTAAAAAGGTGGGTATTACTATTCATAACTGCTACTTTGATTGTTCGCGGAGTGTTAGAATCTCGAACTTGCGTACAATGCAAGCTATTGCATTATTGAAAGAGAAGTGTATCGTGAAAGCTTGGGGTGTTACAGTCAATCCCAACTCAGCCATCCAATATAGGGCACTTTCCCTTATCTTATCCTACCAACATGAGGTATATTCGAGTACTAATCAGACAGCCTGAGTAGGGTGTGAGTACAACTCATTAGGACACAACTAATGGAATCTAAGAAAATATCCAGTCGATAACATTTTATTCATTTGTTTAAAGAATAAAAATATTGGTGATAAGGTGAAGAGTTTTTATATACAATTAATCTTTATTTAACCACAAGAATCCCTAGGTTCATGATGACACATGAACCATCAATACCTACTTCGACCCATACCAGAGTCTGAACCATATCACATAAGGAATCAAAATTCATTATCACATGGGCTTCTATTGTCCATTTAATTTGAAATCATATCATGTCTGCTTTGAATCATAGTCTAATTCCAACATTTTGTGCCTTGAACACCATTTCTATCACCCCGTCGGTATTTAAAGCATTAGTGTCAATCACAAAACTAATTGTTATCACATATATAATTTGGAGCATCAATCTGTATCCTACACTCATATATCATTAAATTATATAAGGGATTTTGAAGCATCAGTCCATGTACCATGCTCATATATCTCATATATAACATATATTACAACATCACATAGATCACATCGTCACATATATCACATTAATCAAGTTTAATCATCATTAACCTTATTATTAAACATTCTCATCATGGTGTACCATTTCAATTTATCAAAAAATAAAGGTTAACCACTTTAATCACATGAAATGATATGAATATTTCATTATTAAACCAATTATCAACATTAAATCACAATAAAACATTAACCCTTTAAGTTTAATCCAACCATCCCTTAATTACCATTAATAAAACAATTTAACATCCCATTATTCACCAATTTCATAATCACAATTTCAACCAATTTAATATTCACCTCATTTAGTCAATTCCATTATTACATTAATTAATTAACCAATTAATTAATCCAAATCAAGAAGTGATTGACAAACATGAAAACTACAATTTCACAAGTACATACACATAATTAAAATAAAGACTATGGGAATTGACATTTAGATCGCCTACCTCAAGATCATTGACTGCTTTTCTCCCAATGGAAATATCCCCAAATTGAAATGGAACAATTGAATTCACAATGTCATGGGAGATGTAGAAATAAATCCTAGAAACAACCATATGAATTAAGATCTATCAAAACCTATATCTAAACCAATTTAAAATAGAGGATAAAAAATTATGCTTCATCTGGAACGAGACACGACAGAGATAGAGAGAGAGGAAACCACATGAGAATAGATTATATACATGGGAGAGGTACATATACTTCAATAGGATTCTTTATTCATCAAGAATGGATTTTAAAAGGGATTGGAATTCATATGGGAGCTCCAAAAAATAATATAATTTGGTTAGGCCCAAGTTGGGTCAATTTGAGGTTAAAACTGGGGGGTTTGATATTTTTAAAATAATTTTTCTATGGATTAAAAACGGTGTCCACGATTTTCTGTAGAGGGGAGCACGGTTTCCCAAACTGTATTTCCTAAATGTGTGCCTCATCCTAGGGGTGTAAGGTTTTTACTAAGAGGATTTATGGTTTGAAAAATTATGTGCCAACTATGAAAATTCCCTCTTATTGGGTTTTCACAGTTTACTAGGGTTGGGATCATGGTTTGGGAAAATTGTGTACTACCCAAAAACCCTCTAAAAACTTCTAGATTAACCAAATTCTCCCAAAAAACCCTAAAAAAACCCAACCAATATATAATAAAAACAATGGTAAAAGAGTACATGAAAATGAGCACAAGGAATCTCTAGAAAGGTCAAGATCTTACAATCTCCCCACCTTATAATAGATCATCCTTGAGCGGTACTCCCAAAAATCTCTAACATTCCATAGTAAAAATATTAGGCCACTCAGCCCACATATCTTATTCTCTCTCCCATGTATCCTCTTGAGCACATCCAAGCTTCCAAAAAACTTAAACTATCGGTACGGTCTTTCCCCACAACACTTTATCACTTCGATCCATAACACATATTAGATTCTTCTCAAAGGATTCATCGGTCTCAAGATCAGCATCAACCACATTGATCACATGAGAAGTTTTGGGGTGATACCATTGAATCTATGACACATTAAAAAATTCATACATAAAAATACACCTTTTTAGAAGATCCAATTGGTATGCCACCAACTCGATTCTCTTCACAACCTCAAAAGGCCCAACAAACCTGGGCACACAATTTCCCTACCTAGAAATCCTACAGTGACCCAATCTATGTGATACTCAATGTAACACACAATCTCCCACTATAAACTCAATGGTTCGTCGACATCTATCAGCATACAACTTCTTCCTACTCTAATCAGTAGCCATATACATTTAAATCAGTTGAAACTAATATGAGGTATCCTACATGAGTCTCAGTTCCAACAGCTCTGATTCACCTACTTCCATTCAACATAGATGTGATTTTCATGTAATACCCTAAAGATCCTTAGATGATGACCTCTGAATAGTATCCTGATAAATATTGTTATAGGTGAACTCAATAAGTGCTAGGTGATTCTATCAAGACCTAATAAGTTCTAGAATAAATTCCCATAGCATATCCTCCAAAACCTATATAGTATGTTTAGACTACCAATATATCTATGGATGTAAATTTATACTCATTAATACCTACATTTCAAGTTCCTTCTGCAAGACTTTCTAGAAGCATGAAGTGAAATGTGAGTCACGATCTGAAATTATGCTCCATGGAACCCCGTGCAGATAGAATATCTCTTGAATTTACATGTCCTCCAACTGATCCACTAAGAAAGTATCCCATATAGGCAATAAATGATCTATTTTATTTAATCAGTCTATAATTACCCAAATAACATCATTCTTTCAAGGAATCCTCAGAATTCCCACCACAAAGTCTATGGTAATGTTGTCCCACTACCATTCCAAAATAGGAAACAACTCTAGTAAACCATCTATCATTGATTCTCTTACTTCACATGTTGAAATGTGTAGAATCATGTCATGAACCCTAAAATATCCTATTTCATGCCTGACCACCAATATTAATGATGTAGGTCACAATACATTTTGATCAAACCTAGATTCACCACCCACTTTGAGGCATGAAACTCACACATCAACTTCTCCCAAATACATGTAGGCCCAGAAATTTGGTTCTTGATATATATAATCTTATCATGACCAAACCTAATGGGGCTTGATCTTTGACTCCCCAAGAATGCCTACAAAGTCCAAGGACTGGCGACCAGCACCGAGAATGCTATCACACACAAGGAGGCCTTAGCCTATCATTCATGTATGCATGCACCCACATACACATCCATACAATAGTGGATAGATATATAAAACTGAAAAGTAATGCATGCATACATTTATTCCCAACCAGAGTATAGTAGAATAACAAAAAGGAAAAAATGAGGCCCACCAAAAGAAAACTAAAAAAGCTTTAAACCTACTCAAATGGAGGGTATCGATGTCAAATGAACCCACCGGAAAACTCCTCAGCCCAGCTCCAGTAAACACCCTGGTTAGTCTAGATCACTAAGCTCCACATGCACTGGGTCCTCCTGGGACTCTGTCAAAAGGAATTTATTCATCACAAGACACAATACATGTGTGGGAAAATCTTGTGCAGGGGTGAGTATAGAGATCCTCAGTAGGTTCCCCAAAAACCCTAAAAGAAAAGGGAGCAATTGAAAGGATACATTCATCTCAACCCATCCAGAGGGAACCCAAATGAGAGAGAAACTTCATCTCAAGACCATCCTTATCTAAACATCACTAGTCATCTCATACCATTGGGTGTTTCATCAAAGAAGTGGAAGAACCACAAGGGAAACCCTGAAATCACCCATATATACTTATCATATGAACAAAGCCTCTAGTGGTTCCAACCTCATCGCCAATGATAGATTCTACTCAAGGATATAAGGAAACACATAACTAAGAGAACACACTCCATGAGATCTCTCATCCTATATGGCACTCATACTAGAGGTACACTTCACTGGGTCTTGCACCACCATCCCAAATGGCCCATCTGAGGGAACACTCTCATCGAATATTGCCGCTAAGAATTTCATGATGAAACTCAGTGGAAACCCAAAACTCCTTAGATAGGGGATCACTCCTAGGGACCTCTAGGGGATACTAGAACCTAATCCAATAACTCAAATATCTCTATGATATGGGATTTCCCCCATGATCCACAGGGGGATACTAAAACCCAATCTGACATTATATAGATCACATCACTTAGATATACGATCATCACCAGTGTATTGGTGGTCAAAACAATGCTAAAAACCCGATATGGTATAACTTGAAAAGTAGTGGATCATACCAATGATACAACAAACCCTACTAAAACCACATGTTGAGTAGGGAATTGTATAATCAGTGATACTTCAACCCTACTATCATCATCTGCTGCGTAGGGGATCAAATACCCAAATATGCCACAAAACCCTAGAGAGATATCCTTATAGATAGGGGATCTCCACCTGTGTATATTTGGTCATAGAGATACCAAGAACTCGATCTAGGGAAACGATAAGCTATAGGATCTTGTCCCAGCCTCACTGGAGGGATGATACAACTCTATCTGAGCTCATCCTATTGAGGGGATCTCGATCTTGTACCAAGGACATAATATTAAAAAAATATTATAGTTCAAGAACTAGGGGGACTCACTCAACCCTGCTGAACAAGGCTTCACTGACCCAAATGACTCCCATAACATCTCCAGCACTCCACACCTCATAGGCCCAAACCGTGGCCACAATCGTGTTCTATGTAGAAAAACATGCAGGATAGTTTATTACTTACCCAAAATGGATAACCGATGAAAAGGGAACTTTTCACCATAGCAAGTCCAAATAGGTCATTTTGGTTCATGTTCCTCGATCTTAGAACATATCATATGGATAACACTATTGTGATCCTCATGAAAAAACATGTGATATTGGGTATTCATTTGTCCAAAATGGACACTCGGTAAAAATGTCACATTTCACTGCAAATTCTCAAACCTAGACTCATGGTTACCGCACATAAATTTCATTTTGAGAACTTAAAATTGGTCTTGAAATGTCTGCATTAAATTCAGGGTTGAAACACCATTGACGGAGTGTCAACCGAACATTGAATGCAGAAGATACGTCTGATACAAGAATCTCCAAATAATAATAATTATATTATTATTATTATTAGATGTTTCATGCCATTGAGCATTAATCATGAAACAAAATGTTCTCAAGATTTCCTCAAAATGTCTTCCTCAATGCATGTGTCATTTTTTCACAAATGGTACATAAAAAGGACGTCTGGTTTGAAAGATGCGGTGGTTTGAAGTCCCCTCATCCCGACTCGGCCCATTCTGGTTGGACCGGTCTGCTCCAGCCAGTCCGCTCCACCTAGGTCGGCCTAGCCCACTACCAAATCCTATAGATTTAATTTCCATCATGCCCATCTAGCCCTGTCGGCTCCTCCCTCTGGCTCTTCACGCCACCGCGCTGCCTGGTGACCTCCGCCGCCCGCACCTACGATGCATCTTCCTCCTCACGGCCATCACCGCCTTACATGGACAGACCACCACCATACTACCATTGGACCACCATCAAACCATTGTGCTCTGGTGGTCCCTTCCACGGACCACCAAGACCACTTCAGTGCTCCAAAAATTATTTTGATACCAGATTTGGAAACCCCGGTACGAGATCTACACAGACTCAGGCTCCGCTCAAAGGTTCATTGACGATTCGAACAAAAATGATTTATAAACAAGGGGATCGAGATTAAAATTTAAAACCACCTACTTAGAGTCAAAATTTAAAATCTTTGGGGTCAGATATGTGCTCTGAAGCTACTGTTGTACAATATTGGAGTGATCTCCATCAAGATTTGAGACTGACTGCGCTTTGTTTCTTCAATTTGACCTTCAGGTCATTCGTCGCCAAAGGGAAAGAAGAGGGGTCTCGGCTCCTCTATTTTGTGCACAAAAGGGGGAGGGGAGGATATTTATTTAATTTTTATTAAAGCAATCCTCCCATTTAATTATCTACCAACACACTCCCCATCAACACGCCTCTGACCCAACACATGGAACCGAAAAAGTTCATGTCATTCCTAGGGTAAACATGATGTTCTGAACTCAACTGTAGTCTCAGAAATCTAATCTGAGACTTATCTTAGGTGTTATTCAGTCCAACCTAAGAATAAAATATTTTTTATTTAATTTTTTTATTTGTGGTTACGTCCTCGATAATTTTTTTCATAGAAGGTCTGTTCCCACAAATGTTATAACCTACATATGGTAAACTGTATGCTCCAGACTCAATTGTGGCCTCATTTTTCTAATCCAAGCTACCGTTTAAGAGATAACTCATTCCCTCCATGTACATAGTGTAAAAATACATAATATTTTTATAAAATTTATTTCAGACACACCGGTCCATGGAATCATATTTCGTCTTAGCCCCTAGCTATTGAAATATATACTGAAATATTCCAAAGTCTTATAAGGAAAATCCAGAGTTTTTAAAAATGTCATCCTCATTTATAGTCCAATATAAAGGTAAATCCCCACCTTCACAGATTTCCCTCAATAATAGACACTCTGGATACTCATACTATCTCAGTCTGGTCTCTCTCAAAAGTATAAACTAAACTGATACTGAGATGAGGGTTATCTTCTCCCAGTCCTCTTAAACCACAACAGGCATCTCATCTAGCAAATTCATTATATTCCACTCAGATCTAGACTCATGAACTGCCTGAGTCTGATTTTTCCTACTAAAAGTATCAGTAACATTGTTTCCCTTATCGAGTGTATATGCTAGTTCAAAATAAAATTAATTTGTATACTCTATCCATATCTGCTACAATATATTTAAATATCATTGCGAAAAGATATAACTTAAGCTCTTATGATCAGTATACACAGTAAACTTTTATACCAGTAGATAATGTTGCCAACACTTCAAATCATAAACTACTATAGAAATTTCCGGGTAGCTCATAGGGTAATTTCATTCATGTGGCCTCAAATTTCATGACCCATATGCCACAACATGATCCCCCTACCTCAAAAATGCTCCAATTCCTATCCTAGATAAATCAAAAAACACTATGTACTCATTACCTAGATCAAGTAGGATCAATATTGGAGTGATATTAAATTGCGTATTCAACTCCTGGAAATAATTCTCACATTATCCAAACCATTAAAACTTTATCCTCTTCTTTTTCAATCCCAAAAGTAGTTCTTTCAAGTGGGAAAAGTCTTGGATGAACCTATGATAATAGAATACTAACCTCGAAAATAAATGGATGTTAAAAACATTCTTGGGATTCTCCCAAGAAACAAATTCCTACATCTTATTTGGGTAAACTGACACACTTTCCTATGAGATAATATGACCCAAGAAATGTATTTGATTTATCCATAATCTACACTTAGATATCTTAGTGTATTGATGATGCTCGCTCAGTGTACTCAAAATGATTTCAAGATGTTGGGAATGATCGGTATTAGTCTTGGAGTACACCAATATTTCATCCACAAAAACAACCACAAACTAATCTAGGTATAGGTGAAAAATTCAGTTCATCACTGCCATAAAAATAGTAGGATCATTCATCAACACAAACGGTATCATGATGAACACGTATAGGCCATAACTAATTCTTAAATATATATGTGGTATATCATAAGACCTTAATCTCAACTGATGATACCCTAATCTCAAGTCGATCTTTGAGAAAACCCAATCACTTCTCAACTAGTCAAAGAGATCATCTATAACTGGAAGAGGATATCGGTTTTTCACTATCATCTGGTTCAACTTCTAGTAAACAACACATAAGTGTAAGGTTCCATTATCCTTATTTGTAAACAATATTAAATAACCCCAAGGCAACTTACCTGGATGGATAAATACCTTATCCATAAAATACTCTAGTTGGGTCTTAATCTCTTGAAGCTCTATTGGTTCTATTCTATAAGGTGGAATAGAAACTGGTTTATCTCCAGACATGAGCTCAATCATAAACTCCAAATCCCTCTCAAGTGGCATCCTTAAAAATACCTCAGGAAGCACATACCAAAATAGATCCACTATGGGTGGAAAGTAATCCAACTTCATACGTCCATCATCCAGCAAAAGACATGCAACTTGGGTGGTGAGCTCCCCCCGTTGCTAATGAAATGGCACTGTATGGACTGCCTGAATATCCCAATCTCTACAATGTACATAATTTTCACCCTCAGGAGATGTAAAGGTCATTGTCCTATGGTAATAATATATGTGGGATCAATATGATACTAACCATTCCATACCCAAAATCAATTCAAAGTATGACATATAAAGTTTGTAAAGTTCCCATAGAAAATGATATTCATCAACCTCAAGAGAACACCCCTTTCATAAGCAGATGTCTCTTGGCCATACTCCCAATGGTGTATCGATTATCATAACACCACTTACAAACTCCACTATCAGACTCAAGCCATTCACAAGTTGTGAAAATATAAAACAATGAGAGGTTCTTATATAAAATAAGCCACTATAAAGTATAGAAGATACAAGAATAGTACCTCTAACTATCGATGTCTAGACTCACTTTCTATAGGTGTAGGCTAAACTATATGAAACTATCCTTACCCAATTCCATATGATGTAGTGATATTTCCTTGAGATACACTACTCTATTGATATGGGTACTCTTTCCCAGAACTACTGCGTCCACTACCTCAACCACCATGGCCTATAGAACTCTAATTTCTAGACTGATATGGGGTAGAAGACCCCCTTCCATCACTCTTATTCTACCTAGCTTCTCCACAATTACCCACTTGAAGTGGGTTCCTATAAAACCTATGTAGATATCCCATACTTACTCAAGCTAAACACTCTATCGGTAGTCGGGGGCACTATCTATGAATATGACCCAACCTACCGCATAGGTGGAAGGTCACTCGGGTAAGGTCTTGAGTAATTGATCCTTCCCAGTGGAAACTCTTCTTACTATCTTTCTAGTTGACAGTATCACAGTGATTCTTCCTACTCTTGAAATATGTAACTCCTATTAATCTAGGAGAAACAACTTTTACTCCACTGGAATCCACCTTCAGGTTTCCCTTAGATATGAGATCCTGATTCATTACTTTTGAAAAGTTATTCAATCTAAAAATGATAACTTGAGACTTAATCTCACATTTAATCCTATCCTGAAACAATTTCACTATAGTAGCCTCATCCCCCTCTAAAAATGGAACAAAGAACTACAAATATATAAAATGACCAGTATAGTCCATCACTAATATTCTCCCTTGGGTCAATATCATAAACTCTACTACCCTCTCCCGCTTGAGCATCATAGGGTAAAAGTGATCCAAGAACTTTTCATGAGATTCCTGTCACACCATATTTTCTGGTTGAATATTTCGAGTCTGGATGCCCACCAACTCTTCACTTGAATACATAACATATAAGAATATATTTTTAATCTCTTATTAACAATGGTATCTAAGTGATCAATAGTTATTAGAATAGACTCAATCCAGAACTCATCTTCCTCGGCTCCACCCTCTCTGGTAAATATCAGAGGTTGTTGTAATTGGAACTCCTGTCTCAAGTCGAACATACTCTTCACAACCCACTCTGGGTATCTTTCAATAAAATACATAAATTGAGAAAATTTCTCGTAGTTTTTCTCTCTAGATCCTTCACCGGGAACTATCGGTTCCTCAGGTTCCACTGTTGGAGGATCATTTCCAGCTCTATCCACCTATCATTATATCAATAGTATTTGTTAGGGAGGCATATCTTCACAATGTCAAACACCCATATTAGGACACATAACACAACATTGTTACATTTAAATAATAGGGATTCACATGATCCAAAATAATTTATCCCCTATACCCCACTACATGGTCAAAATAAAGGCACTAACACTACCGTCAACCTTCCCTCACATGGGTCATGGATCTCATAGGGTAAAATATTTTCATAAATTAGATTATCATTTGACACCATTTTTATAAAATTTTATTTACCACATTTATCATCATTTACAGTTATAAATTTCATATTAGGAACATTTTCCCATTTTAATATCAAAAACAAGACAAGAATTTTCATTTATACAGTTCACCCAAAACCCTGATTTTCCATGCATTCCTAAAATTATTCTGGTCATAATAAGAATCTTGAGTTCTTAGAATGATGCATGATTACACAACTCTCATGAAATTACAAACCACGATACAAAAATCTTAGAAAATAAAAACATCACACAACAATTGCATCACTTGAGGTGAAATAAAATTCAACTGTAGCATCAAACATAAATAATAGTAATCCTGCCCTGGGAACTTGGTATTTCCCCAGTACATGGGTTAGCTAATTCCATGCATGACCTCATGACTAAGGCTCGACTCATCTTAGTATCTTGTCTACCTTTACCAAATAATAATACAAGGGAAAAGAAAATTAAGACCTTTGATACCACTTTGTAACATCCCAACCCAGGTACCATATGTCGGTGCCCCAAGCCAGTTAGTTACAAAACCTCATGTGAACCTCCCCATACTCAAGAGGATTACAACTAGTAGAGAGGGTTAAATATATAACATGGGGATACTATACCATCTTTATCAAAGAAGCACAGCCACAAAAATAAATAAATAATAACCAAATAATAACCATAACCAAAATAATACTAGTATCCCATGTTGTCCAAAATAGTAATACAATATCCAAAACTAAAGTAGTAGATATGTCATGCCATATACATGTAAAATGTAAAATGAAAAACTGAAATAAAGAAACATTGATGCTCCCAAAACGGTCTTGACACCAAGTCTGGTTCCCTCATCCATGCTCCATCCCAACTTAACCATCTAACATAGGGATCTTTCCATTATTCTGTCCTACAAACATGAAGTCTATTCAGGTAACAATCAGGAATCCTAAGTTGGGTGTGAGTAAAACTCATTAGGCCACCACCAACAGATTATAAGAAAATACCTAGTCAATAACAGTGTATTTAGTTGTATAAAGAATAAAAATATAGTTGATAATGTAAACAGTTTACATATCCAATTATTCTTTATTTAACCACATAAATCCTTGAGTTCATGATGACACCCAAACCATCAATACCTACTTCCTCCCATACCAAAGTCTGAGCCATATCATATAGGGAATGATAATTCATTAAAATATGGGTTTTTTATCCATATAATTTCAATTAAAATCACAGTTACTTGGAACCATAGTCCAATGCCAACATTTGGGGCCTAAAATGTTGTGTATAGTACCCCGTGGGTATTAGAAGCATCATTACCTATCCCAAAACTCATTTTTATCACATATGGGCTTTTGAAGAATAATTATATGTCCCACAGTCATATACCAATCAATCACATATAATCTTTTGAAGCATCATTCCATGTCCCACACTCATATATCACATATATGACAACATCACATAGATCATGTCATCAAATATATCACATTAATAAAGTTTAACTATCATTAAACTTATTATTAAACATTCTCATCATGTTATACCATTTCAATTTATCAAAAAATCAAGGTTCACCACTTTAATCACATGGAATATTATGAATAGTTCACCATTAATCCAATTATCAACATTAAATCATAATGAAAAATTAACCCTTTAAGGTTAATCTAACCATCCCTTAATTCACATTAATCAAACAATTTAACATCTCATTATTCACCAATTTCATAATCAAAAATTCCACCAATTTCATATTCACCACATTCAATCAATTCCATTATTCCATTAATTAATTAACCGATTAAATAATTCAATTCAAGAAGTGATTTCAAAATGTGTAAATAATAATTTCACAATTACATGCATGTAATTAAAATAAATACAATGTAAATTGACATTTATACCACCAACCTCAATATTTTTGATGGATTTTCACCCAATGGAAAAATCCAAAAATTGAAACATAATGATTGAATTCACAATGGTGTGAGATATCTATAAAAAATCCTATAAATAAGATCAAATTGATTAAGATATATCAAAACCTAGATATAAAACCATCTCCAATGAAGGATGAAATATTCCTCTTCATCTAGAAAGAGAGGTTAGAGAGAGGAAACCACAAAGGAAGAGATTACATATCGAGAGTGGTGTAGAACCTTCAATTGAATATTTGATTCATCAAGAATTGAGTTTAGGGGTCTTGGAATCCATACAGGATCACCCAAAAATGAAGAAATTAAGTTAGGCCTATGCCAGGTTGATTTGGGGTTAAAACTAGGGGTTCGATATTTTTAAAATAATTTTTCGAGGTATTAAAAACTACATACATGGATTCCTAGGTAAGGGAACATGTTTTTCTAAAACATGAACCATAATCATTCACCTCATACTAGGGGTGCATGGTTTCTACTAATATGTCACATATTTTGAAAAAACAGGCACCAACCATGAAAATTCCCTCTGTTTGGGTTTTCTCGTTTTGTGGGGGCAGGGTACGCGGTTTGGGAAAACCATGTGCCAACCATGCACTACCCAAAACCCCTCTAAAAACTTCCATAATTTTCCAAATTCTCTTGAATCCTACCTAAAAAAACACAACCATGATATACTAAAAATAATGTTAAAAGAGTTCCTAAAAATGAGCATAGGATATCACGATAAAGGTTGATATCTTAAATGTTTCAACCCATATTAAACCACTTGGTAATTTCTTTAGAATATTCTACCACTAATTTTATTAAAAAAATAAATGGAAATATAAATATTTTATTAATATTTAAATCAAATGATTTCAAGAAATACCTTTATTAATAATTCAAATGTATTTTTTATATAAAAAAACTTTCATACTTGGAATGAATTATAAAACTTATTGTTTAAGATTCAAATTCTAGTTTGAATTATTTATGATGAATTATTTATCACTAATGTGTAAAAAATTATTATTTGATATAAATAGACATTGATTTCATTCTATAATTTTTTAATATTTTTTATTTATGTTTGATGACTAAGTTTTATATTCTATATTATCTTAATATAGTTTAATACAATATAAAATTCATCACCATGTTCTATGATATAAGTAGTCACTTAATTGTAAATAGTTAGAGGAAAAATTAAAATTAAATGGAACTAGTTGTATGGTTTAATATTATCCCAATTTAAAGTTCATTTTAGGTTGTAATAACTAGTGAGAGATACTAATTAGACCTTGGAAAGAATCACTTACATATCTGGTGGTGATAAGAATTTATTTTATCTAGATTTTTAGATAAAGATTTGTAAGAGTTATTTATATTTCTATAAAACTTTAATCTATCTTCATGAATATTTTTAAACCCATAGTAAATATGAGAATAAAATCCTTGGTAGAGTAAGATGAGAAAATGAGCAGTGTGACCACTCTTTAAATAGAGAATCCTTTTTATAACTCAAACTTTTATTATCAATCAAACCACTGCTTCCCACTTTAATGTGTATGAGTTAGAATTCAATGATCCAAATGTAAATTTAGTTAAATGTTGAATTGATTGTGAAGTGGCTATTGGGTTAAATTAAAGTTGAAAGGAATTATGTGATTCCCTATATTAATTGGGTTCAACCTAAACTTGATATTTATTTTGAAAATATACACCTAGTTAGTTTTGTATAAGTTTTTTAACACTTCATCATTTTCATAAAAGTACTTTTATTATAACATGGTTTTGTAAAACCATTATTTGTATATGCTATAAAGAACCTTTATTTGTTCCTAGTTCACTTCTTAAAATCTTAATATCATTATTATTTCTTTGATATCTAGAAAATATTGAACCTCGAGTTAGTGAAACCACATGGATTATGTGTGACATGACCTATATTCAGTATGTTGTGATTTCTGACATGTTTTAATGGGTGTCATTTTATCAGATCCCTTTATGTAGCATAGTCTCAATGGATTAGTCTATATTTTGAAATGTTAAAGTATATCCTCATGTGGTTGGTATTTTGAAACATTTTTATATAATAGTTTTTAACTTATATTATTAAAAATGTTAAACTTGAGCATGTTGATTGAGACAGTTGTGAAACTACCTAAAGGATATTTACTAATTCTTGTATTTCATGACTAATGTCTTGATTATAGACATGTTTATTATCATTATATTGAATAATTAGGTACTCATTATTACTAAATATGTGGAAGTTTTGTAATAGGTTGTAAATACCTACCCATGTAGGACTAGTTCAATACATATCCGGACAGGTTGTAAAATTTTCATTGACTCATTATACTCATTCTCATATTCTCTATGATGGGATACAAGATTTCCCCAATAGTATCCACCTAAATTATATACCTTTTATGAGTTTCTAGGATCTTAAATTATTTATATAAATCTAACCATACATTTACGTTTGTAAGAGAACATGTGTAAGACACTATAAGGACCACCATATACTCCTTAGGTTTTTAGAATGGGAATCATGGTTTCCTTGACTGGTACACCCAGACCCTAAATGCTTATCTTATAACTATCTAAATCTCATTACACATTTTATTATGTGATTTTTAACATAAAATCCCTAAAAACAAAAAACCAGTGATCTAGTGGTCTAGTTTGTTTGGATGATTGGATGCATAAATACAACAAAATTTAAAAAAAAGCTACGTCATATTTATTAAAACTCCACAACTTTCTAATATATCTCATTAATATTATAATATTTTATAGGATATCCTAGGGAATTGATAATGAAATGGGTGATCTATAAGTCCCATTAAGTGGTCAATCCGAGTAATCATGATACATATGACACAAAATGCATATCATGATGAAATAAAAGAGAAAAATATCATGGAATAATAGAATGTAAAAGGAAATGTAATAAGATAATATCATAAAAGGAATGTATAAATGAAATAAAAAATGAAATAATAATAATTAGTCAAGGCTCACCATGAAAACATCATAATATAGTGTGTTAGGATAACCACCCATGTGCCATACACGATATCACAAGAGAAGAAAACATTACCCAATGCATTGGAGTGGTATCAGGGAGAACCCTTCATATGTATACTTTTATATGTTTGACATTGATCATATAAAATATGAAATCAGTTCACCAATGATCTATAGATAATGAAAACATGTTTTTTATAATAATCGTAGAGTTTATAAGAGAATTAAGGCATGATACTTTTAACATTTTAAACCCATGGTGAGGGAATGTGGGTTTCATGAAAATAAATCCCTGATAAATAAAGTATAATTACATTTATATTAATACCCTTTAATAAAAATTTTATTAGGTATTCATAACAAAAAAATGAATCAAGGGACATTAAATAATGATTTTGGTAGAATAACTCATATAAAAAATGATTCTATGAGGTTAATGAGAGAGAATGGAAGTATATCATTGAAAGAAAATAATTTGGAGAGTAATGGAATGATTTATTTGTATGAAAATATAGAGACTTTAAAATTAGAAATCTTTATATAAAGGAAGTACTTGAATGAAAAATAAGAGTAAGAGAATCACTTACCTTGATAGGTTGCTTATTAAAGCATGGGAGGAGTTCCATAGAACCTTAGAAACTCCTTAGGATGTCTATATAGAGTAAAAATAAGGGTAAATTTCTGATCAAATGATTTAGATTGAATAGAAATGGGAGAATGAGTGGGTATTTATAGATAAATATGGGGGATTATTTATTAATTTCCAAGCATAAACCTTGACATATAGTTAATAAAAAATACAAAACCGTAAGTCTTACCAAGGTTTTTTCCGATGGTATTTTCCAAGAAGGAGTGAATTTAAATATTTTAATTTCTTAAGGACCAAAATACATTAATTTATCATAAAATATTATTTTAATTCTAATTATATATTTTCTAAAAAAAATATTTTATTTTATTTATATACAAAAATTCTACTTATCATATTCATCTTATATTCATGTGAATTTTAAATAATAATAAAATGGGATTGAAGTAACCAATATTTAATTTATACTAAGAAAATTTATATCTTTATATTACTAAGTTATAGACACATAACCTCTAATCACACTAGTATAATCCTTAAGGTTGAGGTGTGAAGTGTTTTTACTCTCATCATTTGGTTTAGATAACATTTATACAGTGTTGATCTCCACTAACTTGAACTTCTCCTATAGGCGATTCCATTTGAGAATCACTTGTTGATTATCTACTTGGGCTTGGTTAAGTGTGAACCCCAGTGATTCTCCCTCCTTCCCAAACTCTAATAAATGAGATTCAAAAGGTATAATCCTACTAGTTTAGGCCATAATGTATCCATTCAACATCAATTATCTATTTTAATTGACCTTTATATACACTAATTCTAACAATAAAATTTTTACCAATAGTTATAATGCCCAATAGTCATAATGCATAATGTTCATAATTCCCAATGGTCAGTTGATAACAATATCATTTCCCATTACATACTATATATACTCCACCATTCTCATTCTTCATTATTCATTACTTCACATATAAATATTCTACACTTCTATGGATAATGTCTATCATATTCCTAACACTTATTTTTTTTACTATTTCTATATCAGGAGAGACCTTTAAAGGAGAATTTTATTATATGGAGATTACATTAGTGTGTGTGTCATTATTTTTCATTTATCACCATGTACTATTCCAAACTATTATAGTCAACATTATTTCATGATGTGTAATGTTCCTATGAAATTTAATAGTCTTTATATATGTTTTTATAGCAACTATGTTTTACCTTACAAGACTTTAGAATAATTTAAATCCAGGAACTAAGTCATCATGAGATTCTGAGGCTTGGAGGGACTCGGAATTGATATGTTAAAAATATTAAATATATTGTATCACATGCATGAATTGTTTCAGTTTAAATAGTTTTCCCATTGTTTGGTAACTAAAATGGGAAATATGATACCACATTCGATTCTAAAATGCATATTTTTTCCTAGGGGTAGCCTAAGGTTGGTCGGCATCAGGCGTTCCATGGTAGGTGATCGTTAGTGGGTGTGTCCAATTAAATAAATAAAAAATTTATTTATTTTTATTAAATAACCCTAACCTAACCCTATATTTATAAATAAAGCATTATGAATTTTTATAGGGTTACTTGTATAACCCTAAGAAGATTTGATTGGAGGGTCATTCTTTGTTGGCATTGGAAAACCCGAGGATGTGGATCAATGATCGATTCGAGGTGAATCGAGAGGAAGACAGTGAACGCATCAGATCTTCTTCATCACTAGCAAGCATTTTATTCATAAATGATCAATCCATAATTGGGGTAAGGCTCATTATTTTTGGTTCATTCCCTTTGATTAAATATTAATCATAGAATTTTTTATCTGGTTTATTTTTCTAGTGATTTTTGTTCTTCGCACGTGCCCAACCCTTGTTTTATAATTTTGTGTGCCATGATTCACCCCCATTTACCAAATATTGTGATCATTGCACATGATCCCATCATAAAACGATGGATTTACCTCATTATTGTTATTTTCTCCCACCATTATTTTCATTATTTATCATTGGATCATGGGTTCAAGTTTTTACATTGTCAAGGCATGTTCGAGCACAATCAAACCCCTGAATTCATAGAGAATGTGTGAATAATGAATAGACTAACTATTTGTGGGTGGATCTAGGTTAGATATGGTATATGGTTAATGGATTTTAGGTTTTGGGATATAGAGTGGAACTAGGATAGGCGCAGTGCATATGGATTTCCTATATGGGTTTGGGTGGCCGAAATATATCTACTAGCATCGGATTGGGAACATTCAACCCAAGATCCACACTTCCCAGTGAGATTTGTGGTGGAAAAGGTGGTGGCAGTGTGGTGATATGATTGAAGGATTCTATGGGATTCTATAAAAAAACCAAACTAAATGGTGTGTAGTCAAGTAACACACATCATGTATACCCCTAGCTGTAGTGGCTATGGATTCTAGGAAGACAAGTATCACATGCCGTGTATGGACCATACATGTTGTGTGACTCGGTGCTAGTGGCTTGGCATGTACTATGAGAGTACACGAACACTCACATGGCTAGGTACACAAGAATGGCCCGGAGTACATGGGCATGGCCAGGTACTTGGATATGGCCTCAGTACATGGTCACATCCCAAGGTACATAAGCACATCCAGATGTACACGGGCATAGGTTGAGGTGCACAAGAAAGGCCCTAGGTGGTCAAGACACACCATGTACCATGTGTACAAATTTTTTAGTGCCACATTTCTAGAAAACTGTGTGTAGTAAAGGACATGGCTAGGTGAAAATGTGAGGGTATGTGTTGTGTGGACCTAGGTACACACTGTGTACCTCCCTCATGTTATTACACAATCTGTATCTTCTTATTAAAAACTCAGATGTTGTCGAGTTACTATCCTATCCTGAGTATTTTTCTATGTAAAATTATATGAAAGCCTTTATAGTGTATTATTAGATATTACATGAGGCTTTTGAAGCATGGTTCTTCTTTAGGATACAATTGACCAATAGCAGTGATCAAGCTGGATCATTAGATAGATGCTTGGGGTCGAAAACCCCCCTTTAGCACCAAGGAATGGATTCCCCATATGCTCTATTCTAGTTTAGTGGTACCCCTATCACACTACGAAGTGGGTATTCTATCCACTAAGTGGAACCCCCTGACACACTAGGGTGCAGTTCCTCAATCTATTGAGTGGAACCTCTCTATCGCATAAGGGTGTGGGTCCTCTATCTACCAAGTGGAACCCCCTATTGCACCTGGGTGCAGGTCCTTTATCAACTGAGTTACACCCCCTATTTTACTAAGGTGTGGGTCCTCTATTGAATATATTTCCCCCTCAATTGTGGAGAATAGTGGTGAGGTGTGGGTCTTCCACATGGTTTCTTATATGGACACATGAGATGTCGGGCATCATAGATGGACCTTTGGAGCTATAGGTGGACTCATAATCCTTAGTTAGTTTGTGGTGATAGAGATCTCCTTTCTCTATATTATGGGTTTCTTTATGATTAATTATTGGTTGGGTTTAATTTCCCTCTTATTAAGGGCTTAGCAGACTTTTATTTAATATTTTTATTACTCCCTGTTTGGTTTTAAGGGCATCTTACTGGGTATAAATATACTCAATCCTATATGGTATTTTTCTATACATATCTTATCTTATGAATATTATTGATAGACCGGTGGTGACATCGGTGGAGCTTAGTGATTCTCATGGTGCGTTGACCACATTCAGTGGTGGGATGTAGAGATGAAGAGTTGGGATCTCATCCGTTATTTTTTTATCTTGTTTTTGTTAGGTTGGGACCTCATTTCTGGTTGGCGGTGTATTTTGACCCTTTACACTTTGGTTTTTTACTATCATACTATGTTGTATTCCCTAGAGGTTATTTCATATATGGTTATACTTTAGATATTTCAGTCTTTTATTTTCTTCTTCACTTTTTCTTATAGATGGTTGCTTGCATCAATACAAGTACTTAGACTAAGGCCTCACATTTCATTTATTCATTATTTGTGATTGTCACCATCCCCTATCCTATTAGAGGTTTACTTTAGGTGGTCATAATCATCTTTCCACCCACCAGGTAAGCCCCAATGGGTCAGGTCATGATAGAGTGGTATCAGAGGTGGTTCATCTTCAAGTAAAAGTTGGAGTTATACCCATGGTGAGGATTGGTTTGGGAACTTAGGGAAATGGTGTTGGATTTTATGGAGTGTGCCTTTTAGGTGAAGGAATTTAGTGTTGGTGTGGAAACTAATGTAACCATTCACCAGGAATCTAACTACCTACTTGTTGACTTGGCATACTAGCATATCGATTACATGAAACATTGTTACATGCATTATATATGATTAATTCCTTTAACTATCCTTCTTAAGTAACTACCAATATATATGTTCATCTAACCATGGTACATCTTGATAATTTTCAATATTCCACTTCGAATACATTCATCCAGGTTACAGATAAAGAATTTTTGTGACACCCCAAGAACTTGTGTTTCATATAATGGTAATTTTTATGTTTTATTGTTATCTTTTACCCGAAAAAAACCTATCTATTATAGAAAAATAATAGTTTGATGCAACGAAATAAGCACATGAAATGGATGTAAGGATTTTTATTCAAATAAGAACACATTATTGGTTACAATAAACCGGGATTAAGAGGGAAATCAAACTAACCAAATATACCTATTAAAACCCTGTCAGGATTACAGGGAGACAACTTAAAACAATTAGAACCACAAGAAAGTAATATGGATCCTTATAATTCATCATAATGAACATAAGAATGGTTGAAGCAACTGTGGTCACACTAAGAACCAATGGTATGATGTGAACCATCTTATTTATTCAACTTAAGTGTTAGGACACCCTAAGTCTTGAATTTATAGGACACTAATGCGACCATTGTCTTGGGAAACCATGAAACTCAAACGGCTATAAATATAGCCATTGGTCTCGTTGGAAAATTAATTGAAAACTTATGAGAATATTTAAGTTCTCCAAATAATTAGATTATGAATTGAAAAATTATAAAACTAAACCTAACCATGAAATTTAATAGGGCATAAAAATTTGTTTTGAATTATACATTGGTATTTTTGTAATGTAATAAGAAATTATAAACATGTTGTAATTAACTCAAATGTGTTGTAAAAATTTCCATTTAGTGTCTTAAGCTGTGTTTAAATACTTGTTAATTGAATTATATGTTTTTAATAAAATCATTTTTAAACCACTACAACACTAATATAAGAATTATCATGCAATTTATAACTCTTTATGTTTAAGGATAGTGTTTATAAACAACCTTAGAAAACACTAAATATTTATGTTTAAGATAGTGTTTATAAAAAACCTTAGAAAACACTTAAGATAGACAAATTAAGTTGTAAACATTAACCTTAAAAAGTTTAATAGAAGCCTTGTATAAAAATAAAAATCTCTATATAGTGCAATGTTTCCCTTTGAGCCTTTTATTAGTTAGGTTATATAAACAAAATTGGGCCTCTAGGGCCAGCCCTTTATTGGTCGGGCCAAGGGAGGTGGCTCACTCTTGGTGGATGAGCCTATCCCTCAGCCTAAGCCAGGGCCAGCCCAAGATCGGGCATAGGTCACTCAAGGAGCGCACCGGAGCCAGCATGCATAGGTCACTCGGGATCGCATGTGTGCGCGCAGTGTGGGTGAAAGGTTGCGTGAGCAGGGGTAGGCCAAGGCCTGCAGGGGAGTCGAAGGCCCATGTGTAAGGCCTCCTGTGTGTGTGTGTGTTATTACTAGCTTTGCGAGAGGCTGAGGCTTATAAGTAAGCTCGTCGCGCCACCCCGTTTCGATGTGGGAAGAAAAATTTCAGGCGAAAGGAGATCTTGGTCGTCGGATTGTGCCGCACGCGATCTGATCCACTGGTCTTATTTCCACGTTCGATCTTCAGCAGCCACAGATGCCCCCCAGCCCTAGGATTGACGATAGACGCAATCTAGACCATCCTTTTTCCTCCCGGTTTTCTCCAGCAGTGCCATCCTCTTCCTCCAACGGCATGTGCTACACCAGTGGTCAACTCCCATCCCTCTCATCTCCCATATCTTCCACAGTCGGCCTACCCTCTTCCACCAGCCCTCACCTACATTTTCGCACACCAAGGTCACGTGGTAGGACCATGAGCACATGAAAATGTTAGGTTCTTTCCTCTCATTAAGTCTCTTCTCTTCCCCTCTTGGTGAACCCTAGGGTTGCACCATGTTTCTCCCTCCCGAAGCCTTGTGAGAGCACCACATCCCCTTCCCTTCTTCTCCAGCCTCTCCTAATACCACAAGTAAGGGTGTTTTCATTTTACTTTTACATGAAAACAGGTTTTCATATATATATATATATATGAATATGAACACTTCCAACTGTTTTAAAAACCCTAACCTCCACTATTGCCTTCTGTTTTGAGGTTAGCATGCATTAGTGAAAGTGTTTTGTTTTCATCTATTCATGCAAACAGTTTTAAAAATATATATATATATATACGTCCTATACATATATGTCATGTATATACTTATTTATTCAGTTTTAGAACTCCTAACCTCCCTAAAAGATTCCTATTTTAAGTGTTTGTGTGAAGTTATAAGGGTTTACCTTCTTAAATTTTATGAAAAAATGGTTTTTATACAATGTATATAAAAACTGTGTATATATATATATGTGTGTGTGTGTGTGTGTGTGTACAGGGTCGTCAATTTTTATTTGAAATCCTTAACCCCTGTAAAAATCCCTCTGGTTTAGGTGAGTTCATGTACATGCAGAGAATATTTCCATAAATTGCATGCAAATGGGTGTTGTATGTTGTATATACAAAGTATATATGTATATATATTTTATGTGCTCTTGTAAAACGGTTTCCATCCTTGATCCTGTGAAAATGTCTCCTGATTATTAGAGCCCATGCACTTACTAGAAGTTCTCATCTGATTTTGGGAAAAATTGATTTTTTTATCTTTAGATATATATGTATATACATATACATTTTACTTTTACTAATATACACACATACCATGTACATGGATTTCAAAACCCTTAATTAATGAAAAGATCTCTAATTTTAAAGATATCTACATTTTTATACTTGTAAAAAGATTATTCCTTCCTACTTTTGGTACAAATTATCGTGACACATAGATGAATTTATAGTAAATGTGTATAGGTGTTTTATGTTAAAAACCCTAGAAGTTTAAGAATTAAATTGAAATATGTTAGAAGTTTTCTTAAAAAGGGTTTTTCATTTAATCAATTAAAAGTATTATGTACTTGATTTTAATTGTACTTTTTATGGGATAAATTAATGCAATCATGTACCTAGAATTAATAACATAGGTTCATATATTTGAAAATTGGAGCCCATATCAGCGTGGAAATAATTCATGTAACTTTTGGGTAGAATTTCATTACGCACATGCCATGTATGTTTACTATAATTCAGTAGAATGTTTAATGCATGTTATAATGTCATGTTTAATGCATGTATTTCTTTAGTAAATTTCATTTCATATTTTTATTTGATTGATAAACACCAAATAATAATAAAGAATCTAAGAACCTGTTATTTGGAGTGGTATGGGACACCCCAAATAACATCACTTTAAAATGGGTATCCAAAGTGGTATGGGACGCCTTGGATACAAATCCCCATAAGACATATGAGGATTGTATTAGAATGATTATGTGATGGGTGATGCCCGTTATAGCCTCTCGATGCATCGGAAGGTCTTATGAGGCAAATTATGGTCATGGTACGAGGCCTGACAGAAGTTATGGTTCGGGTGAAATTCCCGGACAAAGATAAGTATGGTCTTGGAACGAGGCCTTGAAACAGTCTAGAATTATACCCTCCTTTTAATGTTTTAGTATGTGACCGACCATGGGATTTTCTGACTAGTAGGAAATCCCTGGTATAGAGCCTAATGTGTGCACAGATGATTTAAAAGCATTGACAAGTTATGTTTCAGAAATGTTAGACTTGGTCCATTTATCATCAGTTTTAATGCTACTACATGTGAGAAATTTTGGATAAGAATATCATGTTATGTGCACTAAAATTATGCCTTATTGATGTAGCATTTTTTTATTCCTTGTTATAAGCAACATTCATAACCAGCATATTAGTATTGGTTATGTATTGTTCAAGGGATTTACTCTTTGTTTATTCCTATATACTCTGATCATGATTAGATATTGTGTTAAAAGGTTCCTTTCATTTCAAGTTAATTATTTTTCCTTTAATAAAATGTTTAAGTTTATTTTTTTAGAGTAGAAAGATTATTTTCAAGTTGTTTTCAAACCCCTTATAGGGCATACTTTTGCTCACCCTACGTTTTAAATGAGAAAAATTCAGGTATCATATATTACTTGATGAAGTTTGAAAATGAAGCTAGTTTCCCAGAACCTGAACCTCACGATCCTCTGTAGCATGAGACATGATGTGATATTTTTAAATGAATGTGATAATTATGGTACATCATGTCTCTTGGGCACTGGATCCGGGTACTCGGGGGTTGGGGTGGTCACAGTTGGTAATAGAGGATAGGTTTAGACAATTCTGGAAAACTAGGTAATTAAAACATATATAGCTACAACTGAACCTTACTAAGTGATTTTATTATAACTTTCAGATGGCAGATGAAAATTTTCCTACCAATCTACTATCACTCCCCACTGAGGCCCTAGAGACCGTTGTGTATTTAGCTATTTGAGAGAATTTTCTTAACTATGCTCATATCTGCATGACGTGCAAATACCTGTATGATGTGTCAAACTCACCTCGGGTGCTTCAACTACACCGGGGGTTAGGATTTGATTACCTTCTTATGATGATGACCCAATTCCCCTCCTATGTACATAGGGTAAGGTACCATGAGGTAATTTTTCAAGTATTCACAGAAGGTGAGTACTTTGGCTTTATGGCCTTCGACACTTTTCAATAAGTTGCTCCTGCCGGTGACCTCCGAGCAGCCTATCTTTGTCAAATCTTGAAATACGGATTTTGGGGCCAATTGTTGGACTTCATAATGTTACAAGATGAGTACACCCGACTGTCTTGTAGGAAAAAAGTGTATTTTTATGTCTCCCAACTTCATACCCCTCATGCTACACTCATGAGATGTCAAAGGTGTTCCCATGAGTTTAACCCTGAATAGTCAGCCTATGTTTGGTTTGAGGAGATAGGGAGTTTTGCTTCTCTATGTGGAGTTCGTGCAGTGGGTCATTAAGGGAACTCAGACACTAATTCTTAGTAATAAACTCTTGTTTTATTGAAATATTATATTTTCCATTTCTATCTTTACTATATCTGAACTTTCAAAGTGAATTATCATGAATATGTTTTCATATGGCTAGAAAAACAAATATCTCATTTCTACCCAATGAGATATTAGACAATATCTTAATCAGAACTTGCGTTGTGGACTCTCCTTTCCTCAACCTACGAGGATCATGTCAATGCATGTTTGTCTTGTCTAACATCCCTGAGATCCTTCGTTCCTGTCAAAAGAATGACCATGTCTTCCACTCCATCTCCATTACCCAACTCCCTTGTTATAGGCAAAGAGGGAGATACTTTGAGGGTCTTTTTCAGTGTTTCACTCCAGCATAGAATTTTTCTGCCAGATCATGTTTCCTAGTGGCTGCCCAAGATGGGAACCTCAGAGCAACCTTTATGTTCCAAATCCTAAACCTCGGTTTTTTTAACCGCATCTTTCTAATCGAATATCTCGAGCGAGATGTAGTCCAGTGGGGCATCAAAGAATATTTCCATTCGGACATCTCTGAACTTCGTACCGCTCAAGCCTCCCTGTGGAAGCCTGAGTGTAGAATGCATGATCCAGAGTTCAAAATGTACTGCTTGAGGTGTATTTGGGCTAGAGAAGCAGAGGAACTAAATACTAACCTGGGTATTCTGTTAACCGAGCCGAATCTCCCGTTTTGGTGATGATGATCGTATGGGAATTTCTCTTCCATTTTTTGAATAGAATTACGAGGACGCAATTCTTCGAAGGGGGAATAATGTGACACCCCCAAGAACCTGTTTTTCATATAATGGTAATTTCTATGTTTTATTGTTATCTTTTACCCAAACAAAACCAATCTCTTATAGAAAAATAATAGTTTGATGCAACAGAATAAGCACACGAAATGGATGCAAGGAGTTTTGTTCAAATAAGAACACAGTAGTAGTTAAAATAAACCGGCATTAAGAGGGAAATCAAACTAACCAAATATACCTATTAAAAACTCTATCCAGATTACATGGAGACAACGTAAAACAATGAGAACCCCAAGAAAGTAATATGGATCCTTAGAATTCATCATAATGAACATAAGAATGGTTGAAGCCACCGCAGCCACACTAAGCACCAAGGTTATGACGCAAACCATCTTCATTAATCAACTTAAGTGTTAGGACACCCTAAGTATTGAATTTATAGGACACTAATGTGACCGTTGTCTTGGGAAACCATGGAACTCTAACGGCTATAAATATAGTCATTGGTCTCGTTGGACAATAAATTGAAAACTTATGAGAATATTTAAGTTCTCCAAATAATTAGATTATGAATTGAAAAATTATAAAAATAAACCTAACCATGAACTTTAAGAGGGCATAAAAATTTGTTTTGAATTATACATTGATATTTTTGTAATGTAATAAGAAATTCAAAACATTTTGAAATTAACTCAAAGGTGTTTTAAAAATTTCCATTTAGTGTCTTAAGCTGTGTTTAAATACTTGTTAATTGAATTATATGTTTTTAATAAAATTATGTTTAAACCACTACAACACTAATATAAGAATTATCAGGCAATTTATAACTCTTTATGTTTAAGGATAGTGTTTATAAACAACCTTAGAAAACACTAACTATTTATGTTTAAGATAGTTTTTATAAACAACCTTAGAAAACACTTAAGAGAGAGAGTTTAAGTTGTAAACATTAACCTTAAAAAGATTAATAGAAGCCTTGTATAAAAAGAAGAATCTCTATATAGTGTAATGTTTCCCTTTAAGCCTTTTATTAGTTAGGTTATATAAAAAAAATTGGGCCGCTAAGGCCAGCCCTTTATTGGTCGTGCCAAGGTAGGTGGCTCACTCAAGGTGGTTGAGACTAGCCCTCATCCCAAGCCAGGGCTGGCCTGAGATCGGTCATAGGTCACTCGAGGAGCGCACAGGAGAAATAATGCATAGGTAACTCGGGAGTGCATGTGTGTGCGCAGTGCAGGCGCAAGGCCGCGTGAGTAGGGGTAGGCCGAGTCCTGCAGGGGAGGCGGAGGCCCGTGTGTAAGGCCTCCTGTGTGTGTGCTATGTTATTACTAGCTTTTCAGGAGGTAAAGGCTTATAAGTAAGCTCGGCACTCCACTCCGTTTCGATGTGGGAAACAAAATTTCAGGCGAAAGCAGATCCTGGCTGTTGAATCGCGCCGCACGCGATCTGAGCCGCTTATGTTGTTTCTGCGTTCGATCTTCAGTAGCTGCGGACACCCCCCATCCCTAGGATCGACGACAGATTCAATTTGGATGATCATTTTTCCTCCTGGTTTTCCCCAATGGTGTCGTCCTCTTCCTCCCACGGCATGCGATGCACCAGTGGTCAACTCCCATCCCTGTCATCTCCCATCTCTTCCACAGCCAGAATACCCTCTCCCACCATCCCTAACCTACATTTGTGCACCCCAAGGTCATGTGGTAGGACCATGAGCACATGAAAATGTCAGGTTCTTTCCTCTCATTAAGTCTCTCCTCTTCCCCTCTTGGTGAACCCTACGGTTGCACCTTGTTTCTCCCTCCCGAAGCCTTGTGAGAGCACCACATCCCCTTCCCTTCTTCTCCAGCCTCTCCTAATACCAAAACTAAGGGTGTTTTCATTTTCCTTTTACATGAAAATGGGTTTTCATATATATATATATATATATATATAGTTTTGATATATATATATATATATTAATATGAACACTTCCAACTGTTTTAAAACCCCTAACCTCTTCTGTTGCCTTCTGTTTTGAGGTTAGCATGCATTGGTGAAAGTGTTTTTTTCATCTCTTCATGCAAACATTTTTAAAATATATTTATATATTTATATATACACATGAACTATACGTATATGTCATGTATATACTTATTAATTTGGTTTTATAACTCCAAACCTCCCTAAAAGATTCCTGTTTTAAGTGTTTATGTGAAGGTATAAGGGTTTACCTTCTTAAATTTTATTCAAACTTGGTTTTTATACAATTTATATACAAACAGTTTAAATAAATATATGTGTGTGTGTGTGTGTTTGTACAGGGTTGTGATGTTTTATTTGAAAGCCTTAACCCCTGTAAAAAGCCCTCTAGTTTAGGGGATTTCACGTACATGCGGAGAATATTTCCTTAAATTGCATGCAAAAGGGTGTTTTATGTTGTATATACAAAGTATATATGTATATATATTTTATGTTCTCTTGTCAAACGGTTTTTAGCCTTAATATTGTGAAAATGTCACCTGATTTTTAGAGCCCATGCACTTACAAGAAGTTCTCCTTTGATTTTGGGAAAAATTGGTCTTCCTTTTCTATTTAGATATATATGTATATACATATACGTTTTACTTTTACTAATATACACACATACCATGTATATGGATTTCGAAACCTTTAATTAATGAAAATATCTCTACTTTTAAAGATCTCTACATTTTTATACTTGTAAGAATATTATTCCTTCCTACTTTTGGTTCAAATTATCATGACACATAGATGAATTTATAGTAAATGTGTATAGGTGTTTTATGTTAAAAACCCTAAAAGATTAAGAATTAAATTGAAATGTGTTAGAAGTATTCTTAAAAAGGGGTTTTCATTTAATCAATTAAAAGTACTATGTAATTGATTTTAATTGTACTTTTTATGGGTTAAATTAATGCAATCATGTACCTAGAATTAATAACATTGGTTCATATATTTGAAACTTGGAGCCCATATCAGCGTGGAAATAATGCATGTAACTTTGGGGTAGAATTTCATTACACACATACCATGTATGTTTACTATCATTCAATAGAATGTTTAATGCATGTTATAATGTCATGTTTAATTCATGTATTTCTTTATTAAATTTCATTTCATATTTTTATTTGATTGATAAACACCAAATAATAATAAAGAATCTATGAACCCATTATTTGGAGTGGTATGGGACGCCCCATATAATATCACTTTAAAACAGGGTATCCAAAGTTGTATGGGATGCCTTGGATACATAGCCCCAAAAGTCATAAGAGGACTATATTGGACTGATTATGTGACGGGTGAGGCCCATTATAGTCTCTTGATGCATCGGCAGGTCTTATGAGACAAATTATGGTCATGGAATGAGGCCTGAAAAAAGTTATGGTTCGGGTGAAATTCCCGGACAAAGATATGTATGGTCTTGGCATGAGGCCTTGACACAATCTGTCATTATACCCTCCTCTTAATGTTTTAGTATGTTACTGACCATGGGATTTTCCAACTAGTAGGAAATCCCTGGTATAGAGCCTAATGTGTGCACATATGATTTAAAAGCATTGAAAAGTTAGGTTTCAGAAATGTTATACTTGGTCCATTTATCAGCAGTTTTTATGCTACTACATGTGAGAAATTTTGGATATGAATATAATGTTATGTGCCCTCATATTATGCCTTGTTGATGTAGCATTTTTTTATTCCTTGTTATAAGAAACATTCATAACCAGCATATTATTATTGGTTATGTATTGTTCAAGGGATTTACTCCTTGTTTATTCCTACATACTCTGATCATGATTAGATGTTGTGTTAAAAGATTCCTTTCATTTCAAGTTAATTATTTTTCCTTTAAGAAAATGTTTAAGTTTATTTTTTTAGAGTAGAAATATTATTTTCAAGTTGTTTTAAAACCCCTTACTGGGCATACTTTTTCTCACCCTACGTTTTAAATGAAAAATTTTCAGGTATCAGATATTACTTAATGAAGTTTGAAAGTGCAGCTGGTTTCCCAGAACCTGATCCTCACGATCCTCTGTAGCATGGGACGTGATGTGATATTTATAAATGAATGTGATAATTATGGTACATCATGTCTCATGGGAATCGGCTCTGGGTAGTCTGGGGTTGGGGCTGTCACAATTGTGATGATGATCCATTGAGTGAGGAGGGCTTGGTTAAGGGTCCATCTCGTGAGGTGTTTCCTCCAAGAATATAGGGATCAGTTCCACCACCTTTCAAGAGTCATATAGTACCAACAAGGTTGGTTGATTATGTACAAAGTAATATCATGTTATGTGAGTTCCAATATTAGAGACCACTGAGGTTTTGTAATGATTTAAGTCCCTAGGAAGCATAGGATTGGATTGATTTAGTGATCTGATTCTTTAGGAATGTTTGAAACCTGACCACTCAGATGATTTCACTAGACATCAATCTTTTCCATGGAAAATAAGGGCATTGGTGGAGTTTGATAATGCATACACATGATGAGATGATTCTCTCATGGTTAGACTTCTAATATATATTTCATGAGTATTATTATGCTTCGTTCTTTCATTATATGTAGATTAAATAGATCCTTGGAATTCATTAGGATGATATGATGGTTACTAAGCACACTGTGAGGTTATCTGACCTCACCTGTTACTCCCTCAATATGGTAAAAGATGGATTATTATAGTTCTATAATTTTTTGAGAAGGACCTCTACAGAGACATTTTTATCATAAAAGCATCCTTGTGCATACCTACTTATGTGGGTGGGATAGAGAAATCACTAGTTATAGAGATCTTATTGGAAGATGGATATCGAGCGGTTGGAGATGGTAGTGGTCGTCTTGGAGATGATTCGTCTATAGTAGCTAGCATATGTCTATTTTTAGGGCCTAAGTGTAGGAGATGATCCCATAGTAGTACATAGGCATGTGGATCAGTGTTGTAGGGTTCACGTAGAGGATATGATCATCATGGAGAGGGGAAGTTCTATTATTGTGATGGGTTATGTCACATGTTATGTTATTTTCTGACCTCTCATATCAAGGTTGGAAGGCAGGTAGTGGATGGACCACCAAAATAGAGGCATCATCGAGACCAGGGATCTCCTAGGTGTAGTTAGGGATGCCCCTAGGGAGGTGGTTCTTGAAGAGAGGTGGGTGGAGCTCTGGAGTTAGGAGCTTTTGGTGGAGGAAGACATAGTGATATACTTCCACTACCAAAAACAGGTGGCCCATTCTAGTCTTAGAGAGTTAGTGGTTGAGGTCGTAGGCAGCTACAGACTATGGAGGCATATGATAAGGAAGACCAATATATGATCTAAGGTATGATCTGTGTGTTTTATACTCTTTTTTAGTGATTTTAGACATATTTGTGAGTTGTTCCTTCATCTTCATATCCCTCATGTGAGATATATAACTCTTCACTGATACCTTATCCCAAAATCTATTTCTAAAAGTTCCTACTTGGAGTGATTCTTCAATATTGCATATATTTTGGTAGTGAGATATAAATTTTGTTGGATAGAGTTTCTCATGGGACCTCTTGGTCATCATGATGAAACCTTATGATGTTATATTTGGAATGGACTAGTTTTACATGGCTCGGGCCCAAATTGACTATCATTTCAATTGAGATAAATTCCTTAGGATAGATTGGATGGGACTATTCATTGTGGGTGAGAGTGATCTCATGGCTAAGTGAGTGGACCTTATGAGCAGTAATCTGCATCCCAAACCATCATTTGGAAATGTTATCACTTGATGAAGTGGGCTCTTCAGGAATATTAATTACTTCTATAGTAGAGGAATACATGGAAATATTCTCCAAAGATTTTTTGGGACTACCTATGAGATATAATATGATATTTTACTTTGACTTTCACCCCTAGACCATACTGATATCTTCTAAAGAATATTGGATAGCCTCTACCAAACTTTTGAGGATGAGGGTGCAGCTAGAGGACCTTCAAGAGAATGTTTTTATCAGACTTAGTGTGTCCCTCTAGGAGTCTCCAGTTTTTTTCATGAAAAAGGTTAATGGGATCTTGAAAATTTTTATTTATTATCATCACCTAAACCAAGTGATGATAAAGAAAAAGTACCCCTTACTAAGGATAGATGACATCTTCGACCAGTTGACAGACACAAGTTGGTTCTCAAAGATCGATCTCAATTCTATCTACCAATAGTTGAGGGTTCAAGAGGATGATGTTCCAAATATGTAATTATAATGTCACTATAGACACTATGATTTCCAAGTGACTCCTTTCAATATGATGAATTCCCCCATTGTGTTTATAGATCTTATGAATCAAATCTTCCGGCTATACTTAGACCAATTTTTGGATGTCTTCATTGATCAAATACTCATTTACTCTACATCAAAGTAGGAACATATATAGCATTTTAGGATGGTCCTAGACTTATTATGGGAGCACCAAATTTATGGTAAGATCTCTAATTTCCAATTTTTGATCTACAAGCTTCACTTTTTGGGGAATTTCATATTTTAGTATGTTTTAGTTTTAGACCTGATGAAGATTTATAGGGTTCTTTCATGGGATCCACCAAATTCCATGTCATAGGTGAAGAGTTTCCTTGGCTCAGTACCATACTAAGGGATTTTTTTGGTAGACTTATCTAGGATCGTATCCCCTTTTACCAACCTAACATAGATAGGGTAGTCATTTACCTTGATAGAGTAGTTTTAGAGATCCTTTGAGGAGTTGAGGGTGAGGTTGACTAGTTCTCCTATGTTGAGACTACCAGAGGAGGTCATTGTGTACATAGTGTTTTGTGATTCATTTGGATCTAGGATTAGTCTTGTGTTGAGTTATAGGTAGGTAGTGATCTCATATGGGTCAAGTTATTGGATACCCTACAATAAGAACTACACAACTCGTATCTTAGAGTTGGTAGTGGAAGTCTACTCTTTGAATATGTGGAGGCATTATCTTATGGGTGAGTATTTTTTTATTTACTTAGACCACAAAAGCCTCAGGTAAATCTTCACTCATATAGATCTAAATCTGATATAGAGGTATTGTTTGGAGTTCCTATAATACTATGAATTTGATAGAGTCTATACTCCTGGTAAGGGAAATGTGGTGGAATATTACCTTAGCAGGAAATCTCATTCTCAACTGGTGGATGAGGCATCTGAGTAGTTGGATTTGTTGCAGATGACCCTGGTGGAGTAGAGGGGTTTATTTTTTTATCCAGTCGATGGTGGTGACTCCCCCTCTTCTTTAGTTTCTAAGAGAGGCCCAGTTGGAAGACATTGACTATGAGGTTCTACGTGACTAAATATCCTCAAGAGATGCACCAGGTATATTTTCTAAATTAGGGTAGGACATTATCCTTTTCTAGGGATGGAATACGGTTTTGATTACATAGTATGAGGAGTTTATGAATGGTTTTTACACTTCACCTTGGTTTTACATTATATTTTCGAAAATATGTACAAGTAGCTTCATTGGTAGTTTTGGTGGGCTATAATAAGGTTGAGCATCACTGGTTTTATCACTCGGTGTCTCACATGCTAGTAGGTAAATGCTAGGCATTGGATTCTGATAGGTTTGACACAACCTCTTGAGATACTAGACTAGAAATGTGATGGTATGTCCATTGATATTGTGACAGTTCTTCCACAGATAGTGAGATTTCACGATTATATCTAGGTGATTATTGATAGACTAACCAATTTGGAACACTTTCTTTCCATTCAAGAGAATTTCTCAGTTGAGAGTCCATGGTAGTTGTATATGCAAGGGATCATCTGACTTCATGGGGTACCATTGGAAATAATCTTTGTCTGTGATTTTCTATATACTCCATGGTTGTGTAGGGGCCTTCATAAGTATTTTGGGACCCAATTTTGGATGAGAACATCATTTCACCCACTGACAGATGAGAATATCGAGTGTACTATCTAGTTTTTAGAGGATATGTTGAGGTATTATGTGTTTGAATTTGGATAAAGCTGGGATGATCGTGTTAGATTTTACTTATAATAATAGTTATCGCTCTATTATCAGCATGGAACATTTTGAGGCCCAATACGAGAGATATTATGGGTCACCCTTATACTGCAATGAGATTGGAAACAAGTCTCTAGTTGGGACAAATATTGTGAAAGGGTTGATAGAGAAAGTTTGATTGATATGTTATTGTTTGAGGATAGCCAATATTAGATATAACTTTTACACAAATTGACATCATAGGGCCTTGGAGTTCGATCGGGGAGACAATGTTTTCTTGAGAGTCTCCCCATGATTAGAATAGTATAGATTTGGATGTGGAAGTAAGTTATCCCTGAGATTTATCAGGTTGTTCAAGATCCTACGGAGGGTTGGTGGGGTTTCTTATCGCTTATCCTTACCCTTGTAGTTAGAATGAGTTCATGATGTCTTCCATGTGTCACAGTTGAGGAGATACATGAAAGACCCCACACACGTTATTGATTGGGGAAAACAACACGTATAGGATGGATCTACCTTCTTGGAGTACCCGATGGTGATCAGGGATCGGCAAGATAGGGTCCTCTATGGATGTACCATTCATTTGGTTCATGTTCTTTAGCAATACGGAAGTTTGTAAGAGAGATCTTGCGAGCGTGAGAGCCAGATGATGGCTCAGTACCCCCGCCATTTTATTTATCTTGTGATTTCCTGGGAAAAAATCCTTGAAGGAGGGGTGTCACACCCCGACCAATGCATTTTTTTAGCTTAATTATTTTGGGTCTCGTTTTTGAATTTGTGTTTTGAATCGGTTTTAAATTAAAAGAAAATCTCATTTTTATACGAACACGCGAGCGTATGCGCGCCCTGCACAGCCCCTAATTTTTGTTAAGGGATTGTTTGTTATTGAATGTGTTGTTTTTGAGACACACAACCATGCGCACGACCCCGCGCGTGAGATCGTGCACGGTGTCCGCTCTCAGTTAATAATTTTATTATTTTTATTTTAGTTAATATTTTAATTAGGGATTTGTTTATTCTTTCAGATTTTATTTATTTATTTTATTTCATTTTATTCACTTTATTTATTTATTTTTATTGCATTTTATTTATTTATTTCATTTCATTTTATTCATTTTATTTATTTATTTTTATTCTTTTTTTTTCTTTTCTTTTTTTCTCCTTTTCTTTCCTCCCTCACTCTCTCTCGCTCGGGCCTCTCCCCTTTTCCCCCTTCGCGCTACCCCTATCCCCCAGCGTCGAACCCTTTCTTCCCTGCTGCCCTCGCCGCTGTCCCGTCCTCCCGATCCGGCCACGCCGCACCTCCGGCCAGCCGTTCCGCCCTCCGCGCTCGCCGAGACACGCACCCCCCTGCCGTCTCCGGTCCCCTGCCGCCTCCCGCAACCACTGCCTCCCTCCCTCTCGGACCCGCACACACCCCCTTCTAGCAGGCCCTTCGGCTGGCGCCTCCTCTCCCTCTCCCTCCGGCGAACGGACTCCTTCCAGCCACACCTCCCCTTGCGCGGACGCCCCTCTCCGGAAGCCCCTTAGGGTAAACCCCTATTTCGATTAAGAGTTTTAGGTTTTCAGCGGGTTTGATATTCATGTTAGGGTTTTAATCTTGAGTTTTCTTGTTTAATCTTCTGAATTAGGGTGTATTTCAGTTTCCTTGTGGTGCGTTGACATGCAATTGAGAAATTGACACCAAATTTTTAGGGAAAACGACTCTATGGTAAGTGTTTCTGTATTTTAATTTTAATTGATGACATATTTTGCTTATTTAATTAATTTAGCATGGTTGTTGATTGTTTTTTTATGCGAATTCGATTTTTACTTGAGGTTTAGTATATTTCTGATGTGTTTATGAGTTTAGTGTTATGTTTATATGATACGAGTACTGATTGCTATGAGAAACCATGTTGACTGGTTTAAATAGTGTTTTATAAATTGTGCAATTAGTTTATCAATATGTGCAGGTGGTGCAGAGTGTATTTTTATATGGAGTCATGTGCGTTGGATTTCAAAAAAAAATATTTTAGTGTAGTTTTGTGGAAAAACATTGAAGCACGCCTTGAAAATGTTTTAGTAAGTGTCTCTTTAATTTATTTAAATTGTTTATGTGGAGAAAAAAAATATAGTTTTAAGACGATTTATTATACATTGATTTTAAAGTGGTATCTTAATATGAGATACGATGTGTTTTATTTGAAAACCCGTGTCAAGCTTCTTATCACTATTTTATAAAATGTATTGCTGGTTTATCAAAGTGTGGAAAGACTGCAGTTAGTGTTTTGGTATGGTTTCAATGTGCGCTTAGTTGTTGAAGTTGGATTTGGGTGCGTTCTTGATAAAAAAAAGTCTCATATTGTTATTTAAAATTGTTTCATAAAATGTTTTAATGATTTGTTAAGTTGTAAGGGAGGGGCAGATTGTGTTTTGGAGTTCTTTTGGTGTGTGCATTGTCTCAAAATGGTACCCATCTATGTAAATGACGATTCTTGGGGTGCAGCATATCTTGTTTCATCTGGTGCATTAATGTGATGTGTCTTTCTGAAATGTTTTTTAGATTGTTTATGTGTTTATTTGTTTTATTAAATTTTATGTGTAGTGTGTTGCGCTTTGCTTCGTTGGTTTTGGGCCGCGCGTGTCGAGACATCCTACATGTACATGCATAGGGTAAGACATATATATACATGTTCCCTCTTTGTACATATTCCCTCATGGCGCGGGGAATATGTGCAATGCATCTAGTGGCGCGTATATATATATGTATAAATGCATGTGCGTGTGTGCACCAAGGATCAGTTTGAATGTTCGTCTTTAAGCAGCGACATGTTGAGGTAGGTCCCCTATGCCTAAGCTTTTGATTTGAAATTCATAATTGCTTGACTGTTTTAAGAATATGTTTCACACTATGCTATATATATATATATATATATATATATATATACATGCTATGGAATCTGATTGCGGTTTCTAGAAACTATTATGCCTTGTATTGGTAAATTGAAATGTTTTTCAAAGCCGTTGGTCTTAAGTGAATTTTCTTGATAAATGGATTTCTCAAGTGGTTTTGAATTGGTAAGAGTTATTTCCAAAGGTTTTTGGACTTTTGAACGATTGATTGAAAAAGGGTGTTCCTTTTTTGTGTAGTTAAGCATGTTTGGCATTTTAATAATGTTTTATGAAAAAGAAAAAAAACCCCTCTATTGAGGCCCGTTTGACACTTTGAGATTTGAATTGCGAAAATAGAAAACCCCTTTTGAGTCATTCCCCTTAATTTGAAAATAAAATGTGATGCAAGTGTTTATGAGCGGTTTGTGATATATGTGCCTAGTGTAAAGGCTTGTGCGTGATTGTGTGATGTAAAGAGGGGGAATTCACTTAAGTAGGGAGTGCGGTGGTGAAAGGTTGAATGAATTTTGGATAAACAAAGTGTAATGTACTTGTTTGATTGTTTGATAAAGAAAACTCACCACCATTTGAAATAGAGCACAATGGGAAACCCGGGTATCTAGGTGGGTGACCAGGACTAGTATGCTAGATGACACGGCAGGGGTTCGTCCCGGTTTGTCTAGCAGGATTGACGCGACAACACTAACTAAACATATGAATTTTTGAGGGTCGTGGCCTTCTAATCCATGTTTTCTGAGGGTCGTGTCCTTCTAAGCCACGTTTTCTGAGGGTTTTGGTCTTCTAAGCCACGTTTCACTGAGGTACGAGGTCTTTAGGTTCCTACTTGTTTTAGCTGCCTATAGGGATTACCCATGGTGCTCACTTTTTTTCATGCTGCTAACGATGTAACTTTCTTTTCAGTTGTTTCATACTTGATGCCTTGTTTGTGAAAACCATATTTTAATCCAAACTGGTTTCTTTTCATTTTGAAATGTTAAATGCATGCTTGAAACCTATTTTAAAAATGTAGTGGAAGTAAAAGGCTTTACCTGAAAATGCAAACTCGTTACTTAAATTTGAAAAGGAGAAGAACTATTTTGTTATATCTTATTTCCAAACTGGCATTGTGTATTTCTTAATAAAGGCGGAGTCATAGGACGTGGTTGTTTTTTGTCTTTCCTACTGAGCATCTCGGTGCTCACGCCTACTTTACTTTTCAGTTGCAGGTTTCAGTCTTGGATCGCATTTGGAAGTGAGTGGTTGTCGTACCGTGGTGATCCACGGGGTCACCTGAGGTATGTCGTGTTTCTTTGTTTATTCCTTTTTCTGCTGCCACGTCGTTCAGTTTGTTTTCCTTTATTTATATGCTTGTTCAGTTTATGTTTGCTTATCTTTTTCATGGCCCAAACTGTTCCCAACTGTTTTGTTTTGATGCCCGGCACTAGTTGCCATCCCGTGGGGATCGGGAACGCCCTTCGGGCCATGTCGCGGACCGGGTCGGGTGTCGGGTCGGATGACGATCCGGCCTGGTTCGTGACAAAATGGTATCAGAGGTGCTTTTGTTATTTGGGGTGTCATGTAGCTTGGTGATTAAGTGTGTCGGGACTCGAGAGGTAGGTGCGGGAAGGACGTTATGAACCCTCGCCCGTCCCGAGACTCAAGTTTCCAGGGGTAGTCCGGGATTCAAATTTTCTTTTCTGGATTGGTATGTGTGGATGAGGGATGACAAGGGAAGTGATCCGATGTTACGCGACGAGCTTGCATGGAGTAGCGACCCATGTATAGCCCGAGTGCACGGTTCTAGATACGTCCTGCGGTGGATACCCGCTCGGAGCATGGTCTGCTAAGCCATGTTACCGGGTTGGCATCGCCACTAGTCCCTTATTTTTGGAAATTTTGATGTGATTTGTGTTTGACCATCATGTTGGTTGATGTGAGTAGATCTTAAAAATGAAAATGGATTTTTGTGAAGGTGGTTTCAAATGGGAATGTGGTGTTAGAGTGGAAAAGTGGTTTTGAAATGGAAATTGTTTTTCTTTTAACAAATGTGTGGTTCCAAAAGGAAAAATGGGAGGTGTTTTGGAAGTTGTTTTGGAATCTCAATAACACTTTTTGGAATGTGAATTGGAAAATGTTTTGGAAATTGGAAATGTATTGCTTTGGTGATAAGTTACTTTTTCAAATTGGTTGGGAATTTGTGCTTTATGCTGATTGATCTGTTTTGGAAATGAGAAGTGTCTTGCATTGACCCTTGGTATTCCTATGAGTGATCACATACATTGAGGTGCGCACGTGGCAAGTGGGAAAGTTGGTGATGTGAGTGGATGGGTGCTTGAGCTAGCACATGGATATGTATGTGTGAGACTTCATGGGATATCAATGGTGGATATTTAAGTGGTTTTGTTTGCTGAAAAATGGTTTTCAAAAGGGGTTTTTCAAATGTTTATAAAAGTGAGTGGGGAATTGTTTAACGTTCTATTTTTGTGTTGGGTATTCTTTTTTGTGATTTCTTGGTTTTGAAGTATTGAATTGTGGTTGGAATAGTGATTTGAGTTCGAGCTTTCGTTTGTGATTGAGGTGTGCAATATTGATTTATAATGAGATTTGATTCGGATTTGTGCCTCTTGTTTTTGAGTATGATGCCCAGAAAAGTCCCAGAAGTTCCTAGTGAGCCTCTTCGAGTTGTTGGTTCTACCCAGATTCTTAGCAGAGTGGTGGAATTGAATTATTTTCAGTTGTTGTCCGTATTTTGTAGTGATCGTGATCTATCGAAAGTAGTAGACTGGCATGGTGAAGTCGTGGGTGTTTTCAGGTTATTGGGAACTCCCAAAGCTATGAGAGTCTGTGTTGGTTTGAGTCCATTTTATGGTTCAACTTTGGATTGGTGTAGGAAATAATCCCAGCGTCGTTGTATGATGGTATGTCTTGGAAGGTGTTTAGGACGACTCTTGTCCTATGGTTTATACCCAAGGAAGTGAAGGCAAGGGAAGTGGAAGAACTAGTGAGTGTCTAGCAATGCCAACAAATAGTGAAGGCCTACGTTGGCCATCTAAAGAAGTTGGTTCCATTTTCTCCAAAGATAATGTCTCAGAATCAGTTAATGTTTCTATTGTGTGGGGTCTTCTTCTATTGTTCAAGGACCGGTCCCCTTTGGTGTTTGGGATGGTTCCCCATTCTGTGAGAGCGAACCGGAGGAACCTATCTCAGACAAGTTTCCTTATCAATTCCATCTTCTATTAGTCAGGCCACTCTCTTGTTCGCTTCTTGTGTGGCCGGTTTGGTTACTTTAGGTCTCCTTATCGTCATCTATTTAAGACTTGTCGACAGTGTGGCTGTTTGGGAAACCTAGAGAGGTTCTACTAGCGGCTTCGTCAGGAGGAGTCTCGACAGGAGAATATCATCTCCTGACTACGGGGCAGCAGATGCTTCAAGACATCAGAGCTCCAACCACAGGTCTCGGAGCGAAGCTCTTCACGCAGTCAGGAATCGTTGGGTGTGGGGCACCATGGTCTAATTTTTGTCTCCAATGATTAAATGGGGACGGTCAGAATTTCCCTGTTTCATCTCTCCCATCTTTTAAGGTTCTATTTTGATGTAAGAGGCGTAAAGGTCTCTTTTCCTCGTTGTAGTTTTTGTTCTTTGGATACCCCACCTTGGTTGTAATAAGGCATGATGATCTCTTTTTCTTGTAATTCTAGTAGTTGTGCCTCCTCAAATATGAGTTTTGAAGTTTGTCTCTCTCATGTGGCTAGCTCCATTGGTAACCCGTTCTTGTTTTGGGATGCACTCGTTTTCGAGACATATGTGTCTTGGGAGATAATGAATAGGGGTTTGGTCCGCTACTCGGTTTGGGGTCTTTCGTCGATGACCCCATGTGGTGGGGGTCTGGTTTATGCAGAGAGTTCATGGGTCGGTTTGTGCTGGGTTTCTCGTATTATTCTGTGCTAATTGGCTTCAGCTGGTCAGTTCTTAAATGGTGGGGAGACCCACCATGAATCTTGAAGTTCCTTTTTCGAGGTTTGGTCTGTGTGGTGGTTCCATCTTGGATCAAGTTAGTAGTTCCAGAGTTAGTTCATGCTAAGAGCCTCAATGTCGGTTGTGTTAGTCGGGTTCTTGTGGTGGGGAGAACCCTCCTCGTTTCCTGACGGTTCTTTTCTTTTCAGTTCCCCTCAGATTTGGTCAGGTGTGACTGATGGAGTGAAAAGTCATGTCGAGTTGTGATTTTGTTGGCTTTGTTCAGTTTCGAACTCAACTTTGTTTCCTCGTTTGGCTTGGTGACTTTCTGGGGGCAGAAAGTTTTGTGGTGGGGAGAATAGTCACACCCTGACCAATGCATTTTTTTAGCTTAATTATTTTGGGTCTCGTTTTTGAATTTGTGTTTTGAACCGGTTTTAAATTAAAAGAAAATCTCGTTTTTATATGAACGCGCAAGCGTATGCGCGCCCTGCACAGCCCCTAATTTTTGTTAAGGGATTGTTTGTTATTGAATGTGTTGTTTTTGAGACACGCAACCATGCGCGCGACCCCGCGCGTGAGATCGTGCGCGGTGTCCTCTCTTAGTTAATAATTTTATTATTATTATTTTAGTTAATATTTTAATTAGGGATTTGTTTATTCTTTCAGATTTTATTTATTTATTTTATTTCATTTTATTCACCTTATTTATTTATTTTATTTCATTTTATTTATTTATTTCATTTCATTTTATTCATTTTATTTATTTATTTTTATTCTTTTTTTTTCTTTTCTTTTTTTCTCCTTTTCTTTCCTCCCTCACTCTCTCGCTCGGGCCTCTCCCCTTTTTCCCCCATCGCGCTACCCCTATCCCCCAGCGCCGAACCCTTTCTTCCCCGCTGCCCTCGCCGTCGTCCTGTCCTCCCGCTCCGTCCACGCCGCACCTCCGGCCATCCGTTCCGCCCTCCGCGCTCACCGAGACCCCCCCCCCCCCCTATCGTCTCCGGTCCCCTACCGCCTCCCGCAACCACCACCTCCCTCCCTCTTGGACCCGCACACACCCCCTTCCAGCAGGCCCTTCGGCTGGCGCCTCCTCTCCCTCTCCCTACGGCAAACGGACTCCTTCCGGCCACACCTCCCCTTGCGCAGACGCCCCTCTCCGGAAGCCCCTTAGGGTAAACCCCTATTTCGATTAAGATTTTTAGGTTTTCAGCGGGTTTGATATTCATGTTAGGGTTTTAATCTTGAGTTTTCTTGTTTAATCTTCTGGATTAGGGTGTATTTCAGTTTCCTTGTGGTGCGTTGACATGCAATTGAGGAATTGACACCAAATTTTTAGGGAAAACGACTCTATGGTAAGTGTTTCTGTATTTTAATTTTAATTGATGACATATTTTGCTTATTTAATTAATTTAGCATGGTTGTTGATTGTTTTGTTTGATGTGAATTCAATTTTTACATGAGGTTTAGTATATTTCTGATGTGTTTATGAGTTTAGTGTTATGTTTATATGATACGAGTACTGATTGCTATGAGAAACCATGGTGAACGGTTTAAATAGTGTTTTATAAAATGTGAAATTAGTTTATCAATATGTGCAGGTGGTTCAGAGTGTATTTTTATATGGAGTCATGTGCGTTGGATTTCAAACAAAAATATTTTAGTGTAGTTTTGTGGCAAAACATTGAAGCACACCTTGAAAATGTTTTAGTAAGTGTCTCTTTAATTTATTTAAATTGTTTATGTGGAGAAAAAAAATATATTTTTAAGACGATTTATTATACATTGATTTTAAAGTGGTATCTTAATATGAGATACGATGTGTTTTATTTGAAAACCCATGTCAAGCTTCTTATCACTATTTTATAAAATGTATTTTCGGTTTATCAAAGTGTGGAAAGACTGCAGTTAGTGTTTTGGTATGGTTTCAATGTGCGCTTGGTTGTTGAAGTTGGCTTTGGGTGCGTTCTTGATAAAAAAAAGTCTCATATTGTTATTTAAAATTGTTTCATAAAATGTTTTAATGATTTTTTAAGTTGTAATGGAGGTGCAGATTGTGTTTTAGAGTTCTTTTGGTGTGTGCATTGTCTCAAAATGGTACCCATGTGTGTAAATGACGATTCTTGGGGTGCAGCGTATCTTGTTTCATCTGGTGCGTTAATGTGATGTGTCTTTCTGAAATGTTTTGTAGATTGTTTATGTGTTTATTTGTTTTATTAAATTTTATGTGTAGTGCATTGCACTTTGCTTCATTGGTTTTGGGTCGCGCGTTTCGAGACATCCTACATGTACATGCATAGGGTAAGACATATATATATATGTTCCCTCTTTGTACATATTCCCTCATGGCGCGGGGAATATGTGCAATGCAGCTAGTGGCGTGTATATATATATGTATAAATGCATGTGCGTGTGTGCGCCAAGGATCAGTTTGAATGTTCGTCTTCAAGCAGCGACATGTTGAGGTAGGTCCCCTATGCCTAAGCTTTTGATTTGAAATTCATAATTGCTGGACTGTTTTAAGAATATGTTTCACACTATGCTATATATATATATACATGCTATGGAATCTGATTGCGGTTGCTAGAAACTATTATGCCTTGTATTGGTAAATTTAAATGTTTTTCAAAGCCGTTGGTCTTAAGTGACTTTTCTTGATAAATGGATTTCTCAAGTGGTTTTGAATTGGTAAGAGGTATTTCCAAAGGTTTTTGGCCTTTTGGCCGATTGATTGAAAAAGGGTGTTCCTTTTTTTGTAGTTAAGCATGTTTGGCATTTTAATAATGTTTTAAGAAAAAGAAAAAAAAACCTCTATTGAGGCCTGTTTGACACTTTGAGATTTGAATTGCGAAAATATAAAACCCCTTTTGAGTCATTCCCCTTAATTTGAAAATAAAATGTGATGCAAGTGTTTATGAGCGGTTTGTGATATATGTGCCTAGTGTAAAGGCTTGTGCGTGATTGTGTGATGTAAAGAGGGGGAATTCACTTAAGTAGGGAGTGAGGTGGTGAAAGGTTGAATGGATTTTGGATAAACAAAGTGTAATGTACTTGTTTGATTGTTTGATAAAGAAAACTCACCACCATTTGAAATAGAGCACAATGGGAAACCTGGGTATCTAGGTGGGTGACCAGGACTAGTACGCTAGATGACACGGCAGGGGTTCGTCCCGGTTTGTCTAGCAGGATTAACGCGACAACACTAACTAAACATATGAATTTATGAGGGTCGTGGCCTTCTAAGCCACGTTTTCTGAGGGTCGTGGCCTTCTAAGCCACGTTTTCTGAGGGTCGTGGTCTTCTAAGCCATGTTTCACTGAGGTACGAGGTCTTTAGGTTCCCACTTGTTTTAGCTGCCTATAGGGATTACCCATGGTGCTCACTTTTTGTCATGCTGCTGACGATGTAACTTTATTTTCAGTTGTTTCATACTTGATGCCTTGTTTGTGAAAATCATATTTTAATCCAAACTGGTTTCTTTTCATTTTGAAATGTTAAATGCATGCTTGAAACCTATTTTGAAAATGTAGTGGAAGTAAAAGGCTTTACCTGAAAATGAAAACTCATTACTTATATTTGAAAAGGAGAAACACTATTTTGTTATATCTTATTTCCAAACTGGCATTGTGGATTTCTTAATAAAGGCGGAGGCATAGGACGTGGTTGTTTTTTGGCTTTCCTACTGAGCATCTCGGTGCTCACGCCTACTTTACTTTTCAGTTGCAGGTTTCAGTCTTGGATCGCTTTTGGAAGTGAGTGGTTGTCGTATCGTGGTGATCCACGGGGTCACCTGAGGTATGTCGCGTTTCTTTGTTTATTCCTTTTTCTGTTGCCATGTCGTTCAGTTTGTTTTCCTTTATTTATATGCTTGTTCAGTTTATGTTTGCTTATCTTTTTCATGGGCCAAACCGTTCCCAACTGGTTTGTTTTGATGTCCGGCACTAGTTGCCAGCCCGTGGGGATCGGGAACGCCCTTCGGGCCATGTCGCGGACCGGGTCGGGTGTCGGGTCGGATGACGATCCGGCCTGGTTCGTGACAAGGGGAGAATGTAGCAACACTTTTTTCCTTATAAGATTTTGGAATATTTTAAGGAATAATTTTGGATCCAATCATTAAGTTAGGGATATATTCCTATGCTTTGGGAATATTTTAAGGAATACTTTTGGATCCAATCATTAAGTTAGGGATATATTCCTATGCTTTGGGGGCTCAGTATTAATATATTAAATATATTTTATCACATTCACACATCATTTTAGTTTAAATTTTTTTCACATTGTTTGGGACCTCAGATGATAAATTTGAGACCGTTCTTGATTTTGAAACACGGGATTTACCCTAGGCATGACCTAAGGTTGGTCGGTGTTAGTCGTTCTATAATAGGTGACCATTGGTAGGTGCACTTAATTAAATAAATAATTTATTTATTTATTTTTATTAAATAACCCCAACCAAACCCTCCCTCTATAAATATTCCATTATGAATTTTTTCCATGGTTATCCACATAACCCTAGAAGGATTAGAGTGAAGGAGCATTCTTCATTAGCGCTGGAAAACCCGAGAACACAACTTGATGATCATATCGAGGTTAATTGAGAGGTAGTTAGTGAATGAAGTGGATCTTATTCATTGTTTTATAATGTTTTCTTTACCAAATATTGATCCTTAATTGAGGTAGGTCTCGTTATTTGTTGTTTTTTCCCTTTTATTAAATATTAATAATATATTTATTATCTATTTTTTTCTAATGACTACCATTCTGCGCATGATCCAAAACCCTATTTTATAATCCGTTATCCTATACATCACCACTATTTTACCCATATGGTGATTATTTTCTATGATCACATCATAAAACATTTGATTTACCTATTTATTATTCTTTTACCCCACCATTCTTCACGTTATTCAATGTTGGTACATGGGTTCATAGTTCAACATTATTGGGGCGGGTTCAAGTGTGATAGAACCACCAAATTCATGGAGGTTGCGTGAACGATGAATGGAATAACGGTTTGTAGGAAGATCGAGGTTAGATATGGGATATGGGTACTAGATTAAAGGTTTTGGGATCTACAGTGTCTCCAAGAGAGGCATGGTGTGATGGTATTTTCTCCCATGGGTTGAGGTGGATAAAATCTAGCCACTGGCATCATATCAAACATGGTCAGACCTAAATCCAAAATACCCAATGATATTTGAGGAAAAATAGTGGTGTTAGTGGCATGGTGAGATTCATGAAGTATTCACTAGGTTTCCATAAAAATCCTAGCTACATGGATCATAGTCAAAGAACACACACCGTATATCCCTCGGGCTACAGTGGCTAGGGTTTTTTGGAAGATAAGTACCACACACCGTGTATGGACCATACACATCGTTTGACTCAATGTCTATATCTTGGCATGTACTATGGGATTACATAGACATGGACACATTCAATAACATTTTCAATGAAAATAGTACATGATCATGGTCTTATACTAAGACATAGGCTTTGTATATGGGCACAGCCTGAGGTATATAAGCCTGACCGGATGTAAACAGACTCAAGCTAAGGTTCACGGGTAGGGAACCAGGTGGTGAAGACATGTTGTGTACCATGTGCACACATTATGTAGTGCCACATGTCTAACCAAGATATGTTTAGGCAATGACATTGCTAGGTTACAAGGTGAGGGTACATGTCATGTACCTCCCTCGAATTATTCTATCCTCCATATATCCTTCTTCAGAACTCATATATTGGTCCTTGAGTAGCCTATAATAGGTAATTTTACACATATAATTTGATGGAATCCTTTGTAGTATATTTTGAGATACAACATGATGTTTTTTGAGTGTGACTCTTCCACAGGAAATGATTGATAGATATAAATGATCGAAAAGGATCATTGGAGAGATTTTGAGGCTTGGAAGCCCCCATATCACACCAGGGTGAGGGTGCCCCATAATATCTATTCAGTTTGATTGGTACTCGCTTTCACACTAGGTTATGTGTCCTCTATCCATTGATCATCACCCCTGGACACACTAGGTAACAGGTCCTCTATCTACCAAGTGGCACCCTCCCCCCATCACACTACGGCACAGATCCTCTATCTACCAAGTGGAATACCCTATCACAGTAGGGTATGAGTCCTTTATCTACTGAGTGGAACCCTCTATCACACTAGGATGCAGGTACACTATTGTAGATTATTCCCCCTTGATCGTATAGTGCAATGTCTAGGTATGGGTCTTCTACACTATTTCTTATACAAACACATGAGATTCTAGGCATCATAGATGGGCCTTTGGAGCTATAAGAAAACCCATTATCCTTAGTTGGGATATAGAGATAGAGATACCCTTTCTCTCTCATATAGGTTTATTTATTATAATTTATATATTGTATTTTATTTTCCCCTTTCTATGGGTTGATCTGAATTCTATTGTATCTTTATATTTCTTCCTTTGTGTTTTGTGGGGAATCCTACTGGGTATGCATATACTCACCCCTACATGGGATTTTCTCATACATGTCATTTATTATGTAGATGATAGACATATAAATGGTGATATAAATGGATTAGAGTGATTCTCAAGGTGAATTTACTGCATTCAGTGGTTGAACTTGGATATCACGAGCTAGGATATATTTAATTATTTCATTTACCTTGTTATTGTCAGTTTGGGACATTATTTCTAATTAGAATTTTATTTTTTCCCTTTATGATTTGTTTTTTACTATCATACTCTGATGTATTCTCTACAGGTTATTGCATGAATGGTTATAATATGGATGTTCTAGTCTTTTTTTTCCAATATAATTTTTCATGGCAATAGTGGTGTTCATGCATACATTTACTTAGGCTCAAGCTTCCCATTTCATTTCTTCCTTCTCATCACTTGTCACCATCCCCTATCCTATTAGAGGTAGGATTCGAGTGGTCACACCTATATTTTTGTTGACTAGGAGGTCCTTGGTGGGTTGGTTCATAATATTTTTAATAATAAAATAGTCATTGTGATATATGAGTACAATAATAGAAAAAAAATGGGTTTTTACATTATTACCCCTTAATAAATTTTACCCTTGAAATTTCAATTCATATACTAAGCTGAAAATAAGTGAAGGAATTTTTTCTCCATCTCTTCTTCCAGTTCCTATGTTTCTTCCTCATACTTATGGTTCCACTAAAGAAATTTGACTAGGTGAGTATTCTTATTGTTTATAAATTTGTCTCTACAGTCCAAAATCCCCACCAGCTACTCCTCATAAGAGATATCATTATACAATTATACCAACTCAAGATTTAGTACATGTGAGTTACTTGGAATATAATTCCTTAAGAGGGATATGTGGAGCACATCATGTACTTGAGACAGATTTGGTGGTATTTCTAGTCAATGGGACACAAATATGTTGTCATCAAGAATATAAAAGTGGAAATGTACCTAGGACTTAACTTTATCTTCTTTCCAAACCTCACGAATCTCTTATAGGGAGATATATGAAAGATCACTTTATCTCCAACATCAAACTCTTGGTATCATTAATGGTTATTAACATAACTCTTATATCGACTTTTTTTTACTCTAATGTTTTATTGAATAGCCTTGACATTCTTAGTCATTTATTTTACTAGTTTAGGTCCTAATAGCTTATATTCTGTAACTTATTTGAAGCGTGATAGAGATATGAATTTATTACTATAGAGGGTTTCATGAGGATTCATTTCAATTAATGAGTGAAATATATTTTTCAATGAGAACTTGACTAAAGAAGGATATTGATCCCAGCCTTGTTTGAAGTCTATTGAGAAATATCTAATCATATACTTATGTGTTTGGATTTTCTACTCAGATTGGCCATCATTATGAGGTTAATAGTTCATAATTTATTTTTACTCCATTTTTAGGTCATGTTATAAAATTTTATAGAATTTTAATGTGGATATCATATTTAGATAAGATATAATCAATTACGATGTTTCATACAGTCTCACCACTTATCTAGTGTATATCCTTACAAGTTGATTTGGTGAGATTTCCTCCAATGTGTTAATGAATTGAGAAGTCTTTGTAAGATGGTGTACCATAATTTATATGTAATTATTCCCTTTGTTTTTATTTTTATTAACCATAAATAAATTCATGGTGATGTTCTCTTATTTCCATTAAGTTAGGGGTAGTGGTTGTATTATCCCCTTGGGATTTTTCCTTTCTGGATTTTATTTTTTACATAATAGGAACTTTGACATATATTCAAAAATATCCTTCATCATATTTCACCCACTAATAGTTCTCTTTGATATATCTATACATATTTTTTCTCCCTCGGTGGATAAAGAATGTTGAGCTATATGCATCGGTCAATATCTCCTTCTTAAACGCAGGATCTAACAGTACCCATAGCCCTAACCCAAATCTCCCAACTCCATTATCATCAACATTCTTCTGTATATCTACATCATCCCTTTTAGATTCATTAATATTTTATAGAATTTATGGTTGGTAAATCATTTGAGAAAAGTAAGATGTTGTCCCTTTCTATATGATCCTCAAGTCTATCCTTTATATTTATAAGAATATTGGATTTTTTTTCAATCCTCGTCATGAAAAAGGTTGTAGGATATTTTCTACTTAGATATTATATCACTTTATTTTCTTTCTCAGGATGGTAGTGGATTGAGAAATCATAATCCTTTATTAGCTCAAACCATCTTTATTGGTGCATGTTGAGCTCCCACTGTATGAATATACACTTGAGGCTATAATAATCCACATATACATCAAACTTATCTCCATAGAGATAATTCAAAACAAATATTTAATTAAAATAGTCCTACAACCAACTTCATATTATGTATTAGATAATTCTTCTCATGAACCTTCAACTATCAAGAAGCATAGGTTATCACTTAATCATTTTTCATGAGAATAGTACTTATGATCTTTTTTGAAGCATGACTGCTAATAAAAAATCATTCCTTATGGGTGGGTAGTTTAAGTATCGATTCATCGATTATTCTTTTCATAAACTCCTTGAATTTATCTTCATATTCCTTAGTCAATAAAAAAATATACCCTTATGAGTTAGCAATGTTATCAGGTTTGATAATAATGAAATGTTTCTCATAAATCACTCATAATACCTAGATAATTTGAAAATACTATGGATATATGTTATAGATCATGTTCTAGTCTATTCCTCAACCACCATTGTCTTTAAATGATCTATAGTTATCCCCATGCCTGTAATAACATTCACCAAGAATGATAATTACTACATCCAAAACTCACATGTACTGTAATTTTCATATAATTTATCATTTCACAAAGTCTTCAACATAGTATTCAAATTCTCCTCATATTCATCATTTCTTCTATAGTATATGATAATATCATCAATAAATACAACCAAAAATTTTTCTAAGTAATCTCTAAATACTATATTCATTAAGTTCATGAATATTTTTTGATAATTGGTGGGTCTAAGGGGATTTACTATGAACTCATAGTGTTTATACCTTATATAAAAAGTAATCATGGGAATATCATCATTTTTTACCTTTAATTAATTATATCCTAAATAAATATTAACTTTAGATAAGTATTGGGCCCTATGTAGATGATTGAACAAGTCATAAATTCATGGAATGGTTTTCTTGTTCTTTTTTTTGATTCTTTTGAGTTCATAGTAATCAATGTAGATGCACATTAACCCATAATTATTCTTGAAAAAGAGTAGTAGTGTATACTGTGGTAAATCATTTGGGAATTTGAATCCCTTTTCCAAATTTTATTATAGTTTATTCTTTAGTTCCTTCGGTTCAATGGGGGCCATTCTATATGGAGTCTAAGATATCATAAGAGCTCTAAGTATAAGTTCAATTGAGAACTCAAACTCACAGTCAGGTGGAAGATCAAGAAACTCCTTAGGGAATACATTATTATATTCCATTTTAATGGTAATGTATTCAAGGGTGATACTTTCCTTTGTCTCAATAATGTTAGCTTGATACGTTTACTCATAAGGAAACATTATCCATGATTAAGAAGAAGTTTCCAAAGGAAATTCGTTCTCCTCTTTGTACTTTTATAGAATCAAAGAATTATTTAGGATATGGAAGGTTAATTCCTTCTCTCAAGAGTTGATATTGGCTCCATATAAGTACGGACAATCCACACCCAGTATAGCATAAAATTTTAATAAAGGGAATATTAAAGGGTTAATTAGGATATTTAGCTCACAAATATTGACTGGGGAGGAGTTATATACTTGAGATGAACTAATTTCCCTCTATTATATTTTCACTGATAATTTTTCCACTTTGTTTTAAGATGGTGTTTGAATAATTCTACTAAACTTGCATGATATAAAAGGGTGCATAGAACCAGAATCATGTAAGAAATTTTCTATTATTGAATGAATAATCAATGTACATATCACCACTTTGTTATCAAGATACACATTAGTAGTTGAGATAGAATAAGTTCTCCCTTTCTCCATTGTCTTTATAGGTTGTTATCTTTGGTTATCATTAATAGCCCTTGGCTTAGGGAATTGGTTTTATTAGTGTCCATGTTCCTTGTAGTTGAAACATTAGACCATGGGATGATTATTATTTGGAACCATATTTTATACCACCACATTAGTGGATTTATTCATATCATTCTAGTATTCATTAGTTTTATATCCTTACATTCCACACTTGAAGCACTCCCTTGACCCCTTGAGATAGTTCCTAGGATGATTCTTCCCATACTTATGGCATATTTTTAGTTGGATTCTCTTACCACCATGAGGATTATTTGATGATACTTTATAGTTAAACTCTATTATATACTTATTATATCCATTTTATGGGACCACTAAGAATAATGAATATCCATCTCAAATTTGATAACTCATCATAAACTTTCCTTATAGTTATCAAATTCTCAAATCACAAAATATTTTCTAAGAATTACCTTCATTCCACTAAAGAAATGGTCACCATTACTTTTACTATCTATGAAAAGGAAAAAGATATATTTTGAATGAATATTGAATTTTACCTCATAAGAACCAATATATTTATCCTATTTTTACTTTATTCCAAGGAATTTTATATCCACTTTAAGATAGAGAATGCGGGGAAATATTTTTTTGAAAAATAAATTCTTTAATACATCTCATTCCATGGATTCAATTTCTTCATTGGACTTTGTATTATTGATTAGCATCCACTATTGATCATATAACCCTCTATTCAATAGGTGGATAAATTTATCCTTCTTAGATCATTGTGGGATATATAATATTTTCTCAATGAAGTTAATCCATTGCTCTATAATTAGGGGATCAGAAGATAGAATAAAAGTGATCGTCCTTTGTCATGTAATGGATTAAAATACAAATTATTATTTCCTAGGATAATTAGGGTGTCCAATGTGATTCATGTTATTACTCATAAATTTATTCGGTATTTCTATTACATCTATGAAGTTCTATACTCCCACTACCATTATGTTAGGCATTTCATTAGGGAAATTATTGCATTTACCATCATAAATTTTTTTAATATAATTACTCCTATTTTCATCTACTTTCTAAAATAAATAAAATTTTGAGATGAGGATACATGATTACATAATAATATAAAAATTAAAACTACTTAATATAAAATTAATGGCATATATACCCTAACTTATGAATCTATAAGTTTTAATATTGGTTATCCAAGGAAATTTTCTTATTAGGTTCTATAACATCATGAAATTGCATAAAAAATCCTTCATAATGGTTTGTAAGTGGAATTTTAATTATCCAAATCATATTCTTAGGAGTTTAAATCCAATTTTTCAATTTTATACCCACTCATAATGATCTTAGTGAATATCCAGTTGACTCTCAACCAATAATTTTTAGGGTGATTACGCCTAGGTGCATATTTTCCACAACCATGTACACTATTTAGTTTCTGTATAGGGATTTCACTCACTCTATAATTTACTGAAACTTAGGTGGTTTTTCAATATTTAGACTTGTCACTAGGGTTTTCACTAACGTTTTATAGTCCAAATATCAATAAATAACTAGACCTATCTTTGACACCTACTATAAAAAAAACCAAATATCATTGCATGTTTTATTATACTATTTTAAATATAAATATCCATAAAAACAAAAACCAAGAATCTAAAGGTCTTATGTAATTAAAATATTAGGTTTTTAAATACAACAAAATTAAACAAAATCTAAATCATGTTTATTTAAACTCCATTTCTTGATCTTATCTCCCATTAATCTTCTAATACTGTATAGGATGTCTTAGGGAATACATAATGAAAAGGGGTGAGATATAAATCTAATTAAGGAATAAATCAGTGTAAGCATGATACATATGAGACAAAAGGAATATCGTGATAACATGAAAGAGAATAATATCATGGAATAAAAAATATAAAAGATTATATCATAAGATCATGGGATAAAAGGAGTGTGGAAATGGCATAAAATGCGACTTCATTAGAATAAGTCAAGGATCACCTCTAGGATGTCATAACAGTGTGATAAGATAACCACTCATGAACCATACATGGTATATCAAGAGATGAAAACATTACCAATGCATTAGAGTGATGTTAGAGTGCACCCTAGATATTTATAACTTTATATGTGACACATTGATAAAATAACATATGAAATCATTTCATAAATAACCCATGTAAAATGAGAATGAGTTTAATATCATAATCATTGTGATCATAAGAGATTAAAGGCATGATCCTTTCATCATTTTAAACCTAGGAAAAAGGAATGTGAGTTTAATAAATGTGAATACATTATCAATTAATTATAATTTCATTTATATAAAAACCCCTAAAATAAAATAGGATTTGGTATTTAAAACAAAAAAGGTGGCTTGGTAAATCAAAGAATGATTTCGGTAGCATAATTAGTATACAAAATGGTTAATGGTATGGGGTTAATGAGAGTGAATGGAATTATATCATTAATAGAACATAATTTGGACAATAATGAAATGATTATAAGTGTATTAAAACATAGATACATGAAAATTAGAAATCTTTCAACAAAGGAAATACTTGAATAAAGGGGAGTAGGAAGAGAATCCATTACCCTAAGATGTTTCTTCTTAAATCTTGTGAAAATCTCATTAAATCATTAACAAACTCCTTTGGAGAGATCTAGATAGTTAAAATGAGAGTAAAATTCTGCTAAAAATATTTATAATGAAGAGGAGTGGTATAATAAGAGGTTATTTATATCTATAGAGGGTTATTCTTTATTAATTTCCAAACTTATCCCTTGAACATATAGTTAACAAAAATTAAAAAACCATTATCCTTACCATGGATTTTACCCATGGTATTTTCAAAATAGAAGTGTCTCTAAATATGTTAATAACTTGAGGACTGAAAGTATTTAATTAATAATATCTTGGAGGTGGAAAGGATTCCTTTTCATAAATAATTTATTTTAAAATATTTAAAATATACTTTAGGTTTTGGAACTTTCATTTTAGGTCTATAAAACTAATATTATCACTTTAAAATACAATATTTTAATGAATAATATTATTTTTTTAATAAATCCATTTTTAGTATTTATTAAATCACTTTTAAGTAATATTTCATAAGACTTACCATATATTTATACCGTATTTATTTTTTAACAAGGAATTCGACAATCCCAAAAAATTGTGAAAAAACACTATTAGATAATTTTGACATGATGATTTCAAAAATAAAATTTATTTTATAAAAATAATTTTCTAAATATGTGAAATTTAAATTTTTAATAAAAAACATTTTTTATTGAAAAATACTAGTTTTTATGACATATTCAACTTCTAACCCTTCTAAAAATTAATTGGATTTATAAAATTATATTACCATTTATATTCAAATAGATAGTGTTTTATAGTAATTTTTCAATGAAATAAATTTTATTTTAAATTATTTAAGTTATCATAAAATTGAATTTTAATTGTGATAATATAATTTCTAAAAATGTAGCTTGGTTTTCTTTGTATCCAAAAATTATATTTGTCATATTCATCTTATATTCATGTTCATTTAAAATAAAAATAAAAATATAATTAGAGTAACCAATATATAATTTATAATAAGAAAAATTACACCTTTATACTATTAAGTTCTAGATACATAACCCATTATCACACCAGCATAATCCCTAAGGGTGAGGTGTGTGATAGCGGTACTCTCGAGGGATGGTTTAGCTAACATTGATCTATATTGATCTATACTAACTTGAACTTCTCCCATAGGAGATTACCCTAGAGGCAAACTTGTTTAAACTCTTCTTAGTATTGGTCAAGTGAGAACCCTAGTGATGATACCTCCCTTACAAGATCTGATAAATGGTCTTCGAAATAAATGATCCAATTGGTTTAGTCCATCATTTCACCCTTATTCGTCAATTATCTCTTATCACCACCATTTATATACACTAATTATAATGGTAACATTAGTAATATTTTCAATAATGCCCAAAAATATTAATTCCCAATAATAATAATCCCCAATGATCATAATTCCCAAAATTTATAATGCATAATGGTCATACCCTAACAGTCATGTTGCCCATTACACACTATACAGACTCCACCATTCATATACTTGATTATCCTAAGGAGTTTACATTAGTGTGTGCATTATTATTTTCCATTTTTCTTTATGTATTATTCCTAGCCATTATAGTCAACTTTATTTTATATTGTGTAATATTCTTATTAAATTTAATAGTATTCATATGTTTTTCAATAATAAAATAATAATTGTGAAACATTAGTTCTTTTGTTAATAATATAAATATATTGTAGGTTGTTATAAGTCTTGAGGCAGGTAGTTCGGGTATAGAGCCTCCTAATATAGGGGTTATTTTGTTTTAGTCTATTATTTACCAATATATTTCTTATATATTGTTCATATCATGCTTTGGTGAACATTGTCTATAAAACCATCTTTTTATATTTATGTAAATGGTTTGACTGATTCAAGAACACACTTGAGGATGTTTCATGTATATTCGAATCTTGGTGGTTACTTACTAAGTATGTTCTACTCACACCCTATATCCCCACTCTGGTATACATGTAACCTTATGTTCTTTGTTGTAATTATCATATATATTTGTTGACTACTAGGAATTTTTTCATTATATATGGTTGGTTTGGATTGGTTTTCACTGGTGTTCAAGCTGGAGACCAGGGACCTAGATGGAACTTAGCCACTACTATGTATTTCCTATATTTTGAGTTCTTACATTGGTTTTGTTATGTGTTTGGTCTTAGGGTATGTTATATTATGAACTTTTAAGAACTTATTATTTATGGAAAGTGATCGTTTTTTCTAGATTTCCTAAGTCTTTACACATAATTTCATATTTTCTATTGATTAATCAATTCATTCTTATTTAAATACTAGCAAGTTAATTTCTCCCCAACCCACACACCTAGACCCACAATGACATTCTCCAGCCCCTAGGGATAAAGGAGTGATCCTTTGGTCATAAAATTGTGGTTCAAGCGTCATATAGACTTCTAATTCAAGATCTCTATATATAAAATTTCATTATTTCATAGAGACAGTCCCCCCTATGATTCTTCCCAAATTTTCAGCATATAGGAATTGAATCTTTTTTTCATTTTCATTTCCATGGAACTTAATTTTCTTATTATTATTCCCAAACCCACAAGTATAAGAGTCACTAATTTCAATTTTAACCTTGAGAGAACATAAAAAAATTCTCATAGCTAACAAAGTCCCTTATAACTAACACTTTTCAGAGACTTTTTTTAAGACACTAAAGAAATGATCAATTTTGCTTTTTTGTTGAATGATAAAACAATAGGAATGCCTTAATAGTCTTATGAAGTTTTATTTATAGGTACCAATGGATTATTCTTCCTTTTTTAGCTGAATTAATTCTCTCTCTATTCTGATATGAAGATTTTAGTGGAAATATTTATTATAAAATATCTTCTTTAACTGTTTTTATTCCCTAGAGTCAATTTATTTCTTTTATCTTGTGTTATTAATGAGAGTCTACCATTTATAATATTTACCTTCTAGATGATAAATGTATGGAACAACCTTTTCATGCTTTGAGAACTAAGTAATGGAAAATATCATTTCTCTTATGTTGATTCATTTCTTGATAATTATTGGATAAAAAGTACCACTAAAGGATAGCGTACATTATTGCATGAATGACTCATTGAAGATTTATTTATTATTGGGTGTATTTGGGAACATTATGTGGTTCATGTTATTGGTCATATCTTGATATAATTGAGTCATAATAGTCATGAGATTTTGTACATGTGCACCCATCCCATTAGGTTACTCATTGAATAATTATTACAATATCCATCACACTCGTTATTCACTCAATTCATCCCAGCTCCATCCAATGAATAAAACTATAATGGTTAGGGTGGGGGTTAAAATATAATATCCATAATAAATAATCAAATTATAATGAAAATAAATCCTAATATGTCTTAAATTATGACACCTTTATTTCAATATATGATATTTATGGTTCAACTTATGACACTCCTCGTTCAACCTATATCATTTTTTGTGAAACCTAGGTTGATTTAAGTTTAATACCCTTATTCATAATCCTCAAAATTAACTAAACTTCACTTTGATACCAAATGATATGACTCAACCATAACAAACATACATATTAGATCATTACACATGATATCCATTAAAAATCATAATAAATCACACCCTTATAACCTATAGGTTTAGTGTGTTTAAAGATTAGTAATATAAAAATCTTATTTTAAAATAATTCTTCAATATCTCCCATAAAAATTCTCCCTAAATGATATCCTTCTAGATATATCATACTGAATACTCTTTTTCATGAACTATAGAATGAAAACATAAGAAAATGGTGGGATCAAATTCTTGTTAAGGGATGATATGTATGAGATATCAATAGTATCAACATAGGTAATCATAAAGGGGATCATAAATGAGTAATCATAAATAGAACATATTGGAATGGAAACATAATTATGAAATCATACCCAAATGCATAAAAACATAGAATGAATCATAAATCAATGGCATAATATAAGATTGGGGAATCATAAGATAGTAATCACGAGACATAGATACATAACTCAAGAATATGTCACAAACATAAGAATATAAAATCATAACTTATATCAAGGATAACCAATAAGACATTCATAAAATAATGGACTATGATAACCACCAATATCACATAATATAACAGACTGGGCTAACAACTTGTATCTCATAATATAATAATCTCATGAGATATAAATATTTAACCATTTATTAGAGGGATATTTAGTTCTGGGAAAACCCATCATATAGTGATAAACTATGCATATGTGCATCCCATAAATATAAAAGAATTCATAAATCTATTATACCATAATTAACCTATGAGAATGAAACAAATCGCTTAAAAAAATCAGAGGGCATGAAAATGAAATCATATAGAGAAAGAAGGTGGACAATTACATTGAAACATATCCCTAATGAAATATAATAATTATTAAAAATATTGGCATTAATGAAAAATACTTTATAAGAACATTATAAAATTGTTTAAAAATTAAGAATAAATATCCTTTTCATTTTGATAACATTTTGTAAAGAAATAATTCATAAATAAATGGTAACAAAATGAAGGATAAATTGAATAAAAAATACTTTAAAAAAACATGATAACTTGAAATATAATATTAGAAAAGAAAACTGAAGAAAACAATGGGATAAAATGGTCGAGCGAGAAACATAATGGATGAGAGATAAAAATATTCCCTACACACTTCTCAAAAAAATAAAAACTATTAGAAGAAGAACATAAGAAATACTAAAAGTATATAGAATGGAATTATTAAAACAATGTAAAAAATAAGGACATAGAGGAGAATGATTCTCAAATTAATGATAAAAACAGTTTCACTTATAAACATCTTTTCAGGTAAATTATAAATCTATAGGGGGGAATGTAAAGAATACATGTAAATACCTAACATATAAATAGAAGAATAAAGGGTGAGGATTTAGATGGAAAGTGTATAAAATTCTCTCAATTGAAGTTTAGGTATCGATAATCTCAAGTAAGAAATATTGGGAGAGAAAACCTTTATATTTACTCTTGACTATTAAGAATGTGATTTAACCTCCATATAATAAACACAACCATCTTAATCAATTATTTCAGAAACTTATGCATATCTATCACCTTTTATATTATTTAATTATATTCATTTTTTCTATTAGGAAAATATAATTTATAATCATTTGTTAGTGATGGTTTTCAAAACCACTACTAAATTTTTCATTTTAAATTTTTTAGCAGTGGTTTTAGAAAAATAGGGATTAATGAAGGCAGATTTTTTAAAATTATCTTGAATTAGTGGTGGTTAAAACCATCACTAAATGTTTAATTTTTTTATTTAATTTTAACTATAGTTTTTTAAAAACCAATGCCAAAATTATTATAATTATTAATAATGAATATTGAATAATGAATAATTTTTATATATTTAATAATTCAGAAAGAATAAATTTATATAGAATTATTTTTTTGATTAATAATTATTCATTATTAACTATTAAATATATCTTATTAATTATTAATTACATATGACTAAAAATAATTAGTAATTAGTAATTAATAATATAATATTTATTATTTAACAATTAATATTAATAATATGTAATATATAAATAACATATAAATATATGCATATAAATATAGAATGTAAACATATAATTATATGTACACACACGTATATATAATATATATGTGTGTGTGTGTGTGCGCGCGTAAATATACAATTAGATATAAATATATATAATTATAAATACATAAATGTGTGTGTGTGTGTGAATGTGTGTGTGTATAAATAAATTTAAGTATATAGATATGTATATATATATATATAAGGTGTTTGGGGGTACAATTACATTAAAACGTGCACACACCACACACACAGGCTGGAAAGGTAGGTCATAGCCCCCCTGGGGGATAGCCCACCCATCAAGCCTTATTTATTTAGTACATGATCTGTATACCCAATAGGCATGAAGCTCATTACAGGGCCTAAAAGCCCAGTGCAGCGTCATGCCTACATCATCATGTCTGCATCACCAGGCCTACATCACCACCTTCGTATAATTATATAATTGTACATATTTATATATAAGTGAAAATATATAAGTGTATTTAGATGATTAAATTTATTTATATACATTTATATATATATATATAATTATTATTATTTAATTCCATTTATAATTATATGTATTTATATATAATTATATATATATCAGTGGTTATAAATATATATATATACATATGTGTGTGTGTGTATTTATTTATATATAATTATAATCATGTATATTCACATATATTTATTTGAATGTATTTAATTTCATATATAAATATAGATAAGAATATTAAAGTCTATTTAATTAATAGATGAAAGACTTGATGTAGTGGTAAAGAGTTTAGATAATAATCAAGATGTAAGGGGTTCAAAACCTACCTCATTTATATATATAACTCGTTTTTTAAGGTGAATTGTGGTAGGCAGTTTGGGTGGGAATACGGTTTGGGACGGGTGGTCAGCTCGGATGGGTTGGGTCGGGTGAGTTGGGTTGAGCTGGTTGGGTCGGTTGAGCAGGCATGTTGATTGTTCGGGTTAGTCGGTTTTGTGTTTCGGGCAGGTGGTCCATGTTAGAGTTGGTTTCCTAAGATCGAATTTTCTGTACTTTGATTACATGAATATACACTTATTATATATTGTTCATTGTTCTGCATGACTATAATGTAATAATGTCCTGGAATATTTGTTGCATTAATAAGGTTATGGAAAATCCCCGCTATGATGAGAACCTTGAAATGCTATAACAAAATTCTTAAATAAAGTTCTACGGTTGGATGACATACTATGATGGGACACATAGTATACAGACCATCATGTGTGAGTACTCATAAGAATACGAGACTCTCTCTCATGGAGTTCACACTTGGTAATCTCCAAGATGGGAGATTATGAGAACAGACCTACCAGTAGTAATTTTTCATGTCTTGGTGTCATTGTACATTACTATCTACGAGCGTGTGTAATGGTACTTAGACTATAATATTATCATTAACTCATGTCATAACTTGTGCACTTAGATTTTCTGATGAAAACTATCACAAAGACAGTTTGCAGGAAGTAGGGTACGTTGGGTGCGTCACGAATGACATGTTGTTAATGGATAAGTCGAGGAAGGATTTGTCCCTTCCATATTTATGAAAGTAGATATCTCAGGCCCTTTTATTGAAATATAACTATCACCCAAATTCCATGGTCATGGTGTAACGAAGAGTTTATTTCTTGAAGTCAAAAAATGATAGATCAAGCATATAGGTTTATGACACTGCCAGGAAACCTTCTTGATGAGATATTGAGACAAAGGGATTAAATTACATGGTAATCATTCATATTAGGTGACACATCAATGTGGCGTCAACTTCTTTCTCTTGGGTGCCTTGACCCATTGCTAGAAAATAATCTTGGACTTTAGGCAAACCCGCCTAATACCAATGAGAAAGAGGCCTAGAGGGTCACACACTAAGTGTATCCAAGTATATCAAGTAGAATAAAGATTATTCCTGAACGTGGTTTAATAATTATACAAGGAAGAGTAAATTGTTTTAATGATGGGGGAAGAATAAAATGAAAACAATATATGCACGTCGTGTATTAATTATTACACGCCTTGTAGTTTTATGAAAAACAAGTACACGCTGTGTATTAATGATTACACACCGTGTAGTTTTTTCTAGTTGGGATTTTGAGGAAATAATATTGTTTTATTAAATGATATTTAGTATAATCAACATGGGCACATGTCAAGGAATTAATGATTCGATGTGTGGGGGTTTTCAATAAAAGTTAATTAAATAAATAAAACGTGTAATGCGTTTATTTATTTTCAAAACTCTATATCCTCAAACTAGATTATAAATATCCTCACAACCCCAACACTTTTCCTTAATCGTTGTGCACAACAATTCTGGAGAATTCTCTCAAGACCGAAAGAAATCCTTCCTCCAAGAATGCTCTCAAGACCGAGAGAGAGATCCTCCTCCATCGCATCAACGCGGTCTAAGGCATACAACACGAGAAAAGGTTTCTCCACGCTAGCACCTGGAGACTCCTTTGGCAATGTCCATATATATGTGGTGCACGTTTGGATCACCGCTATAGGAAGTTTACACTTGGCTTATGTGATGCAACAATGAATCACATCAGATCAAGATTAGAAATATCAACGAAGAAAGAACGCCACAAATGGTATTTCTTGTTAGTTGGTTAAATTAATTATAATCAACATGTTATGATCCTCGTTTTTGGTTCCATGACTAATCTTCTTCTTTGTCTATTTCTGTGATTTGATTCATGGAGTTTGGCATTTATCGTCATATTGATCCCGGATTGATCATTGCTAATGAAAAAAATCCAAGTGGGAACATCCACCCACGTGCTTCCGCTGCACCCAGAACCTTCAATTGGTATCAGAGGAAGGTTACAATGTTGATTATAGTTATTTAATTTTCATTTATAATTTACACATTTATATTTGATTCAATTCAAGATAAGTCGTTCTATAAATCTGAATGAATGAGATATGTTCTTCCTCCTGCGTTTCTAGATTCAAATCACAAAAATGACATTTTAATTTTAATTTTGATTAAAATAAAAATGAGGAACTCATCTAGAGGAGTCACTCTTTCTGTCTGTACAACACAAGAATACACGGCGTGTAGTGAAAATTGCATGCCGTGTACTTAGGTTCAATGAACCGGTACTGGTCTGCCAAACCACGCCATGTGAATTGAGCATGCCTAAGTATTTATTACACCGTGTTGACCAGAAATGAATGTCGTGTGGAAACTGAAATACATGGTGTGTATGTTAAATGAACACGTCATGTAGTCTGATTCGGCCCAAGTGAAATCATGTACAAAGGAGAAGCCGCGTACCACGTACATGGTATTTCCAGGCCGGTAACCACGTAACAAGTAAGTACATGCCCTATTAGATTACTCTACATGTCGTGTACTCCAAAAATTCCAAATTTTAGAAAACACGCCAAAGCCCCTGGCGTGTACTTTGGATAAAGGGTGAAAACAAATACACACCGTGTACTTTCTAGAAATAGAATTTCACCAGGTTTCCTCTAAAGTAAAACGACCTGTATAAGGAATATGGATGAGAAGAATCTCAAGGAAATTCAAAAAGGAATTTAAGATAAATAAATAATTAATTATAAGATCATAATTAATTGAATTCAAGCGCGACTTATCTTAAATAAAATAACGATTAAAATAATTTGAATACTAAATATGTGTAAATTTCGTATCATTCTATGGATGATCGTGAGCTATACCAAAGACCCTTTGTGTGTGCATGGTTTCATTTAAATTTATTTAATTTCATTGGCCTGTGGTCCTTCTTCCAATAAAATGTAGGGCATGCATTCCCATGGTTTCTTTAATGTAAACCCCATGTAATGGAGGATCTCCCAAGTCAAAGGAGATAGTTCAAAACCTAAAGCTAAGGTAAAACCAACCCAGGAAGATACAAAGGTGGAGAGGTGGGAGCTGCAAAACACGAACCATCAGGTTCAAGGTGTTTTCCCCTAGGTCAGGGTTAGCTTATCAAAACTGCTAGATAAGCTAACCAATGAAAGATCATGATCATTCCATCTTATTTTATTTCTTTCTAATTTCATGGTTTATTTATTATGTATGTGTTGTCGCAATCACATAATTAATGAAATAAACAAGCATGCAAAGATGGAATAAAATAAAAACCGGACTATGCGTAAACATTATTAAAACATGGTTAATCACTTAAGCAAGCATTACCTAATATTAAAAAGCATTTGATAATGATAAAATATTCATAAAGAATAAAATCCCTCAAATACCTTATTAAGTCATACCAAGACTTCTGTTACTTGATTAAGGGAAAGACTTTATAAAACTAGGTGTTTGACCAACCCTTTTTGGGACACTTACTTTTATAAAGGAAGCTCTTATGAAAGTTTCAAGTTGAATTAAAAATTTTGCATCAAGAGGAGAATCCCTTGATAGACTTGTTTTAAAATGGATCCAAGCATTGAGGAAATCCACGTCATGATTTCAGGATTGGGGAGTCCACTCAACAGATCAAGGAACTATAAGCTCACAGTTGGAAAAGACCTGCCTACCTAAATACCTTTAAATAGCTTGACCAACCCTTGTTGGGGTTATGCGAAGGGAAATATGAATCCTTACCACTAGAATTTCATAGAAATTGGACATTCTGAGTTCAATGGTGAGGGCCATTAGGACTTGATAAAATAGTGGTATATTTAATAAATTCATTTATTATTTTTCACAAAATGTAATCAAAAGGTACTGATAAATCTTCTCATTTAATTTGTAGAATCAATATTAAAAACTCATCAACCACATTTTCTCTACGATCAATTCTGGATAAAGACAATATCCTCACTGGTAGTAACTTTCAGAAATGGTTTAGGAACCTTCGGGTTATCCTACTCCATGAATGAAAGTTTTATGTACTGAAGTCCTCACTTCCTGATTTTCCCACCCAAGGGGTGAGTGATGAAGATTTCTTGGTCTATGATCAACAGAGGAATGATGCACTCGACGTTCAATGTTTGATGCTATCATCAATTTCTAGTGAGCTCATGAAGTCTCATGAAGACATGGATGCCTATAGCATGCTCGAGCACCTTTGTGGTCTATACCAGGAGAGAACAAGACATGAAAGGTTTGATATCTCTAAGGTTCTATTCTAGAGCAATCTTGGAGAGGGTGCCCCAACTGGGCCTTATCTAGTCAAGCTCATTGGCTACATTAAGAACTTGGAGGTTCTAAGGTTTAAACTCCTCGAAGAACTGGGTATCGATCTCATTCTTGTATCACTCCCCCAGATCTTCTCTAACTTTGTTGTAAATTTCAACATGAACAACATTGAGAAGTCTCTATCTAATCTTCTTATCCTCATTCGCCAAGTGGAAAATGATATGAAGCGTGAAAAGCCTTCTGTCCTTATGGTGAGTAAAAGGAAAGGGAATGTAAAGAGCTTTAAGCCCAAAGCTTCTTAAAGGCCTTCCAAGAAAAGAAATATCAAAGGGGAGGCAAGAGAATAGGAGGTTGTTTGTTTCACATGTGGCAAGAAGGGCCGCTGGAAGAAAAACTGCACCCATCCAAGTAAGAAAGGAGAAGCTTCAAGTGCATTTGTTATCGAATTCAATCTATCTGTTTCTACCAATTGGGTATTAGATACTGCTTTTGGTGCTCAAATTTGTATCCAAATATAGAAACCAAGTAGATTCATAAATATTGAACGAGGTGAGGTGGATCTGCGAGCAGCCAACAAAGCCAGACTCATTGATGTAGCTGTCAGAGACTACCCCTCACATTGCCTACTGGGATGGTCTTGGTATTAAAAGGATGTTATTATGTACCCTATGTAACCAAAAACATCATTTCAGTATCCAGATTAGATACTGATGGATTCATCTTCAAGTTTGGAAATTAATGTTGTTACTTTTATAAAGATAGCATTTGTTTTGGTAGGGCACATTTATATAATAGCCTTTATGTGTTAGACTACACAAACCAAGTAATGGAAATCGATGAAGGAGTTAATTCACATGAATCATACCACAACCAACTTTGGCATCACCGGATAGGTCATATCAATGAGAAACATTTGACAAAATTACATCAAGATGGGTATTTAGATTCTTTCGAACTAAAAATACTTAGTGTATGTCTTGCGTGTCTACAAGGAAAAATGAACAAAGCCCCATATAGTGGGAAAGGTGAAAGGGCTAAAGATCTTATAGAATTAGTTCACACAGATGTGTGTGGACCATTTCTAGTCAAAGACAGGGGTAAGTTCTTGTACTTCAGAACTTTTACTGATGATTTTAGTAGATATTGATATATTTACTTATTGAGGTATAAGTTAGATTCTTTTGATCAGTTGAAATAATACAACAATGAAGTTGAGAACCATCTTGGTAAGAAGATTAATAAAATCCACTCAGATTTAAGAGGAGAATATCTTAATCAAGACTTCATTGATTTCTTATATGAGTTTGGGATTCTATCTCAACTCACTCCTCCTTACACACCTCAGTGGAATAGTGTAAGTTAAAGGAGGAACCATACCCCGTTGGACATGGTGAGATCAATGATGAGTCATGCGAGTCTTCCATTATCCTTTTGGGGATATGCATTAAAAACAGTAACACACATACTAAACCAAGTACCAACTAAATCGATAAATGGTATTCCATATGAGTTATAGAGTGGACGCAAAGCCATGTTATTAAATTTACATGTGTGGGGTAGCGAAGCATTTGTTAAGGCCTCTTCTGGTAACAAACTTTCACCTCGAGGCACAAAGTGTATCTTTATAGGATATCCCAAGGAAACAAGGGGATATTACCAATACAACCCCTAAAATAAAAATGTTACAGTGGAAATACATTCCATATTCCTTGAGAGGGATCACATCTCCAAAAGAGATAGTGGGAGGGAGATAGAATTTGATGAAGTCAAGGCTCAAGATACATAGGAGTTGGTACAAGAACAGATTCCACAAAGCCTCATGGAAGAACAATATGTTCCAGAGACACAAGAACTATGAGGTGAGAGAACCAGAACAATGTGGTTTTCTTGTCATCGAGGATGGTGATTCATTATTGGTTGACAATGATGATCCTCTTATGTACAATGAAGCAGTTGAAGGCACAGACATTGCCAAGTGGCAAGAATCCATGAATTCTGAAATGGATTCCATGTACCAAAACCAAGTATGGATTTTTGTATATCCTACAATTTATGTAAATCATATTGGTAATAAATGGGTATTCAAGAAGAAACTGGACATGGAGGGACAAGTCGACACCTATAAGGCACGACTGGTTGCAAAAGGTTTTTGACAGCGTTAAGGAATTGACTATGATGAAACCTTTTCACCGGTTGCGATGCTGAAATCCATCAAAATCTTATTGTCCATTGCCTCTTACCATGACTATGAAATTTGGAAAATGGATATCAAAATAGCATTCCTTAATGGGAACCTCCTGGAAGATGTCTACATGACACAGTCTGAAGGGTTTGTGACTCCAAAGGATGTTAACAAGGTATGCAAGTTGTAGAAATCCATTTATGGATTAAAGCAAGCATCAAGGTCACGGAAAATTCATTTTGATGAAGCCGTAATGGAATTTGGCTTTGTTAAGAACAAATGTGAGCCTTGTGTCTACAAAAGGTTTAGTGGAAGTTCATTCGTTTTCCTAATTGTATATGTTGATGACATATTACTAATTGGAAACAAAGTACCTATATTACAGTCAGTTAAGGAATGGTTGGATAAATGCTTATCTATGAAATACTTGGGCGAGTCAGTATATATTCTAGGGATCAAGATCCATCGTGATATATCCAAGAGAATGTTGGTCTTGAGTCAAAGTACATACATTGACAAGATACTGAAGAGATTCCATATGAATCATTCCAGCAGGGGATTGTTTCCAGTGTCACATGGCATTCATCTTTCCAAGAAAATTTTTCCTCATACACATGAGGAAAGAAAGAAAATGGAAAGGATACCTTATGCATATGAGATTGGTTCATTCATGTATGATATGCTATGTACAAGTCTAGATGTTGCTTACGCATTAAGTGCGGTAGGCAGATATCAAGCTGATCCAGGAGACCGTCATTAGATGGCAGTCAAGACTATCCTTAAGTATCTAAGGCGTACTAAGGATATTTTCCTGGTTTATGGAGGAGATGAGGAACTAGTCATCAGAAGACATGTAGATGCTATTTTCCAGACTGATCAAGATGACATGAAGTCGCAGACTGGATACATCTTCAGTTTTAATGGAGGTACAGTGAGGTGGAAGAGATTAAAGCAAGATATGGTGACAGATTCTACAGCAGAGTTCAAGTATATCGTAGCTTCTCAGGCATCTGAAGAAGAAGTATGGATGTTAATATTTGTCCAAGATTTGGATGTAGTACCTAGTAGTAAAGATCCTATCACACTCTATTGTGATAATACTGTAGTGTTGGCACTTGCAAAAGATCCAAGGTCACATCAGTGAACAAAGAACAAACTTCAGAAGTATCATCTCATGAGGTATTTTTCTCAGAGAGGGGAAGTTGTAGTGAGAAGTATTTCCACAGAAGACAATGTGGCATACCCCTTGACTAAAGCCTTGACTCAACAGAAACATGATCATCATGTGAGGTCTAGCATACTAAAATTCGTAGGCAGTTGGATCTAGTCCAAGTGGGAGTTTGTTATATTTTTTGTCCTAAGAACCAACGATTTTTACTTTTATTACATGAATGTACACTTATTATATATTCTTCATTATTCTTCATGACTATAATATAATAATGTTCTGAATATTTGTTGCATTAATAAGGTCATGGAAGATCCCCGCTATGATGAGAACCTTGAAATGCTATAACAATATTCTTAAATAAAGTTCTACGGTTGGATGACATACAATGATAGGACACATAGTATACAGACTGTCATGTGTGAGTACTCGTAAGAAGACAAAACTCTCTCTCATGGAGTTCACACTTGGTAATCTTCAAGATGGGAGATTATGAGAACAGACCCGCCAGTAGTAATTCCGCATGTCTTGGTGTCATTGGACATTACTATCTACGAGCGTGTGTAATGGTCCTTAGACTGTAATATTATCATTAACTCATGTCATGATGTGCGCACATAGATTTCCTGACAAAAACTATCACAATGATAGTTGGAAGGAAGTAGGGTACGTTGGGTGCGTCACGAATGACATGTTGTTAATGGATAAGTCGAGGAAGGATTTTTCCCTTCCATATTTATGGAAGTAGATATCTCGGGATCTTTGATTGAAATAGAATTGTCGCCCAAATTCCATGGCCATGGTGTAATGATGAGTTTATTTCTAGAATTCAAAGAATGACAGATCAAGCATATAGGTTTATGACACTTCCATGAAACCAGCTTGATGAGATATTGAGACAAAGGGATTAAATTACATGGTAAGAATTTGTATGAGGTGACACATCAATGTGGCATCAACTTCGTTCTCTTGGGTTCCTTAACCCATTGCTAGACAATAATCTTGGACTTTAGGCAAACCCGCCTAATGCCAAAGGGAAAGAGGACTGGAGGGTCACACACTAAGTGTATCCAAGTATCTCAAGTAGAATAAAGATTATTCTCGTACGTGGTTTAATAATTATTCAAGGAAGCCTAAATTGTTTTAATGATAGAGGAAGAATAAAATGAAAATAAGATATACATGTCGTGTATTAATGATTACACGCCGTGTAGTTTTCATTTTGGAAAGGAAATAAAAAACAAGTACACGTAATGTATTAATGATTACATGCCATGTAGTTTTATGAAAAACAAGTACATGCCGTGTACTAATGATTACATGCCATATAGTTTTTCCAGTCGGGATTTTGAGGAAATAATATTGTTTTATTAAATGATATTTATTATAATCAGCATGGGCTCATATCAAGGGATTAATGATTCGACATGTGGGGGTTTTAAATAAGAGTTAATGAAATAAATAAAACGTGTAACGCGTTTATTTATTGTCATAACACTATAACCTCAAACCCAATTATAAATATCCTCACAACCCCAACATTTTCCTTAATCATTGTGCACAAAAATTCTAGAGAATTATCTCAAGATTGAAAGAACTCCTTCCTCCAAGAATGCTCTCAAGAACGAGAGAGAGATCCTCCTCCATCGGATCAATGCGATCTAAGGCGGACAACGCAAGCAATGATTTCTCTATGCTATCACCTGGAGACTCATTTGGTGACGTCCAGAGATAGGTGGTGCACATGTGGATCACCACTAGATGAAGTCTACACTTGGCTTCTGCGACACAATGACGGATCACATCGGAGCATGATCAGAAATATCAATGAAGAAAGATTGCCACAAAAAGTATTTCTTGCCAATTAGTTAAATTAATTATAATCAATCGGTGATGATCTTCGTTTGTGGTTCTGGGAATATTCTTCTTCTTTGTCTATTTTTGTGATTTGATCCGTGGAGTTTGGTGTTTATCTTTGTATTGATCCGGGATTGATCATTGCTAATGACAAAAAGCCAAGTTTGCACATCCACCCACGAGCTTCCACTACGCCCAGAACCTTCAGTCCATGCGGGCCACCAAGTTAGGTTGGGATGGCCAGGTCAGATCAGGCATGGTAGATAATAAAAATAATCTATATATATATATATATTATCACTAGTATATTATCAGTGATTAAATCATTGCTAAAAAGCACTACAAAATAATAAACCATCATAAAAACCCATTATGAAAAAACTGTCATGAAATGATTTTTGACATGGCTATTTGAAAAGGTTTTAAGATAGCATCGTGAATCATTTATAAGTTTTTTAAACCACATATAGTTCGTCTTTTTATTAAAGTTTTTGTTACATATATATTAGTTTTATATAGTTTATTTTAATCAATGGATGTTAGTAGTTTTGATTATTTCATACTAGCTTTAGTATAGAAATTTTGATCCTCATTCTATGATAATTAGTTCATCATTACCGTATTAGTCAAGGTAGTGTATTCATAGTATTTTTTTAATTTATAGAGTCTCATTTTCATTTTATGGTAGATCCGAGTATGTTTTATAATAACTTAATTGATAATGTGTACATTTTAGTTGGTCTTTTCTATAATATAAGATAATTTATAATGATAATTAATTTTATTTTCACACTTCCATAACATTAATCATAACATATATTAATCATTAATATCATATATTACCATAATTGATTATTTTATACCCATTAATGATGGAAATAGTGAAGATGGTATAACATCATTCATGTAGTTGGTTGAACTGACCCAAACAAAAACATGTTATGTTAATGAACAAGAGTATAGAGTGATATTATAGTAATATCATTTTTATATAAGTATAGTGATTTTAATATAATAAAGTTAGAGTGGTGAATGAGATTTATAGAGAGTATTTATGATAAAGTAATTGAAAATGATTGATAAAAACTATAGACTTTGATGGAATTGCTCCTTCTCATAATGGTTTCCTTCATAATGAAGAATTTAGGCCTACTTCATGTGGTTAGAAGCTAGCCAACATGAGATAGGGATATGGGGAAGAAAAATTTGGTAGGTATTAAATATGAAACCAATTGAATGAAGTGATTTGGTAAAGGTAGAGGATGAGTCATTTTATATATTAGTTTGAGTGATATTTTTACAATTTCTCATTACTTAATGGTTAAGGAATGTCATTTTTACATTAAAAGTGTCCTGTAAGTGGAAACAAATCAAGAAGGTTAAATATTCCTTCCATTATCCACTCATATTTTTATTTTTTATAATTTTTATAAATTATTTTATACATGTACTATATTTTATATTTTTTATAGTTTTCTGGGGTCATTCACTATTCATCTTGGTATTTTTTTTACTAAAAATGAAATTTACCCTATTTGTAATGACTCGGACCCGAACAACCACCTGAACAGTGCTAAACAGGTCGGGTGTTACTACCTTAGGTGCACCTCCCCGAACGCCAAAGGCTGCCAACTAGTAGCGAGGGTATTATAGGTATAGTGGGGAGGTTATACCCTCTCGGAGGATAAAAATAATGGTACTAGTCCGAGAATAACAGTAAAGATGCAGTGGAATAAAAGACTCATCAAAATCGAACCAGACCTGCAGAGCGGAAGCATAATCAATATAGATAAACAGAAGAAGCAGTAAATATAAACCACAATAGCGGAAATAAACACAACAGCATGCTGATAACATGTAACTACTACTGAACATTAAAACATGCATCCAAAGCAGGTCATACATAACTGAATATAAAAAGGGCGCCAATGGCTAACCAACAGTAGATACAAAAAGTATGCTGATACAGAAAAGAAAACAAAAAAAAAAGTAAACCCCAGCTAGTTAAGACCTCAAGGTCCATACCATCTCCATGCAACAACTAATGTAGCCCAGCTCCTGAAGCTGGCCTCTTTCCTGCACTTAAATCCATAAAGTCTGCACACGTCCCGGAGGGCCCGTGCAGGGTGTGAGAAAAATCTCAGTAGGATACCACCCAATGATGTGTACCTAATATAAGTGTTTAAACAGGAATTTATTTATAAGGAAAGCAGTAAATAGAAAAATTCATAAATAAACACTAACTCCACTGGTGCTCAGCAGCCACCATAGAGTGTCACCTTCTTCGACCAACGCCTGGATCTCTGTCATGTAACCCGGAACCATGTGCCCCCTGACACCACGTGTCTCAAGTACCGACGTCCTGAAGGCACGCATAAGAAGTAACCTGGAGGAACAACGATTCCTGTCCTCAAATAATAAATGGAGGGACAGCGATGTCTTCCCACAAATAAATAGTCGGAGGGACAACGATACATGACCTTAAATCAAGTAACCAGAGGGATGACGATATCCACCCTCAAATAAGTAACTAGAGGGACAACGATACCTTCCCTCAAATCATGGCGAGCCTCATCCCCCAACCTGATAGCCTCAAGCTGTCCCCTGGAGGCTCCTCACCTCCCATGTGGCTTCCTATGGCAATCAGCCACAACCAAAGTACTTAAACCTCATCTACGGGGGCCTCTACCCACACGAGTGGTCAAAACCACCTCATCACAGATTTTCTCTATGTGCACACTACTCAAAGTTCCAGGTGAGTGGTAATCACAAAAATAGTACCCAATCCACCACATCTCTGAGACCTCGTGTCCCTGCGACCTTGTCTCTCAAGTCCTATGGCATCGCCATCCTAGTAACCCAGGTCATGCCCAACCTGAAAGTCATCCTACCTAAAACCGACGTCTATGGCGCCCAATCCTATGGTCAAAACCACCCAACGTAACCCGAGCCAAACCGAGCCTGTGATCCGCATCACTTAAGAATATCCGGGCCATGCCCAACACCACCCAAAGGGTCCAGCATATGAAATTCAATAATTTCATATATAACATATTTAAACAGAAAACATAAACAGGAAAAATAAATTAAACAGTTGAATTGCACTATGCAAGGTGTTGTCCCATACCATCATTGATTTATTAAATACCTCTAACAATTTATATTAGGCTCAATAAATTAAACTCAATAGTTTATAACAATATAATTTAAATTTAACCATTTTGGCATCCCACGGCCAAAATGCCCCAATGAGCTACGGCCCCGCGCCTGGCCCCGCTCAATCAAAACTGGTAATAGGGCATGCCCAAAGGCATCCCATAGGTCCAATAATCAATTCAATATGAAATAGCAGATAAAACAGGTCCCTCTCAAAATACCTAAAAACACGTTCAAGTCCGCGTTACCCAAAAGACCACTAAAACACAAAATGAGGTATTCACCACCTACCTGAGACTCGTACGATGATAATCCTCTGATAAAATCCTCCAATTCAGTCTAAAATGTGGTAGATATACAAAAGAATCCAAAACACTTAAACCCCTATAACTCGTTCTAGAAAAAAAAATCAAAAAAAAACGGCTCAAGAGGAATTGAGGCCTTACCAAGGGGGTTCTGATGGAATAATCTGTGATCGAAATGGATTTCGAACGATGATTCGAGAGAGGATTGAAGCTCTGGATGGCTTGGTTCGCGAAACCAGGTGAAATAAATGAGTTATGCCCCAAAACGAGGCTACTTCCCATTTTAACTCAAAAAAAGAAAGTACACTGTGTGTACTTCATGACTACACACCATGTATATCATTTAATTGTTCATTTGGCGACTGGAATTCTGCCGACCTACTTTTCGAACCTGCCGACGTGAGTACTCGGCGTGTACCTGGTTTCCCTTCTCTTCCTCACCGACTTACCCACACGCCATGTATATCTCTTATACACAGCTAGACTAAATGGAATTTTCAAAGAGAACACGGCGTGTTCTTGGTTTAAAAAATATACCTGGCCAACAGGCCTACACGCCATGTATGGCCTCCACACAGTCGCGGGTACACGGCGTGTCTATAACGACATGCCGTGTAGTATGAAATTTTCTACACGGTCATCACACGACATGTACTCGGCGAGCACATGGCCGGTACTCGATTAGAATATACACAACGTGTACTTAAAGTACACGGCATGTAGTCTGGAAATTTCCATAAACTTCCCATTTTCTACAGTTTCCTCAGAAACCAGTCAAAATTCAAATCGGGTTGGGATTTTGACCCGTTCTAAAAACCCAGGTTCTTAGACTATTGTCTAATTTTGATTCCCTAATTCCAAAAAAGAAATCCATTTTATCAAATTAAATCTCAAAATATATGAAATTAACTTTTAAATAAAAATAAATTATTATTTATAAAAATATGTTTCTTTAATAAAACAATTTCTTATATAATGTTTGGTTATATTTCACTTATTATCATTATTTTTTAGTACTGAAGGCCTTGAATATATCTTATATAGATAGTCATATTTTTAATAAGGTTTATAGGTGACCCTTACATATCCTAAAGTCTCAATGTATTTGGACTAAAGTCCTAGTTTCACTTAGGCCTTTTACTTATTGGAAGATATAAGCACCCCACCCAGCACCCCTTCTTATTATTTGCACCTTGCTCACTAATAATGATGTAGTTTTAATTTTCCTTACCCTATGTAGAGTTTCATAAGTCATAAACCCGATGATTTTTTCCTTTTCTCTCCTTATCCACTTCAGTTTCTTAATTGGTGATTTTTCATCGTTATGTCTCATTCCTCTGGGAAAAGGCTACTCCTACCAACACCATCCTAAATAAATAGTTGTCAAGGACTAGTTCCCCAAAGGCCCATGATGGACTAGAGTCCCAATGGATCTAAGTCCTGAAACTATGGCATGAAATCCCATAGTAGGTTAATAGTATTATTATTACCTCACCCCACTATAATACCACAGTAACTCATTCCCACATAGATTTGATGCGGTATCAGAAGTTCAAATACTCATTATAACATTTTCTAATACCCATTTATTAAATTCATTATCAATAATCTTATATATTTCCAATGATCATATAATGAGAAGATTACCCATTTTTACTCTTATATATAACCTTGAATACTTCTCTAAAATTCATTCATCATATTTTTTATTTCTCACACAAAATGTATATTATATTTCTAATGTGTTACCTCATTTCTATGGTTATAATTAAAAATATGGTATTTAATACAAACTATGAGGATTAATATTTCATGTTTGAGGTATTTTTATTTTTTTTTGGTTTTTTCACTCTTTTAATTTTCATAATGATCTTTCATATTTAATTATCATTATGTATTAATTTTTATCATGTATTATAATTTTTTATCTTAATAAAAGTTTAAATTTGTTCATTTTAGTTCATTATTTTGTGTAAGAAAATCTATTCAACATATTCAAGGAATAAAAATTAGGGGTGTTACAACCATTGTTCCTAAATAAAATTCACTTAAAACCCATAGTACTTCTAAAGTTTTGGGAGGATAATCTGCTCTAAAGGAGTGAGACATTGTAATGTTTCTTAAAGGTCTCCTTCTACTATTATATGAGTTTTCAATTCTATTTTTATCCAGCATATCCTAAAAAATAATTTCATAACTAACTGGGATTAGAGTGTTATAATATATACTAAAATATTCCTCATGTTTTTTCTGTAATATCCCATTAAATAAATCAATTATTCATTTTCGTATGTCATATATGAAGATATTTCTACATCATTAGTTGGTCGGGATATACAGAAACACTTTAATGAATCATCCTATAGTGATTACCAATGTATCCATGACTCATCCAGTACTACATAATCATGAAAATACAGTATTAGCCTTTATCAACACTAAAATAATAGTGATAAATGAATTCTTTTATCAATACTAAATAGAAGCAGTGATGAAGGGTGACCATTGTCAATAATTTTTTTAAAGATGAGAAAGGTTGTCCCTTATCATCATTTTTTAGCACCGATAAATATTATTAACATGTACATCATATGGTGATGATAAAGTATTGTATTTCTTGTAAATCATTATTTTCAATTAAATCTAATGATATTTCAAGAAGTTGAAAGTGAAGTTGCCTATGGGTGTTTTGGAAGTAAGAAAACTGGAAGTTCACAATCCAGAATTTTGAATCATCGAATGTAGGAAAATTATAGATACAAAACCCACTACTAGATAATAAAAGTGAGGATGAGATGAGTGGTTTTTCCAAAATATAGAAGATATGTGACACCAAAACTATGTAAGGGATGTTGAGTTTGTGATTCTAAAGGATATAGTATAATTTATAGATTTATCATTATATATAGAAGTAGCTTATGCATCTGAAAATTTTTAAAATATTCCCTAAGTAAAGGACAAGTACTAAAGATGTTTTAAAGTACTTCCTAGAATAGTTTCTAAGTAAATGCGATATTGGAGATCATCCATTTAATAGTAAATCAAAAATATGGGGATATTAGATACTGAATTAGAGATATTGAAGATCTAAGTTAAAGATGGATAAAATAAGTTGACCAAAAGTTACACAATGTACTTCCAGATAAAGAAGAGTTTCTAAAATATTTTGAATCCAAAAAAATTAAAATATAAGATGATTGGAAGTCATTAAGTGAAGTAGAATAATCATGGATGATTTTGAAGGAAGAACCACACTAAAGAATTGAAAAATTACTTGATATTGATCCCTACAGAATGTAAAATGAGAATAACCTTAGAAACTGGGTACTGTTAAAGAATTTATAAATGGTATGAAGTGAAATGTATTCTAATCTACACCTTTGGAAGTAGCATCCTCATAAGATACACTAAAAGACAATAAGTTATAAGATCTATAAAAGATAATTATGTTAAGAGATTTTAGATTTATGAGATGTCTTAAAGTATTAAAGATAGTTCATTTTATGTATTTAATGATCATTAATTGGTAATAAATTACATTGGAAGAAGACCAATATTGATTCAAGCTTGTTTGATCAAAGTATAAACCAATCAGAAGAATATTGTAGCTGATTTTTTAGAATCTATAAGAATTTATAAGAAATAATTAAATACATTAGAAGTTAAATCAGTGGAAGAATCAAAATAAGTAAAGTCACCATTAGATGAGGCAGTGCTTAAGAATACTGAATCATAGGTCGATCATTAAACAACCAAACATGAAATGAATTATTGAGAGTACATGTATTCATACATGTTAATGACCATGAGTGATGATAATCTTATGTGTCAAAGGGATGGAATAATAACTATAGTATTCATTGAATTAAAATAATGAATCCCAAATGCGTGGAAATTGAAACCATAAAATTCTAAAGAAAGATTCTATATAAATATATGATTATTTTAAGTTGAGTTGATTTAAAAAGAAATCAGGAATCTAAAATTTGAGAAACATATAAGAGAAATGGATGTTGAACACTGGAAACTCAGAAGTTATGTTAGAGTTCAAAGAAGAAGTATGAAATAGGTTGAGTAGTTTAGAGATAAAGGAATGACAAGAATATATAGAGTGTATTTTATGGAATGAAGTCCAATGGATGATGCCAGGGGACTTTGTATTCATGTGAATTTAAGTTCATTGAGATGATTCTAAGTTGGTAATTCAAATTGTGAAACTCAAAATGGGAATTTCATGATTCAAGTTGATATTTTTGAATGATTTGAATATTTCTAATGCCAAGATTTATGAGAGTATTGACTGATTCAAACCCTGATATATTTAGAAGATATTAAAGGTAATCAACTAAAGAATTAGTTTTAGAGAGTTTATAATTGAAGCTCTCATGTTCCCCACATTTTTTGCAAAGGAAATTTGGATATATAAATGGGGAACATGATTCAAGTAAGATAGGGATAATGATAAATAATTGAGAGATATTTTGATATTATTTAGAATTATAGATGTGAAGGAGTATCTGGACAACAATATTCCAGAAGATCATAAGGATTAAAGAAGTGATAAGGTTGTAACATCATATTATTAAGAATTTGAGTAAGTTTTCTTACTTTATGTGATCGGAATAAGTATATCTAGACCGATGTCAATAAATAACTTGTAGTACATCTAGAAGTATAAGTTCTATAAATTGAGTTTGTTGGAGTCAATTTATATGTGGGGAAATTTCAACTTGAATGGGATTCTAGATAAAGTTCAATAGGCATTCAAAATTATATCCATAAGGAACTTTATAAAGAACCCTTGAATACCAGTGGTTCTATTATAAAACATACCACAAATTTGATTGAATATTAGAAGAGTATTTTTGTGAGATAGACTATCCACTTCTATCATATAGTGGAATCAGAGTTTAGGTTGATACCTTAACCTGTATTAAGGATAATTACTTTATCTATTATAGAACTTATGAGAATATTGAAAATATATGGATCGGGATAATTACTAGATGTAGAAAGGAGTGAATTTCCCACACTAGTACCAAACCTTATAAAAAATCCCTATATGTTGTTTCCTTTACATTATTTTAATTACTTGATGGAGTAGGTGTTAAGGGAAAACATCAAAGATCCATAAATCCAAACTGATTAAAGAGGTTTGATCAACATAAATGAAGAAAAAAAACTAAGTTAAATTTAATCAGTAAAAGTTTTTCACCCCTGATTCACCCCCCCCCCATTCTTGGTGACTAAACAGAGCTAACTTAGTTCCCTCTATTTTTATATACTATTTTTGTCTTAGTTTTCTTTTAATGATTCACATGAAGTATATATTTCCAATGGATATAGATATTCCTCTATTATTAGGTAAGAAAGGTATACCTGAGTTGAAGAAAATTTATTCCTGGTAGAGGAAATAGGGATTTTTCATCAAAAAAATTAAAGAACCAAAATAAGAAATAATGTTAGAATCAATTGAAGTTATCCTATCATAATCAATGTAAGGAGGATCCAACACTACCATGAGATAGATATATTGGAAGTTTTATTCAATAAATACATTAGAATTAATCCTCGTAAATATGACAGTATGATTGGTGATGAGTTTGAGTTATTTTAATATATTAATAAACTCTACATTGAATTCAAGAATTAATTAAATAAAGTTCTTCATGAATTTGTATCTTATATATTTTCATTCATCATGGGACTATATGAAGAAAAAACATAGATGGAGTTGGAAGCCAATAAAATAAAGAAGTATTTAGTAAATAATTTACATATTCATGAAACCTTCACAAAACCTATTGAGGAAAAGGATCAATTGATGACACTCTATGAACAAATTTTTTACTCTTATGGAAGAAGCTTTGTAAAGGAGTTTTTTGTAAAAAAAAGTGGTGTTAATAGAAGTTATTAATAAGGAGTTCAATGAATTAATAGAAACTGTTCATTTTAATAATTATCAATTTAATGTTAAATCTAAAAGGATAAAATATCTTGAAAACTCTCTATCAAAATAAAAAAAAAGATTCGTAAGGAAGTTTGGAAGATAAAATTTGAATGTGAAGGGAAATTAAAATTCTCTGAAGATTATAAAAACACTTTAAGTTTAAAGTATTTTTAGTTAGAGATAAAACTTAAAACATAGAATCTTGTCAATTTTTATTTTCACATAAAACTAGAGGAAGTATTTCTACCTTGGAGGTTCCTATGAAATGTATTATAGCACAGAAGACTCAATTAATTGGTCAAATAAATTTGAAATAATGAGATAAAACACCTTCTAATGGCTCAAAGGGAAAGGAAGCCCCAAACTATGGAAAATATATTTTCACTAAATCTGATTCATTGGGTAGTGCAAGTTACAATATAAATTTTGGACAAATCTGGGTGGAGAAACTAACTGAGAAACCCACCTCCTCTATAAAGGTGGAATTAAGAAATAAAAAAAATAAATTTATTCCCTACAAGGTGTTCGGAAGGAAAAAGTTCTAGAATTCCCATATATCATTCTAAATTCAACTTGATGGAAGAAGACAAGTATTATCAACTAATAATGGTGTTATAGAAATTTAATAAAGATGTATATTTATTTTTAGAATAATATTCCAATATATGGAAGGTGAAAGAAGGTTCGCCTCACTCATGAGAAATACATGATAATATTACTAGGGAAATATAAGATGGTAAATAATAATTTGATCGAATAAAAAATTAAAAAGGGATCTATGAAAAATAAAACCTAGTGAAAATAAAATGTTAAACATATTATAATGGTGTGCATGTTAGTATGGAAAAGATAGCTAGAGGTAAAGAAGTGGGAAGAAAAAGGAAAGAAGAGTACAAGTTCCTTGTTAAGAGTTATAAAAAAGAAACCCCCAGACAAATTTTATGGAGAATGAATGAATTCAATTCTCCCCAAGATGTATCATTCTTGGAAAATCAAGGCTAAAGTAATAAAGAAAAGTGAAGTTAAATTGAACATAGTTTTCATATTGATAAGCACTTCTCAATCTTGTTTCTCTAAGTAAAACAAAATAAGAGAAGCAGCTAATTACATCATATATTATGAATTTTTTTCATTGAAAATGTATTTAAGGTGATTCAATCCAGGGGGATACATGTTGTAGGGTGTGTTTTTTAAATCTTACAATACATTAGAATTTATCCATCATTGAAGAATTTATCTTAGTGCAGTATCAACCGCATCAAATATTTTGGTATCATCCTTGATAAATTATTAAAATAGAGTTCAATCCATTATGGGAAGTGAAGTTGAAACTCAAGGTTCTATAGAATTTATAATCGGAATATTAAAGATATAAAATATGGACAGACAAATACTAGAAGGAACCAGATGATCCAGTGGATTAAATAATTAAAGAACATGGATTAAAAACCTCTTAATGATGATGATGTTTTGGATAGAAAAAAAATATAGGGATTAAATTTTTTGTCATCTTTAAGGTATGTTGGAATTATTTTTTATCCTTTTATAAAAATATATTATATAATTAATGGGGATAACTATATCATTCGATGAAAAATTTAAAGGTATTTTGTTGAGTGGGAGATACCACCTTTTTGGGTTGAATTTTTTTATGTGTTTGTTGAGATGGTACATGATGAGAACCAATATTTCCCAAATTTTTTACTACTTTTAATTGAAATCTAACCTAATGAATGATATAAAACTCAGGAAATTAATTAATTTTAGTTACTTTTGGAAATATTTAATTGAATTTTTTAATGGATTTAATTTTGAGTTTAATGATTTATTAAATTTTTGAATTAACTTTGAAGTCATACATTGATCTTTATATGTTGTGTTTAAACTAATTAAATGATTTTAAATCTATTTTTATTTGTTTAAGTTAATTTTTATTTTAATTCAATGAATTCCTACACTAATTTTAGGATTTTATTGGTTTTTGTTCTAGGATTAAATGACAAAGGGGGTAGCATTTCATATGACTTTCCATTGAGTTTCATATGACTTGAATTGATTTTTGTATGACTTAAAAAGATTTTTGTAAGAATTAAAAGACATTTTATATGAATTTCCTTTAATTTTTTATTTATTTACCTACATTTAATATCAACTAAATTATCACATTGTACATCTCTCTCCCCATCATCTGAGTTTACTAGAGTACCAGACATATTGGTAACAATGAAAGGGTTTCCGACAAGATCCCTGAAACACTATTTGTGTAACACCCCGCCCCTACCTCATTGGCTTGAGAAGGAGATGAGGGATACTTGGCCTTAAGTGAAATTCCCAAGACACCAAAGGATGGAAATAAATTCCTAGGGCTTCAAGATCAAGTTGGGGAATGATTTTACCTTAAGAAAAAACCAACCAAACCAACAACTAATGATGCATTCCAATCAAACATTCAAACATGTATTCTCAAAGGACAACCAAGTTGTTCAACAATACAACCCAAAACCAATACAACCAACCATATTAGAGTACAAGCAGAAAACTAAACAATAGCCACTATGAGCCATGACACCACCACAGCTCCACACCAAGCTCCAGGCTCCATGCTCTACCAAGACACCACAATGCTCCACTAAAGGAGGGTGATGCCTTACCTTTGCCCACATCACGGTACACGACATCCGCAAAGACACCACAGTTCCAAAGAAGGGGGTGAGTAATAAAACTCAGTAGGATTTCCCCAACTAACTTCCCTACACACGCCACTAGGATAAAATCGTTAGCACATTTATATAAAACAGTTTATATAAATTAAATCACAAGTGAAACCATTTTCATAAGCCCAAACATGCCCTTACCAAGCCATATTTCCCAAACCAAGCAACCAAGGGAAAGCCAGACAAACATGCCAAAATCCATTTCATCATTTACCCACTAGCACCACAATTTCAAACTTGCAAATCCATGCACCATAAAAATCATAACAACCAAACGGTGGAGCTTCCGTCTAACCCATTCACCTATTCACAACTAGTGGATCTTCCCATCCACTTATCCTTAGATGGTGGCCCTTCCATCCACTATCCATCCCCTTTTTAAAGTGGTACTTCTCTCCACTTCCACACAACATCCCAACAAATCACAACCAAGCATATAACCCATCAAAGTCACAACAACATCATGTGATCAACCCATTCTATTACATGTCAATTCACTTCAATAAATCACCCATTTATTGAAAAACATTTTTTCCAAGACAACCCCATTTCAATAAAACAACCCTTTTATTGAATACCATTTCCATCAATCATTTCACTAATCATTCATAGCATCCCATTTTAAAATTCCCATTTTGAAATCCTTAACAAGAACATTTCACCACAAAACCCCTTTTTCCCAAAAACCCACAAATGGATTTCCAACCAATTTCGCACATCAAAACACAATTAATTTTAATCACAACAAATTAATAGTAACATGGAACCACTAGTTCTAACCAAGTGGAGTCGAGAGAGAAGCCACCTACCTTTAGGGTTCCCAAGAAATCAACCCACGAACAACCGCACCTCAAATCCAGTGAACGCACTACCGAAACCTCTCTAGATTCATTTCCCTAACATCCACAAGCCTTAATATTAACATCTAAGGCAACCACAACTCTAGATCTACACACAACGAGTGTAGATATAGAAAACCAAGAGAGAGGGAGATTTAGATCTAGAGGAAACCACAAAGAAACCAAGAGGAGAGAATTACCTGAGAGAAACCACCTTGAAACCCCTTCGAATCGCTTCCAAAACGTGTGGGAGAGACCCTCCAACCCTTGAGAACCAAAAATCCCAAGTGAGGCTCAAGTGGGAGGAAGAGAGGAGTGAAATAGGTCAATCCCAAGGGAGCCCAGAACTTATAACCCTATTTTTAAGTGGTCGCACGGTTAGCCTGCACGGTTTGGCAAACCGTATGCTAACCGTGCGCACGCAACTGCCACGAGAGCCAGGGTCTACACGATTTCATCACATGGTTTGGCAAACCATGTGCAGGCCATGCGAAACCTACTGTCTCCCCCTACACAGTTTCCTGGAGCATCCTCATGGTTTCCCCCAACCGTTCTCAAACCGTGCTCCCTTAGAAAATCCCCCAAACTTATCCAAAACCATTCCAAACTCTCCCAACCTCTTCCCAACTCATACCTTGCACTTTAAACACATAAAAATGCATAAAAAAGGCCACATACCTCGAACCGGGGGTACTACATTCTCCCCACAATTGGACTTTCTATCCTCAGAAAGTAGTGAACCCGCCCTTTGCCGAAAGAGCTCGGGCCACTGCTCGATCATCTCTTTCTCCCACTCCCAAGTCTCCTCTTAAATCTGACCGTGCTGCCAGAAAACTCAAACTAAACCAATGATTTTACCACGCAAGACTTTCTATTTCCTAATCATAACCTACACTGGCACATGCACCAATGAAGCATCTGGTTCTAGCTCAACATGATCCCATCGAATCTTATGGTCATGATCCGGATGATACTTTTTCAACTGTGACACATGAAACACATTGTGCACCACACTGAACCTAGGTGGAAAAGCCAAACGATACACCACCTCACCAACCCGATCAAGAACCTCAAAAGGTCCAATATACCTCAGAGATAACTTTCCCTGCTTCCCAAACCAATGATGTCCCAACCTAGGAGAGATCCTCAAGAACACATGATCACTCACCTGGAATGACAACGGCCGTCGACGATGATCCGCATACGATTTTTGATGACTCTGAGCCATCTCCATTCTATTCCTGATCAACTTGATCTTCTCCATAGTCTCTTGGACAAGGCTCGGTCCAACCATTGAGGACTCGCCTGTTTCCACCCAACATAGTGGAGAACGACATGGCCGCCCATACAATTCTTCAAACGGATCCATCTGTATGGATGCCTGATAACTATTATTGTATGAGAACTCAACCAACGACAAGTTCTCCTCCCATGAGCCACTAAAATCCATGACACAAGCCTACAACATATCCTTTAGAGTTTGTATTGTCCTCTCGGATTGACCATCCATTTGAGGGTGATACGTCGTACTCATATTCAACTGTGTTCCAATGGATTGCTGTAAGGATTTCCAGAAACGAGATTTAAACCTCAAATCTCTATCTGATACAATCGAAACTGGAACACCATGCCTCTTTACCACCTCCTAGATATAGATTTTGGATAGATCCTCCACCGTATGAGATTCATAAATCGGGATGAAATGAGCCGACTTCGTTAGTCGATCCACTATCACCCAGATGGAATGGTGCTTTCTGACCGTTCTTGGGAGACTTGTGACAAAATCTATCACTATCTTCTCCCACTTCCAAACAAGGATTGGTAAAGATTGCAACATTCCTGCTGGCCTCTGATGCTCTGCCTTGACCTGCTGACAAGTCAAGCATCTTGAAACAAACTCATCCATACTTCTTTTTATACCAGCCCACCAGAACTATGCCTTCATTGATTTTTACATTTTCTGAATTCCAGGATGAACAGCCCACCTAGAATGATGATACACCCTGAGAAGATCCTTCTGAAAAGCATCTGGTACAACCATCCGATTCTGAAAACACAAAACTGAATCTCCATTCAGTTGTCAACCCTCAATGGTATCCCCACCATTAAGTCTCGACACCATGGTCACACACTCATAATCGGATATATGTGCCTCTCTAACCAGTCCAACCAAGTCAGGAATCAACAAAACCGAAAAAAAGACCGCTCTATCGCCCTGGTCCTGACATTCTAACCGCATATTAGCTATAACCGACATAAACTACCACTGGTCTGATGCATGTTTCACCACCTGAGAATATGATTTTCTACTTAATGCATTCGCGACCGAATTTCCCTTACCCAGTGTGTACATCAAGTCAAAATCAAACATATGGAGATATTCCATCCATCTCCATTTCCTCAAGTTCAAATCCCTTTGTGAGAAAATATATTTCAAGCTATTGTGATCTGTATATACCGTGAATTTCTCACCGAAGAGATAATGATGCCACACCTTCAAATCATGGACCACCATTGCCAACTCCAAATCATGATTTGGGTAGTTCTTCTCATGCACTCTCAACTACCGTGATCCATACACAACCACATGATTCCCTTTCATGAGAACAGACCCCAACCCTGATCCCGATGCATCTCAATACACCACGTACCATTTTCCTGATTCTGGAAAAACCAATATTGGTGCTTATGTAAGACGACCTTTTAACTCTTCAAAACACTGTTGGCACTATTCATTCCACTAGAATGGAGCATTATTTCTTGTCAAAGATGTCATTGGAGAAGCCAAATGTGAAAAATCATGAACAAAACGCTGATAATACCCAGCTAGACCAAGGAAACTCCATATATCAAACACATTCTTTAGCGGTTGCCATGAGATAATAGCCTCTATCTTTTGAGGATCCACTAAAACACCCCTTTCAGAAATTAAGTGGCCAAGAAAACGAACTTCCTGTATCCAAAAGTCAAACTTTGACAATTTGGCATACAACCAATGATCCCTCAAGATCCCCAGCACTGTTGCCAAGTGCTGATCATGCTCCACCCTTGTCTTTGAATACACTAGAATATCATCCACAAACACCACCACAAATGAATCCAGATATCTCTGAAATATCTGATTCATCAATGCCATAAACACTGCTGTCTCATTCGTTAGACCAAAGTGTATAACCACATATTCATAATGGCCATATCAACTTCTGAAAGCTGTTTTAGGAATATCCTCCTTCATCACCCGCAATTGATGATATCCCGACCTCAGGTCGATCTTGGAGAACCACTGGGCTCCCCTCAACTGGTCAAACAAATCATCAATTTTTGGAATTTGATATCAATTCTTTATCATAACTTAGTTAAGTCTATGATAATCAACACATATCCTCAAGGTTCCATCCGCCTTTTTCACAAACAACACCAGTGCTGCCCACGGAGATGTTCTAGGCCGGATAAACAGTTTGTTTTTTAACTCTTCTAACTGGATTTTTAATTACCACAATTCACCTGGTGCCATCCGATAAGACGTAAGTGAGATAGGACTGGTCCTTGGAAGGAGATCAATCGTAAACTCCACTTCTCTTATGGGAGGTAACCTAGAGAATTATTCAGGAAAAACATCCATGAACTAGTCCACCACTGCTGGAGGAACACTCTACTCAACACTGTTTACCAATTTCAATGACAATTCTTCCAACTGATACGATAACGTACCCACTACTGGTGCCAACAAACCCATTGCACCCTTCCTTTCATGCCTCTCTCCTCTAAAGAGATGTCTAACACCATCATGTGTCGTAAAATCCATTGTCTGTGCATCACAGTCGATGTGGGCCTTAAAATACACCATCCAATCCATTCCCAGGATTACATCGTACCCATCCATCTCAAGTATTAAGAAATTCCACATTATCTCAACCTCTCCCACAACGATACAACATTCTCTACACAAGAAGGCTCGACACTCTCTTTGACCCAGATGAGTTTGAAGTTTCAAAATTGAGGGCATAATTTATACCCTTAAACCCATCAAATCAACCACATGTGCAGCAATAAAAGAGTGTGAAGCAACCATATCAAACAACACTTACATCAAGCTAGAATTTAAAAGAATAGTACCTCGCACTGTGGATGGTCCTGAATGATCATCCACCACAACCTTCTCAGCTCTGAACACATGTTTTCTTGCCAATCTGCTCTTTATTGCTTTGCTGAGGCGTCGTGGTATTCCAAGAATCACCATGACCCACTTTAATCTACTACCGAGGGGTATACTACTGCCCCTGTCCCATCGAAGCATACGACATCTGCGATCCTTGAGGAGCGTCACGCGCACCCGACCTTGGAGCATTCCGATAATAACTTTGTAGATTCCCCATCTGCTTAAAATTATGACATGCTCAAGGTTGTTTCGTACAATCCCACTTGATGTGGCTTGTGGAAACATACTAAAAACATCCTGGCTTGCTCTAGGGCTTCAGAGGAAGATTTACTGATCCTGTCGTCAGATTATATGTCATATTACCCCCCTGGGAATATTTGTCCCTCATTCTCTTGAACCCAGAGTTAGATTTTCCACTATTCCCCATGGGTACCACCATGCTTCCTCTTCCGGGAGCTCTCAATATATCCCACTCATCCACCAAGGCTCTATTCACCATCTCTGTGTAATCATCTATACACAGTACCGCTATCTTTGAATGGATCTCTTTCATTAACCCTGCTTCAAAGATCCTTGCCTTCAACGACGTGATACCTGCCACCTTGGGCGTAAACCTCACTAAGTTCATGAACTTAGCTGTATACTCTGTCACAGACATAAGCTCTTTCTTCAAACTAAATAAATCAGTCGTACGCTGAATTCTGAATGTATGTGGGTATAATTTTTTTTTAAACAATTCCTCAAAGCCTTCCCACATCATTCCCTGGTTCGTCCCCACTTGGAATACCAACTCCCACCACTGAAGGGCAAGATCTTCCAACATATATGTGGCCAAATTCACTTTCAGCTCTACCGGAGTTCCCAAGAACACAAAGATCTTGTTCATTCTATTCAACCATGATTCTTCCCTCTCCAGCTCTGAATCACCCCTGAAGATGGGTGGATTCTGCTTTTGAAACTGAACCGCATGATCCACATTCCTTGTTTTATCCATTTTGTTTCCACTTTCCATAGCTTGGAAATCTTGCACTATGATTTGCACTAGCTGCCGATTCACCTGAGGCTCAGGTGTAACCACATTCTCAGCAGCCTCCTCCAGTTGGTCTCTATGATGCCTACCTAGTGCCATTTCTATCAACATAAAACAAACAACCATGAGTCTCACTTCCGTATACATCACAAAATCTCATTTCAAATCACATTAGACAACACTATCACAACGAGGCTTTCCACTAGTTTACATTTTTCCACATGTGCCATGTTTCACCATTTTAAAAACCAAACCATTTTCAAAATACCAATTTATTCATATTACAATTTCACATATTCATATCACATCATAAATTATTAAACCCCAATGAAATATGCATCCTAGAGAGAATTCATTTCTACCATGCATGCCATGCTCATCTCATGGGCTACACCCACGACAATGAGATATCCAATGCCTATAAGTGTCTCCAAAACACTTATGTACCCAACTCCCTGGTAACTTGAATTTAATCATAAAAGGGTTAGCTACGTCCTTTTATTCTATAAATTCCAAGTTCTGACATTCCTACTCCTTACTACCATCCCGACTATGAATGTCAACACCAAATCTGAGAATCAACTCCAAAGGACCGAACAAAATGATACCACTTTTAACACCCTGCCCCTACCTCATTGGCTTGAGGAGGTGATGAGGGATAATTGGCCTTAAGAAACGTTCCCAAGATGCCAAAGGCTGGAAATAAATGATGAGGGATTCAAGATCAATTTGGGGAACGATTTCCCCTTAAGACAAAACCAACCAAACCAACAACTAATGATGCATTCCAATCAAACATTCAAACAAGTATTATAAAAGGAAAACCAAGTTGTTCCACAATAAAACCCAAAACCAATACAACCAACCATATCAGAGTACAATAGGAAAACTAAACAACAGCCACTACGAGCCATGACATCACCACAGCTCCACACCAAGCTCCAGACTCCACGCTCCACCAAGACATTACAATGCTCCACAATGCTCCACGACATCTACAAAGACACCACAGTTCCAAATAAGGGGTGAGTACTAAAAATCAGTAGGATTTCCCCAAATGAATTCCCTACACATGCCACTAGGATAAAACCATTAGCACATTTATATAAAACAGTTTATATAAATTAAATCACAAGTGAAACCATTTTCATAAGCCCAAACAAGCCCTTACCAAGCCATCTTGACCAAACCAAGAAACCAAGGGAAAGCCAAACAAACATGCCAAAATCCATTTCATCGTTTACCCACTATCACCACAATTTCCAACTTGCAAATCCATGCACAATAAACAATCATAACAACCAAACGGTGGAGCTTCTGTCCAACCTGTTCACCCATTCACAACTAGTGGCTCTTCCCGTCCACTTATCCTTAGATGGTGGCCCTTCCATCCACTATCCATCCCCTTTTTAAAGTGGTAATTCTCACCAATTCCACACAACATCCCAACCAATCACAACCAAGCATATAAAACATCAAATTTACAACAACATCATGTAATCAACCCATTCCATTACATGTCAATTCACTTCAATAAATCACCCATTTATTGAAAACCATTTTTTCCATGCCAACCCCATTTCAATAAAACAACCCTTTTATTAAATACCATTTCCATCAATCATTTCACTAATCAGTCAGAGCATCCCAATTTAAAATTCCCATTTAAAATCCACAACAAGAACATTTCACCACAAAACCCCTTTTTCCCAAAAACTCCCAAATGGATTTCCAACCAAATTCGCACATCAACACACAATTAATTTTAATAAAAAAAATTAATTGTAACATGGAACCACTAGTTCTAACCAAGTGGAGTCAAGACAGAATCCACCTACCTTTAGGGTTCCCAAGAAATCGACCCACGAACAACTGCGCCTCAAATCTGGTGAACGCACCACCGAAACCTCTCTAGATCCCTTTGCCTAACATCCACAAGCCTTAATATTAACATATAAGACAACTACAACCCTAGATCTACACACAATGAGTGTAGATCTAGAAAACCAAGAGAGAGGAATATGTAGATCTAGACGAAACCACAAAGAAACCAAGAGGAGAGACTTACCCGAGAGAAACCACCTTGAATCCACCTTGAAACCCCTTCGAATCACTTCCAAAGTGTGTGGGAGAGCCCCTCCAACCCTTGAGAACTGAAAATCCTGAGTGAGCCTCTAGTGGGAGGAAGAGAGGAGTGAAATAGGTAAATCCCGAGGGAGCCCAAAACTTATAACCCTATTTTTAAGTGGCTGCATGGTTAGACCGCACGGTTTGGAAAACTTTGCGCTAACCGTGTGTATGCCACTACCTCGAGAGCTAGGGTCTGTACGGTTTCCTCGCACGGTTTGGGAAACCATGCGTAGGCCGTTCAAAAGCTACTATCTCCCCCTGCATGGTTTCCTGGAGCATCTGCACGGTTTCCCCCAACCGTTCTCAAACTGTGCTCCCTTAGAAAATCCCCCAAACTCATCCAAAACCATTCCAAACACTCCCAACCTCTTCCCAACTCATCCCATGCACTTTAAACACATAAAAATGCATAAAAAAAGGACACATACCTCAAACCGGGGGTACTAAAATTTGAGGTTGTATTTCACAATGGAGTATGAAGGATGAAATAGTAAATGCTTTGGAATAGTTGATGTCATGGTCTAAGATTGAAGGGGGGATATGTGTGATAATGAAGGAAAAGGCCAATGAAATGCTTTACGATACGGTGTTGTGTTGTGGTTGAGGTGCAAGCCACATGCATGGCTGAGCTTCAAGTCATTACATAAAGTTATTGTTAGTCACATGGAAGATACGTAAAGGTTATCCACCACTTTAATAAAGGTAACTAGTTTGGATGAGAGTACACAGTACCTCCATGGGCTTAACATCATTGGAGTCATTGATCCCATATACTTCCACGTGGCCTTCATACATGAAAATTTTGTATTAATAGAATATCACCATTCATTATTCATGGCTAAATAGAGAAATAATCATTATATATTTCCATGTGGAACCTATACATTCAAATAGATAACCAAATAACATATGAGCTACCAGGTAAGTGGGAGAAGAAGGTGCTTAAAGTAGGATGGAACCTCCTAGAAGATGGTGTCATAGGCTAAATCAAAACCTACACATGAAAAGATCATGTGATTTAGGATCTGATATGAAGCCTTTAAAATATAGAATAATATCACTTTGATATGGATATCACATCAAAAATTAGAATAATTTGGGCTAGTTTTTTCTTATTTTTATTTTTTAAGACCTAGTGATGGCATTTTTGGCTATTATGACTTAAACGAAGATAAATTCATCATCCCCACTCTTAAATTTAAATGAATTTATATTTTTATTTATTATGTGTTAATTTTCATGAGAGATTATAATAATCACAATAATAATATATGAACATCAATATAACTATGTACATCATCTCAAACTCTTCTCTTAAATTGGTTTTCACATAATCCCACCATGATCTGTCTCCGTTTATCATGTGATGTAAGGGATTTAGGGTTGACCAAGGAGTTATTGGGGATCCTTATTCACTATGGGTAAGTGAAATTAGTACTATAATGATCATTTTTTGCACAGCCTAACCAAACATACTAAAGAGATAGTAGGTATCTCAAGGTCTTGAGCTATTCTTTGAGATTAAGTAGGGGGAGTTTTTATTTATAAGAGGTTGTGATATAGTGTATGGGAGAATTATCTAAGGTCTTGCTATAATTTTTCTCAAAAAATGTCTTCTATTTAATTTCTTGAATGTATACACTATTTCATACACCTTTATTTTGAAAGTAAATAGCAATAAGTTAGTTTTGATGTGAAGAAAATGAGTGAGTATTCCCTTTCTTAGGAGAGTAACCCTTTTTCAGATTCCCTAACAACATTTCAAGGTTTATAAAAATTTTCTTATTGATATCAAGGCTAATTATATCCTTCAAAATCACAGGAACCATTTTTGGGGAGGATTGGTACCACATTTCATGTTTTTTTTACAAATTGTGCATTATATTTGTCCTTATTTTTCATTCACTTTTATTTTCTATTTTCTTTTTATTACTAGGTCGATCATAATAGTGTAATACATTTATCTCATAATGGATTAACATTATTACTCCTAGTTTTAAAGATATAATAATATTATTTCCATGGTTAAATAATCCCTTAATAATATTACAGACAAACATTTTCACCCACAAGTGAAGAAAGATAATGATGAAGAAAAATCATCATATATAAACTAAAGAACATATTTTATAAAGTCTAATCCCAATTTCAACATCTGGTGGAACAATAAAAATATCATTAGTATGTAGATTATGATTAAACTAAAGTTAATCCCCTGATAATCTTAACTAAGAAGGTGGGGGAATATATGAAAGGAGAAACCCCCCCCCCCTTATTTACTCATTGATATATTTATCTAGTGGCCTTTCACTCTGAAGAAGAATTATAAGTTAATAAAAATGATGGAGTCATTATTTCCTTTAAATAATTCTATTTTCATTTTATTAAATATCATTTGAATTCTTATTATCCCTATGCTATGAATTCAGATTCAATACTCACCTTACAGGACCTGGATTTTGAAGATAAAGATGAAATAGATGGGATCAAATTTGAAGAAAAGTCAAAATCCCACTATTTTCCACCTCAACACAATAAGACTTCCAAGGGAAATTTAATTTAGAAAAATAAAAAATATATAAAATTAATTAGGAGAACTTATTTACTTTGAATATATTTTATTCAAATTTTATTAATCATGAACTTCTTTCTGATTTCATTAATTATAACACTACAGATTCAGCAAAACATTTTTCTCTTACATATGATAAAGAGGATATGGAATAAGTAAAGGAAGAAACACTATGGTTACCTACTAATATTGAATTAGTAGACATTAAAATGGGTACTTTCATGATGAAAAAGTGATTCAAGTTAAAGAAGATGATAAGACACTTATAGGAATATGTTTCACACAATCAGTAGGCTTCCCAAGTGTGTAAAAAGATGATGACATGGAAATGGAATAAAATTATTCCTAGTGTGAATAATATGAGTTAGATGAAAAATACTTTAACAACCTACTAAAATATAATCTAGAGTAGTTTAAACAACAGTCCAACTAAGAAGTGGATGAACAATAATAATAAAATTAGGTACCTATATAGAATCAATTACCTCCTCAAAATTATCTTGTGTATTCATGAGAGAAGTGAAAATAAAACTAGGTGTACCTTATATATTTTCCCCCAATGAAAACTTTTCATTTTTATTTTTACAATTTGGGTTTGGGAATAATTTATTCTATTTATAGGGTTCTCTAAAAACAGTGTCCACTAATGGACATTGGTAAAAATAATATGTGGTGGTTTCTATTAAAAAAACCAAACCCACCATCTGATTAGTGATAATAACTGGAACTATCCACTAGGGGAAATTAAAACCTAGTACCCACTTGTGGATTTAATCCATGTTTCCTATATTTTTCTTTCTTTTACCACTTTCTAATAAAAAATTCATGTTTAATCAATTTTTTTGTAGGTTTTATAAAGTTAATATAAACTATATTATTATATAAAAGATACCTATTAATAACCTAGGGGGATCTTAACTCAAACCTTGTGGAATAATTAAAACTAGGTTGTTTCAATCCTTTTACAACTATTTATTCACTTTATTCTTTTTGTTTTATTGAATTTAAATGGATAGGATAAAAAATTTATTGGTGAAGGTATACAAACCTATTTATGATTAGTTTAAAATATTTTTGGGATTTTTTCAGGAATTACATAAATAAGTTTTCAAGTTTTTTTTCTTTTCTATTTTATATTTTTAGTGCGTCTTTAGTCTAGAAAACTTGAATATCAAAGTTATCATGTCTAGTGGATGAATTCATTCTAGTTTTCAAAATTTTATTAATTCTAAAATTAGATTATTGTTGAGTAAATTTGAACAATGTTTTTATAAAAAATATTTTTTGGAAATAGGAAAAGAAGTGTGAATGAAATGGTTGAAGTGGAGTTAAAATTGTAATACTAAAAGTGAGATATTTAAAATTAAACCTAAGTAACTTATCCTTTTTGAAAAGGAATGCCTCAAGGATCCAACTCAAAATATATTAATATAATTCCTTTGAAACAAGAGTTAAATCATAAATTGGGATCTTACAAAGAAGTTCTAAGATATTTTGGTACATAGTGTGTGACTAATAAATGTCATTGCATCTAATTAGTGTTTTTAACAAACATGGTTGGGAAAATTTAATGAGTTCCTAATTATCATAAATGAATGGATTTAAGTGAGGGGAATATTGAACCCAAATTAGGAAGGGCTCAATTGAATTATAAGAAAATCATTTGAGTTGTATCAAGAAAGTTTAAAATGTATCTTTGGTTAAGGAACTAGGGAAGAGTGACAATTGAATGTGATTCTTGTTAAAATTTTAAATTCCACTAAAATATAATTTATTTCACTCTTAGAACTAGAAATTTGACTTGATTTAAATTGGATAAAGTAATACAGGTTCACATAAGAGACATGAAATATCATGCAATAGATTAATTTCTTATTTCTTATTTATTAGTTGCATATTTGAACCTAGGATGGAAAAATCTTTTTAATACGTTGAATTATTTATAATTTCTAGGAGTTCAATAGTGTAAGTGTGGGAGAGTGATGATATCCAATTTTTATCAAATTTTTATCAAATTTTTATTTCCTTTTACTGTAATCTAACCTCCTAACATATATAAAACCAAATAAATTAATTCATTTTAGTTAATTTTGAAAATGTGGAATTAAATTTTTCAATAAATTTAATCTGGATTTTAATGGTTTATTAAATTTTTGAATTAATTATGAATCTATATATTAATATTTGGATGTATTTATAACTAATTAAAAAGAATTTAAATATAAATATCATTCTTTGAATTCATTTTTAATTTAATATGTGAAAATCCTACATTTATTTGAGGATTTTCTAGTTATGGGTCAAGGATGAAAATTAAAAATGTAAGAGCATTTCATATGACTTGATCTTGAATTTTATATGAATTAATTGAAATTTCATATGAATTCAAAGAAATTTTGTATGAATTGATCAATATTTTATATAAATTTCCTTAAATTTCATATGAATTATAAAGTTTTGTATGAATTCCTCTAAACAATCATCTAAAATGAAAAGATACGAGGTTTTTTTATGATATACCAATCATTTATTAGGAATTTATTTGGATTTCATATCAATTTCCCTTAATTTTTTATGAATTTTATTTAATTTAATATGACTTTCCCTCCATTTCATATGACTTTAGTTTTTACATGGTATGTCTTTCTCCCCATCACCTGACTTTGTCCAAGTACTAGAAATACTAGTCGTACGGAAACAGTCATTATCAAAGTCACTGAAATTCCATGTGATAGTGTCATGTATAGGGGATATTGAAGGATGAAATGATGAATGCTTCGACATAGTGGATGTAATTTCCTAATCTTGAAAGGAGAGATGTGTGATGATGATAGAAACAATCGGTGAAATGCTCAAGGATATGGTGTCTCTCCATGTTTTAGGTGTATTCCAAGTGCATAGTTAAGATTCAAGGCACTACATAAAGGTATTTATGCTCAAAAGGAACATACATAAAGGTTATCCACCACTTTTTTCAAGGTAAATAGCATGAGCTAGTGTACTTGGTAACTCCGTAAGATGATCGTCACCAGATTTGTTAATCCCAACTTCTTCTGTATAGTCTTCATGATTGAAACCTTCGTATGAAAATAATAGCCTCATTAATTATGCATGAAAAAAAAATAGGAAATAATCATTGGATATTTTCATGTGTTGCTCAACCATTCATATAGGGAACCAAGAATTGTGTGGCCTGCTATGGAAGTAGGATAAGAAGGTGCTCAAAGCTGGAACCTCCTAGAATTTGGTGATATTAAGCGTATCATAACCAACATGTAGAAAGATCATGTGATCTATAAGATACTTTGAATCCTTTAAAATGAAGAGTAAGATCATATTTATAGGTGGTATTACACAAAAAAATTATTATATCACACACTGGGTGTTTTTAGTTTTATTTTTGAAGCTTCGGTGATAGACCTGTAGGTCAGTGTAGCTTGGCTGAGGAGAAATCCCTCATCCCCACTCTTGAATTTCAATGAATTTATATTTTCATTTCTCCTTAGTTAATTTAATTTAGATACTATATTTTTAATAGGGATAATATATGATCATCACTATAATTTTTTACATCATATCAGACTCTTCTCTTAATTTGGTTGTTATGTAATCCCACCTCAATCAGTCTTTGTTTCCCATATGATGGAAGGGGTGATGACAAACTGAGGAATTATTGATTACAACAACCCATGTAATTTTAGAATAAAAAAATTTATGTCTTATTAATATTAATTAATTAGATTTTATATAGTTATATTCACTATAATAATATTAAGTAATTTCCCATTTAAAAAGAAAATAATTTTATTCTTACTAAAAAAATTTACAAATATTATATAGTTTTATTTAAAGTCTGGAATTTAAAAAATTAGATTTTTAATTTTAGAAAAATAAATTAGTTTTTTAAATCATCATATCAATATTATGTTAGCATTAAATTTTGGTATTTTTTTTAAAATATTGATTTTTCAGTGAATAGTGAAAATACCGATTTATATAAAAATGTCATTTCTTTTTATTAAAAAAGTAATTTAAAAGTACCATTGTGAATTGAAATTGATATAAAAGTAATATGATTATTTTTTTAGTTATATATAATCTAATTAATTTAATTTGAATCATATTTATACATTATTTTGGTATAAGTACATTTTTGGGCTTAAAATGCATTTCTCTAAAAAAATTGTTTTTCATTTTGTTTTGCGTTTTAATATTAAATTAATTTATACCACTTCTAGAAATTGAATCTTGAAAATATTATTAAATATTTGGAATCATTATCTCCAAATTTTTTAAATAGGTCCCTTTTATGTTTGTTCAATATGAATAGTAACCATAGTAAATATTTATCACATCGATAAGCGTAAATCGAGTAATTCGGGGTTAGAAATAATATGATAAGGACTAAAAATAACCCTAACACTTCACTTTAATATATTTTATTAGTGTATTTATACAATAATCATACAAAATTCCTATTAATGGAAAATTTGTGCCATTTTTCTTTTAAAATGATTTATATATTATTTTAATTAAATATAAAGACAAAAATGCCACTCTCCTATTTTTAATATATATAAAATTTTGTGATAGGGATAAAAATGGATTATATTTGGTTATAAATGGTTATTTGAAATATAAATTATTTTTTTATCATGGTAATTTAATTTTTAATTTTTAATTTTTTGTGATGAAATAATTATCTTAAATTCTTACATAACGCTGACACAGTGCTTGTACAAGCCGTAGAAAAATAAAGTGAATGATTTTAAAAACACCAAAAGTAATTTTTTTTGGGTGATTTATAGTTTCCTAATAATTTTATATATATATATATATATATATATATATATATATATTATTTATATTTTAATTTATTATATTCAAATTTCATTAAATGTCATGTTATTTTAAAATTCAAATTAAATGAATAGTTCCAAAAATGACATTAATGATATTTTATAATAAATAATATTTTATGAAGTGATTTAAAATACTAAAAAATTAATATCATCCAAGTTAATTGTATATGTTTTATAATATCAACCATGGTCCTTTTATGATTCAATTATCCTATTATAGTAACTTTCTTGATTCCTTTAGTGTAAAATATTTTGATACAATGGTAATAGATAAAAGGGTTAACAGAGGTTAAAACCAAAAGATAAGGGTAAAAATATCACCTAAAATTGTCCAAATTTTATTGGATGATAATATTTAGACTTTTAATTATATTTTATTATAATTTTATCAATTTGGATCCAGTTTTTCAAGAAAAAAAATTATATTTATTTAATAATTTCAAAAATTCCAAGAATTCTCCTCCCCTTACTTATAAAAGGGATCCCCATATCCTCTCTTACTCACACATTTTGAGAACTTTGTTTTATCCAATACCTACCAAAATTAATTAATTTCATCCCTACCCACGTCTGATATGTCTTTATTTGGTTATAAATCTATATTGGGAAGGCTTTTGGTGTAAACCTAAAGTGGTTGTCTGAAGAAGAGGTATAGTTCTTAACCAAATGTTTTTATTTTATTTATTATTATAAATCCTTTGTCACGACATTTCCCCCAGGGCCCGTGTCATGACTACCCCAAGACCACCTTCCATAGGCCAGGGGATGATGACTAGCACCAAAAGGTGTATTCCCTAAAACGAGAAGGCATTGTCTTTAAACCTATACAACACATGGTCTGAGAACACAACAAGAAGCAACTCTGAAGAAAAATTCTATAGAAAAAAGGAGTGTTTAAAGTAAAAGAGGCCGAAATATAATCCCAAATGAAAGTACGAATACAACTGATAGGAACAATACAACTAAAAAAGGGAAAATAACTACTGATTCGTCCTCTGAGGATCCTACCTGAAGGGTAGGTACAGATCTCCTCCTCAGAATTCCACGTCTGCCCATCTCCTCCACGTACCGCCTAGTCCTAGATCCCTCAAACCTTAGCCCAGCTACCCATTTTCTGCACAAGACACAACAAGGTGTGGGCATAGCTCATGCAGGGGTGAGTATAATAATACCCAGTAGGGACCCCGAGACCTCCGAAGGTCTCTCATAACTCCACAAAGGAAACCCAAAAAGCATGATCTCAATCACAAAGCACAAATTAATAGACACAGCTCAAACCAGGTATAAAACTCAGGAAAAAATAGGATCATGATTCTAACCCACATAGGATCGATATGAATGCTGATAGACAGCCATAGTATTCTCTAAGGGTAGTAACAAGTATCATTCTTAGTCACAACGTCAAACACCTCGGATGCAAGAGAACTCTTCCTATAATGAGTACAGTGGGCCTACCGCGTCACACAGAGGTGATTCCCACTAACCTTGGAATATTGAGGTACTCCTCATGTCCAGTATCGTAGGTCTACCGCATCACATAATGGTGCTCCCCACCGTGGGTCGGTCGGGTCACACAGAGGCACTCTCCCTCGTGGCCTGCTGAGGTATTCCTCCTGTTGATTATCATGGGTCTGTCGCGTCACACAGAGGCACTCCTCACCATGGGTCTGCTGCATCACACAGAGGCGCGAGCCACTAGGATTGTCGAGTCACTCCGAGTCTAAATGATCAGCAGTCGTCAAGTCTCAGCCAATCGTAGGGTTCCATACATAGAGCACTTAGGAGAACCACTCCCCAAGCCATCGGTCAGATTTCAAATAGCAAGAAATATCACAAAGAAAGTAAACCGATGATCTTTCGTGTCACAAGGGTTCCAACACAATAGACGATGCATCAATCGGACGCCTGATCTGTGTGTTATTGGCATTTCTTTGCCGAGGGCCCGGTTGGATTTGGGTGCGATCCAACATTTTCGTACTATAAGTTTCTAAAAAACTATCACAGAGTAAGTCAAAAGTACTGTCTCACTCCTAGGATCCCAACGCTGTATACGGATCTTCAAACGGACATCTGGTTCAAAAGTTAGGGCACGTTTTGTGTAATTGGTCGGTATTAGGTCCGGGTTCGGTCTGCCTCAGTCGGACCGGCCCGACCCGGTTCAGCATGGGCCGACCATGATCGACCTGGGTCTACCAGGCCCAACTCAGGTCCAACCAAACATGGGTCAACCCGTCTCAACACGGCTGGGTCGTGGGTCATGTCGTTGGGCCGCGGGTCAGCCCACTGAGCGGCGGGTCGGTCTGCTGGGCTGACCCAGCGGTGCCACCCACTTGGGGGAACAGGCCGCCAGAGATAACCATACATGGCGCGTTCAGGTAGGGCTGACGTGGTGTAGATCCATTTCAGTCGATCAACCTGTGGGGGTTGACCCAACGCGGCTCCACGTGACGTCGTGGTTCCTCCGCACCGCGACCGACAGGGCACTGCTTTTCCGCCGGGCGCGCCGATGGCGTGCGCCCCATCCACCGGCTTCCAGTTGAACTGGCGGCCCCCTGCTCCTACCATGGTCATCATAGGTCATAGCCTTGCTTCCGCATGGGCGCGCCGCCGGGGGTGTGCCCCACCTCCGCTCTGTCAGTTCCGTCACGGCCGACCGGCGTGCCGGCTGACCTCTCCAATGGTGCGTGACGGCGCGCCGCCCCATCACCCGCGGTCGGCCGGTGTGTCGGCCGCCTTACTCTGGTCTCCACGGCTGATGATCTGTGGCCTCCTTTGTTCATCGACGGCACATGACGGCGAGCCGTGCCTCCTTATAGGCTGGCCGGTGCCAGCTGTTATGATAACCACCACGGCTTTGTGTTGTGGATTCTTCTTGCAGCGTGCATCGACGTGCTATCCCCAATGTAGCTGGTCATTATCACCATGTTGTCGGTGTTCCATGGAGGTGAAAAATTATCAAAGTAGCATAGGGTTCGGGCTGGGTTATTTAGGACCGTGCCCTCCGCATTAGCTTAAATACCTAAGGGGTTAATGGTTTAACAAACTCTTGGAATTTAAATCAAGATAAACCCCACAAAGATACCCCGCAATAACCTCCCACAAAAATGAATGAATTGTGGGTCAACCCATTAGTCGGTCGACCCATGTTCTTCATATTATTCAATAACGTGGAAGAATAAAACATTTAAAAAGCATAAATGAATAAACCCCATACCTAGATCACTTTGTGGTGGTGTTCATTGATGACATCCTGATATACTCAGTGACGGAGGAGGAGCATGCCTATCATCTGCAGATAGTTCTGGATACACTCCGAGAGCACCAGCTTTTTGGTACGGTCTCGAAGTTCTATTTCTAGATACGAGAGGTCCACATTGTGGGACATGTTATCTCGGAGGTTGGAGTTGCAGTGGATCTAATGAAGATAGTGGTTTTTCTTGCTTGGAATCCACCTAGGAGTGTGACTAAGGTGCGGAGTGTCCTGGGGTTGGTTGGATACTACTATAGATTCATTCCTGACTTTTCCAGAGTTGCGGAACCCTTTCGTCATTTATGAATAAGGGTAATCCCTTTTTATGGATAGAGCGAGGCCAGTAGAGTTTCCAGGAGCTGAGGAAGATTATGACAAGTGCCCCCATCTTGAGGCTACCAGAAGAGGGAGTTGGGTATGTAGTCTTTTGCAATGCATCGAGGACCAGATATGGGTGTGTCTTGGTGTAGTATCGAGTAGTGATCACTTATGGATCACGATAGCTGAGATAACATGATCAGAACTATGCTACCCATGACCTTTAGTAAGCAGTAGTGGTCTTCTTTTTGAAGATGCGGCAAAATTACTTGATGGGAAAACATTTTACAGTCTACTCTGGTCACAAGAGTCTCAGGTATATCTTCTCTCAGAAGGACCTGAACCTAAGATAGTTGTGATGTCTAGAGTTCCTCCAGGACTATGACTTTGAGATCGTATATACTCCTAGGAAGGGGAACGTGGTAGCAGATGCACTCAGGAGGAGGTCTGGTCTGCAGTTGCTGAGTTAGGTGACAGAGAAGCTAGCTGCATTACAGATATCCTTCATGGATAGAGATGGAATAGCATACCTCCATTCTATAGTAGCCACTCCTTGAATGGTGTTGTCATGGGAGCTTTCAAATGATGTTCAGTTTCAGGTTACTTAGGTGCAGAAGAGTGGCTGACCAAGTTCATATCTCAAAGGAGGAAGCAAATTAAAACAACTTCTTAAAGTTATTCTAAAAATAAAATAAAAGATAATAAAAACAGTACTTGAAAGTATGGGGGTTGTTTATCATTTATAAAACTAGAAGACGTTTGCGGTAAAAAGATTTCATTTTTTTTTGTTTTTATTTTTGAAATGAAGTTTGATTAAAAAGACACAATAAGAATATGTTGTTTTAGACAATATTTAAAAGGTGTAATCGATCTAACTCTACCTCTTCACTCGATTATTTATCATTATCATTTAAATTAACATTCACTTAATTATGATCCCTTAATTTGTTAAATCCCAAACCCTATGAGAAATAACTTTACCACAAAGATGAAGTGAATTTAACCCTAGGCTAACTTCGGAACATGCAATCGCATCACCCTACTTTGATTGATGTTCTAAGGTTAGCTTATGGTCAGTGGTAAATTAAGGCACATTTTCATTCTAGAGAATGAGGTTGAATTGTTATTATGTAATATATTTGAACTCTACAAACTTATTCTGTGTGGTCTTGTATTACCGATTAAGTTTGCGCTCTCATTATTTAAACGAAACCTCGAACTCACGTGTTTTTGTGTTAATTGTTCGATTGATTTATTAGTTTCTTATAATTTAATAACTCAATTCATGGATCATATTATGTGAATTAAATTATCTTAATGATTTAAAATAATTAAATGAATAGGGTAGAAGATAGATCGATCACTAGAAAACTACTCTTTCATGGGTGGTGTAGTCATCGTAGAAACGGTTTGCATGTGAAAAGGTTTAGAAAGGGTAGATTATAATCTCATTTCTACTCAATAATTCCAGCCCAAAGATGAAGATAAAATAATAAGAAATTTGAAAAAAATATAAGAAAATATAAGAAATAAAAGATTAACAAAGAAGTTTATTATGAAAAAACAAACATTACCACATAAGGAAGAAAAAGAAGGCTTCGATGAGGGGATCCTTTCTTCAAGAGCTACCCCTATTACAATGGTTGGATAATTTCGGTGAAACCAATTATTTTCTGCATCCAATATCCTAATTCACGTCCCAAACCCTCCAAATGATAAATACACTAATTTATAGAGTGGAGGGGAGGCTAGGTTACAAGTGGTTTGAAGTGTGAATGGGGAAATTCGGCCAAATATTTTAATCCAACTTGAACCATCCATTTGACTACCAAAACGTGTGAATACTCTATCCTTCAAGAATTATGATTTTTTGTAAATTGACTCCTCAATAAACTCTCAAATTTTGGACCTAATCCAAGCACGTATGAAGAAATTATGTCCCAAATACAAAACCAATGTCCATTCTGGTGAGTTCAGCCCACCATTGATTTAATGTCCCATTTACTCCATCCAAATGCACTCTTTAGCTCCAGTTTTATGAATTAAAGTTGTATAAAATTAAGTTAGTAACACTGTTACTAAATTTTAAGTTCAAATAAGTGATATTAAAATATTTATGTCTGAAATACTACAGTTCATTTTAAAAGGGTAAAATTGGAATTTTCATCAAATTTTCAATTGAATGATCTAATCCCAAATATTTCATAAATGAGTATATTTAGAACAATGTGAGGAAATTATGTCATTTATTATCAATAAAATATTCAACAAAATAGTGTTTTATCAACTCCCCCATACTTACCCTTTTGCACTCCTAGGAAAACCCTTATATCAAGTAAACATCAATATCAAATAAAAACAAATTTTAAAACACATATCCTTGAGATCCAAAAATTACACACCAAGAAACAAAATATATCATGCCTCATAAAAAACATTATTTCAAGTTCTCCATTTATATAATTCAATATATTTCCACTTCATTTATCCTCCCATGCACAAAACACTTACCTCACTAGAATTTTCTCTTATCACACAAATGTCAATTTTTTAGCAATGTCTTTCTCATACAAACTCATAAAAGGGTTACTATAGGCTTGATAAATTCCTACATCACCTCCCAATATGATTCAAGGACATATGTTTATCATGAGTACTTTTCAGGTTTGTTTTGTGGCTTTCGGTTGGTAGGATTAAGATGTGAAAAATTCTGAGGTTGAATGAGTGGGGCTTGACACTTTTTGAAGCAAAATTGCATTAATATATTTTTCACTTAAATATGGTCTCCTCCTCAATCCCCATAGAATAAATTCATGTTTATCATCATGAATTTTTACACCAATCAACATTTCAGCAGTAAAAATTTCAATCTTCTCAAGAATGATTTTCTTGAAAGCTCCAGATAGGCACAACTGTATTCCTCTATTAAATGCTCCAGAAAGGAACAGCTTCAATTATCATGAAAGATTCAGAAAAGGAATAGCTTTCAATATAATGATTTTAGTTAGCATAAAACACATATCTTCATAATTTTATTTTCCACCCGAAGTATCACAAAATGTGGTATCACAACACAAGACAGCTTCTCACACACTTAAGTTCAACTAGATTATGCAATTTCACTTCAAGAGTTGGTTGGATAGGGAAAATTGGCTTGTAATGTGGCTAACCTAACAGGATATTCATGGATTCTAAGGGATAAAAGGATTAAATGTTCAAGGTAGGCCATTATAAAAAAGGATTCTTTGAAATAGGTGCTTTAATTCCAAACAAATGCCTCAATCATTTAAAATATAAGTACCTAAAACCCTCAAGTTTTGACAGGAATAAATCAAATTCTGGTTAAATCAAGCATGGTTTGGTTCTCTCAAGAAGTGAGATGAATGTGAAGAATATGAAAAGAATGGTTCAGAAGCCTCACAGGAAAGTGATTTCAAATATAAAGACAGTGATATGTGGCATGGGATTCAAAATTCAGAGTAATTTTTATGAAATTACTACAGATTTTAACTTGAAAAAAGTTATTTTCAGTATTCATTTAAGCACGGTTTCATGGGACAAATTGTTTCACTTATTGATATGGATTTCAAAATGTTTATGAGAATCATTTCAACTCAAATGTTTCAAAAACACACAAAAAACTGAAAAATAAACACACAAATTTTGAGAAACATGATTTTTTTTTAAATCATTGAAAAACAGGAAAACAATTGAAATTACTAAACTAAAAGGTTCCCTCCCCCACACTTAAAATATTGTATTTTCCTCAATGTGAACCCATTAGATGATATATTCACATAAAATGTATAATTTTAAATAGGACAAAGAATAAAAAAGTGAAAGGGTTAGGAATAGCCTGATATGCTCAAGTGATGATGGGGTCATGTAGTGTGATGAAACCCACTGCGTCAGTAGGAAGTCCCTCAATGTATTTCTTCAAACATTTCCCATTGACTGTAAAGATCCTTATAGTGTCCTATTGTGTGATCTAAACTGCACTATAAGAAAAAACATTAGTCACAACATAAGGACCTAACCACCTAGAACGCAACTTACTAGGCATCAGCTTCAGTCGTGAACTATAGAGCAAGACTTTCTCTCCAACTTGAAATTCTCTTTTCTGGATCATTTTTTCATGATCTTCTATTGATCTTTCCTTGTAGAGCCTTGAGTTCTCATATAAAGATAATTTAATCTCCTCAAGATCTTGAATTTGAAGCTTTCTTTGGATTCTATCTTGGGCCAAATCCATGTCGCATTTCTTTATAGACCAATAAGCTTGATGCTCAACTTCCATAGGGAGATGGAACGCTTTCCCAAAAACAAACCGAAACGGGGACATACCGATGGGAGTTATTTATGCTATCATATATTCCCAAAGTGCATCATCCAAGCGCTTTCTCCAATCCTTCCTATTTGGCTGCATAGTTTCCTCCAAAATCTATTTCAACTCATGATTTGAAACCTCAGCCTAGAAATTTGTTTGTGGGTGGTATGGTGTTGATGTTTAGTGTGTCACCCCATGCATATAAAGTAGGAGATCCAAATTCCAATTGTAGAAGTGTGTCCCTTGGTCACTGATGATGGCCTTCGGTACTCCAAACCTGCAAAAAAAATTCACTTTGACAAAGTCCACAACGACATGAGATTCCTCAGTCATGGTGGCCTTAGCCTCCACCCATTTGCTCACATAATCAACAGTAACCAAAATATATAGGAAACCAAATAAAATTGGAAAAGAAACCATAAAATCGATGCCCCATAAATCAAAAATTTCATAGAATAGTATGGGTTGTTGGGGCATATCATGTCTCCTAGAAATGTTTCTCGTGTGTTGGAAACATGAGCATGACTTAAAAAACACATGGGTATCATGGAATAAGCTAGGCCAATATAATCAAGATTCCAAAAACATTCATAGCTGTCCATTGGGGTCCAAAGTGTCTACCACAAGCAATTGTATGAAAAAATTGCAGAATAGACTCAAACTCATGATCAGGAACACACCTCCTAATAACTTGGTCACTAAACATGTGCCATAAGTAGGGATCATCCCACACATAAAATATAGACTCAATATTTAACTTTTGGACTAGATGTTTCTTTAAATTTTCAAGGATTTCAGATTCAATAAGGTAGTTCACTAAATCTGCATACCAAGGATGCATACCTGAGATGGAATAAAGATGGTCATTGGGGAAAGTGTCTCGAAGTGGTACCTGGTCCAAGGTGTCATCCTCTAGTGTGTGGGTAAGCCTACTCATGTGTTCCACCACCATGTTTTCTGACCCATTTTTTTCCTTTATCTCAATATAAAATTCTTGAAGAAGGAGCATCCATCGGATTATCTTGGGCTTTGTGTCTGGCTTCTTCAAGAGGTACCTCAGTGTTGCATGGTAAGAAAAAATAACTACTTTAGAGCCCAATAAATATGAACGGAATTTATCTAAAGAAAATATGATATCAAGAAACTCTTTTTCCATGGTTGTGTAGTTTTATTGGGCTGAATATAGTGTCCTAAATGCATAGGCAGTCACATGTGAACGTCCCTCCACTCTCTGAGATAAGACAGATCCAACTGTGAAGTTGGAAGCGTCACACATAAGATCAAAAGGAATCTCCCATAGTGGGGGTTTTATGATTGGTGGAGTGGTCAGAGACTTATTTATCTCATCAAAGGAAGTCCTGTAAGGATCATTAAACACAAAATCAAAATCCTTTTGAAGTAATCGTGACATAGGAAGAGAAATCTTACTAAAATATTTGATGAAGCAGCGATAAAATCCAGCATGCCCTAGGAAAGATCTAACATCATGCACACATGAAGGATATGGTAAGGATGAAATAATATCTACCTTAGATCTATCAACCTCTATCCCATGTTTTGACACTACATGCCCTAAGAAAATACCATGCTCTACCATGAAATGACACTTTTCAAAGTTCAAGACCAGATTCTTCTCAATACAATGATTCAACACCTTTTCCAAACTAATTAGACATTCATCAAATGAAGACCTGTACACTGTAAAATCATCCATGAATACCTCCATGTAGGTCTCAATAAAATCAGAAAAAATACTCACCATGCATCTCTGGAAGGTACTTGGGGCATTGCGAAGTCCAAATGGAATCTTTCGGTAGGAAAACGTACCAAAGGAATAGGTGAATGTAGTCTTCTCCTAATCCTCCAGAGCTATAGGAACCTGAAAATATCCAGAAAATCCATCCAAGAAACAATAGTGTGTCTTCCCAGCTAGTCTCTTAAGCATCTAATCAATAAATTGGAGGGGGAAATGGTCTTTGCGAGTTGACTGATTTAGTTTCCAATAATCAATACACACACGCCAACTATTTTATACCCTCATTAGAACTAACTCCTCTTTATCATTTTTTACAACTGTAACACCACTTTTCTTAGGCACAACCTGAATAGGACTCACCCACTGGGAATCTAAAATGGGATAGATTATACCTGCCTCGAGCAATTTTTCAACCTATTTTTTAACAACCTCCAAAAGTGTTGGATTGAGTCACCTTTGTGGCTTCTTAACTGGTTTATCCCCATCCTCCAAAAGAATCTTATTCATGCAAATGGAGGGGCTAATACCTGATATGTTATCCAAGGTCCACCCAATTGCCCTAATTTTCTCCCTCAAAAGATTCAAAAGTTTTTCTTCATGTTCAAAAGGAATATTATTAGCAATGATAATAGGTAATTTCTCACCACTTAACAAGTATGGGTATTTTATATTTGGTGGAAATGGATTAAGTTCCAGTGTAGGGGGTGGTGTATGGATAGAGACATAGAAGGAACTGAAATATGTGCACAAAGAGAATCAGTATCAGAATATACATCATCAAAATCAGAGAATAAAACTTCAAATCCATCAGCATACTCAACATCCATGTCATAATTAGAGTTCACATGATCAAAATAAAAATATGATTCCATTTCAAAATCAAATCTAAGAGAGTATTGTGAATTAGAAATAGGTGTGGAAGTACTCTTATAAATCAAACTAGAACCAATACTCATAATCTCCCTAATCATAGAACAATCAAATTCCATGGAGTTTTTATTTGGTGGTTCAAAATGGGAGATAACAAATGCAGAATGGTCCTATGAGGGGTACTTTATGGATTCCATAACATTAAATATCACAACTTCATCCCCAAACTCCATGTAAAGTGTACCACCATTGACATTTATGATAGTTTTTGCAGTTTTGAGGAAGGGTTTACCTAAGATAATGGGGGCATGAGAACTTACCTGATCATCCTCCATGTTAAGAATGTAGAAATCTGCTGGAAAGATAATGTCTCTTACCTGGACAAGTACATCCTCAAGAACTCCCACTAGATATGTCGTAGCTCTATTCACCAACTGCACCACTACTCTCATGGGATTCAACTCACCAACCTGAAAATAAGAGAATACAGAGTGAGGCATCACATTTATGGAAGATCCCAAATCACAAAGAGCATCATAAAAGTGAAAATCCCCTATGGTTCATGGGATGGTGAATTTCCCTAGATCCTTACACTTTTTTGGCATTGCTAGAGTTGGTTTAATGAGTTTTGACACATTCCCTCCAAGATTGATCCTCTCATTTATCTTGAGTTCTCTTCGATTGGTACAAAGTTCTTTTAAGAATTTTTTATACCTTGGGATTTTCCTAATGGCTTCAAGTAAAGGGATGTTGATCTCTACAAGCTTGAATGTATCCAAAAATTATTTTTGCATCGCCTCTTCAACTATATTCTTGGTTTGTACAACTCTATTTGGAAATGGAAGGGGTTTAGGAATAACATCTTCAATATTTTTCTTACCTTTATCTTTCTCCTTGGATTTCTTATCATTTGGTATGGAATGCGGCTTCTCCAGATTTGATGTGAATCCTGGTGGAACGATAGGTGCAAATGTATCAGTTGTTTTCTTACCACTTATCAATGTGATGGCACTGATATTCCCCTTGGGATTTGGAGTAGGTTGGGATGGTTGATTTCCATAATTCTTACTTACCAGTTCATAGAGGACAGTGGCAATCTGGCTCATTTGAGTCTTCAACTCCCTCAGCTCTGAACCTTGACTCTTCAGCTCATTCTGTTGATTAATAAAAATTTGTTTCAAATGGTCATCAGTGTTATAATCTACCATGGATGGTGGATTTCCTTATTGTTGTCTTGTAGATGTTTGGGTTTCAAATCTCCTTTGGGGTTGTTGGAAACCCTGCTAGTAAGGCGGAGGCTGCTGGAAGTTTTGTTGAAAAGGGAGCCTTTGTTGTTGGCCAGATCCATACCTCATGTCTGATTGATCCTTCCACCCTTGGTTGTATGTTGGAGAAAATTAATCAAACTTCTTTTGGGGGTATGTATGTTTCTGTTGTTGATATGGTCTCCCAGGAAACACTACTGCACAATCTTCTATTTCTTGTAGTTGTGGGCAACAGTCAGTTGGGTGACTTGTCTAAGTGAAAATTCCACAAGGCCTTGAAGGAGGGGGTTGGGATATCATTTGATCCAAATCAATCTATCTCACCATAGTTTTCAATTATTCCAACTTGGTATCATTAAAATGACTTTCAAGAGAATAATGACTTACTTGATGTACTCCCCTAACATGTGGTGTACCTCGGTCACCAAATTGATGAGAGTTTTAGGCCATATTGTCGATCAACGCACATGCAACTACTGGTGTCTTGTCCACCATTGCTCCTCTAGCCGCAGCATCCACCATGCTTCTCTCCATAGGTGTGAGTCCTTCATAGAAGTACTGGATGAAAAGTTTCTCACTAATTTGGTGATGTGGGCAGCTTGCACACAACTTCTTGAATCGCTCCCAGTACTCATACATTGACTCCCCTTGGGCTTGATTAATCCCATAGATATCCTTATGAATGGAAGTGGTCATTGATCCTAGAAAAAATTTCTGCAATAAAATACCTTTCAAATCATTTCAATAAGTTACATCTTCAGGTCGTAAATAATACAACCAATATTTCACAGATCTATCAAGTGAAAATGAAAATCCTCTTAGTTTGATTTGATCTTTAGAAAAATTTCTTGGTTTTAAGGTTGAGAAAACCACATTAAATTCTTTAATGTGTTTAGTTAGATCCTCACCAGATAATACATGAAATTTTGGAAGAAGGTGAATTAATCCAAATTTCAGTTCAAAGTCTGATTCGAGATTTGGGTATGCAATACAATTTGGTTGATAATTAATATCAGGTGAAACCAATTCTCGAATGGTTTTATTAAGTCCATTTCCATTATTTTCAGCCATTGGTTCTTCTTTTATGTTTTAATTTTAATTTCATACAATTTCAATGATCTTGGAGTGAAGGAATTCTCCTACTGGTTAAATGTCGAAACTTCTCGTAGACTGAGAATGTCTGATTCGAGCCCTAAGGTTGCATTCAGTCTTAGGGTCAAGATCTAAAAGATCATCGAAATTAGTTCATGTCTGTTTCAGATGCTTTCTCCAGGGTGCGTGCATTCTTCTGTTAGAGGATAAAAGGTGTTGTTTGTTGCCCCTCATTCCTGCTTTCCAAAGGTGGGCGGCATCGGTTCATTGTTCAGGGACTTTGCTCCTTGATCGAAACGGGATGATGGGATGTCGGTTCTTCCTTCCTTGGATTCTTCCTCAGAAATCTTCACCTATTCTGGGTCTCCCTTATAGATTTAAGACTTCATTCATGAAACTCTTCCTAGTTCCATATCTTCATGGACAACAGTTAATTACACTACTTCTGTCAGGACATTCTAAGGGGCTCGGTCAGGGCAGCAACCTTCGGTCAGGGGAGTAGTCACGTTGGAAATCATTGGCGTGTCTGGACGCTGGGACAGTGGCGCATTTGGGTTTCTTCCCCTTATTATAGGACTTCTTGAGGGCGTGGAAGCCCGAGGCTTCCCGCATCGAATGTGAGGAATTATATGACATAAGCATGTTTCTGAGGTTTTTCTCAGCTTCCCATGTTTAACATAGGGTATGCCACAAATTTAACGTTCAACAGAGATGGATCGGACTGATTAGAAAACTGATTAGACTAGATCAGATGGGTGCAACCCCTGGAGGGAACACTGATGTTGGGGCCAACGTGTGGTTGACTTCCCAGTTAATGTTGAGGGGGAATGGGGAATGAGATGGCCTGATTTCACCAGGATGTGGTAGCCCAAATAAGAATCGAGATTGATGATGAAGTGGTTGAATGAAGTGGATGGTGAATGGGATGAAACCGTCATGAGGATGACGATGGTTTTGAGCTTGAGCCTCGAAGAGGCTTCCTACGTATCCTCGTGGCAGGGAATCAAAGTCCACAAAGTTCATATGATGACGGATTATTGCCTATTGGGGTTTTCAATAGCGTACCACTGGATGGAGTCGCAATGGCTTACCGCTGGATAAGAATTTCAATGGCTTACCGCTGAATAGGGTCCCAACGGCTTACCGCTGGATAATAATGTCAATTTCTTACCGTTGAATAGGGTCACAACGGCTTACCTCTGGATAATAATGTCAATGTATTACTGCTGAATAGGGTCACAATGGCTTACTACTGATTGAGGTCACAACGGATTACTGTTTAATGGGGTCGAACCGATGTGAATGGGGACCTGGGTCCTAGATAGATGGTGGGGGTGGAACCTCATTGGAGGCTTCCTACGTACCCTGCCTTGGAAAGGATCAAATATCTCATAGTTTGGTTTATGAGGGTGGGGCTTACACTCTAGGTTTCCCAACGTATTGGTGAACCGACATGAAGGGGGTCGGAGTGACCAATGGGTGGCAGGCTTGAACCTCATGGAGGTTTCCTACGTACGCTGCCTTGGCAAGGATCAAAGTATTCGTAGTTCAGGTATGAGGGTCGGTGAACCGACGCGAAGGAGGACCTAGGGTCCAACTTTTGTTGGGCTTGAACCTTAGGGGGTGTCCTACGTACCTTGCCTTGGAAAGGATCAAAGTCCTCATAGTTCAGGTATTGGTTTCGGTGAACTGACGTGAAGGAGGACCTGGGATCCAATGGTTGTTGGGCTTAAACCTTAGGAAGGTTTCTTATGTACCTTGTCATGGAAAGGATCAAAGTCCTCGTAGTTCAGGTATGTGGTTGGGGCTTACACTCAAGGTTGCCAGAGGTGTTGGTGAACTGACATGAAGGGGTTCAGAGCAACCAATGGGCGGTGGGATTGAACCTCATAGAGACTTCCTACATACCCTTACTTGGAAAGGATCAAAGTCCTTGTAGTTCAGGTATGAGGGTCGGTGAGCCGGTGTGAAGAAGGACCTAGGGTCCAATGTTTGTTGGGCTTGAACCTCAGGGATGTTTCCTACGTACCTTGCCTTGTCAAGGATCAAAGTCCTCATATTTAGGGTATGGGGGTTGGTGAACTGACATGAAGGGGGACCTGGGGTCCAATGGTTGTTGGTCTTGAACCTCAGGGAGGTGTCCTACATACCATGTCGTGGAAAAAATCAAAGTACTCGTAGTTCAGGTATGAGGGTCGGTGAACCAATGTGAAGGAGGACCTGGGGTCCAATGGTTGTTTGTCTTGAACCTCAGGGAGGTGTCCTACGTACCTTGCCTTGACCTGGATTAAAGTCCTTGTAGTTTGGGTATGGAGGTGGGGCTTACACTCTAGGCTGCCCAAAGAGGATTTCGTGGTTGATGCTTGCTCTAAGACCATGTGAGTCATTCTCGGTGAGAGAAATAAGAGACAGCAAAGACCTGACGATCACGTCATGAAATGTGCGTCTATGGGAAGTGTAGTAGGGCTTACATGTGATCGTAGCCTAAATAGGAAACAGGGGCTTGTGTGTGGTTTACAACCCAAAGAGGTTGGGACTTACTCTAGGATGGAGGCCTGGTGGTGAAAAAGCCCAGCGGGAGATGGATTTGGCACCGAAGAAAGGAGGGGTAGAAATGCTACCTTCTGCATGAAAAGCTATGGGGATTACACCCGAGTGGTTTCCCTTTCCCCGCGTAGTATGCATGGGGGAAGTCATAGTTTAATTCCATGTTCTAAGGAAGATGATGCTTGGCAGTTTAACGTCCTGTAGCTCAGACGAGTGAGGGTTCACTCTGCACCCCTAGGACTTACATAACTGGTGCCCTCTGCACCTTGGTGAAGAGAAGGGACAGGCAATGTCGTGGCTAGGGGGTGTCATGGATTGAACCATTGGGGTTCCACATTAGTGTGGCTATGCGAAGAAGAAATAGCTGTTAGTGTTCCTATATGAAGAAGCATGAGGTGAGGCAATGCAATGTGAAACATTTCCCAGTGGACTTTGAAGTTACTTCGTGTGAACCTAGGAGGTTTCACGAGAGAGGGATTTTCAAAGAAAATGGGTTTATGAGTAGAGGCCTCGTAGAGCTCTGGTGCTCCATGCAATGGAAGGGCTTCGTGAAGGTGTGGGATTCGCGAAGTGAAGTGGCCTAGCCTAGGCATAGGGCATAGGCACATACAAGAGGTGCTTCGCGAAGTGGAAGGGCATTCGCAAATCAAATCCCTACGAAGCATGGGTGCCTTGTGAATCAAGGTCATGTAAAGCAATGTGATTCGCGAGGCAATGTAACTCTTTCTTAGCATTTGAGTCACGTGTACATGGGGGTGCTTCGCGAAGCATAAAAACTCCGCGATGACTCGGGTCCCCATGAGGATCTCCTTCCTTCACGAAGGCCTGTGGGCTTCGGGAAAGGAATCCCTCTCGAAAGAGGGGTTGAAAACAAGGCAAAGGGGAGTCACTTCGTAGAGAAAAAGTACCTTGATCATATCATGGTTCGTAGAGTAGAAAGTGATTCGTTATTTGAGAGCTGAGAAGGTGAAAGGTTGGACGATCCATCCTTTGGGCCTGGGGGGAGGCCGGTATTTATAGGCTAGAGGTTTTGCGAAGCAGGTCTTGCTCGGCCCGAAGATGTATTCCACTCCACGAAGGGCTCATTAACGTCAAAGGGGCTTGCAGAGCGTCCCGCCTCCTTGCTTTGCAGCGGGCTTGCGAATGTCAAATTGGCTCGTGGAGCATCCTGCATTCTTGCTTCATGGGGGACGCGGGGCCATAGCACTCCGCAAAAGGTCTTCATGAGACCGTTTCGAAGACTTTCTTATTATCCATCTCCCTTATGATTTTTGGCACCAACAAATCCCCCCCCCCTCATACTTGGAGCTAAGGATAAATCAAGGCTCAAAGTCTGAGGGTCAATTGTCAAAATTCCTTGGTATTTCCTGAAGCTGGATCACGACGGAGGATCGTCGAGTGAGAAAGCAACGTGTTGGCTGGGCGTGCTGCAAAGCTCACCACGGTCGAGATGTTCCGTGAAGCTACAAGGGTTGTCGCCTATAAATATAGGGGCTGACTTATCTTTTGTCCTTTATCTCCTTCTCGGTTTTGGATTTTTTCACTCTCGATTCACAAAGCTCCACTTACTCTATGATTTCTCTCTACAAATCGTGCTTTCAGCTTCGTGGAGCATAGCGAGTCTTTGAATTCGGGTCTATGGGCTTCATGACTCCACATTCGGAGGCCAAGGTAGGGCTCCACGAACAGACTTCGCAGACACACTTTGTGAATGAGCTTCGCGAACGAACCCAAAAATCACCCCAACCTAAAAGACTGAATGGCTCATCAAGAATCATCCCAGTGGGTTCTTACAGATGTTTCCCTAAGGGATGAGATGGTGAATAGTCTGGGTTTAGGAGAGCTAATTTAGAGCCACTCTAACCATGGTTCTTTGGTGGAGCTGCTATCGGAGATCCAGAGGAACTACCCACTATGTAAGAGGTTGACTTTGTATAGATTTGGTCTGATGGATGATGTCTTCATCCCAGAAGGAAGTCGGGATGAACCAGCTTACTGGTTTGGGGTGGCTGACGGCCATGCCCGGGAGGACTTCAAACCTGTCATTGTTGACTGCTTATACAACCACCTGAATAATGTTGATGGGAAGGAGTTACAGCTGGAGACGTCTCCCCCCATGCATTGGACGATATTGAAGGTAGCTCTAGGGAACCTGGAGAAGGGGTGGTCTAAGGAGTGGGACCTGCACCAGGGCAGAAACTTCATAGATGATTGGGCCTAGGCCTACTGGGTAGGTGCCTCATGTGAGGAGTTTGGGGTGGAGGTCAGAAGAGTGGGCCTATATGAGCCAACTTGGGCCTCCCAGTTTCACATCTACCATCCGAAGAAGTTGATGTCGAAGCTATTGAGCAGGTGTTCATCGAGGACCAACACATTCCATTTTCACTACAAGGAAGTCGGGATCAGCTTGTGGGACATCCACCAGATCTCGGGGGTCCCAATACTGGGGGCTATATATGAAAAATTCATCCCCGTCATGAGTGTCTGGGAGGACCCTGATAAAATGCCGCCATTGGCGATGGCTTTAATAGAGCTTATGCTATGAGAGGACAAGGAGGCAATGAGGGACGTCCATTTCAGACAGTGGTTCAAATAGTTCCTGAACTTCCTAGAGGACTGATAGTTTCCGACGAGGCCTCGGACTTGCCCGAAGGGGGCCTGGAGTAAAGAGCACTCATACTGGTGACTTTTGGAGGACAGCTAGTAGAAGAAGTGTGGATTTAGTGTCATCACTGAACAACAACTGATAGTCAGGATAGCAGCATTCATCGCAGCTCTCATCTTTGGTTGGATCCTACCAGTGAGGGACACCAACATGGGAGTGCGACCAAGAACATTTATTATGGCGTCCGTGTAGGTGAAAGGAGGGCGGGTTAACCTCGGTATCCCGATTCTCGCCAATCTGTATAAGATGTTGTGGCATATCAGTGAGGGGAAGAGTCCACAGAGAATATGTGGGCCATTCCACATCATGTATGGATGGATAGAAACACACTTCAGGGGGGTTTACGAATACCTGAACCCCATTTCCCCTCTAGAATCGAACTTATTTCCATCCATCCTGAACACTGTCAAGAGTTTTCCAGCCAAGATGACCGCACTGTCAGTCTTGAACCGAGTGTGGAAGGTGGAGGAGTTAAATTTCCACCTGTTTCTGTTGCCTATGGGGGTATTCACTGATGATGTCTAAGGAATGGAGGAGAATTGTTCCTATCTTATGGCCTTTTAATGTGTAGTTTTGGTGGAAAGTGTGGATCATGAGCCTATCTGTGAGCCATAAACCCCGCACCAATTTGCTCGAACATTCTGGCGCATGCAGCGACTGACCCTGTAGGTCTATCTGGGGGTGCGCTACGAGAAACACCCATGTTTGATGAGGAAGATGTGGCTCATGTTCACACAAGAATACGGGAATATGCGGAACAAGCTGCCTCTGTCGACCATTTTCATCGGGTTAGTAAAGGAATATGCCTAGAGTTAGGATACAGCCTACTTGGTGGAAATGATGAATCAACCAACCATTTGAGTTGATGATGGAATGCCTCCCAAACCTCGGGGCTAAGGTCAGAATGTGGAAGAGGCATCTCGCGGTGGCGGGGCTTCCGTAGTGGCGAGGCCTGCACCAGTTGAGGGAGAGGCAGTAGTGGCAACGGACCCGGTATTCCTAGAAGAGTGGAGCTATCCTAACGGGAGGCCACCTATAGGGTTCCATGGAATATCCACTCATGCTCTAGGGAAACGGCTACGCCACATTGATATTCCATAGAATGTTGTCTTCCCGGAGGCCTGATACATCTGGGAAGTTAACCGGAAATTCCTTAACCCGTCAGAGATGTGGCAATATCTGAACCATTTCAAGATTGATTTTATAGAGATAGGCCCTATTAGGGCCAGCTTTGTGGTATCCCAATAAGAGGTGGAGCAATACCTAATAGAGCTGGAGGACTTTGTGCACTCCTGAGGTACCCCGCGTCTGATGACGGATCGAGTCAAGGTGTTTCTCAATCGCACCACTCCCCCGCAGTTGTCAGTGGCTGACTTAAGGGAATGGTTCCCTCTGTCGGAAGAATCAGATGAATCCCCCTGGGGAGACAAGGTTGGGAGAGGGAACCCATTGGAGGAGGGTGAAGTCGGGGATCAAGACTTGGATCTTGAAGAGTTTGTCGAGGCCCTTGAGGTAAAGATTCCAAACCCCTTCTTTATGGCCCACTTTCAGGTCATTTTGGACTCCTTGCTAATATCTAAATTGTGTGGGAGGTCCTTGTGCATATATCTCATTCTCTCCCTTTAAGAGATACAGATGTGGGACCTTCGAGGTCTACGGCTACTACCAGGGAGATCAGCAGGTCTGGCAGGGCCGGAATACCCGAAGTGGCTTCCGAATCTTCATACCTTCCAACAATATATAGAGGGCCACGCTTCGGGGTCCCGATGGCATAAAATCAAGAATGAGACTGAGAATTAGATCTCTATAAGTCTCCTCTACAAACTTAATGATTTTCATCCATAGACCATGTTAACTGACGTGCATGCTCACTTTTTGGTACGCACAATCCTCCAAATGGAGTGGGTTGCCTTGGAGAGGTCGTTCGGTACCCCTGACAGCACCTTTCTCTGGAGAATGCCAGTGACTGTGGAGTTGGAGGTTTATATTGATCGAACAGTGGTGGTCCTGATCACTAGTGGGACCATCAGGGAGGCTGATCCTGAGATCATCGAGGTGGGGTCTGACGATGAGGATCAGTCGGACAGCCCAAGTCCTGCCATGCTTGATCAAATATCGGATACAGACTCGGATGATGAGTTCTTGGGGGAATTCCCTGCATATGAGCCTACCAACCGTGTCAACTAGGATGAAGCGGCCTCTGATGAAGAGGACATCAGAATAGTCCTTCGCCGATCATGGAAGCGGATCAAGTTCTTCATTGATGACACCCCCCAAGCACTATGGTTGGATGAGATGGACAGACTTCGCTCATGACTGCGCGGACTGTGTGTTGGGGGAGTGGATGCCCAAGGTCCTCACATGCTTGTCTGAGATCTTATGGTGGAGAATATTCTGAAGCATGATCATGGCCTCAATGTGGGTTGGCAGTGGAGGAAAGCAGTGAACATCAAGAGGCTCCAGGAGGCTAAAGATGAGGTCCAGCAGCTACAAAGTCAAGAGGATGAGCACTCGGCCTCCCTCAACGCGCAATATGAGCTAATATTATGATTTAAGGCTCAGCTGGCAAAGGATGAGGAGTGTCTGGAGCGATCCTCCACAGAAATGGTTGTCATCTGAACCGGTGTGGAGCGGGCTCGGATTGCGGCTGATGAGTTGCCCCCCATCGCTTCCAAGGAGGAGTGGGAGCTGAACAGGTAGTAGTAAGCCCTAGATGCCACAAGCCAGAGGGTGGCAGAGCTGCAAAACTCTTTTGATGGGGTCAACCCATCCATGGGATGGGTCGATCCTAGGGTGTTGTAATGCCTGTAACCTTTGAACGCACTTTCATGCTTTGATTATTTTATGCCAACTACATGCATGAGTTCTGTTATTTGTGTTGGTTAATTTCATTCATGTGACATTCGTGGAGCGTCCAGAGGTCAATCCCTAAGCTCATGTGGGTCGGGCCCTATGTGAGAAACAAGGGACGAAAACCTTATTATTCCATTCAAATGTGGGAGTGTAGACCAAGATTCAGGCATCCGGAGGCTTGAAAAACCAATCTGGATTTCCGAGAAGAGAAGGGAGAGGCCTGATCAGAGGACGAGGACCTCAGAAAAACCGATGTGTCGTGTTCCCAATGTGCTCTAGTGCATGATTGGGGTAACGCCAGGGGTGTTGGAAGTGAATCCGAACATAATGGAATGGAAAGTGTGAATTACAATACCCTAAATTCCGAACACTATGTGGATGGTGTGACAATAAAATATAACTGTTGACAGTGTTCGAAACACAACATCAATATTGTGTTAGCCTAAAATGGGGATGACAAACAAGGGCTGACCGCTGACCATGTTCAAAACATGGGGCCTGACTCAGAATGTCATCGATTAGCCTTCCGGAATGTTGGCCCAGGATATTAGACGAGCCATAGGCCGAGAATCCATACTGTTTGGGGGTTCCTTTAGATGTGAGAGAGGACAAGGGTCTGAATAAAGGGCACACAAGGCGTGGAATATGGAGTGGTGGTTTGTTCTAATAGAATCTGACACTCTTGTAATTACATCACAGTGGTGGAAACACATTAGGTGGACTCATCCAATTGATCATGGATCTTTTCTACTCTTAGGTAGGATTTCTCTGGCGAGAAAATTGTTTCTTCCCAACATTACCGCAGGGCATCCCAAACTTGTTTAGGGTAAGACTGTGGTCACATGGTTCTCCCAAAAAGGGTTCAGGTCGAGGGGCCAAAAATGTGGAGGAACAGGACTTATGATTCATGGGGCTGGGCCCAAAGAGAAATGTATGGGCGTCTCTACATATCCCATAAGGATGAGAATCAAGCCAAACGTAGTTCTGGAAAATGTCATGCAGTTTAACATCTTGCGTCAAGGACGTGGAGTGGTCTTAGTTTATGTTCATAGAGCTCGGACCAAGGATTGGTAAGGAATGCAGGGGGACACAAGGTGAGGTAATCATGAAACCCAACGTGGATGAGGACCTGGAATCCAAATCACCATGTGTTCCTTGGGGAAGTGTTTAGGCCAAGGGACCAAACATGAAAGTTAAGTTGGGCCCATGGGGAAGTTCCTGAGCATTCCTATGTATCTCATGAGAATGAGAATCAATCCGAACGTAGTTCTAAGAGGTGGAACGGTAAGGTACCAGTGCCAGGGATAAAAGGGTTGTGTGGGTCTGGCCCTCGCACCAAAATATGCGGCATTTTATAGGTCTTGTTTGTCCTTTAGGGTGAATGGATGTGTTTTTTTGTGAGGTGATGAGCCTAGAATAGAAAATCTAAACATCGCAACAAGAATCAATCCAAATAAATTCATTGATGAATGGTATTGTACTTGACCGATACCAAACATGATCTCCCTTGAGTGAGGACATCACAATGCAGTGTCGTTTTTCTTCATGCGGCTAGGACGATATTATCTCAATTTAAGGTCATATGATGGAACCAACCATGCATTGTAATGTATTATGGTGTAGACGTAACGGTTTAGAGTCATGTGGGACTAGGCAGCATAGTCTAGAGTCGTATGGCTTAGACATATACAAGAAAAATGAGGTTCTAAAGGGAATGTACACGACATGATAAAGCATACCCAACTTGAATGAGGATGAGTTCCACATCATACCATGTACAATTCAATAAAAGAAACCTCAGTCCGAGGGGTTGGGAAATATTAGAGGATAAGGGGAAGGAGAAACTAGCTCCCAATTGAGCTGGACCCATTGACAAGGTTTCTGGGTGTTCCTACGTATCCCATGGAATGGGAATCAAGTTGCACGTAGTTCTACAAAGGGGAAATACGAAAAGATATTAGTTTAATGTCTTATAACTTAGACCATAGAAAATTGGGACTATTCCAAGTAAGTGTGGACCTTAATTTGATCCCTAGGCCTATGTGAGTCGAACTTGGTGTAGGAAACAAGGGTGGATAATGTGTTTGCAATACGTAAAATACATGCAAATGGTAAATTGGTGGAGCCCCAAATGATTGCCTTATCGCAGCTTTTTCCCCCTAACGTGTGGATGCGCACTGAGGAATAGTACCAAGAGTCTCGAGATTCTACTTAGACATGATGAGGTGTAGAAGGATGTGAGTCATGAAGCCGACATTTTGGGCTTAATGGGTTGGTGTGATGATGGTGGATAACTATTGACCGTGTTTAAAACACAACATCCATATCATGTGACCTGAGGTGGGAACAACAAACGAGCATCAACCACTGACCAAATTCACAACATGGGACTTGTATCAAATTATTTCTCGAAACCCTTGAGGATGTTGGCCTGTAATGGTAGGAGGGCCCTTGTTCCTAGCATCCATTCCATTCGGGGGTCCCTTTGGGTTTGAAAGGTGATGGAAGCTCTAATTAAGGGGAACATGAAGCCTGAGAAATGGGTGAAAGCATGTACGGGTAGAATCTAACATTCCAGGTGCTAAACCAGAGTACCATTGGGCACATTAGTGAGTCACCAAAGAGAACCTAGGGGATCATCTTGAGAGCGGACGACTTGAAAAGATGAGTATAGCACAAGGGTATGGAAAACTCTTATGAGGAGGAGGTAAATGGCATGGTTGTCACAAACCCGACGTGAATGAGGACATAATCCCATACCACACCATATACCCCTCTCCCTGGGGGAATGCAGGCTAGGGGAAAAGATGAGGCTGGACCTGAAGACTAGACATCCAGGCGGTCTTACATATCCCATGAGGATGGGAATAAAGCCACACATAGTTCTTGTAGAGAGTAATGTGCAGTTCACCATCATGCAGTAAGGACGCAAATGGGTGAGGTATCCCACACAAAGGGGGTGCAAGGTGCGGTGAGTAACCCGATGTGAATGAGGACATAATCCCATACCACATCATACAACCCTAAATGAGAACTTGGGCCAGGGGACCGAAAAGGCCAAGGGTCCCAAGGCTGGGCCTTGGATAGAAATTCTCAACCAGCTTGATGTTTAACGTCTTGCAGTGAGGATGAGGTGATATTATTTTAGGGTCATAGATCTTAGACCATATATGCCTAGTTTAATGTCATATTCATGGGATAGGAAGGGAAAACCATCATGATTATGGAAGACCACAAAGCATCAATGATGATTGAAGACAATTGTTGACCAGGTTCACAACACAATACCCACCCTTATGTGACCAGAGTTCAGGGAAAACAATTGAGCGTCGACCGTTGACCATATTCTCAACACGGGACTCACATCAACCTGTCACCCACAATCCTCAAAAACGTTAGCCCATAATGGTAGGAGATCCCTTGGGCCTAGCATCCCTGCCATTCTGGGGCCCTTCTGGATGAAAAGGATGATGGAGTCCCAATAAAAGGAATGGGTGAAGCATAGATGTGCCAATACATTTTAAAGTCAAGCAGGGCGGTGAAAGATGTGGACACCTCCGGGGAGTGGGACGTATGGTGGAATCAAGATGAGCTCAACCTGTAATAGGGAAAAAACCTGCACCACACTATATTTCTTGACCCAAGGGGAGATTCTGGCATTTGGGATGGGCCAACATACGAAATGTTTGGGCATTCCTACGTATCCATGAGGATAGGAATCAAGCCGTATGTAGTTCTTGAAGGCCATGCAGTTTAACATCGTGTGTTGAGGATGTGGGAGGATAGAAGAATGGGGATTGGGAACATGGTGTGACCGTTTTAGTCCTAGAATGAGTGGGGATAAGGAAGCCTACACCATATCATGCAAGGATCCCTCGAGAGAACTATACCTAGGGGGTAGTCAAAGAGAAGAGTTTGGGGCTGGGCTCAAGAAGAAATGCTTGAGAATTCCTACGTATCCCATGCAGATGGGAGTCAATCCACACATAGTTTTAAGGGTGAAATTTAATGTCTTTCAGGACGACATACAGTTTAATGTCATGCGGGACGAAGCAGTTTATGGTCATGCTAGACCATAAAAAAATTATGGTCATGTCGGAACTGATACTGTTTAAGGTCGTGTAGGACCAAACAGTTTAGGGTCATTCCAAACCCAGCAGTTTAGGGTCATGCAAGACCATCTGTCTCAGGAAAAGTATTTCTTGAGAAACTTGGCATTAGTGGGAGGATTTATATGCTCACCATCCATGGTCACTAAGGAGTGTGCTCCATTGTGGTAAACCCTATGAATAATGTAAGGTATTTCCCATTTAGACTCCAACTTGGGTGGTTTCCTACCATGGATCTTTCGTGTCCGAAGGGCCAATACCAAGTCACCTTGCAAGAAAGAGCAGAGGCAAACCTTCTTGTTGGAGACTCTAGCTATCTTATTCTGATGCATTTCCAGATTATGTAGGGAATAAAGACTATTCTCGTCAAGTGCTTCCAATTCATCCAGAAGAATTTTGGCTACCTTATCTGGCACCTATTGGTCATAGATTATTGTGCGTAATGAAGGAAGCTGGATCTCGATGGGTAGGACGGCCTCAGTTCTGTACACTAGGGAGTATCGAGTCACCTGGGAGGAATTATGAGTCATTATCCGGTAAGCCCAGAGAGAATTGGGGAGCTTTTCCGACCAACTCTTCTTATTCTGACCAACCATTTTCTACAAAATGTTAGAGAGGGTTTTGTTGAACACCTCGATCTGTCCATTTTCCTGTGTGTGATAGCAGGAGGTATGGTCCTAACGGATGTTGTACTTGGCGTACAACTTCTTCAACTCAGATGATCGGAATTTGGTGTCATTATTGGTGAGGACGGAGTGAGAGACTCCAAATTGGTAGATGATATTGGAGCTCACGAAGTTGACTATAGAACGGGCCTTGACCTCCTTGAGTGGAACTGCCTCTACCCACTTGGAAAAGAAATCCATAGCGGTCAGGATGAATCTGCACTGGCGAACGGTCGCTGGTGGATATGGTCCTATGACATTGAGCCCCCACACCACAAATGGCCAAGAGTACTTGGTGGAGAAGAGAGGTTATGGTGGCTGATGCATAAAGTTAGCATGAATTTGGAATTCATGACACGGTTTGGTGAACTCGATGAAATCGTGGATCATGGAGGGCCTAAAGTACCCCAGTCTCTGGATCTAATGGGATAGCTTCAGCCCAGTCTGGTGGGCGCCGTAGAAACCAGCATGAACCTCCTGCATGACCTGAAAAATCTTGACTCCTTGGATGCAATGGAGGAGAACACAATCTAACCCGTGCTTGTAGTGTATCTTCTCAAGACCGGGACCACTCTAGAGGGTAAACTACAGTGCGCGGTGTCAGATTCACTCACGCTCAGCCTGATCAGCCTGGAGGTTACCATTTTGGAGATACTTTATAGAGGGTGTTCTCTAGTCGGGATTCACTTCAACCACTACATCCAGGGGACCTGGGGGTCTTGAAGTGGAGGCTCCATTGGTAAGATGTTTTACTCGCAGGTCGTCGTCATCATCTGGGGTGATGGGGGCAATGACTCTCTGATGTGCCACGTGTCTAATCAAATCATCTTGCTCGGGTTCTGCAAGTGATGTAGCCAGGCCATCCAGGGCATCAGATTGACCATTCTGAGATCGAGGGACATGAGTAACTTTCGTCCGAGATGGAAACTGGGCCATTAGGTGGAGGTTATGCTATAAAAATGGTACAATCTTTGGTTTTCTAACGACGTAGTCACTATTGATATGCCTGATGACTGGTTTGGAATCCCCTTTCACATGAAAATGGGGTACATCAATATCGAGGGCCAGCTCGAGGCCAGTGATAAGAGCCTAATACTCTGTCTCGTTGTTGGTGAAACCTTCTGACAACAGGAATGAGTACAGCAGAATGTCTTGCACCGGGGTAATAAAAACAATACATAGGCCTACTCTGTTCAGTCTGGGATCATTGAGCCTCCTTCCGGTGGGGATTCAGAAAGCACCATCAAAGTGCATCTGCCAACATGGGATTTCATGATCTACTAAGAGGATTACCTCATCAGGAGAATCGAGATCCAAGGACTAGTCAGCAGGAGCTGGATGGGAAGCAAGAAAATATGCCAATACTTGTACCTTGATGGACTTTTGAGGCACGAACCTGATGTCAAACTTCTAGAGGATTACCACCCATCGTGCCAGTCATCCTGTCAGCATGGGACGGCTTAGGATATACTTCATCAGGTCTAACCAAGACACCAACTATACCTCATGGTGCTTCAAGTAGTGTCGCAATTTTTGTACTGTGAATACCAGTTCAAGGTAGCTATTTTTTGATGGGGGGGTATCTGGTCTTCGTATTGATGAGCATATGAATGAGGTAGTAGAGTTTGTTTTATGTTCCCTCATTGTTCTTCTGGGTGAGAAGGGATCCAAGAGATCATTCCAGGGTAGTCACATATAGGATCAATGGTTTTCCGGAGATGGGTGGCATCAGGACCGAAGGTTGGAGCAGATACTGCTTGATTTCCTCAAATGCGGTCTGGCACACTTCATCCAACTCATAGGCGGAGCCCTTCTTCTTGAGCCAATAAAAGGTATTACACTTTCTGACCATATTTGTAATGAATCGGCGTATTTAGGCTAAGTGGCCTTAGAAACCTCAAAGCTCCCAAATATTTCTCGGGGGAGGCATATGACGGATGGCCTTGATCTTCTTTGGGCCGATCTCGATGCCCCGGTACCTGACAACAAATCCAAGGAACTTTCCAGAGGTGACCCCGAAGGAACATTTCAATGGGTTCATCTTCGGGTGGCCGGAATGGAGGAAGCTGAACACTTTTTCGAGGTCCTTGAGATAGTCCTGGTGCTGGAAAGATTTGACCACCAGATCATTCACATAGAATTCCACAAATGTCCTGATGATTGGCATGAATATGAGATGCATGGCCCGCTGATAGGTGTCACCTACATTCTTTAAGATGAAGGGAATGACCTAGTAACAAAACGTACCTTGTGGCGCCTTGAAAGCTATGGACTCCTCATCCTCGGGGGCCATCCAGATCTAATTATATCTAAAGTACCCATCAATAAAGGAGATGTCTTGGAACCCATTTGTAGCATCAATTAGTAACTTCTTCACAGGAAGGGGAAAATCATCCTTCAGACAGTGACAGTTGAGATCCTGGAAGTTGATGCAGACTCTGATCTGTTCATTCTTCTTCCTGATCGACACAATGTTGGCTAGCCATTTGAGGTACTATACCTCCTTAACGAAATTGGTTCTAATGATCTTATCAACTTTAGCCTCGACCATGGCACCATGAAAAGGGTGCATCTTTCTGGGGGGTTGCTTGAACCCACGATGATTTGTCGGGAGACCAAGGCGGTGGACGGATACCAAAGGATCTAGCCCTATCATCTCATTTTAGCTCTAAGAGAATACATCATGATGTTGTTTCAGGAAGTCTATGTACTGCTTCTTCTCCTCGAGAGGCATGGTGGCACTGATTAATGTGGTTCTCGGTTCTACCTCGCTACCGAGGTTCACTTGTACCAACTCATCGACCGTGGAGGAAACGCCCTCTTCAAAGGCAGGGGGAGAATTCTCCAAATCCTATTCTTAGCTTGCGGAGAAGGGATCCCTAGCGGGAGAAGCTTCCTCTGGGTTGGCAGATTATGACAGGAGGCTGGTACCAGCCTGAGCAGTAGTGGTCACTGCATCGAGAGATTCTGGTACTGCCAAAACCATAGTAATGAAGGTTGTCAACCCTATCCCATCTGGTCTTCCGCCCAAGGGCCCACGCTTGATGATATCAAAGCAGTAGTGGCACATTGGATTGCACTGGTTAATTCCAGCCCTGTGAAACAGACACGTATGACATACTGTCATTTCCATAGGTCAGACATCCCGATACCTTACAGGGGTAGGAGGCTCTAGGATCACCTGATCCTGATTTGTGTAAGAATACGAGGTGATCTTCCATCGTCGCTTAGACTTGGTAATATTCTTCCCCCTTGTACCAGAGACAACAAAAAATTTCCCCATATCAGGGGTTGTGGCATCCAATTGATGGATCAGGAATATGTAGGCGTCATCCAAACCGGCCCAGGGGTCGGTTGCGACCATGACGGGCTCAAACTCACTTACCTGAATCTTTTTATCCTTGATCTTGTAATATTCAGCATCCAGATAGTGGGATTCACAAGAGGGGAAAGGAGATGCGTCACCTTGGAGTACTCCTACTTGACCATTAAGGGAGTACTTGAGGCACTAGTGATATGATGAGGGGACCGCCGCATGCAGGTGGAGCCATGGCCTTCCCATCAATGCATTGTATGTGGTGTCTTGGGATATAACCTTAAACTCTGTGTTGGAAACTAGGCCACCGAACTGGGTCTTCAAACAGATCTTGTCGATCGAGGTCTGTTATGTCCTGTCATATCCTTGGATCTTCAGGTCAGAGGGGGTCAAGTCATCCTCGGATAACCCTGGCTTCTGCAATGTCTGAGATGGGATTAGATTGATCCTGGAGCCTATATAAACAAGATAACGGCAAACCTCCACATCGTTGAACTGGCCAGTGATATACAATGGGCGAATGTGCCCTTGTATAGAAGAACCTTCATCTTCTCTGGAGAACGAGATGATGGCCTGGAAGCATTCTCGAGATCCTCCGCATGAAAGGCCTCTGCAGATGCTACCTCTGTCTCGAACTAGAGGGGGCTTATTAAAGCCTAAGTGAGGGCCTCACATATATCTGATGATAGGTGAAGGGACTTGAGTATGGAAACTCTCGCTGGGATGCTGGAAAGGTGCTTTAGAACATCATACTTTTATGTCAGGCATGAACTTCTACTTGCAGGAGGCCACTCTATGACAAGAGGCATGGCAGGCCCTGCCGCCTAGGCCAGTGGCTGACCAGTGCTGGGCATATGCTATTTCTCACTAGTCAAAGCCCGCAAAGTAGCTACCGTATGAGATATGTATTACTGAGATTGACCTATATCAGGGCAAGGTTGGTTGCAGAATGGTCGAAGTAGCTTTGCCTGATCCAGCAACACAAACGGCAGTGGAGGCGGGCCTGATGACACCAGAGGAGGAGGATGTGCATGTTGAACTCTATGTTGGGCCTGCTGTCTGGTCTTAGTGGCATGCATAGCCTGGCTGGAGGTTCCAACTGATGTGCCTCGACAACCCATATGGGCGTGGCTCCACTGATGTTGGCGTCGGCTGGGGATGTTGGGGAGGTTCGTCTGGCACTCCCCATAGTTGGGAGTCATATAGAGGTTTATCAACTCCACGGTGTTAACCGAAGCGTACCCTTGACTATCACTTGAAGATTCATCCATTACTGGGTGGATTCTGGGAGGAATCCCCATCTCCAGAGTCATGAAGTCACCGATATTTTGGGATGATGATGGCATTGTGGGGCGCGTTGCTTTCCCTTGCTCCGCTGGTAATAATTCCAGCTATCTGGGAGCCTCTATTTGGGCCACTGTGGCAGGCTCAGCTCTGACAGTCCTTCTTGCAAAAATTGCGGGAGGTAAAGGACGTGCCTGGATGGCCTGTTTTAGGGCTTCTTCTAGGCACTGCGCCTTATCGGAGAAGTCTCGAAATTATCCAGGGTAGTTTTGGGTGATCACAGAGGGAACCAGTTATGTCTTGAGATTCCCTACACACATCTTCAGTAATTGATCCTGATTCAGTGGTATGTCAAGGGAATATGTAATCCCTTTCCACCAGGAGATAAAGTCTATGACACACTCATCAGACCTTTGTTTTCACTTGAAGAGGTCTGCAATGCTCATTTTCTGTGTGGTGGAGCTGAACTGGTATAGGAATTGCCTGCGAAGGTCCTCCCAGATTGTTACAGATCTGATGGGAAGATGGTTTTACTAGAAGAATGCAGGCCCCTCCAATGTCTGAACAAAGCAGCGATGATTGGCAGCCTCCTGCTGCACTGGAGTCCCTAACATGGTCCCACACCTTGAGTTGAAGTGGGTCAGGTGCTGCGGTGGGTCCCCCATCCTGTTAAAGGGGGAGAAGGTGGGATTCCCAAAACCCAGAGGTGTCGGCATATCGTCCACCCATGCTGGATATGGCTTGTCGTCAGGTGGAATGTTGACCTATCTCGTCTCCAACGCCTCTATGAGGGAAATGAGTGCCGCCATTGGATCATTTTGGTAGGTTCCCTGTCTTGATGGGGAACCATAACCACGAGCACGTTGGCGGGTTCTTCAACATAGTAAGTAGGCCCAGCAGCTTGTGGAGTGAACAGCGGCACGACCCTTGGGGCGGCTAGGGGATCCCAAGTGGGGTCCCTTAGATTTTTACGCTATTAGAGAGGGTTTGGAAAGACATACCGCACCCTCTTGCTGTATGTTCTAACCTCAACCCTGTATGCTGGGGAAAGACGGTCATGGTTGCCTAGAGGCAGCTCGCCGAGGGGAAGTTGTTCCTGCCCATGCTGCCCTGGCCTAGGATCACCGTAGTTCAGCCATCGATCTGCAGCGCTTTCAACCAAGATTTTATCGACCAAATTCTTATTCTCATAAAGTTGTTGGCGCAATGTGTCCTTCTTAGGGTCTTCCTCCATCTTTTGCACTGAGGCAGACGGGTCGGAGTGCTTGGCAGCTCTGACGTGCTCTTTACCCTTACCGGAATTTCAGCTGAGTACTAATGCCTCGGTGGGCGCAGTTAGACCTAGTACGTTCCTCTACTAGTGAGTAAATCTTCCTGAAGGTTACAATAGTGGTGGAACACCCTTAGGGGGAATATCCCTGTCAAGAAGCTCCAACTCACCCTCCTCGTCCACTATGTTGGCCATGTTAACTGTGACCCTTCCTGGGGGCATGTTTTCGATATCGCCTAGAAAGTCTGGTTGCCACTGGATAGGACTGAAGAGGAGGGAAGCATACTACCCTCAGCCACATATTTTTTCATGGGGGGAAGCCTCCTTGATGATCTTGAGGAGTATCTTGAAACTCTGAATGCATTGCTCTTGGAGGACCCTACGGTGGCCTGGTGACTCGGGGTGCTGGGCCACAGGAAACGCAGCAAGATCGATTAGAAGAAATTTCTCACCAATGTCTTTAAGATGAACTTGGATCCTACAATAAAACACTCACTGATGACGAAGGAGAAAGTGCATCTCCCAGAGGGTTTGGTAGAAACATTCAACCTCCTCTGGGGTGAGGGATTCCGGCGCACAAAAATTTGGCATTGCCACGGGCCAGAACATCTCAGGGAAGTGGTCCACTACAAGGATGTTCCATAAGATCCTTGGCTCAGATTTAGGACCTGGCCCTTGATTTCCCTATTCTTCAATTGAGGGTGGCTGAGGAACTAGCAACGGTACTAAGGCAGACCGCTGGGACGGCAGGCTGGATGGTGGAGAGTACGGAAGGTGAGCTGACTGTCCGCCGAATCTCATGTTGTCCTCCAAAGAGTGTAGTGACCTGGCCACTATGTCGCGATAGGACGGGCTGACGTCCACAATTCCTGGATCAGGGTATAGGGATACTGGTGATAGGCCGCAATTCTGCTTTCCAGCCATTATTACCCAAAATAGCTCTATGTGATCTCTTGTCGAGGTAGAGAGTGATTCAGGTGATGACGGTGGTGATTGCACAACCGTGACCTGCAGGATTTCCAGATTTTAAACCTCCTAGATATACCTACAAAGGGAGTTGGGAATCCGATGGACCTCGCATTCCGGGAGTATTAGGATAATGCGCTTTGTTCCTTCCCCAGCCCTTGACTCGGATGAGTGAGAGGAGGGTTCTTGTGTTGAGTCGTACTCTCCTTCAGAGTTTGAGAAGCAGACTGGTTTAATATTTGTTTGAACCTTCCCAGAATTCTTCTTATGGTGGTGATGAACTGTGTTACTGCCCCTGGGTGGCTCCTTGAGAGAGGTTTGATTTATGACATGAGGTCCTTCAGCTGCACTGGTGCTGAGGTGGAGAGGGTTTCCACATGAGTAAGCCGAGGTGCGAGGAGCATCGGGAAAAATGTCAAAGGGGACATGGGGAGGACCTCCATGGATAGTTTTTAAGTGGGAAAGAACTTTTCTAGAACTGGAAGAAGCATGGGGAGGACCTCCATGCTTGTTTCCTCTGGTGACCTCAGTATGAGGAGGGTCCTTGTACCAATATAGCTAAACACGGATAGGACCTCCATCCTGGGTGCTAGTAAGGCACGGCTGGCCTTCACCCCTCTGGTTTCCGAGGCGAGGAGGGCCTTTTCCAGCTGCTAAGAGGACACGGGGATGATCCCCACATTGAAGAGAGACCGGATGTGCAATGTCCCTACACCAGCGGTCGGGGGCAGGTGGAATAACCCCATACCTAGTGTAATGGGCATGGGAGAGACTTCTGTACCGAGTGTCACTTTCACGGGGAAGACCCTCATTTGGATTGAGGGTGGCAAGGGGCGTACCTCCATTCTGAGACTCAAATCGGGGAAGGCACGTGCTCTTCGTGGTAGTGGTACGGGGAGGACCTCCATACTGGATGGCATCACTGCAGGTTATCTCTAGGTGACCACTGCTTGTGCCAGCGACCAAGAGAGTATACCCAGCCTGCCCGTGGGGCGGTTGGGGCCTCGATCCTGGTCGGGCGTATAAGTGCCCCTTATCAATGTATATAGGGAACTGATGATATGCGTCGGGGGTGGATCGGGCCACAGTAGCCGGAGCTGGTGGTGCATGTACGTGGCTTACCTACTCCTCATCCAGCAAGACCGAGCGGCGGCGTTGACGCGGTTGGGTGGGATCCCTCGCTGGGAGCCCCTAGATTGGGACTCTGACCGGGCGGGGCTGAACGTCACCTACCTCGTCAGCGTAAGGCAGGGAGTTGTCAAAGAGTTTCAGGGAGAGGCTCCCGAAACAGTTATATGTCAGTGTGGGGAGAAGCGGCTCCCTGTGCGGCCCACAGGGTCGGCGTTGATGGTAAGGCGCAGACGCATCCAGATCTAGGTGGGCCATATCCTGAGTCGGGATTATGCCCTCCTCCTTGTACCGGCCTACGAGATCATTGATCACCCTTCATTGGATAACCTCAGATGGGGAGATGGGTCATTGGCGCCCCATGGTTGTGGGTGTAGAGGTTGTCGTGGAAGAGATGGAAACACGCGGGACTGTTGCGGGACTGCCGTGGGACTGCCGTGTTGGCACTACCCCTACCCCTGTGTCGGTTTGTAGGAGGTGATCGCATTTCGGGTGCAGCAACTTGATTCTTGAGGACCAGGGAGATTAACTCATCAGTTCTGAAAGAAAAAGTAATCGGCGACCAATGCCCTAGTGTTATTCCATCTTCCATGACCGGTAAGAGGGATCCATGCTGACAACGTCATAGAACAAGATGTCCAATGTTCTACTACCCCAACTTCTGGTGAGTTTCATGTCAGGCCTACTATTTTCCTGGAAGGACCTAGCACCAGATAACTGGATCTGGTGACACGCTAATCCATTAATGCCTCAAGTGCTACTAATCTCTATATTGAGGAGAATAATTTCATGTTAGGTTCACCATTTCTGTTTCTGACTCTTTCACTGGGGCGTGCGTGTTCGTCTATTGGAGGAAGAAAGGCACTATTTGTTTCCCTACATTCCCTCTTTCCAAAGGCGGGCGGCATCCGCTTCTTGTTCAGGGGCGTTTGATCCTTGATCTAAATGGGATGATGGGATGTTGGTTCTTCCTTTCTTTGATTCCTCCTCGGAACTTGTCACCTAGTCCAGGTCTCCCTTATATATTTAATACATTGTTTGTGAAACTCTTCCTGGTGACATATCTTCATGGACACCAGTTAATTACACTGCTTCTATCAGGAAATTCCAAGGGGTTAGGTCAGGGAATCAACCTTCGGTCAGGGGAGTAGTCACGTTGGAAATCACTGGCATGTTTGGACGCTGGGACACTGGCGCATCTGGGTTTCTTCCCCTTATTATAGGGCTTCTCGAGGGCGTGGAAGCCCGAGGCATCCCACGTTGAATGCAAGGAATTATATTCCATAGGCATGTTTTTGAGGTTTTCCTCATCTTCCCATGTTTAACATAGGGTGTGCCACAAGTTTAACGTCCAGCGGAGACGGATTAGACTGATCAGAACACTGATTAGAGTGGATAATATGGGTGCAACCCCTAGAGGGAACACTGATGTTGGGGTGAACGTGTGGTTGAATTCTTGGTTACTGTTGAGGGGAATGAAGAATTAGATGGAATTATTTCACCGGGACGTGGCAACTCAAATAAGAATTAGGATGGATGATGAAGAGGTTGAATGAAGTGGATGGTGAATGGGATGGAACCGTCATGAGGATGATGATGGTTTTGGGCTTGAGCCTCGAAGAGGATTCCTACGAATCCTTGTGGCAGGGAATCAAATTCCACGTAGTTTATCTAATGATGGCATACTGCTAATTGGGGTTTTCAACAGATTACCATAGGATGGGGTCACAATGGCTTACCACTGGATATGAATGTCAACGGCTTACCACTAAATAGGGTCACAACGGCTTACCTCTGGATAATAATTTCAACGGATTACTGCTGAATAGGGTCACAACGACTTACCGATGGATAATAATGTCAAGGGATTACCACTGAATAGGTTCACAACAGCTTATTGCTGATTGAGGCCACAACAACTTACTGCTAAATGGGGTCGAACTGACGTGAATGGGGACCTAGGGCCCAGATAGATAGTGGGGCTTGAACCTCATGGAGGCTTCCTACGTACCCTGCCTTGTCAAGGATCAAATACCTCGTAGTTCAGGTTATGGGGGTGGGGCTTACACTCTAGGTTTGCCAAGGTATTGGTGAACCGACATGAAGGGGGCCGGAGCGACCAATGGGTGGTGGGCTTGAACCTTGTTGAGGCTTCCTACATACCCTTCCTTGGTAAGGATCAAAATACTCATAGTTTGGGTATGAGGGTCGGTGAACCGACGTGAAGGAGGACATGTGTTCCAATGGTTGTTGGGATTGAACCTCAAGAAGGTGTCCTACATACCTTACCTTGGCAAAGATCAAGGTCCTCGTAGTTCGGGTATGGGGGTCAATGAACTGATGTGAAGGAGGACCTGAGGTCCAATGGTTGTTGGGATTGAACCTCATGGAGGTGTCCTGTGTACCTTGTCGTGGAAAGGATCGAAGTCCTCATAGTTCGGGTATGGGGGTGGGGCTTACACTCTAGGCTACCCAAGGTGTTGGTGAATCGACAACAAGGGGTCGGAGCGACCAATGGGTGGTGGGCTTGAACCTCATGGAGGCTTCCTATGTTCCCTGCCTTAGAAAAAAACAAAGTATTCGTAGTTCGGGTATGAGGGTCGGTGAACCGATGTGAAGGAGGACTTGGGGTCCAATGGTTTTTGGGCTTGAGCCTCAGGGAGGTGTCATACGTACCTTTCCTTGGCAAGGATCAAAGTCCTCGTAGTTCGGGTATGGGGGTCGGTGAACCAATGTGAAGGAGGACCTGGGGTCCAATGGTTGTTCATATTGAACCTCAGGGAGGTTTCCTACGTACCTTGTCATTTCAAGGATAAAATTCCTTGTAGTTCGGGTATGAGGGTCGGTGAACCGACATGAAGGAGGACCTGGGGTCCAATGGTTGTTGGTCTTGAACCACAGGGAGGTGTCCTACGTACCTTTCCTTGGCAAGGATCAAATCCCTCGTAGTTCGAGTATGGGGGTGGGGCTTACACTCTAGGTTGTCCAAAGAGGATTCCATGGTCGATTCTTTCTCTAAGACCACGTGAGTCACGCTCGGTGTGAGAAATAAGAGAGAGCAAAGACCTAATGATCACGTCACGAAAGGTGCATCCATGAGAAGTGGAGTGGGGCTTACACATGATCACATCCCAAAGAGGAAACAGGGGCTTATGCGTGGTTAGCAGCCCAAAGAGGTTGGGAATTACTTCAGTATGGAGGCCTGGTGGCGAAAAAGCCCAGCGGGAGAGGGATTTTGCACCAAATAAAGGAAGGGAAGGGATGATTCCTCCTACAAGAAAAGCTATGGGACTTACACCAGAGTGGTTTCCCTTTCCCCACATAGGATGCATGGGGGGAGTCACAGTTTAACGCCATGTGTTGAGGAAGATGATTCTAGGCAGTTTAACGTCCTCCATCTCGGGTGAGGGAGGGTTCACTCTGAAACCCTAGGACTTGCATAACCGGTACCCTCTACACCTTGGTGAAGAGAAGGGACAGGAAACGCCGTGGCAAGGGGGTGTCATAGAGCGAACCATTAGGGGTCCAGGTTAGCATGGATATGTGAAAAAGCAATAGATATTAGCGTGCCTATGTGAAGAAGCATGAGGTGAGGCAACACAATGTGAAACGTCACCCAAGGGACTTTGAAGTTACTTCGTGCGAACCAAGGAGTTTTCATGGGAGGGGGAGTTGCAGATCAAAGGGATTTATGAGTAGAGTCTCTGTAGAGCTATGGTGCTCCATGCAATGGAAGGGCTTCGTGAAGGTGTGGGCTTCGCGAAGTGAAGTGTCCTAGCCTATGCATAGGGAATAGGTTCATAAAAGAGTTGCTTCGCGAAGTGGAAGGGAATTCGCGAAGCAAAGACCTACGAAGCATGGGTGCCTCGTGAAACAAGGTCCTGTGAAGAAATGTGTTTTGCGAGGCATAGTGACTCTGCCTTAGCATTTGAGTCACGTGTGCATGGGGTGTGCTTCATGAAGCATAAATGCTCCGTGATGACCCGAGTCCCCATGAGGATCTCCTTCCTTTGTGAAGGCCTGTGGGCTTTGCGAAAGTCATCCATCTCGAAAGAGGGGGTGAAAACAAGGCAAAGAGGAGGCACTTCACAGAGAAAAAGTACCTTGAGCGGCTCAAGGTTCGCAGAGCAGAAAGTGATTCGCGATTTGAGAGCTAAGAAGGTGAAAGGTCGGATGATCTGTCCATTGGGTCTGGGGGGAGGCTGGTATTTATAGGCCAGAGGTGTCGCGAAGTAGAGCTCGCTCAGTGCAAAGATGGGTTCCACTCTGCGGCGGGCTCGCGAACGCCAAAGGGGATCACAGAGCATCCCGCCTCCTTGCTTCACGGTGGGCTCGCGAACATCAAATCGGATCACAGAGCATCCCACCTCCTTTCTTCACGGTGGGTGTGGGGCCATGGCGCTCTGCGAAAGGTCTTCGCAAGGCCGCTTCAGAGACTTTCTTATTATTCTTCTCCCTTCTGATTTTTGGCGCCAAAAATTTCATAAATCAAAGAAAAATGAAAATAATAAAATTGGACCGTAGTAAAATAAAAATGATATGTTTGAGTTGATGGTCCAAAAAGAAGTAGAAGAAAATAAAATAATAAGACAAAATTCTGATTTGGTAACGAAGGAAGAAAAAAAAGAAGAGAATAAAATGTAAAATAAAATAAATACTTCTAATTAGTTGAAATAATTACTTGCCTCTCCAGCAATGGCGCCAATTTGAAAGGCACATTCGTGGGCGCTTTCAAATGACATTCGGTTTCGGGTTACTTAGGTGTAGTAGAGTGGCTGACCAAGGTTGTCTCTCAAAGGAGGAAGCAAATTAAAACAACTTCATAAAGGTATTATAAAAATAAAATAAAATAGAATAAAAACACTACTTGAAAGGATGGTGGGTTGTTTATTGTTTATAAAACTAGAAGAATTTTTCTGGAATAAGATTTCATTTTTTTGTTTTTGTTTTTGAAATGAAGTTCGATTAAAAACACACAACAATATTATGTTTTTTTAGACAATATTTAAAAGGTGTAATCGATCTAACTCTACCTCTTCACTTGATTATTTCTCATTATCATTTAAATTAACATTCACTTAATTATGATCCCTTAATTTTTTAAATCCTGAACCCCATGAGAATTAACTTTACCAAAAAGATGAAATAAATTTAACCCTAGGCTAACTTCGGAACAAGCAATCGCAGAACCCTACTTTGATTGATGTTCTAAGGTTATCTTATAGTCAGTGGTAAATTAAGACACATTTTCATTCTGGAGAATGAGGATAAATTTTGTTTAGGTAATATATTTGAACTCTACAAACTTATCCCGTGTGGTCTTGTAGTACCGATTAAGTTTGTGCTCTCACAATTTAAACAAAACCTCGACCTTGCGTGTTTTTGTGTTAATTGTTGAATTGATTTATTAGTTTGTTATAATTGAAGAATGAATTTCATGGATCATATTATTTGAATTATAGTAGCCCAATTATTCAAAATAATTAAATGAATAGGGTATAATATAGATTGATCACTAGAAAACTACTCTTCCATGGGCGGTGTAGTCATCGTAGAAACGGTTTGCATGTGCAAAGGTTTAGAAAGGGTAGAACCCAATCTTTTTTCTACACAAAAATTCCAGCCCAAAGAGGAAGATAAAAGAAGAATAAATTTGAACAAAACATAAGAAAATAGAATAAATAAAATAATAACAAAGAAGTTTATTATGAAAACACAAACATTACAACATGAGGAAGAAGAAGAAGGCTTCGATGAGGGGATCCTTGCTTCAAGAGCTACCCCTCTTACAATGGTTGGAGAATTTGGTTGAAACCAATTCTCCTCTGCCTCCAATATCCAAATTCACGTCTCAACCACTCCAAATAATAAAAATACTAATTTATAGAGTGGAGGGAGTCTAGGTTATAAGTGGTTTCAAGTGTGAATAGGGAAATTCGGCCAAATATTTTAATCCAACTTGAACTGCCCATTTGACCACCAAAAATCGTGAATCAGCTCTCCTTTAAGAATAATGATTTGTGATAAATTTAATCTTAGAGCTCCTATAAAAAGTTGGGCCTAATAAAAGCATGGATGAAGAAGTTATGGACCAAATACAGAATCTATGTCCATTCTGGCAAGTCCAGCCCACCATTTAATTAATGGCCCATTTACTCCATTTAAATGCACTCTTTATCTCTAGTGTCCTGAATAAAAGTTTTAGAAAATTACGTTATTAGAATTTTTACAAAATTTTAAGTTTAAATAATTCATATTAAAATATTTATGTGCTAAATACTACAGTGCATTTTAAAAGGGTAAAACTGGAATTTTCATCAAATTTTCAAATGAATGATCTATTCCCAAATATTTCATAAATGAATATTTTTAGCACAATGTGAGAAAATTATGTTATTTATTATCAATAAAATATTCCAAAAAATAGTGTTTTATCACTCCCCCACTCCTTCAGCGAGTCAGGGAGGCGTAGCATGGGGACATTGATTGTGAGGCTCGACGTGCTCAGATGTCCTTAGGGCAGGCACCTGATTGGTTTTTTGAAGGTGGGGAGCATGTCATCCTCTTCATAAGATGTACCATGGTACTGGTTGAACTATGGGAGGATGTTTTAAGGGAGTTCTGTACGTCCCCTCTGGCGGTACATCCTAGTATTGCGAAGATGTGCCAGGACCTCCAGCGTCAGTACTGGTGGACAGGGATGAAGAAGGTTGTAGCGGAGTTTGTCTCTCGATGGCTCACTTGTCAAAAAATGAAGGCCAAGAATATGGTTCCAATAGGCTTATCTCATCCACTAGAGGTTCCGAAGTGGAAGTGGGATGGAATCTCCATGTAATTTGTGACAGGGCTTCCACGGACATCCAGGGGACATGATTCCATTTGGGTGATTGTTTTTCGACTCACCAAGTCTGCCCACTTCCTACCCATCTGAGAGCAGGGATCAGTAGAGGGATTGGGATGACTCTATGTACAGAATATTGTGAGACTTCATGGGGTTCCATCAACAATCGTCTCTGACTGTGAAACATGTTTTACATCTTGTTTGTGGAAGGGATTACAAGAGGTGTTCGGGAATCAACTGCGTTTGAGAACCGCCTTTCATCCTTAGATAGATGGTCAGACAGAGCAGACCATACAGACACTGGATAACATGCTATGTGCATGCGTCCTAGATTTTGGCCACATTTGGGATGATCACTTACCCTTGGTGGAGTTTTCCTACAACAATAGTTATCACTCCACCATCGGTATGGAACCTTTTGAGGCCTTGTACGGTCGACCCTGCAGATCACCTCTATGCTGGACAGACCCAGGGGACTCAGCACTTATGGGTCCAGAGTTGGTACGGGCTACCACTGAGAAGGTGCAGATCATCCAGGAGTGGATGAAGACTTCATAGAGCAGACAGAAGTCATATGCTGATAGGAGAAAGAGACCTCTCGAGTTCCAGGAGGGAGAACATGTTTTCTTGCGAGTCTCTCCTCATCGGGGACTATGGAGATTTGGCTGATGCGGCAAGTTATCACCAAGGTTTATCAGGCCATTTCTGATACTTTGGAGGATAGGTAAGGTGGCATGCCGCTTGGCACTTCCACCGTAGTTGTATAAGGTGCACGACGTCCTCCACGTATCCCAGCTGAGAAGATATGTGCACGACCCATCTCACATCATCGACCATGGCGAGATGGACATAGACAATGGGGTGACGTTTATGGAGGTTCTAGTAGAGATTGAGGATCGACAGGAGTGGTTCCTTCGTGGGTGGTCAATACCTCTGGTGCGCGTTCGCTGGCAGCACGGGAACCTCCAGGATAGAACTTGGGAGCGGGAGGCTCAGATTCATTCCCAGTACCCCCATTTGATTCCTTAGTCTATGTTGTGGATTTCGGGGCATGTGCCATGACTACCTCAAGCCTGCCTTCCATAGGCCAGGGGCTGAAGACTATCACCAAATGGCGTATTCCCTAAAATGGGAAGGCATTTCCTTTAAACCTATACAATACATGTTTCGAGAACACAACAACAAGCAAATGTGAAGAAAACTATTGTAGAAAAAGGAGTGTTGAAAGTAAAAGAGGTCGGAATACAAGACCAACTGAATTTATGAATACAACTAAAAGGAACAATACAACTAAAAAATGGAAAACAGCTATTGAGTCGTCCTCTGAGGATCCTACCTGAAGGGTAGGTACAGATCGCCTCCTCAGTACTCTACGTCTGCCTGTCTCCTCCGTGTATCGCCTAGTCTTGGCTCCCTCAAACCTCAGCCCAGCTGTCATCGTCTACACAAGACACAACAAGGTGCGGGCGTAGCCTGTGTAGGGGTGAGTATAAAATTACCCAATAAAGACCCCAAGACCTCCGAAGGTCTGTCAGAACTTCACAAAGTAAAACCACAAAGCATGATCTCAATCATAAAGCACACGTCAATGGACATAGCTCAAACCAGGTATACAACTCAAAGAAATAGGATCATGATGCTAACTCACACAGGATCACCATGAATACTGGTAGCTATCCAAGGTATTATCTAGGGGTAGTAACAAGTATCATTCCCAGTCACAACGTCAAACACCTCGGCTGCTAGAGAACTCCTCCTCTAACGAGTATAGTGGCCCTATCGCGTCACACAGAGGCACTTCCCACTAACCTCGGACTGTTGAGGTACTCCTCCTGTAGAGTATCGTGGGTCTATCGCATCACACAGAGGCACTCCTTACCATGGGTATGCTGCATCACATAGAGGCGCTCCCCCTCGTGGCCTACTGAGGTACTCCTCCTATTGAGTACCATGGGTCTGTCGTGTCACACAGAGGTGCTGAAGTTCCCAGTTTGGATCCAATTATCACTGAGAGGGGGAGGGGGTGAATCAGTGATATCTTTTTATTTTTAAGTTTCCTTCTTTTTGAAACAACCATCGCCTCCTATTAAAGAGTTTCTTCCCTGCTGAACACACACAACCACAGGAACACCAGATTTACAAGGTTCACTACTCAGCAAGAGTAGCTACATCCTTGGTATGGTACGGAAACAATCTAGTACCACACAATACACTAGAAAAAAATCCTTTAATGTGGAATACAATGAGTAGGATATAACCTTACACTCTTGTAGCACTTGGAAAACAATTTGCAAGTGCGTGTGCACCCTTTTAGCACAAATAGGGAATTATAGTATTTCAGTGCTTCTTTACAATTGACCAGTTGTATTCTCTAAAGTACAGATCTTTACTTTCCTACCCAGAAGCTAGTACGAACTCCCATACACACAACTGAATATGTGCGAAGACCCCAAATTTTTCGTGCAACCTTTAGGATATCTTGCGTTCAATTTAAAAGCCTTGCACGTAAAAATTCCGTTTTGGCGTGAAAAAAATTTCGCGCAACTTCCCTTTTCGCGCAACTTTTCCTCTTTTCACGTAGTTATCCTATTTTTATGAAAACCCCTTTCTTTTCACACAACTCACATAGCGTATAATTTTACACGCACCGGATATCGGGATTTCTTCTATGTTTCGAGTATATTTTAATGAGAGAGGTTCGCCTCATATTTATAGGCATTTTTGACCCCACGTGAAAAACAGTAATTCGTGCGTAAAACCCCCTTCATGCACGTAAAAACTCTTTCACGCAACTTCATCTTTTGCACAGTGCTCAATATTTCGTGCACCTTATGCCTTTTCCAATTTTTGATCTTCTGATCTTGAAACACCTTTTGCGCAAAAAACTTCATTCCTCTATTTCGCGCACCATTTTATTTTTCGCGCATCCCGCTACTATTTCGTGAATCCCACTAATATATCGCGCACCACCTTATTTTTTTGCAAACCACGCAAATATTTCGTGCCCCACTTTCTTTTTTCACACACTCCCTTTACCAAAAAGAAATCTCTTCATTTTCCGATTTCCAGGCCCTAAAATTTGGAAAACACTGGAAAATGGCACCACCTTAAACTATTCTTTTGTGCCGCCTCCAGATTGTCTGTTCCTTTTTCATTTTTCTTCACTGCTTACCATAACCATTCTTCATCTTTCATCACGAACTCCACTATCGTGATATATATTCTTTGATTGACCAGATTTAGCATCGTCAGAGTTACAATGGAAAGTACTAAACCTTCCATATCTTCGAGCAGCATCATTCCTTCCAATAAAAATTGTATATGACTGGAATCATCATTTATACCATTTCCTTCATAATTATTGCATCAAAAGTTCTCCTAACTTATGATATATTTGAAATACATATCATCAATGCATCATCTGGTTTCCAAGTCCTTTACAAAGTGAATTGATTTAGCTTCTTTGACAAAAAAAGACAACACTCTGTAATAGAAAACTTTTCTTACTTCTTTATCCATACAACATGGTCCCAACAGGTTCTCCCCACCATGGGTCTACCGAATCACACATAGGCGCTCCCCACTGGGAATTTCGAGTCACTTTGAGTCGAAACGGTCAACAGTCATCAAGTCTCAGCCAGTCGCAGGGTTCCGTACGTAGCGGGCTTGGGAGAACTGCTCCCCAATCCATCTGTTGTATTTCAACCAGCACGAAGTCTCACAAAGAAAGTAACCTGATGATTCTTTATTTCACAAGGGTTCCAATGCAATAGACGACACGTCAATCAGACGTCCGGTCAGTGCGTTATTGGCATTTTAGTGTTGAGGGCCCGGTTGGATTCGGGTGCGATCCAACCCAACCATACTCCAAGTTTCTCCAAAACTCTTATGCAGTAAGTCAAAAGGATTTTCCTGCTCCAAGGATCCCAAAACCATAGATGGTTCATCACACAGACATCCGGTTTAGGAGTTATGGCCCATTTTGTGTAACTGGTCGGTACTGGGTCCGGGTCCGGTTTGCATCGGTCAGACCGGCCTGACCAGGGTCGACCTGGGTCGACCTGGCCCGACTCGAGTCCAACCCAACTTGGGTCAAACCGGCCCGCTGGCCCCAACCTATATAGGGCGGACGCAAAGGGCGGCACGCGAGGGGGTGGCCTGCGAGGGGGCGGACTAGCCACATTGGATTATGGCCCGTTGTGGGGTCCTCCCTAGCCAGTGTGGGGGTTGTGACCCCCCAGCCTCCTGAAATCCTGAACGCTCTAAAGGTTGTTTTGTTTGCGAAGCAGTGACGCCGCGTGGGCATCACCCGGTCGTCGTAGAACCCGACGGAAGCGCAGTTTCTTCCTCCACCACCACGGAATCGGCTGCGGTCTCCTGCTCACCGACGGTGTGCGACGGCGCATTGTCGTTCCCTTCTGTGGCCGGCTAGTATGTCGGTCGCCTCCTCCGACCGCCGCGGCTGACGAGCCATGACCCCTTGCTCACCGGTAGCGCACGACGGCATGCAGCACCTCCTCCGCGGCTAGCCAGTGCTGGCCGCTCCAATGACCATCGCGAATTTGTGTCGCAGTCTCCTCTTGTGGCGTGCATCAGCACACACCTTCTTCGTAGTCGGTCAGTGTATCTCCACGTCGGTGGTCTTCCATGGAGGGCGCAAGGTTAGAAAAGTAGTGGAGGGTCTGGGCCGGGTTCGTTAGGCCCGCACCCTCCGCATTAGCTCGAAACATAAGGGTGGATTAAGGGTTTAATAATCTATTGAATTAAACAACAATCAAAACCCTACAGAGATACCCCGCAACAACCTCCCGCAAAAACGAATGAATCATGGATCAACCCGTTAGTCGGTTGGTCCATGTTATTCGTATTATTCAAGAACGGGGAAGAGGAAAATAATTTAAAATGTGTAAAAGAATAAACCCCCTACCTCAAATTGTCATAGAAATGCTCGCGCTTGAAGGTGGGTCGGTGTTCTTCGTTCCCGCAATAGGCTTCCAACGACGCGGACAGACCCGCCGCCCAGCGGGCCGACCCACGGCCCAGCGGCCTGACCCACGGTCCAGCCGGGTCAGGCCGGGTTGAAATGGGTCAGGTCAGGCCCGGGTCAAGCCGGGTTGACCCAGGTCAAACCAGGTTGGCCCATGCTGAACCGGGTCAGGTCGGTCTGACCGAGGCGGACCGGACCCGGACCCAGTACCGACCAATTACACAAAACAGGCCCTAAATTATAACCGGACATATATTTGATGAACCGGCTGCGGCATCGGGATCCTTGGAGTGAGACTGTCCTTTTTACTTACTCCATGAGAGTTTTGGAGAAACTTGGAGTACGTCTGGGTTGAATCGCACCCGAATACAACCGGGACCTCGGCACTAAAATACCAATAATGTACAGACCGGACGTCTAGTTGATGTGCCATCTATTGTGTTGGAACCCTTATTAAATGACGTATCCTTAGGTTACTTTTTTGTGAGACTTCGTGATGGTTGAAATATGGTTGATGGCTTGGGGAGCGGTTCTTCCCAACGTGCTACGTACGGAACCATGCGACTAGCTGAGATTTGACGACTGCTGATCTTTTCGACTCGAAGTGACTCAACAGACCAATGGGGAGAACCTCTGTGTGACACAGCAAACCCACGGTGGGTATCACCTCTTTGTGACACAGAATACCCACGACACTCGACAGGAGGAGTACCTCAGCAGGCCACAAGGGGGAGAATCTATGCGTGACGTGGTAGACCCACGGTACTCGACAAGAGGAGTACCTCAGCGGTCCAAGGTTAGTGGGAAGCGCCTATGTGTGACGCGGCAGGACCACTTTACTAGATAGAGGAGGATTTCTCCATCAGCTGATGTGTTCGATGTTTCAACTGGGGATGATACTGGTTACGACCCCTAGAGAATATTGTGGCTGGCTATCAGCATTCATAGCAATCCTATGTGGGTCAGCATCATAATCCCATTTCTCTAAGTTGTATACTTGTTTAGAGCTGAGACTATAATTGATTTGTGTCTATAGATTTGTGATTTGTGATTGAGATCATGCTTTTTGGTTTTCCTTGTGGAATTCTGAGAGACCTTCGTGGGTCTCGGGGTCCCTACTGAGTATCGTTATACTCACCCCTGCATGGGTTACGCCCACACCTTGTCATGTCTTATGCAGATGACAGGAAGTTGGGCTGAGGTTTGAGGGAGCCAGGACTAGGTGGTACGCAGAGGAGATAGGCGGTCGTGGAGTGCTGAGAAGGCGATCTATACCTACCCTTCAGGTAGGATCCCCGAAGGACGACTCGGTAGCTGTATTCCCTTTTTCAGTTGTATTGTTCACTTCAGTTGTATTCATACTTTTCAGTTGTACTCTCACTTTCATTTGGTCCTATATTTTGGCCCCTTTTACTTACATCACTCCTTTTTCTACACCAGTTTACTTCACATTTGCTTCTTGTTGTGTTCTCAGACCGTGTTTTTGTATAGGTTTAAAGGCAATGTCTTCCTGTTTTAGAGAATACGCCTTTCAGTGCTAGTCGCTAGTCCTTGGCATATGGAAGGTGGTCTTGGGATTGTCACAGCATGGGTCCTGGGGGATGGGCCAACCCAGGTTGATCTAGGTCATCCCATTCCTAACCGGGTCATGCCGGGTCGGTTTGACAGAGTTGAACCGAACCCAAACCCAGTACCGACTAGTTACACAAAACTGGCCCTAACTTCTAAACCGGGCGTCAGTTTGATGAACTGTTTGTGGTGTCAGGATCCTTAGAGAGAGATAGTTCTTTTGAATTATTCCATGAGAGTTTTGGGGAAACTTCGAGTATGACCGGGTTGGATCGCACCCGAATCCAACCGGGCCCTCGGCATTGAAATGCCAATAACGCATAGACCGAGCATCCGATTGACGCGCCGTCTGTTGCGTTGGAACCCTTATGACATGGAGGATCATCATGTTACTTCTTTGTGAGACTTTTTTCTAGTTGAAATACTAATGATGTCTTGGGGAGTGGTTCTCCCTAGCGGGCTACCTACGGAACCATGCGACTGGCTAAGACTTGACGACTGTTAATCTTTTCGACTCGGAGTAACTCGATGGGCCCAGTGGGGAGAACCTCTGTGTGACACTGTATACCCAAAGTTGGGAGTGCCTATGTGTGACACGGAAGACCCATGGTACTTGAACGAAGGAGTACCTTAGTAGTCCATGATGGGGAGTGCCTCTATGTGACGTGACAGACCCACTATGGGGAGCACCTCTGTGTGACACGGCAGACCCACGGTACTCGACAGGAGGAGTACCTTAGTAGTAAAAGGTTAGTGGGAAGCACCTATGTGTGATGTGGCATGCCCACTGTGCTTGATAGAGGAGGATTTCTCCAGTAGCTGAGGTGTTCGATGTTGCAACTGGGGATGATACTTGTTACTACCCCTAGAGAATATCATGGATAGCTATCAGCATTCATAGCGATCCTATGTGGGTCAGCATCATGATCCTATTTCTATGATTTGAAAACTTGGTTTGTGATGAGACTCTAACTGAGTTGTGTCTATTGCTTTGTGCTTTGATATTGGGATCATGCTTTGTGGTTTTCCTTGTGAAATTCTGAGAGACATTCGGGGGTCTCGGGGTCCCTACTGAGTATCGTTATACTCACCCCTGCACGAGATACGCCCGAACCTTGTTGTGTATTGTGCAGATGATGAGTACCTGGGCTGAGGATTAAGGGATGCAGGACTAGGTGGTACATAGAGGAGACAGGCGGGCGTGGAGTGATGAGGAGACGATCTATACCTACCCTTCAGGTAGGATCCTCAAAGGATGAATTAGTATTTTTTTCCTTTTTCAGTTGTATCTTTTCCTTCAGTTGTGTTTTTACTTTTCAGTTGTGTTTTTACTTTTCAGTTGTATTTTTACTTTTCAGTTGTACTAGTACTTTCAGTTGGGCTTGTATTCCATCCCCTTTTACTTTCAGCACTCCTTTTTCTACAGAAGTTTACTCCACAGTTTCTTCTTATTGTGTTCTCGAACCTTGTGTTGTATAGGTTTAAAGGAAATGTCTTCCCAGTTTAGAGAATACACCTTTTGGTGATAGTCGTCAACCCCTGGCCTATGGAAGGGGATCTTGGGGTAGTCATGCCACGAATCTCCACAGGATCCATTCGATATGCTGGGGTAGATATCGGTGTCGTCCCGGGGTACAGGTCGATGTAAAAGTCTACCTCTCTGTATGGAGGCAGTCCTGGAACATCATTAGGAAATACATTGGCATACTGGTCCACCACTACAGGATATCTCGGAATCTCAACATCAACTACCCTGAGGGTAAGGCTAGCCAACTGATGTGTAATCGGCTACACCCTCCTCTGGTTAAGTCCATCCTATACTACAAAGGTCCCCTTCTTACTGGTAAAAAAACTTTGTCCCATCCGTGCAGACACACCGCACTTTGCGTCTAATATAGTCAATCTGAGCATTGACTATGGATAACCAGTTCATACCCAAGATTACATTGTAATTCCTCGACGTTGCTACTAGAAGATCTCAGCCAAAGCTCTCACCTCCTAGAGTAAGCTCACACTATCGGCACTAGTGTGTAATCATCAAATCTGCTCCTATAGGAGTCTCTAGCCATAAGGATCAATCCAACGAATCCACCAAAATCTCTGATCTCTGAATGAGGGTCATGGAAATAAAAGAGTGACTGAAACCTATGTCTATAAGTACTTCAAATAAGGTGGAGTAGACACAGATTATACCTATAATCATCTCTGGAGAACCATGGTCATAGGCCTCAGCTACCTGGAGCTGATCTCATCCCTATCCTCCTGCTCCTTATGGTCAGGGTGGACCACCTGGCGGTGGTGGCGGTAGAACCTCAAAACACCGCCACAGCCTACTACATGGCCAGCTCTTCTGCCACATCTTCCTGCTTCTTGCGGACCTCCTTGCTCGAACCTCTGCCTCTGCCTTGGTGTTCCCTCAACCGTCTGCTGGTCATCTGTACAGCGGGTCAGTCAATCGCGATCCATGTGACCATGCCCGATGCACGTGTAGAACTGCTTGTCCCTCGCCTGACCTCCTCTTCCTCACGAGCTCCGCACCTCCGACCCTATGTCCCGGGCCTGTCCACTATAAGGTCTGGTCTGCTTAGACATCTATGTCATCTACCAACTACTAGAGGAAGATGACTCTGCCACGTGTCACCCAGTGGTGCATCTCGTCGTCGGTTCCAGCTCAGCTAGGAAGCTCTCCACCAAAAGCATTTTCTCTATCACTCTAGACTGAGTCGGTATGTTGAGCGATACCATCGATGCTCTGATCTCCCATCGAAGACCCTGCTCAAAGTTTCGGTCCCTGAAGAAAGGGTCACGTACCATGTCGGTGGAGTAGCAGGAGAGATCAGTGAACCTTGTCGAGTACTGGGCCACTGTCATGATGCCCTATTGTAAGTACATCAGCTCCTATATACGCACAGACCATAAGGTTTCTAGGACGAACTCTGCCCTGAAAAGGCCTTCGAAGTCTACCTATATGAGGGTCGCCTCATCGTGTACCTAGAGCATCAGTCTCCACTATCTCCCTAATGCTGCCTGAAAAAGGCTGGCTATGAGGATTACCATAAAATCAACTAGTGTCCCAAATAAGCGTAAAACTCTAGCCACAGCCTCCAGCCAGTCCTCAACCGCCTGTAGGTCCGTCTCGCCTCGGAACCTTAGAGTCCTCTGTCACTGGAACTCTTGCAACGTGCTTAGTCGGTGTGCATCCTCTACTAGTGGGGCTGGTGGCATCGGTTGCCCAACGAGTAGTGGTGGTGCTAGTGCACCACCCAAAGGTGCTAATGCCGTAAGAGGGCCCTACATTGATGCCTTATCACTCGGTGGGCCGTCATCGCATACTCTCTCAGGAATCCTGGATGGATATCTATGTGGATGCATCTTGAAAGAAAAAAGGTGTTCCATGGTCAATAAGTTATACTTGGTGAGATGACTCAATAGATCAAAAAGAAAAAATTTTAAAACACACGCAATCAGTGTTTTCGTGCGGTGAGTCGGAAATCAGAATTCAGAGTCCTGGTGTATGGATATGTCAGCCGCCACACCAACACTGGACTCCCCGAACTGAAAACCACACTCAAAACAATTAACACTATTGCTTCACAGAAAATATCAGAGTCCTAGTTCTCTGGTATAACTAAACTCCTTTGATACCACTTTGTCATAACCCATCCCCTGGGGCCCGTGTTGAGACTACCCCAAGCCCACCTTCCATAGGCCAGGGGCTGGCGACTAGCACCAAAAGACGTATTCCCTAAAACGGGAAGGCATTGCCTTTAAACCGGTATAACACACAGTTCGAGAACACAACAAGAAGAAACTATGATGAAAAAAATTGTAGAAAAATGAGTGCTAAAAGTAAAAGGGGCCAGAATACAAGCCCAACTGAAAGTACAAATACAACTAAAAGGAACAATACAACTGAAAAAGGGAAAACAGCTACTGAGTCCTCCTCCGAGGATCCTACCTAAAGGGTAGGTACAGATCGCCTCCTCAACACTCCACGTCCACCCGTATCCTCCACGTACCGCCTAGTCCTGCCTCCCTCAAACCTTAGCCCAGCTTCCCATCGTCTGCATAAGACAAAACAAGGTGCGGGTGTAGCCCGTGCAGGGGTGAGTATAAAAATACTCAGTATGGACCTCGAGACCTCCAAAGGTCTCTCAGAACTCCACAAAGGAAAACCACAAAGCATGATCTCAATCACAAAGCACAAACAAATGGACACAACTCAAACCAGTTATACAACTCAAAGAAACAGGATCATGATTTTGACCCACACAGGATCGCTATGAATGCTGAAATCCAACCAAGATATTCTCTAGGGTAGTAACAAGTATCATTCCCAGTCACAACATCGAACACCTCGGCTGCTGAACAACTCTTCCTCTAACGAGTATAGTGGGCCTTCCTCATCACACAAAGATTATTCCCACTAATCTTGGACTGTTGAGGTACTCTTCCTGTCGAGTACCGTGGGTCTGCTGTGTCACACGAAGGCACTCCCCATCATGGGTCTACCTTGTCACACAGAGGTACTCCCCCTCATGCGCTGCCTCCTATCGAGCATCATGGTTCTGCCACATCACACAGAGGCTATCCCCACCATGGGTCTACTATGTAACATAGAGGCGCTCTCCATTGGGCCTGTCGATTCATTTAGAGTTGAAACGGTCAATAGTCATCAAGTCTCATCCAGTCGCAGGGTTCCGTACGTAGCGCGCTTGGGAGAACCGCTCCCCAAGCCATAGGTCATATTTTAAAAAGAACCAAGTCTCACAAAGAAATTAACTCAATGATTTTTAATGTCACAAGGGTTACAATGCAATAGACAACGCGTCAATCGGACGCCCGGTCTGTGCGTTATTGGCATTTCAGTGCTGAGGGACCGGTTGGATTCGGGTGCGATCCAACCCGGTCATACTCCAAGTTTCTCCAAAACTCTAATAGAGTAAGTCAAAAGTACTATCTCACTCCAAGGATCATGATGCCACAGACGGTTCGTCAAACGGATGTCTGGTTTAGGAGTTAGGGCCCGTTTTGTGTAATTGGTCGGTACTGGGTCCGGGTCCGGTCTGCCTCGGTCGGACCGGCCTGACCCGGTTCGGAATGGGCTGAATTGGATTGACCTAGGTCGACTCGGCCCGACTTGGGTCCAACCTGACCTGGGTTGACCCAACCCGACCCTGCTGGGTCGCATGTCAGGCCGTTGGGCCGCGGGTCAGCCCGCTGAGCGGCGGGTCGGTCCGCTGGGCTGACCTGATGGTGCCACCTGCCTGGCAGCGTGGGATGCCAGAAATACTCGAACGCGGCACATCCAGGTAGGAATGATGTGGTGTAGAGCCACATCATAGATTCAACCCATGGGGGTTGACCAAACATGGTGCCACGTGGCATCGAGGTTCCTCCGTGTCGCGGCCGATGGGCCACGACATTGCCGTCGGGCACACTGCTGGCACGCACCCTGTCCATCGGCTTCCAGTCGAACCGGAAGCCCCCTTATCCTACCACGGTCGTCGTAGGCCATGACCTTGCTTCCTCATGGGTTCACCCCACCTCCGCTCTGCCGGTTTCATCGCGGTCGACCGACATGCCGGCCGCCCTCTCCAGCGACACACAACGGCACGTTGCACCGTCCCCCATGGCCAGCCGGTGTGTCGGCTGCCTTTCTCTAGTCATTGTGGATGAAAAACTGTGGCTTCCTTTGTTCATCAGTGGTGCGCGATGGCGCGCCAGCCATCCTCTGTGTCCGACTGGTTCCGGTTGCACCGATGACCACCGCGGCTTTGTTCTATGGCCTCTTCTTGTGGCGTGCATCGACGCACTATCCCCAACATAGACGGTCAGTATCGTCGCACCATCAGTGTTCCATGGAGGTGCAAAATTAGGTTCGGGCCAGGTTCTTTAGGCCTGCACCCTCCGCGTTAGCTCAAAAACATGAGTGGGTTTAAGGGTTTAACAAACTCTTGGAATTTAAATCAAGATAAACCCCACAAAGATACCCCGCAATAACCTCACACAAAAAGGAATGAATCGTGGGTCAACTCGTTAGTCGGTTGACCCGCGTTCTTTGTATTATTCAAGAATGGGGAAGATGAAAACATTTAAAAATCATAAATGAATAAACCCCTACCTGGAATTTTTAGAGAAATGTTTGTGCTTGAAGCTGGGTCGGTGTTCTTCGTTCCCACAACAAGCTTCCAACGATGTTGCCCGTACGTCGTCCTCCGGTTTGTGGTTCGGTGTCGTCTGTCACCTCCCGCTGGTTTCGGCTCCATCCTCTAAGGGTCTAGCGTCACAGTGCTCCTTCAGCACTTTGTTTCTTGGATAAGTTATGCTGGTACCCCCCCCCCCCCAAACTCTATATATATAAGAGAGGGGAAGGGTAAGTAACGGTGTTGGAGTTTAATGAGGCTCATCAGTTAGGAAGCTTCCTAATTCCACAATGACATCGTTACTTAGGGTTGGCAGGTCAAGTAATTTATTGTCTTGACACGTCACTGGACCCACCCCTTTCTTGTCTATTGGAGGATAAGAAATAAAATATTAAAATTATTTTATTTTATTTCTTTTAAAAAGTCACAAAACTTAACTTTTTCTCCAGACCTACTGCTGTCAAAGTAAAGCCTCCCTTAAGAGAATCTCAGCGCTGCGGATTCAACGATGCTGTCATATTTTTAATCTGATAAACAGTTCAAAAGATAGAAAATGTCACTCATGCGTTTACTGAACGTACCTGAAAAAAAGTTCAGAAATTAATTCCGGGAACTCCAGGCCTCAGAATCTGGCGCCGTCAATTTTCGCATACTCGTAATAATTTCATATAATTAAAAAAATTACATGGAAAATTCGGGTCTTTACATCCTTAAAATATTATTAAACCATTATGAAATAATAACATAATTATCTTACATATAATTAATTTTTATTATATAAATGGAATAACTTATACCCATCTCTTCTTCCATCAAATGGGAAATGAAACTATTGTTTGTGTGTACGACGGACTACCACTTAGTGAACCAAAGTAATTTTTTTTCATCACCACCTATCAGGGATGGTTATAATGATGGGTTTAAAGTGTATATATTATATTAATGACATAATTAATATTCTAGAAATAAAATATATTATCTATTTTGTTACTTTTCTATCTATTGAAAAATGATAACGTCGTTCATGCATACATGTGGACTACCACCTCCACAAATCGATGTGATTCATTCTTCATGACCACATCACATGGATGATATATATAAGTATATTTAAATAAATAATATGATATTTATTATATAATAATAAATTTTTAAAGATAAAAATAATACTTACCTTTTTTCCATCATGATTATTGAAAAATTGAAATGTGACTCATGCATACATATAGCATCTCATCTCTATGATTGTAACGTGGTTCATTTTTCTTAACCATATTTCATGGATGGTTTTAAAAGTATAATTGATATATAAAAATTATAATTATTTTATGATTATTATTCTTGATATGATTTAATAATTACCACTTAGACTATAGTCACCCTATTGAAGTCATTTTGGATATATGAGTTGAATATCATCAAAACGACCAACATGAACTTAATTAAATAAGTAATTTTATATAAAATTGTAATAAATAAAATAAAGGGAATAATAAAATTGAAAAAAATTCTTAATAAATAAATAATTAACATAATTCTATTATTAATGAAGATAAGGAACACACGTACTGATTTGAACTCGAGGTAAGGGTCAATTTACTTTAAAACCCTCATTTTAAATGTTTTAGAGATTTATTTTCTAAATATTTTTCTTCCATGCCCATATTCTTAAAATTATTCTGTGGATATATTTATATGGAAATAAATTAATTATAAAGTAAATTTTATTTAACATTTTACTTTATTTAATTTTTTTAAAATGGAATCTTTTTAAATATTTTATATGGAACATTTTGACGAAAAGGCAAAGAAAATTTTATATTTTAACATATATTGCGTCAATGATTCTTCCTGCAACCATAAATATTATTTTATGTTTGGATTCATTTACAAGATTTCATGTTTTCTTAAAATAAAAAACCTACTTTAGTTTAGTATAGGTATTTTAAAAAGGGTTTTAAATGGAATGGGATTTTGATATCTGAAAAATGTTTTTCTTATGGGTGAAATGAATATTTTATACAATATTTCATGTGTTATGATTCTGTTATAGTTATTGGGAATTATTTATGATGATGTTTGTTTCTATTATTAACCAAAAATAGTTGGTCTTTTTATAAACCAAGTATGGATGATCCCGATATAGCTTTCCAGTACATTGGGTAAAGGGATGGAGTTAGCCAGTTAAGTTTATCCTAAGATATTTTGGAATTTACCAGGTAGGTTATTCTATTTCTAAGAGTGATTGTAAGACTAATATATAAATGATATCCAAATTTACCTACATAATTTATCTGTGAATGCTATCGGTTTTTATGAAAATCATATTATTTCATAAGGTAATCTAATGAAGTTATATTTGAAATGGAAGTTTATGATATTTCTTAAGGGTAAAATGTATAACTTTTTGAAAAAAAAATTCATGAGTATTTCCATGATTACAAATAATCCTTTATGAGTTTTATTTTTCCTTTAATATTTCTTATGAAATGTTTTATTTAAATATTTTGGTAAAGAAGTTGATTTCATTGATAATAAAATGTTTATTTTGAGATCAAAGTTTATTCTAAAAATAGAAAAAACCTATGAGTATTCATGGACTAATGGTTTTCTTTATTTATTTTTATATACCCCTTAGATTTTTATTCTCATACCACATTTAAAAAAATCATAGGGTTTTAAGGATTATTAGAGAAAATTATGAGGTCAAGAAGAAAATTGTGAACATGTATCATGAAAATAAAACTTGTTATATCTTAAATATTTTGTATTGTATAAAAATGGATATTGAGTAGAGGTTTTCACTTAGTGATGTAATATTTATTTATGTAAGGTTTATGACATAACTCTCTAAAAATCCAAACCTAAAATATTTTAAGGCATGTAATAAAATGAATTCTTTCCTAAAGATACAATTTACAAATTTTTTAAGGATGAGTGCTTATATTGAGGGTCCTTAGATTTTTTGGGTTGGTGAAGCTATGTTGTAGTAATAATTTCTCTCTCTACCTAATCAAACTCACTAAATATAGAGTGGGTAGTTTTGGGTCTTGAGTTATTCAATAATATTAGGTAGGGGGTCTATTTATTTATGACAGATTTTGATAGAGTGGATGGAATAATTATCTATGGTCTATTCATGCTTATTTTCATCATATTTTATTCTTTGTTATTTCTTACAAGAACACACTATTTCATTCCCCCTTTATTTTATAATTAAATAGTAATAGTTTAGTTTTGATGTGAACAACATGAGTGAATATTCCCTTCCTCAGGATAATGACCCCTGGTCAGCTTCCCTAGCTACATTTCAAGGTTTCTAAAAAAATAATTATTGATCACAAGGCTATTGATATCCTTCGGATTAGTGTATGAAATAATTTCCATGAAAATCCATTAATTTTACCCATGGAATACTTTTTGGGAGTTAGTATCACTTAGTTAATCTTTATGAAAACATTTGGTGTCCAAGTTAATCACTATTATTTTATACATTGTGTATAACTCACAAATATTTGTAATTGGTTGATTTTTGGATCATTTCTTAAGAATAGTGAAGTAATCCTTCTCTCATGTTTTTAAATATGTAGTTTTAATTTAATGTAAAATAAGTGGATAAGAAGAGAAATGATGAAGAAACCTCACTCAAAGGTCTTGGAAATATTACGAAAGTGAAATTGAATTTATTATCAATAAGGGGGGGAAATCATTGACTTAAAAGAATATTTGGTATTGGAAAAAAATATAAAGGGGGATATTAAAGATCTCATCTGATGGTGATGATGAATTATTATATTTTTTTCAATCACTATTTTCAATTGAATTTAATGATATTATAAGGTGAAAGTAATGTTTTATATTGGTTTTCTAAAAGTAAGACCACTAGAAGTTAACACTATAGAAGGTGGAACTATTAGATGTAATAACACCATAGATGTAGGTTCTACAACTAGATGATGAAACTGGGGATGGAATAAGTGATTTTTCCAAAATATGTAATAATTGTTTCACCAGAAGTGTAGAATGGATACTTGGATAGTATTGTTTACAGATACAATAGAATTTATAGAATCATAATTTTATCTAGAAGTAGATTTCACGTCTAATAATTATTGAAATATTCCTTAATTTCTAAGTAAATGGGAGATTGAAGAGAGCCCATTGAATAGAAAAGTCAATAGATAAAGAGATTGAATACCCAATTGGTTAAATCGAATATCTAAGTTAAAGCTAGCTAAAATAAGTTTACTGAAATTTGCACAATGTACTCTAGGAGAAAGAAGAGTTTTCCAAATACTACGAATCTAGGAGATTTAAATCTGATATTACCTGAAATAAATCATTAAGGTTAAAGAAGTTTGGATGATCCTAAGAAAAAACCATAGAGAATAATTAAAAAAGTACCTAAGATTAATCATTATAGAATGTAATATGAACTTAATCTTATGAAGAGGGTTATGCCAAAGAATTTGGTAGAGGAATAAAGTTTTGTGTAGTCCAAGATAAACCTATTAAAGTAGCATCAATGAGAGATTAAATAAAATAAGTTTGAAGATATATAGAGGATAAATTTTTTAAGATATTTGATATTTTAAAGCTGACATAAAGGCATGAAGATAAGTTAGTCATTTTATGAAATGTTCATTAATTGGTAATAAATCACTTTGGAGGAACACCAATAGTGATTCCAAATTATTTGATCCAAGTACAAATAGTTTTGAATAAGAATGGATCCAATTTTGTACACTTCATAAGAAGGTAGAAGAAATCAGTGAATACACTTTATGTAAGATCAGTGAAAAAGAGTATGGATGAAGTCACCGAAATATGGGATGGTGCTTAAGAAGATTGAATAGGTGGTTGATATGTATAAAACCAACCATTATATGAAGTACCAGAAGTTTATAGAGTCAGACATGTTGATGAAATTGAGTGATTATAAGATTAAGTGTGAAAGTGATGGAAGAACAAGTAAATTATTAGGTGAATGAAAATGAGGAAACCCAACTACACTGAAACTGAAACCATCAGATGTTGGATTCCAAGTTAATGATAAGATATGATGATAAAAAGTTGAGATTATCAGAAGAGAAAGTTTCAAGATTAATTTTGAGTATCATATAAGAGAAACGGTTGTTGAACACTAGAATCTTAAAAGTAATGATATAGTTTAAAGAAAAAGGATACTATAGATTGATAGGTGTATAGATAAGGCATGAATAGAATATGAAAAGTGACCTCTATGAAATTAAGTTCATCATATGATTCCAAGAGACTCTTCATTATTGAAAATTCAATTCCATTGAGATGATTCTGAGATGAATGTTCAAAGCTTGAAACTCATGAAGGGGGTTTAATGATTTAAGTTGAGATTTTTAGATGAGTTAAAGATCATTAACACTAATATTTGTAGGATTTTTAACTAAGAAAAATCCCAACATCTTTAGAATATATTAAAGGTGGTCAACTGAAGAATGATTTGGAAGGAGTTTTGAATATAATCATGTGGTTTACCTACACTCATTGAAGTAAGTTTGGATATATAAATTGAGGGGTATGATTAGGGATTTACTCACCACAGAGAGGGGGTGAATTAATATTTGTGACTTTTAATCCAATTTATACGTTTTACCATTTTATTTTACTATTACCACTTGTTAAGTTAAATGATTCTATTTTTCTCTCTTCTAACCTTAGTTATTTAATGAAAAACATCTGAACACACCCACACAAGAGGAACAAAGATGTACATGGTTCACCTTTAAAAATGAAAGTTTAATATTTCATATAAAATAGTAAAACCCAAGATTATACGAGACACTAGTATAATATTGTGAGATATAAAGGACTATGGATTATTCTTGAAATTTATGTTTTTGCATCTTCTAATTGTGATTCGGTGAATCCCACAAATAAGTGAATCCCATAATTTACATTTTTATAAGTTTGGGTAACAACTGAAATCCTCTCACCAATACAGACTCTACAAGTTGTTGATTTGTTTCTATAATAATCTTCTTCTACCACTACTTCTTTCATAGCATCATGAAATCACCTCTTATTCTTTTGTATGAAAAGTAACACACACAAATATTTATTCTTATTCACAACAATAATTATAATAATTTACTTTCTTATACAAAGTAAATACTTATTTTATATGTACAGTAATCAAACTACACAGACTTCTTTTCTTCTTCCCTCTTCTTCTCTTACTCTTCTTTAGTGCATGTCAAAAAAATTGAACTAGATCATCTTCACCTTTCCTATCAAATTCAACACATGGGACTTCTTAAAGTTAATTATAGTGTGGGGTATTTTTTCTTCTTTGATATAAAATATTATTCAAGTTATAAGGTTTGTCACATGTATTTTCCTTCAACCTAAAATATATATATTTATATATTTGAATATAGGTTATAGTGTAGATTTCATATTATCCCTTATTTCTCAATATCTATTTTCATATTAATATGTGAATAATCTATTTTGAATCTCCATAAATATAATCCTTTCAAAATTTCTTAAATTTTCAGCCTTTCATTTTTTAAATTCTTGAAAACTAAGCTTCTGCTATTTTTCCATAACTTCTTGAAACTGTATACAGTTATATATAAATCGTGTGAATAAAAATATACATAATTATCATAGATTTATATTTTTAAAATATTGTCATTCTTACCATTTATATCCACAATATCAACATGGATTTAAAAACACTTTGTATATATTCATGCACCTTTTTCGTTCATGGAATATCCATTTGTAGTGTGGAATGATCCCATAAATACTTCTTATATTCTCTATTCATTATTTTTCATGAATCATGATAGAATATCTCATGATTTTTATTTAATTTGAGAATTTTTCACCTAGAATAAATTGAGTTAGGTTTACTCAAAAACTTAATTCTGAGTTAAATATTGTAAGACATCGTAAGTCATGCGAAGTTGGAAATTAATATGCACTGCATCATAAAGAATTATATATATAAATTATAAATTTTTAAAATAATTGTGATAATTCCTTAAAATTATTTTGATTTTTATTTAATTCTTATAAAATATCTATAATAATTTCATATTTTCTATTCTTTATTTAAACTCTTCTTGAATCATGATTACCCAAATCGTAATATTCTGAAACTTGTGATCACAGCTTACCTAGAATCATTATATTTTCCTTTTGAGGAACTAAAATTATTCATGTATTCATAAACTTATTCCATTACATGTATGATTTTAACATGAAGTTTATCATTGTGGAACAACTTCTTTGAAAACAATGTGAGCTCGTTGTGGTCTAACATGATAGAGCTTCATGCACATAGACCCTCAATGCTCAAGGTAGAAGATGGATGCTTGAAACCCTCTCATGTATTTTTTGTATTAATTCCATAGATTATTTGAAGACTCTATCTAGTATGTAAAGTCAAAAACCTAAGTTTTAAGACAACAATCATGACATCATTTTAGTTTTAAATGGCACACATCATTTAAATATGTATAGTGTCACGAAACTGAGTCCCACATAAAAACTAAAGTTATGATGGATCTGTTTAATAAATCTAAACATGTTTAATACCATTCAATTAAATCCCTTAACCCTAAAAAATATAGTTGGGTCATCTTGGCTCCTCCCACGATTCTTCCTCATATTCCTTAGCACTGACCCATGCTCTCCTCAGGTTGTTCCGACCCACACAGCCTCGCCCAAGCCACACTCTCCAGTGATGGGATATTTTTACCTAATTAAAGACTAAATCATATGTAGGTAACCCACTCATACATAAGTAAGAAAATTACACATGCACATAACTCTTTACCAAATAATTAGTTCCTATAAAACTCATAGAATGGACTTAAAATGTGGACTGAATTTAGTATAAACTCCCAATTTCCTTTTTAAATATATTTAACATCATCCAACTATTTTCACATAAAATTTTATATTCTTAAATCTTGTAAAAATATATATGTAACTCTAATCTTGAAAAACTTAAAAAGGTAAGAACACTTTCTTTTTCAAATAAATAATGCCAATAACATCAAACCAATCCACAAGCTCTTATTATTCACCCTACCCTCATCCTTATATATTGAAATGGAATATAATTTATTATTTAATATAATTGATAACCATTTATAACAAATATAAAACTCACAAATTGGTCTCAAAAATATTCCCCATTGAATTCGTTGTCAATACCCTTATAATATGATATATCAATATATGTATCATTCTTTCTCTCCCTCTTTCTCATCAATATTTCATTTCACTTTATCTATCCCTTACTGAAAATTAATACAAATTACTTGGGGAATTGGTATAAAATCAGGATTAATAAATGTTCCATCAACCATTCCACTCTAATTTTACATGATCCATGCTTGGTGTAGAAAACAAGAGGGTGTGATTTGGATAATAAATTTGTATATTATCAATTTAATTTGATACCAACTCAGATGAGACACTCACTACCTTTATTAAGATCTATTAAACTATTTTCAAGATGATATAACCAATTGATACCAACTGGTATATATATTATCATATAATTTCAACCTGAATTCATGCACCCATTTTAACAAATGGTTCAAAATATTCAAGTACAAATAGGAAAGATTTGGTTTTTGAAAATGGATCTAAATCTTATTCAACTTTTCCCATTTATGTAATTGATTGAAATAATTTTCTCCCCCTTAATTTTAGGATTTGATTTTAGTTACCAAGTATTATAAAATAAGAAATCATACCATGTTTAATAACATTTCTATAAGTAAAATCTAGAATATTCAAATTTTCATGAAATAACAATTACGGTAGCTTTTTTATTCTGTACTTTTCTTCACCATAAAGAGACACTCCATATTGTCTTAATTTAGGTGGATGTCTTCAAAAGATATATTTAAAGATTATTTATATTGAATTCACCAAAAATGGAACTTTTCGCACTGGTATTCGGATTTTATAGTGTAATTGAACTTCATCAAAGATAACCTTTTTATCATATTTTCATTATAATTCCATATTTGAGATCAATCTAGGATGGTGAATTATTCATTTTGTTATGGAATTTTGATATATTTCACTCCTTTTTAGGTTATCCCCATGAGAATATGCTTCACCTTCAATTATATTCATTTTAAACACAAATACAAAACATAAATGCTAAGTGAATAAGGTCGATCTTTTTACACCTCAATGTGAATAGCAAGGTTGAGAGGATTTTCTAAACCAAGTTGTTCTATTTACTCTTTACTTCATGTTTTTAAATCAATAATTTAAATCTTATTTTACTTTAGGAAAAATTAAATTCCCCTTGACTTCAACTCCTTTATGTGGGTTAATTATCTATTCTTTATCCCCTTGACAAAAGGCATAACCTTTTGTAATATTCATCTTATTTAGTAATTATTATTGTACTGGAAACATAGTTAAATAATTATTAGTAGTTTTTTCATCTTTTTTCAACCTCTTACACAATTATTAGAATCCTGTTGGGTTATAATTTGTAAAAACCCACTCATGAAATTTGGTTTCTTCATGTGGAATCTCTTCTTGACCTTTTTCATGATCTTTTACTTTTTATTCCTCTATATTATTTTCTCTTTCCAAATCATCTGGAAAAATAAAAAGAAAATATATGGGTACATGAGAAGAACTTTTAGAAAGACCATATGAAATACTGAGATTAATTTTAACCATATCAATCCCTTTGTATGTATTATTCCTATTGACCTTCTATAATTTTTTACCTAAGGATTTATCACTTGTCTTCTTTGACATCATATTGGGTGTATTCTAATTTATAGTTTTATTAGGTTTATTTACCAAAGAAATATATTATTTCTTCTTAAAAGTTTTTGGATTTATTTTCCCAATTTCTTTTGATACATTATAATATGATCATGCACTAAACCTATAACCAAAATAATTTCAAACATTGCTTATTTATTAAATTTTTCTGAATATATTTAAATTAGACAAATTCTTCTTAAACAATTAATATTTACTCTTATCAAGAATTCTACCCCCTTGAAATGGGATTTATTTATACTTCTAGAGTTGGTAGATTGTACCAAAAAATCAACATAATATGCCCAAACATATTACAATTCCACAAATATCCCATAAACCTTGATCTCCTCTTATGAACTATAGTCTATTTAGAATTTTCAAATTTGACAAAATGCAGTTTTTGGGATTTATCCACCACTTTTTGAGTTTCGTTTTGGGATCCAACACTCATACACCTTCTTATATCCACCCTTGTGATGGTGGTATACTTATCATCAATTCTACTCATCCATATTTATACATAATTTTTATTTAAACCTATATCATTTATGAAAATAGATTTAGTACAAATATTTGATTTTGGTATGCATATTACTTTTTTATTTAAGGATATTTGAGAAATAACATTGGATGATATTATTTTTTTATTTCCATTAACATAGGTATTTTAACAACATAATCCCCCTTAGTAAATTTGGTGATAGTAACTTCTATTTCATCAACTTCTTATGAAGACTTGGCTAAATAATTTTTTGATTTTATACTTTAATATCTAGTTCAAGATACATCATATTGAAATTTTATTTCTCATTTTAAACAAGATTTAATATATCTTAACACTCCTTGAATATTTCAATTTCATCATCATATATAATTTCCTTTTCTTGTAAAAATGTGTAAATCAACATGATCTTATTGGATTTAACAACCAACTGTGAATTCATGACATCGATGTTATTTTTAAAATTTTCCTCAAATGCATGGATCTTCTTCTTAAAAAAATTCCATTTCATCCTTTTGATGAATGGTGTTTTTCCACTCTTCTTAAAATTTTGATAAATTTTCTTCAAGTAGCATATTTACATCCTTTTGGACTCCAACTTTATTGGAGATATTTACACAAGATAGAACCTTTTCTTCCAAATCCTTCTCTAATTATTTTAATTCATCCTCAATCCAACTGATCTATTTTTTCTGAAATTCAAAAATTACAAAAACCAAAGAAACTAACTCTTTGGTAAAAAAATTAAATGTATCATTTAATGAATTAGTATATAAGACTTGAGAAATTGTATAAATATGATCATCAACACAAATTCTTGAGACTTCTTGAGGGTGGTTTAAATAAGAATTTTCACATACCTCATAATCACTTGAGTTTCTTAAAACATTTAAGGTAAAAGGGTATACCACTTCAATTGTGGTTGATTTAACCACTTGTTATACTCCTTCAAAACTATATTTATCCACTTCAGAATAATTTCATAGATAATATGGATTATAATCATTTTTTCTCAAGAGGGGTATATTCTTCAATAACCTTTCTCCTTCTTTATCCTATTCAACATAGTCTTGGTAGTATTTCAATTTTGATCTATAATGAATGGTGTTTTAATAAAAATTTACATCATTTTTAATTTAGAAATAAAATCAAATATTAAAAATATAAAAACTTCAAAAATAGAGAATATAATCATAGGTTAACTAGGACTTAATACCAAATGAGGGGACTTGTTAGGGATGTATTCAACACTAAGAGGGGCTGAATCAATGTTGGTGACTTTTAATCCAAATTATACTTTATATCCATTTTCTTTTACCTCTATTACTTGTTCAGTTGAATGATTCTCATTTTATCTCTTATCAACTTAGTTATCTCATCAAACACATCTTAAAACATCCACATAATAGGAATGATGATGTACAAGGTTCACATTTCAAAATGAGATCCTAGGCCTTTGGGTTAACTAGTAAAACCCATGATCACAAGACCCACTAGTATCAACTTGTGAGCTATAAATGAGTGGGAATTATCTTTAAAACTTATATTTTCAAACCTCCCAGTTGTACTATGGTTTATCTCATACTTTACACTGATATAAGTTTGGGTAAAATCTGAATGTATTTCAGAAAAAAAAAAAGATTCTAAAAGTTGTTTTATGTGTTTCTTTAATATTATTCTTCTTATCTTACTTTTATATTGGCACTAAATCACCTATTCTTATTATGTATGAATATTAAAATACACAATTATTTTTTATTCTTCACAATATCAAAGATAATAACTATATTTATTTCACACAAGATAGACTTATTATGTCTATATAATAATCAATCTACACAACCTTCCTTTATTATTATCTCTTTTATCTTATTCTTATTCAGTGCAAGTCAAAAACATCACTAGACCATCTTCATATTTATTCTCAAATTTGAAAAAAAGGACTTCTTCAAGTGAATTACAGTTTCATTTCCTTTGTCTTACTTGATAAAAAATATTTTTCAAGTTTTAAATTTTATCAAGTTTATCTAATGTATTTTCCTTTAACCTAAAGTATATATATTTATATATATAAATATAGGATTCCGCATTAGCTTATTATTATACCTTATTTTTCTTTTTCTTTATCCATAGTACCTCTTGAATACTCTGCTTTGAATCTCAAAAAATATCAACCTTTCAAAAGTTTATGAATGTTTTGCCTTTAATATTTGAAATTATTAAAGACTCGGATTCTTCCATTTCTATATAACTAAATAAATCTATATATAGTTATATATAAACAATGTGAATACAAAATATATAGAATTATAACATCTTTTATTCTTAAAAATCTTGTAATTGTTCCTCTTTCTATTCATGAAATCTATAAGAATTTAAAAACATTGTGTATACATGAATACACCTTTAGAAAACATGGAATCTCAATTCATAGTGTGGATTGATCCTAAAAATACTTCTTATCTTTCATATTCATTATTCTATATGAATCATGATATAATATATTATGATATTTTTTTCATTTAATATCTATTCAAATGGAATTTACTGAGTTATTTTTACTCAAAAACTTAATTCTAAGTTATATATTGTAAGCCTTTATAAGTCATACTAAGTGGGAATGTCATATGTGATGCATCACAAAGACTTTCACATCAAATTCATACATTTTTAGAAATTGTATGAGAATTCCTTCAAAATATTATGATATTTTCTCAAAAGTATTATGGCATTTATTAAGAAGTATTTCATGCTTCTTGTTCTTCATTTAAACTCTTCTTAAATCATGATTATCTGAATTTTGATACTTGGAAACTTGAGATCATAGCTTATATAGAATCATTATATTTACCTCCTGATGAAATATAGTTCTCTATGTATTCATTAACTTCTTTTGTTGCATGTATGAGATTCTGATGATGTTTTTCTTTGTCGAACAACTTCTTTAAGTACATAGTGATATCTTTATGGTCTAACATGGTAATGATTCCTACATGAAGACCCTGAATGCTTAGGGTATAAGATGACGATATAAAACTCTCATATGGAGTTTTGGAATAAATTACATAGATGAGGTGCAGACTCTCACATGTTTCAAAATTTGAGTTTTTAATGTTAAATACAATAGGATTAGAGCCATTTTTTTATAAATGGTGAATTTCATTAAAATATATATAGTTCTGAAAACCTGAGTCCCACATTAGAACTAAAGTAAGGATGGATTTTCTTAATAAATATCATGTTGGATTTGGTACCCTATAACCAAATTTTATGTACTTTATGATTTCATATATTCATATTTATTGAATACTAAAAAATTCCTTATCACATTATGATTGTACTTATGCATGAAATAGTAGTTCCTTTCTATGATGAGAACCTAGAAGAAACTATGATGATATTCTTAAATATATTCTCTATAGCTAGATGATATTGTTTTATAGGATAAAAATGACGCAATATATCAATGGTGGAGACTCATAATATTTTTAGACACTATCTCATGGTGTGAACCCTTAGTAATCAAAATAAATGTGGTTACAAAAACATGACCCGCCAATAGAAAATCCACATTTATATGTTTTATTGGATGTTCCTATCTTTGTATGTGTTTAATGATCCTTAGATATTAATATTATCATTAATTAATATCATTAGTCATGTACTTTTATGTATTGATGAGAAATGTGACTTTATAATCCCACAGAAAGGTAGGATACATTGGGTGTGTCGCAAGTGATTTTTCATTAATGAATAATGTGAGATGGGGTTTTTCCCTCTCTAGTTTAGTGGAATTTGTTATGTTAATACATTTTATGGTAGTAGAACTACCTAATTAATTCCATTTCCAGGGAATTACATTACCAAGTTTTTTTTTGAAAATTCAATTAAAGATATATTGAGAAAATAGGTTGATGGAATTAGTGTGCAACCAGATTTATTAGAGATATCATGATAAAGGGATTATAATACACGGTGTACATTCATATTAGGCTCTATATCATTATTACATTAACTTATTTTCCAAAGGTTTACACAATATATTATTAAATACCAAAATTGGACTTTAAGAAATTTCTCCTAATGCTATTAAGAAAATGGCCTAGAGGATCAAAAATTAAGTGTGTCTAGAACCTCAATTAAATTCTATAATAATTTAACATGTTGAATAAATATTATCCCCATATATGGTTTAATAATTATTTGTGTTTGTATTGATCTCAAATATTCAGTCATTATTTATTCTAGAGAATAAATTTGAGTTGAATATTTACAAAATATTTATTTTATGTTTAACTGAATATAATATTTATTTATTTACAGAAAACTAATGCAGTGATATTTATTTATTCAAATAAATAGTCATTATTAAAAAGTTTTATAAATATTAAGAAGGATTGATCGGTCTATTTTAATGTTCTGGTGATAAATAATATATATAAAATATTATTTAAATAAATTTTAATTTATTTATTCAAGAAATAATATTTATTTATCTATAATTCTAGCATGTGTCAATTAAAAAATATTATTATTTAGACATGGGGTTCATATAATATTAATAGAATAATAAAGGGATCCTATGTAATTATTATTCTCTAACTCTATCACTATTTAAACCCACTTATATTATTATCAACACTAATCATTATTATACATAATGAAATTTTAAAGAGATTTACCATGATCCCTAAAGATCTCTTCTCCTAGAATGGTATATAGAACTTAGAGTAGCCCTCCTCCTATACCCTCTTGAATCTATAGAGAACAATAAGTATCCTTTCTACTTTTAATAAATTCTTATGTTGATCACAAATGAATGATACAAGTGTCAGAATCTTTTGTTCTAGCACCCAAGGATTTCTATGGAGACATTTAGAGGTTCTTGGTGCACATTTAGATCACCAATAGAGGTATTGAAGGTCCCAGGCGTAGTGGAAGCTCGTGGTTGGATGTGCCCACTTGACTATTTTTCATTATTAATGATCAATCTGGGATCAATACGATGATAAACTCCAAACTCCACAGATCGAATCACAGAAATAGACAAACAAGAAGAATATTCCAGGAACCAAAAAGGAGGATCATCATAGGTTGATTATAAGTAATTTAATTAATTGAAAAGAATTACCTTTTATGGTGTTCTTTTTTCATTAATATTTCTGATCACGTTCCGATGTGATTCGTTGTTGAGTCGCAGAAGCCAAGTGTAGACTTCCTCTAGTGGTGATCCGCACGTGCACCACGTATCTCTGGACGTCGCCAAAGGAATCTTCGGGTGCTAGCATAGAGAAGCCTTTGCTTGCGTTGTCGGTCTTAGATCTCCTTGATCAGATGAAGGAGGATCTATCTTGGTCTTGAGAGCGTTCTTGGAGGAAGGAGTTCTTTCATCCTTGAGGGAATTATTCAGAATTGTTGTGCACAACGATTAGGGAAAAGTATTGGGGTTGTGAGGATATTTATAATCGGTTTTGAGTTTATAGATTTATGACAATAAATAAACGTGTTACGCATTTTATTTATTTCATTAACTCTTATTGAAAAACCCCCATGTCGAATCATTAATTCCTTGACATATGCCCACGCTGATTATAATAAATATCTTGTAATAAAACGATATTATTTCCTCAAACTCACGAATAGAAAAACTACGCGGCGTGTAATCATTAATACACATTGTGTACTCATTTTTCATTTCCTTTCCAAAATAAAAACTACAGGGCATGTACATTCAATGTACACAGCGTGTATATCTTGTTTTCATTTTATTCTTCCTCCAACATTAAAATGATTTAGGCATACTTGAATAATTATTAAACCACGTATGGGAATAATCTTTATTCTACTTGAGATACTTGGATACACTTAGTTTGTGACCCTCTAGGCCTATTTCTCATTGGCATTAGGCGGGCTTGCCTAAATTCCAAGATTACTGTCTAGCAACGGGTCAAGGAACCCAAGAGAAAGAAGTTGATATCGCATTGACGTGTCACCTCATATGAATTATTACCATGTAATTTAATCCCTTTGTCTCAATATCTCATCAAGAAGGTTTCATGGCAATTTCATAAACCTATATACTTGATCCTCCATTCTTTGACTTCCAGAAATAAACTCGTCATGACACCATGGCCATGGAATTTGGGCGACAGTTCTATTTCAATCAAAGGGCCTGAGATATCTACTTCCATAAATATGGGAGGGAAAAATCCTTCCTCAACTTATCCATTAAAAACATGTCATTCATGACGCACCCAACGTACCCTACTTCCTGCCAACTGTCTTCATGACAGTTTTCATCAGCAAATGTAAGTGCACGAGTTATGACATGAGTTAATGATAATCTTCCAGTCTAAGGACCATTAAACATGCTCTTAGATTGTAATGTCTGATGACACCAAGACATGCAGAATTACTACTGGTGGGTCTGTTCTCATAATCTCCCATCTTGGAGATTACCAATTTTAAACTCTATGAGAGAGAGTCTCATCTTCTTACAAGTACTCTCACATGACAGTCTATATGCTATGTGTCTTATAATAATATGTCATCCAACCATAGAACTTTATTTAAGAATATTGTTATAGAATTTTAAGGTTATCATCATAGAGTGGATCTTCCATGACCTTATTAATGCAAAAAATATTCTAGGATATTATCATATTATAGTCATGTAGAACAATAAACAATATATAATAAGTGTACATTCATGTAATCAAAGTATAAACAGTTAGTTCTCAGGACACAAACTCTAACAAACTCCCACTTGGACTAGAGCCTACTACCTATGACTTTTAGTCCGCTAGAAATCACATGATGATCATGTTTCTACTGAGTCAAAGATTTATTCAAGGGGTCTACCACGTTGTCTTCCATGGAAATACTGCTCCCTGTAACTTCACATCTCTGAGAAAAATACCTCAAGAGATGATACTTTGGAAGTATGTACTTTTTCCACTGATGCGACCTTGTCTCTTTTGCAAGTTCCACCGCTACATTATTATCACAATAGAGTGTGATAGTATCTTTACTACTAGGTACTACATCCATCTCTTGGATGAAGCTTCGCATCCATACTGCTTATTTAGCTGCCTCAGAAGCTGTGATATACTTGGACTCTACTGTAGAATCTACAACCACACCTTACTTTGAGCTCTTCCAGCTCACTGCACCTCCATTCAAACTGAAGATTTATCCATTCTATGACTTCATGTCATCTTGATCAGTCTGGAAACTAGCATCTACATGTACTCTGATGACTAGTTCCTCATATACTCCATAAACTAGGAACATATCCTTAGTAATCCCCAGATACTTAAGGATAGTATTGACTACCATCCAATGGCAGTCTCCTGGATCAGCTTGATATCTGTCGACCGCACTTAATGCGTAAGAAACATCTAGCCTTGTACATAGCATAGCATACATGACTGACCCAATCGCGGATGCGTAAGGGATCATTTCCATTTTCTTTCTTTCCTCATGTGTCTGAGGACACATTTTTTTGGAAAGATGAATGCCATGTGACACTGGAAACAATCCCCTCTTGGACTATTCCATACTGAATCTCTTCAGTATCTTGTCAATGTATGTATTTTGACTCAGGCCCATCATTCTATTAGATCTATCACGATGGATCTTGATCCCAAGAATATATGTTGCCTCACCCAAGTCTTTCATAAATAATCATTTATCCAACCATGCCTTAACTGACTGTAAGACAGGTACTTCGTTTCCAATTAGTAATATATCATCAACATATACAATTAAGAAAATGATTGCACTTCCTCTAAACATTTTGTAGACACAAGGCTCACATTCATTCTTAACAAATCCAAATTTCGTTATGGCTTCATCAAAATGAATGTTCCATGACCTTGATGCTTGATTTAATCCATAAATGGATTACTACAACTTGAATACCTTGTTGGCATCCTTTGGAGTCACAAAACCTTCAGGTTGTGTCATGTAGACATATTCTTGGAGGTTCCCATTAAGGAATGTTGTTTTGAAATCCATTTTCCAAATTTCATAGTCATGATAAACGGTAATGGCCAATAGGATTCTAATGGATTTTAGTATCGCAACCGATGAAAATGTTTCATCATAGTCAATTCCTTCACGTTTTCTAAAACCTTTTGCAACCATGTGTTCCTTATAGATGTTGAGTTATCCCTCCATGTCCATTTTCTTCTTGAATACCCATTTATTACCAACATTATTTACATCAACTGGAGGATCTACCAAAATACAGACTTGGTTTTGGTACATGGAATCCATTTCATAATTCATGTATTCTTGCGACTTGGAAACATTTGTGCCTTCAACTACTTCCTTATAGGTAATAGGATCATCATTGTCAACCAATAATGAGTCACCATCCTTGGTGACAAGAAAACCATATCATTCTGGTTCTCTCACCTCTCTCATGCTCCTACGAAGTTCTTGTGTCTCTGGAATAGATTGTTCTTCCACGGGGCTTTTTGGAATCTGTTCTTATACCAACTCATGTGTATCTTGAGCCTCGACTTCATCTAAGTCTATCTCGCTCCCACTATCTCTTTTGGAGATGTGCTCCCTCTCAAGTAATATGGTGTGTCTTTCCACTGTAACCTTTTTATCTGAGGGGTTGTATAGGTAATATCCCCTTGTTTTCTTAGGATATCCTATAAAGGTACACTTTGTGCCTCGGGGTGCAATTTTGTTACCTGAAGAGGCCTTAACAAATGCTTCGCTACCCCACACATGTAAATTTGATAACATTTCTTTGTGTCTACTCCATAACTCGTATGGAATACCATTTATCGATTTAGTTGTTACTTGGTTTAGTATGTGTGATGCTATTTGTAATCCATATCCCCAAAAGTATAATGGAAGACTCACATGACTCATCATTGATCTCACCATGTCCAATAGTTTGTGGTTCCTCCTTTCACTTACACCCTTCCACTAAGGCGTGTAAGGAGGAGTGAGTTGAGATAGAATCCCAAACTCCCGTAAGAAATCAATGAAGTCCCGATTAAGATATTATCCTCCTATTTCTGAGCATAGTTTCTTAATCTTCTTACCAAGATGGTTCTCAACTTCATTCTTGTATTCTTTGAACCAAACAAAAGAATCTGACTTATACCTCATTAATTAAATATATCCATATCTACTAAAATCATCAGTAAAAGTTATGAAGTACCAGAACCCACCCCTTGCTTTAACTGGAAATGGTCCACACACATCTGTGTGAACTAATTCTAGAATCTATTTATCCCTTTCACCTTTCCCACTAAATGGGTCTTTGGTAATTTTTCCTTGTAGAGACACATGACATACACCAAGTGGTTTTAGTTCTAAATAATCTAAATATCCATATTGATGTAATTTTTTCAAACATTTCTCATTGACATGACCTAGCCGGTGATGCCAAAGTTGGGTGTGGTTTTAGTCATGTGACTTAAATTTTTCATCGATTTCCATTACTTGGTTTGTTTAGTCTAACACATAAAGGCCGTTATATAAATGTGCCCTACCAAAACAAATGCTATCTTTATAAAAGTAGAAACATTCATTTCCAAACTTGAAGATGAACCCATTAGTATCTAATCGGGATACTGAAATAATGTTTTTGGTTACATAGGGTAAATAATAACATCCTTTTAATACCTAGACCATCCCACTAGGCAATGTGAGGTGGTAGTCTCCAACAGCTACAACAGCGAGTCTGGCTTCGTTGGCTGCTCGCAGATCCACCTCACCTCAGTCAATCTTTCTGAATCTACTTGGTTCCTGTATTTGGATAAATATGTGATCACCAAAAGAAGTATCTAATACCAAATTGATAGAAATATATAGATTTCATTCGATAACAAATGTACCTGAAGTTTCCCCCTGCTTCCTTTGTTGGGTGCAGTTTTTCTTCCAGTGGCCCTTCTTACCACATACGAAACATACAGCCTCCGGTTCTCTTGCCTCCCCTTTGATCTTCCTTTTCTTGGAAGGCCTTAAATAATCTTTGGGCTTAAAGATCTTCGCCTTCCCATTACTTTTATTCACCATAAGGACATAAGGCTTTTCACGATTCATATCATTGTCCACTTGGCGAATGAGGATAAGAAGATCAGATAGAGAATTCTCAATGTTGTTCATGTTTAAATTTACAACAAAGTTAGAGAAGCTCTGGGGGAGTGATGGAAGAATGATATCGGTACCCAGTTCTTTGGGGAGTTTAAACCATAGAACCTCCAAGTTCTCAATGTATCCAATGATCTTGACTACATGAGGCCCAGCTGGGGCACCCTCTCCAAGCTTTCTCTGAAATAGAGCCATGGAGATCTCAAACCTTTCATGTCTTGATCTATCCTAGTATATACCAAAAAGGTGCTCGATCATGCTATAGGAATCCGTGTCTTCATGAGACTTCATGATCTCACTAGACATTTAGGAAAATATCAAACATTCAACATTGAGTGCATCATTCAAATGTTGATCATAAACCAGAAAATCTTCATCACTCGCCCCTTAGGCAGGTGAATCAGGAAGTGAGGACTTCAGCACGTAAAACTTTAGTTCATGGAATAGGATAACCTGAAGGCGCCTAAACCATTCCTTAAAGTTACTGCCATTTAGGATATTGTCTTTATCCAGAATTGATCGTAGATAAAATGTGGTTGACGATTTTTTCATATTGATTCTACAAATTAAAAGAGCAGATTTATCATTGCCTTTTGATTACATTTTATGAAAAATAATAAATGAATTTATTAATTCTCCCACTATTTTATCATGTCCCAACATCCCCCACCATTGAAATTTTAATTCCTAGTTACTATGACATTTTAGTGGAAAGGATCCATATTCCCCTTCACATAACCCCAACAAGGGTTGGTCAAGATATTTAAAGGTATTTAGGTAGGTAGGTATTTTCCAACTGTGAGCTTACAGTTACTTGATCTGTTGAGTGGACTCCCCAATCCTGAAATCCTGAATTATATTTCCTCAACACTTGCCTCCATTTTATAATAATTCTAGAAAGGGATAATCCTCTTGATGCACAATATTTAATTCAACCTGAAATTTCCATAAGAGCTTCCTTTATAAAAGTAAGTGTCCCAACAAGGGTTGGTCAAACACATAGTTTTATTGATTACTTCCATTAATCAAGTACCAGAAGTCTTGGTCTTACTTAATATGGTATTTTAGGTATTTCAATCCTTTATGCGTAGTTTCGCATTATCGCATGCTTGTTAATATTAAGTGATTCTTGATTAAGTGATTAACCATGTTCTGATAATGTTTACGCATAGTCTGGTTTTTATTTTATTTCATCTTTGCATGCTTGTATATTTTATTAACTATGTGATCACGACAACACATACATAATAAATAAACCATGCAATTAGATAGAAATAAAATAATATGGAATTATCACGGGCTTCTATTGGTTAGCTTATCTAGCAGTTTTGATAAGCTAACCCTGACCTAGTGAAAAACACCTTGAACCTGATGGTTTATGTTTTGTAGATCCCACTTTTCCACCTTTATATCTTCTTGGTTTGGTTTCGCCTCAGATTCAGATTTTGAACCATCTCCTCTTACTTGGTAGATCCTCCATTACATGGGGTATACATTAAAGAAACCATGGTCACGCAGGCCCTAAATTTTATTGGAAGAAGGCTCGCAGGCCAACAAATTTAAATTAAATAAATTTAAATGAAACCATACACACACAAAGGGTCTTTGGTCTAGCTCATGATCATCCATAGCATGCAATGACTTTTATGAATATTTAGTATTCAAATTCTTTTAATCGTTATTTTATTCAAGATAAGTCGCACTTGAATTCAATTAATTATGATCTTATAATTAATAAATTCCTTATCTTAAATTCCTTTATTAATTTCATTGAGATTCTTATAATCCATATTACTTGTACGGGTCTTTGTACTTTGGAGGAAACCTGGTGAAATTCCATTTCTTTAAAGTACACGGCGTGTAGTCTATATTACATGGCGTGTATTTGTTTTCACTTTTATCCAAATTACACGCTGGGGGATTTGGTTTGTTTTCTGTACTTTAGAAATTTTGGAGTACACGGCATGTAGATTAATCTAACATGGCATGTACTTCCTTGTTACGTGTTTACCGGCCTGGAAATCCTGTGTACACGGTTACACGGCTTATCCTTGTAGATGGTTTCACCTGGGCCGGATCGGACTACACGGCGTGTTGATTCAACATACACGCCGTGTATTCCGGTTTCCATGTTCCATTAAATTCTGGTCAATATGGTGTATTAAAAAACTTAGGTATGATCAATTCACACGGTGTGGTTTGGCGGACCAGTACCGATTCATTAAACCTCAGTACACTGCATGTAGATTTAACTACATGTCGTGTATTCCTATGTTGTACAGACAGAATGAGCGGATCATCCGGATGAGTTACTCATTTTTATTTTAATCAAAATTAAAATAAAAAGGTCATTTCTGTGATGTGAATTGAGAAATGAAGGAGGAGGAACATATCCCATTCATTCAGTTTTATAGAACGATTTATCTTGAATTGAATCAAATATAAATGCGTAAATTATCAACGAAAATTAAATAACTATAATCAACATTGTAACCTCCCTCTGATACCAAATGAAGGTCTTAGGCATAGTGGAAGCTCGTGGGTGGATGTGCCCACTTCACTTTTTTTCATTAGCAATGATCAATCCGGGATCAATACGACGATAAATGCCAGACTCCATGGATCAAATCATAGAAATAGAAAAACAATAAGAATAGTCTCAGAACCACAAAGGAGGAACATCACAGACTGATTATAATTAATTTAATTAATTGACAAGAAGTACCTTTTATGGTGTTCTTTCTTCGTTGATATTTTTTATCACATTCCGATGTGATTCGTCATTACGTCGCAGAATCCAAGTGTAGACCTCCTCTAGTGGTGATCCATATGTATACCACGTATCTCTATATGTCACCAAAGGAATCTTCAGGTGCTATCATGGATAATCCTTTTCTTGCATTGTCGACCTTAGATCACCTTGATCAGATGGAGGAGGATCTCTCTCGGTCTTGAGAGAATTCTTGGAGGAAGGAGTTCTTTCAACCTTGAGAGAATTCTCCAGAATTGTTGTGCACAATGATTAGGGAAAAGTGTTAGGGTTGTGAGGATATTTATAATTGGGTTTGAGGTTATAGAGTTATGACAATAAATAAACGTGTTATGCATTTTATTTATTTCATTAACTCTTATTGAAAAACCCCGATGTCGAATCATTAATTCCTTAACATGCACCCATGATAATTATAATAAATATCATTTAATAAAACGATATTATTTCCTCAAAATCCCAACTGAAAAAACTACACGGCGTGTAATCATTAATACACGATGTGTACTCGTTTTTCATTTCCTTTCCAAAATGAAAACTACACGGCGTGTACATTCAATGTACATGGTGTGTATATATTGTTTTCATTTTATTCTTCCTCAAACATTAAAAAAATTTAGTATTCCTTGAATAATTATTAAACCACATATGGGAATAATATTTATTCTACTTGAGATACTTGGATACACTTAGTGTGTGACCCTCTCGGCCTCTTTCTTGTTGGCATTAGGCGGGCTTGCCTAAAGTCCAAGATTACTGTCTAGCAACGGGTCAAGGCACCCAAGAGAAAGAAGTTAATGCTGCATTGACGTGTCACCTCATACGAACGCTTACTATGTAATTTAATCCCTTTGTCTCAATATCTCATAAAGCAGGTTTCATGGAAGTTTCATAAACCTATATGCTTGATCCGTCATTCTTTGACTTCTAGAAATTAACTCATTGTGACATCATGGCCATAGAATTTGGACGACAGTTCTATTTCAATAAAAGGGCATGAGGTATATACTTCCATAAATATGGAAGGTAAAAATCCTTCCCTGACTTATCCATTAACAACATGTCATTTCTGACACACCCAACGTACCCTACTTCCCGCCAACTGTCTTCATGACGGTTTTCATCAACAAATCTAAGTGTGCGAGTCATGACATGAGTTAATGATAATATTCCAGTCTAAGGACCATTACACACGCTCATAGATAGTAATGTCCAATGACACTAAGACATGTGGAATTACTACTGGCGGGTCTGTTCTCATAGTCTCCCATCTTGGAGATTACCAAGTGTGAACTCCATGAGAGAGAGTCTCGTCTTCTTACGAGTACTCACACATGACAGTCTGTATACTATGTGTCCTATCATAGTATGTCATCCAACCATAGAACTTTATTTAAGAATATTGTTATAGCATTTAAAGGTTCTCATTATAGTGGGGATCATCCATAACCTTATTAATGCAACAAATATTCCAGGATATTATTATATTATAGTCATGAAGAATAATGAACAATATATAATAAGTGTACATTCATGTAATCAGAGTATAAATAGTTGGTTCTCAGGACACCAACTCTATTAGGTATTATATCCTTGAATCGTCTCACTGTAATGACAGTATGACAAGAAGTTTCCTACCAAATCTTCAATGAAGAAAGAACTCTAACTTAAGGTAATTCTTTATTTATATAAATTAATTATAAATTACATGTGATGATGTTTTCATCTTTGTTCAAGAATTTATGTCAATTAATATTCAAATTACTTTCATAGTTCATAACATTCTTTGTCATGTACATCTTATATTATTAGTTAATTATGAAAAAAGGTTGAGTTGGCTACTTATTAATAGGTGCTTCCATTGTGCCTGTAACCTAAAATTTGTATCATAGTGATCGAATAAAAATTATAATTATTTATTTATCATTAATTGATTTATTAATTTTAGATTAGTTTTCATTTCTGGTTTAATCATTATTTAAATATGAATTTCAAGATCTTCTCTTCTCCTTATTCATTAATGGTCATATAATAAAAAATGGATTAACTATAAACAAATAACATATTAAGAACTCATTCGGAGGTGATGAGGATTTTGGATGGAGAACACAAGAGTGCATGATGTGTAGACTGATGATATACACCATGTACCCGTGTTCACTACACCATGATGAGCTATGAAAATCCAAGTCATTGTGTTATTATTAACATGTGGATTGAATTAAATATGCACCGCGTGTTTACTAGGCTAACATAGAACATAATTATCTAGACTACATGTTGTGTATTCCATGAGTCAAATATGTTTCATGTGTTTATTACACAGTGTGTGTGACTAGAAACCGTGAAACTTGGAGGTCACACAACATGTAACTCCAATATATGTCTTGTACCCCATTAATTTTTTCATCCATTTTACATGCTCAGTCCCCAATCATGTGTCATGGATAGATGGTGAAGAGGCATACATGTTGTATAGTTGTCTTATAAACATCATGTATACTACCTATTTTTCATAAAGAAAAATTAATTAATTATTTCATTTCAACCAAATAAATATATGTTTTTGTGTCATTTTTTGATAGTACATTTCATGTGGTGGGTTTTATATATATTAATTCTTAATAAATTTCTATATAATATTCATAAAAGCATACTATTTATAGTCTTAATACCTCATATACTCCACATGAATTAAAAACATTATACACTATGTAAATAACATGTGTCCATATGTCATTTATTGATAGTACACACAATATAATTATGTGAAAATACATGTCTAGTACATGTCGTATGAGTAGGAAATATATGAAAATAATAAACACTAGGTAGTTCGGATGATTACTCGCCATGTTTCCTCAATATACATAATTTTTACTTACTTAGTTTTAAATAAAATTAATATGTTTAGTTTTTTTAAAATTATAACAGATGGGAATATCAAGGATAGTTTGGATAGAAATTAAGATAAATTGATTGATTAATTAATCAAGATAATTAATTAATTTGATCATGTTTTATCTTAATTAATAATGATTGAAATATATTTTAGTTTATTAAATGTTTTTTCATTGCATATGTGTGGATGATCATGATCATAGATCATCTAGTGTATGTGATTGGTTTATTTTAAATTATTATTATTTCATATTTTTATAACAGTTTATTATATTAAATTATTAGTGTGTGTTTCATCCCTCCTTCTCATTGTGTAATGGCCTATGTATCCAAATCTTCTTTTATATAAACCCATAAAAAATCCTTTGGTTCCCCTCAACTACATGTGGTGAATTCTTATGTAGTGGATGGAACTCTTGTTCAAGTAGAGGTGGTTCAAGTTTGGAACTAAGGATAAAAAAAATCTAGGAAATACACATGAGCAGATGTGTAATGCTACAACTTGAACTAGGTGTGGTTCTATGAGTTTATTCCATAGGGTCAGTTGCATGGTAAATTATTTATGGATGATTTAGTATGATCACTTGATAAATGAATTAATAATCATGCAAGATAGAATTAAAATAAATTAGACTATGCATAAATTTTATCTTATACATGGTTAATCACTTAGTAAAATCCACTTAATATTAACAAAGCATGTAATAAGATAAAATGAGAAAATTACGCATAATGATAAAAAATATATCAATTAAAATATTAATTTGGTATATCCTTATATTACCTGATTTATAATGGAATAAAAACATCATAGTGTTTAATCTAGCCATCATTGGGACACTATCATTTAATGGGGAGTTATAAAGAAAGTTTTGTGTTGACTTAACCAAATCCACATCAAGAGGAGTAGCCTTTTCTAAAATATGTGTAAAGTTTCATGCAACTGTTGAGTAAATTCAACACCAAGATTTTAGGATTGGGGATCACACTCAATGGATCAAGAAGCGATGAGTTAATGTAGTTGGAAAATACCTACCTACCTAAATACCTTTGAGTAATTGATTAATCCCTCACTTGGGTTATGAGAAGGTAAATATGGGCCCTTTCCAATTGGATATCACATGACTGGATATTCTAAAACCAATGATAGGGATATTAGGTTTCAAAAAGATGGTGGGAGATTAATAAATTAATCAATATTTATTATCTAATTTTGTAATCCAGATAAAGTACTAAAAATAAGATCTTATTTATTGTAGAAATAGAAATCAATATAACTTAGACTATATCATTGTGATCTATATTATAGAAGGATAACCTTCTCACCAGCTCAAATTTATAAGAATAGTGTAGGTCTTTATGCATGATGAGACATATTTCAAATGTCTCATGATATCATCCATGTCTAGTGAGCTTCTAAAGTAATATGAGGATATATATTCATATAGAATCATGTCTCATCTTCATTATCTTTATCAAGATAATGTGATATAGGAGAGATATGAGATATTTAATGCACTATTTACATTCAATCTTGGAGATTAGATGTTGATTGGGCCTCATGTAGTCAAGTAGATTTGCTACATAGAGTGCTTGGGAATATTGGGATTTGATATCCCTAATGATTTACACACTGATATAATTTTATTCTCACTACCTAAGTGATTCTGTAGTTTCATTATTTATTATAATATGAATAATAATGATAATTCTATCTCGAAACTCCTTACCGTAATTCGCTAGATTGATAAGGACATGAGGTGAGAAAAACATGCGGTCCTTATGGTGAATAAAAGTAATAATAAGAAAAAGGGGCCCAAGAATCACTCAAAGTATAAGTTTCTTAAGAAAAGTCCTTCCAAGAATATGAAGATCCAAATACAAGAAAATAAAAAGGATACAATATATTTTTCAGGTGGTGATCTAAGACACTAGAAAAATAACTTTCCCCAAAAGAAGAATAGGGAATCTTTAGGCACATTCATTACCAAGTGAAATACTTCCATATCTATAAGTTGGGTATAGATACCACTCATGGTACTCAAATTTATATTCAAATGTAGGAACCAAGTAGATTCCAAAAAAATCTAGAGGATGGGTACAACTTTGAGTAGCCAATGGAGCACATCCTGCTTCCTTGGCTATAGAAGACTATCACCTTACATTGATAATAAGGATGATATTTTTTTTTGAAATATTTTTATTATAAACCTAAAATTTCCAAAAAAAATAATTTTTATATCCTTCCTAGATAAATATGGTCATATTTTCAAATTTGTAAATAAAATTAATTTCTTTTACAAATAAAATATATGTTATGATATGAAACATTTAAATAATGGTATGTATGTATTATATTATAAAACCAAGTACTATAAATTGATAATGAATCAAGTTCACATGACTCATTTCACACCCAACTGTGGAATCACCAAATTAGTCATGTAAATGAGAATCAGTTGAAAAATATCTATCAAGATGGCTATTTATATTCTCTTAAAATAATTCCACATGATAGATGTCTTTCTTGATTACAAGGAAAGATGACCAAAACCCCATTTAGTGGGAAAGGTTAAAGGGAACCAAAGATTCTAGATTTGGTACACACTTATGACTGTGGAACTTTTTCAGTTGAATCTAGATGTGGATATTCTTACTTAATTATTTTTATTTATGACTAAAGTAGATATGTATATGTGTACTCAATGAGGTAAAATTATGATTTCTTCAACAAATTAAAAGAATTAAAAAATTAAGTAGAGAATCAAACTAGTAATAATGTAAGGAATATTTAATTTGATCAAGGTGGTGAGTATCTTGACCAAGTTTTCATCAAATTTCTACAATATGGTGTGATTATATATCAACTCACTCTACCTTATACACCATGGTGGAATGGTGTGAGTGAAATGAGTAACCATAACTTTCTTAACATAGTGAGGTTGATGATGAGTCATGTAGATATTCCATTATCATTTTAGAGATAAGCATTACATATTGCATCATATACACTAAACCAGGTACTAACTAAAGTATAAAATATGATACCATACAAGTTAATGTGTGGAAGGAAATCTATGTTGTTTAACTTAAATGTATGGGTATCTAAAACAATTTTTAAGGCCACCTCCAGAAATAAACTAGAACCCTAAGGTACAAAGTGTATCTCTATAAGGTATCCCAAGGAAATAAGGGGATATTATATATATAAAACCTAAGAAAATATGTTAAATATCAAAATATATTCTATATTTCTTAATAGAGAGATATATTATCCCCAATAAGGATAGTCGGAGAAAGATTGACTTTGATGAAGTTGATGCTCAAGATATACAAGAGTTGGTGCAGGAACAGATTCCATAGATCCCCATAGAATCTATTTTTCCTAAGACACAAGTACTATGTAGGAGCACCATATAGTATAGAAAACTAGAAATATATGGTATTCTAGTCCCTAAGGTTCATGACTCATTATTGTTTGATAATAATTTTCCTATTTCCAATAAAAAGGTAGTATAAAGATTAGAATCTATAATATGGATAGAATCCATGAATTATGAGATAGATTTCATGTATCATAACCATCTATAGGTTCTATTTAATCCACTAGTTGGTGTAAATTACATTGGAAAAAATGGTTTTTCAAAATAAAATAGGACAAGTAATGTAAATTGAGTACCTATAAAGCATGGCTAGTGGCTAAAGGGTTTAAACAGAACTAAGTCATTGAATAATGAAAAACCTTTTCTCTAGTTTTCATTTTTAAATCCATTAGGATTATACTTATTAAAGTATATTTCCATGACTGTGAAATTTGATATGTGGATATCAAAATAGATTTCCTTAGTCGGAACCTTCAGGAAGATGCCTATATAACACAATCAAAAGGGTTTATGACTCTAGGTAATTCCAATCAGGAATGAAAGTTATATATATCCATTTATGTATTGAATTAAATATCAAGGTCTTAAAACATTAGGTTTCATGAATCCATAAAATAATTTGGTTTCACAAATAATAAATGTGAGCCATGTGTTTATAATAAGTTTAGTGGAAGTATGGTTGTATTCCAAGTAGTATATGTCGATGATATATTACTTATTAGAAGTGACATGTAACACCCTCAGTTTTAGGTACCTCACCCTTTTATTATATATTTTTACATTATATAATGTTTGGGTTGAGTTTTAGGATTTTTTAGAAGGTTTTAGTGTGTTTTGAAGGCATTTTTAGGTGTGCGTAGTTTGATAATGATTAGGGTAACCCATGAAACTTCTCTATCAAACTATGTATGAGATTATGGGAATTAATGGGTAGGTGCATATTTGGTTCACTATTTGACCAAATCGTGTATTTTTTGTATTTTTTTTTGGATAAATTCGTTTTTCATGGTTTGCATATGGTTTATCAAACCATGTAGCACAACCATACTACCATTTGGGTACTTTCTAGTAGCACTCACATAATTGGTGCATGGTTTATTAAACTATCCTTCCTAACCATGCAATGTACATTAATATCATCCAAAAAATGGATTTTTATTCCTTTTAGTACCTAAAAACTCTCATTTCTCTCTCATTGGTCTAGGCTCTCGAAATAGAGGTTTCATCTATGAGTTTTTGACAAATACTCTCCCTCTGAAACCTGTTTTCAATGGATTGAGGTGTGTTGGATCAAGAATATTGAAGTTAATATCTCTTTTCACTCCTCTTTTTTATCTTTCTTCTAGATATTCTTGTTTTACTTTGAACAGAACATTATATATGATCTTTTATGGATAAATTAATAATCTATTATGTGTTTTTTATGAGATATTGATTGGTTCTATTGAAGGAAAATAATTTTGAGCCAAGATCTAGAGGTTTCATTATGTCTTTCATTGGTTTTGTCACCCATTGTGAGATAGGTGACTTCCCTATCTTCTCTAATTATTATGGAACTTGATGTCGTGTATATTAAAATTAATTTATTTTAATTTCAAGGGAAACTCGTGTTGATTTATATTTATAAACCCATTTTATTAATAATTTTAAAATATTCTATTTGAATGGTTTTTGGAAAACCTCTTTTGTTCTATGATTAAATTTTTTTTATTTGAGATGATGCGTGAAAGGTGTTTGATTTAATGATTTGAAAATAATTTTTGATTTAAGAAATGAATTTTTGTGAGAAATTGGGACACATGGGAGGTGTGTGTTCATCATTGCATTGGATATAACCTTTCCAGTACAAACTTGGCATGAGGTTCTAGACTGGAGGAACATAGAGAATGGTAACCTAGTGATGACATAGTGGATTAACAAGTAACCTCTCATGAGTATGTGACTATCACCTGACATACATGTGTGCATGAGAATGACAATGTGGCTTGGGTATTCCAATCATAATTAATGGATAAATTGTTTCTGTTTTTAATTTAAATGGTTATAAATTTTTAAAATTATTTTATGTTCCTATATTTTGTTTTAAATTATATTTTTAACGATGATCTAACATTTTATTATCCTAGTGTCGTGATTTGGGAAGTATCTTGGGAAAATCCTACTCTGTATGATTACTCACCCTGTGTATATGCAATTTTTTGGGTACGTAGATGTTGATCTTCACAACATAGGTAAAATAAATGTCTCTTATTTATATAGTGGAGCATCATGATGCTAAATTGCTAGGATGGTGGTTGGATCTCACATTTCTCTTATAGAGTGGTTGGACTGATGCCACATTGGTGTTTCTATGTTAGTATGTCCATTGGTTTTATTGGGTCACATTATTATACCTTTTCACTACTACTCTGATATTATTATTATTTTGGTATTTCATTGAGATTTATTTTTTATACTTAATGAATCATGTATTTTGGTTTGGTTGTTTTTATTTTATCTTGACAGGTTATGGTTGTTTACAGGTAAAATTTTCCTCCAATGTTTCAGTAATCCCTTTTCATTTATTTCTAACCTTTGGTATCTTGGGGACATAACATAAGGCTAATGGAACCTAGAATCTTTACAAGAAAATGGTTATGGTCAAGATGTTTCAAAACATATCATCCTTACATTTAGTTAATTACTAGTTAAATGGATAATTCTCCATAAATCACTTGGGTTAAGTATCCAATGTTCTCAAAATCAATACCATTCATGATAGATCCAAGAGGCTTCTTAGACTAAGTCAAAGTACATAGATTGACCAGATACTGAAGAGATTCAGTATAGAACCATCCAAGAGGGGATTGGTTATAATGTATCATGGAATATATCTCTACAATAAAATATTTCCTTGGACATAACAGGAGGGTGAGAGAGAGAGAGATATATAGGATGAGTAGGATCCCATATAAATTTATGACAGGATTGATCATATATGAAATACTATATACCAGTCTTGATGTTTCTTACACTTTAGGCATGGTATACAGAAATCAAGATGATACAAGTAAAAAACATTGGATTTTTGTTAATTATATATTTAATTATATGAGTAATACTAAGTATATGTTCCTATTGTATATATGATTCAATGACCTAGTCATGAGGGGATATATTGATTGTAGTTTTCAAACCATTTAGAATGATTTTAATTCATGGTTAAGATATGTATTTAGTCTCAATATAGGAGCAGTGAGTGGGAAAAATTCAAATCATCTATTTATCACTGATTATACAGTATAATATGAGTATATAGTCACTTTTTTATACAACCAATAAAGTATTGTGTATACACAAATTTATCCAAGAGATTAATATGGTTCCTAATAATAAAGACATTGTCACATTTTATTATGGTAATGCTACGGTGGTGGCTCTCATAAAGGAGCCAAGGTTACATAGATGGATGAAGCAAAAACTCTGAAACTATCACCTCTTAATGGATTTTTCTCAAAGGGGTGAGGTTATGGTGAATATAGTTACCATATAAGATAATTTTGTAGTCCTATTAACTAAATATTTATCTCATTAGAAGCAATAATATCATGTGAGAGATATCATACCAAAGGTTGTTAGTATTTGGATTGTCACATCTAGGATTTTATTTTTCTCTTTTATTTTGTTTTATATTTTTTCTATGGATTTTCTATTGAGTCTCAGGTGTTTTTTATCTAATTTTTGAGTTTTGGGATGTTTCTATTTTGTTCCACAGTTTGTGTGCATGGTTAAGGGGAAACTATGAAGCCTCTTGATGTCAAGTCCCTTTTCAATTTATTTTACTCTTGTATGTTTAGGGTTTCATGGGTAGAGCACAGTTAGATTCAAACTATGCGGCTCCCAGGAGTAACCATGTAGGACTTGGGTGTCCCTGGATGAGGGATCACGGCTTGATCATTGTTAGTTCAAACTATGAGATAAGTGTGTGCATGGCTCTGCAATATTTGATAGAACCAAACTATATGGTTGTATTATGGTTTCCCAAACTTTGTTTCCAAATTGTGTGGGTGTCCTATAAGTCTAGTAAGGGATGCACGGTTGGTGCATGGATTTCTAAACCATGCATCTTAACCATGTGTAGTGCCCAAGTTCATTAAAAATAGATTTTTACCATTTTTATCTCAATTTTTAACACTAAATCACCCCTCCTTCTCCTTATTTGGATCGTGTGACCCTAAGAGGCTCCTTTTCACTTCCTCACACCTCCCCCCTCCTTCCAATGGTGATTCCAAGTTATTTATTCAAGTTTTGGTGTTGATTTATCAAGGTAATCTTCACCTTTTCTATTCCTATTCTTCTTTAATTTTGTTTGTGTTTCCATTTATCCCTTTATCTCTTGGGTCTAGTGTTAATGTTTCCTTTGATTTATTTTGGGTTTTTTGTCTTGTTAAGGTTCTTATTAGGTTTCCTTTCCTCGTTGGACCTCTTGAATCCAATTTGGGATGTCATTTTCCAAGCACTTTAAGTTTGAGGTAGGTTCTCATTGTATTTTGCCTTTAAATTTAAGACACATTGATTTATTTATGTTTACGAATTTTTTTATTCTAATTAGTGATATGTATTATTAGATTAATTATTCATAAGTAAATCATGTTTTTTCTTTTGAATTTAATTGTATGAAATGGATTTATTGTGATCTTCACACCAAGTGTTTTTTAAAATGTATGGTTGGACTTTTTAAGTGTGTTTTTAATTATAAATGGTGATTAGAGTTTCTCAAATGAGTTTATAAATAGATATTTGGATTTATAATTAGCGTGTTGGATCTCTTTTAAATTGATTTGTCACCTAAATAACATGTGAGGCTCATTTGGAACTTTTGAAATGGGTTTTCTTTGTAAAACTCCCCTTATGATGCATCTCATGCCTTTCTCATTGTCAAATGGGTGGGAACATCCTCAAAATGGTACTTCCCTCATTTATTTATGGTTATAAGGAAAAGGGACTAATCCTTGGGGTGATTTGAAGGTGATTCTTAGCTTTTTGATTCATGTGGTGACTTGTTCTTATTATATATATATGGTTGATTATTTGTAATTTCTTATATCACCCCCATTTTGGACATGGAATTAGAACCTATCATAGAAATAGGAATATCCAAGAATTATTGCTACAATAGTGTTTTATTATGCTCTGGATAGTGGCCCCTTATTATAGACACGCTTTACTTTGGAGATGGTGCCCCTATGTTAGGCCAAGTAGGGTATGACCAAGTGTTAGGGCTGTCTAATTGCATTAAGTGAACTAAAAGGATGGATTATGTTATAGTAGTTTCTAGATTTTCCCTTGAGATACTAAGTGTTTCCATGTATACTGGCACTTGTTAATCTATAACGGATAATTTAGGTTCCTCGTCTGGTATGGTCACTTGAGTTTTCATGAACCACCCTAGATTTCACCCAACCCAACACCCAACCTGAGCCATGACAAGGCTCGAAGATCATTCCCAATCCCCACAGGGTGGAAAGAAGTTCCTAGGCATCAAACACTTCATTTGGGAATGATTCAACCTAAGAGAATCATCTGTAAATAATCAACAAGAATAAATCATCACCACATGATCCATAACCATATTAAAAATAAATGCAACTATCACAAGTGAAACAATTTTACATTTTAATCAAAAACTCAATGTACCAAAATATAAGGGAAACCAATTAGACCACAACCTAAAAAACTCCATGCAATAAGAGTGTAATCACCCTCAAGACACCTCCACCAACACCTTTAAGATAGAAACACTAGAAACTAGATCCACCATCACCACTATGGAACATCTTGCCTTTACTTGGGTCAAACATAATAAGATATACATACATATGAGGTTTTATGGAGGGTGTGAGCCAAAGACTAATAGCATATCACCCAAAAAGAAATATTCCAGGCCAAAACATTATAAAAAAATCACCATGCTAGTTTTAAGAAACATATGGGTAAACATTTTTAATAAAACATTTTAAGGTAAACATTTTCAAGAAAATAATCATTTAAAATTAAAATGGAGGCAAGGTCCACTATATACCGATGGTAATAACAATATCACAAGAGCACCATGGGTAATACCTAAAGGCACTTGCAATAGAGGGACCCTAGGAACCTCATATTTCGGTGAAACATGGTATAACACTACTAGAAATTCATCTATCTATGACGAGCTATTTGCGACGGGAAGTGTGCCCATTGCAAATAGATGTCCGATTAAATACATTATATATACAAGAACCTTTAACGATGGGCCCATCGTAAAAATTATTTGCGATGGGAAACCAGCTCGTTGCAAATAGCTTATATGTTATAAACCTTTTGTGATGGGTCCGTCGCAAAAACGTTATTGTGACGGTAAAGCAACCCGTCGCAAAAACTTTTAATATATATATATATATACATATATATATAATTTATTTGCGATGGGCCCCCATCGCAAAAGGCCCCATCACAAATACTTAATAAAATAAAAAAACAATATTAATATTATTAAATTAAAAAAAATTAAAAAAAATTAAAATTATCAATATTTTAAAAAACTTAATAAAATAAAAAATAATAAAAAAATTATGAATAATGAAAAAAATGATATTAATATTATTAAAATAATTAAAAAATATTAAAATTATAAATATTCAGAAAAAAATAAAAAATCATAAATTATTATTATTATTATTATTAGTAAAATTAAATAACATTAAAAAATATAATACTAATAATAAATATTAAAATATTAAAATATTAAAAAAATTATGCAATATTCTCACCAATATAAAAGACAAAAACTATAAATAGTTTATATTACAACAAATGTTCAATTCAAATGTTCTTAACAAAACAAAAAAATCACTAGGGGGATAGTCTTCTGGAGGAGATGGAGGAGCTGGAGGAGATGGTAGAGGAAACTTCATCCCTAAACTACGAGCCAGACGGCGCATGTACTCCATCTGATTGTGTTTTTGCTGCTGCCATCGATGCATGTCCTCCTCGTGCTGTTGTTGTTGTTGCTACTACCATCAACGCATGTTCTCCTTGTGCTACTGTTGTTGTTGCTACCATCGACGCATGTCTTCCTCATGCTGTTGCTACTGTTGTTGACGCATCTCTTCCTGCTGCTTCTGAAAACTCTCTATAAGCTCAGTTTGAGCTCACAATTGCTCCTGATAATGTGATCCAGAAGATGATTCCTCTCCATGAGATCCTCTCGATCTAGACACCGAAATCATAGCAGTACCATAATAAGTCCTTGGAGTCAAATGAGAGTCGATACCAACTACTCGTCCCTTCTCGAAGGCATACTAGGTCGACTGCATCCATGTCGCCTCATCGAAATGGTGGGCACTAGTCTGATCAACCGTCTTGGCCTGACTCTCAACCTGTGTCTGAGAGTTTGCGGTCTCATATGACTCTTTCAGTTTCAATTTGAAATTAAAATGGTGAAAAAATTATATGCAGTTAACTTTCAAACTGAAAAATAAATAATACTGACCACAATCTGCCACTGGCGATCACCTCTAATCTCTCCAGTGGCTGGATCACTATACATCCTCTGATAAACGTCGTACTCTGTAATATCGTGATACTTGACTACATATATGAATACAAAATAAACTATTTATATGTAATGTTATATAAAATATTTAAAAAAGATGCTTACCAGATGCTCTCTATGCGTACTGAATGTACGGCTACCAGCTCGATGTGTCACCTCCTATCTCCCCTAGTTCTGTCGGCCCAATGAAGATATCCATTGAAATCCACCACTCAACCAGGGTGAACATAATCCATCCCAAATGTGAGATAAATTATACTCTGGTCAGTGGGATCTACATGACTCATCAAATACTATCGCTCCTACTTTTTTAATGGTTGTCCTTCTCAAATTGTGAAAAAAAACTCACGGAAACGCTCACGCATAGATGCCTCCCATGCCTCACGAATAGTGCCATGCATACTATCATCGATGGGATTGCATAAACCCTACTAATATTTTATAATATCAAGTTATTAATGAAATAAATTTCTAAATAAATATTATTTATTTACGTACCATACAATGATTGAACATTCCAAGCCACACATCAACGGGAATATGTTCCCATGTGATCCATGGTTGAGAAAAATAATTGTGCGAGATAGTGCTCCCATGTCCAACAAATACATGTGAAAAACTGTGAAAAAAGAACAAATAATCAAACAATTAGTATATAAATAAATTAATTAAAGTTAACTAAAATACACAGGTTATCATACCTCCGCATGTGTGGATCAAAACCAAGATGTGGATGTCGCTCGAGGATAGAGTCAGGAATCATAAGTTGTGCAAGACCTCACCCACTCCACATACCCCCTGAACCGCCAGTAGCATGAGGGTCATATGATCCCAAATCCTCCTCATCCAAAGACAGCTCATCCTCCTCTAACTCACTAAGTAGATCAGGGTCCATCTGAAACACAAAATGATTGTTGTTAGCAGATAGTTGGAAATAACTATTACATATAGATATATATTAGTTATGATTATAACCAGCATTAAATTGTGTCAATGTTCACCTTCATCATCATCTTCATATCTAAAGATGTCAATGTCTTCATATTCATCATCAGCATTATCAATATCCATATGAGTTTTAATTTCATCATCTCTTTCCATTTCAAATTCATTTGTAACATCATTAACATCATCATCACCATCGACCCTTAATTGTGGGGTGTCATCATCGATATTTATGTCTCTTTGTGAAAAGGATGAATTTTGAGTAGTCTCTTGAAAATTTTCAATTCCTTGTACTTCCTTGGAACCACATTCATTTTGAGTAAACTGATTTTCCTGAGATTTCATTTTTATTATGCTCCACAAATCACTCAGGTCTCTTGAAGTAGCACAGTACTTTGCATAATATATTTGATCTTCCTGTTGAGACAGTAAAAATGGTTCATTTACTGCAAGAAGACTTTTATATTTAATATCTACGATTACATGAATCAGATGAATACACAAGCCTCTCTCAATATCTAACCACCGACATTTAAACATTGTTATGTAATTTTTCCCTAGATAACACAGTTCAATAATTTCATCTAGAATGTCGTAAAATTCAAATTCAGTTTCTCTATGATGCGATCCTCTCAAGAAAACTCCAATGTTCATTGTTTTTTTTATTCCCCATATGAACGTGTATGAAATCGAAAACCATTCACCACATATGCATTGTAAGATTTAACCATTTTGGATGGTGGGTTACTCAATATACATAGTCGCTTATCAATTTTATCAGCATGTTGAGACACCTAAAAATTTATAAAATAATTATCAATATAATAAATAATAAACTGAATTGATATGTTAAACTATCAATAATTTATGTTACCAGTTTTTGAAACCATTGAGAAAAAAAATTTATGTCGGCTTTCTTCAAGAGAAACTGCTATAATTTATGGAAGTTGTTTCTTAATATGATTATCATATAACCTAAAAATAAAATAAGTTTAATTACTATAATATAAATTATATAATAAGTGATAGAAGCACTCATAGTACCAATTAAGTCATTTCTTCATAGTTGAGAAGAACATATATATGAGCTCTGTGATGTTCATCATCTGAAATCCATCGATCATGAACTCCAATGAAGCCAAGCTTTGGTTTATTAAAAACTGATAATTGATTTTCCATTTCATCATCATCACTCCCCACATTCTACCCATGCAGTTGTGTTTTGAGGGATATTCATATTCAAAATAATGAGAGCAGAAAAAAGAAATTTTCTCTTGTAAATAAGCTTCAGCAATTGAGCCTTCAACTGATGCTTTGTTACGTACTTTTTTATTCAATTTTTGCATGCATCTCTAGAATGGATACATCCATCGAAACTGTACCGGACCTACACATTTAGATTCATGTGGAGAATGTAATATTATATGTTCCATTGATTCAAAGAAAGCTGACAGAAATATTTTTTTCAGTTTACATATAATGACAACAACTTCTTCTTCCAATTTACTTAGTGCATCATAGTCTGTTTTCACCACACAAATGTCTCAAAAAATATGATATGTCTGTTATCTAATCCCAAATAATAGAATTCAAGAAACCTCTGAATCCAATTGGCATAATTATTTCCATTATAACATGACAATCATGACTTTTTAATCCGGTAATATGACGATTCTTAAACATTTTCCCAAATTGGAAGCATAGAAATCTGGAGGTATCAAATCTGCAATCCACTAACAAAATAATAAGTGACTCTCTTTGGACAATGTATAAGATTTTTTTGGCTTCATTAACCTCTATGATCTGACATTTTAAAATAGTTCAAGTTCTGGTCATCTGTAAATTTGGGGAAAATCTAATTGTTCCTTTACATTATCTTTGGTCTTACTTGGTGTATCCAAAACTATATAAAATAAATTATCAAAATAGTTCTTCTCAATATGCATGACATCCAACATGTGGTGGACCAACAAATTATACCAATATGGAAGATCACCAAAATGCTCTGTTTTATCCAATTATGCTCTTTCCCAAAGCCATGAATTTTCTATTGGTTTACTGTTGTCCCAAATGTGATGGGAGGAAATAAAAATACAACTGATTTTAAATCTGTAGCTGAGGTAATTTTTGGAGGTTTATCCCTTTCAATTATGTCTTTTCTGAAATGAGATTTGTTCCTCCTAAAAGGATGATTGGTTGGAAGAAATATGCGATGACAGTCAAAATAGAAAGGTTTTTTCCATTGATGAGCATAAAGGATTTTTTGTCTTTCATACAGTAAGGACATGATTTCAGACCATGTGTACTCCATCCAGATAACATGCCATATGTCGGGAAGTCACTAACCATCCACATCAATGCAGCTTTTAATATGAAATTTTTTTTCGCAGCAACATCATATGAACTAACATCATTACTCCACAATGAATTTAACTCATCAATCAATGGTTTTAAATAAACATCAATATTCTTTTTCAAATGTCCTAGGATTAATAAGGTAAAAAAATATATAGGGCTCCTTCATCAAAATCCATGGACGTAAATTGTAAGGAGTTATAAAGATAGGCCAACATGAATACTAACTACCATAAGAACTAAATATATAGAAACTGTCAGTAGAAAGACCCAATCGCATGTTTCAGGATTCTAAAGAAAAAGACAAATACATCCGGTCAAAATGTTTCCATGAATCACCATCATATGGATTATTCAAGATTTTGTTGATTGAAATCTTGGTTTTTTGCCATGACATCATTGAAGTTGTATTCTGAGACATAAACAAACACTGCAACCTAGGTGTAAGGGGGAAATATCTCAATTCTTTCATAGGAATCGATCCAAACTTTCCTGGTCGAGCTTCTTTATACCTTGATTGTCCACATGTGGGATAAATATCCAATGACTCATTTTCACTAGAATATAAGATGCAATAATTTTCACATGCATGAATCTTCTTATAACTAAGTTCCAGATTATGAACCAGCCTCTTACTCTCACAGTAATTTGTAGGAAACACATTTCCTTCAGGTAAAAGTATTTTAACCAAAGAAAATATCTAATCAAAACAGTTGTTTGACATTGCATTATCTTATTTAATAGCCATAAATTTTGTAACCTCTTTTAATTTTCTTATCTTGCAACCAGGATATAATGCATCCTCATCAGACCTCAACAAGTCATAAAATTCAGATGGTGCCAACTTAGGAGTTAAATTAATAGCATCCTGAGTTTCAGTTTATTGAACAGATGGACCTACAACATCATGTACTAAATTTTGAAATTGTGATTGATCCAGAATCAAGTTATTAATATATTCTATAGAACTATGTTCACCGTTTTGATACCAAAAAACATAATCTGGTTAAAAACCAAACTGTAAGAGATGTCCCCCAGCCTTGTCAAATGTGTCAAACATTCCCAGATCACATTTTTTTACAAGGACACTTAATTGTGCCTTCTGAAACAAATTCTAGTTTTGATGATGTAAATGATAAAAAATCTTCAACACCCTCAATATATACATGATTTAAACCAGAACCGTTTGGATTTCTGTGCTGATTTAACCAAGCATGTTCATCTAATAAGGATTGTTGTCGACTTCCTTGTTCCATATTTTTCTACAAAATATAAAATCATTACTGTTTTTGAATAATTTGAAATTAGAAAAAACACTATCCAAAAAGAGAAGATAAATAATTACAACTACTTTTTAATAATTACCATTAGTTACAGGCGACACAATTTCTAGTGGATCGACGACTACTCTTTTGTCCAACGGCTCATTTACTTTCAAACTTCTCGCATTGAAATCACAACAAAGAATATGCTAGGAGGTACACTTATTCATTATCATGCATACGAGAATGTATAAGTGTACCTCTGAGCAGATTCTACTTTGTGATTTCAGTGTGAAAAATATGCAAGTAAATGAGCCATCGGACTAGATCCCCCTTTTCATCGATGAATCTTCTTCTTGCAACTGTCACCGCCTGAAAACATTATGAAAAATGTGATCCTACGAATGCATATTTAAACTCGGGCATACAAGATTGGATATGCATACGTAGAAGCATACTTTTCATAATGTTTTGAGTCGGTGAGAGTTGAAAGGAGAAGAGTCATCGAGCAAAAGGAGTGTTGTCAATCCACTGAAAATTGCTCCACGTTATTACAATTTATTACAATTTATTACAATTGATTTTATTGTAAATTATTGCTAATTATTACTAATTATTATTAATTATTTCTAATTATTGCTAATTATTGCTAATTATTGCTAATTATTACAATTTATTGCAATTTATTGCAATTTATTGCTAATTATTACAATTAATTCCTAATTATTCCTAATTATAACTAATTATTGCTAATTATTTCTAATTATTGCTAATTATTTCTAATTATTTATATTTATTGCTAATTATTGTTATTTATTGCTATTCTAATTATTGCTATTTATTACAATTTATTACTATTTATTACTATTTATTACTATTTATTGCAATTGATTCCAAATTATTACTAATTATTACTAATTATTACTATTTATTACTATTTATTACTATTTATGAATATTTATTGGTATTTATTACTCTTTATTACCATTTATTACTATTTATTGCTATTTATTGATATTTATTGCTATTTATTGCTATTTATTGCTATTTATTGCTATTTATTGCTATTTATTGCCATTTATTGTTATTTATTTCTATTTATTGCAATTTATTACTAATTATTACTATTTATTACTATTTATTACTATTTATTACTAATTATTACTAATTATTAATAATTGTTACTAATTATTACTAATTATTCGTATTTATTAGTATTTATTAGTATTTATTACTATTTATTAGTATTTATTACTATTTATTATTATTTATTACTATTTATTACTATATATTAGTGTTTAATAGTATTTATTACTATTTATTAGTATATATTACTATTTATTAGTATTTATTACTATTTATTAGTATTTATTAGTATTTATTAATATTTATTACTATTTATTAGTATTTATTACAAATTATTACTAATTATTACTATTTATTACTAATTGTTAATATTTATTACTATTTATTTCTAATTGTTTCTATTTATATCTAATTATTACTATTTATTTCTAATTATTACTAATTAGTGTTAATTACTATTAATTACTGCAAAATACAGCTACTAATTACTAATTACCGCTAATTATTTATATACATTACTAATTATCATTAATAATTATTCATTATTACTAATTACTAAGAATTAGTACTAATAATTTAATTTTATTATTACAAATAAATACTGATGACAAAACAATTTAAATCTAACTTAATTACAACTAATCAACAATAATTAAAATTAATATAAAGAAGGGAAATAAATACCAAATTAAAAAAAACATAAATACCTTTAAACTTGATCTCTTATAATTGTAGGCGGCTTCACAACTTCTTCTTAAAAAAAGCTTACTCTTAAAAATTTTCTCTCTAAAATTAGAGTTTACAGAAGCAAAGGAACAAGAAATTCAAGCGAAGAGAAGAAAAAATGGAGGGGGTATATATAAGTTAGATTAGTTGTGACGGGACTATTAGTGATGGAATCCCGTCTCTAATGGTACTTTTTGCGACGGGACCTGTCGCAAATACCTTCGGTAGCATTAATACCGTCGGTGGTTAAAAGGTTATTTGTGACAGGGCCCGTCGCAAAAAGTGACCTACCGACACACTTTTTGCGACGGGACAACATCATGTCGTAGATACCCTCTGGGGGTCAAACTAGTTGCGACGGGGGATCCCCCCGTCACAACTAGGACTTACCACCTCCCAACATTTGTGACGGGCGGTGTCAACCCATCGCAAATACCCTTCGTGCGGTTTGGCGTGCAAACTGTACCAATCCGCACATAACTTTTGGCGACGGGGTGCCTATTCTCGTTGAAAATAACCTCTTCGACGGACTATTTACGACGAGATTTATTCCCGTCTCAAATAACGGTTTTTCCCATAGTGTAGTAACCATAACCCACAACATCCTCATGTATGTTCCACTAGAGGGGAATTCATCTCAAGGTCTGGTGGTCTGCAGTCATCATCATAGTTTAGTTGGAGTTGTAGCGTCAATCCTATTAGAAGGAATCGAGCCTCGGTCCCACCAATATGACTAGCGTACTAGTCCTAGTATGGCCACCTAGATACCTAGGATTTCCTTTGTGCTCAATTTTATCATCTCATATCATATAAACCACCTATTTCACATAAACACACCAAATACCATGAATGCACATGAATAACCACCATTTTCCATAATAAAATCATCTTTCAAATCCATATGCACACCAAAGTTGTTGAAAACATGCTTCACAGCACTTACACAATTCTTAGAATGCATTTAGAAGAACAAAAAAAAGGTACACTTGAAACCCAACCAATTTCATTTGTAAAATCATCTTTGAACCAATATTCACTTTTAAACCTTTTAAAAACACATTTCTCTCCACTCACACAATCCATAGATCATATTCAAGAAGCACATCAAGCACACTAAAATCATCTAATAATGTTAAATTATGGAATCACTTATCTCAAGCTTGGAGGTGGAAAACCACAATCGCACCCCAAGGGGACCCTATAAAGGAAAGAACAGACCAAAAACATCAATATTAAACCCAAGTAACAAAGGTTCAAACCAGATTAGGGAAACCATCCCATTGGATAAAGAATAACCCAAGAAAAAATAAAAAAGAACCAAGAAGAATAAAAAATAGATGAGGAGAGGCTTACTTGATGATTCCTTAAAGATCCAAGGAAAAATCCACCCAAATATAGGAGTCTAATGGAGCCAAGAGGGAGGGGAGGAGCTTACTAGGGATTGAAATACCAAGTGGGTCAAATTGGGGGTGGATTTGGGTTAAAATCAGGGGAGGGTAGAAAAGAAAAATCAACATTTTAATGACCTAGACAGGCTGCACAATTTGTCCATATGGTTTTACAAATTGTACAGTAACCATGCATCCCTCTCCGTACAAAGTGGAATGAGGCTGCATGGTTTTTGGGGGAAGGTGGATGCATGTGCGGCCGACCATGAACCTCAGAATGAACCATTTATCTGGGCGCACAGTTATTCATGTGCTTGTGCGGCCCTAACAATGTCACTATCTAGGGCGCACGATCTCCCCTAAGCTGGCACACAGTTTCTACTAATTGTGAATCAACTGTGTGCCACCTACTGTTAGGTACAAAAAATACATTTTTCTCCAAAAATACTCAGTAAATCCTAAATAACAATATAATACTGAAAATAAAGGATAAAATTCTTCAAAATAATATCAAAATTTTGAAAAGTCTCCCCACCATGAAAACTTTCCACCCTCAAAAATTCATTCCAAAGTATGATCAGAGAAAAAAATGGGTACTGCTCTTCCACCCATGATTTATACTCCCACATCTCATCCTCATTATTCCCATGCTACCAAAGAACTTGGACCAATTTTATGCACTTTCCCCCAAATAAATTTCTCTTAGGAATCCACAATACATACCAGTCCCTCCAACATAGACAAATCGGATTCTAGATCCAATTCTTCCCAATTTAACACATAAGACAGGTTTGGATTATAATTTTTTAGTAGAGAGACATAGAACACATCATGAATTGACATCAAATGATATTTAAAAGCTAACCAGTATTCCACCTTACCAACTCTCTCGATAACCTCAAAAGGTCTGATATACCTCAACATTATCTTTCCTTACTGACCAAAATGATGGTGACCCAAGTGAGGGGTCACCTTCAAAAACACCCAACCACCCACTAAGACTGGTGTCTATCCAGCATCACTATCCCCCAAAATGAAAACGACACCACAAGATATCCCTTTAATCAAAGAACTCTATTTGAAGACAAATTCTATTTGTTGGGAACCTCCCCACCATTTAGAAACTGTATAGAATGCTGAAATAGCTCATCACTAGGTTGATCCAGCTGAATCAACTCTAGGAGAAAGGGATTAATATGAACACTGGCCAAGAAATCACCACTACTATGATCCTTGGATTCCAAATTCATGTTAAAAAAATCCCCATCAAATTCCACTCATCACTAGACATTTCCAAATCTCGCACTGGCACTTTTCTTCTCGAGGCATCTACTACCACATTACCTTTTCCTGGGGTATAAATGATATCAAAATCAAAACCTTGAATGTACTTGACCCAAAAATACTGCCTCAAATCCAAATACTTTTGGGAGAAAATATAGGTTATGCTCTTATGATCTAAGTAGACCACAAACTTCTCCCCTAAGAGATAATGGTGCCACATCTTTAGAGAATACATAACTACCTCTAATTCTAGATCATGGGTTAGGTAATTATTTTCATGTGTTCAGAGTTGGTGAGATCTTTATGCCACCGCATGATCATACTATATTAGAACACACCCAAGACCCATACTTGAGGAATGATAGTAGACCGTGTATCCTTCCCAGATTCAGGAAAGATCAAAACAGTGGTTGTGGTCAACTACTTCTTAAGCTCCTTAAAGGACACCTAAGATTCTAGGATCCACTAGAACTTAACCTTTTTAGGTATACAATTTAATGGGTGAATCAAGCCAAGATAAATCTTAATCAACCCTCCGATAATACCCCTCCATGTCTAAAAATATCCTAATCTCAAAAATGCTCTTCAGCTGCTTTCATGACATCACAGCTTTGATCTTATTTGGGTCCACTGAAACCCCTCGTTCTAAGATCACATGACCCATAAACTTCACTTCTTTGATCTAAAAAGTGAAACTATATAACTTTACATGGAGTCTATTACATTTAAGAGTGCCCAACATGGCATAAAATGTTTCTCAGGTTCCTCCTTAGTCCCAGAGTAGACCAAGATTACATCCACAAACACAAAAATGAAAGAATCAAGGTATTGATGGAACACCCTATTCATGAGTTCCATGAAAACCATTGGAGAGTTCATCAACTATAATGGAATTACCAAATACTCAAAGTGGTCATACCTACTTTGGAAGTCTGTTTTTAGAATATTCTCCTCTATGACTCTAACCTGGTGATACTTGGAATGCAAACCAATCTTGGAGAACCACCTTGCCCCATTAATCTGAGAAAAAAGGTCATCGATGTGGGGAAAGGTTTATTTATTATTGATATTCACCTTATTCAGATTTTGGTAATCAATACACAACTGGAGATATCTATCATCTTTTTTGGCAAGCAAAAATGGGGTGACTTAAGGTGAGATGCTCAGGCGAATGAATCCTTTGGATTCCAAATCATCCAGTTGTATCTTTAATTCCCTCAACTCGGTGGGGTCCATCCTATATGAGTTAAGAGATATCATTTGTTTCCCCATCGTCAAATCAATGGTGAACTCCATGTTCCGCTATGGAGAAAACCCTAAAAAATAATTTGGAAATACCTTTGGGAATTCATCCACCACATGAGGTAATTCAGTCTCATGACCACTATCACCATCCTCCAACATGAGCAATGATATCTGAAAAATAAGATTTATCTATTCAAAAAGTGGATGTCAAGCATGTCCTGAATAAGGATCCCATTCACTATAAAAAAACCTATTTACTCTTGTTAGGGTCCAAAAAAATCTCTCATTGATGATAAAAATTGATGTGTTCCTGAAAACACACCATCCAATCCATACTAAGGATCATGTCAAAGAGGTCCATCTCCAAAACTATGAAATCTCATTACATATCGACCCTTAGAATAGTGAGTGGACAAGACAGATACCTGAAACCATGCTCCTAATTATTTCCAAGTGGCATCACTAACTCCATCGCTTAAGGCATGAGCTCATTTGGAAATTTCAACACATGCACAATATAGGAAGAAATAAAAGAAACATAGGCACCTATGTTAAATAAGACAATAGCTATGGATGATTAAATTAGGATCATACCTCAAACTGTGTTAGGTCCTACATCTAATTCCACTAGTGCTTGATCCATAGAATTATAATGCTCAGTCTCTTCCTAAGACTAAGAATTTCTACTGACCTGTAGCTCAACCTTAGTCTAACTCTGACCAAAACAATATCTATCCCTACAATCATGACTTCCAAACCAAGATCCAACTTTCCTAGATAGCTCTAGCAATATTTTCATTCCCCTATAGGTTTTGGAACCTGCACCACCCTCATATGGGTGCTACACTTTTCAAAATCTCTACAAGTGCCCCATAATTCCACACCGATGGTAGGGTCTAGGTGAATCTGAACACATCGACCACATATCCCCCACCTTTCCACATTGATGGAAAAAAACTGATCCATAATCTAAATCCACAGAAAAAAACGTTCAGGAAGGATGGACTGAGCTATAACCTACCCTCTTTTCCTACTCATCTCGATTCTTCTTCTTTTTATGAAAACTACCACTACTCTATCCCACTACTAAATTTGTCCCATAAAAAAAATTCCACTTTGGTCAATCTCTACCATTAAAGCATGACCTACCACCTCAATATATGTCTTAAACTTGAACAAGAAGACATGGGATTGGATATCCAATAACATCTTCATTTTGAACCATTGATCCTTAAGCTACTCATTGGATACCACTTTGGGTGAGAACTGAACTAACTCAGAGAAGTGGTTGGCATACTCCAACACAATCTGATCCCCCTAGTGGATATCCAAAAAAATTCTTGGGTTTTATCAAATTCCAAGGTCTCTCGGTAATAATGCTCATTAAATACAACCTTGAAATCCTTCCAACTCATCTTCCCATGCTTCCTGACTTAAATCACTAAGTCCCACCACCTCTGACTGGGACCTTACAACAAGAATGAAGCACACTTTACTTTAATTTCCTTAGGAGTGTTAAGGAACCCAAACATCCTTTCAATCTTCTCAATACACTCCTCCACCTCCTAGGGATCCATGCTACCTTGGAAATATAAAGGATTTTTCTCGAGGAACTCATGATCCTTCTCCTTTCTTGAACCTGGTTTGGCTTCTCGGACCTAAGTAGAAGCATGGATCACTCCATATCCCAAGTCTTAGATAGACCAAACCATTGTTTCCACTAGTCTCTGATTATCTAGGGAGGGATAAATCTATCCTACCTCTACCCATGGTTACAATGGAAGTCTCTGAGGAGGTATCTTTCTTAAACAACCAATAAACACAAGGTAACCATCAATGTCATCATCAATACAACATTTTGATAATTTTAAACAATAAAAAAATTCTAAATACTTCCATAAATCAAAACAAAATTGTAACAAATTCAAAAAAATCCAAGCTAGCTCCCCCCGCCCTCTGTCCATGCATATTATGTATCCTGTATGTCTCAAATAGAGGATAATTTTAACCCAATTTCCAACATTCCATGGTGATTCAAGGTCTGTCATGATATTTGTTGGACAGACACCCCACTTGCAACCAAAACCTCAAGCTTCGACAATCCAAGCTCATGTCTATCCAGACTCTCCCAAATAAAATGATCCAAGGAAAAGGAGAAACCAACTATGATTCCATTTTGTCACAAATTGGCTTAGGATTGTATCCAACCCAACCTGTGACAAGGCCCTAAGGGTATTCCCAATCCCCATGGTCTGGAAGAAAGTGTCTGGGAATCAAACACTACATTTTGGAATTATTTCTCCCAAGATAATCATCCATAAAAAGCCAACAAGAATAAATCTTCAACACATAATGCATAACCATATCAAAAATAAATGAAACTATCACAAGTGAAATAGTTTTACATTTTAAACAAAAACCAAAAGTAAAAAATAGAAGGGAAATCAACTTTAACACAACCCAAATACCTCTATGAAACAAGAGGGTTATCACTAATAAGAAACCTCCACTAACACCTTCAACAGAGGAACACTAGAAACCAGATCCACTATCACCATCATAGAACATCTTTACTTTACCTGGGTCAAACATAAAATTATCTACATACACCTGAGGTTGTATGTAGTGTGTGAGAAAAATCCTAGTAGTATATTACCCAAAAATAAATATTCCATGCCAAAACATTATAAGATAAATCACCATGACAGATTTAGGAAAAGGATGGGAAAAAAATTTAAGAAAACATTTTAAGGGAAAAAATTTCATGAAAATAAATATTTAAAATTAAAATGGAGGCAATTTCCACCATATAAAAATAGTAATCACAACATCACAAGACCACCACAGGTAATCCCTAAAGGCATTAGCAATAGTGGGACCCTAAGAACCCCATATCTCGATGAAAAATGGTATAGAAACCATAACCCACATCATACTCATGCACAAGCCACTAGATGGGAATCCATTCCATGGTCTATTAGTCTCCAATAATAATCATAGTTTAGTTAGAGTTGTAGTGTCAATACTACTAGAAGAAACTAGGCCTTATCCCCACCAATCTGACTAGCATACTAGTCCTAGTATTCCCACCTAGAAACCTAGGATTCCCTTTGTACTAAATTTCATCATCTAATATCATATAAACCACCTATTTCATATACATTCACCAAATACCATGAACACGCATGAATAACCACAATTTTCCATAAGTAAATCCTCTTTTAAATCCATACGCACACCAAATTCATTGAAAATTTTCTTTACACTTCTTACAAAATTCTTAGAACATATTTAGAAGCACAACAAAGAAATCAAACATGAAACCCAACCAATTTCATTTAGAAAATCATCTTTCAACCAATATTCACCTGGAAACATTTTGAATTAACATTTCTCACAACTCACACAATCTATAGATCACATTTTAGAAGCACATCAAGAACACTAAAATCATCTAATAATGTTAAAGCATGGAATCACCTACCTAAAGATTGAAAACTTCCGAAATATAGTGGAAACCCACAAAGACACCCCAAGGGGACCCCATACAAGTAAGAACACATCATAAACATAAATATTAAAACTAAGGAACAAATTTTCACCCCATATTATTGAAACCAACCCACTAGAGAAGGAAAAATCCAAGAATAAAGAAAGAAGAACCAAGAAGAAGGAAGAAAAGAGAGGAGGAGAGGCTTACTTGATAATTCCTTGAATATCCAAGGATAAATACACCAAAATTTTGGAGCCCAATGGATCTAAGAGGTAGGGGAGGAGGTTCCTAGGACTGGAAATATTGAGTGGGTTGTATTAAGGGTGGATTGGGGTTAAAATCGAGGAAGGGTAGAAAGGGAAAATCAACAATTTATTAACCTGGACATGCCATATGGTTTGGCCACACGAATTGCCAAACCATGTAGAAAACCTGAATCCCTTTCTATCCAAAGAGAAATAAGGACGTAAAGTTTTGGGGGGAAGGTTCATTCTTGTGCAACTAACCATGCACCCTATAAAGAACCACTAATCTGGGTGCATGGTTAGCCATATGCTTGTGCGTTAGGTCATGCAATCTTGGATAGTGCCACTATCCAGGCTGCATGGTCTCTCCTAGGTTGCCACATATTTTCTAGTAATAGTATTCCAATTGTTCTCCACCTAATGTTAGGTCCAAAAACTCTATTTTTCACTAAAAACACCTGGAAAATCCTAAAGACCAAGATAAGAATGAAAATAAAAGATAAAATTCCTCAAAATAAGATCATGGATGTGACATGAGTACTAATTTCTCATTTCAATCATTATGTTTTCATTGATTTTTCTCCCTATTAGTGGGGAATATCTTTGGTATAAGTAAGTGTTTGGTTATTAAATGTTTCCATGAAGAATATTTTGAACAATATTTCATACTTTATTTCACCCCTTTACATAAACACCTTTTCATTATCTCTCTCTCTCTCTTTCTTTAAAATTTCTAAACCTCCCATTTTAGGAAAAAAAATTAAAACAATGAGGGAAAATAACCATGATTAAAAATAAATGTATAAAAAACCTATATTTTTATATTGTATTTCAAACTATCATTAAATGAATCATTTATTTAAAGAAAATGTATTGTAAATAGTTTACTTGGGCATGCCTACTAAGTTTTAATACTCATGTCTATACTTATATTCTTGTTTTTAGCCTTAGTTGAAGGTTCCTACCTGGCTTCAATTTATATGGAGTGATTTTGGGTTTTGGGTATGGTGAGTGACCCATAGGGGTCGTTAGGTTTGGTTTAGTTAGGTTTTCAGTGTATGTTTTGTTGTTCTCATTGGTTACTTTATTTATATAGGGTTTATTAGTTATCTTTTTACTAATTTTTTTATTTATATTGCGAGAAATCATTCCCATTATCTCTCATTGATTCCCTTGGTGCTTTTCACCACCTCGGGGTGATCAAGAATTCACCTTAGGGATGGATCGGGATGGATCGGGTGACCAGTTCAGGGTTGAATCGAGTTGGTTCATGATAAAATGGTATCAGATAATAGGTTATTTAGAGGAACTAGATTTCAATGTTCCCTTTTTTATTTGGGTTTTCAATATAGAAGGATTAGTATTGTCTGAACTTGGGGTATAGGTATGAGGAATCATCTTGCCAACACTTCCAGTGTTGAACCTTAGGTTACCATGGGAAGTTTAGTTTTGAGTTTTACCTTTAGATTTTGTTTTCCATTATTTTCTAGGTACTTATTGGTTTTTATTGATGATTATTTATTTTAATAATTGTTGTGGATTGTTTATGGATTGTTTTGTCATTGGGGAATGAAATGGGTGTTGGGAAAATGGTTTCCAGTGAGCTCGTAGGGTCTGAAAAGCCATGTGGAGCCTAAGGACATGGTTTTGAATGAATCTATATTATGGTGGTGTGATTGGAATATTTCCTCCAACTATATTTCCAAGTCACCCAATGTCACTAGTCACCTATGTTGATTTATTTTAAATTGTTACTAATTCAAAAAATTTCCTAAAAACATTGTATTAAATTATGTAAACCGGATTTCAAATGGTGATGTTTTTATTTTTAGAAAATATAAATAGGTTTTTCAACAATATTTAAAGTTAGCCTTAGAAAAAATAGATTTTTAATTATAATGAATTTTGATAAAGAGGGTTTTTTAAAATGATCTTGTTCTTTATTGTCAATTTTCAAAAATCATTATGTTATTTCAATAGAAAGTTTAAAGTTTTATTTAAAATTAGAAAGTGGTTTAAATGGTAAGGTTTGGATTTCATGGTGGAGATTAAGGGATTTTAGTGGAATGAAATGGCTTGAAGTGTAAATTTAAAAATTATTTCCAAATTGGTGGTTAGTGAGGTTTTTGAAAAAAAATGCTTTAGGAAATTTGTGAATTGGTTTCATTTTTAGTTTTGTTGTTTAATTGTAGATATATATTAATGGTTGGATGGTTTTGATTGATTTTTTATATTCCTTTTGGTTTAGAGTGAACCCCCACCAAAGACTCAATGTATATTCAAGATGTAATTGTGGGTGGTTCACCGTTAGCAGACCCTCTAGTTGATCAGCATAAATACTTCCTCCTTGAGTTTAGAAATTTGAACCCTCCTCTCTTTTATGGTCAAATGGGTCCTTTTTAAGCATAAGAGTGGATGTGTAAAATATAAAGGATCTTAGATTTCCTTTAATTTTCTAAGTCTTTAAAGGTTAAGTTTATAACTTTTATGTTTGAAGGTATGATTTGGAAGAGGTGTAAGTTAATCATTATGACCAAACCTCGGTAAGACCTCTTCTAGGAATTATTCAAATCCTCTTTCATTCGATGGTGCTTCTCTGAGGATGTGAAGGTGGTGAGGGGGTGGAGATGTGCTGACTTTAGTAAGTTGGTGGATCAATATTGGAATTTATCTATCATTTTTTTGATATAGTTCCCTATCTCTCTGAGTTGGTTGAGGAATATTCTTTGAAATATTTACATTTTTATAATGTGATTCGTCTAGACCTTTATTCAAGGGTTTTAGAATTTCATCTAACCACATTTTCTAATTTGGTGAGGCATGCGATTCGGGTTGAGGTTGTGTTATCAGGGGTTCTTGAGGTATCCAATCCTCCTTAAGTCTCTAGAAGTAGTGAAGGTAATTATAGTAAATATATGGGAAATAATCCTAGATTTTATTTATCTAGTGGTGGGATTAAGAAGTCTTCTAATCTTTCATAAGATTATTCTATTCATAGGACCCTAGTGTGTTATCAATGTAGCAAGAAGAGTCACAAGAATTCATATTTTCTAGAAGCATCAAACACCTATCATACCTATGAATGATTGGGTCACTTGAAATGGTTTTTTATGTGTACTTCCAAGAAGTTATGTGGATCCATGTTCACCCCTTTGTAAGACCCCCCCATCCCATTTTCAGGAGTATGGTGTTGATCTAGGTTCAATCTAAATTCTCTTTTGATTTAAATGTTTCTTTAATTATAATGGTTTTATCTTGTGGTTCCACATTTTTTTGGAATAAAAGATAATTTTTTTGCATCTTTTGGGTATCACTATTGTATTGGAAATTTATTTTGGTAAAATTATGATTTTTTTTGTGTAAATTAAAATTTTTTTATGTTGTGTGTCATCTTACTGTATCTTAGTTCTCTCTAGAATTTTGTGTGGTAATTCTAGTTTAGAGGTTTATCGTTTAAGGTTTAGTGTTGGTTTTGAATCCATCTAGAATCCTAATGTTGTGGGGATTCCACCATGGCCTTCTTCATTCATAGGAGTAAACCCTTGTTTCTAACTTTCCCTTTTTCCTTTTTTCCCTTGGAGAGTTTTTAGGTTGTGACCTTTTGACTCTTATGATCTGTATTTTCCCTTATCCTTTGGAAAATGTTCTACTCTTGGAGCAATCCTAATAGTTTTGGTGACACTAAGGTGTTTGGCTTGTGGGTTGGGATTTATTCATCAATTAAGAAATGGTTTTTTTTAATGGTTTGTTTCTAGATGGAAGTGAAAGTTTTACCTTAGTGGTTGTTAGGGTATTATTTAGTTTAAGGAGTTAAATCATGTGAGTGTGTGTACCTTTGTCTTTAACTTGGTCAACTAGAAGCATTGTGTACTTTGGGGGGAAGAACGTTTTATGGTTGGGAGAATTTTCACATCTTGGATTTTATTTTTCTATTTTATTTTGCTTTATCATTTTTTATTTTCCTTTTCTCTATAATATTAGGTATTTTAGATTAAATTTTTGAGTTTTGGGTTGTTTTTTCTATGTTTCACGGTTTGTGTGAATTGTTAAGGGGAAACCATGTGGCCTCCTGATGTTGAGTCCCTTTTTGGTTCATTTTCTTATTGCATGGTTAGGGTTTCATAAAAATCACATGGTTAGATTCAAATTGTGCATCTTCAAGGAGTAATCGTGTGGGTCATGGGTGTCCCTAGATGAGGCAGCATAGCTTGAGCATAGTTAGTCCAAATCATGTGAGAAGTGTGATCATGGATCTACAATATTTGATAGAACCAAACCTCATGGTTGGTGCATGGTTTCCCAAAATGTACAGTCAAACTATGCAAGTGTCAGTGATTCTAGTGAGGGATTCATGGTTGGTGCATAGTTTTCTAAACTGTTCAGCATAACCATGTGTAGTGCCCAAGTTCATTAAAAATAGATTTTTACCATTTTCACCTATCATTTTTTAACCCCAAATAACCCCTATTTCTCTCCATTTGGCTTGTGTAACCCTATGAGGCTCCTCTCCTCTTCCTCACACCTCCCACCTCTTTCTAATGGAAATTTCGAGTTATTTATTCATGTTTTGGGGGTGAATTCTCAAGGTAATATCATTATTCCCTCTTCCTATTACTTATTCTTTTATTTTCTTCTTGTTTCCATTTCTCCCTTGGTATCTTAGGTTAAGGGTTCGTGTTTCCTTTGATTTATTTTTTGGGTTTTATCTTTTTAAGGTTCTTCATGGGTTTTCTTATCTTGTTGGACGTCTTGAATCTAATTAAGGTTCTCTTTGTCCAAGTGTTTTGAGTATGAGGTAGGTTCCCCTTTAATTTTGAATTTAAATTTAAGAAACATTTATTGCTTAATGTTATCACATTTTTTTATTCTAATTAGTGATATTTATTATTTAGAATAATTATTTGGAATGAAATCATGAGTTATTATTTTGAATTTACTTGTATGAAATGTCTTTATTGAGCTTCACACACAAAGTGTTTGTAAAAATTCTTGGTTATCCTTTTTAAATGTGTTTTTAATTCTAAATAATTATTCAGGTTTCTCAAATGGGGTTTTAAATGGATATTTTTATTTGTAAGTGTTTTTTTTTCTCTCTTTGAAATTGGTTTGTCACCTGAAAAATGTGTGAGGCCCGGTTGGCACTTTTGAAATGGGTTTTCTTTGTAAAACTCCCATTATGATGTGTCTCTTTCCTTTCTCATTATTAAATGGGTTATAACATACTTATAAAGGTACTTATCTCATGTATTGATCATTATAAGTAAAAGGTATTAATCCTTGGGGTGATTTGGGGTTGATGCTTAGTTTTGTGATTCATGTGGTGACTTGTGCTTATTATATATATTTAGTAGATTGTTTGTAATTAAATGGATCACCCCCATTTTATACATGGAATGGGAACCTATCATAGATAGTAGAATATCTAAGAATTATTGTTTTACTAGTGTAGGATTACGCATTGGATATTGGCCCCTTAGTATGGACATGCTCTTCTTTGGGGATGGTGCCACTTGGTTAGGCCAGATAGGGTACTACTAAGCGTTAGTTCTATTTGATTAGATTAGGCATTCCACCAAGATGAATCAGGTTATAGTATGTTCTATATTTTCCCCTAACCTCCTAGATTTTTCCATGCATACTGACACTTTTTTTATCTATGGTCAATAATTTTGGTGCCTCATCGGATATGGTCAATTGAGTAATACTTTCCCATTTCCCTCATTATACTTTCATTAATACTACTACCTATCGGTGGTGCATCACTTTGGTAAAATTTAATGTTTGGTTATTAAATGTTTCCATGAATAATATTTTGAAAACATTTCATACTTTCATTTACCCCTTTTCACAAACACCTCTTTCATTATCTCTCACTTTTTCTTTAAAATTTTCAAATCTCTCCTTTTATGAAAAAACTATTTTAAACGAGGGAAATGGACCATAATTTTTTTTTAAAATAAATTTATAAAAAAACCCATGTTTTTATATTATATTTCAAACTAGCAGTAAATGAATATTTTATTTAAATGAAATTCATTGGGAATAATTTACTCAGGCATGCCTACTGAGTTATAATACTCACACCTATACTATTATTATTGTTTTTAACCTTAGGAGTAAGTTTCTACCTATTTTTGATCATCATGGAGAGATTTTGGGTTTTGGGTTTAGTGATTGACCAGTGGGGTCACATAAAGATTTGTTTGGTCATCAGGTTTGGTTTGGTTTGGTTTTTAATTTATTTTTTATTATTATAATTGGTTACTTTATTGATATTAGGATGATCAGTTATATTTCCGCTAATTTTTTTTATTTATATTAGGTGAAATAATTCCCACTTTCTATCATGTATTCCCTTGGTTCTTGCTTCCACCCCAGGGTAATCAGGATTGTGCCTTAGGGATATCACGTACCGGCTCAGGTCACCGGTTTAGGGTTGACCCGGGTTGGTTTGTGACATGGATTTATTGCAAGTGCGGGTATATTAGAGTTGGTTCCATAAAAACACCTTCTATGTACTTTATAATTTCCTAATTCATTGTTATTAAATACTAATAATGTTCTTTTCACATCATTATTGTTCTTCTATATAACATTGTATGTTATAATTTACTAAGCATATATATCGCACTGAAAGGTCATTGTAGTTCCCTACTATGATGAGAACCTAAAATTCCTATGAAAATATTATTAAATATATGTTCTATGTTCATATTTTATCATTTTTTGGGATAAAAATGATATAATATAAAAATGGTGGAGACTCATTAGACTTTTATACACTATCTCATGATGCACACCCTTAGTAATCTCAAAAAATGAGGTTATGAGAACATGACTTGCCAATAAAGAAAACCACATATATATATATATAATTGTGTGTTATTATCTATGGATGTGTATATTTATCCTTAGAATTTAATATTATTATTAATTCATATCATGAGTCACATGATTTTATTTATTAACAAAAATCATGATAACATGTTCTCATGATGAGGTGGGATATGTTGGGTGTGTCAAGAATGATTTTATATTAATTAATAATGTGTAAAAGGATTTATCCCTTATTAGTTTAGCAGAAGTTGATATCCTAACCCCTTTAATGGTAATATAACTTCCTAATTAATTCTGTGGTCATGGTGTTCTATGAGGTGACCCAAGAATAACATACATAAATATTTTATCATTTTAGATGAATATTCAACACATTTCACAATAATAAATGCCCAAGGACCGTAAAGGTTTAGTGTCATTATAGATTAGATACATAATAAAATTATTTCATAAAAGATCTTAAACATCTCATACAAAGTTATTATCTCATAATACCCCTTTTAAACATCTCTTACTTAATACCTTTCTTTATAACCTGTGGAAAATAGAAATATAAGGAAGGGTGATATCAGATGATCAGTAAGGGTAAACATGGGATATGTTAATCAATAATAATATACAAGAATAATATATAAATTTTTTTTTGATATCATGATTATAATTTAAAAATTTCATAAACAATATATCATAGATTAAAAATCATGAGCCATGACAGAAAACTTTAACATTTCAAAATACATGAGTCATAAGAGTGAGGAATCATCATTAATCAGACATGATACATGAGATAATATCATAAGCATAATAATATTTTATTGGAATTTTGAAATAATCATAAAAATATAAAATAATTTAATAATTCAAGGATCACTTACATGACTATAATAGTTAAAAAAGTCCCATAGTGGATTGGGTTCACTCCTCATTCCATCATTTCCTTAGTCAAGATTCACTCCCATGACTATCATATTAGATATATTGCCTTACAAAACTAGGTTCAATCCCTATTAAAGTCCATATAATCTCATGAGATATTAATAATTACCCAATTCATTAGAGGACTTCAACAGACCCACCAATCACATAATGAAAACCAAACATATGTGTACTACAATATTATAAAAACATTAATCAATTCATCATAGTATAACCCATGGAAAAGAAACGGGTTTCATAAGTATTTCATCATAAAATAATATTAATACATATATGGAAATAACATGGATTGTATCATTAGATCATATCCCTAATTAATAATAATAAAAATCAATGGATGTTGACATAGATGAAAAAATAACATTAAAAGATCATTTGAACCTTTTCTTTGAAAACTGGGGAAAATATCATCTTCTTTTGATATTTTTAAAACTAAAAATTTTAAAAATATGGAGAAAATATTTTCTTGTTAAGTAATAATGGAAACTTTTAAAGTGATATTCAAATAAAATAATGGTCATGATGGTGAGAAAATTCATTTATTTGGTAAATGTTAAAATAATGATTCCTTTGGTGATTTTTGTAAAAAATTCCAAAAGTACCTTGTTCAGAAAAATAAAATAATATTCCTTTTAAAATGTTGAAAATAAATAAAAATATGGTTTAAAATTAAATTAAATAATTATTTTATCATAAAATTAACATTCTTGAAAATTTTTTAAGGAACATGGACATGGAAAAAAAGTTTTTGATTAAGTAGGAAATAAGGTTGAATTTTATTAAAAACATTTTCTCAATCATTTTAAGTTACAAAGAGAGAATAATCAAAGGAACACATGAAAACCTTAAAAATAAATATATGATAATAAAATATATGGGGTTTAAAAGATAAATATCATATAATTCCCCCAAATGATATTCAATTATAAACAATCTTGATTAAAAATGATATTGCAACATAAACACTTACCTTAGGTCATGTCTTTCTTCATACAAATTATTAAGATCCCGTATAATAAATTTATATTTATTATAAATATATACCTAAACCATATTCATAATTTTATTATGATATAACATTACCTTTTAATTTCTAATTACCTGTCTTTTAACAATTTTTTATTAAAATCAATATTTGGATGAAAACTAGTTGCTTCTCGTGCATGTTTTGGTTCAACGATTCTGGTCCATGAACCTTTTTCATGATTTCATCATCTATAGAATATTAATAATGTTATAATTATCATATTTATTCATTATATAAACTTTTTTAACCATTTATATTATTTGGTTATGAAAAATTAATTACATCACTTCATGAAGACGGTAGTATGTACGTATGTACGAGTAATGCTTTAATTATTTAATGAATGGAAGAAAAAGAAAGATAAATATTAATGTACCCTTAAAAAGTCATAATAATATAATTAATAACATATATATTCATTAAACCTATCCATATGACCATCCATGTATGGATTACATGAAAATTTAATCACATTACTTAGTGGAGGTGGTAGTCTGCACATACGCATGAACGACGTTATCATTTATCATGGGATGGAAAAGAGGTAAAAAAGGGTTATCTAATTAACATAAAAAAATAATTATATTAAATAAAATTACTTAATCATGTTAATATGGTTATATAATATTTTTAGTAGGTTAAGGAAGAAATAAACTAAAAATAGATTGGTGAAGATGATTATCTCTTCTTTATGAAACCTCATTTGTCTTGCACCTTAAACCTTTAAAGGTTAGTCTTTTAAGAATATGAGAAGCTCAAGTATGTGTGGAAGGAATATAATAAGGTGTTTTTGTAGTTATTTTTTTGATATATATGGCTCTAAATCTATGAATTAGTGAGTGGGATATGACCTCTTTTTATAATTGAGGTGGGTAGAAAACTTGTAAATACTTAAAACATTAAAATATAATAAAGTCCTATTCAAGTGAAAGTGGCACCAAATGTGAACAGTTTTGAAGATAATAAAATTTAAGGTAAAAATATTTTTAACCAATCAAATTTAGACAAGTTTAATTGGTATTTTAAACCTAATTTTTTAGTTTAACCCCCTCGTTAACCCTTTTTAAGATTAACTGGGGTAACAAATTTTTACCATAATTATTATTCATTATTAAAAAATATAAAAGTGGACCCATTAAAAATATATAATTTATAATTCCAAATATTGAAAACACTTTATCAAATTCAATTCCTATAGTTTTTATAAATTCATTTTAAAATAATCATGAAAAACACAATGAAACCCGTTTTTAGATAAATGCATCTTTAAGCATAACATTGGATTTATTTCAACTCATTTCCTAGTAAAAACCATTAAATGAATGTTAATTTATTATATTAAATATATTATCTATGAATTTAATTAAAATAAAGCATTCATAATGATTAATTTTATTTATTAAGATAAAAACTAACTATGCGCATAAAAGTAGTTTTTTCATAAAAACATATCCTTTTATCTTCAAATGATTTTATTTTCATTTATAATCCATTGATAACCAAAGATTTAATTTTATTCATTTGTAAACAATAATTTTTTATAATTTTAGTACTCTAAATTTTAAATAAAACAAATATTAATAAAACCATTCTCAAAAACAAAATATTTCAAAATGTTTTTTTTTATCAATGGTATTTCCTAAATGAATTAGAAATTATTTTCATCAAATATATTTCATTTAAATACAATATAATTTACTTTATTATATTATTTATAATAATTATTCACATAATTTCAATGTTATGTGCTTCCTAATATATCAAACTCAATTATTTATTAAATATAAATATACTCTAAAATCTCATGGTTTTATATTTCGTCACCAATTTCATTTCCATAAAGTCAAAGAAAGAGAAATCAAGCATATATGTTGATGAAACCAGTGTGTAACCTACTAGATTATAAATATCATGATAAAGGGATTATATTATGAAATTTAAATTCATATGATGTTGTATATCATTGCGACATTAACTTCTTTCTCTATGTGTATCTTGGAATGTTGCTAGATGCTAACCTTAGACTTTAGGTGGTTCCATATAATGCTAATGAGAAAGGGTCCTAGAAGGTTGCACACAAAGTGTATCCAGAACATTATTTAAATTTTATATAACTTAATATGTTGAATAAATATTATTCCCATGTGTGGTTTAATAATTATTCATTTTTGGATTAATCGTAAATATTCAATAATTAATTATTTAAGAAAATAAATGTGAGTTGAATATTTAATAAATATTTATTCTCTATTTGAGTGAATATAATATTTATATATTTATCAATGAGTAATTTGGTGATATTTATTTATTTAAATAAATATTCATTATTCAAGGTTTGATAAATATTAAGGAGGATTGACGAACAAAGTTTAATGGTCTGATAATAAATATTATATATTAAATATTATTTAAATAAATGTTAATTTATTTTTTCATGAAATAATATATATTCTTATCTATAAGTTTGGTGCATGTAAAGTAAATAATAGTATTATTATTTTCATTTATACATGGGGTTCATCGGGAATTAATTTAATAATAAATATATCATGTGCAATTATTATTCTCTAACTGTAGCTCTATTTAAACCTAATTATATCATTCATAACTCTAATCATAATTATTCACAATGAAAGACTAGAGAGGATTCATTCAATTCCTATAGATATCTTATTCTATAATTATCTCAATAAAAGAGAGTGATCATCAACCTCCACCCTGTCAACTCTAAAGAGAATAAGATGAATCCTTATAACCATGAAGCAATTATTGTGGAGAACAACAGTGAATGATGAAAGCTTCATAATATTCCATACAAGCAATTGGGTATTTCTATGATTATGTTAAAAGGTTCATGGTGCACATTTAGATTACTACTAGAGGGAACCTACCCTTGAACCTTCTCACTGCAATGATGGTACGACAAGTAGTAGTCTACTAAATCTTCAATGAAGAAATAATTCCAATGTAAGTTAATTATTTATTTTCAAAAAATTAATTATAAATTATATGTTATGATCTTATCATCTTGGTTCTTGTGTTTATGTATATTAATATTTGAATTAATTTCATTGGTCATGACATTATTATTTATGTACATTTGGTATTATTCATTAATTATGACAAAAATATGATTTTTCTACTACCAAATAGAAACTTACATTATACACAGAACCTATATATTGGTGCATTTCATGCCATTTGATCAAATACCTTAGGCCTAAAAAAAATTTGTGAGTCACCGTGGCTCCTCCCATGGTGCTTATTGGTGCTCCTTAGCACCGATCCACGCTCTCTCTAGGATATGCCGACCTATGCAGGCTCATACTTCACCCAATCCACACTCACCAGGGATGGAATATTTTTTCTGGAGTAAAGATAGACTCATACGTAGGAATTATGGTCATACATAGGTAAGAGAATGACACATACATGCAACTATTTACCAAATTATAAGTTCTTGTAAAACTCACATAATTGACTTAAAATGTGGAATGAATTAGGTAGGACCTCTTAATTTATTTTTTAAATATCCTTAATATTGTCTGACTATTTTCACATAAAATTTTATTTTCATCAAGATTATAAATATATTGATGGAACCCTACTCTCCAAAAAATTTTAAAGTTAATAATACTTCCTTTGACATATAAATATTAATAAGAACTTCTGACTAATCCAAAATCTCTTCTTCTTCACTCTATACCCCTTATTCTATATTGAAATCAAACATCATTGATACTTCAATCTCATTGACAATCATTGAAAACAAATACAACACTAAAAAAGTGGGATCAACATAAAGGGGTACATCATTCAAGTGGGATAGGGATGATAATGAATAATTGAGAGAACTAATGATATTATTGAGAAGTGTAAAAGAGAGGGATTAGTTGATCAAGTATATTCCAAATGATCATAAAGGTATAATAAATGATAATATTGGAACATTATATTCCAAATAAGTTTATTAAGGTCATCGAATTCAAGTGATCGGAAGAAGGATATTTATATTGACATTAAAAAACCTATATTGTAGCACCCCAATATTTCATAGTATGTTATCTCTTCAAAGTAATTCAATAACTTACGCTACACGCAACACCACGTTTGAACGCACCACGACTTACCAAACTAGCTGTTCAAAAAGCAGTTATGAATAGTATTGACTACATTTTGAATTTTATATACTCTATATAATTTTAACATCCATATTATGTGTTTCTTAGACAAAATATAAGAACAAATTCAATTTTTCATATAAAATAAGTATTTTTCAAAAAATGAAATTTTATCGCCTTTTAATGGTGAACCCTTTTTAAATCCAATATTTGACACTTTTATATATTAAATTTAATGAAATTATATTCTTTTTTATAATTAAGGCATACAAATTAATTTGGATAAATTTTTGGTACTTTTCTGATAACTTTCCTAATTTGATGAATAGTGAAAAATACTAAATTTTAATTGAAAACAACTTTTTTAATCAAAATAATTTATAGCGCTAAATTATGAATTTGAGTGGTTTTAAATTATAATTAGATTATATTTTTATTATTTAATATAATTTAGGTAATTGGATGTAAATTCACATTTAAATTGTACATAAACACACGTCAATCTTTTGATAATTTTTACTTTTTAAAAACCCCCTTTTTTGTTTTGACAACGGGAATTAATTTTAAATTAATTAATGAAACTAATATGTTTTGAATTTGGTAAAATATACATCATTTTTGGAATTGTAATATCAAAAATTATCTTAGGGTGAATTTTTGGTATTTTTCTGAAAACTTTCAAATTTTGATGAATAGTGAAAAACAATGCGTTATTGTTTAAAACTGAATTTTTATTTAAATAATTATTTATTTTATTTAAATTTATTTTAGATAAAAATAAATACATAATACCTATATATGTTCAATGTAATTCATTGGAGTCATTTTATAATAATATTAGATATATAAAATTTTATTGAATTTTTTACCGTCTTTTACCCACCTTCTAGGCACATTTAAAATTTTGCATAAAACGTAATTTTACCACTTCTGTGAATTGAATTTCAAAAATCCGAGAGACATGATTTACATTAGTAAGTAAAATTTGGTTCAATAGGATGAAAATAATTTTTGTTGAATGGTAAGTTTTGAATTTTATTTACCACGGTTAAAAGTAAATAGGGTAATTAAAGTAAAAATAATATTATAATTACCCTAACACATGTCCTAATTCTATTGGATAAGTGTATTTCGATCTAAATAACCCTTAGTAATAAAATATGATCCTTTTTTCCACTTTTATTACATTAGGACATTTATTATTATTTTATTTAAAGAAGAGTTAAAAGTGTTAAATTCAAAGTTTAATAACTAAACCATTTTTAATATAGGGTTATACATAAGATGAGTTAAAATATAAATATTAATTATAAATATAAAAAGAATTCCTACATAATGGTATTTTATTTATAATTTTTATACATTAAATAATTAAATTTATTTATGACACAATGATGATGCCTTAATTACCTTATTATTGAAAGATTAAAATAATTGATATTATAATTATTAAAATAATTTTAAATTTATAATTTTGATGTATTACATGAATTTTATAGGTTAATATGAAATGTTAGGGTTGATAAAAAAAATTTGAAGTGATAAATTTGTTATGACTTTTACAAAAACCAAATACTAAATAGTGTCCAAATTGACATAAATGGGTTTTTAAAACAAATACTATATTATTAATTGATTTTTAGTACTTAGATAAGGTTGGATATATCAATAATGAACCACTAGAGGTTCTCTTGTATTTTTATAGTAATTTTATTAACCATTTATTATAATAATACAAGAATTCATGGTAAAAGTTAAACTATTTAACTAAGAGTTAAATCTATAAGATAAGGTTAATATGTTGACCTAAACCTGTCTAAAACCTATTGGTTGAGAGGTTTTTTACCCAGCCCTACCTTAGCCTTTAAATAAATATTTTTTGATCCATTATAAACCAAATATTATTGTATAATAAAATACTATTTCAAGCTTTTCCTAAAGTACCCCTCACCTCTCTTATAAAATGGTACTTCCCCTACTCTTAATTTCACACCTCCAGAGCCATTTGGATCGGCCAAACCTTGCTCAAATATCCTCCCAACTACCCTCACTTCAACCTAGAGGCCTTACTTTGATCAGAAAGCCAACCTAAGGAGCCCTTTTTTCAAATCAAAAGGAATAACCCAAAGAAGAGGTAATAATTTCATCACCTCTTTCAAAGTTCTTTTCTTCTTCCACTTCCTCTTTCTTTGTTTTATCCGTAACAAAATAATATCTCCAGTACCTTCTATATACTGTGATATTATTGTAAATATGGTACAATCATATTCATTATTCTAGTAATGTTTTGGATATTCCGTATAATTTTTTTTAAATTATACGAAATTATTTCGAGACCGCGAAATATGACGGCGCGTGATTCCGAGGCCCGGAGTGCCCGGAATGATCCGTCGAAGTTTGGTTGAGTTTTAATTAGCGTGCATAAGCAGTTTTCATGAAAAGTGGAATAACTCTTAAATGGTAACTTGGATCAAAAATCTGAGGGCACCGTTGCGTTCAGGATTAAGGGTTTACCCTAAGCGCGACTTAAGTTTAGTCGGCGCGGGCCTCCTATGAGAAAACCCAAAAATGGCATAACTGTAAATAGAATAATTAAATAAATTATTTTATTTTTCAAATACTTATAACTCAAAAACGGTAGCTCATATTGAAAATCCAATACCACTGCTGTACTCATGAGGGCATTCTTTATTTAAGAAGATACTAACTTTGGCCGGTGTGGGCTACCAATGAAAGTTAGTTTTTGGCTGTAAATAAAATAATTAAGTGACATTTATTTTATTGTAAAATCCATAACTTTTAAACAGTAACTCAGATTTGAAATCTGAGAGTACCTTTGGGTTCATTGGGGCGTGTTTCACTTAGGCAGAGCCTAACCTCGACCGGCGCGGGTCAAGGGTGACTGTTATAATTTTTTCGAACTTTTTTTTCGGGTACGTTCTGTAAACGTGCGAGCGGCGTTATATAACTTTTGAACCGGTGCTCGGAATTGAAATCATACAGCATCATTGAACTCGCAGTGCTGATATTCACTTAAGGATAACTTCACCTTGACTGCATTAGGTCGAGGGTGAAAGTTAGTTTTCATGAATTTTGTGGGAGAGTTAAAAGAATAAAAACAAAATAAAGAACAACTTTTATTTTATTTTTAAAACATCTCATTTGATGTTTAGTGGTGGGGACCACCTGAACTAAAAAACCCCCAATTTAAATTCAAATGTGGGGACCATACGACCCTTGAACTCCCCCTTTAATGGGAGATAACACTTGGTTTTCCTCCCATTGATGTGTCAACTCAATTAGTTTATTTAATAAAATTATTTTCCACTTCACCATTTGGTTGAAGGATTGTTGGAAAAAGGGAGAGCTCTGGAGAACTTGGAAGGAGATTCTTCAATGAAGAACATCCACTACAATGAAGATAATCCTTTGGAACCAGAGAACAAGGACGATGCTTGAGCCCAGATCGGAAACATCTTGTGGGAGCAACGAAGGCCAGTGTCACCATCTCATCGACTTCGTCTTCTTCCTCGTACCACCTCCAACGGACAATCGAGGTAGGGGTTTTTATATATGTTTGAATTTTTTTTATTGATTATTTATATCCAAAATTCATGATGACGATGTCCAAATGAATAAGGCCATCGTCCTGCACATAAACCATGCTCCCCTTTCTTTTTATTCTTCGCGCGTTCTTCATGCGTTCTTCAAAGCCTAATATTTATTGGAGCTGGAAACACGGAGTTTTGCTAAGAGTGATATATGGACGCGAAGCCCAAGACGCAAGGATTGCAAATATGCAATCATTTAATTTTTCGGTCTTGGAACGAAGCCGCAATGGATCGCCGAAGGAGGCGGACAAATATTTATTGGTGCTAGAAACGCAATATTCTGTTGAGCGTGACATATGGATGCGGATCCCTCGACCCGAGGATCTTGAATATGTGATCATTATATTTTTCGGGTTTAGAATGAAGATGTGGCGGCCCATGGAAGGTGCGACGTTGCGGTGTGATTTCTAGTGTGTGTTCAGGGCGTGGCTTTGGGCGAGGTAGACGGTACGACGTGCGGCGACAGAGGATAGCCGGGAGGTAGTGTCCAGGAAGTGCGGTAGTCTGGAGGCACCATGGCTCGGGTAGTTGGAGGTGGTGGTGGCGGTCTGGTCATGCGGAAGAAGGAAAAATCGTGAATGAAGATGGAATTAGATTGGTGAGAGAAACTTAAATATTTTGATAGATATATTAAAAATGAATATAAGGTGCCAATTAAGAGGAATGCATGCTCAAGTTGAAAAAAAGGGAGATGCAATGTAATACATGGAAGGTTTAAAACAAAATATTAATAATAATATTAAAATATTATTATTTTAATTTTTGTTGGGAAAACCGTGTTTTGACCGTAACTTCTTCGTGCGACCTCGGTTTCACGATCCGTCAGTGGCAGTACGACCCTGAATTCGATACGTAAATTATGAGTCCAATATTGGATGTCTTTTTCAGGTTTTTGGATCAGGTGCCCGAAATGCTCAAATAATAATAATATATTATTATTATTAAATTTTCGACCATCTATAACTCCTGAGTGCGGCATCCGAATGAATTACCGTAAGTGGCGACGTGATCCTGACATTAAGACGGTCGATTTAAGTCTAATTTTGAATATTAAATTCTGGTTTGTGGCTTGGGTCCACAAAACACCCAATAATAATAATATTATTATTATTATTATTATTATTATTGTGAGATCTTGTATTCGACATATCTCCCTCATACGGTGTCGAAATGACGAACCGTTTATGGCACCGAAACCCTTGGATCGAGACTGTCCTTTTGGTATACCCCACTAAAGTTTTGGATAAAGTTGGGGTACAGTCGAGTTGGATCAAGCACGAATCCAACCGAGCCCTCGGGACTAAAAGGCTAATAACTTACAGACTGGGTGTCTAATTGATGCATCGTCTGTTGCGTTGAGACCCCTATTACATGGTGGTCCTTTGAGATAATTATTAATAGTACTTCATGGAAGTTGGAGTATCGACTAGTGACTTAGGTAGCAGACCCTCTCAGAGATGAGCAAGCCCAGTGTGGGAACCCAGTAGCTAGCTATGATGAGAAGGGTGACTAGCGATCCTGTGTGGGTCAGCTCCTAGCGATCCTGTGTGGGTCAGCTCATAGCGATCATGTGTGGGTCATCTCCTAGAGATCCTATGTGGGTCAGATCCTAGTGATCCTGTGTGGGTCAGCTCCTAGCGATCCTATGTAGGTCATCTCCTAGCGATCCTATGAAGGTCATCTCTTAGCGATCCTGTGTGTGTCAGCTCCTAACGATCATGTGTGGGTCATCTCCTAGAGATTCTATGTAGGTTAGCAGCATAGCCTCTTAATGGAGTAAGATTATTCAGTAGATATAACTAATAATCTTTACTATCGTACCTAAGTTATACCTGGTTTGAGATGAGTCTGTACCTATGTGGTACTTTCCTTTGTGGTAATACCTTGGTTGTATTCTTCTGTGTGGCGTACCTGTGTGGTACTTGCCTTCGTGGTTTCCCTTCCTTTATGGAACAATTGATATTTGGGATTTGAGTTGGACTCTGTGTTTTCCTCACGATTAAGATGGGTTTACTTGATAACTTAGGTATATATATGGGAATATACCTAAGTCGGGTTGTCACTAGTTTACATTCTTTGTGGTTTATCCTTTGTGGATTTTGTGAGACCTTGAGGGTCTCGGGGTCCCTACTGAGTATCGTTATAATCACCCCTTCACGGTCCATGCACGCACATCATTATTTTGGATGTAGACAATGGATAGCGTTGATCGAGGTTGAGAGTACCAGGACTGGATGGTTCTCAGAGGTGGACCATACGGCGTGTCAGTACGCAGAGGAGACGGGTGGACGTGGAGTGTTGTGGAGGCGATCTATACCTACCCTTCAGGTAGGAACCCATAGGATTACCCAGTAGTTTCCTTTATTTTTCTTCAGTTGTATTGTATTTCAATTGTACTTGTACTATTATTGTTGGTCTTGTATTCTGACCCCTTTTTACTTTCAGCATTCTTTTTTCTATACAGTTGACTTGCGTTCGTATCTTGTTGTGTGCTTGGTTGCGTGTGTTTACAGGTTATAAAGGCAATGTATTTCCAGTTTTAGGGAATACGCCTTTGGTGCTAGTCGCCATCCTCTGGCCTATGGAAGTTGGGCTTGGGGTTAGTCACAACACGGGCCCTGGGGGACAGTTCGTGACAATTCTATCCATCCTATGATTGACAGAGTCACCATACGTGCATACGTATGGATTACCATCTCCACGTCATGGTGTAGTTTGTTATTCAACACTTCATTATTTGGGTGGGTATAATAATGAGTATAATTGATTTAAAAAATAAATATAACATGTTAATGTTTATGTATAATTAATATACCATCCAATTATATACCATTTTATCATTAAGTAAATGATATCATTGCTTGTATGTACGTAGAGCTTACCGTCTCCACGATGTGATGAAATTAATTTCCACATTCACCATTAAACGATGATTATAAAAATATATATTATTAATAAGTATATAATATATTACATAATAATGATACTGAATATATATATATATATACATTTACATATATCTCAATCACTTACTTCCATTCAATACGATAAGAAAACGGAAACAACGTTCATGCGTACGTACGGACTACTGTATCCATGAATGGTGTTCCCATTTCATATATATATCTATTATACATATTTATATTCTAAATATATATGATATATAAGTCATGTTTTATATTCTAGAATTATGTAAATCTTGATATAATTGATACGATCAAGAATAACAAGTTAAAACACATACGATAAAGAAAGCGATTATTACCCGAAATGTTACTTTATCGTAGAAATTATTATTAATGGGAATTATAAATTCATAAATGAATCATGTATGATATAATAAATATTAATATGGTTTTGGTATAATTTAATAACATACTATGGTCATTATACAGGAGGTTAAATGTACCCTCGACTAAAGGAAAGTACAAGGTAAGGGTTAATTCCTCAATCTCATTATTATCTAAGATTGTTTATGTGTAAGTATTTTCTAGGAAATATTCATCATCCATTTCCATGTATCATAAAAATGCTTTCAAAAGGAATCATTTAAGTTTTATGGAAGGTAATCTTTAACTAGATCATCATTTAAATGTTTTGAAGATTTATTTTTCTAAATCTTTTTAATTAATGTCCATGTTTTCAAAATGACTTTAAGGATTTATTTATATGGATATGATTGTTTTAAAATGTTAATTACTTTAAAAATTTTCAAAGTGGTATGGGACACTTTGATTCAAAAATATATTTTAAATTACTTACTTTATAAATATGTGACTTTTAAATGATTTCACAAAAAGGGATATTTCTCTCAAAGAGTTTTACTGATCATTTTCAACTATGTCAACATACTTTAATGGATATTATTATTAATTGAGGTTGATTTATTATAAATATGGTCTTCAATATTTTATTGACTGAGTTATGATATGTTTGGATATGAATGTGCTATTTTTATACCATTCATGATTTATGGTTAAAGTATTGACATTTTCTATGCTAGTTTTAATATGAATATTTGTGTTATGTTTCAACATTTTCATATGAGGAATGCATTGGACTTAGTAAGTGATGGATGGATCCTGTTATAGCTCCTTGAGGAATCAGTAGGTCTCATGAGACAAACTAGTGTCTTGGCACAAGGCCTTGAAAAAATCTTTATTTGTAGTTATAAGGCCCTAGCCTTAAACCTTACTTAATCTTGAGTTATTACAAGATTACACATTGAGGATATTTTCAGGTTTAGATTTTTAGAGAATTAGATCATGAAACTTGCATTAAATTCCACATTTAAACAAAGTGGTTACATAAAAGATAGTATTCATTCTTCCCATCAACGGAAACATATTGAAAATAAAACATGGATTCTTTCTTGACACATCCTTGACACTATCATCACATCATGTACCTTTCCCTTGACCTGTGAAAAACATTTCAAAAAACTTGGGATGAGCATAAAAAGCTCAGTAAGGGTTATAAAAAATATGGAAAGGAAACATTAGTTCATATATACATAAGAATTAAATCATACTTTACCCATAAAACATAGGCACTTTAACATACCTCATCAAACCATGAATAAATCATAGAAAACATAAGACATAAAGGTAACTTGAGGCATTCATAACATTCTTACGTAGGGAGTAACCCTCTTGGTTACATTTGGAATACCCATCACAGTATATTCCCTAAATTTCTTCGGAGAAACCTTAACGTTTCACTCCTTCGCGTTACCCAATGCATTGGAGATCTATATCGGGCTCACCCGCCCTTAGTTTATCACAGAACCACCCGTTTTCATAACAATGCCCAAGAACCATAACATAAACGTATCACATAAAACATGCATAAAGGAAAGATAAAATTTCCACATTTCAATCACAATATAACATTTTAGGATATTGAAATAATGAATCCATTAAAAAAGAAACCATTTCCAAAACCGTTTAAAACATTTAATAAAGAGACTTTTGAAACAAAGTGTCCCATACAACCTTGAAGCTTTTAAAATTTTAAATCATTAATATCCATATAAATAAATCCTTAAAACCATTTTGAAAACATGGATATTAATAAGAATAAATAATTAAAACATTTAAAGCGATATTTTGGTTAAAGGGGTTTTACCAAAATTAGAGACACTTGAATACAATAATTGAGGAATAACATTTAGTCAGAACTTTATAATATCATGATAATAAATGGATTCATGATATAATATTCCAAAGGACAGTATATACACCATATAAGAGTGAATTGGTGCATAACAACAATGAAGTCTCAATAGAAATGTCAAATGTGATGAAATCCCTTATAAAGAAGGTATCCTTAAATTAAGGATAAATCAATCTCAAAATTATGTGTGACAAATATAAATAGACCCAATATAAGTGTATATTAAGTGTAAAACAATAAAAGGTCATTCACACATATTCAAAAGATTACATATTCAATAACTACATGTTGAACCCAAAGAAATCGAAATTGGGTTAAGAAGTTCCCTTGACAGCCTAACGGCGTCACATCAAAATGAGTTGAGGAGAGATAAAAAGTGTATCTCATCACTTGGACATAAAATTTACATCAATAAGGATATATGAGAACATATCCCAACATAACAATATGTAAATTAAAAGACCCAACAAAAGAAGTCTTTTAAAAAAAAGGAGGGTGAAAGGTTCCCTTACCGACTTGGGTATCTTTCAAAACATACACCCCATGAAAGAAGGACAATAAATCATTGATGTAAATACTCAAAAACGAAAGTATATTACAAAAAGAGTAGAATAATGGGTAGTACATACACCACTCAAAGGAAATTGTGGAAAATGTAGCATAAATCTCACGGGAATAAAAGTGATATGAAAAATCCCTTACGAAAACTTGGTAGCCTAACGGCGCCACTTAAAACTTCCAAAAAGGATTGATGAGAGAGAATAGGTTCTCTCATCATATGAACAATAAAAATTAAAGTAAGATTAATATAAAAGAACATCCCAATAACAAGAAAGATGAGCTTTAAAAGGAATGACATAAAAGAGTGTACTTAAAAAGAAAGAGAGGAGTAAGATCCCTTACCTCGGGTCCGACTTGACTCGATCGTTCTTTAACGTCCTGAATAATAAACTTGAGTTAATTTATATTTTCTTATGAACCTTTTCAAGTTCATTATTCATTTTATATCACTTATTTACATTTTATAAACATTATGTAATCATTTAAGTAAATAATGTTTGTTTTTTCGATATTTGGTTCTTAAGTCGAAAGTGAACTTCTTACAATTACATGTTGTTCGTGTGGTCAATGGTTCATTATATCCAGAATGATATTCATGATTTGGATATCATATATATTATATATATCCAGAATATACATGTATTTATAATATTACATAATCATTTAGAGGTAAGAAATGAAATGCACCGTTCATGGAGACGGTAAGCCGTACGTACGCATGAATGCTACTTTCATTTCTTTGTCATATTAATGGAATTAAAACTAAAAGAGAGAGATATATATAGGTTATAATTCCAGAGTTATATACATAATTTAGATGCAATATATTACATATATATCCATTATATATATGTACTTATAATATTACATAACATTTTGAGATAAGAAATGAAATGTACCGTTCATGGAGACGGTAAGTCGTACGTACACATGAACGCTACTTCCATTTCTATTTTATATTTAATGGAATTAAAACATAATGATACATAATAGTATTTTAATTCCATAATTTTATCATATATAATATAATTAAATATATCCTTTATAAGTACCACATATGGTATTAACGAATCAAATCACTTTGAGGGGGCGGTAGTCTGCACTTCCTTAAATGAAGATATCGCGTTTACCCATAATGGAAACCATAAAGGTATGCCCAAAATGAAAAATACAGAAGCTTAAGGAAATCATAAACATATTATATATCATATATAAATATAGTGTCATCTTAATGGCCACCTTTTAAGGTGTTAAAATAATGTTGAACAATCATCGTTTCGGGAGGCCGAAATTCGCCATCCACGGAAACAGTATGTTCTTTAACCATTAGATGTACGTGTGTGAAAGTGTAGCTCGAATCATTCTTATAAAAACATCCTAGTATATTGATGATACTATATTTGTTACAAAAGAAATTAATAAAAAGAGTTTAGGGGGTTGGAGAAGCAAAATAAAACAAAAGGACTCAAGTGAAGACATTACCTTAAAATCGGGTAACTCCCTTTGGTTTGAGCTCAAAGGCTTCCTTGGGAAGACTTCTGCCCAAAGTGAGGCTTCAAGAAGTTATAGAGGGATATGGAGAGACTAAATTGGCAGATGTTGGCCGAGCCAAAGGCTTTGGGAGTGTGGGTAAGGAGGTAGAGATGGTGTCCTTTTATAAGAGGAGAGGAGGGGCACTCTTAGAAGGTAAAGAAAAGTCACTTTATTTTAAAATGGTATTCGGATTTAAGAGGTCCCACATTGATGTTTTTCGAGGATAAGGTAATAAGGTTTAAAAATCCACTCATCCAATAGGTTTTGTACATGTTTAGGTCTTAGATATTACATTATATTTCCATTTTATTTAAATCGTTAAATAATGAGGTCATCGCTGCATCATCATGATGTCATAAATAATTTAATTTATTTAATGTTTATAAATTATAAAAAAAATACTATTATGTAGGAAATCTTTTTATCTTTCCAATTAATATTTATAGTCAAAAATTTTATTTGTATAACCCCATGTAAAAATTTTTTTAGTAAAACATTTCATGTTTGTGTCATTTTTACTTTAACATTAAATAAAAAGATATTTATGTCATTTTCCAACCAAAGTGGCTTCATGGGGTCCCCAAGTTGACCCATGGATTTTTTTGGTCGGCAATTACACATCCAATTAGGTTAGGACATGTTTCTATGTCATTTTATTTTATTAAAGCATTATTCTTACCATAAACTACACTAATTACCTCTAATCACGATTAAAAACTTAATAAGTTACTATTCACCAAAAAATTATTTTTATCCCATTGAACCACATTTTACTTCTTAATGACAACCATGTATGTCGGATTTTTTGAAATTCAAAACACAAATATGACAAAATTTCATTTAAACAGAAAAATCAGTTTTTATAAGTACCACTTAGTGGTTTCACTATTCATCAAAAATTGAAGTTTTTCAGAAAAATCCCAAAAAATCACCCTAAGCTATATTTGATATTCCGAATTCGAAAATGAAGTATATTTTAAAAAATTCAAAACATATAATTCACATTAATTAATTTAATAATTAATTCCCGCTGTCAGAGCAAATAGCGTGTTTTTATGAAACAATAAGTATCAAAAGATTGACTCTAGTTTAAGTCTGATTTCAAAGTGAAATTAATTCCAACGACCACTATTGGATTTAATGGTAAAAATATATTCTAATTTCACTTTAAAACCAATTCAAAAGATAATATAATCATATAAATAAATTAGATTAAAAAGAGGTTTTGAATTAAAATACAACATTTTACACTATTCATTAAAAAAATAAACTTTATCGGAAAGATACCAAAAATTTACACAAAGTAAATTTTGATGTCCCGATTTTGAAGAAGAGTTTTATTTGGTCCAATAGAATGTTTAAGAGTGAACAAAACTATATTTAATGACGGTTCTCCATCAAATGGCGATAAGTGAACCTTTAGTGAAAACTAGGGCATATACACCTAAAATTGAATTCTTTCCATATTTTAAGCCTTTATCTTTTATTGGATAAATGTAAAAACATTTAAAAACATATATAATCATATTTTAGTTATTTCTATCCATTCCCGCCAATAAAACGGCTACATGTTAACTACCATTTAAAATAATATTATTTTATTATTAGAGTGCAACGTAAGATTCCCAAGAAACTCGTTGTTGCGTGTTGGGTACGCCATCGAGCATAGCGTCCCCTTTAAAGTCATATTAATATTTTATTCACAAATACGGATAAATATAAAAATGTAATATTCTTTATTTACTTGGGGTGTTACATCCTTCCCCCCTTTTGGGAATTGCGTCCTCGCAATTTTAAAATTGGGCTCGGAAACTTCATTGAAAATCCCACATCGAAACAAGAGTCGGTAAAACAATCACTTTAAAATAAATAAAGATAAGTACAGAGGTCACCCTAGTTAACCCATACTAGGATTCCATGTAGTAAAACATGGACATGGAGGAGAAAACATAGGGTCATGTTCTGATGGAGAGTGATAGAAAACATGTTTAGGAGAAAGTTAACAATAAGAAAATCACAAACTTGTGATGGGTTAAACGGTATTCGATTCCCCAGTAGGAAAAGTTAATAGACAAGATTTTTGTTTTAAGTTACTTTTTATTGAGGAATTTATTCATAAGGAAACATAATCACTTATCATGTTGACTTTCAACTTTTACTAGATTCCTTAATTAAACACATATTTTTTTTCCAAAAGATGAGTATTTAGGAAGACTTGTTCACATTAAGAGTACTATAAACAACTTCTAGAGGAGCACCTAATCCACAAAAAAAAGAACTATACATTTCCCATTTCTTTAGTCTTTAACCAAAACCAAAACCAAAAGGTTAGTACAAGGTCAGATAATCCATAAAAGGATAACCCTTTAAAAAGAAAATCTATGCTTAATCTCCAAAATTTGTCCAACAAAACCCAAAGTTCAACGAGGACCATTCGATAATCAATTTTTCCATAAAATTCTTCAAAGTAAACCAATATAAGATTGAAACCCAAATATTTGAAGGATTTAGTTACATAGTCTTCCAAGTTAAATCGTAACATTTATCTCCAAACAACATCAGTTTCTCCTAAAGTCTCGTATTGAAAAGTAATTAACCTAATCACATATCCTCCATGATAGGTTAATCATTTTCATAAATAACCCAAAATCAACTTACTCTTAATTCATAAAATCATCTAACTAAAAAGAATCGGTCAAACTAACCAGGGACTTCACGTAGTCCAGTGGTAGGTGATAAATACCAGTCGCACTTTGGTTGTGGGTTCGATTCCCACAGCTTTGTCCGACGCGACGGGTTGTCACACGGTCTGCGTGTTGTCCTTTTCCAAAACTATATAATTCTTAAATAATTCCCCAAAAAGAGATAAAATCATCAAAAATGATCATAACATATTTTAACCTCAAGTTTATCTCATGCCTTTCATTTTCCAGCATATCATATAATAACCCATAATGACCTCAAAAGTAAGGATCATATAAACTCTAATGGTTACCTTTATAATTATTACCAGAACTTCCACATAGATTGGTCATCTCGTACATGATGCATTACAGAACATACCAAGGTTCAAGTGGTTGATCAGGACTCCTTGATATTTGGTTTAGAACAACCACGAGTTTCCTCATTGAATCCTCCATTTTATCTAGTCCCTTAATCAGAGAACCACCACAGTTTCCTTCAAACCTGTTGTCTCTTTGGTGCCTTCTAGATTCATCCATTCACTAAAAACAGAAATTTCAGTGTGAGTATATCAAAATAACCATCATGTACTAATGAGGAATATAAACACTAAGATACACTTACTCATTCACTTTATCTAAAACTAGGACTCTTTCTGAAATCCTAACCATTATGGTAATGCCACTTATGCTTAAAGAATACCCTAACCTCTAAAGTTATCTAAACCTACCTTTGATACCAACTATAAGGCCCCAGCCTTAAACCTTACTTAATCTTGAGTTATTACAAGATTACACATTGAGGATCTTTTCAGGTTTAGAGTTTTAGAGAATTAGATCATGAAACTTGCATTACATTCCACATTTAAACAAAGTGGTTACATAAAAGATAGTATTCATTCTTCCCATCAATGGAAACATATTGAAAATAAAACATGGATTCTTTCTTGACACATCCTTGACACTATCATCACATCATGTACCTTTCCCTTGACCTGTGAAAAACATTTCAAAAAACTTTGTATGAGCATAAAAAGCTCAGTAAGGGTTATAAAAAATATGGAAAGGAAACATTAGTTCATATATACATAAGAATGAAATCATACTTTACCCATAAAACATAGGCACTTTAACATACCTCATCAAACCATGAATAAATCATAGAAAACATAAGACATAAAGCTAACTTGAGGCATTCATAACATTCTTACGTAGGGAGTAACCCTCTTGGTTACATTTTGAATACCCATCACAGTATATTCCCTAAATCTATTCGGAGAAACCTTAACGTTTCACTCCTTTGCATTACCCAATGCATTAGAGAGCTATATCAGGCTCACCCGCCCTTAGTTTATCACGGAACCACCCATTTTCATAACAATGCCCAATAACCATAACATAAACGTATCACATAAAACATGAATAAAGGAAAGATAACATTTCCACATTTCAATCACAATATAACATTTTAGGATATTGAAATAATGAATCCATTCAAAAAGAAACCATTTCCAAAACCGTTTAAAACATTTAATAAAGAGACTTTTGAACCAAAGTGTCCCATACAACCTTGAAGCTTTTAAAATTTTAAATCATTAATATCCATATAAATAAATCCTTAAAACCATTTTGAAAACATGGATATTAATAAGAACAAATAATTAAAACATTTAAAGCGATATTTTGGTTAAAGGGGTTTTACCAAAATTAGAGACACTTGAATAAAATAATTGAGGAATAACATTTAGTCAGAACTTTATAATATCATGAGAATAAATGGATTCATGATATAATATTCCCAAGGACATTATATACACCATATAAGAGTGAATTGGTGCATAACAACAATGAAGTCTCAATAGAAATGTCAAATGTGATGAAATCCCTTATAAAGAAGGTATCCTTAAATTAAGGATAAATCAATCTCAAAATTATGTGTGACAAATATAAATACACCCAATATAAGTGGATATTAAGTGTAAAACAATAAAAGGTCATTCACACATATTCAAAAGATGACATATTCAATAACTACATGTTGAACCCAAAGAAATCGAAATTGGGTTAAGAAGTTCCCTTAACAGCCTAACGGCGTCACATCAAAATGAGTTGATGAGAGATAAAAAGTGTATCTCATCACTTGGACATAAAATTTACATCAATAAGGATATATGAGAACATATCCCAACATAACAATATGTAAATTAAAAGACCCAACAAAAGAAGTCTTTTAAAAAAAAGGAGGGTGAAAGGTTCCCTTACCGACTTGGGTATCTTTCAAAACATACACCCCATGAAAGAAGGACAATAAATCATTGATGTAAATACTCAAAAACGAAATTATATTACAAAAAGATTAGAATAATGGGCATTACATACACCACTCAAAAGAAATTGTGGCAAATGTAGCATAAATCTCACGGGAATAAAAGTGAGATGAAAAATACCTTACGAAAACTTAGTAGCCTAACGGCGCCACTTAAAACTTCCAAAATGGATTGATGAGAGAGAATAGTTTCTCTAATAATATGAACAATAAAAATTACAGTAAGAGTAATATAAAATAACATCCCAATAACAAGAAAGATGAGCTTTAAAAGAAATGACATAAAAGAGTGTACTTAAAAAGAAAGAGAGGAGTAAGATCTCTTACCTCGGGTCCGACTTGACTCGATCGTTCTTTAACGTCCTGAATAATAAACTTGAGTTAATTTATATTTTCTTAAGAACCTTTTCAAGATCATTATTCCTTTTATATCACTTATTTACATTTTATAAACATTATGTAATCATTTAAGTAAATAATGTTTGTTTTGTCGATATTTGGTTCTTAAGTCGAAAGTGAACTTCTTACAATTACATGTTGTTCGTGTGGTCAATGGTTCATTATATCCAGAATGATATTCATGATTTGGATATCATATATATTATATATATCCAGCATATACATGTATTTATAATATTACATAATCATTTATAGGTAAGAAATGAAATGCACCGTTCATGGAGACGGTAAGCCGTACGTACGCATGAATGCTACTTTCATTTCTTTTTCATATTAATGGAATTAAAACTAAAAGAGAGAGATATATATATGTTATAATTCCAGAGTGATATCCATAATTTACATGTAATATATTACATATATATCCATTATATATATGTAATTATAATATTACATAACATTTTGAGATAAGAAATGAAATGTACCGTTCATGGAGACGGTAAGCCGTATGTACGCATGAACGCTACTTCCATTTCTATTTTATATTTAATGGAATTAAAACATAATGATACATAATAGTATTTTAATTAAAGTATGGTATCATATATAATATAATTAAATATATCCTTTATACGTACCACATATGGTATTAACGAATCAAATCACTTTGAGGGGACGGTAGTCCGCACTTCCTTAAATGAAGATATCGCGTTTACCTATAATGGAAACCATAAAGGTATGCCCAAAATGAAAAATACAGAAGCTTAAGGAAATTGTAAACATATTATATATCATATATAAATATAGTTTCATCTTAATGGCCACCTTTGAAGGTGTTAAAATAATGTTGAACAATCATCGTTTCGGGAGGCCGAAATTTGCCATCCACGGAAACAGTATGTTCTTTAACCATTAGATGTAGGTTTGTGAAAGTGTAGCTCGAATCCTTCTTATAAAAACATCCTAGTATATTGATTATACTGGATTTTTTACAAAATAAATTAATAAAAAGAGTTTAGGGGTTTGGAGAAGCAAAATAAAACAAAAGGACTCAAGTGAAGACATTACCTTAAAATCGGGTAACTCCCTTTGGTTTGAGCTCAAAGGCTTCCTTGGGAAGACTTCTGCCCAAAGTTAGGCTTCAAAGAGTTATAGAGGGATATGGAGAGACTAAATGGTCAGAGGTTGGCTAAGACAAAGGCTTTGGTTGTGTGGGTAAGGAGGTAGAGGTGGGGGCCTTTTATAAGAGGAGAGGAGGGGCACTCTTGGAAGGTAAATAAAAGTCACTTTATTTTAAAATGGTATTCGGATTTAAGATGTCCCACATTGATTTGTTTCAAGGATAAGGTGATAAGGGTTCAAAATCCACTCATCCAATAGGTTTTTTACATGTGTAGGTCTTGGATATTACATTATCTTTCCATTTTATTTAAATCGTTAAATAATGAGGTCATCGCTGCATCATCATGATGTCATAAATAATTTAATTTATTTAATGTCTAAAAATTATAAAAAAATACTATGATGTAGGAAATCCTTTTATATTTCCAATGAATATTTATAGTCAAAAATCTGATTTGTATAACCCCATGTAAAAATTGTTTTAGTAAAACATTTCATGTTTGTGTCATTTTTACTTTAACATTAAATAAAAAGATATTTATGTCATTTTCCAACCAAAGTGGCTTCATGGGGTCCCCAAGTTGACCCATGGATTGTATTGGTCGGCCATTACACATCCAATAAGGGTAGGACATGTTTCTAGGTCATTTAATTTTATTAAAGCATTATTCTTACCATAAACTACACTAATTACCTCTAATCACGATTAAAAACTTAATAAGATACTATTCACCAAAAAATTATTTTTATCCCATTGAACCACATTTTACTTCTTAATGACAACCATGTATGTCAAATTTTTTGAAATTCAAAACACAAAGATGGAAAATTTTCATTTAAACAGAAAAATTGGTTTTTATAAGTACCACTTAGTGGTTTCACTATTCATCAAAAATTGAAGTTTTTCAGAAAAATCCCAAAAATTCACCCTAAGCTATATTTGATATTAAGAATTTTAAAATGAAGTCTATTTTACAAAATTCAAAACATATAAGTCACATTAATTAATTTAATAATTAATTCCCGCTGTCAGAGCAAATAGCGTGTTTTTATGAAACAATAAGTATCAAAATATTGACTCTAGTTTAAGTCTGATTTCAAAGTGAAATTAATTCCAACGACCACTATTGGATTTAATGGTAAAAATATATTCTAATTTCACTTTAAAACCAATTCAAAAGATAATATAATCATATAAATAAATTAGATTAAAAAGAGGTTTTGAATTAAAATACAACATTTTACACTATTCATTAAAAAAATAAACTTTATCAGAAAGATACCAAAAATTTACACAAAGTAAATTTTGATGTCCCGATTCTTAAGAAGAGTTTTATTTGGTCCAATAGAATGTTTAAGAGTGAACAAAACTATATTTAATGATGGTTCTCCATCAAAAGGCGATAAGTGAACCTTTAGTGAAAACTAGGGTGTAATGGCCCGGACCTCTCCGGTCCATTACTTTGTGGAATTGTGGTTTTGGAGGTGTTCCGGGAGGACAAGGTGACTTATCCCCCAGCTGTTGCCTACCAGTAGCTCGGTCTACCGGTAGCTGCTGATTACCGGTAGCTCGGTCTACCGGTAGCTGCTGATTACCGGTAGCTCGGTCTACCGGTAGCTGCTGATTACCGGTAGCTCGGTCTACCGGTAGCTGCTGATTACCGGTAGCTCGGTCTACCGGTAGCTGCTGATTACCGGTAGCTCGATCTACCGGTAGCTACTGATTACCGGTAGCTGGGTTTACCGGTAGCCACGGCATACTGATAGCTCGGTATACTTGTAGCCGCAGTCCAGCAGTATCTCGGCTAACACTTTGCCAAATTTCTAGTTCTGTGAACAGTGTTTCTATCGGTGAGGTCCTATCGGTGGACTTCTATCAGTGAGGATCTATCAGTAGACTTGTGTTTCTATCGGTAAGGTTCTATCAGTGAGCTTTTCTTTCCTTTGCCAATTTTTTTAGTTCTGTGAACAGTGTTTCCAGACTTCATAAGAGCTACCGATTCCATACTTTGTCAATTTTCACGAATGAACAGTGTTTCCAGACTCCATAAGAGCTACCGATTCCATACTTTTCCAATTTTCACGAATGAACAGTGTTTCCAGACTCCATAAGAGCTACCGATTCCATACTTTTCCAAATTTCACGAATGAACAGTGTTTCCAGACTCCATAAGAGCTACCGATTCCATACTTTGCCAAATTTTGAGTATGTGAACAGTGTTTCCAGCTTCGAAATTTGACGTTTTCTTTGACGTAAAATACTTTTAAAACCTTATTTTAAGGACTTTAAGGCCGATTCAAAGGCCATAAATCCTATATTAATTATTCCTAAGGCCAGGATGTTTTTTTTTACTTGGTCAAACCGCGTGGGTTAATGCGATTCGTTTTTAATGGAGAATAAACCGGATCTTAAACTTTCGCCTCTCTAATTTTTTTTAAAAGGAACGAGATATCATTCTTTGTTGTTCTTCCTCCTGGTTCTCATCTACGAGACGCTAGAACCTTGCAATCATTCTCGTAGGAGTTTCACAATCTAACGTTACTCAGATCAGTTCCGCTCTGTTGATGCAACCAAGTTGTGTCGATCGTTCTTCGATATAAGGTATGTTTTATCATCGTTCATTCGGGGATCACCTTCTCTTGTTCTTCCTTCCATATTAGCATGTAATCTCCATGGTTCTAATGGGTTTTCTTGGGGTTGGTTGGTACTATCGTACCGTGGCATCCTCCGGTGGATGCAGCTGTCGTGCGGAGAAGAGGACTGTGACCCGTTGTGTGGATAAAGGACGTCAAGAACTCTTCGAGGTAGGGGATTCATGGCTCCTCTAATTGTATATGTGCAATCGTAGAATTAGCATGATTTATCTCTTTGGATCACAATGAAATTGACCTAATTAAATACTTGAACCGGATTAAAAGAATTGGTTGATCGCATGCTGTTTCTTTATACCGTGATAGCGGTTTGCCTCATGTTTTCCTAGATATAGTGATATCTATGTTTTCTTTGATTTTTTGTTCGTTCATGATAGAAATTGATAATGAACGTAAAGCCGGAATTAATTGTTAATTAATTGGCTAAAGATAAAGAGGCATGTAAATTAATCTGGTTATTGTCGTTGTTGTAGTTATTCAAATTTGAGGATAATCAAATTAGGGAAGTAAGCATGGTTATTTAAATTGTGATAGCTTACTGATTAGGTATCCATGATTGGAACCTATGAATAACAAGTCTGTTAATTCAATATGGATTAGAGAACAGATTATGTGGGAATTTCTAAAAGGGTTCTGAGTTACCCTCTTGTTTGTTAAAGGGCCGAGAGCCCACTTTGTGATGTTTGTTTTCCTGCTGCTTGTGCTGTGATGTGAGCCTAGATGGCTGTTGTGATATGTGGAGGCATGGAGACTTGTGGTTGTGGCAGCGGATGACGCCTAGTGTGGCGAGATGCATCAGTTTATGTATATGGGTGTCGGGGAGGACACCAAGGGTGATGGTATGAGATGAATGTGATGGTTTGATGTTGGTGGTTTGGTTTGGTTGCTTATCTGCTTTACTTTTCCCCACTGCTCAAGGCAGCTGGTCTTGCTTACCCTCTTTTCGAAGGAGGCGAAGACACGCGGGGTATTCCACGTGCTTTCCGTGTTTAGCCTCTCGATGGAGGATGGGTCTATGCTCTTTCTATAGGCGGCAAAGACTCAACGGGTAGTATATCTACTCACCGTGTTGAGCCTCCTTTGTGTTTAGAAGCATAGGATGTTTTTCTAGAATGCCTGGGAATGTGGAAAAGTAATTCTGTATTGAATGTTTTATTAAATGGTGAAAATCCACGGGGATGGAGATGCTGGAATTTAATAGTGATGTGAATCCTAAAAAGGAGCAGTTTTTGAATGTGATGCCAATTTAGTTTAATGTGGTAAATTGTTCATGGTTAATTAATGTTTAAAGAATTAATTAACGTACAGTGGAACTGATAAAATTAAAATGGAGTAATCTAATAAATCTCTTCATTGTTTGTGTGCTTATAGGATACCTAGTCTTAGAAGTAGCAGCCTGGAGTCTGAGAGACGTTAGCTGCAGTTGTATCTAAGACTAGGTAATGCCCATAGTGTGGATGTGAGTTACTTATATATTATGTACTTTTTGTGTTTCTATACGCTACTCCACCCTGTCGGTAAGGGCAACTGACACCCCAGGGATTCTGAGCCCTGGGGGGGTGTTTTCCCCAACATTCTGATGGGAGGTTGAATGGCTGACTACCCCATTTGGCCCTGGTCTCTTCTCTTGGTAGATCCTTGTGATGGCAGGCACAGTGGTTAGTTTTACCCATATATGTGTGTAGAGGGCTGTAATGGCTTGTGGTTATTTCACACACATATACTCTGGATATAGTATCCTATGGAATACTATAGGTGTAACGTGTATAGGTTGTGATGGCTTGAGGATCCTTACTCGGCGTATGGGCTGTGATGGCTTGAGGAATAATACTCGACGTATGATACACGTTATACGAGCTATGGTGGCTCCGGGAAACTAGCTGGTTACTTTGGTTGTGAGGACGGTGTGGTGCTTCGCCCAGGTGTCTGCGGGCAATCCTTTGTGGTGCACGAGGTTCAGATTGTGGAGCTTAGCCCAGGTGTCTGCGGGCAAGCCTTTGGAGAGAGATGCACAGGACGTATGTCGTTGGGGCAAAGCGGCAAACCAGTGGGGAAGTAGTAGCGGGGTACCCTTGATATTCTTTACTATATGCTATTTTCTTGTATGCGTTACTTGGTGAGAGTAGCCATGGTGAGGTTGGGAACTTAGTATACCTGTTTAGGTAATGATTTAGTTTCACTTGTTGTTCACTGGGCTTTAGCATGCTTTCTTTACTTTTGCACGAGAGGCTTGGGGAGGATCCTACTGAGTATACTGTTATACTCACCCTATGTATATACAAACTGTTTTTCAGGTCACTTGGAGCAGGTTGGAGATCAAGCTGGTTACTACTAGCTTGGGGTTGGAGGAGGAGCTGTTCGGGCTTGTGGTCGCTGTCGTTTTACTTTCTTTTGGGTACTTTTAGTTTTCCCTTTCAGTTGTAGTACTTTTTCATGACATTTCATATATGTACTTGGGTTTCTTTTATATTTTCAGTTATGAGTTGGAGTTGGTTGGAGTCTATTCTATCTCTCTCTTTTGCATGTGTTCTCTTAGAGGGTAATGCCTCCCATTAGTGTGTGTATTATACCCTCGGTGCTAGTCGCCAACCCGGGGCCTACTGGAGGCGGGACTCGGGGGTCATTATCTCTCTTCTCACATTGCTGGCCCTGGAGGGGTACACTTTGTGGGGAGGGGGTCGTGACAGAGTGGTATCAGAGGTCTGGTTGAGGGATAGGATGGAGTTTGGAGTTAGGCACAGGTGAGGATGCATGGGATGGTAGGGAAACGGTGTCATTCATGTTTAGAAAGTGGGGTAAACACTGGAGACCGGCAGAGACATAGGCGTTCAGGGCCCCCTATGATCCGTTGCACGGACCTTTAAGTTTACGGTGGCTACTAAACAAAGTGATACTGGTTGCAGGGTAGAGACCTAGGAAAGGGTCATGCATCATTATTCTTTGCACCTGTGTTTGAATGGGTAGACCTTGGGATAGGTAACCTAAAATTAATAAAACAAAATAATTAATTAATTAATGTTGAGTCTTCCATATTCCAGGCTTAGGAGATCTAACAGTTGTTATTTTACAGGTATGGCTCCAGGTCGACGTCCTCGTCAGGTTTGCGCAGAAGGTGCCCAGCAGGCTGTTCCAGCAGATCGCCACCGGGTAGAGGTTGACGACGATGACACTTGGAGGAAGACACTCCGAGAGTTTCAGCGCCAGAGTCTACAGAAGTACGAGGGCTCCGTTTCAGATGCAGTCACAGAAGACTGGTTGGAGGAGGTCGAGATAGGCTTCAGTTCGATTCGTGCTCGGAAGGAACACTGGGTGTCCTTGGTTGTGACGATGTTGCGTGGAGCAGTGAGACAGTGGTGGTTCTTGTTCCTCGGGGATCATGAGGAGTCAGCGATCTCATGGGAGGAGTTTCGAGACAGGTTTAGAGTTGAGTTTCTTTCATCGACTGCGAAGGCATCCAGTCGCCAGGAGCTTCTTACCCTTCAACAGGGGAGCTCCAGTGTTCGGGAGTTTGGAATCCGTTTCAGGAACCTTCTACGATATTCTTTAGACCTGTTACCAGATGATGAGGCCAGGGCGAGGCATTTCGAGGAGGCTTTGCGTCCAAATATCCAGCGCCAGGTCACCCCATTTATGCTGAAGACATATCTTGAGGTGCTGGCGAGGGAAGAGGTTGTTGAGAGAACTTTGACCAGGACCGGATCGTCATGAGAGGGGAATCGTCATGATTCCTCACGAAGCAGAGCTGTGGTCCGGGGTTCCCGGTTTTCAGGATAGAAGAGTTTCCGTTCACCTGGGGGTAGGTCCCATCCCTTCCCATCTTGTTTCTTCGGAGGTAGCAACTCTCAGACCTATGCCAAGGGATCAGGCACTTGTTTTTCTTGTGGTGGACGTGGTCATCAGCAGCGGGAGTGACCAACTTTTCAGAGCAGTCATCGTGCACCAGGCGCTCCACTCCAGGTTCCTCCGTTGAGGCAGTTCCAGCCGAGGCAGCAGCAGCAGGTTGCACCAGCTTTAGATCACCAGAGGGTAGATGGAGCAGGCAGAGGACAGCCCCATGACGCTCCCCGTCCTCAGAGAGCAGAGCGCGGCCGTGGTGGTGGTCGTCATCAGGGTCAGAGAGGCCGTGGAGGTGGTCGTGGTCAGCTTCATGCTCTAGCGTTGCCAGCTCCAGGCGAGCCAGACGTCGTCTGAGGTACCCTTTGCTTGTTTTCTACCTTGGTGTATGCCTTGTTTGATTCAGGAGCGACACACTCCTTTATATCCCCTACCCTTGTCCACACTTTGGGACTTGAGGTAGAGAGGCTTCCAGTGCCCTTGGCATTGACTACGCCATTTGGAGGTCGAGCTAGCTTGTTTGAAGTATGTAGAGACTATGAGCTAGTGTTGGGGCAGCACCGCTCTTGGGGAGATTTCCTATGTTTACGAATACAACCATATGATGTCATCCTCGTCATGGATTGGTTGTATTCAGTGCAGGCTATTGTGGATTTCTACAGGAAGAAGGTCATTTTCTTTGATGAAGATGGAGAGGAAGTAGTGTTTGTTGGTGAGAGAGATCCTCGGATGAGTCATAGACGAGTTTCATCCTTATCATCCATGATGGCTGGGATGATGCTGAGTTCTTCAGAGGTTCAACAACTGGAATTTCCTAGGGTCGTAGAGGAGTACCCTGATGTCTTTCCAGAAGAGGTTGTATCCTTACCCCCTCGACGAGAGATTGAGTTTGGGATCGAACTACAGCCAGGAGCATCTCCTATCTCTATGTCTCCGTATAGGATGGCCCCTTCTGAGTTACGAGAGCTACGTATTCATCTCGACGGTCTGTTTCAGTGTGGTTTTGTTCGGCCAAGTGTGTCACCGTGGGGTGCACCAGTTTTTTTTGTGAAAAAGGCTGATGGCAGTTTGCGGTTGTGCGTCGATTATCGTCGCTTAAACAAAGTGACAATAAAGAACCGTTATCCTCTCTCGCGTATTGATGACCTATTCGATCAACTGAAGGGTGCAAGTTGGTTTTCAAAGATAGACTTGCGGCCAGGATATCACCAGATGCGTGTAAAGGATGAGGATATCCCGAAGACTGCTTTCCGTTGTCGTCATGGGCATTATGAGTTTGTTGTAATTCCATTCGGCGTGACGAATGCTCCAGCTGTTTTCATGGGGTTGATGAATGTTGTGTTCCGTGAATTCCTGGACAAGTTTGTTGTGGTTTTCATCGACGACATCCTTGTGTACTCCACATCTGAAGAGGAGCATGCAGAGCATCTACGAGCCGTTTTGGGAGTTCTTCGCCAACATCGGTTGTTTGGGAAGTTGTCCAAGTGTGAGTTCTGGGCTCAAGAAGTTCGTTTCTTGGGACATGTTGTGTCCCAACAGGGAGTAGATGTGGATCCTTCGAAGATAGAAGCAGTGGTGTCTTGGCCAGCCCCCAAGACCGTGTCAGAGGTGCGAAGTTTCCTTGGTCTCGCAGGCTATTACGGGAGGTTTGTGGCTAATTTCTCCCGAGTTGCGACTCCTCTGACAGCTTTGACCAGGAAGGATCAAGCGTTCATATGGACTGATCAGTGTCAGACAGCTTTCGAGTATCTAAAGGAGAAGTTGGTAAGTGCTCCAGTCCTTTGTCTTCCAGCGGAGGGAGTCCAGTTTGATGTTTTCTGTGATGCTTCACATCTGGGTCTAGGCTGTGTTCTCATGCAGCAGAGGTCTGTTGTTTCTTATGGGTCTCGGCAGTTGCGTCCCCATGAACGCAACTATGCCACCCATGATCTTGAGTTGGCAGCCGTGGTTTTGCTCTAAAGTTGTGGAGACATTACCTCATTGGCGAGCGCTTTGTGGTTTTCACCGATCATAAGAGTTTGAGGTATGTTTTCTCACAGCGGGACTTGAACTTGAGGCAGCGTCGGTGGATGGAGTTCTTGCAGGAATACGACTTCGAAATATCGTATACACCTGGGAAGGGAAATATTGTTGCTGATGCACTGAGCCGAAAGTCACGTAGTGATGTTGTGCGTGAATCTGTTGATTCTTGGAGAGTGATGGAAGAGCTATCATCTTTACATCTTGATATAGGAGAAGTTGGGGGAAGAGGTTGTCTTTTCCAGATGACGGTGCAGTCATCCCTGATGCAGAAGGTGGAAGAGTCTCAGTTGGGTGATCTAGAGGTGGAAGTTTGGAGAGACAGAGTTGTATGTGGTGAGGCCCCTGATGGTTGGTCGGAGGATGAACAACACCGAGTGTTGTATCATGGTAGGCTTTTTGTTCCCTTAGCGATGCGCGAGACCGTTCTCCGAGAGTTCCATAGTTCACCCTTGGCAGTACATCCTGGTGTGACGAAGATGTACCGATCCTTAAGGAGTCAGTTCTGGTGGCCTGGGCTGAAACGTATGGTTGCAGAGTGTGTGTCTCGATGTTTAGTCTGCCAGAAGGTGAAGACCGAACACCGTGTTCCTGGTGGTCTTCTCCAACACATAGAGATTCCTCAGTGGAAGTGGGAGGACATCTCAATGGACTTTGTTACAGGTTTACCTCGAGCTCCGGGAGGACATGATGCTATATGGGTGGTAGTGGATCGTTTAACTAAATCGGCCCACTTCATAGCAATCAAGGAGTCGAGCTCAGTGGATGTTTTGTTGAGGCAGTATCTGGAGGAGGTGGTGAGGCTTCACGGAGTACCTAGGACGATCATTTCTGATCAAGATCCTCGTTTTAACTCTAGGGTTTGGAGAGGTCTCCAACATGCTTTTGGATCTCAACTATGCCTTAGCACTTCTTTTCATCCTCAAACAGATGGTCAGACAGAGCGAACCATCCAGACTCTTGAAGACATGTTGCGCTCTTGTGTTCTTGATTTTGGAGGTTCATGGGTGAAGAACTTACCCTTGGTAGAGTTCGCTTACAATAATAGTTTTCACTCTACCATCGGTATGGCGCTGTTTGAAGCCTTGTATGGCCGGCCATGCCGTTCTCCGTTGTGCTGGACTGGGGTCAGAGAGTCGGCAATTCTCGGACCAGAACTAGTGCAGAATACAACAGAGATGGTTCAGGTGATTCGTGAGAGGATGAAGACAGCACAGGATCGTCAGAAATCATATGCTGATCAAAGAAGTATACCGTTAGAGTTTAATGTTGGGGATCATGTGTTTCTAAAGGTGACTCCCCGTCGTGGGCAGCGAAGGTTTGGTCGTGGAAGTAAGCTTTCTCCCCGGTTTGTTGGGCCTTTCGAGGTGTTAGCTCGTGTTGGATCTATGGCGTATCGAGTATCACTTCCCCCTCAGATGAGTCGGATACATGATTTTTTCCATGTATCGCAGCTCCGTCGTTATCTTCATGATGAATCTCATGTTATCGATTGGGTAGAGATCGATATTGACAATGATGCAACCTTCGAGGAGCGACCTGTGGAGATCCAAGACCACAAGGAGAAGGTGTTGCATGGGCGTTCTATCCCCTTAGTTCGTGTCCTGTGGCGACACGGTGGCATGGAGGAGAGTACCTAGGAGCGTGAGTCACAGATACGTGCTCAGTACCCAGAGTTGTTTAATGTTTAACTCTTTCCATGTAATGATGTTTCCTCTCTGGTTAGACCTTTCATGTTTTATTTATGTACCTTTGATGTGATGTTGTGAATGAATTGTTTGGGTATGGATTGATTGTTCCCGGATGTCAGAGTTTTGTTCCAGCTTTCGAACAACTCATGGTGGTTTTCCCCTGAGAGGTATCTTATGGGGTGGTTGTTCGGACCCCTCTTTTCTTCTGGGTTGGTTTTTAATTCTCGAGGATGAGAATGTTTTGAGAGGTATCTAATGTAATGGCCCGGACCTCTCCGGTCCATTACTTTGTGGAATTGTGGTTTTGGAGGTGTTCCGGGAAGACAAGGTGACTTATCCCCCAGCTGCTGCCTACCGGTAGCTCGGTCTACCTGTAGCTGCTGATTACCGGTAGCTCGGTCTACCGGTAGCTGCTGATTACCGGTAGCTCGGTCTACCGGTAGCTGCTGATTATCGGTAGCTCGGTCTACCGGTAGCTGCTGATTACCGGTAGCTCGGTCTACCGGTAGCTGCTGATTACCGGTAGCTCGGTCTACCGGTAGCTGCTGATTACCGGTAGCTGGGTTTACCGGTAGCCACGGCATACTGATAGCTCGGTATACTTGTAGCCGCAGTCCAGCAGTAGCTCGGCTAACACTTTGCCAAATTTCTAGTTCTGTGAACAGTGTTTCTATCGGTGAGGTCCTATCGGTGGACTTCTATCAGTGAGGATCTATCAGTAGACTTGTGTTTCTATCGGTAAGGTTCTATCGGTGAGCTTTTCTTTCCTTTGCCAATTTTTTTAGTTCTGTGAACAGTGTTTCCAGACTTCATAAGAGCTACCGATTCCATACTTTGCCAATTTTCACGAATGAACAGTGTTTCCAGACTCCATAAGAGCTACCGATTCCATACTTTGCCAAATTTCACGAATGAACAGTGTTTCCAGACTCCATAAGAGCTACCGATTCCATACTTTGCCAAATTTTGAGTATGTGAACAGTGTTTCCAGCTTTGCAAATTTGACGTTTTCTTTGACGTAAAATACTTTTAAAACCTTATTTTAAGGACTTTAAGGCCGATTCAAAGGCCATAAATCCTATATTAATTATTCCTAAGGCCGGGATGTTTTTTTTTACTTGGTCAAACCGCGTGGGTTAATGCGATTCGTTTTTAATGGAGAATAAACCGGATCTTAAACTGTCGCCTCTCTAATTTTTTTTAAAAGGAACGAGATATCATTCTTCGTTGTTCTTCCTCCTGGTTATCATCTACGAGACGCTAGAACCTTGCAATCATTCTCGTAGGAGTTTCACAATCAAACGTTACTCAGATCAGTTCCGCTCTGTTGATGCAACCAAGTTGTGTCGATCGTTCTTCGATATAAGGTATGTTTTATCATCGTTCCTTCGGGGATCACCTTCTCTTGTTCTTCCTTCCATATTAGCATGTAATCTCCATGGTTCTAATGGGTTTTCTTGGGTTTGGTTGGTACTATCGTACCGTGGCATCCTCCGGTGGATGCAGCAGTCGTGAGGAGAAGAGGACTGTGGCCCGTTGTGTGGATAAAGGACGTCAAGAACTCTTCGAGGTAGGGGATTCATGGCTCCTCTAATTGTATATGTGCAATCGTAGAATTATCATGATTTATCTCTTTGGATCACAATTAAATTGACCTAATTAAATACTTGAACCGGATTAAAAGAATTGGTTGATCGCATGCTGTTTCTTTATACCGTGATAGCGGTTTGCCTCATGTTTTCCTAGATATAGTGATATCTATGTTTTCTTTGATTTGTTGTTCGTTCATGATAGAAATTGATAATGAACGTAAAGCCGGAATTAATTGTTAATTAATTGGCTAAAGATAAAGAGGCATGTAAATTAATCTGGTTATTGTCGTTGTTGTAGTTGTTCTAATTTGAGGATAATCAAATTAGGGAAGTAAGCATGGTTATTTAAATTGTGATAGCTTACTGATTAGGTATCCATGATTGGAACCTATGAATAACAAGTCTGTTAATTCAATATGGATTAGAGAACAGATTATGTGGGAATTTCTAAAAGGGTTCTGAGTTACCCTCTTGTTTGTTAAAGGGCCGAGAGCCCACTTTGTGATGTTTGTTTTCCTGCTGCTTGTGCTGTGATGTGAGCCTGGATGGCTGTTGTGATATGTGGAGGCATGGAGACTTGTGGTTGTGGCAGCGGATGACGCCTAGTGTGGCGAGATGCATCGGTTTATGCATATGGGTGTCGGGGAGGACACCAAGGGTGATGGTATGAGATGAATGTGATGGTTTGATGTTGGTGGTTTGGTTTGGTTACTTATCTGCTTTACTTTTCCCCACTGCTCAAGGAAGCTGGTCTTGCTTACCCTCTTTCCAAAGGAGGCGAAGACACGCGGGGTATGCCACGTGCTTTCCGTGTTTAGCCTCTCGATGGAGGATGGGTCTATGCTCTTTCTATAGGCGGCAAAGACTCGACGGGTAGTATATCTACTCACCGTGTTGAGCCTCCTTTGTGTTTAGAAGCATAGGATGTTTTTCTAGAATTCCTGGGAATGTGGAAAAGTAATTCTGTAATGAATGTTTGATTAAATGGTGAAAATCCACGGGGATGGAGATGCTGGAATTTAATAGTGATGTGAATCCTAAAAAGGAGCAGTTTTTGAATGTGATGCCAATTTAGTTTAATGTGGTAAATTGTTCATGGTTAATTAATGTTTAAAGAATTAATTAACGTACAGTGGAAATGATAAAATTAAAATGGAGTAATCTAATAAAGCTCTTCATTGTTTGTGTGCTTATAGGATACCTAGTCTTAGAAGTAGCAGCCTGGAGTCTGAGAGACGTTAGCTGCAATTGTATCTAAGACTAGGTAATGCCCATAGTGTGGATGTGAGTTACTTATATATTCTGTACTTTTTGTGTTTCTATACGCTACTCCACCCTGTCGGTAAGGGCAACTGACACCCCAGGGATTCTGAGCCCTGGGGGGGTGTTTTCCCCAACATTCTGATGGGAGGTTGAATGGCTGACTACCCCCTTTGGCCCCGCTCTCTTCTCTTGGTAGATCCTTGTGATGGCAGGCACAGTGGTTAGTTTTACCCATATATGTGTGTAGAGGGCTGTAATGGCTTGTGGTTATTTCACACACATATACTCTGGATATAGTATCCTATGGAATACTATAGGTGTAATGTGTATAGGCTGTGATGGCTTGAGGATCCTTACTCGGCGTATGGGCTGTGATGGCTTGAGGAATAATACTCGACGTATGATACACGTTATACGAGCTATGGTGGCTCCCGGAAACTACCTGGTTACTTTGGTTGTGAGGACGGTGTGGTGCTTCGCCCAGGTGTCTGCGGGAAATCCTTTGTGGTGCACGAGGTGCATATTGTGGAGCTTAGCCCAGGTGTCTGCGGGCAAGCCTTTGGAGAGAGATGCACAGGACGTATGTCGTTGGGGCAAAGCGGCAAACCAGTGGGGAAGTAGTAGCGGGGTACCCTTGATATTCTTTACAATATGCTATTTTCTTGTATGCGTTACTTGGTGAGAGTAGCCATGGTGAGGTTGGGAACTTAGTATACCTATTTAGGTAATGAGTTAGTTTCACTTGTTGTTCACTGGGCTTTAGCATGCTTTCTTTACTTTTTCACGAGAGGCTTGGGGAGGATCCTACTGAGTATACTGTTATACTCACCCTATGTATATACAAACTGTTTTTCAGGTCACTTGGAGAAGGTTGGAGATCAAGCTGGTTACTACTAGCTTGGGGTTGGAGGAGGAGTTGTCCGGGCTTGTGGTCACTGTCGTTTTACTTTCTTTTGGTTACTTTTAGTTTTCCCTTTCAGTTGTAGTACTTTTTCATGACATTTCATATATGTACTTGGGTTTCTTTTATATTTTCAGTTATGAGTTGGATTTGGTTGGAGTCTATTCTATCTCTCTCTTTTGCATGTGTTCTCTTAGAGGGTAATGCCTCCCATTAGTGTGTGTATTATACCCTCGGTGCTAGTCGCCAACCCGGGGCCTACTGGAGGCGGGACTCGGGGGTCATTATCTCCCTTCTCACATTTCCGGCCCTGGAGGGGTACACTTTGTGGGGAGGGGGTCGTGACATAGGGCATATACGCCTAAAATTGAATTCTTTCCGTATTTTAAGCCTTTATCTTTTATTGGATAAATGTAAAAACATTTAAAAACATATATAATCATATTTTAGTTATTTCTATCCATTCCCGCCAATACAATGGATACATGTTAACTACCATTTAAAATAATATTATTTTATTATTAGAGTGCAACGTAAGATTCCCAAGAAACTCGTTGTTGCGTGTTGGGTACGTCATCGAGCATAGCGTCCCCTTTAAAGTCATATTAATATTTTATTCACAAATATGGATAAATATAAAAATGTAATATTATTTATTTACCTGGGGTGTTACAGTAGTCTTGGCACGAGGCCTTGAATATGTGGTTATGATGTCCAGTATTATGCATTCCATCATTATAAAATTAGCTATTGATATTACATGTGATTATTCAACTAGTAGAATATCCTTGTGAATAATTAAATGGTGTTATTTTGATTTATATTTTCTATATTATTCTGATGTTTAAGTTTAAAAGTCTTTTTTTATTACACATCTTTCCTTAAAAGTTTATAGTTTCCACTATATTATTTACCCATACTGGGCATCTGAGCTCACCCCTTTCTATGTTTTATTTTTTCCAGGATGCGAAGAAGTATATTATGACTGACTTTTAGGGATAATATAAGGGATATGAGTGTGTTCAAAGGATACACAATGTTATTGTTTTTCATTTTATAATGTAATGTAAAACTCATGTTTGTATCTAGTACTTATAAGTCTACTAAACTAGTCAGTTCTTCAGGAATTTATTCCTTGTAATCATGCCAATGTTATGTAATAATGCACCGAATATGGGTAACTAGGGTTGGGGCATTGTAGTTGGTATCATAGGAAGTTTAGTACAAACCTTGGAAACTAGATTTAAAAAACCCTGATTAGAGAACATTACCCTAAGATAAACTTTGAGGATTAGTATAGAATAATTTCTTAGAATTTTGGTAATGTAGATATTTTGTGAATTTTCTGAGCAATACATCCCTATCTGGATACAAGTAGGTAGAGGCGGCTCTAGCACAGATGTACCTAGGATTGAAAACTCTGACAAGGAGTTTCGGGCTTGACCCGGGGTATCTTGGTACACAGAAACGGTTCTTGCTGCACTCTTGGTTATGACACTCTCATGGGATATGCTTAGGATAATTCACATTTTCTTTACAAGCCATTATGAATGATTTAAGAGTAAATACTTCCTTAAAGAAAACATTTTTTATGATTATAGATTATATGAATAATCTTTTCAATTTACATTAGGTATTTTATAACTTTGAAATTATACATTGTGATTCATAAACTAACCTAGTGTATGCCGTTGTTTAGAAATGGCGCCCAGTAGAAGGAATGAGACCTCCAACAATACGCATGATCCAAAGAGTAAGAAGGATCGTATCTTTTATGGTATTAAGCAAACCTTTAGAATGGAAATAGTTTCCCATGTATTCTCATAATATGAATAAATAGTATCATATGTTAATAAGATAAGTAAATAATTCTCTGAGTCCTATGGCTTTGAAGGGAAGCAAGAGAAGAAAAGGATGGTAGAGAGAAAGATGGATAAAGGGAATAGGGGAAAGAAGGATTTTCCCATATGTGATAACTATGGAAAGAATCACCTTGGTAAATGATTAAAGGTAATGGGAGTTTGTTATAAGTGTGGAGAAAAAGGACACCAAGTACGTGATTGAATGGGTAAGAAAAAGGTTTCAAATGTACAATGCTTCATCTACAAGGATTTGGGACACTTTGCGAATCAATGTCCCAATCATCAGAGTATACCCCAAATGCTACTATTGGATAATAATCAAGTTATGATACTACCACAGATGAAGAGGAATGATTACTGTTATTTTGTTGTTATTAAATAATTGTGTCATTTGAGTATTATATTAATGATGTACAAGTTGTAAGAATTATAAAGTATATAAGGATTGTATTTCAGTACATTTTAATTAAGGATTTGATATTTTATGGTACCAAGTAAAGTGACACAGTTTCATGTTAAACATTTTGGAAAATATATGGTTGGGGAAAACATAACCCTTAATATGTTTCTAAAAGTGAGATAATGATTTCAGAATAAGATATAATTGAGTTGGATAAAGTATATTGGATATTATTGACTACCTTGGAACTAATTAATTGTTTTTTTATTCCATCATTGTTAGAGTTTACAAAATTTTTGGATTTAAGGAGTATATCCAGTATTCGATGTTTTACAGAATGAATAAGGAAGTACATACCTATTCAAATAAGGTTTTATGGTAATTCAGGTTGTTAACATGTTTTAATAGAATACATGATGAATGTATTCACATGTTCTTATGTGATAAAAGAGATCTTCATTATGTGATGTTGAACTTACTTATAAATTTTTGGACTGTGAGTTTGGACACAAGTATTTTGGATAAGTCTAATGGTTGGAATTGAGTAAGTTGAACACTTGATATTTTGTTTAAGGTTAAAGTATGATTTATTGAAAACTTTGACCTAACCTTTTGGTTTTTAGTAAAAATTTAGAGGATTAAGGGAATACTTGTGGACCTTGTGATTTATCAAATGTGCTTCAAGCGTAAAAAAAATTATTTGTTAGTGTAAGGGATGAAGTGAAAATAGATTGAAGCGCAACCAAATGATGAGAATATGATTATGATAGGTAATAAAATAAAGTATATTTTCTTGAGTTGTTATCTTGATAGTAAATTAACCCCTCCTCTTAAAAATAAAGTATCTAAAAAATGTGTTATCATAATACCTTATGTTTTGTTGAACCAATGATATTTTAAATCATCATAGATTTATGGCTTTGAGGCCTTCAAAATTCTATTTATTATTCACTTTTTTGTGATTGATTACCATAATAAATCCCTATAAATATTTATGTTTTGCCTCTAATTATGTGTCTCTAATTTCCATAAATGTTCTCCTATTCAAGATCATAATTTAGTGGTGACTTTTTCATTTCTCTTTCCTTATTATTAAGACTAAATTTTATTAACCCAATTCCCGATGTGGGTTTTCCACAAAGGTATTTTTCTATTTTTAACCTTTTATTTTCGAAGAACAATTTCAAATTGCAAAGATTCAATTTATTGAAGGAGGGTAGAATGTAACATCCCAAGATTTCATAGTACATTATCTCTTCAAATTAATTCAATAACTTGCGTTACACACAACACCGAGTTCGAACGCACCACGACTTACCAAACTAGCCGTTCAAAAAAAGCAGTTGTGAATAGTATTAACTAAATTTTGAATTTTATATACTCCATATAATTTTAAAATCTATATTATGTGTTTCTTAGACATAATATAATAATAAATTCAATTTTTTAGATAAAATAAGTATTTTTCAAAAAATAAAATTTTACCGCCTTTTAATGGTGAACCCTTTTTAAATCCAATATTTGACACTTTTATATATTCAATTTTATTAAATTAAATTCTTCTTTAGAATCAGGTCATAAAAATTATTTTGGATAATTTTTTGGTACTTTTTTGATAACTTTCATATTTTGATGAATAGTGAAAAATACTAAATTTAATTGAAAACAACTTTTTTAATCGAAATAATTTATAGTGTTAAATTATGAATTTGAGTGGTTTTAAAGTATAATTAGATTATATTTTTATAATTTAATATAATTTAGGTCATTTTATGTAAATTCACATTTAAATTTTACATAAACACATGTCAATCTTTTGATAGTTTTTACTTTTTAAAAACCCACTTTTTGGTTTTGACAATGGGAATTAATTTTAAATTAATTAATGAAACTCATATATTTTTAATTTGGTAAAATATAAATAATTTTTATATTTGTAATATCAAAATTATCTTAGGGTGAATTTTTGGTATTTTTCTGAAAACTTTCAATTTTTGATGAATAGTGAAAACACTGTGTTATTGTTTAAAACCAACTTTTTATTCAAATAATTAGTTGTTTTATTTAAATTTATTTTAGGTAAAAATAGATACATAATACCTATATATGTTCAATTTAATACATTGGATTCATTTTATAATAATATTAGATATATAAAATTTTATTGAACTTTTTACCGTCTTTTACCCACCTTCTAGGTGCATTTAAAAATTTGCATAAAACGTAATTTTACCACTTCTGTAAATTGAATTTCAAAAATTCAAGAGACACGGTTGACATTAGTAAGTAAAATTTGGTTCAATAGGATGAAAATATTTTTTGGTGATTAGTAACTTTTAAATTTTATTTACCACGGTTAAAAGTAAATAGGGTAATTAAAGGTAAAAATGATATTATAATTACCCTAACACATGTCCTAATTCTATTGGATAAGTTTATTTCGACCAAAATAAACCTTAGGAATAAAATATGATCCTTTTGGTCCACTTGTAATATATTAGTACATTTATTATTATTTTATTTAAAGAAGAGTTAAAAGTGTTAAATTCAAAGCTTAATAACTAAACCATTTTTAAAAGAGGGTTATACATAAAATAAATTCAACTATAAATATTCATTAGAAGGATAAAAATATTTCCTACATAATGGTATTTTATTTATAATTTTTAGACATTAAATAATTAAATTTATTTATGACACAATGATGATGTCGTTATTACCTTATTATTGAAAGATTAAAATAATTGATATTATAAATATTAAAATAATTGTAAATTGAGACTTTTTATGTATTAAAAAAAATTATAGGTTAATATTACATTTTAGGGTTGATTAAATAAATTTTTTTCAAAGTGATAAATTTTTTATGACTTTCAAAAAACCAAATACTAAATAGTGTCAAAATTGACATAAATGGATTTTTAAAACAAATACTATATTATTAATTGATATAATATTCCTAAAAATCTAAGGTTCGACCAAAAGACTTAGATAAGGTTTGATATATCAATAATTAACCACTTGGAATTCTCTTTGATTTTTATAGTAATTTTATTAACCATTTATTATAATAATACAAGAATACATAGTTAAAGTTAAACTATTTAACTAAGAGTTAAATCTAAAAGATAAGGTTAATATGGTGACCTAAACCTGTCTAAAACCTTTTGGTTGAGATTTTTTTGACCCATACCCACCTTAAAATTTAAATAAATCCTTTTTTATCCATTATAAACTGAATATTATTGTATAATAAAATACTATTTCAAGATTTTCCTAAAGTGTCCCCTCACCTCTCTTATAAAAGGGTACTTCCCCTTCTCTTAATTCCACACCTCTAAATCCATTTGTATTGGACAAAACCTACTCAAATATCCTTAAAATTACCCTCAATTAAACCTATAGGCATTACTTTTATCATAAATACAACCTAAGGATCCCTTTTGTTCAAATCAAAAGGAAGAACCTGAAGAAGAGGTAATAATTTCATCACCTCTTTCAAAGTTCTTTTCTTCTTCCAGTTCCTATTTCTTTGTTTTTTCCATAACAAAATAATATATCCAGAACCTTCTAAATATTTTAATGTTATTATAAATATTTTACAACCATATTCATTATTCTATCTATTCTATGAATGACAAATTCACCATACGTGTGTACGTATGGCATACCGTCTCCACGTCGTGGTGTAGTTTGTTATTCAACAATTCATTATTTGTATGGGTGTAATAATGAGTATAATTTATTTAAATAATAAATATAACATGTTAATGTTTCTGTATAATTAATATACCATCCAATTCCATACCATTTTATCATTAAGGAAATGATATCGTTGCTCGTGCTTACGTACGGCTTACCATCTCCACGACGCGATGAGATTCGTTTACATATTCACCATTAAATGATGATTATAAAAATATATATAATTAATAATTATGTAATATATGAAATAATAATTATACTGGAAATATATATATGTTTATTTACATATATCTCAATATCTTACTTCCATTCAATGCGATAAGAAAACTGAAACAACGTCCATGCGTATGTACGGACTACTGTCTCCATGAATGGTGTTTCCATTTCATATATATATCTATTATACATATTTATATTCTAAATATATATGATATATAAATTATGTTTCATATTCTGGAAGTATGTAAATCATGATCTAAATGATATGATCAACAATAACAAGTTAAAACACATACGATAAAGAAATCGATTATTAACCAAAATGTTACTTTATCATGGAAATTATTATTAATGGACAGTATAAAGTAATAAATGAATCATGTATGATATAATAAATATTAATATGGTTTTTTTATAATTTAATAACATACTATGGTCATTATACAAGAGGTTAAATGTACCCTCGACTAAAGGAATGTACAAGGTAAGGGTTAATTCCTCAATCTCATTCTTATTTGAGGTTGTTTATGTGTTAGTATTTTATGGGATATATTCATAATCCATGTCCATGTATCATAAAAATGTTTTAAAAAGGAATATTTTAAGTTTTGATAGAAGGTACTATTTAACTAGATCATCATTTAAATTTTTTAAAGGTTTATTTTTCTAAATCTTTTTAATTAATGTCCATGTTTTCAAAATGATTTTAAGGATTTATTTTTATGAACATAATTGTTTTAAAATGTTAATTCCTTTCAAATGTTTCAAAGTGGTATGGGACACTTTGGTTCAAAAATATATTTTAAATGAATTCCTTTATAAATTTTTGACTTTTAAATGATTTCACAAAAAGTGATATTTCTCTCAAACAGTTTTACTGACCATTTTCAACTATGTCAACATCCTTTACTATATATTATTCTTGATTGAGGTTGATTTATTATAAATATTGTCTTCAATATTGTATTTAATTATTTATGATATTTTTTATTATGAATGTTATATTTTTATACCATTCATGATTTATGGTTAAAGTATTGACATTTCATATTCTAGTTTTAATACGGATGTTTATGTTATGTTTCAACATTTTCATATGAGGAATACATTGGACTTAGTAAGTGACGGGTGGAGTTTTCTATAGATCCTTGATGCATCGGTAGGTCTCATGAGACAAACTAGTGTCTTAGCACAAGGCCTTGAAAAAATATTTATTTGTAGTCTTGGCATGAGGCCTTGACTATGTGGTTATGATGTCCAGCATTATGCATTACATCATTATAAAATTAGCTATTGATAGTAAATGTAATTATCTGACTAGTAGAATATACATGTGAATTAGTAAATGGAATTATTTTTATTTATATGTTCCATATTATGCTGATATTTAAGTTTAAAAGGATTTTGTTTTTATTACACATCTTTCCTTTAAAGTTTATAGTTTCCTCTATATTATTTACCCTTACTGAGCATCTGAGATCACCCCTTTCTATGTTTTATTTTTTCCAAGATGCAAAGAAGTATATTTTGAATGACTTGTAGGGATAAGCTAAGGGTATGAGTGTTTTCAAAGGATACACAATGTAGTTGTTTTTCATTTTATAATGTAAAGTAAAACTCATGTATGTAGTACTTCGAAGGATACTAAATTGATCAGTTCTTTGGGACTTGATTCCTTGTAATAATGCCAATGTTATGTAATAATGTACCAACTCTGGGTAACTAGGGTCGAGGAATTTCATGTTGTACATACAAGAATCAAATTTTTAAAATTTGGGTGCACCAGATTCAGTTTACCAAAATAAAGGACAATCCAACTTGCATGTGATTCTAGTGAACGTTCATATTGCAGTTGAAGCTCTATACATAAAGAAGTTTGTGAATAAACCTTAAAGATTAGTGGTTCTTGCATAAACAATATCATTATCCCACCAAAATGTTTGGGGAGATAGTCTATCCACTTATGTAATATAATGGAGTTGGAGTTCAAGTTGATACCTACTCTGGAGTTAAGGATAATAAATTTTCCTATTATGATGCTTATGATATAGTGGAAATCTATAGACTGGGATAATAACAGGACATATCAAGGAGTTGGTCTCTCATACTAGGACCGAACCTTGTAAAAATATTTATGTGTTGTTTACTTTAATTTATCTACATTTCACAAGGGAGTAAGTATTAAGAGTAAACATTTAATATCCATACATCCAAATCAATGACAGGGTTTGATAAAATTAAAGGAATCAAAAGGTTTATGTTGAACTTAATCGATAAAATTTGGTCACCCTTGACCCACCCCCCCCCCCCCCCTCAGGGTGACTGTATGGTTCACTGTGACTATAAATTACCATGCATATTATAATTTATATATACATATTTATATATTCATAAATATTATTTATATTAAAATATATATTTATATAAATATCATATATATATACACACAAACACACATTTATACTTATTTATATGTATATATAAAATTAAAATTGCATATATATATATATATATTATAAAATATAGTAATATGAATTATATATATACATTAAATATGGTTTATATTTAAAGTTATATATTTATTTTCATACTATATAATTTATAATATACATATATATAATTATAATTATACGTATGTGTTTATATATATTTATATATATATAATTATAATTATATATCTTTATCATAAAATGTATAAATTTGTAGTATATATAAATAAATCGATAAATATATTAAAATATTTTTAGATATAAAATTTATATTTATAAATATAAATCACGTCACCATAGGGGTGTCCTATGGTATAGTGTTCCATACTTTTCATACATAAATATTACATCTTATTATATGAATATTCATTATATAACATTACAATTCATGCCAAAACCGTAAAGGTTTGGTGTCTTTAGAAACTTAGATACATAAAAAATTGTTACGTAAAATATCTACATCATATCTCAATTAGTTATTTTCAACTAGCACCCTTATTAGGCATAGCACACTTAAATCCTTTATCCATGTCCTGGGGAAGAGGAAAAATAATAAAAGTTGATATCAAATACTCAGTAAGGGTAAACAAGGGATATATCAATGATCATTTACGTATAACATGAGTAAAATGGTATGATAACATGAGCATAACCTTTTAAAACCATACCCATCAATTCATCGATCATAATCATGAGTCATGGCATGAATCTTGGTAGTTCATAAGACATAAATCAAAAAGTAATCAAAGAACATGAGTCATGAGAGTATAACATTGGCATAAGATCATGTTATAAAAGAATAGAATAAAGTTTGGAATAATCATAATCATAGAAATATTATGTCAAGGATATCCACCAAGACATTCATTACATGTTTGGATTTAGATAACCTCTCATGTACCTGCTTCGGGCTTTGGATAACCTCTCATGTACCCTCTTTCAAGCTTGAGATAACCTCCCATGTACCCTCTTTTGATATTATGATAACCTAACATATACCCTTAGAGATCATAAAAACATTAATATTTACCCAATGAATTGTATGGATATGTAATTTGGGTCCCACCCATAAAATAATCATAAATAAATCAATATGTATGTCATGTGATCTTAAAAAAATCACCATATCATCATGGAATAACCCATAAAAAATAAACAGGTTTTATAAAAATATCATCATTATCATTATAAACTATCTATATAAATAATTAGTATGGTATAATTGGATCATATCCCTAGTAAAATATAAGTAATATAAAATGATGTTATTATATATGAAAAATGTCTTTAAAATATCACTGAAATATTTTTTGATAAAAATACCCTATTCATTTTTAAATCACTTATTTAAAATATAAAAATTTCCAAAATATGAAGGAATTTTTTTAAAAATAACATTGTAAACTTTTAAATTAATCTTTAAATAATTTAGTGGTCATAATGACAAGAAATTCTATTCATTAATATTATGTTAAAACAAAGATTCCTTTCACATTTTAGTAAAAATTCAAAACTACATCATTCAGAAAATGAAAAGAAGATTCCTTTAAAAATTTATAAAAAGTAAAAAATGGGTAAAAATGAATTTAAACAATCATAGAAGAATATAAAAATAATTCTTTAATTTTTTTAATAAAACATGGACATGGAAGAAAAAGATTCCCGACCAAAGAGGGAAGTAGAGTCATTTTTTTCTAAAAAAATATTTTGGTCCCTTGAGTACATAATGAGAGGAAAATGAAAGAAAAACATGTAATATACAGAAATAACCAAATGATAAGAAACATAATTATATTTTGTAGAGATATATCATATAATTTCATCATCATAAATTTTAGTATAAATAATCTTGATAAAAATGAGACTGTAACATAAAACTCTTACCTCATGTTCGAATTGCTTTATAAGCACTCTAAAATCATATATGATAAATTTAAATTTATTATAATTATATTAAAAAATAATTTAAATACTTATAATATCATATATTATCCACCTATAATATTTTAACATCTGTTTATTAATCATTCCTTATTAAAATCATCATTTTTGAGTGTTAACTGTTTTGTTTTCCATGAAAGTTTCGGTTCGAAAGTTTCAATCCTTGTACTTTGATCATAGTTCCATAATATATTAAATATTAATAATGATATAAATATTATATATATTCATTATATACATATTAATATTCATTCATAAAAGTTATAGATAGAAAAACAAATTACATCATTCATGGGGATGGTAGTTCATACGTATGCATGAACACTATTTTCATTTTATAAAAAAATAAATAATTAAAGATAAATAATATTTTATCATTAAAGAACCATAATTATATCATAATTATAATATATAAAAATTAAATACATCATAATAACCAACCGTGAATGATGGTGATGTAAAATGAATTATATCACTATGTGGAGGTGGTAGTCCACACATATGCATGAGCAATACTTTCATTTCTCATTTGATAGAAAATAAGGTGGAAAAGGGTGGTTTTATAATCATAATAACATTTTATTACATTGAATATAATTAATTTATCATTTTATAATGAATATTTTATATATATATGAGTTATAAGAAGAAATAAATTGAAAGAGAGACTACCTCTTCTTTGGTGGACCACCTTTATATCCCTTCTTAAGGACCCTTGGAATGGTATTTTAAGAATGAAATGTCCTCTGATTCATGGATAAGGAATTGGATAAGATAATTTGTTATTATTATTTTGGTATAGGTGTCTCAATGTGGTGTAAATAATAGAGAAGATGGGTGTCCTTTTATAAGGTAGGGAGTGGAGACACTTAGGTTTTTTCAAAAGATTAAAATATAATAATGTCATACTCAAGAAAAATGATTCAAAATGAAAATATATTTGAAGGTATGATAATATATAGTATAAATTGTTGGATCTGAATCTACGGATTACACACAAGAGGGGGGGTGAATTGTGTCTTTTCAAAATTATTACAATCTCTTCAATTTAGACAAATTCTTTCCACTATGCTTTAGCACGATTAAATATGCAGCGGAAAAAGTAAAAGCATGAACACACGGATGTATAGTGGTTCGGGGAACAGAAGGCCCCTAGTCCACTCCACCAACGCTCAAATCCACGAGCTTGGCGATTTTCACTATCTGGTCCTCGTTTCCACAGACCTGTTCACAACTGAGTACAGGTAGTTGACACCTTTACAAGTTTCAGGCAAACACAGCCTTCCTGGTTCAAACACGAACCCACACAGCTTAGAACGAGAAGCTGATCACTCAAAAAAAAGGTTTCGATAAAGAAAACACTTCTCCAGTTGTTCTTCACAATTGCAACAGAATGCAATTGACAGTAGATAGATCGTCGTCTTCAGAAAATAAAGATCTGTAATCAAAACAGTTCTGAGTCGATCCAGTTGCAATAGATATTACAAGAAACTTCACAACTTCAGCAGCAGTAGATTCACAACAGATAGTCGATGTAGAACACGTGAATCTGCTATCAAGATCTTCCTTCTGTAAAAAAAAGGTTTTACACTTCTTCTCGATCACCAGAAAAGAACGCCTTCACACAGTCTCTGTTTCTTGCTCGTTAAAAGATCAATCTATATATTTCATACACTTTCCTGTGTATATATATATCCGAAGTTTCCAAGATAGAACATATATATTCAAATCTGAGAAAATCTTCCGCATAAATAGATCCATGAAAATCTCCTTTAGATTCGCGATATTAAAAAAAATGAAATAACAGAGCCGTTGTAACTCCCCTGAAGAATCGGCATAAAAAGATCCATTTAAATCAATCATTAATCCGTTGAAAATCGTCTTTGATTCAGTCAAAGTCGTACTTAAGAATCGGCTCGAAATCCGCTTAATAATCCGCCTGTTTGACCAATACAAAAGGAAATATCGTCTGTCAAAAATATCCCGACGCCAAACGTAGGGTTGATGACGTGGCTCCAAACGTAGGGTTCACAAACGTAAGGTTCACAAACGTAAGGTTCACAAACGTAAGGTTCAGAACGTAAGGTTCAGAACGTAAGGTTCAGAACGTACATACTTTCTCTTCAGCATTCAAACGTAGGGCTGATCATCCATACTTTGTCTTGCTTCAACTCTCCAAAGAACGTACGGTTGATTATAAAAGTAAGGTTGATGATCCATACTTTTGAGAAACAAACTCAACACTGAAAACTAACGTATGGTTTCTCTTCCATACTTGTCCAACAACAAAAACGTAAGGTTCCTTCCAAACGTAATGTTCTTCTTCCATACTTTTCAACAACGTAAGGTTCATTAACCATACGTTTCAAAATAACGTAAGGTTCCTTAACCATACGTTTCTTTTAACATAAAAAGTAAACTTTTCATCCATACGTTACGTTCATCAACGTAGGGTATGAACAGTGATTCCAGTACGCGCTAAAACTGATCTCGCGCTACAGTGATTCCAGAACGCGCTAAAATTGATCTCGCGCTACAGTGATTCCAGAACGCGCTAAAATTGATCTCGGAATAAACGAAGTATGAAATCTCATTGTATGAAATAAATAAATAAAATAAATTCCTGCAAAATACTCAACGAAATAATTAGTAAATAATTAAGGGTATTTGTGAGCATCAAAATCATCATAAAGAGACAGAGTATTATTTAAAATAATCTCCCCCTTTAAAAAACATTATTTTGAATTGTTTGAAAACAATACATTGCTCAACATAAATATGTCCATAAAATATGATTTATACAAGTTTAATTATAAATTATACCCTTACCTCTTAGTTTAACTTCCCCTGGTAAACTCATTTTAACGTTAATTGTGATAATGAATTTTTACCTTGATTATTATTCATAATGACCAAAAATTAAGATGAACTAATTATATAATATTTATCATTATTATTAAAAATATTTAATCCATTTTTTAAAATTAAATATCTATAATTAGTATGATTTACTTTTAAAATAAACTCATAAAATGGGTCAAAAAATGGTTTTCAAGGAAAATGAATTTTTAAGTATAAAAATGTTTTTATACCAAAATTACGAATAATGTAGATTAAAATGACACGAATTAGATTATGTTTAATAAAAATGAAATAATTAAATTTCTAAATCAATTCAAAACAAAATGGTACATTATAAATACTTGAATGGAAAATATGGTTCATTATAAAATCGGTATTTTTTACTATTCACTAGAAAATTAATCTTTTTAGGAAAAAAACCCCAAATTTTTCCTTAATATAATTTTGAAATGATTATTTAAATAATAATATAATTTTTATAAAATTAAATTTGTTAAATTTTTATAAATTAATTATAATATCTACACATAGAATGCAATAAAAACCATTTTTGAATAAAACATATTTTTGAAGCATAAAATTACTTTATTGAAAATTGAATACTTATGTATGATGAATTAATCAATTAATTTGAATTAAATAATAAAATTATACAAATTTTTCATAATGTGTATAATATTATTTATACATTCTAATAAAACATCTAGGTTATAAAGGTATATTATATCACGGTTCATTTAGACTCAGGGTTTCATGTAAAGAAAGTTATCGAATACTTCAAGTTTATTTCAAAGGAAATATATATAAATTCTTGGGGTGTTTTATTCTACCCACCTTAATATAAAATTCACCTTAAAATTTTATTTACTCAAATACAAACAAATTATGATATCTCTATTTCATCACATCCTCAAGTTCCCATGTTTCTTCTTCAAATTTTAGATTCCTCCAGAGAACTTTAACTAGATGAGTAGTCTTGTTCCATAGAACTTTATCCCCATGATCCAATATTTATATTGGTTGTTCTTAATAGGAAATATCATGATCTATTAGTACAAAATATGAGTTTAGTACATGTTAAGGATCAGTTATGTACTTCCTCAGGAGAGATACATGGAACACATCATGAACTTGGGAGAGGTTTGGCAGAAGCATCAAGTGATATGTTATATCGTAAGAGTGTTAAATGTACTACAAGAGGGGTAAATTGTAGTTTATAAAATTCAATCTTACAATTTTTAAAACCTGTTTGATAAAGTTTATTGGAATTTTTTTACCAATACACTTTGTAATCAGAGTTAGAAACAATTTATAAGAAATAGTGTAAACTTTTCTAAATATGCATAGAAAAAATATGTAAAACTTTTAATAATAAGGATAAAAAAGTAATACAATTTTTATTGAAGAATATAAAAAAATTATACATAATTTCTTAATAAATTTGTACACTTTAACCCCAAGTGTTAAATAATTCTCAAAACCCAACTTTAGGTATCCACAATTTAACCTGTCGTAAGGTTTTTCTTCTTTAAATTGAAATCCTTATATCAGAACAATCAATAAAACTCTATTTACCTGTCCATGGGAACCATTTATCAATATGATCATACAAAATATTTCTCTCTATCTAAAAGACCCATCAATTCACTAAATCATACAAATAGTAATTTTTATAACAGATCTTAAGGCATTTACAAAACTAGGTGGTTATTCTATATAAACTTCCTCTTGTAAATATACGTTAAGAAAATCATAGTTCGCATCCATTTTATAAAGGTTAAAATTTAATAATGATTCATAGGATATAAGTATATGAATATATTCAAGTCTAACTACTGGAGAAAAATTTTATTTGTAATTTATTCCTTCTTGTTTCTTATATCCCTTAGAAATAAGTCATTCTTTATTTCTTATAATAATTCCCTTTTCATCACATTTATTATAGAATACCCATTTTATTCCAATCATAGGAATATATTTAGAACATTATACCAAGGTCCAAACTTTGTTCCTATCAAATTCATTGAGTTCATCCAACATTCCCCTTATCTAATCTTCATCACCTATAGCCTTATTAGGTGTTTTAGGTTCAAACTAGTATAATAATAAACAACATTCGCATTCATTTCTTAATGAAATTTTAGTTTTTTCTAGTTGATCTATATCACCAATGATATTATTAATGGGATGATTCCTTATATCATCTTATTTATTGGGTTTGTAAAATGTTTTTCTTTAATAATAGGTTAAATTTATTCTAGATATATAACTTTAGAAACTAATTATTTAGTTATTCTTCTATATGAAGAAATTTCCAACATGGGTTGAAAACGGGTTTTTAAAAGATCATTTGAAGAAGTGGTTTTGGATTTTTTGGAAACAAAAGGATCGGTTTCATCAAATTCAACATGAATTGTTTCCTCAACAGTGTTTGTTCTTTTGTTAAAAACATGATAAGCCTTACTTATTATAGAATATCCAAGAAAAATCCCTTCATAGGATTTTAGAGAAAATTTATATAAATTATATTTAGTATTCAGAATGAATACTTTACATATAAAAATTCTGAATTAATAAAGTTTTAGATTCTTCCTATCCATAACTCATAATAAGTTTTATTATGAAAATGTCTAAGTAAAACTCAATTTATAGTATAACTAGTATTAGTAATTGGTTCAGCCTAAAAATATTTAGTAATTAAGTTTTTCAATCAACATGAATCTATTAATATTATAAATAATTTTATTTCCTCTTTTAACTACACCAATTTTCTAATGTGTTCTGGGAGATGATAAGTTATGTATAATATATTTATTACTAAAAAAGTTTTAAAATAAAAAAAAATTAAATTATATACCATGATCACTATGAATAGTAACCAAAGTTAGGCTTTTATCATTTATAACATGGGGTAAAAAGTTTTAAAAAATATATCTTATGACTTTTTTGATAGAAAATAGACCCATGTGTATCTAGTGTAGTCATTAACCAAGACTTATATATAGTATTTTACTCTAATACTTCCATTTTTTGTTGGAACAAATAAATCCATCTGCACTAACTGTAATTATTTGGAAATTGATACTTCAATAATAAATTTAAATCTTGACTTATGTTGCTTACCGTATTGACAAGGATAGCATACTTTAGAATAATTAAACCTAATCTCCATTGGATCTATAACAAGTCCTTTCTTATAAATATCAACTAAATTTATTACATTAAAATGTCCTAACCTTCAATGTCATAACTAATATTGATCTTCAATTGTACTAAGGAAATGTAGATCTTGGATTCAAAGGTCTTCTAAGTTTAAAATGTATACATCATCTTGTCTATCAATAGAAAGAATAAATTTACCTTCTAAACTTTGAACAGTATATTTATCATTCCTAAAGATCAAAATATAACCTTCATCACATATTTGGATTATATTAATGATATTATCATTAATTCATAAAAAATACAAAACATTTGAAACTAAATATTTTATAAGATATTCATTATCACCAATAACATAGATTTCTCCTTGATTGTTATCTCTAAAAATTACTTTTCTACCTTTCATGTTAATGATATTTTGGAAGAAATTTTTTTTTCAATCATATTTCTAGAATAACCACTATCCATGTATTAGATTTTTTTAGTTTTCGGTACTCATCCTTTCTCCATGAAAATAAAAAAGAATAAGATTTAGTACTCAGAATTTCTTGGTCTTGAATTATTAGAAAATAAAACTTTTGGATTCCACATCTACTCTACTCTCTTATGTTGATCAACTTCCAATTCTTTAGAAATGAAATATTTATAAAATAAAAATGATTGAATTTTTTTTAAATAACACTTATTCATCCAATATCCACCTCTTTAAAATTCTATACAAAAGGGTAAACTTTTTAGAATAAAATAGTTAGATTAAAAATGTGATTTTACTGAGGTAAAACCTATTCTATAAGTTTTTATATTTTGTTTCAACTGTCTATAAAGATTATAAAAAAATTATTCTTAGAAGTAAAACTTGAAAAAAAATAGACTTAATGTCAAAAAAATAATAATTTTACAACTAGAATATTTTCATCTTGAGTTGAACTATAATTATATTTATTATCTAACTCCAATGTAAAATTAGAAATTTTTTAAGTATGTTTTGAAATTTTATAATTTTCTTTAGCAAGTATTGATTTTTCATATTCACAGTCTTTCATAACTTTTTCATTTTCCTTATCTAGAAAAGTATCATATCTAGTTACTTCTTCAAAACAAGGTATATCATCTTCATCACTAGATGTTATAACTTTTTATTCTTCTAAATAAATAGAACTATATTCTTCATCAATTTCAGGATAGTTAGTATTCAAAGTTAAAATTATAAGGGATTCGGTATATACCATCTCTATGTAGCATTGGTTATTCTTTGAATTTATTATATAGAAACTCAATACTTTCCAAATATCACTAATTTCATTATAATGAATTTTAGAACAACTATCTCCTACAAAAACACTCCACGTATCTGATACATTCAAAAATTTTATTCTCTTGTTATTATATAACTTCATTAAGATTTTATCCTTGTTCTTAAACCTTAGAAAATTTTTCTTGATATGTCTAGGTTTTTTAAATTCATAAAAAAATCATTTCATAAGTGTCTTTATTATCACTTATTTCCTTCTGATTTTTCTTGTACTTATAATGAAAATATTTTTTTCCAATAGTTTTATTCATCCTCTTAGAAAGATGAGAAATATCATTCTCACTTTCCTATGGGGAACTAATTTTTTATTCAACCTTATATTTATTCTTAGATTGAGGATATTTATATACATTTTCATTGTACTTGACTTTCTTAGTTGGGGTTATAGATATTAAAGCAAAAGAAACACTATTTTACTTATTTTAATTTTCATTGTCTCTTTTTATCCTACTCTCATACTACCTTATATTTTCAATAAAATCATCTAAAATAAGCTTGGTAAAATGTTTATTATCACCAATAGTTGTATTCTTATATTCTCATTACTTAGGCATTATATCAATAATATTATCTATAAAATACTCATTAGATAACTTTTTGTTCACCCAGAGATTCTAAAATATTCAATATATCCTTAAACCATTGATTCATTTGAGTTACTAACTCTCCATGTAAGAAATAAAACACCTGATAATATGCACACAATATTACTCTCCTGGTTTCCATAACATTAGAACTTAAAAAATGAGTAACTTACAACTTATTCTAAATATTATTGGTTATTTCACAAGATATAATCTGACTATAAACATTTCTTATCATAGAACATAAAAAATTATTTTGAACATGATAACTCAACTGATATTTTGTTTTTTATTCTCTTCTAAAAGATATAACTTCCTTATCTAGAATCTTATAACTTCTAGACATCATGAAAAAGTTATATAAACTAGTATTAATAAAAAAATTATTCATACGATCATACCAATATTCATATTCATCAACATAAAATATTGGTGGTCTATTAGGATTAAGGTTCTCTAAAGTCTCAACAGACAAAACTACCATTATAAATCAAAAAATACTCTTTTCTACAAACCCGGTTAGTGTAAAATATATATAAAAACCTACTCTGATACCAAATGTTAGATCATAAGAGTATTAAATATAATATAAGAGTGGGTGAATTATATTTTATAAAATTCAAGCTTACAATTTTCCAACCACTTTAATAAAGTTTATAAGACAAATATTTGTAATGATAAACTTTGTAATTGATGTTAGAAACAATTTATAAGAAAAAATATAAACTAAAATTTAAATAATCTAAAACTCGTAATTACAAGGATAACAATATAATAAAAGTTTTATTAAATAATGTAATAAACATGCAAAAACTTTCCTAATAATTTTCTATATTTTAACCTCAATTGTTAAGTAAGTATCTGAACTCAACTTTAGGTGTCCATGACTTAACCTGTCATAAGTTCTTCCTACCTAGCCTTGAAATCCCTTAATCAGAATGATCAAAAAAACTCTATTTCCTTATCCTTAGGAACCCTCAATCAAGATAATCATACAAAATCTATCTCTTTGTTCTCAAGATCCATTGATCCACTAGATTGTACAAACAATGATTACAAAAACCAATCTTAATGCATTTACAAAGATCATTTCACAAAATATTTCTTAAGAAAAAATCTCTAAAGATATAAAAGGAGTGATCTCAATAACAAGGTGTTATAAACACTTCAGAAGCATCTTTATATCTTATTTCATCAGGAGATTCTTATCCTTGAGGTTGTAGTATATTTATATATTAACTCCAATGATCAAATTCCACACTTCTCATGAGTAGTTATAATGACATCAAACAATCTCCTTCTTCACTTAAAATGTTCAGCACAATAGTATCTTATCTGGTGTACCTTTTTTAAAGAACCATTAAAATGATTGAATTCTTATTCGAGTAAAAATAAAAATATTTGTCCACTAGGATTAGTATATGTTTATTTATTATGCTTGTATATCTTCATTCGATGAAGTATGTCTGGTATACTTTGTATAACTTCACCCGATAGGCTTCGTTGTACTTAATTTGATGGAATTTATAAATATTCCTTCTAATGTACTTTATATCCATCCATCTTATGCACATTTTACACGTTCATATGGTATACATGATATATTCATTCTCTAGATCTGATATGCTCTGAATGATAAAACTAAAAAAATTCCTACAAAACAAATTTATAACTTGGGATACATAAAAGTTAAAAAATGTAAACATATAAAGAATGGATTTTGTTTTTCAAAAGTAAAGGTAAAATTTTTATTTTGAATCAAAATTATAAGATATCATCCTTAATAAATAATATCAAAAGAGTAAAATATACCTAGGGATTATATTTTTATTATTTCCAAATATCTTAACCTTATTCCATGGATAAATTCACAGAAAAACCTTTTCACCAACTTTGAATTCCAAATTTAACCAATTATTATCATCATAACTTTTCTATCGACTCTGAGATTCCTTGATTTGTTAATGAATGTGTCTTACTTTCTCTACCATTTCCTCATCTATCTAATGTCCCAATAACTTTTTTTTCTTCATCCTCATCCTAACACATTGGAGTTTTGCACTTCCTTCCATAAAGGTATTCAAAAGTATTCATTTGAATGATCGAGTGAAAGTTATTATTATAAGAGAATTCGATGAGAGGAAGGTGTTCATCCCAACCATATTTGAAATATAGTGAACAGGATCCTAGAATATCCTTCAGGGTTTGTATGGTCCTATTATACTGACCATATTTCAGGGGATAAAAAAGGTATTGAAACACAACTCTATATTTAGAGCTTGCTGAACACTTCATTATAACTTTGAGTTAAACTTTGTATATCGATTATATATAATAGAATGTGAAACTCCATAAAATATTACAACTTTATTAATATATATCTTGGAAATTTGATCAAGTGAGAAATATTATTTGATAACAATAAAGTGTTCTAACTTCATAAGGTAATCAACTACAACCCAAATAGCATTATGGACTTTTGATATTTTGGGGACCCTCACAACAAAATCCATAGTGATGTTTTCCCGTCTCTATTCTAGTATGGGTAATGGTTGTAATATCCCCTTAGACTTTTGTCTCTTAGCCTTAAATTTCCAACATACCATTCACTAAAATACATACCGTGCAATATCTCTCTTTATGTTATCCCACCATAAATACACTTTTGAATCTCTATACATCTTTTCACTTCTAGGATTAATAGAGAATGATGAAATATGAGCTTAGTCTAATATATAATTATTAAAATATGGTATTGATGGGACACATACTCAATTTCTAAACCATATCATTCCATCACAATCAAGGTTTAAATCAGGAACATTTCTCACCTTATTCTTCAGCTCTATATCTTCCTTCTACACCTCTTTAATCTTCACATGGAAAAATGGATTTATGATCATTTGATAAAGATAAGATTTATAACCTTACTTCAATATTTCAAAGTCTAAACTATTAAAATCCATAAATATTTTATATTTTGTGATCTTCGTCATAGATAATCTAGTGTGCTCTTTTTGACTCAAAGCATCCTCTTACTTGTTTTCTTTCACAAGGTGGTAATGTATTGAGTAGTCATAGTATTTAATAAACTCCAACCATATTCTATAGTGCATATTCAACTATTTATGAGTGAATATATAATTTAAAATTTTTTGATCAATATATATTTCACACCTTTATCTGTAATGATAATGCCTCTATATCTTTAATGTGAATATTATCATTGTTAACTCCAATTTATGAGTCATGAAATTTATCCCATGAACCATCAATTGGTGTAATGAATAAGATATCACCATATCATTCTGCATGAGGATTCATCCCAAACCCTTATTTGATGCATCACTATAGATTGAAAACCCTTCCCCACTGTAAGCTAGTGTGAGCATAGGTATACTGACCAAACTTATTTTCATTTCCTTGAAATTTTCTTCACATTCAACAATCCAAAGAAACTCGACTCTCTTACGAGTCAACTTTTTGAGTGGATTATATATCCATTAAAAATTATTCATAGAGCATCAGTAATATCCAACCAAACCAAGAAAACTATGGATCTCAATCACCATGGTTAATCTGGACCAATGTTCAATAACTTCCATCTTTGATAGATCCACCAATATACCCTCACTTGAGATTATATGAACCAAAAATGAAACATTTTATAGCCAAAATTCACACATGGTAAATTTTTCATAAAACTTCTCCTACCTTAGGGTCTTTAGTGAAATTCTTAAGTGATCTTCCTGCTCTTTCTTGCTCTTAAAATATATAAGAATATCATTTATGAAGACTACCATAGACTGATCAAGGTTATATCTACAAACTCTATTCATTAAATCTGTGAATATATCAAGTGAATTAGTGAGATCAAATAGAATCACTATACATTCATAGTTTCTATACCTCATATGGAAAGTTTTATTGGGTATGACTTCATTTTTTACCCTCAATTGATAGTATCCCGATCGAAGATCAATCTTGGAAAAATACTGATCTCCACATAATTGATCAAATAAACCATCAATATGGGATAAAGGATACTTATTCCTGATTATAGTATTGTTCAATTCCCAATAATCAATATAGAATTCCATTTATCCATTTTTTTTCTCAATAAAAATAATAGGTGCACCTCACAGTGACATACTTGGCCGAATAAATCCATTATCAAGATTCTCTTGGATTTGCTTCTTTAATTCCTACAACTCAGTTGTGGCCATTCTATATGAAGTATTTGAAATAGATATAGCACTGATTATGAGTTATATTGAAAACTCGACTTCATGATTCGGGGGAAGATTAAGAAACACTTTCGGAAAGACATCAACGAACTTCCATACAATAGACATATCTTCGATGTTGAGTTTCACCCCAAACATCTGAGATAAATACCCCTTTTAAATAGGAATAAAGACCCATAAAATTAATTCAATTTCCATTGGAATCTTGTATTTATCCTCACACTAATACATGATCATAGGTTGGTTCAGAATATCAAATGTGACTTTCCTTCCTCAGCAATTGATATGAGATTTATATAAATAAAGTAAATATATGCCCAAAATAACATCAAATTCAACTATAAGGAGAATTACAAGATTTTTAGTAAGAAAATTACCACAAATTTTAATTGGATGAGAATCATAGAATTGAGATGAAATAATCATACCATTAGAATTTTATACTACTAATTAAACATCTAATCATTGAGCTAGTTTTGTGATACCCTTAGAAAATTCTTCAAATATAAAAGAGCCGGTATATCCATAATAAAATAATACATTATTAGTTATAGAGTGGATGGTAAGTGTACCTTTCCCCTCTTCAATACCATACCCTACATCGACAATAGTGATCACATGAGATTTCCCTATATCTCTGGGATAAGAGGTTACTGACATAAATCCTCATCATTAACCTTTGGATTTGGTCACTGGTTAGCATAATTCTTATACTCATTTCATTTAAAACACTATATTGTGGGTGGTTAATTATATGCTGATTTATCTACATTTACATAATTAACTATATTTTTCTCATCACTTCATCATTTGATTGTCTAATGACCTTCCTTTCCACACTTAAAGCATTTACCAGTCCCCTTAATACAATTTATCGAATGCCTCCTTCCACATTTTTGGCATGAAGGAAGACTCACCTTCTTCTCTCTATTGTTTTTATTATTAAAATTTCTATTGAATTCCATATTTATTTTCTTATCAAAACTATGAGATTGATGGGTAACTCTAATATTCATTTCTACCTTGGTATCACATCTAATGATTTATTCATAGCTACTAATGTCCCTTATAGATAAATCCATTTGGATACTTGTTTTTAAGCCACTAAAGAATTTATCAATCTTACTTTCTAGTTCAATGGTAATACCAGAATCATACCTCACAAGTCTTGTAAAATTTACCTCATAGGTACTAATGGATTTATCATCCTTCTGCTTTAGCTCAAGAAATTCCTTTTTTATTTTCATATGAAGAATACAAGGAAAGTAATTCTTGGAAAATAACCTTCTAAAATCATACCACTCTATAGATTCAATTTATTTGTATTTCCCCATGTTATTTATAAGAGTTCACCATTGATATTCTTCACCGTTTGAATTAAAAATAACTGAAGTATCTTTTTTAGGATTTGAACAATAAAGAATGGAAAAATATCTTTTTAATGGTATTTTCATTGCTCAAAAACTAGTGGATAAGTGTACCCACTAAAAGAAGGTGTATTTTGCCTCATAAAGGAATAAATAGAATTTTTTTCCCCTCATTTTCCCATTTGGAAGCTCAGCATGATTCATAGATTGAGAAAATTGTGTAATCAAAGTAACAATATTTTTCATTCTAGCTCCCATAAAATTTGGTTTCTCATGAGGAAAATCATTTCATTATCCATAGAATTTGGTGTTAAATGGTTCCTTTGGATTATCTTCACTAACTAAAACAAAAAATTATAGTGTGGGAAACAATAATCATTGTGAGAAACCATATAATCATAAAAAATATTTCATAGTATGTCTAAATCATGACATGTTATTTTTAATATATGAAACCTTAGGTTTGACCTAGGTCATCCATGATAATTATCTATTAAAATCCTTCATAATGGTGTATAAATAAAATGTGAATTAACCTAAGAATTTCCCAAGGAGTGTCAAAACATGCATGTAGTAAGGGCCTATTCACCGTGTGCCAGAATGGTGGTCAAGATATACTCGACTAACTCTTTGTAGAGATATTACCCCTAAATGACTTTATATCAAAACCATTTCCACTTTTAGTATCCATATAGGTATGTATTTCTAGTAAAACCACACTCATTTATTTACCATGACTTATTATGTTCACCTATAGTTAGGATTATCCTAAATATTATCACTAAAGTTTTCTCATCTTAGTTTTCTAAAATAATTAAACCATAATCTAATACCAATTATAGTGACCCTTAATTTTCATACATAAATATTACATCTTATTGTATAAATATTCATTACATAACATTATGATCTATGCTAAAACCATAAAGGTTTAGAATATTTGGAAACTTGGATACAAAAAAATGGAACATAAAAGATATAAATCATCTCCCACTTAGTTATTCACAACTAGCACACTTCTTATACATATCAAGCTTAAATCCTTTCTTCATATCCAAGTAAATAGGGAAACATAATAAAGGATGATCTCAAATGATCAGTAAGAGTAAGCAGGGGATATATCAATGATCATTTAAATTTAACCTGAGAACAAGGTTATAATAACATGATCTTAACCTTTGAAAACCATACCTAATAATTCATAGATCATAATATTGATTCATAGCATAAAGCTTGGTAGTTCACAAGATATGAATCAAAAAGTAAAAAAAGAAAATAATCCATGAGAGTATAAAATTTTCATAAGATCATGTCAAAAAATAATGGCATAAAGTGTTTAATAATCATAATCATATAATTCTTATATCAAGGCTACCCAAAAAGATATTCATCACATGTTAGGCTTGGTATAACCATCCATATACCTACTTAGGACTTGGAATAACCTCCCATGTACCCTCTTTCAGTCTTAGGATAAACTCATGTGTACCCTCTTTTAGATATGGGATAACCACTCATGTACCCTTTGAGATCATAAAACATTAATATTTACTCAATTCATTAGAGGTCTATATATGCCACAAGATCTTAAAACATTCACCATATCATCATAGAATAACCCATAGAAACTAAATGGGTTTCGTAAACATATAATCATCATAATAATAAACCATCTATAGAAATAATAAGGATGGTATAATTGGAACAGATCCCTAGAAAATCATAAGTAACATCAAAGGATTTTATCTTAGATGAAAATGCCTTTAAAAGATCACTGGATGTTTCTTGATGAAAATACCCTTTTCATTTTGAAATCACTTATTTAAAAACTAAAAATTATTAAAATATTAAGAAAAATATTTCTTTTGAAAATGAATTTGGAAACATGTAAATTAATCTTTAAATAATTGAGTTTTCATAATGGTGTAAAATTAGGTTCATGTCGAGTATGTTAAAACAAATATTTTCACATTTTTGGTAAAATGTAAAAATTTTATCATTTATAAAATGATAAGAATATCCCTTTTAAACATTTTTATATAAATTCAAACAAGAGTAATAATTAATTTAAAAAATTAAAGTATAATAGTAAAAAATCTTGAAAACATTTTAAGAAAACATGGACATGGAAGAAAAATATTCCTGACCTCTTGTATAATAAATTTAGATTTATTATGATTCTATAAAAAAATCATGCACATACTTATAATATCTTATATGTTCCTATTATAGTATTTTAACACTCATTTATTAATAATTACTTATTAAAAACATTATTTATGGGTGTTAATTGTTTCATTTTTCACGAATGTTTTGGTTAGGCAGTTTCGGTCCTTATACTTTTATCATGGTTCTATCATATCTAGAATTTTAATAATGATATAAATATCATTTATATTCTTTATATACATATTTATAATCATTCATAAAAGGTAGATGTAGAAAAATGAATTACATCGTTTATAGAGATAGTGGTTTGTAGTATGCATGAAAGCTATTTTCATTTTCTAACAAAAATAAAAAATAAGAATAAATAATATTTTATCATTAAATAACTGTAATTATATCATAAATATCATAATAAACATTAAATTCATAATAATAACCAACCATTAATTATAGTGATGGAAAATTAATTATATAGCTATGTAGAAGTAGTAGTCCACACATACGCATGAGTGATACTTTCATTTCCTATTTGATAGAAAAGATGATGGATAATGGTAGTTTCATAATCATAACAAAATTTTATTATACTGAGGATACTAAATTTATTATTCCATGATTAATACCATAGATTTAGAGGAGGTAGAATAATAAATAAATTGAAAGAGTTTGGGTAGGATGATTACCTCTTCTTCAGTGGACATTCTTTAGATCCCTACTTAAGGACTCTTGGAATAGTATTTTCAGAATACAAGAACATCTAATTCATAGATATTTAATTTGAGAAGATAATTCAGTTGTTTTTGGTCAAGATATATGGCTCAAAGTGGTGTAAATAATAAATAGGAGGGGTTTCCTTTTATAAGGGGGATAAGACACACTTGGAATTTTCCAAAAGTTTGAAATATAATAATGTTATACTCAAGGAAAATGCTTCCAAATAGATAAGGATTCAAGGTAGTATAATATATGGTTTAAATATGGTAATATAATATGATTTAGAAAATTTTAATTGGAAATATCACACTTATCTCTTCATCTAACCCCACGATAAACCCGTTTTTACCTTAACCATAGTAATAGATTTTTACCTCAGTTACTATTCATAATGACTAAAAATTAATTTGAAATTATTATTTAATATTAATTATACTGATTAAAAATACAGAAACTAATTTTTAAAATTCAATCTTTATAAGTGGTAGAAATTAATTTTAAAATAAATCTGTAAAAACACGTCGAAAACTGTTTTCCAAAAAAATGCATTTTTAATTATAAAAATGTTTTTATACCAAAATTAAGCATAATGTTGATTTAAATGAAATTTATTGGATAATTTTTAATAAAATTAAACTAATTAAATTTTAAAATAAATTCAAAATAAAATTGAACTTTGTAAATTCTTGAATAGAAAAGACATTTTTTATAAAATCGGTATTTATTTACTATTCACTGAAAAATTAATCTTTTCAAAAAATCCCAAAATTTTACCATATGATAATTTTGATATGTTGATTTCAAAAATTATATCATTTTTATAAAATTAAATTTCTAAAATTAACATAAATTAATTATAATATTCATGCACAAAATGAAATAAAAACTATATTTAAAAAAATATTTTTGAAGAATAAAATGACTAATAAAAATTGAGTATTTATTTATTATGGATTAATAAATACATTTGAATTAAATAAAAATTTATGAAAGTTTTCCATAATTTTTTTAATCCTATTCATACCCACTAATCTAATGGTTGGGTTATGTAAGTATATTATATCACGGTTCATTTAGACTTGGAGTTGCGTGTAAAGAAAGTTATCAAATATTTCAAGTTTATTTCAAAATAAATACATATAAAATCTTATCGTAATAGTGGGTTCCCAAGACCTAATTTGATCAGTACTTTTATATTAACATATCATGGATACAATGAGTTATATATGATTCACACTTACCATTATAGTGTAGATATTTTTGCATCCACTATTTAAATGGTAATGTCCATATATTATTATTATATCAAAAGGTTATAGTAGTTCCTGAACTATATTGAGAAACTTGAGATACTTTGACAATAATATTGAACAAATGTCATATGGTCTAGATGTATCATAATTAATGGACACAGTTGATGTCTAACTATCATATGTTGGGGGCGCATAAGCATTCAGACTTCTTCTCTTGAAGTTCTCAATCAGTGATCTCTGGTAGGTGAGATCATGAGGACTAACCCGCCAATAGAAATGCCACATGTTTTTGGTGTCATTGGTTGTTCCTATCTACGGGCATTTTTATTGGTCTCTTGACTTGAGATCATTATAAATGTGTGTCATTTGATCGCATACTTTGATGCAAGGTAAAAAACCATGACAATGAATTCATGGTGAGGTAGCTTGTGTTGGGTGTTTCATTAGTGGTATGGTATTGGTTGAATGGTCAAGATAGAATTTGTCGCTTCTGATTTGAGGAAGTAATATCCTAGACCTGTCTGATTAGGATAGTAGTACATTCATAAATCATTGAACAAATTAGTTAAAGGTAAGTCCATCTTGTTATATCAACAAATAATAAAGCTATAAAGGATGGTGACACAAGTGTGTGTATTTCTTTACAATATATCTAAAGACAAAGAAATTATATTACATAGTGTGTGTTTGTAGGATAGTTGTTGTTTCTATGACTATTCCTTATCTCAGTAGGGTCTTGATGGGTTTCTAGAATCTGATCTTGGTCTATAAATACTATTCACTACTATCGAGATAAGGGCCTAGAGGGTCACACATAATAGAGTATTCAAGAATCTACCCTATTATGGTGAATAGGTATATAGGACATGGTGGTCCCCACCACAGGGGGCCAGAGTTGTCTAAGTAATCGATCATTGATGAATAAATAAATTCATTATTATTTTAGTATATAATAATTGAGTTTAATTTATTTATTAAATGTATCTACAAGTTTTTAAGAAAATATATGGAATAATATTATATGAATGAATATTATTTTAATATTCAAGGTTCATTTAATATTAGCGGAAATTATGAGACGATTTAATGAATCAGGTTTTATCAAATAATATATTTATTATATTATTAGGAGGTGGTAAAATATAAATAATATTTATGACATAGTTAGTTCATCATAACTATTTATTTATTGCTTATTTAGTGGGAGTTTTATTTCTGTAGTTCGGGGAACCCTTATAAATTATTTTGGACTCCCACTATATTAGAAGGAGAGAGGTATTCATTTGTTGGGTTTTTAATTCCAATAGAATGAGATTCACTCTCTCCTATCACTTTATAGAGAGAGAAATTCTCTCTTTGAGTGATAAATCCAAGAATTACTTCGACAGATCGAAGGCATGTGATCGAGCTGATCATCGTGAGGTTGATGGATCCGTTAGAGCTCCGTGCTAGCACCCAGAATTCAATGAATGGTGATCGTGTGGATTCTTGAAGAGTATGTAGACTATCTAGAGTAGTTCATCTTTGGGTACTTTGAGAAATGATTGTTAGTGAATTTCTCAAGTTGAACACACTTCCGAATCGAATAAAGTACTCATTTATTTATTTTTGTGCTTATCAAATTCACATGAGATCCACAGACCTCTACTGGCACTCAAATATCCAGAGACGACAAGTTTCATCACTCTGGTGATGAAATTTTTTAAATCTCTAACCCACCATATTCCGTTGTATGTCCTGATACCTTCAATTGGTATCAAAGTGATCATGTAAATTTTATGATCCTAAAAAAATTAATTTGCTTCAAATTAAGTAGAGTGTACTAATTCGGCCCCAATGGAAAAGACCGCATGTCGATCTGGTTTCGAATGGCCAAGTTATGGTCATCCAAAAATTTTAATATGGAGTATTTGTGGAATTTCAAGTATTTTAAAATGTGAATAATGTATTTTTTATATATATTTTTTTATCCTGATGTGGTGAAAAAAAATCCAATGACGATTTTGGTCACCCTGTAATTTCGACCAAGATCCAATCAGAATCTGATGGCCATAGCATTTTTTAGACCGGTGGGATAAATTACACTAGAGAAAAAAAGGTTATAATTTTTTCAAAAGTCTAATTAGCCTTTTTGACTTTTAATAAAGCATTAAATAGGTGAATAATTGTCACGAAACAAATAAAGAAAAGGGAATCTTTATTTAAAAAAATTGTCTACCCATTAAAATGAAAAATTAGGAACCCCCCCCCCCCTCCCTGTCATCCCCTTAATTTTCACCATCCTGCCTATTCAGGTGGCCCACAGATATCATCAGTATGCTCTTTTCATGTCCTCCCGCACCTGTCGTTGTGACTAGCATCATAGCTAGCCCCCTTTTTCGGATACTGTTTGGACCGACACCTCCCCTCAATGTCTCTTCCTGGCCACCCTTGGACCATCGCGCAGCATCCGCATCGCCGCCTAGTTTCGACCAACTCACCATTGGGCCACCAGATTTCATGTCAGCCTACCTCCCTAGTCATGTGTCTTCACCACTTCGGCCAAGCCATATCCTAGCCGACAAAACTCCCTAGACCCATACACACTATCGGATCACCCGGGCCAACACGCCCCCCCCCCCTCGAGTGCCCCACTCTGGCGGTGACCCCTCCTCCTCCAACTATCATCACCTTTGGCCCTCTCCACATGCCACTCTCCATCAGAACAAACTCGGTCACCATTGTGACCTCGTTGTCGGGCCTCACTCGCCGCATCGAACCACTGCGACTACCAACACCCAGTGTCATACCCCCCACCTATGCCCGCTATTCGAAAACACTAGTAACCCACACCTACCGCATTTTACACCATCGGATGGCCACTGAACTCAGTAGTCACACCCTACACAGCCACATATGGTTCTCTCAGGCGATCCCCGATACTTTTAGATCTCCTAATAAAAAACCCAAACGTCTGATACAGCACCCCAATCGGACCCCAACTAGGTTGTGCCCACCCATTACAGGCTTTAATGGGTTTGGGCGGATCTAACTGACTTGAAACAGGTCAAGGAAGGTCTTTTTGGCATAGAACACCCATGCCCGGGGTCTGTCTGGCCCAGAACGGACCTACACGGGGTCTTCCTAACACGCATTGGCCCTGCGTGGGGTTTCAGGGCCCGAATAATTATTAATATAATCAAAAAATAAATTTAATTAATTTTTTGTTGAATAATAATAATAAATTTATTATTTAAAAAATTATTAATTTAATTTAGTATAAAATTAAATTAGTTAATTAATTTATTGACTAATTTAATTTTAGGATAAAAAATAAATTAATCATCTGATTGAATGTGAATTAAATAAATTATTTAAATTTAAATAATTTATTTAATTCTCATATAAATGTCCTCATACTTTAAATTTGTTGTAATTTTATTTTATCACACTATTATTTTACCCACTAACAATTCCTGATCAATTTACCGAACCTGTGTATGTATGTTTTGTTTTATTTAATTATTTATTACCTGTGTGTGATCTCTGTGATAATTAGTAAATTTAATATGGTCTTACCGTCATCATGTTTCTTATTTAATATTTATAAGTGTCTTCATACCAAGATAAAAGTTATTTATCTGTATTTTTCACTCCTGAGACCCCCTTGTCTGTGTGTGAGTATTTTTATACTATGATAAGGACAGTGTAAGTCGGAGATCATGCCAAGTCAAGGCGAAATCCAGACAATAAGTGGACACATTGGATGGGGATGAGTTGTATCATGAGTCAATTTATGACTCAGGTATGATACCCCCAGGTCATAGTTGATCCATTAAGTTTAAATAGATCAATCAATATGGGATTCTCAAGACCAGTCAGGTAATTTATTTCCTTTATGAATTTGTTTATTATTTTATGAATTTTTATGATAGCAGGAAATGCATAAAATAATAAATAGTAAAAGGCATAAAGATGTGATGAATGTTTTTCTATTAATGTTTATTTATGATCAAGAAAACATAGAATGAACAGATTAATAGAAATTTATTACATTTGTTGAAAAAAATATTAAAAACCCTCACATAAATACTAAGTCTCAAACACCTTTCATCATTTGAATTTGAACACAACTAGGTTTTGGGGGTGATCGTCAACCATAGTTGAGGGGGTCTCTTACTACTGGGGAGTTCTTATGAGAATTATGGGTTGACTTAACTAAAGTTGACAATAAATGAGTATCCAAATCTAGGTTTTTGCAACTTCAGAGGAAAGAATTTAGTAAATCATGTTGATGATTTTAGAAGTTGGGACTTCACTCAAACGATCAAGGAGCCACCATTTAATACAGTTGGTCATTAAAATGCCTACCTTGAACTCTATGAGTAGTGGAGTAGCCATAGATTGTGGATTATGAGGAGAGTTTCAAGGATCCTTTCCTATTTAATACTCAAGTGATAGAGTATTATGATTCTAGTATAGAGGGTTTATAGAGTTCGATAAAATAGTGAAATACATTTAAAGATTTAAATAATTAGTAATGTCTAATCAGTAATCAAGATAAAAGTACAATCTTCTCAATTTTATTTTTGTAAAAAATGGAATGAAATACCAAAAGTACACTATGATAATATTGTATAAATAAAATGTCCAAACTAGTAGGAGTTTCCAAATAATAGTATAGGCATTTACGCAAAGTACTATAACATTGAAAATTCAAGGTGTTGGTGTTCCCAATACCTATTAAACCACCTCATGAGGTGAGGGTGAGAAAAATTCTTACAGGAGACTCATGTATAGGTTATATGATGGTTATTTCATAATTTTATTATCAATGTCTGATTGAGTTGTGGATACAACATTAGTATATGGATGATTATGCATGTTGTCTCATATTTAAGAATCTTATAAGGAGAAAGTGAAGTGATATATGAATAAATGATGATTAAAATGGCTATGTGTAAATTGAAATATGGATCATAAAATTTCAATGTATCCATTTATAATATCATTTTCACCCATTTACTATATTTTAATTTAAGATTACAAAAAAAATAGTGTGGAGAAAATTCTTCATTGCCTTTTAGGTAAGGTTCTCCAAGTAATAAGAAAATTAAAGAAATATTAATCTTTAGTTCTTATGATGAACAAGTTAAAAGAAAAGGTGAAAAGGCCAATGGAAAGAGTGATTCCAAAGGCACCTTTAAAATTTCCTTCAAAAAAGAGGTTGGTTATCATACATGAGTTTATTTGCTTCGCATATCGTGAAATAAAAATAAATGGAAGTTTAAATACCATAAACAAAATTAAAGAAGCAAGTAATTGCTTCTTCTTCAGGTATATTCATAAATTGTAAGTAATGTTTCTATCATACTTTTTGGGTATTAAATGAAATATTATTATCACATGGGAGCATCAAAATATAGTAACCAAGTAAGTAATAGAAATGTTACAAGAAGTAATGTGTGTTCTCCAAGTGGCAGAGAAAGGGTAGTTCTTAAGTTAGCATTCAGAAACACACAACTTCTATATTTCCAAAATTATTGATTCTAGTTGAAATTTTTTTATATATCACCAACACATTTATCTCACATGTCCTTTGGACATAAGGATACATTATTCCAGTTTAGGAATGAATGTTTTTTATGGTGTTTAATACTCAAAAAATATTTCATTAATACATAAATCATTATCAATACCTGATGAATATAAAATATAAGACTTATATACCCAGATTTAGAAATAAAATACTTTTTCAAAGAAAAAAATAAAATTGGATGTTAAGGATATACCTAGTATGTGTTGGTATCGGGGTGCGCAACAGAAGTCAGTGGGATGGGGATTTTAAATTTTTTATCACTGTATTGATGAAACTGTTTGACTCTAATGCTCTAAGCCCTAGTACAGTCTGAGGATCTCACGTGGTTTAATTAGAGCATGGAAAATAAAAGGAATGAGTACCTCATTCTGATTTGAAGTGAACATGTCTGTCACTAGTCGTTGGTGAACGTTGCGTGGAGGATCCGACGCTGAACCCCTCTAGATCATCCATATATGCTTTTCAAATTTTTATGTATGCCATTTGTTGGATTCCAGGTGCTAGCACAGAGCTCCAATGATCCCTTCAATGCTGTGACGATCACCACGATCCCCTTCCTTCTATCCGTGAAGGAAATCTTGAATCATACACTTGGTTGGATCATTTCTCTCTCTAGGAATTGGTTGGATATATAAGATCTCAATTCTAAATGCATGAATAGTAGATAGAATGACCCTATCCTATTTCTTATATAGTGGGAGGTGATGATACCCATAAAGGGTTACCCGACCCCCATAAATAAATCACCCACTAAATAAGAAATAAATAAATAATTATGACGAACTAAACTGTATCATAAATATTATTTATATTTTATAACATACCTGTAATATATTAAATATATTACATGATAAAACCAAGTCATTTAACTCGACTTATAATTCCTAATAATATTAAAAGAACCTATAATATTAAAATAATATTCATTCATATAATATTAATCATTGTATTTACTTGAACACTTGTAAATACTTTTAATAAATAAATTCAATACTAATTATTCTAAGCTTGAATAATATGAATTTATTTATTTCTTATAAATCATGTATCCTCAGACATATATTGGACCCAAGTGGTGGGGCCCACTATATCCTATATACTTATTAACTATAATAGGGAAAATTCTTGAATACGCTATTGTGTGTGACCCTCTAGGACCTTATATCGATAGTAGTAAATACTATTCTCATACTAAGAGAAGAGTCTAGAAACCCATCATAACCCATAAAGAGATAAGGAGTAGTCATAGAAATGAAAACCAACCTATGAACACATACTAAATAATATAATCTCTTTGTCTTTTGATATCTCATAAAGTAGGATTCACAGTTGGGTCATCATTCTTTCTTTCTTTATTATTTTTTGATCTCTCTGGAAGGATTTACCCTTGACTACCATGGCCATGGATTTATGAAGGTACTACCATCCTGATCAATCTGGCCTGGTATATTACTTCCTCAACTCATAAGTGACAAATTCTATCTTGATCATTCAACTAATGTCATACTGCCAATGATGCACCCAACACAAGCTACCTCTCCATGATTTCATTATCATTGTTTTTTTATTTCATCAATGTAAGAGATCAAATGGAACACATTGATAATGATCTAAAGTCAGGATACCAATACACATGTCCATGGATAGGAACATCCAATGACACCCAAAACATGTAGTGTTCCTATTAACAGGTCTTTCCTCGTGATTTCACCTATTAGAGATCACCAAGTGTGAACTTCATGAGAAGAATTATCAATTCTTATAAGCCCCTACCACTTGATATTATGACATAAATTTTTTCTAGTCAGTATGATGTATCTAGACCATAAGACATTAATTTAATATTATTTTCATAGTATCACAAGGTTCTCATTATATCATGGGATATGTTGTAACCTTTTTATGTGACAAATAATCTTTTCACATTACCATTAAATAGTGGATGCAGAAATTTATGCACTATAATGTTAAGTTTACATCATGTATATTTCATTGTATGCATGATATAGTAATGAAAAGTACTAATAAAGTTGGGTCTAGGGAACCCTTCTATTATAACACTTCCACTTGCACTAGATCCAACTTTCTAACCATCCTTTTTATCTCTCACATGATTAATAGCATGTTTCTACTAAGTCACGGCTTTATTTGATGAGTCTGAAACATCTCCACTGCATAGATATTCTACTATGTGTGATCTCATCTCCTTAAGTAAAACTCCTCAAGAGATATAAACCCTGAGTGTATTTTTTTCACTATCAAAACTTAACATCTTGGATAGTAAGAGTATCATAATTTACATTATGATAATAATTTACGTACTATGTTATATTTTAATAACTAGAACAAATTTTTGTGTATTTTACACTAATTCTTAGCTACCTCAGAATCTGCAACATACTCGGTATTTGTAGACATGGATACCATTGTCTTGAATGAGCTTGTCTTACTCATTAACTTATCTGAACTAAAATATTAGATCATATTGATCCAAGGTAGACTAGTTTTTGTAGCCTAAAAAAATCACCCCTTCTTCTCCATAGACCAAGTACATATCATTTGTACTTACTCAAGTATAATTAGATAGTTCTGACTGCTTCCCTTAAATTTATCCTAGTTATAACTGATATTTGCCTACTATAAAGCATATGCTCACAATATTATATCTTGTACATATCATTTCATATGTTATTGATCAATCACAAAATCATATGGAATTCAACTCACCAAATTAATCTCCTCCTATAACCATGCATGTCTTTTTGGAGAGATTTATTCCATGTGACATTGGTAACAATTATCTCTCAAATTTTTCCTAATTGTATATTTCAAAACCTTGTTAGTATATGTATAATTGACTAGGTATAAGAAACCATTAGATCTACCTCATTAGATCTTATTCCCTATAACTTAGGTTGCTACTTTAAGTCAATCACTATAGAATTACTTTCATCCTTGTCTTCACTAACTGTAAGACCAATAGTTTCTTTCCATATGTTATCAAACATAATTTACTTTGAAAACAATGGTTCTCCCACTAACCTATGATATACACATGGAAATATTAATTCCAAATTAATATTTTATGATCATGTTTCTTACATTTATTCTTGAACTGGATTTTGGTTACTTACACCCTTATTGGCATTCTATGATGTCATCATCCCTTTTTGGTTACATCATATAGACACCTTCCACGATTGGTGGTATTGAAGTCCAATTATAAATAAAATTATCATAGAAGTTATCAATGATAAGTAAAATTCTAATATGTTTAGGTATAATGACTTGGTGTTTCCAACCAATCCTTATTGGTACCATGCTTGTACCATCCATGAATAGTATCACTTGAATACCCACCACAGTATTCAAAATAATAAGCCCCTTGTACTTTGATACATGGAAACAATTATTGAATTTTAATTGGTCTTTTCAATTTTAGATAATTTCCATATACTACCTACTTGCTAGAATAATGTATCACTGTTCATGGTGAATATCAAACCATTACTATGGTTTTACCTTTTTTGTGTAGTATATGTCTTTTGAATATTTTGTTGCCACATACTCTTGTGGAAACTATTTATATGCCAACTTCTTGTGCATCTTTGGAATTGAATAAACTCAAGTCAATATTGATCCCACTATCTAAATTAGGTATGTGCACCCCTTTTATATAAATATAGCTAATTACTTTGACTATCAATTTTCTATCATAGGTATTTCTATAATATCCTAAGAAAGTAATAGGATAATTAATTTAAATGCACGTTGTGTTTTATTTTATGCAAGTTTTTTATATCCTTAAAAACTCTTTGCATCTAAACAAATGAAACAATGGATTTCCATAAAACTATAACTCATATGATATCCATTTTTCATTATATTTGGCATATGGTTATAGTATATCACCATTATTCATGAAGAACATCTTGGAATATAATGGAAGTTTCTAAAATGCATATATATCTCTACATTGATGCTCCTTATACTTACATCATTCCTCTTATGTGACTAAGGAAATCTATGTTTAGAAATTACTCCATGCTAAATTTTTTTGATAAATGTTAATATGTAATACTCGTCATTAATCCTCTTTATTATCATCATAGATTTGATGTGTATAAGGTAATATGCATTTAGGAATTACACCACGCTACATTATATTGATCGATGAATGCTTGGTCAATATATTCTTTAGCATGCCAAGCCAAAGAACCTCATATCTTCTAACTATTCATATACCTTCCTTCACTTTCACATTCCTTAATAACATGAAGTAATCTTATGAAGTATAGGAATATACCTCTTACTTACCCTTGGAATAGTTCACACTCTCTAGCTGAACTGATTCTAAAATTATTGTGGCTTACCTTTATTTCAAAAGGGTCCAAAACTAAATACATAAGTGTGTCGATAATACCTAAGGTATTTAAATCCAAATATTATAAAACCATATTGGATATATCCTTGACAACTGCTTAGTTTTTTCTTGAAAAGGTATTATCTTTCCACAACTGGGTATATAAGTCTTACATTTTATATTCATTGGGTATTACCAATTATTATAGTATCATTAAACTATTGGTTGAGTATGAGACACCACAAAAAACATTTATTCCAAAACTGGAACAATGTCTCTTTATTTCCAAAGGACACATGAGATAATTTTTTTGGTAATACTCAATAAAAGTTCTACTAGAATCATTAAATTTCACAATTTTGAAGTTTTGCGCTTCTCACCACTGATTTAGGAACCACCCTTTTCAGCCACTTGGAGAACACACCTTAATTCATGTAACGTTTCTATACTTGGTTACTATATTCAAATACACATATGTTATTGGAATATTGTATTTAATACCCAAGAAGTATAATAGAAACTTTATTTTAAATTGATTAATATTCACTGAAGAATAATTGAGTACTTTTTTATTCAATTTAGTTCATTACATTTATCTTTCATATAATTTATTTCATGATATGAAAAGAAAATAACCTCATGTTTAATAACTATTTCTTTGAAAGACGTTGTGAAGGTTCCTCTTGATTTCATGCTTTTCAATGGTCTTTTTGTCTTGTCTTTCAACTTATTCACTATAAGAACTAAATATTAATCTTTCTTTAATTGTATTATTGCTTGTAAAACCCTACTTAGAAGGTAAAGAATCATTTTCTCTATACAGTTCATTTTGTAATCTTAAATGAAACTAGAGTAAATGAGTGAAAATTATATGATAAATGGATCGATTGAAATATTGTGATCCATCTTTAAATTTACACGTGTCCATTATAATCATCGTCCATTTATATCAGCGCTTATCTTTCAAATCAAAAGCTTCTTGAAGATGAGACCACATATAATATCATCCATGTCGGGATGTAATATCCACAACTCACATCAGACGTTGATGATAGCATAATGAAACAACCATCATATTCATCATTCATGAGTCTCTTATAAGCAATTTTTACACCCTCACTTCATGAGGTGTCTTAACAGGTATTGAGGAATTCATCCCCTTTAATTTCCTATATTGTATTATTGTGCACAAGAACCTGTACTACTCTTTGTAAATTCATGTTGTATAGGACATTGAATTTTTACAATAAATATCGCAATTTTTTCTTGCGGTATTACTTTCCATTGTCTAAAAAAAGTAGAAAATTAGTACTTTTATCTTGATTACCGATTGGACATTGCTGATTATGTAAATCCTTAAATGCCACTCACTATTTTATCAAACTATATCAACCCTCTATACTAGAATTTTAATAATCTATTGCTTGAGTATTCTAGTGGCAAGGATCATTGAACCTCCCCTCATAGTCTATAAGCGATGGCTATGTCACTACTTAGAGAGTTCAAGGTTGGCGTTTGACTGGACAACCGCATCAACTGGTAGCTCATTGATCTATTGAGTTAATTCCCATATTCTAAAATCATAAATATGATTTACTCAATGATTGCCTATAAAGTTTAATCATGCTAGATTTGGATACTTTTTTTCTTCCAACTTCAATTATGTCAACTCGTCACTCTCATAAGAACTCCCTGGTAGTAGGAGTCACCCTCAAATTTGACAAATTGATCACCTTGTACACCATGTTTTATTCAAATTAAAATGATGGAAGGAATTTTTCAACTTAATATTTCTTTGAGGGTTTTTTTATTTTTATCAATGAATGTAATCAATTTCTATTAAATATGTTCAATATATGTTTTTGTGATCACAATTAAACATGCATTAATAGAAAAACATGTGTTGCATCCTTATGTATTTTACTTGTTTATTATTTTATGTGATCTTGCAGTAAACATGCACTTGCATAAAATAACAAACAATGAATAAAGGAAATTATTCTACTCAATCAGTCTTGTGCATCTAATTGTGATTGATCCATTTTAAAATAACAGATCAATTGTGACCTAGGGAGTTTCATACCAGAGTCGATCCTTGACTCGTATTGCAGCTCTCCCCCGGTCCACTATATTTGATTCTCATCTGTAGTATTGCCTTGTCTTGGAAGGTTCGGTGTTATAAAGCTTCATCATCTAATGTACAAATATACCCACACAAAGGTGAGGGGGTCTAGGGGTGCAGTATACAATAGATAAATTGGGCACATAGGTCCGTATAGATATTAAATGAAAAGACGATGTGAAAACCGTCATATAATTACTTACTTATTACAATCATTGTATGCATGTAATAAATAATTAAATAAATCATCCATACATATATAGGCTCGGTTAATTTTCTCAATACCAGTCGGTATATTAAATAAATGCATGATAAAATTAAATTGCAATAAATTTAGTATGATGGTATTTAAATAAATTAAATGAATTATATAAATTAAAATAATTATTTTATTAAGTCCCATTATTAATTTAATTTTAATTCCCAAAATTAAATTGATTGATTAATTAATTTCATACTAAAATTAAATTAAATTCACTTCTAAAATATTAAAATATTTTAATTCCAAACCAAAAATAATTTTAATTCATTAAATTTAATACTAAAATTAAATTAATTAATTTTTTATTAAATTAATTTATCTCAGGCCCCGAACACCCCCCAACCCCATTTCGAGTTGGGCCGACCCCGTGCAGGCCCATACCAGGCCATGCAGACCCCATGTAAAGGTATTTTGGGCTAGGCAGGCCCACCCAAACCCATTCCAGATTGGGAAAACCTACCCTATCTTATTTTTGGGAATATCCAGCGTGTATAGATGTACTTTGGAGTTCCTTATATGATGGGGTGTTGGGGTTTCATCGTCTGCTGGACGAGAGTCAGCAAGGAGGCACTGCGGTGGTCCGACGGTTGAGTGAGGCGACAATCTAGCCGACGGAGGGAGGTTGAATTAAATTTGGAAATGAAAAACCTCATATACGATGAGAGGGAGGAAGCCCGCGACGACCCTCAGTGGCGGACGGTGTTGTGGCTTGAGGTGACTACCCTAGAAGGAGGATCTATCCAACTGGGCGTCGACCAAGGGTGTTGCGCACTAGTGTGGCAGGAGGTGGGTCCAACGACGCAATAGATATGCTTGTCTACAAAAAGGGGGTGTTCCTCAATCTTATCCAGGTGCCTAAGATCTGGCCCTAGCGACGACATCGTTGTAACGATCCGAACTATTATAAATAAAATTCCCCTTGTGATTTAATTAAATATCTTATTATGTAATATGGTTAAAGAAAACACATGAACTTCTTTGGTTTTATTATATCCTATCAGGTTTAAATGACCATTAAACATTTACCATTGATAATATAGTTTTTTAATAGTGATCACATAATTAGTATAAATATAGGGTTTTAACAAATCCAATTAACACAGACAAAGTAAGTGATGGCCTCAACCAGTAGGATCGTACCCTATGAAGCCCATTTATCAGACATTTAAAGGGAGATAGCTTCACTAGGATTTTCCTTTGACCAATCCCAAGATAATATCCAATAACTTAATCATGATAGAAACTATTTATGAGAGAAGATCATGCTCATCGAGATCACAACCCAAACCATGTACGCTGAACCACCCCATGAAAGTCTCACCATTACGCACCTTACCCTTAGGGATTTTGTTGGTGTATTAAAGTTATATGTATCAAAAACCTATAAATATGAGTATGTTAATTATTTTATATATAATAATGAATATATTTTTATTCTATTATTTTCACTTTATAAATTTTTTTTATTTTGATATAATAAAACACAAATAATATTTTTGGGTAATGTTCAAATTCAATTAAGGAATTTATTTTTGATGAATTAAAGGATTTTTTAAATAAATAATATTTTAATAAAATATTATTATTAAATAATATTTATCAAATATAAATGATCATATAATTTTTATGAATTAAATGTAATTTTTATAAAGGTTTGAAAACTATTATTGTTAAAAAAACTCAGCATTTCTCAATAAATGTTTATTCTTGTTTTTTAAAAGTGAAAATACACATATTTAGAAAATTATTTAGATAAAATGAATATTATTTTTGGAATAATAATGTCAAAATTATCCAATGGTGAATTTTTCATAATTTTATGAGATAGTCAAATTTTCATGTAAAAATTAAATACCGTATAAATATACGATGTATATTATGACATCATAATGACCCAAAAGTGATGTAATAAATACTATAAAATGAATCCAATACCAAATATATTTTTTTCCATTAAAATAATGTGATTTTATTTTTATTTTATTAATTTTATAAATCCTTTATGAATCCTCCAAAACCATTAATATTTTTTAAGGTTTTAAAAACGTTTCTTTAAGAGTATGAATCACTTCCACAAAATAAATGGTATTTTTTTTTTAATTTCAAACATTGACATTATAAAATAATGAAAATAACTCTCATTTTTTATAAACCATGGTCAAAAACCATGGTAAGGTCTGTGGTTTTGGTTATTTTATTATAGAGTCCAAAACCTAAGTTTGAGAAATGATAAAGAATTCCCCACTCTTTTCCTATATAAACCCACCCAATATCCCATTTATCTTCACTGAAAATCCTTGGGTAACATATTTAATATTACATAATCTCTCTATATTCCTCCCAAGTAACCACCATTCTCTCAAGAAGCTCCTACTAAGAATTTGGAGATACACACTCAAGTAAGGGATACTCCCCTTCTCTTCTTTATTAAAGTTTCTTTATTATATTATGCCTTATATATCTAATTCCTAATGTTGGTATATATATTTACATGTCCCTATTACTACCAATTTTATGTAAAAATTATGATATACACCTTTCACTCTCATCAACCTATTTTATGAATTTTTATGTGATGTCGTTATGCTGCCAAAATCCCACCATAAATTTCCATGCCAAAACAATTGTGTATTGAATACCATACTCATTTCCTATCAAGGGAGTTCACCTTTATACACTTATACCTATTTTAATTTGTACTTAAATTTATATATTCACACTCCATTATCTTTTAATAAAATTTTATGGTAAATGATTCCATGTTGTGTGATCTATGTGGAACACGTAATCATGAGAATGAAATGAAAGTGATGTGTGTTCCTAGAATTACATAGCAATCCAATGCATTGGGTAATATTTAATCTCATGAGACATCATGTTGGAAAAGGGAGTGAACCTAATTCATTCATGGGAATTTTCCCATCATGATGTCTTTGTAGTTATCCTTGACCTATGTTTATGATGTTTTGTTTTAAATTGTTTCCACATTTCCCAGGTTGTCTTTATAATTATCATGTTATATCATATCTCATTATTAATTTTTATGATTATCACTCCTTTTATTTCTGATTTATATGCCTATTATCTAACATGTATTAAATTATTCATTTTATTTCATGTTTATTTCCTTAATGGTCTTTATAGATCACCCCTTTCTCTTATATGTTCCTGGGTTATCCCATGCAGTTTTAAGTATGAGAATGTTAAGGAATTTTTTCATAAAGATGATATATTTCATGTTTTAATTTATTATGTGATGTACCTAATTCCCAAATAAAATGGAATTATAAATCTTCCAGGTTTTATTATTTGCAATTTTATTTAAAAAACATAAATTAAATTGTAATAAAGAGAGGGGTTTTTATAGTTGGTATCAAAGGAAAAGTTTAGTTATTTTTTAGATTAAGATTAGAAAACTCTAGAAAAATCCTTGGGGATAATACTAAGTATAATAAAACATACTTGAATATTGGTAAGTATATATAAGTTTTTTATCAATAAAATAAATCCCTATATGGATACTATAATTGGATGTGGCTCCTGCACAGATATACATAGGGGTAAAACCCAAAAACATCGTGTTGAGCTAGACTCGACCAAGAACTGGTGCATGAAAATGGGCCTTATTGCACACTTGGTTTGAAACTCCAAAAGTATATTCTTTGGTAAATTCATAAGAAACCTAGATTAATAGGAGCATCCAAATCTCCCCTAAGAGAGAACAAGCTACAATTGAGTCCTTTATGCGATAAAGGCCTCTGACTTTCAATGGATCATTTGATCCCTTAATCGAAGAACAATGGATCAAATCCATTGAGAAGAGCTTCTCCATCCTTCAATGTTATGAACAATAGAAGGTTCTACTAGTTTTTTATCATACGGAGGGTTAATCTGATCAGTGGTGGACATTGATAAAAAATATGAAGCCTGAAGAAGAGATCAAAGCTATGGGGTGGAAGGAATTCCAGAAAATGTTTTTCGATAAATATTTTCCTAGAACTCTTTAACTTTAAATGGAAAGGTATTTCCTTACCCTCAAGAACAAATATGAATAATCAATCAGGGTGTACAAGTAAAAACTCACAAGAATTTCATGATACACCTCCATATTTTTCATTACCCCCGAATTCAAGGTTGAATGCTTCTTTAGTGGGATAAAACCTAGTCTACAAAAATCCCTAGCAATCCAATACTTTGATAGATCTCAGGAAATTATCTGATGTGCCTTGAAATTCAAAATAGATATTTTCTTATCTCAAGAATATCATATAGATAAGAATATGAATGTGGAGTTTAATTCTAGTGGTTATATGGAGAAATCTAATGGTTCTAAGAAATTTTAACATCCCACTTGTCAAAGGTACAGAAAGAAGCACCTCAAAAATTTCCTTAGGGAGGTGTGGGAATGAAGGACACCTAGCTAAATATTTTCAATAGTAGAAACCCATTAATGAGTTGGAGGAGAGGAATTTTATGGTCAACCCTCAATGCATTTTTCATTGCTTCAGCTACAAGGAACCAAGGCACTTTTCAAACCAATGCACTAAGCCAAGGGTTTTTAGAGATAACCAACAACCTGCAAGGAAGAAAGGGTGATATTTTTTACATCACAACTGTTGAGGTGGATCCCGACAATGATGTTTTGATAGGAATGTTGGTTATTCATTCAAGAATAGTGAATGTACATTTTGATTCTGATTTTATGCATTCCTTATTATCATGAAAGTTTAGTAGAACTATTTAAACACCACCACAAAGAATTTAAGTAGAGTTGTTGGTGAAAATGGAAAATAGGTCAATTATTTCATACTAGGTATATAACTCCTCCCCTATTGAAATTTGAAATCTGAACTTCCCAGGGAAATTACCATAATCCCTTTGGTGGAATTTGATGCAATTCTGGGTATGGATTGGCTTTCCCTATATAGATACAACATAAATTACCATGAAAAGGAAATCACTATCCATATTAAGAATTTACCCCCAATTTTATACAAGTTCAAGGAGGAGGATGAATTTTATTTAGCACCAATAACTCAAGAGTGGATATTATTTCCCTGTGAGCAAGTGTATCTAGCTCAAATTATTGAGTATAAGAAAAATATCACCCTTGAATAGATTCTCATTGTGAGGGAATGCGTTGATGTGTTTCTGAAGGTATCGTTTGGTCTTCCTCCTAACTAAGAGGTTTAATTTTCAATCAAGTAAATACCCAGGGTGTTTCCATTATCTAATACTCTGAATAGAATTGTTATTTTGGAACTTGTGGAGTTGAAGAAACAACTATAGGAGAATCTGGATAAAGGGTTCATACACCCAAGTGCTTCACTTTAGGGAAAACCATTCCTATTCAGCAAGGGATGGTTCAATGCACCTTTGCATTGATTATGGTGAGCTCAACGAGATTACGATAAAGAGAAAGTATCCTCTTCCACAGATTGATGACTTGTTCGATCAGCTATGTAGATCACAATACTTATCCAAGGCGGATCTATGATTGGGATATTACCAAGTTATCATGAATATATCCCCAAGAGTGATTTTTGTATAAGGTATGGGCACTATGAGTTCATAACAATGAAATTCAGACTCACTAAACTCCAGAAATACTCATAGACTTGATGAATAGAGTCTTTAGATATTACCTCAACAAATTCATGTTAGTCTTTATAGATGAAATTCTAATATTATCCAAGACCAAGGAGGATAATGAGGAGTATCTAAACACTATTCTAAAGACCTTGCGAAAGGATAATATTTATGAAATGTATAAAAAATGTGAGTTCTAGTTGAAGGAAGTATCATTATTGGGGAATATCATCACAAGTAATGGGATATTTGTGGACCCTTCAAAAATAGAAGCAATTGAAGGATGGTTGAGGCCAATATCTATGACATATATTCATGGTTTCCTTGGATTATCTGGGTACTATCATCGATTTGTGAGAAATTTATCATGATTATAAAACCCTTAAACCAAGATAACTCTAAAGGGAGTCAAGTTTTCTTGTAATGATGAATTTGAAGAAATATTCAAGGAGTTGAAAAGGAGTCTTATCACTGCACCTGTTCTCACACTACCCACAAGTGGAGAAATTTTTGTGGTATTCAGTGATCCTTTGAAGAATGGATTAGACTGTGTGTTAATGAAAAATAAAAAAGTGATAGCCTATGATTAAAGGTAGTTGAAATTTCATGAACAAAACTACCCAACGCATGATCTAGATTTGGTTGCAGTGATCTTCTATTTTAAAATATAGAGGCATTATCTATTTGGGGAGAAGCGTGAAATATATACGGATCAAAAAAATCCTAAAGGATATATTTACATAGAAATAGTTGAATATGTTCCAACAAAAATGGTTAGAGATGATCAAGGACTATGACTGATCAATTCACTACCATCTTGGGAAAGCGAACAAAGTGGAAGATGCTATAAGTATAATGTATCTTGAAATTCTATCATTAATGAGAATTGAGATGAATCTTATCTTCTTAGACTTGAAGAGGATTAACATTGGAATCATAAAGGAAGGAACATCATCAATATTTTTACAAATGATTGCTCAACCATCTCTTTTAGAAAAGATAAAGGATGCTCAAAGTGATGATGTGGGAATTCAGAAGAAAGTGAAAACTATAAGAAAAAGGAAACCCTTAGAGTTCAATGTTAATTAAGAATGTGCTGTGAGATTTGGGTCACAACTATGTGTACCATCAAATCCTAAATTAAAGAAAGAGTTGATGGATGGTGCACATAGATCGGCCTTCTATATCCATCTTGGAAACACAAAGATGTATTAATATCTCTGACAACACTATTGGTGGGACAATATGAAGAAGGAGATCATTAAATATACATCAAGATGTCTTGTATGTCAGCAAGTGAATAAGGAAAGAAAAAAATCCAATGGTATGATGCAATCATTACCCATACTTATATGAAAATGGTAAAACATCAACATGGACTTTGTCACTGGTATTCTGAAGGCATTAAGAGGAAATAATTATATTTGGGTTATGGTGGATCATCTTAAAAATATTTCACACTTTATTAAAATTTGATAGGACTTTTCACTTGATAAAATTGTAAGGATATAAATTAGAGAAGTGGTGAGGTTACATAAAACAACACTATCGGTTGTATCCAATCGAGATCCAATATTTACCTCCAAGTTCTAAAAGATTCCCCAACATGCTCTAAATATAGATTTGAACTTCATAATGGATTATCAACCTCAAAATAATGTCCAATCTGAGAGGACTATCCAAACACTTTAGGACATGTTGATATCATGCTCAATTGACTTCAAAGGAGTATGGGACCAATATCTTCCTATGGTCAAGTTCTCATATAATAATAGTTTCCACTTAAGCATCCAAATGGCCCCCTATGAAGACCTTTATGGGAAGAGGTGAAGAACACCTGAATGCTGGGATGAAGTTGGGGAATGAAAACTAATAGGTCCTAAAATGATTGAGGAAATGGTGGAAAAGGTTAATACCATTCAGCAGCACATCAAGGATGCTCAGAGTTGACAAAAGAGCTATGATTACAATCATCGATGATACCTAGAGTTTGATGTTGTGGGCATGGTATTCCTTCACATATCTCTATGGAAATAAGTGAAAGCTTAGTCCAATATACATTGGACCCTTTGATATCCTTGATCGCGACGGAGTGGTATCCCACCGAATAGCACTCCCACCTAACATATCATAAGTACATGATGTATTCCATGTATCCCTATTGAGAAAGTACATACCATACCCCTCACATGTACTCAATCAAAAGGTGGTACTATTGGAGAATGACATTTCCTATGAGGATCAGTTGGTGAATATTCTAGATCATAGATATAAAGTTCTATGTAATAAGACAATGTACCTTATCAAAGTGTTATGGAGAAACCCCAAGTTTGAAGAAGAAACATGGGAACAGGTGGAGGTGATGAAATAGAGTTACCCTTATCTATTTTAGTCTGGAAAAATAAAATTTTGAGGGTGAAATTTCTTAAGGGGGGAAGATTGTAACGACCCAAACTATTATAAATAAAATTCCCCTTGTGATTTAATTAAATGTATTATTATGTAATATGGTTATATAAAACACATGAATTTTTTTGGTTTTATTATATCCTATCAGATTTAAATGACTGTTAAGTATCATTATCATTGATAATATAGTCGTTGAACATTTATCACATGATTAGTATAAATATAGGGTTTAACGAATCCAATTGACACAGATAAAGGAAGTGATGGCATCAACCAGTAGGATCCTACCCTATGAATCCCATTTACCAAAGCTTCTAAAGGAGATAGAATCATTGAGATTTTACCTTAACCAATCCTAATCTGAGATCCAACAAATTAGTCATGAGAAATAACATTTATGGAATAAGTTCAAGCTCATCGAGATCACGGCCCAAACCATGTACGTCGAACCACCCCATGAAAGTCTCATCATCGCGCACCTTACACTTAGGAGGTTTTCTAGTGTATCAAAGGGATATGTATAAAGACCCTAGAAATATGAGTATGTACATTATTTTTTATAGAATAATTAATATATTTTCATCCTATTATTTTCACTTTATAAAAAAAATTATTTTGATAAAATAAAACACAAATAGTATTTTTGGGTAATGTTCAAATTCAATTAAGGGATTTATTTTGATGAATTAATGGATTTTTGAAATAAATAATATTTTAATAAAATATTATTATTAAATATTTTTTATCAAATATAAACTATCATATAATTTTTATGAAGTCAAATATAATTTTTATAAAGGTTCAAAAACCGTTACTATCAAAAAAAACCAATATTTCTCAATAAATGTCGATTATTATTTTTTAAAAGTGAAAATACACATATTTATAAAATTATTTAGATAAAATGAATATTATTTTTGGAATAATAACATCAAAATTATCCAATGGTGAATTTTTCATAATTTTCCGAGACGGTTGAATTTTTCAGGTAAAAATCAAATACCGTATAAATATATAGTGTTTATTATGACATCATAATGTCCCAAAAGTGACGTAATAAATACTATAAAAGGAATCCATGACAAAATATATGTTTTAAATCTAAAATAATGTGATTTTATTTTTATTTGATTAATTTTATAATGCCTTTATTAATCCTCCAAAACCATTAATATATGTTAAGGTTTTAAAATCATTTCTTTAAGAGCATGACTCACTTCCACATAAGCAAGGATATTATTTTATTAATTTAGGCCCTTTTACTTATAAAATAATTAAAACCACTCTCATTTGGAAGAAATAATGGGCAAAAACCATGGGAAGGTTTTTGGTTTTGGTTATTTTATTATATAGGGTCCAAAACCTAAGTTTGAGAAATGATAATGAATTCCCCACTCTTTTCATATATAAAACCACCCAATATCTAATTTATATTCACTAAAAATACTTATATAATGTCCATACTCTTCCCTTACCTCTCTAGAGTCCTCCCAAGGCACCCTAAAGCTCTCAAGAATCTCCTCCCAAGCATTTGGAGTCACACACTCAAGTAAGGGATCCTCACCTTCTCTTCTTTATTCAAGTTTCTTTATTATATTATGCCTTATATATCCAATTACTAATGTTGGGATATGTCTTTAAATTTCCCTATTACTACAAATTTTATGTAAAAATGATTAGATATCTCTTTCTCTCTCATTAACCCATTTTATGAATTTTTATGTGACGTCATTATGTTGCCAAAATTTCACTACGATTTTCCATGAAAAAAACAATTGTCGTTATTTTACTTGGTTCTTACATGTCTATAATCCACACTCCATGATCATGGAATAAAATTTTTTGATAAACAATTCCATGTTGTATACTATATATGGTACACTTAAGCATGCAAATGAAATGAAAGTGACAGGTGTGCCCGGAATTATATAGCGCTCCAATGCATTGGGTAATGTTTAGTCTCATGAGATGTCATATTGGGACAGGGAGTGAACCTGATTCTTATATAGGACTTTTTCCATTGTGATTTATTGGCATTTATACATGACTTTTGTTTATGATGCAGTGTTTTAATTTGTTTTCACATTTTCCATGTTTCCTTTATGATTATCATGATATATCATGTATCGTTGTTCATTTTTATGATTCTCTCTCCTTTTATGATCCATTGATATTCCTATTGTCTAACATGTATTACATTATTCATGTTATTCCATGATTATTCCCTTACTAGGATTTATATCTCACCTATTTTTCTTGTATTCCCCAAGGTTATCCCGTGCAGTTTTAAGTATGAGAATGCTAAGGAAGTTTTCAATCGATGGAAAAAGCAGCATGCCTGGAAAAACATTTCCGACGTTCAGTGTCTAGCTGGATTTACATCATCAACTACCTTTGGGTAATAATTAACATATATTGATATGTGTGTGTGTGTGTGCATTTTTCAAATTTAAGACTAGAAATTTTAATATCTGAAAAACACTATCTCGATCCATAAAAATTTCTTCGGATGGTCATAACTTGGTTATCTGAGATCGGATCAAAGATAAGTTGGATCTATCGGGACTGATTTAATACCCTCTACTTAAATTTAAAGTTAATTTAATCTTCTTGGCTCAAAAAAACACATGATCTCTCTTATACCAATTTTTGGTACTGAGTTATGTAATGGAAGCCAGTTGGCCCGAGATTTTAAATTTTTTATCACTAGAGTGATGAATCTTGTCGTCTATGGTGATTCGAGCCTCGGTACAATTTGAGGATCTCGTGTGTTTTAATCAAAACACATAAAATAAAAGAAATGAGTACCTTGTTCCGATTTGAAGCATGCACATCTGTCGCTAGTCATCAGAGGTTGTTACTCAAAGGATCTGATGTCGAACCCCTCTAGATCATCAACACATGCTTCTAGAATATGCACATATGTCATTCATCAGATTTTAGGTTCTAGAACAGATCTCCAATGATCTCGTCGACACCAAAATGATCACCATGATCCCCTACCTTCAATCTATGAAGGAAATCTTGGATCATACATTCAGTTGGAGTGTTTCTATCTCAAGGAATTGGGTGTAGAGAGAAGCTCTCAATTCTAATGTATGAATAGCACATGGCATGATCCTCTCCTCCTTCTTATATAGTGGGAGATGTTGATACCCAGGAAGGGTTCCCCAACCCCCTAAAATAAATCTCCCACTAAATAAACAATAAATAAATAATTATGATGAACTAAACTAAATTATAAATATTATTTTTATTTTATCACATAACTGTAATATATTAAATATATTACATGATAAAACTGAGTCATTTAACTTGACTTGTAATTATCTCTAATATTAAACCAACTTAAAATATTAAAATAATATTCATTCATATAATATTAATCTATGTATCTACTTAAACACTTATAAATACTTTTAAAAAATAAATTCAATACTGATTAATTTGAACTTGAATAATATGAATTTATTTATTCCTTGGTGATCGTGTATCCTTGAACATATCTCGAACACCAATGGTGGGGCCCACCATGTCCTATATACATATTCACCAGAATATGGAAGATTATTGAATACGTTGTTGTATGTGACCCTCTAGTCCCTTATCTAGATACCAATGAATATTATTCACAAAACAAGAGTGGGATCTATCAACCCATTATGGCCCCTAAAGAGATAAAGAGCAGTCATAACAACGACAACCGACCTATGAACACATGCTCTATAATATAATCTTTTTTATCTTTAGATATCTCATAAATTAGGATGCACACTAATTTCATCATCCTTTATTGATTTATTATTTATTGATCACTCTGTATGGATTTACCCTTAACAATGAAGGCACTACTATCCTGATCAACTTGGCCCGAGATATTACTTCCTCAACTCGGAAGCGAAAAATTATATCTTGATTATTCAACCAATGTCATACCACAAATGATGCACCCAACACAACCTACCTCACCAAGATTTCATTATCATGGTTTTCATCTTGCATCAAAGTACGCGATCAAATGAAACACATTGATAATGATCTCAAGTCAGGAGAACAATACACATGTTCATACATAGGAACATCCAATGACACTGAAAACATGTGGTGTTCTTATTGATAGGTCTATCCTTGTGATATCACCTATCAAAGATTACCAAGTATGAAACTCATGAGAAGAAGTCTCAATGATTATAATCCCCCAACACTTGATAGTCATACATCAACTGTTTTCAGTTAGAGTGATGTATCTTGACCATAGGACATTTATTTAAGATTAATGTCATTGTATCTTGAGGTTCTCATTATAGCCTGGGATCAGCTATAATCTTTTGATACGACAAATAATCTATGGACATTACCATTAAATAGTGGATGAATAAATGTAAACACTATAATTTTAAGTGTACATCATGCATATCTCATTGTACACATGATATGGTAATTAAAAGTGCTTATAAAGTTGGGTCTAGAGAACCCACTATTATAACAATATGGTATTTAAAATAAGTGGAGCTAAATAACTTAGGTATTATAGATTCATATACTTATTTAGTTTGGAAAAATAAACCTTTAGTAATAAAGGTATGCCACAAATATTTTTTAATTAGTTCATCTAGAGAGAATGAACAATTCCAAGGGTAAGATAGTGGTAAATATACTTCATGAGATTCTTTTAAGTGATTATTAAGGAATGTAAAAGTGAAGTGTGGTATATGAAAGGTCAAAATATATGAGATGCTTTGGGATGGTGTGATGAAGAATATCTTGATCAGGTATTAATTTATCAATATAATGTAGTGTGGAGTAATTCCTAAACATACATTACCTTATCAGCATCAAATATATGATGCTACTAAGTAAGATCAATGATGAGTTTTACATATTAATATTGATCAACAAAATTTATCATGGAGTAATCCCTAAATGCATATTCCCTTATATACATAAAATTCATGATGTTAGTAAAATGAGTATCAATTTTGCAACTTATTTCCATTACAACTACTTCTATTATTTTTCAAGACATGCATCGTAAATAATGGCATTATTCCATAACCATATTACAACTATCATGAAAAATGGATATCATATGAGTTAAAGTATTATTGAAATTCATTATTTCATAAGTACATGTGTTTAGATGTAAAGAGTTTGTTAGGATATAAACAAGCATGCATCAAGAAAAACACAATGTGCATCTAACGTAATTATCCTAAAAGTTTCTTAGTTTGTTACAGAAACCCCTATGATAGAAAATTTATCATCAAGTGATAAACAATATTTCTATAAAAGGGTGCACATATCTACTTGAGATAGTTGGAGTGTAATATCCCACACCTCCTAATTGGTTTAGTTGATGTGGAATAGCTACTTGGCCTTAGGCGACATCCCCAAGATGCCAAAGTCTAGCAATAAATGCCAAGGGATTTGATATAATTGAGGGATGATTTTCCCTTTAAAAATAAAAAAACCACAACTAGGCATTCCATAACCAAAACCACTATATGATGCATGATAAAAATGTTAAACAACTCCAAGTAATACCATTTATATCAAAACCAAACTATAAAAAAGTTCCATAGTAGAATGCTATTAACATCAAAGTACACAGAAGAAGACAAAACCAACAAAGATCAAAAGACTCTAAGACATAACACAGATCTCCAAATCCAACTCCATGCTTAAGTATCATGATGAACCACTAAAGAAGTATGATGGTTTAACTTTACCTGTATCCCGGTAAACAATATATGCAAAAACACCAACATTCCAAAGCAAGTGTGAGTAATGAAACTTAGTAGGTTTTTCCCAAATGACTCCCATACTCATGCCACTAGGATAGAACATGTTAGAACATTTATATGAAACAATTTAAATAAAACACTTTAAAACAGTTTATATTATAATGTAAAACAATTTACATACCAAAACAATTTTCCAAACCAAATCCATTTTCCAAGGAAATCAACCAAGCAAGGCTTTAAAACCAATTCTCAAACTTCCAGTTTGGAATACCCATTCCATTATACATAACCACATATCCACACATTAATTCTTAGATGACAGTTCCATACTCATTAGAGGACTCTCGTTGATCTACCAAGTAGTCACAAGGTAACCAATATCCCATGTGTCATTACACCATTGGTATCGAGCACCAAATCATATTAAAACTAGGCTTTGTATGAAATATGAACGCATGTCAACTATTTATGAAAAAACCCATTCCAAATCAACCATTTCAATAAAATTGTTCTTTTATTGAAAACATTTCCAAAAAAAAATTCAATAAAACCAACCTTTTATTGAAAACACTTTTCCATGCATCAAAACCAAACAAACATTTTAAAACCATCATTTTAAAATCATGTTACCAAATTCAATTTCCACCAAAACACCCAATTTTCACAATATAATAAATCATCACTAAAGATGGATTCCATCAATAATTGCACAAAAATTTCACAATCAATTTCAAGAAAAAAAAATAAATTTGAAATCAACCCTTCAAGTTATAATAAGAGGAGTCGAGAGTGAAGTCACCTACCTCGAGAATTGTGATGAAAATAAATAACATCACTTATTATTTAACAAAACTGGGTTGAATCTCTAAAAACTCTCCTTATATATATTTCACTAGCATCAACACAACCATATATCATCATGATTGAAAAAAAAACATAGATCTATCCACAGTGGACTAGATCTAATATTTTGAGAGAGGGAAGATGAGTATATCTAAGGAAAACTACCACAAACAAAAACTTACCAAGGTAATCGGGCTTCAACGTGCCAAGAAAAACCTTCAAATCACTTCCAGATTGATGGGGGAAGACTTCATAGCCTTTGGGAGGAATAAATATAGATTTAGGGACGAAATGGAGGAAAAATGATGGGTTTTTTGGGTGAAAACGAGTGAGATCTACTTTTTTAGGATCTCACTTTTAAATCGTGCATGGTTAGTCACATGGTTAGGCAAACCATGCGCTAATTGTGCACCAACCTCTTCCTTAAGAAGCACCTCGCACAGTTTGACCACACAGTTAGACAAATCATTCACCAACCATGAAAAATCCCTATATCATAATTTTCATGGTTTCTCTTAGGTGTTCAAACGATTTGGCCAAACCGTGCACCTTAACTGTGCATCTTCCTGTCAAATCCTATCTCATTGTTCACAGTTTCCTGTAGGAGTTGCATGGTTTCCAATAACCATGCTCAAACTGTGAACCATTAGAAAAGAACCAAAAACATTCCAAAGTCTTCCAAACCCTCCTAAACTTCACCCAAACACTTTACATACTTAAAAAGCATAAATAAAGGGTTACGGGTGATACAGGGAGCAATATTGAATTGAGTTTAGTCATTGTTAGAGCTGCACAAATAGTTGACATAGGAATGAGTTCCACAAGAGGTGTGGAAGATAAATGTTATAGAGAAACATATTGTGTAGGAAGGTTAAAACCATAGTTATGGTTTTATATTAACCATAGATGTTGATAAATTATTCATTGATAATAATAATTCCTACAAGTAGGCAGTATATAAAAATTTTCCAAAATTGACAAGATCAATTAGAATTCAATAATGGATTCCATGTGTCAAAGTATAGGGGGATTATTATTTTGAATATTTTATTGTGTATTAAAGTGATATTATACATGGATGGTATAATCATAATACCAGTAAGGATCGATTGGTCACACCAAGTCGTTATGCCTAAATCCATTAGAATTTTACTTATCATAACTAATTTCTATGATCATTTTTTTGAGCATTGGATTACAAGACCAAAAATTGTGGAAGTTTTCTATATGAAACCACCAGAAAGGGATGGTGACACCATATAATGCTAATAATAAGTGAAAATTATTAAAATCTAGTTTTGGATTAAAGTAAGCAATTAGATCTTAGAACATTCATTTGGAATGAATTTTTGTCATATGTTTACAATCGGTTAGTGGGAGCACCATTTTTTCAAGTAATATATGTTTGGTAACATATAGAAAACTATTATTTTTCTTACAACTAATTAATACTATAATAAAAGGATCGCTCCAGATATTGACTTAAAGTAGAAACCTATGTTTTTGGGGACATCTTTTACTGAGGTAGATCTGAAGGTTTCTTAGACCAATTCAAAGTATATATAATGACAAGGAATCTATAAATACACATTTAAATAATTCAAGATAGAATTTTTACCAATGTCACATGGAATAAATCTCTCCAAGAAGACACTCATGTGCATAGGAGGAGATTATAGTGGTGAGTTGAATTCCATACACTTCTGTGATGGATCAATCATGTGTTCCATGATATGTAATAGAAATGATATTTTCAACATAAATTTTATGATAGGAAAATATTAGTAATATCTAATAGAACTGCAAGGGATGTAGTTAGAACTATCCAATTACACTTGAGGAAGTAAAAAATTATATGTACCTATTATGTGGAGAGAAAGGGATACTAGTTATAAGGGAACACAAACTATTCTTCATTTAGATCGAAATGATCTTATATCATAGTCAGACTAAGGTAATGAGCGATACAATATCATAAAATCTAGTGTTAGTCATACCTACAAATGCTGAGTATGTTGCAGCTTCTGAGGTAGCTAAGAAGTAGTGTATAAAATGCAATGATTTGTTCCAATTCTTGGAATTTCACCTAGTAAGTAAAGTTTTGTCATAATATCATTATGATCATTCTATTACCAATACTAGCCAATATTTCAAGTTTATAAAGTGGAAAAAAGGATATATACTTGGGGTTTACATCTCTTGAGGAGTCTTACTCAATGAGGTGAGGTTACACATAGTATAATAGCCATGAAATGGAGATGTGGTAGACCTAGAAACTGAAGTCATGAATTAGCAGAAACATGATCATAATCACATGAGAGCTAACAAGGATAGTTATCAAGTTGGATCTGGTGCAAATGGGAGTGTTGTTATAGTGGGTGCTCTAGATCCAACTTGATCAGTACTTTTCAATTTGCATATCATGGATATAGTGAGTTATACATGATAAAAACTTACCATTGTATTGTAGATATTTCTATAACCACTATTTAAATGGTAATTTCCATATATTATTATCATATCAAAAGGTTATAGAAGTTCCCAAACTATAATGAGAAACTTGAGATACTATTACATTAATCTTAAATAAATGTCCTATGGTCTAGATACATCATAATGATTGTACATAGTTGATGTTTGACTATCAGGTGTTGGGGAATCATAAGTATTTAGACTTTTTCTCATGAATTTCGCACTTAGTGATCTATAATAGGTGAGATCATGAGGATAAACCCACCAATAGGAACACCACATGTTTCATGTGTCATTGGTTGTTCCTATCTATGGATATGTGTATTGGTATCCTGGCTTGAGATCATTATCAATGTGTGTCATTTGATCGCATACCTTGATGCAAGGTAAAAATCATGACAATGAAGTAATGATGAGGTAGCTTGTGTTGGGTGTTTCATTGGTGGTATTACATTGGTTGAATGATCAAGATAGAATTTGTCACATCTAAGTTGAGGAAGTAATATCTTGATTCAGGTTGATTAGGATGGTATTGCCTTCATAAATCCTTGTCCAAAGTAGTCATATGTAACTTTTTCTAGTTATATCAATAAATAATAAAGCTAGAAAGGATTATGACACAAGTGTGTGTATTAATTTATGATATATCTAAAGATAAAGAGGTTATATTACATAGTGTGTGTTCAAGAATCTTTCCTATTCTAGTGAATAGTTATGTAGGACATGGTGAGTCCCACCATGACGTCCGAGAGTTATCCAAGTAATTGGTCATTGGTGAATAAATAAATTAATTATTATTTGAGTATAGAATAATTGAGTTGAATTTATTTATTAAATGTATTTACAATTTTTTAAGTAAATACATGAAATAATATTATAAGAATGAATATTATTTTAATATTCAAGGTTTGTTTAATATTAGCAGGAATTACAAGTTGAGTTAATGACTCAGGTTTTATCACGTAATATATTTATTATATTACAAGGAGGTGATAAAATATAAATAATATTTATGGCATGATTAGTTCATCATAGATGTTTATTTATTTCTTATATAGTGGGTGTTTTATTTTTGTGGGTTGGGTAACCTTTACCAGGTATTTTGGAATCCCACTATATAAGAAGGAGAGAGATATTCATTTTTTGTGTTGCTCATTCCAAAAAAATGAGAGTCTATATCTCATCCTTCTTTCTAGAGAGGTAAAATATCTCTCTGAGCAATCAATCCAGGAATGACTTCAATGGATCGAGGACACGAGATCAAGGTGATCATCAAAAAACCGAAGGATTCATTGGAGATTTGTGCTAGTACCCAGAATTCGATGAACGATGATCACATGAATTATTGAAACATGTGTGAATGATCTAGAGGGGTTCAACTTTAGATTATTCAAGTAACGACCTCTAGGGACTTGTTATAGTCTAATGCACCTCCAAATAGAGTGAGGTAATTTTTTTGTATTTATCAAATTCATACTAGATTCTCATGCCTCTATCGGGGCTCAGATCACCAGAGACGTCATGTTTTGTCGCTCCAATGATGAAATTTTTTAAATCCTAGGTCTACTATGTCACATCTATGATTTTTTTTGTTTTTGAGGTATTCCTTTGTTTATTTTCAATATTATATTTATCCCTTGAGTTTTCCATGTGTTTTTAGAAAAAAATGGAGATTTTGGGCTTGATAGTAGGTGGAGCACGGTTAGGGAAAACCGTGTGCCCTTGCCTAGGAAACTATGCAGCAAATGTTGGTTTTGGACAGTGGTGACCACACAGTTGGTGCACAGTTTTTCAAACCAAGTGGTCTGTCCCTCTTGCATGGTTTCTGCATGGTTTAGAAAACCGTGTGGGCTAACTATGTGACCTATCCATATCATTAAAAAATTTAAAATTACCTTTGTTCCCTCTTTAAATTTAACCCTAAATCACCTATATTCCACCCCATTTGAGATTTTTATCCATGGAATCTCCCTACAAGATTTATTAGACCTATTAAGCCTCAATAATTGGGCAATTTTGACCCCAGTTCTTCAACGAATCATCAAGTAATTCCTTCTCCTCTTGATTTCTCCCTCTTCCTAGGGTTCTTCATCCCTTTTCCTTGAGTTCCTATTTTATAGCAGGTTGTATAACCTAATGGTGGTATAATATTATGATGTGGGGTGAAATCATGATGATGAATGTTCAATTTTTCCTTTATAGGTCTTGTAGTGGTGTGGTTGTGGTTTTGCACCAATTTTCAGAAGTTTCTAAGTGTAAGGTAGGTGATTCTATGCTTTTACATTATTAGATGATTTTGATATGATTTATTGGTTGCTTAAATGTGTTATATGGATTATTTTTGTGGTGAAAAATATGTTTTGGAAAGGTTTTGAGATACACATGTGATGAAAATTGGTTTTATAAAGGAAAGCAGTTATGTTTCATGTGTGCTTTTTGGTGGTGTTTCTTGAATATGCTTTATACCTTTTGTGAAAGGTGTGAAATGTGTTTTCAAAGATATTTAAGGGATCGAATGTGTTGAAAGTGGATTTTACAAGGTAAGTGGGTTTCTTTGTTGCATTTTGGCTTCTATTTTTCACATTTAATGTGTATTGAATTGTGAATAATGTTATAAAATTGTTTTGACATGAATATGAATTTGAAAGGGGATTTTCCCATGGAAATGGTTGTATTTCAACTGTGTTCTTCTTATTGTGATTCTAAATGGGTTTCATAAATTGTGTAAGAGGTGAAAATGTATTTAAAAATGGTTTTGATGTTTTTTTGAAATGGAAAGTGTTTTTTTTATGGAAATGGTGGTTTCCATGTGGATTTTGATCATTGGATCAATGTGAAGATGTGAAAGTGGTGAATTCCTTATGTGCTTGTGATGATTGGAACATGTATGTGAAAGTAATGATTTGTGTGATATGGGAAATGAAATTTGAGCACAAAGGGTGTTGGGGGATACCTTTCATGGTAGTCCCCATTCAACATCCCAAGGAGATATGGAATGTAATTTTTTTTCCCAAAATTCTAATCATATATATATAAATGATTAAATTAATTATATATATGGTGGAAAACATCAAAAACACATGAATACTAAATAACTTTAATTTAATTCTCAATAGTGGAAACCACTAAAATGATTCATTCAATAGAGGAAGAAAATAAATATGAGAAAAAAATTCTAGATTCATGTAAACACTTATAGCAGCTTCAAAATTGAAGGCATATTCAAGAAACAACTTAATTTTATTATCTTAAATTAATTCCAAACATCAAAATCCAATCATAATACATTGGTGTCAACAGGTCATCAAAGACAGTAAATAAAGAAATAAAAGAGCACTAGGATTTTACATGCTTTTTCCAATTGGCCTACATGCACGGGGTAGGGGCACCAGGGTTTCACTATTCAATAAACAGGAGAAAAAAAATACAAGCAGTAGCCAAAAGACCAGAGAAAGAAAAGGGAACATGAGGAATCTATATGAAGTATAAATTGTTGCAGCCCCATGACTTGTGATGAAAATAGAGCCGAGGGTGTGGAATATACCAAACCTTGGATGAAATCAAAATACAGGACACATGAAACAGCACCAGAAAATAGCAACACATAAACTCAAAGAAATTAAAGAACCACCCTAAACCTCTTTACCGAGGTTTAGGCTTACCATCTTCAAAAGTACTATAATCTTGCATTGCGAATGAATCTTGATGTCGAAGTGAATCCTAAACTATAGTAAAAAAAACCAGTAGAAAATCATTGGAGAATATCCTCTTACATCTGCAAGAGACCCCATCTTTGGGTAAGACAAAGTCAGATGGAGAGACTTCCTTTTTTATTGTGGAAGACCTAGAAACCACCTCCTACCTCGGCTCTTCCATTGGCCTTATGATTCAATGGTGAGCTAGGTGTAGGTCCACAATGGTCCTCCTCGACACCTCCTCCATCAGTGAAGACCAGAAATCCCTAACCAGGGAGATCGTCGCCTCCCCAAAACCAGAACCCTCTCCGCCCCCAAAAATGAGTTGCACCCCGAAATTGAGTAGCGCACCACCATCGGGAATCCCTAAGGATATTTAAAAGTTTAGTAGGGAGGAGAGGGCCACCAGGACACGTGAATGGATATTGAACAGCCTTGTGAAACTTCCTAAACAAACAAGGCACACAGCCAATAGAAGAAACAAAAACCCATGTGCTTTATAATAAAAATATCTATCATTTACATTTTAATTTAAAAAGGCGCAAGATAAATGACATTTTAATCTTCAATAAAACATAGTGAATTAAAAAATTCACAAATCTCCACATTGAAAAATAAAATTTGCAAACCTAAACACTCTACATCCCTACACCACCTGACCTATCACGTTGATTTGGGAGAACATGCAATCCTAATAAAATAATTCTAACTCTATGTGTATCTCAGTGACACACACTTGACCGAATTCAATGACATATAATGATAACTACTAAAACGTGCTTATAATAACATGATAAACTAAGAAAAAATATCAATTGAACCCATACCTTCACTTACCTAATATTTCCATCATCACATACTCGATCTCCAACTGAACTCATTCCATTAGAGGTCCGTAGAGCACACTTGTGCCTGCAGAACACAATGGAAAGTAGCAGTACCATTCCTCAAACAAAAAACACATGGAATAACAACAATATAAGGTATGAACAAGCTCGAAAATGAAATAGTTAAAATGAAACAGCAGCAGAAAAAGAAAAAAACAACCCAAACAACAAGGCTCTGAGCATCTAAACCACATAAAAACTCACCCTAAAACTATATAAGACTATCCATCATCATGGATCCTCTATGAGATAGGTTTAGAAAACTCACACCCCCAATAAGACACTAAAACCACATAGATTCAAGTACAAGGCCTTGTAAACCACTTCCAGAAAAGGGGATAGCCTGAAACCTACACTGATACTGATTTAATGCCCATAAGAATTTTCAGTGAGACCACATTCAGACACCTATCCACCTAAGTAGAAACCCTTGAATAAACTACACACCACCTAAAGGGAGTTTCATATAAAATTAGGTACCCTAAGAACAACTTCAAGAGCTCAATTTTAACTCTAATCTAAAGGCGGACTAGGCAGACAACACCTGGGAAACACCTCACTAGCTCTCAACCATATTGTTACCAGACCAACACTTACACAAGCTACCCATACCCTCAATACAAAATGAGGTATAATATGGAGCAAGAACATTCATAAAAGTTTGTCTATCATAAGAACAAAAAACAGAGAAGGCCGCATAACAAAACAAATATACGACCATGATGATCAAGACAACAAACAAGCATGTTGTAAAACAGTGTCACAAAACAAAATAATAAACAACTAATTTTGAGATGCATAAATTAATTCCAAATTGGATCTGATACAAATTATTGTGGGCTACCTTGTGAGGCAGTCCCCATTCAACATCCCAAGGAGGTATGGAATGTAATTTTTTATCCCAAAATTCCAATCATATATATAAAAATAATTAAATTAATTCTTTATACGGTGTACAACATTAACAATACATGAATACTAAATAACTTTCATTTAATTATCAATAGTGGAAACAAATAAAATGATTCAATCAATAGTGAAAGAAAATAAATATGATAAAACAAATTCCAGATTCATGTAAACACTTACAGTAGCTTCAAAACTGAAGTCAGATTCAAGAAACAACTTAAATTTATTAACTCAAATCAATTCCAAACATTATAATCCAAGCATCATACATCAACATCAACAAGTTATAAAAGGCATTAAAGAAAGCAAGAAAAGAACACCAGGATTTTACGTGCTTTGGCCAATTATCCTACGTGCATGGGGAAGGGGTACCAGGGTTTCACTATGCAATAAACAGGAGTACAAAAATACTAGTAGTATCCAACAAACCAGAGAAAGAAAAGGACACATGGGGAATCTATCTGAAGGCTAGTTTGTTATATCCCCAGGACTCATGATGAAAATTGAGTCTAGGGTACGACATATACCAAACCTTGTATGAAGTCAAAATATAGGACGCACAATATAGCACTAAAAAATAACAACACATGAACTCAAAGAAATTAAAGAACCGCCCAAAACCTCATTACCAAGGTTCGGGCTTACCATCTTCAAAAGGACCAGAGTCTTGTGCTACGTATGAATCTCAATGTCTAAGTGCATCCTCAACTGTAGCGGAAAACCATCAGCGAACAAGAGGAGAAGATCCTCCTCTATCCGCAAGAGCCTCTATATTCGGGTAAGACAAAGTCGGATGGTGGGACAGCCTTTTTTCTACTGCATCACTGTCAATGAACCACGAAATCCCTAGAAACCACCTCCTTCCTTGGCTCTTCTGTCAAACTACTGCTTCAATAGCATGCCAGGCGTAGGCCCACAATGGTCCTCCTCGACGCCTCCTCCATTGGTGAAGACCAGAAATCCCCAACTAAGGAGCTCATCACCTCCCCCAAACCATAACACTCCCCACCCCCAAAAATTAGTCACATCCTAAAATTGAGCAGCACACCACCATAGAGAATACCTAGGGAGATGTAAAAACAGGGTAGGGAGGGGAGGGCCATCGGGACACGTGGAAGGATGTCGAACAGCCCTATGAAACTGCCTAAACAAACATGGCATGTTGCCAATAGGTGAAAAAAACCAACATTATTTATAATAAAAATATCTAGCATTTATATTTCAATTTAAAAGGGACAATATAAATGACATTTTAATTTTCAATAAAACACAATGAATTAAAAAAATCACAAAGGGAATCCTGGGTATCTAGGTGGGAAAACTAGAAATAGTACTCTAGTTGATTCGAAAGAGGCTGAGACCTAAATTCATCTAGAAAGATTCATGATTACAACACTAACTAAACATGTGATGTGATCAGAGACCACTAGACCTTGGGATGTGTTCCCCTATAGTGTATCATGCATGAGAATGTTCTTGTTTTTGTATTATCATATGGAGACCATTAGACCTTGGGATGGGATCCCCTATAATATCTTGTGCATAGGAACATTATTGGTAGTTTAGTGGAGGATCTTGATCACTAAGGTATGAAGTTTCTAGAGTCCCATTAGAGTTAGTTACCTTTAGGGATTTACCCATGGTGCTCTCTTGTGACATGATGCTTATGTGATGTTGTGATAGTTTTCGGTATATAATAGACCTTGTGTACACTTCATTTTCAACCAAGATTATTTGTGAAAAGGTTTTCCTTGAATATTTTTTCTTGAGAAAGTTTTCCCTAAAATATTTTCTTAAGAATGTTTCAAATATTCTTATGGAAATGTTCATGTTTAATTGTATTAGGATGTTATAGCATGAAATATTTTCTTTTAAGTAGCATCCTACTAGCCTTTGGATTACACCCTGCATACACCTTTGGTTGTATGCAGACTATTGTATGTATGACTTAGTTAAATGAAAGATGTATCATGGTGATGATGGTGGATCTAGTTTCTAGTGTTTCACTTCTTGCAGGTGTTGGTGGTGGCGGCTTGAGGGTGGTGTCCCTCTTTTTTCATGGAGGTTTTTGGGATAGTTTTTTTTTCCACTTCCATTATTGTACTTTTGTTTTTGGTTAAAGTTTTATAACTTTGAATCTGACAATTTGTGTATCTTGTTTGGTTATGGTTATTGGTTATTGTGATTCTTATTCTTGTTGGTTGTTTATGATTACATAATTGGGTGAAATCATTCCCAAAGAAGATTGTTGGTACCTAGACACTAGTTTCCAACCCATGGAGATCAGAAATGTCCTTCGGGCCATACCATCGCTACTACACATATGGTCATTAAAAGTGCACAAAATGGCCTTTAATAGTGCTTAAAAAGTTTTGTTAATCGTAATGATGATAAAGGGGGGTCCCCTTTATCCGTGCTAAAAATCACTGATAAATAACCCCCTTTATCGGCGCTTTGTTAGCGCTGATAAATGTCTACCCATGTGCTGTTTATATAACAACACCCAACAGAAGAAAACCTAAATCAAACCTTCAATTTAAACACAGCACACCCAGAATCAAACTGCAATTTAAACAGCACACCAGAAGAAAACCTACTATATACATTTAATTGACATCATGAATAAAAAACTATCCACCCATGGTATATACAAAAATAAACACTGCTATTTACATTTCAAAAAAATGTTTTTTATAATTACATTTACAATTGTCAAAAACACATTCTAAAACATTAATATTTCATCTTTTAATTTCTATGTTCCCCTCTTAAAAATCTATACCCATGGTATTAGTTGTCGAACAAATCATCAAAACCTGAGAAAAAGATTCCACCTATATAAGAAAACAAATATTATGTTAGTAATACTATAAAGAAATAAATTAAACATTAATATGAAATAATACATTAATAAAATGTAAATATTTAATAAAAATGACATATTTGGAGTTATACTGGTCACATCGTGCATCCTATTGAGGTGGGGTTGATTCCTACATGTTACAAATAAGTTATGGATTGTTTTCCTAAAATATAAAAACAATGTGAATGTTTTTTCTTGGTTTTGAGTATGTCACTTTTTCTTTTACTAAAATTAATGTCAATTTTAAATAATGACACATTTGGAGTTATACCGGCAACATCGTACATCATATTGAGGTGAAGATTATTCTTACATGTTATAAATTACTTATTGATCATTTTCTTGGAGTATCAAAACAATCTGAATATGTTTTCTCATTTTTTAGTATGTTGTTTTTCTTTTTTAACAAATTGTAATTTCAAACCAGAAACATGCATTGTGAGTCATATCAGTCACAGTGTGCATTGGTTTGATGTGACACTGCTTCATACACATCACAAATTACTTATGCATCACTTTCCAAAATTATCAAGACAATCAGATCATGTTTTCTTAGTTTTTAGTGAGTGACACGTTTTGAACTAAAATGTCAATTTTAAACTGATAGCAGACACTTTTAGTCATATCAGTCACACCATGCATCGGATTGAGGTTAAGTTGACTCATAAATGTCACAAATGACTCGTGGATAGTTATCATAAAGTATAAAAACAATTCAAATGTGTTTGATTATTTTTCAGTATGTCACTTGTTTTTACTTAAATTAATGTTAGTTTTAAATAAAAAAAGACACTCTGAGTAATATGAGACACACCATGCATTTTATTGAGGTTTGGATGATCCCTACACATCATAAATCACTAATGGATAGTTTTTATAAAATATCAAAACAATCTAAATGTGTTTTCTCAGTTTTTAGTATGTCTCTTATTGTTTTTACTTAAATTAATGTCAATTTAAAAAAACACACTTTTAGTCATACCGATCACACCATGCATCGGATTGAGGTGAGGTTGACTCCTACATGTGAAAAATGAGTCATGGATAATTTTACTAAAATATCAAAACAATCTGAATGCATTTTCTTGGTTTTCAATATGTCACTTGTTTTTACTTAAATTGATGTCAGTTTTAAATAAAAAGAGACACTTTGAGTTATATCGGACACACCATGCATCGTATTGAGGTTAGAATGATTAATACATGTCACAAATGACTTTTAGATCATTTTCCTAGAGTATAAAATTAATATGAATATGTTTTCTCATTTTTCAGTATGCTAGTTGTGTTTTTTTACTAAAATGTCATTTCAAACTAGAAAAACATATTAGGAGTCATACTAGTCACACCATGTGTTGGTTTGATGTGATACTACTTCATACATGTCACAAATGACTTATAAATCACTTTACTAAATTATAAAGAAAATTAGAGTTTGTTTTCTTGGTTTTTAGTAAGTGAAATGTTTTGAACTAAAATGTCACTTTTAAACTGATAACAAACACTTTTAGTCATACCGGTCATACTGTGCATCAGATTGAGGTTCGGTTGACTCCTATGTGTCAGAAATAACTCATGGGTAATTTTACTAAAGTATCAAAACAATATGAATGTGTTTTCTTAGTTTTTAGTATGTCACTTGTTCTTTTTAATCAATTTAATGTCAATTTAATATAGAAATACACACTTAAAGTCATACCAGCCACATTGTGCATCAGATTGAGGTGTGTTTAACTTTTACACATCACAAATGACTCGTGGATCATTTTAATAAAATGTAAAAACAATCTGAATGTTTTTTCCGAGTTTTTAGTATGTCACTTATTCTTTTTACTAAAAATATGTCAATTTTAAATAAAAAGACACTTTGAGTGATATCGGTCACTTGTTATTTTTGCTCAATTTTGAGTAGGTCAGTTACTATAATACCAACTATATTGACCTAGATATTTCATACATATATATCACATATTAGTTTATTAATATTCCTTATATAACATAATGATCCATGCCGGAAAAGTTTAGGTATAGTTCTTTTGGAAACATGAAAACATAAAGTACTAGTTCATAAGAGTATCTCATTAAGTTATTCTTTACTAGAAACCTTTTTAGACATATCATTTCTAAAACCATTCTTATTAACCTAAGTGTATGAAACATAATAAAGGGTGATCATAGATGCTCAATAAGTGTAAACAAGGGAGATATCAATGATCATATAAGGATAACATGAGCATAAATATGTGAGAATGTGATATTAACATTAAAAATTCATACCCTACATATCATAGATCATAATCATGAGTCATGGATCAAAGCATGGTAGTTCAAAATACATAAATCTTAAAGGATCAAAGAATATTATAAACTAAAAACATACACTTTGAGTCACATCTTCATTCTATTTGTGTACATTATTTCATCAGGTATTCAACCCATTCATTTCTGAACACATCTATATCTTCTTGTGAATATAAGTCTTTTTTACAGTCATGTAAATAATGGAAAAATATAAATACATAGAGGATTAATAAATATTTTAAATGAATATTAATTATCTTAAAAAATACCTCTTCAGGGATGCTGGTTTGTTCATGGAATATGATATCTCTCATAAATTTACAAACATAATAACCGCATCTTTTCCATTAGTTTGTTTCATACACTATAGAAACATTGAGGAGAATAAGTAATATTTTTTATATGTGTTTGGATAGTAAAATATTATTATATATACCCTGATATTCATCCATTTGTAGTACTTTTCTTTATCTTTGTGTTTATCCCATGACCTCATTCCTTATTTTTTAAGATATCAATACACCACCCTATCATAACGGAATCCCTATTAAAAGATAATATCCATTATATAAATTGATTTTTAGTTCTAAAACATTGTATGTATTGTATTAAAAAATGACAAATTTCATTATGTGTGGATAGTTTTTTGGATATCTATGCATTGAATCCAAGAAATAAATATTTAGAGTATCCAAATTTACCACAATGATCATACAATGCTTCCTAAAAACAAAAAAATGAATAAGTAATGAAAGAAATGAAAATATATTTGATATGATTAAATTGTAGAGTTTTAACCCTATATCGTCGGTATTAAATAGAGTCTATCATCCAATATTTTTATTTCAAATGATTTGATCAGACCTTCCACTATTTTAGCCTTCTTTTTTGCCTTTATTTTTGTTTGTTCTGTAGAGGATATGTGAGGACTAATGAGTCTGAATTTTCATTCATGGGAAAATACCTTAAATCGTTTTTTATATATACGCCTACAAAAAATATGAAATTTATTTAGTAATAATTAACACAGTATCTTAGCTTTTGGAAAATCAAATCATGAAAACAAACTTCATGTATACATTTACAACTGAGGCGCCTAGACAATCATGGTTGAGGATTTCAGTTGCACTCTCAAGACTAATGAATTTTTGATCTTTCTCACCATATATATATTCTTTAAAATCAAATAAGTGTTTTACGCCATCTTTTAACTTTGTATCCACATGAACCCTGAATGATAGTAAATGTGGATATAGAATGGGTGGGGTAATGGTGCTTCCAATAGATATTTTTGATCGATTGGTTGATCCTTTAGATGGTTTTGAGGCAGTCTTTCCTTTCATCCCCTTCTTTTTTTCCATCTGTAATAACATTCATTGGTTCAGACCTATTTTCATTAATTTTTAAAGGTTTATCTTGAAAAGTAAATTGGAAATGAATACCTCTTTGTCGACACATTTTTTTACAAGATTTTACAGACATGAAATGAATGTTCCAACAACTTTTTCAACCGTATTAATATCATCCTCATGAATTGGAATAGGTAGCTCAGTGCTTGGATTATGGGCTACGTTGATCGACACTCACACATGCCCTGTTGGAAGTGGTCTAGTGTGTAGCGTGTCGTTTTGAATATTGAACGGTGTATCCCTCACCACAAGGCGATGGGTGGGTGTTGCTAGATAAAATCACAGTCATTATCACCCTATATAATATCAATACAAGAAAGGTATTAGTGTCTGTCTAATTCACATTTCACATAAACATTTATTAGAACATTGATTACCACTACTAAGACATCTCTTTGAGGGGAATGACCAACCTCATAGCTGGTGGGGGTGGGGTGGGATCTACACACGGTGGTTGTTCTTGAGTTGCTTATTCTATTTGACTCTCCACCATTAAAGTCTCTAGAATATTTTTATGGTATTGGAATTTTCCTTCAAGGGTAGATATTCTTTATCTCATATATTTTATTAATTCACTTTGATCTTCCTCTTGTTTTTTTCCTCAAAATATGTTCGGGGTGTCACCCCAAAACTCACACCTCTAACATGGCCATATTGTTCTGGCTACTTCAAGGCCGCTGATAGTATGTGTTAATCTATTATAGGTGTTGTTGATTCCTGTGACTATGTCAGATAGAAAATATAGGAAAATAATTGATCATTGTTAAGTAATAGCGATTTAAAGAAAAAAAAAATTATTATGTAATACATACACATGTTTCCCATAATTTTTGTTTGTTTTCATCTATTAGTACCTCATATTTATTTACACGTACCTCCTTCTATAGAACATGGCATGGGATGGAAGTGGATTTGGATTTTGAGTCATCAATATGTATATAAATAGATGAAAATAATTATGGCTTTTTTTCATGCCACATAAAAGTATTACAGTCTATTTAAAATATGTACCAATTTTTTTTTCAAGTGAAGCACACCCCATCCTTGCTTTACAGTAGGGGTATGCTGGTTTTGTTGCTTGTTCCTTATTTACATCAATAATTTTTTGTTTCATAAATAAAAAATTATCAATCAAAGTGATGAATACACATATCGTCAAACAACGTATTACTAGCCAAAATGTACCTAAAAAGACGTATTTTCACAAAATCCGGTAAATGCATCCAACTCTTCTTGGGTTATCAGGTGTGCATAGATAACCGGTGGGTGCGAGTTTATTTTACCTTAAGCATCTTTAAGATAATGTCTTGTTAGAATTGTGTGAAATCCTCTATGAATCCTTCCAGTAAGCATTAATACGCACTTCTTGTGCGAGTCATCTTGTATAAATGCACTCTACAATGGATGATGAAGAGTAAGTCAATGTTTTATTATTTTAATTTTTAGTAAAATAAATAAATGATATCATAATGTTACCATAATCTCTTCCCATATTAGTGTCTTTATCCCGAACACTACATGGTTCTATGAATCTATGTCAATCAGAATGTGTTTACAAGTGATTATTCCAATATAACTACTGAACATGGCCTTGTTGGGGTGAACATTCTGACCCCTCGCAATCCATCCCACCTTGAATTTGATGGCTTTGACTTTCACCTTAATTATTTTTTCTAACACCATCAAACTATGGTGCTCTTGTTTTTTTTTGTGATGCTAGTTATTCATCCCTTACTATTTCCTTGGAATCAACATCTTTAATATGTTACTCTAAAGCAGTAGCATCGTCTTGTGTATACGGTCATTGTACCTCTATGCTGGGAGCAGTAGCAGGTTGAGAAACCTATTTTTCCTCAAGAATGGGAGCACCAGCACATATAGAAGGTCACTCCTTTACATTGCAAGCAGCAACAGGTTGAGATACTTGTTGTTCCTCAAGATTGGGAAAAATGAAATGTAAATCTATAGGCATTAGATCTTGAATAAAAATATGGTAGTGATTTTAGACCCTTTAACTTTAAATCGGTCATTGACATGATGTTCTTGATATTTGATGAATACCCCTCTGGAACCTTTACGTTATTCAAGAAGTGTTAAAACTAATATCTCTCCTATTTGGAAATAGTGTAAGTAGATAAAGGAAGAAAAGTTTGTTTTTCACCCTTCACCGGCACCAAATCTTCTCGTATTCCCATGTAAACCATGTCCAACCTAGCCTTAATTTCATCCTTTGTTTTTCTAGGTGAATTTAAAAATGTGCCAATGACACTATCACATAAATTTTTTTCAACATGAATAACATCAAGAAAGTGTATTACATACAGACAATTCCAATATGGTAATTAAAAAAACTAATCTCTTTTTTCAACTGGTTTTTTAAGGTTTTTTGAAAATGGTTTACCAAAAGTATTGTCCACGTCTTTTACTTTCTCAAATAGTTGATCACCTGTTAGTGTATACGGTGTTGTAAATTCTTCTAAACTTCCATTGAATGATGTCATCCAAGATCGGTACTTATGTCATTAGGGTAGAAATCTGTGATGTCCTAAAAACATGTTTTTTGATGAATGTTTCAACCTAATTGATTGTGTGCCTTTTTTGAAAATAAGACACCATTGAGTTACTTTAATGTTATATCCTGAAAAATTTTCATAAGCAGGAAAATCATTTATCATCCCATACAACATGGATTTCAATGTGAAATCTTCATTTTTGTAAGCATCATACAACGTAACACCTAAATCCCACAATAACTTTAAATCCTCGATCAATGGAGCCAAATAAACATCAATATCATTACTCAATTGTTTTGGTCCTGATATAAGCATAGATAACATGATGTGTTTTTGTTTCATGCATAACCATGGTGGCAAGTTATAATTTACCAACATAACCAGCCATGTACTGTGAGTAATTATTTGAAAACAGAAAGGATTCACTCTATCTTTAGATAATGCAAGATGATGGTTCCTCGGCTCGTTTCCAAATTCAGGATACCCGTGATCAATTATCTTCCACTAAGGAGAGTCTTCCAGGTGATGTAGTTTTCCATATTTATTTCTTGTTTATGTGTGCCATATTAGTTTCCCTATATTCTCCTTACTTCCATATATGTTCTTAAACCTTGTAATGATTGGAAAGTACCATATAACTTTCATAATACTAGATTCATCTTTCTTGTATAAAAAATAACCACGCTTTGGGAATTCTCTAAGTGGTTTGTGGTCCTTAAGAAATAGTATACAGTAATTCAGGAAGGTTTGTATTATTTCATAGATCATACCCATCGATCATAGAATTTGTTTGGTGTCATATGTTCAGCTCAGGAGATCATTATCTTCTGAGAGCATGTCATTCAAGAGAGCAAGTAATTATGTAAAACTGTTGTCACTCCATCCATTGCCTTCTTTCAAATTATATAGGTTTAGTATGAATGAAAATTTTGTATATTTAGTGAAACCACCATACAATGGCATCTTTTAACAACTCGTTAACTACTCAAATAGTTTTGGGAAATCATGAAGTTCATCTTCAACTATCCTTGTCATTTCCTCAATATGATTTCTATCATCATTCACAACTGTAATCTCATCCTCAATACAGTCTTCTTTATTGTCCACACTTATAATCATATCAGATTATCCATAAAAAAAGTAGTGTTATCCCAACCACTAGCTACATTTTCTTTTTCCCCATGTTTATTCTAACATTTATAACTTCAATCTATTCTGTGATAGATCAAGTGTTCTTCCAACTCCTCTAGACTAACTTGTCTTGAATAACAACATCGTAAACATGGACAAAGGATTTGAGAAGGGTTATATGCATGATATTTTTCAAACTTGATGAACTCTTTCACTCCATCTTCATACTCTTTTATCAAATGATTGGCATCCATCTATTATTTATTCATATCAATCCTATTTGATTCAGGGATATTAATATTTAACAAAATAAATACACAAAACTTTGATATAAAAATTAACCAAGACTAAAAAAAGTTATAGACTTTAAGTCTCCTTTGAAAACTATTTATAAAATCATAGTTAAAATCCCATTAAAAAACCAACCATTTACACAAATTAATCTTTAAAATAACTTTCCATTTTTAAAATAAACCAATCAGTTTCGAACACTCTTTATCAAAACCCCAATTTCTTTTTTTAAAAGTATTCAAGGAAACTTCATGACCCAACAATATTAATCCTTTAAAATGAACTAAAACCCTCTATATTTTACAAATTTTCATTTAAAACTTCACATACCCCTTGTTAAAATGAAACCAGCATTACATATGCTTTAAAAACATTCACATCCCTTTCCTAAATTCAATCAGGTGAGTTGAAAAACACTTGACATGAAACCTAAGTCCATACCAAGTGTTTAAATAATTTTAAAGCTATTTAAAACCCAAAAAATGTATGTTTAACACGTATAATTTTTTAGGAAATACTTCAAAACACTTGAATCATTTTGAAAGATCCACTTATGCATTTTTACAAAGACATAAATCCCAAGATAGACACTTTATAAAGGATACATGAATAAAAATAACCAACATTTTATAAAATATAAATCTATAAAAGGTTTATCATGTCTCTCATGAATAAATAGTATGAATCCTATAGTTTACTCTTGTAATAATACTGAGGAGTGAATAAGTGATAGATAAATACATAAGTGTCGCTTGGACATGATACTTATTGTTCGGAGTAGAGAACTCAAGAGGAGGGTGAATTTTGTATCTATAAAAATTTCTGTTAAAAAGGTATAATTTGAAGTTCCCCCAATATTTAAAATTCAATTGATTAGTTAGTTAGTAGTGAATTTATAAGAGCTTGACTATTCGATTAATTTCTCAAAAGATTTATTAGTTCTCAATTGTATTAATTTGATAATTAATACAACTTTTGAAACTATCTTAATAAGTCAATATTGTTATAAACACTTTCTAAGACTAACTATCATAGTTCAATTTAGTTTTATGAAATATGTAATAAAACATAGTAAAACTAAAAGGTAAAAACACAATGAAAATAAAACAAGAGGTTTGGTATCAAGAAGAGACTTAATCCTCTCCACTTGGTTATTACCTACCATCAAGCAGTTTAAATTGATAAATAGTTTGATCCACACCTTGGATCGGGGTTCACAGCAGCACACAAGGCTATTCAGGTCACCCTTGATCTCTATCACAGTTCTTTATAGGAAAAACAACAAACAGGTCACACACAACCTCTTCCATAGTTCTATATGGGATACTAAATGGATAAATAGAGTGTGAGATTGAGGATATCAAGTATCATTCAATTATGCACAGTAGTCAGTGTGTGTGTGTAACTGACAGATACACACACTTCTCAGAAATGTAACTGAAATGAGCACAACAAAGCTAAATATGTGGAGTTAGGTTTAGAAGTCTTTGTGTGTTATGTTGTGCAGCTATGGACTCATTTGATGAAGTTTATTTAAAGTTTGAGTCCTCTTATGGAAGTTGACTCTAAAACAGAGTGTCATAGCCTCTGTGTTGTGGCTTCTAGGAGTGAGTATAGTTCTGCAGGTTTATTCTTATCCTTATTTAATATGCCTAAGTATTTTTTCAAATCAATGTTTAGCTTAGTTGGGATTTCCTTGAGTGTTTTTCTTTTGTTCTTGAGTTCATAGTGGCTGCATGAGAGTTGCAGATATTCTTCAGTATGTATCTCTCTCGTGCAAGCATTCACCACACCACACATTTATTCTATATATCTTCTCTCTTTAAAAATGCTTCTTATTTTCGAGGGCTGACAAAGAGAATGTTCTTTCCACATGAATAGGTTCATTGTACCTCATACTGTCGGCTAAAACTCCTACAAAGGATTATAAAATATGTCAATATCATTAAATGACACAAATATGACCATTATAAATAATATTAATAAATTCAATTTTAAACAGTCTATCGGTGACTCTTCTATCAGTGTCTCCTTCTGTCAATGTCTCTTTCTATCGGTGTATCTTTCTTTCGGTGTCTCAACCCATCGGTGACTTGTTCCTACTGTCAGTGAGACAATTTAACTAACGGTTACTCATATCAATGGTGATTCCTTCCTTATGTCGGTGATACATTTTATGTATCCGTGACTCATTTCAACTAACAGTGAGTCCTTGTGTCGGTAGAACCATGCAATGGTAGGTCACTTGAACTAATAGTAGGTCATCGGCATCAGTGATTCATATGCAACGGTGAGTTGTCTGTGTTGGTGTCATGTGTAACGGTGATTTTTCTGCATCGGTGATACATGTGAAACGGTGAGTCCTTTCAATAGTGTCAGCTTCACATATTTAGAAAATATGTCTGTCGATGAGTCATTTGTCTGTCGGTGTCAATGACTCATACTTAGATAATTTTAGATGTTTTGTCTGTCTTACAATTCTGAAAATTCATAGAGTGTTAATACCTATAATTACACATAGATAATTAGTTATAATCTTTTTTAGACTTAAACACACATAAATAGTTATATGATTGAAATGATCTGATATTCAAGATAATACTTGGACATGGTTTAGGATCCTTGACATAAGGTAAGATATATGTTAATATATGACATGATTTGTGATAATTAAAACCATTACAGTCAGAGATAGTGGCCAACAATATCTATGGTCCAACAATATCCCCCTTTTTTATAACCACAAATCATGGAATTATTAAGTACTATTAGAGAATGATTAAAGGAAACAATCTGATTATGAGTTCCCATTATGGGAAGTGAAATGTATCAGAGATAATAATGCTTTAACACATAATCATTCTTAAACTCATAATAATTCTTAATAATGTTATTCCCATGTTAATAATTCTTAATAAAGTTCTCCCCCTTTTGGGATTAGAAAAAAGTGGAAGGTGAAAAGAACACTAAAAATAGAAAAGTATAAATAGTGAAAGGTCATTCATTATCAAAGTACAATAAATTAGAAAAAGTAAAAGGAATTAGCCTTATAAAAAAAAGATCACTCCACACTGTTGGGTAGGGTCAAGGGGTTCCTTCCCTTTACCAGAAGGATTAATGGATGGCTCAGCTGAAGGGTTAGGCTCAGAAGTAGGAGGGTCTGAATGGATTTTCAAAGGAGGTATAGGCACTCCTTCAGGTGCAGTAGAAGCTAGGGTAGGTATGTGCTAAGAAATAATCTGAGGTAGAACAATATCTGTAATGATGGGTCTGATTTGAGATAAATCCTAAGAAACTGACATCTGAGCTTGATCAGGCACTGAACCAGTAGAGGCAAGCGGTGTAGCAAGAGGCACCACAACGGCTTCACTTTGAACATGAAGATATGTTTTTAACATCTTGATGAACTCTTAAATTATCTCTCCACCATATTTAATTGCCTTTTCAAAATTGTCTTTATTTTCTATGAACTTTTCCAACAAAGGAGTAAAATCTCTTAGCTTCTGAATCTGATCCTTAAAATCCTTTTTCACTAGAGGAAGATTAATATTGGTGGACAAATACTTAAACAGATTGTTTATTTGATGCTTTGTGATGAGTTTGGAGAAAAACTCATTAATATTCTTGGTTAGCTTTTCCTAAGTGTGTGAATCACTCCTTGTATAATACTTCACATGGTCATGCACCTTATCTGAAGTGTCCTCAACCTTGTCCATATTGGAAATTAAAGCTTGTATCTCTTCTTTCAAAACTGTACTGACAATGGAAAGATCTATAGATTGTGAAGGCTGAAGAGGTGGATCAGAGGTTGAAGCAAGAGCAGAGGAGGAAAGTTCCTTAACTTATTTTTGCAGTTTGGAAAAATCAAGAGGCTTAAAATGAGAAACAATATTATCCAATCCTTTCATGACACTTTCCATTGTATTCTTGTACTCATTGGTCAAGGCATTAATATCAGTGGTTAACTTCTTTATATCATTCCTGATCTTGGTGTTGCTTGTCACAATTTTTTCTATAGTTGTAATCAAATTTGGATGAATTTATTTTATCACCATCTTGGAAACCAAAGCAGCATTAGCTTGAGATACACTGGTTGAGGCAGGAATAGAACTAGAAGCTCCAGTTTATTTACACCATCAACCATAGATCTAATAGCTTTCAAATTTTCAGTTAGCTCAGTGTTCTCTCTCATTACTTCATCAATCACATATCTCATTTGATATTGTACTGAGTGTCTTGTGGACGCACATATGTCTTTCTTAAAGTTTTCAAAATCATCCTTATTGGCATGGTCACTAGAAGAGATCTCAGCCACTGGTTCCCTTATAGAAAGTGTAAATACTTCATCATCATAATCTTCATAGTAAAATCCCACTTCCAAATACCCATAATTCCTCACTCATTCAGCCATAATATCAGAATCCATAGGAATAAGAGTATCAAGCCTTACTCTTCCGACATGATGCTCTTCATTAGCTTGAGAAACTCTTTCCTGAGGCTCTCCCTTAGTGTCATCTTTCTTGGTAGATTTCTCCCCCTCACTTAATGATTTCTTTCTAGGTTGCTTCTCCTTATCTAGAGTTGTTTTTATAGTATATACAACTTGAGAAATAGGTTCGGCCGGGGAAACATTTTCATCTTGAACAACACCCTCAACAAATACACCATCATTAACTTCAACAACTTCCATACTAACATCATATGGATTTACATCAGGATGATCAGACTCACTATCACTTTCACTTTCACTGATTTCTTCAGTAGCATCATATTCATCCTTTTCACCACCATTTTCATCATCAACTTTCTCATATCCTTCTTCCCTACCTGATTCTGAACCACTTTCACCACTATCTACTTCCTCTTATTCATCTTCTTCTTCACTAGATTCACTAACATATTCTATATCTCCTTCAACTTCTATTTCTTCACTTCTAGTAGATTTGAGAACAGGTTCATGAGAAGGTAAGTCCAAAGGTGGACTTGGAGGTCCAATAGAGACTCTCTTTGTTGGTCCAATTGTGTCTGGGTCACTTCTATCATCAACCGGTGATCCCATATCTCTTATAGGAGTAGCAATCTCCTCCTCATCTAAAGAATAAATTACTTGTTCATCTAGAATGAGGCTAGAATCCACTAGATATCTTGGTCTAACTGGATGATCTATGGAATTGAACTTTTCATATAGTCTATATTCATCACCAACCCATTCCTTTCTCCATAGGTTCTAGTTAATCTTCATTCTCTTATAGATGTCAGAACTCAAGCAGATTCCACTACATTCACTAACTACAAAATCATCGACATCACTTAAACAACCTTTCTCCTTTAGTATTGTTGAAATCATTCTGGAGTAGAAAATAGAATTTGACTTACAGTCGGGTTTTATCATCTCATTTATGTGAACCATCATATATCTACACATATTCCATTTTATTCCTTTTTATAGTAAATACACTAAGTATACATCCTGATACTTGAGAGAAGAAAAGTCCCATTTCCTGGGATAAATCTAGTGTTGAATAAACTTAAATAAAATTCTTCACTCACCATTTAATTATGAGGATATGCAGATTCTAGTTTCTAGACTGATCAATATAACATGAAGTTGCAAACAGGATAAATCTTCACTTTTAATGGAGGTTCAGTGAGCTGGAAGAGCTCAAAGTAGAGTGTGGTCGCAAATTCTATCATAGCTTCTGAGGTAGCTAAAGAAGCATTTTGGATGTGAAGATTCATCCAGGAGATGGATGTGATACCTAGCAATAAATATCCCATCACATTGTACTGTGATAATACTACAGTGGTGGATCTCACAAAAGAGTTAATCTCACATTAGAGGACAAAGCACATACTTCAGAAGTATCATATTTTGAGGGATTTTTATCATAGATGTGAAGTTGCAGTGAGTAGTGTCTCCATGGAAGACAATGTGGAGAACCCCTTGACTAAAGCCTTAACTCAGCAGAAACATGATCACCATGTGAGGTCTAGCGGACTAAAAGTCATAGGCAGTTAGTTATAGTCTAAGTGGGAGTTTTTAAGATTTGGTGTCCTAAAACCAACTGGTTTTACTTTAATTACATGTATATTTAATGTATTATTACATATTGTTCATTGTTTTGTGTGACTATGATGTAATAATGTCCTAGAGTATTAGTTTCATTGATAAGGTCATGGAAGTTTCCCACTATGATGAGAACCTTAAAATGTTATAACAATATTCTTAAATATAGTTCTGTGGTTGGATGACATACTATGATGGGACACATAGCATGTATATCATCAGGTGCGAGTACTCATAAGAAGATGAGACTTCCTCTCATGAAGTTCACACTTCGTAATCTCTAAGATATAAGATTATGAGAACAGGCCTGCTAGTAGGAATTCGGTATGTTTTGGTGTCATCGGATATTTCTATCTATAAACATGTGTAATGATTCTTATACTTTAATATTATCATTAATATGTGTCATAACCCGCGCACTTTTATTTACTGATGAAAATCATCACGAAAACAGTTGGCGGGAATTAGGGTATGTTGGGTGCATCATGAGTGACATGATATTAATGGATAAGTCAAGGAAGGATTTGTCTCTTCTATTTATAGAAGTTTATATCTCATCCATTTGATTGAAATATAATTGTCACATGAAATTACATGGCCATGGTGTAACGATGAGTTTATTTCAGGTAGTCAAAGAATGAAATATCAAGTATAAAGGTTGATGACACTATGATGAAACCTTATTGATGAGATATTGATAAAACAAGATTATATTACACATTGATTGTTTGTGGATGTCATTGTTTCAACTTTAAGTTCTTTATCTTGGGTGCCTTGACCCATTGCTAGACAGTACTTTTGGACTTTAGGCAAGCCCGCCTAATGCCAATAAGAAAGAATCCTAAAGGGTCACACACTAAGTTTGTTTAGTAGTCTCGATTAAATTCTATTTGAGTTTAATTAATAAATATTATTCTCAAGATAGTGGAATAATTTTATTCAAGTTAAAATGATTGCATAAATTAAATAAATATTTATTCAATGGATTGTATGTAAAATATTTATTTATTTTATTAAACATTTAATAAATATTTATTCACTAGTTTGTAAATAAAATATTTATTTAAGAGAATAATTTATTTATTTATTTATTTGGGTGTTCAATAAATGGAAGTGGAGTTCGAGCAGACCAAGTCTGGTCTGGTAGTAAAATAATAATTTGTAAGATGATAAATAATTATTTAACTAGTTGGCACAAATTAAAATAACACTGCTATTATTTTGTGATGCAGAATTTTATTTATAATTACATTTTGCGTAAGTGAGCGCACCATAAATAATGACACGGTATTATTATTAAAATAATGGGTTTTCTCTAAGTTCATGAATGTATTTAATTGTTTCTATGAAATTAAATATTGTAACTGAAATTCCATGTATATAAATAGACAAGTATGCTTATTGTGCCATACACCACACTAGACACCTGGTGAATTGAGAATTGTTGAGCCAAAAAATTTCTCTCTTGAATCCTCCTCTCTCCCCTCTCAAGAACGAGAGACGTTCTTTAATACTGAAGAACAAGCGATCAATAATGGCCAACACAAGACACTCGCTTCTTCACGCTAGCACTCGGAGAACGAGCGGTGTCGATCAAAGGCCATCGGAGCACGTGTGGATCACTGCTATAGGGATTCTAGTTTTAATCCTTGCAAGCGCAACGAGATAATATGAAAGGTTCATTCCAAATGATCAACATCATCAATGAATAAAATACTGAAGATCTAGGTATTCTTTTATTTATTAAATTAATTAAATTAATTATAAACATGATGTGCAAGATCATCTCTAAAGGTTTCGGGCCTCTTTCATCTTTATCTAAATCTTTGATTCTATTTTGTGGAGACTGGCATTCATCATCATATTGATCCCAGAATAATCATTGATCATGGTAAAAATTAAAGTTTGGTGTCATACCAACCATGATTCTGCTACGACCGGAACCTTCAAGTGGTATCAAATTAGTTACATCATAGTTTATAATTATTTAAATATTTCATTGATGATTTACCCATTTAATAATTTAGTTGTTTCAATTCAAGTTAATCATTCTGAAAATATGAATCTCGAGATTTGTTCCTCCTCTTTCATTTCTCGTTCACCTTACAGAAACAATATTTTCTTTTAATTTTTATTAAAATCAAACAGAGGATCTCATTTGGAGGTACCAAAGGTTTCTGGACGTATAATACAAGAACACACGACATGTATTCAGCATTACACTCCATGTATCCAAGGTTCAATGCATCGGGTCTGGTCCTCCAAACCAAGCTGTGTCATTGGAGTTTGTCTAAGTCTTAATGACTTCGTGTGTTGACCAGGAACAGGTGGCATGTAGTTTTCGGATTACATGTCGTGTGGCCCACTGGACACGACATGTAGTCCCTTCAGGTTAGGGTTGGACTATGTACCTCGTACACAGCTTTCCTAGATGGAGACTGTGTAATGAGAAACTACACGGTGTGTTCCCTACTGGACACACCATGTACTCCGAAGATTTATGAAGTACACTCACACGCCGTTTCCCCAGGCATGTACTTTAGATGGACGGTGAAAAATAGTACATGTCGTGTAGTTGGAACTACACGCCATGTACTCATCCAAATTATGCAGATTTATTAAAATTTGTTATTATATTATACAAACTCTTGAGATGTGTACCATCACGTAGGCATAAAGATTAGGCACAACACGTGATAAGTTTTTTATATATATGTTTTTAATTTAACATCTCTGTAATGTTCATTTCTACTCATTGGGTAGTTATGAATAGGAATTCACCGGGTTTCCTCCAAGGTACAAGTTACGTACAAAGATAATTTTAAATGAATTTATTTGTTTAAAATTATGATGGATGATAATCTCAAGGAAATTCAAAAAAAGGTTTAAGATAAAAGGATTGATTAATTAAATAATATAATTAATTGATTTGAGCATGATTTATCTTAAACAAGAATGATTAAAGAATTGAATGCTAGTTTTATTTATGTGTAAATATTGTTGCATGTATGGATGATCATGAGCTAGACCAATACCTTTGTATATGGATTGTTTCTTTTAATTTATTTATTTAAATTAAAATTTTTGGCCTGCGAGCCTTCTCGTCATTAATATGTAGGTCCTGCATGCCAAAGGTTTCTTTTATGTAAAATCCCCTTTTACCCTTATCTGCATGTGAGTTAAAAAAAGGCATATGTAATGGATTTAACTTCCAAGATAGTGGAGGTGGTTCAATATAGAGCTGAGATGAAACCAATCCCAGGAGATACAGAGGTGGACAGGTGGAAAGTTTTAAACACAAACCCAAAAGGTTCAAGATGTTTCTCCCCTAGTTCAGGGTTAGTTTATCAACCGCTAGATAAACTAACCATTAGAAAATCTCATGATAATTATCTTTATTTTTTTATATTAGTTGCATGATTTATCATTATGGATGTGTTTTCACGATCACATAATTAATGAATTAAACAAGCATGCAATATAGAACTAAAATAAACCAGACTTATGCGTAAATATTATAAAGACATGTTTAATCACTTAAGTAAGTTCCACTTGATATTAACAAGCATGTGATAATGATAATAATCAATTCATGCATAAGAGATAAAAATCCCTCAATTAAAATATTAATTCAGATCAAGCCTTTTGTTACTTGATTAAGATAAAAACTCAATAAAACTACATGTTTGACCAACCCTTGTTGAGACACTTACTTTTATACAGGAATACATTATGAAAGGTTTCGGGTTGACTTAACCATATTACATCAATAGGAGTATCCCTTTCTAGACTTGGTGTAATATTGGAGGCAAGAGTTGAGGAAATTCAAAAGTCGTGATTTCAAGATTGGGGAGTCCACTCAACAGATCAAGGAGCTTCAAGCCCGTAGTTGGAAAAGGCCCGCCTACCTACATACCTTCTAATAGCTTGACCAACCCTTGTTGGGGTTATGAGAAGGGTAATATGGATCCTAAACACTAGAATTTCATGTAAACTGGACATTATGAGTTCAATGGTGAGGGTCATTGGGACTTGATAAAATAGTGGGAGACTTAATAAAAATTTATTATTTATCATTAAATGTAATAAAGAAAGTACTAATGACTTGCTCTTTTAATTGTAGAATAAAAATGACAATCTCATCAACCAAATTATACCTACGATCAATTCTGGATAAAGACAACATCCTCACTGGTAGTAACTTCTAGGAATGGTTTAGATGCTTTCAGGTTATCATATACCATGAACAGAAGTCTTAGGTTCTGGAGTCAGCATTACCTGATCTGCCTTCCAAAGAGGCGAGTGGTGAGGATTTCCTAGTCTATGAGAAACATATGAACGACACGATCGGAATTCAATGTTTGATGCTATCATCAATGTCTAGTGAGCTCATGAAGTCTCATGAAAACATGGATGCTTAAATCATGCTCGAGCACCTCATTGTTCTTTACCAAGAGAGAGAAAGGCAGGAAAGGTTTGAGATCTTTAAGGCACTCTTTCATAGTAATCTTGGAGAATGTGCCCTAGATGGGCCTCATTTAGTCAAGCTCATTGGCTACATTGAGCGCCTAGAGGTTCTAGGGTTTAAACTCCCGGAATAACTAGGCACTGATTTAATTCTTGCATCACTCCCTAAGAGCTTCTCTAACTTTGTTGTCAATTTCAATATGAACAACATTGAGAAGTCTCTATCTGATCTTCTTATCCTCATTCTCCAAGTGGAAAACGATATGAAGCGTGAAAAGCCTTATGTTCTTATGGTGAATAATAGGAAAGGAAAGGCGAAGAGATTTAAGCCCAAAGCTTCTTCATGACCTTCCAAGAAAAGGAAGATCAAAGGGGAGAAAAAAAAGAACAAGAGACTGTTTGTTTTGCATGTGGCAAGAAGGACCACTGGAAGAATAAATACACCCAGCCTAAGAAGCAAGGGGAAGCTTCAGGTGCATTTTTTATTGAATTCAATCTATCTATTTATAAAAATTGTGTATTAGATACAGCTTGTGGTTCCCATATATGTATCCAAATACAGGAACCAAGTAGATTCAGGAAGATTGACTGAGGGGGGGTAGATCTACGAACAGCCAACAGAGCCAGACTTGTTGTTGTAGTTTTCAGGGACTACCACCTCATGTTTCCAACTGGGATGATCTTGGTGTTAAAGGGTTGTTATTATGTTCCTTTTATTACTAAAAACATTATTTCTATACCCAGATGGATTTGTTTTTAAGTTTAGAAATTAATGTTTCTTGTTTTACAAATATAGCATTTGTTTTGGTAGGTCACATTTATACAACGGACTTTACATGTTGGATTACACAAACCAAGTAATGGAAATCGATAACAAAGATACTTCACATGACTCATACCGCACCCAACTTTGGCATCACTGATTAGTTCATGTAAATAAGAAATGCTTGACAAAGTTACATCAAGATGGATATTTAGATTCTTTCGAACTAAAACCACTTGGAATATATCATGCATGTTTACAAGGCAAAATAACCAAAGCCCCATTTAGTTGGAAAGGTGAAAGGGCTAAATAACTTCTTGAATTGGTTCATACTGATGCATGTGGACCATTTCCAATTGAAGCAAGGGGAGGGTACTCATACTTCATAACTTTTACTGATGATTTTAGTAGATATGGATATATCTACTTAATGAGATATAAGTAGGATTCTTTTGATAAGTTCAAAGAATACAAGAAAGAAGTTGAGAACCATCTTGGTAAGAGGATTAAGAAACTCCACTCAGACCGAGGTGGATAATATCTTAATCAAGACTTCATTGATTACTTAAAAAAGTTTTGGATCCTATCCCAACTCACTCCTACAAATATACCCTAGTGGAATGGTGTGAGCAAAAGGAGGAACAACACCCTGTTGGACATGGTGAGATCAATGATGAGTCATGTAAGTCTTCCAATATCATTTTGGGAACATGAGTTACAAACAGCGGCACACATACTAAACCAAGTACCAACTAAATTGATAAATGGTATTCCATACGAGTTCTGGAGTGGAGGAAAATCCATGTTATCAAATTTGCATGTATGGGGTAGAGAAACGTTTGTTAAGGCCTCTTAAGGTAACAAACTCGCACCCCGAGGCACAAAGTGTACCTTTATAGGATACCCCAATGAAATAAGGGGATATTACCTATAAAATTCCTCAGACAAAAAGGTTATAGTGTAAAGACATTCCATATTCCTTGATAGGGAGAACATCTCCAAAAGAGATAGTGGGAGCGAGATAGAATTTGATGAAGTCGAGGCTCAAGGTACACAAGAGTTGGTACAAGAATAGATTCCACAAAGCCTCATGGAAGAAGAATTTGTTCCAGAGACATAAGTACTGCGTAGGAGTACAAGAGAGGTTAGAGAACCAGAATGGTATTCTTTTCTAGTTACCAAGGATGGTGACTCATTATTAGTTGATAATAATGATCCTCTAAACTACAAGGAAGCAGTAAGTGGCATAGACGTTGCTAAGTGGCAAGAATCCATGAATTCTGAAATGGATTCCATGTATCAAAACCAAGTATGGATTTTGGTAGATACTCCAGTTGATGTAAAGCATGTTGGTTGAAAATGGGTATTCAAGAAGAAACTGGACATGGAAGGACAAGTCAGTACCTATAAGGAACGACTGGTTGCAAAAGGGTTGAAACAACATCAAGGAATTGACTATGATGAAACATTTTCACCAGTTGCAATGCTGAAATCCATCAGAATTCTACTTTCCATTGTCGCTTACCATGAATATGAGATTTGGAAAATGGATGTCAAAACAGGCTTCCTTAACGGGAACCTTAAGGAAGATGTCTACATGACACAACCTGAAGGGTTTGTGACTCCAAAGGATGACAATAAGGTATGTAAGTTGTAGAAATCCATTTATGGATTAGAAAAATCATCCAGGTCATGGAACATTCATTTTGATGAAGCTATAACATAATTTGGTTTTATCAAGAATGAATGTGAGCCTTGTATCTACAAAAGGTTTAGTGGGAGTGAAATCGTTTTTCTAATAGTATATATTGATGACATATTACTTATTGGAAATGAGATACCAGTCTTACAGTCTGTTAAGGAATGGTTGAATCAATGATTCTCCATGAAGTACTTGGGCAAGGTAGTATATATTCTTGGGATCAAGATCCATCATGATAGATCCAAGAGATTGTTGGTCCTAAGTTAAAGTACATACATTGATAAGATACTGAAGAGATTCAATGTGGAACAATCCAAGAAGAGATTGTTTCCAGCATCACATGGCATTCATATTTCCAAGAAAATGTGTCCTCGGACACATGAGGAAAGAAAGATATTGGCAAGGAATCCATACGCATCAGCGATTGGGTTAGTCATATATGTCATGCTATGTACTAGGCTGGATGTATCTTATGCATTAAGTGTGATAGGAAAATATCAAGATGACCCAGGTGACCACTATTGGATGGTAGTCAAGACTATCCGAAAGTATCTGAGGTATACTAAGGATATGGTCCTGGTTTATGGAGGAGATGTGGAACTAGTTATCATAGGATGTGTAGATGCTAGTTTCCAGACTGATCAAGGTGACATGAAGATGAAAACAGGATACATATTCACTTTGAATGGAGGTGCAGTGAGCTGGAAGAGCTCAAAGAAGAGTGTGGTAGCAGATTCTATAGCAGATTCCAAGTATATCGCAGCTTCTAAGGCAGCTAAATAAGCAGTTTGGATGCGAATCTTCATCCAGGATATGGATGTGATACCTAGTAGTAAAGATCCCATCACATTGTATTGTAATAATACTGTAGCGGTGGATCTCGCAAAAGAGCCAAGGTCACATCAGTAGATGAAGCACATACTTCAGAAGTATCATCTTTTAAGGGATTTTTCTCAAAGAGGTGAAGTTTCAATGAGCAGTATTTCCACGAAAGACAATCTGGCGAACCCCTTGACTAAATCCTTGACTCAGTAGAAACATGATCGCCATGTGAGTTCTGGAGGACTAAAAGTTGTAGGCATTTGGATCTAGTCTAAGTGGGAGTTTGTAAGAGTTTGTTCCCTATAACCAACTAGTTTTACTTTTATTACATAGATATTTAATGTATTATTATATATTGTTCGTTGTTCTGCATGACTATGATGTAATAATGTTCTAGAGTATTTGTTTCATTGATAAGGTCATGGAAGTTCCCCGCTATGATGAGAACCTTGAAATGCTATAACAATATTCTTAAATATAGTTCTACGGCTGGATGACATACTATGATGGGACACATAGCATGTAGACCTTCAGGTGCGAGTACTCGTAAGCAGATGAGACTTTCTCTCACGAATTTTGCACTTGGTAATCTATAAGATAAGAGATTATGATAACAGAACCACTAGTAAGAATTCTGCATGTTTTGGTGTCATCAGATATTTCTATCTATGAATGTGTTATCCTTAGACTTTAAGATTATCATTAATATGTGTCACGACTCGCGCACTTTGATTTACTGATGAAAACCATCACGCAGATAGTTGGCAGGAAGTAGGGTATGTTGGGTGCGTCACGAGTGACATGATATTAATGGATAAGTCGAGGAAGTATTTGTCCCTTCCATTTATGGAAGTTGATATCTCGTCCCTTTGATTGAAATGCAACCGTCACACGAAATTCCATTATCATGGTGTAATAACGAGTTTATTTCAGGTAGTCAAAGAACGACGTATCAAGTATAAAGGTTGATGACACTATCATGAAACTTTCTTGATGAGATATTGAGACAAAGAGATTATATTACACAGTGAGCGTTCATATGTGGATGTCATTTTTGTGACTTTAAGTTCTTTCTCTTAGGTGCCTTGACCCATTGTTAGACAGTACTCTTTGACTTTAGGCAAGCTCGCCTAATTCCAACGAGAAAGAATCCTAGAGGGTCACACATTAAGTGTATTTGGTGGTCTCGATTAAATTATATTTGAATTTTATTAATAAATATTATTCTCAAGACAGTGGAATAATTTTATTCAAGTTAAAATGATTGCATAAATTAAATAAATATTTATTCACCGGATTGTGGGTAAAATATTTATTTATTTTATTGAACATTTAATAAATATTTATTTACTAGTTTGTAAATAAAATATTTATTTAAGAGAATAAATTATTTTTTTATTTATTCAGGTGTTCAATAAATAGAAGTGGAGTTCGAGCGGACCAAGGTCAGTCTGGTAGTAAAATAATTATTTGTAAGACGATAAATAATTATTTAACTAGTTGGTACAAATTTAAATAACGCAGCTATTATTTTGTGATGTGGAATTTTATTTATAATTCTGTTTTGTGCAAGTGAGCGCACCATAAAAAATGACGCAGTATTATTATTAAAATTATGGGTTTTCTCTAATTTCATGAATGTATTTAATTGTATCTATGCAATTAAATATTGTAACTGAAATTCCATGTATATAAATAGACAAGTATGCATATTGTGTCATACACCACACCAGACGCCTGGTGAATTGAGAATTGTTGAGACAAACAATTTCTCTCTCGAATCCTCCTCTCTCCCATATCAAGAACAATAGACGTTCTTCAAGACCGAAGAACAGGCGATCAAGAACAAACAACACAAGACGCTCGCTTCACTGCTCTAGCACCCGAAGAACGAGCGGTGTCGATCGGAGGCCATTGGAGCATGTGTGGATCACCACTAGAGGGGTTCTAGTTTGAATCCTCACAAGCACAATGAGATAATTCAGAAGGGTAATTCTGAATGATCAACATCATCAATGAAAAAAATACCGAAGATCCAGGTATTCTTTTATTTATGAAATTAATTAAATTAATTATAAACATGATGTGCAAGATCCTCTCTAATTGTTCCGGGCCTCTTCCTTCTTTATCTAAATCTTTGATTCTATTATGTGGAGACTGGCGTTCATCATCATATTGATCCTTGAATAATAATTCATCATGGTAAAAATTAAAGTTGGGTGTCATCCCAACCATGCTTCCGCTGCACCCAAAACCTTTATAATCATCAAACATTCCTTCATGAGGAACCTTAAGACATTCAGCCCAATGACTTGAAGAGAAAGAAATTTCATTCCCTTTTACTATCGACTTGACCCAAGCTACATCACTTCCTTTCAACAAAAGTTCTATATTCAAGTAAAATTCATGTACCAGCTTTGGGTAGAACACTCTGTCATTGTTTACGAACTAGTCAATTCATACTGGATCTTGAAGCACCTTTTATAACAAACACTTTCTCTCTAAGATCCATTCCACCCAAACTTTTTTATCTGAGGTTTCAACATGGTTTTCTAGACCAGGATTTATAGGAGATTAAGATTTGCTCAATTCACCTTTCTGTTTCTTAGAAGCACGAGAATCACCATCTTTAAGAGCTCTCTTCACACACTCTATTATAATCAGTTCAGTCTGGAGGTCAAAAGGTGAAAGGTCAGGGGTAAAGAAAGAGAGTGGCGGTTGAGAGAGAGTAGCAGTAAATAAGTAGATTGTATCTTTTAAAATTTATATCATTTAGGGATTTTGAAATTATGAAATCAAAAAATCATGACATTGTGAACCGGGTTTAACAAAATTAATGAAATAGTGTTTTTTTATAAAAACATAAAACTTAGAGAAATAGTGAGTCATTAATGTTAGAATGACAGACTTTGTATGACACTGACGGTGTCGGTATGACAACGGTGTTGGCATGACAATGGTTTCGACATGAAAACGGTGTCGGCATGACAACGGTGTCGGCCTGACAACAGTGTCGGTGTGACAAATGTATCGGCATGACAACATCACAGAAAAATATCAAAGGAAAGACAACGCAGGGTATTACTAATTAATCATTCCTAAATCATGTCTGATGTGATTCATTCTTTCATATTTCAATGGCTTAGTGAATATGTCAGCAAGCTGATATTCAGTGGCAATAAATTCTAAATTGATATCACCCTTTTGATAATGATCTCTCAAAAAGTAACATCTTACATCAATATGTTTTGTTCTAGAATGATAAAATGGATTCTTATAAATGTTAATATCACTTATATTGTCACAATTTATAGGTACATTTCTAAATTGATATCCATAGTCTAGAATAGTGTGTATCATCCACAAAATCTAAGCACAACTGCTACTAGCAGCTATGTATTCAGCTTTAGCAGTAGATAGTGCAATAGTATTTTGGTTCTTGCTACACCATGAAACCAAATACTTTCCCAAAAAGTTACATGTTCCATAGGTGCTTTTTCTATCTAATTTACATCCTCCAAAATCAGCATCAGAATAACTCACTATATCAAATGATTGTCCTTTGGGGTAAAACAAACCTAAATTGATAGTATGTTTGAGGTATTTGAAAAAATAATAATAGCATTTAAGTGAGATTATTTGGGATTAGCTTGAAAACGGTCACACATACACACACAAAAAATTATATATAGAATATTAATAGTTGAGTATAGAAAAATTCTAATCATTACTCTATAGGTGGTTTGATCAACAGATTTATTGTCTTCATAAAGATCCAACTTACAATTAGTACTCATTGGAGTGCCACTACTTTTAATTCTATCAAATCCAAATCTTTTTAAAAGATATTTTGTTTATTTACTTTGATTTAAAATGATACCTTCTTTATTTTGAAAAATCTGAAATCCAAGAAAGAATTTTAGTTCACCCATCAAACTCATTTCAAATTCATTTTGCATCCTCTTTGAAAACTAAATACATAAATAATTTCTTGAAGATCCAAAAATAATATCATCAACATAGATTTGAAAAACTAAAACATCTTTAGAAATTCATTTTATAAATAGAGTAGGATCGAAAATTCCTTTTGTAAAACATTTGGAAATAATAAAACTACTTAATATGTCATACCAAGATCTTGGAGCTTGTTTTAAACCATATAAAGCTTTTATTAATTTTAAAATATGATTTTAAAAATAAGGGTTTGTAAAACTAGGGGGTTTTTTAAAAAAACATCATCAACTATATACCCATTTAGGAATTCACTTTTGATATTCATTTGATAAAGTTTAAAATTAAGATGGGAAACATAAGCAAGTAATATTTTAATGGATTCAAGTATAGAAATAGGTGAAAAATTTTCTTCATAGTCAATGTCTTCTTCTTGACTATAACCTTGTGTAACCAATCTAGCTTTATTTCTAACAATATTACCATATTCATCTACTTTGTTCCTAAACACCCACTTAGTGCCTATGGTTAAGGTGTCTTTGGGTCTATCAACAAGTTTCCAAACTTTATTTCTTTCAAATTAATTAGGTTCTTCTTGCATAGCCATCACCCAAAATTTATCTTTAATTGAATCACTGATGTTTTTAGGTTCAAGTTGTGATAAGAAGGATTTATGTTCAACCTGATTTCTAAGAGAAGCTCTAGTTTTTGTCCCTATATCTAAGTCTCCAATAACAACAACTAAAGGATGGTTCTTGAGGGTTATATTTGGTCTAGAAAAGGAGGGGCTAGTAACTTCAGGTTCACCTACCAGTTCGGGTTCATCATGTTCAGATTATGAAGAATTTCTAGAACTATTTGATTTAAAAAATTGTTTGACAAGAGGATTAGATGATTTTGCATTTATGTCCAGGTTTGACATATCATCTTCAAGGTTGTCCAGAGAGATATTAGGTTCATGTGGATCTGTTTAATCAAATCTAATATGCACAAATTCTTCCACACACTTGGTTCTTTTATTAAAGACTCTATAGGCTTTACTAGAGTTTGAGTAACCTAGGAAGATTCCTTTACCACTCTTGGATGCAAATTTGTCAAGATTTTCCTTAGTATTAAGAATATAAACTTTGCAACAAAAAACTTTTAAATAACTAAATTTGGGTTTTCTATTGTTACATAACTCATAACATGTCTTATTGGGGATAGGTCTAATTAAGACTCTATTAATTATGTAGCAAGTTTTATTCATAGCCTCATCCCAAAAGTAAATAGGTAAATCATATTCATTAAGAATTATTCAGAAAATTTCTTGTAAGGTTTTATTCCTTCTTTCTATAACTCCATTTTGTTGAGGTGTCCTAGTGGTAGAGAAGTCATGGATATAGCCATTTTGTGAGCAAAATGGTTCAAAGTCTTGATTTTCAAACTCACAGTCATGATCACTTCTTAAGAATTTTATTCTAAGTCCACTAAGATTTTCTACTATTTTATCATACTTGGTGAAGTAAGTACATGATTCACTTTTGTGAGCTAAGAAATAAGTCCAAGTATACCTAGAATATTCATCCACAAGAACATATACATAGTGATTCCCATTTAAACTAGAAACTCGAGAGGGTCCAAACAAGTCCATGTGAACCAACTCTAAAGGTTGAGAAGTTGAAACTTCTTTATTTGATTTGAAATATATCTTGTGTTGTTTACCCTTTTGACAAGGATTACAGATTTTATCATTTGGAAACTCAAGTTTGGGTAGATACTTGACTAATCCTTTTCTAGTAAAATTTATGAGTGTACATTACAGTGTCCTAATCTCCTATGCCACGACCAAGACTCTTTATGAAATACACTTAAGCAAGAAATATTTTGAGAAACTAAAGAATCTAAGTTAACATAATATACATTTTCATTTCTATAAACAAAAAATATTAATTAATTTTTAGAGTTAAAAACATTACAAGCATCATTTTAAAATTTAACATAAAATCCATCATCACATAATTGTGAAATACTAAGCAGATTATATTTTAATCCATCAACAAAAAGTACTTCAGAAATTAAAACTGAGTTAGAGTTACCAATCTAGCCTAAGCCAATTATTTTTCCTTTAGCATTGTCACTAAAGGTGACATATCCACCATCAATATTGATTATATTCTTGAATATTGAATAACATCATGTCATGTGTCTTGAACGTCCACTATCCAAGTACCACTAACTCTTACAGGAGCTCTTCAAACAGCTTTCCAACAGAATAATCAAACAAAAATAGATTTTGGTACCCATACTTGTTTGGGTCCAGTGACATTAGTAATCAATGCTTTAGGTACCCACATTTTCCTTATGGGTTTTCTATAATCATTATGCAACATATTTGAAAAATAGACTCTATTTAGTCTAAAAAAACTATAGGTATTAAATGATTTTTCAGAACTGGTACTAGCAGCAGAATTTTAATTTTTAGGTAGAAAAACAGATTTTCCAGATTTAGTTACAAAATGTGTTTTAGATAGGTTTCTTTGTCCAGGTTGATATCCAATATCAGAAGTGTACTTAGGATCTATCTATTTACCAAGAATTTGAGTAAGATTATTTTTCTCATTGGTAAAATTTTCTAGATCTTTCTTCAATTGCTCATTTGAAATTTTTAATTCATTGTTTTCCTTGAGCAGTTGAGCATTATTTTCCTTTTCAGTGGTAAGTTCAAACTTAATAGTTACAGTAAGAGCATGTTGTTTCTTTAAAGATTTATATTTATCTTTTAGTTCATTACAAGTGTCTTCCAGCATGTTACAATATTCAAATAGTTCATCACTTGTCATATTTTCAGACTCACTCTCATTTTCATAATTATAAGAATTATGTGCAGGAAAATCTAAGGTTACCTCAGATGTGTTTTTCATAAAACACATATTTTCTATGTTATATTTTTCATCATGATATGATATTGATTCACTTGAGCTATCCTCAAAGTCACTCCAGTTGGCTTTCATAGATTTCTTATACTTCTTGTCTTTGTTTTCATACTTCTTTTTTGTATTTTAATTTTGGACAGTTAGCTTTGACATGTCCTCTCCTCTTGCATTCATAGCAGACAATATCCTCTGATTTGTCATTTATTTTATAGTCCTTTTTTTAGTTTCCCTTATTATCATATCTTCCTTTGTAATTGGGATTCCTAAAGAAATTTTTCTTTCTATAAAATTTCTTGAATCTTCTGGATAGCTAAGTCATCTCTTCATCAATGTCTGATGTTGATTCATCATTACTGAAGCTTTCAATGGAGTATAGCACCCTCTCTTTTTCCTTATTCTTAAAGGTAATAGTCTTGAAGGCTATAGATTTTTTATTAGGTTCATCTTCCTCTTATTTGTTGACTTTTAACTCTTCCTCATACATCATCAGTTTTCCAATGAGTTCTTTGACAGGTAGTTTTTTGATGTAACATGATTCTCTAATTGAGACAGAAGTTCCTCTCCATCTATTAGGTAAGCATCTGAGAATCCTCATAATTTGTTCTTTGGCTGTAACATCTCTTCCCAAAGAGATCATAGTGTTCACAATTTCATTAAACCTAAGATACATGTCAGAAATAGGCTCATTAGGTTTTATTTTAAAATTTTCATATTTAATAGTATATGTGTTAAGTCTCATTTCCTTAACACTATAAGTTCCTTTATGTGAGACGGACAAAGCATCCCAAATTTCATGGGTTGTTTTACATACAGAAATTCTGTTAAATTATTCATCTACTAAAGAATAGTATAATGAATTCATGGATTTGAAATTATTGTTATGAGCAGTCTTAGTTGAGTCATGCCAAGTAGTTCCAGCAGTAGTAGGAATATTATACTCATCTACAATTGAAGACCAAATTTCAAAACCCATACTTTCTAAGTGAATTTTCATTTTAATTTTCCATTGTCCGTAATTTATTCCATTAAAGAATAGAGGTCTGTTGGTAGAAGCACCTTCCATCCTATTATCCATAATAAAAAAAATTAGAACAAGATTTTAAAGAGATAAAAATTTAGTATTAATAGAAATTTTAAGATCTTTGAAATACAACTAAAATCACAATTGAAAAGGTTTGAAAAAGCTTTGAAAAATAAAAATTCTTAACTCCTCTGATACCAAATGTTGTTCAGAGTAGAGTACTCAAGAGGGGGGAGAATTGAGTATCTATAAAAATTTCTGTTAAAAAGTTATAATTTGAAGTTCCCCCAATATTTAAAATTCAATTGCCCAATTAGTCAATAGTGAATTTATAAGAGCTTGACTATTCGATTAATTTCCTAAGAGATTGATTAGTTCTCAGTTGTATCAATTTGATAATTAATAAAACTTTTGAAACTAGCCTAATAATTCAATATTGTTATAAACACTTTCTAAGACTAACTATTAGATTTTAATTTAGTTTTATGAAATATGTGATAAAACAGAGTAAAACTAAAATGTAAAAACACAACGGAAATAAAACAAGAGGTTCGGTCTCAATAAGAGACTTAATCCTCTTCACTTGGTGATCACCTGACACCAAGCAATTTAAATTAATAAATAGTTTGATCCACACCCTGGATCGGGGTTCACAACAGTACACATGGCTATCTAGGTCACCCTTAACCTCTGCCACAATTCTTCATGGGAAAAACAACAAACAGATCACACACGACCTCTTTCACAGTTCTACATGGGATACCAAGTGGATAAACAGAGTGTGAGATGGAGGATATCAAGTATCCTCCAGTTATGCATAGGATTCAGTGTGTGTGTAACATACAGATACACACATTGCTCATAAATGTAACTGAAATGAACACAGTAGAGCTAAAGATATGGAGTTAGGTTTAGAAGGCTCTGTGTGTTATGTTGTGCAACTCTAGACTCATTTGATGAAGTGGATTTGAACTTTGAGTCCTCTTTTGGAAGTTGACTCCAAAACAGAGTGTTGTGGCCTCTGTGTTATGGCTTCCAGGAGTGAGTATGGTTCTGCAGGTATATTCTTCTCCTTCTTTGATATGCCGAAATAGTTTGTCAAATCGATGTTCATCTCGGTTGGGATTTCCTTGAGTGTTTTTCTTTTGTTCTTGAGTTCATAATGGTCGCATGAGAGTTTCAGATGCTCTTCAGTATGTCTCTCTCTCTCGCAAGCATGCACCACACTGCACATTTCTTCTATATATCTTCTCTTTTTAAAAATGCTTCTTATTTTCGAGGACTGACAAAGAGCATGTTCTTTCCACGTGTATAGGTTCATCGTACCTCGTACTGTAGGCTAAAAGTCCTACAAAGGATTATAAAATATGTCAGTATCATTAAATGAAACAAATATGACCGTTTGGAATAATATTAATAAATGTAGTTTTAAAAATTCTATCAGTGACTCGTCTATCGATGTCTCTTTTTGTCAGTGTCTCAACCCATCGGCGACTTGTTCCTACTGTCGGTGATACAATTGAACTAACGGTGACTCATATAAACAGTGATTCCTTCCTTCTGTCGGTGAGACAGTTGATGCATCTGTGACTCATTTCAACTGACGGTGATTCCTTGCGTCGGTAGCACCATGCAACGGTATATCGCTTGAACTGACGGTAGGTCATCTGCATCGGTGAGTCATATGAAACAGTGAGTCATCTGCGTCGGTGTCATGTGCAATGGTGATTCGTCTGCGTCGGTGTCATGTGCAACGGTGAGTCTTCTGCGTTGGTGAGACATGTGCAATGATGAGTCCTTTCAACAGTGTCAACTTCACATATTTAGAAAATATATTTGTCAGTGTCAGTGACTCATACTTAGATAATTTTAGATGTTCTGTCTATCTTACAGTTCAGCAAAGTTAGAGAGTGTTAATATCCATAATTACACATAGATAATCAGTTATAAGCTTGTTTAGACTTAAACACACATAAATATTTATATGATTGAAATGATCTGATATTCAAGATAATGCTTTGACATAGTTTAGGATCTTTGACATAAGGTAAGATATATGTTAATATATGACATGGTTTGTGATAATTAAAACCATTAAAGTTAGAGATAGTTCCCAACAATATCTATGGGCCAACAATACTTTTGAACATAAAATCACATCTCTTCAAAGTGGGAAACCATCTTCCACTTGATGCTTCAATCATGCACTACCTAAGTTTGATCCTTCTAATATAGTACATTAGAAAAAATGTTCCCCTTCTTGAGGTGAAGAAAAAACCCATAGTGCTCTTTGGGGTGTCCAGGTCTCCAAAAAAATCATTATCAATGTTATATTTCAAAAAAATTATGCATCCTAAAGTAAAGATTAATATCTTTAAAACCATTATGATACTAGATAAAACACATCATGTCTTTCTAGTGTTCTTTCACCGGACAATTCATGCTTTAATTCTCAAATCGTTTTAATTTATAGACCAACCTACAGTTATCTCATCTACCTACAAGAGAATGGGGATGAATCCCCCATAAAAAACACAATCACAATAAAAGTTCCCAAGACAAACTGTTAGAACTCTCATCCAAATATTTTAGCAGTAGATAGACCCGTTGTGTGGAACAAATGGATAATAGCTAAAATTTCCAGCATTCCAGATCCAAGCCATACAACTCTACCACATGGAGACCAAAAAAGATGTACCTAGCAAGTGTAGTGTCCAATTCACCATGAACAGTATACATGTTGACCTTACGGCAACACATTTCATGCATATTAAAATAAAATGAGTTGTACATCTCCAATCATTACTAAAAATTTCTTCAAAGGGATTCATAAAGGTAATCTATGGATAGAATAAAATTTGACAAAGTACTTGTGGCACTATGATATGTAAGAGTTGGTTGCTTGATACATAAGGGTCATCGCAATTCATTAAAGTCAATACATAAGGGAACTCAGAAGAAAATGTGTAAGGGTACTCAGAAGACAATGCATAAGGGAACTCAAAATGCAGGGATATTTTAAAAAGTACCCAAGCTTCGTGCGGCGGTGGAGGAGAGCTTCGCGGCGGTAGGGCGGAGCATGGCTTCACGGTGGCGGCGGATGAATTTTCACGACGATGAGTAGGAGGAGCGGTCAGTAGCAGTAGCGGAGGAGGAGGAGGAGGAGGATTCACGGTGGTAGCGAGGAGGAGGAGGAGCGGCGGTAGCAAGGAGGAGGAGGAGGATTCGCGGCAGCGGTGGAGGAGAAGGAGGAGCAGTGGCAGGGTAAGGCTTCTGCGAGAGTTTGATGTGTGCGAAGGAAGGAGGAGACTGTTAAAGTTTTTTTTATAAAACCGGGGGAAGCATTTATCCGCACTAGCTAAAAAGTGCTGATAAAGGCAAGTTTTATCAGTGCTAAATTAGAAAGCGTCAATAAAAACACCTTTTATCAGCACTTTGTTAGAGCTGATAAAGGCTTATCTTTATCAGCGCTAAAAAAACGTTGATAAAACTATAATGATAATAAATTATTTATATTTATATATATATTTATAAAAATATATGTATGATAAATATAAATTTATTTATTTATAATAATAACTATAAATAAATATACATTTCTTTATATAATAAATATGTATTTATTTATAATTATATATTTATTTATAATTATAAATTTATAATAAATATATTTATTATATTTATAATTATATATAATTAATATCTTTATTCTAATTTTATAATTATTTAAATATATCTATATTTATTTAGAATTATAATTGTAAATACTTTTATATATTTATTATAATTTTATAATTATTTAATAACTATAAATTTATATATATTTATTTATAGTTATAATAAATATATATTTATTTATAGTTATAATCATGTATATATATTTATTTATAGTTATAATCATGTATATATATATATCAATAATTATAAAATTATAACCAATATATTTATTACATTTATAATTTTATAAATATATATAATTAATATATTTATTTTAATCTCATAAGCATTTAAATAAATAAATATTTATTTATAATTAATACTATATATAATTAATATATTTATTTATAAATATTTTCATATATTTATAAATATATTTATTTAATTAAATATATATATATATATATAATAAATATGTTTTTTGTTATTTTATAATTATTTAAATATAAATATATATTTATTTAAATAATTATGAAATACATATGAAATAAATATATATTTATTTAAAATATATATTTATTACATATATATTTATTATAAATTTATTTATATTTATGATTATAATTAAAATATATATGTAATAAATATATATTTGCTTCATAAGTATTTCATAATTATTCAAATAAATATATATTTATATTTAAATAATTATAAAATTACAATAGATATATTTATTAAATATATAGTAATAATTATAAATATATATATATATATATATATATATAAATACTTATGAGATTAAAATAAATATATTAATTGTATGTATTTTTTGTAATTTCATGATTATTTAAATATATATATTTTTATTCAAATAGTTATAAAATTATAATAAATATATTTATTATATTTATAATTATAATTTTATATATGTATATATATATTTATTTACTTATAGTCATAAATATAAATAAATATATGTATATATATTTAAATAATAATGAAACTAAAATAACTATGTTAATTATAATTTTATAATTATTTAAATATGGATATATATTTATTAAAATAATTATAAAATTATAAAATATGTATATAATTAATATATTTGTTTTAATTTCATACTTATAAATATAATAAATATATTCATTATAATTTTATATTTATTTACATATATATATCTATATATATATTATTTATACTTATAAATATAAATATTTGTATATATGTATAAATATTTGTATGTGTGTGTGTGTGTGTCTTCATTAAATACATATTTATTTAAATATATATTTATTTATTTATAACTATAATTATAAATAAATATATTTAAAAGGTATTCATATATAATTATAAATATAATAAACATATTTATCATTTAAAAAAATTATTGTAATTTTATAATCATTTAAAAAATATATATATAGTTATATATAGTTATCATTTAAAAAAATTATTGTAATTTTATAATCATTTAAAAAATATATATATAGTTATATATAGTTATAATTATAAATTTATTTTAAAAAGTATTTTTATATAACAAAATATTTATAATTATAAATATAATAAATACATTTATTATTTAAATATATTTATCGTGCTTTTAAGTATTTGTGAGAAAACTCCATGGGAACATGAATGAGTCATATACACCGAGTAAAGTATATATCGGAAAAACAGTTCATCATATATATGGCCAACATGAATAGTGATGAGGGTGTAATGTATAAATGAACATTCATAATAAATACATAACGTATATATGAACGCTAATTATATTCACGCATGAATTGACCAAATTCATTGCAAACATACATACATATATATATATTATAATTATAATTATAAATATACATGTTTAAAAAGTATTTATACATATATTTTAAAAGTATTTATATATAATTATAAACATAATAAACATAATAAACATAATAAACATAATAAACATAATAAATATAATAGATATAATAAATATATTTATTATTTAATGGAATTTATTATATATATATTTGAATTATTTAAAAATATATATTAATTATAAACATGCTTTTTTATTTAATGTATAAAAATAAACATTATTTTTGAATATAAATATAATAAATTTATATAAATTAATAATATTTTTTATTAAAAAAATTCATCAACGCTAAACATAGGGCGGATAAAGGGTAGATTTATCAGCACTTTTCTCTAATGTTGATAAAAGCCCCCCTTTTATCAACGTTTTCTCCTTAGCGCTGATAAAACTCGGTGCATCCCCCGGATATGTGATAGTGCATCAATCAGGTCGGGTGTCGGGTTGGATGACATCCCAACTTGATTCGTGACACACTAGCTTCCATTGTGTGTCTTGATATATTCAAATATCGGGGTGTTGCATTGTGGAAATGGTCAGAGGCTTAGTTCCTCGGGATCAGGTGTTCAACTCCCACCAGTTGCAGGCTTGGGTTGAGCTAATTTCACCACCGCATGACTTAACTGTTTGACAACGCATGACACCATGAGGAGCACAATTTTACCCAGCTTCTTTGTGAGTTGCATTCAAGACCTGGGGTTTAGTATTCACTTCGGTAGGAAGAGGGCTATGTTGGGAATAACATGACTTTTATGGGTGGCTTGGGGTTTATGTAAAAAAAATCATAATAGAATAAAAAATTATTATCCATTTTATTTTCATAATTTATGTAACAATAAATTAATACTTTTATATTAAGCAATGAAAATATTTAATAATGCATTTAATTACATTAGAATAATGTATAAGTGAATATAATATATTATAATTTTATTTAAATAATTATATAAATAAATATAAAATATTTAAATAAATGATATAAATACATTATAAAAATATCTATAAATATACATATACACATGTATTTAAAAATTTATAATGTTTTAAATAAATATAGATATATATTTAAATATATAAATAAATATATATTGATTTTTGCATTTAATGGAGAGAGAAAGGAGTCTTCGTGACATTTATTTCACGTGATTTTCCCCATTAAATTAGCTTTCATTAAGTCTATAATACATTATAAAACAATTCATTTTGTTTTTCATTAATTCTTTAATGAATCTGATCAAATTTAGACATTTATTTCTATTTATACTTTATTATTATTAAAAAACAAAATGATGTGTTTTATATATATATATATATATATATTTGTGTGTGTGTTTTATTTTTTACTTTTTGAAGTACGACTAATTATATAAGAACACGTTGGTCTGACGTGTGCGTCGGATAAAATAAGAAAACAAAATTTTGTAAAATTTGGATCCACGCTCCACATAATCCATTTATCGAATAATATCCGGATCCCTTTATCCGCTACCCAAAATTAATTTAAATATGAAGGTGGATAAGTACCTAAAACCTAAAAGCCAATCGAATTCGCCATCCTCGCCTTCTCTCTCCACTCTGCCCGCCGTCCTTCTTCGCCGTCCATGGCGGTCCATGCGCTTTCAATGGATTACAGTCTGCCATACGCTGCCCCAAACCTCTCTTCGTCGCCCCTGTCCAACTCCCGGAGCACCTCTCCCTTCCCCCTCCCCGCTCCTTTCGCTTATTTCCGCTGCCCTCGCCCCCCCGGAGTCGGCATCACCTCCGCCGCCGCCGGTTGGAGATCGGGGGTCGTAGCGGCGGGTTCTGCGGCTGGCCCCTGTGAGTACGGAAGCAGCCTCAACACGCCGCACGAACCGAGGTCGTTTCCCGGGAGGGTCCTCGGCGGCGTGCTACAGAATGAGCGCCAGTTGTTTCACCTGGCAGCCGCGGAGCAGCTCCGGAAACTTGCCGCCGATCGGGATAGCGCCGTCGAACGTATGAACCATAGCGCTGGCTCCCCTGAATCTTGCTTGTACAGGTTTGATTCCCTGCTCATCTTCTGCCTCGCAGAATTCTCATTCTTCCATTGAATTCAATTACCTTGCGCTCAGTTGGCTTTGCCGATTGCTTCCCTGTTATATACGGCGTAAAGATTTTTGGGATTCTTTTCCACTTAGAATCAAGATCACCTGTTACAGTACACTGACTCTATTAATTTTCACCTTGCAATCCATAAGATGGGTGCTAAATCCTCTCACTTTCACCATGTTAATATTCTGGAGAATAGTTCTGTGTTAATCTATCCATCTGTTAGTCTTGTTCTTTCCACTTTTCTGTTTGCAATTTCCAGTTAATTATTTTATCTGTCCACTCATTTACATGAGGATTTAGGAGATCCATTCAGACAATAATACTAAAACTAATGATACAATTAAAAAAATAGAAGGATTAAGGTGTCTATATCATTAGATAAGTACGGTTGAAAGTGGCAGAAAAGTATTTCTCTGTTAGCCTTCGTTTGTCAGCAATTATTAAAAGCTGCTTACCATTTAAAGTGTTTCTGCTTCTCTGTTTGGGATCACTGATAAAAAGTGCTTATACCACTTATCATTTATGATAAGTCCATTTGCCTAAATCTTTCTAGACTGATTATTGAAAAGTTTTTTTTATGGTTTTCTTGTTGAATTTAAGTGAAGGTAATTTTTCAGAAACAGATCAAACAATACTTATTTTTTCAAATTGTTTTTCATAAGTGAGAAGTGGTGCAAACAGTTTTCAATAAGTGATGTCTAACAGATGCCCAGTCTTTCCAGATTGCTTTTTGCAAGATTTTTTTTTGCCATTTATTCAAGAGCCTTTCTTCATGTTTTTTTAGAAACAAAACAAACACTACTTATTTTTTCAAACTGATCATAACTGATAAGTGCTATAACCAAATTTCAATATGCATCGTCCAACACAAGGCTCGAGTGTTGGGCTCGAGCAATTTGGAAACACTTATATGAGGACATTTATCGTAAGTGTTGAGTACTATAAGCAGTTTTCAACATGTACCATCAAGCAAAGGCTTCCCAATCTTTGAAGTGTGACTGATTAATGTTGGAAGGCTTTGTTTGACAACTCCAAAGCATTTTACTCTCAAATTTTCAGTATAATAGAGTTTTCTAATGATTTTTTTTTTTCAGGAGAATTGCAGAACTAAAACAGCGTGAGTGCCGTGACGCCGTCGAGGACATCATGTACATGCTAATCGTTTACAAGTTTTCTGACATAAGTGTCTGTCTAGTTCCTCGCCTCTCAAAATGCATTTACATGGGAAGACTCGAAATCTGGCCTTCCAAGCACTGGGAGCTCGAGTCCATTTATACCCTCGAGCTCCTCGACCTGATCAAGGAACACGTCACTGCAGTCGTCGGGTTGAAAGCGCGAGCTAGTGTTCGAGACAATTGGGCCGCCACCCAGATCTCGCGGATCCACCTCGGCCAGATCTACGCCGCCTCCATCTTGTATGGGTACTTCCTCAAGTCAGCATTGGTGAGGCACCACCTCGAACTGTGCATGGGATTCCCACACCCTGCTGGCATCCATTTAAGCCGTCGAGCATCCTTCTCGTTAACAGGATGGCTGCCTCATGGGCTCCGGAGCCTCGTCCCAGGTCTCTCGGGTGACATAGAGTCTGTGTCATTGTGTCAGCGAAAGGAGGGAGAGAACCTGAGGGGCTATGTCATGGGGTTTGATCCCGAGACCTTAAAGAGATGCGCAGAGGTGAGATCGAAGGAGGCTACTGGCCTGGTAGGGAAGCATTGTTTGGCTCTTTTCGAAGATGGTAAGATGGGTTCCTTGAGGAAGGATGAGGTGATATCGACCTCATTTTCGAGCATGAAGAGACTGGTTCTGGAGGCACTGGCGTTTGGGTCCTTCCTGTGGGAAGCGGAGGAATTCACGGGCATGGTCTACAAGCTAGAGGATTGAGCAGTGTTCATAATGGGTGAGTGGGTTTTGTGTAGATGGGAGGTTCCTTGCCACCGGTTCTGTTCTGGTTTTGGTTCATCAAAAACCAACTTTTTTAGTGTACAGTGAGTGGTGGCTGAAAGGATGAATGGTGTACAGTTTTATAATTATTATAGGTTATCAATGTCAGTGATATTAACTGCGGCAAATGCCTGACAAGAGTTCTCATATGGTAAATAGTCATCCACAAAGAGCTCATAAGAATAGGCCCTAAACGCTAAGAAACACATATGGGCACTCACAATGGTTGGACGCTCTTGCGAGGGCTTAAAATCTTCCCCAAAACTCAAGTATCTTGCAACTATCTTCTCTCACTTTGTCTCAACTTTTCTCTCTCTAATTTGACAATGACCTCCACATCTCTGTCTTTCTCTCCCCCTTGACCTGGACAAGCCTCACACCTCGTGGATGTAAGTGATATTTGTTGGATTTGTATGGAAAACTTGAAGGATGGTTGGAGCTTTGGAGGTGTGGATCGAAAAGACACATAATGTTATCGCTCTTCTTAAGCATGTAAAGGCATAAATGATGTGTATGAAGTAAAAAGGGTGTCATCAAAGTGTCACATTATGGCATGCATTTGCAATCATGCTTGCATGGGTGGTGTAATGTTATGTCACACACCAGGTCATACCCAATGACTATCAAATATTAAAAAGATTTACCCCTTTTTGTTTTATTGACTAACTTCCATCTCTCACATTATTCAATGGAGACTCCTCCATTATTAAATAAATTTTCAACAATCACCCACAATTGTTAAAATATTAAGAAATTATTTTAATTTTTAAAAATCAAGCATCATGCTCTCCTTGAAGATAATTTTCTGAAGCAACGATATCTTGTGGTTTGAATTATTACATAGTAGCAAATCAATGTTAAATTGGCACACAAGTGGATGTTGTCTTGAACGTGCAACTCATTTGATTAATCAAATTCTTTCTACATGAACCTCCTTGAATTTCCACGTTCTTTATTTACCCTTACACAACATTATGATCAACTGACTCTTGTCCTTTCATGAATGTTTGAGAACTAGTCATAAGATTTTTGAATTAGCCTAAATTCTGTATTCACATAGTTGAACCATCAGTGTTCCCATTATCCAACACTCGACATGATGTCCTTAGTTACAAGTATTTAATTCACACCTTTTCTCTATAGGCACCTACTACCATTTTATTGAGATGTTATTGCTTTGATGTTTCATTAACACATGATAAAATCTCATACATTGAACTTAAATATGTGAATTTTTCACATATTAAGTTGATTATTTATCACTGACGAATCTTTGAAATATACTTTAAACCCATAACCAAGAAAGTTTTGTACACAAACTCATGTGAAAGTCCTTTTGTCAAGGGTTTCACCAAATTTTTTCTTAACCTAATATTTTTTTTATAATGATACCATATATTGTCAACTGTCTCGCATAGCTATGTTTAATGTGACTTGGAAGTATTGTTATATGATCTAACCAATGTTGCTTGAATATCAAAATGTATAGTGACCATGGACATTGGCTAAGTCCACAATAATAGATCTAATAAAAAAGATCTAAATCATTTCGGTTTTTTCTAGTAGTTGCTAAACTTACAAATTCAGAAGTCATGGTGGAATCTATTATACATATTTGTTTCTTTGATCCCCATGATATGATCCCACCATCGAGTGTTAAAATCCAACCACTAGTAGAAGAGTGATTTCCAAGGTTTGTAATCCAACTTGCATCCAAAAAACCTTTCAACACCCTTGAATTCCCATTATAGCACATACTATAATCCATAGTACCATTTAAATATTTGAGTGATCTTTAATCACATCTCATTGTGTATAACCTGGATCACTAGTATATTCGTCCAATTTTCCAACAACATATTCAATATTGGGTCTAACACTTCATAACACACACGAGACATCCAATGACCTTTACACATTCCAACTGTGCAATTGCCCTACCCATATTTGATAATATTATACTTCCTGAAGCATATAGAGTATATGCCGATAAACAATCAAATTATTTAAACCTTTTCAATACTTTCTCAATATAATGGGATTGTGAAAGTATAATTACATTATTTTTCTTGGCATTTTTTATTCATAAAATAACTTAGCTCCACCTAGGTCTTTCATATCAATATTTCTAAATAATATAAACTCAATTTCGTTTACATTATTCATATTAGTTTTAGATATTAACATGTTTTCAACATAAAAACAAATAATAACACCATGATTATTTTGAAAGTTAATATTTACACATTAATAAACTTGATTTATGTAACACCCCATAATGATAAAGGGTTAAATGACTAAATGATATGACTCATGTCAACAAGGTGCACCTTCTTTTTTGGGAGTCTGTCTGATTAGAACTCTACAGTTAAGCGTGCTTGACATGAAGCAATGATCAGGATGAGTGACCTTCTGGAAAGTTTTTCAGGGTGTGTGTGAGTGAGGACAAAGCACACTGAAAAGAATATGCGTTGGCCTGTGGGGACAATCATTAGTTAGATGACCCGTTTGGGCATGTGGGTGGGCCCTAGGGTGGGGACCACGTGTCTGCGGGGCAACTGGTGGTACCTGGTGGGCCAGGACCTGAAAACCATGTTAAAGACAGAGTGTTTGTGCTGTCATAGGGACCCAATTGTTATAATTTACTGCAAATCCATTTGAGAGATTATCTTATCTAACTTCTCATGCCACTATTTAGGATCTTGTTTCAAACCATATGGAGATTGTACCAGTTTACAAACTTTGTTTTTTTCCCAACTATAACAAAGTACTTAAAGTTGATCCATATATATTTTTGTATTTAACTCGCAATTTTTTTTAAATTATATATCCATTTGTTGAATTTCTAGATTATGTATGGAAGCTAGAACAAGTGGGATTCTAATAGAGGTTGTTCTAGTCATCAGGTATATATCAAAATAATTGATTCATTCTTATTGAGAATACTTGTTGACTACTAATCTTACTTTATATTTTTCAATTATGCCATCAAATTTCCCCTTTTAAATTTTTTATTTACAATCAATTGGTTTTGAACCTTGCGGAATATTAACTATGATCTAAGTATTATTCTTGATTATAGGGACTATTTCATCATTTATAAATAACTATATTAAAAGATGACATGAATTCTTTTTAGGTTTTAGGATCATAATACGCATTCAATAAAATTGTAAAATTTGTAGTGATATGTTCATTTGTACCTTCCATTAAGTATATATAGAAATCATATCCATATTTCTTGGGTATGCAAGACTGTTTGCTTCTACAAACTTCTTCAATAGTACTCTTATGAAATTATTGTATTCGATCCCAATTCATCAATTTTAACTTTCTTAGACATAAAGGTAAATACATATTCAACAAAAATAACATCTCTTGATTCAATAACTATATTAAAAACTATTAAACCATGGGATTATACAAACATGAATATATAAACTTTATTATGCTTCACATATGTAACAAATATGCATTCAATACTGCACATACCTAATTTTTCCTCTTAGTTTAAGGTACCATTACCACTATGCATCATCCCAAACCTTCAAATAATTTAGGTCTGGGTTGGTATCCCTACATTATTCATATGAAATCATACCTTTCACATTTGTGGAAAACCAATTAAGGATATGAAACACATTATACATAGTCTCTCCCAAAAATCCTTTTGATAGGCATGAGACAACCATCATGGAATTAATCATTTTTATTAATGTCATATTCTTCCTCTCAACCACATCATTTTTTGTGGGGTATAGGTAGTTGTCACTTTATGTATGTTCCTTTGAGATTCAAAGAATTAAAGGTTATAATACTCATATCCCATGTTAATATACAATCCATTTAATCCTAATGCCAATTTGGATTTCAACATAATTTTTATAAACAATAATTATATCTATTAATTTATCTTTTTCAAATAATAAATAAACATGAAAAATTTATAATAGTCATCTATAAATGTGGAAAAATATTTTCCACCACCTATGGTGGGAGTAACATGCAAATAACATACATTATCATGTACAATTTTTAGAGAATTAGTTTTCCTTGCTATTTTTGAAAAAAATCCCGATTATTTCATTTTTCATACTCATTGAACGTTTATTATTATTTATATTATCACTTGATAGTAATCCTATTTTTTCCATGTAATGAATTTTCCTATTATTTATATATTATAATTGAGTATGCTATAAATTAAAATATTTTAACAAGTAAACAAAAATAGATTTCTTATTAATGTTTAACATGAACAAACCACCATATGGACGACCCTTACAAAAAATACCATGCCTTTGATTATAAAAAGTTTCATGCCTAAAATATAAGTTAAAACCCACATTGATTCAACAATATCCCTTAAACTAAGTTCATTTGAACTTCAAGCACAAACATGACATAATTCAGAGTAAGGATATTTCTAAAGGTGAATTCCTAATCAACAACTCCTTTCCCTTATACATCAATACTTGTTGAGTTTTCTATGTAGAGTAATATCTGATCATTCATAGATTATAATCTTTTGAAGAGAGATTTGTTTTTTTAAATGTTTCATGTTACCAAAATCCATCCAACAACAAGAACTATCTTTAATCACATTTTCTTTGAAGATCATGAATGAAAAGTTTTGGTTTAGGGTATTGTTTCCACATTTCTTTTTTTGGAGACAACAATTTATCCTAAAGTATCCTGACTTACCATATAATTTTCAACCCCCTTCATATTCTTGAATGGTTATTTTCCATTATTAGGGAGATGTGGTACTTTGTAGCTCCCTATTGGAAACTCAGATGGACTAACTATTTTCACTATGAGGACCTAGGATTTTTTATCCTCCGATTAATTTTTCTCCTCGTGCTTCTTATATCCATCCTCAACTTGGAAATAATTAAGAGACTATTTGAATTAAATATATTTTTTCTCATGTTCAAGAGAATATATAACATTTTCCAAGAAGGTGGGATATTATTAATGATGGATGCCACCATGATGTCATCATTCATGTTCATGTTGTTTTTTAGCTGTTGCAATATCCTTTTAATTTCATACAACTGTTTAATGATATATCTATTGGGATCTATGGAACCACTAACCTGGAAGAAAAACACTAGAACTTTAATATATAGAACAAAATTTGAGACTCCTGAAATCAAACAATCCCACAAAATGATGATCTAGAACTAAAAAGACAAATATACACTGACAATCACACTGAATTGTTCACTCTCACACACTTGATTAGTCACAACTCCCAAAACAAACACACAATAAAAAATAAATAACTAAAGGAAATGACAATAAGAGATTTATATGGTTTGGATTTTAGTCTTACATCCATGGGAGCACACTGCTTCTTTCTTTTACCCATGGAAGAAGAAGAATATTAGAATCACAATTAACTAAGTCAATCGATATTAGAGATACCACAGTTACATTACAAGTGGTCCCACCCCATTTATTTATGGTGGGGCCCAAACAGTTTATCGGTTCCATCGCCTTTTAAAAATAATAGAGAGCCCATCATTGGTCTTGGCCACCTTTGGTTGCCTGCAAAACACACTGCTGCAACTGTTGTCTTTTGATGAACAATGAAAGATCTCATTATACAACTCTTTGATGATTATGACACAACCTTTGGAAACCTCCAATTACTTAGATGTATTAAATAGAGTTCATCCTATGCAATTCTGCTTCTGCACCCCATCAACTAGACATGACCACTTGCCCACTTAGTTATAGAACATCCCCTTTTAAGACTAGCTTACCTTCGCAGGACTTATGTTACCGTAAGTCTCCCTCATGATCTGGAACTTGAGTTCCAGAGTCACTCATTTCGAAAATAGATAATCTAAACATGAAAAATCCTTCACATTTCCTAACAATCTCTCACTTGAATATTTCTTTCAAGGATCTAAGGCAACTACCAATACTTTAATAAATTTTAAACAACCTAACTTCTGCAGAAAAAATCAATCTCTGTAACATCCCAAACATAACCATCCCACAATTACATGATTTATATAAGATATTGTTTCAATTACAAACCCAACACCTTTTAGGTTTAGAGTCTTATAGAATTAATAAAAATGATTACATAGTAAAACCCATAAATTTTCCTCTAAAAGACATTATTTTTCCACCTAACCAAAACTCTTTAACGATACACAATAATACTTTGACATTTACCACAAAACTCTCCACACATGATACAATTTTAGACACATCATGCACAATAATATTACTCATTACTTAGGGAATGGAAACATAAGAAATGGTGAGATCACTCAGTAAGGGTAAAAATATGCGATAAAAATAAAAAATCATAAATGAGCATAAGATAAACATGTTGTTATAAGAACATAATCAAGGTGAATGAAAATAACATAAGAGGATCTTACCCAATAAAACATAGATCACAAATCAGGAGTCACAAAACAAGGATTTTGGCATAAGATAAAAATTAGGGAATATGAGTGTGGAAACATGATTCAATAATCATGATTCATGAAAACATAACATAGGTATAATAACATGACATAAGAATGTGTCACACACATAAGAATATAAAATCATTTCTTATGTCAAGGATCACTACCAAGACCATCATCACATAGTGGACAATGACCCATAGTGGATTGGGTTTACACCCCAATTTCTTACATATCATATCATGAGATATAAATATTTACCTAATACATTGGAGGGATATATAATTCTAGGACCACCTGTTACAAAATAAAAAACCATACGCATGTGTGCCATATAAAATAACTTTCATAATTCCATCTTAGAATAATTAATCCATGAGGAAGAAACGAGTTTCATGAATATTTCCACAAAACATGATCATATTCCATCCAAAGAAAGAAGGTGGATGGTAACATTAGAAAATATCCCCATTGAAGTATAAAAAGCATTAAAGGATGTTAAAATAGATGGAAAACAGTTTATAAGAGTAGTAGAAAATTATTTTGAAAAATAAAAAATAAACATCATTTACTTTTAGATAACATTCGTTTAAAAGAAAATATTTTATAAAACAATTAGGATAAGAATTTATTTTTAAAACCATGAAAACTTGGATAAGAATCTTTGTATAGAATACTAATGGAAATAGAGGGAAAATGAATTCATATGGAAGGCATTGAAAAGTAATATTCTTTTAACATTTTTGTAAAGAGATTCAAAGTTAATAGAATATGAACCATGTAGAAAATGTTAAGAAAATTCATTTTAAAATATTGTAATGAAACTAAAGGACAATATAAAATGAAATTAAAAATCTATATAAGTATAGAAAAATATATTCATAAAACAATATAAATAATATGGAAATGGAAGAGAAATATTCTCAACTGAAAAGAAGAGATAAAGTTAAATCCACTTACAAGAAACCTTTTGGTTGAATTTAAAACCAAAGAGAGATAAAGTGGTAATAAGACATGAAAACCAAAAAAATAACCAAAGGAGAAGAAAATAGATGTATTTTTAGAAATAAGGAACATAAATTTTTCCCAATAGATATTTAAACATAAATAATCTTGATTTCAAAGTGATATTGAGAAATTAACCTTTAAAACTTTGATAACTTTTGAATCAAAAGCTATTGAAAGATAGATAACGAAATATATATTGGAGTTGGTGGCCTAGAACCAACTACTTTGTACTTTATTCATTAATAAATACCTTATCACATCTTGATTATTCTTATGCGTGATAATGCATGTGATAATGTCCTAAGGATAATTGTTTTATTAAAGGGTCATAGAGGATCCCTACTATGATGAGAACCTGGAAGTGCCATAACACTGTTCTTGAATATATGTTCTATGGTTGGATGATGTTATTTGAGGGACACAAATAAAACAGTCTATTAGGGGTGAGGACTCATAAAACTTTGAGGCACATTCTCATGGTGTGCGCCCTTGGTAATATTTAGGAGGATATTATGAGAACGAGACCCGCCAGCAGGAAATCCACATTTCATAGTGTCATTGGATGTTCCTATCTGCGGATGTGTGTATTGGTCCTTAGACTTTAAGATTATTATTAATGGGTATTAAAACTCGCACACTTAGATGTATTGATGAAAACTGTGATGAAACACTATTTGTAATGAGGTAGGATATGTTGGGTGAGCCACGAGTAATACAACATTAATAGATAATGCGAGAAATGATTTTTCCCTTTCGTTTTCATAACAAAAGTAGATATCTCAGGCCATTTGATGGAATTGATATAGCCTAAATAAATCCATGGCCATGGTAAGGAATGGTCAAGTTTAATTTTGGAAAGTCAAAGAAAGAATAATCGAGAACATGGGTTGATGGAACTAGCATGCAACCCACTTGATTCGAGATATCGAGACAAAGGGATTACATTACATAGAAAGCGTTTGTAGGAGGTGACACATCATTGTAGTGTTAACTTCTTTCTCTATGGGTGCCTTGGAATGTTGCTAGATGCTAACCTTGGACTTTAGGTAGGCTCCACCTAATACCACTGAGAAATAGGCCTAGAGGGTCACACACTAAGTGTATCCAATTATCTCAGTTAAATATTAATTTAACAAGTTAAATAAAGATTATTTCCGTTTGTGGTTTAATAATTATTCAAGGATGCCTGATCAAATTTATTTCTACCCTAGTTATTAGAGAGAATATATTGTGGGTGAAATAATATATTTATTAGCGAGTAATGCAATGATATTTATTTGAGAAATAAATAGCCATTATTCAAGGTCTAATAAATATGGTGGAGGAAATAAAGAAAATGGAAAAATTACACGCCGTGTATATTAATATACACACTATGTAGTTTTCTGGGGATTTTCAAAAAATAATAATATTTATTTCATTAAATAATATTAGGTGTAATTCACTGGGTGCATGTTAATTAATAATAATATTCCACTGTTATTATTAGACATGAGGTATTGATAAGAATTAAATGAAATGAATAAATGATTTTGGGTAATTAATTCATTTTATTGTTTTAAGTAAATAAAAATCCCAATTATATAATTATCATTAGCCTTGCCTTTTTTAGGGTTGTGCACAACAGATCTAGAACGCTATCAAGCTACGAGAGAGTTCCTCCTCCACCGAATCAAGGAGAGATCTTTACAAGCAGCTCTCAAGGAGATCAAAGGCAGACATCGTAAGCGAAGGCGCTTCTTCACTAGTACCCGGAGATCTCTTCAGCGATGTCCAAAGATACATGAAACACATGTGGATCACCTCTAGAGGAATCCTACACTTGGATTCTATGACGCAACGATAGGTCACATCAGATCGTGACCAAAAACATCAACGAAGAGAGAATTACATCAAGGTAATTATTGTCTTTTAATTAAATTAATTATAACCAACATATGATGATCCTCTCTATGGTTCTAGGACTCCTTTACTTTCTTTCATTCTTCATTATATTCTAAAGATCTGACGTTTTATTATCATGATGGATCTCGGATTGATCATTGTTAACGGAAAAATTAAAGTTGGGTACACCCACCAATGCGCTTTTGCTACGCCCGGAACCTACAAGTGGTATCAGAGTGGTCATATCGTTGATTATAATTATTTATCTTTTCACTGATGATTTACGCATTTAATAATTTAGTTGTTTCAATTCAAGTTAATCATTTTGCAAATCTGAATCTCGAGATCTATTCCTCCTCTCTCATTTCTCATTCACCATACAAAAATGATTTTTTCTTTTAATTTTGATTAAAATAAAATAGAGGATCTCATCCAGAGGTGCTAAATGTTCCTGGTCGTACAACACCAGAACACACGACGTGTATTTGGAAATACACGTTGTGTAGTCTAGGTTTAATGTATCAGACTGGTCTGCCAAACCAGGCCATATCAATGGATCCTATTTAAGTCTTTAAGACTTCGTGTGTTGAACAGGAACATGTGGCACACAATTTTTAGATTACATGTCGTGTATCCCATTGAACACGGTGTGTAGTCCCTTCGGGTTTGGGTAGGACCGTGTACCCCATACACGGCTTGCCCAACTAAAAACCGTGTAACTTGGATACTACACAGTATGTGTCCCACTGAACACACCGTGTACTCCAAATATTTCTGAAGTACATCTACATGTCATGTCCCCGGGTGTGTACTTTGGATGGATGGTGAACAAAATCACATGTCGTGTAGTCGGAACTATATGCCATGTACTCATCCAAATTATGCAGATTTATTAAAATTTATTATTATATTATACATACCCTTGAGACGCGTACCATAGTGTAGGCATAAAGCTGAGGCACAACATGTGATATGTGTTTTATATATAAATTTTTAATTTAACATCTGCATAATGTTCATTTCTACTCATTGGGTAATTATGAATGGAAATTCACTGGGTTGCCTCCAAGGTACAAGTTACGTACAAAGATAATTTTAAATGAATTTATTTGTTTAAAATTATGATGGATCAGAATCTCAAGAAAATTCAAAAAAGGGATTTAAGATAAAAGGATTGATTAATTAAAGATAATTAATTGATTCGAGTGTGATTTATCTTAAACAAGCACGATTAAATAATTGAATACTAGTTTTATTTATGCATAAATATCGTTGCATGTATGGATGGTCATGAGCTAGACCAACACCTTTGTATGTGAATGATTTCTTTTAATTAATTTATTTAAATTAAATTTGTTGGCTTGTGAGCCTTCTTCTCATTAATATTTAGGGCTTGCATTCCCAAGGTTTCTTTTATGTAAAACCCTATTTTACCCCTCATCTGTGAGTGAGATAAAATCATATGTAATGGATGGATCTCCCAAGCTAGTGGATGTGGATCAAGTTAGGATCCAAGGTGAAACCAATCTAAGGAGATGCAAAGGTGAACATGTGGAAAACTGTAAACACGAACCCAAAAGGTTCAAGGTGTTTCTCCCCTAGGTCTTGGGTTAGTTTATCAACCATTAGATAAACTAACCAATATAACAAACTCATGATCATACCATTTATTTTATTTCTGTCAGTTTTATGGTTTATTTATTGTGGGTGTGTTGTCACGATCACACAATTAATGAATTAAATAAGCATGCAAGATAGAACTAAAATAAGATCGGCTTATGCATAAATATTATCTTAGACATGGTTAATAACTTAAGTATATCCCACTTAATATTAATAAGCATGTAATAAAAGATAATAAAATGACAATTTACATATAAGGATAAAATCCCTCAAATAAAATATTAAGTCGGTATAGCCTTCCATAATCTTGGTTAGAATTGAACCATAGTTCAAAGTGCTTGACCAACCCTAGTTGGGGTGCTTTCAATTATTGGGGAATTTTAATTCAAGGTTTTGGGTTGACATGACTTGGTTCACATCAAGGGTTGACTACCACAATAGGACTTGGTATGACCAAGAGACAAAGGTTGAGGAAATCCAAAATAAAAGGATTTCAGGATTGGGGAGTCCACTCAGCAGATCAAGGAGCTACGAGTTAATGCAGTTGGTATTTGGAATTCCTACCTAAAACCCTTCAAGTTGCTTGACTAACCCTAGTTGGGGTAATGCGAAGGGCAATATGGATCCTTGAAACTAGAATATTTATGTAACATCCCAAGTAAGTAATGAATAATAGATATTTTTATCTATGTATATTAATGATTAAGATAGTGTTATAGAGGCTTAAAATGAAAATAAATACAATCTTATGCATGGAATACACTAATATTCTTAAAAGATTGTTGTACTGCCTTTTGATGGAAAACCATTTTTGAATCTATATTTTGACAATTTTATAAACTATGTTTGTCAAAATAAACTTATCCTTTATGATTGGGACATCAAAATTTACCTTGTGTGAATTTTTGGTATTTTTCTGACAATGTTCATTTTTTAATGAATAGTGAAAAATACTGCATTTTACATCAAAACTGCTTTTTAATCTAATTTATTTATATGATTAGATTATGTTTTGAATTGGTTTTGAAGTGAAATTAGAATATATTTTTACCATTTTATCCAATGGTGGTCATTGGAATCAATTTCACTTTGAAATTAGACTTAAACTGGTGTCAATCTTTTGATACTTATTGTTTTGTAAAAACACGCTATTTGCTCTGGCAGCGGGAATTAATTATTAAATTAATTAATGTGACTTATATGATTTGAATTTTATAAAATAGACTTCATTTTTGAATTCGGAATATCAAATATAGCTTAGGGTAAATTTTTGGTAATTTTCTGAAAAACTTCAATTTTTGATGAATAGTGAAACCACTAAGTGGTAATCAAGCAAACTGATTTTTCAGTTAAATGAAAGTTTACCTCTAATGTGTATTGAATTTTGAAAATCCGACATACATGGTTGTCATTAAGAAGTAAAATGTGGTTCAATGGGATTAAAATAATTTTTTGGTGAATAGTAACTTATTAAGTTTTTAATCGCGATTAGTGGTAATTAGTGTAGTTTAAGGTATAAATAATGCTTTAATAATATGAAATGACCTAGACACATGTCCCAACCTTATTGGTTGTGTCATGGCCGACCAAGACAAGCCATGGGTCAATTTGGGGACCCCATGGAGACATTTTGGTTGGGAAATGACATAAATAACTTTTTATTTAATGTAAAAGTAAAAATGACACAAACATAATATGTTTTACGAAAACAATTTTTACATGGGGTTATAAAGATCAGATATTTGATTATAAATAGTCATTGGAAATATAAAAAGATTTCCTACATCATAGTATTTTTTTTATGATTTTTAGATATTAAATAAATTAAATTATTTATGACATAATAATGATGCAACGATGACATCATTATTTGACGATTTAAATAAAATGGAAAGACAATGTAAAATCTATGAACTACACATGGACAAAACCAATTGGATGAGTGGATTTCGAACCCTTATCACCTTATCCACGAATTATATCAATGTTGGACCTTTTAAATCCGAAACACATTTTCAAATAAAGTAATATTTCTTTACTTTCCAAAAGTGCCCCTCCTCTCCTCTTATAAAAGGCCCCCACCTCTACCTCATTTCACACACTCCTCAAGCCTTTGGCTCGGCCAAACCCAACCCATTTACTCTCTCCACATCCCTCTCCTCATCCTAGAGGATTCCCTTTGGGCAGAATCCTTTCAAAGGAAGCCTTTAGGCTCAAATCAAAAGGAGTTACACTTTTAAAGGTAATTCATTCTCTCATGTTCATTTGTTTTATTTTGCTTCTCCAACCCCCTAAACTCTTTTTATTTACTTCTTTTGTAACAACACCAGTATCTTCAATGTACTAGGATGTTGTTATAAGATTTATTTGAGCTACACTCTCACACAACTACATCAAATGGTTAAAGAACATACGATTTCCGTGGATGGCGAAATTCTGCCTCCCGAAACGATGATTGTTCAATACTCATTTAACACCTTCAAATGTGGCCATTATGATGTCACTATTTTTATATATGATATATAATATGTTTATGTTTCCTTAAGATTCTGTTTTTTTTTCATTTTGGGCATACCTTTATGGTTTCCATTATGGGTAAACACGATATCTTCATTTTAGGAAGTGCGGACTACCGCCCCCTCAAAGTGATTTGATTCGTTAAATACCATATGTGGGACATATAAAGGATGGAACTATGATATTATATATGATATTATACTGGAATTATAATATACCTTTATATCATTATGATTCCATTCTATAAAATACGAAATAGAAATGAAAGTAGCGTTCATGCGTACGTACGACTTACCGTCTCCATGAACGGTGCATTTCATTTCTTACCTCTAAATGTGATGTAATATTATAAATACATATATATGATGAATATATATGATATATATGTTATCCAAATCATTAATATCATTCTGGATATAACGAACCTATGACCAAATTAACAACATGTAAGTGTAAGAAGTCTATTTTTGACTTAAGAACCAAATACCGACAAAATGAACATTATTAACTTAACTGATTACATGATGTTCATAACATGGTATAAAAGGAATAATGAACTTGAAAAAGATTCATAATCAAGTAGAGATTAACTCAAGTTTATTATTCAGGAGATTAAAGAACGGTCGGGTCAAGTCGGATACGAGGTATGGGACTTCGTCTCAATCTCCTTTCGTTGAGGCATATTTTATTTTATACACAACTTTATTTTATACGGTATATAAACCCCTTTGACTTTTATGTTTATTCAAAAGGAATATTTTTATATGAAGTGTTTACTAAATGACAAAAGGGAATGTTTTTGTCGTACGTATGCGGCGACAACGACTTCTCCGCCGTCGTGACCGTTATTTGAGTTTCGGCTTCCTCTACAAGCCATACCTTTTTTTTTAAAAACGAAAAATAAATACCATGTTTTACTTTGGTATTGAAAATGGTTTTCATAATGTTTTTATTATATCAATGTGTTGTACTGATATCTCGTGATTGAAATGTGGAAATTTTATGTTTTCTTTATGCATGTTTTATGTGGTATGATTATGTTATGGTTCTTGGGCATTTATGAAGACGGGTGGTTCCGTGATAAACTAAGGGTGGGTGAGCCCGTTATATCTATCCAATGCATTGGGTAACGCGATGGAGTGAAACGTTAAGGTTTCTACGAAGAGATTTTAGGGAATATACTGTGATGGGTATTCCAAACGTAACCAAGAGGGTTGCTCCCTACGTAAGAATGTTATGAATGCCTCAAGTTACCTTTATGTCTTATGATTTCTATTATTTATTCATGATTTGATGAGGTATGTTAAAGTGCTTATGTTTTATGGGTAAAGTATGATCTCATCCTTATGTACATATGTACCCATGTTTCCTTTCCATATTTTTATAACCCATACCGAGCTTTTTATGCTCATCCCAAGTTTTTTTGAAATATTTTCACAGGTCAAGGGAAAGGTACATGATATGATGATAGTGTCAAGGAAGTGTCAAGAATGAATCCATGTTTTATTTTAAATATGTTTCCTTTGATGGGAATGAAGAATACTATCTTTATGTAACCACTTTGTTTATATGTGGAATGCAATGCAAGTTTTATGATCTAATTCTCTAAAACTATAAACCCGAAAAGATCCTCAATGTGTAATCTTGTAATAACTCAAGATTAAGTAAGGTTTAAGGCTGGGGCCTTATAGTTGGTATCAGAGGTCGGTTTAGATAACTTTAGGAGTTAGAATTCTATTAAATGATTATCCAAAAATATTTTTTTTCGAAATGATATAGCATTTAAAGATTACCATGTTGCTTCATCTAAGACATGTTTGTTCAGAATGGTTTTCCGCAGAGGAAATAGGGAAGCAGTGGTAGGAAGGCATACAGAAGGAAATAACCTTCCGAATCAGCATCCAGAAATGGTCGGAATTGGAACTGAACAGTTTGTTGCAGTAATGGTGCAGTTGAATCAAGCGATAAATGGCGGTGGTATCCATGCACGAGATCAGCCAGATCAACCGCAGAGGAACATGTCAGTGGTGGAACATTTCATGAGGCAACATCCACCATCATTCAGAGGATCATCTAACCCTGTGCTAGCTGAAGGGTGGATTAAAGCACTGGAAAAGATTTTTGATGTCATGGGGTGTTCAGACAATCAAAAGGTTATTCTTGCTATTTACCGTTTGGAGGGTGAAGCAGATCAATGGTGGTCTATGGTTAAAAATATCAGGGACGCCGATGAGATTGATGCTCTTGACTGGGATGAATTCAAAGGTATGTTTCTTGAGAAGTATTTTCCTAAGGCTGTTCGAATTAGGATGGAAAAGCAATTCTTGGAATTGAGGCAAGAGGAAGACTCAGTGGCTGCCTATGAAGAAAGGTTCACTCGATTGGCAAGGTATGCTCCAAATTTTATCCGGGACCTTGATAGTAAAATAAATCGTTTTTACTCAGGATTAAAGCCAAAATATCGAAGGGCATTAGCTTCTCGTGAGTTTAAAAGTTATGAAAAGCTTGTTCGATGTGCTGAGAAGGTGGAAATGGAGTTTGCCGATGACCAAGTTTTCTATAACAACCAGCAGAAGAAGAGACCGAGGTGGCAGGAGAAAGGTAAGAATTATTCAAAAAAGTCTGATGGTAAGAGAACTAAGTTTCCAGTTTGTGATAAATGTGGCAAAAGGCATGCTGGGGAATGTCTTCTGAATTCTGGGAAGTGCTACCGATGTGGTAAGATGGGAAATAAGGCTCGTGATTGCACTGAAAAGGATCAAGGTGAAGGTAAGAACAAATTTTATTTACAGTTAGTGAAATGTTATAAGTGCAATGAGATGGGTCACTATGCAAACAAGTGTCCAACAAGGAGCTTGAGTGATGGGAAGCAGTTAGACTACAAGCAGAAAGGGGTGGTGAAATCCTTTGCGACTACTTCAGCAGATGTTGGGCCATCAAATGAAGTGGTATCATGTACTTTGTTTGTTTTTTCAGATTATGCCAGTGTGTTGTTTGATTCGGGGTCTACACATTCTTTCACCTCTGAAACCTTTTCTAGTAAAATGGGAATACCATCTCAAAAAATGACTCCTGAACTTTTGGTAAAAACACCTGGGGGAAATGTCGAGGCAAAAAGAATTTATAAGAATCTTTCTATCCTTATCTGTGGAAAGAACCTACTTGCAAACCTTATTGTTCTACCTCTAGTAGAGTTTGATGTTATCCTGGGTATGGATTGGATCTCTATTTACCATGATAAGATTGACTGTAGAGCTAAAGAAGTTTATTTTCAGAAAGACTTTCAGTTTGTTTACAAGAATGAACCCTTACTTTTGATAACATATCAAGAGGCCGAGAAACTTGTAAAAGATGGAAATGAATGTTACCTTGCACACGTCGTTGAAAATAAAGGAACTGTTCAGATTAATGATGTGCCAGTGGTAAATGAGTATCCTGATGTTTTTCCTGATGAGTTGCCTGGAATAATACCAGATCGGGAAGTTGAGTTTACTGTTGACTTAGTTCCTGATGCTAAGCCAATTTCAAAACCCCCTTATCGAATGACACAAATTGAACTTTTAGAGTTGAAGGAGCAATTGCAAGATTTATTAGAGAAAGGATTCATTAGACCTAGCACATCACCATGGGGTGCTCCTGTTTTGTTTGTTAAGAAAAAAGATGGTTCTATGAGACTTTTCATTGATTATAGAGCCTTGAATAATATCACTGTTAAGAACAAATATCCTTTGCCTCATATCGATGATTTGTTTGATCAGCTCCAGGGAGCTCAGTTTTTTTCAAAGATTGACCTGAGATCGGGGTACCATCAGCTGAAGGTAAAGGAGGCAGATATTCCGAAGACCGCGTTCCGTACGAGATATGGCCATTATGAATTTGTAGTAATACCTTTTGGGCTAACCAATGCACCTGCTGTATTCATGGACTTAATGAATAGAATTTTCCATGAGTTCTTGGATAAGTTTGTGGTGGTTTTCATTGATGATATTTTGGTGTTTTCTAAAAGTAAAGAGGAGCATGAAAGACATTTAAGGGTTATCTTGCAAACCTTAAAAGAAAAGAAATTGTATGGGAAATTCAGCAAGTGTGAGTTTTAGTTGCAACAAATTTCTTTCCTTGGTCACATTGTTTCTAAAGATGGAATAACTGTTGATCCTGCAAAAATAAAAGTTGTGGAAGAATGGCCAAGACCCACAAATGTAACCGAGATTCATAGCTTCCTTGGTTTGGAGGGCTATTACCGAAGGTTTGTTAGAAAATTTTCACGGTTATCTAGTCCAATGACTAAGCTAACACGGAAGGGTGTTAAGTTTATCTGGACAAAATAATGTGATGATTGTTTTCAGGAATTGAAAAGAAGATTGGTGAATACTCCAGTTTTGGCACTACCTTCCAGGAATGGTGAGTTTGTTATATACAGTGATGCTTCATTGAAAGGACTTGGTTGCGTCCTAATGCAGAATGATCAGGTAATTGCTTATACTTCAAGACAGTTGAAAACTCATGAGGTAAATTACCCTACACATGATTTGGAATTAGCTGCTGTTGTTTTTTCTTTAAAAATTTGGAAGCATCATTTGTATGGAGTAAAGTGTGAAATATATACCGATCACAAAATTTTAAAGTATATATTCACTCAGAAAGAGTTAAACATGAGACAGAGGAGATGGCTAGAATTAATCAAGGATTATGATTGTACAATTCATTACCATCCGGGAAAAGCAAATAAAGTGGCTGATGCTTTGAGTCGAAAAAGTAATGCTTCATTAACAATGTTGCGGTTGGAACGTGATCCTTTGGTTAACGATTTGATGAACTTTGGCATAGAAGTTGTTGGTGCAGGAAGTCCTTCTGTTTTGTTTCAGGTATCAGTGATATCTTCTCTATCAGATAGAATCAAGCAAGCACAGAAGCAAGACAGTGAGTTGCAGAAAAGGGTAGAGCTGGTTCAGAAAGGTAAGTTGCCTGAATTCAACATTGATAATGATTGTGTTTTGAGATTTGGGAAGAGACTGTGTGTGCCTTGTGATTCACAGTTGAAGAGAGAGTTGTTATGTGAAGCCCATAGTTCTCCGTTTTCAGTTCATCCAGGCAGTACTAAGATGTATAGAGATCTGCGGGAGTATTACTGGTGGTATGGAATGAAAAGATATATTGCTGATTTTACTGTGAAGTGTTTAACTTGTCAGCAGGTTAAAGAAGAGCGGCAGTTACCGAAAGGGATGCTTCAGCCTTTACCAGTGCCAGAGTGGAAATGGGAGAATATATCCATGGACTTTGTTGTTGGATTACCGAATACATCTCGAGGTAATAATGCAATCTGGGTTATTGTTGATCGCTTGACCAAATCTGCTCATTTCCATGCTATACGAGATACTTTCTCTCTTGATCAACTTTCCCATTTGTATCTTAAAGAGATAGTCAGGTTACATGGAGTTCCTCTCTCCATTGTATCGGATCGTGATCCCAGGTTTACTTCTAACTTGTGGAAAGGCCTTCAGAAGTCGTTGGGTACTGAATTAAATTTTAGTACATCTTTTCATCCTCAATCAGATGGGCAGTCAGAACGAACAATTCAGACATTGGAGGATATGCTACGAGCTTGTTCTATGGATTATCAGGGAAGTTGGGACCAACATCTTTCTTTGGTTGAGTTTTCATATAATAACAGTTTTCATTCCAGTATACAGATGACACCATTTCAGGCATTATATGGGAAGCGGTGTCGAACTCCAGCTTTCTGGGATGAAGTGGGTGAAAGGAAGTTGATGGGACCATAATTGGTAGAAGAGATGGTAGAAAAAGTTCAGCTGATTCAGAAACACATGAGAACAGCTCAGAGCAGGCAGAAGAGTTATGCGGATAACCGGAGGAAGGATCTATCTTTCGAGGTAGGTGATCATGTTTTTCTCAAGGTTTCTCCTTGGAAAAGCGTGATGAGATTTGGTAAGGAAGGAAAGTTGAGTCCAAGGTTTGTTGGACCATACGAAATTCTGGAGAGAGTTGGATCAGTTGCATATCGAGTGGCTTTACCTCCGAGTTTATCTCAGGTACACAATGTTTTTCACGTTTCGATGTTGAGAAAGTATATGCCAGATCCATCTCATGTTTTGAGTCCAGAGGTAGTTCAGCTGGAAGAGAACCTATCTTATGAGGAACAACCGGTCCAGATTCTTGACCACAGGGAGCAAGTGTTACGAAATAAGGTGATTAAGCAGGTAAAGGTTTTGTGAAAAAACCACATTATTGAAGAGGCAACATGAGAATCTGAAAATGCAATGAGGGATAAGTCCCCCCATTTATTCGATAAGTAAATAAATTGCGGGGACGCAATTTTCTAAAGGGGGGAAGGATGTAACATCCCAAGTAAGTAATGAATAATAGATATTTTTATCTATGTCTATTAATGATTAAGATAGTGTTATAGAGGCTTAAAATGAAAATAAATACAATCTTATGCATGGAATACACTAATATTCTTAAAAGATTGTTGTACTGCCTTTTGATGGAAAACCATTTTTGAATCTATATTTTGACAATTTTATAAACTATGTTTGTCAAAATAAACTTATCCTTTATGATTGGGACATCAAAATTTACCTTGTGTGAATTTTTGGTATTTTTCTGACAATGTTCATTTTTTAATGAATAGTGAAAAATACTGCATTTTACATCAAAGCTGCTTTTTAATCTAATTTATTTATATGATTAGATTATGTTTTGAATTGGTTTTGAAGTGAAATTAGAATATATTTTTACCATTTTATCCAATGGTGGTCATTGGAATCAATTTCACTTTGAAATTAGACTTAAACTGGTGTCAATCTTTTGATACTTATTGTTTTGTAAAAACACGCTATTTGCTCTGGCAGCGGGAATTAATTATTAAATTAATTAATGTGACTTATATGATTTTAATTTTGTAAAATATACTTCATTTTTGAATTCGGAATATCAAATATAGCTTAGGGTAAATTTTTGGTAATTTTCTGAAAAACTTCAATTTTTGATGAATAGTGAAACCACTAAGTGGTAATCAAGCAAACAGATTTTTCAGTTAAATGAAAGTTTACCACTAATGTGTATTGAATTTTGAAAATCCGACATACATGGTTGTCATTAAGAAGTAAAATGTGGTTCAATGGGATTAAAATAATTTTTTGGTGAATAGTAACTTATTAAGTTTTTAATCACGATTAGTGGTAATTAGTGTAGTTTAAGGTATAAATAATGCTTTAATAATATGAAATGACCTAGACACATGTCCCAACCTTATTGGTTGTGTCATGGACGACCAAGACAAGCCATGGGTCAATTTAGGGACCCCATGGAGACATTTTGGTTGGGAAATGACATAAATAACTTTTTATTTAATGTAAAAGTAAAAATGACACAAACATAATATGTTTTACGAAAACAATTTTTACATGGGGTTATAAAGATCATATATTTGATTATAAATAGTCATTGGAAACCTAAAAATATTTCCTACATAATAGTATTTTTTTATGATTTTTAGATATTAAATAAATTAAATTATTTATGACATAATAATGATGCAGCGATGACATCATTATTTGACGATTTAAATAAAATGGAAAGACAATGTAAAATCTATGAAGTAAACATGGCCAAAACCAATTGAATGAGTGGATTTAGAACCCTTATCAACTTATCCACGAATTATATCAATGTGGGACCTTTTAAAACCGAAACACATTTTCAAATAAAGTAATATTTCTTTACTTTCCAAAAGTGCCCCTCCTCTCCTCTTATAAAAGGCCCCCACCTCTACCTCATTTCACACACTCTTCAAGCCTTTGGCTCGGCCAACCCCTGCCCATTTACTCTCTACACATCCCTCTCCTCATCCTAGAGGATTCCCTTTGGGCAGAATCCTTTCAAAGGAAGCCTTTAGGCTCAAATCAAAAGGAGTTACACTTTTAAAGGTAATTCATTCTCTCATGTTCATTTGTTTTATTTTACTTCTCCAACCACCTAAACTCTTTTTATTTACTTCTTTTGTAACAACACCAGTATATTCAATGTACTAGGATGTTGTTATAAGATTTATTTGAGCTACAATCTCACACAACTACATCAAATGGTTAAAGAACATACGGTTTCCGTGGATGGCGAAATTCTGCCTCCCGAAACGATGATTGTTCAATACTCATTTAACACCTTCAAAGGTGGCCATTATGATGTCACTATTTTTATATATGATATATAATATGTTTATGTTTCCTTAAGCTTCTGTTTTTTTTTATTTTGGGCATACCTTTATGGTTTCCATTATGGGTAAACACGATATCTTCATTTTAGGAAGTGCGGACTACCGCCCCCTCAAAGTGATTTGATTCGTTAAATACCATATGTGGGACATATAAAGGATGGAACTATGATATTATATATGATATTATACTGGAATTATAATATAACTTTATATCATTATGATTACATTCTATAAAATATGAAATAGAAATGAAAGTAGCGTTCATGCGTACGTACGGCTTACCGTCTCCATGAACGGTGCATTTCATTTCTTACCTCTAAATGTGATGTAATATTATAAATACATATATATGATGAATATATATGATATATATGTTATCCAAATCATTAATATCATTCTGGATATAACGAACCTATGACCAAATTAACAACATGTAAGTGTAAGAAGTCTATTTTTGACTTAAGAACCAAATACCGACAAAATGAACATTATTAACTTAACTGATTACATGATGTTCATAACATGGTATAAAAGGAATAATGAACTTGAAAATGATTCATAAGTAAGTAGAGATTAACTCAAGTTTATTATTCAGGAGATTAAAGAACGGTCGGGTCAAGTCGGATACGAGGTATGGGACTTCGTCTCAATCTCCTTTCGTTGAGGCATATTTTATTTTATACACAACTTTCTTTTATATGGTGTATAAACCCCTTTGAATTTTACGTTTATTCAAAAGGAATATTTTTATATGAAGCGTTTACTAAACGACAAAAGGGAATGTTTTTGTCATACGTATGCGGCGACAACGACTTCTCCGCCGTCGTGACCGTTATTTGAGTTTCGGATTCCTCTACAAGCCATACCTTTTTTTTAAAAACGAAAAATAAATACCATGTTTTACTTTGGTATTGAAAATGGTTTTCATAATGTTTTTATTATATCAATGTGTTGTATTGATATCTCGTGATTGAAATGTGGAAATTTTATGTTTCCTTTATGCATGTTTTATGTGGTATGATTATGTTATGGTTCTTGGGCATTTATGAAGACGGGTGGTTCTGTGATAAACTAAGGGCGGGTGAGCCCGTTATAGATCTCCAATGCATTGGGTAACGCGAAGGAGTGAAACATTAAGGTTTCTCCGAAGAGATTTTAGGGAATATACTGTGATGGGTATTCCAAACGTAACCAAGAGGGTTGCTCACTACGTAAGAATGTTATGAATGCCTCAAGTTACCTTTATGTCTTATGATTTCTATTATTTATTCATGATTTGATGAGGTATGTTAAAGTGCTTATGTTTTATGGGTAAAGTATGATCTCATCCTTATGTACATATGTACCCATGTTTCCTTTCCATATTTTTATAACCCATACTGAGCTTTTTATGCTCATCCCAAGTTTTTTTGAAATGTTTTCACAGGTCAAGGGAAAGGTACATGATATGATGATAGTGTCAAGGAAGTGTCAAGAATGAATCCATGTTTTATTTTAAATATGTTTCCTTTGATGGGAATGAATAATACTATCTTTATGTAACCACTTTGTTTATATATGGAATGTAATGCAAGTTTTATGATCTAATTCTCTAAAACTCTAAACCCGAAAAGATCCTCAATGTGTAATCTTGTAATAACTCAAGATTAAGTAAGGTTTAAGGCTGGGGCCTTATAATTTAGGCAACAAAATATTCCGAAGTCAATGGTGAGGGCTATTGGATTTCGATAAAATAGAGGGAGACTAATGAGTATTAATTTATTTATTTTTCTTAGTTTTATCATGATAAAGTACTAAACCTTTGCTCATATTAATTTGAAGAAACGATAAGAAAAATTACTTCAAACATATCATTGCAAACCATACTTGAGAAGGGAAACCTTCTCACCGACACCAATTTCCAGGAATGACAGAGGCGTTTATGCATAATCCTTTGTCATGAGAGGAAATTGTATGTGCTGGAAGAGCTTGTTCAAGTTGCGCCTAAAAAAGTGGCCAGTGATGAGGAAATATCTCTCTATATGAAACATATGGATGATGCCACATATTTCCAATGTTTCATGCTATCGACCGTGTATAATGAGCTCTTGAAGGAACATGAAAACATCGACGCGTATAACATGATGTCTCACCTTAAGGATCTCTATCAAGAGAAGGCGAGATAAGAGAGATATGAGATCTCCAATGATTTGTTCACAACTAATATTAGAGAGTCTATGCCAACTGGGCCTCATGTATTCAAGCTTATTGGCTACATTGAATGCCTAGACATCTTAAGGATTATGTTCCCAGATGAGTTGCGTACAGATCTCATCCTATCATCATTTCCCAAGACCTTATCTAGCTTTATTTTCAACTAAAAAATGAGCAATAATGAGAAGAGTCTATCGAAAATTCTGACCTTAATTTTCCAGATAGATAAGGACATGGGGCGTGACAAACCTGTAGTCCTTATGGTGAATAAAAAAAGGAAGGACAAGGCAAAGGGTCCAAGTATTCATAAACGATCTGAAGCCCCTGAGCACCGTCCCTCCAAGAAGGAGAAGATCTAGAGGCAGGGAAAGGAATGAGAGGCGGTATGTTTTTCATGTGGCAAGCCAGGCCACTAGAAGAGGAACTACACCTAGAAGCATGGGGACACTAAAGGTTCATTCATTATTGAGTGTAATATTTCCATTTCTATACATATGGTATTAGATAAAACTTGTGGGGATCACATCTATATTCAAATGTAGGAACCAAGTAGATTTAAAAAGATTTTTAGAAGAGAGGTGGATCTTTGAGTTGCCAATGCCGTGAGGCTGGTTGCGTTGGCCATTGGCGATTACCATCTCTCATTGCCAACTGGAATGCTTTTGGTTTTACATAAATGTTATTATATTTTCAGTGTTACCAAGAACATAATTTCTGTATCTTGTTTGGATATGGATGGATTTAATTTCAAGTTTGGAAATAAGGGTTGTTTCGTTTATAAGAACAATGTATGTTATGGTATGGTACATTTAAATAACAGTTTATATGTATTAAATTATGAAAAACAAGTGTTGACAATCGATAATGAAACAAACTCACATGACTCATACATCACCCAGTTGTGGCATCATTGCCTCAATCATGTAAATGAGAAGCGCTTGACAAAGCTATACCAAGATGGTTATTTAGACTCTATTGAGATAAAACCACTTGATAGATGTCACACTTGTTTACAAGGTAAAATGAAAAAGCTGACTTACATTGGATAGGGTAAAAGGGCCACAGAGCTTCTAGGATTGGTGCACATGGATGTGTGTGGACCATTTCCAGTAGAAGTTAGAGGTGGATATTCTTACTTCATTATTTTTACTGATGATTTGAGTAGATATGAATATGTCTACTTAATGAGGTATAAGTCAGAGTCCTTAGAGAAATTTAAGGAATTCAAGAATGAATTAGAGAATCAGCTTGGTAAGAAGATAAAGAAACTTTGATCAGATCGAGGTGGATAATATCTTAACCAAGAGTTCATCGATCTTCTACGGGAGTCTGAGATTCTATCTCAGCTCACTCCTTATACACCACAGTATAATGGTGTTAGTGAAAGGAGAAACCACACCTTGTTGGACATGGTGAGGTCGATGATGAGTCATGCAGATCTTCCATTATCCTTTTGGGGATATTCATTACAAACTAAAACATACACATTAAACCAAGTACCAACTAAGGCAGAAAATAGAATTCTTTCCGAGTTATGGAATGGAAAGAAACCCATTTTGTTGTACACATGTGTATGGGGATGTGAGACATTTGTTAAGGCCTTCTCATGAAACAAACTAGAACCCAGGGGCATGAGGTGTATCTTTATAGGATATCCCAAGGAAACGAAAGTATATTACCTACATAACCCTTTAGACAAGAAAGTGATTGTCACCAGACAATCCATCTTTCTTGAAAGGGAGCACATCCTCAAAAGGATAGTGGGAGAAAGATTGAATTTGATGAAATTGATGCTCAAGATACAAAGGAGTTGGTATAGGAATAAGTTCCACACGTCCTTGTGGAAGAGGTTCCAGAAACATAAGTATTGCGTAGGATCTCAAGAGAGGTAAGGTAACCAGAGAGATTTGGTTTCCTAGTCACTGAGGATGGTGAATTATTATTATTGGACAATGATGAACCTCTCTCCTACAAGGAAGTAGTAGAAAGCTCAGAAGATGCAAGATGGCTAGAAACTATGAATTTTGAGATGGATTCCATTTATCAGAACCAAGTCTGGGTTCTGGTCAATGAGTCAGTTGATGTAAAGCCTATTGTATGCAAATGGGTATTCAAGAGAAAGCTGGACATGGAAGGTCAAGTTGCACCTATAAAGAAATACTAGTGGATAAAGGATTCAGAAAACGTCATGGAATTGACTATGATGAAACCTTCTCTCTAGTTTCCATGTTTAAATCCATAAGAATCATATTTTCCATAACAGCTTACCATGACTATGAGATTTGGCAGATGGATGTCAAAATAGCATTCCTTAATGGGAACCTTTAGGAAGATGTCTATATGACACAACCAGAAGGGTTTATGACACCAGGTGAAGCCAAACGAGTTTTCAAGTTGCAAAAATCCATTTATGGATTAAATCAAACATCCAGGTCATGGAACATTCGATTTGATGAAGCCATACAAAAATTTGGTTTTATTAAGATCGAATGCGAGCCATGTGTTTATGAGTGGTTTAATGGGAATACAGTTTTTATCCTAGTAGTATATGTTGACGACATATTACTTATTGGAAATGATGTACTAGTCTTACAGTCAGTTAAGGACTAGTTAAAGAAGTGTTTTTCCATGAAGGACTTGGGTGAGAAAACCTACATTCTAGGGATCAAGATCATTAGTGATAAATCTAAGAGGTTTCTTGGACTAATTCAGGGTATATACATTGACCAGATACTAAAGTGATTTAGTATGGAACAATCCAAGAGGGGATTGGTTCCAGTGTCACATGGACTACATCTTTCTAAGAAAACGTGTCCTCAGAAACAACATGAGAAAGATATAATGAGTAAGATCACATACGATTCAGATATATGATCCATCATGTATGCCATGTTATGTACCAGGATTGATGTTGCCTATGCACTGAGCATGGTAGACAAATATCAAGAAGATCTAGGAGAACAACATTGGACTGCTGTTAAGAATATCCTTAAGTATCTATGAAGAACTAAGGATATGTTCCTGGTGTATGGAGGAGACGGGGAGATTTTCATCAGAGGGTATGCTAATGCTGGTTTTCAGAAAAATCATAACTATCTGAAGTTGCAATCTGGATATGTTTTCTGTCTCAATGGAGGAGCTGTAAGATTGAAGAGTTTAAAGAAACCAGTTGTCACCGATTCTATAGTAGAGTCCGAATATATAACGACTTCTGATACAACCAAGGAAGCCGTCTGGATTCATAACTTTTCCAGGAGCTTGATGTGATGCCTTCCAGTAAAGATCCTATCACATTTTATTGTGATAATACTGTAGCAGTGGATCTTTCAAAAGAACAAAGGTCACATCAATGGACAAAGCACATACTCTGGAAGTATCACCTCTTGAGGGATTTCTATCAAAGGGGTGAAGTTGCAGTAAGTATAGTGTCCAAATAAGAGAAAGTGGAAGACCCCATGACTAAAGGCCTATCTCAGTAGAAGCATGAATATCACGTGAGACCTATCAGGTTAAAGGTTGTTAGCAGTTGTCTCTAATCCAGGTGGGATTCTATTGGAGTTGGTGGCCTAGAACCAACTACTTTGTACTTTATTCATCAATAAATACCTTATAATGTCTTGATTGTTCTTCTATGTAACAATTCATGTGATAATGTCCTAAGGATATCTGTTGAATTAAAGAGTCACAGTGGATCTCTGCTATGATGAGAACCTGGAAGCGCCATAACACTGTTCTTGAATATATGTTCTATGTCCGGATGATGTTATTTGAGTGACACAAATAATACAGTCCATTAGGGGTGAGGACTCATAAAACTTTGAGGCACCTTATCATGGTGTGTTCCCTTGGTAATATCCATGAGGATATTATGAGAACGAGACCTGCCAGTAGGAAATCCACATTTCATAGTGTCATTGGATGTTACTATCTGCGGACGCGTGTATTGGTCCTTAGACTTTAATATTATTATTAATGGGTATTACAACTCATGCACTTAGATGTATTGACGAAAATTGTGATGACACACTATTCCCAGTGAGCTAGGATATGTTGGGTGCGTCACGAGTAATACAACATTAATAGATAATGTAAGAAAGGATTTATCCCTTTCATTTTCATAACGAAAGTAGATATCTCAGTCCCTTTGATGGAATTGATATAACCTAAATAAATCTATGGCCACGGTAAGGAATGGGAAAGTTTAATTCTGGAAAGTCAAAGAAAGAATAATCAGGCACATGTGTTGATGGCACTAGCATGCAGCTCGCTTGATTCGAGATATCAAGATAAAGGGATTACATTACACAGTAAGCGTTTGTAGGAGGTGACACATCATTGTGGCGTTAACCTCTTTCTCTATGTGTGACTTGGCGTGTTGCTAGATACTAACCTTGGAATTTAGGTAGGCTCTGCCTAATGCCATTGAGAAAGAGGCCTAGAGGGCCACACACTAAGTGTATCCAAGTATCTTTGTTAAATATTAATTTAAAAAGTTGAATAAAGATTATTAATGATTGTGGTTTAATAATTATTCAAGGATGCCTGATCACATTTATTTCGACACTAGTTATTTGAGAGAATATATTGTGGGTGAAATAATATATTTATTAGCGAGTAATGTAGTGATATTTATTTGATAAATAAATATCCATTATTCAAGGTCTAATAAATATGGTGGAGGAAATAAAGAAAATGGAAAAATTACACGCCGTGTATATTAATATACAAACCGTGTAGTTTTTTGAGGATTTGTGAGAAATAATATTATTTATTTCATTAAATAATATTAGGTGTAATTCGTTGGTTTCATGTCAAGTAATAATAATAGTCAACTGTTATTATTAGACATGGGGTATTACTAAGAATTAAATGAAATGAATAAATTCTTTCGGGTAATTAATTCATTTTATTATTCTAAGTTATCAAAATCACAATTATATAATTATCATTAGAGTAGAATTTTTTGGGGGTTGTGCACAACAGATCTAGAACACTCTCAAGCTACGAGAGAGATCCTCCTCCATCGGATCAAGGAGAGCGCTTTACAAGCGGCTCTCAAGGCGATCAAAGACAGAGATCGTAAGCGAAGGGTCTTCTGCGCTAGCACTTGGAGATCCCTTCGGCGACATCCAGAGATACGTGGAACGTGTGTGGATCACCGCTAGAGGAATCCTACACTTGGATTCTACGACCCAATGATGGATCACATCGGATCATGTCCAAAAACGTCAACGAAGAGAGAATTCTATCAAGGTAATTATTGTCTTTTAATTAAATTAATTATAACCAACATATGATGATCCTCTCTATGGTTCCGAGAATCCTTTACTTTCTTTCATTCTTCATTCTATTCCAAATATCTGACATTTTATTATCGTGATGGATCTCAGATTGATTGTTATTAATGAAAAAATTAAAGTTGGGTACACCCACCAATGCGCTTCTGTTATGCTGGAAACCTACAATATACTTATAGATACCATGAATAAAATTTATTTTATGATAAAAGTAGTTAATGAGGTAGTGAGTAAACCATATAAAGGAAAATAGGTGCATAGTAAGTAGCATGTCTCAATGAAGGGGAGATTGAGATGAAGAACCCCTTATAATGTCAAATTTTATGGTGTAAGAATTAATCAAAAATGGGATTATGGGAAAGAAATAAAAATCCCCAGAAAAATAATAGGAACTACAATATAATACAATCACTAATGCAAATATGGTCTTTAAAAGTTCTATAAAAGGTCATTTATAGTGATAAAAAAGTGCTATTAATCTCAGCAAAGATAAAGGCCTCAGTGCTAAAAAAAGCGCTGATAAAATTCAATATTTTTTAAAAAAATCTTTGAATCAGAGACACCTTTTAACAGTACTCGACCCCCCTTTAATAGTGCTAGCCCCCACCTTCACCCAACTGCGCCCTTGCCACCCCCCTTTAACAGTGCTAGCCCCCCACCCTACACCCGCCCGTGCGCCTCTACCTCCCCCAGGATTTGAACTCGAGACCTCTCCCCTGCACGCCAGAACCCTTTACCACTTCCCCATGTTTCTTTGTTCTTCATTTAATGATATATCTATTTATATATATATATTTACTTATATTTATTCATATATTAATATATATTTATATTAATACATATATGTATATTTAGTTATATTAATATATATATATATATATATATTTATTCGTATATTAATATATATTAATATATATTTATTTATATATATATATTTAGTTATATTTTTTTATATGTATATTTATTCATATATTAATATATATTTATAAGATTAGTTTTAAATATATTTATAAAATATATTTTTTTGTGTGTGTTTATAAATAAATACATACGTACATATATACAACATACATACAACATACATACACTTGTATATATTTTATATATATGTTTGTATCTATAAGTATAATTATACATATTTATATATATTTACATATATTATATATTCATATGTATATTCATATGTTATAATATAAAGATAATATATATCAGTTTGTTAATACAGACACACACACACACACATTACACTAGTATATAAATATAAATATATTTTTATTTTAAATAAAATGGATATGATAAGGCTTATATATTGAGAAATAAACTTTATATATAAATATGTTTAATTATTTATTTATAAAATTAAATTTTTATGTGTGAATATATATAAAAATATATATATATATATATTGTTATATATTTGATTATAAATAATATTAAATTATGAAAAATGATAAAATTTAAAATCCATAATATCAATATGAATGCAATCCCTCAAAATAAATTCAGTCCCTACTAAAAAATGGAAAAAAGACCCCCTGAAACGAGGATGAAATTCCATCGAATGTTAAAATATTTAGGTATCCCGACTAAAAAATCAATTTTGGAGGCCTTTTCGGAATTTTTTGTATTTGAAAAATGTGATATAAGGTTCCCTTTTATTTATAACACATAAATATTTTCCCAGGCTTCGATTTGATATGCTGTAGAGCTCGAACGGACACCCGGATCAAAAGTTATGGTCGTTTGAAGTTTGAGTTACGATTTCAACTTATTTTAGATGTTTTATTAATTTTTTGATTTTTTGTGTCTTCAAATCATTATTAAATGATTATTAGTCAATGATAATAAGAAAATTATTAATTAATATTATTTTTTAAAATATTTTTAAGCCATTTTCACTAAATTTCTTATATATTAAATGTAAATGTCTATTTATACTTATCTAAACTATATTTAAAAAATATATATTATATTTATATCAATATAAATATATAAATATATAAATATTTTATTTTTAGTTATTTTTTAAAAATATACCCTTTAACAACACTAGTAAAAAACGCTAATAAAGAACCCCCTTTATCAGTGCTAATAAAAAAAACACTGATAAAGGGGGTCCCTTTAACAGCGCTAAAAAAATCACTGACAACCCTTTATCAATGTTTTTTAGCATATTTAAAGGGTAGCATTGTGTAAACTCGGTTTTTTGGTAGTGAATATTAAGTAGAGTGTACGCAACTTAGAAGACTGAATTTCAAAAAGATAGATTACAACTCAATGAAATGAAATTCTGTCGACAAACACCCTTATGACTTACATAATTTATAAATCAAAGGCCAATTAAAGGGATAACTTAAATGGAAGTTAAATTACCAAGAATAAAAAATTATTTAATATGTAATAAGTCAATGTGGTAATATTTACATCATATAAAAGTAAATTGCTGCATAATATGAAACATGTCTCAAGGAATGGAAATTAAGACAAAGAACCCTTACCTTGGAATCCCATTGGATCATACATAATTTAACTTTTTGTATAGTGAATTAAGACTCATTAATAATATATTTCATAACCTTATTCATGTGTATTACCTTTTATATTAATAATTTATATTCATTTATTACATAATTATTACTTATTTTTAGTTTATATTGATTATTGGTTCTTAATAGTTTTAACCGTTTCTTATCTGTTTTAGTACAACAGTTTCAATCATCATTACATGTTCATGAGTTAATTATATTAAACATAGTAAATTTATAGTAATAGAAGTTCCATAATTATTTATAAAGCTCCAGGTTAATTCCATGGAGGTTTCATGTATGATTTACAAAGATGGAACCCATAATGGGCTTGTTTAAGTAAATATAAACAAACAAAAGGCTATATATTAATAATGATTTAAATATTAATATCACCATTATAGAACCATAAATAAAAAAATATTTACTTTTAATATCACATCTGACCAATAATCAAGTTTCTATAATCATCCAAGATAAAATTTTATAGCATTGTCTGTTTAGGTGGTTAAACCGACCCAAACAAGAACATGATACAATCAATTGATAAGTATGATTATGTAGTGGTTTTAGTAAAATATAATTATTATAGAAGTGTAATACATTATTTATATAGTATTAATTTAATAAATCATAATTTTTAATAGGTATAAGAAGAATATAAATGAAAAGGAATGATAAGAAGTTATTACTTACAAAGAAGAAATCACAACTTCTCTTGGAAGTGTTCTTAATTTTGAATGAATTGGGGCAGTATCATTAGACCAAAATCTAACCAATATAATATAGGATTATTAGGGAAAGAAATATAGTATATTATATAGATAAATTTTAATTTTAGGTGTGGTTTGGAAGGGGTGGTGGAGGGGTCCTTTTATAAGTGAGAAAGGGTTACATTTTTGAATATAGTATTGATTATTTTTTTATTTGGGCCAAAGACTATGTAGTATTGATTCCCATGATATTTATTGTTTATAATTAAAAATTTGAGGTTTATTTGACTTACAATATAATACAAAACCAAATGAAAACTTTTGAATACTTAATTAAAGGAAAAGAAACAAAAATAGATTTTTATTAGAATAAAACACAACTTAGGTTTCAAAATTTCAAACATAGGTCTCTAAATTAAAATTATTATTTTTAAATGAATTATTTTACTCATTAAATATATTTTTGGTTTTGAAAAAGTTTCATAAATTTTTATGTCATATTTATATCATAATGATGTCATAAAAGTTACAGTATTTGTAAAAATCATATTTTTTACTACTCACTTAAAAATAATCTTTTTTAGAAAAAACCCAAAAATTCACCCCAAACTAATTTTTAAATAATTAATTAAAAATAAAGCTTAATTTATCAAATTTAAATCCTAAAATTTAAAAATTTAACTTTTAAATGAATGCATAAAATATAAAAAAACACTATTTTTAATAAAAAAACGACTTTTTAATCTTTAAGAGTCCTTAATATTATTACATATCAATTAAAAATTAAATGAGTGTTATTATATTTGTTTATAAATTGATTTTTTTATTATATTCATCCTTTAAAAGTGATCAATTTAATTTATTAATATAAAATCACACTACGCTTAGAAATAAATATTTCTTTGAAAGTTATGTACTTTTAACATTAAATGGTTTTATATTTATTACTAACTAATTAAAAATCATTGCCTTTATATTTATTTAATATATATATAAGAAATAAATTTCACTTAATTTCATGCTTTAAATATGATAAATTTAAATTTTAAATAAAACCATATAATACACAAGAAAAAAATTTATTTTAAATAAAAAATATTTTTATTTTCAAATGAAAAACCATATTCTTGTTTCATACCTAAAATAATTTCTAAGACTATAATATTAAAAAATATCAATATGAATTCATATATTTAACATGAGAATCCATTTATAACATATTTAATAATTAAATAATCCCCTAAATATATCAAAGTAATAAATAAAGTTAAAAAAATAAATTTAAAATATTTTATGTCATCGAATAAAAAAATAATTTTAAATAAATTATAAGCATCTAATTGATTATATAATATCTTTTGGTGACATAAAATCATTTATAAAATAAATATTTCATGAATAAATTTAAATTCATAACATGAATAAAAAATAGTTTTTTTAAAAATATTCAGGTTTTACATTCTCCCCCTTAAAGAAATTTCATCCTCACAATTTTAAAACATTTTACTAAAATCCCTAATTTAAATTGTTACATAGTTCTCTATAATCAAGAGTTTATGTAGTGTATCAATACATTAAAACATTTTAAAGGTGTGTTTTGTTGTAGTGGTTGTTAGTAGTTTAAACCATTCCTTTTCTATTTCGATGTAATAGTTTTGGTCATCATTCCATATTCTTTAGTCCATCATCTCCAAAATATTCAAGGTACTATAATATAAGTTCCATAATGATTTATGAAGCACTAAGTTAATTACATGGGGTGTAAGGTCCCAAACTTCATGAAGGCATGTCCTTGTTTAAATTTTGGATTAAATCTCTTATTTTGGGACAATGAAATGTTTCCTGGGTTTATGAGGGGACTCGTGGGGTGTTTTGGGGGTTCAAAACATGAAAGGAAGGAGAAATGGGAGAAACTGTGCAAGGTGCATGGTTAAGTAAATTGTGCTGTCTTCCCAGGAAAACCATGAAACCTTGAAGTGTGGCATATCACACATTTGATGCATGATTTGTAAACCGTGCAGGTATACCCAAGTAAACATGCAACCCAACTCTCCTTAGACAATGGCTTGCTCACAGTTTGAGCATGGTTTGAAAAACCACGCAGGTAAACCATGTGCCCCTATAAAAGTTGAAAAAATTACAAAATTACCATCACAAGATTGTAAAGCCTCACTTGATTTTATCTTCCATTTACTCTTTTAAAACCCTAGGGATGAACCAAAGCTACCAAATATTCCAAGAGATCAATCTACTTCATTTATAGGCCGTTTGGAGCGCCGTCATTTGAAGATCAAATCTCCGGGTAAGTCTAATCCTCTCATCTCATCTCTTTTCCAGATTAAGGATTTTATCTTGGGAGATCTTCTCCCGAAGACCTAAAACCATCTTTTTCTTATGTAATCTATGTTAAGGCTTCAAATAAGGGTTGGATCAGGATCCAAGGCAATGATTAAGAGCATGTTCTTCAATAGATTCAAGGTGGGTGGTCTATATGTTATATCCCATAGTTTTTATGAGGATTTGTGGACATAGGCTTGTGTTCTTGCTTTCCCTTGTTGTATTCTTGGTTTTGTTAGCGAGTTTTAATAAAATGGGTGTCTAAATGGTGAATTTAACCCCCAATTATCCCCATGGTATGTATATAGGATGACTCGACCGATTTAGGGTCACCTATGGGGTGCACCAACCTTCCCAAACATGGTTAACAGAGATGTTAAGTGTTAAATTGACTTATGATTTAATAGAGCCCGAGATGAACATGTTAATTGATTAATGTGATGATTAAGAAGGAATTATGGGTAGTTGTTCCTAGATATGGATAATTACTGAGGGATTATTTTTATAGACATGATAATGGGTTAAATGGGATTTTTGGTATTGTGCTAAATGAATTATGGATTTTACTTGAAATGAACAAGTGGTATAATACATGGTAAATGTTAAATGTGTGAATTGAATTAACATATGGAAAGGGTTTTATATGTTAATTGGGTTAATTTAGGGGAATTATTTAATATGCTTAGTGAGTTAGGCATAAGAAATGTGAAATGGGTTAAATGGATATGTAAAGGAAATGGTAAAGGTGTTAATGAGTTATTGCATAATGTAATTCCCGTGTTAATTATTATAGAATGTAATTTCTATTGGTTTGGTTATGTTGGGTTGTGATATGGTATATGTGTGGTGTATGGACAATTAAGTTTGTGAAAATGTCTTGATAGATTGGGGTATTGGCATGAGGTTCTACACCCACGGGCCGAGTTAGACCGAGGCTCTAAACTCCACCCCAAAATGCACGGATTAGGGTAGGGGACGAAGTTCTATTCCCCTAATGTTTGAATTCGATGAGACCACCTAGACCGAGGCTTCAAGGAGAGTGTATTGTATATGTGATTATGTGATTATACCTAGAGAGATAAGGAACTTGATTTATTTCCCCTATGTATTGGGATTGATGAATGTGCCCAACCCATTGATAATGTGATAAAAGAAAAATAAGTAATGAAGATCATATAAGTATTAAAATTGGGAATATTGCTAGGAATGACTTAAGTGAGTCTTGTTAACTAATGAAACCCAAATTTCTTTCATTTACTTGTTATTTATTTAGTCATTTTATGTACTATCTGTTTTTTAATGGATATTTTGTAGATATTGTTGTAGTGGACTACTGAGTTGTACTCACACCCTACTCGGGTCAATGTTGGGTACCCGAGCATGATTCATTCTTGCAGGTCAGGATAAAGGCCTTATGCTAAGAAGTTGATTTGGGCTTGGTATATACACAGATGAGGTTTCAGACTTGGTTTAGGACCATTTTTGGGATTCTGCTATTTTATTTATTTTTAGTTTCCTGTACTTGTGACACTACTAGCATGACATGGCATATTTATTTTAGTTTGTGGTTGTACCCAGTTTTGGGAGATGTTTTCTATGTATATTCCTTGGTTATTGCTTATTGTTTCTACTATTTACATTGTTATCTACCGTGTCTTACTCTAGTAAAGAGGGTATAGTCTCCCCATGTGACTATTTAGACCCTTTACACTAGTCATAAACCTATAATGTACGGGGAGACGCGCTTGAGGTCATGTGGCCACTCAGCTCGGAGTACCAGTTTAGTGGATCTTAGTACAGGGATGTTACAAAGTGGAATCATAGTGGTTATTTTATATGTATTTACTATTTGGGATGGTAGATAGGAGAATAGGATGTGTTGGGCCTTGGCAATGAGCTCGTGCTTGGGAGTAGCTAACCCAAGTATGGGGGAAAACCCAAGTCACATAGGGAAAGGAATTGTTGTTCTTGATATGAGTTGTTACAATTGATGATATTTCACTATTGGGTGATGCAAATTTTGTGTGATGTGACTATTTTATGATATTTTCTCATGGTTGTAATGGCACGAGATTATGCATTCATTCATCATTATATGAACCTAGGTATATAAGTGGCATGAGTCATAATTGGCACACACGGGATGAGTGTGCAGGTTATGAAGTGTAGAATGTATATGACCTTCTTGAAATTGAAGAAAATGGTGTCTAATTAAAATGATGCAAATGAATAAAAACAAAATAAGAATATTGAATAATGGTTAAATAATTGTGTCTAATGAAGTGTTTTAAGTGGGTTAAAGTGTTGAGTGTAATAAATTGTAAAAGGGAAAATGTGCCTAGGAGAAAAGGGTTCATGTTGTGAGTATGGAAATGGTTTTGAGATGGTGTCCAATGTAATACTCATAACCGTTTAATTTTTTTTCCCCATGTTACCCATGTTCCATGGTAGGAATGGTTGAGGGTAGTGTTCGAAAGGTGATGATAACTTTGGTATGGTGTATGAAAATGATATTTTTTATGGATAGTATATAGTATTTTTTATACGAACTAGGAAATATTAATGTTATGTGTTCTATTTTTCATGTTTGGCATTGTAGAGAAATTCCACCATGATGTCGGGTGCCGGTTGGGTGATAAGAGGATTCCATTGAAAACGCTACCCCAGTAGTAGAGCCAGAAAATGTGGTGATCCAGGATAATAGAGAAGAGAAATTACATGAGAACCTTTATCTCAATATGACAATTATGGAATGAGACCTAGGGTAGTTTGTACTGAGCATGTTTGAGATGACCAGGGAGTTTTAGCTGCAGCACCCACTGACCTTTACCAGAGAGGGTGGGCCTGAGACATCCAAATTTTGGATAGAGTCTATCCAGACGATTCTTGACCATTTAGATACTCCCTCTGAGAAGAGAGTCAAGTTAGTGTCTTATATGTTGTGAGTTCAGGAAAAGCATTGGTGGGACATCATGGTGCAGAACGAACAGGCTGAAGAAATGTATTAGAAAGATTTTCAGAAAAAGTTTCTAGATAATTTCTATCGAGATACATTGAGGAAAGAGAAGGCCATAGATTTTATAAGTTTTACCCAAGGGGCTATGTCAATGATTGATTATGCTAGTCGTTTCACTGATTTGAGATGATTCATTATAGTATTGGTAGGAGATGAGGTAGTTATGGGAAAATGTTTCTAGGATGGGATTAGACACGATATCAGGTCTCAAATCAATATTTTCTATTTGAAAAGGTTTTCAAAGGTAGTGGATTAGGATTTTATCTCAGAAGGAAACCTGAAGGGAGCTTTAGGTAGTGGACTTGTGGTGCTAGTTGGAAGGGTAAGTGGTGTGTCTTCCGACAACAAGAAGCATCATTTTGGGAGCTTCAATTAGGGTGGTAGTCGAAGAGTAGTAAAAAAAGAGGGTCAAACTCTCAGGGTGGAGATCAGGTGTTCTGTTACCAGTGTGGCAGGCCAAGACACATGCGTAGTTAGTGTCCCTAACCACCAGTTGAGTTTCGATCATGTGAAAAAATGGGGAATGTGTAGATATTATATATGAATCCTCACCAATTGGCCATATATGGAGGCTTGAGGTAGATTCCGAGTGCAGGAAGGGGGTTAGTTACTCTATATCAGGTAGGTAGTTAGAGCTTGACTGGTCGTACGAGTCAAGGAGGGGGATGTGGTACTCTGGGGTGAGAGTGTCTATTTGAGTAGTTCAGTTCGACACCAGGGACTCAGGCCAGAGCCCAATGAAGAGGGGAAGGTCAGCTACATGTAGTTCAGTCTGCACCAAAAGGCGGTGAGGATGGACCATCTATGGTTCAAGGTATGATTCTTATATTTTCCATTCTTTCTAGTGCTTTATTTGACACACACACCACACACTCTTTTATCTCTACCTAGTTTTTAGTTGTGTTGGTCCTATAGGTGGATCATGTGTGTGGGGTTATGTCAATTGATACCCCTTTTGGAGTATGATATGAGGATATCAGGCAATTTAAGGGTTGTGCTCTGGAATTTGGTGGGTACTATTTTTTGTGGGACTTGTTCTTCCTTGAGATGTCAAGTTTTGACCTGATTTTGGGAATGGATTGGATGGTGTTGTACCGAGCCCATATTGACTATTATCATCATCAGAAAAGTTCACATCTCTTAAGGGAGACATGTATGCCCATCTTGGTGAGTGAGATGTTCGAGTAGTCTATATAGGAAAAGTTTGTTAGTAGTTGGGAGAACTCACATCCCAAGTGGATTTTTTAATGCTTGATCATGAGGGAGTAAAGCATGATTACTTTCCTCCTATGGTGGATTGATTCTAGGATGTGTTTCTTAAAGACTTTTCAGGGATTCCGCCTGAGAGAAATGCTGAGTTCATGATAGAGCTGCTGTTAAGGGAGGATCTAGTCTCGATTCTTCCATATCGAATAGAACCTTCAGAACTATAGGAACTTAAGGTTCAGTTGGAAGAACTAGAGAATAAGGGGTTTATTTTTCCAAGCACATCACCTTGGGGATCTCCAATTATATTTTCCAAGAAGGCTAATGGGTCCTTGCAGTTGTGAATCGATTATAGGAAGATGAATCAGATGAAAATTAAGAATAGGAACCCCCTTCCTTGAATCGATGATCTATTTCACTAGTTGAGGGGTGATTCAGTGTTTTCTAAGATTAATTTGAGATCCAAATATCAACATCTTAGGGTGAGTCCTTCTGATATAATACGTACAGCTTTCAGAAGCAGGTATGATTTGTATGAGTTTTTGGTGATTCTGTTCGGGTTAACCAATGTGATGGTTGTGTTCATGGATTTAATTAAATAAATATTTCACCCATATATAGATCAGTTCATAGTAATCTTCATTGATGACATCTTGGTGTACTCTAGAACTCATGATGATCATTCCAAACATCTTAACATCGTCTTGAGTACACTAATAGAGAATATGATTTACAACAAGCTACAAAAATGTCATTTCTAGATCGATAAGGTGCATTTATTTAGTCACATCATCTCATAGGCAGGTGTGTCAGTGGATCTGGAGAAAGTGCAGGTCGTTGTGTCTTGGGAGTATCCCAAGAGTGTCTCTGATGTTTGGAGTTTTTTGGGATTAACCTATTATTACCAAAGATTCATCAAATATTTATCCCATTTAGTAGCACCAATTTCAGGCTTAACCAATAAGGGATTTAATTTTGAATTGTCTGAGTCATGAGAGAATGATTTTCAAGAGTTGAATAAGTGGTTGACGAATGCACTGATCCTGATCTTACTCAATTTAAGTAAGAGGTACACCTTGTCCTGTGATGCATCAGATTTTGGAATTGGGGCTATTTTAAAACAGGATGATTGGGTTGCTACATATGGTTCGAGATATTTGAGGCCTCATGAAAGAAATTACCCTACTCATGATCTTGATTTGGTTGTTGTGGTTTATGCCTTGAAGTGTTAGAGGCATTACTTTTTGGGGGGATGATTCACGGTGTTTATCGATCATTAAAGTCTTAATTACATCTTCTCTCAGCATGATTTAAATTTTAAACATCGAAAATGGGTTGAATACATGAATTATTTTGACTTTGAGTTGGTTTACACACCATGAAATGAGAATAGTGTTGCAGATTCTATGAGCCAAAAGACTCAGAAATAGGTAGTTCATGAATCCAAATCTGAGTGGAGAATGATAGCCTTGTTTGATGAGATGCACCTGGAGGTGAAGGATGGGCACGAGAGGATGAACCTTACATCCATAGCTATTGAGTTTATTCTTTTGAGATGGGTTAAGAAGAGTCATCTTGAGGATCCAAAGTGTTTTAATATGAAGGAAAGTCTTAAAGGCAAAGAGTCACCTTCCAGTTGGGCTGTTGGTGATAATGGGATTATTAGTGTTTGTGTCCATTTGGTTGTGCCGATGTGTATCTAAGAAGAGTTGATGCGTGAGTTCTATGCATCAAAGTGGGAAGTTCATATTGGTTTGACTAAGATGTATCATGATATTCGTAGGTAGTATTGGTGGTCGGGAATGAAGAAAGAGGTTGTGAGTTTTGTGGTGCGATGCCTTACCTGTCAATAGGTGAAGTCTGAGCATCAACTCCCAAGTGGTTTGTTATATCCATTTCCCATTCTGTATTGGAAGTGGGATACGTAATGATAGAATTCGTAGTGGGTCTTCTAAGGATGCCTTAGAAAAAGGATGCAATCTGGTTAGTTGTGGATCGGTTGACTGAGGTGGTTCATTTCTTACTGACCAAGAGACCTTTACTGTTGATCAATTGGGTGATCTATATGTTTGGGAGATAGTGAGGTTACATGGAGTACCGAGAACTATAGTTTTAGATTTTGATATACATTTCATGCTGTGATTCTAGCAGGGATTACAGATGGAACTTGGTACCCAAGTATTTTTGAGTATGTATTTCCACCCATAGATGGATGAGTAGTCAGAGCATATGATTTAGGATCTAGAGGACATGTTGATGGCTTGTGTCCTAGATTTTAGTGGTTTGTGGGAGAAACACTTGTTGCTTGTGGAGTTTTCCTACAACAATAGTTTTCAGGCTACAATTCAAATGGAACCATTTGATGAAATCTATGGGTGACCATATAGATCTCTGTTATGTTGGTTAGAAATAGGATAATTTAAGTTGTTGGGACTGATTATTTTGAAGTAGACATTAGAAAAGGTACAGTTGATTCAGAAACACATGGAAATGGATCAGAGTAGGCGAAAGTCGTATGAATATCAACATCATATACCTCTTTAGTTTCTGGTGTGTGATAGTGTGTTTCTTCAGGTGTCTCCAAGGTTGGGACATCTCTAAATTCATAAATAGGGAAAGTTAGTTCCCAGGTACGTGGGGTGTTTGAGATTGTGGATAGAGTCAAACCAGTGGCTTACCAATTGGATCTTATACAATGATATAGTGTAATGAATGATGTTTTTCATGTTTCACAGTTTCAGAAATATCACCCTAACATATCTCACATGGTTAATATTGAGGATGTTGATCTTGTGGCTAATGCATCCTTTGAGGAACATCTAGTTTTTATTGTGGATCATAGTGAGAAAGTCTTGTAGGGAAAGGTTGTGCCTTTTTTTCATGTTATATTGCATTATATGAATGTTTAGAAAGAAAATTGGGATCTAGAATCAGATATATAGGCCTAGTGGCCCACTCTTTTTGCTTTTTGGGCTCAGTGGTGCTTGGAAATACGACTTGAGGATGAGCCGTTCTGAGGCAGGGAGATTGTAAGATCCCAGACTTCGTGAAGGCATATAACTGTGTAAATTTTGGTTTCAATATCTTTTTTTGGACCAATGAAATGTTTCTTGGGTGTATGAGGGGCCTTGAGGGTGTTCCAGGTGTTCAAAAGATAAAAGTAAGGTAAATCGGGCCAAATTGTGCAATGCGCATGGTTGCCACCCGATTAAGTAAACCATGCAACCTTCCCAGGAAAACTGTGAAACCTTAGACAATGACATATCAAACGATTGGTGCATGATTTCTAAATTTTTCATTACTACCTAGGTAACCATGTGACTCAAATTCCCTTAGATATTGGCTTGTTCATGGTTTACACATGGTTTGGAAAACCGTGCGGGTAAACCATGCACCCCTGTAAAAGTTGAAAAAATTTAAAATTTTCCATTACAAGATTTTAAAGCCTCACATGATTTTCTCTCCCACTTCCTACTTTGCAACAATAAGGAAGAAAAAAGACTCCCAAATCTTCTAAGATATCAATATCATTTATTTTTAGGCCATTTGGAGTGTCTTAGGTTCCAGATCAAAGCTTCGGGTAAGTTTAATCCTCTCATCTCTTCTCTTTTTTTAGATTAGGGTTTGTATCTTGGGCGATCTTCTTATGAATCCCTAAAACCCTATTTTTTAGTGGAATATAGGTTAATACTTCAAAGGAGTTTTGGATCAGGATTTGAGGTAATGATTAAGAGTGTTTTCATCAACATATTCAAGGTAGGTGGTCTATATGTTATATCCCATAGATTTTATGAGGATTTGTGCACATAAGCTTGTGTTCTAGATTTTCCTTATTGTGTTCTTGGTGCTGTTTGTGAGTTTTGATAAAATGAGTTTCTAAATGGAGAATTGAATCCCTCATGATCCCGATGAGATGCATGGAGGATTACTTGACCAATTCAGGGCCGCCCATGGGGTGCACCAACCTTCCCAAACATGGTTAACAAAAATGTTAAGTGTGAACTTGACTTGTGATTTAATAGAGCCCAAGATGAACATGTTAATTGATTAATGGGACGATTAATAAGGAATTATGGATAATTGTTCCTAGATGTGGATAATAGATAAGGGATTTTTTGTATAGACATGATAATGGGTTAAATGGGATTTGTGGTAATGTACTAAATGAATTATAGATTTTACTTGAAATTCTCAAGTGGGATAATTCATGGGAAACATTAAATGTGTGAATTTAATTAACATATGGAAAGGCTTGGATATGTTAATTGGGTTAATTTAGGGTAATTAGTTAATATTATTAGTGATTTAGTCATAATAAATGGGAAATGGGTTAAATGGATATGTAAATAAAATGTTAAAGGTGTTAATGGGTTATGGAATAATGTAATTACCATGTTAATTGTTATGGAATGTGATTGTTATTGGTTTGGTTATGTTGGGTTGTGATATGTTATATGTGTGGTGGATTAAAAATTAATCATGTGCACATGGATTAGTAGAGTGGGGTATTGAGATGAGATTCTACTCCCACTGGTCGAGTGAGATTGAGGCTCTAAACTCCACCCCAAAATGCACAAATTAGGGAAGGGGATAGAGTTATATTCCCCTGATGGTTGAATTCAATGAGACCACATGGAATGAGGATTCAAGGTGAGCATGTTTTATATGTGATGATGTTCTTATCCCTAGAGAGACAGGAAACTTTATTTATTTACACCATGTATTGAGATTGATGAATCTGAATAACCCATTGACAACGTGATGAAAGTGAACTGAGTAATGAAGATGGTGTAAGTATTGAAATTGAGAATAATTCTAGGAATGAATTAAGTGAGTCTTGTTAAAAAATGGAACCTAAATTTCTTTTTTTTACTTGTAATTTATTTAGTCATTGCATGTACTATCTATTTTTTACTGGATATTTTGTAGACACCATTGGTGGTGACCCAATGAGTTGTACTCACACCCTACTCGGGTTGCCGTTGGGTACCCGAGAAGACTTCATGCTTGAAGGTTAGGAAAAGGTAAAGGTCCCTATTCTAGGGAGTTGAGTTAGTCTTAGGATTTACATGGATAAGGTTCCTAACTTGGAGTCAATACTGTTTTGGTTATTTTGTTGTTTTTTTTTTATTTTGGGTTTTTTTGCACTTGTGAAACTACTAGCATGACATGGCATATTTATTTTTGTTTGTGGTTGTACCCAATTTTGGGAGATGTTTCTTACATATGTTACTTGGTTATTTATTATTATTTCCACTATTTACATTGTTATCTGTTGTGGATTACTCCAGTAAAAAGGGTATAGTCTCCCTATATGACTATTTAGACCCTCACTGCTAGTCGGCAACCTATGGTATATGGGGAGATGTGCTTGAGGTCATGTGGAAACTCAGCCCAGAATACCGGTTTATTTCCTCTCAGGCCAAGGATGTTACATGGGGGTTTTAGGTATGATTCATAAAGATAACACACATAACATACTCATTTCTTTAATTTTTAACGAACAAAAGGCGACATATTAATAACAAGTTAAAATTTGAAATTTCCATTATAGAACCACAAATAAAATATTATTTCATTATTAATACCATATATTAATATTAATTAATTTTTTATAATCATCCATGATAAAATTTTATAGAATTTTCTATTTAGGTGGTTAAACCAACCCAAACAAGAACATGTTGTAATCAATGGATGAGTATGATTATGCAGAGGTTTTAATAAAATATAATTATTTTAAGTGTAATGATATTACTTATATTTTATTAATGTAATAAATCATAATAGGTAAGATATATAATAATAATATAAATGAAAAAGAATGCTAATAATTCGTTACTTACAAAGAAGAAATCGCATATTCTCTTGGTATCCTTCTTGGTTTTGATAAAATTGGGGAGTTATCATGAGACTAAAAGCTAAAAAATGTAAAGGAGGATTATTATGGAATAAAAATTGGTGGATTATAGAGATAAATTTTAATTTTAGGTGTGGTTTGGAAGGGGTGGGGGGTGGGTCCTTTTATAAGTGCGAAGGGGTTACATTTTTGAATAAAGTTTAGATTATTTTATTATTTTGGACATAGTCTATGAATAGTACTGATTACCATAACATTTATTTGTTTATGATTAAAAAATATATTTTTATTTGAATTTAAATCCAATCCAAAACTGTATGGAATCTTGTGAATACTTAATTAAAGGAAAAAACTGAAAATAGTTTTTTATTAGAATAAAATATAACCTAGGTTCCAAAATTCCAAACATAGGTTCCTAAATTTAACTTATTATTTTTAAATGAATGATTTTACTCCCTAAATAAATTTTTAATTTATAAAAATGTTTCATAAATTTTTAAGTCATATTTATATCATGAATATGTCATAAAAGTTACGGTATTTATAATATTTGTATTTTTAATTATTCACCAAAAAAGAAATTTTTTCAAAAAAACAACAAAAATTCACCCGAATATAATTTTGAATTTATGAATACAAAAAAGAATTTAATTTATTCAAATTAAAATTTATAAATTTATAAATTTATAAATTTATAAATTTATAAATTTAAATTTTAAATTAAAACATAAAATATAATGAAAAGCTTTTTTTATTAAAAAATGATTTTTTAAACATTAAGAGTTCCTAATCTTATTTCATATCAATTAAAAATTAAATGAGTTTTAATATATATTTTTTATACATTTAAATATTTTATTATAATAATAATTTAAAATTTATCAATTTAATATATTAAGATAAAAACACACTTCACTTAGAAAAAAACATTTATTTGAAAAATATGTCTTTTTAACTTTAAATGATTTTATATTTATTACTAACTAATTAAGAATAATTTCATGAATGTTTATTTATTTGTTTATATATATAATAAATACATTTATTTAAATTTAATTTTCTAAATATTAGAGATTTAATTTTTAAATAAAATCATAATACATGGGAAAATAATTTATTTAAAATAAAAATTATTTTGTTTTCAAATGATAAACCATATTATTGTTTCATAACTTGATAAATTTAATTATAATACTAACATATTAAAAAATATAAATATGAATTCATATATTTAACATGAATATCCATTCATAAAATATCTAATAATTAAATAATCCTTTAAATATATCAAATTAAGAAATCGTCTTAATAAAATAAATTTAAAATTTTTCATACCATAGAATAAAAACAAATAATTTTAATCATATCATTGGTATCTAGTTGATTATATAATATATTTTTGTTACATTAAATAATTTTTAAAATAAATATTTCTTGAAAAAATATAAATTCTTAACATGAATAAAAAAGTTGAGTTTTATTAAAAATACTTAGGCTGTAAGAACCTCTATCTCCCCTTTTCGTCACCCAATTCTCACCAAGGTAAAGTGTTGCCTAAAACTTTTACAAAGTAATACCTTTGTGAACATTTCAATTAGATTTTGACTCCCATCAATATTTCATAGTTCCAACACCCCATCCTCCATTATGTTTTGGATGAAACAATACTTCAGTTTGATGTGCTTTTTCCTTGAGTGAAACACTAAATTTTTAGTCAAATGAATTGTGATATAACTATCATAGAACAAAGAACCACTTTCCTGAATCTTTATGAGTTAGTCTAATAAAATTTTCATCCATATCAATTACTTACTACTTTTGTGATGTCCACATACTCTGCTTCTATTGTGGACAATGTAACCACTAACAGCAGTCTCAACATCCAACTTATGGTTGTCCCTTTGAAGGTAAACAAAAATACTATAGTACTCTTTCAATCATCCATATACCATCCAAAGTCTGCATCAACATAACCTTACAATGAACCATCCATTCCAAAACACAAGGCTATAAAATTTTAACCTTTGAGATATCAGAGAATCCACTTAATAGCTTCTCAATGCTCCTTTCCCAATTTCTCCATAAACCGACTAACAAGTCCCACTACATGTGCAATATATGACCTTGTAAAAACTATAATTTACATTAACTATTTAAACACTGATGATAATAGAACTATTTCCATACAATTATACTCATTTTATAGATTCAATGCTTTATCTTTGGCTAAATTTAAATGTCTGACCAATGGGTTAGTCACAAGTTTACATCAAGTCATTCTGAATCTTTTGATGTCCCTATGGACGTATTCCTTCTAAGAGAAAAATAAAATAAAATTTTCAGTCTTATTGTATCTTTAAATATGTATCCACAAATTTTTCTTAGGTTCCTTGAGATCTTTAATCTTTAACATTTAGTACATATTAACTTTCACCTACTAAATATGTTTCATATCCGAACCCACTATGAGCATGACTTCCATATGCAAGAGAATAATCACGTAACCCCATCCTTGAACACCTTACAATATCAACAATGGTTTGATTTACTTTGGAAGAACCCCATTTCTTCTATAATTATATAAAACTCCTAGTTCCAATTTCTTTTTAATTTATTTAAATGATAATGGACCTGATTCAGTTTTTACACCAGACCATCATCTCATTTGTCTACAAAACCCTCCAACTACTTCATATAGATTCTTTTCCTCAAAATTTGCATCAAGGAACACTATCTTCATATCCATCAGTTCTATATATAGAATTTCAAATGAAACTATAATTATCACTATCCATATGGTTGTATGTTTGAAAATAGGATAAAATATTTTAGAGAAATCTATCCCTTACTTATATTGAAACCTTTTCACAACTAACCTATACTCGTACCATTTTATACAATCTAATTTCTATATTAAACCGAAAAAGAAGTTTTTCTTCAATTATTTCTTCCCCAAATAGTAGTTTCATCAGCTACTAGGTTTTATTTTCATAAAATAAATCCATATCATATTTCATATCCAACTCTCACTTTATATAATCACTAAGACTCATTACTTATTCTAGGATCTTAGTATCTCCTCCATCCATAAGAATCAATAAGTGAAGATTATTTCTAAACCTATGAACTAATCATATCATCCTAGAACACCTCTACAAATTGGCCTACAGTTCTGTCCTTTCTAGAACCACAACATAAAGAATTTCACCTTCTATAACTTTGAACTAACATTATGCATTCTTTGAGCATTCTAATACTTCTTCCGACCTTACTATCTCTTCTAGATTTTCCATGCCCACTCAACATGTAGAGCCCCAGTACAAATTTACCACTTAGAGGATGGGGTGGGGGTGGGGGGTGTTGGGTGAATCAATGGTTTAGTTTTATGAATTATTTTACTTTAAATTCAACCTCTTAAAATTTTCAAGGTCCTTGATCCTCTCAGTGATATCTCACAATCAAATTTCATACATAGAAATGTTAAGATAAACCATAACACATGATATTTACAAGGTTTGGTATAAATACCTACTCCTTATTATCGATTAGTTAGATACCCTAGTCTCAATACTCTTCAGTAACTGGTTAGACACCCCAGTCACAAGCTATTTTTTTCTCAAGGTTAATGATCCATATATATTAAGATATCTATTTGCTCTTGGTTGCTTCTGCACCACTTAAAATAGATCTCCCACCATGAGTGAAAATGATATTTTCCACATTCAATGTGTAGTAAAGAGTTAATATATTTCAAATCATATATGCTCCCCTTGTCATGAACCAACCCAGGTCGAACCTTAATTGGTCACTCGAGTTGGTCTATGGCATGGCCCGAAGGGTGTTCCCTATCCCCACGGGCTGGAAACTAGTGTCAGGCATCATATATAAATCTAGTGGGAATGATTTAAACCCAATAAATATGATAAAATGAGTAAACTAATAAAAATGAGCATGCAAAAAAAACCCACAACTGAACATAAATAAATAAACAGTTGATCCAGATACAATATGCCACTAAACAGACTGAATACTAAAATAAGAAAAATGAAACTGAAAACAAAATAAAACTGGACCATGATACCACTATCTCCATGTGACATCTTGGTCACCTCTATCCACAAGACATAACCCGCTCCAACCACGATCACCTAATCTAGGAATCTTCAAAAAATACTGAACCTTAAAAATAGCTCGAGTCTACCAACACCAAGTGGTATAGGTAGGGTGTGAGCTAACAACTCAGTAGCCAATCACAATAGAGTCCAAGTGTTTCCTTTCCCAAAATAGTCCATTAACACTAGTTTTAAATACAATTATAAAAATAGTTTTTTCACATTTTATTAAACAACCACAACTTTACTGTTTTAAAGGCCAACACACGCCACCATCCATTTTTTTCAGGAAAACTACCATTTTATAACAAAAACCAAAACCAAAAAATACTAGTAAAATTTTTCAATGGAAAAAATTTAAATGAAAAATAGTTTCAAAGAATTACACTTTAAATAAAATTCACTTAATTTTAAAATTACCAACCCAACCTACTGTATGCCAATAAGAGGAATAATATAATCATTGAGCACTAGTCACAGGAACACCCCTAGGCACTAATTAGTTGTGGGCCCCAGGTAATCCATGTCTCAGTGAAAATTAACCATAATAAATATCCATTCTCGTGCACATGAGCCACTAGTAAAATAATCACCCATAACCTAGTGGTCACCAACATCATCATCATTATAGTTTAGTTAGTGTTTTCATTGTCAAACTTGCTACATGAAATAGGGATGAAACCGCTCTAGATCACTAGAATACTGGTACATGTCCTCCCACATAGATACTTAGGTTTCCCTTTTTGTGCTCAATAAAGTTTCACACATCACATGATATCACTTACAAAATCCATCAACCAAACCAAGCATCACATTTCATAAACCACCACTTCCACATCACAAACCCATTCTTGAAAACTTATGCACATAGAAACATTTACAAATCACTTCAAAAACCACGAGGAATGCTAATTCTCTGAGAATTTTCTAAATAATCCTTTCCCCATTTTAGGAAAAACATGAAACTCTAAAAACATTCCAAATAGGCCTTTATTTTCACACACCCAAATAAATTTACCAAAACATTTACAAATAATTTCTAAAACCATCTTCAAGTGTGAAATTCCAAATGACCCCTTAAGCCAAAAATTTTCCCAAAACACACACACCAAAAGACAAATGGGTATACCCCCATGATATTATATTTTAAACCACATTTAGAAAACACATGAAGGATCCAACATTATTTAGAAAATAAGAACCATTTAGGAAACCAATATTTCAAGGAACACTAATTTAAAACACCATATTCATTTGAGGGCACAAGCATGTGTGAACCTAGTGCACCCATGGATGTGCCAAAATCCAATGGTACACCAAACATACAAGAGGACACCTGAAAACATTTTCAACAAAACCCACCATTTTATTTAAAACAATATCCAACCATATACACTATTTAGGGAACATAAAACAATCCCCTTATAACCATGAAACCCTTTTTAATACATTTTAACACATTTAACAATCTAAAAAATTACCAAAACATACCCACTAAATTATGTTCACAAAAAATAAATAACCATCACACCATAATCAAGGCTAAATATTTCATAAAAACCCCCAATTTAACTTTAAAATCACAATGACATTTTAAACAATAACCCTAGGTGCTATAAACCTAGGCATTTCACACAAATCCCCTTAAAAAACTATTTTTTTGTAAATTATACCAACAAGAAATAACTATTTGCATCAATAAATATATATATTAGAGAGGTTAAAGTCATTTAAAAATTAAATGAAAACACACAAGTGCACGTGGAGTGTTCTGGAAAGAAAAAAGTTGGAAGCCCCTACCTTAACCATGTGCAGATGGGATAAAACTACAAGGGGAGGAAGAATTGAGCCTTATGAATGATCCACACACTATAGAAACAAGAAAAAAAACCAAAATCATCCAACCCTAACCCTAGGGTTTGTCCAAATAAGAAATAATCCAAGAGAGAGCAAAGAAATGAGAGAGGGGGAAGAGGAGAGGAGAAATAGAGAAGTTTTGATGGAGAACCACTGACCTTTGGTGAGATCTCCCCAAAAATAACCCAAAACGTTGGATAATTAAGGGGGAGGCACCTCTGGTCGATTTACAACTGGTAGGTATTCATTTTGGAGGTGGAATCACCCAAAACAGATCTATAGGTCAAAAGTTATTAAGCCCCTAAGTGGATTCACGGTTTTACTGCACAGTTTTGTAAACCATGCACAAACCATGTGAGGGATACTGGAAAAATTCTACAAATTTTTAAGGTTAGGTTGCATGGTTTGGGAAAACCATGATCAAACCGTGAGACCCAAAAAATTGGCCAAAACCCCTCAAATTTCACCCAAAACACTAGGGAAGACCCACCCAAAGATCCTTCATTGATTTAAACACAATATAGTGACACCGTGGGTGTCACGAACTCTCCACCATGAAGATTTCTCCCAATACTTTCACTAGAAATATGAAAAGGTATATAAGAAAACAAAAACCAAGAAAACACAAATACTTTTGTTGGACCTCAAGATGGACTTCAACTAAAACATCCAACATCAAAAAAATAAATAATAACAAATGAAATCCATGGTCAGAGTGTGACAATTATCCCCACCACAAACACTTTCTGACCACAGAAAATCACCAAGTTGAAGGTTAACCAAAACTAGAATCCATGCCCAACCAAAACCAAGAAAAACCATGAACCCGGGGTGACGATTCACTCTACAATTTGCACTCGATTGATCAAGATGATTCCACAACACAAGAATGGTGGGAGAACACAAGGGGGTTCTCCCCAGCACAAAAATTCAGCTAATACAAACAAAATTAAATCCCCAAAAAACACCCTCACCACAACCAAGAACTAGGGATTTTAATATTTTAATACTCTTGGGTAGCTCGCATGGTTTGTACACATAGTTTACCAAACCATGCGCCAACTATGTGTAAGCTACTAGAAAAAAGGGGCATACCGCATGACTTGGCCGCATGGTTTCAAAACCGTGCACCAATCGTGCCAATGACTCTGTTCGAAAATGACACCAATATGTACATTTACCTGGGAAAGGTGCATGGTTTCCTCTAACCACACGCAAACTGTGTACATGATAGAAATTCACTCGAAACTTCTAAAATTTGAAAATTTTAACTGGGACTCCACTCAAACTTCCTTGTATAAGATAGAAACTACTACCACCGAAATAGGGAACCTCCCACATGAACCGAACCCACAATACATCAATTTTACAAAACTCAAGAATCTCTAAACGAGCACTTATGAAAGTTAAAACTAAGACTGGACTACACAAAGGAAAGACACACTAAAAAGGGGAACAAAAAATTCACAAGGCCACATTCAAATAGACTTAACCTCTTAGGTTACAAAATAACAAGTCCATCATAACTTTACAATGAAATGATGAACATATAGTAATAAGAAAGTAAGAAAAAGGAAACTTTAAATATCTCCTTCCCAATGCTTAAGGAAAAAACTAGAACAAGGTTTCACTCACCCTTAGAAACCCCTAACTGTGCGAAATCTTCACCCCGAGACCTATGGCTGGGGATCTAATGGCTGAAGCATCTCCTTCCTCATAGTCAGGCATGAGCATCCCCTAATCACAACTCTTTTTCGAGGGATGCAACAAGACGAAAACCAACTTCCATTGGACAAAAAGTGGACCCTCAACCAAACCCAATACAACATATACTTTAACAACCTTGGGAGTTCCCAATAACCCAAAGACACACTCTTGTTCCTTCAAACCACTTCACTACCTCTAATGGACCTCTATCACTTCGAAGGACATGCGACAACTGAGAATAATCAAAAACTGGGTAGGACTCATTGAAAATTTTGTGGACCTTTTTGGGCGGCATATTCCAAACAAAAAAAGAACACCAATTAAAAACCAACATCAATATGAAGCACATTAAGAAGGAACATCTCAAGACAAAAAAAAAGGATCACAAAAAAAACATATACAAACACAAACAAAAATCACATTTACAAAAACCACCATTTCATTTAAATTTCAAAACTGACTTCTCCCAAGACCAATTTCCAAATACCAAAACCCACTTTTCACAAAAAAGAAATCCACATTCTGAAATAAAAATCAATTTTCAGAATCATTTTTTTTCAATTTCAAATTCAATTTTGAAAAACAAGACCATGCCTTTTATTTCAATCACCCACCCATGGTATCCTATGAACCATCACATATGTGCCCATCCATATCTATTTACATTATCAACACACAAGTTCCAACCTACAATTTCCAAACAAAATCTCATATATGTGAACTTTCATAAGTAGTACCAAGGGTCACACATTTCTTTACCTAATCAAAACCTAATCATTTTCCAAATTTCAATACAAAACACTTTTCTTTAAAACACATTATACCAATTTAAAAACCACTTGAAAGAAATAATTTTTAATTTTCATAAACTGATTTCATTTTAAAAGATTACTCACATCAACCAAGACCAAAATGAAACATGACTCAAGCCAAACCACCAGAATGAGGAACTAGTGTCTATTCCTAACTTGGAGAGATGGTAGTGGGTGAGGCACCAAGTAAGCCATAAAACTAAGAGGACCTTGAATTGTATACTTGGACTCCACATGGGTCACTACCCCATGTGAGCCCACAAAATTACACCAGTTCACCTCCTTGTCATCCCCCAATCCAAAACAAAGATAATAGTCTCAAATCCTGGACTTCCCTTAGTAACTTGAGGTTTAGAATGAGTAAAGATTCATGATACCCTTTCCATAGCTACCTCATGAGTCTCAAAAACCCTAATCTCCAACTAACAGACACCCCAAATAACAAGGACCTCACCTGATACCATTTCTTCACAAACCAACCCAGGTCGACCCTGAACCGGTCACCTGAGACAGTCCGCAACATAGCCCAAAGGGTATTACCTATCCCCACAGGCTAGAAACTAGTGTCATACATCATATATAAATCGAGTGGTAATGATTTCATCCTAATAAACAAGATCAAATGAGTAAACTAATCAAAATGATCATATAGAAACAACCCACAACTGAATATAAATAAATAAACAACTGATCTTGATAGAATATGCCATTAAACAAACTAAAGACTAAAACAAGAAAAATGAAACTGAGAATAAAATAAAACTAGACCATGCTACCACTATCTCCATGTGACATATTGGTCACCTCCAGCCACAAGACTAAACCTGTGCCAACTATAAGCACCTAATCCAGGAATCCTAAACAAATAATGAACCTGAAAATAGCTTGGGTCTATGGACACCGAGTGGTATAGGTAGGGTGTGAGCTAACAACTCAGTAGGAAATCACCATAGAGTCCAAGTTTTCCTTTCCCAAAATATTCCATTAACACTAGTTTTAAATAAAATTATAAAAATATATTTTTCACATTTTATTAAACAACCAAAACTTTACCGTTTTAAAGGAAAAAACACGTCACCATCCATTTTTCAGGAAAACTACCATTTTATAAAAAAAACCTAAACCAAACAATACTAGTAAACATTTTCAATGGAAAAAATTTAAATGTAAAACAATTTCAAATAATTACACTTTAAATACAATACACTTACTTTTAAAATTACCAACCCAAACTACCGTATGCCGAAGGGAGGTGCAATATAATCATTGGGCACTAGTCACAAGAACACCCCTAGGAACTAGTTAGTTGTGGGCCCCAGATACTCCATATATCAGTGAAAAGTAACTATAATAAATATCAGTTCTCATGCACATGAGCCACTAGTAGGAGAATCATACATAACCTAGTGGTCCTCAACATCATCATCATCATATTTTAGTAAGTGTTGTTATTGTCAAACTTGCTACATGAAACAAGGACAAAACCACTTCAAATCACTAGCATACTAGTACACATCCACCCACCTAGATACACGAGTTTACCTTTTTGGGGTCAATCAAGTTTCACACATCACATGATATCACTTACAAAATCCATCAACCAGACCAAACATCACATTTCATAAAACACCACTTTCACATCACAAACCCATTCTTGAAAACTTATGCACATAGAAACATTTACAAATCACTTAAAAAACCATGAGGAACACCACTTCCCTAATAATGTTCTAAACAATACTTTCCTCATTTTAGAAAAAACATAAAACTCTAAAAACATGCCAAACATTCCTTTATGTTTATACAACCAAATACATTTACCAAAACATTTCAAAACCATTCTAAAACCATCTTTAAATGTGAAATTCCAAATAGCCCCTTAATCCAAACATTTTCTCAAAACACACACACCAAAATCCAAATTGAAATACTCCCATGATATTCCATTTTAAACCACATTTAGAAACCACATAAAGGATCCAACATTATTTAGAAAACAAAAACCATTTAGGAAACCAATATTTCAAGGAACACCGGTTTAAAGCACCATCTTTATTTGAGGGCACAACCATGTGTGCACCTAGTGCACCCATGGATGTGCCAACATCCAATGGTACACTAAACATCCAATAGGAAAACTGAAAACCTTTTCCAAAAAACCCACCATTTTCTTTAAAACCACATCCAACCATCCACACTATTTAGGGAACATAAAACAATCCCATTATAACCATGAAACCCTTTTTAATATATTTTAACACACTTAACAAGATAAAACATTACCAAACCATACACACCAAATCATGTTCACAAACAAGAAATAAACATCACACCATAATCAAGGATAAACATTTCATAAAACACCTCAATTTAACTTTAAAAGAACAATGACATTTTAAATAATAACCCTAGGTTCTAGAAACCTAGACATTTCACACAAATACATTTGAAAACCTTTTTTTTTGTAAATTATACCAACAAAAAATAACTATTTTTATCAATCCATAGATATATTAGAGAGGTGAAATACATTTAAAAATTAAATGAAAACACACAAGTGCTCATGGAGTGTTCCGGAAAGGAAAAAGTTGGAAACACTTACCTCAACTATGTGTGGATGGGATAAAAATCCAAGGGGAAGAAGAACCAACCCTTATGAATGATCCAGACACCATAGCCACAAGAAAATGAACCAAAATCAGAAAACCCTAACCCTAGGGTTTGTCCAAACAAGAACGAAGACAAGAGAGAGAAAATAAATGAGAGAGGGGAAAGATAAGAAGAGAAATAGAGAATTTTTGATGGATAACCACTAAACTTTGGTGAGAAATATCCCAATTACCCAAAACGATGGATAATGAAGGGGTAGGTGCCTCTAGTCAATGACAAACTGGTTGGTCTTCATTTTGGAGGTAGAATTTCCCAAAACGGATCTCTAGGTAAATATTTATTAAGCCCATAAGTGGCTATACGGTTTTGATTCACGGTTTTGTAAACCGTACACAAACCATACGAGGTCTATTGGAAAACTTCTGTAACTTTACAGGTTTAGGTTGCATGGTTTGGGAAAATTGTACTCAAACTGTGTGACCCAAAAAATTATCAAAAACCCCTCAAATTACACCCAAAACATTAGGGAAGACCCAACCAAAGATCCTTCAATGATTTAAACACAATAGATTGACACTGTGGGTCTCACAAAATCTCCACCATGAAGATTTCTACCAATAATATTCACTATAACTATGAATAGGTCTAGAAGAAAACAAAAACCAAGAAAAAACAAAGACTTTTTTTGGACACTCAAGCCGAACTTCAACCAAAATACCCAACATCAAAAAAATAAATAAAAAAAATGAAACCCATGGTTAGGATGTGACACCCCTAAAGGGATGAAACCATATCCTTCAATCGAATATATATTAATAAAAAAACATACATATATAGAGGAATAAGGAGGGACCTTCTTGTTCTTCCAGAGTAACATTCAGGCTAAGAAATTCTTCTCAACTTGGGCCATTCTTGTAGAGACCCAAAGATTGACGTACATGGACATTACATTACTTTTGAGGAATACTTAATACATAATAAAAACCAACACTCAAGGACCGTAATATTTTAGTGTCTTTGGAAACTCGGAACATAATCTTCTAATCGTGGTGAAAGATATTCAACATCTCCTATAAAGATCTTCCCCTTTTATTTTCTTACCTAAAACCTTTCTTTAAATCCTAGGGAAAAGAAAACATATAAAGGGTGAGATCAAATACTCAGTAAGGGTAATAATGGAGAAAATAAAACAAACCATATACATTTGTACATAAAAACATGAACATAATGTTTAAACATCAAAATCTTGAGCAATGACATAAAACATGGCAGAACGTAAGGAATAGATCATAATAGAACATCAATCATGATAAAATATCTTGGAAATAAAACTTTTAATTGTGAAAAACCATTAATCACACGATATGATCTCCATAGTATCCAAGACATTGCTTCCAATACCATCTTAGTGTACAAAGTCCCTTACTGAACCGAGTTCACTCCTCGTTCCAGTCCTGTATCACTGAACTGGATTAAATTACTGTTCCAGCCATGGCTATCTCATGAGATATAAATCTTTACCCAATGAATTAGAGGGAGATATAGGTACCAACCATATCATAATGAAATCATTCTTTCGTGTGCCACACAATAAACACATATCATTCATAATAACCCAACGAATAAAACGGGTTTCATAAACATCATCCCATCATAACATAATCCATATAAAAGAAATGGATATCATTTCATCATAAGAAAAATCAAACCATGTAAATAATAGAGACATTATACTTGAAACATAAACATACTAAATAATTTCATCTTATATGGAAAATAGTTTTGATAAAACACTTGAAATGAATTCTTGAGGAAAATACCCTTTCTTCTTTAAAATCATTTTCTTTTCTCAAAATGCCATGAAATTTTAAAAGAAAAGGATATTTTTGAAAATAATAATGATATTATATAGAGTAATATTCATTGAAATAAGTAATTATGAAACCGAAAAAACCCGTTCATGCCGTATAAGTTAAAAAAAACATTCTCCTCGTACTTTTGTCGGAAAAGTCAAAAAGTACCATGTTTGGTAAACAAAAGAAAGATTCCTTCCATAACACAAAGTAAAAGTAAAATAGAGGTAAACATGAATTTAAACATACATGGAAGAATATTAAACACTTTAATAAAAACATTTTTTATGGACATGGATGAAAAATATAACCCCAGTAAATACTTACATATAAGAAATCTCGGATAAAAATGAGATTTGCAAAATTATCCCATACCTTATTTCATATTTCTTCCGTATGTGTCCAAGACTCCTGTATAGTGGATTTAAAAATATTATTAACTTTTAACATAACCATAATAATATTTATGCTATCATATATGATTCACGTACGACTTTATATTGTCTGTTCATTTGTCAATTCCATGTTAAAGCAACATTTTGGGTAAAATCGTTTCATTTATCATCCATGTTTTGACTTGTAATTATTAATATGATTACTTAGACCGTGATTACTTAATTATAGAATATAAAACATTTTTTATATATAATATATATTTAGAATATACATATATATAATAGATCGATAAATGGAAAGAAATACACCGTTCATGGAGACGGTAGGCCGTACGTACGCATGAACGCTGTTTTTAGTTTCCTTATTGAATTGAATGAAATTAAGTATATGAAATACATATATATATACATAAATACAGTAGAATTATTATGTAATATATTTCATTATTACTTATTATATATACTTTATAATCATTCTTGAATTGTTAACATGGAAAATGAATCTCATCGCGTCGTGGAGACGGTAATTCGTACGTACGCACGAGCGATGATATCGTTCCCATATTTATTGAATGGAATTGTAGTGGATGATATAATATCTTAGAATCAGTATTATGTTATAATTATCATATATAGTTATTCTTTACATCATTATACCCATCCAAGTAAGGTGGTGGTGGAAAAACTGATTACACCACGGCGTGGAGACGGTATTCCGTACGTACGCACGCGCGGTGAGTTCGTTTTCCGTAGGATGGATAGAAGGTGAAATAGGGTTGTTTCATATTTATAATAACATATCAGTATATAAGTAATACTGATGTTATTACTTTATAATGAAACAACTAAATAAGAGGAAGTTAGAAGAAGAAAGAAACTTGAAAGAGTCGGTAGAAGAGATTACCTCTTCCTCGACGCACCTCCTTTAAACTCCTTTATGGGCACTAGAGTTGGTCTTTTGAGAATAACAGAACCTCTATGATATAACTAGAGAGGTTGAGAAGAGTAATTGGCAGGGTTTGTCCGATCTTCAAGGCTCAAAAGGGTTTGAAGAGAAGAGGGAAGGGGTGCCCTTTTTATAAGGGAGGAGAGGGGCACTTTTGGAAAAACTTAAAATATTATTTTATAATAAAGTCATATTCAGTTTATAATAGCTCAAAATGGATTTATTTATAAGCTAAAGTGGGTATGGGTCGAAATACTCTCAAAAAATAGGTTTTAGACAAGTTTAGGTTACTATTTTAACCTTATCATTTAGATTTAACTCTAAGTTAAATAATTTAACCTTTACCGTGTCTTCTTGTTTTCTTATACTATATGGTTAATAAACTTAGTATAGCAAGACAAACGAACCAAAAGTGGTTCATTATTGATATATATAATCTTATCTAATTCATTTGGATGAACCTTATATTTTTAGGAATATAATATCAATTAATAATATAATATTTTTCTTAAAAACTATTTTATGTCAATTTTGACACTATTTGGTAATTGATTTTTGTGAAAATAATAACAGCATTATTAGTTCAAAAAAAGTAAATTAAATCAATAATAATATGTAATATTAACCTATAAAATTAGTGTAATTCCTAAAAAGTCTCAAATTACATTTATTTGGGTATTTATAACATCAATTTTGTTAATATTTCATTAATAAGGTAATTACTGTATCATCATTGTGTCATAAATTAATTAATTTATTTAATGTCTAAAAGTTATAAATAAATTACCATTATGTAGTAAATCCTTTTAAATTTATAATTAATATTTATAGTCGAATTTATCTTATGTATAACCCTATATTAAAAATATTTTAGTTATTAAACTTTGATTTTAACTATTTTAACTCTTCTTTAAATAAAATAATAATAAATGTACTAATCTAATCCAAGTGGACCTAAATGATAATATTTTATTTATAAGGTTGTTTTTGGTTGAATTAAACTTATCCAATAGAATTAGTACCTATGTTAGGGTAATAATAATATCATTTTTACCCTTAATTACCCTATTTACTTTTAACTGTGGTAAATAAAAGTAAAAAGTTACTATTCACCAAAAATTATTTTTATCTTATTAAACCATATTTTACTCCTTGATATTAACCGTGTCTCTCGGATTTTCTAAATTCCACTCACAGAAGCCTTAAAATTAAATTTTATGTAAATTTTCAAATTCTCCTAGGAGGTGGGTAAAAGACGGTGAAAAGTTCAATAAAATTTTTATATATCTAAAATTATTATAAAATGACCCCAATGAATTATATTGAACTTATATAGGTATTATGTATCAATTTTGACCTAAATAAATTTAAATAAAATAAATAGTTATTTAAATAAAAAGTCGGTTTTTAAATAGTAACCCAGTGTTTTCACTATTCATCAAAAATTGAAAGTTTTCAGAAAAATTCCAAAAATTCACCCTAGGCTAATTTCGATATTCCGAATCCAAAAATGAAGTCCATTTTGAAAGATAAAATTTATAAAATTTCAAAAAGTGGGTATTACTATTCATAACGGCTAGTTTATAATAATATTATAATAATATCTCATTTAGTGAAACTCGGTATTGCGTACTACACACGCTATCGAGGAAGGTCTTGATTGCGTGTAATGAAAGCCAAGTCAAGGCTGTGTGTAGTGAAATCTTCCTTTGTTGTTGTGTATAAGATAATCAAAACTTATTTTATTTATACATTAAACAAAATCTATACTTAATGTTTCGTAGAATAAATTCTACAAAACGAACTTGAAATTGTGTGTAACACGAGCCAAAAATAGTGTTGCATATATTGCAAGCTAATATGGTGTTGCGTATAGAACAAGATAATTTTTGTGTAGCATATAACACAAGACATCAATGAAATTTAAAATAATAATTCTCATAAAATCTCGAGTTGTTACATTCTACCCCCCTTAAAATGAATTTCGCCCTCGAAATTCATCGGGGTTATAAATGGTTTAGTACTTGAAAGTTTCTTTCATAGAAACCCACATCGTAAAAAGGAATACTAAAACTTAATTTTAAAAAGTAAAGTAAGAAATGTAACGGTTACCCAGATTAACTCATCACTGGGTTTCAACATAGGAGAACATGGGTGTAAATATGGATATGGAAGAGAAATATAACCATCAACTTCTGATGAAGAGTGGTAGAGAACATGGCTATAAAAAATCCAACAATCACAAAGCCATAAATTTGTGATGATCTAAGGTACTATCTGATTCATCAGATATGAGAGTACTAGGACAACATTTTTGGTTTCCAAGATCATTTCCCTAACATTGATGAACTTTTACATAAGGAGAAATACTTACTTGATTTCAGTGTAATATCATCATTGGTCATTCCATTAAAAATTTCCACTTCATCTCTATTTAAATAAATGAAGCTGAATTTTTCATTCATGAAGTGTTAGCAGATCATGCGATAGAATGATAATTCATCCCATCCATTTCTATCACAAAAATGTTAGCATAAGTTATTAAATATACATAAGTCCATCTATGGTGAGATTAATCGTATATGATTCTAACAATGGAATTATACTTCATCTATCATACTGCTTAATAAAATAAAACTAGTTCCTCCTAACCAAGGACTTCCTGTAGGCTAGTGGAAGGCAATTAAGGCCTGTCATACTTTGGTTGTGGGTTCGAATCCCGTAACCTTGTCCGACATGACGGGTTGTATCCCGTCCTACAGGTTGTCCTTTTTCTAAAACTATACAATCATAACATTTCAGAAATAAAAACAAAAAGTTATAGCCTTAATCAATACTATATGATGTCCATTCCAACCTTTAGGCTTATCAAAAATACTTCTGTCCGATTACTAGAAATTTTATCTACTGAGCATGTGAATTCCTTCATTTGTCCACCATATATCATAAGATATATCTTGTTGTTGGTCACATTCCAAACATGTGAATACCTTAATCATGTATTCTCTTGAAACATAAATTACCATAGAACCTTAGTGAAAACATGAATGTTATCAAAAGTTAACTCTTTCCACATACCAAAATCCCAAAAATTCTATATACTCAAACCATGATATCACATTGTCCTTACATCAGTCATGAGCTAAATAATACTATTAAACATCTCATTATCTCTTTATCCCTTCATTATGTGCATATCATCTAATTTAAAAAAATATCTGAATAACCTTTCATGGTTACCGATACCATTCAACATATACTTTCAAATACTTTAGAAAAAACAATAGTGTAACAATCCTTAGATGGGTCTTTATTCCATAGTAACATTACCTATACAACATAACTCTTGATAAACATAAATCATTATACTACCTTCTTAAACCATTGACCAAGCTTGAACAATTCTTTCATCTCACATATCATTTGTAGTCTCTTTATCATCATCCACATAAATACTACCCATATGACCATACTGATTCTCTTCATGAATTTTTCCCTTAGGGCATTGGTTTGAATAATGCCCATACATTCCACATTTAAAAAATTTAATAAGTGTGGATGTTGTAGCAATACCATTATCCTTGTCCATGGTGTTAACTGAACCTTTTCCTTTGCACTTACTGGCTTTGTGTCCTTCCTTTCCAAACCCAAAGCATCTTCTAGTTCCTTTGAAACATTCTCCTTGATACCTCTTCCCACATTATTTACATGAGGTAAATTGAACTTTATTTCCTCTATGATCATCATGAAACTCTATCTTTCTATTATTAGATGAGTCAGGATACTTACCAAAGTTGAGATTATTGATCATATTGTGAGATTTCTGATTAGGCATAATAATGATTTTTTGACTTCCAAATCTCGTTTCATTTGGTTTCTCATGAAGAATATCATTCCATTGTCTATCATATCCTCCATTATCGTGAATCTTCCTGTTTCCAGCCATTTTCTAAAACCCAAAAATAATAGTATGAGAGGCATAAATAATGCTAGGAAAAAAACATAATAAAGGGGGAGTAACTTCAATATATAACATCTTAGGTTTAATTCTAATATAATTACCGTAATTATAGGACTATAACCTATACATATAGTTAACCTTAGGGACATCCCTAGACATACCTTAGAAATATCTCTAGGGATCTCACTAAAGTTCTCGTATCCTAGTTTCCAAAGGTTGACTAAACCTTTCCTCTGATACCAACTGTAGAGCCCAAAGCCTGACGTACATGGACATAACATTACTTTTGCGGAATACTTAATACATAACAAAAACTAACACTCAAGGACCATAATATTTTAGTGTCTTTGGAAACTCGGAACATAATCTTCTAATCGTGGTGAAAGATCTTCAACATCTCCCATAAAGATCTTCCCCTTTTGTTTTCTTACCTAAAACCTTTCTTTAAATCCCGGGGAAAAGAAAACATATAAAGGGTGAGCTCAAATTCTCATTAAGGGTAATCTTGGAGAAAATAAAACAAACCATATACATTTGAACATAAAAACATGAACATAATGTTTAAACATCAAAATCTTGAGCAATGACATAAAACATGACAGTACGTAAGGCATAGATCATAACGGAACATCAATCATGATAAAATAGCTTGGAAATAAAACTTTTAATTGTGAAAAAACATTAAGAACATGATATGATTTCCATAGTAGCCATGACATTGCTTCCAAGACCATCTTAGTGGACAAAGTCCCTTACTGAACCGAGTTCACTCCTCGTTCCAGTCCTGTATCACTGAACCAGATTAACTTACCATTCCATCCATGGATATATCATGAGATATAAATATTTACCCAATGCATTGGAGGGAGATACAGGTCCCACCCATCTCATAATGAAATCATTCTTTCGTGTGCCACAAAATAAACATACATCATTCATAATAACCCAACGAATAAAATGGGTTTCATAAACATCATCCCATCATAACATAATCCATATAAAAGAAATGGATATAATTTCATCATAAGAAAAATCAAAACATGTAAATAGTAGAGACATTATACTTGAAACATAAACATACTAAACAATGTCATCTTATATGGAAAATAGTTTGATAAAACACTTGAAATGAATTCTTGAGGAAAATATCCTTTCTTCTTCAAAATCATTTTCTTTTCTCAAAATGACATGAAATTTTAAAAGAAAAGGATTTTGTTGAAAATAACCGTGATATTTTTTAGAGGAATATTCATTGAAATAATTCATTGTGAAACCGTAAAAATCCTTTCATGCTGTATAAGTTAAAAAAACATTCTCCTCGTACTTTTGTGGGAAAAGTCAAAAAGTACCACGTTTGGTAAACAAAATAAAGATTCCTTCCATATCACAAAGTAAAAGTCAAAGAGGGGTAAAAATGACATTAAACATACATGGAATAATATCAAACACTTTAATAAAAACATTTTTTATGGACATGGATGAAAAATATAACCTCAGTAAATACTTACGTATAAGCAATCTCGGATAAAAAAGAGATTTGCAAAATTATCCCTCACCTTATGTCCAATTTCTTCCATATGTGTCCGAGACTCCTGTATAGTGGGTTTAAACATATTATTAACTTGTAACAGAACCATAATAATATTTATTATATTATATATGATTCACTTACGACTTTATATTATCCGTTCATTTGTCAATTCCATGTTAATGCAGCGTTTTGGGTAAAATTGTTTCATTTATCGTCCGTGTTTTGACTTGTAATTATCAATATGATTACTTAGATAATGATTAATTAATTCCAGAATATAAAATATGATTTATATATAATATATATTCATAATATACATATATATAATAGATCGATAAATGGAAATAAATACACCGTTCATGTTGACGGTAGGCCGTACGCACGCATAAACGCTGTTTTTCGTTTCATTATTGAATTGAATGGAATTAAGTAGATGACATACATATATATATATAAATAAACACAGTAGCATTATTATTTCATATATTTCATGATTACTTATTATATATACTTTATAATCATTTTTGAATTGTTAACATGGAAAATGAATCTCATCGCGTTGTGGAGACGGTAATCTGTACGTACGCACGAGCGATGATATCATTCCCATATTTATTTAATGGAATTCAAGTGGATAATATAATATCTTAGAATTAGTATGATGTTATAATAATCATATATAGTTATTATTTACATAATTATACCCATCCAAGTAAGGTGGTGGTGGAAAAACTGATTACACCACGACGTGGAGACGGTATTCCGTACATACGCACGCACGGTGATTTCGTTTTCCATAGGACGGATAGAAGGTGAAATTGGGTTGTTTCATATTTATAATAACATATAAGTATATAATTAATACTTATGTTATTAATTTATAATGAAACGACTAAATAAGAGGAAGTTAGAAGAAGAAAGAAACTTGAAAGAGTCGGTAGAAGAGATTACCTCTTCCTCGACGCACCTCCTTTAAACTCCTTTATGGGCACTAGAGTTGGTCTTTTGAGAAGACCAGAACCTCTAAGATATAACTAGAGAGGTTTATAAGAGGAATTTTCAGGTTTTGGATGAGCTTCAAGGCTCAAAAGGGTGTGAAGAGAAGAGGGAAGGGGTGCCCTTTTTATAAGGGAGGAGAGGCGCACCTTTGAAAAAACTTAAAATATTATTTTATAATAAAGTCATATTTGGTTTATAATAGCTCCAAATGGATTTATTTAGAACCTAAATTAGGGATGGGTATAAATCCTCTCAACCAATAGGTTTTATACAAGTTTAGGTTACTATTTTAACCTTATCATTTAGATTTAACTCTAAGTTAAATAATTTAACCTTTAGTGTGTCTTCTTGTTTTCTTACACTATATGGTTAATAAACTTAATATAACAAGCCAAACGAATCCCAAGTGGTTCATTATTAATATATATAACCTTATCTAAGTCATTTGGACAAAACTTATATTTTTAGGAATATAATATCAATTAATATATAATATTTTTCTTAAAAACTATTTTATGTCAATTTTGACACTATTTGGTAATTGATTTTTGTGAAAATCATAACAGAATGATTAGTTCAAAAAAATTAAATTAAATCAATAATAATATGTCATATTAACCTAAAAAATTAGTTTAATTCATAAAAAGTCTCAAATTACATTTATTTGAGTATTTATAACATCAATTATGTTAATATTTCATTAATAAGGTAATTAATGCATCATCATTGTGTCATAAATAAATTAATTTATTTAATGTATAAAAATTATAACTAAATTAAAATTATGTAGTAAATATTTTTAGATTTATAATTAATATTTATAGTCAAATTTATCTTATGTATAAACCTATATTAAAAATGTTTTAGTTATTATACTTTGATTTTAACTATTTTAACTCTTCTTTAAATAAAATAATAATAAATGTCCTAACCATATCCAAGTGGACCTAAATGATAATATTTTATTTCTAAGGTTATTTTTGGTCGAATTACACTTATCCAATAGAATTAGGACATGTGTTAGGGTAATAATAATATCATTTTTACCCTTAATTACTCTATTTACTTTTAACCGTGGTAAATAAAAGTAAAAAGTTACTATTCACCAAAAATTATTTTTATCTTATTGAACCAAATTTTACTCCTTGATATTAATCATGTCTCTCGGATTTTCAAAATTCCACTCACAGAAGCGGTAAAATTAAGTTTTATGTAAAATTTTAAATTCTTCTAGGAGGTGGGTAAAAGACGGTGAAAAGTACAATAAAATTTTTATATATCTAAAATTATTATAAAATGACTCCAATGAATTACATTGAACTTATATAGGTATTATGTATCAATTTTTACCTAAAATAAATTTAAATAAAATGAATAATTATTTAAATAAAAAGTCGGTTTTTAAATAGTAACCCAATGTTTTCACTATTCATCAAAAATTGAATGTTTTTAGGAAAATACCACAAATTTACCCTAGGATAATTTTGATATTTCGAATCCAAAAATGAAGTCCATTTTAAAAGATAAAATTTATAAAATTTCAAAAATTTGGTATTACTATTCATAACGGCTAGTTCATAATAATATTATAAAAATATCTCGTTTAGTGAAACTCGGTATTGCGTACTACACATGCTATCGAGGAAGGTCTTGATTGTGTGTAATGAAAGCCAAGTCAAGGCTACGTGTAGTGAAATCTCCCTTTGTTGTTGTGTATAAGATAATCAAAACTTATTTTATTTATACATTAAACAAAATCTATACTTAATGTTGCGTAGAATAAATTCTACAAAACGAACTTGAAATTGTGTGTAACACGAGCCAAGAATAGTGTTGCAGATACTGCAAGCTAATATGGTGTTGCGTATAGAACAAGATAATTTTGGTGTAGCGTATAACACAAGATATTAATGAAATTAAAAAGAATAATTCTCATAAAATCTCGGGTTGTTACAATTATTTTCTTCTAATCCTAGTCAAATTTTCACCAACTTTTTGTGGAATACATTTTCCACCTCAGTTTCTTTATCCATTTGATTTCCTTTAGCTTTAGTAAGTATTTTATCTTCCTCCAATTGCTTATCCAATTTCATTTGATTTGGATAAACAACTAGGAATTATTTCTTGACATTCTCTATCTTCTCAAAGTCTCCATATGACTTACCACTGTTTTTTTGAAGCCACTTACCATTCATAAAATAAGGAGTATCTCATGAATTTCATACCATGAATTTATTTTTCATGTGACCCTTCTTCTTAAATCTTCCAAAAAATTATTCAGAGCATTTATATTTATTCTAAATTTATAGATCAGATGGATTTTTGATCACAACATTATTTATTTAGTAACTTGTTCTCATATCTTTAAGATGACTTCCCCTTATTCTAGAAAATGACATGTTATTCTAGAAAGTGTAGGATTTTTTCCCATTCCTTTCATAGAACCAAAAAAAACCACTGAACATAAATTATTCACCTTGATATACATTTTTTCTAGACACTTTTTGTTGTTGTTCTTCTTCAAAATAAGCCTTATTTTTCCCAAGGAGTAGTGATATTGTTTACATATTTCTTTCTCATATTGATGTAAGTGAGGATCTCTCATTCTTCTTCTATTTTATCATTTATCTAGCTTTACTACCCTTTCTTATGGATTTCAAAATTTTTAATTAATTTCAATGTTATTCCAATATTCTAGATCTTTATATCTAAACTTCCAGAAACACCAATAATATCCTATAAATCTATATCTCTTCTTTTTTGGTGTAATCTATCCAAATTTAATATATTGTGAAACTTTCTATTTTTGAGTGGAACCACAAATTTTTTGTAAAATTCTTGGGAAATAGATCATCATACATATTTTCTCATCTACCCTTGATTTGGTGCATTTATCATTATTTTTTACTATCCATACTTTCCTAGGGTTTTTTTAAAACTTGTACCAACACTTGAAACAACATTAGTACATAAGACAATTTCTCGATGATTGGATACCTTCTTCTTGGTGGTTTTTTCTATTTAGTAAGAGAATGATCTCATACTCTTCTTAGAGTCATGACCCTCAATACACACTTGTGTGAAAACATCTATTTTTCCAACAATTTGGGAAGTTCCATCTTGTGGTGATTCCTGATTCTTCAATCTCACCTCCAAATCTAATCACTCTATGTTGATGGAGTTCTTATTATCTTCAACTGATTCCATCCCATCTTCCCAATCCCCATCCATATTATTTATATGTTCTTTATCATTTTCCTTGATTATTAGAATGAATTTTCAATCTCATTTACTATTTTTTGTTTATCCTCTAATTGAGTAGCTTTGAAGATCATAGAAACATTTTAAGAATTTTCAAGTGCATAGAAAGCTTCTATAAAAACTATCTTAAATAAATTTTTCTCACAAGAATTTATTTTCAATTCTTCAATAACTTCAGTATATCTTTCATTGCAAAGAGAAATTATTTCTTCCTTTACTTTCATAATTTTTGTGAGAGTGATGGATATACCAACCTTTTTAGCCAGTGCCTCTTCCATACCATTAGCCTCTTATTCCAGCTATAATTATTAATTCTAAAGACCCTTGATGCCACTAAAAATAAATTTTACCACTTATTTTATGATGTTCATCATATTATATTTTAATTCAAAATGTAGATCACTAAGCGACACATCATCATCACAACTTGAGAAGTTTTCAATAGAATAATCACAATTATGAAAATTATTGCATATTATACTATTCATATTACCTTTAGTTGGAGGTATTTCTCTATTTTCCTTAAGACTCTTCTTCATATTCCTTTCCTATATTTTCTTTATTTTATTTTGATTTTTGGAAGAAATATCTAGATTAATATAATTAGAAGTAACTTCCTTTTTCTCCTATAAGGAAGTTTAATCATTTCCTGAAATTTTCACTTTATAAAATCTTGATTAGATCTTTAGAGTGATCCTATGTTCTGATACCACTTGTAGAGCCCCAGGCTAGATTGACCACTGAGGGTGGGGTTGGGGTGTGTGTGTGTGTGGGGGGGGGGGTGATTTCATGGTTTAATTTTATAAATTAGTTTACTTTGAAGTTAACCTCTTGAACTTTTTTATGTTTCTATATCCACTCAGTGATATATCAAAATCTCACTTAGTATATAGAAATGATAAGGTAAATCAAAACACATGGTATTTACAAGGTTCAATACAAAGACCTACTATTTGTTCTCCACTAGTTAAAAATCTTAGTCTTGAGACTCTTCCGTAACTCGTTAGATACCTCAGTCACAAATTCTTTTTTATTATCAATTTCAATGATCCATATATAGTAATATCTATGTATGCTTATATTTATTTATGTACTACTTAAAATAGATCTTTCTCCACAAGTGTATTGGATCTATTTTGATCATGTACAACTTCAAGATCTCTTCAATAGTTTCTTAGAATAAGCTTGTTGGTCTTGAAAATTGTTCACACTAGATCTAGAATGATCTAATTCTTCTCATTTTACTCAATGATTGGAGCTGATAGTATTCTTCAATAAGTATATTGTAGCTTCAGGCTCTTAAACTTATGATCTTCAATGAATGATAAGATATTCCTCAATTAAATTCTTTCAAAAAATCATTCCTTCTATCTAATGAAGTTCTAACCTCAATTATATGTGTGAAAGATGTCCACATAATTTATTCTTTATTATTTTTTGTAAGATATATATTTCACAATCATATAAATCTTCCTTCTGGAATTCTCAACTTGTTAACTGTTATATGATAGTAAACATGGAATATCTCTTACCTTCTTCCCCTCACATAACAATATGTAAATATGAGACATTAATTACCTTCATGTTAGCTATTCACGATCAAGTTCTTATGGAATACTATCTTATTCTTCACAAAACAAGATATGCATACCCTCAAGGTTATTTGTGTAAGATATTTTAATGAATAAATACACGAACCTTCTATCTTCTTTGAGAAATCCAAGTATGGATTGAAAATACTTCTTCTTCCTGTAAGTTCCAAGGGCAGCAGAAGCGCATTGAAGGGTGTACACAACTTTAATTTTTGCCGTTAATGATGTTTAATAGGAGATTTATCATGATAATAAAACGCCAGATATTTGAAATAGAATGAAGAATGAAAGAAAAGAGGGGAGTCCCTAAACCATAGATAGGATCATCATATGTTGGTTATAATTAATTTAATTAAAATACAAGGATTACCTTGATGGAATTCTCTCTCCATTGATGTTTCCGGTCACAATATGGTGTGATCCATCATTTCATTATATAATCCAAGTATAGTATTCCTCTAGAAGTGATCCACACATGCTCTACATATCTCTGGATGTCATCAAAGGGATCTCTAGGTACTAGCATGGAAGAGCCTTCGCTTTTGATGTCCACCTTTGATTGCCTTGATCCAGTGGAGGAGGATCTCTCTCTCATAGCTTCAGAGAGTTCTTGGAAGAAAATAATTGTATCTTGGCTTGAGATATTTCTCTAGATCCGTTGTGCACAACCCCCAAAAATTTCTAGGCTAATGAGAATTATATAATTGATATTTCAATTACTTAGAATAATAAAATGAATAAATTACCCGAAAGCATTTATTCATTTCATTTAATTATTAGTAAGACCCTATGTCTAATAATAACAGTTGACTATTATTATTACTTGACATGAACCTAGAGAATTAAACCTAATATTATTTAATTAAATAAATAATATTATTTCTCACAAATCCCTAGAAAAAATACGTGGCATGTATATTAATATACATGGTGTGTACTTTTGTTTTTCTATTTTCTTTATTTTCTGCACCACATTTATTAGACCTTGAATAATAGCTATTTATTTCTCAAATAAATATCACTGCATTACTCGCTAATAAATATATTATTTTTCCCACAATATATTCTCTAAAATAACTAGTGTTGAAATAAATGTGATCATGAATCCTTGAATAATTATTAATCCACAATTGGGAATAATCTTTATTCAACTTGTTAAATTAATATTTAAATGAGATACTTGGACACACTTAGTGTGTGACCCTCTAGGCCACTTTCTTAGTGGAATTAGGCAGAGCCTACCTAAAGTCTCAGGTTAGAATCTAGAAACACGCCAAGACACCCATAGATAAAGAAGTTAACACTGCAATGACGTGTCACCTCCTACGAACGCTTACCATGTAATGTAATCCCTTTGTCACGATATCTCTAATCAAGCGGGTTGCATGCTAGTGTCATCATCCCATGTGCTTGATTATTCTTTCTTTGAATTCCCAGAATTGAACTCACCCATTCCTTACCATGGACATGGATTTATTTAGGCTATATCAATTCCATCAAAGGGCCTGAGATATCTACTTCTATTATGGAACAGAAGGGACAAATCCTTTCTCACATTATCTATTAATGCAGTATTATTCGTGACGCACCCAACATATCATACCTAGATGTGAACAGTGTGTCATTACAGTTTTCATCAATACATCTTTGTGCACGAGTTTTAATACCCATTAATAATAATCTTAAAGTATAAGGACCAATACACACGTCAGTAGATAGGAACATCCAATGATACTATGAAATGCAGATTTACTGCTGGCGGGTCTTGTTCTCATAATATTCTTCTGGATATTAATAAGGGAACACACCATGAGAAGGTACCTCAAAATTTTATGATTCCTCACCCCTAATGGACTGTATTATTTGTTTCCCTCAAATAACATCATCTGATCATAGAACATATATTCTAGGACAGTGTTATTGAAATTTTGGGTTCTCATCACAGTAGAGATCCACTATGAACTTTTAGTACAACAGCTATCCGTAGGATATTATCACATACATTGTCACACAGAAGAACAATCAAGATGTTATAAGGTATTTATTAATGAATAAATTACAAAGTAGTTGGTTCTAGGCCACCAACTCCAACAAAATCCCACTTGGACTAGATCCAACTACTAACAACCTTTAACCCACTATCTCTCACATGATATTCATGCTTCTACTGATATAGGCCTTTAGTCATGGGGTCTGCCACGTTCTATTATGTGGACACTCTTCTCATCGCAACTTTACACCTTTGATAGAAATACCTCAAGAGGTGATACTTTCAGAGAACGTGCTTTTTCCGTTGATGTGACCTTGGTTCTTTTTCAAGAGCCACTACTGCAGTATTATCATAATACAATGTGATAGGATCTTTACTACTAGGCACCACATTAAGATCCTATAAAAAGTTCTGAATCCAAATGGATTCCTTGGCTACATCAGAAGCTTGTATATATTTAGACTTCACTGTAAAATCAGAGACAACTGGTTTCTTTGAACTCTTATAGATCACAGCTCCTCTATTGAGACAAAAAATATATCCAGATTGTGACTTCATATCTTTCTGATCTGTCTAAAAACCAACATCAACATACCCTCTGATGAAAATCTCCTCGTCTCCTCCATACACCAGGAACATATCCCTAGTTCTTCTTAGATAATTATGGATAGTCTTAACAATAGTCCAATACTGTTCTCCTAGATCTTCTTGACATCTTCCTACCATTATCAGGGCATAGGAAACATCAATCTTGGTACATAACATGACATATATGATGGATCCTATTGACAAAACTTATGGGATCTTACTCATTCTATCTTTCTCCTGTTGTGTCCGAGGACACATTTTCTTAGAAAGATGTTGGCTATGTGACACTGGAACCAATCCCCTCTTGGATTGTTTCGTACTGAATCTCTTTAGTATTTAGTCAATGTATGCACCTTGACTTATTCCAACCAGCCTCTTGGATCTATCATGAATGATCTTGATCCTTAGAATATAGGCTGCTTCACCCAAGTCCTTCATGGAGAAACACTTGTTCAACCAGTCCTTAACTGACTATAAGACTGGTACATCATTTCCAATAAGTAATATGTCGTCAATATATACTACTAGGATAATTACCACATTCCCATTAAACCTCTTATAAACATAGGGCTCACATTTGTTTTTAATGAAACAAAATTCCTTTATGGCTTCATCAAATCAAATTTTCCATGACTTGGATGCTTGATTTAATCCATAAATGGATTTCTGCAACTTGAAAACCCGTTTGGATTCACCTAGTGTAACAAACCCTTTTGGTTGTGTCATATAGACATATTCCTAAATGTTCCCATTAAGGAATGCTGTTTTTACATCTATCTTCCAAATATCTTAGTCATGGTAAGCTTATATGGAAAGTATGATTCTTATGGATTTAAACATGGAAATTAGTGAGACAGTTTCATGATAATCAACTCCTTGATGCTGTCTGAATCCTTTAGCTACTATCCTTGATTTATAGGTGCTAAATTGACCTTCCATGTCCAGTTTTCTCTTGAATACCCATTTTAATCCAACATTATTTACATCAACTGGCTCATCAATCAGAACCCAGACTTGGTTCTGATACATAGAATCCATCTCAGAATTCATAGCTTCTAGCCATCTTAAAGCTTCTGAGCTTTCTACTGCTTCCTTGTAGGAGTGAGGTTCATCATTTTCCAACAATAATGATTCACCATCCTCGGTGACTAGGAAACCAAATCTCTCTGGTTCCCTTACCTCTCTTGAGCTCTTACATAGTACTTGTGTTTCTAGAACCTCTTCCACGGGGACCTGTAGAACTTGTTCCTATACCAACTCCTGTGTAACTTGAGCATCAACTTCGTCAAAGTAAATATTTCTCCCACTATCCTTTTTGAGGATGTGATCCCTCTCAAGAAAGAAGGATTATCTGGAAACAACGAATTTCTTGTCTGAAAGGTTATATAGGTAATATCCTTTCATTTCCTTGGGATATCCTATAAAGATACACTTTATGCCCCGAGGTGCTAGTTTGTTTCTTAAAAAGGCATTAAAAAATACCTCACATCCCCATACATGTGTGTGTGACAAAATGGGTTTCTTTACATTCCATATCTCAGAGGGAATTCCATTTTCCGCCTTAGTTGGTACTCAGTTTAATGTGTATGATGCAATTTGTAATGCATATCCCAAAAAGGATAATGTAATATTTGCATGAATAATAATTGATCTCACCATGCCCAACAAGGTTCAGTTCCTCCTTTCACTAAAACCATTCCAATATAGTGTATAAGGAGGAGTAGGATGAGATATAATCCTAGACTCCTATAGAAGATCAATAAACTCTTGGTTCAGATATTCTCCACCTCAATCCGATCAAAGTTTCTTTATATTCTTACCAAGATGTTTCTATACTTCATTCTTGAATTCATTAAATCTCTCTAAGGACTCTAAATTATACCACATTAAGTAGACATATACATTTCTACTCAAATCATCAATAAAAGTAATGAAGTAAGAATATCCACCTCTAGATTCTAATGGAAATAGTCTACACACATCTGTGTGCACCAATCCTAGAATCTCTATGGCCCTTTCACTCTATCCACCGAAAGGAGGCTTGATCATTTTACCTTGTAAACAATCATGACATCTATCAAGTGGTTTTATCTCATTAGAGTCTAAATAACCATCTTGGTAGAGCTTTATCAAGCGCTTCTCGTTTACGTGACTGAGATGGTGATGCCATAACTGGGTGATGTATGAGTCATGTAAGTTTGTTTCGTTATCGATTGCCAAAACTTGGTTTCCATAATTTAATACATACAAACCATTATTTAAATGAGCCATACCATAACATATGTTGTTATTATAAAAGAAACAACCCTTATTTCCAAACTTGAAATTAAATCCATCCATATCCAAACAAGATACAGAAATTAGGTTCTTGGTAACCCTAGGCACATAATAACAGTTATATAAAACCAAAAGAATTTTAGTTGGAAATGAGAGATGGTAAACACTAATTTCCAACACAACCAGCCTCACGCCATTGACAGCTTGAAGATCCACCTATCCTTTGTAAATCTTTCTAAATCTATCTGGTTCCTGCATTTGAATACAGATGTGAGCCCTAAAATCTATATCTAATACCCAATGTGTAGAAATGGAAAGATTACACTTAATAATGATCACAACTTTAGCATCCCCATGCTTCTGGGTGCATTTCCTCTTCTAGTGGACTTTCTTGACACATGAAAAACATACCGCCTCCTGTTCTTGCCCTGCCTCTGGATCTTCCCCTTCTTGGAGGGATGATGCTTAGGGGCTTCAGACCATTTATGAATCCTTGACCCCTTTTCCTTGTCCTTCCTTTTCTTATTGACCATAAGGACTATAGGTTTGTCATGCCTTATGTCCTTATCTACCTAGATAATTAATGTTAGAAGTTATGATATAATCTTCTCATCTTTTCTCATGTTATAATTGAAAATAAATCTATAGAAGGTCTTGGGCAGTGATGATAGGATGAGATCTTTACAGAAATCATCCAAGAACTTAATCCCCAAGATGTGTAGACAATCAATGTAGCCAATAATCTTGACTACATGAGGCCCATATGGCACATACTCTCCAAGATTAGTTGTAAACAAAGCATTGGAGATCTCATATATCTCCTATATCACATTCTCTTGATAGAAACCCTTAAGGTGAGACATCATGCTATACGCATCCATGTTTTCATGTTACTTCAAGACCTCATTAGACATGAACGATAACATGAAACATTGGAAATATGTGGAATCATCCATATGTTTTATATAGAGAGATAGTTCCTCATCACTGGCCTCTTTTCTAGGTGCAACTGGAATAGGCTCTTCTAACACATACAATTTCCTCTTGTGGAAAAGGATGACGCGTAAACGCCTCTTCCATTCTTGGAAATTGGAGCCGGTGAGAAGGTTTTCCTTCTCGAGTATGGTTTACAATGATATTTTTTAAGTCATTCTTCTTTCCATTTCTAAAAATTAAGATGATAAAATTTTTAGTAATTATCATGATAAAACTGAGACAAAAAAAAATAAATTAATACTTATTAGTCTCCCACTATTTATCAAAATCCAATAGCCCTCACCATTGACTTCAGAATATTATGTTGCCTGAATATTCTCGTGTAAAGGATCCATATTTCCCTTATCATTACCCCAAATAGGGTTGGTCAAGAAACTTGAAGGGTTTTAGGTAGGAATTCCAAATGCCAACTGTATTAACTCACATCTTCTTGATCCACTGAGTGGACTCCCCAATCCTGAAATCCTTTTATTTTGGATTCCCTCAACCTTTGCCTCTTGGTCACACCAAGTCCTACTATAGAAGTTAACCCTTGTTGTGAACCAAGTTAATTCAACCCAAAACCTTGAATTATAATTCCCCGATAATTGAAAGCACCCCAACTAGGGTTAGCCAAGCACTTTGAACTATGGTTAGATTCTAACCAAGATTATAGAAGGTTATAACGACTTAATATTTTCATTGAGGGATTTTATCCTTATACGTAAATTTCCATTTTATTATCTTTGATTATATTATTTTTAATATTAATTGGGATATACTTAAGTGATTAACCATGTATAGGATAATATTTAAGCATAATCTGGTCTTATTTTAGTTCCATATTTCATGCTTGTTTAATTCATTAATTGTGTGATCGTGACAACACACCCACAATAAATAAACCATGTAACTGAAAAAAAATAAAATAAATGGTATGATCATGAGCTTGTTCTATTGATTATTTTATCTTGCAGTTGATAAACTAACTCAAGACCTAGGGTAGAAACACCTTGAACCTTTTGATTCCGTGTTTACAGCTTTCCACCTGTCCACCGTTGTATCTACTTGGATTGGTTTCACCTTGGCTCCTAACTTGAGCTACCTCCACTATCTTGGGAGATCTATCCATTACATATGATTTTATCTCACTCACAGGTGAGGGGTAAAATGGGTTTTACATAAAAGAAACCTTGGGCACACATGCCCTATATATTAATGAGGAGAAGGTTTGTAGGCCAAAAAATTTAATTTAAATAAATAAATTAAAAGAAACCATTCACATACAAAGGTATTGGTCTATCTCATGATTATACATACATACAAAAATATTTATGCATAAATAAAACTAGCATTCAATTCTATAATATTTTTTGTTTAAGATAAATCATTCTCAAATAAATTAATTATATTTAATTAATCAATCCTTTTATCTTAAACCCTTTTTCTGAATTTCCTTGAGATTATCACCCATCATAATTTTAAACAAATAAATTCATTTAAAATTATATTTTTACGTAACTTGTACCTTGGAGGCAACCTGGTAAATTCCCATTCATAAATACCCAATGAGTAGAAATGAACATTAAAAAAATGTTAAATTAAACACACATATATAAAACACCTATCACGTGTTGTGCCTCAGATTTATGCCTGCACTAGGGTACACGTCTCAAGGGCTTGTATAATATAATAATAAATTTTAATAAATCTGTGTAATTTGGATGAGTACACGAAATGTAGTTCCGACTACACGGCGTGTACTTTTGTTCACCGTCCATCCGAAGTACACTCCCAGGGACATGGAGTGTAGATGTACTTTGGAAATATTCAGAGTACATGGCATGTTCAGTGGGGCACACACCGTGTAGTATCCACGTTACACGGTTTCCAGCCGGGTAGGCTGTGTATGGGGTACACGGTCCTACCCAAACCCAAAGGGACTATACGCCATGTTCAATGGACCACACAACGTGTACTTAGGAAACCGTGTGCCACATGTTCCTAGTAAACACATAGAGTCTTAAAGACTTAGATAGGATCTATTGACACAAACTAGTTTGGTGGATCAGTCCGATGCATTGAACCTAGAATACACAATGTGTACTGCCAAATACATGATGTGTACTACCAAATACACGCCGTGTGTTCTGGTGTTATACAAACATGAACTTTTTGCACCTTCAAACGCGATCCTCTATTTTATTTTAATAAAAAATTAAACCAAAAAATCATTTCTGAAAGGTAAACGAGAAACAAGAGAGGAGGAACAGATCTCGAGATTCAGATTTTCAAAACGATTAACTTGAATTTAAACAACTAAATAATTAAATGTGTAAATAATCAATAAAAAACTAAATAATTATAATCAATGAAATGCTTCCTCTGATACCACTTGTAGGTTCCAGGCGTAGCAGAAGTGCATTGGTGGGTGTACCCAACTTTATTTTTCTTCCTGTTAATGACGTTTAATATGAGATCCATAACGATAATAAAACACCGAATATTTAGAATATAACGGAGAACAGAAGAAAAGATGGGTGTCCCAAAACCATAGATAAGATCATCGTATGTTGGTTATAATTAATTTAATTTAAAGAAAATAATTACCTTGATGGAATTCACTCTTCGTTAATGTTTCCGATCATGATTTGATGTGATCCGTCATTGCATCATAGAATCCAAGTGTAGGATTCCTCTAGATGTTATCCACACATGCTCCACATATCTCTCGATGTCACCGAAGGGATCTTCGGGTTCTAGTGTGGAAGATCCTTTACTTGCGATGTCCGCCTTCGATCACCTTGATCCAGTGGAGGAGGATCTCTCTCTCATAGCTTGAGAGCATTCTTGGAAGAAAATAATTCTCTCTTGTCTTGATATATTTATCTAGATCCGTTTTGCACAACCCCCAAAAATGACTAGGATAATGAGAATTATATAATTGAGATTTTAATTACTTAGAATAATAAAATGAATTAATTACCCAAAAGCATTTATTCATTTCATTTAATTCTTAGTAATACCCCATGTATAATAATAAAAGTTGACTATTATTATTACTTGACATGCACCCAACTAATTACACCTAGTATTATTTAATTAAATAAATAATATTATTTTTCACAAATCTCCAGAAAAACTAAATGGCATGTATATTAATATACACCGCGTGTACTTTTGTTTTTCCATTTTCTTTATTTCCTCCACCACATTTATTAGACCTTGAATAATGGATATTTATTTATTAAATAAATATCACTCCATTACTCGCTAATAAATATATTATTTCGCCCACAATATATTCTCTTGAATAAATAGTATTGAAATAAATGTGATTAGGCATCCTTGAATAATTATTAAACCACAATTGGGAATAATCTTTATTCAACTTGTTAAATTAATATTTAACTGAGATAGTTAGACACACTTAGTGTGTGACCCTCTAGGATTCTTTCTCAGTAGCATTAGGCGGAGCCTGCCTAAAGTCTAAGGTTAGCGTCTAGCAACACGCCAAGGCACCCATAGAGAAAGAAGTTAATGCTGCAATGATGCGTCACCTCCTACGAACGCTTACCATGTAATGTAATCCCTTTGTCTTGATATCTCGAATCAAGTGGGTTGCATGGTAGTGTCATAATCCCATGTGCTCAATTATTCTTTCTTTGAATTCCCAAAATTGAACTCACCCATTCCTTATAATGGCCATGGATTTATTTAGGCTATATAAATTCCATCAAAGGGCCTGATATATCTACTTCCATTATGGAACAAAAGGGACAAATCCTTTCTCGCATTATCTATTAATGCAGTATTACTCGTGACGCACCCAATATATCCTACCTCACTACGAACAGTGTTTCATCACAGTTTTTATCAATATATCTAAGTGTATGAGTTGTAATACCCATTAATAATAATCTTAAAGTCTAATGACCAATACACACATCCGTAGATAAGAACATACAATGACACTATGAAATGTGGATTTCCTACTGATGGGTCTCATTCTCATAATATCCTCCTGGATATTACCAAGGACGCACACCATGAGAAGGTGCCTCAAAGTTTTATGAGTCCTCACCCCTAATGGTATGTATTTTTTTTGTTTCCCTAAAATAACATCATCCGGTCATAGAACATATATTCAATAATAGTGTTATGGAACTTCTGGGTTCCCATCATAGTAAGGATCCACTATGACCTTTTAGTACAATAGCTATCCTTAGGACATTATCACATGCATTGTCACATAGAAGAACAATCAAGATGCGATAAGGTATTTATTAATGAATAAAGTACAAAGTAGTTGGTTCTAGGCCACCAACTCCAAAACTTCCTTCACGCAACCAAGGATAGTCTTCACTTCTCTCTTTCACATGAATTGATCATATAGGTCTCCTTATTCTTCGTATTAATGGATCACATGATTGCTCTGTATCCCAATAGAGTTCTCTCTCTGAAATATTATCAATAAAAACAACCCTAAATCTTGACATAAACTCTATTTTTATATCTACATATCATCACCACATCTCCTCTAATATTAAATCCTAACCAAGGATTCCTAAATATCGTAGGATCTCATTGAATATCAAAACTATCGCTATCATGTGCTGGAGTGGATACACATTTCACATGATCACTCCGCACGATTTCTTCACATGATTGAATTTATCTTCATGTGTTATTTAAAATTTTGTGATTCTAGAAAAGATCATATCTTGTAGTGTAAAAAATACACAACAAGTTGCGAATGGATACTTGAAATATCCAGTTATGTGTAACTACTCAGAGAATCAGCTATGTGAAACTCTTCTAAAAATGGATACTTAGAAAAAATGGGTACGTGCATAAACTGTCTATGTGGTCTGATTCTAAAAATATATATATGAAAGTATTCACATAATTTGCATCATTAAATCATCCATGAAATCAGATACATGAATTATTTATTCAAGAACAGCATAGCCATATCATTATTCTTCTTCTTGTGGCATAAACAAATACCACACCTCATCACTTATGCATTCATAATAGGAAGTATAAAACTAAAATAATCCTTAGTTAGAGATTTTGTAACTCATCATGATAGTTTTCATGTGCATGATTCTTGGACGCACCTTGGTGCATGAATATGGTTTGTATACTCAGAATCAAGAAAATATTTTCAAGACAGGTTAATAGATTGATCATGGAAGGATTCATGATCAAAAATGACAACTCAACATAATTTTATCAGCTCATAAATGGAAGATAACCAACATGTAATTGAACTCATGAGTTTTGGGGGAGGAATATAAACCCAGAAGTGATCGTATGGATTAGAATGGTTGAAATAGATGGTTGAAACATATCCATATTTTTTAATACAACTAAATTGCTGTCCCACATCAAAGTTCGGATGGTTTGAGTGCTCCCATTTATTACTCTAAGTTCCCTTAGATCTTTGAGCTGGAAGTAGGGTTCAGAACCCACAACACTTCACCCTCAGGATTCATGGTCTACTCCTACCCACGATGGAACACATACCCACCAATACACCCCCGCATAAATATTCAAGTTTTCCTAACTGGTTGGCTTGGTTGGCCACTTTTTTTGTTAAATACCAATAGAAACAATTGGTAATTCTCCTTCACTACCAAGACTAAACACATTATATTCTTCAAGTACTCTTCATAAAAAATATAATTATATCTCGCATGACCTTCCTTAAATATTCTTCACGCAAACAAGATATGGATTCACTTATTGCAAACATTGTTCACTTTGTAAAATTCCTTTTCACAAGTCTTTTTCATTTAAGAGCAGTTCAAAAAAATTTCACATTTAATACGGATAATTTCACAAGCATGACATCCAATACCATCAAGTAAATCCATAACAATTATCTAAGAGTCACCACTTTATATTCAACTCACTAAACACATATTAACACATCATTGATAACAAATGCAACATTTGGTCTCAATAATCTCCCCATTTGTATTTTTTTTGTCAATATCTATTCACATTATAAAATTCAATACACATGATAGAATTATTCTAACCCTTATTGAAAGTAAAATTAAAAGGGAAAGTGGGGGGTTTCCATATATATTCTTTTGAATTTCAAGGCATTCTCATTCTATTTCCATTTTATAAGAGAAATATGACACCACATAGTTCTCTTAGAAAATATCCTCTAGTTAGTATACTCTAAGACTATATGGTCTAACCCGATGTTGAAAATAAGAGAGACACAATCAAAGTTATCTATACTATCCATAAATTACCATGCATGTGATATTATGCTAAAAAATTCTCAATTCTCAAATTAGGGGTTGTTAAGATATAAAATATAAAATCCTATACATACTTTAACAAACAAATCAAAAAGTTCAGGTGAAAAAAATATCTCCCCTTTTGTCTCATTTTGTCATCAACCAATAACCCCCCTTAATTGATATTATTAATACAATTAAGAATAAGGGATAAAAGTTTGATTATCATACCTCATCTTCCAATTTTATAATGATATTCAGATGTTCCACATTCATTGTGTAGTGAAGAGTTAATAGCTTTCAACCCATAAATTCTACCCCTCAATAGATGAAACCATATCCTTAAATTACCTACATGTTAGTACAATATATATATATAAAGGAATAAGGAGGGACATTATTATTCTTCAGGACCAACATTCAGGCTGAGAGTTTCTTCTCAACCCGATCCATTATTTTCTCACAATCCTAGTCAAATTTTCCTTAAATTTGTGTGGAATAAATTTTCTCACCTTAGTTTATATAGATAATCACTTTTCTTTAGATTTAGAAAGTATTTTAGCTTATTCTAATTGCTTATCAAATTTCACTTGATTTTTCCAAAACAACCAAGGACTCATTCTTTATAGTCTTTTTCTTATCAGAATCATCACATAACTTACCACTATTTTTTATTGAATCCTATTCTCTTTAACAATATAAGAAATATATATTATAAGTCTTATCATGCATTTCTTAGTTGTGTAAACCTTCTACTTAAATTTTCCACAAAATTATTCTAAGCATTCATATCTATTCTAAATTAGTATTTTGGATGGTTTTTTGTTCACAACATTATTTCTTTGGGAACTTGTTCTCATATATTCAACATGACTTACCCTTGTTCTTGAAAATGACATGTTATACTAGTAAGAGTAGGCTTTATGTCCATAACTTTCACAACACTATCAAAAACCACTAAAAATAAATCTTTAACCTTGATATACATTCTATCTATAAACTTGTTGTTATTGTAGTTCCTCAAAACGAGCCTTATTTTTCCTAGGGAGTAGTGATTCTCTTAACACATTTCTTTATCCCTTTGATGTAGGAGAGTATCACTCAATATTTTTCTTATATTTTCTCCTTTATTTAGATTTACTCTCCCCTTTCTTATGGATTTATATAATTTTAATGAATTGACATGTTTTACCAATATTCTTGAGCTTTATGTCCAAAATTATAGTAACACCAATGATAGCCTATGAATCTATTTCTATTATTTTTTGGGGTAGTATTTTAAAATTTCACAGATTTTGAAACTTTCTATTTTTTAGTGGAACCACCACCCTTTTAGAAACTTCTTGGGAAATCATCATACATATTTTCTCATCCACTCTTGATGTATTGGATTTATTAGTATTTTTTACCAACCATACTTTCCCTAAGCATTTTAAATACTGTACCGGTAATTGAAATAACATTAATAAATAAGATAATTTATGGTTGATAGGATAACTTATTCTTAGTGGATGTTTTTATTTGGTCAGATAATGATCTCAAAATCATCTTGGAGTCATGATCCTCAATGCACAGTTATGTGAAAGCATATCTTTTTCTAAAAAACTTAAGAAGTTCTAGATTGAGGTGACTCCTGATTATTTAATCTCTCCTCCAACTCTAAGAACTTCATGTTGAGAGAGCTATTCACATCCTCAAATGTTCTCATATTGTCTTCCCAATATCCCTTCACCTTATTTATTTGTTCTTCATGCATTTTCCTTGATTCTTGTAATTAATTGTCAAGATTCTTTACTCTGATTTCTTTATACTGTAATTGAAAAGATTTGAAAACCATAAAAATATTTTCCAAATTTTCAAATTCATGGAAAGATTATACAAAAACTATCTCAAAGAAATATTTCTCACAAGAATTTATTTTATATTATTAAATAACTTCATCATATCTTTCATTATAAATAGAAAATATTTCTTCCTTTACTTTCACATGTTTTGTTAGAGTGTTGGATATTCCAAAATTTTTATCCAATGCCTCTTCCATAACATTTGCCTCATTTTCCAATTTTATTTTTTCATCATGAAGTCCCTTAATTCCTCTAATAATAGATTTTAACACTTCTCTAGGGATATTATTTAGATGAGATTTGGATTCAAAATGAAGATCACCATGTGATAAATCATCATTACATGAGCAGGCTTCTTCAAAAAAAATCACAATTAATAAAATTATTTCAAATTATACCATTCAGATTAGCTTCAGTTGGAGGTGTATCTCTATTTTCCATAAGATTATTATTCAACTTCCTTGCCTGTATTTTATTTTTATTCTACCGAGTCTTGGAAAAAATATCCATATTAGTATCATTAGAAGTAAATTTATTTTTCTCCATTTTAGGAAACTTACTCATTTCTTGAAATCTACACTTTATAAAAGTATTATTGGTTCTTTATAGGGAACCTATGATCTGATAACACTTGTAGATACCTAGTTTGGATGAACAAATGGGGGGGGGGGGTGAATTTGTGGTATAATTTAATGATTTTTTTAATTAAACCTATTGAACTTATTAAGGTTATAGATCCACTCAGTGATATCTCAAAATCTTACTTCATATGTAGAAATGATAAGAGAAATAACAACACACAATATTTACAAGGTTTGATACAAAGACATACTCCTTGTCCTAAACTGGTTAGACACCCCAGTATAGAGACTCCTCATTAACTAGTTAGACACCCCAATCACAATATCTTTTTTCTTCTCATTGTTAATGATCCATATATAGTAAGTTCTATGTCTGATCTTGGTTGCTTCTACACCACTTAAAATAGATATTCCTCCATGATGGTAATGAATTAGTTTTTCTCATGTAACAATTAAATAACTTCAAAGTTTCTTGGAATAAGAATGATGGACTTGAAAATTGTTCACACAAGTTCTATAATTATATAGTTCTTATCAGTTATTAAGTGCTTAAACCTAATAGTTTTTTCCTATAAGTATATTTTTTCTTGAGTCTCTTAAACTTCTAATATTCATTGAATGATCAAATATTCATCAATTAAATGATTGGGAAAGAATTATTACTTATATTTGATGAAGTCCCAACCTCAATTATATGTGTGAAAGAGATGCACACAATTTATTCTTTATTATTTTTTGTATCATAGATTTTTCACAATCATATTAGTCTTCCTTCTTGAATTATGAAAATGTTAACTGTGATGTGATAGTAAACATACAATATATCCTACCTTCTTCTCCTCACATAATAGTATATAAATATGATACATTAACTACCTTCTTGTAATTTTTTCAAGACCAAGTTCTTCTGGTATAATCTATTCTTATTCACATAAAAATATATGCATATCATCAAGGTTCTTAGTATAATATCTTTACATGAATGAATGCACGAACCTTCTATATTATTAAAGAAATCCAAGTATGGTTTATAAATACTTATTCCTTTATGTGACCAAGGATAGTCTACAATTCTATCTTTTACATGAATTTATCATGCAGGTTGCCTTTCTATTTGTACAAATGGATCAAATAATTTCTCTATTTTTCTGGAGAGTTTGCTCTATCAAATATTCTAAATAGAAACAACCCTAAATCATGACACAACCTCTATTTTTATATCTATGGATTATCACTACCTCTCCTACAATTTTCATGATATTTCAAGTCTTCTTAAAGATCACCAAAATTCATTTAATACCAAAATTATCACTATCATGTGCTAGAGTGGATACGTGTTTTGCGTTATCACTCTACAAGATTGTTTTGCATGATCACCTTCACATTTATGCATTATTTAAACTTCCATGATTCTTGAAAATATCATATCTTGAAGTGTCAAATATAAAATGCAAGTTGGAACTGACTATGTAAAATATTAAGTTGTGTTTAACTACTCAGTGAATCAGTTACATGAAACTCTTCTGAAAATGGATACATAGAAAAAATGGATACATACATAGAGGCTATGTTTTTTGCTTCTGAAAACAACTACGTTGTTCTACACTGAAAATGGCTATGTGAAAGTATTCATAGAACCGACTACATGAAATCTATCATGAAATCAACTATGTGAATTATTTATTTAGAAATAATATAGAAAACTCATCATTCTTATTATCATGGCATAATCGAATACCACACCTCATCACTTATGAATTCATAATCATTAGTATAAACATACAATAATCCTCACATATAAACATCATATCTAATGGGTTTTTGGATGCAGATCTCTGGATGTATGTGAAATTATTCATTTCTTCATTAATATAAGTAAAACTGGATAAACATATCATTTTTATCATACCAGTGAAAAAGCTAATATTTTTTAATTCATTGGAGAACTCAGTTCGAGCTTCAATAACTCATCATGATAGTTTTCTGGTGCATGATTCTTAGACACACCTTGATGCCTGAATCTCATCTATATAGTCAGTCTCAAGAAAATATTTTCATCAGTGGATAATATCTTGATTATGGAAGGCTTCATGATCATGGCTCATGGATCATGGATTGACATGATCACCTCAGATCATCAATGGTAGATAACAACATGCAACCAAAATCATAAGCATCAGGGGGAGGAATATGAACCCAAAAGTGATAAGAGGACTTATAATGGTTAGATTTGATAGTTGTGATATATCCATATATTTTTAATACAAGTGTTCCATGCAACACTGTCCCACATTAGAGTTCAAATTGTTTGAGCAGTACCATTTATTACTCAGTGTTCCTTCAATGATTTGAGTTTACAATAAGTTTCATCACCCATAACTCTTCACCCATGAGATTCATGGGCCATGCCTACCCAAGCTATACCACATACCAACCTGCATAATCTCACCTGTGTGAATCTCTACGATTCCAATGTTTCCCACCATGCACCTGTATTCCCTATCTGTGCCCTTCCCCTACCACCATGCTGTCTGGATGAGCTGACTCCCATGCACAGTTGATCTTGCTCGTGGTCAAGATAGCCTAGCTGGGTGGCTTGTCTAGACACTTTTTTTTGTTAAATACCAATATAAAAAGTTGATAATTATCCTTCACTTTCAAACTAGAACTCAATATATTCTTCAATTAATCTTTATAAAAAATATAAATACATCATTCATGGACTTATTTAAATATTCTTCACATAAATAATATATGGATTCACTTGTTATAAACATTTTTCGCTTAATAAAATTCATTTTTCACATGTATTTTGAATTTAAGATAAGTTCAAACAATCTTAACATTTTACATAGAGAATTACTCAAGCATGACATCTAATTACATAAAGTGAATCCATAAAAATTATATAAGAATCATCACTTCATCTTCAACTCACCAAAATATATTGACACATCATTGAAAATAAATTCAACACTTGGTCTTAACAACATTTCCCTTTTTATTTTTTTTCAATATCTATTCACACTATAAAAGTAAATATATATGCTGAAATTCTTCCCCCCTTATTTAAAATCAAATGAAAAGGGAAAGTGGGGGTTTTGCACATCTCTTATTCTGAATTTCAAGTAAATATTACTCTCTTCCTCATTTTCTGATAGAAGGATGATACCACATGGTTCACTTTGTAAAGATATTTTAGTTGTTCTACTCTAAGTCTACATTGGATAACCCGATGTAGAAAATAAGAGAGATACAAACAAGGTTGTCTATACTGTCCATAAACTGCCATTTATGTGACATAATGATCATAAATTCTCAATTCTCAAATTATTAATTGTTAAGAAATTAAATATATGATCTTACACATACTTTAACAAACATATCAAATAGTTTAGGTGAAAAAAATCTCCCCCCTTTTCTCATATTTTCATAAACCAAGAACTCCTCCTTAATTGATATTATTAATACAATTAATAATGAGGGATGAAATTATGAATAGAATACCTCATCTTCCAATTTTATAAATCTGTTCAGATGTTATACATTCAATGTGTAGTGAAGAGTTAAAAACTTTTAACTCATCAATGAAACCCTCAAGGGATACAACCATATCCTTTAATTCTATTCATGTTAGCATAATATATATATAGGAGAATAAGAAGGGACCTTCTTGTTCTTTAGGAGTAATATTTAGGATGAGAGATACTTCTTAACATTGAACATTATTTTCTCATAATCCTAGTTAACTTTTCATCAAATTTGTATGGAATACATTTTTCCACCAAAATTTTTGTATCCACTTTCTTTTGTTTAGATCTAATAAGTATTTCATCTTCCTTTAATTTCTTATCCAATTTCAGTTGATTTGTAAAAAAAATTAGGAATTATTTCTTGACATTATTTATATTCACAAAATATTCGCATAACTTATCACTATTTCTCTATTGAATAATTTTCACTTTTAGAAAAAAGGAAACATCTCCTGGAACTCTTATTATGGATTTCTTAGCTATGAAACCCTTATACTTACATCTTCCAAAAACTTCTTCTAGTATTCATATATGTTATGAATTGAAAGTTTGGATGGGTTTTTGATAATAATATTCTTTCTTTTAGAACCTTTTCTCATATATTCAACATGAACTCCCCTTGTTCCTAGTAATGACATGTTATACCAGCAAGAGAATACATTATTACCATACCTTTCAAAGCACCAGTTAAAACCCATGATCATAAATATTTCAGCTTGATATACATTATATCTAGACATTTGTTGTCACCTTACTTCTTCAAATTGAGCCTTATTTTTCCTAGGTAATAGTGATTATATTAACATATTTCTTTCTTCCTTTTATATAGGAGAGGATATCTCACTTTTCTTTTGTTTTATACTTTATTTATCTTTTCTTCACCTAGATTGTGGATTTCTATATTTTCATGAATTGACATGTTATGCCAACATTCCATATATTTATGTATAAACTTATAGAAACACATAAAATAGCTTATTAATGTAATATCCTAGTGTTTTATGAGGTATTTTTTCATTTTAGTTTTGGTTTAACTCCATTATAATGGGTTAATGGAATGACTACCAAGAGTAGGAAATGTCTCCAGAGTGTCTGGGGGGTTTGGGACATGAAAAGGGAAACAATTTCCATTGATATCATGGAACATGATTGGAAAACAGTTAGTACTAACTATGCAACAAAACCATGTGCCCTAGATAAGAAAGGTTCACGGTTTGTAAATCATGCGAGGGGAGGGTGAATACTATGCAACCTTGGACAGAGCCAACCACATGGCCTCTATATAGTTTGTAAACCATGTGGTATCTCTAGAAAACTTTGCAACCTACCCCATATCTTGGACAGAGAATACCACATTGATGTGATATGCATGGGGTGACCTAATATTTATGGTGTAGGGAAAAAAATGACAGTTATGGATCAGGTTTAAGTGGCAGGTGATGGATTTGGATAGTGGAAGCAAGTAGTCAACCAATGCTACATGGAGAGTTACCTACTAAAATTCATGAAACCATGTGGTCCAAGATTTAAACATCATATTTGGGATTTAATAAGTGAGATAATAGTCTCATTTTCTCCATCCATGCAAATAAATATCCATTGGTACTTTAATGAAGTAAGATGGACACCCATTGTAGAATTCAACCTCTTTAATCTCCCTCATGTCATTAGGCCTTGAAAATACCACTCCTTCACCTGGGAAACTAACTCGGTGACCTAAATATGGTTATCATCATGCATGGTTGGTGCATGGTTTGTACAATAATGTGGTTAAACTGTAGGCCTCTTAAAAAATATAGAATATCCCATTTTTCCCTCTCAATATTTATATGATTTTCACTCATTTTCATCCTTATTTTTACCCTAACATCAAGGGTTTCAAACCTAGATCTCTCTCATCTCTTAAGGATGTTTCTACCTCAATTACTAGGATTTGGGAGTGTTTTTAGTGCAAATCAAAGCTCTCATTAATTCTCCAACTCCATTTCCTTATATTTTCTGAGAGAATCATTATGTATTATTTTCTCTCCTTCTGTAGCTTATGAAATATTTTCCAAGATATTATTCTTCTTATAATTTAAGACTTTTTTAGTTCAAATCAAGGGTCATTGGTGGACAAGTGGTATTCTATAAGTTTGAGGTAGGTCTACAAGACTTCTCCCATATTATTGATGTTATACATGTTTACGTGGTTGTTCTATTGTTCCTCCATGATATGAATTTATTTCTTTGAAAGATAAAAGTAAATTAAGCCTTTAATTGGAGGGTAAAACCCTTCATAGACCCCATAGGGTTTGTTGATGATTATGAGACCAGGTCTATGTTCACCCATGGGATGTTCCACTTCCCTCATAATGATGATATGAGTTTTAGAATGGGTAATGAGAGGTTTTATGTGGTTAAATCATTTGTATGCAGATTCAGCATGTTCACATGGTATAAGGGTTGTTTGAATTAACATAGAAAAGTTAATGGGATATGTTATATTTGGGAAAAAAATGCTTTAAATGGTTAAAATTTCATGTCCATGTTGTTAAAAACATGAAAGAAAGTTTAAATTTGGTGGTTGTGAATAAATGGTGAAACAGACTAATTATGTATTTGGGTTAAAAGTGTTAAATCAAATAAACCATGGAAATGTTGATAAATGAAATAGTTTAAACATGTTTTGTTTGTTTGATAAAGATATCATTGATTAAGAACCTTGGTAAATTTAAATAATGGTATGGGGGATGTTTTATTGAGGATCCTTATCCTTGGGGTGGGTTAGACTGATGCTCTAGGCACCACCGATGAATTTCATGGTCTAGGATAAACTAATTCTCTAGTCCCTACCAATGCCTTTCATGGTATGGGATGATGAACTGAGGATCCAAGCTCTAATGGTTTACATGGTATGGGTACCTTGACTGAGGATCCAAGGTATGATTATTTATATGTAAAGGTTACTTAGAATAATGATCCATGGTATGATGAAGTATGTGAAATTAATTAATGAATTTCCTTGAGTCTTAAGGTGTTTGATTCCTTAGAATATATGTTTCAAACTTCCAGAATGGGCTAAAGAAGGTTTAGTGAGTTAAGTGATTGTGGAACCTAGGAGCCCTTATGGTTATTTGAAAACTGTTAAATTATGAAACCTATTTTGTTTAATGTTTGTCTATTATTTATTCATACTCATACATAGACTATATTTTTACTGTATATTTCTTTAGACACCATTTGTGGTGTTCTAATGAGTTGTACTTAGATCCTTCTTGGGAATCCATTGGTACCTAAGTAGATTTTATGGTTTTAGGCTAGGATAAGGGTAAAACCCTATGTTATATGGTTGATTTGGGATTTTAGATAGAGCATAGATAAGGGGGACAAGATGATTCCATGAACCATTTTTGAAGATTACCACTATTTATTTATGTTGGGTTTCCTTTTGCACATGACACTATTATGAAATGATATATTTACTATATTGTCTTGTGGGAATTTACCCAGTTTTGGGAACTGATTACATGATGCATGGTTATTGACTATTAATTATTTGGTTATTGTTTACTTTGTTTTACTTTGTATTTTTTCCTACTATATTAAAGAGGGTATATTATCCCTACTTTCCTTATTAAACCCTTGTTGTTAGTCAGAAACCTCTAGCGTATAGGGAGTCATGATTGAGGTCATGTGGCAATCCGTCTTGGGGCACCAATTTAGTGGTACCTAGGCCGTGATTTTATAAATTGGAATCAAAGGGGTTTTATTTTCTATTGAATTACTATTTTGGGAAAGGTATACTAGATATTAGGATGTGTAAGGCCTTGGAAATGAGCTCATTCATGGGAGTTTCTAATCCATACATGGGAGAAAACCCAAGTTCCCAAGGTGGGATTGATGTTCATGATGTTCACCTATTATAGTTGGATATTGTTTCATCTTGGGTGATGCAATTGTGGTGTGAAATTACTATTTATGAGATTTTACTCATGGGTCGGTATGACATGAGGATTATATATTCATGTATCATTTTAGACACTTAGGGATTTATGTGACATGCATTATTCTAGGAACGCACATGGAAGGAATTCTATGATTAGGTTATTGGAAATGAAAATGGTTTTTTGTTTCCTATAGGTTTTAAATAAAAGTTCCAAATAAATAAGTCCCAATTATTTAAATTTAACGATGTTGAATTGAAATAGTTAAAATGGTTTCAATCAAGAATTTTATAATTTAAAAATATGATTTACCCTATGTTAAAAATAGATCAGGATATGGATGGTTTAGGGTAATGATAATGTTGTGGTTGTATCTGTTGGGATAGTGTATGTAGGTTTATTTATTTTTGGATAGTTATGATCCCTATTTTATGTAATTATGAAATCTATATGTTATGTTTACTAAGAGGCGTGTTTATCATTATAGATAGATTCCACCATGATGATGGTTTCTAGTAGGAATACAAGAGGACATTGATAGAAATGTACCTCCAATATTGGGAATAGATCCCCCATTGGTTTTTGGTGATAGGGAATAAGGGAACTTATATGATAATTTCAATTGTTTTATAAATTTTATGTAAAGGGAACCAGGGTGGGTTACGCCAAGTATGTTTGATCTTACTGGGGAGTTTCAGCAACAACACCAATGATTTTTACCATAGAGGGTGGGCCTAAGGTAGATGAGTTCTATATTGAGTATATCTAGACAATTCTAGACCACTTGGAGACTCCTCTAGACATGGGGTTCAAGTTATCATCTTATATGTTATGAGAATCAGGGAAGCACTGGTGGGATATTTAGGCTCAGGATGAGAGGTTTGAGGGAATGGTATTGAGAGGTTTCTAGGGGAAGTTTCTGGAACAATTTTACCTTAAGATCTTGAGGAAAGAGAAATCTATAAATTTTATGTGATTTACCTAGGGGACTATTCCAATGATGGATTATTCTAGCCAATTCATTGACTTGTAGAATTTTTCTTTGATGTTGGAAGGAGATGAGGTAATAATGACCAAACATTTTCAAGATGGTCTTAGATGTGAGATCAATTACCAGATGAATATCTTTCATTTGTAGAAGTTTTTAGTGGTGGTGTATCATAATCTCATTTCTAAGGGGAACCTGAAGGAGGTTTTAGGTGACGGACAAACAGTTTTAGTTGGATGATTTGGAAGTTCATCCTTTGATAGTAGGAAGTGTTTCTATGAGATTTTTCACTAGGGTGGTGGAATATAGAGTAGAAAAGAGAGAGGATCATCCATATAGGTCAATGATCAAGTGTTCTTCTATCAATGTGGAAGGCTAAGACACATGTGTTATTAGTTCCCTTAACTAATAGTGGAGTGATAATCTTGTAGTAGTATGGTTTATGCACATAGGTTTTGTTGGAACCCCTAAAATATGAGTGGTGATGGAGGACCTAGGAAGTTATAGAGCACTAGAAGGGGATATTATATCCTATATCATTTGGGCAGTTGGAGTTCCACTAGTAATACCGGTCGAGGAATTGGGTGTGGTACTTCCAAACAGGAGTATCCATATCAATAGGTAAGTGTAATACTTGGGACTCAGATTAATGTTTAGGGGAGAGGAATAATTCAACTGCATGTAGTTCCGCCTACACCTGTTGGTAGCAAGGTTGGGCCTTCGACTATTCATGTTATGATTCTTATAGATTCTATGATTTATAGTGCCTCGTTTTATACAAAAATCTCTCATTATTTTATATCTACTCAATTGGTGAACAATTTGGGTTTGGTGGTTGAGTTCATGTGTGGTTTTATGATGATCAACACATCATTGGGAATGTGATCAGAGGGCATCCATCTTTTTAAGTAGAATTCCCTTGATTTTGGTGGGTTCCATATCCTTTGGGACTTGTACATGTTTGAGATTTTAGGTTTTGACCTTATACTTGGTATGAACTAGTTGGTATCATGTCAATATCATATTTACTATTTTTATCGAAGGGTAACATTCATGATTCCTAAGGGTGAAAATTATGTTCACCATGGGGAATGGGATATCTAGAGAGGTCATGCGGGGCCAGTTATTTTGCAACTGGGTGAGCTCACAGCCCAAATTACAAGTATTATGCTTGATGATGAGGGAGTGGAGCATGATGTATTCTCTTCGGTAGTGGATCGGTTGTAGGATATGTTTCTTGAGGAATTTTTAGGGCTTCCACCCAAGAGATAGGTTGATTTTATGTTTGAGTTGATTTTAGGAGATAAACTAATTTCTATTCCACATTACAAAATAGAACTAATGGATATTTAATATCTCAATACTCAGTTAAAGGAGTTAAAGAACACAGGTTTTATCCATATGAATATGTCACCTTTGGTTTCTCTAGTTTTATTTTCTAATAAGGATGGTGAAACATTTTATTTATGTGTCAGTTACTAGAATTTTAACTAGATGATGATAAAGAACCAATATCCCCTTCCATGTATTGGTGATATTTTTGACCAAATACAAGGCATTTGTTTGTTCTCCAAGATTGATTTAAGACCAGGCTATCATTATTTAAGGGTGAAACCTTAACTGATTTCAAAAGAAAGTATAGCTTGTATGAGTTTGTTGCATTGTCATTCGGATTGAAGAATGATCCTACTATGTTTATGGCCTTGATGAACTGAATCTTCAACCTGTTTTTGGATTATTTTGTGGTTTTATTTGTTAATGAAATCTTGGTGTACTCCTAGAATCATGAAAATCATTCCAAACACCTTAACATCATCCTGATTACACTGAGAGAGAATAGACTATATGCTATGATATCTAAGTGTCATTTTTGAATCAACAAGGTACACTTATTGGGTCACATCATCTTAGAGGAATGTGTGTTAGTGGACCTAGAGAAGGTTATAGAAGTTTTTTCTTGGGAGAAACCCAAGAATGTTTTTGATATTTTAATTTTTTTGGTTTTTTTGAGTTATTATAAAAGGTTCATAAAATACTTTTCTCACTTTTCAGTACCAATCTCAGGGATGAATCACTGCTAGAAACTTATTCTATACCAACAATTTTAAACTATTGGTAAAGGCTGGAAAACCATTGGTATAACCTATACCAATGGTTATCCAAACCATTGGCTGCTGAGGTGTGGGGATATACATATACCAACAATTATTGAATAACCTTTGGTATATGGCACCAAAAATCACATTCTACCAATGGTTTATAATAACCATTGGTATAAATTTTTACCAATGGTTTGATACCATTCCAATAGTCAATTTTTTGGTCTACCCCAATAGTTCTCAAACTGTTGGAATATAATTTTACCAATGGTTTGATCTAAACCATTGGTAAATATTGATTTCATAGGTCTATACCAATAGTTTACAAACCATTGGTATAGAATTTTACCAATGGTTTACATGAAACCATTGGTATAGATTATGTTTTCACATATATACCAATAGTTTTTAAACTTTTGGCATATACTTCCTGAAATTCCAGCAGTAGGAAGTGTCCTTCCTCCCCCTGTGCAATTACCTGCAAGTATAAAATATACATAATTCAGAATTCAGAAGGTAATTACCTGCAATTACTAGTGCAGTTACAATACACTACACATAATTCATTGGTGCATGTCATTGTTACCAATTACCACTATAATAAGTAGGTGGATTTTATCAACTTCATGTGCTTGTCCAAGAATGATTTATGGCATTAAGAACTAGTAAAATACATTAGGATTAGACTAGGATTCATGATTCTTAGTTTCCCAGTAGTCTGGAGTTGTCTCATTAAAATTTATTGGGATGATCTTATAATTTTTTTTCAGTCTCAATGGGATAGGTGGAACTGTGTAAAAATGTAAATTGGGGAAGGTCTTACCCTCATACGAGGAATAGGAAATTAAGGGAATTACAAGACATCCTATGGGATAGTGTGGTTCTATAGTGGGAAGTGGTATGAGGCCTGGGTGATGAAATTTTGATAGTATGGGGTAGAAGAATCTTGGGATATCATGAAGTTAAGACCCAATTATAGAGTTTGGGATGAATCTATGTGTATGGAATTAGAATATTCAATGGGTGAAAATTCTTGGGTGATGATATACATCTATACTAGTTGGTTCTCAAGGATATTTGGTGAGTATAGTCAAATCATGGGGATCACACCATAAAACGATAAAGTGCATGATCCATGATTTATAATAAATGTGGTAAACATTGATTTAGTCATGGTTGATAGATAGAACTAAATAATTATTGTGGTTTTATGTTATTTTGTGAGTCATCATAGGCAATTCATTCTAGGTTAATAAATTTAGAATCATACTAGATGAATATGATATAAATTTGATTGGTATTGTGAACTATACCAATGGGGAATGTGATGAGGATGATCATAGATTGATCAGTGTTAGTAAATAAACATTTTTTTATTTATACCTTAGAGTAATGTTCTTGGGATAGTTATCATAGGATACTTTATGTATGTATATGGAATGCTAATCTTCATGGGTTATTAGATATTTGAGTATGACCCTAATGTTAGATAAGTGGTGATGAATGTGTAGATTGACCTGTATAGCTAACCCAACTAGTGAGTAATTGGAGTTTTGATGTTAGGGATGGATGTTGAAATGATGGCTCATATCTAATTCATTGAAAATACTAAATTTTATGATTCATCTATGGTAATTGGATACGATCTATATTCTAGGGTGACTAGTGAGGTATATATTTTAATGAATGGATCAAGTACGGATCAAGATTTAGATATACATGTTCCAAAAATAATAATATAAAAATAGGATCATTAATAGAGGTATTATATAGATGTTAAAATGAATCATGATAACCCCTATATAAGGAAATCATTTTTCAGGTTTTGAATATGGAATTGTTGTTCATAGGATTGAGTGATTTTAGATGAATTCAATGTGATTGAATATTGACTAATACTTTTAACATGTAATTAGATATGGAAATGGATAAATGACTTCAAAAATTTCATTTTAAAAAATGGTGGATTCATAATGGGGATTAAATCTGGACTTTTCATTGAAAAATTAGTTTAATGGGATTGATTTTGCTGATAGACCAATTATACCTCATTTAAATCATGAGAAAATGATGATATTGGATTTTAGTAGATGGTATAGATATTGAGATATTATTATACATGATTCTCAAGGATTAGATGTTGTATAGTTAATATTTTGTTACTACACACATTGTTATAGGTTAGTATAACTGAAGAAACATTGTATTTTCTAGAGTCATAACCATAGTGTGTTTGAATTTTAGATTCTAATGTAATCCCTAATTATTTTACATGAAAACAAGGATTATTTTTTCATGATCATGGGTTCAAGAGGAGTTTTATAAATTTGATCAGGGTTTGGAGTAGGGTGGTGTTTCTTCCATGTGTAACAGACACCACCGAGTACCTGGAATTAATAGACCTGGTACCTAGTGAGGTCTAGGTGGTCCTAAATTTCCTTCATCTTACATCTAGAATATAATGGTGGGGTATCAAGTAATTGATATTTTGGACCATTTGGTGACCTTTCATGGATGTACAGTAGGTACTTGGGGGCAGTATACATGGTACCCAATGTGGTTTAAGAAGTTTTTTATAAAGAGGTGCATGGCCAAAATTTCATATTTACCCCACCTTTAATTTTATAAAGTTATGGGACAATGTGTAAGTCCATTTGGATAGATCATAATATCCCTATTTATTCATTAAATATTCCATGATTAAGGGTGATTTTAGTGGTGTGTATATGGAATTTTTAGGTATGATTCCTCCTCACCTCCCTCAATTTCATTCTCCCCCAACATCCCTTTGATTCTGTGGTTGTGGATTTAGGAACTATATGAACATTCCACCACAACATAGTGAAATCAATAAAATAGGATGAGGATTTTTTGGAGATTGATAATGGAAGCATGATGATGATTAATACTCAAGTTTTATTAATTCTTTAGATAGAGTAAATACCTCAAGTGACATATATTGGGTTGATAGTGATGATATCATTACTCTATGGGTAGATTCAAAGGATTTTATAAGGTAATTTATAAACATATGGATCTATTTTCATGTGAATGGATTAGGGACTAAGGGTATAGTTGTGAGTAATACCTTCCAGACCTTGGGAATATTTTACCATGAAGTAAGATATGGAATTATCTTGGTGGATGGGATTCCTCGATTTCAGTGTAAAACATTGATTTAAGAAAACCTATGGGTTAAAAAATCTAACCTAAATGGGTTATAATTATTGTTAAGTGAAATGATATATATTTAAATCTATTGATACAATCATGGGTGAGGTATTTTGGTGATATGACCTACATGAAGGTGACATATAAAAAATATAATTGATGAATAAGGTATTAGGAGGACAATATAGATTCATGTGGGATAGTTTTCCTTGAGGGAAATGTGATAGTTAATAGGTTTAAATTTTATTATTGATAAATCAGTGGTGGGGTTTTGAAGATATTCTTAAAGTGGTGTGATGAGCGATGGGGTTAAGATTTAAATAGAAACTATTATGGTAGTAATGATTAGATCTAGTAACATGATATATTTGGATACATGAAATTCCTATGTATAATAAATTCTTACATGGATCTGGAAAATTAAAGATTTCACTCATAGCCTCTCCATATGACTTTTAGACAACCTCAAAGAAACCTTCTAGGATAATGAAACATTATACCATGATGTATTCATACAAACCAGATCAAGAAGATTAATTTTTTTCTTCAGAAAATCAAAATATTTTTGGTAACTAATACAACAACACAAAGTATCAAGTACAATATGATCTGTGAATAAGACTAGATCAAAAATGGTGTACCATAATGTAAAGTAACGAAATACAATTAATCAGAGAAAGATTACTAATAGGTGGTATAATAAAAATAAATAATCTTAAGTTCTTCAGCTAAGAGTTTGAGTGTATGTAAAAAGAGAATTGTGAAATATCTTTGATACCATGTAAAAATAGAATTCATAGAATCCATACCTCCATTTCAAGTCAAGTTTTATTATTTATATATAAATAAATAAATATAATGTGACCTACCTAATCACACATATATTTAGTCACAAAAAATCATCAAACATAAAATCTTAGTAATATCAGTCAAAAATATAACGGATCAATCTTCCCCTCACCACCATCACTATCATCACTGTTATAATCAGCCTCATACTCATCCTTATCCCTATCCCCATCATCATCCCCACCCTCATCCCCATCATCATCCTCAGCCTCTTCATCTCCCTCATCCTCTGCCTCAGCCTCCTCCTCGCCCTCATCCTCGACATCATCCTCACCCTTAGCCTCTTCCTCGCCATCTCCATCACCATTTCCATCTCTAGAAACTACATTGTCTGTACCACAACTAGAACTGACACCAGGTGCACTATATAATGAACACATCAACAACATATATGCATCAAAATCTGTGTTGGTCTCTAGTGGAAGTTATGGACATAAAACTTGCATCAATTTCATAAATTCAGCGTTATCCCTTTCAACTCGTTCTTCCACCTATGTGACCTTTTTTTCATCCTATTCTTCCCATTCCTTAACCTTTTCCAACTCGGTGGAAGTAAAAATGATACCTGAAGAGGGTCAATAGCTCCTTGGGACTATGCTCTTCCTAGGTCGGCAGCGTACTCTTCTAGGGTGATCATCTCCCAACACCTGATGTAAGTGATCATTTGGACCAAAATTGTCAAGTTCCTAGGCATCAAGGGCCTCCAAAGCAGCCTGTTACTAATTTAAATAGATTATTAAGTAAAAAAATAGATATTAAAATTTGAAATCATCAAATTAAAACTTATAATCTATTTTTGTGTCACTTCATTAACAACACTTCCATATTTTTTCTTTCTACTGGAGCAAAACAATTTTGATCGAGGTACATGTCCTTCAATATTCAATACCTACCTCTGCAATGACATTGAATGTAAGAAACTATAATTGAAAATAAGTTACAAATAATGAATTTAATAACTGAATTTATACCAAAAATTTATAAATCGAATAAATTATAGAGGAATCAATATAAAGTGCAAGTCCTAAAAAAAATTATAAACAACTGTCGTACCTGCTTCCTCTCATGATCTGACATCGTAGTACACCCCAAAGTGTGAAGATATTTTTTAGAATCAAGGTTTTGTTTATTTTTTCTAGATGATTCCTAAATAAAATTAAATAATACAAAATATAGTATTAATTTAAATCATGAAATTTTTCATTTAAAAACTTCAAATGTGATTAATACCTTAAACTTGGTAGTCATCTAATGAGTAATCATTTGACGATACTATTATATCGGACAATCATCCATGAAAGGTACCACCTCTAACTCTATTCTAAATCTAGCATGCCATACAATATATAACTCATGTTTTTATCCTCTCCAAATCTCACCTAATTCCTATAGACGTACTGACCATTCACCCTCACCATCAAGAAAATTAAACCGAAGATGACACAAAAAAATTAATTTATATAAATAAAAAAATAATATATTACATTAAATCCAATATATTTTTTACCCATATATGTGCCCAAGAATTATCCTTGACTTCATTTGGCAACTTTCTTTATGAGAGAGGGCTGACGGGAATGATGTAAGAGTATTTGGCAAGCGTCGCCAAAAAACTTCGATATTGTTGCCCTATTTTTTTGATCATTTGATTGTCTTCATTGTAGTCCACCATAAACTGCATGTGGAAGTTCCACACCACAAACATGTGTGTATGCCCCTACCCCACCTCCTATTAGTAGATTTATCTATTATTAAATAAAAAAATATTATATCAATACATGTTATAATGAAAATAAATTATGGTATAAATTTTTTTAGGCTTCTATAAATATACTTGTGGAAGTCTGATCAATGGGAACTGTTGGATTCACAGAAACTAAAGAAACACCCTATATAGGTGGAGTGGGTTCCAGTGTATGATTCACAGGCACAGACTATGGAAAATCAGGATTCAAAGAAGATGGAATATAGAATCTTAGAGAGAAGGAAGTAGAAGTAAAAGAATATGACATGGATGGATGAAAAAATGCATGATATGAATGAGGAGTGGAAATCATCATCAGATATGGTAAATATTAGTTATGAGACTCATATGTAAAGGGTGGTGAAAACATGGGTGTCCTAAATATCCCGTGTGTCCCTAACGATACACTAATATCATAATATGGGATAGATGGTTCATTAGTGGGAGGGGTAGGGTCTAATAGAATACGCCGACTAGATCACCTCGCTCTCATACCACCCTCCCTCGTACCACTGGCTTGAGTACTAGGACCACTAATAGGCTTATCATCAAATAATTGTCTCCTAAGTGGTGGATCCTACAAAAACATTTTAAAAAAATTAATCACATGGCATTATATGTTATTTAAATATATATATTTTAGATAAAATACCCACAACATGCACTAGTAGAGGAACACCCATCTCATCCATGCGATGATTATTGTACGTCATCCTTTTTCATCACATCTATTCAATAGGTTTCATTTCTTGCATTTGAAAACAAACATGGAAGTAATTAGAAAAGGATAACTAATTTGTAACCCAAAAAACAAAATATATGAGAGGGGATAGAGGGAATCATGGGTTCTGGGGTCAAGAAACCATGGTAAATAAAGAATTGGAATGATGGGGGGGGGGGGTCTTAGAGTTATACTAATTTTATAAATGGTAAATAAATCATTGAAAGTTTCACCAAGTTATAAATGTTGGTTTCATAGGTTTGAATACAGTTCAATTCCAAATTAGAAAATACAACTCAAATAAAACTACAACCAATAAACATTGAAAATTCACATTAAGGTCAAGTAGGATATAAAATATTTGTAATAAATATTAAATAAATTTGAATAGTACCAACCTTAACAACCCATGTCGAGCTAAACGAAAAGAATTGAGAACATGGATGGATGATTCTGTATATTTCCCAGAACAACTTTGGGTTCACAATAAAATCTGACAATTGATCTGTTGGAGTCACCGTAAGTAATAAATGGATTAGTTATAATGGTAGTAGGTATGGTTTCAATTCAATCATCACTATAATAAAAAACATGTCTTGGAATTAATTAAATAATGACACCAAATTTAGGTCTAAGATGATCTTTGACATAAAAAACTTGTTTTTTCATTGATTCCAATACATACGGTTCATCGGTAGCAAGAGTGTGAGTCATGTCAATAACTCAAAATCCACAATAATCAATAAAGTCACCCTACCTCAACATAGAATCAAACCACTATCATTTCATCATCATGGCTCAACCATGAGAGTAATAATCCAATATTATTAATTTCTCAATGACTCCATAATAAGATACACTTTAAAAATGAGGTCTAATATATGATGTACTGGCATAACAATCTATTGTGGTAGTTATCATAACACCATCATGTTGTGCTTTCATGTTATTTTCTCATTCAGTGATAATAAATCTATACCCATTGATCACAATTGATTTACATTCACGAACCACAGTATTAGGACCAAAATCCAAAGCTCTTATTTCATTAGAAATATATTTTATAGGAAAACTAGATAGCTGAAATATAAAAAAATATTAAATTTAATTAAATATTTATTTTATTTATTTATCATAACAATATTTCTACCTTCAATTTCAACTAAGTAGAAAACTCTTTTCTATGAAAAGTCTCTCTCCTTCTCAAATATAAAGAATGATACTTTCTATTTATCATTTCTTTATGTTCCCTATAGATAAAAATATAAATAGTTTAACATATATGTATAATTACAAGAGAGTAGATAAGATATACATGTTCAATTTACTTGATGTAGTCATCGAACAAATCAAAATTGAACAAAACTGTGCAATGTGCCATCTCCCGCTCTTCAATACTTAATGTCATCAATGTATATGATCTGAGAATTCCTCCTATTTGAGGAAGTGATGGAAAGTTGGGTTCAATTTCCTCATAATGTTCTTATTCATTTCTCATTGGTCTGTTCATTATCATAGTAAGATTATACAAATACATTGAGAAAAAATCCATTTTGATATATTTCTTGAATAGCCATCAGGAACTTTAATAGTCTCTAGTACTTCTAAAAATTGATTTTTTTTGTAGGTATCATCACATAAGAAGCACATGGAACTTTACATTTATTTTCACTGATACACATAGGATGCAATTATGGTCTAATTTCCCAATCCACCAAGTCATGATGAGATCATAAATAATCTTTTGTCTTTCCCTTGACATTTAGAAGAATCTAAACCAACATTTCACATATATTCTTTTCAATGTGCATTACGTTTAAGAAATGATGTAATAAATTGGTTGACCAATATGGTAACTCAAATAAGATACTCCTTTTCTTACAATTGTAACAAGTATCATTGGAAACATTATTTCTCTTTCTAGATTTCATTTGAACCTTCCATAATGAAAAACTAAAATCTTTCAATTCATTAATCACATCAGTTCTAGGCATACACTGAGGTGGATCATTGGTCTCCATGGTATTTTCAAATCTTCGACGATTGTTTCTATATGGATGGTCTATTGGAAAGAATCATCGATGTCCCATAAAACTAAAAATACTATGATATTTCAGTCTTCTGGATTGATCATTCTTCATACAAACAGGACATGATGATTTTCCCTTCATGCTCCATCCATACATCATTGCATAAGTAGGAAAATCATTGATCATCCACATAAGTGAAACATGCATATGAAATATGTCTTTTGAACATGCATCGTATGTGTGAATGCCCATATCCCAAAGAAGTTTCAAATATTTTATTAAAGGTTGCATGTATACGTCTATATCATTTATAGGATCCAAAGGGACAAATATAATTATACTTATGAAAGTGAAAGTTTTTTTCATACACAACCCTGAGGGAAGGTTATAAATAATGTGTATGAAAACTGGCCATGTGCTGTGCGAAGTAAGCATATGTCCAAATAGATTAAAATCATCACATGAAAGACTCGACCTCACATTATGCATGTAATATACAAAATCAAGATATCGAGCATCAAATCTCTTCCATGAAAATACATCTTCAAGGTGGACCAACTCTTCATTATTATTCTTTCTCTTGGTATCACGCCATCAAATTTTTATTGATATTTCATCAGACATGAAAAGATTATGGAGTATAGGGATCAATGGAAAGTGACACATTACTTTATGTGGCACAAGGGATGGTGTTCCATCAGCTTTTGGCTTCCATCAAGATGTTCCAAATTTTATACAATCATTTCTTTTAGCAGTTTACTCCCAGAATAAGTTTCAATATTTTGGGAAAGCATGAATTTTGTTTTTTGAAAATCCATGTTCTACAACTAACTTCCATGAAATATTGTGGTTTGAGGGAATATATGCATCATCTATAACTAAGTAATTAAATAAGGTAAGAATGTAATCGATGGAAGTATTATAAATCACACATATGGTTTTCCCATAAAATAATTGAATTAAAAATTTCATCTTTTTCATTTTACCACATTTTTGATATACTGGAGTCGTCACAACATCATTCAATTTTTTCACTCTGTCAACATCATCATTTTCATTGGAAACATCATGTGTTCCTGTATAGAAGTACTCTTGGGTCGACATCCTTTCCTTCTCATGATGATGAATAAACATAAACTAGTCATATATCAAATTTTCTAATCCAGTCCCCTCATTTGGTTCATCAACATTTTGATATTCCATTTTCTCCCCATTATGACACCACATATAATAGTTTATTTGAAAACTATATTTGGTTGTATGGTAGATAACTTCTTCATGGTTTAACCAAGGTATTCCAACACAATTATAACATGGGAAGTGTATGTGAACACTATTTGAAGCATTATAAAATACCAAATCTAAAAATCTCTCCAATTTTTTTTTGAAAATTTCTTAAGATCTCATTAGTTTTACACATCCAATTTCTATACATTCTGTAAAAAAAATTGTAATCAATCATTTTGTGAAATCAATTAAATAATATTAACGTTCAATAAAAAATATATTTAAGTAAATGATAACTGTTAAATTTATATAAAACCATAATCAACACAATATGTAGATACATGTTGAAACATAGAATTAGAAATTATAGTATTGTATCAACAAAGATTTTAGAGCGTGTAAGAGAAAAAAAAATGACACATAGTGGAATTAAAAAAATAGGAGGTTTAGTTTAAATATAGAACAGAGTCCTCTCCACATGATAATAACCCACTACTGAGCATATTTATTTTAAAAAAATGAACCATAACATGGATTAGGTTTTACAAGCAAAAACTGCACACTAGGAAGTCCAGGATACAACCGACCTCTATTGTTGTTATTCATGTGAAAAATATGTAAAAATAAGAAACAAGGAGTATCAGAGTAAACCTTTTAAAGAATAAGATAAGTGATAAGTAAATATACATTAAACATAGGCACAAGTCAAATGTAAAATGAAACATAGAGGGTGTAGTGTATTTAGTTTTTGATCCAACTTATTATTAGATCACCTTTTTTGATTAATTATCTTTAAATATATACCTCATATAATATTAAATGATCTAATGGATCTTTCTCTTAGGTGTGGTAATGAATCTTAGAAAACAAAGTGTTATGTGGATAAGTAAGTAACATAGTACCCTCATATGTTCCATACACCCATTTCATTTGAGGATTTATCAAATTTATACTCAAATAATAAAAATTTATCCACTGAGGAAAAATAATAATTAATTAATCATATTTATAATCGTTTTTGATAGTATTAAATGGTAATATATTCATTAAATGGTAATATATCCATTAATTATATTGACACAATACATAGTTTAAGTTGATAAAATTTCAAAAAATAAGCTTTTCTATAAAAAATATAATTCATTAGTAATAAAATAAACATGATTTCAAATCATTAAAATAAAAAATCATTAGGTTTTATTTTAATTCACCAACATGGTTGTTTTTGTGTCTAAAATCACCTCATATTTTTTGCCTTAAAATAAATTCTCCTAGATGAAAAACTTGTATCACTAGATTGTGAGTGTATTAGTGAAGGTATAAATTCATTATAGCATAAATAAAATAATTAACCTACAAGATAAATTAATGGATAAATACATGAATGTTCGAGGTCCTCCCCAAGATAATAAATACAAATTTTGTTGAGGTCCACCACATTATAATAAAGAAACCAATGACCATATATGTCCTCCACATGGTGAAAGATGAAAATTATCCCTAATTTTAAATGGGGTATAGGGGAAAAGAGAATGGGTTTGAACATTTTTTTATTAGTAATGACCTTTTTGGGTTGGGTGGGGTAAAGTTTGGCTTCTCTTGAGGTTATCTCTATTTTCTCAGTTTACTTGTTTTTCAAATTTTACATCTATATGTAAAGGTTATCACACCTTACTCAAATATAATCCAATATATGTTTGTATTCACCTTAGAGACCTAACAATTTTTCATCTTATTTAATGGGGAATCCATCATCTCTCAATCTATCATCACCATCCTAAAAGTAAAATATGATTAATTTATCCAAAAAATAGAGGTTTATATTTATCCAATTTATCCAACAGTGTGAGTATAAATATATATATCTACAATATATGAATATATATAAAAAACATATATATGGAGAACATGTATAATTATAATCCCATGGGTATGAGCAAAAAAAAAAAATAACAAAACATATGGGTAAAATAAAATAGAGTTTACACGATAAAATATTTACTCAATTGAAGGATCCCGTAGGTGTGAGGAAAAAATAATATAGAGGAATAGATGAGTCATAACATTTTACCTGAAGTCCCATGGAGTATATAATGGAGGGGTGCAAGTCAATATAAAATCAAACAAAACATATGGGTAGATAGAATGAATATGCATGAGTTAAAACAGTAAAGACACATCAATCATTCCTCTATCTATAAAAGAATTGTAAGAGGTAATAAGTGAAAAAAACATATCCATAATCGATAAATCTTATCCCCTAAAAAATTTCAATGGTCTAGCCCCAACTTGAAGCACAACATCCAATAACATAGAAGCACAATTTATAGTGGTAAAACTCACTAGTTGATGATATATGAATGGGGAAGGCCAATACTAAACATTACATTTTTTATTTAATAAATCTGGAAACATAAATAATAGGTTGATATGTGATAACCTATAAAGGTTTTAAAACACAAGTGAAATGACACCACTGAAATAGGTCCATGAAAGGATTATACAGTTTAAGTAATAAAGGATATATATACAGTAAATATAAAAATATTCATATTGTTAGTGGTAACTCCCAAAACTGGTTGGAAAGGTCAAAATCCATCCCCTCCTATAGATAATAGTAGTTATTTTTTAAATTAAAGAAGTGAAATTTTACATATCCAAAAAATATTATGGGAACATATTTTCAATGTCAAATTTATATTGGAGGAAGGATCTCTCATCATCCAGGCAATGGAGTCTCTAGGTTGGAACCAAGGGTGGGTATCCCGAATTTAAGCAGTACGGGTAACAGATGTGTTTGGGAAATTTCACACTGGGCACAAGCTAACTAATTTTTATTTAGTACCTAAAGTGATGAATGGCTATATCCTATAAAAAATAGTCTGAAAGTTTTTTTAAATATTGATAGATGAAAATGCTCCCTAATTTTAATCCAAACAAGGGATTCTATCATTGAAAAGATAGATGTCTACATTATATAATGGAAACCCTTCTAATAAGAGTTAATTTTAAATACTAGACTAGAATTACCCAATATTATGTAATTAAATTGTAACAACATCTTTTATCCAACTAATGCATTAATAAATTAATCCTCATTGGTCTCTTTATTGAAACATTTAATCTTGCTGAAGATAAATATTCCAAAGAAGGTAAAAGAATATGATGAATGAACTCACAAAGCTCTCATTTAGGCCAAATAAAAATACAAAAAAATTGATGTAGAACATTAAAACTAAGGAATCACTTACATATTTGAATTTTATAACATGAAAATTTCTTGACTGAATATGGATCGATTGGTGGAAGAAGTTTCATAGGCCGGGGAAGAGGGAGCTTCAGTTTAGGGTAGTAATCGCACGAAGTGGGAAACCGGAGGCCCGATCTAAATTTGGGGTCAAAATTTCTCAATGGTTTAAAAAAAATATTGTTATATATTATATATCCCAATGGTTTATAAAATCCATTGGTATAAGTGATCACATAGCAATTCACTATTCAATTCCACCCTTACACCATTGTTTTAAACTGGTTTTGTAATGAATATTAAAAATATAATAATAAATTTAACTTTATGTTTTATTCAATGAATTAATTTTTATCACAGTTTAATAGATAAATTTTACTTGTTTTAGTGTTTACATTATAGGAGGAGGTTATTTGGAGAGCCTGTGATGGAATTCAAGCAAAATGGGCCAAACTGCACGAGAGCCCAAGCATGCATGTGGACATTAATATGTACTATGGATAATCCATGCATAAAATTGGGATAAAAATGGGTGTATTAATGTAAAAAAAATTTATATACATTTCTATAGAAGATTATGGAGCCCAATTAGTCCATTTAGAGACCCAAAATAGTCTCACAGTGTAAAGAAATTCTGGGCAGGCCAGATTGGACCACCCTTCTATATTTGGGCCATAACTCAGGCCTAGGAGATCAAATTATTATGATTCCACATTCCTTGGACATATAAATAAAAGTTTCACCTCTACACCAAATTTCATGACAATTGAATTCGCTTTTTTTATCCAACCAGCTAGATAAAGAAGGATTAAAAAGTCTGTCCTGAATAGTGACCTAATCCCTTAGGCACTTGACTTCTTTTGAGGAAAGTGTGATGTTTTGGTCCATAAAATAACTCATCTATCTTATTATATAATTTTTCACTACTAGGGGTGAATTTAAATAAAACTTTAGATCTCTATTCATCCATTTTAGTTCTCTTCTCCCTCATTAATTCTAAGCCTCTTAGTGATCAATTTGGGGGCTGTTCCTTGTTGTAATCCTGAGTTCCACGCTTGTAATTTTTATAAGGTAATTGATTTTCAAGTTTTTTGTAAATTTTTATTCATTTATAACTTCTAAGTTTGTGTTTATTATGGTATTATCAAATACAAATCAAATGAATAATAATCCACATGTTTCCATGCATAACCCGGATCTTGTGATGATTTGAGTGCGATTTCATCTTTTCTCACCCTCCCTTTCATGAGTGTGCAAATGGATTGCATCGGTTGATAAAATATAGGATCTTGAACCTATGAATATGAATTTTATTTTCTTTTGGAATATTTTTATAAATGAAACAAATTTGGTCATCTCATTACGTTGTTGATGTGATTCCTTGATTGAGTTCTGTTTTTACATCAATTCATGTTTGTTGATTTTGAGCGGTCGCTGATAATCAATATCATTGATCGATAAAATCCTAGTTTGTAACCTAGTAAGTACTGACATACCATTACTGGTGTCATTATTTATAAAATCAAGGAGTCAATTATCATTCCCTTTCCCTTGAGAGTGATGACAGATTGAGCATCAAGGGACACTTACCCGAGTTGATCACGATTTCTCCAACCGATTTCTCTCAGTAGTAATATAATTTCAATTTATGTTTTTAAATAAACAAAAACCAAGTTTTATAAAACCCCATTCTCCTTTTAGTTTCTTAATCATAAAATCATTTTGGAATTAATGATCTAAGGCTCTGTCGAGAGATGAACTAGGGTTGCTGTTATATTACAGAAATTCTATTTAAAAATAAACATCTAATTTGACGCGATCGAAAACGAGATCAAATTTTGGTGCCATTTATGGGGATCCAATATCATTTTTTTCTTTATTTTCTTTTATTTATTTATTTTAATTCTTATTTAGTACTCCTTTTAATATCCCACACCCATTTTATTGTTTTTGTTTTGGGTTTTTGTTGTTATTTTTGTTTGTTTTTGTGTGTTTTCTCTCTCTTTATATCTCTTCCTTTATCTCTCTCCCTCTAATTATCTATTATAACATTACTTTTTCTTTACTAATTTAATTTATTAAGTGTTTTTATTTCATTTATTTTCAATAAAAAAATTAAAAAAAATAAAACAACAACAACAACAAACAATCAATCGATCAAACTAGGCATCATTGTTGCATGACAAGATCTGGTAAAGAAACACTACTCGAATTTGACCCTGAAATTGAAAAATTACTCCACTCAAAAATCAAGGCATCTAGAAAAGGTCAATCAAGTAACACTGAAGAACCCCTCATGGAACCTCAAGTGGTCCTAAACTAATCAAAAATTGAACCCAATCAAACCCAAGAAAACATGGCTGTAAATAATCGAACCTTAAAAGAACTGACCACCCCGAATGTGAAGTACCAACCTACATACATCCAATATCCTGAGGAAGCAGCCAAATTTGAGCTGATATCGGGACTCATCCACCTACTTACCAAATTTCATGGTCTTCCTGGTGAGGACCCTCACAAGTATCTCAAAGAGTTTCACATAGTCTGCTCTATCATGAAACCCCAAAATGTGTCTGATGACCTAATTAAGTTTATGTCTTTCCCTTTCTCCCTTGACAGTGTAGCCAAAGATTGAATATACTATATTCCTACCACAAATGGGGGATGGAATGACCTGAAAAGAATCTTTTTAGAGAAGTTCTTTCTTGCCTCCCAAACTGCATCAATTAGGAAAGAAACCTGTGGCATTAGACAATCACAAGGAGAGACCATTCATGAATACTGGGAGTGATTTAAAAGACTTTTCTCAAGATGTACCCACCAACAGATTAGTGAAAAAATATTAATCAAATAATTTTATGAGGGACTTATCCCCATGGATCTTGGAATGATTGATGCTACAGTTTGTGGTGCGCTAATTGATAAAACTCTTTCTGTTGCTCATTAATTAATAGCCAACATGGCTTAAAATGCACAACAATTTGGTGCACGAGCTATTGCACCAACCTGAGGAGTTCATGAGTTAAGTCATTCATCTATAGAATAAAAGTTAAATAACAATCTTTATGAGATGAATACTCTTATAAGGAAATTATCTCAAGTACAAGGTAACTCACAATCTCCTACTATTCCATTACATTATGGTATTTTTTCTGACAATACTGATTTTTCTGACCAGTTCCCACAAATTTAAGATTCACCTGAGTCTTGTACAACCGTGTTCCTAGGGCGTCCATTCTAATAAGCACCTCCCTTCAAGCAAGAACAATTCAAGCTAAATCCAAATCTAGGGTGGCAGGCACAACTCCAGTACCAACAAGGGGGAAACTCAATCTACCCCAAACAGAATTGGTATCAACAAGGACAAGGTATGAAAATTATTATCCTTAAATTTCTAAAAATAATCATCCTCACCCTTCCAAATCTGAACCTAGACTCTAGGATATGGTGAATAAAATGGAAACCTAGAACCTACAATTCCAACAAACCACACAATCAGCTATTCAAGACTAGAAAACTCAAGTGGGGAAATTGGAAAACACCATCAGTGAGCTTAAAATGCAAGGTTCTGGACAAATACCATCCCAACCCATGGAAAATCTGAAAGAAAAATGGTAATGTATGTGTAGTTACACTTTTTAGTGGTAAAATTTTTTCTCCTTATACCGATTCTACGTAATAGGTATGTCCCCCTCTTGAAAACACTAATTCTCCACCCATAAAATATTTTAATGAAGAAAATAAAAATAAAAAGGGTAATCAAATTATCATTGATGATTAAAATGAACAATCTATTCCTCTTACTTTCCCCAAAAGTCTATATAAATCTAAGAAGAATTTTAATAATGATATTGATAAAGAAATAATAGTTACATTTAAAAATGTTCAAGTTAACATTTATTTATTGGATTCAGTTAAGAAAATCCCTCAATATGCTAAATTTATTAAATAGCTTTGCAACCATAGAAGGAGACCAAAGGGGAATGTGAGAGTCAACTTGGGAAAGAATATATCAGCTTTGATTCAACCTGTAAGTCCAACCAAATGCAAGGATCTGGGAACATTCACAATACCGTGTACCATAGGGGAGAACATATTTTATGATGCAATGCTAGATTTAGGTGATTCCATTAATATAATGACTCACTATGTGTATACTTCTCTATAGGTTGAATAGATTCAACCAAAAGGCATTGTCATATAACTTGACAACTAGAGTATTACGCATCCAATAAGAGTGATTGAGGATATCCTTGTAAGAGTGAAGAATCTCATCTTCCCTACTGATTTTTATATTATTTATATGGAAGATACCCGAACCCAAGGACATTACCCTCTCATAATTGGGATACCATTCCTTAAAACAACAAATACGATCATTAATGTTCACAAAGGTACACTGTCCATGGAGTTCAGTGGATAAAAGGTAAGTTTTAACATCCTTGAAGCTATGAAACACCCTGTTGAAGAGCAATCCACTCTTCCTATCTATTCGATGGAAGTGGTCTCAAACGACACACACACACACACAATTGTCTCCTCAACCCATACTATGATTCATTTTCTTCTTCTTCACCCTTGGATTATTTGAGTATTGATTCATGTTTTTAGTGTTGTGTGGGTTCTGAAAAATGTAAATTTTTTGCTTTTATTGATGGGTGTGTTCATTCTGAGGTACCCATGACTGTTGATGATTCTGTAAATCTCATTTCCATAGATTATCTTTTCTTAGAGAATAAACATGACCAGATAGACAGTTTCATGGATCACACTCCCCCTAAACCCCCTCCGTCAATCCAAAAACCACCAGTGTTGGAACTTAAACCACTTTCTTATAATTTAAAATATGAATATATTGAGGGTATTGACCAATTTACTATCATTATTTCCAATAAACTCTCTCTAGAGCAGGAATCAAAATTTCTCAACCTTTTGAGAGAGTATAAAAAGGTGATAGTATGGACATTGGCTGAAATTACTTGGATTATACCATCTATTTGTATGCACCATATACTTTTGGATGATGAGGCTAAGACTATAAGAAAATATCAAGGCCGGTTGAATACCACTCTCCTTGAAGGGGTAAAATTGGAAGTCAGTAAATTACTTGCTGTGGGGTTCATTTATCCTATATCTGATAGTAAATGGGTTAGTCCAGTACAAATTGTTCCTAAAAAAATAGGAATAATAGTTGTGTTAAATGAAAGGAATGAATTGGTTCCAACACATGTGAAAAATATTTGGCGAGTCTGTATTGACTACCGCCGACTGAATCACACCATGCAAAAGGACCACTTTCCTTTACCTTTCATTGGATAAATGTTAGAAAGATTGGCTGGTAAGTCCCATTATTGTTTCCTTTATGGATATTTGGGTTATTTTCAAATCCATATATCCCCCTAGGATTAAGAAAAGACAATATTTACCTATCCATTTGGCACATTTTCATACAGAAGAATGCCTTTTGGTCTATGTAATGATCCTAGTACTTTTCAGCGATGTATGTTGAGTATTTTTTCTGAGCACCTTGGGAGTTTTATGTATGTATTTATGGATTATTTCACTATATATGGTTCTTATTTTGATTATTGTTTGGAACACCTAGGTTTTTTCCTCTGCCATTGCATTGAAAAATATCTTGTTTTAAATTATGAGAAATGCCATTTCATGGTTGAACGAGGGATAATTCTTGGGAATGTCATTTTAAATAAGGGAATTTAAGTTGATAAATATAAAATTTAATTAATTCCATCTCTTCCATATCCAAAATGTGTTCATGAGGTGCGATCTTTCTTGGTTCATGTTGTTTTTTACCGCCGATTCATTAAAGACTTTAGTAATACCACACTTCCATTGTCCTAGTTATTACAAAAATATTCTGATTTTTTGTTTGATAAAAATTGTGAGGATGCATTTAATTAACTAAAAATGAGTCTCACATCACCTCCCATCATCCAACCACCAATGTGAGATCTCCCCTTTGAACTTATGTGTGATGCCTCTAACTTTGCAGTTGGGGTAGTTTTATCACAAAGGGTTGAGAAGAATCCTCATGTCATTGTGTATGCCTCATGTACCCTTGACCCTACCTAGAAAAACTACAAAACCACTGAAAAATAACTCCTTTCTATTATGTTTTTCTTGTAAATATTTTTTTCATATCTTCTTGGGTAAAAAGTGATTGTGTTTTCTTACCATTTTCCCTTAAATTTATTCTAAAGAAACCTAAAGCTAAGCCCCACCTTATAAAGTGGATGCTCATCCTATAATATTTTTACCTTGAGATTAGAGATAAGTGGGGGTTGTAAAATGTTGTATCTAACCACATTAGTAGGATTTATCCACCACTGGACCACCATGTTGACTCATCCCTCCCCATTATAGAATTATTTCCTCATGAGAACCTTTGTGATGTTGTGGACCTTACCCCCTGGTATGTGGACATTGTGAATTTCTAGCAACATATAGGGTCCCCACTAATTTCATCAATTCCCAATCCTAGAGACTTAAACATGATTCTCGATGGTACATTTGGGATGACCCATATTTGTGGAGAATTTGTGTTGACCAAGTAGTTCATCAGTGTATCCCTGACCACGAGTTCACCTCTATTTTGACCTTCTGTCACACTTTAGCCTATGGGGGCCACTTTGGTTCTCAAAATATAGCTCAAAAGGTCCTTGACTAAGGACTTTATTATACAACATTGTGTAGTGATGCCCATCGATTTTGAAAGTAATGTATTTGTTGTCAATTCACATGGAATATCTCCAAGAGAAATGAAATTCAACAACATCCCATGTTATTTTGTGAAAATTTTGATGCATGGGGGCATTTACTTAATGAAACCTTTTCTAAATTCATTTGGATTTGTGTACATATTATTAGATGTGAACTATGTATCTAAATGGGTGGAAGAAAAGGCCATTAGGACCAATAAATCTCGAGTTGTTATTGATTTTGTGAGGTCCCAAGTTTTTAGTCGGTTTGGTTTGCCGAGATTCATAATTAGTGACCAGGGTTCACATTTTTCGAATCGCAACATGAAAAATTTTCTTTTTAAATATGGGGTTGATCATAAAGTCTCCACTGCATATCACCCCCAAACTAACAGACAAGCAAAAATCTCAAATCAAGAAGTTAAGAGAATCTTGGAAAAAATGGTACAACCCAACATGAAAGATTAGAGTTTTCCCTTGGATGATGCACTTTGGGCATACCATACAGCTTTTAAAACCCCAATCGGAATGTCACCATACAAAATTGTGTTTTAAAAGTATTATTACCTCCCATTGGAGGTAGAACACCATGCATATTGGTATGTTAAACAATGTAATATAAACCTTTCAGATGCAGGTGAGCATAGGAAGCTGCTGATTCAAGAGTTGGAAGAAATTATATGTGATTAATATGAGAATTATAGGATCTATAAAGAGAAGAAAAAGGATAATCGTGATAGTATGATTCATCAATGAAAGTTCCATATTAGTGAGAAGGTCCTCATATACAATTAAAAGCTAAAGTTCCACCTGGATTTTTCATGAGCAGAGTGGACAAAGTATTACCATCAATGGAATTGACTTAAACACTTCTATGAGGATTTTCCAAAGAATCCGGTGGAGGAAATCCACCTTATAAAAGCAACATACTAGTGAAACGCACCATATTTTATCCTTCATTCTCACATTCTCAATTATTATAGTGATGACACTTCACATTCTGGGTGTGTGGGGGTGGATACATTCCTGGGTTCATTAGGATTTTCATCATCTTTCTTCTTTTTTCTATTTTTCGCCTTCTTTATGGTATTTTCACTTTTCCCCGTCTTGTTGAGTTCATTAGGGTTTTCATTGTCTTTCTTCTTTCATCTCCTTTTCACCTTCTTTATGGTATTTTTACTTCTTCCCCTTATGGTCACCAAATCATGGAGCTTACTAAAAATTCATGTAGAAACTTTTGATTCCATGTTGATTTAACATTTGATGAAAACCTGTATCTATTATGGAATGAATGTTTCTATGAATTTAACATCAGGGAGTAATTTTTAGTGAATTGGTTTTCTATCAATGATATAAATGGTTGAATCTCTATGAAAACTTTGATATGATTGATGCCCCTTTCATGAGTAGTTTTTAGGAAAATAGTGTCTCTAATATCTCCACACATTTTTGCACCAAACCACAAAGTGTGAATATTTATTACTTACTAGAAGGTAAATATAAGTTAGTTTGATATTTTTCATCTTAAAATGATATTTACATACATTTTTTCTTTATACAATATGTTTCATTACTATACCAAATTGACCTATGCATCTGTACCTAATATCTGACTGTTGTATACCCTAAAAAAAAGAAAAAAAAAAGAAAAAAAAAGAAAAAAAAGTTGGGTTGTGTCTTGGGTAAGTCAAAAAAAACTCCTCCTCAACCTTTTATATTGTTATAAATATTACAATTATTGTCATGAGGAGATCAAACAAGGGTTGAGAGATGAGTGTGAGATTTGTTCCAAACAAAACTTCTGACAAAAAAAAACAAAAATAATAAATGAGGAGAGTGATGAAATGTGAAACATATGGGGATATCTAGGCCGGGAGCTTATGGTTCGACATCTGGGAATTCTTAAGTGAGTGGGTATTGAAATAGGATTTCAAAGGATGTAGGGTAGGTTCGGTGGACAAAATCATTTAAGATGAAAAATGTTAAAATAACCTATATTTATTGGATAAAAAGTAGAAAGAATAGCATCCAATGGTTTTCACACACACACATGGAGAGTTATTGGAATGGTTTATTTTTTAATTCCTTTCTCAATTTGGTATCATTAATCTCTTTTAATTTCATTTTCATATGATTTATGAGACATATTTTTCCATTTTCACTAGGAAGAACTCATTGGTGTGGTTTGTGCATTGATCACATTACTTTAATGAATTAAAATTTACTCAAATTATAAATCTTAATGATGTTGGGAATATATAAATTCATAATTTTTTTGGATATGTGTCTTTTACCAGGAGTTCAAATGTTTAGGTGTGGGGGTGTGATCGCATAGCGATTCACTATTTAATTCCACCCTTACACTACTGTTTTAAACTAGTTTTGTAATGAATATTAAAAATATAATAATAAATTGAACTTTATTTTTGATTCAATGAATTAATTTTTATCACTATTTAATAGGTAAATTTTACTTGTTTTAGTGTTTACATTGTAGGAGGAGGTTCTTTAGAGAGCCTATGATGGAATTCAAGCAAAATGGGCCAAACTGCATGAGAGTCCAAGCATGCATGTTGAAATTAATATGTATTTTGGATAATCCATGCGTAAAATTGGAATAAAATGGGTTTATTAATGAAAAAATATGTGGGATACATTTATATATAAGATCATGGAGACCAATTTTCCCATTTGGAGGCCCAAAATAGGCCCACAATGTAAAGAAATTCGGAACGGGCCAGATTGGATCACCCTTATGTATTTGAGCCATAACTTGGTCCTCAGAGATCAAATTGGTATGATTCTATCTCCCTTGAACATAAAACTCAAAGGATCACCTCTCCACCAACTTTCATGTCAATTTAATGTGTTTCGGTTAGTCAACCATCCGGATAAATAAGGATTAAAAATTCTGTCCTGAATAGTGACCTAGTCCCTTAGGCACTTGACTTATTTTGTGGAAAGTGTGATGTTTTTGTCCATAAAATAACTCTTCTCCCTAATTATCTCATTTTTCATGACCAGGGGTGAAGTTTAGTCGAACTTTAGATATCTCTTCATCCATTTTTGTTCTTTTTCTCCCTCATGTACTTCTAATCCTCTTAGTGATCAATTTGGGGGGTGTTCCTTGTTGTAATCCTGAGCTCCATGCTTGTAATTTTTGTAATGTAGTTGATTTATAAGTTTATTTTCAGTTGTTCTTCATTTATACCTTATAAAGTTTTGTTTATTATGGTATTATAAAATACAAATCAAAGGAACAATAATCCACATTCTTCCATGCATAACCTGGATCTTGTGATGATTTGAGTGCGGTTGCCTCTTTTCTCACCCCCTCCCTTTCATGAGTGTGCAAATGGATTACATCGGTTGATAAAATCTAGGAGATTGAACTTATGAATATTAATTTTCTTGTCTTGTGGAATATTTTTATCATTTACACAAATCTGGTCATCTCATCAAGTTATTGATGTGATGCCTTGATTGAGTTCCGTTTTTACATCGATTCATGTTTGTTGATTTTGAGCGGTCATTGATAATCAATATCATTGATCGATCAAATTATAGGTGGTAACCTAGTAATAACTCACATACCATTACTGTTTTCAGTATTTATAAAATCAAGGAATCAATGATACTTCCCTTTCCTTTGAGAGCGATGACACATTGAGAATCAAGGGACACTTACCCGGGTTGATCACGATTTCACCGATAGGTTTCTCTCAGAAGTAATATACTTTCAATTTCTATTTTTAAAGAAATAGAACCCATGTTTTATAAAACCCCATTCCCCTTTTAGTTTCTTAATCAGAACCTCATTTTGGAATTAATGATTTGAGGCTCTGTTGAGATATGACCTAGGGTTGTTGCTATACTGCAGAAATTTTAGTTAAAAATGAACATCTAATTTGACACGCTCAACAACACGATTAATAGGTTGTGTCTAAACAAACTATACCAATGGTTTTTACAAACCATTGGAATTTTCTCCCTATACCAATGGTTTTTTCAAACCCATGGTATAAAAGTGTTGGTATAGATCCTATTTCTATTAGTGACTAATAAGGGTTTAATGTTTTAGTGGTCTGAGGAATGTGAAAATACCTTATGAGAGAAAAAGAGGTGTTTAACCACTGTACTAATTCTGATCTTACCAGAGTCAGGTAAAGAGTATACCTTGTTTTGTGATTCCTACAGGATCAGACTTAGAGTAGTTTTAATGTTGATATATTAACTTGTGGTGTATGGATCATGACAGTTGATGCAACCTGAATGAAGTTATCCCATTCATGACCTCGAGTTGGCTGTGGTGGTTTATTCCTTGAAATGTTTGTAGCATTATCTTCTAGGTGAGAGGTTTTTGGTTTATAATGATCTTAAGAGCCTCAAATATACCTTTTACCAGTGTTATTTAAATCTTCAACATTGAAGGTGGGTTGAGTATATGGAATCCTTTTATTTTGATCAATATTATAATCTAGTAAAGGGGAACAATTTTTTTAATGTGTTGAGTCAGAAGACACAAAATCAGGTGGTTCAAGAGCCTTATTTCAAGTGGAAGTTGATGAACATGTTAATTATGATTCACATAGGTGTTTAGTAGAAGAATTAGAATATGTAACTCTTGTGCTTATCCATTGATCCCTTCCTTATGAGCTATATCAATATGAGACAGTATGAGGATTTGGAATTCCTATCTTTGAGGGACAATTTTGAATATGGGGAACTACCTTCATATTGGACTTTTTATGAGGATGAGATCATCCATGTTCATGTAAATGTTATTGTTCCTACCTATATGTGAGAGGACCTGATGCATGAGTTTGATGCCTCAAAGTGGGCGGTGCACCCTGGGTTGACCAAGGTGTAGTGTGATCTTCATAGATAGTATTGGTGGTTAGGGATGAAGAAAGAGATCATGGATTTTGTGATGCGATGCTATACCTTTCAGTAGGTGAAGTCTGAGTATCAATGACCTACTATTCTATAATAACCATTTCCTATTATGGAGTGCAAGTGGGATGATGTTACTATGGATTTTTTTATAGGTCTTCCAAGAACACCATGAAAGAATGATGTTATATGGATAATTGTGAATCTGTTGACAAAGGTGGAATGTTTATTGCCAATTTATGGAACTTTTACCATAGAACGGTTATGTTAATTTTATGTTTGGGTGATAGTATGTTTTCATGGGGTGATTTAGTGTATTATTTTATATCATGATCCTCATTTTACTTCTCTCCTATTTCAAGGTTTATATAAGTCACTAGGTACTGAGGTAATTTTGAGTACAACTTTTCACCTGCAAATAGATATAAAATAAAATTATAATATTTAGGTGTTAGAGGAAATTCTAAGAGTATGTATCCTAGATTTTGGTGGGAAATGGGAGAAGAACTTAGCTCTTATTGATTTATCCCTTAACAATAGTTATTTGGTGACTATCTAGATGGAACCATATGCGGCACTATATGGTAAGAAATGTTGATCACCCTTGTGTTATATGAAAGTGGGAGAGTTAGAGTTGTTAGGTATGAGTCTTGTTCAAGATATTTCGTAGCATTTTCAGTTGATCTGGAAGCATATGGATATGATACAGAGTATAAATATGTCATAGACTAATTGAAATCATAAACTTCTTGAGTTTACAGTAGGTGATCCTGTATTCCTTCACGTTTCACTGAGATTGGGTCACCATTAGATTCAAAAATTGGGCAAGTTGGTACCCAAGTATTTGGGTTTGTTAAATATTTTGGATTGTATTAGATAGGTGGTGTACCGATTGGTTCTTCCAAAACTGTATAGTGCTATGCATGATATTTTTCACATGTCTGATTGCACCAAAATTCACTGTTTTATTTCACCCTTATACAATTGTGTTAAACTGGTTTTGTATTTAAAATTAATAACATACTAAAAAATTTTACTTCACATTTGATTCAATTATTTAATTTTTATCATTTTTTTTAAAATGTTAATTTTACTCATTTTGATGACTACATTCTAGGAGGAGGTGATTTTATGGACCTAGGATGAGTCAAAGAAAAATGGGACAAACTGCACAAGAGCCCAATCACACATTTCAAATCAAATGAACACTTCAGATAATCTATGATTAAAATTGGGATGAAATTTTTCAGTATGATCCAAAATTTAGTTAATACAACTCTTATGAATACACCCAATCCAAATTAATCCAAAAATGTTACCAATTAAATTTATCTTTCTAAGAAACTAAATCTGATCAAAGTCAATAGTTTGGTTATATATTTTGGTAATATCTCCCATTTAATATATTAAATGGACACTAAATATGATAGGGAGATATTAAAAAGGTCAGAAAATAATTATTTTCTTTAGTTCAAGTCAATATAAGGCACTTTACTAGCCCAAAACCATAGTCCAAGTGGTATCTCGAAATCTAGGTTCCCAAAACCACCTCCAACTTTTCCTATAAATTGGTACCTTGGTCACCTCATTTGTAAGTTCAACCAAGAGGAAAATATATACCATTTTTTATACCCAAAGGATTCCTTTTTTTCATTCTAGAAGTTATGGATTACCCTATCCTCATTGGGAGATCAATGATAAAGGAAAAGTTCCACCTAAGCCTCCTCCTCTTATCTATGGTGAGCTAAACGACATACATTCATTTAGAGGGATATACAAACACTTATAGAGGGAGTTATAGAAATTTTTATTTTTATAGTTTGGTGTAATATTTTCATGGAACATTTAATTTATTTTTTATCTTTACATTCTTCTCCTTGGAATGGATTGTTTTGGTATAATTAAGTGAAATAATTTTCATTTCAACACCGATTGGGTTTGGATTTCAAGTGGGAATCTTGGGTTGTTCCTATTGAAAAATAAAAATATCTCCTTTCACATTAACATGAATGATATTTTAGTATGCTTTGGGATCCCTCATTCTATTATTGAGGTCCAAAACTTTATAACATATTTGTTGTGGCAAGGGTAGGTTCTTTGTGCATCATTTTAAAAGTCATCCAAGGAATCAAGATCTTGATTACCCTTAACTAAAGGATTCAATTAAAACATGTTCAATTTTTAAAACAATGAACTAAAAAATATGTGTATTGAAATTGAAACTCACTCCTCTCATTATTCTAAAAACACTATCTTTGTTTTTCAACTATTAAACTCTTTATTAAATTCATTTTATTTTTATAATTATTTTCAAAACCACCCCCATATTTTAGTCCTTTTTATTAAATACATACACATTAAACCTTCAATTATCCTTGATATATAACCTAGGGTATTACATATAATATAAATAAACTTTAAAAACTTAATCAATTTGATGTTTAATGACAATTTGGTAAAAAATTTGCACCATTTCTGGGGAGAACTTCAGTTTTTAGTGTGTATTTTCGACAAGATCTTTGTGAATTTTGTTAATATTTGTTTTGTTTTACCTTCTACCTTTACATATATTTTTTTCATTATTGTTTATTTCTTATATAGGTTCTATACATAACTTATTTTACTCTAAGATATATAGCTCCTTTCCAACCAAAACAAGAGAGGATCTTACATCAGCAACACTGACACACACAGGATGATCATTTGATGGAGGACACACAAAACATCAACACTCTTATTGATCCTCCTCCTCCTCCTTCCAAAAAAAAACATCAAGAATAAAATAATCCTGAATAATATAGTTGAAAATAACAAGACATTAAAATAACTAACCTCACCTTATATTGATATCAAACCTGTATATATTCAAATACAAGTAAAAGAACCTAATTTTAAACTTAAATTTAGTTTAATTCACTTTTTACCAAAATTTCAGAAACTTTATAGAGAATACCCACGTAATCACTTAAAGGAATTCCATACCATATGTTCAGTGTTAAAACCTATTAATGTGGATAAATAATTAGTTAATTTTAGGGCATTACCATTATCATTACAAGACACTAAAAAAGATTTTTTTATATTATATTAATTCCCTAATTAGAGGCTGGGTGGACATGAAATTCCTTTTTCTTGAAAAATACTCCCCAGCCTCTCGAACTGAAACCATAAGGTAATAAATTTTTGGAATAAGACAATCACAAGGGGAAACAATTACTGAATATTTGGAAGGATTTATAAGGTTATGTTCAAGATGTCCAGACTACCAAATATGTGATCAACTTTTAATATAATTTTTTATAAAGGGTTAATTCCCATTGAACGTAACATGATTGATACTACTGAAGGTGGTGATCTAACTAAAAAGAACCCAATTTTTGTAAGGAAATTCATTAAAAACATAGAAAAAACATGAAATAATTTTTTCAAGATCCAGTATACTAATTCGAGGTGTCTATGAGGTGAACTGTTCCAAATTTGAGAAGAAGGTGGAAACAAAGTTTGAAGAGGAAAGTACCATACTCCAATAACTTAATATTTCCAAAGGGGAATCCAATCCTCCTCCTCCAATTCATTGTGGTATCTGTGGTGTCGATACCCTTTATTCAGACCAATTTTCTAAATTGAGAAACCCTTCTGAGAGTTATGAGGAAATCTTCCTAGGATTCCCCTATAACTAAGCCATTAGGAAAGAACCATAATATCCATCTAACACTGGGTAGAAATGAAACCAATCCTATAGGCAAGGGGGTATTCAAACCAACCTCAATAACCCTATAACTATCCAGTTTAGAGTAGTCATCCACCACCACCACCTACAAATCCTCAACAACCATAAAGGCCTTTCAAACAATCCCCTCCAAAATCTAATCCTTACCTTGAATACATTATGAAACATATGGATGAAAATAATCTATAATTCCAAAAAACCACCCAAAAATCCATACAATACCTAAAGACTCAATTAGACTAACTCACCAACTCTATGGGTCAAATCCAAAGTCAAAGGTCTAGATGACTACCATCCCAACCCATTTCCAATCATAAGGAAAAATGTAATGTATATTCTATCACACTTCATAGTGGTAAATAAATTTCTCTTTCCAGTGATTTAGCACATCAAGTATTTCCTCCTCTTAAAAAAATTATTTCTCTACCCTCAAAAGTTTCATGTGAAGAAAAAAAAGGGTAAAATAGTTATAAATGGTGGTTCCCTTGATTAATCCATTCATATTCCCTTTCTTCAATGAATCACTCAATTTAAGGAATTTTTTTATAATTAAACTGATAAAGATATCATGGATACATTTAAAAAGGCACAAGATAACATTACTCTCTTTTATTTAGTTAAAAAAATTCCTCATTATGCCAAATTTCTTAAAGAAAATTTCACCCATAAATGATGATTAAAGGGGAATGAGAGATTCAAGATTGTAAGGAATTTCTTGGCCTTGATACAACTAGTGATTCCAACCAAATTCAAGGATCCATGCACTTTTAAGATACCTTTCACCATAGGGGAGAATTTATTTTCTGATGAAATTATTGATTTAGGTACTTTGATTAATGTGATGAATCACTCGGTGTATGCATCTCTGTAGTTTGGAGAGATTCAAACAATGGGCATAATAGTGAAACTTTCCAACCAAATCAAAACACACCCAAAATCAGTAATCTAGGACATCCTTATGTGAGTAAATAATATCATTTTCCCTATGGAATTATACATTATTGATATGTAAGATAATTTTTCCTAAGGAAAAGATCCTATCATACTTAGATGACCTTTCCTAAAAAAAGATGATAATCAACATTCACAATGGTACACTGTCCACCTAGTTTGGAGGAGAAAAGGTAAGTTTCAATATCCTTGATGATATGAAACAACCTATTGAAGATAAATTCACTCTTCCTATATATTCAATGGAATTTATCTCTAATGACACACACAAAAAATATTATTTCCTCAACCCATACTTTGATTTGGTTTCCTCTTCTTTACTATTTTCTGATTTGGGTTTTGATTCATATTTAGAGTGTTGTATGGGTTTGGAAAAGTGTAAATTTTGTATTTTAATTGATGAATGCATTTATTATGAGGTACCCATGACTGTCAATGATTATGAAAATATCATTTCCATGGATTCTCTTCTATGAATAATAAACATGAGTAGATAAATAGTTTCATAGACCTCACTCCTACAAAATCCCTTCCCTCAATCCAAAAATCACTGGTATTGGAATTAAAAACACTGATCAAATTTAAAATATACCTATATTGAGGGTATTGAATAATTTCCCATCATTATTGATAACAACCTCTCTCCAAAGCATGAATAAAAAATGATTGACCTTTTGAGATAATGTAAAAAGGTGATAGTATGGACAATGGATGATATTCAAGGGATTGGACCATCTTTTTTAATGCACCATATACTTTTAAATGAAGAGGATAAACCCATAAGGAAATATCAACCCCAGTTAAATCCTACCCTCCTTAAAGAAGTAAATTAGAAGTTAGTAAATTTATGTATTATGGGATCATCTATCTCATATTTTATATTAAATGGGTTAGCCCAGTGAAAATTGTTCCTAAGAAAAATGGAATAATGATAGTATAAAATGAAAGGAATGAATTGGTTCCAACACATGTTTAAAATAGTTTTCAAGTCTATATATAATACCATCAACTAAATCAAGCCATGTGAAAGTACCACATTCCTCTACCTTTCATTGAACAAATTATAGAATGATTATCTAGTAAGTACCATTATTTTTTCCTCAATGTATTTTCAGATTATTTTGAAATCCATATAGCCTTTGAGGATCAAGAAGAGAGAACATTAATCTATAAATTAATTAAATTTTTATATAGGAGTATGCCATTTGGTCTCTATAATACTTTGGGTAATTTTAAACATTGTATATTAAGTATATTTTATAAGTTCCTTGAAAACTTTATGGATGTTTTGATTTGAAATTTTATTGATCTTACTTTGATGATTATTTGGAACTCCTAGGTTATATCATACAATATTGCATTGAAAAATATCTCATATTAAATTATTATAAATCCCATTTCATGGTAGAGTAGGGGATAGTTCTTGGGCATGTTATTTTGAGTAGGGGAATTCAAGTTGATAAATAAAAAATTGAAATAATTTCCTCCCTTCCATTTCCATAATGTGTTCACGAGGTGTGATGTTTCTTGGGTTATGATATTTTTTACAACTGATTCATTAAATAATTTAGTAAGATCACACATAATTGTATAGATTGTTATAAAATAATTCTAAATTTGTTTTTAACAAAAATTGCGTAGATTAATTTAATTCACTAAAAAAGAGTATTACATCACCTACCATTATCCAACCACCAAGGTGGTATCTCCCCATAAAACTTATTTATTATGCCTCTAACTTAACAGTTGGGGTAGTTTTATCAAAAAGGGTTGAGAGGGATCCTCATTTCATTACGTATGCCTCATATAACCTTGAACCTACCCAAGAAAACTACATGACCACTTAAAAAAAACTTATATCTATTGTGTTGTTCTTGGAAAAATTTCATTCATATATTTTTGGGTAAAATATAAATGTGTTTTCTAATCACACTGCCCTTTAGTTCTTAAGAAACTCGAAGCTAAGCCTAAAATCATATGGTGGATGATCCTCCTCTAAGAATTTGACCTTGTGATTTGAGATAAGATAGGAGTGGAAAATGTGGTAGCTAACCACATTAGTAGAATTTCCCCACCATTGGACCACCATGTTGACTATGTTTCTAAATGGGTGGAATCAAAGGCTACTAGAACCGATGACTCTTGAGTAGTTGCTTATATTTTTATGATATCTTATTTTTAGCAGGTTTGGTTTTACAATATTCACCATTAGTGAATAGGGTTCACATTTTTGTAATAAAAATATGGAAAAAATTCTCTATAAGTATGGGGTTTTATATAAATTCTCTACTGTGTATCACCAAAAACTAACGAACAAACTGAAATTTCAATTCAGGAAGTTAATAAAATATTATAAAAAATAGTACAAACCAATAGGAATGATTGGTGTTTATGATTGGATGATGCACTTTGGGACTTTACAACTTTTAAAACCCCAATAGGAATGTCACCATAAAATATTGTGTTTGTAAAGTCTTGTCACCTCCCTATGGAGGTTGATCACCTTGTATATTGGGATGTTAAACAATGCAATATGAATCTATTAGATTCAAGTGAGCATAAGAAGTTGTAGATTCATGAGTTGGAGGAAATGTAAAGCCAATCACATGAAAACTCTTATATCTATTGGGAGAGAACCAAGCCTTCCCATGACCTCCTCATACTTCATTGTTAATTAAACATTGGAAAAAAGGTACTCCTTTTTAATGCAAGGATGATGTTACACCCAAGTAAGCTTCATTCCCATTTATTTTCCCATACACTATTACTAATTTTTATCCATTTGATGTTGTATTGGTTCAAAATGAAAAATCTAGAAAAAACATTCAATGTCAATGGGAATTATTTGAAGCACTTTTAGGAACCCATTTTAGAGTTCCATATGGAGGAACTCCACCTTCAAAAGTTAACCTACCCATGACACCCACCAGGTTTTATCATTCCTTACCACATCCTCTTTTATCACAGTGAAGAAACTACACACTCTAGGTGTGGGGGGTGGGAGTGGGTACATTCTTGGGTTATTTAGGATTTTCATCATATTTTTTTCTCTTTTTATCTTATTACATGGTATTTTTACTCCCCCCATTTTGTTCACTTTTTTTTATAGAATACTCATTTTTTATGCCCACATAATCATGGAAATTATTGAAAAACATGATGAATTCCCCTATTTCAAGTTTTCTTAATATTTAATTTTTTTCACTGATGGAATGTGAGTTTTTAGTATGGATTTAATATCGATGTTTGATTTTTTCCCAGTAAATTGGTTATTTTTTGATGATATAAATAAATGTATCACTATGAAACCTTTGAGATGATTGATATCCTCAATGTGAGTAGTTTATGGAAAAATTATGTTACTTAACATCTCCACACATATCTGCACCTAACTATGAAGTGAGAATAATTATTACTTAATAGAAGGTAAATATAAGTTATATTAATATTTATCAAATTTAAAATTTTATTTTTCCATATATTCGTTCCTTATCCGATCTATTTCATTATTATACCAGAGTAACCTACACATGTTTACCTATTATCTGACTATTGTATGCCTTCAAAAAAAATAATGAGGGGAGTGATGAAATATACAACATATGGGGATATATAGCTTAGGAGCTTAAGGTTTGAATTCTGGGAATGATTAAGTGAGTGGGGAATAAAATTTTATTACAAAGTATGTAGGCAAGGTTTGGTGGAAAGAATCGTGTGTGTATATTTTTTTTAAAATAACCTATATTTATTGGATAGAAAGTGGAAAGAATAGAATAAAATGGTTTTCACAAAAACACATAGAGAGTTAGTGACATGGTTTAATTTTTTAATTCCTTGATAATACTAGTATCATATATCTCCTTGCATCTCCTTTAGTTTATTTCTAATACAATTTATGAGACATATTTTTCCATGATCAATAGGAATAACTCCTTGGTGTGGTTTTTTATTTGATCACATTGCTGTCATGAATTAAATATTATTTGAATTTTAAATCTTTATGAAGTTGGTAATATATTCATGAATCATTTTTGGAAATATTAATTTTCCTAGGAGTGAAAATTCTTAGGTGTGGGGGTATTATCACACCATGATTCACTGTTTTATTTCACACTTACACCACTATGTTAAACTGGTTTTATATTGAATATTAAAAATATAATAATAAAATTCAATTAAAATTTGATTCAATTATTTAATTTTTATAATTTTTAAAAGGTAAATTTTAATTTTTTTGATGATTACATTGTAGGAGGAGGTGATTTAAAGGACCCAAGATGAAGTTGAAGAAAAAGGGCCAAAATACACAAGATCCCAAGCACACATGTGAAATGAAATGCACACTGAAGCTAATATGTGTATTTAATTAAGCTTAAATTTTGTGTTATGATCCAAAATTAAGTGGGATACAACTCTTATTAATACAACTAATCCCAATTTGTCCAAAAAGGGTAAAAACAAACTAATCTCTCTAAGAAATTGAATCTACTCAAAGTCAAATTTTTTGGTTCTTTATTTTGAAAATATATACCATTTTATATATTTAATGGCTAAAAAATCTGATAGTGAGATATAAAAGATTTTTTAAAATAATTATTTTATTTTTAATATGTCTAGATAAGGCACTTTACTTGCCCAAAACCATGGGAAATTGGTATCTCGAAATCGGTGTGCCCAAAACCACCTCTCACTTTTTCCTATAAATTGGAACCTTGGGAACCCCATTTTTAAGTTCAACCAGGAGAAAAATATATTCTATTTTGGAGACCCAAATGATTACTATCTTCATCCTAGAATTTATAGATATCCCTATCCTCATTGGGAGATCAAGGATGAAGGTAAAGTTTCACCCAATCCTCCTCCTCCTCCTACCCTCAATGGTGAGATAAATAGTGGATATTCATTTCAAGGGAGATACACATACTTGGAAAGGTAGTTTCGACACTTTTTATTCTAATGGGTTGGTGTAATTTTTGTGTGGAACATTTCATTTATGTTTTATCTTAACATCATTTTCTTTTGAATTCATTTTTTGGTACAATTAAGTGAAACACTTTTTATTTAAACACTGATTGGGTTAAGATTTCACATGGTAATATTGGGATGTTACAATTGGAAAAAACAATAATCCTTTTCACATCCACATGTATGGGATTTCAGTATTATTTGGAATACCGAATTCTATTATTGATGTTAAAAAATTGACAACCCGATTATTGTGTCAAGGGTTGGTTCTTTGTGCATCATTTTAAAAGGCATGAGGGGAATCGAGATCTTGATTACCCTCAACTAAATTATTTTATTAAAGCATGCATAATTTTTAGAATAATGAACTAAAAAATATGTGTAGCGAAATTGAAATAACCTCTTTAAATAATTATTCTAAAAACACCATCTTTGTTGGTTAACTATTAAAATCTTTAATTAAGTCATTTTTTAATTTTTTTTCTAAACCAACCCCTATTTTAGTACTTTTTATTAAGGACACACACTTTAAACATCTATTGATCCTTGAGAGACAACATAGGGTCTTACCTAGACTATAAATCAACTTTAAAAAATTAACTAATTTGACGTATCATGACAATGTGGTCAGTGTCACAACTTCATAAGTACCACCCTAACCCTTATCATGTGATTGATGTCAATGATATTGAGCTTGAGGCTAATACGTCCTTTGAGGAACATCTGATTCATGTTGTGGATCACAATAAGAAGGTTTTGTGGGGGTAAGACTATTCCTTTAGTCTGAGTGTTATAGTAGCATGTTCATGTTCAAGAGGATACTTGGTAGAGGGAAGCTGAATGGCCTGGTGTTTTTACCTAGAAACTGAGTTATTCTTGGAAGGGAAACTCAAGGATGAGCTATTATAAGGTGGGAGGTTTTAAGATCCTAATTTTTTATAAGGTATGTTTTCATTTTAGTTTTAGTTTAAAACCCTTTTAATTGGTTAATGGAATGAATCATGAGTGTAAGAAAGGTCTCAAGAGTGTCCTGAGGGTTTAGAAAATGAAAAAAAGGAAAAGTTTCCATCCAGTTCATGGTGTACAGTTACCACACAATTAATATTAACTGTGCATTAGAAAAATTTTCCCTAGATAAGGGAGGTGAATGGATTTTAAACCGTACAAGATGAGTGTGAAAACCATGTTTCCTTGGATAGAGACAACCACATGGTCTCCACATGGTTTAGAAAATAATATGGGTTCCCTAGAAAACCATGTAACATGGCACCCTCTCTTAGATAGAGGATACCACATGGTTGACACACAGTTTGGTAAACCGTGTAGCCAAATCACGTGCCTATTAAAAATTGGGTAATTTACCATTTCCCTCCTGATATTTATATATTTTCAATCATCCTTCTCACCCATCCTCTAGTAGAAAGGGTTAAAAACCAAGAGCCCCATTCTACCTAAAAGACATTTCCCTATCAATTCCTAGGAATATGGAGTGTAATTTAGTGCGAATCAAAGATCTTAGTAAGTATCAGAATCTATTTCCCTCTACTTTCTAGGAGAATAATTGTGGATAATTTCCTCCCCTTCATAATCTTATGAACCCTTTTTATAGGAGATTCTTCACCTTAGAGTTTTGAATCTATTTTAGTACAAATCTAGGGTTGTTGGTGGATGAGTGGTCACCTAAAATATTGAGGTAGGTGGTATAAAATCATTCTACCATAATATTGATGTTATTAATGTGTATTTGGTTGTTCCATTGCACTACTGTGATGGATATTTTTTTCTTTGACAAATAAAAGTAAATTGAGCCTTTAATTGGAGGGAAAAACCCTTCATGAACCTCTTTGGGTATTTTGATGATTTTGAGACTGGGTCTATTATCACCTATGGGGTGCAAAGAATGATTATATGAGTTGTGGAATGGGTAATTAGAGGGTTTATATGGTTAAATAATTTTTAGGTGCATTTTACATATTAATATGGTATAAAGGTTATTTGGATTAACATGGAAAGGTTAATGGGCTATGTGATGTTTTGGGGAAAATGCATTAAATGGTTAAAATGTTATGTTAATGTTGTAGATGGTTTGAAAGAAAGTTTAATGTTGGTGGTTTTGAATAAATGGTGAAATGGTTATGAAATTGAGATAAAAGTTTAAAATAGAATGAACCATGGAAATTTTGATGAATGAAATAGTGTAAAAATATTTTATTAGTTAAATAATGAGGTTACTTATGACGAACCTTGCTAAATGTGAATAATGGTATGGTGGATGATGGACTGAGGATCCTCATCTTTGGGGAGGGGCTGAACAATGCTCTAGTCACCAGTGATATATTTCATGGTATAGTCTGGACTAATGCTCTAGGACCCACCAATAACTTGCATAGTATAGGATGTTGGACTGATTCTCCAAGATCCAATGGTTTACATGGTATGGGTACTTGGACTAAGGCTCCAAGGTATGATGATTTATATATAAAGGTTATCTAGACTGAAGCTCTAAGGTATGATGTATTATATGGAATTAATTAATGAATTCCCTTGAAACTTAAGGTGTTTGATCCCTTAGGATATATAGTCAATACTTTCGGCATGGTCCAAATAATGTTTGGTGAGTTGGGTGATTGTGGAACCCAAGAGCCCTTGGGGATGTTTGGAAACTTTTAAATTATGACACCTATTTTGTTTATTTTTTGTATATTATTTATTCATACTTTTGTATACACTTTATTTTGACTAGATTTTTCTTTAAACATTGTTGGTGGTGGCCTACTGAGTTATACTCACAACCTACTTAGGACACCGTTGGTACCTAAGTAGATTTCATGGCTATAGGTTAGGATAAGGGAAAAACCCCATGTTAGATGTTTGATTTGGTATTGTGGATGGATCATGGATGAGGGGACGAAGTTGATTTTGGGACCTATTTTTTGGGATTTCATCCATGTATTTATTTTGAGTTTCCTCGGGCACAAGAAATTATTATGACATAATATATTTACTATATTGGATTGTGGGCATTTACCTAGTTTTGGGAACTGATTACATAATTAATGGTTGTTAACTATTATTTCTTTGATTATTGTTTACTTTGAATTATGCAATTATAATACTATACTAAAGAGTTTATAGTCTCCCCACATGTCTTATTACAATCTCAATTCTAGTTAGTAACCTTTTGCGCATGGGGAGGCATGCTTGAGTTCATGTGGAAATCCTTCTCGGGGCACTGATTTAATGGCACTCGGGCCAAGAATTTACAATGAATCACTTTCTATTATCTTCTAGTGTTGTCTGTTTATATTTCATAGATTTTGACACTTTCTATTTTTGAGTGGAACTACCACTCGTTTGAATACTTATTGAGAAACAGATCATCATATATATTTTCTCATCCACCCTGGATTTTGTGGATTTATCAATATTTTTCACCATATATACTTTCCCAGAGTTTGTTATATAATGATATCAAACTATTCATGGAGTCATGATCCTCAATGAAAAATTGTGTGGAAACATCTCCTTTTCTATAAATTTGTGATGTTCTAACTTGTGGGGATTCCCAATTATTCAATCTAACCTCTATATCTAAGAATTTCATATTGAGGGAGTTATTTTCATCCAAAACTGATCTCATATTCTCTTCTTAATCCTCCTTCACACTCTATTTGTTCTTCAATCATTTTCCTTGATTATTGTAATGAGTTTTCAAGATCATTTACCTATTTTTTATTTATCCTCTAATTGGGAAGTTTTGATAACCATAGAACCTTTTTGTAAATTTTCAAGTGCATGGAAATATTTTATAAAAACTATCTCAAATAAATATTTCTCACAAGCATTTATTTTCAATTATTCAATAAAATCAACATACCATTCATTGAAAATAGAAATTATTTCTTCATTTACTTTCAAAAGTTTTGTGATAGTGTTGGATATTACAATTTTTTTTTCCAATTACTCTTTAATAGCATTATCCTCTTCTTCCCAGGAGATATTATTCAGATGATCTTTGAATTTAAAATATAGATCACTAAGTTACATATCATCATCATAACTTGAGTAGGCTTCATTAGAAGAATAAAAATTAAGAAAATTATTTCAAATTATACCATTTAGATTACCTTCTGTTGGAGGAATCTCTCCATTTCCATAAGATTATTCTTTAGCTTTATTGCCTTTCTTTTATTTATATTCTTCTAAATCTTATAAGAAATCTCCAGATTAGTATCCTTCAGAGTAACTTCATTTTTCTTAGTCTGAGGTAGATCACTCATTTCCTGAAATCTACACTTCATAAAACATTTCTCGGATATTTAGATGGAAACTATACTACGATACCAGTTTTTGAACCCAAGCCCAGATTATCCACTAGGGGGGGGGGGGTAAATCAATGGTCCAATTCTAAATATTCTATTACTTTGAATTAAAACTCTTGAACTTGTTATGGTTATTAATCCATTGAGTGGTATCTTGTAATCTCACTTTGTATGAATAAATGATAAGAGAAATTACAAAACATAGTATTTACAAGGTTTGTTACAAAGACACACCACTTATTCTTGATTGTTTAGAAACCCTAGTCTTGAGTATCATTAGTAACTGATTAGATGACCTTGTCACATGCTATTTTTTTCTTCTCAATGATAATGATCCATAGATTGTAAGATATTTGTATACTTTTGGTTGCTTCTATAACACTTAAAATAAATCTTCCTTTATAAGTTTAATAGAAATGTTTCACTTGTGTACAACTTCAAGATATTCATCAGTTTCCTAGAATAAGCCTGTTGGTCTTGAAAATCATTCCTACAAAATCTAGAATGATCTAGTTATTCTCAGTTTAATAAATTCTCAGACCTAAAAGTATTCTCCTATAAGTATATTTTGGCTTCAATATCTTCAACTTATATTCTTCATTGAATGATCAGATATTCCTCAACAAAATGTTGGGGAAATAATTCAACCTTCTATCTGATGAAGTCTTGACCTCAATTATATGTGTGCAAGAGATGAACACAATTTCTTCTTTATTATTTTGTTCAAGATAGAGCTTGTAGAATCATCCCATTTTCTCTTCTTAAATCATGAACTTGTTAACTATCACATGATAGTAAATATGAAATATCTCCTGTATTATTATCCACATATAATAGTATGTAAATATGATACATCAAATACCTTCGGTAAGCTGTTAAAGATCAAGTCCTTCTGGTAGACTCTCTTCTTCTTCGCATAACAAGATATGCATGTCCTCAAGGTTATTTATGTAAGACCATTGCATGAATTAATTCAAGAAACTTATGAATTCTTCCAAAAACCCAAGTATGGATCATAGATACATATTATTCCTTCAAGTGACAAGTTATATTCCTCACATCTCTCTTTCACATGAATCCATCTCATGGTTTTTCTTCTTATTTGCATGAACAAGTCATGCAATTGCTCTATTTCCCTAGAGAGTTATCTCTCTCAAATATTTTGAACAACAGAAAACCTAAATATTGACATATGCTATGTTTTTATATCTATGGTTTATCACTGACTCTCCTATAATATCCTAGATGAATCAAGGCTTTCTCAAGATCTCAAGATATCATTTAATATTGAAACTATCGTTATCATGTGCTGGAGTGGATATGCATTTCATGTGATCACTCCAAATTATCAATTTGTAATAACATTTATTACTATGTGTTAACTTAGTGATTCGATCCAAAAATGGGGTTTGAAACTCACAACATTTAACCCATGAGATTCAGGGAATGCACTTACCCACACTGGCCCACCTGAATGCTCTCACTTCTGTGCATCCTTGTAGGCCCAATATGGCCCACCACCCACCTAATTTTCCTTTGGAAACTGTGATCCCCCCTACCTCCATGATGGCTAGATGGGATAGCTCTCATGCATGGTTGAGATTACTCCTATATGCATGGTCGATCTCGCCAAGATGGTTGTCTAGGCTGGCCACTTTTTTTGTTAAATACTAATATAAACAGTTGGTAACTCCCTTCACTACCAAGGTAGAAATTAGTACATTATTTAAGTAATATTTATAAAAAATATAAATATACCTTTCATGAACTTATTTAAATTTTATTCACACAAATAAGAGATTAATTCACTTATTTCAAACATTGTTCAATTCATAAAATTCCATTTCCAAAAGTCTTTGGAATTTAAGAGAAGTTTAGACAATCATCACATTTGACAGATAAATTTTGCAATCATGAAATACCATTCCACAAAGTGAATATATAAAAATTCTCCAAGCATCACCACTTCATCTTCAACTCACAAAACAAATATTGACACATCATTGAAAAAAATGAAACACTTTCTCTCAAAATAACATTCTATAATTTCATAACTTTTGGAACTTCTGTTTAGACCAACATGGATATGGTTAGTTGGTTATTTGATCTCTAGTTTATATTCCACTATGTTCTAGTTTTTCCATAAATTCTTCTCATATAAGAGATATTTAAGGATTCTAATGATTTTTTTAATGTCATTTTCCTAAATCTAGAAACCAAATTTTTTATTACCATACCCAACCAAGAAACATGTTGGTTTTTTCTTCTTCAAATTTATCCCTATCCTTGAAATCAACATGGATATAGCCAAGAATCCCAAAAATATTTAGGTGAGAAAATTATTTTGGTTTTATAGATCATGTTTATTTTGAAATATCCTCCTCTACCAATGTTAAAAGATTCACTTCCATGAGATAATCATCATAATTGAAAGATTCCACCCAAAACTATATTGGGAAGCTGCATGAAACCTCATGATTTGAGCCTTCTTAGTCATCCTTCAATTAATTTTCTCTACTAAACTATTCTATTTCAGTGTTCCTAGAATATCAATTTCAAAACTCATTGATTTTGTCTAGTAAAACCTCCAAAATTCCCTACTACTATATTCAATACCAATATCAAACCTTAGGAACTTAAAATTATTTTTGGTTGATTTCTCAACCATAGATATCCATTGAAAAAACAATCCAAAGACCTCATATTATTCCTTAAGTAAGTAAACCCACACTTTCCAAATTTAATCATTAATATATGCAACAAAGTATAATGACCCACCATAAGAACAAATTAGTGCATGACCCCAAAAAATCCATACACATGAGCTATAACTTTTAAGACTTAGGTTCCATTTTTTTGTGATAAATGAAACCTTTATATGATTTATTAGGATAAAACTATCATAAGATATAAAATCAGCATGATCAGGGTTCAGTTTATCTTTAACCACTATGAATAACATGTTTCTCTCACTCATGTTCCCAAAAAGACATTTCCACAACTCTGGACTTATTGAAGATGTCATTATGATAATTTTATTTCTATATGATCTATCATGAACCAACCTAGATAACTCAAATAAATGGTACCTGATCCAATTCAGACATATCTCAAAGGGAATTCTCAATCTACACAAGTTGACAACTAGTGCATGGGAATCAAAAATGAAAGAGGGAATGATTTAACCAAAATATTAACTCATAAAGATAAATAATTAGATATAAAATGATAAATATTCAGTTTACCAAATACTATTCAAGTTATAAAGTACCAAAATTATACATATACAAGTCTCAACATGGTATGTTAACCAAATTCATCAGATAAAGACATAAAAAATAACATCCCAGAATATCCATGTAATAAGTTGATCACATGTTCCATTGGTCACTACCAACTCCCAAGGTCCTGCTAATTAAGAACACACACTACCTTTGAGTAGTGCTTTCCCTTTTCCTAGACTTAGTATAATAAAATCTATAAATTCCCATAAGAAAAGGTTGGGTGTGGGAAAAAAATCTCAGTAAGATCTCAACAAGAATTTTATATGAAATCTACAACTAATAAACCATCTTTGCTCAATTTTAAATAAAACATGGAATGGAAATATTTTTATATTTCATATCAAAACATTATTTACAATAATTTAAATGGATATTACAAAATAGGTTCCAAATTTCATTTCCAAAAAATTATGAAAATATAAGCATATTTATCAAAACATGGATGAATAATCATTTATATCAATAATTGACATGTATAATAATATTTACTCATATAAACATGGTTAAGATACCCTGTGTTAGATTAGTGTATGGATTCTCACACATATTAGTAAAATATGGATCCAAGTGTTCAGACACTCCCAATATCCTAATCCTAGGGGGAATATAAGAGAATCCCAAAGAATAAACACCCCAACCTTAATATAGTTTGCTTAACATTTTCATCATCAGTTTGTTTGTTTTTACCACCTAACTACCTAGGATCCCATGTGATTAAAGGTAAATAAAATATTTATGGGGATATCATTCATTTCAATCAATCATTTCAAATAATCGTTTCAAATGACCCCACGATCAAGTTTAAAAATGATAATTTCAATTCAAAAACCAACATAAAAAGATTTTTATAAAAAAACCATGATTTTTATTTAAATTTGTTTCATTTGACATCATAAAACATTTCATACCCTTTTAATTTCATCAAAATCATGTTCAATTTTTTTCCAAACCAAGATCATATTTCCAAAAATCACACTTGATTTCAAATTACATTGTTAAAGGATTTAATCACACACACCATTCCATTTCAAATAATTTATCAATAGACTCAGTTAAAGATTTATAAATAAATTGGAAAACCTATTTAAATTAAACAAGTATAAAAGGTTTCAATTGATAGATAATTACTTACAAAACCACTTACCTCAATCTGGATAAAAAACAACCACATGAGATCCACCAAGGAAGAGTTGAGGGATAGAATGCTCCAAAGAGAATACTAGAATCAAAATTTACCAAGTAAGGATCTAAATCCATAAATTACATGAGGATTCATCACTCTTAAATAGGGATAGAAAGTAGGAAAGAATAATCCAGGATCAAATTGATATTACACTTATCGAAATAGATCTAACACACCAACTTACACTTAGATCCATGAAGAAATGATGTTAGTAGAGCCAAAATACTCTCTAGGGAGCTTCCATTGAGATTAATATTGAATGAAATTTGATGGTGGTGATTTAGACTTAAACTAGAGATTAAAAAAAAGTTGATACCACCCTACTAATTCTCAGCCCCATTTGCGTCATTGGGTACTCGATGAAACTCGATAGAATGCACTAGATTCTAGAAGTCCCAATGGATAGTTGGTGGGATTATAATGGTAGGATAGTGGGATTAATGTAGGAAACCACCTCTGATATCCTACTACTGGCTATCTGATGGCCCTCACCGACCAACCAATGGGCCTCATGTATCTTTTATAGCTATAGGAGCATGCCCATTCCTATGTTAAAAGTCCCAACCACCCCAATATCTCTAACAAGAATCGAGACCACTTTTCTGACTCCTTCACAAGGCTCAACCAAGGTAAAACAATAAAGAAACAATGAGATCAACTAGATATAAAATAAAACAACTAGATATCAATAAGAAAACAAATAGAACTAAGAAAAAAACAAGGTTTTCACCTAAAAACTGGTAACATGATGTTACATGGTCTTCTCATTAGACATAAAATACCATCTTTAAGATCCCTAGGAACTACCATGGAAGCCTAATCAATCTTCCATAATCCATATGGGAGGATTATTCTAAAACCTACTTTATCTAGATAACCAATGAAAATATGATGATTCCATAACCACAATACGTTCTAAACTCCCTATAACCCCAAGAATCTTTACTTTGACCTTAGGACTTAAATGTTTCTCTTCCCCATGATCTTGAGAGGTTCATAATTTTCTATACGGGACTTGTAGAACCTATTAGACACATAATTATCCATGCATCCCCTCTCATCCATAGAATGAAAAAATACCTAAAATCAATGATCCATGATTCCGATAGAATATTAATACTCAGTATTAAATATATATTTCCTTTAGCTATGTTGTTCATAAAACTGTAACTTACAGAGGTACCATTTTTGGAATCCACCATGTGATATCTTCGATCATTATTGAAATTTCATTTCTTCTTGTAATGACAACATATGATTTTAGTCCTAGTTAATTTACCTCAACTTATCTCCATTGATCTATCTTATAATTTCCTATAACTATTCCATTAAGAAGAATGTACTCTTCATTTCTTATTGGGCATAGTTCCAAAAGGTTCTTGAACTTCCCTCCTCCCGATCTCTTCATTCAGAATAAGATTTTGAACATAATTAAATACTAGTCTAGTCTATCTATAAGAATTTATTATGACATTTACCATCACATCCCATGATTCCATAAGGAATAAAAAAACAAATCCCACATATATTTATTAAATTTCAATTTAATTGATTCTAGATAACTCCAAATCATGTTGAAGTTATTGAAATGATCATACACTAGTCTTCCTTTTAATATTTTCATAACAAATAACATTCTCATCATAAACAAAATTTTCAATGTTATTATATTCTAATACATATCTACTAGGGTCTCCATTAACCACACTATGGTTTTCAACCTCTAAATTTTTTAGGAAAAATTATTCACAAATGAAATCTATATCACTCAAAGTTACTTCCTATAATTCCTTTTCTACTCTACTTTATCCATTTATTCTAGTCTGAATCCTTTAAATCAAACCTCAAGGTCCTTATAAAATAGATAGTACTCTATTTGTATCTCCTATAAACAATAGTCTATCCAACTGAACTTTTTTATCTAAAACTTACCTTCTTATGACACAATTCATTTCAAAACAGCTGACTCACACTAAAATAAAAAATCATAAAGATAATAACATTACCTAAAAATATGGATGTTGAGTGAACTGATCCTTTTTGAATCAAAATATCTAATACCACTTATTGGGATCCATGAAACCTCTAATATATAAGTTAATCAACCCAAATTTAATACAAGAAATAAAAAATGGAACTCCTATAATTTGATTATCCCTTTAAACAATGTTTTGAATTAGAGGAGAAAAATATATCCCAAAAACCTCATTTAATTTTTCACTCTTATAAAATCAAGATACAATAATAAAAAAACACACACAATAAAAAATAAATAACTAAAGGAAATGAAAAAAATATATTTATATGGTTTAGAATTTAGTACTACATTCACAAGAGAAACCCACTTCTTTATTTTACCCCTTTAAGAAGAAGAAGATTACAATAACAATTAACTAAGTCAAACAATATGATATCTATCACAATTAAATTTCAAATGATCTATAACCATCTATTTATAGTGGGGCCCATCCAGTCAACCAATTCCACCAACTTTCAAAATTCACAGAGAGCCCATATTTGATCTTGTACACCTCTAGTTGCTTGTAGAACACACCGCTTAAACCATTTTATTCAAATGAACAATGAAAGATATATGATGATTTTGGTATATAATTTGGAAACCTCTAGTTACTTATATGTATAAAAAAAGTTCATCCCACTAAAATATTAGTTTTTACTACATTATATAGACACAAATGATTTCTCATCTGGTTCTGGAATGTCCCCTTCTTGAAATGGTCTGTCTCTGCTAGACTTCCACCGCCAAGCCTGAAATCCATTAAAATTTTATTTATTTCCCTCATTTTTAATATAGGATGAGGGGTAAAATTACATGGATATTAATACTAGAGGCACTAATACCTAATGAATTAACCATATTCCCATTAGGTGTGTATCCAAAAACATGATCTTGAAGGCCCTAAAAACCTAACACAACTAGAAAAAACCCTCCTAACATATATTTGGATACAATAAATCAAGAATCCAAACTTATAGGGCTACACAACTAGCATATCCCAGTGTAGAAATTAACAATGCTCGATACCGATGGTAGATGCTATACCCTCTCATTCTTCCTATATGGTAGACCTGAAAAGCCGGGTGCTACCACTCTAAATCCCCATCTAGATCTTCATATAGGATTTATGTCCAAAAAATATCCTCCACTTAACGAAGACCATCACAACCACTAAAAACTTCCTACTATCCACTAAGAAACTTGAAGTCTATGATTCTAACTCCAAGGGACCTCTCTCCCACTATCGACTATCACACCATCGAGGACTTCACACCCTCTACCATCCGAGTTGACAACCATAATCACCACCAAGGGCCACCAAAGGATTGACCCACCATCAACACTGGAGAACTCACCTGAGCCCCCACCAACCAAACCGTGATGAATGAACCACCAAAGACTCCATCGAGGTATCCACCAATGGCCGAAGACATGCTAAGGACCCATTGTGACATCCTGTCCAGTCCATCAAAGACCCAAAAAATATGATGCACATGCCTGAAGACACCACCCAACATGTCACCAAAAGAAAATAATGATGAAGGTTTCTAGAGAGATTCCATGGGGAAGATGCTACTAAATAATACAAATAAACTAAAGAGCTAGTGGTCAAAACCCCAAGAGAAGTGAAGATCTCTTGGTCAAATTTGGGATCCCCAATTCTACCTATACTAGACTTACACTACCATAAGTCTCCCACATAAAATAAAACCCAATTTTTAGAGTCAATCCTTAAAAAAAGATTCAAAAAATAAAATAGTCTTTACATTTCATAACAATATCTATCATATATTATTTTATATTTAAAGAAATTTTTAATAGTAAAATTTTTACTTGAAACATTCTATGTGGTGTAATTTTTTTATAGTGCTTCCCAAATCTCCTTATCATTACCAAATGTTATCAAGATATGAAAAATTTATTGACCATGTAGTTAAGATTGTGGCTTCATTACATGACACTATTTTTATATTATTTTTAACATATTCAATAAAGTTTTATAGACTTATAACTGAGGTTGTTTCTTTATGGTTGGTTATGGGTAGAAAGAATATACACCACCTTGAGAATTGTAATAAGAAAGAAAATACTCTTTTATCCTCATTTGATGTTTCTTCCATTCAAAATAATTTATTTTGATAATTTTTGTTGAGGGAAACGAAGTAAATATTGAAAATATATATTAATCTTAATATTTTTGGGTATATAAGGATGATAAAATGGATTTTATGGATGGTTGTTGATGAAGTTCATTAAGGTATGTTATAAAACCACTCTCAATAATAGTAAATTCATCTCTATTAATAAGGTTTTACTTTGTATTACCGATGAATCCTATTCAGGAAATAGTGGTAATTCATTCATATTACAAAAATTTTCTTGTTAAAGTATCCCTTGAAAATAAAATTAAAAAATAGAGTAAAGAAAAGAGTCTTTTTGTTACAATAACATAATAATTTCTTGATGTTTACTTAAAGAGAATGGAATTGTATATAGGGGGGATAAAATATATATTGGAATATTGATTTGTATGGATATTATAAAACTTCATATATATTCTATATTGGAATTTTTTTCTCTTTGGATAAGACACCCCACCATTTTGGATGGGATAAATTCATATTTTAGATAGGTATATCCTTTTAGATTTATTTTTATTTTATCAAAATACACCTAATTAGATCGATGATCTTGATTACACCACTTGATCCATGGTACACATCATACAATGTACCAGATCTTGATCCCAATATAAAAACCTAAAATGTACTAGATTCAAATATATAGCTCAAATTTTTCTTATTTCGAATTAATATACTTGTTTGGATTCATGAGTTTATTCGATCGACTTGAAAACCCAATCAATATATGAAACACTGTATGAATTACAATAAAAACAATATCAAACATGATAATCTACCCATCAAAATTTTAATAACCTTGGTGCATTGATATGATGTTCATACTTCCATTGATTACATCACTTGATGTATGATCAATATTTTATAGTGTACCTAATATTGATCCCGATCTTGGTACCTAAAATGGATTTCACCTATTTCGATTCAAAATACCCATATGAACTCATGGGTACTTAAAACCCTAATATCTACATGACACACTATATTCCTTTTTATTGATCCAATATTGAATATGATAATATAGATATCAAAATTTGAAGAACCTTAATGCACTATTACACATTGGGTTATACCCATTGATCTTATACAATATTTAATAGTGAAACCCCATTTTCATTTAATAAAAAGTCTATCCCTCTCACATTTTCAATGTGGGACTACTCCACACCCAATATTGTTTTCCTTTAACTTTGTTTTTAAAAAACTAAACAAAAAATACCAATTTATTTTATATTTTTTAACCCTCACCCCCTACAACATTCCTCCTCCATAATACAATCACCTATCCCCCCTTTTTCCCTACTCTCCTACACCACCTTTATTCCATTCTCTCAATCCTTGAAAAACCAAACTACCTGCCCATGATCTACCTCATGATATTATTACCTTATGAAATGACCCACATCTTTACGGCTTGTGAATCCCTAATAGAATTTGGAATTTTGTTTTAGTGAGGGGTTCATTTTTAGAACCAGGCATAGATTGAGATTCTGAGTGTCAGTGCATTCTTAAAAGTAGTATTTGGATGTGGTTTGAGTATTGGTGGATGATTTAGGGGTTCTAGGGGATGTTTAAGTCACGTTCATGTGTAAAATCTACTGAAAATTACTGCAGTAGGCCTTCACAATGTGATAGGTGGCATTCATATAGTGAATAGCTTGAGTAAGGGCCTTTCAAGCCATGAATGGGCTGGAAGAGAACCAATAATTATTACTAGAAGAATTAATATTGTGACCATAAGGGTTAAACCATGAAAGAATTAAGTTATAGGGGATCCCCTTTTCTTATAGGATGATTCATATTGTGAACCCTCAGTTTACACCATGAACTAGTGCTAGTAGCCCTATTTTTAAGGGATTTTTGATAACTTCACTGGGGGTATTTTTAGGAAAATATTAGGTTCTCTTCAGTATTGGTTGACAAAAAAAAAGAGTATAACCCTCTTTGTATCTCTTCCTCCCTCTCTTTGACTCAATTTTATATAGATGGATTATTGGTGTTTCATCATGCTGATTCAAGGCAAGGTATCCCCTCTTCTCTACTTGTTATTCCTCCTTAATTATTCCCTAATTTGTTTTGTCCAATTAGCGATTTAAAGGGACAGTTTTACCAAATCATGGTGAAATAATCATTCTTATTGGGTCTTTCATGTGTATCTTGTATAGGACATCCTGGGAGTAGAAAATCAAGGCACCATTCTTTTTTTCCCTTAAGGTATGATGCCCAGTGAGTTTCTTTAGGGATTTTGGTGATTTTGGGTGGAATTGAACATTGAATTGGTAATTTAATTTTGGTATTTTGTGTGTATTAGGTCAGGGTGCATGTTATGAGTGGAAAATATCATGTTTTTGGTTGTTTTGGCTCAGTGAGGTTACTTAGTGTGTTTGGAGTCTGTTATTCCAATTTTGAATTTTGAATTTAAATAACAGATTAATTATTTTAATGGAATTTATAGATGAGATAGGTGATTTTGGACTCAAATAAGGTTGGTAAAATCTTGAAATAAATTATCAAAACATCAGTTAATGTTGGTGGTCTTGGATTTATTTGATTATCTTGGTTAATTGGAGAATTTATATTTGGTTTCCATCACTACCTGCATGTTTCAAGAATGTGTAGTTCTACCATAAGGTTTATATGGGCTTGTTTCAATATAATAGTCAATATGAATAACTTATATTTCTAAACAGCTTTATGGTTACACCCTGGTTGAATAAGTTTCAGTGGACCTCTTTATTGTTTGTTTTAAGGAATGCATTGGATTTTATAAATTAAATAGATTTAATTTTTAAAATGTGATTTAAAAGGGGTTTGTATTAAATGATAATTTCAAGGGAAATGGATTATTTGAGAAAAAAAGTTTTTGAAATGGTATTTCAAAATGGGAAAGGGATTTTCTAAATAATTTTTTGATAGGATTTTTTTCAAAGGGCCTAGCATGAATAAGAAAACATGCGATGAATTTTTAAATGGTTTTAAAAGAGGATTTAACATGGTTTCACAATGAAACTTAGAAGGGATTAGTTTAGTTTTTTGGTTCATTTGACCTGGTGGGGAAAATTATATGTTTTTGAAATCTAGTGTTCCTTTTATACTTCTCGATTATGGTTATCTGGTGTGGATGTTGATGCATGATAATTCATGTTGTGTGTGTTGAACAATAACATTTTATTTTGTTATCAAAGTGATTGGTTTATCTATATGGACATGAAAGACCCCTTGTAGGGTTGAGATTGATATTGTGTTGAGTTTGAGATATGAGGCTAGGTATTAAGTGACTAGCACCTTGCTGGTGAGTTAGGGAGATTATGAGATAGACTATGCATCTTGTATGTTATATTATGTGTGTGATGGATGCATTTTTGTGAAAGGTAATTAATTTTGGTAGAGGAGAGGGTATCAAGGCCTTAAATTTCCATGAGTGATATGGTGGTGGTGGGAATTACATGAGATGGATTCCTTGTTGTACATGAAGTGCGTGCCCACCGTGAGTGGAATGGGGTGTCTTGAGATCAGATGGCATCTCCATGAGTGAGATAGGATGGATATCTCATAACATGAGTGATATAACATTAGTAAGATTGCTGCGAGTGAGATGGGGCCGAATAATATGACATGAGTGAGATGGAGTCTAGGTTGTGATGCGATATATGATTGGATGAGGGGGATTTCATGAGTGATATGGGTTCTGAGTTGGTGTGTGGTATGAGATTTTGGTGATTGGTATCTTCTAAGTTAAGTAGGATAATCAAGTGCTTAGTATGAAAAAAATACAAGATATGATTGATGATGAAAGTATGAGATGAATCTTCCTTATGATATTAGCTAAATTAGGTATGGTCAGGTGTATTGGTGGCCTAGTTAGCACATGATGACCTGACATGTATTAATATTTGTTCATTATGTGTTATGTTTCTTGGTAGGTGTATTTCATATACATGGATGCACTTATTTTTATGTATTTAATTCACATCTAGTTGATCATAACAACACTTAGTATTATTGAGGCATTGGGGATTTTTATTTGTTTATTAGACTCACCCCTTACCCACATACATGACACAGGTTCCGATGTATACAAGTATAAATTCATGTTTTCTCTCAATACCTAGGTATTTCTTGGATATGGAAACATGGTTCACTTAGTTGGTTGTAAAGGTTATGGATATGACAAGATGATTATGATAGATGGGTCAGTGGCTGATGTATTTTATTTTCAGTTATTATTCAACATGTACTAACCAATATACCATTTATTTATATTATAATTTCATGTCTATATACTACTTATCTATTATGTTTTGATGCATCATGCATATAGATTTAGTTATTTCTATTCTAGAATACAGGGCCCATGGGGATCTATATTTTATATCTATAGGTTCTTGGGATGTATGTCATACAGATGGGTCTTATTGAATTTTGGGTAGTTTGGGGAATGGATCTCAAGATTATTATTAAGGGAATAATCTCTCCATGATTATGTTAAGCCCTCACTACTAGTTGGCATCCCCTGGCATATAGGGATATGTGATTGAGTTTATGTGGAGGCCCCTGATCAGATGCTATTCAAGAAATCTAGGTTTTGGGGTCACAAAATGGTATTAAAACATGTTTTTGTATAAGATAGTATTAGTTAGAGATGTATTTAGGTTGTTGGGAATTTAGAGTTTGATCGATCACATGCCTAGATAACATGTCATTAGTTGAAACTCAAGTTTCTAGGGGATGTATAGTTTTGGGACTAAGAACTCTAGGATGAGTAAAGTGTTGGATTATATTGAGAATCCCAATGTGGTATGGATGAGACTTGGGATGAGTCATAGGGCTTATCAAAGATCTAGTTAATTGTTCAATCATTATGATAATATAATACTTAGGTAATGATACACACACTTATGGGAAGTGTTGTTTGACATATGGAATTATCAAAATCCATTATTAATTGAATAAAATTATAATATAATAAATTTTTTCTTGATTGAATTATAAGGGGTGATTAAATTAATAAGGATATAAGGGGATTATTTGTTTTATTGTAATGTGTAGGAAATGGATTTTGGAATGGTTAGAATTTTGAGGGAAAACCTAGTTTTGGGAAGAAAGCTCATGTTTTTCTATAAGGTGTGTTTAAAATTATTTTTAATGTTTGTTTATATGAAATAGACTTTAGAATTGGTGATTTTTAAATGGGTTGGGATTTTCAGTTTCTAAGAAATATTAAGGAAAATGGTTCTTGAAAATTGGTTTTAAAATGGTTTTGGAAGTGGGATCATTTTTCAAAAAAAGGACAGGCTAGGTTATAAATTTTTGAGATTTTTTTGGGTTAAAACCCTAAGATTTCAAGGGGTGTAATATTTTTTGAACGTTTTGAAATGGTTTTTAAAGTAAGAAACTAGTACCTATGTGAAATGTGTTTGATTGAATTTTTATTCTAGTTAGGGGAGAATTAAATTCTTGAACTTTGTTCTTGACATGTATGTTGTGTTTTCATGGAAACCACTAATTGGTGTTGTTGTGTGTGGACATATTTTATTGGGTGTTAGATAAAATAGGCCGGTGTCTAAGTAGGCTGGGTTTCTTGTTTCTTGATGGTTGACATGGAGTGACCCAGGTGTTGTATTGTACACTTGGCAGGTATGCCATAGATATTTTGAGAGATCCTCTTATGGTAGGCTCATGGGATGGATGCCTTATATTTTTTTAATTAAATATCCAAATGTGATTTTGGTTGGTTAATTTATTATACATTTGATATTATTTTAAAGGTTTTATAGTTTGGACTATATAGTATGAATCTTTATAATTTCATGTCCATTAGAAACAATCAACTATTGGTAGGGGAGTATTATGGTGGGGAGCACCATAAGTCTTAGTATGAATCAATTTTTTATACTTTGGTGTTTGGGAATGTTGGTAATAGTTGGGAACTATCTTGGAACTTGGTGACTGATGTTTCATGTTTTCACTCCGGTGTGAGTGGATTGGTCAATTCTAGTTACAATACATGGTAACAGATGAGATGCGGGTGGTGGATATTGGGTGTTTGGTTCAGTAGGGCCATGATAAGGATACTACTAGTGTGGGTAGAATCAAATTGGTTGCTGGTATATGAACCTCATGTCAGAAGGGTCATGGGAATAGTGTATTCGATCACTGGAAAATTTTGGTGATAAAGGGATATTAATGAACATGTATACCTGATTTGAGAGTTCATGTGTGGTGTTGAAGGGGTACAAATTTTGGAGATAGGTTCAATATTATGGTAGTGTGATATGAGAGTGATTTGAATTGGTGGTGTGTTGGTGATCATGATTAGAGCGTGATATTTGGATGGTTCAGTTGAGGATCTAACCATGGAATTACAATACAATTCATATTAGAATATTTATTAGGTGTTAAAGTATTTCAATGATGCATTAAGGTGTTAAGGTATCATGATTGGGTCGTTTAGTGATGGGATAATGCATCTATAGTAGAGGCGAAGTATTTTTGAGAAAAGTCATTTAAAGCAGGAATGATTGGAATTTGGCATGAAATTAAATATGGTGAGGTATAAAAAACATTAGGAGCATCATTTGAGAAATTTTTGAGGTATTTGAGGATTGAACTAGGATTTTAAAATAAATATAATGTGTATTCATTTAGTGTTTAGAGTTTTACAACTAAAGCACATTTGATGCTTGTGGATGAGATGCGGTGGGTTAGTCATGAATGAACAATTGAGGTAGGTTATATTTTTTGATCATAGGATTACTAAAACTTCTTAAGGAAAAGAAACACTATGTTGGGGAGTTTGTAGTTACCCTTTTTATGGATGGTTTTGATTTCCAAATGGAATTTGATTTTTTTGGTAGGGGGTTTGTTTTTAGAACCGAGATTTTTTTTGAGAAAGGAGAGATATCATTAATGACGAAGATCAGTAGACGTACATATGCAAAGCCATGAAGGGAAATTGTCCAGCCAGAGCTGGTTGGAATCGAAGGGGCCTGATGCCACCAACTGATGGGCCACATTGTTTCCTTCCCTTTTGGTAAAGGAGAAGGTGCAGAATGAAAAGAATTGGCAGAGTGAGATAGTTCTCCTGATGATGAGGCCAAATGACTGGAGTCCGTCATCGTTGTGGTTAATGGCATCGATCACAGTGAGGTAGTCAGACTCAATGTTGATATCAAGCCATCCACATTCTATATCCAGCATCATACCTTCCAGGATAGCATTATCCCCAGCTACGATAGGTTCCCAAAAGACATGATGTGATTCATATTTTGCAGCCATAATTTTCCACAGATGATTTCATGCCAGGAGATCGAGGGAGAAAAGTCCATCCTTGGGGAGAGACGCGTCTACGTTGATCTTAAGAGTTCCTGCCATTGGGGGGTTCCAATGAGGGGGAAAAGAGGGAGGAATATCTAGCCTGTGATGTCCATTTTGGTGTTTCTAGCCCTCAATCCATGAAGTGGCCCGTTCAATCCAGAATTCAGGAGGTTTATGAACGTGTTGGAAAACAACATCGTTATGCCAGAACCAGATGATCCAGGATAGGGTGCAAAGTGAACCTGCATTATCCGATGAGAGAGAGGAGCAACAACGCATCAGGAGAGCAGGAAGGTTAGAAACCATGGTTAGAGATGCATTTGGAGCCAGGCCCCATTTTTTCCAAATTTACTTAGCTCCAGGGCATTGAATGATGGCGTGCAAAGGGGTCTCTGGGATATTCGGGCAGAAAGGGAAGAAAATGGCACTGGACATATGTCGGTAAATGAGAAGGCTCATGTTAGGGAGGGTGTCTGTGCACACCTGCCACCAAAAGTGGCGTATTTTTGGGGGGACATTGAGCTTCCAGAGTGATTTCCATGGTCCCTCATTCTGGTTGACTGGGTGGTTGCCAAGAGCAAGTCTGTATCCGGATCTCACCGTGTAATCACCCGATATGTCATTTCTCCAGAAGAGATGGTTGGGTCCTTCGTCTAGGACCCATGGGATTCTTAGGATAAGTCTTTGGTCCCTTTCATTAAACTATTCATGAATCTTATCCAAACACCACCCCATACCTTGGTCAGAAAGGAGGCATCTGACAGTGGCGTTTTCAAAGCCTGGTTGGGCGTGGGAAGTAGCCCGCATACCTTCTGTATCGATCAGCCAGGGATCAATCCAGATATTGATAGATGAGCCATCCCCAATCCTCTAGCCCATTCCTTTTTTCAGGAGATTTTGGGCCCCCCAAATGCTTCTCCAAAGGAAGCTAGGACGAGGGTCAAGAGAGGAAACATGGAATTCCATGTGGGGAAAGTACTTAGCTCGTAGTACCCGCGCACAGAGAGATGATGGACGGTTAATAAGGTGCCATCCTTGATTGGACAACAGTGTGTCATTGAAGAGAAGAAGATTTCAGAATCCCATCCCTCCCTCCGACTTGGGTATGCAAAGTTTCTCCCAGGCCATCCAGTGGGGTCTATTCCTTCCATCATTTTTTCCCCACCAGAAGTTGGCCGTATGTGTGTGGATCTGGTCGACTATGGTCACCGGGAGATTAAACAGGGACATAAAATAGCTGGGGATATACTGGATGATAGCTTTAATGAGGGTGTCTTTGCCTTCTTTTGAAATTCTTTTTGGGGTCCATCCTTGAATTTTCTTCTCAATCCTGTCCACCAGAGATGCGAATATTTTTTTTTGGACCGGCCAATATCTGTGGGTATCCCGAGATAATTTTGGTGTTTTCAACCATATGTATGCCTACTGCTATGAAAAGTTAATCTCTCTTGGAATGAGGTACCCCGATACTGAAGGAGATTTCTGATTTTCCGTGATTTATTGACTGACCAGACACCCTCTCGTACTGGTGGATTGCTTGGCTGATCACCCGACATTCATTAATAGTTTCTCTGGAGAAGAGGAGGCAATCTTCAGTGAAAAAGAGATGCGACACTGGTGGACTAAAATGGAAGACCTTTGCCCCAAGAATAGATTTAGTGGATGCAGCCCTGGAAATAAGGTTAGAAAAAACATCAGCCACCAAAATGAAAAGAAAAGGGGAGAGGGGATCTCCCTGGATAAGGCCTCGGGATGGAACGAAACCACGAGTGAGCTCCCCATTGACTCAGATTTTGAAGGATACAGTCGAGATGCATTGCATGACCATATCTGTCCACTTAGTTCAGAAACCCATTTTCAACATCACGACTTTAAGGAAGTGCCATTCCACCTTATCGTAGGCCTTGGACATATCCATTTTCCAGGCCATGGTTTCTCTTTTCATGGTGGAGCGTGTTTTCATAGAGTGAAACACTTCATGGGCCACAATTGCATTATCAGTGATTAACCTCTTGGCCACGAAGGCGCTCTAGTTTTCCGAGATTATATCAGATAACGATGGTCGTAGCCGGTTAACAAGGATCTTTGAGAAGATCTAGTAGAAGACATTGCATAGGCTGATAGGCCTGAAGTCAGGGACCACCATGGGTTTCTTGATTTTGGGAATGAGGACGAGGACAATTTCATTGATGGCAGAAATGCTTGTTCTCCTGGACCATATATTCCTTATCATTTTTCATATGTCGTGACTGATGATGTGCCAATATTTCTTAAAAAATAGGGTGTGGAACCCATATGGTCCTGGGGCCTTAGTGGGGTGAATCTGTTTCAGAGCCAGGCGTATCTCTTCATCCATCACATCTTTGGTGAGCTGCCGATTGATCTCATCGGTGATCACTGGTTTGATACATTCTTTCACTTTAGCATAAATGATGGGGGTTCCTTTATTGAAGAGGTTCTGGAAGAAGCGTTTTAAAGTTTCATGAATTCCACTAGTGTCAGAGACTATGCTCCCATCTGATTGTGCGATGCAATTGATAGAATTTTTCTGGCGCCTCGCTGAAGATTTCTAGTGAAAGTACCAGGTATTGGCATCCCCTTCTATAATGTGGGTATCCTGCGCCCGCATAGCCTAGAAGCTTTCCTTAACGTGTAGGGTCGTGTCCAGCTCTCTTTATATGAAACCAATAAAAGCAAGATTGAAAATGGATGGGGGTTTCTTGAGTAGGTTGTGTAGTTTCTTTTCAAGGAAACCACAGTGCCTCTCCGGATGATGGAATTTCTTGTTGCTCCAAGATCTCAGATCGGAGGCGACCTGTTGGAGATTAAGGCCAACATCTTCATGAGTACTATTCCAGCTTGATCAGAAAACCTCTTCACATTCCCGGTCCTTTGACCAGAAGCCTTCAAATCTGAAGGGTCTACTGGGTTGTTTTTTGCGTTCACCTTGAGTGCAGTCAATGACGATTGGGCAGTGGTTTAAATATTTGAGTGTCATGTGGCCGATGTGGAACATGAAAAAAAGGTTTATCCAATCCGTTGAACCCAGAAGTCTGTCAAGTCGTTCAGCAATACGTGTGCCCTTCATATTACCTCGGAACCATGTGAAGGGATTACCCGTGTATCCCAAATCGACCAGGTCCACCCTAGTGACCGCGTCCTTAAAATTTGACATTGACGGAGGATGTAGGAAATTTCCTTTTTTTCCCTATGGAACATAATCTCATTAAAGTCCCCACCGAAGAGAATAGGGCTTGGTATCTCGTGAAGAAGCTTGCAGAGAAGATCCCAAGATTTCCCCTTCTCATTATGGGATGACCAACCATAGAATCCCACAAAGGTCCATGGTGGAGTGTGGTCCACCTGAATAGTCTCAACCACGTGGTGCGAGGAGAAGGACAATATATTGACGTCGAAATGATCCTTCCATAGGAGATAGAGTCCCCCAGAGTGGCCTTGTCTGGAGACCAGGAGATATCCTTGGAAGCCGCATTTCAGAGCAATGCTAGTGGTGTCCTTGTTTTCCAGTATGGTTTCGGACAAGAAAACCATATCGGGGCGACTTTGGGTGCAATTGTGCTGGAGCATGCGAACCGTTCATGGGTTGCTAATCCCATGATAGTTCCAACATAAAACAATCATTGATCTAGGTGCGGCTGGGTCTCACCTGCCTCCGCATTTGAGTTCTCAGAACTTGTTTTTTTATCTGTTGTTTTTACTCTCTTTGGGGAGTTCCCCATTGACTGGCATGTTTCAATTATTCTTTTCATATCCCCAGGTTTAGGGTCCTCCAGTTTACCATCACTAACTTCACATTTCACCCTTTTCCAGGTTCGACGTGTGATTGGGCTTAGTGGTGAAGCTCCTGTCTTTCCATCTTTATCCTGTGTTAGGGTGTCTACCATGGTCATTTCTAGGTCAGGGTCGGGATCTGGTGGTTCAGTGTGCATCTTATTTGGTCTCGATCTTTGTTCTGTAAGACCTTTTGGTGAATTCTCCGACTCTGTAAGTGTTGAGGCGGTGTCCTTCAGGGGGGAGGGATAAATTCTATTTTTTCCTTTGAGTGGTTGAGCCCTATTTAGGGAACTCTGGAGGTCCAAGCATGATGATCTTTCTCTGTTCGGTTCCCGCCTGTCTTGTGTGGGCCACCGTGAGACGTTCACGATCCTTTTGTTTTTTTGATTTAGGGATGAAGGAATATCTATTCATTTTGGCCCAGATCCATGGGCCATATTATAGAATGATATTGTCAGATCCCGTATCTTTCTTTGAGACACAATCTCTTTCTATATGGTCGAGACGTCCACAATAGAAACAAAAAATTGGGAGTTTATCGAATTCGAATGAAATCCAGTTGTCTGTGTCATCAATTTTCAAGAATATGCCCCTCATCAGTGGCTATGAAACTTCAATTCTGGATCTAATCCGAACCTCGGGTCCCCATTGGATAGGGTGTGAGCAGTCCCATTCAATGAATTGGCCAATGCTGCCCCCAATTTCTCTCATAACACGTTCCGTTAGTGCGTGGAGAGGAATTACTTTGATGCATATCCAGAAAGGGGATCGGGTTATCTTAATGTTCTGGATATCATCCCCCCCTCTGAATTCTTCCATGAGGAGGAGTTGGTTATCAAAGGACCATGACCTGCCTTTAAGGATTTTATCTCTATACCTTTCGTTGAAGAATTCAAAGACAATGATATTGTTCCCCGCTTCTTGAATGGCCACTCTAGCTTCCAATTTACAAAGATTCTAGAGGGTGTTTTTAAGTTCCCCCTGGTTGACTGAAATATTTCCCACAAACTTTCCAACAACCAGCAGGGACATGCATTTTTCCAAGAGTGTAACTTCGTTTCTCCAAGCCTCTATAGTTTCTTTCTCTTTATCCATCAGGGACATCCTCTTCCAAAGGTTCACAATATCCTCCTCCATTATTTAGTGCACGTGGGATGGGGAAGAGATCCAAAGAAGGCCTGGTGATCCGCACACCTTGGGTTAGCATGTGATATTCTGTTGCCACAAACGGCTGGGCCAGGCACCCCACTCCGCGGCCTCTTTCCGCAAAGTGGCAACGTGGGCTAAGCCTTGGCGGAGAATCTTCTGCAAAGAGGCTTCGTAGAAAAGGCTCAGCGGTAAAGGTTTTGAGAACCTCTCACACTTCGCACGAGCACTCCGTGAAGCAAAACTGCCTGCGCGGAATGGTTCACCATGGCAGGGTCTCACGGTCTCGCTTCGTGAGACAATCACAACCTTTGCAGAAGGAAACACCTTTGTTCCCAGGGCCGCCGCGAACCCAGTTTTCTTCACACCACTCTCCGCGAAGCACTTTGGCCACCGCGAACCAGTTTCCTTCACACCACTCTCTGCGAATCACTTCAGCCACTACAAACCATATTTCTTCACACCACTCTCTACGAATAACTTCGACCACCGCGGGGTGGCTCAACTAGTGGAATCTTCGGATCCTCCCTTTGTGACTGGGTCTTCGCGAGTCGGTCACCACACTTGTCGGAGGAATCACCTTAGATTCCAGGATCTCCATGAACCAGAAAAAATCACACCGATCCCTGCTCAAAAAATCAACCTCCGTTCTTTGTGAAACAGAAATGAAAAACGGTCCGAGCCTTCGAGATCTAGGATTCGAGACATTCGATCGAATCCAGAAAGGTCTTCGTGATGACGAGCAAGAGCAGGAGGTGTTGGTTTCGAAAGCTAAAAAAAATGGTCCCTATCCCTCTGGAATAACCTCTTTCCCATGAGGAAGGTAAAGCCCACCGCCCACAGGTCGCCGCCGATCTTCACAGAACATGAAGATTTTACGAAAGGGGTTATGTGCTTCCTTGAACTCTGGAAGTTGTTTCAAGGTGATGAGTGCTCAAATCTGTTTTCTGAATGGGGGTTTGATATTTGGGACCCGGAACCACCCTCCCTATCCCAGATCTGGCACATACGTAGGGAGACAACGATGTGAAAATTTCTGGACAACGTTGAAGACCTAGATCTATGTCTGAAGACGATTTCGAGAAGATGAATCCCAAAACCCTCTGAATCACAGGTAACGGGGTCCGGTTACTGGTGAGGAAGAATAGAGGACAAAGGAAAAAGTTTCCTAACCACGGAGGAGTCGGGGAATGACAAAGAACGAGGAAACCAAGCCCCTGTCTCCGGATCTAAATAAGGTGAGGAAAACGAAGAGCTAAAGTGGGATGCACAAAAGAAGACAGAGCCTCCGTAAGCCAATCAGACAGAGGAACTAAAACCCTAGAAAACCCTAGGAGAAAATGCTCTCAAGTGGGAGAGACTCACACACTAGAACCAAGACTTAGATTGGTATTTTGAGTGTTTTTACATTCTTAAAAAGTTTTTTTTGATTCCTTTGGGTTTTGGGGGGATGTAGGAGTAGTGAATAGGTGGTTTAGCTACTAAAAATTATAGTTGTAGGCTATTCACAACAGGATAAGTGTCATTCACTCCATAAATAGACTTCGTGAGGGACTTTTAGGCCATAAATGGGATAGAAAAGGGAAATGAATCCTACATATAAGTATTAAAACATGAATATAGGGGTCACAACATGAATGTTTCGAGGCATATGGGTTTCCCTCTATTTGTAGGAGGATTCACAATGTGAACCCCTATTCATGTCGTGAATCTGTGATGAAAACTCTCTTTTTCAAGGGATTTTTGGTAACTTTATCAAGGGTATTTTTTAATAACCCATATAGATCACCTCAATTTTGTTAAACCAAATAAAGGGATAGATCCATCTTTCTCTCTCCTCCCCCTCTATTTCCCTCTATTTTATCTTGGTTTATTCTTAGTGTTTCATTGCTCTGATTTGAGGTAAGGTCTCCTATCATCTTCTCGATATTCTTCCTCCATAATTATATAATTTAGCTCACCAGATTAGGGAATTTAAGTGGAAATTTCACCATAGAATCATAAAATTTCCATGATATATGGGGATTTAATGTATGGCTTTTAGAGGAAATATCGGGTGGTGGAAATCAAGACACTATTTATCGTTCATATTAACCTATGATGCTTGATGAGTTTCTTTAGTGATTTAGGAAATTTTGGGTGAAATTGTTTATTAAGTCAGCAATTTAATTTAGGGAGTTTTTATGTATTAAGTCTGAGTGCATGTTAGGAGTGGGACACACCCCCATTGCTCAAATATTTGGTGTTGTGAGTTTACTACGTGCGTTTGGAATCAATTATTCAAGTTTTGAATTTTATGTTTAAATGATTGATTAATAAATTTGATGGAATTTATTAATGATATAGGTGATATTAGACCCAAAGTAGGTTGGTACGATCTTAGAATATGTTGGTCGGAGTGAGTAACTTAAGAGGGGGGGGGGGTGAATTGAGTACCCAATAAAATTTATATTAAAAAAAAGTTTAAATAAAATCCACCAATTAAAAAAAATCATCCATTTAATTAAAAGAGTAGTTTGATATGGATTTGATCTTTTAAAATATTTTTCAAAGATTTATTAGTGATTATTTTAAAAAATATTGGAAATTAATTTAACTTTTAGAATCAATTTACTCAAACAAATCCTTATAAAAACACTCGTTAAGATAAACTATAAAAGTATAGGTTTTTTTCACAGTTTAAAAATAGATAAAGTTTAATGATTCAAAATGAAGTAAATAAAATTCAATCATGAAACAGAATAAACAAGGGGTTCAGTCTCAAGTTGAGACCTAATCTCCTCCACTTGGAAATAAACTGTTGGCTAGTAGATAATATAACTATAATCTGATGAAAAACCTGTATCAAGTATACAAACAATATATTACATGCTATTTAAGATCAAAGGCCTCTTCCACAAATATATATGAGTAGTAAATACTAACACATTCCACAAAAGGAACTCCTACAAAAACATTTTGGGTAAGCAGATGAAAAGAGATAGAAGATAATATCAAGTATTATCTAGTTCTAGTGCATGAGTTTGTTTGTATTGATAACAAGAGAAAACAATACACTGCTCGAATATAAAAGAAAATAATATAAGGGGAAAGAAATAAGATATAAAAAAGGTAATTTTTCTTAGTATGTAGTGATTCAGATTCTCGAGTATCTTTAAACGTGTCTTGGTTAGGAGCTCAAACTATTTCTCTAAAATTTATTGTAAATATAGAGTTTTAAGGTTATCTTTTCTATCTATAAGAGAGGATCATGATATTTAATGAGTTCCACTCTTTTATAGATGAAATTCAGTAGGAATACATCATGTAAGATCTCTTGTGATTATCTTTTATTATTCATAAAGTTTCACACCACTTGATCATATATTCATGTTTTTTAACACATGCATGAGGGAGTATTTTGAGAATATAAAGCACTACATGTACTCATTGAAGAATAATCATCCTGAAATTCTAGATCCTCATACTAAATCTGAATTTTTTCTTTAATATATCCCTGGAATAGTTAAGAAAATAATTATAAAACAACCCTTTGAATTAATTTCACTCATATAGCCATTGGGAGTATTTTATTCAAAATAGGCAGAATAATGACGACAAATCTTCTAGCAGAAAGACATCTCTATCGGTGACTCATCCTGGTGGTGAGTCCATTTGGAAACGAGAAATATATACTGGTGACTCATTTGAAATAATGGTGATTCATTCTGGTAGTGGAATTTTTTAACTAATGATGATTCATTCTGGTGGTGAATCATTTGAACTAATGGTGAGTCATTCTGGTGGTGACTCAGTCTGAGGGTAGCTCAACTCTGGCAGTCATACATTCTGGTGGTGAGACATTTGAACTAAAAGTGAGTCATGGTTGATGGTGACTCATTGCAACACTTATCCAAATTTTCATCATTTTTTCTTATGAAATAAAATGCTATCATAGAATAGAAAACTCATTATAAATATAATAAAAATGATTTGTGAACATTAAAATAAGAATATTCCAATAATATACCCATTTTTTATGATAACAAATCATAAAAGTTTTATAAACCAAGTATAAAATAATCTTAGTTAAAAAGAGATGTATTTAAAGGATAACATTCTTCTTAACATTTAAAATGTAAAATGTGAGATAAAAATAAAAGTTGTATCAAAGATAAATAGATTTGATATCAAAGATAAGTCAAGGATAAGGGTAATTAAGGTTGTCAAAGGTAAAGTAAATTACATCTAAATAATGAAAGTATCATATGAAGAAAAGAATGGTATCAAAGGATGAGTCCAAATAAATATGGTATCAAGGAAATGAGTAAGATAAGGTACCAAAGATAAAATTAGTATTAGAGATAACATACTAAAGGATATATAAATTAAGTATCAAAGAAATAGTTAGAGTTAGAGTTCAAAGGTAAATGGAATTCAACTTCCTCCAACTTCCTCCCCCTTTTGGGATTATCAAAAAGGTAAAACAATAAATAGTAAATACAAATAAATGAATAATAATATAGAGATATGAAATTAATCACAAAATGTCATAATATTTCAGCCCAAAAAAATATATGGAGAAAGACAATAAAAATACCTATAAAATACTAATGTCTAATTAGAGTCACTCCTAGATCTAGATATAGGATAAGTAGGTCACTTTCCTTTATCAGAGGTAGGAGGTAAAAATTTCGATACTGTGGGTGATGTGGAAGTGGTTGTAGGTGTTGAAGGATTCTGAGGCAACTCTCTGATAATCACTGATATGAGATTATGGACAAATTCCATGGGAGACATGATTAAGGGCTGGTACTAAGAAGGTAAAGGGTTTGATGAAGGGGGAGTTTTGAATGATGACATGGGTATAGAATCAAGAGAAACCACTGTAGTTCCAGATACATAAATTAAAGGCTTCATAAGATTGAAAAAATACATGATATATTGCCTCCTCTCTCCATAGTAGAAAATAAATCCTTCTTTTACTACATAAATAAATTAAATAGGGGTGTTAAACTTTCAAATGGTCAACCTATTCCTTGAAATAACTAGTGATAAGTGGAATCCTAAGATTCTTAGCCAAGAAATTGAAATGGGAATTCAGTTCATTCTTGGTACAACCCTATAAAGGTAATATTTAATGGACTTAATGATGGTTTCCCTATCACTTATGGCCTTATTTAAACATTACTATACTAGAATATATATATTCTCAACATATTGAAAAATATACCTCAGATACTCATAAGTAGTATCATGAATATCTCCCAAAATAGTATGAAGATTCTCTCTAACAATAGAATGTATCAACTAAGCATCAACAGAAACCGAGGGAGGTGGGGAAGAATATATAGAATACACTAAAGGAAAATACTCCAACCTCTATATTATAACAACCTAAATAGAAACAAAATAGGCTATCATATCTTACATCATTGATCTCATGATTTACATCTCACCAGACAACCTTTGGTTCTCAATTTCTACTTTCTAGATGTGAAAATTCATCTTTGGATGGATATGGAATACAACAAGATCAAACAAGTGATTCACATCATCCTCACTTAGCTGAGTGACCATAGGTTCCTAAAACCTCAAAATCCTACTAAATTCAACAAGGAGTCTCCCTCTAAAAGAATCTAAGTTATCTATATAAATAGTATATGATGTCACTGACATAGTAGGTAGATAAGAAGCAATTGGCCTCTCAGCATTAGGAAAAACAACATCTGTAGGCTTTGGTCAAGAAGTAGGTGTATTTGAACCAAATGATTGAAGATAAACCAATGATCCCTTAAGATCTATCCCAAATCTAGAAGATATAGCAGGTCCACCATCATATGGTGTACTACTATGGTCATCATCTGAATCATCATATGCTAGACCAAGAAGTTTGAAACTTGGTGAAGCCCCCCCTTAGAGGATACCACACCCTATTCCTAAGCATCCCTTTTATCTTAAACATCTTCCTTAACTTCCTTAGACTCTAAATAGTTTAAAACAAGATGAATATATCCTAGGAATTTATCCCATTCAACACGAGAAACAATAACTTAGATTAAACTAGGGGATTGCATCCCCTCAGCAGATACTCTGGGATATCCTTTAATAGAAGCATCATCATCAACTAGGGGCTCTAGTACTGATCTCTCCAAGGGATTAGATCTAGATCAACTAGGTATATCCATAAACCTAACTAAAGTAGCTAAACCAATATATGATGGATAAGGTGATTGAATCCACTCAACATATTGATCATAATCATGATCAGGTCCTCTATCATAACTATACTAATCATCATCTCCATTTCCACCATCATTTCCATTTTCTTCATAAAAAACTTCTACAACCTCTTTAGAATATTTTGGAGAATAAATTATAATTTTATCATCTCTAAAAACCTCTATCTTATCATCACCACTATCTATCTCACATAACAAAGTCTCTCTGGTAGGGATAGATGAAGGAGGACTAGTAAAACCAAAATACATTACTGGTCTCTTTGGAATATTAGGATCACTTCCCTCTTCCACTGAGGTAGCTACCTCCTCATCAATGAAAAATTCCTCTTTTTATTCCTCATTTAAGTACTCCACTATCTCATTTGTCTCCAAGACATGATAAACAAGGTTCTTGGGTCTAGTAAGAAGATCTATAGGATTAAAATTCTCACACATCTTTTCGTTATCTTTATCCCATTTCACCATCCAAGGGTTCTAGATCACACTCACCCATCTAAAAATAACTTTAGTCAGATATAAACCACCACATTTAGCCTCATATTCTTCCTCTTCATCAATCAAAAATTTGGTTTCCAACATGTATGAAATTAACTTAGGATAAATCAAAGAAATAGATCTGGAGGACGACTTACACATCTCTATCATATGTACCATAAGGTATCTGCACAGGTTGATCCTATTCCCTCCTTTCATAATGAATAGTAGATATACATATTGGTATCTCATGGTATTAAATTCCACTTTCCTAAGACACAAAATATGATGTAAAAACTTAAAGAGATTATTAAATTCACTATCTAACTTAGTAGAAATAGTTATTATCATAGTTACATCACCTATCAACTCTAGCAAGTCATTTTCATAACTAAATTATTCAGAGTCACTGGGTATCATAAACTGATAATATTGAAATACTCCTCTATAAGTTACATTCAAACATCTTTCCCATTCCTTTGAAGAAAAGGAAAAATCCTTACCATCAATCATACTTTGAATCAAATCCTTCTACATCCAAAACCAAACTCAATATAATGATAAAATTGATGAACCGACCTAAGATAGAAAGGTAGTTCATTTATAGCTTATAAATATTTCCATCCTTTGTCCTGGATCACCCTTAGAACAAATGACTTACTAGAAAGAAATCATTCGACATACACTTCTTTTTTGGCAACCACTATATGATTCACCAACTGTGGGTTCCTTGATTTGATAGCTGCTTGGCTTGGTTCTACTTTCAATTTTTTCACTAGACTCAATTCCTTGGGAGATGAAACTATAGGGTGATTAATACTAAACATTATAGTGAATGAAATAACAAATCAAGGGTGCAATAAGGCCGAATGTCAGAAGAGAAAGAGAGAAGATGAAACTAATTGAAGGAAGTAAGCGCGAGTGAGAGTGAATCAGATTCAAACATGAAGCCCAATATTTTATTTAGGGATTTTAAATCATATAATTTAATCCTGAAAATTATTAACAACAACAACATTTGAAATAGAGACTGGTGACTCGTCTAATGGTGACTCACCAACAGTGACTCATCCAACATTTAAATACTAACAAAAATTTATCATACCTAAATCATGTTTTATGTAGTTCAACCTCATAGAATTAAATGGTTTTGTTAAAATACCAGCAAGAGGATAATATTTTCATATGAATTCAAGATTTATATCACCCTTTTGAAAATGGTCCCTCAAAAAGTGATATCTTACATCAATATGCTTTTTCCTAAAATGAGACACTGGATTTTTAGAAATGTTTATCACACTTGTGTTTTCACAATTTATAGGGAAATGTATGAATTGATATCCATAGTCTAGTAAAGTGTGTTTAATTCATAAAATTTTATCACAAAAATTACCTGAATCTATGTATTCAGCTTCAACAACAGACAATTCAACATAATTTTTCTTCTTACTACACTAGGATACTATTGACTAGCCCAAAAGATAACATGTTCCAGAGGTTATTTTTCTATACAACTTATAACCACCAAAATTAGTATCTGAATAACTCACTAAGTCAAATTCTTTTCCTCTAGTATAGAATAATCCTAAATTGGTTGTATATTTAAGGTATTTTAAGATCCTTTTAATATAAATTAAATGTGACTCTTTAGGGTTTTCTTGAAAATGAGAACACATACACACACTAAACATAATATCAGATCAGCTAGTAGTTAAGTATAAAAAACATCCAATCATACCTATGTAATTGGTTTGATCTACTAATTTACTAGCTTAATAAAGATCCAACTTATAGGTAGTACCCATGGGAGTGTCATTACTTTTAGTGATATCCAAACCAAAACATTTTATATATTCTTTAGTGTAATTACAATAATTTAAAATAATTCCATATTTATTTTAAAAAATCTAAAACCAAGAAGAAAATTAAGTTCACCCATTAAACTCATTTCAAATTAATTTTTAATCATATTTGAAAAATTAGTACAAAAATAATTTTTAGAATATCCAAAAATGATAGCATAAGCATATATTTGAACTACTAAAACATATTTTTAAATTATTTTTATAGAAAGAGTAGGATCAGCTATAACTTTTGAAAAACATTTAAAAATTAGAAAAGAGATGATCCTATCATAACAAGATCTAGGGGCTTGTTTTAAAGCATATAAATCTTTTGCAAATTTGAAAAAATTGATTTTGAAAATGAAAATTTTGAAAACTAGGGGTTTTTTCAACAAAAAACATACCCAACTATGTAACCATTTATGAATGCACATTTTACATCCATTTGATATAGTTTAAAATCCAAATGTACTACATAAAAAAGAAATATTATGATGGATTTAAGTCTAGACACTGGTGAAAAGGTTTCCTCATAGTAAATACCCTCTTCTTTACTATATCCTTGTACAACCAACCTAGATTTAGTTATTACTATAGTTCCTGAATCATCAACCTTGATTCTAAAAACCCACTTAGTTCATATACTGAGAGTGTATTTAGGTCTAACTAAAAGTTCCCAAACTTTATTTATTTCAAACTGATTAAGTTTCTATTACATTTCCATCACCCAAAATTCATCATTAATTACCTAATAGATGTTATTAGGTTCAAACTATAACAAGAATGCTTAATGTTCAACCTGATTTCTAGGAGAATCTCTAGTCTGTTTACCTCTATCTAGGTCTCTAGATACAATAACTATTGGATGGTATCTATGAGTCCTAACAGATATTTGAAAATAAGGGATATTCATATCATGGTATTCTATATATTCTAGTTTAAGTTTTGAATATCCATCATAATTGGATTATTTTTCTACTTATTTCATAGAACTATCAGAAGGTTTGTCATTAATGTTTAGAGTTAAAAAATCATCCTCAAGGTTTTCTACATGGTTCTTAGGTTCATGTGGATTTATCTCATCAAACATGACATGAATAGAATCTTCCATAGTCTTAGTTCTTATGTTAAACAATCTACATGACTTAATTGAAGTTGAACAACCAAGCAAAATTCCTTCATCGCTCTTGGAAGAAAAATTTTCAAGATTATAATTAGTGTTAAGAATAAAGGATTTGTAACAAAAACTCTAAATTAGTTAACCTTTGGATTTTTACTATTCCATAGTTCATAATGGGGTATTCTTTAAGAGTGGTATAATAAAAAATACATTAATTATATAGTATGATGTATTCACAACTTCTTCCCAAAGATAAATAGAAAGTTTATACTCATTAAGAATAGTTAGGGAAATTTCTTTAAGTGTTATATTTCTTCTTTCTATAACACCATTCTGTTAAGGGATCCTAGGAGCATAAAATCTGTGATTATATCCATTTTTTGAGAAAAAATATTCAAAGTATTAATTTTCAAACTCACGACCATGATCACTTCTTAAGGTATTAATCCTAAGTCCACTAATATTTTCTACAGATTTAGAATAGTTGAAAAAATAAGAATAGACTTCACTTTTTGAGCTATAAATAATACCCAATTATACCTAGAAAATTCATCAATAAGTACATATACATGGTTCTTCCCATTTAAACTAAAAACTCTATATGGTCTAAACAAGTCCATGTGAACTAACTCTTGGGGTTGATAAGTTGAAACTTATTTCTTTGATTTTAATGATATCTTATGTCATTTCCATTTTTACATGAGTTACAAACATTATCATTTGATAATTAAAGTTTAGGCTGACCCTTGACTAACTCTTTTCTAATTAGATTTATAATTTATTGAATATTACAATATTTTAGTATCCTATTCCAAAACCAAGATTATTTTTAAAAGGAACTTAGACTAGAAATATTTTGAGAAAATAAGGAATTTAAATTAACAATATAAATTCTATCATTTCTCAAGGAAGTAAACAGTAAATCATTTTTAGAATAAAAAAATTTGCAAGAATTATTTTCAAATTTTACATGAAAACCATCATCACATAACTATGAGATTCTAAATAGATTGTACTTTAAACTATCTACCAATAATACTGTAGAAATTAAAATTAAGTTAGAATTAATTATTTGGCCATAGAAAATTATTTTCCCTTTGGAACTATCTCCAAAAGTAAAATATCTGCCATCCACATTTATCAGGTTCTTTAAAATTGAATAATATCCAGTCATATATCTAGAACAACCACGGTCCAGGTTCCATTGGTTCTTACTAGATATTTTCAAGTAGGTTACACCAAAAATTATTTTGGCACCCAAATCCTTTTGGGTCTAGAAATGTTAGTAATTAAGGCTTCAGGAACCCATATTTTCTTAATTGGTTTGCTATAAGATGATTGTAACATTTTGGAATTAATTTTTTTTAGGTCCAGTTGAATAAGAACTATAATTATTAATAGAACTAGGAGTAAATTTATTTTTAATATTTCTCCTATTTTTAGGTTGATACCCTTAACTAGAAATATATTTAGGTTTTATTTGTTGTCCATGTATCTGGGTGAGAGTATTTTTTCCATTAGTAAATCTTTCTAAATATTTATTTAATTTCTCATTAGATAATTTTAATTCATTATTATCTTTTAACATTTGATGATTTTTCTCTTTTTAAATAGTAAGGTCAAATTTAAAATTAGTAGTTAAACAATCCTGTTTCTTTAAAATTTTAAACTTATCCCTAATCTCATTGAATGAATCTTATTAAATGTTATAATATTAAAATATTTCTTCATTATTATTTTTATCATCATTATATTTATCTCCAAAATGATTTGAAATATGTGCAGAAGAAGTAGAAAATTCATTAGATACCTAAATGTGTTTTTCATGAAACATATTTTATCTTTGTCTTGATTTTCCTCTTGGGTAGTATTTGAATCACTTAAGCTATCTTTAAAATCAATCCAAGTTTCTTTAATTTATTTATTATACCTATTATCCTTTTCATCATATTTCTTTTTATATTTCATATTAGTACAGTTAGGTTTTATATTCCCTTTCCTTTTACATTCATAGAAAAATATTTCATTTGAAGTGTCATCTTTCTTACAATCCTTCTTCCAATTTAATTTATTATAATATTTTCCTTTGTAGCTTATTTTCTTAAGGAAATTTTTATTCTTGTAGAAAATTTTCAATATTCTAGACAAATGATCCATCTCTTCATCCCAACCAGCCGGTGATTCTCTATCACTTGAACTTTTAGCTTGAACTTTATCCTTCTGTTTTGAGGCAGTAGTTTGAATGCTAAAAACTTAATTTCTGGTTCATCTTCTTATTCTCTATTGACCTTAAGTTATACCTCATAAATAATTTACTTTCCAATCAGATCCTTGATAGGTATATTTATAATATCACATGAATCTCTGATTTACAACGAAGTTCCTCTCTATCATTTTGGTAAGCACCTCAACAGGCACATCACTTGATCCTTATCAGAAACATGATTCCTTAGTGAATTCATTGTGTTTATAATATCATTGTACCTAATATACAAGTCAAAAATAAGTTCATAAGGTTTCATCTTAAAAGTATCATATTTAATTTTATAGGTATTTAACTGTATTTCTTTAACATTAGTTTTTCCTTCATGAGAAACAACTAAAGTGTCCCAAATTTCAAAATAAATTTTACAGGTACATATTATATTGAATTATTTATCACCCAATTTACAATATAGGGCATTCATAACATTAAAATTATTATTATAATCAGGTTTGGTAGAATCTCTCCACAAAACTCTAATAGTTCTAGGCAATTCATATTTATCTTTTATTACTATCCAGATATCAAAACCCATGATCTCAAGACACAATTTCATTTTAATTTTACATAGAGCATAATTAGTTTCATTAAAAAAGGGAGGTCTTTTGGTATTATAACCCTATTGTCTATTATCCATAAAGAAATATATTTAAAACTAATAGAAATTTTAGATCTTTAAAAGAAAACTAAAATCATAGTTAAAATATATTTAAAATCCTTTGATCCAAATTTTGGTAAGAGTGAGTAACTCAAGTGGGGGGGGGGAGGGGGTGGATTGAGGACCCAATAATTTTTTTTGTTAAGAACAAGTTTAAATTAAATCCCACAATTAAAAAAATTACCCAGTGAATCAAAAGAGTATTTTGATATGGGTTTGATATTTTAAAATATTTCTAAAAGATTGATTAATGCTCCATTAAAACAATATTGAAAATTACTTTAACTTTTTAAATAAATTTACTCAAACAAATCCTTATATAAACACTATTTTAGAATAATTTTCAAAGTATAGGTTTTTTTCACAGTTTAAAAACAAATACATTTTAAAGCTTTGAAATAAAGTAGAAAAACACAATCACACAACAGAATAAACAAGGGGTTCAATCTCAAGCCAATACCTAATCCCCTTCACTTGGAAATAACCCACTGCTAAGAAGATTATTTAAATATAATATAATCCATAACCTAGATCGGTTATAGAAACATTATCTTACAAGATTTATAGGATCAAAGGCCTCTTCCACAGTTATACTTGGGTAGTAAAAAAATACACACATGAACCTCTTCCACAACCATCATGGTTAAGAAGATGCAAATATATAGAATAGAATATCAATTATTCTCTAGTTCTAGTGCATGAGTCAATATGTGTTTATAAATAGAGAAAAAAAAAACACTTCTCAAATGTAAAATAAAATAATATAAGGAACATGAAATAAGTTATAGAAAAGGTAATTATACTTGGTTTGTAGTGCTTCAAATTCTTGAGTGTCCTCAAATGCGTCTTGGTGAGGAGATCAAACTATTTCTATGAAAGTTATAATAAAATAGAGCATCATATAGATCTATTTTCTATCTATAGTAAATGATAATGATATTTAATGAGTTACACTATCTCATAGATGAAATTTAGTAGGAATTTATCATGTAATCTCTTATGTTATGATCCTTTTATTATTCAGCAGGTCTCTCACCACTTGATCATATGTTCAAATTTCTTTTCACAGGTGCTCGAGGGAGTATTCTAATAATATAAAGCATCACATGCACCCATTGAAGAATAATCATATAGATATTCTAGATCCTCATACTGTTTCTAAATTTCATATTTACTGTATCCCTTAAATAGTCAAGAAAATAATCATAAAATATCCCTTTGCATTAATTTCATTAATATAGCCTTTGGGGGAATTTAATTCAAAATAGATAGAACATCAATGATGACTCTTCTGAAGGCAAGACATATCTAGTGGTGACTCATCCTAGAACTGAGCTAGTCTGGTGGAAAGACATATCTGGCAGTGAATCATTTGAACTAACAGTGATTCATTCTGCTGGTGACTCATTTGAACTAACAGTGAGTTATTCTGGTGGTGACTCATTTGAACTAACGGTGAGTCATTAGGGCATGACTCAGTCTGGTAGCAGTTCAACTCTAGTAGTTATACATTTTAGTGGTGAGACATTTGAACTAACAGTGAGTTATTGATGACATTGAATCATTCCAACACTTATCCAAAATTTCATCAAATTTTCTTATGAAATAAAATTATATAATAGAATAATAAAATCATTATAAATATTATAAATATGATTTCTGAACATTAAAATAAGGAGGTTACAATAGAATAAATTTTTGAAATTTTAATTGAGGTAGGAGATCCTAACTTTATTTGAGTCTCTTGGTAAATTGGGGATTTTTTTGTTTGGTTTCCATCACTAGTATTATCTTACTACTTGTTTCATGACCATGTGGTTATGCTATATAGTTAGAACATACTCACATTTAACTAATAGTAATCATGAACCACATTGCTTGCTAAATGGTTTGATAGTAGCTTCCTAGTTGAACGACTATTGGTGGGACTCTTTATGATTTTTTGGTGGTGTGTGTTATATTTTAAAAAGAAAAGATATTTCTTTTTTAAAATTTATTTTAAAAAGGGTTTTGTATTAAATAGGAATTTCAAGGGAAATGGGTGATTTGTGAAAAGGGTTTTGAAATAGTATTTCAAATTGGGAAAGGTGTTTTCTAAATAACTTTTTGGAAATATTTTGGGTAAGGGATTGGATCGAGTAAGAAAATATGAGATAACTTTTGAAATGGTTTTAAAATAGGCTTTAAATTGGTTTCTAAAGAAAATTTTGAAGTTCTTAGTTAGATGGTGTTATTTTTATCCTTATTGATTGTGGTTATTTAACACATATTTTTATACATGATGATTTATGATATGTGTGTCAAATAGTGATGTTTTCTTTTGGTATCAAAGTGACAGGTTGATTCATATGGATTTAACAGATCCCTTGGAGTGTTGAGATTGGCATTGAGACATGTTTGAGATGTGAGGCTAGGAATCAAGTGAAAATATACATACTAGTGAGTTGGTGAGAATGTGAGACGGGATATGTTCTTTATGTGCTATTTCTTACATGTGTTGACTGTATGTTTTTGATAGGCGATGATTTCTAGTAAGAGAGAGGGTCCTGAGGCCCTACTTACCCATGTTCGATATTGGATTTATGTGACTACTATGATATGGATTCATTAGTTTTCATGATGTATGAGATATCCATGGGTGAGATGGCATGGATTGACACCAGATGATGGGCTGCATCATGTCATGTTCTTAGATCCCATCTCACTCATAGCGATTGGAATGAAAAGAGTGAGATAATGTCTAGGAACATGGCATGAAGCATGTTTAATGGATATATTTACATGAGTGATATGAAGTATAAGTTATGATGTGATGTGATATTGGATGATGGGGGAACCATGAGTGATACAGGGTGAAGTTTGGTGTGTAGTGTGAGATCTAGGTGATTGGCTTCCCTTGAGTGAGAAGGGATAGCCAGGTTATTAGTATTGGAAAAACATGATATGGTTAAGGATGATAGTATATGGTGATTCTTCATTTAATCATTGGTTTAAGTAGGTATGTTTAGGTGTCATGGTGGCTAGTTAACACTTGAGTAAGTTGGATAACACTTGGTAGATGAGATATCCACCTTTTTCAGTTACATGATTTGTAGAACCTTTGGATAATAAACTTCCCAGAAACATACATTTTTTCCTATATTATTGGCTTGGACTTAAACATCCATCATTAAAAACTACCTTCTATAAATCTTTCTGGTAACATGTATCATGTCACATGAATAAAAACTTCTGGAGAAATTCCTATATAGGTTTTCACACCCTTCAGTTATAACTCCCTAACCCCAGAATCCCAGAGTTGGTGCATTATTACGTATCATTGGCATGATCACAAAAGATCATGTCTCGAAAGACCAATTAGTTTAGTAGCCTTGGAAGTACTAGATATATTCATAAGGTTTACATTACATCATAAAATGGAAAACTACAAAAACATTGTTTGCATATACAACAATGAGATCCCATAGACTATCCCTACAGGTCAGTCATAATATACTTCTTCACATCCTGGTAAAAATAAAACATAGAAAGGGGTGATCATAGATGCTCAGTAAGGATAACAATATAGAGGAAACTTTCATAAATAAGCATAAAAATTTAAGGAAATGTATAAAACTAAAAAAAATCCTTTTCAACATAAAATTCATCATAATATGGAAAATATAAATTAAAATAATTCCATTTACTTACTCACATATATATTCTACTAGTCTAATAATCACATGCAACATCAATAGACACTTTCATAATGATAGAATTAATAATGTCATACTTCATAACCACATAGTCAAGGCCTTGTGCCAAGACTAAAAATAAGATTTTATCAAGGCCTTATTCCAAGACACTAGTTTTTCTCATGAGACCAACCAATGAATCGAGGAGCTATAGTAGGCTCCACCCATCACTTACTAAGTCCAATGCATTCCTCATATTAAAAGGTTTAAACATAACATAAACATTCGTATTAAAACTAGCATATTAAATTTCAATACTTTATCTATAAACCATGAATGGTATAAAAATAAAACATCCACAGTAAAACATATCACAAAACATTCAATACAATATGGAAGTTTTGTATCATAATAAATCAACACCAAATAAGCTTAAAATCCATCAAAGGATGTTGACATAGATGAAATCAAAACTTTTTTAGAGAAATATCTATTTCTATTTTGAAATCATTTAAGAGTCACATAATTATAAAGAAAAAATTTATTTTGAAAATATTCTTATAAGCTTGTAAGGGAATCTTAGACGATGTTATAATAGTAAAAAATAGCCGCACCCGCCGTATAAGTTAAAAAAAACATTCTTACCTTAATTTTGTCAAAAAGGTCATAAGGTACCTTGTTTGGAAAATGACAGAAAGATTCCTTTCAATCCATTTTATAAAAAGTCAATCAAGAGTATAAATTACTTTAACCCATAGTCTAGTAAATAGTCAAAATTTTTTGGAATACATTTTTAAGAAACATGGATGTGGATGATAAAGAGGTCCCAATAGATAATTACGTAAAAACAACCTCAGATAATAAAGAGATTGTAGAATTAACCCTTACCTTGTACTTTTACTTGGTCTAGGGTAGGATAAATTCCTATATAATGGTGAAATAATTGTTATTAAATTATAAAAGAATCATATACATTAATATGATATCATATACGATCTTTTAATATTTATTTGTTAATAATATTTTAGTATTATCATCGTTTCGGGTGTTAACTGATTCGTTTTCATTTATATGATTTGTTATGTAAGTAATGTTTGTTATGGATAGGATGTATCTTATTCATATTCATAATTATATTAAATCTTTAAACATTATTTTTAATCATCTAATAAAAATTAGTCTTGAATGGATACGATGAGGAATGAATCTCATCGTGTTCGTGGAGACGGTAATCCGTACGTACGCACGAGCGGAAATATCATTATTTTGATATTAAAATAATATATAATTGGATGGTATATCATATATACAGAATCGTTATCATGTTATATTTTGTTATTTACATCATTTATACATCATTATTATACCCATCCGAGTAGTAATGTATTGAGTAACAACTACACCACGATGTGAAGACGGTAAGTCGTATGCACGCACATATGGTGACATGTCATTCAAAAGATGGATAGAATAATAAATATAATTGTACCATATTTATAATAACATCAAAGTATATATAATATACCGGAGTTATTATTTTATAATGGAAACAACAAGGAAAGAAGAAGTGGAAGAAGAAAAAAACATGAAAGAGGTGGTGAGATATTTACCTCTTCTTCGGGTTCTTTCTTTTGATTTGATCAAAAGGGCTCCTTAGGTTTGATTTCTGACTAAATTAAGACCTCTAGGATTAAGGGAGAGAAATTGAGAGGGTATTTGGGTAGGGGTTGGCCGATAAAAATGGATTTGAAGGTGTTAATTAGAGAGAAGGCGAAGTTCCCTTTTATAAGAGGGGTGAGGGGTACCTTAGGAAAAGCTAGAAATATTATTTTATAATAAAATAATTTTCAGTTTATAATGGATAAAAAATGAATTATTCAAAGGATAAGGTGGCTATGGGTCCAAAAACTCTCAACCAATAGGTTTTAGATAGGTTTTGGTCACTATATTAACCTTATATTTTAGATTTAACCCTTAGTTAAATAGTTTTACATTTACCATGTCTCTTTGTATTTTTATATTATATGGATAATAAACTTTCTATAAATTTCCAAGAGAACCCCAAGTGGTTCATTAATGATACACCTATCATTATATAAGTCTTTTGGCCAAACTTTAGATTTTTAGTATCATTATATCAACCAATAATATTGTATTTGTTTTAAAAACTCATTTATGTCAATTTTGACATTATTTAATAATTGATTTTTGTTAAAGTACTAACACCTTTATTACTTCAAAATAAATACATTTAAGCAACCCTAAAATTTCATATTAACCTATAAAATTAGTGGAATTCATTAAAAGTCTCAAATTAGTTTTATTTGGATATTTATAATATTAATTATTTTAATCTTTCATTAATAGAGTTATTACTGCATCATCATTGTGGCATAGATAAATTTAATTATTTAATATCTAAAATTATAAATAAAATACCATTATGTTGGAAATATTTTTATATTTCTAATTAATATTTATAGTCGAATTTATATTATGTGTAAACCTATATTAAAAATGGTTTATTTATTAAACATTGAATTTAACTCTTTTAACTCTTCTTTAAATAAAATAATAATAAATGTCCTAATCTAATCCAAGTGGACCAAAGAGGTTCATATTTTATTCCTAAGGTTGTTTTTCATCGAATTATACTTATCCTATAGAATTAGGACATGTGTTAGGGTAATAATAATATCATTTTTTACCCTTAATTACCCTATTTACTTTTAATCGTAGTAAATAAAAGTAAAAAGTTACTATTCACCAAAAATTATTTTCATCTTATTGAACCACATTTTACTTATTGATATCAACCATGTCTCTCAAATTTTTGAAATTCAACTCACAGAAGCAGTAAAATAATGTTTTATGTAAATTTTCAAATGCTCCTAGGAGGTGGGTAAAAGATAGTAAAAAGTTCAATAAAATTTGTATATATCTGAAATTATTATAAAATGAATCCACTAAATTACATTGAAATTTTATAGGTATTATGTATCTATTATGACCTTAAATAAATTTAAATAAAATAAATAATTATTTAAATAAAAATTTGGTTTTAAACTATAACTTAGTGTTTTTCACTATTCATCAAAAATTGAAAGTTTTCAGAAAAATACCAAAAATTCACCTTAAGATAATTTTGATACTCCAAATCCAAAAATTATATCCATTTTAAAAGATAAAATTTATAAAATTTCAAAAAGTGGGTATTACTATTTGTAACGTCTAGTTTGATTGGTTGTGGTGTGTTAGAACTTGAAGTTGCATACAACACACACTATTGTATTATTCAAAGAGAAGCGTACCATGGAAGCTTGAGGTGTTATATTCTCCCCTCCTTCAAATAATTTCTTCCTTGAAATTTCTAGAATATTACTGCATAAAAAGACTCAGGTGGTTCTTCGTCATAAGTTCATCGGGTTCCCACGTCGCCTCTTCCATCTTATGGTTTCTTCATAGAACATTTACCAGACGAGTCGTCTGGTTTCTCAGCACTTGTTCTATTATATAAAGAACCTTGACAAGCTCTTCTCAATAAGATAGATTAGGTTCCAGTTCTAATTCCTCATAGGTGAGTACATGCGTTGGGTCAGGCATGTATTTTCTTAACAGTGATACATGGAACACATCGTGAACTTTGGAGAGACTTGGTGGTATTTCCAAATGGTAAGCTACAACCCCAATCCATTCTAGAATTTCACAAGGTCTGATATACCTGAGACTTAATTTTCCCTTCTTACCGAAACGTATAACACCCTTCCATGAAGATACCTTCAAGAAAACATGATCTCCTACCTGAAATTCTAAATCCTTCCGTCAATTATCGGAATATCTCTTCTGCATACTTTGAGCTGGTTTGATGTGGTTTTGGATTACCTTCACCTTTTCCATCGTTTCCTCCACAAGTTCCGGGCCTATGATTTTTCTTTCACCAACATCATCCCAAAAGGTTGGTGTACGACATCTCTTTCCGTATAACGCTTCATATGGTGCCATCTGAATACTTGAATGAAAGCTATTGTTATAGGAAAATTATACTAGAGGTAAATATTGATCCCACATACCTTGAAAGTCAAGTGAGAATGATCTCAACATGTATTCTAAGGTTTAAATAGTCCGTTTTGATTGTCCATCAGTTTGGGGGTGGTAGGAAGTTCTCAAAAGAAGTTCAATATACAGGGCTTTCTAAAGACTTTTCCAGAATCTTGATGTAAAACATGGATCACGATCAGAAATAATCAATAGGGGTACTCCATGAAGTCTCACAACTTCATTAATATATAGTCTTCCTAGACGTTAAAGTGGTAAATCTTCTCTTATAGAAAGAAAATGTGTTGACTTGGTAAGACGATCAACAATGACCCATATTACATCGTTCCTTCTAGGAATCTTTGGTAGTCCCATGAAAAAGTCCATCGTAATGTTATCCCATTTCTAATCAGGTATGGGAAGAGGTTTCATGACTCCTCCAGGCTATTGCCTTCCAGTTTTCACTTGTTGACAAACCATACATCTTGACACAAAATCAGAAATCTCCCTCTTCACGTTGTCCCACCAAAAATGTTCCTTCAAATCTCTATACATCTTAGTGCTACCAGGGTGTATAGAGAAATTAGAACTATGAGAATCATACAACTATTCCTTTTTTAGATCAGGTATATCAGGAACACAAAGTCTCTTCCCAAATTTCAAAATTGCATCTTCATACACAAAGTCACTCAATCTTCTATCATTCACAGCTTTAATCTTCTTTTGAAACTCTTAATCATCGGTCTGAGAACTCTTTATCATTTCTAGTAAAGATGGCTTGGCAACCATTTGAAAAAGTATTGATGTTTAACCTTCCATGGTTATCCCCATGTCCAACTTTACTAGATCATTGTATATAGGATCCTTTTCAACTCTCACCTTGTTTAGAACTCCATGATCCTTTCTGATCAAAGAATCTGCCACCTTATTTTATTCCCTAGGTCGTAGTGTATGGTGCAATCATAATCCTTGATTATTTTAGGCCATCTCCTTTTCCTCATGTTGAGTTATTTTTGTGAGAAAATATACTTCAAACTCTTGTGATCGGTATATATCTCACATTTTTCACCATAGAGATAGTGTCTCCAAATATTCAAAGAAAAGATTACAAATTACAACTCAAGATCAAGAGTGGGATAGTTTTGTTTATGAATTTTTATCTGTCATGATTCATAGGCAATAACTCTATCATTCTGCATAAGGACACAACCAAGTCCTTTATTTGAAGCATCACTATAAATAACAAACCCATATTTACCCTATGGTAGAGTCAATATAGGATCATTGACTAATATTCTCTTCAGTTCTTTAAAAAATTCTTCACAGTCTTTTTTCCAAACAAATTTAACCCCTTTATGCGTGATCTTGGTTAATGGGTTATCCAATCGGGAAAAATTCTGGACGAAACACCGATAATAACCTGCTAAACCAATAAAACTACTTACCTCAGTTACACTCATCGGTGCTGGCCATTCTTGTATTGATCTTGTATTAGAAGGATCAATGAAGATTCCATCATTAGAGAAAATATGGACGAGAAAAGAAATCTTATGAATCCATAATTCACACTTGCTAAATTTCCCATATAATTCATGTCTTCTAAGAGTCTTTAGAATAATGCACAAGTGATTTTCATGATCTTCATAGCTTTTGGAGTATACCAAGATATCATCAATAAATATCACTACAAATTCATTAAGATATTCTTTGAAAAATCTATTCATTAGATCCATGAAGACATAGGGTGCATTATTCAATCCAAAAGGCATTACTGTAAACTCGTAATGTTTGTACCTAGTTTAAAATGCTATTTTTGGAATGTCTTCCTTCTTCACACACAACTGATGATATCCAGATCGAAGGTCAATATTTGAAAAGTATTGATCTCCATGAGGTTGGCCGAATAAACCATCAATGCAAGGTAGGGGATACTTGCTATTTATTTTTATAACATTGATCTCCTTGTAGTCAATGCACAACCACATATATCTATATTTCTTCTTAACAAAAAGAATAGGGGCTACCCATGGAGAAACTCTAGGGTGAATAAATCCCTTATTACTCAATTACTCTAGTTGTTTCTTTAGTTCCACTAATTCCACAGTGGCCATTCTATAAGGGGTCTTTGATATGGTCCTTGAACCTGGAATTAAGCCAATGGAAAACTCAATTTATCATTTTGGAGGATGTCCAGGTAAATTGTCACACCTGTTTTTATTTATTTATTTTATTTACTTTATTTACCTTAGCGTCGGGTGATTTTGCATGTGTGCGGGCGAGTCTTGGTCTAAAATTTTAATGTTTGGATGAGTTTATGGTTTGAAGTAGTGCGTGAACACTATACGGTTATGACGCGCAGCCCGTTTGCAGTCCTCTTGGGCACCATGTAGTGCGTACGTACCCCGCGGTCATTTAGTTTTAACGTTATTAAATTCTCTCGTTGAGTGGATTAATATATATATATACATACATATATATATATGAGTATATATGTGTATGTATATGGGTATATATGTTTATACATTATTATTATTATTGTTATTATTATTATTATTATTATTATTTTTAATGTAATGTGCATATATGTATGTTTATATGTGTATATATACACGTATGATGATAAATATATATTTCTTAACATTATATGTTTATGCGTAAATGTGTTTATGCATATGAGTATATATATGCATATATGTTTATAATAGGTCATGTATGTTCATATATGTATGTTTATAAATTTGTTCATGTGGGTTTATATATATATTTTTATACATATATATATATATGTATATATGTTTGTAATTATAATAATAATAATTGTTATTAATATTATTATTATCAATATGTTTATGTATGTCTATATATATATATATATTCATATAGGTTTATATATACATTCACATGTTTTATATATGTTTAGATATATGTAAATATGTGTATGTATATTTATAATAACTATTTCCATTATAATTAATTAACAAATTTATTACTAGTATTATTATTAAGTTAAATTATTTTATTTTGTTTTGTTTTAATTTTATTTTTCCTTTTCTTTTATTCTCATTTTTCTTATCTTTTTTTTCTTTTCTTTTATTTATTTCTATTTATTTTCTTTTATTCTTTTTATTTATTTATTTATTTATTTTTTTTTTCTTTCTAACCCTACCTCCCTCTCCCCTTTTCTGTCGCGCCGCCACCCCCCTATTTTCTCTCCCTCTTCTCTCTTTCTCCCTTCTACCTCCGTGCGACACTCTCCCTTTCGGCTCCTCCGGCGGTGTTCCTTCCGGCGGTGTTCCCTCCGGCCGCGCCTGCTCCCAGCCGGTGTCCCGGCCTCCTCCGCGCGGCTGCCTCCTAGACGAGACCCAGCCGGCGTCCCGGCCTCCCCATCGCAGCTACCTTCCGGACAAGCCCAGCCGGCTCCTCCCTCTATCTCCCGACCGCCGGCCTCCCTCCTCCGGCCTTCCGTCCAGCCTTCCGTCCGGCCTCCCTCCTCCGGCGCTCGGCCATCTCCAGCACCCCACACCCATCCTAGCCTCCCTGCCCTGCACCGACAATCCAGCCTGCTCCCTCCATCCTCGATCCAACTCCCTCCGGCTCTTCGGTTGTTTCCGGCGCCCTCTACTGCCTCCGTCTTCTGCCATCACGCACCCGACGCACCTGTTTCCCCCTGCTCCACGGAAGCGGCCGCCCCTGCCCTGCTTGCTCCAGCCCGCACAACCTTTCCCCCCGGACAGGTTTTCTTTTTTCCTTTTATTTATTTATTTTGTTTTATCTTATTATGATTATTAATTTTAATGTTATTATTATTATTATTATTATTATTATTATTATTATTTTTCATATTATTATTATTATTATTATTAATGTTATTATTATTAATTTTTATTGTTACTATTATCATTATTATTATTATTATTCATATTATTATTATTATTGTTCTTATCATTCATATTATTATTGTCATTATTATTATTAATATTACTATAATAATTATTATTATTATTATTATTACTATTATTATTATTATTAGTATTATTATTATTATTATTATTATCTTTATTTTTATTATTATCATCGTACTCTTGTTGGATTTTGGGTTTTAATTGATGGTGAGTTTTTAATTGTTGGTTTAGGATTTTTAGGACCCGCGCAGGGCGTTTCCAAGTGAGCGCCACCGCCGCGCCTTGTTTCCAAGGTTCCGTCATCGCCGTGCTTTAGTTTCAAGGTGAGTGTTTATTCCCGCCGCTTGGTTTCAGATGCTCTAGTGAGTTTTTGTATGTGTCTGAGTCCTTGATATTGTTTATACAGAGTGTTGGACTTTATCACGTGGTTTCGGACACACGTTGTGTCATCACGCCTTGGTTCTGAGGTTGTTTTGTCGTCGCCCTTGATCTTGAGGTAGGTTCCCTTTGCACTGCTTTTAAAATTTAAGTTATATTATTTCATGCTGCTTGCGCACCCTAATTGTTCAAAATAAATATTTTATTAATTTTAATAGATATGATATAATATACGATAATTAATTTTTCATATAAGATAGTTAATTTTTAAATGGTTATTTAGTGTAAAAAGGAGCTGTTTATTTTATACACGACACATGAAACATCCTTTTGACGAGCGGTCACCCAATAATGAAAGAATGCCTGTTTGGATTTTAAACAGAATTTACGGGATATAAAATAGAGTTCTGGTTTAATGATAAATGATTTCTTTTGAAGCGCGAACAAGTACTTTGGTTCTTTTAAGAAGTTGTCTGGTCGGCTATTAAAGGTTATTTGGAAAAAAAATAAAAATAAAATGTTTTGTTTTGGGTTTGGTTTATAAAAATATTGTCAGCCTGTGACGTAGTGTTTTTGGGGTTCTTTAAATGGTTTTAAACTGGGTTTTGTATTATAAAGAAGTTGTACCTTCGCTTGAGTAGTGATTGTAAAATGTATTTAATGCCCATTTGGCACTTTATGAAAAGCGATGAAATGTTTTGATAAAAACCCTCTTAGGATGACTCTCATGCCTTGGTTGTAATTGATTGTTTGGGAGGCCGCTCTTAGAGGCTCCCAGGTGCTTGAGTAGTTAAAGGCATGAGGTTGTTCCACGGAGTGGCTCGGGGTGATGCTTGGTGTGCTTGATATATATATATATGTATATGATTAGATGCTCGGTTGGCATCAGTTGGCTCATCCCTTTTTCCAAACACATGAAACATGGGAATCTGGCATATTGAGAGAATATTCTAAGAATGATTGCTGCACTGGTAGGTTATGGTACTGACCAGTGGCCCATAGTAGGTGGATATATTGGGTTTATTACTATGGGATTTGCCCTCGACCTGCCCGAGAGTGGATGGTCAAGCGTATTGTGCATTTTGATTTCATCGTGACATGTCGATAAGGATGATTTCTCATGTATTGGTGTCTTCTGGTTTATTCTCGATCTCCTAGGTTCACCCATGTCTATTTAGCTTTTGTTGCTTGCAGTACTGATTATGATGCTCACATGTATACCTACATTGCCCTTGCTGTGTGTTTTACTTTGTGCATTCTGGTGTATTGTTTTCATTGGAAAGTGATAAATTGTTTTTGATTAGGTTTCTAAAAATTGTTTTCAAATGAAAGTGTTTAATCCCCTTTGTACAAATTTGAAAAAAATGTAAACATCACTTTCCCTTTTCCTGAAATGTCATTGACACTAATGAAATAAACCCGAATTTGGAAATGGTAAAGGGCAATGGTTCGTACTTTGTTTTTAAGTAAAATTCTTATAAAAACATACTTTTATATATTGTAGTTCAAACTTGAAATGATGTTTCTTTTATTTTAAAGGTAGTGCATTGGGAATAGATATCGGGCTAGCCTACTGAGTTTTAATACTCACGCCTATAGTTCTTTTCTGTTTTTAGTGTTTGTGCAGGCTATAGCTTGAGTGCGCTCGCCTAGGGCGATGCTTGATCGTTGAGTCGGAGAGAGACCCGCGAGGTCGCACGGAGTTTGTTCGGACGTTGTGTTTGGTTAGTTAGATTCCTGTTTGTTCCTGTTTAGTCACTTTATTTGGTTTATCCCTTCTGCACTCTCTGTATTATTTTTTGCTGTCTTATTTACTTATATTGGGCGAAATAGTTCCCATAGCCTCTGTTGATGCCCTGGCACTTGTCGCCAGCCTGGGAGGATTGGGAACGCCTCTCGAGCCATGTCGCAGACCGACTCGGGTGACCGGTTCAGGGTCAACCCAGGTTGGTTCGTGGAAAAATGGTATCAGAGGAGGTCATCTCTTAGCGACCTCACTTTTTCAGAGTGCCCTTTGTTATTTGGGATGTCAAGGTAGATGGAGTAGGATTGTCAGGACTTGAGGGGTAGGTGCGAGAAGAGCGTCACGAACTCTTGCTCGTACTGATCCTCAGGTTTCCATGGGAAGTCCTGTTTAATTTGTTTGTTTGGATTTTTATGGAAATGTTTTGCGATTGGGATACGACAAAGGGAGTTGGGCCATTAGTCCTCCTAACCCGCACGGCCTGGCAAGCCATGTAAAGCTAGGGGCATGGTCCAAGAAGGCTCCCTGTGTTAGTGACGTGTTTGGCATATGGCCGCAAACCATATGGTCAAGTCACCCACTGACACTAGTTCCCTGTTTGATTTGTTTTGGGTTTCCCTTGATTTTTGAAAGTGGTTTGAATCAAAAAAAAGTTGGTTTTGAAAAAAAAAATGGTTGTTTGAAATAACATGTTTGATTTGTAGATTGTTTTAAAAGAAGTGGTATGAATAAAATGTTTTTGGAAAATAAAGTTGCTTTGTTTTGTCCTTGGTGTTCCGATGAGTACTCACATGCATTTTGGTATGTTGGAAATGTGGATGGATCTATGGTATGGTGTATGGATGCCCTGGGTGGCACAGATACATGCATGTGAGTGAGGCTCTAAAGAATACCAATGGAGAAGGTTTAACCCACTAAGCTTGTTCTAAATTAAAGATGTTTTCAAAGAGAAAAGTTTTGATGTTATGATAACTTGTTTTCTTGGATTTCAAGCTTGTAACCTATGCAGTGTTTGATTTTGAGGTTTTTATTCATTCTTTGAGTTGGCCTTGATTGGGTTTTTGACTTTTCCTTGTCCAGCGGTTATCCCTTTTAAGCTTCGATGAGTGATCGTAGTGTGGTTGATCAACCTAAGGATTTTATGCTTGAGTTTCGGAAGTTGGATCCACCTCTCTTCTATGGTCAAGCAGAAACTTCTGTGGCAGAGGAGTGGATGCGGAAGATTGAAAGGGACTTTATCCTCATTGGGTTTCCCGGGTCGTTGAATGTCAAGTTTGCGACCTTCATGCTTGAAGGTTCACCATGGATGTGGTGGAAGTCAGTGTCTCGGAACAAGCCCCGTCAAGAGATTACTTGGGAGTTTTTCAAGGCCTCTTTCATTCGCCAGTTTTTCTCTGAGGAAGAAAGGGTGAGAAAGGGGATGGAGATGTGTTGTCTACAGCAGGGTGACAGATCCGTGTTAGAATATTTCCATCTCTTTATGGAGCCAGTACCTTATGATTCAGAGTATGCCACGAATGACCCCATGAAGGCTCGACGCTTCGAGGCGGGTCTCCACCCTGATGTACAGTCAAAGGTGTCAGAGTCCAACCTAACTTCTTTTGTCGATCTGGAAAGACAAGCATTTCATGTCGAAGCTGCGATGGTAGGAGTGCTCGAATTAGTTCTCCCTCCTTCGATCCCTATGAGCCCTGGTGAAGATTCTAGAAAGGAGATGAGTAAGAAAATGGAAGTGGATGGATCAGGTCGTGGAATCAAGAGGCCTCAGGATCTTTCATCAACCTCTTAGGAACGAGAGATTATTGTGTGTTATCAGTGTGGCAAGCGGGGTCACAAGAAGTCATCGTGCCCAAGCACTCTGAAGCCCTTCCAGGCATGTGGACGCCTGAGTCACTTGCGACGATTTTTTCGGGGCGTTGCAAGGAAGCGTCGTAGAGGAAGTTCTCATAAGTAATGTGTTGTAGGGTCTTTGTTCAAAGTTTCCAGTGTAAGTTTTCTTTCAGTGTAAGTGATCTATTATCGTAGCCTATGTATGGGTGTTGTTTTGGGTTTGAAATGTATGGGAACTTCATGGGTCTTTTGATGAACCTCGGCTTTCAATGCTGGTGTGTTTTTAATTTTAAAATCTTGTCCTTGAATCTGTCAGATCAAAAGATGTATGTTTCTTGTTGGGATTATCAGAACCTGACTGCGAGGCAGGAGATGCTTCATCCATCAGAACTCTAGCCAAAAGGTCTCGGAGTGAAGCCGGCGCGTAGTCAGGAACCCCCGGGGGGGGGGGGGGAAATTTAAGGAGTCTGGTTAAAGTTGTGCCTCTACCGTGTGGTGAGATAATTATGGTGTTGCTGCTCTGGTTTCACTATCTTTGTAGTTTTCCTCTTGTCATAAATCACACAATGGACTTATCCCTCGTGTAATGTCGGGAATTGTGCCTCTTGGATGTAAGTTACTGATCAGTGACTTTGCATGGGCCACTGATGTAGATCAGTTACGGCCCTGGTTTGTGTCCATCCCGAGGTGATGGGTCGTGAGTAGTCGTACATCGTAGTTTCAGTGATTTGATCCTTGGGCCCACCCTCCCTGCCCATGGGGTTAGGGTTTTTAGTTGTGAAAAGTATCCATTTAAGCTTCTACCCCTTTCGGATGAGAGTAAGTGTTTAAAATGTTCTTATTGTGCTCTTTCTAGCTCGGGTAAGGCTTGATGCAGGTCCAAATTGGTTTTTTGGTTGGGCGCTAGTAGGTTAGTTCTTTATGGTGGCGAGACCCACCATGAGTCTCATTGGGTCTTCTCTTAAATTGTTATCGAATGCTAGTTGAGTTCTTATGGTGGGGAGCCCGTTCAGGCCTCCCCTCTGTTGATTTATTTCGGGCAATGAGGTTCAGTCCTCACGGTAGTCATTGTGATGTCTTTGGGATAAGAGGTTGGATCGTGTTGTGAGGAATCCTTAGGTGTTGATCGACCGGTTGGATAGTGCTGTGACTTTCCGGGGGCAGAAAGCGTTATGGTGGGGAGATTTGTCACACATGTTTTTATTTATTTATTTTATTTACTTTATTTATCTTAGAGTCGGGTGATTTTGCATGTGTGCGGGCGAGTCCCGATCTAAAATTTTAATGTTTGGATGAGTTTATGGTTTGAAGTAGTGCGCGAACACCATACGGTTGTGACACGCAGCTCGTTTGCAGTCCTCTTGGGCACCATGCAGTGCGCGCGTACCCCGCGGTCATTTAGTTTTAACGTTATTAAATTTGCTCGTTGAGTGGATTAATATATATATATATACATACATATATATAAGTATATATGTGTATGTATATGGGTATATATGTTTATACATTATTATTATTATTGTTATTATTATTATTATTATTATTTTTTTAACGTAATATGCATATATGTATGTTTATATGTGTATATATACACGTATGCTGATAAATATATATTTCTTAACATTATATGTTTATGCGTAAATGTGTTTATGCATATGAGTATATATATGCATATATGTTTATAATAGGTCATGTATGTTCATATATGGATGTTTATAAATTTGTTCATGTGGGTTTATATATATATTTTTATACATATACATATATATATGTAT